>OV816026.1:187443749-190003749 GCA_929113105.1 Agrypnus murinus
ATTTCCATTCATGTAATCCTAATCAAGATTTTCTACAGATAGTGCTTTGGGTTAAAATTGTCCTTTTTTAAATTTCTTCGTACCTTAACCTCTTTCCATTTATGTGCAATAGGACAAATTATTCAAGATCTTCTACAAAACGTGCTATGGGATAAAATGGTTCTTTTTTAAATTTGTTCGTGCCCTAACCTCTTTCTATTTATGTAATCCTATTCAAGATTTTCTACAAAACGTGCAATGGATAGATTTGTTTTATTACAAATTTCTTTACTCCCTAACCTCTTTCCATTCATGTAATCCTAATCAAGATTTTCTACAAATCGTGCTTTGGGTTAAAAATGTCCTTTTTAAATTTCTTTGCTCTTTAACCTCTTTCCATTTATGTAATCCTAATCAAGAATTTCTACAAAACGTGCAATGGATAGATTTGTTTTATTACAAATATCTTTGCACCCTAACCTCTTTCCATTCATGTAATCCTAATCAAGATTTTCTACAAATCGTGCTTTGGGTTAAAAATGTCCTTTTTAAATTTCTTTGTACCCTAACCTCTTTCATTTATGTAATCCTAATCAAGATTTTCTGCAAAACGTGCAATGGATAGATTTGTTTTATTAGAAATTTCTTTGCACCCTAACCCCTTTCCATTCATGTAATCCTAATCTAGATCTTCTACAACACGCGCTATAGGATAAAATTGCACTTTTTTAAATTTCTTGGTACCCTAACCTCTTTCCATTTAAGTAATCCTAATCAAGATTTTCTACAAATCGTGCTTTGGGTTAAAATTGTCCTTCTTTAAATTTCTTCGTACCTTAACCTCTTTCATTTATGTAATCCTAATCAAGATCTTCTACAAAACGTGCTATGGGATAAAATGATTCTTTTTTAAATTTGTTCGTACCCTAACCCCTTTCCATTCATGTAATCCTAATCAAGATCTTCTACAAAACGTGCTATGGGATAAAATTGTCCTTTTTTAAATTTGTTCGTGCACTAACCTCTTTCCATTTATTTAATCATAATCAAGATTTTCTGCAAAACGTGCAATGGATAGATTTGTTTTATTACAAATTTCTTTGCACCCTAACCCCTTTCCATTCATGTAATCCTAATCAAGATCTTCTACAAAACGCGCTATGGGATAAAATTGCCCTTTTTTAAATTTCTTTGTACCCTAACCTCTTTCCATTCATGTAATCCTAATCAAGATTTTCTACAAATCGTGCTTTGGGTTAAAATTATCCTTTTTTAAATTTCTTTGCACCCTAACCCCTTTCCATTCATGTAATCCTAATCAAGATCTTCTACAAAACGTGCTATGGGATAAAATTGTCCTTTTTTAAGTTTGTTCGTGCCCTAACCTCTTTCCATTTATGTAATCCTAATCAAGATCTTCTGCAAAACGTTCTATAAGATAAAATTGTTCTTTTTTAGATTTGTTCGTGCCCTGACCTCTTTCCATTTATGTAATCCAATTCAAGATTTTCTACAAAACGTGTTACGGGATAAAATTGTCCTTTTTTAGATTTCTTCTTATCCTTACCTCTTTCCATTTGTGTAATCCTAATCAAGATTTTCTACAAAACGTGCTATGGGATAAAATTGTCCTTTTTTAAATTTCTTCGTACCCTAACCTCTATCCATTTATGTAATCCTAATCAAGATTTTCTACAAAACTTGCAATAGGATATATTTGTGCTTGTTCAATTTTCTTTGCACCCTAACCTCTTTCCATTTATGTAATCCTAATCAAGTATTTCTACAAAACGTGCAATGGATAGATTTGTTTTATTACAAATATTTTGCACCCTAACCCCTTTCCATTCATGTAATTCTAATCAAGATCTATTACAAAACGTGCTAAGGGATAAAATTGTCCTTTTTTAAATTTCTTCGTACCCTAACCTCTTTCCATTTATGTAATCGTATTCAAGATTTTGTGCAAAACGTTCAATAGGATATATTTGTGCTTATTCAATTTTCTTTGCACCCTAACCTCTTTCCATTTATGTAATCCTAATCAAGAATTTCTACAAAACGTGCAATGGATAGATTTGTTTTATTACAAATTTTTTGCACCCTAACCCCTTTCTATTCATGTAATCATAATCAAGATCTTCTACAAAACGCGCTATGGGATAAAATTGCCCTTTTTTTAATTTCTTTGTACCCTAACCTCTTTCCATTCATGTAATCATAATCAAGATTTTCTACAAATCGTGCTTTGGGTTAAAATTGTCCTTTTTTAAATTTCTTCGTAACTTAACCTCTTTCCATTTATGTAATCCTAATCAAGATTTTCTACAAAACGTGCTATGGGATAAAATGGTTCTTTTTTAAATTTTTCCGTGCCCTAACCTCTTTCCATTTATGTAATCCTATTCAAGATTTTCTACAAAACGTGTTACGATATAAAATTGTCCTGTTTTAAATTTCTTCGTACCTTAACCTCTTTCCATTTATGTAATCCTAATCAAGATCTTCTACAAAACGTGCTATGGGACATAATGGTTCTTTTTTAAATTTGTTCGTGCCCTAACCTCTTTCCATATATGTAATCCTATTCAAGATTTTCTACAAAACGTGCAATGGATAAATTTGTTTTATTACAAATTTCTTTGCACCCTAACCCCTTTCCATTCATGTAATCCTAATCAAGATCTTCTACAAAACGTGCTATGGGATAAAATTGTCCTTTTTTAAATTTGTTCGTGCCCTAACCTCTTTCCATTTATGTAACCCTAATCAAGATTTTCTGCAAAACGTGCAATGGAGAGATTTGTTTTATTACAAATTTCTTTGCACCCTAACCCCTTTCCATTCATGTAATCCTAATCTAGATCTTCTGCAAAACGCGCTATGGGGCAAAATTGCCCTTTTTTAAATTTCTTCGTACCCTAACCTCTTTCCATTTATGTAATCCTAATCAATATCTTCTACAAAACGTGCTATTTAATAAAATTGTTCTTTTATAAATTTGTTCGTACCCTAACTTCCATTCATGTAATCCTAATCAAGATCTTCTACAAAACGTGCTATGGGATAAAATTGTTCTGTTTTAGATTTGTTCGTGCCCTGACCTCTTTCCATTTATGTAATCCAATTCAAGATTTTCTACAAAACGTGTTACGGGATAAAATTGTCCTTTTTTAGATTTCTTCTTATCCTTACCTCTTTCCATTTGTGTAATCCTAATCAAGATTTTCTACAAAACGTGCTATGGGATAAAATTGTCCTTTTTTAAATTTCTTCGTACCCTAACCTCTATCCATTTATGTAATCCTAATCAAGATTTTCTACAAAACTTGCAATAGGATATATTTGTGCTTGTTCAATTTTCTTTGCACCCTAACCTCTTTCCATTTATGTAATCCTAATCAAGTATTTCTACAAAACGTGCAATGGATAGATTTGTTTTATTACAAATATTTTGAACCCTAACCCCTTTCCATTCATGTAATTCTAATCAAAATCTATTACAAAACGTGCTATGGGATAAAATTGTCCTTTTTTAAATTTCTTCGTACCCTAACCTCTTTCCATTTATGTAATCGTATTCAAGATTTTGTGCAAAACGTTCAATAGGATATATTTGTGCTTGTTCAATTTTCTTTGCACCCTAACCTCTTTCCATTTATGTAATCCTAATCAAGAATTTCTACAAAACGTGCAATGGATAGATTTGTTTTATTACAAATTTTTTGCACCCTAACCCCTTTCTATTCATGTAATCATAATCAAGATCTTCTACAAAACGCGCTATGGGATAAAATTGCCCTTTTTTTAATTTCTTTGTACCCTAACCTCTTTCCATTCATGTAATCATAATCAAGATTTTCTACAAATCGTGCTTTGGGTTAAAATTGTCCTTTTTTAAATTTCTTCGTAACTTAACCTCTTTCCATTTATGTAATCCTAATCAAGATTTTCTACAAAACGTGCTATGGGATAAAATGGTTCTTTTTTAAATTTTTCCGTGCCCTAGCCTCTTTCCATTTATGTAATCCTATTCAAGATTTTCTACAAAACGTGTTACGATATAAAATTCTCCTGTTTTAAATTTCTTCGTACCTTAACCTCTTTCCATTTATGTAATCCTAATCAAGATCTTCTACAAAACGTGCTATGGGACATAATGGTTCTTTTTTAAATTTGTTCGTGCCCTAACCTCTTTCCATATATGTAATCCTATTCAAGATTTTCTACAAAACGTGCAATGGATAAATTTGTTTTATTACAAATTTCTTTGCACCCTAACCCCTTTCCATTCATGTAATCCTAATCAAGATCTTCTACAAAACGTGCTATGGGATAAAATTGTCCTTTTTTAAATTTGTTCGTGCCCTAACCTCTTTCCATTTATGTAACCCTAATCAAGATATTCTGCAAAACGTGCAATGGAGAGATTTGTTTTATTACAAATTTCTTTGCACCCTAACCCCTTTCCATTCATGTAATCCTAATCTAGATCTTCTGCAAAACGCGCTATGGGGTAAAATTGCCCTTTTTTAAATTTCTTCGTACCCTAACCTCTTTCCATTTATGTAATCCTAATCAATATCTTCTACAAAACGTGCTATTGGATAAAATTGTTCTTTTTTAAATTTTTCCGTGCCCTAACCTCTTTCCATTTATGTAATTCTATTCAAGATTTTCTACAAAACGTGTTACGGGATAAAATTGTCCTTTATTAAATTTCTTCGTACCATAATCTCTTTCCATTTATGTAATCCTAATCAAGATTTTCTGCAAAACGTGCAATGGATAGATTTGTTTTATTACAAATTTCTTTGCACCCTAACCTCTTTCCATTCATGTAATCCTAATCAAGATTTTCTACAAATCGTGCTTTGGGTTAAAAATGTCCTTTTTAAATTTCTTTGCACTTTAACCTCTTACCATTTATGTAATCCTAATCAAGAATTTCTACAAAACGTGCAATGGATAGATTTGTTTTATTACAAATTTCTTTGCACCCTAACCTCTTTCCATTCATGTAATCCTAATCAAGATTTTCTACAAATCGTGCTTTGGGTTAAAAATGTCCTTTTTAAATTTCTTTGTACCCTAACCTCTTTCATTTATGTAATCCTAATCAAGATTTTCTGCAAAACGTGCAATGGAGAGATTTGTTTTATTACAAATTTCTTTGCACCCTAACCACTTTCCATTCATGTAATCCTAATCAATATCTTCTACAAAACGAGCTATAGGATAAAATTGCCCTTTTTTAAATTTCTTTGTACCCTAACCTATTTCCATTTATGTAATCCTAATCAAGATTTTCTGCAAATCCTGCTTTGGGTTAAAATTGTCCTTCTTTAAATTTCTTCGTACCTTAACCTCTTTCATTTATGTAATCCTAATCAAGATCTTCTACAAAACGTGCTATGGGATAAAATGGTTCTTTTTTAAATTTGTTCGTGCCCTAACCCCTTTCCATTCATGTAATCCTAATCAAGATCTTCTACAAAACGTGCTATGGGATAAAATTGTCCTTTTTTAAATTTCTTTGTACCCTAACCTCTTTCCATTCATGTAATCCTAATCAAGATTTTCTACAAATCGTGCTTTGGGTTAAAATTATCCTTTTTTAAATTTCTTTGCACCCTAACCCCTTTCCATTCATGTAATCCTAATCAAGCTCTTCTACACAACGTGCAATGGATAGATTTGTTTTATTACAAATTTCTTTGCACCCTAACCCCTTTCTATTCATGTAATCCTAATCAAGATATTCTACAAAACGCGCTATGGGATAAAATTGCCCTTTTTTTAATTTCTTTGTACCCTAACCTCTTTCCATTTATGTAATCCTATTCAAGATTTTCTACATAACGTGCAATGGATAGATTTGTTTTATTACAAATTTCTTTGCACCCTAACCTCTTTCCATTCATGTAATCCTAATCAAGATTTTCTACAAATCGTGCTTTGGGTTAAAATTGTCCTTTTTTAAATTTCTTCGTACCTTAACCTATTTCCATTTATGTAATCCTAATCAAGTTCTTCTACAAAACGTGCTATGGGATAAAATGGTTCTTTTTTAAATTTGTTAGTGCCCTAACCTCTTTCCATGTATGTAATCCTATTCAAGATTTTCTACAAAACGTGTTACGGGATAAAATTGTCCTTTATTAAATTTCTTCGTACCATAATCTCTTTCCATTTATGTAATCCTAATCAAGAATTTCTGCAAAACGTGCAATGGATAGATTTGTTTTATTACAAATTTCTTTGCACCCTAACCTCTTTCCATTCATGTAATCCTAATCAAGATTTTCTACAAATCGTGATTTGGGTTAAAATTGTCCTTTTTTAAATTTCTTCGTACCTTAACCTATTTCCATTTATGTAATCAAGTTCTTCTACAAAACGTGCTATGGGATAAAATGGTTCTTTTTTAAATTTGTTTGTGCCCTAACCTCTTTCCATTTATGTAATCCTATTCAAGATTTTCTACAAAACGTGCAATGGATAGATTTGTTTTAATACAAATTTCTTTGCACCCTAACCTCTTTCCATTTATGTAATCCTATTCAAGATTTTCTACAAAACGTGTTACGGGATAAAATTGTCCTTTTTTAGATTTCTTCTTACCCTTACCTCCTTCCATTTGTGTAATCCTAATCAAGATTTTCTACAAAACGTGCTATGGGATAAAATTGTCCTTTTTTAAATTTGTTCGTGCCCTAACCTCTTTCCATTTATGTAATCCTATTCAAGATTTTCTACAAAACGTGTTACGGGATAAAATTGTCCTTTTTCAGATTTCTTCTTACCCTTACCTCCTTCCATTTGTGTAATCCTAATCAAGATTTTCTACAAAACGTGTTATGGGATAAAATTGTCCTTTTTTAAATTTGTTCGTGCCCTAACCTCTTTCCATTTGTGTAATCATAATCAAGATTTTCTGCAAAACGTGCAATGGATAGATTTGTTTTATTACAAATTTTTTGCACCCTAACCCATTTCCATTCATGTAATCCTAATCAAGATTTTCTACAGATAGTGCTTTGGGTTAAAATTGTCCTTTTTTAAATTTCTTCGTACCTTAACCTCTTTCCATTTATGTGCAATAGGACAAATTATTCAAGATCTTCTACAAAACGTGCTATGGGATAAAATGGTTCTTTTTTAAATTTGTTCGTGCCCTAACCTCTTTCTATTTATGTAATCCTATTCAAGATTTTCTACAAAACGTGCAATGGATAGATTTGTTTTATTACAAATTTCTTTACTCCCTAACCTCTTTCCATTCATGTAATCCTAATCAAGATTTTCTACAAATCGTGCTTTGGTTTAAAAATGTCCTTTTTAAATTTCTTTGCTCTTTAACCTCTTTCCATTTATGTAATCCTAATCAAGAATTTCTACAAAACGTGCAATGGATAGATTTGTTTTATTACAAATATCTTTGCACCCTAACCTCTTTCCATTCATGTAATCCTAATCAAGATTTTCTACAAATCGTGCTTTGGGTTAAAAATGTCCTTTTTAAATTTCTTTGTACCCTAACCTCTTTCATTTATGTAATCCTAATCAAGATTTTCTGCAAAACGTGCAATGGATAGATTTGTTTTATTAGAAATTTCTTTGCACCCTAACCCCTTTCCATTCATGTAATCCTAATCTAGATCTTCTACAACACGCGCTATAGGATAAAATTGCACTTTTTTAAATTTCTTGGTACCCTAACCTCTTTCCATTTAAGTAATCCTAATCAAGATTTTCTACAAATCGTGCTTTGGGTTAAAATTGTCCTTCTTTAAATTTCTTCGTACCTTAACCTCTTTCATTTATGTAATCCTAATCAAGATCTTCTACAAAACGTGCTATGGGATAAAATGATTCTTTTTTAAATTTGTTCGTACCCTAACCCCTTTCCATTCATGTAATCCTAATCAAGATCTTCTACAAAACGTGCTATGGGATAAAATTGTCCTTTTTTAAATTTGTTCGTGCACTAACCTCTTTCCATTTATTTAATCATAATCAAGATTTTCTGCAAAACGTGCAATGGATAGATTTGTTTTATTACAAATTTCTTTGCACCCTAACCCCTTTCCATTCATGTAATCCTAATCAAGATCTTCTACAAAACGCGCTATGGGATAAAATTGCCCTTTTTTAAATTTCTTTGTACCCTAACCTCTTTCCATTCATGTAATCCTAATCAAGATTTTCTACAAATCGTGCTTTGGGTTAAAATTATCCTTTTTTAAATTTCTTTGTACCTTAACCTCTTTCCATTTATGTAATCCTAATCAAGATCTTCTGCAAAACGTTCTATAAGATAAAATTGTTCTTTTTTAGATTTGTTCGTGCCCTGACCTCTTTCCATTTATGTAATCCAATTCAAGATTTTCTACAAAACGTGTTACGGGATAAAATTGTCCTTTTTTAGATTTCTTCTTATCCTTACCTCTTTCCATTTGTGTAATCCTAATCAAGATTTTCTACAAAACGTGCTATGGGATAAAATTGTCCTTTTTTAAATTTCTTCGTACCCTAACCTCTATCCATTTATGTAATCCTAATCAAGATTTTCTACAAAACTTGCAATAGGATATATTTGTGCTTGTTCAATTTTCTTTGCACCCTAACCTCTTTCCATTTATGTAATCCTAATCAAGTATTTCTACAAAACGTGCAATGGATAGATTTGTTTTATTACAAATATTTTGCACCCTAACCCCTTTCCATTCATGTAATTCTAATCAAGATCTATTACAAAACGTGCTAAGGGATAAAATTGTCCTTTTTTAAATTTCTTCGTACCCTAACCTCTTTCCATTTATGTAATCGTATTCAAGATTTTGTGCAAAACGTTCAATAGGATATATTTGTGCTTGTTCAATTTTCTTTGCACCCTAACCTCTTTCCATTTATGTAATCCTAATCAAGAATTTCTACAAAACGTGCAATGGATAGATTTGTTTTATTACAAATTTTTTGCACCCTAACCCCTTTCTATTCATGTAATCATAATCAAGATCTTCTACAAAACGCGCTATGGGATAAAATTGCCCTTTTTTTAATTTCTTTGTACCCTAACCTCTTTCCATTCATGTAATCATAATCAAGATTTTCTACAAATCGTGCTTTGGGTTAAAATTGTCCTTTTTTAAATTTCTTCGTAACTTAACCTCTTTCCATTTATGTAATCCTAATCAAGATTTTCTACAAAACGTGCTATGGGATAAAATGGTTCTTTTTTAAATTTTTCCGTGCCCTAACCTCTTTCCATTTATGTAATCCTATTCAAGATTTTCTACAAAACGTGTTACGATATAAAATTGTCCTTTTTTAAATTTCTTCGTACCTTAACCTCTTACCATTTATGTAATCCTATTCAAGATTTTCTACAAAACGTGCAATGGATAGATTTGTTTTATTACAAATTTCATTGCACCCTAACCTCTTTCCATTCATGTAATCCTAATCAAGATCTTCTACAAATCGTGCTTTGGTTTAAAATTGTCCTTTTTTAAATTTCTTTGCACCCTAACCCCTTTCCATTCATGTAATCCTAATCAAGATTTTCTACAAATCGTGCTTTGGGTTAAAATTGTCCTTTTTTAAATTTCTTTGTACCTTAACCTCTTTCCATTTATGTAATCCTATTCAAGATTTTCTACAAAACGTGTTACGGGATAAAATTGTCCTTTATTAAATTTCTTCGTGCCATAATCTCTTTCCATTCATGTAATCCTAATCAAGATTTTCTACAAAACGTGCTATGGGATAAAATTGTCCTTTTTTAAATTTGTTGGTGCCCTAACATCTTTCCATTTATGTAATCCTAATCAAGATTTTTTACAAATCGTGCTTTGTGTTAAAATTGTCCTTTTTTAAATTTCTTCGTACCTTAACCTCTTACCATTTATGTAATCCTATTCAAGATTTTCTACAAAACGTGCAATGGATAGATTTGTTTTATTACAAATTTCATTGCACCCTAACCTCTTTCCATTCATGTAATCCTAATCAAGATTTTCTACAAATCGTGCTTTGGTTTACAATTGTCCTTTTTTAAATTTCTTTGCACCCTAACCCCTTTCCATTCATGTAATCCTAATCAAGATTTTCTACAAATCGTGCTTTGGGTTAAAATTGTCCTTTTTTAAATTTCTTTGTACCTTAACCTCTTTCCATTTATGTAATCCTATTCAAGATTTTCTACAAAACGTGTTACGGGATAAAATTGTCCTTTATTAAATTTCTTCGTGCCATAATCTCTTTCCATACATGTAATCCTAATCAAGATTTTCTACAAAACGTGCTATGGGATAAAATTGTCCTTTTTTAAATTTGTTGGTGCCCTAACCCCTTTCCATTCATGTAATCCTAATCAAGATCTTCTACAAAACGTGCTATGGGATAAAATTGTCCTTTTTTAAATTTGTTGGTGCCTTAACCTCTTTTCATTTATGTAATCCTAATCAAGATTTTCTGCAAAACGTGCAATGGATAGATTTGTTTTATTACAAATTTCTTTGCACCCTAACCACTTTCCATTCATGTAATCCTAATCAAGATCTTCTACAAAACGCGCTATGGGATAAAATTGCCCTTTATTAAATTTCTTTGTACCCTAACCTCTTTCCATTCATGTAATCCTAATCAAGATCTTCTACAAAACGCGCTATGGGATAAAATTGCCCTTTTTTAAATTTCTTTGTACCCTAACCTCTTTCCATTTATGTAATCCTAATCAAGATTTTCTGCAAAACGTGCAATGGATAGATTTGTTTTATTACAAATTTCTTTGCACCCTAACCTCTTTCCATTCATGTAATCCTAATCAAGATTTTCTACAAATCGTGCTTTGGGTTAAAATTGTCCTTTTTTAAATTTCTACGTACCTTAACCTCTTTCCATTTATGTAATCCTAATCAAGATCTTCTACAAAACGTGCTATGGGATAAAATGGTTCTTTTTTAAATTTGTTCGTGCCCTAACCTCTTTCATTTATGTAATCCTATTCAAGATATTCTACACCACCCTAACCTCCTTCCATTTATGTAATCCTAATCAAGAATTTCTATAAAACGTGCAATGTATAGATTTGTTTTATTACAAATTTCTTTGCACCCTAACGTCTTTCCATTCATGTAATCCTAATCAAGATTTTCTACAAATCGTGCTTTGGGTTAAAATTGTCCTTTTTTAAATTTCTTCGTGCCTTAACCTCTTTTCATTTATGTAATCCTAATCAAGATCTTCTACAAAACGTGCTATGGGATAAAATGGTTCTTTTTTAAATTTGTTCGTGCCCTAACCTGTTTCCATTTATGTAATCCTATTCAAGATTTTCTACAAACCGTGCAATGGATAGATTTGTTTTATTACAAATTTCTTTGCACCCTAACCTCTTTCCATTCATGTAATCCTAATCAAGATTTTCTACAAATCGTGCTTTGGGATAAAATTGTCCTTTTTTAAATTTCTTCGTACCTTAACCTCTTTCCATTTATGTAATCCTAATCAAGATCTTCTACAAAACGTGCTATGGGATAAAATGGTTCTTTTTTAAATTTGTTCGTGCCCTAACCTCTTTCATTTATGTAATCCTATTCAAGATATTCTACAAAACGTGCAATGGATAGATTTGTTCTATTACAAATTTCTTTGCACCCTAACCCCTTTCCATTCATGTAATCCTAATCAAGATCTTCTACAAAACGTGCTATGGGATAAAATTGTCCTTTTTTAAATTTGTTGGTGCCCTAACCTCTTTCCATTTATGTAATCCTAATCAAGATTTTCTGCAAAACGTGCAATGGATAGATTTGTTTCATTAAAAATTTCTTTGCACCCTAACCACTTTCCATTCATGTAATCCTAATCAAGATCTTCTACAAAACGCGCTATGGCATAAAATTGCCCTTTTTTAAATTTCTTTGTACCCTAACCTCTTTCCATTTATGTAATCCTAATCAAGATTTTCTGCAAAACGTGCAATGGATAGATTTGTTTTATTAGAAATTTCTTTGCACCCTAACCCCTTTCCATTCATGTAATCCTAATCTAGATCTTCTACAAAACGCGCTATGGGATAAAATTGCCCTTTTTTAAATTTCTTCGTACCCTAACCTCTTTCCATTTATGTAATCCTAATAATAAATTTTCTGCAAACGAGCAATAGGATATATTTGTGCTTGTTCAATTTTCTTTGCACCCTAACCTCTTTCCATTTATGTAATCCTAATCAAGAATTTCTATAAAACGTGCAATGTATAGATTTGTTTTATTACAAATTTCTTTGCACCCTAACCTCTTTCCATTCATGTAATCCTAATCAAGATTTTCTACAAATCGTGCTTTGGGTTAAAATTGTCCTTTTTTAATTTTCTTCGTACCTTAACCTCTTTCCATTTATGTAATCCTAATCAAGATCTTCTACAAAACGTGCTATGGGATAAAATTGTCCTGTATTAAATTTCTTCGTACCATAATCTCTTTCCATTTATGTAATCCTATTCAAGATATTCTACAAACCGTGCAATGGATACATTTGTTTTATTACAAATTTCTTTGCACCCTAACCTCTTTCCATTCATGTAATCCTAATCAAGATTTTCTACAAATCGTGCTTTGGGTTAAAATTGTCCTTTTTTAAATTTCTTCGTACCTCAACCTATTTCCATTTATGTAATCCTAATCAAGTTCTTCTACAAAACGTGCTATGGGATAAAATGGTTCTTTTTTAAATTTGTTCGTGCTCTAACGTCTTTCCATTTATGTAATCCTATTCAAGATTTTCTACAAAACGTGCAATGGATAGATTTGTTTTATTACAAATTTCTTTGCGCCCTAACCTCTTTCCATTCATGTAATCCTAATCAAGATTTTCTACAAATCGTGCTTTGGGTTAAAATTGTCCTTTTTTAAATTTCTTCGTACCTTAACCTCTTTCCATTTATGTAATCCTAATCAAGATCTTCTACAAAACGTGCTATGGGATAAAATGGTTCTTTTTTAAATTTGTTCGTGCCCTAACCTCTTTCCATTTATGTAATCCTATTCAAGATTTTCTACAAAACGTGCAATGGATAGATTTGTTTTATTACAAATTTCTTTGCACCCTAACCTCTTTCCATTTATGTAATCCTATTCAAGATTTTCTACAAAACGTGTTACGGGATAAAATTGTCCTTTTTTAGATTTCTTCTTACCCTTACCTCCTTCCATTCATGTAATCCTAATCAAGATCTTCTACAAAACGTGCTATGGGATAAAATTGTTTTTTTTTAAATTTGTTCGTGCCCTGACCTCTTTCCATTCATGTAATCCTAATCAAGATTTTCTACAAATCATGCTTTGGGTTAAAATTATCCTTTTTTAAATTTCTTTGCACCCTAACCCCTTTCCATTCATGTAATCCTAAACAAGATCTTCTACAAAACGTGCTATGGGATAAAATTGTTCTTTTTTAAATTTGTTCGTGCCCTGCCTCTTTCCATTCATGTATTCCTAATCAAGATTTTCTACAAATCGTGCTTTGGGTTAAAATTATCCTTTTTTGAATTTCTTTGCACCCTAACCCCTTTCCATTCATGTAATCCTAATCAAGATCTTCTACAAAACGTGCTATGGGATAAAATTGTTCTTTTTTAAATTTGTTCGTGCCCTGACCTCTTTCCATTTATGTAATTCTATTCAAGAATTTCTACAAAACGTGTTACGGGATAAAATTGTCCTTTTTTAGATTTCTCCTTACCCTTACCTCCTTCCATTTGTGTAATCCTAATCAAGATTTTCTACAAAACGTGCTATGGGATAAAATTGTCCTTTTTTAAATTTCTTAGTACCTTAACCTCTATCCATTTATGTAATCCTAATCAAGTATTTCTACAAAACGTGCAATGGATAGATTTGTTTTATTAAAAATTATTTGCACCCTAACCTCTTTCCATTCATGTAATCCTAATCAAGATTTTCTACAAATCGTTCTGTGGGTTAAAAATGTCCTTTTTTAAATTTCTTTGTACCCTAACCCCTTTCCATTTATGTAATCCTCATCAAGATTTTCTGCAAAACGTGCAATGGATAGATTTGTTCTATTACAAATTTCTTTGCACCCTAACCCCTTTCCATTCATGTAATCCTAATCAATATCTTCTACAAAACGTGCTATGGGATAAAATTGTCCTTTTTTAAATTTGTTCGTGCCCTAACCTCTTTCCATTTATGTAATCCTATTCAAGATTTTCTACAAAACGTGTTACGGGATAAAATTGTCCTTTTTCAGATTTCTTCTTACCCTTACCTCCTTCCATTTGTGTAATCCTAATCAAGATTTTCTACAAAACGTGTTATGGGATAAAATTGTCCTTTTTTAAATTTGTTCGTGCCCTAACCTCTTTCCATTTGTGTAATCATAATCAAGATTTTCTGCAAAACGTGCAATGGATAGATTTGTTTTATTACAAATTTTTTGCACCCTAACCCATTTCCATTCATGTAATCCTAATCAAGATTTTCTACAGATAGTGCTTTGGGTTAAAATTGTCCTTTTTTAAATTTCTTCGTACCTTAACCTCTTTCCATTTATGTGCAATAGGACAAATTATTCAAGATCTTCTACAAAACGTGCTATGGGATAAAATGGTTCTTTTTTAAATTTGTTCGTGCCCTAACCTCTTTCTATTTATGTAATCCTATTCAAGATTTTCTACAAAACGTGCAATGGATAGATTTGTTTTATTACAAATTTCTTTACTCCCTAACCTCTTTCCATTCATGTAATCCTAATCAAGATTTTCTACAAATCGTGCTTTGGGTTAAAAATGTCCTTTTTAAATTTCTTTGCTCTTTAACCTCTTTCCATTTATGTAATCCTAATCAAGAATTTCTACAAAACGTGCAATGGATAGATTTGTTTTATTACAAATATCTTTGCACCCTAACCTCTTTCCATTCATGTAATCCTAATCAAGATTTTCTACAAATCGTGCTTTGGGTTAAAAATGTCCTTTTTAAATTTCTTTGTACCCTAACCTCTTTCATTTATGTAATCCTAATCAAGATTTTCTGCAAAACGTGCAATGGATAGATTTGTTTTATTAGAAATTTCTTTGCACCCTAACCCCTTTCCATTCATGTAATCCTAATCTAGATCTTCTACAACACGCGCTATAGGATAAAATTGCACTTTTTTAAATTTCTTGGTACCCTAACCTCTTTCCATTTAAGTAATCCTAATCAAGATTTTCTACAAATCGTGCTTTGGGTTAAAATTGTCCTTCTTTAAATTTCTTCGTACCTTAACCTCTTTCATTTATGTAATCCTAATCAAGATCTTCTACAAAACGTGCTATGGGATAAAATGATTCTTTTTTAAATTTGTTCGTACCCTAACCCCTTTCCATTCATGTAATCCTAATCAAGATCTTCTACAAAACGTGCTATGGGATAAAATTGTCCTTTTTTAAATTTGTTCGTGCACTAACCTCTTTCCATTTATTTAATCATAATCAAGATTTTCTGCAAAACGTGCAATGGATAGATTTGTTTTATTACAAATTTCTTTGCACCCTAACCCCTTTCCATTCATGTAATCCTAATCAAGATCTTCTACAAAACGCGCTATGGGATAAAATTGCCCTTTTTTAAATTTCTTTGTACCCTAACCTCTTTCCATTCATGTAATCCTAATCAAGATTTTCTACAAATCGTGCTTTGGGTTAAAATTATCCTTTTTTAAATTTCTTTGCACCCTAACCCCTTTCCATTCATGTAATCCTAATCAAGATCTTCTACAAAACGTGCTATGGGATAAAATTGTCCTTTTTTAAATTTGTTCGTGCCCTAACCTCTTTCCATTTATGTAATCCTAATCAAGATCTTCTGCAAAACGTTCTATAAGATAAAATTGTTCTTTTTTAGATTTGTTCGTGCCCTGACCTCTTTCCATTTATGTAATCCAATTCAAGATTTTCTACAAAACGTGTTACGGGATAAAATTGTCCTTTTTTAGATTTCTTCTTATCCTTACCTCTTTCCATTTGTGTAATCCTAATCAAGATTTTCTACAAAACGTGCTATGGGATAAAATTGTCCTTTTTTAAATTTCTTCGTACCCTAACCTCTATCCATTTATGTAATCCTAATCAAGATTTTCTACAAAACTTGCAATAGGATATATTTGTGCTTGTTCAATTTTCTTTGCACCCTAACCTCTTTCCATTTATGTAATCCTAATCAAGTATTTCTACAAAACGTGCAATGGATAGATTTGTTTTATTACAAATATTTTGCACACTAACCCCTTTCCATTCATGTAATTCTAATCAAGATCTATTACAAAACGTGCTAAGGGATAAAATTGTCCTTTTTTAAATTTCTTCGTACCCTAACCTCTTTCCATTTATGTAATCGTATTCAAGATTTTGTGCAAAACGTTCAATAGGATATATTTGTGCTTGTTCAATTTTCTTTGCACCCTAACCTCTTTCCATTTATGTAATCCTAATCAAGAATTTCTACAAAACGTGCAATGGATAGATTTGTTTTATTACAAATTTTTTGCACCCTAACCCCTTTCTATTCATGTAATCATAATCAAGATCTTCTACAAAACGCGCTATGGGATAAAATTGCCCTTTTTTTAATTTCTTTGTACCCTAACCTCTTTCCATTCATGTAATCATAATCAAGATTTTCTACAAATCGTGCTTTGGGTTAAAATTGTCCTTTTTTAAATTTCTTCGTAACTTAACCTCTTTCCATTTATGTAATCCTAATCAAGATTTTCTACAAAACGTGCTATGGGATAAAATGGTTCTTTTTTAAATTTTTCCGTGCCCTAACCTCTTTCCATTTATGTAATCCTATTCAAGATTTTCTACAAAACGTGTTACGATATAAAATTGTCCTGTTTTAAATTTCTTCGTACCTTAACCTCTTTCCATTTATGTAATCCTAATCAAGATCTTCTACAAAACGTGCTATGGGACATAATGGTTCTTTTTTAAATTTGTTCGTGCCCTAACCTCTTTCCATATATGTAATCCTATTCAAGATTTTCTACAAAACGTGCAATGGATAAATTTGTTTTATTACAAATTTCTTTGCACCCTAACCCCTTTCCATTCATGTAATCCTAATCAAGATCTTCTACAAAACGTGCTATGGGATAAAATTGTCCTTTTTTAAATTTGTTCGTGCCCTAACCTCTTTCCATTTATGTAACCCTAATCAAGATTTTCTGCAAAACGTGCAATGGAGAGATTTGTTTTATTACAAATTTCTTTGCACCCTAACCCCTTTCCATTCATGTAATCCTAATCTAGATCTTCTGCAAAACGCGCTATGGGGCAAAATTGCCCTTTTTTAAATTTCTTCGTACCCTAACCTCTTTCCATTTATGTAATCCTAATCAATATCTTCTACAAAACGTGCTATTTAATAAAATTGTTCTTTTTTAAATTTGTTCGTACCATAACTTCCATTCATGTAATCCTAATCAAGATCTTCTACAAAACGTGCTATGGGATAAAATTGTTCTTTTTTAGATTTGTTCGTGCCCTGACCTCTTTCCATTTATGTAATCCAATTCAAGATTTTCTACAAAACGTGTTACGGGATAAAATTGTCCTTTTTTAGATTTCTTCTTATCCTTACCTCTTTCCATTTGTGTAATCCTAATCAAGATTTTCTACAAAACGTGCTATGGGATAAAATTGTCCTTTTTTAAATTTCTTCGTACCCTAACCTCTATCCATTTATGTAATCCTAATCAAGATTTTCTACAAAACTTGCAATAGGATATATTTGTGCTTGTTCAATTTTCTTTGCACCCTAACCTCTTTCCATTTATGTAATCCTAATCAAGTATTTCTACAAAACGTGCAATGGATAGATTTGTTTTATTACAAATATTTTGAACCCTAACCCCTTTCCATTCATGTAATTCTAATCAAGATCTATTACAAAACGTGCTATGGGATAAAATTGTCCTTTTTTAAATTTCTTCGTACCCTAACCTCTTTCCATTTATGTAATCGTATTCAAGATTTTGTGCAAAACGTTCAATAGGATATATTTGTGCTTGTTCAATTTTCTTTGCACCCTAACCTCTTTCCATTTATGTAATCCTAATCAAGAATTTCTACAAAACGTGCAATGGATAGATTTGTTTTATTACAAATTTTTTGCACCCTAACCCCTTTCTATTCATGTAATCATAATCAAGATCTTCTACAAAACGCGCTATGGGATAAAATTGCCCTTTTTTTAATTTCTTTGTACCCTAACCTCTTTCCATTCATGTAATCATAATCAAGATTTTCTACAAATCGTGCTTTGGGTTAAAATTGTCCTTTTTTAAATTTCTTCGTAACTTAACCTCTTTCCATTTATGTAATCCTAATCAAGATTTTCTACAAAACGTGCTATGGGATAAAATGGTTCTTTTTTAAATTTTTCCGTGCCCTAGCCTCTTTCCATTTATGTAATCCTATTCAAGATTTTCTACAAAACGTGTTACGATATAAAATTCTCCTGTTTTAAATTTCTTCGTACCTTAACCTCTTTCCATTTATGTAATCCTAATCAAGATCTTCTACAAAACGTGCTATGGGACATAATGGTTCTTTTTTAAATTTGTTCGTGCCCTAACCTCTTTCCATATATGTAATCCTATTCAAGATTTTCTACAAAACGTGCAATGGATAAATTTGTTTTATTACAAATTTCTTTGCACCCTAACCCCTTTCCATTCATGTAATCCTAATCAAGATCTTCTACAAAACGTGCTATGGGATAAAATTGTCCTTTTTTAAATTTGTTCGTGCCCTAACCTCTTTCCATTTATGTAACCCTAATCAAGATTTTCTGCAAAACGTGCAATGGAGAGATTTGTTTTATTACAAATTTCTTTGCACCCTAACCCCTTTCCATTCATGTAATCCTAATCTAGATCTTCTGCAAAACGCGCTATGGGGTAAAATTGCCCTTTTTTAAATTTCTTCGTACCCTAACCTCTTTCCATTTATGTAATCCTAATCAATATCTTCTACAAAACGTGCTATTGGATAAAATTGTTCTTTTTTAAATTTTTCCGTGCCCTAACCTCTTTCCATTTATGTAATTCTATTCAAGATTTTCTACAAAACGTGTTACGGGATAAAATTGTCCTTTATTAAATTTCTTCGTACCATAATCTCTTTCCATTTATGTAATCCTAATCAAGATTTTCTGCAAAACGTGCAATGGATAGATTTGTTTTATTACAAATTTCTTTGCACCCTAACCTCTTTCCATTCATGTAATCCTAATCAAGATTTTCTACAAATCGTGCTTTGGGTTAAAAATGTCCTTTTTAAATTTCTTTGCACTTTAACCTCTTACCATTTATGTAATCCTAATCAAGAATTTCTACAAAACGTGCAATGGATAGATTTGTTTTATTACAAATTTCTTTGCACCCTAACCTCTTTCCATTCATGTAATCCTAATCAAGATTTTCTACAAATCGTGCTTTGGGTTAAAAATGTCCTTTTTAAATTTCTTTGTACCCTAACCTCTTTCATTTATGTAATCCTAATCAAGATTTTCTGCAAAACGTGCAATGGAGAGATTTGTTTTATTACAAATTTCTTTGCACCCTAACCACTTTCCATTCATGTAATCCTAATCAATATCTTCTACAAAACGAGCTATAGGATAAAATTGCCCTTTTTTAAATTTCTTTGTACCCTAACCTATTTCCATTTATGTAATCCTAATCAAGATTTTCTGCAAATCCTGCTTTGGGTTAAAATTGTCCTTCTTTAAATTTCTTCGTACCTTAACCTCTTTCATTTATGTAATCCTAATCAAGATCTTCTACAAAACGTGCTATGGGATAAAATGGTTCTTTTTTAAATTTGTTCGTGCCCTAACCCCTTTCCATTCATGTAATCCTAATCAAGATCTTCTACAAAACGTGCTATGGGATAAAATTGTCCTTTTTTAAATTTCTTTGTACCCTAACCTCTTTCCATTCATGTAATCCTAATCAAGATTTTCTACAAATCGTGCTTTGGGTTAAAATTATCCTTTTTTAAATTTCTTTGCACCCTAACCCCTTTCCATTCATGTAATCCTAATCAAGATCTTCTAGAAAACGTGCAATGGATAGATTTGTTTTATTACAAATTTCTTTGCACCCTAACCCCTTTCTATTCATGTAATCCTAATCAAGATATTCTACAAAACGCGCTATGGGATAAAATTGCCCTTTTTTTAATTTCTTTGTACCCTAACCTCTTTCCATTTATGTAATCCTATTCAAGATTTTCTACATAACGTGCAATGGATAGATTTGTTTTATTACAAATTTCTTTGCACCCTAACCTCTTTCCATTCATGTAATCCTAATCAAGATTTTCTACAAATCGTGCTTTGGGTTAAAATTGTCCTTTTTTAAATTTCTTCGTACCTTAACCTATTTCCATTTATGTAATCCTAATCAAGTTCTTCTACAAAACGTGCTATGGGATAAAATGGTTCTTTTTTAAATTTGTTAGTGCCCTAACCTCTTTCCATGTATGTAATCCTATTCAAGATTTTCTACAAAACGTGTTACGGGATAAAATTGTCCTTTATTAAATTTCTTCGTACCATAATCTCTTTCCATTTATGTAATCCTAATCAAGAATTTCTGCAAAACGTGCAATGGATAGATTTGTTTTATTACAAATTTCTTTGCACCCTAACCACTTTCCATTCATGTAATCCTAATCAAGATCTTCTACAAAACGCGCTATGGGATAAAATTGCCCTTTATTAAATTTCTTTGTACCCTAACCTCTTTCCATTCATGTAATCCTAATCAAGATCTTCTACAAAACGCGCTATGGGATAAAATTGCCCTTTTTTAAATTTCTTTGTACCCTAACCTCTTTCCATTTATGTAATCCTAATCAAGATTTTCTGCAAAACGTGCAATGGATAGATTTGTTTTATTACAAATTTCTTTGCACCCTAACCTCTTTCCATTCATGTAATCCTAATCAAGATTTTCTACAAATCGTGCTTTGGGTTAAAATTGTCCTTTTTTAAATTTCTACGTACCTTAACCTCTTTCCATTTATGTAATCCTAATCAAGATCTTCTACAAAACGTGCTATGGGATAAAATGGTTCTTTTTTAAATTTGTTCGTGCCCTAACCTCTTTCATTTATGTAATCCTATTCAAGATATTCTACACCACCCTAACCTCCTTCCATTTATGTAATCCTAATCAAGAATTTCTATAAAACGTGCAATGTATAGATTTGTTTTATTACAAATTTCTTTGCACCCTAACGTCTTTCCATTCATGTAATCCTAATCAAGATTTTCTACAAATCGTGCTTTGGGTTAAAATTGTCCTTTTTTAAATTTCTTCGTGCCTTAACCTCTTTTCATTTATGTAATCCTAATCAAGATCTTCTACAAAACGTGCTATGGGATAAAATGGTTCTTTTTTAAATTTGTTCGTGCCCTAACCTGTTTCCATTTATGTAATCCTATTCAAGATTTTCTACAAACCGTGCAATGGATAGATTTGTTTTATTACAAATTTCTTTGCACCCTAACCTCTTTCCATTCATGTAATCCTAATCAAGATTTTCTACAAATCGTGCTTTGGGATAAAATTGTCCTTTTTTAAATTTCTTCGTACCTTAACCTCTTTCCATTTATGTAATCCTAATCAAGATCTTCTACAAAACGTGCTATGGGATAAAATGGTTCTTTTTTAAATTTGTTCGTGCCCTAACCTCTTTCATTTATGTAATCCTATTCAAGATATTCTACAAAACGTGCAATGGATAGATTTGTTCTATTACAAATTTCTTTGCACCCTAACCCCTTTCCATTCATGTAATCCTAATCAAGATCTTCTACAAAACGTGCTATGGGATAAAATTGTCCTTTTTTAAATTTGTTGGTGCCCTAACCTCTTTCCATTTATGTAATCCTAATCAAGATTTTCTGCAAAACGTGCAATGGATAGATTTGTTTCATTAAAAATTTCTTTGCACCCTAACCACTTTCCATTCATGTAATCCTAATCAAGATCTTCTACAAAACGCGCTATGGCATAAAATTGCCCTTTTTTAAATTTCTTTGTACCCTAACCTCTTTCCATTTATGTAATCCTAATCAAGATTTTCTGCAAAACGTGCAATGGATAGATTTGTTTTATTAGAAATTTCTTTGCACCCTAACCCCTTTCCATTCATGTAATCCTAATCTAGATCTTCTACAAAACGCGCTATGGGATAAAATTGCCCTTTTTTAAATTTCTTCGTACCCTAACCTCTTTCCATTTATGTAATCCTAATAATAAATTTTCTGCAAACGAGCAATAGGATATATTTGTGCTTGTTCAATTTTCTTTGCACCCTAACCTCTTTCCATTTATGTAATCCTAATCAAGAATTTCTATAAAACGTGCAATGTATAGATTTGTTTTATTACAAATTTCTTTGCACCCTAACCTCTTTCCATTCATGTAATCCTAATCAAGATTTTCTACAAATCGTGCTTTGGGTTAAAATTGTCCTTTTTTAATTTTCTTCGTACCTTAACCTCTTTCCATTTATGTAATCCTAATCAAGATCTTCTACAAAACGTGCTATGGGATAAAATTGTCCTGTATTAAATTTCTTCGTACCATAATCTCTTTCCATTTATGTAATCCTATTCAAGATATTCTACAAACCGTGCAATGGATACATTTGTTTTATTACAAATTTCTTTGCACCCTAACCTCTTTCCATTCATGTAATCCTAATCAAGATTTTCTACAAATCGTGCTTTGGGTTAAAATTGTCCTTTTTTAAATTTCTTCGTACCTCAACCTATTTCCATTTATGTAATCCTAATCAAGTTCTTCTACAAAACGTGCTATGGGATAAAATGGTTCTTTTTTAAATTTGTTCGTGCTCTAACGTCTTTCCATTTATGTAATCCTATTCAAGATTTTCTACAAAACGTGCAATGGATAGATTTGTTTTATTACAAATTTCTTTGCGCCCTAACCTCTTTCCATTCATGTAATCCTAATCAAGATTTTCTACAAATCGTGCTTTGGGTTAAAATTGTCCTTTTTTAAATTTCTTCGTACCTTAACCTCTTTCCATTTATGTAATCCTAATCAAGATCTTCTACAAAACGTGCTATGGGATAAAATGGTTCTTTTTTAAATTTGTTCGTGCCCTAACCTCTTTCCATTTATGTAATCCTATTCAAGATTTTCTACAAAACGTGCAATGGATAGATTTGTTTTATTACAAATTTCTTTGCACCCTAACCTCTTTCCATTTATGTAATCCTATTCAAGATTTTCTACAAAACGTGTTACGGGATAAAATTGTCCTTTTTTAGATTTCTTCTTACCCTTACCTCCTTCCATTCATGTAATCCTAATCAAGATCTTCTACAAAACGTGCTATGGGATAAAATTGTTTTTTTTTAAATTTGTTCGTGCCCTGACCTCTTTCCATTCATGTAATCCTAATCAAGATTTTCTACAAATCATGCTTTGGGTTAAAATTATCCTTTTTTAAATTTCTTTGCACCCTAACCCCTTTCCATTCATGTAATCCTAAACAAGATCTTCTACAAAACGTGCTATGGGATAAAATTGTTCTTTTTTAAATTTGTTCGTGCCCTGCCTCTTTCCATTCATGTATTCCTAATCAAGATTTTCTACAAATCGTGCTTTGGGTTAAAATTATCCTTTTTTGAATTTCTTTGCACCCTAACCCCTTTCCATTCATGTAATCCTAATCAAGATCTTCTACAAAACGTGCTATGGGATAAAATTGTTCTTTTTTAAATTTGTTCGTGCCCTGACCTCTTTCCATTTATGTAATCCTAATCAAGATTTTCTACAAAACGTGCTATGGGATAAAATTGTCCTTTTTTAAATTTCTTAGTACCTTAACCTCTATCCATTTATGTAATCCTAATCAAGTATTTCTACAAAACGTGCAATGGATAGATTTGTTTTATTAAAAATTATTTGCACCCTAACCTCTTTCCATTCATGTAATCCTAATCAAGATTTTCTACAAATCGTTCTGTGGGTTAAAAATGTCCTTTTTTAAATTTCTTTGTACCCTAACCCCTTTCCATTTATGTAATCCTCATCAAGATTTTCTGCAAAACGTGCAATGGATAGATTTGTTCTATTACAAATTTCTTTGCACCCTAACCCCTTTCCATTCATGTAATCCTAATCAATATCTTCTACAAAACGTGCTATGGGATAAAATTGTCCTTTTTTAAATTTGTTCGTGCCCTAACCTCTTTCCATTTATGTAATCCTATTCAAGATTTTCTACAAAACGTGTTACGGGATAAAATTGTCCTTTTTCAGATTTCTTCTTACCCTTACCTCCTTCCATTTGTGTAATCCTAATCAAGATTTTCTACAAAACGTGTTATGGGATAAAATTGTCCTTTTTTAAATTTGTTCGTGCCCTAACCTCTTTCCATTTGTGTAATCATAATCAAGATTTTCTGCAAAACGTGCAATGGATAGATTTGTTTTATTACAAATTTTTTGCACCCTAACCCATTTCCATTCATGTAATCCTAATCAAGATTTTCTACAGATAGTGCTTTGGGTTAAAATTGTCCTTTTTTAAATTTCTTCGTACCTTAACCTCTTTCCATTTATGTGCAATAGGACAAATTATTCAAGATCTTCTACAAAACGTGCTATGGGATAAAATGGTTCTTTTTTAAATTTGTTCGTGCCCTAACCTCTTTCTATTTATGTAATCCTATTCAAGATTTTCTACAAAACGTGCAATGGATAGATTTGTTTTATTACAAATTTCTTTACTCCCTAACCTCTTTCCATTCATGTAATCCTAATCAAGATTTTCTACAAATCGTGCTTTGGGTTAAAAATGTCCTTTTTAAATTTCTTTGCTCTTTAACCTCTTTCCATTTATGTAATCCTAATCAAGAATTTCTACAAAACGTGCAATGGATAGATTTGTTTTATTACAAATATCTTTGCACCCTAACCTCTTTCCATTCATGTAATCCTAATCAAGATTTTCTACAAATCGTGCTTTGGGTTAAAAATGTCCTTTTTAAATTTCTTTGTACCCTAACCTCTTTCATTTATGTAATCCTAATCAAGATTTTCTGCAAAACGTGCAATGGATAGATTTGTTTTATTAGAAATTTCTTTGCACCCTAACCCCTTTCCATTCATGTAATCCTAATCTAGATCTTCTACAACACGCGCTATAGGATAAAATTGCACTTTTTTAAATTTCTTGGTACCCTAACCTCTTTCCATTTAAGTAATCCTAATCAAGATTTTCTACAAATCGTGCTTTGGGTTAAAATTGTCCTTCTTTAAATTTCTTCGTACCTTAACCTCTTTCATTTATGTAATCCTAATCAAGATCTTCTACAAAACGTGCTATGGGATAAAATGATTCTTTTTTAAATTTGTTCGTACCCTAACCCCTTTCCATTCATGTAATCCTAATCAAGATCTTCTACAAAACGTGCTATGGGATAAAATTGTCCTTTTTTAAATTTGTTCGTGCACTAACCTCTTTCCATTTATTTAATCATAATCAAGATTTTCTGCAAAACGTGCAATGGATAGATTTGTTTTATTACAAATTTCTTTGCACCCTAACCCCTTTCCATTCATGTAATCCTAATCAAGATCTTCTACAAAACGCGCTATGGGATAAAATTGCCCTTTTTTAAATTTCTTTGTACCCTAACCTCTTTCCATTCATGTAATCCTAATCAAGATTTTCTACAAATCGTGCTTTGGGTTAAAATTATCCTTTTTTAAATTTCTTTGCACCCTAACCCCTTTCCATTCATGTAATCCTAATCAAGATCTTCTACAAAACGTGCTATGGGATAAAATTGTCCTTTTTTAAATTTGTTCGTGCCCTAACCTCTTTCCATTTATGTAATCCTAATCAAGATCTTCTGCAAAACGTTCTATAAGATAAAATTGTTCTTTTTTAGATTTGTTCGTGCCCTGACCTCTTTCCATTTATGTAATCCAATTCAAGATTTTCTACAAAACGTGTTACGGGATAAAATTGTCCTTTTTTAGATTTCTTCTTATCCTTACCTCTTTCCATTTGTGTAATCCTAATCAAGATTTTCTACAAAACGTGCTATGGGATAAAATTGTCCTTTTTTAAATTTCTTCGTACCCTAACCTCTATCCATTTATGTAATCCTAATCAAGATTTTCTACAAAACTTGCAATAGGATATATTTGTGCTTGTTCAATTTTCTTTGCACCCTAACCTCTTTCCATTTATGTAATCCTAATCAAGTATTTCTACAAAACGTGCAATGGATAGATTTGTTTTATTACAAATATTTTGCACACTAACCCCTTTCCATTCATGTAATTCTAATCAAGATCTATTACAAAACGTGCTAAGGGATAAAATTGTCCTTTTTTAAATTTCTTCGTACCCTAACCTCTTTCCATTTATGTAATCGTATTCAAGATTTTGTGCAAAACGTTCAATAGGATATATTTGTGCTTGTTCAATTTTCTTTGCACCCTAACCTCTTTCCATTTATGTAATCCTAATCAAGAATTTCTACAAAACGTGCAATGGATAGATTTGTTTTATTACAAATTTTTTGCACCCTAACCCCTTTCTATTCATGTAATCATAATCAAGATCTTCTACAAAACGCGCTATGGGATAAAATTGCCCTTTTTTTAATTTCTTTGTACCCTAACCTCTTTCCATTCATGTAATCATAATCAAGATTTTCTACAAATCGTGCTTTGGGTTAAAATTGTCCTTTTTTAAATTTCTTCGTAACTTAACCTCTTTCCATTTATGTAATCCTAATCAAGATTTTCTACAAAACGTGCTATGGGATAAAATGGTTCTTTTTTAAATTTTTCCGTGCCCTAACCTCTTTCCATTTATGTAATCCTATTCAAGATTTTCTACAAAACGTGTTACGATATAAAATTGTCCTGTTTTAAATTTCTTCGTACCTTAACCTCTTTCCATTTATGTAATCCTAATCAAGATCTTCTACAAAACGTGCTATGGGACATAATGGTTCTTTTTTAAATTTGTTCGTGCCCTAACCTCTTTCCATATATGTAATCCTATTCAAGATTTTCTACAAAACGTGCAATGGATAAATTTGTTTTATTACAAATTTCTTTGCACCCTAACCCCTTTCCATTCATGTAATCCTAATCAAGATCTTCTACAAAACGTGCTATGGGATAAAATTGTCCTTTTTTAAATTTGTTCGTGCCCTAACCTCTTTCCATTTATGTAACCCTAATCAAGATTTTCTGCAAAACGTGCAATGGAGAGATTTGTTTTATTACAAATTTCTTTGCACCCTAACCCCTTTCCATTCATGTAATCCTAATCTAGATCTTCTGCAAAACGCGCTATGGGGCAAAATTGCCCTTTTTTAAATTTCTTCGTACCCTAACCTCTTTCCATTTATGTAATCCTAATCAATATCTTCTACAAAACGTGCTATTTAATAAAATTGTTCTTTTTTAAATTTGTTCGTACCATAACTTCCATTCATGTAATCCTAATCAAGATCTTCTACAAAACGTGCTATGGGATAAAATTGTTCTTTTTTAGATTTGTTCGTGCCCTGACCTCTTTCCATTTATGTAATCCAATTCAAGATTTTCTACAAAACGTGTTACGGGATAAAATTGTCCTTTTTTAGATTTCTTCTTATCCTTACCTCTTTCCATTTGTGTAATCCTAATCAAGATTTTCTACAAAACGTGCTATGGGATAAAATTGTCCTTTTTTAAATTTCTTCGTACCCTAACCTCTATCCATTTATGTAATCCTAATCAAGATTTTCTACAAAACTTGCAATAGGATATATTTGTGCTTGTTCAATTTTCTTTGCACCCTAACCTCTTTCCATTTATGTAATCCTAATCAAGTATTTCTACAAAACGTGCAATGGATAGATTTGTTTTATTACAAATATTTTGAACCCTAACCCCTTTCCATTCATGTAATTCTAATCAAGATCTATTACAAAACGTGCTATGGGATAAAATTGTCCTTTTTTAAATTTCTTCGTACCCTAACCTCTTTCCATTTATGTAATCGTATTCAAGATTTTGTGCAAAACGTTCAATAGGATATATTTGTGCTTGTTCAATTTTCTTTGCACCCTAACCTCTTTCCATTTATGTAATCCTAATCAAGAATTTCTACAAAACGTGCAATGGATAGATTTGTTTTATTACAAATTTTTTGCACCCTAACCCCTTTCTATTCATGTAATCATAATCAAGATCTTCTACAAAACGCGCTATGGGATAAAATTGCCCTTTTTTTAATTTCTTTGTACCCTAACCTCTTTCCATTCATGTAATCATAATCAAGATTTTCTACAAATCGTGCTTTGGGTTAAAATTGTCCTTTTTTAAATTTCTTCGTAACTTAACCTCTTTCCATTTATGTAATCCTAATCAAGATTTTCTACAAAACGTGCTATGGGATAAAATGGTTCTTTTTTAAATTTTTCCGTGCCCTAGCCTCTTTCCATTTATGTAATCCTATTCAAGATTTTCTACAAAACGTGTTACGATATAAAATTCTCCTGTTTTAAATTTCTTCGTACCTTAACCTCTTTCCATTTATGTAATCCTAATCAAGATCTTCTACAAAACGTGCTATGGGACATAATGGTTCTTTTTTAAATTTGTTCGTGCCCTAACCTCTTTCCATATATGTAATCCTATTCAAGATTTTCTACAAAACGTGCAATGGATAAATTTGTTTTATTACAAATTTCTTTGCACCCTAACCCCTTTCCATTCATGTAATCCTAATCAAGATCTTCTACAAAACGTGCTATGGGATAAAATTGTCCTTTTTTAAATTTGTTCGTGCCCTAACCTCTTTCCATTTATGTAACCCTAATCAAGATTTTCTGCAAAACGTGCAATGGAGAGATTTGTTTTATTACAAATTTCTTTGCACCCTAACCCCTTTCCATTCATGTAATCCTAATCTAGATCTTCTGCAAAACGCGCTATGGGGTAAAATTGCCCTTTTTTAAATTTCTTCGTACCCTAACCTCTTTCCATTTATGTAATCCTAATCAATATCTTCTACAAAACGTGCTATTGGATAAAATTGTTCTTTTTTAAATTTTTCCGTGCCCTAACCTCTTTCCATTTATGTAATTCTATTCAAGATTTTCTACAAAACGTGTTACGGGATAAAATTGTCCTTTATTAAATTTCTTCGTACCATAATCTCTTTCCATTTATGTAATCCTAATCAAGATTTTCTGCAAAACGTGCAATGGATAGATTTGTTTTATTACAAATTTCTTTGCACCCTAACCTCTTTCCATTCATGTAATCCTAATCAAGATTTTCTACAAATCGTGCTTTGGGTTAAAAATGTCCTTTTTAAATTTCTTTGCACTTTAACCTCTTACCATTTATGTAATCCTAATCAAGAATTTCTACAAAACGTGCAATGGATAGATTTGTTTTATTACAAATTTCTTTGCACCCTAACCTCTTTCCATTCATGTAATCCTAATCAAGATTTTCTACAAATCGTGCTTTGGGTTAAAAATGTCCTTTTTAAATTTCTTTGTACCCTAACCTCTTTCATTTATGTAATCCTAATCAAGATTTTCTGCAAAACGTGCAATGGAGAGATTTGTTTTATTACAAATTTCTTTGCACCCTAACCACTTTCCATTCATGTAATCCTAATCAATATCTTCTACAAAACGAGCTATAGGATAAAATTGCCCTTTTTTAAATTTCTTTGTACCCTAACCTATTTCCATTTATGTAATCCTAATCAAGATTTTCTGCAAATCCTGCTTTGGGTTAAAATTGTCCTTCTTTAAATTTCTTCGTACCTTAACCTCTTTCATTTATGTAATCCTAATCAAGATCTTCTACAAAACGTGCTATGGGATAAAATGGTTCTTTTTTAAATTTGTTCGTGCCCTAACCCCTTTCCATTCATGTAATCCTAATCAAGATCTTCTACAAAACGTGCTATGGGATAAAATTGTCCTTTTTTAAATTTCTTTGTACCCTAACCTCTTTCCATTCATGTAATCCTAATCAAGATTTTCTACAAATCGTGCTTTGGGTTAAAATTATCCTTTTTTAAATTTCTTTGCACCCTAACCCCTTTCCATTCATGTAATCCTAATCAAGATCTTCTAGAAAACGTGCAATGGATAGATTTGTTTTATTACAAATTTCTTTGCACCCTAACCCCTTTCTATTCATGTAATCCTAATCAAGATATTCTACAAAACGCGCTATGGGATAAAATTGCCCTTTTTTTAATTTCTTTGTACCCTAACCTCTTTCCATTTATGTAATCCTATTCAAGATTTTCTACATAACGTGCAATGGATAGATTTGTTTTATTACAAATTTCTTTGCACCCTAACCTCTTTCCATTCATGTAATCCTAATCAAGATTTTCTACAAATCGTGCTTTGGGTTAAAATTGTCCTTTTTTAAATTTCTTCGTACCTTAACCTATTTCCATTTATGTAATCCTAATCAAGTTCTTCTACAAAACGTGCTATGGGATAAAATGGTTCTTTTTTAAATTTGTTAGTGCCCTAACCTCTTTCCATGTATGTAATCCTATTCAAGATTTTCTACAAAACGTGTTACGGGATAAAATTGTCCTTTATTAAATTTCTTCGTACCATAATCTCTTTCCATTTATGTAATCCTAATCAAGAATTTCTGCAAAACGTGCAATGGATAGATTTGTTTTATTACAAATTTCTTTGCACCCTAACCTCTTTCCATTCATGTAATCCTAATCAAGATTTTCTACAAATCGTGATTTGGGTTAAAATTGTCCTTTTTTAAATTTCTTCGTACCTTAACCTATTTCCATTTATGTAATCAAGTTCTTCTACAAAACGTGCTATGGGATAAAATGGTTCTTTTTTAAATTTGTTTGTGCCCTAACCTCTTTCCATTTATGTAATCCTATTCAAGATTTTCTACAAAACGTGCAATGGATAGATTTGTTTTAATACAAATTTCTTTGCACTCTAACCTCTTTCCATTTATGTAATCCTATTCAAGATTTTCTACAAAACGTGTTACGGGATAAAATTGTCCTTTTTTAGATTTCTTCTTACCCTTACCTCCTTCCATTTGTGTAATCCTAATCAAGATTTTCTACAAAACGTGCTATGGGATAAAATTGTCCTTTTTTAAATTTGTTCGTGCCCTAACCTCTTTCCATTTATGTAATCCTATTCAAGATTTTCTACAAAACGTGTTACGGGATAAAATTGTCCTTTTTCAGATTTCTTCTTACCCTTACCTCCTTCCATTTGTGTAATCCTAATCAAGATTTTCTACAAAACGTGTTATGGGATAAAATTGTCCTTTTTTAAATTTGTTCGTGCCCTAACCTCTTTCCATTTGTGTAATCATAATCAAGATTTTCTGCAAAACGTGCAATGGATAGATTTGTTTTATTACAAATTTTTTGCACCCTAACCCATTTCCATTCATGTAATCTTAATCAAGATTTTCTACAGATAGTGCTTTGGGTTAAAATTGTCCTTTTTTAAATTTCTTCGTACCTTAACCTCTTTCCATTTATGTGCAATAGGACAAATTATTCAAGATCTTCTACAAAACGTGCTATGGGATAAAATGGTTCTTTTTTAAATTTGTTCGTGCCCTAACCTCTTTCTATTTATGTAATCCTATTCAAGATTTTCTACAAAACGTGCAATGGATAGATTTGTTTTATTACAAATTTCTTTACTCCCTAACCTCTTTCCATTCATGTAATCCTAATCAAGATTTTCTACAAATCGTGCTTTGGTTTAAAAATGTCCTTTTTAAATTTCTTTGCTCTTTAACCTCTTTCCATTTATGTAATCCTAATCAAGAATTTCTACAAAACGTGCAATGGATAGATTTGTTTTATTACAAATATCTTTGCACCCTAACCTCTTTCCATTCATGTAATCCTAATCAAGATTTTCTACAAATCGTGCTTTGGGTTAAAAATGTCCTTTTTAAATTTCTTTGTACCCTAACCTCTTTCATTTATGTAATCCTAATCAAGATTTTCTGCAAAACGTGCAATGGATAGATTTGTTTTATTAGAAATTTCTTTGCACCCTAACCCCTTTCCATTCATGTAATCCTAATCTAGATCTTCTACAACACGCGCTATAGGATAAAATTGCACTTTTTTAAATTTCTTGGTACCCTAACCTCTTTCCATTTAAGTAATCCTAATCAAGATTTTCTACAAATCGTGCTTTGGGTTAAAATTGTCCTTCTTTAAATTTCTTCGTACCTTAACCTCTTTCATTTATGTAATCCTAATCAAGATCTTCTACAAAACGTGCTATGGGATAAAATGATTCTTTTTTAAATTTGTTCGTACCCTAACCCCTTTCCATTCATGTAATCCTAATCAAGATCTTCTACAAAACGTGCTATGGGATAAAATTGTCCTTTTTTAAATTTGTTCGTGCACTAACCTCTTTCCATTTATTTAATCATAATCAAGATTTTCTGCAAAACGTGCAATGGATAGATTTGTTTTATTACAAATTTCTTTGCACCCTAACCCCTTTCCATTCATGTAATCCTAATCAAGATCTTCTACAAAACGCGCTATGGGATAAAATTGCCCTTTTTTAAATTTCTTTGTACCCTAACCTCTTTCCATTCATGTAATCCTAATCAAGATTTTCTACAAATCGTGCTTTGGGTTAAAATTATCCTTTTTTAAATTTCTTTGCACCCTAACCCCTTTCCATTCATGTAATCCTAATCAAGATCTTCTACAAAACGTGCTATGGGATAAAATTGTCCTTTTTTAAATTTGTTCGTGCCCTAACCTCTTTCCATTTATGTAATCCTAATCAAGATCTTCTGCAAAACGTTCTATAAGATAAAATTGTTCTTTTTTAGATTTGTTCGTGCCCTGACCTCTTTCCATTTATGTAATCCAATTCAAGATTTTCTACAAAACGTGTTACGGGATAAAATTGTCCTTTTTTAGATTTCTTCTTATCCTTACCTCTTTCCATTTGTGTAATCCTAATCAAGATTTTCTACAAAACGTGCTATGGGATAAAATTGTCCTTTTTTAAATTTCTTCGTACCCTAACCTCTATCCATTTATGTAATCCTAATCAAGATTTTCTACAAAACTTGCAATAGGATATATTTGTGCTTGTTCAATTTTCTTTGCACCCTAACCTCTTTCCATTTATGTAATCCTAATCAAGTATTTCTACAAAACGTGCAATGGATAGATTTGTTTTATTACAAATATTTTGCACCCTAACCCCTTTCCATTCATGTAATTCTAATCAAGATCTATTACAAAACGTGCTAAGGGATAAAATTGTCCTTTTTTAAATTTCTTCGTACCCTAACCTCTTTCCATTTATGTAATCGTATTCAAGATTTTGTGCAAAACGTTCAATAGGATATATTTGTGCTTGTTCAATTTTCTTTGCACCCTAACCTCTTTCCATTTATGTAATCCTAATCAAGAATTTCTACAAAACGTGCAATGGATAGATTTGTTTTATTACAAATTTTTTGCACCCTAACCCCTTTCTATTCATGTAATCCTAATCTAGATCTTCTGCAAAACGCGCTATGGGGCAAAATTGCCCTTTTTTAAATTTCTTCGTACCCTAACCTCTTTCCATTTATGTAATCCTAATCAATATCTTCTACAAAACGTGCTATTTAATAAAATTGTTCTTTTTTAAATTTGTTCGTACCCTAACCCCTTTCCATTCATGTAATCCTAATCAAGATCTTCTACAAAACGTGCTATGGGATAAAATTGTTCTTTTTTAGATTTGTTCGTGCCCTGACCTCTTTCCATTTATGTAATCCAATTCAAGATTTTCTACAAAACGTGTTACGGGATAAAATTGTCCTTTTTTAGATTTCTTCTTATCCTTACCTCTTTCCATTTGTGTAATCCTAATCAAGATTTTCTACAAAACGTGCTATGGGATAAAATTGTCCTTTTTTAAATTTCTTCGTACCCTAACCTCTATCCATTTATGTAATCCTAATCAAGATTTTCTACAAAACTTGCAATAGGATATATTTGTGCTTGTTCAATTTTCTTTGCACCCTAACCTCTTTCCATTTATGTAATCCTAATCAAGTATTTCTACAAAACGTGCAATGGATAGATTTGTTTTATTACAAATATTTTGAACCCTAACCCCTTTCCATTCATGTAATTCTAATCAAGATCTATTACAAAACGTGCTATGGGATAAAATTGTCCTTTTTTAAATTTCTTCGTACCCTAACCTCTTTCCATTTATGTAATCGTATTCAAGATTTTGTGCAAAACGTTCAATAGGATATATTTGTGCTTGTTCAATTTTCTTTGCACCCTAACCTCTTTCCATTTATGTAATCCTAATCAAGAATTTCTACAAAACGTGCAATGGATAGATTTGTTTTATTACAAATTTTTTGCACCCTAACCCCTTTCTATTCATGTAATCATAATCAAGATCTTCTACAAAACGCGCTATGGGATAAAATTGCCCTTTTTTTAATTTCTTTGTACCCTAACCTCTTTCCATTCATGTAATCATAATCAAGATTTTCTACAAATCGTGCTTTGGGTTAAAATTGTCCTTTTTTAAATTTCTTCGTAACTTAACCTCTTTCCATTTATGTAATCCTAATCAAGATTTTCTACAAAACGTGCTATGGGATAAAATGGTTCTTTTTTAAATTTTTCCGTGCCCTAACCTCTTTCCATTTATGTAATCCTATTCAAGATTTTCTACAAAACGTGTTACGATATAAAATTCTCCTGTTTTAAATTTCTTCGTACCTTAACCTCTTTCCATTTATGTAATCCTAATCAAGATCTTCTACAAAACGTGCTATGGGACATAATGGTTCTTTTTTAAATTTGTTCGTGCCCTAACCTCTTTCCATATATGTAATCCTATTCAAGATTTTCTACAAAACGTGCAATGGATAAATTTGTTTTATTACAAATTTCTTTGCACCCTAACCCCTTTCCATTCATGTAATCCTAATCAAGATCTTCTACAAAACGTGCTATGGGATAAAATTGTCCTTTTTTAAATTTGTTCGTGCCCTAACCTCTTTCCATTTATGTAACCCTAATCAAGATTTTCTGCAAAACGTGCAATGGAGAGATTTGTTTTATTACAAATTTCTTTGCACCCTAACCCCTTTCCATTCATGTAATCCTAATCTAGTACTTCTGCAAAACGCGCTATGGGGTAAAATTGCCCTTTTTTAAATTTCTTCGTACCCTAACCTCTTTCCATTTATGTAATCCTAATCAATATCTTCTACAAAACGTGCTATTGGATAAAATTGTTCTTTTTTAAATTTTTCCGTGCCCTAACCTCTTTCCATTTATGTAATTCTATTCAAGATTTTCTACAAAACGTGTTACGGGATAAAATTGTCCTTTATTAAATTTCTTCGTACCATAATCTCTTTCCATTTATGTAATCCTAATCAAGATTTTCTGCAAAACGTGCAATGGATAGATTTGTTTTATTACAAATTTCTTTGCACCCTAACCTCTTTCCATTCATGTAATCCTAATCAAGATTTTCTACAAATCGTGCTTTGGGTTAAAAATGTCCTTTTTAAATTTCTTTGCACTTTAACCTCTTACCATTTATGTAATCCTAATCAAGAATTTCTACAAAACGTGCAATGGATAGATTTGTTTTATTACAAATTTCTTTGCACCCTAACCTCTTTCCATTCATGTAATCCTAATCAAGATTTTCTACAAATCGTGCTTTGGGTTAAAAATGTCCTTTTTAAATTTCTTTGTACCCTAACCTCTTTCATTTATGTAATCCTAATCAAGATTTTCTGCAAAACGTGCAATGGAGAGATTTGTTTTATTACAAATTTCTTTGCACCCTAACCACTTTCCATTCATGTAATCCTAATCAATATCTTCTACAAAACGAGCTATAGGATAAAATTGCCCTTTTTTAAATTTCTTTGTACCCTAACCTATTTCCATTTGTGTAATCCTAATCAAGATTTTCTGCAAATCCTGCTTTGGGTTAAAATTGTCCTTCTTTAAATTTCTTCGTACCTTAACCTCTTTCATTTATGTAATCCTAATCAAGATCTTCTACAAAACGTGCTATGGGATAAAATGGTTCTTTTTTAAATTTGTTCGTGCCCTAACCCCTTTCCATTCATGTAATCCTAATCAAGATCTTCTACAAAACGTGCTATGGGATAAAATTGTCCTTTTTTAAATTTCTTTGTACCCTAACCTCTTTCCATTCATGTAATCCTAATCAAGATTTTCTACAAATCGTGCTTTGGGTTAAAATTATCCTTTTTTAAATTTCTTTGCACCCTAACCCCTTTCCATTCATGTAATCCTAATCAAGATCTTCTAGAAAACGTGCAATGGATAGATTTGTTTTATTACAAATTTCTTTGCACCCTCACCCCTTTCTATTCATGTAATCCTAATCAAGATATTCTACAAAACGCGCTATGGGATAAAATTGCCCTTTTTTTAATTTCTTTGTACCCTAACCTCTTTCCATTTATGTAATCCTATTCAAGATTTTCTACATAACGTGCAATGGATAGATTTGTTTTATTACAAATTTCTTTGCACCCTAACCTCTTTCCATTCATGTAATCCTAATCAAGATTTTCTACAAATCGTGCTTTGGGTTAAAATTGTCCTTTTTTAAATTTCTTCGTACCTTAACCTATTTCCATTTATGTAATCCTAATCAAGTTCTTCTACAAAACGTGCTATGGGATAAAATGGTTCTTTTTTAAATTTGTTCGTGCCCTAACCTCTTTCCATGTATGTAATCCTATTCAAGATTTTCTACAAAACGTGTTACGGGATAAAATTGTCCTTTATTAAATTTCTTCGTACCATAATCTCTTTCCATTTATGTAATCCTAATCAAGAATTTCTGCAAAACGTGCAATGGATAGATTTGTTTTATTACAAATTTCTTTGCACCCTAACCTCTTTCCATTCATGTAATCCTAATCAAGATTTTCTACAAATCGTGATTTGGGTTAAAATTGTCCTTTTTTAAATTTCTTCGTACCTTAACCTATTTCCATTTATGTAATCAAGTTCTTCTACAAAACGTGCTATGGGATAAAATGGTTCTTTTTTAAATTTGTTTGTGCCCTAACCTCTTTCCATTTATGTAATCCTATTCAAGATTTTCTACAAAACGTGCAATGGATAGATTTGTTTTAATACAAATTTCTTTGCACCCTAACCTCTTTCCATTTATGTAATCCTATTCAAGATTTTCTACAAAACGTGTTACGGGATAAAATTGTCCTTTTTTAGATTTCTTCTTACCCTTACCTCCTTCCATTTGTGTAATCCTAATCAAGATTTTCTACAAAACGTGCTATTGGATAAAATTGTCCTTTTTTAAATTTCTTCGTACCCTAACCTCTTTCCATTTATGTAATCCTAATCAAGATTTTGTGCAAAACGTGCAATAGGATATATTTGTGCTTGTTCAATTTTCTTTGCACACTAACCTCTTTCCATTTATGTAACCCTAATCAAGAATTTCTACAAAACGTGCAATGGATAGATTTGTTTTATTACAAATTTCATTGCACCCTAACCTCTTTCCATTCATGTAATCCTAATCAAGATTTTCTACAAATCGTGCTTTGGGTTAAAAATGTCCTTTTTAAATTTCTTTGTACCCTAACCTCTTTCATTTATGTAATCCTAATCAAGATTTTCTGCAAAACGTGCAATGGAGAGATTTGTTTTATTACAAATTTCTTTGCACCCTAACCACTTTCCATTCATGTAATCCTAATCAATATCTTCTACAAAACGAGCTATAGGGTAAAATTGCCCTTTTTTAAATTTCTTTGTACCCTAACCTATTTCCATTTATGTAATCCTAATCAAGATTTTCTGCAAATCCTGCTTTGGGTTAAAATTGTCCTTCTTTAAATTTCTTCGTACCTTAACCTCTTTCATTTATGTAATCCTAATCAAGATCTTCTACAAAACGTGCTATGGGATAAAATGGTTCTTTTTTAAATTTGTTCGTGCCCTAACCCCTTTCCATTCATGTAATCCTAATCAAGATCTTCTACAAAACGTGCTATGGGATAAAATTGTCCTTTTTTAAATTTCTTTGTACCCTAACCTCTTTCCATTCATGTAATCCTAATCAAGATTTTCTACAAATCGTGCTTTGGGTTAAAATTATCCTTTTTTAAATTTCTTTGCACCCTAACCCCTTTCCATTCATGTAATCCTAATCAAGAATTCCTACAAAACGTGCAATGGATAGATTAGTTTTATTACAAATTTCTTTGCACCCTAACCACTTTCTATTCATGTAATCCTAATCAAGATATTCTACAAAACGCGCTATGGGATAAAATTGCCCTTTTTTTAATTTCTTTGTACCCTAACCTCTTTCCATTTATGTAATCCTATTCAAGATTTTCTACATAACGTGCAATGGATAGATTTGTTTTATTACAAATTTCTTTGCACCCTAACCTCTTTCCATTCATGTAATCCTAATCAAGATTTTCTACAAATCGTGCTTTGGGTTAAAATTGTCCTTTTTTAAATTTCTTCGTACCTTAACCTATTTCCATTTATGTAATCCTAATCAAGTTCTTCTACAAAACGTGCTATGGGATAAAATGGTTCTTTTTTAAATTTGTTCGTGCCCTAACCTCTTTCCATTTATGTAATCCTATTCAAGATTTTCTCCAAAACGTGTTACGGGATAAAATTGTCCTTTATTAAATTTCTTCGTACCATAATCTCTTTCCATTTATGTAATCCTAATCAAGAATTTCTGCAAAACGTGCAATGGATAGATTTGTTTTATTACAAATTTCTTTGCACCCTAACCTCTTTCCATTCATGTAATCCTAATCAAGATTTTCTACAAATCGTGCTTTGGGTTAAAATTGTCCTTTTTTAAATTTCTTCGTACCTTAACCTATTTGCATTTATGTAATCAAGTTCTTCTACAAAACGTGCTATGGGATAAAATGGTTCTTTTTTAAATTTGTTTGTGCCCTAACCTCTTTCCATTTATGTAATCCTATTCAAGATTTTCTACAAAACGTGCAATGGATAGATTTGTTTTAATACAAATTTCTTTGCACCCTAACCTCTTTCCATTTATGTAATCCTATTCAAGATTTTCTACAAAACGTGTTACGGGATAAAATTGTCCTTTTTTAGATTTCTTCTTACCCTTACCTCCTTCCATTTGTGTAATCCTAATCAAGATTTTCTACAAAACGTGCTATTGGATAAAATTGTCCTTTTTTAAATTTCTTCGTACCCTAACCTCTTTCCATTTATTTTAATCCTAATCAAGATTTTGTGCAAAACGTGCAATAGGATATATTTGTGCATGTTCAATTTTCTTTGCACACTAACCTCTTTCCATTTATGTAACCCTAATCAAGAATTTCTACAAAACGTGCAATGGATAGATTAGTTTTATTTCAAATTTCTTTGCACCCTAACCCCTTTCTATTCATGTAATCCTAATCAAGATCTTCTACAAAACGCGCTATGGTATAAAATTGCCCTTTTTTAAATTTCTTTGTACCCTAACCTCTTTCCATTCATGTAATTCTAATCAAGATTTTCTACAAATCGTGCTTTGGGTTAAAATTGTCCTTTTTTAAATTTCTTCGTTCCTTAACCTCTTTCCATTTATGTAATCCTATTCAAGATTTTTTACAAAACGTGCAATGGATAGATTTGTTTTATTACAAATTTCATTGCACCCTAACCTCTTTCCATTCATGTAATCCTAATCAAGATTTTCTACAAAACGTGCTTAGGTTTAAAATTGTCCTTTTTTAAATTTCTTTGCACCCTAACCCCTTTCCATTCATGTAATCCTAATCAAGATTTTTTACAAATCGTGCTTTGGGTTAAAATTGTCCTTTTTTAAATTTCTTTGTACCTTAACCTCTTTCCATTTATGTAATCCTAATCAATATCTTCTGCAAAACGTGCTATTGGATAAAATTGTTCTTTTTTAAATTTTTCCGTGCCCTAACCTCTTTCCATTTATGTAATCATATTCAAGATTTTCTACAAAACGTGTTACGGGATAAAATTGTCCTTTATTAAATTTCTTCGTACCATAATCTCTTTCCATTTATGTAATCCTAATCAAGATTTTCTGCAAAACGTGCAATAGGATATATTTGTGCTTGTTCAATTTTCTTTGCACTTTAACCTCTTTCCATTTATGTAATCCTAATCAAGATTTTCTGCAAAACGTGCAATGGATAGATTTGTTTTATTACAAATTTCTTTGCACCCTAACCCCTTTCCATTCATGTAATCCTAATCTAGATCTTCTACAAAACGCGCTATGGGATAAAATTGCCCTTTTTTAAATTTCTTCGTACCCTAACCTCTTTCCATTTATGTAATCCTAATAAAAATTTTCTGCAAAACGTGCAATAGGATAAATTTGTGCTTGTTCAATTTTCTTTGCACCCTAACCTCTTTCCATTTATGTAATCCTAATCAAGAATTTCTATAAAACGTGCAATGTATAGATTTATTTTATTACAAATTTCTTTGCACCCTAACCTCTTTCCATTAATGTAATCCTAATCAAGATTTTCTACAAATCGTGCTTTGGGTTAAAATTGTCCTTTTTTAAATTTCTTCGTACCTTAACCTATTTCCATTTATGTAATCCTAATCAAGATCTTCTACAAAACGCGCTTTGGGATAAAATTACCCTTTTTTAAATTTCTTTGTACCCTAACCTCTTTCCATTTATGTAATCCTAATCAAGATTTTCTGCAAAACGTGCAATGGATAGATTTGTTTTATTACAAATTTCTTTGCACCCTAACCCCTTTCCATTCATGTAATCCTAATCAAGATCTTCTACAAAACGTGCTATGGGATAAAATTGTCCTTTTTAAAATTTGTTTGTGCCCTAACCTCTTTCCATTTATGTAATCCTATTCAAGATTTTCTACAAACCGTGCAATGGATAGATTTGTTTTATTACAAATTTCTTTGCACCCTAACCTCTTTCCATTCATGTAATCCTAATCAAGATTTTCTACAAATCGTGCTTTGGGTTAAAATTGTCCTTTTTAAATTTCTTCGTACCTTAACCTCTTTCAATTTATGTAATCCTAATCAAGATCTTCTACAAAACGTGCTATGGGATAAAATGGTTCTTTTTTAAATTTGTTCGTGCCCTAACCTCTTTCCATTTATGTAATCCTATTCAAGATTTTCTACAAACCGTGCAATGGATAGATTTGTTTTATTACAAATTTCTTTGCACCCTAACCTCTTTCCATTCATGTAATCCTAATCAAGATTTTCTACAAATCGTGCTTTGTGTTAAAATTGTCCTTTTTTAAATTTCTTCGTACCTTAACCTCTTTCCATTTATGTAATCCTAATCAAGATCTTCTACAAAACGTGCTATGTGATAAAATGGTTCTTTTTTAAATTTGTTCGTGCCCTAACCTCTTTCCATTTATGTAATCCTATTAAAGATTTTCTACAAAACGTGCAATGGATAGATTTGTTTTATTACAAATTTCTTTGCACCCTAACCTCTTTCCATTTATGTAATCCTATTCAAGATTTTCTACAAAACGTGTTACGGGATAAAATTGTCCTTTTTTAGATTTCTTCTTACCCTTACCTCCTTCCATTTGTGTAATCCTAATCAAGATTTTCTACAAATCGTGCTATGGGATAAAATTGTCCTTTTTTAAATTTGTTTGTGCCCTAACCTCTTTCCATTTATGTAATCCTATTCAAGATTTTCTACAAACCGTGCAATGGATAGATTTGTTTTATTACAAATTTCTTTGCACCCTAACCTCTTTCCATTCATGTAATCCTAATCAAGATTTTCTACAAATCGTGCTTTGGGTTAAAAATGTCCTTTTTTAAATTTCTTTGTACCCTAACCCCTTTCCATTTATGTAATCCTAATCGAGATTTTCTGCAAAACGTGCAATGGATAGATTTGTTCTATTACAAATTTCTTTGCACCCTAACCCCTTTCCATTCATGTAATCCTAATCAAGATCTTCTACAAAACGTGCTATGGGATACAATTGTCCTTTTTTAAATTTGTTCGTGCCCTAACCTCTTTCCATTTATGTAATCCTATTCAAGATTTTCTACAAAACGTGTTACGGGATAAAATTGTCCTTTATTAAATTTCTTCGTACCATAATCTCTTTCCATTTATGTAATCCTAATCAAGATTTTCTACAAAACGTGCAATGGATAGATTAGTTTTATTACAAATTTCTTTGCACCCTAACCCCTTTCTATTCATGTAATCCTAATCAAGATATTCTACAAAACGCGCTATGGGATAAAATTGCGCTTTTTTTAATTTCTTTGTACCCTAACCTCTTTCCATTTATGTAATCCTATTCAAGATTTTCTACATAACGTGCAATGGATAGAGTTGTTTTATTACAAATTTCTTTGCACCCTAACCTCTTTCCATTCATGTAATCCTAATCAAGATTTTCTACAAATCGTGCTTTGGTTTAAAATTGTCCTTTTTTAAATTTCTTTGCACCCTAACCCCTTTCCATTCATGTAATCCTAATCAAGATTTTCTACAAATCGTGCTTTGGATTAAAATTGTTCTTTTTTAAATTTCTTTGTACCTTAACCTCTTTCCATTTATGTAATCCTAATCAATATCTTCTACAACACGTGCTATTGGATAAAATTGTTCTTTTTTAAATTTTTCCGTGCCCTAACCTCTTTCCATTTATGTAATCCTATTCAAGATTTTCTACAAAACGTGTTACGGGATAAAATTGTCCTTTATTAAATTTCTTCGTACCATAATCTCTTTCCATTTATGTAATCCTAATCAAGAATTTCTACAAAACGTGCAATGGATAGATTTGTTTTATTACAAATTTCTTTGCACCCTAACCTCTTTCCATTCATGTAATCCTAATCAAGATTTTCTACAAATCGTGCTTTGGGTTAAAATTGTCCTTTTTTAAATTTCTTCGTACCTTAACCTATTTCCATTTATGTAATCCTAATCAAGTTCTTCTACAAAACGTGCTATGGGATAAAATGGTTCTTTTTTAAATTTGTTCGTGCCCTAACCTCTTTCCATTTATGTAATCCTATTCAAGATTTTCTACAAAACGTGCAATGGATAGATTTGTTTTATTACAAATTTCTTTGCACACTAACCTCTTTCCATTTATGTAATCCTATTCAAGATTTTCTACAAAACGTGTTACGGGATAAAATTGTCCTTTTTTAGATTTCTTCTTACCCTTACCTCCTTCCATATGTGTAATCCTAATCAAGATTTTCTACAAAACGTGCTATTGGATAAAATTGTCCTTTTTTAAATTTCTTCGTACCCTAACCTCTTTCCATTTATGTAATCCTAATCAAGATTTTGTGCAAAACGTGCAATAGGATATATTTGTGCTTGTTCAATTTTCTTTGCACCCTAACCTCTTTCCATTTATGTAACCCTAATCAAGAATTTCTACAAAACGTGCAATGGATAGATTTGTTTTATTACAAATTTCATTGCACCCTAACCTCTTTCCATTCATGTAATCCTAATCAAGATTTTGTACAAATCGTGCTTTGGGTTAAAAATGTCCTTTTTAAATTTCTTTGTACCCTAACCTCTTTCCATTTATGTAATCCTAATCAAGATTTTCTGCAAAACGTGCAATGGATAGATTCGTTTTATTAGAAATTTCTTTGCACCCTATCCCCTTTCCATTCTTGTAATCCTATTCAATATTTTCTACAAAACGTGTTACGGGATAAAATTGTCCTTTTTTAGATTTCTTCTTACCCTTACCTCCTTCCATTTGTGTAATCCTAATCAAGATTTTCTACAAAACGTGCTATTGGATAAAATTGTCCTTTTTTAAATTTCTTCGTACCCTAACCTCTTTCCATTTATGTAATCCTAATCAAGATTTTGTGCAAAACGTGCAATAGGATATATTTGTGCTTGTTCAATTTTCTTTGCACCCTAACCTCTTTCCATTTATGTAACCCTAATCAAGATTTTCTACAAAACGTGCAATGGATAGATTTGTTTTATTACAAATTTCATTGCACCATAACCTCTTTCCATTCATGTAATCCTAATCAAGATTTTCTACAAATCGAGCTTAGGTTTAAAATTGTCCTTTTTTAAATTTCTTTGCACCCTAACCCCTTTCCATTCATGTAATCCTAATCAAGATTTTTTACAAATCGTGCTTTGGGTTAAAATTGTCCTTTTTTAAATTTCTTCGTACCTTAACCTCTTTCCATTTATGTAATCCTAATCTAGATCTTCTACAAAACGTGCTATGGGATAAAATGGTTCTTTTTTAAATTTGTTCGTGCCCTAACCTCTTTCCATTTATGTAATCCTATTCAAGATTTTCTACAAACCGTGCAATGGATAGATTTGTTTTATTAAAAATTTTTTGCACCCTAACCTCTTTCCATTCATGTAATCCTAATCAAGATTTTCTACAAATCGTGCTTTGGGTTAAAAATGTCCTTTTTTAAATTTCTTTGTACCCTAACCCCTTTCCATTTATGTAATCCTAATCAAGATCTTCTACAAAACGTGCTATGGTATACAATTGTCCTTTTTTAAATTTGTTCGTGCCCTAACCTCTTTCCATTTATGTAATCCTATTCAAGATTTTCTGCAAAACGTGTTACGGGATAAAATTGTCCTTTATTAAATTTCTTCGTACCATAATCTCTTTCCATTTATGTAATCCTAATCAAGATATTCTACAAAACGTGCAATGGATAGATTAGTTTTATTACAAATTTCTTTGCACCCTAACCTCTTTCCATTCATGTAATCCTAATCAAGATCTTCTACAAAACGTGCTATGGGATAAAATTGTCCTTTTTTAAATTTCTTTGCACCCTAACCCCTTTCCATTCATGTAATCCTAATCAAGATTTTCTACAAATCGTGCTTTGGATTAAAATTGTTCTTTTTTAAATTTCTTTGTACCTTAACCTCTTTCCATTTATGTAATCCTAATCAATATCTTCTACAACACGTGCTATTGGATAAAATTGTTCTTTTTTAAATTTTTCCGTGCCCTAACCTCTTTCCATTTATGTAATCCTATTCAAGATTTTCTACAAAACGTGTTACGGGATAAAATTGTCCTTTATTAAATTTCTTCGTACCATAATCTCTTTCCATTTATGTAATCCTAATCAAGAATTTCTACAAAACGTGCAATGGATAGATTTGTTTTATTACAAATTTCTTTGCACCCTAACCTCTTTCCATTCATGTAATCCTAATCAAGATTTTCTACAAATCGTGCTTTGGGTTAAAATTGTCCTTTTTTAAATTTCTTCGTACCTTAACATCTTTCCATTTATGTAATCCTAATCAAGTTCTTCTACAAAACGTGCTATGGGATAAAATGGTTCTTTTTTAAATTTGTTCGTGCCCTAACCTCTTTCCATTTATGTAATCCTATTCAAGATTTTCTACAAAACGTGCAATGGATAGATTTATTTTATTACAAATTTCTTTGCACCCTAACCTCTTTCCATTTATGTAATCCTAATCAAGAATTTCTACAAAACGTGCAATGGATAGATTTGTTTTATTACAAATTTCTTTGCACCCTAACCTCTTTCCATTCATGTAATCCTAATCAAGATTTTGTACAAATCGTGCTTTGGGTTAAAAATGTCCTTTTTAAATTTCTTTGTACCCTAACCTCTTTCCATTCATGTAATCCTAATCAAGATTTTCTGCAAAACGTGCAATGGATAGATTCGTTTTATTAGAAATTTCTTTGCACCCTATCCCCTTTCCATTCTTGTAATCCTAATCAAGATCTTCTACAAAACGTGCTATGGGATAAAATTGTCCTTTTTTAAATTTCTTTGTACCCTAACCTCTTTCCATTTATGTAATCCTATTCAAGATTTTCTACAAAACGTGTTACGGGATAAAATTGTCCTTTTTTAGATTTCTTCTTACCCTTACCTCCTTCCATTTGTGTAATCCTAATCAAGATTTTCTACAAATCGTGCTATGGGATAAAATTGTCCTTTTTTAAATTTCTTCGTACCCTAACCTCTTTCCATTTATGTAATCCTAATCAAGATTCTTTGTACCTTAACCTCTTTCCATTTATGTAATCCTAATCAATATCTTCTGCAAAACGTGCTATTGGATAAAATTGTTCTTTTTTAAATTTTTCCGTGCCCTAACCTCTTTCCATTTATGTAATCCTAATCAAGATTTTCTGTAAAACGTGCAATAGGATATAGATGTGCTTGTTCAATTTTCTTTGCACTTTAACCTCTTTCCATTTATGTAATCCTAATCAAGAATTTCTACAAAACGTGCAATGGATAGATTTGTTTTATCACAAATTTCTTTGCACCCGAAACCTCTTTCCATTCATGTAATCCTAATCAAGATTTTGTACAAATCGTGCTTTGGGTTAAAAATGTCCTTTTTAAATTTCTTTGTACCCTAACCTCTTTCAATTTATGTAATCCTAATCAAGATTTTCTGCAAAACGTGCAATGGATAGATTCGTTTTATTAGAGATTTCTTTGCACCCTATCCCCTTTCCATTCTTGTAATCCTAATCAAGATCTTCTACAAAACGTGCTATGGGATAAAATTGTCCTTTTTTAAATTTGTTGGTGCCCTAACCTCTTTCCATTTATGTAATCCTAATCAAGATTTTCTGCAAAACGTGCAATGGATAGATTTGTTTTATTAGAAATTTCTTTGCACCCTAACCCCTTTCCATTCATGTAATCCTAATCTAGATCTTCTACAAAACGCGCTATGGGATAAAATTGCCCTTTTTTAAATTTCTTCGTACCCTAACCTCTTTCCATTTATGTAATCCTAATAAAAATTTTCTGCAAAACGTGCAATAGGATAAATTTGTGCTTGTTCAATTTTCTTTGCACCCTAACCTCTTTCCATTTATGTAATCCTAATCAAGAATTTCTATAAAACGTGCAATGTATAGATTTATTTTATTACAAATTTCTTTGCACCCTAACCTCTTTCCATTCATGTAATCCTAATCAAGATTTTCTACAAATCGTGCTTTGGGTTAAAATTGTCCTTTTTTAAATTTCTTCGTACCTTAACCTCTTTCCATTTATGTAATCCTAATCAAGATCTTCTACAAAACGCGCTTTGGGATAAAATTACCTTTTTTTAAATTTCTTTGTACCCTAACCTCTTTCCATTTATGTAATCCTAATCAAGATTTTCTGCAAAACGTGCAATGGATAGATTTGTTTTATTACAAATTTCTTTGCACCCTAACCCCTTTCCATTCATGTAATCCTAATCAAGATCTTCTACAAAACGTGCTATGGGATAAAATTGTCCTTTTTTAAATTTGTTTGTGCCCTAACCTCTTTCCATTTATGTAATCCTATTCAAGATTTTCTACAAACCGTGCAATGGATAGATTTGTTTTATTACAAATTTCTTTGCACCCTAACCTCTTTCCATTCATGTAATCCTAATCAAGATTTTCTACAAATCGTGCTTTGGGTTAAAATTGTCCTTTTTTAAATTTCTTCGTACCTTAACCTCTTTCCATTTATGTAATCCTAATCAAGATCTTCTACAAAACGTGCTATGGGATAAAATGGTTCTTTTTTAAATTTGTTTGTGCCCTAACCTCTTTCCTTTTATGTAATCCTATTCAAGATTTTCTACAAACCGTGCAATGGATAGATTTGTTTTATTACAAATTTCTTTGCACCCTAACCTCTTTCCATTCATGTAATCCTAATCAAGATTTTCTACAAATCGTGCTTTGGGTTAAAATTGTCCTTTTTTAAATTTATTCGTGCCCTAACCTCTTTCCATTTATGTAATCCTATTAAAGATTTTCTACAAAACGTGCAATGGATAGATTTGTTTTATTACAAATTTCTTTGCACCCTAACCTCTTTCCATTTATGTAATCCTATTCAAGATTTTCTACAAAACGTGTTACGGGATAAAAATGTCCTATTTTAGATTTCTTCTTACCCTTACCTCCTTCCATTTGTGTAATCCTAATCAAGATTTTGTACAAATCGTGCTTTGGGTTAAAAATGTCCTTTTTAAATTTCTTTGAACCCTAACCTCTTTCCATTTATGTAATCCTAATCAAGATTTTCTGCAAAACGTGCAATGGATAGATTCGTTTTATTAGAAATTTCTTTGCACCCTATCCCCTTTCCATTCTTGTAAACCTAATCAAGATCTTCTACAAAACGTGCTATGGGATAAAATTGTCCTTTTTTAAATTTGTTGGTGCCCTAACCTCTTTCCATTTATGTAATCCTAATCAAGATTTTCTGAAAAACGTGCAATGGATAGATTTGTTTTATTAGAAATTTCTTTGCACCCTAACCCCTTTCCATTCATGTAATCCTAATCTAGATCTTCTACAAAACGCGCTATGGGATAAAATTGCCCTTTTTTAAATTTCTTCGTACCCTAACCTCTTTCCATTTATGTAATCCTAATAAAAATTTTCTGCAAAACGTGCAATAGGATAAATTTGTGCTTGTTCAATTTTCTTTGCACCCTAACCTCTTTCCATTTATGTAATCCTAATCAAGAATTTCTATAAAACGTGCAATGTATAGATTTATTTTATTACAAATTTCTTTGCACCCTAACCTCTTTCCATTCATGTAATCCTAATCAAGATTTTCTACAAATCGTGCTTTGGGTTAAAATTGTCCTTTTTTAAATTTCTTCGTACCTTAACCTCTTCCATTTATGTAATCCTAATCAAGATCTTCTACAAAACGCGCTTTGGGATAAAATCACCCTTTTTTAAATTTCTTTGTACCCTAACCTCTTTCCATTTATGTAATCCTAATCAAGATTTTCTGCAAAACGTGCAATGGATAGATTTGTTTTATTACAAATTTCTTTGCACCCTAACCCCTTTCCATTCATGTAATCCTAATCAAGATCTTCTACAAAACGTGCTATGGGATAAAATTGTCCTTTTTTAAATTTGTTTGTGCCCTAACCTCTTTCCATTTATGTAATCCTATTCAAGATTTTCTACAAACCGTGCAATGGATAGATTTGTTTTATTACAAATTTCTTTGCACCCTAACCTCTTTCCATTCATGTAATCCTAATCAAGATTTTCTACAAATCGTGCTTTGGGTTAAAAATGTCCTTTTTTAAATTTCTTTGTACCCTAACCCCTTTCCATTTATGTAATCCTAATCGAGATTTTCTGCAAAACGTGCAATGGATAGATTTGTTCTATTACAAATTTCTTTGCACCCTAACCCCTTTCCATTCATGTAATCCTAATCAAGATCTTCTACAAAGGGTGCTATGGGATACAATTGTCCTTTTTTAAATTTGTTCGTGCCCTAACCTCTTTCCATTTATGTAATCCTATTCAAGATTTTCTACAAAACGTGTTACGGGATAAAATTGTCCTTTATTAAATTTCTTCGTACCATAATCTCTTTCCATTTATGTAATCCTAATCAAGATTTTCTACAAAACGTGCAATGGATAGATTAGTTTTATTACAAATTTCTTTGCACCCTAACCCCTTTCTATTCATGTAATCCTAATCAAGATATTCTACAAAACGCGCTATGGGATAAAATTGCGCTTTTTTTAATTTCTTTGTACCCTAACCTCTTTCCATTTATGTAATCCTATTCAAGATTTTCTACATAACGTGCAATGGATAGAGTTGTTTTATTACAAATTTCTTTGCACCCTAACCTCTTTCCATTCATGTAATCCTAATCAAGATTTTCTACAAATCGTGCTTTGGTTTAAAATTGTCCTTTTTTAAATTTCTTTGCACCCTAACCCCTTTCCATTCATGTAATCCTAATCAAGATTTTCTACAAATCGTGCTTTGGATTAAAATTGTTCTTTTTTAAATTTCTTTGTACCTTAACCTCTTTCCATTTATGTAATCCTAATCAATATCTTCTACAACACGTGCTATTGGATAAAATTGTTCTTTTTTAAATTTTTCCGTGCCCTAACCTCTTTCCATTTATGTAATCCTATTCAAGATTTTCTACAAAACGTGTTACGGGATAAAATTGTCCTTTATTAAATTTCTTCGTACCATAATCTCTTTCCATTTATGTAATCCTAATCAAGAATTTCTACAAAACGTGCAATGGATAGATTTGTTTTATTACAAATTTCTTTGCACCCTAACCTCTTTCCATTCATGTAATCCTAATCAAGATTTTCTACAAATCGTGCTTTGGGTTAAAATTGTCCTTTTTTAAATTTCTTCGTACCTTAACCTATTTCCATTTATGTAATCCTAATCAAGTTCTTCTACAAAACGTGCTATGGGATAAAATGGTTCTTTTTTAAATTTGTTCGTGCCCTAACCTCTTTCCATTTATGTAATCCTATTCAAGATTTTCTACAAAACGTGCAATGGATAGATTTGTTTTATTACAAATTTCTTTGCACACTAACCTCTTTCCATTTATGTAATCCTATTCAAGATTTTCTACAAAACGTGTTACGGGATAAAATTGTCCTTTTTTAGATTTCTTCTTACCCTTACCTCCTTCCATATGTGTAATCCTAATCAAGATTTTCTACAAAACGTGCTATTGGATAAAATTGTCCTTTTTTAAATTTCTTCGTACCCTAACCTCTTTCCATTTATGTAATCCTAATCAAGATTTTGTGCAAAACGTGCAATAGGATATATTTGTGCTTGTTCAATTTTCTTTGCACCCTAACCTCTTTCCATTTATGTAACCCTAATCAAGAATTTCTACAAAACGTGCAATGGATAGATTTGTTTTATTACAAATTTCATTGCACCCTAACCTCTTTCCATTCATGTAATCCTAATCAAGATTTTGTACAAATCGTGCTTTGGGTTAAAAATGTCCTTTTTAAATTTCTTTGTACCCTAACCTCTTTCCATTTATGTAATCCTAATCAAGATTTTCTGCAAAACGTGCAATGGATAGATTCGTTTTATTAGAAATTTCTTTGCACCCTATCCCCTTTCCATTCTTGTAATCCTATTCAATATTTTCTACAAAACGTGTTACGGGATAAAATTGTCCTTTTTTAGATTTCTTCTTACCCTTACCTCCTTCCATTTGTGTAATCCTAATCAAGATTTTCTACAAAACGTGCTATTGGATAAAATTGTCCTTTTTTAAATTTCTTCGTACCCTAACCTCTTTCCATTTATGTAATCCTAATCAAGATTTTGTGCAAAACGTGCAATAGGATATATTTGTGCTTGTTCAATTTTCTTTGCACCCTAACCTCTTTCCATTTATGTAACCCTAATCAAGAATTTCTACAAAACGTGCAATGGATAGATTTGTTTTATTACAAATTTCATTGCACCATAACCTCTTTCCATTCATGTAATCCTAATCAAGATTTTCTACAAATCGTGCTTAGGTTTAAAATTGTCCTTTTTTAAATTTCTTTGCACCCTAACCCCTTTCCATTCATGTAATCCTAATCAAGATTTTTTACAAATCGTGCTTTGGGTTAAAATTGTCCTTTTTTAAATTTCTTCGTACCTTAACCTCTTTCCATTTATGTAATCCTAATCTAGATCTTCTACAAAACGTGCTATGGGATAAAATGGTTCTTTTTTAAATTTGTTCGTGCCCTAACCTCTTTCCATTTATGTAATCCTATTCAAGATTTTCTACAAACCGTGCAATGGATAGATTTGTTTTATTAAAAATTTTTTGCACCCTAACCTCTTTCCATTCATGTAATCCTAATCAAGATTTTCTACAAATCGTGCTTTGGGTTAAAAATGTCCTTTTTTAAATTTCTTTGTACCCTAACCCCTTTCCATTTATGTAATCCTAATCAAGATTTTCTGCAAAACGTGCAATGGATAGATTTGTTCTATTACAAATTTCTTTGCACCCTAACCCCTTTCCATTCATGTAATCCTAATCAAGATCTTCTACAAAACGTGCTATGGGATACAATTGTCCTTTTTTAAATTTGTTAGTGCCCTAACCTCTTTCCATTTATGTAATCCTATTCAAGATTTTCTGCAAAACGTGTTACGGGATAAAATTGTCCTTTATTAAATTTCTTCGTACCATAATCTCTTTCCATTTATGTAATCCTAATCAAGATATTCTACAAAACGTGCAATGGATAGATTAGCTTTATTACAAATTTCTTTGCACCCTAACCCCTTTCTATTCATGTAATCCTAATCAAGATATTCTACAAAACGCGCTATGGGATAAAATTGCGCTTTTTTTAATTTCTTTGTACCCTAACCTCTTTCCATTTATGTAATCCTATTCAAGATTTTCTACATAACGTGCAATGGATAGATTTGTTTTATTACAAATTTCTTTGCACCCTAACCTCTTTCCATATATGTAATCCTAATCAAGATCTTCTACAAAACGTGCTATGGGATAAAATTGTCCTTTTTTAAATTTCTTTGCACCCTAACCCCTTTCCATTCATGTAATCCTAATCAAGATTTTCTACAAATCGTGCTTTGGATTAAAATTGTTCTTTTTTAAATTTCTTTGTACCTTAACCTCTTTCCATTTATGTAATCCTAATCAATATCTTCTACAACACGTGCTATTGGATAAAATTGTTCTTTTTTAAATTTTTCCGTGCCCTAACCTCTTTCCATTTATGTAATCCTATTCAAGATTTTCTACAAAACGTGTTACGGGATAAAATTGTCCTTTATTAAATTTCTTCGTACCATAATCTCTTTCCATTTATGTAATCCTAATCAAGAATTTCTACAAAACGTGCAATGGATAGATTTGTTTTATTACAAATTTCTTTGCACCCTAACCTCTTTCCATTCATGTAATCCTAATCAAGATTTTCTACAAATCGTGCTTTGGGTTAAAATTGTCCTTTTTTAAATTTCTTCGTACCTTAACATCTTTCCATTTATGTAATCCTAATCAAGTTCTTCTACAAAACGTGCTATGGGATAAAATGGTTCTTTTTTAAATTTGTTCGTGCCCTAACCTCTTTCCATTTATGTAATCCTATTCAAGATTTTCTACAAAACGTGCAATGGATAGATTTGTTTTATTACAAATTTCTTTGCACCCTAACCTCTTTCCATTTATGTAATCCTAATCAAGAATTTCTACAAAACGTGCAATGGATAGATTTGTTTTATTACAAATTTCTTTGCACCCTAACCTCTTTCCATTCATGTAATCCTAATCAAGATTTTGTACAAATCGTGCTTTGGGTTAAAAATGTCCTTTTTAAATTTCTTTGTACCCTAACCTCTTTCCATTCATGTAATCCTAATCAAGATTTTCTGCAAAACGTGCAATGGATAGATTCGTTTTATTAGAAATTTCTTTGCACCCTATCCCCTTTCCATTCTTGTAATCCTAATCAAGATCTTCTACAAAACGTGCTATGGGATAAAATTGTCCTTTTTTAAATTTGTTGGTGCCCTAACCTCTTTCCATTTATGTAATCCTAATCAAGATTTTCTGCAAAACGTGCAATGGATAGATTTGTTTTATTAGAAATTTCTTTGCACCCTAACCCCTTTCCATTCATGTAATCCTAATCTAGATCTTCTACAAAACACGCTATGGGATAAAATTGCCCTTTTTTAAATTTCTTTGCACCCTAACCTCTTTCCATTCATGTAATCCTAATCAAGATTTTCTACAAATCGTGCTTTGGGTTAAAATTGTCCTTTTTTAAATTTCTTCGTACCTTAACCTCTTTCCATTTATGTAATCCTAATCAAGATCTTCTACAAAACGCGCTTTGGGATAAAATTACCCTTTTCTAAATTTCTTTGTACCCTAACCTCTTTCCATTTATGTAATCCTAATCAAGATTTTCTGCAAAACGTGCAATGGATAGATTTGTTTTATTACAAATTTCTTTGCACCCTAACCTCTTTCCATTCATGTAATCCTAATCAAGATTTTCTACAAATCGTGCTTTGGGTTAAAATTGTCCTTTTTTAAATTTCTTCGTACCTTAACCTCTTTCCATTTATGTAATCCTAATCAAGATCTTCTACAAAACGTGCTATGGGATAAAATGGTTCTTTTTTAAATTTGTTCGTGCCCTAACCTCTTTCCATTTATATAATCCTATTAAAGATTTTCTACAAAACGTGCAATAGATAGATTTGTTTTATTACAAATTTCTTTGCACCCTAACCTCTTTCCATTTATGTAATCCTATTCAAGATTTTCTACAATACGTGTTACGGGATAAAATTGTCCTTTTTTAGATTTCTTCTTACCCTTACCTCCTTCCATTTGTGTAATCCTAATCAAGATTTTCTACAAATCGTGCTATGGGATAAAATTGTCCTTTTTTAAATTTCTTCGTACCCTAACCTCTTTCCATTTATGTAATCCTAATCAAGATTTTGTGCAAAACGTGCAATAGGATATATTTGTGGTTGTTCAATTTTCTTTGCACCCTAACTTCTTTCCATTTATGTAATCCTAATCAAGATTTTCTACAAATCGTGCTTTGGGTTAAAAATGTCCTTTTTTAAATTTCTTTGTACCCTAACCCCTTTCCATTTATGTAATCCTAATCAAGATTTTCTGCAAAACGTGCAATGGAGAGATTTGTTCTATTACAAATTTCTTTGCACACTAACCCCTTTGTATTCATGTAATCCTAATCAAGATCTTCTACAAAACGTGCTATGGGATACAATTGTCCTTTTTTAAATTTGTTCGTGCCCTAACCTCTTTCCATTTATGTAATCCTATTCTAGATTTTCTACAAAACGTGTTGCGGGATAAAATTGTCCTTTTTCAGATTTCTTCTTACCCTTACCTCCTTCCATTTGTGTAATCCTAATCAAGATTTTCTACAAAACGTGCTATGGGATAAAATTGTCCTTTTTTAAATTTCTTCGTACCCTAACCTCTTTCCATTTATGTAATCCTATTCAAGATTTTGTGCAAAACGTTCAATAGGATATATTTTTGCTTGTTCAATTTCTTTGCACTCTAACCTCTTTCCATTTATGTAATCCTAATCAAGAATTTCTACAAAACGTGCAATGGGTAGATTTGTTTTATTACAAATTTTTTGCACCATAACCCCTTTCTATTCATGTAATCCTAATCAAGATCTTCTACAAAACGCGCTATGGGATAAAATTGCCCTTTTTAAATTTCTATGTACCCTAACCTCTTTCCATTTATGTAATCCTAATCAAGAATTTCTACAAAACGTGCAATGGATAGATTTGTTTTATTACAAATTTCTTTGCACCCTAACCCCTTTCTATTCATGTAATCCTAATCAAGATCTTCTACAAAACGCGCTATGGGATAAAATTGCCTTTTTTTTAATTTCTTTGTACCCTAACCTCTTTCCATTCATGTAATCCTAATCAAGATTTTCTACAAATCGTGCTTTGGGTTAAAATTGCCCTTTTTTAAATTTCTTCGTACCTTAACCTCTTTCCATTTATGTAATCCTAATCAAGATTTTCTACAAAACGTGTAACGGAATAAAATTGTCCTTTTTAAATTTTTTCCGTGCCCTATCCTCTTTCCATTTATGTAATCCTAATCAAGATTTTCTGCAAAACGTACAATGTATAGATTTGTTTTATTACAAATTTCTTTGCAACCTAAGCCCTTTCCATTCATGTAATCTTAATCAATATCTTCTAAAAAAAGTGCTATGGGATAAAATTGCCTTTTTTTTAAATTTGTTCGTGCCCTAACCTCTTTCCATTTATGTAATACTAATCAAGATTTTCTACAAAACGTGCAATAGGATATATTTGTGCTTGTTCAATTTTCTTTGCACTTTAACCTCTTTCCGTTTATGTAATCCTAATCAAGATTTTCTACAAATCGTGCTTTGGGTTAAAAATGTCCTTTTTTAAATTTCTTCGTACCTTAACCTCTTTCCATTTATGTAATCCTAATCAAGATCTTCTACAAAACATGCTATGGGATAAAATGGTCTTTCTTAAATTTGTTCTTGCCCTAACCTCTTTCCATTTATGTAATCATAATCAAGATTTTCTGCAAAACGTGCAATGGATAGATTTGTTTTATTACAAATTTCTTTGCACCCTAACCCCTTTCCATTCATGTAATCCTAATCAAGATCTTCTACAAAACGTGCTATGGGATAAAATTGTCCTTTTTTAAATTTGTTCGTGCCCTAACCTCTTTCCATTTATGTAATCCTAATCAAGATCTTCTACAAAACGTGCTATGGGATAAAATGGTTCTTTTTTAAATTTGTTCGTGCCCTAACCTCTTTCTATTTATGTAATCCTATTCAAGATTTTCTACAAAACGTGTTACGGGATGAAATTGTCCTTTTTTAGATTTCTTCTTACCCTTACCTCTTTCCATTTATGTAATCCTAATCAAGTATTTCTACAAAACGTGCAATGGATAGATTTGTTTTATTACAAATTTCTTTGCACCCTAACCTCTTTCCATTCATGTAATCCTAATCAAGATTTTCTACAAATGGTGCTTTGGTTTAAAATTGTCCTTTTTAAATTTCTTTGCACCCTAACCCCTTTCCATTCATGTAATCCTAATCAAGATTTTCTACAAATCGTGCTTTGGGTTAAAATTGTCCTTTTTTAAATTTCTTCGTACCTTAACCTTTTTCCATTTATGTAATTCTAATCAATATCTTCTACAAAACGTGCTATTGGATAAAATTGTTCTTTTTTAAATTTTTCCGTGCCCTAACCTCTTTCCATTTATGTAATCATATTCAAGATTTTCTACAAAACGTGTTACGGGATAAAATTGTCCTTTATAAAATTTCTTCGTACCATAATCTCTTTCCATTTATGTAATCCTAATCAAGAACTTCTACAAAACGTGCTAAGGGATAAAATTGTCCTTTTTTAAATTTGTTGGTGCCCTAACCTCTTTCCATTTATGTAATCCTAATCAAGATTTTCTGCAAAACGTGCAATGGATAGATTTGTTTTATTAGAAATTTCTTTGCACCCTAACCCCTTTCCATTCATGTAATCCTAATCTAGATCTTCTACAAAACGTGCTATGGGATAAAATGGTTCTTTTTTAAATTTGTTCGTGCCCTAACCTCTTTCTATTTATGTAATCCTATTCAAGATTTTCTACAAAACGTGTTACGGGATGAAATTGTCCTTTTTTAGATTTCTTCTTACCCTTACCTCTTTCCATTTATGTAATCCTAATCAAGTATTTCTACAAAACGTGCAATGGATAGATTTGTTTTATTACAAATTTCTTTGCACCCTAACCTCTTTCCATTCATGTAATCCTAATCAAGATTTTCTACAAATGGTGCTTTGGTTTAAAATTGTCCTTTTTAAATTTCTTTGCACCCTAACCCCTTTCCATTCATGTAATCCTAATCAAGATTTTCTACAAATCGTGCTTTGGGTTAAAATTGTTCTTTTTTAAATTTCTTCGTACCTTAACCTTTTTCCATTTATGTAATTCTAATCAATATCTTCTACAAAACGTGCTATTGGATAAAATTGTTCTTTTTTAAATTTTTCCGTGCCCTAACCTCTTTCCATTTATGTAATCATATTCAAGATTTTCTACAAAACGTGTTACGGGATAAAATTGTCCTTTATTAAATTTCTTCGTACCATAATCTCTTTCCATTTATGTAATCCTAATCAAGAACTTCTACAAAACGTGCTAAGGGATAAAATTGTCCTTTTTTAAATTTGTTGGTGCCCTAACCTCTTTCCATTTATGTAATCCTAATCAAGATTTTTTGCAAAACGTGCAATGGATAGATTTGTTTTATTAGAAATTTCTTTGCAACCTAACCCCTTTCCATTCATGTAATCCTAATCTAGATCTTCTACAAAACGTGCTATTGGATAAAATTGTCCTTTTTTAAATTTGTTCGTGCCCTAACCTCTTTCCATTTATGTAATCCTAATCAAGATTTTCTGCAAAACGTGCAATGGATAGATTTGTTTTATTACAAATTTCTTTGCACACTAACCTCTTTCCATTCATGTAATCCTAATCAAGATTTTCTACAAATCGTGCTTGGGGTTAAAATTGTCCTTTTTTAAATTTCTTTGCACACTAACCCCTTTCCATGCATGTAATCCTAATCAAGATCTTCTACAAAACGTGCTATGGGATAAAATTGTCCTTTTTTAAATTTGTTCGTGCCCTAACCTCTTTCCATTTATGTAATCCTAATCAAGATTTTCTGCAAAACGTGCAATGGATAGATTTGTTTTATTACAAATTTCTTTGCACCCTAACCCCTTTCCATTCATGTAATCCTAATGAAGATCTTCTACAAAACGCGCTATGGGATAAAATTGCCCTTTTTTAAATTTCTTTGTACACTAACCTCTTTCCATTTATGTAATCCTAATCAAGATTTTTTGCAAAACGTGCTTTGGGTTAAAAATGCCCTTTTTTAAATTTCTTTGCACACTAACCCCTTTCCATTCATGTAATCCTAATCAAGATCTTCTACAAAACGTGCTATGGGATAAAATTGTCCTTTTTTAAATTTGTTCGTGCCCTAACCTCTTTCCATTTATGTAATCCTAATCAAGATTTTCTGCAAAACGTGCAATGGATAGATTTGTTTTATTACAAATTTCTTTGCACCCTAACCCCTTTCCATTCATGTAATCCTAATGAAGATTTTCTACAAAACGCGCTATGGGATAAAATTGCCCTTTTTTAAATTTCTTTGTACACTAACCTCTTTCCATTTATGTAATCCTAATCAAGATTTTTTGCAAAACGTGCTTTGGGTTAAAAATGCCCTTTTTTAAATTTCTTTGCACCCTAACCCCTTTCCATTCATGTAATCCTAATCAAGATCTTCTACAAAACGTGCTATGGGATACAATTGTCCTTTTTTAAATTTGTTCGTGCCCTAACCTCTTTCCATTTTTGTAATCCTATTCAAGATTTTCTGCAAAACGTGTTACGGGATAAAATTGTCCTTTATTAAATTTCTTCGTACCATAATCTCTTTCCATTTATGTAATCCTAATCAAGATTTTCTACAAAACGTGCAATGGATAGATTAGTTTTATTACAAATTTCTTTGCACCCTAACCCCTTTCTATTCATGTAATCCTAATCAAGATATTCTACAAAACGCGCTATGGGATAAAATTGCGCTTTTTTTAATTTCTTTGTACCCTAACTTCTTTCCATTTATGTAATCCTATTCAAGATTTTCTACATAACGTGCAATGGATAGATTTGTTTTTATTACAAATTTCTTTGCACCCTAACCTCTTTCCATATATGTAATCCTAATCAAGATCTTCTACAAAACGTGCTATGGGATAAAATTGTCCTTTTTTAAATTTCTTTGCACCCTAACCCCTTTCCATTCATGTAATCCTAATCAAGATTTTCTACAAATCGTGCTTTGGATTAAAATTGTTCTTTTTTAAATTTCTTTGTACCTTAACCTCTTTCCATTTATGTAATCCTAATCAATATCTTCTACAACACGTGCTATTGGATAAAATTGTTCTTTTTTAAATTTTTCCGTGCCCTAACCTCTTTCCATTTATGTAATCCTATTCAAGATTTTCTACAAAACGTGTTACGGGATAAAATTGTCCTTTATTAAATTTCTTCGTACCATAATCTCTTTCCATTTATGTAATCCTAATCAAGAATTTCTACAAAACGTGCAATGGATAGATTTGTTTTATTACAAATTTCTTTGCACCCTAACCTCTTTCCATTCATGTAATCCTAATCAAGATTTTCTACAAATCGTGCTTTGGGTTAAAATTGTCCTTTTTTAAATTTCTTCGTACCTTAACATCTTTCCATTTATGTAATCCTAATCAAGTTCTTCTACAAAACGTGCTATGGGATAAAATGGTTCTTTTTTAAATTTGTTCGTGCCCTAACCTCTTTCCATTTATGTAATCCTATTCAAGATTTTCTACAAAACGTGCAATGGATAGATTTGTTTTATTACAAATTTCTTTGCACCCTAACCTCTTTCCATTTATGTAATCCTAATCAAGAATTTCTACAAAACGTGCAATGGATAGATTTGTTTTATTACAAATTTCTTTGCACCCTAACCTCTTTCCATTCATGTAATCCTAATCAAGATTTTGTACAAATCGTGCTTTGGGTTAAAAATGTCCTTTTTAAATTTCTTTGTACCCTAACCTCTTTCCATTCATGTAATCCTAATCAAGATTTTCTGCAAAACGTGCAATGGATAGATTCGTTTTATTAGAAATTTCTTTGCACCCTATCCCCTTTCCATTCTTGTAATCCTAATCAAGATCTTCTACAAAACGTGCTATGGGATAAAATTGTCCTTTTTTAAATTTGTTGGTGCCCTAACCTCTTTCCATTTATGTAATCCTAATCAAGATTTTCTGCAAAACGTGCAATGGATAGATTTCTTTTATTAGAAATTTCTTTGCACCCTAACCCCTTTCCATTCATGTAATCCTAATCACGAATTTCTATAAAACGTGCAATGTATAGATTTATTTTAATACAAATTTCTTTGCACCCTAACCTCTTTCCATTCATGTAATCCTAATCAAGATTTTCTACAAATCGTGCTTTGGGTTAAAATTGTCCTGTTTTAAATTTCTTCGTACCTTAACCTCTTTCCATTTATGTAATCCTAATCAAGATCTTCTACAAAACGCGCTTTGGGATAAAATTACCCTTTTCTAAATTTCTTTGTAACCTAACCTCTTTCCATTTATGTAATCCTAATCAAGATTTTCTGCAAAACGTGCAATGGATAGATTTGTTTTATTACAAATTTCTTTGCACCCTAACCCCTTTCCATTCATGTAATCCTAATCAAGATCTTCTACAAAACGTGCTATGGGATAAAATTGTCCTTTTTTAAATTTGTTTGTGCCCTAACCTCTTTCCATTTATGTAATCCTATTCAAGATTTTCTACAAACCGTGCAATGGATAGATTTGTTTTATTACAAATTTCTTTGCACCCTAACCTCTTTCCATTCATGTAATCCTAATCAACATTTTCTACAAATCGTGCTTTGGGTTAAAATTGTCCTTTTTTAAATTTCTTCGTACCTTAACCTCTTTCCATTTATGTAATCCTAATCAAGATCTTCTACAAAACGTGCTATGGGATAAAATAGTTCTTTTTTAAATTTGTTCGTGCCCTAACCTCTTTCCATTTATGTAATCCTATTAAAGATTTTCTACAAAACGTGCAATAGATAGATTTGTTTTATTACAAATTTCTTTGCACCCTAACCTCTTTCCATTTATGTAATCCTATTCAAGATTTTCTACAAAACGTGTTACGGGATAAAATTGTCCTTTTTTAGATTTCTTCTTACCCTTACCTCCTTCCATTTGTGTAATCCTAATCAAGATTTTCTACAAATTGTGCTATGGGATAAAATTGTCCTTTTTTAAATTTCTTCGTACCCTAACCTCTTTCCATTTATGTAATCCTAATCAAGATTTTGTGCAAAACGTGCAATAGGATATATTTGTGGTTGTTCAATTTTCTTTGCACCCTAACTTCTTTCCATTTATGTAATCCTAATCAAGATTTTCTACAAATCGTGCTTTGGGTTAAAAATGTCCTTTTTTAAATTTCTTTGTACCCTAACCCCTTTCCATTTATGTAATCCTAATCAAGATTTTCTGCAAAACGTGCAATGGAGAGATTTGTTCTATTACAAATTTCTTTGCACACTAACCCCTTTGCATTCATGTAATCCTAATCAAGATCTTCTACAAAACGTGCTATGGGATACAATTGTCCTTTTTTAAATTTGTTCGTGCCCTAACCTCTTTCCATTTATGTAATCCTATTCTAGATTTTCTACAAAACGTGTTGCGGGATAAAATTGTCCTTTTTCAGATTTCTTCTTACCCTTACCTCCTTCCATTTGTGTAATCCTAATCAAGATTTTCTACAAAACGTGCTATGGGATAAAATTGTCCTTTTTTAAATTTCTTCGTACCCTAACCTCTTTCCATTTATGTAATTCTATTCAAGATTTTGTGCAAAACGTTCAATAGGATATATTTTTGCTTGTTCAATTTCTTTGCACTCTAACCTCTTTCCATTTATGTAATCCTAATCAAGAATTTCTACAAAACGTGCAATGGGAAGATTTGTTTTATTACAAATTTTTTGCACCATAACCCCTTTCTATTCATGTAATCCTAATCAAGATCTTCTACAAAACGCGCTATGGGATAAAATTGCCCTTTTTAAATTTCTATGTACCCTAACCTCTTTCCATTTATGTAATCCTAATCAAGAATTTCTACAAAACGTGCAATGGATAGATTTGTTTTATTACAAATTTCTTTGCACCCTAACCCCTTTCTATTCATGTAATCCTAATCAAGATCTTCTACAAAACGCGCTATGGGATAAAATTGCCTTTTTTTTAATTTCTTTGTACCCTAACCTCTTTCCATTCATGTAATCCTAATCAAGATTTTCTACAAATCGTGCTTTGGGTTAAAATTGTCCTTTTTTAAATTTCTTCGTACCTTAACCTCTTTCCATTTATGTAATCCTAATCAAGATTTTCTACAAAACGTGTAACGGAATAAAATTGTCCTTTTTAAATTTTTTCCGTGCCCTATCCTCTTTCCATTTATGTAATCCTAATCAAGATTTTCTGCAAAACGTACAATGTATAGATTTGTTTTATTACAAATTTCTTTGCAACCTAAGCCCTTTCCATTCATGTAATCTTAATCAATATCTTCTAAAAAAAGTGCTATGGGATAAAATTGCCTTTTTTTAAATTTGTTCGTACCTTAACCTCTTTCCATTTATGTAATCCTAATCAAGATCTTCTACAAAACATGCTATGGGATAAAATGGTCCTTTCTTAAATTTGTTCTTGCCCTAACCTCTTTCCATTTATGTAATCCTAATCAAGATTTTCTGCAAAACGTGCAATGGATAGATTTGTTTTATTACAAATTTCTTTGCACCCTAACCCATTTCCATTCATGTAATCCTAATCAAGATCTTCTACAAAACGTGCTATGGGATAAAATTGTCCTTTTTTAAATTTGTTCGTGCCCTAACCTCTTTCCATTTATGTAATCATAATCAAGATTTTCTGCAAAACGTGCAATGGATAGATTTGTTTTATTACAAATTTCTTTGCACCCTAACCCATTTCCATTCATGTAATCCTAATCAAGATCTTCTACAAAACATGCTATGGGATAAAATGGTCCTTTCTTAAATTTGTTCTTGCCCTAACCTCTTTCCATTTATGTAATCCTAATCAAGATTTTCTGCAAAACGTGCAATGGATAGATTTGTTTTATTACAAATTTCTTTGCACCCTAACCCATTTCCATTCATGTAATCCTAATCAAGATCTTCTACAAAACGTGCTATGGGATAAAATTGTCCTTTTTTAAATTTGTTCGTGCCCTATCCTCTTTCCATTTATGTAATCCTAATCAAGATTTTCTGCAAAACGTGCAATGGATAGATTTGTTTTATTACAAATTTCTTTGCACCCTAACCCATTTCCATTCATGTAATCCTAATCAAGATCTTCTACAAAACGTGCTATGGGATAAAATTGTCCTTTTTTAAATTTGTTCGTGCCCTAACCTCTTTCCATTTATGTAATCATAATCAAGATTTTCTGCAAAAAGTGCAATGGATAGATTTGTTTTATTACAAATTTTTTGCACCCTAACCTCTTTCCATTCATGTAATACTAATCAAGATTTTCTACAAAACGTGCTATGGGATAAAATTGCCCTTCTTTAAATTTCTTTGTACCCTAACCTCTTTCCATTTATGTAATCCTAATCAAGATCTTCTACAAAACGCGCTAGGGGATAAAATTGCCCTTTTTTTAATTTCTTTGTACCCTAACCTCTTTCCATTTATGTAATCCTAATCAAGATCTTCTACAAAACGTGCTATGGGATAAAATGGTTCTTTTTTAAATTTGTTCGTGCCCTAACCTCTTTCTATTTATGTAATCCTATTCAAGATTTTCTACAAAACGTGTTACGGGATGAAATTGTCCTTTTTTAGATTTCTTCTTACCCTTACCTCTTTCCATTTATGTAATCCTAATCAAGTATTTCTACAAAACCTGCAATGGATAGATTTGTTTTATTACAAATTTCTTTGCACCCTAACCTCTTTCCATTCATGTAATCCTAATCAAGATTTTCTACAAATGGTGCTTTGGTTTAAAATTGTCCTTTTTAAATTTCTTTGCACCCTAACCCCTTTCCATTCATGTAATCCTAATCAAGATTTTCTACAAATCGTGCTTTGGGTTAAAATTGTCCTTTTTTAAATTTCTTCGTACCTTAACCTTTTTCCATTTATGTGATTCTAATCAATATCTTCTACAAAACGTGCTATTGGATAAAATTGTTCTTTTTTAAATTTTTCCGTTCCCTAACCTCTTTCCATTTATGTAATCATATTCAAGATTTTCTACAAAACGTGTTACGGGATAAAATTGTCCTTTATTAAATTTCTTCGTACCATAATCTCTTTCCATTTATGTAATCCTAATCAAGATTTTCTGCAAAACGTGCAATAGGATATAATTGTGCTTGTTCAATTTTCTTTGCACTTTAACCTCTATCCATTTATGTAATCCTAATCAAGAACTTCTACAAAACGTGCTAAGGGATAAAATTGTCCTTTTTTAAATTTGTTGGTGCCCTAACCTCTTTCCATTTATGTAATCCTAATCAAGATTTTCTGCAAAACGTGCAATGGATAGATTTGTTTTATTAGAAATTTCTTTGCACCCTAACCCCTTTCCATTCATGTAATCCTAATCTAGATCTTCTACAAAACGTGCTATTGGATAAAATTGTCCTTTTTTAAATTTGTTCGTGCCCTAACCTCTTTCCATTTATGTAATCCTAATCAAGATTTTCTGCAAAACGTGCAATGGATAGATTTGTTTTATTACAAATTTCTTTGCACACTAACCTCTTTCCATTCATGTAATCCTAATCAAGATTTTCTACAAATCGTGCTTGGGGTTAAAATTGTCCTTTTTTAAATTTCTTTGCACACTAACCCCTTTCCATGCATGTAATCCTAATCAAGATCTTCTACAAAACGTGCTATGGGATAAAATTGTCCTTTTTTAAATTTGTTCGTGCCCTAACCTCTTTCCATTTATGTAATCCTAATCAAGATTTTCTGCAAAACGTGCAATGGATAGATTTGTTTTATTACAAATTTCTTTGCACCCTAACCCCTTTCCATTCATGTAATCCTAATGAAGATCTTCTACAAAACGCGCTATGGGATAAAATTGCCCTTTTTTAAATTTCTTTGTACCCTAACCTCTTTCCATTTATGTAATCCTAATCAAGATTTTCTGCAAAACGTGCTTTGGGTTAAAAATGCCCTTTTTTAAATTTCTTTGCACACTAACCCCTTTCCATTCATGTAATCCTAATCAAGATCTTCTACAAAACGTGCTATGGGATAAAATTGTCCTTTTTTAAATTTGTTCGTGCCCTAACCTCTTTCCATTTATGTAATCCTAATCAAGATTTTCTGCAAAACGTGCAATGGATAGATTTGTTTTATTACAAATTTCTTTGCACCCTAACCCCTTTCCATTCATGTAATCCTAATGAAGATTTTCTACAAAACGCGCTATGGGATAAAATTGCCCTTTTTTAAATTTCTTTGTACACTAACCTCTTTCCATTTATGTAATCCTAATCAAGATCTTCTGCAAAACGTTCTATGGGATAAAATTGTCCTTTTTTAAATTTCTTCGTACCCTAACCTCTTTCATTTATGTAATCCTAATCAAGATTTTCTACAAATCGTGCTTTGGGTTAAAAATGCCCTTTTTTAAGTTTTTTTGTACCCTAACCCCTTTCCATTTATGTAATCCTAATCAAGATTTTCTGCAAAACGTGCAATAGAAAGATTTGTTTTATTACAAATTTCTTTGCATCCTAACCCCTTTCCATTCATGTAATTCTAATCAAGATCTTCTACAAAACGTGCTATGGGATAAAATTGTCCTTTTTTAAATTTGTTCGTGCCCTAACCTCTTTCCATTTATGTAATCCTAATCAAGATTTTCTGCAAACCGTGCTTTGGGTTAAAAATGCCCTTTTTTAAGTTTTTTTGTACCCTAACCCCTTTCCATTTATGTAATCCTAATCAAGATTTTCTGCAAAACGTGCAATAGAAAGATTTGTTTTATTACAAATTTCTTTGCACCCTAACCCCTTTCCATTCATGTAATCCTAATCAAGATCTTCTACAAAACGTGCTATGGGATAAAATTGTCCTTTTTTAAATTTCTTCGTACCCTAACCTCTTTCCATTTATGTAATCCTAATCAAGATTTTCTACAAATCGTGCTTTGGGTTAAAAATGCCCTTTTTTAAGTTTTTTTGTACCCTAACCCCTTTCCATTTATGTAATCCTAATCAAGATTTTCTGCAAAACGTGCAATAGAAAGATTTGTTTTATTACAAATTTCTTTGCACCCTAACCCCTTTCCATTCATGTAATCCTAATCAAGATCTTCTACAAAACGTGCTATGGGATAAAATTGTCCTTTTTTAAATTTGTTCGTGCCCTAACCTCTTTCCATTTATGTAATCATAATCAAGATTTTCTGTAAAACGTGCAATGGATAGATTTGATTTATTACTAATTTCTTTGTACCCTAACCTCTTTCCATTCATGTAATCCTAATCAAGATCTTCTACAAAACGTGCTATGGGATAAAATTGTCCTTTTTTAAATTTGTTCGTGCCCTAACCTCTTTCCATTCATGTAATCCTAATCAAGATTTTCTACAAATCGTGCTTTGGGTTAAAATTATCCTTTTTTAAATTTCTTTGCACCCTAACTCCTTTCCATTCATGTAATCCTAATCAAGATCTTCTACAAAACGTGCTATGGGATAAAAATGTCCTTTTTTAAATTTGTTAGTACCTTAACCTCTTTCCATTTATGTAATCCTAATCAAGATTTTCTACAAATCGTGCTTTGTGTTAAAATTGTCCTTTTTTAAATTTCTTTGCACCCTAACCCCTTTCCATTCATGTAATCCTAATCAAGATCTTCTACAAAACGTGCTATGGGATAAAATTGTCCTTTTTTAAATTTGTTCGTGCCCTAACCTCTTTCCATTTATGGAATCCTAATCAAGATTTTCTTCAAATCGTGCTTTGGGTTAAAATTGTCCTTTTTTAAATTTCTTCGCACCTTAACCTCTTTCCATTTATGTAATCCTAATCAAAATCTTCTACAAAACATGCTATGGGATAAAATGGTTCTTTTTTAAATTTGTTCGTGCCCTAACCTCTTTCCATTTATGTAATCCTATTCAAGATTTTCTGCAAAACGTGCAATGGATAGATATGCTATATTACAAATTTCTTTGCACCCTAACCCATTTCCATTCATGTAATCCTAATCAAGATCTTCTACAAAACGCGCTATGGGATAAAATTGCCCTTTTTTAAATTTTTTTGTACCCTAACCTCTTTCCATTTATGTAATCCTAATCAAGAATTTCTACAAAACGTGCAATGGATAGATTTGTTTTATTACAAATTTCTTTGCACCCTAATCCCTTTCCATTCATGTAATCCTAATCAAGATCTTCTACAAAACGTGCTATGGGATAAAATTGTCCTTTTTTAAATTTGGTGGTGCCCTAACCTCTTTCCATTTATGCAATCCTAATCAAGCTTTTCTGCAAAACGTGCAAAGGATAGATTTGTTTTATTACAAATTTTTTTGCACCCTAACCACTTTCCATTCATGTAATCCTAATCAAGATCTTCTACAAAATGCGCTATGGGATAAAATTGCCCTTTTTTAAATTTCTTTGTACCCTAACCTCTTTCCATTTATGTAATCCTAATCAAGATTTTCTACAAATCGTGCTTTGGGTTAAAATTGTCCTTTTTTAAATTTCTTCGTACCTTAACCTCTTTCCATTTATGTAATCCTAATCAAAATCTTCTACAAAACGTGCTATGGGATAAAATGGTTCTTTTTTAAATTTGTTCGTGCCCTAACCTCTTTCCATTTATGTAATCCTATTCAACATTTTCTACAAAACGTGCAATGGATAGATTTGTTTTATTACAAATTTCTTTGCACCCTAACATCTTTCCATTCATGTAATCCTAATTAAAATTTTCTACAAATCGTGCTTTGGGTTAAAATTGCCCTTTTTTAAATTTCTTTGCACCCTAAACCCTTTCCATTCTCGTAATCCTAATCAAGATCTTCTACAAAAAGTGCTATGGGATATAAGTGTCCTTTTTTAAATTTGTTCGTGCCCTAACCTCTTTCCATTTATGTAATCCTAATCAAGATTTTCTGCAAAACGTGCAATAGATAGATTTGTTATATTACAAATTTCTTTGCACCCTAACCCATTTCCATTCATGTAATCCTAATCAAGATCTTCTACAAAACGCGCTATGGGATAAAATTGCCCTTTTTTAAATTTTTTTGTACCCTAACCTCTTTCCATTTATGTAATCCTAATCAAGAATTTCTACAAAACGTGCAATGGATAGATTTGTTTTATTACAAATTTCTTTGCACCCTAACCTCGTTCCATTCATGTAATCCTAATCAAAATTTTCTACAAATCGTGCTTTGGGTTAAAATTGTCCTTTTTTAAATTTCTTTGCACCCTAACCCCTTTCCATTCTCGTAATCCTAATCAAGATCTTCTACAAAAAGTGCTATGGGATATAATTGTCCTTTTTTAAATTTGTTCGTGCCCTAACCTCTTTCCATTAATGTAATCCTAATCAAGATTTTCTGCAAAACGTGCAATGGATAGTTTTGTTATATTACAAATTTCTTTGCTCCCTAACCCATTTCCATTCATGTAATCCTAATCAAGATCTTCTACAAAACGCGCTATGGGATAAAATTGCCCTTTTTTAAATTTTTTTGTACCCTAACCTCTTTCCATTTATGTAATCCTAATCAAGAATTTCTACAAAACGTGCAATGGATAGATTTATTTTATTACAAATTTCTTTGCACTCTAACCTCTTTCCATTCATGTAATCCTAATCAAGATTTTCTACAAATCGTGCTTTGGGTTAAAAATGTCCTTTTTAAATTTCTTTGTACCCTAACCTCTTTCCATTTATATAATCCCAATCAAGATTTTCTGCAAAACGTGCAATGGATAGATTTGTTTTGTTACAAATTTTTTTGCACCCTAACCCCTTTCCATTCTCGTAATCCTAATCAAGATCTTCTACAAAAAGTGCTATGTGATATAATTGTCCTTTTTTAAATTTGTTCGTGCCCTAACCTCTTTCCATTTATGTAATCCTAATCAATATTTTCTGCAAAACGTGCAATGGATAGATTTGTTATATTACAAATTTCTTTGCACCCTAACCCATTTCCATTCATGTAATCCTAATCAAGAATTTCTACAAAACGTGCAATGGATAGATTTGGTTTATTACAAATTTCTTTGCAACCTAACCTCTTTCCATTTATTTAATCCTATTCAAGATTTTCTGCAAAACGTGCAATGGATAGATTCGTTTTATTAGAAATTTCTTTGCACCCTAACCCCTTTCCATTTATGTAATCCTAATCAAAATCTTCTACAAAACGTGCTATGGGATAAAATTGTCCTTTTTTAAATTTGTTGGTGCCCTAACCTCTTTCCATTTATGTAATCCTAATCAAGATTTTCTGCAAAACGTGCAATGGATAGTTTTGTTATATTACAAATTTCTTTGCTCCCTAACCCATTTCCATTCATGTAATCCTAATCAAGATCTTCTACAAAACGCGCTATGGGATAAAATTGCCCTTTTTTAAATTTTTTTGTACCCTAACCTCTTTCCATTTATGTAATCCTAATCAAGAATTTCTACAAAACGTGCAATGGATAGATTTGTTTTATTACAAATTTCTTTGCACTCTAACCTCTTTCCATTCATGTAATCCTAATCAAGATTTTCTACAAATCGTGCTTTGGGTTAAAAATGTCCTTTTTAAATTTCTTTGTACCCTAACCTCTTTCCATTTATGTAATCCCAATCAAGATTTTCTGCAAAACGTGCAATGGATAGATTTGTTTTGTTACAAATTTTTTTGCACCCTAACCACTTTCCATTCATGTAATCCTAATCAAGATCTTCTACAAAACGCGCTATGGGATAAAATTGCCCTTTTTTAAATTTCTTTGTACACTAACCTCTTTCCATTTATGTAATCCTAATCAAGATTTTCTGCAAAACGTGCAATAGGATATATTTGTGCTTGTTCAATTTTCTTTGCACCCTAACCTCTTTCCATTTATGTATTACTAATCAAGAATTTCTATAAAACGTGCAATGTATAGATTTGTTTTATTACAAATTTCTTTGCACCCTAACCTCTTTCCATTCATGTAATCCTAATCAAGATTTTCTACAAATCGTGCTTTGGGTTAAAAATGCCCTTTTTTAAATTTCTTTGTACCCTTACCCCTTTCCATTTATGTAATCCTAATCAAGATTTTCTGCAAAACGTGCAATAGATAGATTTGTTTTATTACAAATTTCTTTGCACCCTAACCCCTATCCATTCATGTAATCCTAATCAAGATCTTCTACAAAACGTGCTATGGGATAAAATTGTCCTTTTTAAAATTTGTTCGTGCCCTAACCTCTTTCCATTTATGTAATCATAATCAAGATTTTCTGCAAAACGTGCAATGGATAGATTTGCTTTATTACTAATTTCTTTGCACCCTAACCCCTTTCCATTCATGTAATCCTAATCAAGATCTTCTACAAAACGCGCTATGGGATAAAATTGCCCTTTTTTAAATTTCTTTGTACCCTAACCTCTTTCCATTCATGTAATCCTAATCAAGATTTTCTACAAATCGTGCTTTGGGTTAAAATTATCCTTTTTTAAATTTCTTTGCACCCTAACCCCTTTCCATTCATGTAATCCTAATCAAGATCTTCTACAAAACGTGCTATGGGATAAAATTGTCCTTCTTTAAATTTGTTCGTGCCCTAACTTCTTTCCATTCATGTAATCCTAATCAAGATTTTCTACAAATCGTGCTTTGGGTTAAAATTATCCTTTTTTAAATTTCTTTGCACCCTAACCCCTTTCCATTCATGTAATCCTAATCAAGATCTTCTACAAAACGTGCTATGGGATATAATGGTTCTTTTTTAAATTTGTTCGTGCCCTAACCTCTTTCCATATATGTAATCCTATTCAAGATTTTCTACAAAACGTGCAATGGATTGATTTGTTTTATTACAAATTTCTTTGCACCCTAACCCCTTTCCATTCTCGTAATCCTAATCAAGATCTTCTACAAAAAGTGCTATGGGATATAATTGTCCTTTTTTAAATTTGTTCGTGCCCTAACCTCTTTCCATTTATGTAATCCTAATCAATATTTTCTGCAAAACGTGCAATGGATAGATTTGTTTTATTACAATTTTCTTTGCACCCTAACCTCTTTCCATTCATGGAATTCTAATCAAGATTTTCTACAAATCGTGCTTTGGGTTAAAAATGCCCTTTTTTAAATTTCTTTGTACCCTTACCCCTTTCCATTTATGTAATCCTAATCAAGATTTTCTGCAAAACGTGCAATAGATAGATTTGTTTTATTACAAATTTCTTTGCACCCTAACCCCTATCCATTCATGTAATCCTAATCAAGATCTTCTACAAAACGTGCTATGGGATAAAATTGTCCTTTTTTAAATTTGTTCGTGCCCTAACCTCTTTCCATTTATGTAATCATAATCAAGATTTTCTGCAAAACGTGCAATGGATAGATTTGTTTTATTACTAATTTCTTTGCACCCTAACCCCTTTCCATTCATGTAATCCTAATCAAGATCTTCTACAAAACGCGCTATGGGATAAAATTGCCCTTTTTTAAATTTCTTTGTACCCTAACCTCTTTCCATTCATGTAATCCTAATCAAGATTTTCTACAAATCGTGCTTTGGGTTAAAGTTATCCTTTTTTAAATTTCTTTGCACCCTAACCCCTTTCCATTCATGTAATCCTAATCAAGATCTTCTACAAAACGTGCTATGGGATAAAATTGTCCTTCTTTAAATTTGTTCGTGCCCTAACCTCTTTCCATTCATGTAATCCTAATCAAGATTTTCTACAAATCGTGCTTTGGGTTAAAATTATCCTTTTTTAAATTTCTTTGCACCCTAACCCCTTTCCATTCATGTAATCCTAATCAAGATCTTCTACAAAACGTGCTATGGGATAAAATTGTCCTTTTTTAAATTTGTTAGTACCTTAACCTCTTTCCATTTATGTAATCCTAATCAAGATCTTCTACAAAACGTGCTATGGGATATAATGGTTCTTTTTTAAATTTGTTCGTGCCCTAACCTCTTTCCATTCATGTAATCCTAATCAAGATTTTCTACAAATCGTGCTTTAGGTTAAAATTGTCCTTTTTTAAATTTCTTTGCACCCTAACCCCTTTCCATTCTCGTAATCCTAATCAAGATCTTCTACAAAAAGTGCTATGGGATATAATTGTCCTTTTTTAAATTTGTTCGTGCCCTAACCTCTTTCCATTTATGTAATCCTAATCAATATTTTCTGCAAAACGTGCAATGGATAGATTTGTTATATTACAAATTTCTTTGCACCCTAACCCATTTCCATTCATGTAATCCTAATCAAGAATTTCTACAAAACGTGCAATGGATAGATTTGGTTTATTACAAATTTCTTTGCAACCTAACCTATTTCCATTTATTTAATCCTATTCAAGATTTTCTGCAAAACGTGCAATGGATAGATTCGTTTTATTAGAAATTTCTTTGCACCCTAACCCCTTTCCATTTATGTAATCCTAATCAAAATCTTCTACAAAACGTGCTATGGGATAAAATTGTCCTTTTTTAAATTTGTTGGTGCCCTAACCTCTTTCCATTTATGTAATCCTAATCAAGATTTTCTGCAATACGTGCAATGGATAGATTTGTTTTATAACAAATTTTTTTGCACGCTAACCACTTTCCATTCATGTAATCCTAATCAAGATCTTCTACAAAACGCGCTATGGGATAAAATTGCCCTTTTTTAAATTTCTTTGTACCCTAACCTCTTTCCATTTATGTAATCCTAATCAAGATTTTCTGCAAAACGTGCAATGGTTAGATTTGTTTTATTAGAAATTTCTTTGCACCCTAACCCCTTTCCATTCATGTAATCCTAATCTAGATCTTCTACAAAACGCGCTATGGGATAAAATTGCCCTTTTTTAAATTTCTTCGTACCCTAACCTCTTTTCATTTATGTAATCCTAATATAAATTTTCTGAAAAACGTGCAATAGGATATATTTGTGCTTCTTCAATTTTCTTTGCACCCTAACCTCTTTCCATTTATGTAATCCTAATCAAGAATTTCTATAAAACGTGCAATGTATAGATTTGTTTTATTACAAATTTCTTTGCACCCTAACCTCTTTCCATTCATGTAATCCTAATCAAGATTTTCTACAAATTGTGCTTTGGGTTAAAATTGACCTTTTTTAAATTTCTTCGTACCTTAACCTATTTCCATTTATGTAATCCTAATCAAGATCTTCTACAAAACGTGCTATGGGATAAAATGGTTCTTTTTTAAATTTGTTCGTGCCCTAACCTCTTTCCATTTATGTAATCCTATTCAAGATTTTCTACAAACCGTGCAATGGATAGATTTGTTTTATTACAAATTTCTTTGCACCCTAACCTCTTTCCATTCATGTAATCCTAATCAAGATTTTCTACAAATCGTGCTTTGGTTTAAAATTGTCCTTTTTTAAATTTCTTCGTACCTTAACCTCTTTCCATTTATGTAATCCTAATCAAGATCTTCTACAAAACGTGCTATGGGATAAAATGGTTCTTTTTTAAATTTGTTCGTGCCCTAACCTCTTTCCATTTATGTAATCCTATTCGAGATTTTCTACAAACCGTGCAATGGATAGATTTGTTTTATTACAAATTTCTTTGCACCCTAACCTCTTTCCATTTATGTAATCCTATTCAAGATTTTCTACAAAACGTGTTACGGGATAAAATTGTCCTTTATTAGATTTCTTCTTACCCTTACCTCCTTCCATTTGTGTAATCCTAATCAAGATTTTCTACAAATCGTGCTTTGGGTTAAAAATGTCCTTTTTTAAATTTCTTTGTACCCTAACCCCTTTCCATTCATGTAATCCTAATCAAGATCTTCTACAAAACGTGCTATGGGATAAAATTGACCTTTTTTAAATTTGTTCGTACCCTAACCTCTTTCCATTTATGTAATCCTATTCAAGATTTTCTACAAAACGTGTTACGGGATAAAATTGTCCTTTTTCAGATTTCTTCTTACCCTTACCTCCTTCCATTTGTGTAATCCTAATCAAGATTTTCTACAAAACGTGCTATGGGATAAAATTGTCCTTTTTTAAATTTCTTCGTACCCTAACCTCTTTCCATTTATGTAATCCTATTCAAGATTTTGTGCAAAACGTTCAATAGAATATATTTGTGCTTGTTCAATTTTCTTTGCACCCTAACCTCTTTCCATTTATGTAATCCTAATCAAGAATTTCTACAAAACGTGCAATGGATAGATCTGTTTTATTACAAATTTTTTGCACCCTAACCCCTTTCCATTCATGTAATCCTAATCAAGATCTTCTACAAAACGCGCTATGGAATAAAATTGCCCTTTTTTAAATTTCTTTGTACCCTAACCTCTTTCCATTCATGTAATCCTAATCAAGATTTTCTACAAATCGTACGTTGGGTTATAATTGTCCTTTTTTAAATTTCTTCGTACCTTAACCTCTTTCCATTTATGTAATCCTAATCAAGATCTTCTACAAAACGTGCTATGGGATAAAATGGTTCTTTTTTAAATTTGTTCGATCCCTAACCTCTTTCTATTTATGTAATCCTATTCAAGATTTTCTACAAAACGTGCAATGGATAGATTTGTTTTATTACAAATTTCTTAGCACCCTAACCTCTTTCCATTCATGTAATCCTAATCAAGATTTTCTACAAATCGTGCTTTGGGTTAAAATTGTCCTTTTTTAAATTTCATTGCACCCTAACCCCTTTCCATTCATGTAATCCTAATCAAGATCTTCTACAAAACGTGCTATGTGATAAAATTGTTCTTTTTTAAATTTGTTCGTGCCCTAACCTCTTTCCATTTATGTAATCCTAATAAGGATTTTCTGCAAAACGTGCTATGGGATAAAATTGTCCTTTTTTAAATTTGTTGGTGCCCTAACCTCTTTCCATTTATCTAATCCTAATCAAGATCTTCTACAAAACTCGCTATGGGATAAAATTGCCCTTTTTTAAATTTCTTTGTACCCTAACCTCTTTCCATTTATGTAATCCTAATCAAGATTTTCTGCAAAACGTGCAATGGATGGATTTGTTTTATTACAAATTTCTTTGCACCCTAACCCCTTTCCATTGATGTAATCCTAATCTAGATCTTCTACAAAACGCGCTATGGGATAAAATTGCCCCTTTTTTAAATTTCTTCGTACCCTAACCTCTTTCCATTTATGTAATCCTAATCAAGAATTTCTATAAAACGTGCGATGGATTGATTTGTTTTATTACAAATTTCCTTGCACCCTAACCTCTTTCCATTCATGTAATCCTAATCAAGATTTTCTACAAATCGTGCTTTGGCTTAAAATTGTCCTTTTTTAAATTTCTTCGTACCTTAACCTCTTTCCATTAATGTAATCCTAATCAAGATCTTCTACAAAACGTGCTATGGGATAAAATGGTTCTTTTTTAAATTTGTTCGTTCCCTAACCTCTTTCCATTTATGTAATCCTATTCAAGATTTTCTGCAAAACGTGCAATGGATAGATTTGTTTTATTACAAATTTCTTTGCACACTAACCCCTTTCCATTCATGTAATCCTAATCAAGATCTTCTAAAAACGTACTATGGGATAAAATTGTCCTTTTTTAAATTTGTTCGTGGACTAACCTCTTTCCATTTATGTAATCCTAATCAAGATCTTCTGCAAAACGTGCTATGCGAAAAAAATTGTCCTTTTTTAAATTTGTTCGTGACCTATCCTCTTTCCATTTATGTAATCCTATTCAAGAATTTCTACAAAACGTGTTACGGGATAAAATTGTCCTTTTTTAGATTTCTTCTTACCCTTACCTCCTTCCATTTGTGTAATCCTAATCAAGATTTTCTACAAAACGTGCTATGGGATAAAATTGTCCTTTTTTAAATTTATTCGTACCCTAACCTCTTTCCATTTATGTAATCCTAATCAAGAATTTCTATAAAACGTGCGATGGATAGATTTGGTTTATTACAAATTTCTTTGCAACCTAACCTATTTCCATTTATTTAATCCTATTCAAGATTTTCTGCAAAACGTGCAATGGATAGATTCGTTTTATTAGAAATTTCTTTGCACCCTAACCCCTTTCCATTTATGTAATCCTAATCAAAATCTTCTACAAAACGTGCTATGGGATAAAATTGTCCTTTTTTAAATTTGTTGGTGCCCTAACCTCTTTCCATTTATGTAATCCTAATCAAGATTTTCTGCAATACGTGCAATGGATAGATTTGTTTTATAACAAATTTTTTTGCACGCTAACCACTTTCCATTCATGTAATCCTAATCAAGATCTTCTACAAAACGCGCTATGGGATAAAATTGCCCTTTTTTAAATTTCTTTGTACCCTAACCTCTTTCCATTTATGTAATCCTAATCAAAATCTTCTACAAAACGTGCTATGGGATAAAATTGTCCTTTTTTAAATTTGTTGGTGCCCTAACCTCTTTCCATTTATGTAATCCTAATCAAGATTTTCTGCAATACGTGCAATGGATAGATTTGTTTTATAACAAATTTTTTTGCACGCTAACCCCTTTCCATTCATGTAATCCTAATCTAGATCTTCTACAAAACGCGCTATGGGATAAAATTGCCCTTTTTTAAATTTCTTCGTACCCTAACCTCTTTTCATTTATGTAATCCTAATATAAATTTTCTGAAAAACGTGCAATAGGATATATTTGTGCTTCTTCAATTTTCTTTGCACCCTAACCTCTTTCCATTTATGTAATCCTAATCAAGAATTTCTATAAAACGTGCAATGTATAGATTTGTTTTATTACAAATTTCTTTGCACCCTAACCTCTTTCCATTCATGTAATCCTAATCAAGATTTTCTACAAATTGTGCTTTGGGTTAAAATTGACCTTTTTTAAATTTCTTCGTACCTTAACCTATTTCCATTTATGTAATCCTAATCAAGATCTTCTACAAAACGTGCTATGGGATAAAATGGTTCTTTTTTAAATTTGTTCGTGCCCTAACCTCTTTCCATTTATGTAATCCTATTCAAGATTTTCTACAAACCGTGCAATGGATAGATTTGTTTTATTACAAATTTCTTTGCACCCTAACCTCTTTCCATTCATGTAATCCTAATCAAGATTTTCTACAAATCGTGCTTTGGTTTAAAATTGTCCTTTTTTAAATTTCTTCGTACCTTAACCTCTTTCCATTTATGTAATCCTAATCAAGATCTTCTACAAAACGTGCTATGGGATAAAATGGTTCTTTTTTAAATTTGTTCGTGCCCTAACCTCTTTCCATTTATGTAATCCTATTCAAGATTTTCTACAAACCGTGCAATGGATAGATTTGTTTTATTACAAATTTCTTTGCACCCTAACCTCTTTCCATTTATGTAATCCTATTCAAGATTTTCTACAAAACGTGTTACGGGATAAAATTGTCCTTTATTAGATTTCTTCTTACCCTTACCTCCTTCCATTTGTGTAATCCTAATCAAGATTTTCTACAAATCGTGCTTTGGGTTAAAAATGTCCTTTTTTAAATTTCTTTGTACCCTAACCCCTTTCCATTCATGTAATCCTAATCAAGATCTTCTACAAAACGTGCTATGGGATAAAATTGACCTTTTTTAAATTTGTTCGTGCCCTAACCTCTTTCCATTTATGTAATCCTATTCAAGATTTTCTACAAAACGTGTTACGGGATAAAATTGTCCTTTTTCAGATTTCTTCTTACCCTTACCTCCTTCCATTTGTGTAATCCTAATCAAGATTTTCTACAAAACGTGCTATGGGATAAAATTGTCCTTTTTTAAATTTCTTCGTACCCTAACCTCTTTCCATTTATGTAATCCTATTCAAGATTTTGTGCAAAACGTTCAATAGAATATATTTGTGCTTGTTCAATTTTCTTTGCACCCTAACCTCTTTCCATTTATGTAATCCTAATCAAGAATTTCTACAAAACGTGCAATGGATAGATCTGTTTTATTACAAATTTTTTGCACCCTAACCCCTTTCCATTCATGTAATCCTAATCAAGATCTTCTACAAAACGCGCTATGGAATAAAATTGCCCTTTTTTAAATTTCTTTGTACCCTAACCTCTTTCCATTCATGTAATCCTAATCAAGATTTTCTACAAATCGTACGTTGGGTTATAATTGTCCTTTTTTAAATTTCTTCGTACCTTAACCTCTTTCCATTTATGTAATCCTAATCAAGATCTTCTACAAAACGTGCTATGGGATAAAATGGTTCTTTTTTAAATTTGTTCGATCCCTAACCTCTTTCTATTTATGTAATCCTATTCAAGATTTTCTACAAAACGTGCAATGGATAGATTTGTTTTATTACAAATTTCTTAGCACCCTAACCTCTTTCCATTCATGTAATCCTAATCAAGATTTTCTACAAATCGTGCTTTGGGTTAAAATTGTCCTTTTTTAAATTTCATTGCACCCTAACCCCTTTCCATTCATGTAATCCTAATCAAGATCTTCTACAAAACGTGCTATGTGATAAAATTGTTCTTTTTTAAATTTGTTCGTGCCCTAACCTCTTTCCATTTATGTAATCCTAATAAGGATTTTCTGCAAAACGTGCTATGGGATAAAATTGTCCTTTTTTAAATTTGTTGGTGCCCTAACCTCTTTCCATTTATCTAATCCTAATCAAGATCTTCTACAAAACTCGCTATGGGATAAAATTGCCCTTTTTTAAATTTCTTTGTACCCTAACCTCTTTCCATTTATGTAATCCTAATCAAGATTTTCTGCAAAACGTGCAATGGATGGATTTGTTTTATTACAAATTTCTTTGCACCCTAACCCCTTTCCATTGATGTAATCCTAATCTAGATCTTCTACAAAACGCGCTATGGGATAAAATTGCCCCTTTTTTAAATTTCTTCGTACCCTAACCTCTTTCCATTTATGTAATCCTAATCAAGAATTTCTATAAAACGTGCGATGGATTGATTTGTTTTATTACAAATTTCCTTGCACCCTAACCTCTTTCCATTCATGTAATCCTAATCAAGATTTTCTACAAATCGTGCTTTGGCTTAAAATTGTCCTTTTTTAAATTTCTTCGTACCTTAACCTCTTTCCATTAATGTAATCCTAATCAAGATCTTCTACAAAACGTGCTATGGGATAAAATGGTTCTTTTTTAAATTTGTTCGTTCCCTAACCTCTTTCCATTTATGTAATCCTATTCAAGATTTTCTGCAAAACGTGCAATGGATAGATTTGTTTTATTACAAATTTCTTTGCACACTAACCCCTTTCCATTCATGTAATCCTAATCAAGATCTTCTAAAAACGTACTATGGGATAAAATTGTCCTTTTTTAAATTTGTTCGTGGACTAACCTCTTTCCATTTATGTAATCCTAATCAAGATCTTCTGCAAAACGTGCTATGCGAAAAAAATTGTCCTTTTTTAAATTTGTTCGTGACCTATCCTCTTTCCATTTATGTAATCCTATTCAAGAATTTCTACAAAACGTGTTACGGGATAAAATTGTCCTTTTTTAGATTTCTTCTTACCCTTACCTCCTTCCATTTGTGTAATCCTAATCAAGATTTTCTACAAAACGTGCTATGGGATAAAATTGTCCTTTTTTAAATTTATTCGTACCCTAACCTCTTTCCATTTATGCAATCCTAATCAAGAATTTCTATAAAACGTGCAATGGATAGATTTGTTTTATTACAAATTTCTTTGCACACTAACCCCTTTCCATTCATGTAATCCTAATCAAGATCTTCTAAAAACGTACTATGGGATAAAATTGTCCTTTTTTAAATTTGTTCGTGGACTAACCTCTTTCCATTTATGTAATCCTAATCAAGATCTTCTGCAAAACGTGCTATGCGAAAAAAATTGTCCTTTTTTAAATTTGTTCGTGACCTATCCTCTTTCCATTTATGTAATCCTATTCAAGAATTTCTACAAAACGTGTTACGGGATAAAATTGTCCTTTTTTAGATTTCTTCTTACCCTTACCTCCTTCCATTTGTGTAATCCTAAACAAGATTTTCTACAAAACGTGCTATGGGATAAAATTGTCCTTTTTTAAATTTATTCGTACCCTAACCTCATTCCATTTATGTAATCCTAATCAAGAATTTCTATAAAACGTGCAATGGATAGATTTGTTTTATTACAAATTTCTTTGCAACTTAACCTCTTTCCATTCATGTAATCCTAATCAAGATTTTCTACAAATCGTGCTTTGGGTTAAAATTGTCCTTTTTTAAATTTCTTCGTACCTTAACCTCTTTCCATTTATGTAATCCTAATCAAGATCTTCTACAAAACGTGCTATGGGATAAAATTGTTCTTTTTTAAATTTGTTGGTGCCCTAACCTCTTTCCATTTATGTAATCCTAATCAAGATTTCGGCAAAACGTGCAATGGATAGAATTGTTTTATTACAAATTTCTTTGCACCCTAACCCCTTTCCATTCATGTAATCCTAATCAAGATCTTCTACAAAACGCGCTATGGGATAAAACTGCCCTTTTGAAATTTCTTTGCACCTTAACCTCTTTCCATTCATGTAATCCTAATCAAGATTTTCTACAAATCGTGCTTTGGGTTAAAAATGTCCTTTCTTAAATTTCTTTGTACCCTAACCTCTTTCCACTTATGTAATCCTAATCAAGATTTTCTGGAAAACGTGCTATGGGATAAAATTGTCTTTTTTTAAATTTGTTGGTGCCCTAACCTCTTTCCATTTATGTAATCCTAATCAAGATTTTCTGCAAAACGTGCATTGGATAGATTTGTTTTATTACAAATTTCTTTGCACCCTTACCTCTTTCCATTCATGTAATCCTAATCAAGATTTTGTACAAATCGTGCTTTGGGTTAAAAATGTCCTTTTTTAAATTTCTTTGTACCCTAACCCCTTTCCATTCATGTAATCCTAATCAAGATCTTCTAAAAAACGTGCTATGGGATAAAATTGTCCTTTTTTTAATTTGTTCGTGCCCTAACCTCTTCCCATTTATGTAGTCCTAATCAAGATTGTCTGCAAAACGTGCAATGGATAGATTTGTTTTATTACAAATTTCTTTGCACCCTTACCTCTTTCCATTCATGTAATCCTAATCAAGATTTTCTACAAATCGTGCTTTGGGTTAAAATTGTCCTTTTTTAAATTTCCTCGTACACTAACCTCTTTCCATTTATATAATCCTATTCAAGATTTTCTACAAAACATGTTACGGGATAAAATTGTCCTTTTTTAGATTTCTTCGTACCCTAACCTCCTTCCATTTATGTAATCCCAATCAAGATTTTCTATAAAACGTGCAATGGATAGATTTGTTTTATTACAAATTTCACTGCACCCTAACCTCTTTCCATTTATGTAATCCTAATCAAGAATTTCTGCAAAACGTGCTATGGATAGATTTGTTTTATTACAAATTTCTTTGCACCCTAACCCCTTTCCATTCATATAATGCTAATCAAGGTCTTCTACAAAACGTGCTATGGGTTAAAATTGTCCTTTTTTAAATTTGTTCGTGCCCTAACCTCTTTCCATTTATGTAATCCTAATCAAAATCTTCTACAAAACGTGCTATGGGATAAAATGGTTCTTTTTAAAATTTGTTCGTGCCCTAACCTCTTTCCATTTATGTAATCCAAATCAAGATTTTCTGCAAAACGTGCAATAGGATATATTTGTGCTTGTTCAATTTTCTTTGCATCCTAACCTCTTTCCATTTATGTAATACTAATCAAGAATTTCTATAAAACGTGCAATGTTTAGATTTGTTTTATTACAAATTTTTTTGCACCCTAACCCCTTTCCATTCATGTAATCCTAATCAAGATCTTCTACAAAACGTGCTATGGGATAAAATTGTCCTTTTTTAAAATTGTTAGTACCTTAACCTCTTTCCATTTATGTAATCCTAATCAAGATCTTCTACAAAACGTGCTATGGGATATAATGGTTCTTTTTTAAATTTGTTCGTGCCCTAACCTCTTTCCATATATGTAATCCTATTCAAGATTTTCTACAAAACGTGCAATGGATTGATTTGTTTTATTACAAATTTCTTTGCACCCTAACCTCTTTCCATTCATGTAATTCTAATCAAGATTTTCTACAAATCGTGCTTTGGTTTAAAATTGTCCTTTTTTAAATTTCTTTGCACCCTAACCCCTTTCCATTCTCGTAATCCTAATCAAGATCTTCTACAAAAAGTGCTATGGGATATAATTGTCCTTTTTTAAATTTGTTCGTGCCCTAACCTCTTTCCATTTATGTAATCCTAATCAAGATTTTCTGCAAAACGTGCAATTGATAGATTTGTTTTATTGCAAATTTCTTTGCACCCTAACCTCTTTCCATTTATGTAATCCTAATCAAGATCTTCTATAAAACGTGCAATGGATAGATTTGTTTTATTACAAATTTCACTGCACCCTAACCTCTTTCCATTTATGTAATCCTAATCAAGAATTTCTGCAAAACGTGCAATGGATAGATTTGTTTTATTACAAATTTCTTTGCACTCTAACCCCTTTCCATTCATATAATCCTAATCAAGGTCTTCTACAAAACGTGCTATGGGATAAAATTGTCCTTTTTTAAATTTGTTCGTGCCCTAACCTCTTTCCATTTATGTAATCCTAATAAAGATTTTCTGCAAAACGTGCAATTGATAGATTTGTTTTATTACTAATTTCTTTGCACCCTAATCCCTTTCCATTCATGTAATCCTAATCAAGATCTTCTACAAAACGCGCTATGGGATAAAATTTCCCTTATTCAAATTTCTTCGTACCCTAACCTCTTTCCATTTATGTAATCCTATTCACGATTTTGTACAAAACGTTCAATAGGATATATTTGTGGTTGTTCAATTTTCTTTGCTCCCTAACCTCTTTCCATTTATGTAATCCTAATCAAGATTTTGTGCAAAACGTGCATTAGGATATATTTGTGGTTGTTCAATTTTCTTTGCACCCTAACCTCTTTCCATTTATGTAATCCTAATCAAGAATTTCTACAAAACGTGCAATGGATAGATTTGTTTTATTACAAATTTTTTGCGCCCTAACCCCTTTCTATTCATGTAATACTAATCAAGATCTTTTACAAAACGTGCTATGGGATAAAATTGCCCTTTTTTAAATTTCTTTGTACCCTAACCTCTTTCCATTTATGTAATCCTAATCAAGAATTTCTACAAAACGTGCAATGGATAGATTTGTTTTATTACAAATTTCTCTGCACACTAACCCCTTTCCATTCATGTAATCCTAATCAAGATTTTCTACAAATCGTGCTTTGGGATAAATAGTCCTTTTTTAAATTTCTTCGTACCTTAACCTCTTTCCATTTATGTAATCCTAATCAAGATTTTTTACAAAACGTGCTATGGGATAAAATTGTCCTTTTTTAAATATGTTCGTACACTAACCTCTTTCCATTCATGTAATCCTAATCAAGATTTTCTACAAATCGTGCTTTGGGTTAAAAATGTCCTTTTTTAAATTTCTTTGTACCCTAACCTCTTTCCATTTATGTAATCCTAATCAAGATTTTCTGCAAAACGTGCAATGGATAGATTTGTTTTATTACAAATTTCTTTGCACCCTAACCACTTTCCATTCATGTAATCCTAATCAAGATCTTCTACAAAACGCGCCATGGAATAAAATTGCCCTTTTTTAAATTTCTTCGTACCTTAACCTCTTTCCATTTATGTAATCCTAATCAAGATCATCTACAAAACGTGCTATGGGATATAATGGTTCTTTTTTAAATTTGTTCGTGCCCTAACCTCTTTCCATATATGTAATCCTATTCAAGATTTTCTACAAAACGTGCAATGGATTGATTTGTTTTATTACAAATTTCTTTGCACCCTAACCTCTTTCCATTCATGTAATCCTAATCAAGATTTTCTACAAATCGTGCTTTGGGTTAAAATTGTCCTTTTTTAAATTTGTTCGTGCCCTAACCCCTTTCCATTCATGTAATCCTAATTAAAATTTTCTACAAATCGTGCTTTGGGTTAAAATTGCCCTTTTTTAAATTTCTGCGTACCCTAACCTCTTTCCATTTATGTAATCCTAATCAAGATTTTCTGCAAAAAGTGCAATGGATAGATTTGTTTTATTACAAATTTCTTTGCACCCTAACCTCTTTCCATTCATGTAATCCTAATCAAAATTTTATACAAATCGTGCTTTGGGTTAAAATTGTCATTTTTTAAATTTCTTTGCACCCTAACCCCTTTCCATTCTCGTAATCCTAATCAAGATCTTCTACAAAAAGTGCTCTGGGATAAAATTGTCCTTTTTTAAATTTGTTCGTGCCCTAACCTCTTTCCATTTATGTAATCCTAATCAAGATCTTCTACAAAACGCGCTATGGGATAAAATTGCCCTTTTTTAAATTTTTTTGTACCCTAACCTCTTTCGATTTATGTAATCCTAATCAAGGTTTTCTGCAAAACGTGCAATGGATAGATTTGTTTTATTACAAATTTCTTTGCACCCTAACCCCTTTCCATTCATGTAATCCTAATCAAGATCTTCTAAAAAACGTGCTATGGGATAAAATTGCCCTTTTTTAAATTTGTTCGTGCACTAACCTCTTTCCATTTATGTAATCCTAATCAAGATGTTCTACAAAACGTGCAATAGGATATATTTCTGCTTGTTCAATAGTCTTTGCACTTTAACCTCTTTCCATTTATGTAATCCTAATCAAGAATTTCTATAAAACGTGCAATGTATAGATTTGTTTTATTACAAATTTCTTTGCACCCTAACCCATTTCCATTCATGTAATCCTATTCAAGATCTTCTACAAAACGCGCTATGGGATAAAATTCCCCTTTTTTAAATTTCTTCGTACCATAACCTCTTTCCATTTATGTAATCCTAATAAAAATTTTCTGCCAAACGTGCAATAGGATATATTTGTGCTTGTTCAATTTTCTTTGCACCCTAATCTCTTTCCATTTATGTGATCCTAATCAAGATATTCTACAAATCGTGCTTTTGTTTAAAAATGTCCTTTTTTAAATTTATTTGCACCCTAACCACTTTCCATTCATGTAATCCTAATCATAATCTTCTACAAAACGCGCTATGGTATAAAATTGCCCTTTTTTAAATTTCTTTGTACCCTAACCTCTTTCCATTGATGTAATCCTAATCAAGATTTTCTACAAAACGTGCAATGGATAGATTTGTTTTATTAGAAATTTCTTTGCACCCTAACCCATTTCCATTCATGTAATCCTAATCTAGATCTTCTACAAAACGCGCTATGGGATAAAATTGCCCTTTTTTAAATTTCCTCGTACCCTAACCTCTTTCCATTTATGTAATCCTAATAAAGATTTTCTGCAAAACGTACAATAGGATATATTTGTGCTTGTTCAATTTTCTTTGCACCCTAACCTCTTTCCATTCATGTAATCCTAATCAAGATCTTCTACAAAACGCGCCATGGAATAAAATTGCCCTTTTTTAAATTTCTTCGTACCTTAACCTCTTTCCATTTATGTAATCCTAATCAAGATCTTCTACAAAACGTGCTAAGGAATAAAATGGTTCCTTTTTAAATTTGTTCGTGCCCTAACCTCTTTCCATTTATGTAATCCTATTCAAGATTTTCTACAATACGTGCAATGGATAGATTTGTTTTATTACAAATTTCTTTGCACCCTAACCCCTTTATATTCATGTAATCCTAATCAAGATCTTCTACAAAACGCGCTAAGGAATAAAATTGCCCTTTTTTAAATTTCTTCGTACCCTAACCACTTTCCATTTATGTAATCCTAATCAAGATTTTCTGCAAAACGTGCAATAGGTTATATTTGTGCTTGTTCAATTTTCTTTGCACCCTAACCTCTTTCCATTTACGTAATCCTAATCAAGAATTTCTATGAAACGTGCAATGGATAGATTTGTATTATTACAAATTTCTTTGCACACTAACCTCTTTCCATTCATGTAATCCTAATCAAGATTTTCTACAAATCGTGCTTTTGGTTAAAATTGTCCTTTTTTAAATTTCTTCGTACCTTAACCTCTTTCCATTTAAGTAATCTTAATCAAGATCTTCTGCAAAACGTGCTATGGGATATAATGGTTCTTTTTTAAATTTGTTCGTGCCCTAACCTCTTTCCATATATGTAATCCTATTCAAGATTTTCTACAAAACGTGCAAAGGATTGATTTGTTTTAATACAAATTTCTTTGCACCCTAACCCCTTTCCATTCATGTAATCCTAATCAAGATCTTCTACAAAACGTGCTATGGGATAAAATTGTCCTTTTTTAAATTTGTTCGTGCCCTAACCTCTTTCCATTCTCGTAATCCTAATCAAGATCTTCTACAAAAAGTGCTATGGGATAAAATTATCCTTTTTTAAATTTGTTCGTGCCCTAACTTCTTTCCATTTATGTAATCCTAATCAAGATTTTCTGCAAAACGTGCAATGGATAGATTTGTTATATTACAAATTTCTTTACACACTAACCCATTTCCATTCATTTAATCCTAATCAAGATCTTCTACAAAACGCGCTATGGGATAAAATTGCCCTTTTTTAAATTTTTTTGTACCCTAACCTCTTTCCATTTATGTAATCCTAATCAAGATTTTCTGCAAAACGTGCAATGGATAGATTTGTTTTATTACAAATTTCTTTGCACCCTAACCCCTTTCCATTCATGTAATCCTAATCAAGATCTTCTAAAAAACGTGCTATGTGATAAAATGGTTCTTTTTTAAATTTGTTCGTGCCCTAACCTCTTTCCATTTATGTAATACTAATCAAGATTTTCTACAAAACGTGCAATAGGATATATTTGTGATTGTTCTATTTTCTTTGCACTTTAACCTCTTTCCATTTATGTAATCCTAATCAAGAATTTCTATAAAACGTGCAATGTATAGATTTGTTTTATTACAAATTTCTTTGCACCCTAACCCATTTCCATTCATGTAATCCTATTCAAGGTCTTCTACAAAACGCGCTATGGGATAAAATTGTTCTTTTTTAAATTTGTTCGTGCACTAACCTCTTTCCATTTATGTAATCCTAATAAGGATTTTCTGCAAAACGTGCTATGGGATAAAATTGTCCTTTTTTAAATTTGTTGGTGCCCTAACCTCTTTCCATTTATGTAATCCTAATCAAGATCTTCTATAAAACGTGCAATGGATAGATTTGTTTTATTACAAATTTCACTGCACCCTAACCTCTTTCCATTTATGTAATCCTAATCAAGAATTTCTGCAAAACGTGCAATGGATAGATTTGTTTTATTACAAATTTCTTTGCACTCTAACCCCTTTCCATTCATATAATCCTAATCAAGGTCTTCTACAAAACGTGCTATGGGATAAAATTGTCCTTTTTTAAATTTGTTCGTGCCCTAACCTCTTTCCATTTATGTAATCCTAATAAAGATTTTCTGCAAAACGTGCAATTGATAGATTTGTTTTATTACTAATTTCTTTGCACCCTAATCCCTTTCCATTCATGTAATCCTAATCAAGATCTTCTACAAAACGCGCTATGGGATAAAATTTCCCTTATTCAAATTTCTTCGTACCCTAACCTCTTTCCATTTATGTAATCCTATTCAAGATTTTGTACAAAACGTTCAATAGGATATATTTGTGGTTGTTCAATTTTCTTTGCTCCCTAACCTCTTTCCATTTATGTAATCCTAATCAAGATTTTGTGCAAAACGTGCAATAGGATATATTTGTGGTTGTTCAATTTTCTTTGCACCCTAACCTCTTTCCATTTATGTAATCCTAATCAAGAATTTCTACAAAACGTGCAATGGATAGATTTGTTTTATTACAAATTTCTCTGCACACTAACCCCTTTGCATTCATGTAATCCTAATCAAGATTTTCTACAAATCGTGCTTTGGGATAAATAGTCCTTTTTTAAATTTCTTCGTACCTTAACCTCTTTCCATTTATGTAATCCTAATCAAGATTTTCTACAAAACGTGCTATGGGATAAAATTGTCCTTTTTTAAATTTTTCCGTGCCCTATCCTCTTTCCATTTATGTAATCCTATTCAAGATTTTCTACAAAACGTGTTACGGTATAAAATTGTCCTTTTTTAAATTTTTCCGTGCCCTAACCTCTTTCCATTCATGTAATCCTAATCAAGATTTTCTACAAATCGTGCTTTGGGTTAAAAATGTCCTTTTTTAAATTTCTTTGTACCCTAACCTCTTTCCATTTATGTAATCCTAATCAAGATTTTCTGCAAAACGTGCAATGGATAGATTTGTTTTATTACAAATTTCTTTGCACACTAACCACTTTCCATTCATGTAATCCTAATCAAGATCTTCTACAAAACGCGCCATGGAATAAAATTGCCCTTTTTTAAATTTCTTCGTACCTTAACCTCTTTCCATTTATGTAATCCTAATCAAGATCTTCTACAAAACGTGCTATGGGATATAATGGTTCTTTTTTAAATTTGTTCGTGCCCTAACCTCTTTCCATATATGTAATCCTATTCAAGATTTTCTACAAAACGTGCAATGGATTGATTTGTTTTATTACAAATTTCTTTGCACCCTAACCTCTTTCCATTCATGTAATCCTAATCAAGATTTTCTACAAATCGTGCTTTGGGTTAAAATTGTCCTTTTTTAAATTTCTTTGCATCCTAACCCCTTTCCATTCATGTAATCCTAATCAAGATCTTCTACAAAACGTGCTATGGGATAAAATTGTCCTTTTTTAAATTTGTTCGTGCCCTAACCCCTTTCCATTCATGTAATCCTAATCAAAATTTTCTACAAATCGTGCTTTGGGTTAAAATTGCCCTTTTTTAAATTTCTGCGTACCCTAACCTCTTTTCATTTATGTAATCCTAATCAAGATTTTCTGCAAAAAGTGCAATGGATAGATTTGTTTTATTACAGATTTCTTTGCACCCTAACCTCTTTCCATTCATGTAATCCTAATCAAAATTTTATACAAATCGTGCTTTGGGTTAAAATTGTCCTTTTTTAAATTTCTTTGCACCCTAACCCCTTTCCATTCTCGTAATCCTAATCAAGATCTTCTACAAAAAGTGCTCTGGGATAAAATTGTCCTTTTTTAAATTTGTTCGTGCCCTAACCTCTTTCCATTTATGTAATCCTAATCAAGATCTTCTACAAAACGCGCTATGGGATAAAATTGCCCTTTTTTAAATTTTTTTGTACCCTAACCTCTTTCGATTTATGTAATCCTAATCAAGGTTTTCTGCAAAACGTGCAATGGATAGATTTGTTTTATTACAAATTTCTTTGCACCCTAACCCCTTTCCATTCATGTAATCCTAATCAAGATCTTCTAAAAAACGTGCTATGGGATAAAACTGCCTTTTTTTAAATTTGTTCGTGCACTAACCTCTTTCCATTTATGTAATCCTAATCAAGATGTTCTACAAAACGTGCAATAGGATATATTTGTGCTTGTTCAATTTTCTTTGCACTTTAACCTCTTTCCATTTATGTAATCCTAATCAAGAATTTCTATAAAACGTGCAATGTATAGATTTGTTTTATTACAAATTTCTTTGCACACTAACCCCTTTCCATTCATGTAATCCTAATCTAGATCTTCTACAAAACGCGCTATGGGATAAAATTGCCCTTTTTTAAATTTCCTCGTACCCTAACCTCTTTCCATTTATGTAATCCTAATAAAGATTTTCTGCAAAACGTACAATAGGATATATTTGTGCTTGTTCAATTTTCTTTGCACCCTAACCTCTTTCCATTCATGTAATCCTAATCAAGATCTTCTACAAAACGCGCCATGGGATAAAATTGCCCTTTTTTAAATTTCTTCGTACCTTAACCTCTTTCCATTTATGTAATCCTAATCAAGATCTTCTACAAAACGTGCTAAGGAATAAAATGGTTCCTTTTTAAATTTGTTCGTGCCCTAACCTCTTTCCATTTATGTAATCCTATTCAAGATTTTCTACAATACGTGCAATGGATAGATTTGTTTTATTACAAATTTCTTTGCACCCTAACCCCTTTATATTCATGTAATCCTAATCAAGATCTTCTACAAAACGCGCTAAGGAATAAAATTGCCCTTTTTTAAATTTCTTCGTACCCTAACCATTTTCCATTTATGTAATCCTAATCAAGATTTTCTGCAAAACGTGCAATAGGTTATATTTGTGCTTGTTCAATTTTCTTTGCACCCTAACCTCTTTCCATTTACGTAATCCTAATCAAGAATTTCTATGAAACGTGCAATGGATAGATTTGTATTATTACAAATTTCTTTGCACACTAACCTCTTTCCATTCATGTAATCCTAATCAAGATTTTCTACAAATCGTGCTTTTGGTTAAAATTGTCCTTTTTTAAATTTCTTCGTACCTTAACCTCTTTCCATTTAAGTAATCTTAATCAAGATCTTCTGCAAAACGTGCTATGGGATATAATGGTTCTTTTTTAAATTTGTTCGTGCCCTAACCTCTTTCCATATATGTAATCCTATTCAAGATTTTCTACAAAACGTGCAATGGATTGATTTGTTTTATTACAAATTTCTTTGCACCCTAACCTCTTTCCATTCATGTAATCCTAATCAAGATTTTCTACAAATCGTGCTTTAGGTTAAAATTGTCCTTTTTTAAATTTCTTTGCACCCTAACCCCTTTCCATTCTCGTAATCCTAATCAAGATCTTCTACAAAAAGTGCTATGGGATATAATTGTCCTTTTTTAAATTTGTTCGTGCCCTAACCTCTTTCCATTTATGTAATCCTAATCAATATTTTCTGCAAAACGTGCAATGGATAGATTTGTTTTATTACAATTTTCTTTGCACCCTAACCTCTTTCCATTCATGGAATCCTAATCAAGATTTTCTACAAATCGTGCTTTGGGTTAAAAATGCCCTTTTTTAAATTTCTTTGTACCCTTACCCCTTTCCATTTATGTAATCCTAATCAAGATTTTTTGCAAAACGTGCAATAGATAGATTTGTTTTATTACAAATTTCTTTGCACCCTAACCCCTATCCATTCATGTAATCCTAATCAAGATCTTCTACAAAACGTGCTATGGGATAAAATTGTCCTTTTTTAAATTTGTTCGTGCCCTAACCTCTTTCCATTTATGTAATCATAATCAAGATTTTCTGCAAAACGTGCAATGGATAGATTTGTTTTATTACTAATTTCTTTGCACCCTAACCCCTTTCCATTCATGTAATCCTAATCAAGATCTTCTACAAAACGCGCTATGGGATAAAATTGCCCTTTTTTAAATTTCTTTGTACCCTAACCTCTTTCCATTCATGTAATCCTAATCAAGATTTTCTACAAATCGTGCTTTGGGTTAAAGTTATCCTTTTTTAAATTTCTTTGCACCCTAACCCCTTTCCATTCATGTAATCCTAATCAAGATCTTCTACAAAACGTGCTATGGGATAAAATTGTCCTTCTTTAAATTTGTTCGTGCCCTAACCTCTTTCCATTCATGTAATCCTAATCAAGATTTTCTACAAATCGTGCTTTGGGTTAAAATTATCCTTTTTTAAATTTCTTTGCACCCTAACCCCTTTCCATTCATGTAATCCTAATCAAGATCGTCTACAAAACGTGCTATGGGATAAAATTGTCCTTTTTTAAATTTGTTAGTACCTTAACCTCTTTCCATTTATGTAATCCTAATCAAGATCTTCTACAAAACGTGCTATGGTATATAATGGTTCTTTTTTAAATTTGTTCGTGCCCTAACCTCTTTCCATTCATGTAATCCTAATCAAGATTTTCTACAAATCGTGCTTTAGGTTAAAATTGTCCTTTTTTAAATTTCTTTGCACCCTAACCCCTTTCCATTCTCGTAATCCTAATCAAGATCTTCTACAAAAAGTGCTATGGGATATAATTGTCCTTTTTTAAATTTGTTCGTGCCCTAACCTCTTTCCATTTATGTAATCCTAATCAATATTTTCTGCAAAACGTGCAATGGATAGATTTGTTATATTACAAATTTCTTTGCACCCTAACCCATTTCCATTCATGTAATCCTAATCAAGAATTTCTACAAAACGTGCAATGGATAGATTTGGTTTATTACAAATTTCTTTGCAACCTAACCTCTTTCCATTTATTTAATCCTATTCAAGATTTTCTGCAAAACGTGCAATGGATAGATTCGTTTTATTAGAAATTTCTTTGCACCCTAACCCCTTTCCATTTATGTAATCCTAATCAAAATCTTCTACAAAACGTGCTATGGGATAAAATTGTCCTTTTTTAAATTTGTTGGTGCCCTAACCTCTTTCCATTTATGTAATCCTAATCAAGATTTTCTGCAATACGTGCAATGGATAGATTTGTTTTATAACAAATTTTTTTGCACGCTAACCACTTTCCATTCATGTAATCCTAATCAAGATCTTCTACAAAACGCGCTATGGGATAAAATTGCCCTTTTTTAAATTTCTTTGTACCCTAACCTCTTTCCATTTATGTAATCCTAATCAAGATTTTCTGCAAAACGTGCAATGGTTAGATTTGTTTTATTAGAAATTTCTTTGCACCCTAACCCCTTTCCATTCATGTAATCCTAATCTAGATCTTCTACAAAACGCGCTATGGGATAAAATTGCCCTTTTTTAAATTTCTTCGTACCCTAACCTCTTTTCATTTATGTAATCCTAATAAAAATTTTCTGAAAAACGTGCAATAGGATATATTTGTGCTTCTTCAATTTTCTTTGCACCCTAACCTCTTTCCATTTATGTAATCCTAATCAAGAATTTCTATAAAACGTGCAATATATAGATTTGTTTTATTACAAATTTCTTTGCACCCTAACCTCTTTCCATTCATGTAATCCTAATCAAGATTTTCTACAAATTGTGCTTTGGGTTAAAATTGACCTTTTTTAAATTTCTTCGTACCTTAACCTATTTCCATTTATGTAATCTTAATCAAGATCTTCTACAAAACGTGCTATGGGATAAAATGGTTCTTTTTTAAATTTGTTCGTGCCCTAACCTCTTTCCATTTATGTAATCCTATTCAAGATTTTCTACAAACCGTGCAATGGATAGATTTGTTTTATTACAAATTTCTTTGCACCCTAACCTCTTTCCATTTATGTAATCCTATTCAAGATTTTCTACAAAACGTGTTACGGGATAAAATTGTCCTTTATTAGATTTCTTCTTACCGTTACCTCCTTCCATTTGTGTAATCCTAATCAAGATTTTCTACAAATCGTGCTTTGGGTTAAAAATGTCCTTTTTTAAATTTCTTTGTACCCTAAACCCTTTCCATTCATGTAATCCTAATCAAGATCTTCTACAAAACGTGCTATGGGATAAAATTGACCTTTTTTAAATTTGTTCGTGCCCTAACCTCTTTCCATTTATGTAATCCTATTCAAGATTTTCTACAAAACGTGTTACGGGATAAAATTGTCCTTTTTCAGATTTCTTCTTACCCTTACCTCCTTCCATTTGTGTAATCCTAATCAAGATTTTCTACAAAACGTGCTATGGGATAAAATTGTCCTTTTTTAAATTTCTTCGTACCCTAACCTCTTTCTATTTATGTAATCCTATTCAAGATTTTGTGCAAAACGTTCAATAGAATATATTTGTGCTTGTTCAATTTTCTTTGCACCCTAACCTCTTTCCATTTATGTAATCCTAATCAAGAATTTCTAAAAAACGTGCAATGGATAGATCTGTTTTATTACAAATTTTTTGCACCCTAACCCCTTTCCATTCATGTAATCCTAATCAAGATCTTCTACAAAACGCGCTATGGAATAAAATTGCCCTTTTTTAAATTTCTTTGTACCCTAACCTCTTTCCATTCATGTAATCCTAATCAAGATTTTCTACAAATCGTACGTTGGGTTATAATTGTCCTTTTTTAAATTTCTTCGTACCTTAACCTCTTTCCATTTATGTAATCCTAATCAAGATCTTCTACAAAACGTGCTATGGGATAAAATGGTTCTTTTTTAAATTTGTTCGATCCCTAACCTCTTTCTATTTATGTAATCCTATTCAAGATTTTCTACAAAACGTGCAATGGATAGATTTGTTTTATTACAAATTTCTTAGCACCCTAACCTCTTTCCATTCATGTAATCCTAATCAAGATTTTCTACAAATCCTGCTTTGGGTTAAAATTGTCCTTTTTTAAATTTCATTGCACCCTAACCCCTTTCCATTCATGTAATCCTAATCAAGATCTTCTACAAAACGTGCTATGGGATAAAATTGTTCTTTTTTAAATTTGTTCGTGCCCTAACCTCTTTCCATTTATGTAATCCTAATAAGGATTTTCTGCAAAATGTGCTATGGGATAAAATTGTCCTTTTTTAAATTTGTTGGTGCCCTAACCTCTTTCCATTTATCTAATCCTAATCAAGATCTTCTACAAAACTCGCTATGGGATAAAATTGCCCTTTTTTAAATTTCTTTGTACCCTAACCTCTTTCCATTTATGTAATCCTAATCAAGATTTTCTGCAAAACGTGCAATGGATGGATTTGTTTTATTAGAAATTTCTTTGCACCCTAACCCCTTTCCATTGATGTAATCCTAATCTAGATCTTCTACAAAACGCGCTATGGGATAAAATTGCCCCTTTTTTAAATTTCTTCGTACCCTAACCTCTTTCCATTTATGTAATCCTAATCAAGAATTTCTATAAATCGTGCGATGGATTGATTTGTTTTATTACAAATTTCCTTGCACCCTAACCTCTTTCCATTCATGTAATCCTAATCAAGATTTTCTACAAATCGTGCTTTGGCTTAAAATTGTCCTTTTTTAAATTTCTTCGTACATTAACCTCTTTCCATTAATGTAATCCTAATCAAGATCTTCTACAAAACGTGCTATGGGATAAAATGGTTCTTTTTTAAATTTGTTCGTTCCCTAACCTCTTTCCATTTATGTAATCCTATTCAAGATTTTCTGCAAAACGTGCAATGGATAGATTTGTTTTATTACAAATTTCTTTGCACACTAACCCCTTTCCATTCATGTAATCCTAATCAAGATCTTCTAAAAACGTACTATGGGATAAAATTGTCCTTTTTTAAATTTGTTCGTGGACTAACCTCTTTCCATTTATGTAATCCTAATCAAGATCTTCTGCAAAACGTGCTATGCGAAAAAAATTGTCCTTTTTTAAATTTGTTCGTGACCTATCCTCTTTCCATTTATGTAATCCTATTCAAGAATTTCTACAAAACGTGTTACGGGATAAAATTGTCCTTTTTTAGATTTCTTCTTACCCTTACCTCCTTCCATTTGTGTAATCCTAATCAAGATTTTCTACAAAACGTGCTATGGGATAAAATTGTCCTTTTTTAAATTTATTCGTACCCTAACCTCTTTCCATTTATGCAATCCTAATCAAGAATTTCTATAAAACGTGCAATGGATAGATTTGTTTTATTACAAATTTCTTTGCACACTAACCCCTTTCCATTCATGTAATCCTAATCAAGATCTTCTAAAAACGTACTATGGGATAAAATTGTCCTTTTTTAAATTTGTTCGTGGACTAACCTCTTTCCATTTATGTAATCCTAATCAAGATCTTCTGCAAAACGTGCTATGCGAAAAAAATTGTCCTTTTTTAAATTTGTTCGTGACCTATCCTCTTTCCATTTATGTAATCCTATTCAAGAATTTCTACAAAACGTGTTACGGGATAAAATTGTCCTTTTTTAGATTTCTTCTTACCCTTACCTCCTTCCATTTGTGTAATCCTAATCAAGATTTTCTACAAAACGTGCTATGGGATAAAATTGTCCTTTTTTAAATTTATTCGTACCCTAACCTCATTCCATTTATGTAATCCTAATCAAGAATTTCTATAAAACGTGCAATGGATAGATTTGTTTTATTACAAATTTCTTTGCAACTTAACCTCTTTCCATTCATGTAATCCTAATCAAGATTTTCTACAAATCGTGCTTTGGGTTAAAATTGTCCTTTTTTAAATTTCTTCGTACCTTAACCTCTTTCCATTTATGTAATCCTAATCAAGATCTTCTACAAAACGTGCTATGGGATAAAATTGTTCTTTTTTAAATTTGTTGGTGCCCTAACCTCTTTCCATTTATGTAATCCTAATCAAGATTTCTGCAAAACGTGCAATTGATAGAATTGTTTTATTACAAATTTCTTTGCACCCTAACCCCTTTCCATTCATGTAATCCTAATCAAGATCTTCTACAAAACGCGCTATGGGATAAAACTGCCCTTTTAAAATTTCTTTGCACCTTAACCTCTTTCCATTCATGTAATCCTAATCAAGATTTTCTACAAATCGTGCTTTGGGTTAAAAATGTCCTTTCTTAAATTTCTTTGTACCCTAACCTCTTTCCATTTATGTAATCCTAATCAAGATTTTCTGGAAAACGTGCTATGGGATAAAATTGTCTTTTTTTAAATTTGTTGGTGCCCTAACCTCTTTCCATTTATGTAATCCTAATCAAGATTTTCTGCAAAACGTGCAATGGATAGATTTGTTTTATTACAAATTTCTTTGCACCCTTACCTCTTTCCATTCATGTAATCCTAATCAAGATTTTCTACAAATCGTGCTTTGGGTTAAAAATGTCCTTTTTTAAATTTCTTTGTACCCTAACCCCTTTCCATTCATGTAATCCTAATCAAGATCTTCTAAAAAACGTGCTATGGGATAAAATTGTCCTTTTTTTAATTTGTTCGTGCCTTAACCTCTTCCCATTTATGTAGTCCTAATCAAGATTGTCTGCAAAACGTGCAATGGATAGATTTGTTTTATTACAAATTTCTTTGCACCCTTACCTCTTTCCATTCATGTAATCCTAATCAAGATTTTCTACAAATCGTGCTTTGGGTTAAAATTGTCCTTTTTTAAATTTCCTCGTACACTAACCTCTTTCCATTTATATAATCCTATTCAAGATTTTCTACAAAACATGTTACGGGATAAAATTGTCCTTTTTTAGATTTCTTCGTACCCTAACCTCCTTCCATTTATGTAATCCCAATCAAGATTTTCTATAAAACGTGCAATGGATAGATTTGTTTTATTACAAATTTCACTGCACCCTAACCTCTTTCCATTTATGTAATCCTAATCAAGAATTTCTGCAAAACGTGCTATGGATAGATTTGTTTTATTACAAATTTCTTTGCACCCTAACCCCTTTCCATTCATATAATGCTAATCAAGGTCTTCTACAAAACGTGCTATGGGTTAAAATTGTCCTTTTTTAAATTTGTTCGTGCCCTAACCTCTTTCCATTTATGTAATCCTAATCAAAATCTTCTACAAAACGTGCTATGGGATAAAATGGTTCTTTTTTAAATTTGTTCGTGCCCTAACCTCTTTCCATTTATGTAATCCTATTTAAGATTTTCTACAAACCGTGCAATGGATAGATTTGTTTTATTACAAATTTCTTTGCACCCTAACCCCTTTCCATTTATGTAATCCTAATCAAGATCTTCTACAAAACGTGCTATGGGATATAATGGTTCTTTTTTAAATTTGTTCGTGCCCTAACCTCTTTCCATATATGTAATCCTATTCAAGATTTTCTACAAAACGTGCAATGGATTGATTTGTTTTATTACAAATTTCTTTGCACCCTAACCTCTTTCCATTCATGTAATTCTAATCAAGATTTTCTACAAATCGTGCTTTGGGTTAAAATTGTCCTTTTTTAAATTTCTTTGCACCCTAACCCCTTTCCATTCTCGTAATCCTAATCAAGATCTTCTACAAAAAGTGCTATGGGATATAATTGTCCTTTTTTAAATTTGTTCGTGCCCTAACCTCTTTCCATTTATGTAATCCTAATCAAGATTTTCTGCAAAACGTGCAATTGATAGATTTGTTTTATTGCAAATTTCTTTGCACCCTAACCTCTTTCCATTTATGTAATCCTAATCAAGAATTTCTGCAAAACGTGCAATGGATAGATTTGTTTTATTACAAATTTCTTTGCACTCTAACCCCTTTCCATTCATATAATCCTAATCAAGGTCTTCTACAAAACGTGCTATGGGATAAAATTGTCCTTTTTTAAATTTGTTCGTGCCCTAACCTCTTTCCATTTATGTAATCCTAATAAAGATTTTCTGCAAAACGTGCAATTGATAGATTTGTTTTATTACTAATTTCTTTGCACCCTAATCCCTTTCCATTCATGTAATCCTAATCAAGATCTTCTACAAAACGCGCTATGGGATAAAATTTCCCTTATTCAAATTTCTTCGTACCCTAACCTCTTTCCATTTATGTAATCCTATTCAAGATTTTGTACAAAACGTTCAATAGTATATATTTGTGGTTGTTCAATTTTCTTTGCTCCCTAACCTCTTTCCATTTATGTAATCCTAATCAAGATTTTGTGCAAAACGTGCAATAGGATATATTTGTGGTTGTTCAATTTTCTTTGCACCCTAACCTCTTTCCATTTATGTAATCCTAATCAAGAATTTCTACAAAACGTGCAATGGATAGATTTGTTTTATTACAAATTTTTTGCACCCTAACCCCTTTCTATTCATGTAATACTAATCAAGATCTTTTACAAAACGTGCTATGGGATAAAATTGCCCTTTTTTAAATTTCTTTGTACCCTAACCTCTTTCCATTTATGTAATCCTAATCAAGAATTTCTACAAAACGTGCAATTAATAGATTTGTTTTATTACAAATTTCTCTGCACACTAACCCCTTTCCATTCATGTAATCCTAATCAAGATTTTCTACAAATCGTGCTTTGGGATAAATAGTCCTTTTTTAAATTTCTTCGTACCTTAACCTCTTTCCATTTATGTAATCCTAATCAAGATTTTCTACAAAACGTGCTATGGGATAAAATTGTCCTTTTTTAAATTTTTCCGTGCCCTATCCTCTTTCCATTCATGTAATCCTAATCAAGATTTTCTACAAATCGTGCTTTGGGTTAAAAATGTCCTTTTTTAAATTTCTTTGTACCCTAACCTCTTTCCATTTATGTAATCCTAATCAAGATTTTCTGCAAAACGTGTTACGGAATAAAATTGTCCTTTTTTAAATTTTTCCGTGCCCTAACCTCTTTCCATTCATGTAATCCTAATCAAGATTTTCTACAAATCGTGCTTTGGGTTAAAAATGTCCTTTTTTAAATTTCTTTGTACCCTAACCTCTTTCCATTTATGTAATCCTAATCAAGATTTTCCGCAAAACGTGCAATGGATAGATTTGTTTTATTACAAATTTCCTTGCACCCTAACCACTTTCCATTCATGTAATCCTAATCAAGATCTTCTACAAAACGCGCCATGGAATAAAATTGCCCTTTTTTAAATTTCTTCGTACCTTAACCTCTTTCCATTTATGTAATCCTAATCAAGATCATCTACAAAACGCGCCATGGAATAAAATTGCCCTTTTTTAAATTTCTTTGCACCCTAACCTCTTTCCATTCATGTAATCCTAATCAAGATTTTCTACAAATCGTGCTTTGGGTTAAAATTGTCCTTTTTTAAATTTCTTTGCATCCTAACCCCTTTCCATTCATGTAATCCTAATCAAGATCTTCTACAAAACGTGCTATGGGATAAAATTGTCCTTTTTTAAATTTGTTCGTGCCCTAACCCCTTTCCATTCATGTAATCCTAATTAAAATTTTCTACAAATCGTGCTTTGGGTTAAAATTGCCCTTTTTTAAATTTCTGCGTACCCTAACCTCTTTCCATTTATGTAATCCTAATCAAGATTTTCTGCAAAAAGTGCAATGGATAGATTTGTTTTATTACAAATTTCTTTGCACCCTAACCTCTTTCCATTCATGTAATCCTAATCAAAATTTTATACAAATCGTGCTTTGGGTTAAAATTGTTCTTTTTTAAATTTCTTTGCACCCTAACCCCTTTCCATTCTCGTAATCCTAATCAAGATCTTCTACAAAAAGTGCTCTGGGATAAAATTGTCCTTTTTTAAATTTGTTCGTGCCCTAACCTCTTTCCATTTATGTAATCCTAATCAAGATCTTCTACAAAACGCGCTATGGGATAAAATTGCCCTTTTTTAAATTTTTTTGTACCCTAACCTCTTTCGATTTATGTAATCCTAATCAAGATTTTCTGCAAAACGTGCAATGGATAGATTTGTTTTATTACAAATTTCTTTGCACCCTAACCCCTTTCCATTCATGTAATCCTAATCAAGATCTTCTAAAAAACGTGCTATGGGATAAAACTGCCCTTTTTTAAATTTGTTCGTGCACTAACCTCTTTCCATTTATGTAATCCTAATCAAGATGTTCTACAAAACGTGCAATAGGATATATTTGTGCTTGTTCAATTTTCTTTGCACTTTAACCTCTTTCCATTTATGTAATCCTAATCAAGAATTTCTATAAAACGTGCAATGTATAGATTTGTTTTATTACAATTTTCTTTGCACCCTAACCCATTTCCATTCATGTAATCCTATTCAAGATATTCTACAAAACGCGCTATGGGATAAAATTCCCCTTTTTTAAATTTCTTCGTACCATAACCTCTTTCCATTTATGTAATCCTAATAAAAATTTTCTGCAAAACGTGCAATAGGATATATTTGTGCTTGTTCAATTTTCTTTGCACCCTAATCTCTTTCCATTTATGTAATCCTAATCAAGAATTTCTATAAAACGTGCAATGTATAGATTTGTTTTATTACAAACTTCTTTGTACCCTAACCTCTTTCCATTCATGTAATTCTAATCAAGATTTTCTACAAATCGTGCTTTTGTTTAAAAATGTCCTTTTTTAAATTTCTTTGCACCCTAACCACTTTCCATTCATGTAATCCTAATCATAATCTTCTACAAAACGCGCTATGGGATAAAATTCCCCTTTTTTAAATTTCCTCGTACCCTAACCTCTTTCCATTTATGTAATCCTAATAAAGATTTTCTGCAAAACGTACAATAGGATATATTTGTGCTTGTTCAATTTTCTTTGCACCCTAACCTCTTTCCATTTACGTAATCCTAATCAAGAATTTCTATGAAACGTGCAATGGATAGATTTGTATTATTACAAATTTCTTTGCACACTAACCTCTTTCCATTCATGTAATCCTAATCAAGATTTTCTACAAATCCTGCTTTTGGTTAAAATTGTCCTTTTTTAAATTTCTTCGTACCTTAACCTCTTTCCATTTAAGTAATCTTAATCAAGATCTTCTGCAAAACGTGCTATGGGATATAATGGTTCTTTTTTAAATTTGTTCGTGCCCTAACCTCTTTCCATATATGTAATCCTATTCAAGATTTTCTACAAAACGTGCAAAGGATTGATTTGTTTTATTACAAATTTCTTTGCACCCTAACCTCTTTCCATTCATGTAATCCTAATCATGATTTTCTACAAATCGTGCTTTGGGTTAAAATTGTCCTTTTTTAAATTTCTTTGCACCCTAACCCCTTTCCATTCATGTAATCCTAATCAAGATCTTCTACAAAACGTGCTATGGGATAAAATTGTCCTTTTTTAAATTTGTTCGTGCCCTAACCTCTTTCCATTCTCGTAATCCTAATCAAGATCTTCTACAAAAAGTGCTATGGGATAAAATTATCCTTTTTTAAATTTGTTCGTGCCCTAACTTCTTTCCATTTATGTAATCCTAATCAAGATTTTCTGCAAAACGTGCAATGGATAGATTTGTTATATTACAAATTTCTTTGCACACTAACCCATTTCCATTCATTTAATCCTAATCAAGATCTTCTACAAAACGCGCTATGGGATAAAATTGCCCTTTTTTAAATTTTTTTGTACCCTAACCTCTTTCCATTTATGTAATCCTAATCAAGATTTTCTGCAAAACGTGCAATGGATAGATTTGTTTTATTACAAATTTCTTTGCACCCTAACCCCTTTCCATTCATGTAATCCTAATCAAGATCTTCTAAAAAACGTGCTATGGGATAAAATGGTTCTTTTTTAAATTTGTTCGTGCCCTAACCTCTTTCCATTTATGTAATACTAATCAAGATTTTCTACAAAACGTGCAATAGGATATATTTGTGATTGTTCAATTTTCTTTGCACTTTAACCTCTTTCCATTTATGTAATCCTAATCAAGAATTTCTATAAAACGTGCAATGTATAGATTTGTTTTATTACAAATTTCTTTGCACCCTAACCCATTTCCATTCATGTAATCCTATTCAAGGTCTTCTACAAAACGCGCTATGGGATAAAATTGTTCTTTTTTAAATTTGTTCGTGCCCTAACCTCTTTCCATTTATGTAATCCTAATAAGGATTTTCTGCAAAACGTGCTATGGGATAAAATTGTCCTTTTTTAAATTTGTTGGTGCCCTAACCTCTTTCCATTTATCTAATCCTAATCAAGATCTTCTACAAAACTCGCTATGGGATAAAATTGCCCCTTTTTTAAATTTCTTCGTACCCTAACCTCTTTCCATTTATGTAATCCTAATCAAGAATTTCTATAAAACGTGCGATGGATTGATTTGTTTTATTACAAATTTCTTTGCACCCTAACCTCTTTCCATTCATGTAATCCTAATCAAGATTTTCTACAAATCGTGCTTTGGGTTAAAATTGTCCTTTTTTAAATTTCTTTGCACCCTAACCCCTTTCCATTCTCGTAATCCTAATCAAGATCTTCTACAAAAAGTGCTATGGGATATAATTGTCCTTTTTTAAATTTGTTCGTGCCCTAACCTCTTTCCATTTATGTAATCCTAATCAAGATTTTCTGCAAAACGTGCAATTGATAGATTTGTTTTATTGCAAATTTCTTTGCACCCTAACCTCTTTCCATTTATGTAATCCTAATCAAGATCTTCTATAAAACGTGCAATGCATAGATTTGTTTTATTACAAATTTCACTGCACCCTAACCTCTTTCCATTTATGTAATCCTAATCAAGAATTTCTGCAAAACGTGCAATGGATAGATTTGTTTTATTACAAATTTCTTTGCACTCTAACCCCTTTCCATTCATATAATCCTAATCAAGGACTTCTACAAAACGTGCTATGGGATAAAATTGTCCTTTTTTAAATTTGTTCGTGCCCTAACCTCTTTCCATTTATGTAATCCTAATAAAGATTTTCTGCAAAACGTGCAATTGATAGATTTGTTTTATTACTAATTTCTTTGCACCCTAATCCCTTTCCATTCATGTAATCCTAATCAAGATCTTCTACAAAACGCGCTATGGGATAAAATTTCCCTTATTCAAATTTCTTCGTACCCTAACCTCTTTCCATTTATGTAATCCTATTCAAGATTTTGTACAAAACGTTCAATAGGATATATTTGTGGTTGTTCAATTTTCTTTGCTCCCTAACCTCTTTCCATTTATGTAATCCTAATCAAGATTTTGTGCAAAACGTGCAATAGGATATATTTGTGGTTGTTCAATTTTCTTTGCACCCTAACCTCTTTCCATTTATGTAATCCTAATCAAGAATTTCTACAAAACGTGCAATGGATAGATTTGTTTTATTACAAATTTTTTGCACCCTAACCCCTTTCTATTCATGTAATACTAATCAAGATCTTTTACAAAACGTGCTATGGGATAAAATTGCCCTTTTTTAAATTTCTTTGTACCCTAACCTCTTTCCATTTATGTAATCCTAATCAAGAATTTCTACAAAACGTGCAATGGATAGATTTGTTTTATTACAAATTTCTCTGCACACTAACCCCTTTCCATTCATGTAATCCTAATCAAGATTTTCTACAAATCGTGCTTTGGGATAAATAGTCCTTTTTTAAATTTCTTCGTACCTTAACCTCTTTCCATTTATGTAATCCTAATCAAGATTTTCTACAAAACGTGCTATGGGATAAAATTGTCCTTTTTTAAATTTTTCCGTGCCCTATCCTCTTTCCATTTATGTAATCCTATTCAAGATTTTCTACAAAACGTGTTACGGTATAAAATTGTCCTTTTTTAAATTTTTCCGTGCCCTAACCTCTTTCCATTCATGTAATCCTAATCAAGATTTTCTACAAATCGTGCTTTGGGTTAAAAATGTCCTTTTTTAAATTTCTTTGTACCCTAACCTCTTTCCATTTATGTAATCCTAATCAAGATTTTCTGCAAAACGTGCAATGGATAGATTTGTTTTATTACAAATTTCTTTGCACCCTAACCACTTTCCATTCATGTAATCCTAATCAAGATCTTCTACAAAACGCGCCATGGAATAAAATTGCCCTTTTTTAAATTTCTTCGTACCTTAACCTCTTTCCATTTATGTAATCCTAATCAAGATCTTCTACAAAACGTGCTATGGGATATAATGGTTCTTTTTTAAATTTGTTCGTGCCCTAACCTCTTTCCATATATGTAATCCTATTCAAGATTTTCTACAAAACGTGCAATGGATTGATTTGTTTTATTACAAATTTCTTTGCACCCTAACCTCTTTCCATTCATGTAATCCTAATCAAGATTTTCTACAAATCGTGCTTTGGGTTAAAATTGTCCTGTTTTAAATTTCTTTGCATCCTAACCCCTTTCCATTCATGTAATCCTAATCAAGATCTTCTACAAAACGTGCTATGGGATAAAATTGTCCTTTTTTAAATTTGTTCGTGCCCTAACCCCTTTCCATTCATGTAATCCTAATCAAAATTTTCTACAAATCGTGCTTTGGGTTAAAATTGCCCTTTTTTAAATTTCTGCGTACCCTAACCTCTTTCCATTTATGTAATCCTAATCAAGATTTTCTGCAAAAAGTGCAATGGATAGATTTGTTTTATTACAAATTTCTTTGCACCCTAACCTCTTTCCATTCATGTAATCCTAATCAAAATTTTATACAAATCGTGCTTTGGGTTAAAATTGTCCTTTTTTAAATTTCTTTGCACCCTAACCCCTTTCCATTCTCGTAATCCTAATCAAGATCTTCTACAAAAAGTGCTCTGGGATAAAATTGTCCTTTTTTAAATTTGTTCGTGCCCTAACCTCTTTCCATTTATGTAATCCTAATCAAGATTTTCTACAAATCGTGCTTTGGCTTAAAATTGTCCTTTTTTAAATTTCTTCGTACCTTAACCTCTTTCCATTAATGTAAACCTAATCAAGATCTTCTACAAAACGTGCTATGGGATAAAATGGTTCTTTTTTAAATTTGTTCGTTCCCTAACCTCTTTCCATTTATGTAATCCTATTCAAGAATTTCTACAAAACGTGTTACGGGATAAAATTGTCCTTTTTTAGATTTCTTCTTACCCTTACCTCCTTCCATTTGTGTAATCCTAATCAAGATTTTCTACAAAACGTGCTATGGGATAAAATTGTCCTTTTTTAAATTTATTCGTACCCTAACCTCTCCATTTATGTAATCCTAATCAAGAATTTCTATAAAACGTGCAATGGATAGATTTGTTTTATTACAAATTTCTTTGCACACTAACCCCTTTCCATTCATGTAATCCTAATCAAGATCTTCTAAAAACGTACTATGGGATAAAATTGTCCTTTTTTAAATTTGTTCGTGGACTAACCTCTTTCCATTTCTGTAATCCTAATCAAGATCTTCTGCAAAACGTGCTATGCGAAAAAAATTGTCCTTTTTTAAATTTGTTCGTGACCTATCCTCTTTCCATTTATGTAATCCTATTCAAGAATTTCTACAAAACGTGTTACGGGATAAAATTGTCCTTTTTTAGATTTCTTCTTACCCTTACCTCCTTCCATTTGTGTAATCCTAATCAAGATTTTCTACAAAACGTGCTATGGGATAAAATTGTCCTTTTTTAAATTTATTCGTACCCTAACCTCTTTCCATTTATGTAATCCTAATCAAGAATTTCTATAAAACGTGCAATGGATAGATTTGTTTTATTACAAATTTCTTTGCAACTTAACCTCTTTCCATTCATGTAATCCTAATCAAGATTTTCTACAAATCGTGCTTTGGGTTAAAATTGTCCTTTTTTAAATTTCTTCGTACCTTAACCTCTTTCCATTTATGTAATCCTAATCAAGATCTTCTACAAAACGTGCTATGGGATAAAATTGTTCTTTTTTAAATTTGTTGGTGCCCTAACCTCTTTCCATTTATGTAATCCTAATCAAGATTTCTGCAAAACGTGCAATGGATAGAATTGTTTTATTACAAATTTCTTTGCACCCTAACCCCTTTCCATTCATGTAATCCTAATCAAGATCTTCTACAAAACGCGCTATGGGATAAAACTGCCCTTTTAAAATTTCTTTGCACCTTAACCTCTTTCCATTCATGTAATCCTAATCAAGATTTTCTACAAATCGTGCTTTGGGTTAAAAATGTCCTTTCTTAAATTTCTTTGTACCCTAACCTCTTTCCATTTATGCAATCCTAATCAAGATTTTCTGGAAAACGTGCTATGGGATAAAATTGTCATTTTTTAAATTTGTTGGTGCCCTAACCTCTTTCCATTTATGTAATCCTAATCAAGATTTTCTGCAAAACGTGCAATGGATAGATTTGTTTTATTACAAATTTCTTTGCACCCTTACCTCTTTCCATTCATGTAATCCTAATCAAGATTTTCTACAAATCGTGCTTTGGGTTAAAAATGTCCTTTTTTAAATTTCTTTTTACCCTAACCCCTTTCCATTCATGTAATCCTAATCAAGATCTTCTAAAAAACGTGCTATGGGATAAAATTGTCCTTTTTTTAATTTGTTCGTGCCCTAACCTCTTCCCATTTATGTAGTCCTAATCAAGATTGTCTGCAAAACGTGCAATGGATAGATTTGTTTTATTACAAATTTCTTTGCACCCTTACCTCTTTCCATTCATGTAATCCTAATCAAGATTTTCTACAAATCGTGCTTTGGGTTAAAATTGTCCTTTTTTAAATTTCCTCGTACACTAACCTCTTTCCATTTATATAATCCTATTCAAGATTTTCTACAAAACATGTTACGGGATAAAATTGTCCTTTTTTAGATTTCTTCGTACCCTAACCTCCTTCCATTTATGTAATCCCAATCAAGATTTTCTATAAAACGTGCAATGGATAGATTTGTTTTATTACAAATTTCACTGCACCCTAACCCCTTTCCATTCATATAATGCTAATCAAGGTCTTCTACAAAACGTGCTATGGGTTAAAATTGTCCTTTTTTAAATTTGTTCGTGCCCTAACCTCTTTCCATTTATGTAATCCTAATCAAAATCTTCTACAAAACGTGGTATGGGATAAAATGGTTCTTTTTTAAATTTGTTCGTGCCCTAACCTCTTTCCATTTATGTAATCCAAATCAAGATTTTCTGCAAAACGTGCAATAGGATATATTTGTGCTTGTTCAATTTTCTTTGCATCCTAACCTCTTTCCATTTATGTAATACTAATCAAGAATTTCTATAAAACGTGCAATGTTTAGATTTGTTTTATTACAAATTTCTTTGCACCCTAACCCCTTTCCATTCATATAATGCTAATCAAGGTCTTCTACAAAACGTGCTATGGGTTAAAATTGTCCTTTTTTAAATTTGTTCGTGCCCTAACCTCTTTCCATTTATGTAATCCTAATCAAAATCTTCTACAAAACGTGCTATGGGATAAAATGGTTCTTTTTTATATTTGTTCGTGCCCTAACCTCTTTCCATTTGTGTAATCCAAATCAAGATTTTCTGCAAAACGTGCAATAGGATATATTTGTGCTTGTTCAATTTTCTTTGCATCCTAACCTCTTTCCATTTATGTAATACTAATCAAGAATTTCTATAAAACGTGCAATGTTTAGATTTGTTTTATTACAAATTTCTTTGCACCCTAACCTCTTTCCATTCATGTAATCCTAATCAAGATTTTCTACAAATCGTGTTTTGGGTTAAAATTGTCCTTTTTTAAATTTCTTCGTACCTTAACCTATTTCCATTTATGTAATCCCAATCAAGATCTTCTGCAAAACGTGCTATGGGATAAAATGGTTCTTTTTTAAATTTGTTCGTGCCCTAACCTCTTTCCATTTATGTAATCCTATTCAAGATTTTCTACAAACCGTGCAATGGATAGATTTGTTTTATTACAAATTTCTTTGCACCCTAACCCCTTTCCATTCATGTAATCCTAATCAAGATCTTCTACAAAACGTGCTATGGGATAAAATTGTCCTTTTTTAAAATTGTTAGTACCTTAACCTCTTTCCATTTATGTAATCCTAATCAAGATCTTCTACAAAACGTGCTATGGGATATAATGGTTCTTTTTTAAATTTGTTCGTGCCCTAACCTCTTTCCATTTATGTAATCCTAATCAAGAATTTCTGCAAAACGTGCAATGGATAGATTTGTTTTATTACAAATTTCTTTGCACCCTAACCCCTTTCCATTCATATAATGCTAATCAAGGACTTCTACAAAACGTGCTATGGGTTAAAATTGTCCTTTTTTAAATTTGTTCGTGCCCTAACCTCTTTCCATTTATGTAATCCTAATCAAAATCTTCTACAAAACGTGCTATGGGATAAAATGGTTCTTTTTTAAATTTGTTCGTGCCCTAACCTCTTTCCATTTATGTAATCCTATTCAAGATTTTCTACAAACCGTGCAATGGATAGATTTGTTTTATTACAAGTTTCTTTGCACCCTAACCCCTTTCCATTCATGTAATCCTAATCAAGATCTTCTACAAAACGTGCTATGGGATAAAATTGTCCTTTTTTAAAATTGTTAGTACCTTAACCTCTTTCCATTTATGTAATCCTAATCAAGATCTTCTACAAAACGTGCTATGGGATATAATGGTTCTTTTTTAAATTTGTTCGTGCCCTAACCTCTTTCCACATATGTAATCCTATTCAAGATTTTCTACAAAACGTGCAATGGATTGATTTGTTTTATTACAAATTTCTTTGCACCCTAACCTCTTTCCATTCATGTAATCCTAATCAAGATTTTCTACAAATCGTGCTTTGGGTTAAAATTGTCCTTTTTTAAATTTCTTTGCACCCTAACCCCTTTCCATTCTCGTAATCCTAATCAAGATCTTCTACAAAAAGTGCTATGGGATATAATTGTCCTTTTTTAAATGTGTTCGTGCCCTAACCTCTTTCCATTTATGTAATCCTAATCAAGATTTTCTGCAAAACGTGCAATTGATAGATTTGTTTTATTGCAAATTTCTTTGCACCCTAACCTCTTTCCATTTATGTAATCCTAATCAAGATCTTCTATAAAACGTGCAATGGATAGATTTGTTTTATTACAAATTTCACTGCACCTTAACCTCTTTCCATTTATGTAATCCTAATCAAGAATTTCTGCAAAACGTGCAATGGATAGATTTGTTTTATTACAAATTTCTTTGCACTCTAACCCCTTTCCATTCATATAATCCTAATCAAGGTCTTCTACAAAACGTGCTATGGGATAAAATTGTCCTTTTTTAAATTTGTTCGTGCCCTAACCTCTTTCCATTTATGTAATCCTAATAAAGATTTTCTGCAAAACGTGCAATTGATAGATTTGTTTTATTACTAATTTCTTTGCACCCTAATCCCATTCCATTCATGTAATCCTAATCAAGATATTCTACAAAACGCGCTATGGGATAAAATTTCCCTTATTCAAATTTCTTCGTACCCTAACCTCTTTCCATTTATGTAATCCTATTCAAGATTTTGTACAAAACGTTCAATAGGATATATTTGTGGTTGTTCAATTTTCTTTGCACCCTTACCTCTTTCCATTCATGTAATCCTAATCAAGATTTTCTACAAATCGTGCTTTGGGTTAAAAATGTCCTTTTTTAAATTTCTTTTTACCCTAACCCCTTTCCATTCATGTAATCCTAATCAAGATCTTCTAAAAAACGTGCTATGGGATAAAATTGTCCTTTTTTTAATTTGTTCGTGCCCTAACCTCTTCCCATTTATGTAGTCCTAATCAAGATTGTCTGCAAAACGTGCAATGGATAGATTTGTTTTATTACAAATTTCTTTGCACCCTTACCTCTTTCCATTCATGTAATCCTAATCAAGATTTTCTACAAATCGTGCTTTGGGTTAAAATTGTCCTTTTTTAAATTTCCTCGTACACTAACCTCTTTCCATTTATATAATCCTATTCAAGATTTTCTACAAAACATGTTACGGGATAAAATTGTCCTTTTTTAGATTTCTTCGTACCCTAACCTCCTTCCATTTATGTAATCCCAATCAAGATTTTCTATAAAACGTGCAATGGATAGATTTGTTTTATTACAAATTTCACTGCACCCTAACCCCTTTCCATTCATATAATGCTAATCAAGGTCTTCTACAAAACGTGCTATGGGTTAAAATTGTCCTTTTTTAAATTTGTTCGTGCCCTAACCTCTTTCCATTTATGTAATCCTAATCAAAATCTTCTACAAAACGTGGTATGGGATAAAATGGTTCTTTTTTAAATTTGTTCGTGCCCTAACCTCTTTCCATTTATGTAATCCAAATCAAGATTTTCTGCAAAACGTGCAATAGGATATATTTGTGCTTGTTCAATTTTCTTTGCATCCTAACCTCTTTCCATTTATGTAATACTAATCAAGAATTTCTATAAAACGTGCAATGTTTAGATTTGTTTTATTACAAATTTCTTTGCACCCTAACCCCTTTCCATTCATATAATGCTAATCAAGGTCTTCTACAAAACGTGCTATGGGTTAAAATTGTCCTTTTTTAAATTTGTTCGTGCCCTAACCTCTTTCCATTTATGTAATCCTAATCAAAATCTTCTACAAAACGTGCTATGGGATAAAATGGTTCTTTTTTAAATTTGTTCGTGCCCTAACCTCTTTCCATTTATGTAATCCAAATCAAGATTTTCTGCAAAACGTGCAATAGGATATATTTGTGCTTGTTCAATTTTCTTTGCATCCTAACCTCTTTCCATTTATGTAATACTAATCAAGAATTTCTATAAAACGTGCAATGTTTAGATTTGTTTTATTACAAATTTCTTTGCACCCTAACCTCTTTCCATTCATGTAATCCTAATCAAGATTTTCTACAAATCGTGTTTTGGGTTAAAATTGTCCTTTTTTAAATTTCTTCGTACCTTAACCTATTTCCATTTATGTAATCCTAATCAAGATCTTCTACAAAACGTGCTATGGGATAAAATGGTTCTTTTTTAAATTTGTTCGTGCCCTAACCTCTTTCCATTTATGTAATCCTATTCAAGATTTTCTACAAACCGTGCAATGGATAGATTTGTTTTATTACAAATTTCTTTGCACCCTAACCCCTTTCCATTCATGTAATCCTAATCAAGATCTTCTACAAAACGTGCTATGGGATAAAATTGTCCTTTTTTAAAATTGTTAGTACCTTAACCTCTTTCCATTTATGTAATCCTAATCAAGATCTTCTACAAAACGTGCTATGGGATATAATGGTTCTTTTTTAAATTTGTTCGTGCCCTAACCTCTTTCCATTTATGTAATCCTAATCAAGAATTTCTGCAAAACGTGCAATGGATAGATTTGTTTTATTACAAATTTCTTTGCACCCTAACCCCTTTCCATTCATATAATGCTAATCAAGGACTTCTACAAAACGTGCTATGGGTTAAAATTGTCCTTTTTTAAATTTGTTCGTGCCCTAACCTCTTTCCATTTATGTAATCCTAATCAAAATCTTCTACAAAACGTGCTATGGGATAAAATGGTTCTTTTTTAAATTTGTTCGTGCCCTAACCTCTTTCCATTTATGTAATCCTATTCAAGATTTTCTACAAACCGTGCAATGGATAGATTTGTTTTATTACAAGTTTCTTTGCACCCTAACCCCTTTCCATTCATGTAATCCTATTCAAGATCTTCTACAAAACGTGCTATGGGATAAAATTGTCCTTTTTTAAAATTGTTAGTACCTTAACCTCTTTCCATTTATGTAATCCTAATCAAGATCTTCTACAAAACGTGCTATGGGATATAATGGTTCTTTTTTAAATTTGTTCGTGCCCTAACCTCTTTCCATATATGTAATCCTATTCAAGATTTTCTACAAAACGTGCAATGGATTGATTTGTTTTATTACAAATTTCTTTGCACCCTAACCTCTTTCCATTCATGTAATCCTAATCAAGATTTTCTACAAATCGTGCTTTGGGTTAAAATTGTCCTTTTTTAAATTTCTTTGCACCCTAACCCCTTTCCATTCTCGTAATCCTAATCAAGATCTTCTACAAAAAGTGCTATGGGATATAATTGTCCTTTTTTAAATTTGTTCGTGCCCTAACCTCTTTCCATTTATGTAATCCTAATCAAGATTTTCTGCAAAACGTGCAATTGATAGATTTGTTTTATTGCAAATTTCTTTGCACCCTAACCTCTTTCCATTTATGTAATCCTAATCAAGATCTTCTATAAAACGTGCAATGGATAGATTTGTTTTATTACAAATTTCACTGCACCCTAACCTCTTTCCATTTATGTAATCCTAATCAAGAATTTCTGCAAAACGTGCAATGGATAGATTTGTTTTATTACAAATTTCTTTGCACTCTAACCCCTTTCCATTCATATAATCCTAATCAAGGTTTTCTACAAAACGTGCTATGGGATAAAATTGTCCTTTTTTAAATTTGTTCGTGCCCTAACCTCTTTCCATTTATGTAATCCTAATAAAGATTTTCTGCAAAACGTGCAATTGATAGATTTGTTTTATTACTAATTTCTTTGCACCCTAATCCCATTCCATTCATGTAATCCTAATCAAGATATTCTACAAAACGCGCTATGGGATAAAATTTCCCTTATTCAAATTTCTTCGTACCCTAACCTCTTTCCATTTATGTAATCCTATTCAAGATTTTGTACAAAACGTTCAATAGGATATATTTGTGGTTGTTCAATTTTCTTTGCTCCCTAACCTCTTTCCATTTATGTAATCCTAATCAACATTTTGTGCAAAACGTGCAATAGGATATATTTGTGGTTGTTCAATTTTCTTTGCACCCTAACCTCTTTCCATTTATGTAATCCTAATCAAGAATTTCTACAAAACGTGCAATGGATAGATTTGTTTTATTACAAATTTTTTGCACCCTAACCCCTTTCTATTCATGTAATACTAATCAAGATCTTTTACAAAACGTGCTATAAGATAAAATTGCCCTTTTTTAAATTTCTTTTTACCCTAACCTCTTTCCATTTATGTAATCCTAATCAAGAATTTCTACAAAACGTGCAATGGATAGATTTGTTTTATTACAAATTTCTCTGCACACTAACCCCTTTCCATTCATGTAATCCTAATCAAGATTTTCAACAAATCGTGCTTTGGGATAAATAGTCCTTTTTTAAATTTCTTCGTACCTTAACCTCTTTCCATTTATGTAATCCTAATCAAGATTTTCTACAAAACGTGCTATGGGATAAAATTGTCCTTTTTTAAATTTTTCCGTGCCCTATCCTCTTTCCATTTATGTAATCCTATTCAAGATTTTCTACAAAACGTGTTACGGTATAAAATTGTCCTTTTTTAAATTTTTCCGTGCCCTAACCTCTTTCCATTCATGTAATCCTAATCAAGATTTTCTACAAATCGTGCTTTGGGTTAAAAATGTCCTTTTTTAAATTTCTTTGTACCCTAACCTCTTTCCATTTATGTAATCCTAATCAAGATTTTCTGCAAAACGTGCAATGGATAGATTTGTTTTATTACAAATTTCTTTGCACCCTAACCACTTTCCATTCATGTAATCCTAATCAAGATCTTCTACAAAACGCGCCATTGAATAAAATTGCCCTTTTTTAAATTTCTTCGTACCTTAACCTCTTTCCATTTATGTAATCCTAATCAAGATCTTCTACAAAACGTGCTATGGGTTATAATGGTTCTTTTTTAAATTTGTTCGTGCCCTAACCTCTTTCCATATATGTAATCCTATTCAAGATTTTCTACAAAACGTGCAATGGATTGATTTGTTTTATTACAAATTTCTTTGCACCCTAACCTCTTTCCATTCATGTAATCCTAATCAAGATTTTCTACAAATCGTGCTTTGGGTTAAAATTGTCCTTTTTTAAATTTCTTTGCATCCTAACCCCTTTCCATTCATGTAATCCTAATCAAGATCTTCTACAAAACGTGCTATGGGATAAAATTGTCCTTTTTTAAATTTGTTCGTGCCCTAACCCCTTTCCATTCATGTAATCCTAATCAAAATTTTCTACAAATCGTGCTTTGGGTTAAAATTGCCCTTTTTTAAATTTCTGCGTACCCTAACCTCTTTCCATTTATGTAATCCTAATCAAGATTTTCTGCAAAAAGTGCAATGGATAGATTTGTTTTATTACAAATTTCTTTGCACCCTAACCTCTTTCCATTCATGTAATACTAATCAAAATTTTATACAAATCGTGCTTTGGGATAAAATTGTTCTTTTTTAAATTTCTTCGTACCCTAACCTCTTTCCATTTATTTAATCCTAAACAAGATTTTGTGCAAAACGTGCAATAGGATATATTTGTGCTTGTTCAATTTTCTTTGCACCCTAACCTCTTTCAATTCATGTAATCCTAATCAAGATTTTCTACAAATCGTGCTTTGGGTTAAAAATGTCCTTTTTTAAATTTCTTTGTACCCTAACCCCTTTCCATTTATGTAATCCTAATCAAGATTTTCTGCAAAACGTGCAATAGATAGATTTGTTTTATTACAAATTTCTTTGCACCCTAACCCCTTTCCATTCATGTAATCCTAATCAAGATCTTCTACAAAACGTGCTATGGGATAAAATTGTCCTTTTTTAAATTTGTTCGTGCCCTAACCTCTTTCCATTTATGTAATCCTAATCAAGATTTTCTACAAAACGTGCAATGGATAGATTTGTTTTGTTACAAATTTCTTTGCACCCTAACCCCTTTCCATTCATGTAATCCTAATCAAGATTTTCTACAAATCGTGCTTTGGGTTAAAATTTCCCTTTTTTAAATTTCTTCGTACATTAACTTCTTTCCATTTATGTAATCCTAATCAAGATCTTCTACAAAACGTGCTATGGGATAAAATGGTTCTTTTTTAAATTTGTTCGTGCCCTAACCTCTTTCCATATATGTAATCCTATTCAAGATTTTCTACAAAACATGCAATGGATTGATTTGTTTTATTACAAATTTCTTTGCACCCTAACCCCTTTATATTCATGTAATCCTAATCAAGATCTTCTACAAAACGCGCTAAGGAATAAAATTGCCCTTTTTTAAATTTCTTCGTACCCTAACCACTTTCCATTTATGTAAACCTAATCAAGATTTTCTGCAAAACGTGCAATAGGTTATATTTGTGCTTGTTCAATTTTCTTTGCACCCTAACCTCTTTCCATTTACGTAATCCTAATCAAGAATTTCTATGAAACGTGCAATGGATAGATTTGTATTATTACAAATTTCTTTGCACACTAACCTCTTTCCATTCATGTAATCCTAATCAAGATTTTCTACAAATCGTGCTTTTGGTTAAAATTGTCCTTTTTTAAATTTCTTCGTACCTTAACCTCTTTCCATTTAAGTAATCTTAATCAAGATCTTCTGCAAAACGTGCTATGGGATATAATGGTTCTTTTTTAAATTTGTTCGTGCCCTAACCTCTTTCCATATATGTAATCCTATTCAAGATTTTCTACAAAACGTGCAAAGGATTGATTTGTTTTATTACAAATTTCTTTGCACCCTAACCTCTTTCCATTCATGTAATCCTAATCAAGATTTTCTACAAATCGCGCTTTGGGCTAAAATTGTCCTTTTTTAAATTTCTTTGCACACTAACCCCTTTCCATTCATGTAATCCTAATCAAGATCTTCTACAAAACGTGCTATGGGATAAAATTGTCCTTTTTTAAATTTGTTCGTGCCCTAACCTCTTTCCATTCTCGTAATCCTAATCAAGATCTTCTACAAAAAGTGCTATGGGATAAAATTATCCTTTTTTAAATTTGTTCGTGCCCTAACTTCTTTCCATTTATGTAATCCTAATCAAGATTTTCTGCAAAGCGTGCAATGGATAGATTTGTTATATTACAAATTTCTTTGCACACTAACCCATTTCCATTCATTTAATCCTAATCAAGATCTTCTACAAAACGCGCTATGGGATAAATTGCCCTTTTTTAAATTTTTTTGTACCTTAACCTCTTTCCATTTATGTAATCCTAATCAAGATTTTCTGCAAAACGTGCAATGGATAGATTTGTTTTATTACAGATTTCTTTGCACCCTAACCCCTTTCCATTCATGTAATCCTAATCAAGATCTTCTAAAAAACGTGCTATGGGATAAAATGGTTCTTTTTTAAATTTGTTCGTGCCCTAACCTCTTTCCATTTATGTAATACTAATCAAGATTTTCTACAAAACGTGCAATAGGATATATTTGTGATTGTTCAATTTTCTTTGCACTTTAACCTCTTTCCATTTATGTAATCCTAATCAAGAATTTCTATAAAACGTGCAATGTATAGATTTGTTTTATTACAAATTTCTTTGCACCCTAACCCATTTCCATTCATGTAATCCTATTCAAGATCTTCTACAAAACGCGCTATGGGATAAAATTGCCCTTTTTTAAATTTCTTCGTACCCTAACCTCTTTCCATTTATGTAATCCTAATAAAAATTTTCTGCAAAACGTGCAATAGGATATATTTGTGTTTGTCCAATTTTCTTTGCACCCTAACCTCTTTCCATTTATGTAATCCTAATCAAGAATTTCTATAAAACGTGCAATGTATAGATTTGTTTTATTACAAATTTCTTTGCACCCTAACCTCTTTCCATTCATGTAATCCTAATCAAGATTTTCTACAAATCGTGCTTTGTGTTAAAATTGTCCTTTTTTAAATTTCTTCGTACCTTAACCTCTTTCCATTTATGTAATCCTAATCAAGATCTTCTACAAAACGTACTATGTGATAAAATGGTTCTTTTTTAAATTTGTTCGTGCCCTAACCTCTTTCCATTTATGTAATCCTATTCAAGATTTTCTACAAAACGTGCAATGGATAGATTTGTTTTATTACAAATTTCTTTGCACCCTAACCTCTTTCCATTCATGTAATCCTAATCAAGATCTTCTACAAAACGCGCTATGGAATAAAATTGCCCTTTTTTAAATTTTTTCGTACCTTAACCTATTTCCATTTATGTAATCCTATTCAAGATTTTCTACAAAACGTGCAATGGATTGATTTGTTTTGTTACAAATTTCTTTGCACCCTAACCCCTTTCCATTCATGTAATCCTAATCAAGATTTTCTACAAATCGTGCTTTGGGTTAAAATTGCCCTTTTTTAAATTTCTTCGTACCTTAACTTCTTTCCATTTATGTAATCCTAATCAAGATCTTCTACAAAACGTGCTATGGGATAAAATGGTTCTTTTTTAAATTTGTTCGTGCCCTAACCTCTTTCCATATATGTAATCCTATTCAAGATTTTCTACAAAACGTGCAATGGATTGATTTGTTTTATTACAAATTTCTTTGCACCCTAACCCCTTTCCATTCATGTAATCCTAATCAAGATTTTCTACAAATCGTGCTTTGGGTTAAAATTGCCCTTTTTTAAATTTCTTCGTACCTTAACTTCTTTCCATTTATGTAATCCTAATCAAGATCTTCTACAAAACGTGCTATGGGATAAAATGGTTCTTTTTTAAATTTGTGCGTGCCCTAACCTCTATCCATTTATGTAATACTATTCAAGATATTCTACAAAACGTGCAATAGGATATATTTGTGCTTGTTCAATTTTCTTTGCACTTTAACCTCTTTCCATTTATGTAATCCTAATCAAGAATTTCTATAAAACGTGCAATGTATAGATTTGTTTTATTACAAATTTCTTTGCACCCTAACCCATTTCCATTCATGTAATCCTATTCAAGATCTTCTACAAAACGCGCTATGGGGGTAAAATTGCCCTTTTTAAATTTCTTTGCACACTAACCCCTTTCCATTCATGTAATCCTATTCAAGATCTTCTACAAAACGTGCTATGGGATAAAATTGTCCTTTTTTAAATTTGTTCGTGCCCTAACGTCTTTCCATTTATGTAATCCTAATCAAGATTTTCTGCAAAACGTGCAATGGATAGATTTGTTTTATTACAAATTTCTTTGCACCCTAACCCCTTTCCATTCATGTAATCCTAATGAATATATTCTACAAAACGCGCTATGGGATAAAATTGCCCTTTTTTAAATTTCTTTGTACCCTAACCTCTTTCCATTTATGTAATCCTAATCAAGATTTTCTGCAAAACGTGCAATAGGATATATTTGTGCTTGTTCAATTTTCTTTGCACCCTAACCTCTTTCAATTCATCTAATCCTAATCAAGATTTTCTACAAATCGTGCTTTGGGTTAAAAATGTCCTTTTTTAAATTTCTTTGTACCCTAACCCCTTTCCATTCATGTAATCCTAATCAAGATTTTCTGCAAAACGTGCAATAGATAGATTTGTTTTATTACAAATTTCTTTGCACCCTAACCCCTTTCCATTCATGTAATCCTAATCAAGATCTTCTACAAAACGTGCTATGGGATAAAATTGTCCTTTTTTAAATTTGTTCGTGCCCTAACCTCTTTCCATTTATGTAATCCTAATCAAGATTTTCTACAAAACGTGCAATGGATAGATTTGTTTTATTACAAATTTCTTTGCACCCTAACCCCTTTCCATTCTTGTAATCCTAATCAAGATCTTCTAAAAAACGTGCTATGGGATAAAACTGCCTTTTTTAAATTTGTGCGTGCCCTAACCTCTATCCATTTATGTAATACTATTCAAGATATTCTACAAAACGTGCAATAGGATATATTTGTGCTTGTTCAATTTTCTTTGCACTTTAACTTCTTTCCATTTATGTAATCCTAATCAAGAATTTCTATAAAACGTGCAATGTATAGATTTGTTTTATTACAAATTTCTTTGCACCCTAACCCATTTCCATTCATGTAATCCTATTCAAGATCTTCTACAAAACGCGCTATGGGATAAAATTGCCCTTTTTTAAATTTCTTTGCACACTAACCCCTTTCCATTCATGTAATCCTAATCAAGATCTTCTACAAAACGTGCTATGGGATAAAATTGTCCTTTTTTAAATTTGTTCGTGCCCTAACCTCTTTCCATTTATGTAATCCTAATCAAGATTTTCTGCAGAACGTGCAATGGATAGATTTGTTTTATTACAAATTTCTTTGTACCCTAACCCCTTTCCATTCATGTAATCCTAATGAATATATTCTACAAAACGCGCTATGGGATAAAATTGTCCTTTTTTAAATTTCTTCGTACCCTAACCTCTTTCCATTTATGTAATCCTAATCAAGATTTTGTGCAAAACGTGCAATAGGATATATTTGTGCTTGTTCAATTTTCTTTGCACCCTAACCTCTTTCAATTCATGTAATCCTAATCAAGATTTTCTACAAATCGTGCTTTGGGTTAAAAATGTCCTTTTTTAAATTTCTTTGTACCCTAACCCCTTTCCATTTATGTAATCCTAATCAAGATTTTCTGCAAAACGTGCAATAGATAGATTTGTTTTATTACAAATTTCTTTGCACCCTAACCCCTTTCCATACATGTAATCCTAATCAAGATCTTCTACAAAACGTGCTATGGGATAAAATTGTCCTTTTTTAAATTTGTTCGTGCCCTAACCTCTTTCCATTTATTTAATCCTAATCTAGATTTTCTGCAAAACGAGCAATGGATAGATTTGTTTTATTACAAATTTCTTTGCACCCTAACCCCTTTCCATTCGTGTAATCCTAATCAAGATCTTCTAAAAAACGTGCTATGGGATAAAACTGCCTTTTTTTAAATTTGTTCGTGCCCTAACCTTTTTCCATTTATGTAATACTAATCAAGATTTTCTACAAAACGTGCAATAGGATATATTTGTGCTTCTTCAATTTTCTTTGCACTTTAACCTCTTTCCATTTATGTAATCCTATTCAAGATCTTCTACAAAACGCGCTATGGGATAAAATTGCCCTTTTTTAAATTTCTTCGTACCCTAACCTCTTTCCATTTATGTAATCCTAATAAAAATTTTCTGCAAAACTTGCAATAGGATATATTTGTGCTTGTTCAATTTTCTTTGCACCCTAACCTCTTTCCATTTATGTAATCCTAATCAAGAATTTCTATAAAACGTGCAATGTATAGATTTGTTTTATTACAAATTTCTTTGCACCCTAACCTCTTTCCATTCATGTAATCCTAATCAAGATCTTCTACAAAACGCGCTATGGAATAAAATTGCCCTTTTTTAAATTTTTTCGTACCTTAACCTCTTTCCATTTATGTAATCCTAATCAAGATCTTATACAAAACGTACTATGGGATAAAATGGTTCTTTTTTAAATTTGTTCGTGCCCTAACCTCTTTCCATTTATGTAATCCTATTCAAGATTTTCTACAAAACGTGCAATGGATAGATTTGTTTTATTACAAATTTCTTTGCACCCTAACCTCTTTCCATTCATGTAATCCTAATCAAGATCTTCTACAAAACGCGCTATGGAATAAAATTGCCCTTTTTTAAATTTTTTCGTACCTTAACCTCTTTCCATTTATGTAATCCTAATCAAGATCTTCTACAAAACGTGCTATGGATTAAAATGGTTCTTTTTTAAATTTGTTCGTGCCCTAACCTCTTTCCATTTATGTAATCCTATTCAAGATTTTCTACAAAACGTGCAATGGATAGATTTGTTTTGTTACAAATTTCTTTGCACCCTAACCCCTTTCCATTCATGTAATCCTAATCAAGATTTTCTACAAAACGTGCTATGGGATAAAATGGTTCTTTTTTAAATTTGTTCGTGCCCTAACCTCTTTCCATATATGTAATCCTATTCAAGATTTTCTACAAAACGTGCAATGGATTGATTTGTTTTATTACAAATTTCTTTGCACCCTAACCCCTTTCCATTCATGTAATCCTAATCAAGATCTTCTAAAAAACGTGCTATGGGATAAAACTGCCTTTTTTAAATTTGTGCGTGCCCTAACCTCTTTCCATATATGTAATCCTATTCAAGATTTTCTACAAAACGTGCAATGGATTGATTTGTTTTATTACAAATTTCTTTGCACCCTAACCTCTTTCCATTCATGTAATCCTAATCAAGATTTTCTACCAATCGTGCTTTGAGTTAAAATTGTCCTTTTTTAAATTTCTTTGCACCCTAACCGCTTTCCATTCATGTAATCCTAATCAAGATCTTCTACAAAACGTGCTATGGGATAAAATTGTCCTTTTTTAAATTTGTTCGTGCCCTAACCTCTTTCCATTTATGTAATCCTAATCAAGATCTTCTGCAAAACGTGCAATGGATAGATTTGTTTAATTACAAATTTCTTTGCACCCTAACCCCTTTCCATTCATGTAATCCTAATCAAGATCTTCTAAAAAACGTGCTATGGGATAAAACTGCCTTTTTTAAATTTGTGCGTGCCCTAACCTCTTTCCATATATGTAATCCTATTCAAGATTTTCTGCAAAACGTGCAATGGATAGATTTGTTATATTACAAATTTCTTTGCACCCTAACCCATTTCCATTCATGTAATCCTAATCAAGATCTTCTACAAAACGCGCTATGGGATAAAATTGCCCTTGTTTAAATTTTTTTGTACCCTAACCTCTTTCCATTTATGTAATCCTAATCAAGATTTTCTGCAAAACGTGCAATGGATAGATTTGTTTTATTACAAATTTATTTGCACCCTAACCCCTTTCCATTCATGTAATCCTAATCAAGATCTTCTAAAAAACGTGCTATGGGATAAAACTGCCTTTTTTTAAATTTGTGCGTGCCCTAACCTCTATCCATTTATGTAATACTATTCAAGATCTTCTACAAAACGCGCTATGGGATAAAATTGCCCTTTTTTAAATTTCTTCGTACCCTAACCTCTTTCTATTTATGTAATCCTAATAAAAATTGTCTGCAAAACGTGCAATAGGATATATTTGTGCTTGTTCAATTTTCTTTGCACCCTAACTTCTTTCCATTTATGTAATCCTAATCAAGAATTTCTATAAAACGTGCAATGTATAGATTTGTTTTATTACAAATTTCTTTGCACCCTAACCTCTTTCCATTCATGTAATCCTAATCAAGATTTTCTACAAATCGTACTTTGTGTTAAAATTGTCCTTTTTTTTAATTTCTTCGTACCCTAACCTCTTTCCATTTATGTAATCCTAATCAAGATCTTCTACAAAACGTACTATGGGATAAAATGGTTCTTTTTTAAATTTGTTCGTGCCCTAACCTCTTTCCATTTATGTAATCCTATTCAAGATTTTCTACAAAACGTGCAATGGATAGATTTGTTTTATTACAAATTTCTTTGCACCCTAACCTCTTTCCATTCATGTAATCCTAATCAAGATCTTCTACAAAACGCGCTATGGAATAAAATTGCCCTTTTTTAAATTTCTTCGTACCTTAACCTCTTTCCATTTATGTAATCCTAATCAAGATCTTCTACAAAACGTACTATGGGATAAAATGGTTCTTTTTTAAATTTGTTCGTGACCTAACCTCTTTCCATTTATGTAATCCTATTCAAGATTTTCTACAAAACGTGCAATGGATAGATTTGTTTTGTTACAAATTTTTTTACACCCTAACCCCTTTCCATTCATGTAATCCTAATCAAGATTTTCTACAAATCGTTCTTTGGGTTAAAATTGCCCTTTTTTAAATTTCTTCGTACCTTAACTTCTTTCCATTTATGTAATCCTAATCAAGATCTTCTACAAAACGTGCTATGGGATAAAATGGTTCTTTTTTAAATTTGTTCGTGCCCTAACCTCTTTCCATATATATAATCCTATTCAAGATTTTCTACAAATCGTGCTTTGGCTTATAAATGTCCTTTCTTAAATTTCTTTGCACCCTAACCCCTTTCCATTCATGTAATCCTAATCAAGATTTTCTACAAATCGTGCATTGGGTTAAAATTGTCTTTTTTTAAATTTCTTAGCACCCTAACCCCTTTCCATTCATGTAATCCTAATCCAGATCTTCTAAAAAACGTGCTATGGGATAAAATTGTCCTTTTTTAAATTTCCTCGTACCCTAACCTCTTTCCATTTATATAATCCTATTCAAGATTTTCTACAAAACGTGTTACGGGATAAAATTGTCCTTTTTTAGATTTCTTCGTACCCTAACCTCCTTCCATTTATGTAATCCTAATCAAGATTTTCTATAAAACGTGCAATGGATAGATTTGTTTTATTACGAATTTCTTTGCACGTTAACCCCTTTCCATTCATGTATTCCTAATTAAGATCTTCTACAAAACGTGCTATGGGATAAAATTGTCCTTTTCTAAATTTGTTCGTACCCTAACCTCTTTCCATTTATGTAATCCTAATCAAGATTTTCTGCAAAACGTGCAATTGATAGATTTGTTTTATTACAAATTTCTTTGCACCCTAACCTCTTTCCATTTATGTAATCCTAATCAAGATTTTCTATAAAACGTGCAATGGATAAATTAGTTTTATTACAAATTTCACTGCACCCTAACCTCTTTCCATTTATGTAATCCTAATTAAGATTTTCTGCAAAACGTGCAATGGATAGATTTGTTTTATTACAAATTTCTTTGCACCCTAACCCCTTTCCATTCATATAATCCTAATCAAGGTCTTCTACAAAACGTGCTATGGGATAAAATTGTCCTTTTTTAAATTTGTTCGTGCCCTAACCTCTTTCCATTTATGTAATCCTAATAAAGATTTTCTGCAAAACGTGCAATTGATAGATTTGTTTTATTACTAATTTTTTTGCACCCTAATCCCTTTCCATTCATGTAATCCTAATCAAGATCTTCTAAAAAACGTGCTATGGGATAAAATTGTCCTTTTTTAAATTTCCTCGTACCCTAACCTCTTTCCATTTATGTAATCCTAATCAATATTTTCTGCAAAACGTGCAATTGATAGATTTGTTTTATTACAAATTTCTTTGCACCCTAACCTCTTTCCATTCATGTAATCCTAATCAAGATCTTCTACAAAACGCGCTATGGGATAAAATTTCCCGTTTTCAAATGTCTTCGTACCCTAACCTCTTTCCATTTATGTAATCCTAATCAAGATTTTCTATAAAACGTGCAATGGATAAATTTGTTTTATTACAAATTTCACTGCACCCTAACCTCTTTCCATTTATGTAATCCTAATCAAGATTTTCTGCAAAACGTGCAATGGATAGATTTGTTTTATTACAAATTTCTTTGCACCCTAACCCCTTTCCATTCATGTAATCCTAATCAAGATCTTCTACAAAACGCGCTATGGGATAAAATTTCCCGTTTTCAAATGTCTTCGTACCCTAACCTCTTTCCATTTATGTAATCCTAATCAAGATTTTCTATAAAACGTGCAATGGATAAATTTGTTTTATTACAAATTTCACTGCACCCTAACCTCTTTCCATTTATGTAATCCTAATCAAGATTTTCTGCAAAACGTGCAATGGATAGATTTGTTTTATTACAAATTTTTTGCACACTAACCCCTTTCTATTCATGTAATCCTAATCAAGATCTTCTACAAAACGCGCTATGGGATAAAATTGCCCTTTTTTAAATTTCTTTGTACCCTAACCTCTTTCCATTCAGGTAATCCTAATCAAGATTTTCTACAAATCGTGCTTTGGGATAAAATTGTCCTTTTTTAAATTTCCTCGTACCCTAACCTCTTTCCATTTATATAATCCTATTCAAGATTTTCTACAAAACGTGTTACGGGATAAAATTGTCCTTTTTTAGATTTCTTCGTACCCTAACCTCCTTCCATTTATGTAATCCTAATCAAGATTTTCTATAAAACGTGCAATGGATAGATTTGTTTTATTACGAATTTCTTTGCACGTTAACCCCTTTCCATTCATGTATTCCTAATTAAGATCTTCTACAAAACGTGCTATGGGATAAAATTGTCCTTTTCTAAATTTGTTCGTACCCTAACCTCTTTCCATTTATGTAATCCTATTCAAGATTTTCTACAAAACGTGCAATGGATAGATTTGTTTTGTTACAAATTTCTTTGCACCCTAACCCCTTTCCATTCATGTAATCCTAATCAAGATTTTCTACAAAACGTGCTATGGGATAAAATGGTTCTTTTTTAAATTTGTTCGTGCCCTAACCTCTTTCCATATATGTAATCCTATTCAAGATTTTCTACAAAACGTGCAATGGATTGATTTGTTTTATTACAAATTTCTTTGCACCCTAACCCCTTTCCATTCATGTAATCCTAATCAAGATCTTCTAAAAAACGTGCTATGGGATAAAACTGCCTTTTTTAAATTTGTGCGTGCCCTAACCTCTTTCCATATATGTAATCCTATTCAAGATTTTCTACAAAACGTGCAATGGATTGATTTGTTTTATTACAAATTTCTTTGCACCCTAACCTCTTTCCATTCATGTAATCCTAATCAAGATTTTCTACCAATCGTGCTTTGAGTTAAAATTGTCCTTTTTTAAATTTCTTTGCACCCTAACCGCTTTCCATTCATGTAATCCTAATCAAGATCTTCTACAAAACGTGCTATGGGATAAAATTGTCCTTTTTTAAATTTGTTCGTGCCCTAACCTCTTTCCATTTATGTAATCCTAATCAAGATCTTCTGCAAAACGTGCAATGGATAGATTTGTTTAATTACAAATTTCTTTGCACCCTAACCCCTTTCCATTCATGTAATCCTAATCAAGATCTTCTAAAAAACGTGCTATGGGATAAAACTGCCTTTTTTAAATTTGTGCGTGCCCTAACCTCTTTCCATATATGTAATCCTATTCAAGATTTTCTGCAAAACGTGCAATGGATAGATTTGTTATATTACAAATTTCTTTGCACCCTAACCCATTTCCATTCATGTAATCCTAATCAAGATCTTCTACAAAACGCGCTATGGGATAAAATTGCCCTTGTTTAAATTTTTTTGTACCCTAACCTCTTTCCATTTATGTAATCCTAATCAAGATTTTCTGCAAAACGTGCAATGGATAGATTTGTTTTATTACAAATTTCTTTGCACCCTAACCCCTTTCCATTCATGTAATCCTAATCAAGATCTTCTAAAAAACGTGCTATGGGATAAAACTGCCTTTTTTTAAATTTGTGCGTGCCCTAACCTCTATCCATTTATGTAATACTATTCAAGATCTTCTACAAAACGCTCTATGGGATAAAATTGCCCTTTTTTAAATTTCTTCGTACCCTAACCTCTTTCTATTTATGTAATCCTAATAAAAATTGTCTGCAAAACGTGCAATAGGATATATTTGTGCTTGTTCAATTTTCTTTGCACCCTAACTTCTTTCCATTTATGTAATCCTAATCAAGAATTTCTATAAAACGTGCAATGTATAGATTTGTTTTATTACAAATTTCTTTGCACCCTAACCTCTTTCCATTCATGTAATCCTAATCAAGATTTTCTACAAATCGTGCTTTGTGTTAAAATTGTCCTTTTTTTTAATTTCTTCGTACCTTAACCTCTTTCCATTTATGTAATCCTAATCAAGATCTTCTACAAAACGTACTATGGGATAAAATGGTTCTTTTTTAAATTTGTTCGTGCCCTAACCTCTTTCCATTTATGTAATCCTATTCAAGATTTTCTACAAAACGTGCAATGGATAGATTTGTTTTATTACAAATTTCTTTGCACCCTAACCTCTTTCCATTCATGTAATCCTAATCAAGATCTTCTACAAAACGCGCTATGGAATAAAATTGCCCTTTTTTAAATTTCTTCGTACCTTAACCTCTTTCCATTTATGTAATCCTAATCAAGATCTTCTACAAAACGTACTATGGGATAAAATGGTTCTTTTTTAAATTTGTTCGTGACCTAACCTCTTTCCATTTATGTAATCCTATTCAAGATTTTCTACAAAACGTGCAATGGATAGATTTGTTTTGTTACAAATTTCTTTACACCCTAACCCCTTTCCATTCATGTAATCCTAATCAAGATTTTCTACAAATCGTTCTTTGTGTTAAAATTGCCCTTTTTTAAATTTCTTCGTACCTTAACTTCTTTCCATTTATGTAATCCTAATCAAGATCTTCTACAAAACGTGCTATGGGATAAAATGGTTCTTTTTTAAATTTGTTCGTGCCCTAACCTCTTTCCATATATATAATCCTATTCAAGATTTTCTACAAATCGTGCTTTGGCTTATAAATGTCCTTTCTTAAATTTCTTTGCACCCTAACCCCTTTCCATTCATGTAATCCTAATCAAGATTTTCTACAAATCGTGCATTGGGTTAAAATTGTCTTTTTTTAAATTTCTTAGCACCCTAACCCCTTTCCATTCATGTAATCCTAATCCAGATCTTCTAAAAAACGTGCTATGGGATAAAATTGTCCTTTTTTAAATTTCCTCGTACCCTAACCTCTTTCCATTTATATAATCCTATTCAAGATTTTCTACAAAACGTGTTACGGGATAAAATTGTCCTTTTTTAGATTTCTTCGTACCCTAACCTCCTTCCATTTATGTAATCCTAATCAAGATTTTCTATAAAACGTGCAATGGATAGATTTGTTTTATTACGAATTTCTTTGCACGTTAACCCCTTTCCATTCATGTATTCCTAATTAAGATCTTCTACAAAACGTGCTATGGGATAAAATTGTCCTTTTCTAAATTTGTTCGTACCCTAACCTCTTTCCATTTATGTAATCCTAATCAAGATTTTCTGCAAAACGTGCAATTGATAGATTAGTTTTATTACAAATTTCTTTGCACCCTAACCTCTTTCCATTTATGTAATCCTAATCAAGATTTTCTATAAAACGTGCAATGGATAAATTAGTTTTATTACAAATTTCACTGCACCCTAACCTCTTTCCATTTATGTAATCCTAATTAAGATTTTCTGCAAAACGTGCAATGGATAGATTTGTTTTATTACAAATTTCTTTGCACCCTAACCCCTTTCCATTCATATAATCCTAATCAAGATCTTCTACAAAACGTGCTATGGGATAAAATTGTCCTTTTTTAAATTTGTTCGTGCCCTAACCTCTTTCCATTTATGTAATCCTAATAAAGATTTTCTGCAAAACGTGCAATTGATAGATTTGTTTTATTACTAATTTTTTTGCACCCTAATCCCTTTCCATTCATGTAATCCTAATCAAGATCTTCTAAAAAACGTGCTATGGGATAAAATTGTCCTTTTTTAAATTTCCTCGTACCCTAACCTCTTTCCATTTATGTAATCCTAATCAAGATTTTCTGCAAAACGTGCAATTGATAGATTTGTTTTATTACAAATTTCTTTGCACCCTAACCTCTTTCCATTCATGTAATCCTAATCAAGATCTTCTACAAAACGCGCTATGGGATAAAATTTCCCGTTTTCAAATGTCTTCGTACCCTAACCTCTTTCCATTTATGTAATCCTAATCAAGATTTTCTATAAAACGTGCAATGGATAAATTTGTTTTATTACAAATTTCACTGCACCCTAACCTCTTTCCATTTATGTAATCCTAATCAAGATTTTCTGCAAAACGTGCAATGGATAGATTTGTTTTATTACAAATTTCTTTGCACCCTAACCCCTTTCCATTCATGTAATCCTAATCAAGATCTTCTACAAAACGCGCTATGGGATAAAATTTCCCGTTTTCAAATGTCTTCGTACCCTAACCTCTTTCCATTTATGTAATCCTAATCAAGATTTTCTATAAAACGTGCAATGGATAAATTTGTTTTATTACAAATTTCACTGCACCCTAACCTCTTTCCATTTATGTAATCCTAATCAAGATTTTCTGCAAAACGTGCAATGGATAGATTTGTTTTATTACAAATTTTTTGCACACTAACCCCTTTCTATTCATGTAATCCTAATCAAGATCTTCTACAAAACGCGCTATGGGATAAAATTGACCTTTTTTAAATTTCTTTGTACCCTAACCTCTTTCCATTTATGTAATCCTAATCAAGAACTTCTACAAAACGTGCAATGGATAGATTTGTTTTATTACAAATTTCACTGCACCCTAACCTCTTTCCATTTATGTAATCCTAATCAAGATTTTCTGCAAAACGTGCAATGGATAGATTTGTTTTATTACAAATTTTTTGCAAACTAACCCCTTTCTATTCATGTAATCCTAATCAAGATCTTCTACAAAACGCGCTATGGGATAAAATTGCCCTTTTTTTAATTTCTTTGTACCCTAACCTCTTTCCATTCAGGTAATCCTAATCAAGATTTTCTACAAATCGTGCTTTGGGATAAAATTGTCCTTTTTTAAATTTCCTCGTACCCTAACCTCTTTCCATTTATATAATCCTATTCAAGATTTTCTACAAAACGTGTTACGGGATAAAATTGTCCTTTTTTAGATTTCTTCGTACCCTAACCTCCTTCCATTTATGTAATCCTAATCAAGATTTTCTATAAAACGTGCAATGGATAGATTTGTTTTATTACGAATTTCTTTGCACGTTAACCCCTTTCCATTCATGTATTCCTAATTAAGATCTTCTACAAAACGTGCTATGGGATAAAATTGTCCTTTTCTAAATTTGTTCGTACCCTAACCTCTTTCCATTTATGTAATCCTAATCAAGATTTTCTGCAAAACGTGCAATTGATAGATTTGTTTTATTACAAATTTCTTTGCACCCTAACCTCTTTCCATTTATGTAATCCTAATCAAGATTTTCTATAAAACGTGCAATGGATAAATTAGTTTTATTACAAATTTCACTGCACCCTAACCTCTTTCCATTTATGTAATCCTAATTAAGATTTTCTGCAAAACGTGCAATGGATAGATTTGTTTTATTACAAATTTCTTTGCACCCTAACCCCTTTCCATTCATATAATCCTAATCAAGGTCTTCTACAAAACGTGCTATGGGATAAAATTGTCCTTTTTTAAATTTGTTCGTGCCCTAACCTCTTTCCATTTATGTAATCCTAATAAAGATTTTCTGCAAAACGTGCAATTGATAGATTTGTTTTATTACTAATTTTTTTGCACCCTAATCCCTTTCCATTCATGTAATCCTAATCAAGATCTTCTAAAAAACGTGCTATGGGATAAAATTGTCCTTTTTTAAATTTCCTCGTACCCTAACCTCTTTCCATTTATGTAATCCTAATCAAGATTTTCTGCAAAACGTGCAATTGATAGATTTGTTTTATTACAAATTTCTTTGCACCCTAACCTCTTTCCATTCATGTAATCCTAATCAAGATCTTCTACAAAACGCGCTATGGGATAAAATTTCCCGTTTTCAAATGTCTTCGTACCCTAACCTCTTTCCATTTATGTAATCCTAATCAAGATTTTCTATAAAACGTGCAATGGATAAATTTGTTTTATTACAAATTTCACTGCACCCTAACCTCTTTCCATTTATGTAATCCTAATCAAGATTTTCTGCAAAACGTGCAATGGATAGATTTGTTTTATTACAAATTTCTTTGCACCCTAACCCCTTTCCATTCATGTAATCCTAATCAAGATCTTCTACAAAACGCGCTATGGGATAAAATTTCCCGTTTTCAAATGTCTTCGTACCCTAACCTCTTTCCATTTATGTAATCCTAATCAAGATTTTCTATAAAACGTGCAATGGATAAATTTGTTTTATTACAAATTTCACTGCACCCTAACCTCTTTCCATTTATGTAATCCTAATCAAGATTTTCTGCAAAACGTGCAATGGATAGATTTGTTTTATTACAAATTTTTCGCACACTAACCCCTTTCTATTCATGTAATCCTAATCAAGATCTTCTACAAAACGCGCTATGGGATAAAATTGACCTTTTTTAAATTTCTTTGTACCCTAACCTCTTTCCATTTATGTAATCCTAATCAAGAACTTCTACAAAACGTGCAATGGATAAATTTGTTTTATTACAAATTTCACTGCACCCTAACCTCTTTCCATTTATGTAATCCTAATCAAGATTTTCTGCAAAACGTGCAATGGATAGATTTGTTTTATTACAAATTTTTTGCACACTAACCCCTTTCTATTCATGTAATCCTAATCAAGATCTTCTACAAAACGCGCTATGGGATAAAATTGCCCTTTTTTTAATTTCTTTGTACCCTAACCTCTTTCCATTCAGGTAATCCTAATCAAGATTTTCTACAAATCGTGCTTTGGGATAAATTGTCCTTTTTTAAATTTCTTCGTACCTTAACCTCTTTCCATTTATGTAATCCTAATCAAGATTTTCTACAAAACGTGCTATGGGATAAAATGGTTCTTTTTAAAATTTTTCCGTGCCCTAACCGCTTTCCATTTATGTAATCCTATTCAAGATTTTCTACAAAACGTGTAACGGAATAAAATTGTCCTTTTTTAAATTTTTCCGTGCCCTATCCTCTTTCCATTTATGTAATCCTATTCAAGATTTTCTACAAAACGAGTTACGGTATAAAATTGTCCTTTTTTAAATTTCTTCGTACCATAACCTCTTACCATTTATGTAATCCTAATCAAGATTTTCTGCAAAACGTGCAATGGATAGATTTGTTTTATTACAAATTTCTTTGCACCCTAACCTCTTTCCATTCCTGTCATCCTAATCAAGATTTTCTACAAATCGTGCTTTGAGTTAAAAATGTCCTTTTTTAAATTTCTTTGTACCCTAACCTCTTTCCATTTATGTAATCCTAATCAAGATCTTCTACAAAACGCGCTATGGTATAAAATTGCCTTTTTTAAATTTCTATGTACCCTAACCTCTTTCCATTTATGTAATCCTAATCAAGATCTTCTACTAAACGCGCCATGGAATAAAATTGCCCTTTTTTAAATTTCTTCGTACCTTAACCTCTTTCCATTTATGTAATCCTAATCAAGATCTTCTACAAAACGTGCTATTGAATAAAATGGTTCCTTTTTAAATTTGTTCGTGCCATAACCTCTTTCCATTTATGTAATCCTATTCAAGATTTTGTGCAAAACGTTAAATAGGATATATTTGTCGTTGTTCAATTTTCTTTGCACCCTAACCTCTTTCCATTTATGTAATCCTAATCAAGATTTTCTGCAAAACGTGCAATAGGTTATATTTGTGCTTGTTGAATTTTCTTTGCACCCTAACCTCTTTCCATTTACGTAATCCTAATCAAGATTTTCTACAAATATTGCATTGGGTTAAAAATGTCCTTTTTTAAATTTCTTTGTACCCTAACCTCTTTCCGTTTACGTAATCCTAATCAAGATTTTCTGCAAAACGTGCAATGGATAGATTTGTTTTATTAGAAATTTCTTTGCACCCTAACCCCTTTCCATTCATGTAATCCTAATCAAGATCTTCTACAAAACGCGCTATGGTATAAAATTGCCCTTTTTTAAATTTCTTTGTACCCTAACCTCTTTCCATTTATGGAATCCTAATCAAGATTTTCTGCAAAACGTGCAATGGATAGATTTGTTTTATTAAAATTTCTTTGCACACTAACCCCTTTCTATTCATGTAATCCTAATCAAGATCTTCTACAAAACGCGCTATGGGATAAAATTGCCCTTTTTTTAATTTCTTAGTACCCTAACCTCTTTCCATTCATGTTATCCTAATCAAGATTTTCTACAAATCGTGCTTTGGGATAAATTGTCCTTTTTTAAATTTCTTCGTACCTTAACCTCTTTCCATTTATGTAATCCTAATCAAGATTTTCTACAAAACGTGCTATGGGATAAAATGGTTCTTTTTTAAATTTTTCTGTGCCCTAACCGGTTTCCATTTATGTAATCCTATTCAAGATTTTCTACAAAACGTGTAACGGAATAAAATTGTCCTTTTTTAAATTTTTCCGTGCCCTATCCTCTTTCCATTTATGTAATCCTATTCAAGATTTTCTACAAAACGTGTTACGGTATAAAATTGTCCTTTTTTAAATTTCTTCGTACCATAACCTCTTTCCATTTATGTAATCCTAATCAAGATTTTCTGCAAAACGTGCAATGGATAGATTTGTTTTATTACAAATTTCTTTGCACCCTAACCCCTTTCCATTCATGTAATCCTAATCTAGATCTTCTGCAAAACGCGCAATGGGGTAAAATTACCCTTTTTTAAATTTCTTCGTTCCCTAAACTCTTTCCATTTATGTAATCCTAATCAAGATTTTCTGCAAAACCTGCAAGAGGATATATTTGTGCTTGTTCAATTTTCTTTGCACCCTAACCTCTTTCCATATATGTAATCCTAATCAAGAATTTCTATTAAACGTGCAATGGATAGATTTGTTTTATTACAAATTTCTTTGAACCCTAACCTCTTTCCATTCATGTAATCCTAATCAAGATTTTCTACAAATCGTGCTTTGGGTTAAAATTGTCCTTTTTTAAATTTCTTCGTACCTTAACCTCTTTCCATTTATGTAATCCTAATCAAAATCTTCTACAAAACGTGCTATGGGATAAAATTACCCTTTTTTAAATTTGTTCGTGCCCTAACCTCTTTCCATTTATGTAATCCTATTCAAGATTTTCTACAAAACGTGCAATGGATAGATTTGTTTTATTACAAATTTCTTTGCACCCTAACCTCTTTCCATTCATGTAATCCTAATCAAAATTTTCTACAAATCGTGCTTTGGGTTAAAATTGTCCTTTTTTAAATTTCTTTGCACCCTAACCCCTTTCCATTCTCGTAATCCTAATCAAGATCTTCTACAAAAAGTGCTCTGGGATAAAATTGTCCTTTTTTAAATTTGTTCGTGCCCTAACCTCTTTCCATTTATGTAATCCTAATCAAGATTTTCTGCAAAACGTGCAATGGATAGATTTGTTTTATTACAAATTTCTTTGCACCCTAACCACTTTCCATTCATGTAATCCTAATCTAGATCTTCTGCAAAACGCGCTATGGGGTAAAATTGCCCTTTTTTAAATTTCTTCGTACCCTAACCTCTTTCCATTTATGTAATCCTAATCAAGATTTTCTGCAAAACCTGCAAGAGTATATATTTGTGCTTGTTCAATTTTCTTTGCACCCTAACCTCTTTCCATTTATGTAATCCTAATCAAGAATTTCTATAAAACGTGCAATGGATAGATTTGTTTTATTACAAATTTCTTTGCACCCTAACCTCTTTCCATTCATGTAATCCTAATCAAAATTTTCTACAAATCGTGCTTTGGGTTAAAATTGTCCTTTTTTAAATTTCTTTGCACCCTAACCCCTTTCCATTCTCGTAATCCTAATCAAGATCTTCTACAAAAAGTGCTATGGGATAAAATTGTCCTTTTTTAAATTTGTTCGTGCCCTAACCTCTTTCCATTTATGTAATCCTAATCAAGATTTTCTGCAAAACGTGCAATGGATAGATTTGTTATATTACAAATTTCTTTGCACCCTAACCCATTTCCATTCATGTAATCCTAATCAAGATCTTCTACAAAACGCGCTATGGGATAAAATTGCCCTTTTTTAAATTTTTTTGTACCCCAACCTCTTTCCATTTATGTAATCCTAATCAAGATTTTCTGCAAAACGTGCAATGGATAGATTTGTTTTATTACAAATTTATTTGCACCCTAACCCCTTTCCATTCATGTAATCCTAATCAAGATCTTCTAAAAAACGTGCTGTGGGCTAAAACTGCCTTTTTTTAAATTTGTTCGTGCCCTAACCTCTTTCCATTTATGTAATCCTAATAAAAATTTTCTGCAAAACGTGCAATAGGATATATTTGTGCTTGTTCAATTTTCTTTGCACCCTAACCTCTTTCCATTTATGTAATCCTAATCAAGAATTTCTATAATACGTGCAATGTATAGATTTGTTTTATTACAAATTTCTTTGCACCCTAACCTCTTTCCATTCATGTAATCCTAATCAAGATTTTCTACAAATCGTGCTTTGGGTTAAAATTGTCCTTTTTTAAATTTCTTCGTACCTTAACCTCTTTCCATTTATGTAATCCTAATCAAGATCTTCTACAAAACGTACTATGGGATAAAATGGTTCTTTTTTAAATTTGTTCGTGCCCTAACCTCTTTCCATTTATGTAATCCTATTCAAGATTTTCTACAAAACGTGCAATGGATAGATTTGTTTTATTACAAATTTGTTTGCACCCTAACCTCTTTCCATTCATGTAATCCTAATCAAAATTTTCTACAAATCGTGCTTTGGGTTAAAATTGTCCTTTTTTAAATTTCTTTGCACCCTAACCCCTTTCCATTCTCGTAATCCTAATCAAGATCTTCTACAAAAAGTGCTATGGGATAAAATTGTCCTTTTTTAAATTTGTTCGTGCCCTAACCTCTTTCCATTTATGTAATCCTAATCAAGATTTTCTGCAAAACGTGCAATGGATAGATTTGTTATATTACAAATTTCTTTGCACCCTAACCCATTTCCATTCATGTAATCCTAATCAAGATCTTCTACAAAACGCGCTATGGGATAAAATTGCCCTTTTTTAAATTTTTTTGTACCCTAACCTCTTTCCATTTATGTAATCCTAATCAAGATTTTCTGCAAAACGTGCAATGGATAGATTTGTTATATTACAAATTTCTTTGCACCCTAACCCCTTTCCATTCATGTAATCCTAATCAAGATCTTCTAAAAAACGTGCTGTGGGCTAAAACTGCCTTTTTTTAAATTTGTTCGTTCCCTAACCTCTTTCCATTTATGTAATCCTAATAAAAATTTTCTGCAAAACGTGCAATAGGATATATTTGTGCTTGTTCAATTTTCTTTGCACCCTAACCTCTTTCCATTCATGTAATCCTAATCAAGATTTTCTACAAATCGTGCTTTGGGTTAAAATTGTCCTTTTTTAAATTTCTTCGTACCTTAACCTCTTTCCATTTATGTAATCCTAATCAAGATCTTCTACAAAACGTACTATGGGATAAAATGGTTCTTTTTTAAATTTGTTCGTGCCCTAACCTCTTTCCATTTATGTAATCCTATTCAAGATTTTCTATAAAACGTGCAATGGATAGATTTGTTTTATTACAAATTTCTTTGCACCCTAACCCCTATCCATTCATGTAATCCTAATCAAGGTCTTCTACAGAATGTGCTATGGGATAAACTTGTCCTTTTTTAAATTTGTTCGTGCCCTAACCTCTTTCCATTTATGTAATCCTAATAAAGATTTTCTGCAAAACGTATAATGGATAGATTTGTTTTATTACTAATTTCTTTGCACCCTAACCCCTTTCCATTCATGTAATCCTAATCAAGATCTTCTACAAAACGCGCTATGGGATAAAATTTCCCTTTTTCAAATTTCTTCGTACCCTAACCTCTTTCCATTTATGTAATCCTAATCAAGATTTTCTGCAAAACGTGCAATGGAAAGATTTGTTTTATTACAAATTTCTTTGCAACCTAACCCCTTTCCATTCATGTAATCCTAATCAAGATCTTCTACAAAACGCGCTATGGGATAATTTTGACCTTTTTTAAATTTCTTTGTAACCTAACCCCTTTCCATTCATGTAATCCTAATCAAGGTCTTCTACAAAACGTGCTATGGGATAAAATTGTCCTTTTTTAAATTTGTTCGTGCCCTAACCTCTTTCCATTTATGTAATCCTATTCAAGATTTTCTGCAAAACGTGCAATGGATAGATTTGTTTTATTACAAATTTCTTTGCAACCTAACCCCTTTCCATTCATGTAATCCTAATCAATATCTTCTACAAAACGTGCTATGGGATAAAATTGTCCTTTTTTAAATTTATTCGTACTCTAACCTCTTTCCATTTATGTAATCCTAATCAAGAATTTCTATAAAACGTGCAATGGATAGATTTGTTTTATTACAAATTTCTTTGCACCTTAACCTCTTTCCATTCATTTAATCCTAATCAAGATTTTCTACAAATCGTGCTTTGGGTTAAAATTGTCCTTTTTTAAATTTCTTCGTACCTTAACCTCTTTCCATTTATGTAATCCTAATCAAGATCTTCTACAAAACGTGCTATGGGATAAAATTGTCTTTTTTTAAATTTGTTGGTGCCCTAACCTCTTTCCATTTATGTAATCCTAATCAAGATTTTCTGCAAAACGTGCAATGGGTAGATTTGTTTTATTACAAATTTCTTTACACCCTAACCCCTTTCCATACATGTAATCCTAATCAAGATCTTCTACAAAACGCGCTATGGGATAAAATTGCACTTTTTTAAATTCCTTTGTACCCTAACCTCTTTCCATTTATGTAATCCTAATCAAGAATTTCTATAAAACGTGCAATGGATAGATTTGTTTTATTACAAATTTCTTTGCACCCTAACCTCTTTCCATTCATGTAATCCTAATCAAGATCTTCTACAAAACGTGCTATGGGATAAAATTGTCCTTTTTTAAATTTGTTCGTGCCCTAACCTCTTCCCATTTATGTAGTCTTAATCAAGATTGTCTGCAAAACGTGCAATGGATAGATTTGTTTTATTTCAAATTTCTTTGCACCCTAACCCCTTTCCATTCATGTAATCCTAATCAAGAATTTCTATAAAACGTGCAATTGATAGATTTGTTTTATTACTAATTTCTTTGCACCCTTACCTCTTTCAATTCATGTAATCCTAATCAAGATTTTCTACAAATCGTGCTTTGGGTTAAAATTGTCCTTTTTTAAATTTCCTCGTACACTAACCTCTTTCCATTTATATAATCCTATTCAAGATTTTCTACAAAACGTGTTACGGGATAAAATTGTTCTTTTTTAGATTTCTTCGTACCCTAACCTCCTTTCATTTATGTAATCCTAATCAAGATTTTCTATACAACGTGCAATGGATAGATTTGTTTTATTACAAATTTCTTTGCACCCTAACCCCTTTCCATTCATATAATCCTAATCAAGGTCTTCTACAAAACGTGCTAAGGAATAAAATTGTCCTCTTTTAAATTTGTTCGTGCCCTAACCTCTTTCCATTTATGTAATCCTAATAAAGATTTTCTGCAAAACGTGCAATTGATAGATTTGTTTTATTACTAATTTCTTTGCACCCTAATCCCTTTCCATTCATGTAATCCTAATCAAGATCTTCTACAAAACGCGCTATGGGATAAAATTTCCCTTTTTCAAATTTCTTCGTACCCTAACCTCTTTCCATTTATGTAATCCTAATCAAGATTTTCTGCAAAATGTGCAATGGATAGATTTGTTTTGTTACAAATTTCTTTGCACCCTAACCCCTTTCCATTCATGTAATCCTAATCAAGATCTTCTACAAAACGAGCTATGGGATAAAATTTTCCTTTTTCAAATTTCTTCGTACCCTAACCTCTTTCCATTTATGTAATCCTAATCAAGACTTTTCTGCAAAACGTGCAATGGATAGATTTGTTTTATTACTAATTTCTTTGCACCCTAACCCCTTTCCATTCATGTAATCCTAATCAAGGTTTTCTACAAAACGTGCTATGGGATAAAATTGTCCTTTTTTGAATTTGTTCGTGCCCTAACCTCTTTCCATTTATGTAATCCTATTCAAGATTTTCTGCAAAACGTGCAATGGATAGATTTGTTTTATTACAAATTTCTTTGCAACCTAACCCCATTCCATTCATGTAATCCTAATCAAGATCTTCTACAAAACGTGCTATGGGATAAAATTGACCTTTTTTAAATTTGTTCGTTCCCTAACCTCTTTCCATTTATGTAATCCTATTCAAGATTTTCTACAAAACGTGTTACGGGATAAAATTGTCCTTTTTTAGATTTCTTCGTACCCTAACCTCCTTCCATTTATGTAATCCTAATCAAGATTTTCTATAAAACGTGGAATGGATAGATTTGTTTTATAACAGATTTCTTTGCACCCTAACCTCTTTCCATTTATGTAATCCTAATCAAGATTTTCTGCAAAACGTGGAATGGATAGATTTGTTTTATTACAGATTTCTTTGCACCCTAACCTCTTTCCATTTATGTAATCCTAATCAAGATCTTCTACAAAACGCGCTATGGGATAAACTTGTCCTTTTTTAAATTTGTTCGTGCCCTAACCTCTTTCCATTTATGTAATCCTAATCAAGATTTTCTGCAAAACGTGGAATGGATAGATTTGTTTTATTACTAATTTCTTTGCACCCTAACCCCTTTCCATTCATGTAATCCTAATCAAGATCTTCTACAAAACGCGCTATGGGATAAAATTTCCCTTTTTCAAATTTCTTCGTACCCTAACCTCTTTCCATTTATGTAATCCTAATCAAGATTTTCTGCAAAACGTGCAATGGATAGATTTGTTTTATTACAAATTTCTTTGCACCCTAACCTCTTTCCATTTATGTAATCCTAATCAAGATTTTCTGCAAAACGTGGAATGGATAGATTTGTTTTATTACTAATTTCTTTGCACCCTAACCCCTTTCCATTCATGTAATCCTAATCAAGATCTTCTACAAAACGCGCTATGGGATAAAATTTCCCTTTTTCAAATTTCTTCGTACCCTAACCTCTTTCCATTTATGTAATCCTAATCAAGATTTTCTGCAAAACGTGCAATGGATAGATTTGTTTTATTACAAATTTCTTTGCAACCTAACCCCTTTCCATTTATGTAATCCTAATCAAGATCTTCTACAAAACGCGCTATGGGATAATTTTGACCTTTTTTAAATTTCTTTGTAACCTAACCCCTTTCCATTCATGCAATCCTAATCAAAATCTTCTACAAAACGTGCTATGGGATAAAATTGTCCTTTTTTAAATTTCTTCGTACCCTAACCTCTTTCCATTTATGTAATCCTAATCAAGATTTTTTGCAAAACGTGCAATGGATAGATTTGTTTTATTACAAATTTCTTTGCACACTAACCCATTTTCATTCATGTAATCCTAATCAAGGTCCTCTACAAAACGTGCTATGGGATAAAATTGTCCTTTTTTAAATTTGTTCGTGCCCTAAGCTCTTTCCATTTATGTAATCCTATTCAAGATTTTCTGCAAAACGTGCAATGGATAGATTTGTTTTATTACAAATTTCTTTGCAACCTAACCCCTTTCCATTCATGTAATCCTAATCAATATCTTCTACAAAACGTGCTATGGGATAAAATTGTCCTTTTTTAAATTTATTCGTACCCTAACCTCTTTCCATTTATGTAATCCTAATCAAGAATTTCTATAAAACGTGCAATGGATAGATTTGTTTTATTACAAATTTCTTTGCACCCTAACCTCTTTCCATTCATGTAATCCTAATCAAGGTCCTCTACAAAACGTGCTATGGGATAAAATTGTCCTTTTTTAAATTTGTTCGTGCCCTAAGCTCTTTCCATTTATGTAATCCTATTCAAGATTTTCTGCAAAACGTGCAATGGATAGATTTGTTTTATTACAAATTTCTTTGCAACCTAACCCCTTTCCATTCATGTAATCCTAATCAATATCTTCTACAAAACGTGCTATGGGATAAAATTGTCCTTTTTTAAATTTATTCGTACCCTAACCTCTTTCCATTCATGTAATCCTAATCAAGATTTTCTACAAATCGTGCTTTGGGTTAAAATTGTCCTTTTTTAAATTTCTTCGTACCTTAACCTCTTTCCATTTATGTAATCCTAATCAAGATCTTCTACAAAACGTGCTATGGGATAAAATTGTCTTTTTTTAAATTTGTTGGTGCCCTAACCTCTTTCCATTTATGTAATCCTAATCAAGATTTTCTACAAATCGTGCTTTGGGTGAAAATTGTCCTTTTTTAAATTTCTTCGTACCTTAACCTCTTTCCATTTATGTAATCCTAATCAAGATCTTCTACAAAACGTGCTATGGGATAAAATTGTCTTTTTTTAAATTTGTTGGTGCCCTAACCTCTTTCCATTTATGTAATCCTAATCAATATCTTCTACAAAACGCGCTATGGGATAAAATTGCCTTTTTTTAAATTTCTTTGCACCCTAACCCCTTTCCATTCATGTAATCCTAATCAAGAATTTCTATAAAACGTGCAATTGATAGATTTGTTTTATTACAAATTTCTTTGCACCCTTACCTCTTTCAATTCATGTAATCCTAATCAAGATTTTCTACAAATCGTGCTTTGGGTTAAAATTGTCCTTTTTTAAATTTCCTCGTACACTAACCTAATTTCATTTATGTAATCCTAATCAAGATTTTCTATAAAACGTGCAATGGATAGATTTGTTTTATTACAAATTTCTTTGCACCCTAACCTCTTTCCATTCATGTAATCCTAATCAAGGTCTTCTACAAAACGTGCTAAGGGATAAAATTGTCCTTTTTTAAATTTGTTCGTGCCCTAACCTCTTTCCATTTATGTAATCCTAATAAAGATTTTCTGCAAAACGTGCAATTGATAGATTTGTTTTATTACTAATTTCTTTGCACCCTAATCCCTTTCCATTCATGTAATCCTAATCAAGATCTTCTGCAAAACGCGCTATGGGGTAAAATTGCCCTTTTTTAAATTTCTTCGTACCCTAAACTCTTTCCATTTATGTAATCCTAATCAAGATTTTCTGCAAAACGTGCAACAGGATATATATGTGCTTGTTCAATTTTCTTTGCACCCTAACCTCTTTCCATTTATGTAATCCTAATCAAGAATTTCTACAAAACGTGCAATGGATAGATTTGTTTTATTACAAATTTCTTTGCACCCTAACCCCTATCCATTCATGTAATCCTAATCAAGGTCTTCTACAGATCGTGCTATGGGATAAAATTGTTCTTTTTTAAATTTGTTCGTGCCCTAACCTCTTTCCATTTATGTAATCCTAATAAAGATTTTCTGCAAAACGTGCAATGGATAGATTTGTTTTATTACTAATTTTTTGCACCCTAACCCCTTTCCATTCATGTAATCCTAATCAAGGTCTTCTACAGATCGTGCTATGGGATAAAATTGTTCTTTTTTAAATTTGTTCGTGCCCTAACCTCTTTCCATTTATGTAATCCTATTCAAGATTTTCTGCAAAACGTGCAATGGATAGATTTGTTTTATTACAAATTTCTTTGCAACCTAACCCCATTCCATTCATGTAATCCTAATCAATATCTTCTACAAAACGTGCTATGGGATAAAATTGACCTTTTTTAAATTTGTTCGTTCCCTAACCTCTTTCCATTTATGTAATCCTATTCAAGATTTTCTACAAAACGTGCAATAGGATATATTTGTGCTTGTTTAATTTTTGTTGCACCCTAAACACTTTCCATTTATGTAATCCCAATCAAGAATTTCTATAAAACGTGCAATTGATAGATTTGTTTTATTACAAATTTGTTTGCACCCTAACCTCTTTCCATTCATGTAATCCTAATCAAGATTTTCTACAAATCGTGCTTTTGGTTTAAATTGTCCTTTTTTAAATTTCCTCGTTCCCTAACCTCTTTCCATTTATATAATCCTATTCAAGATTTTCTACAAAACGTGTTACGGGATAAAATTGTCCTTTTTTAGATTTCTTCGTACCCTAACCTCCTTCCATTTATGTAATCCTAATCAAGATTTTCTATAAAACGTGCAATGGATAGATTTGTTTTATTACAAATTTCTTTGCACCTTAACCCCTTTCCATTCATGTATTCCTAATCAAGATCTTCTACAAAACGTGCTATGAGATAAAATTGTCCTTTTCTAAATTTGTTCGTACCCTAACCTCTTTCCATTTATGTAATCCTAATCAAGATTTTCTGCAAAACGTGCAATGGATAGATTTGTTTTATTTCAAATTTCTTTGCACCCTAACCCCTTTCCATTCATATAATCCTAATCAAGGTCTTCTACAAAACGTGCTATGGGATAAAATTGTCCTTTTTTAAATTTGTTCGTGCCTTAACCTCTTTCCATTTATGTAATCCTAATCAAGATTTTCTGCAAAACGTGCAATGGATAGATTTGTTTTATTACAAATTTCATTGCTCCCTAACCCCTTTCCATTCGTGTAATCCTAATCAAGATCTTCTACAAAACGCGCTATGGGATAATTTTGACCTTTTTTAAATTTTTTTGTAACCTAACCTGTTTCCATTTATGTAATCCTAATAAAGATTTTCTGCAAAACGTGCAATAGGATATATATGTGCTTGTTCAATTTTCTTTGCACCCTAACCTCTTTCCATTTATGTAATCCTAATCAAGAATTTCTACAAAAAGTGCAATGGATAGATTTGTTTTATTACAAATTTCTTTGCACCCTAACCCCTTTCCATTCGTATAAATCTAATCAATGTCTTCTACAAAACGTGCTATGTGATAAAATTGTCCTTTTTTAAATTTGTTCGTGCCCTAACCTCTTTCCATTTATGTAATCCTATTCAAGATTTTCTGCAAAACGTGCAATGGATAGATTTGTTTTATTACAAATTTCTTTGCACCCTAACCCCTTTCCATTCGTATAAATCTAATCAATGTCTTCTACAAAACGTGCTATGGGATAAAATTGTCCTTTTTTAAATTTGTTCGTGCCCTAACCTCTTTCCATTTATGTAATCCTATTCAAGATTTTCTGCAAAACGTGCAATGGATAGATTTGTTTTATTACAAATTTCTTTGCAACCTAACCCCATTCCATTCATGTAATCCTAATCAATATCTTCTACAAAACGTGCTATGGGATAAAATTGACCTTTTTTAAATTTGTTCGTTCCCTAACCTCTTTCCATTTATGTAATCCTATTCAAGATTTTCTACAAAACGTGCAATAGGATATATTTGTGCTTGTTTAATTTTTGTTGCACCCTAAACACTTTCCATTTATGTAATCCCAATCAAGAATTTCTATAAAACGTGCAATTGATAGATTTGTTTTATTACAAATTTGTTTTCACCCTAACCTCTTTCCATTCATGTAATCCTAATCAAGATTTTCTACAAATCGTGCTTTTGGTTTAAATTGTCCTTTTTTAAATTTCCTCGTACCCTAACCTCTTTCCATTTATATAATCCTATTCAAGATTTTCTACAAAACGTGTTACGGGATAAAATTGTCCTTTTTTAGATTTCTTCGTACCCTAACCTCCTTCCATTTATGTAATCCTAATCAAGATTTTCTATAAAACGTGCAATGGATAGATTTGTTTTATTACAAATTTCTTTGCACCTTAACCCCTTTCCATTCATGTATTCCTAATCAAGATCTTCTACAAAACGTGCTATGGGATAAAATTGTCCTTTTCTAAATTTGTTCGTACCCTAACCTCTTTCCATTTATGTAATCCTAATCAAGATTTTCTGCAAAACGTGCAATGGATAGATTTGTTTTATTTCAAATTTCTTTGCACCCTAACCCCTTTCCATTCATATAATCCTAATCAAGGTCTTCTACAAAACGTGCTATGGGATAAAATTGTCCTTTTTTAAATTTGTTCGTGCCTTAACCTCTTTCCATTTATGTAATCCTAATCAAGATTTTCTGCAAAACGTGCAATGGATAGATTTGTTTTATTACAAATTTCATTGATCCCTAACCCCTTTCCATTCGTGTAATCCTAATCAAGATCTTCTACAAAACGCGCTATGGGATAATTTTGACCTTTTTTAAATTTTTTTGTAACCTAACCTGTTTCCATTTATGTAATCCTAATAAAGATTTTCTGCAAAACGTGCAATAGGATATATATGTGCTTGTTCAATTTTCTTTGCACCCTAACCTCTTTCCATTTATGTAATCCTAATCAAGAATTTCTACAAAAAGTGCAATGGATAGATTTGTTTTATTACAAATTTCTTTGCACCCTAACCCCTTTCCATTCGTATAAATCTAATCAATGTCTTCTACAAAACGTGCTATGTGATAAAATTGTCCTTTTTTAAATTTGTTCGTGCCCTAACCTCTTTCCATTTATGTAATGCTAATAAAGATTTTCTGCAAAACGTGCAATGGATAGATTTGTTTTATTACTAATTTCTTTGCACCCTAACCCCTTTCCATTAGTGTAATCCTAATCAAGATCTTCTACAAAACGCGCTATGGGATAAAATTTCCCTTTTTCAAATTTCTTCGTACCCTAACCTCTTTCCATTTATGTAATGCTAATAAAGATTTTCTGCAAAACGTGCAATGGATAGATTTGTTTTATTAGAAATTTCTTTGCACCCTAACCCCTTTCCATTCGTGTAATCCTAATCTAGATCTTCTGCAAAACGCGCTATGGGGTAAAATCGCCCTTTTTTAAATTTCTTCGTACCCTAAACTCTTTCCATTTATGTAATCCTAATCAAGATTTTCTGCAAAACGTGCAACAGGATATATATGTGCTTGTTCAATTTTCTTTGCACCCTAACCTCTTTCCATTTATGTAATCCTAATCAAGAATTTCTACAAAACGTGCAATGGATAGATTTGTTTTATTACAAATTTCTTTGCACCCTAACCCCTTTCCATTCATATAATCCTAATCAAGGTCTTCTACAAAACGTGCTAAGGGATAAAATTGTCCTTTTTTAAATTTGTTCGTGCCCTAACCTCTTTCCATTTATGTAATCCTAATAAAGATTTTCTGCAAAACGTGCAATTGATAGATTTGTTTAATTACTAATTTCTTTGCACCCTAATCCCTTTCCATTCATGTAATCCTAATCAAGATCTTCTACAAAACGCGCTATGGGATAAAATTTCCCTTTTTCAAATTTCTTCGTACCCTAACCTCTTTCCATTTATGTAATCCTAATCAAGATTTTCTGCAAAATGTGCAATGGATAGATTTGTTTTATTACAAATTTCTTTGCACCCTAACCCCTTTCCATTCATGTAATCCTAATCAAGATCTTCTACAAAACGCGCTATGGGATAAAATTTCCCTTTTTCAAATTTCTTCGTACCCTAACCTCTTTCCATTTATGTAATCCTAATCAAGACTTTACTGCAAAACGTGCAATGGATAGATTTGTTTTATTACAAATTTCTTTGGACCCTAACCCCTTTCCATTCGTGTAATCCTAATCTAGATCTTCTGCAAAACGCGCTATGGGGTAAAATTGCCCTTTTTTAAATTTCTTCGTACCCTAAACTCTTTCCATTTATGTAATCCTAATCAAGATTTTCTGCAAAACGTGCAACAGGATATATATGTGCTTGTTCAATTTTCTTTGCACCCTAACCTCTTTCCATTTATGTAATCCTAATCAAGAATTTCTACAAAACGTGCAATGGATAGATTTGTTTTATTACAAATTTCTTTGCACCCTAACCCCTATCCATTCATGTAATCCTAAACAAGGTCTTCTACAGATCGTGCTATGGGATAAAATTGTTCTTTTTTAAATTTGTTCGTGCCCTAACCTCTTTCCATTTATGTAATCCTAATAAAGATTTTCTGCAAAACGTGCAATGGATAGATTTGTTTTATTACTAATTTTTTGCACCCTAACCCCTTTCCATTCATGTAATCCTAGTCAAGATCTTCTACAAAACGCGCTATGGGATAAAATTTCCCTTTTTCAAATTTCTTCGTACCCTAATCTCTTTCCATTTATGTAATCCTAATCAAGATTTTCTGCAAAACGTGCAATGGATAGATTTGTTTTATTACTAATTTCTTTGCACCCTAACCCCTTTCCATTCATGTAATCCTAATCAAGGTTTTCTACAAAACGTGCTATGGGATAAAATTGTCCTTTTTTAAATTTGTTCGTGCCCTAACCTCTTTCCATTTATGTAATCCTATTCAAGATTTTCTGCAAAACGTGCAATGGATAGATTTGTTTTATTACAAATTTCTTTGCAACCTAACCCCATTCCATTCATGTAATCCTAATCAAGATCTTCTACAAAACGTGCTATGGGATAAAATTGACCTTTTTTAAATTTGTTCGTTCCCTAACCTCTTTCCATTTATGTAATCCTATTCAAGATTTTCTACAAAACGTGCAATAGGATATATTTGTGCTTGTTTAATTTTCGTTGCAACCTAAAAACTTTCCATTTATGTAATCCCAATCAAGAATTTCTATAAAACGTGCAATTGATAGATTTGTTTTATTACTAATTTCTTTGCACCCTAACCCCTTTCCATTCATGTAATCCTAATCAAGGTTTTCTACAAAACGTGCTATGGGATAAAATTGTCCTTTTTTAAATTTGTTCGTGCCCTAACCTCTTTCCATTTATGTAATCCTATTCAAGATTTTCTGCAAAACGTGCAATGGATAGATTTGTTTTATTACAAATTTCTTTGCAACCTAACCCCATTCCATTCATGTAATCCTAATCAAGATCTTCTACAAAACGTGCTATGGGATAAAATTGACCTTTTTTAAATTTCCTCGTACCCTAACCTCTTTCCATTTATATAATCCTATTCAAGATTTTCTACAAAACGTGTTACGGGATAAAATTGTCCTTTTTTAGATTTCTTCGTACCCTAACCTCCTTCCATTTATGTAATCCTAATCAAGATTTTCTATAAAACGTGCAATGGATAGATTTGTTTTATTACAAATTTCTTTGCACCTTAACCCCTTTCCATTCATGTATTCCTAATCAAGATCTTCTACAAAACGTGCTATGGGATAAAATTGTCCTTTTCTAAATTTGTTCGTACCCTGATAAAATTGCCCTTTTTTAAATTTCTTTGCAATCTAACCTCTTTCCATTTATGTAATCCTAATCAAGAATTTCTATAAAACGTGCAATGGATAGATTTGTTTTATTACTAATTTCTTTGCACCCTAACCCCTTTCCATTCATGTAATCCTAATCAAGGTCTTCTACAAAACGTGCTATGGGATAAAATTGTCCTTTTTTAAATTTGTTCGTGCCCTAACCTCTTTCCATTTATGTAATCCTATTCAAGATTTTCTGCAAAACGTGCAATGGATAGATTTGTTTTATTACAAATTTCTTTGCACCCTAACCCCTATGCATTCATGTAATCCTAATCAAGGCCTTCTACAGAACGTGCTATGGGATAAAATTGTTCTTTTTTAAATTTGTTCGTGCCCTAACCTCTTTCCATTTATGTAATCCTAATAAAGATTTTCTGCAAAACGTGCAATGGATAGATTTGTTTTATTACTAATTTCTTTGCACCCTAACCCCTTTCCATTCATGTAATCCTAATCAAGATCTTCTACAAAACGCGCTATGGGATAAAATTTCCCTTTTTCAAATTTCTTCGTACCCTAACCTCTTTCCATTTATGTAATCCTAATCAAGATTTTCTGCAAAACGTGCAATGGATAGATTTGTTTTATTACTAATTTCTTTGCACCCTATCCCCTTTCCATTCATGTAATCCTAATCAAGGTCTTCTACAAAACGTGCTATGGGATAAATAAAATAACCTCTTACCATTTATGTAATCCTATTCAAGATTTTCTACAAAACGTGCAATAGGATATATTTGTGCTTGTTTAATTTTTGTTGCACCCTAAACACTTTCCATTTATGTAATCCCAATCAAGAATTTCTATAAAACGTGCAATTGATAGATTTGTTTTATTACAAATTTGTTTGCAGCCTAACCTCTTTCCATTCATGTAATCCTAATTAAGATTTTCTACAAATCGTGCTTTTGGTTAAAATTGTCCTTTTTTACATTTCTTCGTACCCTAACCTCCTTCCATTTATGTAATCCTAATCAAGATTTTCTATAAAACGTGCAATGGATAGATTTGTTTTATTAGAAATTTCTTTGCACCTTAACCCCTTTCCATTCATGTATTCCTAATCAAGATCTTCTACAAAACGTGCTATGGGATAAAATTGTCCTTTTCTAAATTTGTTCGTACCATAACCTCTTTCCATTTATGTAATCCTAATCAAGATTTTCTGCAAAACGTGCAATGGATAGATTTGTTTTATTACAAATTTCTTTGCACCCTAACCCCTTTCCATTCATATAATCCTAATCAAGGTCTTCTACAAAACGTGCTATGGGATAAAATTGTCCTTTTTTAAATTTGTTCGTGCCTTAACCTCTTTCCATTTATGTAATCCTAATCAAGATTTTCTGCAAAACGTGCAATGGATAGATTTGTTTTATTACAAATTTCATTGCTCCCTAACCCCTTTCCATTCGTGTAATCCTAATCAAGATCTTCTACAAAACGCGCTATGGGATAAAATTGCCCTTTTTTTAATTTCTTTGTACCCTAACCTCTTTCCATTCAGGTAATCCTAATCAAGATTTTCTACAAATCGTGCTTTGGGATAAATTGTCCTTTTTTAAATTTCTTCGTACCTTAACCTCTTTCCATTTATGTAATCCTAATCAAGATTTTCTACAAAACGTGCTATGGGATAAAATGGTTCTTTTTTAAATTTTTCCGTGCCCTAACCGCTTTCCATTTATGTAATCCTATTCAAGATTTTCTACAAAACGTGCTATGGGATAAAATGGTTCTTTTTTAAATTTTTCCGTGCCCTAACCTCTTTCCATTTATGTAATCCTAATCAAGATTTTCTGCAAAACGTGCAATGGATAGATTTGTTTTATTACAAATTTCTTTGCACCCTAACCTCTTTCCATTCCTGTAATCCTAATCAAGATTTTCTACAAATCGTGCTTTGAGTTAAAAATGTCCTTTTTTAAATTTCTTTGTACCCTAACCTCTTTCCATTTATGTAATCCTAATCAAGATCTTCTACAAAACGCGCTATGGTATAAAATTGCCTTTTTTAAATTTCTATGTACCCTAACCTCTTTCCATTTATGTAATCCTAATCAAGATCTTCTACTAAACGCGCCATGGAATAAAATTGCCCTTTTTTAAATTTCTTCGTACCTTAACCTCTTTCCATTTATGTAATCCTAATCAAGATCTTCTACAAAACGTGCTATTGAATAAAATGGTTCCTTTTTAAATTTGTTCGTGGCATAACCTCTTTCCATTTATGTAATTCTATTCAAGATTTTCTACAATACGTGCAATGGATAGATTTGTTTTATTACCAATTTCTTTGCACCCTAACCCCTTTCCATTCATGTAATCCTAATCAAGATCTTCTACAAAACGCGCTAAGGAATAAAATTGCCCTTTTTTAAATTTCTTCGTACCCTAACCACTTTCCATTTATGTAATCCTAATCAAAATTTTCTGCAAAACGTGCAATAGGTTATATTTGTGGTTGTTCAATTTTCTTTGCACCCTAACCTCTTTCCATTCATGTAATCCTAATCAAGATTTTCTACAAATCGTGCTATGGGATATAATGGTTCTTTTTTAAATTTCTTCGTACCCTAACCACTTTCCATTTATGTAATCCTAATCAAGATTTTCTGCAAAACGTGCAATAGGTTATATTTGTGCTTGTTCAATTTTCTTTGCACCCTAACCTCTTTCCATTTACGTAATCCTAATCAAGATTTTCTACAAATATTGGATTGGGTTAAAAATGTCCTTTTTTAAATTTCTTTGTACCCTAACCTCTTTCCGTTTACGTAATCCTAATCAAGATTTTCTGCAAAACGTGCAATGGATAGATTTGTTTTATTACAAATTTCTTTGCACCCTAACCTCTTTCCATTCATGTAATCCTAATCAAAATTTTCTACAAATCGTATTTTGGGTTAAAATTGTCCTTTTTTAAATTTCTTCGTACCTTAACCTCTTTCCATTTATGTAATCCTAATCAAGATTTTCTACAAAACGTGCTATGGGATAAAATGGTTCTTTTTTAAATTTTTCCGTGCCCTAACCGCTTTCCATTTATGTAATCCTATTCAAGATTTTCTACAAAAGGTGTAACGGAATAAAATTGTCCTTTTTTAAATTTTTCCGTGCCCTATCCTCTTTCCATTTATGTAATCTTATTCAAGATTTTCTACAAAACGTGTTACGGTATAAAATTGTCCTTTTTTAAATTTCTTCGTACCATAACCTCTTTCCATTTATGTAATCCTAATCAAGATTTTCTGCAAAACGTGGTATGGGATAAAATTACCCTTTTTTAAATTTGTTCGTGCCCTAACCTCTTTCCATTTATGTAATCCTATTCAAGATTTTCTGCAAAACGTGGTATGGGATAAAATTACCCTTTTTTAAATTTGTTCGTGCCCTAACCTCTTTCCATTTATGTAATCCTATTCAAGATTTTCTACAAAACGTGCAATGGATAGATTTGTTGTATTACAAATTTCTTTGCACCCTAACCTCTTTCCATTCATGTAATCCTAATCAAAATTTTCTACAAATCGTGCTTTGGGTTAAAATTGTCCTTTTTTAAATTTCTTTGCACCCTAACCCCTTTCCATTCTCGTAATCCTAATCAAGATCTTCTACAAAAAGTGCTCTGGGATAAAATTGTCCTTTTTTAAATTTGTTCGTGCCCTAACCTCTTTCCATTTATGTAATCCTAATCAAGATTTTCTGCAAAACGTGCAATGGATAGATTTGTTATATTACAAATTTCTTTGCACCCTAACCCATTTCCATTCATGTAATCCTAATCAAGATCTTCTACAAAACGCGCTATGAGATAAAATTGCCCTTTTTTAAATTTTTTTGTACCCTAACCTCTTTCGATTTATGTAATCCTAATCAAGGTTTTCTGCAAAACGTGCAATGGATAGATTTGTTTTATTACAAATTTCTTTGCACCCTAACCCCTTTCCATTCATGTAATCCTAATCAAGATCTTCTAAAAAACGTGCTATGGGATAAAACTGCCTTTTTTTAAATTTGTTCGTGCCCTAACCTCTTTCCATTTATGTAATACTAATCAAGACTTTCTACAAAACGTGCAATAGGATATATTTGTGCTTGTTCAATTTTCTTTGCACTTTAACCTCTTTCCATTTATGTAATCCTAATCAAGAATTTCTATAAAACGTGCAATGTATAGATTTGTTTTATTACAAATTTCTTTGCACCCTAACCCCTTTCCATTCATGTAATCCTAATGAAGATCTTCTACAAAACGCGCTATGGGATAAAATTGCCCTTTTTTAAATTTCTTTGTACCCTAACCTCTTTCCATTTATGTAATCCTAATCAAGATTTTCTGCAAAACGTGCTTTGGGTTAAAATTGTCCTTTTTTTTTTCTTTGTACCCTAACCTCTTTCCATTTATGTAATCCTAATCAGGATCTTCTGCAAAACGTTCTATGGGATAAAATTGTATTTTTTTAAATTTGTTCGTGCCCTGACCTCTTTCCATTTATGTAATCCTATTCAAGATTTTCTACAAAACGTGTTACGGGATAAAATTGTCCTTTTTTAGATTTCTTCTTACCCTTACCTCCTTCCATTAGTGTAATCCTAATCAAGATTTTCTATAAAACGTGCTATGGGATAAAATTGTCCTTTTTTAAATTTCTTCGTACCCTAACCTCTTTCCATTTATGTAATCCTAATCAAGATTTTGTGCAAAACGTGCAATAGGATATATTTGTGCTTGTTCAATTTTCTTTGCACCCTAACCCCTTTCCATTCATGTAATCCTAATCAATATCTTCTACAAAACGTGCTATGGGATAAAATTGTCCTTTTTTAAATTTGTTCGTGCCCTAACCGCTTTCCATTTATGTAATCCTAATCAAGATTTTCTGCAAAACGTGCAATGGATAGATTTGTTTTATTACAAATTTCTTTGCACCCTAACCCCTTTCCATTCATGTAATCCTAATCAAGATCTTCTACAAAACGTGCTATGGGATAAAATTGTCCTTTTTTAAATTTGTTCGTGCCCTAACCGCTTTCCATTTATGTAATCCTAATCAAGATTTTCTGCAAAACGTGCAATGGATAGATTTGTTTTATTACAAATTTCTTTGCACCCTAACCCCTTTCCATTCATGTAATCCTAATCAAGATCTTCTACAAAACGCGCTATGGGATAAAATTGCCCTTTTTTAAATTTCTTCGTACCCTAACCTCTTTCCATTTATGTAATCCTAATCAAGATTTTCTGCAAAACCTGCAAGAGGATATATTTGTGCTTGTTCAATTTTCTTTGCACCCTAACCTCTTTCCATTTATGTAATCCTAATCAAGAATTTCTATAAAACGTGCAATGGATAGATTTGTTTTATTACAAATTTCTTTGCACCCTAACATCTTTCCATTCATGTAATCCTAATCAAGATTTTCTACAAATCGTGCATTGGGTTAAAATTGTCCTTTTTTAAATTTCTTCGTACATTAACCACTTTCCATTTAAGTAATCCTAATCAAAATCTTCTACAAAACGTGCTATGGGACAAAATGGTTCTTTTTTAAATTTGTTCGTTCCCTAACCTCATTCAATTTATGTAATCCTATTCAAGATTTTCTACAAAACGTGCAATGGATAGATTTGTTTTATTACAAATTTGTTTGCACCCTAACCTCTGTCCATTCATGTAATCCTAATCAAAATTTTCTACAAATCGTGCTTTGGGTTAAAATTGTCCTTTTTTAAATTTCTTTGCACCCTAACCACTTTCCATTCTCGTAATCCTAATCAAGATCTTCTACAAAAAGTGCTATGGGATAAAATTGTCCTTTTTTAAATTTGTTCGTGCCCTAACCTCTTTCCATTTATGTAATCCTAATCAAGATTTTCTGCAAAACGTGCAATGGATAGATTTGTTATATTACAAATTTCTTTGCACCCTAACCCATTTCCATTCATGTAATCCTAATCAAGATCTTCTACAAAACGCGCTATGGGATAAAATTGCCCTTTTTTAAATTTTTTTGTACCCTAACCTCTTTCCATTTATGTAATCCTAATCAAGATTTTCTGCAAAACGTGCAATTGATAGATTTGTTTTATTACAAATTTCTTTGCACCCTAACCCCTTTCCATTCATGTAATCCTAATCAAGATCTTCTAAAAAACGTGCTATGGGATAAAACTGCCTTTTTTTAAATTTGTTCGTGCCCTAACCTCTTTCCATTTATGTAATCCTAATAAAAATTTTCTGCAAAACGTGCAATAGGATATATTTGTGCTTGTTCAATTTTCTTTGCACCCTAACCTCTTTCCATTTATGTAATCCTAATCAAGAATTTCTATAATACGTGCAATGTATAGATTTGTTTTATTACAAATTTCTTTGCACCCTAACCTCTTTCCATTCATGTAATCCTAATCAAGATTTTCTACAAATCGTGCTTTGGGTTAAAATTGTCCTTTTTTAAATTTCTTCGTACATTAACCTCTTTCCATTTATGTAATCCTAATCAAGATCTTCTACAAAACGTACTATGGGATAAAATGGTTCTTTTTTAAATTTGTTCGTGCCCTAACCTCTTTCCATTTATGTAATCCTATTCAAGATTTTCTACAAAACGTGCAATGGATAGATTTGTTTTATTACAAATTTGTTTGCACCCTAACCTCTTTCCATTCATGTAATCCTAATCAAAATTTTCTACAAATCGTGCTTTGGGTTAAAATTGTCCTTTTTTAAATTTCTTTGCACCCTAACCCCTTTCCATTCTCGTAATCCTAATCAAGATCTTCTACAAAAAGTGCTATGGGATAAAATTGTCCTTTTTTAAATTTGTTCGTGCCCTAACCTCTTTCCATTTATGTAATCCTAATCAAGATTTTCTGCAAAACGTGCAATGGATAGATTTGTTATATTACAAATTTCTTTGCACCCTAACCCATTTCCATTCATGTAATCCTAATCAAGATCTTCTACAAAACGCGCTATGGGATAAAATTGCCCTTTTTTAAATTTTTTTGTACCCTAACCTCTTTCCATTTATGTAATCCTAATCAAGATTTTCTGCAAAACGTGCAATGGATAGATTTGTTTTATTACAAATTTCTTTGCACCCTAACCCCTTTCCATTCATGTAATCCTAATCAAGATCTTCTAAAAAACGTGCTATGGGATAAAACTTCTTTTTTTTTAAATTTGTTCGTGCCCTAACCTCTTTCCATTTATGTAATCCTAATAAAAATTTTCTGCAAAACGTGCAATAGGATATATTTGTGCTTGTTCAATTTTCTTTGCACCCTAACCTCTTTCCATTTATGTAATCCTAATCAAGATCTTCTACAAAACGTACTATGGGATAAAATGGTTCTTTTTTAAATTTGTTCGTGCCCTAACCTCTTTCCATTCATGTAATCCTAATCAAGATCTTCTACAAAACGCGCTATGGAATAAAATTGCCCTTTTTTAAATTTCTTCGTAGCTTAACCTCTTTCCATTTATGTAATCCTAATCAAGATATTCTACAAAACGTGCTATGAAATAAAATGGTTCTTTTTTAAATTTGTTCGTGCCCTAACCTCTTTCCATTTATATAATCCTATTCAAGATTTTCTACAAAACGTGCAATGGATAGATTTGTTTTGTTACAAATTTCTTTGCACCCTAACCTCTTTCCATTCATGTAATCCTAATCAAGATTTTCTACAAATCGTGCTTTGGGTAAAAATTGTCCTTTTTTAAATTTCTTCGTACCTTAACCTCTTTCCATTTATGTAATCCTAATCAACATCTTCTACAAAACGTGCTATGGGATATAATGGTTCTTTTTTAAATTTGTTCGTGCCCTAACCTCTTTCCATATATGTAGTCCTATTCAAGATTTTCTACAAAACGTGCAATTGATTGATTTGTTTTATTACAAATTTCTTTGCACCCTAACCTCTTTCCATTCATGTAATCCTAATCAAGATTTTCTACAAATCGTGCTTTGGGTTAAAATTGTCCTTTTTTAAATTTCCTTGCACCCTAACCCCTTTCCATTCATGTAATCCTAATCAACATCTTCTGCAAAACGTGCTATAGGATAAAATTGTCCGTTTTTAAATTTGTTCGTGCCCTAACCTCTTTCCATTTATGTAATCCTAATCAAGATTTTCTGCAAAACGTGCAATGGATAGATTTGTTTTATTACAAATTTCTTTGCACCCTAACCCCTTTCATTTCATGTAATCCTAATCTAGATCTTCTGCAAAACGCGCTATGGGGTAAAATTGCCCTTTTTTAAATTTCTTCGTACCTTAACCTCTTTCCATTTATGTAATCCTAATCAAGATTTTCTACAAAACGTGCAATGGATAGATTTGTTTTATTACAAATTTCTTTGCACCCTAACCTCTTTCCATTCATGTAATCCTAATCAAGATTTTCTAAAAATCGTGCTTTGGGTTAAAATTGTCCTTTTTTAAATTTCTTGGCACCCTAACCCCTTTCTATTCATGTAATCCTAATCAAGATCTTCTACAAAACGCGCTATGGGATAAAATTTCCCTTTTTCAAATTTCTTCGTACCCTAACCTCTTTCCATTTATGTAATCCTAATCAAGATTTTCTGCAAAACGTGCAATGGATAGATTTGTTATATTACAAATTTCTTTGCACCCTAACCCATTTCCATTCATGTAATCCTAATCAAGATCTTCTACAAAACGCGCTATGGGATAAAATTGCCCTTTTTTAAATTTTTTTGTACCCTAACCTCTTTCCATTTATGTAATCCTAATCAAGATTTTCTGCAAAACGTTTAATGGATAGATTTGTTTTATTACAAATTTCTTTGCACCCTAACCTCTTTCTATTCATGTAATCCTAATCAAGATTTTCTACAAATCGTGCTTGGGGTAAAATTGTCCTTTTTTAAATTTCTTTGCACACAAACCCCATTCCATTCATGTAATCCTAATCAAGATCTTCTACAAAACGTGCTATGGGATAAAATTGTCCTTTTTTAAATTTGTTCGTGCCCTAACCTCTTTCCATTTATGTAATCCTAATCAAGATCTTCTACAAAACGTGCTATGGGATAAAATTGTCCTTTTTTAAATTTGTTCGTGCCCTAACCTCTTTCCATTCATGTAATCCTAATCAAGATCTTCTACAAAACGTGCTATGGGATAAAATTGTCCTTTTTTAAATTTGTTCGTGCCCTAACCTCTTTCCATTTATGTAATCCTAATGAAGATCTTCTACAAAACGCGCTATGGGATAAAATTGCCCTTTTTTAAATTTCTTTGTACTCTAACCTCTTTCCATTTATGTAATCCTAATCAAGATTTTCTGCAAAACGTGCTTTGGGTTAAAATTGTCCTTTTTTAAATTTCTTTGTACCCTAACCTCTTTCCATTTATGTAATCCTAATCAAGATCTTCTGCAAAACGTTCTATGGGATAAAATTGTATTTTTTTAAATTTGTTCGTGACCTGACCTCTTTCCATTTATGTAATCCTATTCAAGATTTTCTACAAAACGTGTTACGGGATAAAATTGTCCTTTTTCAGATTTCTTCTTACCTTTGCCTCCTTCCATTTGTGTAATCCTGATCAAGATTTTCTACAAAACGTGCTATGGTATAAAATTTTCCTTTTTTAAATTTCTTTGTACCCTAACCTCTTTCCATTCATGTAATCCTAATCAAGATTTTCTACAAATCGTACGTTGGGTTAAAATTGTCCTTTTTTAAATTTCTTCGTACCTTAACCTCTTTCCATTTATGTAATCCTAATCAAGATCTTCTACAAAACGTGCTATGGGATAAAATGGTTCTTTTTTAAATTTGTTAGTTCCCTAACCTCTTTCTATTTATGTAATCCTATTCAAGATTTTCTACAAAACGTGCAATGGATAGATTTGTTTTATTACAAATTTTTTTGCACCCTAACCTCTTTCCATTCATGTAATCCTAATCAAGATTTTCTACAGATCGTGCTTTAGGTTAAAATTGTGCTTTTTTAAATTTCATTGCACCCTAACCCCTTTCCATTCATGTAATCCTAATCAAGATCTTCTACAAAACGTGCTATGGGATAAAATTGTTCTTTTTTAAATTTGTTCGTGCCCTAACCTCTTTCCATTTATGTAATCCTAATAAGGATTTTCTGCAAAATGTGCTATGGGATAAAATTGTCCTTTTTTAAATTTGTTGGTGCCCTAACCTCTTTCCATTCATCTAATCCTAATCAAGATCTTCTACAAAACTCGCTGTGGGATAAAATTGCCCTTTTTTAAATTTCTTTGTACCCTAACCTCTTTCCATTTATGTAACCCTAATCAAGATTTTCTGCAAAACGTGCAATGGATGGATTTGTTTTATTAGAAATTTCTTTGCACCCTAACCCCTTTCCATTGATGTAATCCTAATCTAGATCTTCTACAAAACGCGCTATGGGATAAAATTGCCCCTTTTTTAAATTTCTTCGTACCCTAACCTCTTTCCATATATGTAATCCTAATCAAGAATTTCTATAAAACGTGCAATGGATAGATTTGTTTTATTACAAATTTCCTTGCACCCTAACCTCTTTCCATTCATGTAATCCTAATCAAGATTTTCTACAAATCGTGTTTAGGCTTAAAATTGTCCTTTTTTAAATTTCTTCGCACCTTAACCTCTTTCCATTTATGTAATCCTAATCAAGATCTTCAACAAAACGTGCTATGGGATAAAATGGTTCTTTTTTAAATTTGTTCGTGCCCTAACCTCTTTCCATTTGTGTAATCCTATTCAAGATTTTCTACAAATCGTGCTTTGGGTAAAAATTGTCCTTTTTTAAATTTCTTTGCATCCTAACCCCTTTCCATTCATGTAGTCCTAATCAAGATCTTCTGCAAAACGTGCTATGGGATAAAGTTGTTCTTTTTTAAATTTGTTCGTGCCCTAACCTCTTTCCATTTATGTAATCCTATTCAAGATTTTCTACATAACGTGTTACGGGATAAAATCGTCCTTTTTTAGATTTCTTCTTACACTTACCTCCTTCCATTTGTGTAATCCTAATCAAGATTTTCTACAAAACGTGCTACGGGATAAAATTGTCCTTTTTTAAATTTATTCGTACCCTAACCTCTTTCCATTTATGTATTCCTAATCAAGAACTTCTATAAAACGTGCAATGGATAGATTTGTTTTATTACAAATGTCTTTGCAACTTAACCTCTTTCCATTCATGTAATCCAATTCAAGATTTTCTACAAATCATGCTTTGGGTTAAAATTGTCCTTTTTTAAATTTCTTCGTACCTTAACCTCTTTCCATTTATGTAATCCTAATCAAGATCTTCTACAAAACGCGCTATGGGATAAAACTGCACTTTTTTAAATTTCTTTGTACCCTAACCTCTTTCCATTTATGTAATCCTAATCAAGATTTTGTGGAAAACGTGCTATGGGATAAAATTGTCTTTTCTTAAATTTGTTGGTGCCCTAACCTCTTTCCATTTCTGTAGTCCTAATCAAGATTTTCTGCAAAACGTGCAATGAATAGATTTGTTTTATTACAAATTTCTTTGCACCCTAACCTCTTTCCATTCATGTAATCCTAATCAAGATTATCTACAAATCGTGCTTTGGGTTAAAAATGTCCTTTCTTAAATTTCTTTGCACCCTAACCCCTTTCCATTCATGTAATCCTAATCAAGATCTTCTACAAAACGTGTTATGGAATAAAATTGTCTTTTTTTAAATATGTTGGTGCCCTAAACTCTTTCCATTTATGTAATCCTAATCAAGATTTTCTGCAAAACGTGCAATGGGTAGATTTGTTTTATTACAAATTTCTTTACACCCTAACCCCTTTCCATTCATGTAATCCTAATCAAGATCTTCTACAAATCGTGCTTTGGGTTAAAATTGTCTTTTTTTAAATTTCTTTGCACCCTAACCCCTTTCCATTCATGTAATCCTAATCAAGATCTTCTACAAAACGTGCTATGGGATAAAATTGTTCTTGTCTAAATTGGTTCGTGCCCTAACCTCTTCCCATTTATGTAGTCCTAATCAAGATTGTCTGAAAAACGTGCAATGGATAGATTTGTTTTATTACAAATTTCTTTGCACCCTAACCTCTTTCCATTCATGTAATCCTAATCAAGATTTTCTACAAATCGTGCTTTGGGTTAAAATTGTCCTTTTTTAAATTTCCTCGTACCCTAACCTCTTTCCATTTATATAATCCTATTCAAGATTTTCTACAAAACGTGTTACGGGATAAAATTGTCCTTTTTTAGATTTCTTCGTACCCTAACCTCCTTCCATTTATGTAATCCTAATCAAGATTTTCTATAAAACGTGGAATGGATAGATTTGTTTTATTACAGATTTCTTTGCACCCTAACCTCTTTCCATTTATGTAATCCTAATCAAGATTTTCAGCAAAACGTGCAATGGATAGATTTGTTTTATTACAAATTTCTTTGCACCCTAACCCCTTTCCATTCATGTAATCCTAATCAAGATCTTCTACAAAACGCGCTATGGGATAAAATTGCCCTTTTTTAAATTTCTTCGTACCCTAACCTCATTCCATTTATGTAATCCTAATCAAGATTTTCTGCAAAACGTGCAATAGGATATATATGTGCTTGTTCAATTTTCTTTGCACCCTAACCTCTTTCCATTTATGAAATCCTAATCAAGAATTTCTACAAAACGTGCAATGGATAGATTTGTTTTATTACAAATTTCTTTGCACCCTAACCCCTATCCATTCATGTAATCCTAATCAAGGTCTTCTACAGAATGTGCTATGGGATAAACTTGTCCTTTTTAAAATTTGTTCGTGCCCTAACCTCTTTCCATTTATGTAATCCTAATAAAGATTTTCTGCAAAACGTATAATGGATAGATTTGTTTTATTACTAATTTCTTTGCACCCTAAACCCTTTCCATTCATGTAATCCTAATCAAGATCTTCTACAAAACGAGCTATGGGATAAAATTTCCCTTTCTCAAATTTCTTCGTACCCTAACCTCTTTCCATTTATGTAATCCTAATCAAGATTTTCTGCAAAACGTGCAATGGATAGATTTGTTTTATTACAAATTTCTTTGCAACCTAACCCCTTTCCATTCATGTAATCCTAAACAAGATCTTCTACAAAACGCGCTATGGGATAATTTTGACCTTTTTTAAATTTCTTTGTAACCTAACCCCTTTCCATTCATGTAATCCTAATCAAAATCTTCTACAAAACGTGCTATGGGATAAAATTGTCCTTTTTTAAATTTCTTCGTACCCTAACCTCTTTCCATTTATGTAATCCTAATCAAGATTTTTTGCAAAACGTGCAATGGATAGATTTGTTTTATTACAAATTTCTTTGCAACCTAACCCCTTTCCATTCATGTAATCCTAATCAATATCTTCTACAAAACGCGCTATGGGATAATTTTGACCTTTTTTAAATTTCTTTGTAACCTAACCCCTTTCCATTCATGTAATCCTAATCAAAATCTTCTACAAAACGTGCTATGGGATAAAATTGTCCTTTTTTAAATTTCTTCGTACCCTAACCTCTTTCCATTTATGTAATCCTAATCAAGATTTTTTGCAAAACGTGCAATGGATAGATTTGTTTTATTACAAATTTCTTTGCAACCTAACCCCTTTCCATTCATGTAATCCTAAACAAGATCTTCTACAAAACGCGCTATGGGATAATTTTGACCTTTTTTAAATTTCTTTGTAACCTAACCCCTTTCCATTCATGTAATCCTAATCAAAATCTTCTACAAAACGTGCTATGGTATAAAATTGTCCTTTTTTAAATTTCTTCGTACCCTAACCTCTTTCCATTTATGTAATCCTAATCAAGATTTTTTGCAAAACGTGCAATGGATAGATTTGTTTTATTACAAATTTCTTTGCAACCTAACCCCTTTCCATTCATGTAATCCTAAACAAGATCTTCTACAAAACGCGCTATGGGATAATTTTGACTTTTTTTAAATTTCTTTGTAACCTAACCCCTTTCCATTCATGTAATCCTAATCAAAATCTTCTACAAAACGTGCTATGGGATAAAATTGTCCTTTTTTAAATTTCTTCGTACCCTAACCTCTTTCCATTTATGTAATCCTAATCAAGATTTTCTGCAAAACGTGCAATGGATAGATTTGTTTTATTACAAATTTCTTTGCACCCTAACCCCTTTCCATTCATGTAATCCTAATCAAGGTTTTCTACAAAACGTGCTATGGGATAAAATTGTCCTTTTTTAAATTTGTTCGTGCCCTAACCTCTTTCCATTTATGTAATCCTAATCAAGAATTTCTATAAAACGTGCAATGGATAGATTTGTTTTATTACAAATTTCTTTGCACCTTAACCTCTTTCCATTCATTTAATCCTAATCAAGATTTTCTACAAATCGTGCTTTGGGTTAAAATTGTCCTTTTTTAAATTTGTTCGTACCTTAACCTCTTTCCATTTATGTAATCCTAATCAAGATTTTCTGCAAAACGTGCAATGGGTAGATTTGTTTTATTACAAATTTCTTTACACCCTAACCCCTTTCCATTCATGTAATCCTAATCAAGATCTTCTACAAATCGTGCTTTGGGTTAAAATTGTCTTTTTTTAAATTTCTTTGCACCCTAACCCCTTTCCATTCATGTAATCCTAATCAAGATCTTCTACAAAACGTGCTATGGGATAAAATTGTCCTTTTTTAAATTGGTTCGTGCCCTAACCTCTTCCCATTTATGTAGTCCTAATCAAGATTGTCTGCAAAACGTGCAATGGATAGATTTGTTTTATTACAAATTTCTTTGCACCCTAACCTCTTTCCATTCATGTAATCCTAATCAAGATTTTCTACAAATCGTGCTTTGTGTTAAAATTGTCTTTTTTTAAATTTCTTCGTACCTTAACCAATTTCCATTTATGTAATCCTAATAAAGATTTTCTGCAAAACGTGCAATAGATAGATTTGTTTTATTTAAAATTTATTTGCACCATAACCCCTTTCCATTAATGTAATCCTAATCAAGATCTTCTACAAAAGGCGCTATGGGATAAAATTGCCTTTTTTTTAATTTCTTTGCACCCTAACCCCTTTCCATTCATGTAATCCTAATCAAGATCTTCTAAAAAACGTGCTATGGGATAAAATTGTCCTTTTTTAAATTTGTTCGTTCCCTAACCTCTTTTCATTTATGTAATCCTATTCAAGATTTTCTGCAAAACGTGCAATAGGATATATTTGTGCTTGTTCAATTTTTGTTGCACCCTAACCTCTTTCCATTTATGTAATCCCAATCAAGAATTTCTATAAAACGTGCAATTGATAGATTTGTTTTATTACAAATTTCTTTGCACCCTTACCTCTTTCCATTCATGTAATCCTAATCAAGATTTTCTACAAATCGTGCTTTGGGTTAAAATTGTCCTTTTTTAAATTTCCTCGTACCCTAACCTCTTTCCATTTATATAATCCTATTCAAGATTTTCTACAAAACGTGTTACGGGATAAAATTGTCCTTTTTTAAATTGGTTCGTGCCCTAACCTCTTCCCATTTATGTAGTCCTAATCAAGATTGTCTGCAAAACGTGCAATGGATAGATTTGTTTTATTACAAATTTCTTTGCACCCTAACCCCTTTCCATTCATGTAATCCTAATCAAGATCTTCTACAAAACGCGCTATGGGATAAAATTGCCCTTTTTTAAATTTCTTCGTACCCTAACCTCTTTCCATTTATGTAATCCTAATCAAGATTTTCTGCAAAACGTGCAATAGGATATATATGTGCTTGTTCAATTTTCTTTGCACCCTAACCTCTTTCCATTTATGAAATCCTAATCAAGAATTTCTACAAAACGTGCAATGGATAGATTTGTTTTATTACAAATTTCTTTGCACCCTAACCCCTATCCATTCATGTAATCCTAATCAAGGTCTTCTACAGAATGTGCTATGGGATAAACTTGTCCTTTTTAAAATTTGTTCGTGCCCTAACCTCTTTCCATTTATGTAATCCTAATAAAGATTTTCTGCAAAACGTATAATGGATAGATTTGTTTTATTACTAATTTCTTTGCACCCTAAACCCTTTCCATTCATGTAATCCTAATCAAGATCTTCTACAAAACTAGCTATGGGATAAAATTTCCCTTTTTCAAATTTCTTCGTACCCTAACCTCTTTCCATTTATGTAATCCTAATCAAGATTTTCTGCAAAACGTGCAATGGATAGATTTGTTTTATTACAAATTTCTTTGCAACCTAACCCCTTTCCATTCATGTAATCCTAAACAAGATCTTCTACAAAACGCGCTATGGGATAATTTTGACCTTTTTTAAATTTCTTTGTAACCTAACCCCTTTCCATTCATGTAATCCTAATCAAAATCTTCTACAAAACGTGCTATGGGATAAAATTGTCCTTTTTTAAATTTCTTCGTACCCTAACCTCTTTCCATTTATGTAATCCTAATCAAGATTTTTTGCAAAACGTGCAATGGATAGATTTGTTTTATTACAAATTTCTTTGCACCCTAACCCCTTTCCATTCATGTAATCCTAATCAAGGTTTTCTACAAAACGTGCTATGGGATAAAATTGTCCTTTTTTAAATTTGTTCGTGCCCTAACCTCTTTCCATTTATGTAATCCTATTCAAGATTTTCTGCAAAACGTGCAATGGATAGATTTGTTTTATTACAAATTTCTTTGCAACCTAACCCCTTTCCATTCATGTAATCCTAATCAATATCTTCTACAAAACGTGCTATGGGATAAAATTGTCCTTTTTTAAATTTATTCGTACCCTAACCTCTTTCCATTTATGTAATCCTAATCAAGAATTTCTATAAAACGTGCAATGGATAGATTTGTTTTATTACAAATTTCTTTGCACCTTAACCTCTTTCCATTCATTTAATCCTAATCAAGATTTTCTACAAATCGTGCTTTGGGTTAAAATTGTCCTTTTTTAAATTTCTTCGTACCTTAACCTCTTTCCATTTATGTAATCCTAATCAAGATCTTCTACAAAACGTGCTATGGGATAAAATTGTCTTTTTTTAAATTTGTTGGTGCCCTAACCTCTTTCCATTTATGTAATCCTAATCAAGATTTTCTGCAAAACGTGAAATGGGTAGATTTGTTTTATTACAAATTTCTTTACACCCTAACCCCTTTCCATACATGTAATCCTAATCAAGATCTTCTACAAAACGCGCTATGGGATAAAATTGCACTTTTTTAAATTCCTTTGTACCCTAACCTCTTTCCATTTATGTAATCCTAATCAAGAATTTCTATAAAACGTGCAATGGATAGATTTGTTTTATTACAAATTTCTTTGCACCCTAACCTCTTTCCATTCATGTAATCCTAATCAAGATCTTCTACAAAACGTGCTATGGGATAAAATTGTCCTTTTTTAAATTTGTTCGTGCCCTAACCTCTTCCCATTTATATAGTCTTAATCAAGATTGTCTGCAAAACGTGCAATGGATAGATTTGTTTTATTTCAAATTTATTTGCACCATAACCCCTTTCCATTAATGTAATCCTAATCAAGATCTTCTACAAAAGGCGCTATGGGATAAAATTGCCTTTTTTTAAATTTCTTTGCACCCTAACCCCTTTCCATTCATGTAATCCTAATCAAGAATTTCTATAAAACGTGCAATTGATAGATTTGTTTTATTACTAATTTCTTTGCACCCTTACCTCTTTCAATTCATGTAATCCTAATCAAGATTTTCTACAAATCGTGCTTTGGGTTAAAATTGTCCTTTTTTAAATTTCCTCGTACACTAACCTCTTTCCATTTATATAATCCTATTCAAGATTTTCTACAAAACGTGTTACGGGATAAAATTGTCCTTTTTTAGATTTCTTCGTACCCTAACCTCCTTTCATTTCTGTAATCCTAATCAAGATTTTCTATACAACGTGCAATGGATAGATTTGTTTTATTACAAATTTCTTTGCACCCTAACCCCTTTCCATTTATGTAATCCTAATCAAGATTTTCTACAAAACGTGCAATAGGATATATTTGTGCTTGTTTAATTTTTGTTGCACCCTAAACACTTTCCATTTATGTAATCCCAATCAAGAATTTCTATAAAACGTGCAATTGATAGATTTGTTTTATTACAAATTTCTTTGCACCCTTACCTCTTTCCATTCATGTAATCCTAATCAAGATTTTCTACAAATCGTGCTTTGGGTTAAAATTGTCCTTTTTTAAATTTCCTCGTACCCTAACCTCTTTCCATTTATATAATCCTATTCAAGATTTTCTACAAAACGTGTTACGGGATAAAATTGTCCTTTTTTAGATTTTTTCGTACCCTAACCTCCTTCCATTTATGTAATCCTAATCAAGATTTTCTATAAAACGTGGAATGGATTGATTTGTTTTATAACAGATTTCTTTGCACTCTAACCTCTTTCCATTTATGTAATCCTAATCAAGATTTTCTGCAAAACGTGGAATGGATAGATTTGTTTTATTACAGATTTCTTTGCACCCTAACCTCTTTCCATTTATGTAATCCTAATCAAGATCTTCTACAAAACGCGCTATGGGATAAAATTGCCCTTTTTTAAATTTCTTCGTACCCTAACCTCTTTCCATTTATGTAATCCTAATCAAGATTTTCTGCAAAACGTGCAATAGGATATATATGTGCTTGTTCAATTTTCTTTGCACCCTAACCTCTTTCCATTTATGAAATCCTAATCAAGAATTTCTACAAAACGTGCAATGAATAGATTTGTTTTATTACAAATTTCTTTGCACCCTAACCCCTATCCATTCATGTAATCCTAATTAAGGTCTTCTACAGAATGTGCTATGGGATAAACTTGTCCTTTTTTAAATTTGTTCGTGCCCTAACCTCTTTCCATTTATGTAATCCTAATTAAGATTTTCTGCAAAACGTATAATGGATAGATTTGTTTTATTACTAATTTCTTTGCACCCTAACCCCTTTCCATTCATGTAATCCTTTTTTTTTTTTTTTTTTTTAATTGATAAATCTGCTAATTTACAATCTACTCTAATTATATTATAAGAGTATTGAGTAAATGTGATGTCTGTGGTGACATGTGGGAGTCCTCATCCAGCGATGATACTCCTGGGTTTTAATTAGGATGATTTATTCCTTAAGATCGATGGGCCAGAGCTTATTCAGTCTTCGAGTTGGCAATGGATGCAAAAGTTGTTGGACGAGGTTATTTCCATGGTCTGATAGCTTTTCAAAATAAGATGACGCTGATTTACTTATTACATCCGCCACGAAAGGGATATTGAGGTCGTTGTGTAGGGTGCGATTGCTGACGTACCATGGTGCGTTGACGAGGCCTCTGAGAATTTTTGACTGGGCACGTTGAATGATGTTAATTCTAGTTTTTTTGGCGCATCCCCAAAGCTGGATTCCGTACGTCCATATGGGCATCAGGCTTGTTTTGTATAGCAGGACTTTATTTTCAGTAGACAATTTAGATGTGGGTCCAAGGAGCCAGTACATTTGGTTGAATTTAAGGTCTAGCTGCGTTCTTTTTGCTTTGAGGTGAGGGTACCATGTTAGCTGCCTATCCAGGTGGAATCCTAAATACTTGGTTTCCGTTTTGACCGCCAGTTGATTGCCTTTGAATGTGACGGGTGGGCAAGTGGTTCTTCGTGTCGTGAATGTAACTTGAACGGATTTAGCTTCACTAATTCTGATTCGCCATTGATCAGCCCATTCGCTTATGTTGTCCAAGTGTGTTTATAACTGTCTCGAGGCTTCTATTTCGTCATTGTGTATGGAGAGTATAGCAGCGTCATCAGCGAATGTAGCGATTGCGGTATTTACCGTTTCAGGAATATCGGAGGTGTAAAGGAGGTAAAGGAAAGGACCCAGGACACTGCCCTGCGGTACACCTGCTTTTATTTGATGATATTCAGACAGTTGATTATTGTATTTTACGGTGAAGTAGCGGTTGCTGAGATAAGATCTTATTAAAAGGTAGTACGTGTTCGGTATAAATAGTTTTAGTTTATACAATAGGCCAATGTGCCACACCTTGTCAAAGGCTTGTTTGACATCTAAGAAGGCCACAGTGCAGAAGTTTTTTTCTTCGAGGCTATTGGCTATTGTATTGACAATTCGATGGGCTTGTTGTACTGTTGAGTGGTGCTCTCTAAACCCGAACTGGTGATTTGGAACTAGGGCAGACATGTCCAGATCTTCTTGAAGTTGCCGCAAGAGAAGTTTTTCAAACAGTTTTCCTAAAACGGGCAACAGGCTAATAGGCCGATAGGAGCTGGGTAAATGCGATGGTTTGCCTGGCTTGAGAACCATATGGACCTGAGCATGCTTCCATTGTATAGGAAAGTATGACAAACTGAGTATCCGGTTAAAGAGTGTGGTTAAGAAGACAATAGCTTTCCTCGGGAGATGCTTTAGTATTTGTGAAGTTATCAAATCGTGTCCTGGCGCTTTGTGACTTTTTAGTGCTTTAATACCGTTGCTTACTACGGTGGGAGTAAAAGGTTTAATCGGAGGCGACAGTTGGCACGGGATGTCTAAGAAGTTCTCAATTTGCTCAGTGTTTACCGCAGGATCGGCTTCAAAAGGTGTAAAAACATCTGCCAAGTAGTGCGAAAATTCGTCAGCTTTAGCTTTATCTGATCGTGCCCATGTGCCATCTGTTTTTTGTATCGGTGGTACGTTGAGTTGCGGACGTTTGAGTTTTTTTGTAGCTCTCCAAATTGATTGGTCTTCTTTACTTAGTTTTGTAATATATTCTTCGAAACAGATGTTTTGGTGTTTTTTAAGTGCTTTTGTAAGTCTTCTGGTTAATCTGTTGTATGTGCGTTTATCTTACCCTTACCTCCTTCCATTTGTGTAATCCTAATCAAGATTTTCTATAAAACGTGCTATGGGATAAAATTGTCCTTTTTTAAATTTCTTCGTACCCTAACCTCTTTCCATTTATGTAATCCTAATCAAGATTTTTTGCAAAACGTGCAATGGATAGATTTGTTTTATTACAAATTTCTTTGCACACTAACCCCTTTCCATTCATGTAATCCTAATCAAGGTCTTCTACAAAACGTGCTATGGGATAAAATTGTCCTTTTTTAAATTTGTTCGTGCCCTAAGCTCTTTCCATTTATGTAATCCTATTCAAGATTTTCTGCAAAACGTGCAATGGATAGATTTGTTTTATTACAAATTTCTTTGCAACCTAACCCCTTTCCATTCATGTAATCCTAATCAATATCTTCTACAAAACGTGCTATGGGATAAAATTGTCCTTTTTTAAATTTATTCGTACCCTAACCTCTTTCCATTTATGTAATCCTAATCAAGAATTTCTATAAAACGTGCAATGGATAGATTTGTTTTATTACAAATTTCTTTGCAACTTAACCTCTTTCCATTCATGTAATCCTAATCAAGATTTTCTACAAATCGTGCTTTGGGTTAAAATTGTCCTTTTTTAAATTTCTTCGTACCTTAACCTCTTTCCATTTATGTAATCCTAATCAAGATCTTCTACAAAACGTGCTATGGGATAAGATTGTCTTTTTTTAAATTTGTTGGTGCCCTAACCTCTTTCCATTTATGTAATCCTAATCAAGATTTTCTGCAAAACGTGCAATGGGTAGATTTGTTTTATTACAAATTTCTTTACACCCTAACCCCTTTCCATTCATGTAATCCTAATCAAGATCTTCTACAAAACGCGCTATGGGATAAAATTGCACTTTTTTAAATTCCTTTGTACCCTAACCTCTTTCCATTTATGTAATCCTAATCAAGAATTTCTATAAAACGTGCAATGGATAGATTTGTTTTATTACAAATTTCTTTGCACCCTAACCTCTTTCCATTCATGTAATCCTAATCAAGATCTTCTACAAAACGAGCTATGGGATAAAATTGTCCTTTTTTAAATTTGTTCGTGCCCTAACCTTTCCCATTTATGTAGTCTTAATCAAGATTGTCTGCAAAACGTGCAATGGATAGATTTGTTTTATTTCAAATTTATTTGCACCATAACCCCTTTCCATTAATGTAATCCTAATCAAGATCTTCTACAAAACGCGCTATGAGATAAAATTGCCTTTTTTTAAATTTCTTTGCACCCTAACCCCTTTCCATTCATGTAATCCTAATCAAGAATTTCTATAAAACGTGCAATTGATAGATTTGTTTTATTACAAATTTCTTTGCACCCTTACCTCTTTCAATTCATGTAATCCTAATCAAGATTTTCTACAAATCGTGCTTTGGGTTAAAATTGTCCTTTTTTAAATTTCCTCGTACACTAACCTCTTTCCATTTATATAATCCTATTCAAGATTTTCTACAAAACGTGTTACGGGATAAAATTGTACTTTTTTAGATTTCTTCGTACCCTAACCTAATTTCATTTCTGTAATCCTAATCAAGATTTTCTATACAACGTGCAATGGATAGATTTGTTTTATTACAAATTTTGTTTGCACCCTAACCCCTTTCCATTCATATAATCCTAATCAAGATCTTCTACAAAACGCGCTATGGGATAAAATTTCCCTTTTTCAAATTTCTTCGTACCCTAACCTCTTTCCATTTATGTAATCCTAATCAAGATTTTCTGCAAAATGTGCAATGGATAGATTTGTTTTATTACAAATTTCTTTGCACCCTAACCCCTTTCCATTCATGTAATCCTAATCAAGATCTTCTACAAAACGCGCTATGGGATAAAATTTCCCTTTTTCAAATTTCTTCGTACCCTAACCTCTTTCCATTTATGTAATCCTAATCAAGACTTTTCTGCAAAACGTGCAATGGATAGATTTGGTTTATTACAAATTTCTTTGCACCCTAACCCCTTTCCATTCGTGTAATCCTAATCTAGATCTTCTGCAAAACGCGCTGTGAGGTAAAATTGCCCTTTTTTAAATTTCTTCGTACCCTAAACTCTTTCCATTTATGTAATCCTAATCAAGATTTTCTGCAAAACGTACAACAGGATATATATGTGCTTGTTCAATTTTCTTTGCACCCTAACCTCTTTCCATTTATGTAATCCTAATCAAGAATTTCTACAAAACGTGCAATGGATAGATTTGTTTTATTACAAATTTCTTTGCACCCTAACCCCTATCCATTCATGTAATCCTAATCAAGGTCTTCTACAGAACGTGCTATGGGATAAAATTGTTCTTTTTTAAATTTGTTCGTGCCCTAACCTCTTTCCATTTATGTAATCCTAATAAAGATTTTCTGCAAAACGTGCAATGGATAGATTTGTTTTATTACTAATTTTTTGCACCCTAACCCCTTTCCATTCATGTAATCCTAATCAAGATCTTCTACAAAACGCGCTATGGGATAAAATTTCCCTTTTTCAAATTTCTTCGAACCCTAACCTCTTTCCATTTATGTAATCCTAATCAAGATTTTCTGCAAAACGTGCAATGGATAGATTTGTTTTATTACTAATTTCTTTGCACCCTAACCCCTTTCCATTCATGTAATCCTAATCAAGGTTTTCTACAAAACGTGCTATGGGATAAAATTGTCCTTTTTTAAATTTGTTCGTGCCCTAACCTCTTTCCATTTATGTAATCCTATTCAAGATTTTCTGCAAAACGTGCAATGGATAGATTTGTTTTATTACAAATTTCTTTGCAACCTAACCCCATTCCATTCATGTAATCCTAATCAAGATCTTCTACAAAACGTGCTATGGGATAAAATTGACCTTTTTTAAATTTGTTCGTTCCCTAACCTCTTTCCATTTATGTAATTTTATTCAAGATTTTCTACAAAACGTGCAATAGGATATATTTGTGCTTGTTTAATTTTTGTTGCACCCTAAACACTTTCCATTTATGTAATCCCAATCAAGAATTTCTATAAAACGTGCAATTGATAGATTTGTTTTATTACAAATTTGTTTGCACCCTAACCTCTTTCCATTTATGTAATCCTAATAAAGATTTTCTGCAAAACGTGCAATGGATAGATTTGTTTTATTACTCATTTCTTTGCACCCTAACCCCTTTCCATTCATGTAATCCTAATCAAGATCTTCTACAAAACGCGCTATGGGATAAAATTTCCCTTTTTCAAATTTCTTCGTACCCTAACCTCTTTCCATTTATGTAACCCTAATCAAGATTTTCTGCAAAACGTGCAATGGATAGATTTGTTTTATTACTAATTTCTTTGCACCCTAACCCCCTTCCATTCATGTAATCCTAATCAAGGTCTTCTACAAAACGTGCTATGGGATAAATAAAATAACCTCTTTCCATTTATGTAATCCTATTCAAGATTTTCTACAAAACGTGCAATAGGATATATTTGTGCTTGTTTAATTTTTGTTGCACCCTAAACACTTTCCATTTATGTAATCCCAATCAAGAATTTCTATAAAACGTGCAATTGATAGATTTGTTTTATTACAAATTTGTTTGCACCCTAACCTCTTTCCATTCATGTAATCCTAATCAAGATTTTCTACAAATCGTGCTTTTGGTTAAAATTGTCCTTTTTTAAATTTCCTCGTACCCTAACCTCTTTCCATTTATATAATCCTATTCAAGATTTTCTACAAAACGTGTTACGGGATAAAATTGTCCTTTTTTACATTTCTTCGTACCCTAACCTCCTCCCATTTATGTAATCCTAATCAAGATTTTCTATAAAACGTGCAATGGATAGATTTGTTTTATTACAAATTTCTTTGCACCTTAACCCCTTTCCATTCATGTATTCCTAATCAAGATCTTCTACAAAACGTGCTATGGGATAAAATTGTCCTTTTCTAAATTTGTTCGTACCCTAACCTCTTTCCATTTATGTAATCCTAATCAAGATTTTCTGCAAAACGTGCAATGGATAGATTTGTTTTATTACAAATTTCTTTGCACCCTAACCCCTTTCCATTCATATAATCCTAATCAAGGTCTTCTACAAAACGTGCTATGGGATAAAATTGTCCTTTTTTAAATTTGTTCGTGCCTTAACCTCTTTCCATTTATGTAATCCTAATCAAGATCTTCTACAAAACGCGCTATGGGATAATTTTGACCTTTTTTAAATTTCTTTGTAACCTAACCTCTTTCCATTTATGTAATCCTAATAAAGATTTTCTGCAAAACGTGCAATAGGATATATATGTGCTTGTTCAATTTTCTTTGCACCCTAACCTCTTTCCATTAATGTAATCCTAATCAAGAATTTCTACAAAACGTGCAATGGATAGATTTGTTTTATTACAAATTTCTTTGCACCCTAACCCCTTTCCATTCATATAATCCTAATCAAGGTCTTCTACAAAACGTGCTATGGGATAAAATTGTCCTTTTTTAAATTTGTTCGTGCCTTAACCTCTTTCCATTTATGTAATCCTAATCAAGATCTTCTACAAAACGCGCTATGGGATAATTTTGACCTTTTTTAAATTTCTTTGTAACCTAACCTCTTTCCATTTATGTAATCCTAATAAAGATTTTCTGCAAAACGTGCAATAGGATATATATGTGCTTGTTCAATTTTCTTTGCACCCTAACCTCTTTCCATTAATGTAATCCTAATCAAGAATTTCTACAAAACGTGCAATGGATAGATTTGTTTTATTACAAATTTCTTTGCACCCTAACCCCTTTCCATTCATATAATCCTAATCAAGGTCTTCTACAAAACGTGCTATGGGATAAAATTGTCCTTTTTTAAATTTGTTCGTGCCTTAACCTCTTTCCATTTATGTAATCCTAATCAAGATCTTCTACAAAACGCGCTATGGGATAATTTTGACCTTTTTTAAATTTCTTTGTAACCTAACCTCTTTCCATTTATGTAATCCTAATAAAGATTTTCTGCAAAACGTGCAATAGGATATATATGTGCTTGTTCAATTTTCTTTGCACCCTAACCTCTTTCCATTAATGTAATCCTAATCAAGAATTTCTACAAAACGTGCAATGGATAGATTTGTTTTATTACAAATTTCTTTGCACCCTAACCCCTTTCCATTCATGTAATCCTAATCAAGATCTTCTACAAAACGCGCTATGGGATAATTTTGACCTTTTTTAAATTTCTTAGTAACCTAACCCCTTTCCATTCATGTAATCCTAATCAAAATCTTCTACAAAACGTGCTATGGGATAAAATTGTCCTTTTTTAAATTTCTTCGTACCCTAACCTCTTTCCATTTATGTAATCCTAATCAAGATTTTCTGCAAAATGTGCAATGGATAGATTTGTTTTATTACAAATTTCTTTGCACCCTAACCCCTTTCCATTCATGTAATCCTAATCAAGATCTTCTACAAAACGCGATATGGGATAAAATTGCCCTTTTTTAAATTTCTTTGCAACCTAACCTCTTTCCATTTATGTAATACTAATCAAGAATTTCTATAAAACGTGCAATGGATAGATTTGTTTTATTACAAATTTCTTTGCACCCTAACCGCTTTCCATTCAAGTAATCCTAATCAAGGTCTTCTACAAAACGTGCTATGGGATAAAATTGTCCTTTTTTAAATTTGTTCGTGCCCTAACCTCTTTCCATGTATGTAATCCTATTGAAGATTTTCTGCAAAACGTGCAATGGATAGATTTGTTTTATTACAAATTTCTTTGCACCCTAACCCCTTTCCATTCATGTAATCCTAATCAAGATCTTCTACAAAACGCGCTATGGGATAAAATTGCCCTTTTTTAAATTTCTTCGTACCCTAACCCCTTTCCATTCATGTAATCCTAATCAAAATCTTCTACGAAACGTGCTATGGTATAAAATTGTCCTTTTTTACATTTCTTCGTGCTCTAACCTCTTTCCATTTATGTAATCCTAATCAAGATTTTCTGCAAAACGTGCAATAGGATATATTTGTGCTTGTTCAATTTTCTTAACACCCTAACCTCTTTCCATTTATGTAATCCTAATCAAGAATTTCTACAAAACGTGCAATGGATAGATTTGTTTTATTACAAATTTCTTTGCACCTTAACCCCTTTCCATTCATGTATTCCTAATCAAGATCTTCTACAAAACGTGCTATGGGATAAAATTGTCCTTTTCTAAATTTGTTCGTACCCTAACCTCTTTCCATTTATGTAATCCTAATCAAGATTTTCTGCAAAACGTGCAATGGATAGATTTGTTTTATTACAAATTTCTTTGCACCCTAACCCCTTTCCATTCATATAATCCTAATCAAGGTCTTCTACAAAACGTGCTATGGGATAAAATTGTCCTTTTTTAAATTTGTTCGTGCCCTAACCTCTTTCCATTTATGTAATCCTAATCAAGATTTTCTACAAAACGTGCTACGGGATAAAATTGTCCTTTTTTAAATTTCTTCGTACCCTAAACACTTTCCATTTTTGTAATCCTAATCAAGATATTCTACAAAACGTGCTATGGGATAAAATTTTCCTTTTCTAAACTTCTTCTTACCCTAACCTCTTTCCATTTATGTAATCCTAATCAAGATTTTCTACAAATTGTGCTTTGGGTTAAAATTGCCCTTTTTTAAATTTCTTCGTACCCTAACCCCTTTCCATTTATGTAATCCTAATCAAGATCTACTACAAAAAGTGCTATGGGATAAAATTGTCCTTTTTTGAATTTGTTCGTGCCCTAACCTCTTTCCATTTATGTAATCCTAATCAAGAATTTCTATAAAACGTGCAATGGATAGATTAGTTTTATTACAAATTTCTTTGCACCCTAACCTCTTTCCATTTATGTAATCCTAATCAAGATCTTCTGCAAAACGTGCAATGGATAGATTTGTTTTATTACAAATTTCTTTGCACCCTAACCCCTTTCCATTTATGTACGAGTATTCCTAATGAAGATCTTCTACAAAACGCGCTATGGGATAAAATTGCCCTTTTTTAAATTTCTTTGTACTCTAACCTCTTTCCATTTATGTAATCCTAATCAAGATTTTCTGCAAAACGTGCTTTGGGTTAAAATTGTCCTTTTTTAAATTTCTTTGTACCCTAACCTCTTTCCATTTATGTGATCCTAATCAAGATCTTCTGCAAAACGTTCTATGGGATAAAATTGTATTTTTTTAAATTTGTTCGTGCCCTGACCTCTTTCCATTTATGTAATCCTATTCAAGATTTTCTACAAAACGTGTTACGGGATAAAATTGTCCTTTTTTAGATTTCTTCGTACCATTACCTCCTTCCATTTGTGTAATCCTAATCAAGATTTTCTACAAAATGTGCTTTGGGTTAAAAATGTCCTTTTTTAAATTTCTTTGTACCCTAACCCCTTTCCATTTATGTAATCCTAATCAAGATTTTCTGCAAAACGTGCAATAGATAGATTTGTTTTATTACAAATTTCTTTGCACCCTAACCCCTTTCCATTCATGTAATCCTAATCAAAATGTTCTACAAAACGTGCTATGGGATAAAATTGTCCTTTTTTAAATTTCTTCGTACCCTAACCTATTTCCATTTATGTAATCCTATTCAAGATTTTTTAAAAAACATGCTACGTGATAAAATTGTCCTTTTTTAAATGTTTTCGTACCCTAACCACTTTCTATTTATGTAATCCTAATCAAGATTTTCTACAAAACGTGCTATGGGATGAAATTGTCCTTTTTTAAATTTCTTCGTACACTAACCTCTTTCCATTTATGTAATCCTAATCAAGATTTTTTACAAAACGTGCAATAGGATATATTTGTGCTTGTTCTATTTTCTTTCCACCCTAACCTCTTTCCATTTATGTAATCCTAATCAAGAATTTCTACAAAACGTGCAATGGATAGATTTGTTTTATTACAAATTTTTTGCACCCTAACCTCTTTCCATTCTTGCAATCCTAATCAAGAGTTTCTACAAATCGTGCTTTGGGTTAAAATTGTACTTTTTTAAATTTCTTCGTGCCCTAACCTATTTCAATTTATGTAATGCTAATCAAGATCTTCTACAAAACGTGCTATGGGATAAAATTGTCCTTTTTGAAATTTGTTCGTGCCCTAACATCTTTCCATTTATGTAATCCTAATCAAGATTTTCTACAAAACGTGTTACGGGATAAAATTGTCCTTTTTTAAATTCCATCGTACCCTAACCACTTCCCATTTATGTAATCCCAATCAAGATTTTCTACAAAACGTGCTATGGGATAAAATTGTCCTTTTTTAAATTTCTTCGCACCCTAACCTCTTTCCATTCATGCAATCCTAATCAAGATTTTCTACAAATCGTGCTTTGGGTTAAAATTGTCCTTTTTTAAATTTCTTCGTGCCCTAACCTCTTTCCATTCATTTAATCCTAATCAAGATCTTCTACAAAACGTGCTATGGGATAAAATTGTCCTTTTTTTTAAATTTGTTCGTGCCCTAACATCTTCCCATTTATGTAATCCTAATCAAGATTTTCTACAAAACGTGTTACGGGATAAAATTGTCCTTTTTTAAATTTCTTCGTACCCTAACCACTTCCCATTTATGTAATCCTAATCAAGATCTTCTACAAATCGTGCTTTGGGCTAAAATTGTCCCGTTTTAAATTTCTTTGTACCCTAACCTCGTTCCATTTATGTAATCCTAATCAATATTTTCTGCAAAACGTGCAATGGATAGAATTGTTTTATTACAAATTTCTTTGCACCCTAACCACTTTCCATTCATGTAATCCTAATCAAAATCTTCTACAAAACGTGCTATGAGATAAAATTGTCCTTTTTTAAATTTCTTCGTACCCTAACCTCTTTCTATTTATGTAATCCTAATCAAGATATTCTGCAAAACGTGCAATGGATAGGTTTGTTTTATTACAAATTTCTTTGCACCCTAACCCCTTTCCATTCATGTAATCCTATTCAAGATCTTCTACAAAACTTGCTATGGGATAAAATTGTCCTTTTTAAAATTTCTTCGTACCCTAACCTCTTTCCATTTATGTAATTCTAATCAAGATTTTCTGCAAAACGTGCAATAGGATATATTTGTGCTTGTTGAATTTTCTTTGCACCCTAACCTCCTTCCATTTATGTAATCCTAATAAAGTTTTTCTACAAATCGTTCTTTGGGTTAAAATTGTCCTTTTTTAAATTTCTTTGTACCCTAACCTCTTTCCATTCATGTAATCCTAATCAAAATCTTCTACAGAACGTGCTATGGGATAAAATTGTCCTTTTTTAAATTTCTTCGTACCCTAACCTCTTTCCATTTATGTAATCCTAATCAAGATTTTCTGCAAAACGTGCAATAGGATATATTTGTGCTTGTTCAATTTTCTTTGCACCCTAACCTCTTTCCATTTATGTAATCCTAATCAAGAAATTCTACAAAACTTGCAATGGATAGATTTGATTTATTACAAATTTCTTTGCACCCTAACCCCTTTCCATTCATGTAATTCTAATCAAGATCTTTTACAAAACGTGCTATGGGATAAAATTGTCCTTTTTTAAATTTGTTCGTGCCCTAACCTCTTTCCATTTATGTAATCCTATTCAAGATTTTCTACAAAACGTGTTACGGGATAAAATTGTCCTTTTCAAATTTCTTAGTACCTTAACCTCTTTCCATTTATGTAATCCTAATCAAGATTTTCTACAAAAAGTGCTATGGGATAAAATTGTCCTTTTTGAAATGCGTTCGTGCCCTAACCTCTTTCCATTTATGTAATCCTAATAAAGATTTTTTACAAAACGTGCTATGGGATAAAATTGTCCTTTTTTAAATTTCTTCGTACCCTAACCTCTTTCCATTTATGTTTTCCTAATCAACGTTTTCTACATATTGTGCTTTGGTTTAACATTGTCCTTTTTTAAATTTCTTTGTACCCTAACCTCTTTCCATTTATGTAATCCTAATCAAGATCTTCTACAAAACGTGCTATAGGATAAATTTGTTCTTTTTTAAATTTGTTCGTGCCCTAATCTCTTTCCATTTATGTAACCCTATTCAAGATTTTCTACAAATCGTGCTATGGGACAAAATTGTCCTTTTTTAAATTTCTTCGTACCCTTACCTCTTTCTATTTATGTAATCCTAATCAAGATATTCTGCAAAACGTGCAATATGATATATTTGTGCTTGTTCAATTTTCTTTGCACCCTAACCTCTTTCCATTTATGTAATCCTAATCAAGAATTTCTACAAAACGTGCAATGGATAGATTTGTTTTATTACAAATTTCTTTGCACCCTAACCCCTTTCCATTCATGTAATCCTAATCAAGATCTTCTACAAAACGTTCTATAGGATAAATTTGTTTTTTTTTAATTTGTTCGTACCCTAATCTCTTTCCATTTATGTAACCCTATTCAAGATTTTCTACAAATCGTGCTATGGGATAAAATTATCCTTTTTTAAATTTCGTTGTACCCTAACCTCTTTCCATTTATGTAATCCTAATAAAGATCTTCTACAAATCGTTCTTTGGGTTAAAATTGTCCTTTTTTAAATTTCTTTGTACCCTAACCTCTTTCCATTTATGTAATCCTAATCAAGATTTTCTGCAAAACGTGCAATGGATAGATGAGTTTTATTACAAATTTCTTTGCACCCTAACCCCTTTCCATTCATGTAATCCTAATCAAAATGTTCTACAAAACGTGCTATGGGATAAAATTGTCCTTTTTTAAATTTCTTCGTACCCTAACCTATTTCCATTTATGTAATCCTAATCAAGATTTTATGCAAAACGTGCAATAGGATATATTTGTGCTTGTTCAATTTTCTGTGCACCCTAACCTCTTTCTATTTATGTAATCCTATTCAAGATTTTCTACAAAACCTGTTACGGGATAAAATTGTCCTTTTTAAATTTCTTAGTACACTAACCTCTTTCCATTTATGTAATCCTCATCAAGATTTTCTAAAAACGTGCAATGGGATAAAATTGTCTTTTTTGAAATGTGTTCGTGTCCTAACCTCTTTCCATTTATGTAATCCTATTCAAGATTTTCTTCAAAACGTGTTACGGGATAAAATTGTCCTTTCTTAAATATCTTCGTACCCTAACCTCTTTCCATTTATGTAATCCTAATCAAGATTTTCTACAAAACGTGCTATGGTATGAAATTGTCCTGTTTTAAATTTTTTCGTACCCTAACCACTTTCTATTTATGTAATCCTAATCAAGATTTTCTACAAAACGTGCTATGGGATAAAATTGTCCTTTTTTAAATTTCTTCGTACACTAACCTCTTTCCATTTATGTAATCCTAATCAAGAATTTCTACAAAACGTGCAATGGATAGATTTGTCTTATTACAAATTTTTTGCACCCTAACCTCTTTCCATTCATGCAATCCTAATCAAGATTTTCTACAAATCGTGCTTTGGGTTAACATTGTCCTTTTTTAAATTTCTTCGTGCCCTAACCTATTTCCATTTATGTAATGCTAATCAAGATCTTCTACAAAACGTGCTATGGAATAAAATTGTCCTTTTTTAAATTTCTTCGTACCCTAACCTCTTTCCAATTATGTAATCCTAATCAAGATTTTCTGCAAAACGTGCAATGGGATATATTTGTGCTTGTTCAATTTTCTTTGCACCCTAACCTCTTTCCATTCATGTAATCCTAATCAAGATTTTCTGCAAAACGTGCAATGGACAGATTTGTTTTATTACAAATTTCTTTGCACCCTAACCCCTTTCCATTCATGTAATCCTAATCAAAATCTTCTACAAAAAGTGCCATGGGATAAAATTGTCCTTTTTTAAATTTCTTCGTACCCTAACCTCTTTCCATTTATGTAATCCTAATCAAGATTTTCTGCAAAACGTGCAATAGTATATATTTGTGATTGTTCAATTTTCTTTGCACCCTAACCTCTTTCCATTTATGTAATCCTAATCAAGAATTTCTACAAAACGTGCAATGGATAGATTTGTTTTATTACAAATTCCTTTGCACCCTAACACCTTTCCATTCATGTAATCCTAATCAAGATCTTCTACAAAAAGTGCTATGGGATAAAATTGTCCTTTTTTAAATTTCTTCGTACCCTAACCTCTTTCCATTTATGTAATCCTAATCAAGAATTTCTGCAAAACGTGCAATAGGATATATTTGAGCTTGTTCAATTTTCTTTGCACCCTAACCTCTTTCCATTCATGTAATCCTAATAAAGATTTTCTACAAATCTTGCTTTGGGTTAAAATTGTCCTTTTTTAAATTTCTTTGTACCCGAACCTCTTTCCATTTATGTAATCCTAATCAAGATTTTCTGCGAAACGTGCAATGGATAGATTTGTTTTATTACAAATTTCTTTGCACCCTAAACCCTTTCCATTCATGTAATCCTAATTAAGATCTTCTACAAAAAGTGCTATGGGATAAAATTGTCCTTTTTTAAATTTCTTCGTACCCTAACCTCTTTCCATTTATGTAATCCTAATCAAGATTTTCTGCAAAACGTGCAATAGGATATATTTGTGTTTGTTCAATATTCTTTGCACCCTAACCTCTTTCCATTTATGTAATCCTAATCAAGAATTTCTACAAAACGTGCAATGGATAGATTTGTTTTATTACAAATTTCTTTGCACCCTAACATCTTTCCATTCATGTAATCCTAATCAAGATTTTCTACAAAACGTGCAATAGGATATATTTCTGCTTGTTCAATTTTCTTTGCACCCTAACCTCTTTCCAATCATGCAGTCCTAATCAACATTTTCTACAAATCGTGCTTTGGGTTAAAATTGTCCTTTTTTAAATTTCTTCGTGCCCTAACCTCTTTCCATTTATGTAATCCTAATCAAGATCTTCTACAAAACTTGCTATGGGATAAAATTGTCCTTTTTTAAATTTCTTCGTAACCTAACCTCTTTCCATTTATGTTTTCCTAATCAAGCTTTTCTACAAATTGTGCTTTGGGTTAAAATTGTCCTTTTCTAAATTTCTTCGTACCCTAACTTCTTTCCATTTATGTAATCCTAATCAAGATTTTCTACAAAAAGTGCTATGGGATAAAATTGTCCTTTTTTAAATTTCTTCGTACCCTAACCTCTTTCCATTTATGTTTTCCTAATCAACGTTTTCTACATATTGTGCTTTGGTTTAACATTGTCCTTTTTTAAATTTCTTTGTACCCTAACCTCTTTCCATTTATGTAATCCTAATCAAGATCTTCTACAAAACGTGCTATAGGATAAATTTGTTCTTTTTTAAATTTGTTCGTGCCCTAATCTCTTTCCGTTTATGTAACCCTATTCAAGATTTTCTACAAATCGTGCTATGGGACAAAATTGTCCTTTTTTAAATTTCTTCGTACCCTTACCTCTTTCTATTTATGTAATCCTAATCAAGATATTCTGCAAAACGTGCAATATGATATATTTGTGCTTGTTCAATTTTCTTTGCACCCTAACCTCTTTCCATTTATGTAATCCTAATCAAGAATTTCTACAAAACGTGCAATGGATAGATTTGTTTTATTACAAATTTCTTTGCACCCTAACCCCTTTCCATTCATGTAATCCTAATCAAGATCTTCTACAAAACGTTCTATAGGATAAATTTGTTTTTTTTTAATTTGTTCGTGCCCTAATCTCTTTCCATTTATGTAACCCTATTCAAGATTTTCTACAAATCGTGCTATGGGATAAAATTATCCTTTTTTAAATTTCGTTGTACCCTAACCTCTTTCCATTTATGTAATCCTAATAAAGATCTTCTACAAATCGTTCTTTGGGTTAAAATTGTCCTTTTTTAAATTTCTTTGTACCCTAACCTCTTTCCATTTATGTAATCCTAATCAAGATTTTCTGCAAAACGTGCAATGGATAGATGAGTTTTATTACAAATTTCTTTGCACCCTAACCCCTTTCCATTCATGTAATCCTAATCAAAATGTTCTACAAAACGTGCTATGGGATAAAATTGTCCTTTTTTAAATTTCTTCGTACCCTAACCTATTTCCATTTATGTAATCCTAATCAAGATTTTATGCAAAACGTGCAATAGGATATATTTGTGCTTGTTCAATTTTCTGTGCACCCTAACCTCTTTCTATTTATGTAATCCTATTCAAGATTTTCTACAAAACCTGTTACGGGATAAAATTGTCCTTTTTAAATTTCTTAGTACACTAACCTCTTTCCATTTATGTAATCCTCATCAAGATTTTCTAAAAACGTGCAATGGGATAAAATTGTCTTTTTTGAAATGTGTTCGTGTCCTAACCTCTTTCCATTTATGTAATCCTATTCAAGATTTTCTTCAAAACGTGTTACGGGATAAAATTGTCCTTTCTTAAATATCTTCGTACCCTAACCTCTTTCCATTTATGTAATCCTAATCAAGATTTTCTACAAAACGTGCTATGGTATGAAATTGTCCTGTTTTAAATTTTTTCGTACCCTAACCACTTTCTATTTATGTAATCCTAATCAAGATTTTCTACAAAACGTGCTATGGGATAAAATTGTCCTTTTTTAAATTTCTTCGTACACTAACCTCTTTCCATTTATGTAATCCTAATCAAGAATTTCTACAAAACGTGCAATGGATAGATTTGTCTTATTACAAATTTTTTGCACCCTAACCTCTTTCCATTCATGCAATCCTAATCAAGATTTTCTACAAATCGTGCTTTGGGTTAACATTGTCCTTTTTTAAATTTCTTCGTGCCCTAACCTATTTCCATTTATGTAATGCTAATCAAGATCTTCTACAAAACGTGCTATGGAATAAAATTGTCCTTTTTTAAATTTCTTCGTACCCTAACCTCTTTCCAATTATGTAATCCTAATCAAGATTTTCTGCAAAACGTGCAATAGGATATATTTGTGCTTGTTCAATTTTCTTTGCACCCTAACCTCTTTCCATTCATGTAATCCTAATCAAGATTTTCTGCAAAACGTGCAATGGACAGATTTGTTTTATTACAAATTTCTTTGCACCCTAACCCCTTTCCATTCATGTAATCCTAATCAAAATCTTCTACAAAAAGTGCCATGGGATAAAATTGTCCTTTTTTAAATTTCTTCGTACCCTAACCTCTTTCCATTTATGTAATCCTAATCAAGATTTTCTGCAAAACGTGCAATAGTATATATTTGTGATTGTTCAATTTTCTTTGCACCCTAACCTCTTTCCATTTATGTAATCCTAATCAAGAATTTCTACAAAACGTGCAATGGATAGATTTGTTTTATTACAAATTTCTTTGCACCCTAACACCTTTCCATTCATGTAATCCTAATCAAGATCTTCTACAAAAAGTGCTATGGGATAAAATTGTCCTTTTTTAAATTTCTTCGTACCCTAACCTCTTTCCATTTATGTAATCCTAATCAAGAATTTCTGCAAAACGTGCAATAGGATATATTTGAGCTTGTTCAATTTTCTTTGCACCCTAACCTCTTTCCATTCATGTAATCCTAATAAAGATTTTCTACAAATCTTGCTTTGGGTTAAAATTGTCCTTTTTTAAATTTCTTTGTACCCGAACCTCTTTCCATTTATGTAATCCTAATCAAGATTTTCTGCGAAACGTGCAATGGATAGATTTGTTTTATTACAAATTTCTTTGCACCCTAAACCCTTTCCATTCATGTAATCCTAATTAAGATCTTCTACAAAAAGTGCTATGGGATAAAATTGTCCTTTTTTAAATTTCTTCGTACCCTAACCTCTTTCCATTTATGTAATCCTAATCAAGATTTTCTGCAAAACGTGCAATAGGATATATTTGTGTTTGTTCAATATTCTTTGCACCCTAACCTCTTTCCATTTATGTAATCCTAATCAAGAATTTCTACAAAACGTGCAATGGATAGATTTGTTTTATTACAAATTTCTTTGCACCCTAACATCTTTCCATTCATGTTATCCTAATCAAGATTTTCTACAAAACGTGCAATGGGATATATTTCTGCTTGTTCAATTTTCTTTGCACCCTAACCTCTTTCCAATCATGCAGTCCTAATCAACATTTTCTACAAATCGTGCTTTGGGTTAAAATTGTCCTTTTTTAAATTTCTTCGTGCCCTAACCTCTTTCCATTTATGTAATCCTAATCAAGATCTTCTACAAAACTTGCTATGGGATAAAATTGTCCTTTTTTAAATTTCTTCGTAACCTAACCTCTTTCCATTTATGTTTTCCTAATCAAGCTTTTCTACAAATTGTGCTTTGGGTTAAAATTGTCCTTTTCTAAATTTCTTCGTACCCTAACTTCTTTCCATTTATGTAATCCTAATCAAGATTTTCTACAAAAAGTGCTATGGGATAAAATTGTCCTTTTTGAAATGTGTTCGTGCCCTAACCTCTTTCCATTTATGTAATCCTAATCAAGATTTTCTACAAAACGTGCTATGGGATAAAATTGTCCTTTTTTAAATTTCTTCGTACCCTAACCTCTTTCTATTTATGTAATCCTAATCAAGATATTCTGCAAAACGTGCAATATGATATAATTGTGCTTGTTCAATTTTCTTTGCACCCTAACCTCTTTCCATTTATGTAATCCTAATCAAGAATTTCTACAAAACGTGCAATGGATAGATTTGTTTTATTACAAATTTCTTTGCACCCTAACCCCTTTCCATTCATGTAATCCTAATCAAGATCTTCTACAAAACGTTCTATAGGATAAAGTGCTATGGGATAAAATTGTCCTTTTTTAAATTTGTTCGTGCCCTAACCTCTTTCCATTTATGTAGTCCTATTCAAGATTTTCTACAAAACGTGTTACGGGATAAAATTGTCCTTTTCAAATTTCTTAGTACCTTAACCTCTTTCCATTTATGTAATCCTAATCAAGATTTTCTACAAAAAGTGCTATGGGATAAAACTGTCCTTTTTAAAATGTGTTAATGCCCTAACCTCTTTCCATTTATGTAATCCTAATCAAGATTTTCTACAAAACGTGCTATGGGATAAAATTGTGCTTTTTTAAATTTCTTCGTACCCTAACCTCTTTCCATTTATGTTTTCCTAATCAACGTTTTCTACATATTGTGCTTTGGGTTAACATTGTCCTTTTTTAAATTTCTTTGTACCCTAACCTCATTCCATTTATGTAATCCTAATCAAGATCTTCTACAAAACGTGCTGTAGGATAAATTTGTTCTTTTTTAAATTTGTTCATGCCCTAATCTCTTTCCATTTAAGTAACCCTATTCAAGATTTTCTACAAATCGTGCTATGGGATAAAAATGTCCTTTTTTAAATTTCTTCTTACCATAACCTCTTTCTATTTATGTAATCCTAATCAAGATATTCTGCAAAACGTGCAATAGGATATATTTGTGCTTGTTCAATTTTCTTTGTACCCTAACCTCTTTCCATTTATGTAATCCTAATAAAGATTTTCTACAAATCGTTCTTTGGGTTAAAATTGTCCTTTTTTAAATTTCTTTGTACCCTAACCTCTTTCCATTTATGTAATCCTAATCAAGAATTTCTGCAAAACGTGCAATGGATAGATGAGTTTTATTACAAATTTCTTTGCACTCTAACCCCTTTCCATTCATGTAATCCTAATCAAAATCTTCTACAAAACGTGCTATGGGATAAAATTGTCCTTTTTTAAATTTCTTCGTACCCTAACCTCTTTCCATTTATGTAATCCTAATCAAGATTTTCTGCAAAACGTGCAATAGGATATATTTGTGCTTGTTCAATTTTCTTTGCACCCTAACCTCTTTCTATTTATGTAATCCTATTCAAGATTTTCTACAAAACCTGTTACGGGATACAATTGTCCTTTTTAAATTTCTTAGTACACTAACCTCTTTCCATTTATGTAATCCTAATCAAGATTTTCTACAAAACGTGCTATGGGATGTAATTGTTCTTTTTTAAATTTCTTCGTACACTAACCTCTTTCCATTTATGTAATCCTAATCAAGATCTTCTAAAAAACGTGCAATGGGATAAAATTGTCCCTTTTTAAATTTCTTCGTACCCTAACCACTTTCCATTTATGTAATCCTAATCAAGATTTTCTACAAAACGTGCTATGGGATGAAATTGTCCCGTTTTAAATTTCTTCGTACCCTAACCTCATTCCATTTATGTAATCCTATTGAAGATTTTTTAAAAAACGTGCTACGGGATAAAATTGTCCTCTTTTAAATTTTTTCGTACCCTAACCACTTTCTATTTATGTAATCCTAATCAAGATCTTCTACAAAACGTGCTATGGGATAAAATCGTCCTTTTTTAAATTTGTTCGTGACCTAATATCTTTCCATTTATGTAATCCTAATCAAGATTTTCTACAAAACGTGTTACGGGATAAAATTGTTCTTTTTTAAATTTCTTCGTACCCCAACCACTTCCCATTTATGTAATCTTAATCAAGATTTTCTACAAAACGTGCTATGGGATAAAATTGTCCTTTTTTTAAATTTCTTAGCACCCTAACCTCTTTCTATTCATGCAATCCTAATCAAGATTTTCTACAAATCGTGCTTTGGGTTAAAATTGTCCTTTTTTAAATTTCTTCGTGCCCTAACCTCTTTCCATTCATTTTATCCTAATCAAGATCTTCTACAAAACATTTTCTACAATTCGTGCTTTGGGTTAAAATTGTCCTTTTTTAAATTTGTTCGTGCCCTAACATCTTCCCATTTATGTAATCCTAATCAAGATTTTCTACAAAACGTGTTACGGGATAAAATTGTCCTTTTTTAAATTTCTTCGTACCCTAACCACTTCCCATTTATGTAATCCTAATCAAGATCTTCTACAAATCGTGCTTTGGGATAAAATTGTCCTTTTTTAAATTTCTTTGTACCCTAACCTCGTTCCATTTATGTAATCCTAATCAAGATTTTCTGCAAAACGTGTAATAGGATATATTTGTGCTTGTTCAATTTTCTTTGCACCCTAACCTCTTTCCATTTATGTAATCCTAATCAAGAATTTCTACAAAACGTGCAATGGATAGATTTGTTTTATTACAAATTTCTTTGCACCCTAACCCCTTTCCATTCATGTAATCCTAATCAAAATTTTCTACAAAACGTGCTACGGGATAAAATTGTCCTTTTTTAAATTTCTTCGTACCCTACCCTCTTTCCATTCATGTAATCCTAATCAAAATTTTCTACAAAACGTGCTATGGGATAAAATTGTTCTTTTTTAAATTTGTTCGTGCCCTAACCTCTTTCCATTTATGTAATCCTAATAAAGATTTTCTACAAATCGTGCTTTGGGTTAAAATTGTCCTTTTTAAATTTCTTTGTACCCTAACCTCTTTCCATTTATGTAATCCTAATCAAGATTTTCTGCAAAACGTGTAATAGGATATATTTGTGCTTGTTCAATTTTCTTTGCACCCTAACCTCTTTCCATTTATGTAATCCTAATCAAGAATTTCTACAAAACGTGCAATGGATAGATTTGTTTTATTACAAATTTCTTTGCACCCTAACCCCTTTCCATTCATGTAATCCTAATCAAAATTTTCTACAAAACGTGCTACGGGATAAAATTGTCCTTTTTTAAATTTCTTCGTACCCTACCCTCTTTCCATTTATGTAATCCTAATGAAGATTTTCTACAAATCGTGCTTTGGGTTATAATTGTCCTTTCTTAAATTTCTTTGTACCCTAACCTCTTTCCATTTATCAAATCCTAATCATGATTTTCTGCAAAACGTGCAATGGATAGATTTGTTTTATTACAAATTTCTTTGCACCCTAACCATTTTCCATTCATGTAATCCTAATCAAAATCTTCTACAAAACGTGCTATGCGATAAAATTGTCCTTTTTTAAATTTCTTCGTACCCTAACCTCTTTCCATTTATGAAATCCTAATCAAGATTTTCTGCAAAACGTGCAATAGGATATATTTGTGCTTGTTCAATTTTCTTTGCACCCTAACCTCTTTCCATTTATGTAATCCTAATCAAGAATTTCTACAAAACGTGCAATGGATAGATTTGTTTCATTACAAATTTCTTTGCACCCTAACCCCTTTCCATTCATGTAATCCTAATCAAGATCTTCTACAAAAAGTGTTATAAGATATAATTGTCCTTTTTGAAATGTGTTCGTGCCCTAACCTCTTTCCATTTATGTAATTCTATTCAAGATCTTCTACAAAACGTGTTACTGGATAAAATTGCCCTTTTTTAAATTTCTTCTTACCCTAACCACTTTCCATTTATGCAATCCTAATCAAGAATTTCTACAAAACGTGCATTGTACAGATTTGTTTTATTACAAATTTCTTTGCACCCTAACCCCTTTCCATTCATGTAATCCTAATCAAAATCTTCTACAAAAAGTGCCATGGGATAAAATTGTCCTTTTTTAAATTTCTTCGTACCTTAACCTCTTTCCATTTATGTAATCCTAATCAAGATTTTCTGCAAAACGTGCAATAGTATATATTTGTGATTGTTCAATTTTCTTTGCACCCTAACCTCTTTCCATTTATGTAATCCTAATCAAGTATTTCTACAAAACGTGCAATGGATAGATTTGTTTTATTACAAATTCCTTTGCACCCTAACCCCTTTCCATTCATGTAATCCTAAGCAAAATCTTCTACAAAAAGTGCTATGGGATAAAATTGTCCTTTTTTAAATTTCTTCGTACCTTAACCTCTTTCCATTTATGTAATCCTAATCAAGATTTTCTGCAAAACGTGCAATAGTATATATTTGTGATTGTTCAATTTTCTTTGCACCCTAACCTCTTTCCATTTATGTAATCCTAATCAAGTATTTCTACAAAACGTGCAATGGATAGATTTGTTTTATTACAAATTTCTTTGCACCCTAACCCCTTTCCATTCATGTAATCCTAATCAAAATCTTCTACAAAAAGTGCTATGGGATAAAATTGTCCTTTTTTAAATTTCTTTGTACCCGAACCTCTTTCCATTTATGTAATCCTAAGCAAGATTTTCTGCGAAACGTGCAATTGATAGATTTGTTTTATTACAAATTTCTTTGCACCCTAACCCCTTTCCAATCATGTAATCCTAATCAAGATCTTCTACAAAAAGTGCTATGGGATAAAATTGTCCTTTTTTAAATTTCTTCGTACCCTAACCTCTTTCCATTTATGTAATCCTAATCAAGATTTCCTACAAAACGTGTTAAGGGATAAAATTGTCCTTTTTAAATTTCTTAGTGCCCTAACCTCTTTCCATTTATGTAATCCTATTCAAGATTTTCTACAAAACGTGTTACGGGATAAAATTGTCCTTTTTTAAATTTCTTCGTACCCTAACCACTTTCCATTTATGTAATCCTAATCAAGATTTTCTACAAAACGTGCAATAGGATATATTTGTGTTTGTTCAATATTTTTGCACCCTAACCTCTTTCCATTTATGTAATCCTAATCAAGAATTTCTACAAAACGTGCAATGGATAGATTTGTTTTATTACAAATTTCTTTGCACCCTAACATCTTTCCATTCATGTTATCCTAATCAAGATTTTCTACAAAACGTGCAATGGGATATATTTTGGCTTGTTCAATTTTCTTTGCACCCTAACCTCTTTCCAATCATGCAGTCCTAATCAACATTTTCTACAAATCGTGTTTTGGGTTAAAATTGTCCTTTTTTAAATTTCTTCTTGCCCTAACCTCTTTCCATTTATGTAATCCTAATCAAGATCTTCTACAAAACGTGCTATGGGATAAAATTGTCCTTTTTTAAATTTCTTCGTGCCCTAACATCTTTCCATTTATGTAATCCTATTCAAGATTTTCTACAAAACGTGTTACGGTATAAAATTGTCCTTTTTTAAATTTCTTCGTACCCTAACCACTTTCCATTTATGTTTTCCTAATCAAGCTTTTCTACAAATTGTGCTTTGGGTTAAAATTGACCTTTTTTAAATTTCTTCGTACCCTTACTTCTTTCCATTTATGTAATCCTAATCAAGATTTTCTACAAAACTTGCTTTGGGGTAAAATTGTCCTTTTTTAAATTTCTTCGTAACCTAACCTCCTTCCATTTACGTTTTCCTAATCAAGCTTTTCTACAAATTGTGCTTTGGGTTAAAATTGTCCTTTTTTAAATTTCTTCGTACCCTAACTTCTTTCCATTTATGTAATCCTAATCAAGATCTTCTACAAAACCTGCTATGGGATAAAATTGTTCTTTTTTAAATTTGTCCGTGCCCTAACCTCTTTCCATTTATGTAATCCTAATCAAGATTTTCTGCAAAACGTGCAATAGGATATATTTGTGCTTGTTCAATTTTCTTTGCACCCTAACCTTTTTCCATTTATGTTTTCCTAATAAAGATTTTCTACAAATCGTGCTTTGGGCTAAAATTGTCCTTTTTTAAATTTCTTCGTGCCCTAACCTCTTTCCATTCATTTAATCCTAATCAAGATCTTCTACAAAACGTGCTATGGGATAAAATTGTCCTTTTTTAAATTTCTTAGCACCCTAACCTCTTTCCATTCATGCAATCCTAATCAAGATTTTCTACAAATCGTGCTTTGGGATAAAATTGTCCTTTTTTAAATTTCTTCGTGCCCTAACCTCTTTCCATTCATTTAATCCTAATCAAGATCTTCTACAAAACGTGCTATGGGTTAAAATTGTCCTTTTTTAAATTTGTTCGTGCCCTAACATCTTCCCATTTATGTAATCCTAATGAAGATTTTCTACAAAACGGGTTACGGGATAAAATTGTCCTTTTTTAAATTTCTTCGTACACCAACCACTTCCCATTTATGTAATCCCAATCAAGATTTTCTACAAAACGTGCTATGGGATAAAATTGTCCTTTTTTAAATTTCTTAGCACCCTAACCTCTTTCCATTCATGCAATCCTAATCAAGATTTTCTACAAATCGTGCTTTGGGTTAAAATTGTCCTTTTTTAAATTTCTTCGTGCCCTAACCTCTTTCCATTCATTTAATCCTAATCAAGATCTTCTACAAAACGTGCTATGGGATAAAATTGTCCTTTTTTAAATTTGTTCGTGCCCTAACATCTTCCCATTTATGTAATCCTAATCAAGATTTTCTACAAAACGTGTTACGGGATAAAATTGTCCTTTTTTAAATTTCTTCGTACCCTAACCACTTCCCATTTATGTAATCCTAATCAAGATCTTCTACAAATCGTGCTTTGGGCTAAAATTGTCCTTTTTTAAATTTCTTTGTACCCTAACCTCGTTCCATTTATGTAATCCTAATCAAGATTTTCTGCAAAACGTGCAATAGGATATATTTGTGCTTGTTCAATTTTCTTTGCATCCTAACCTCTTTCCATTTATGTAATCCTAATCAAGAAATTCTACAAAACGTGCAATGCATAGATTTGTTTTATTACAAATTTCTTTGCACCCTAACCCCTTTCCATTCATGTAATCCTAATCAAAATTTTCTACAAAACGTGCTACGTGATAAAATTGTCCTTTTTTAAATTTCTTCGTACCCTAACCTCTTTCCATTTATGTAATCCTAATGAAGATTTTCTACAAATCGTGCTTTGGGTTATAATTGTCCTTTCTTAAATTTCTTTGTACCCTAACCTCTTTCCATTTATCAAATCCTAATCATGATTTTCTGCAAAACGTGCAATGGATAGATTTGTTTTATTACAAATTTCTTTGCACCCTAACCCTTTTCCATTCATGTATTCCTAATCAAAATCTTCTACAAAACGTGCTATGCGATAAAATTGTCCTTTTTTAAATTTCTTCGTACCCTAACCTCTTTCCATTTATGAAATCCTAATCAAGATTTTCTGCAAAACGTGCAATAGGATATATTTGTGCTTGTTCAATTTTCTTTGCACCCTAACCTCTTTCCATTTATGTAATCCTAATCAAGAATTTCTACAAAACGTGCAATGGATAGATTTGTTTCATTACAAATTTCTTTGCACCCTAACCCCTTTCCATTCATGTAATCCTAATCAAGATCTACTGCAAAAAGTGTTATAAGATATAATTGTCCTTTTTGAAAAGTGTTCGTGCCCTAACCTCTTTCCATTTATGTAATTCTATTCAAGATCTTCTACAAAACGTGTTACTGGATAAAATTGTCCTTTTTTAAATTTCTTCTTACCCTAACCACTTTCCATTTATGTAATCCTAATCAAGAATTTCTACAAAACGTGCAATGGATAGATTTGTTTTATTACAAATTCCTTTGCACCCTAACACCTTTCCATTCATGTAATCCTAATCAAAATCTACTACAAAACGTGCTACGGGATAAAATTGTCCTTTTTTAAATTTCTTCGTACCCTAACCTCTTTCCATTGATGTAATCCTAATCAAGATTTTCTGCAAAACGTGCAATAGGATACATTTGTGCTTGTTCAATTTTCTTTGCACCCTAACCTCTTTCCATTCATGTAATGGTAATCAAGATTTTCTGCAAAACGTGCAATGTACAGATTTGTTTATTACAAATTTCTTTGCACCCTAACCCCTTTCCATTCATGTAATCCTAATCAAAATCTTCTACAAAAAGTGCCATGGGATAAAATTGTCCTTTTTTAAATTTCTTCGTACCCTAACCTCTTTCCATTTATGTAATCCTAATCAAGATTTTCTGCAAAACGTGCAATAGTATATATTTGTGATTGTTCAATTTTCTTTGCACCCTAACCTCTTTCCATTTATGTAATCCTAATCAAGAATTTCTACAAAACGTGCAATGGATAGATTTGTTTCATTACAAATTTCTTTGCACCCTAACCCCTTTCCATTCATGTAATCCTAATCAAGATCTTCTACAAAAAGTGTTATAAGATATAATTGTCCTTTTTGAAATGTGTTCGTGCCCTAACCTCTTTCCATTTATGTAATTCTATTCAAGATCTTCTACAAAACGTGTTACTGGATAAAATTGTCCTTTTTTAAATTTCTTCTTACCCTAACCACTTTCCATTTATGCAATCCTAATCAAGAATTTCTACAAAACGTGCAATGGATAGATTTGTTTTATTACAAATTCCTTTGCACCCTAACACCTTTCCATTCATGTAATCCTAATCAAAATCTACTACAAAACGTGCTACGGGATAAAATTGTCCTTTTTTAAATTTCTTCGTACCCTAACCTCTTTCCATTGATGTAATCCTAATCAAGATTTTCTGCAAAACGTGCAATAGGATACATTTGTGCTTGTTCAATTTTCTTTGCACCCTAACCTCTTTCCATTCATTGAATGCTAATCAAGATTTTCTGCAAAACGTGCATTGTACAGATTTGTTTTATTACAAATTTCTTTGCACCCTAACCCCTTTCCATTCATGTAACCCTAATCAAAATCTTCTACAAAAAGTGCCATGGGATAAAATTGTCCTTTTTTAAATTTCTTCGTACCTTAACCTCTTTCCATTTATGTAATCCTAATCAAGATTTTCTGCAAAACGTGCAATAGGATATATTTGTGCTTGTTCAATTTTCTTTGCACCCTAACCTCTTTCCATTTATGTAATCCTAATCAAGAATTTCTACAAAACGTGCAATGGATAGATTTGTTTTATTACAAATTTCTTTGCACCCTAACCCCTTTCCATTCATGTAATCCTAATCAAAATTTTCTACAAAACGTGCTACGGGATAAAATTGTCCTTTTTTAAATTTCTTCGTACCCTAACCTCTTTCCATTTATGTAATCCTAATGAAGATTTTCTACAAATCGTGCTTTGGGTTATAATTGTCCTTTCTTAAATTTCTTTGTACCCTAACCTCTTTCCATTTATCAAATCCTAATCATGATTTTCTGCAAAACGTGCAATGGATAGATTTGTTTTATTACAAATTTCTTTGCACCCTAACCCTTTTCCATTAATGTATTCCTAATCAAAATCTTCTACAAAACGTGCTATGCGATAAAATTGTCCTTTTTTAAATTTCTTCGTACCCTAACCTCTTTCCATTTATGTAATTCTATTCAAGATCTTCTACAAAACGTGTTACTGGATAAAATTGTCCTTTTTTAAATTTCTTCTTACCCTAACCACTTTCCATTTATGTAATCCTAATCAAGAATTTCTACAAAACGTGCAATGGATAGATTTGTTTTATTACAAATTCCTTTGCACCCTAACACCTTTCCATTCATGTAATCCTAATCAAGATCTTCTACAAAACGTGCTATGGGATAAAATTGTTCTTTTTTAAATTTGTTCGTGCCCTAACCTCTTTCCATTTATGTAATCCTAATAAAGATTTTCTACAAATCGTGCTTTGGGTTAAAATTGTCCTTTTTTAAATTTCTTTGTACCCTAACCTCTTACCATTTATGTAATCCTAATCAAGATTTTCTGCAAAACGTGCAATAGGATATATTTGTGCTTGTTCAATTTTCTTTGCACCCTAACCTCTTTCCATTTATGTAATCCTAATCAAGAATTTCTACAAAACGTGCAATGGATAGATTTGTTTTATTACAAATTTCTTTGCACCCTAACCCCTTTCCATTCATGTAATCCTAATCAAAATTTTCTACAAAACGTGCTACGGGATAAAATTGTCCTTTTTTAAATTTCTTCGTACCCTAACCTCTTTCCATTTATGTAATCCTAATGAAGATTTTCTACAAATCGTGCTTTGGGTTATAATTGTCCTTTCTTAAATTTCTTTGTACCAAAACCTCTTTCCATTTATCAAATCCTAATCATGATTTTCTGCAAAACGTGCAATGGATAGATTTGTTTTATTACAAATTTCTTTGCACCCTAACCCTTTTCCATTAATGTATTCCTAATCAAAATCTTCTACAAAACGTGCTATGCGATAAAATTGTCCTTTTTTAAATTTCTTCGTACCCTAACCTCTTTCCATTTATGTAATTCTATTCAAGATCTTCTACAAAACGTGTTACTGGATAAAATTGTCCTTTTTTAAATTTCTTCTTACCCTAACCACTTTCCATTTATGTAATCCTAATCAAGAATTTCTACAAAACGTGCAATGGATAGATTTGTTTTATTACAACTTCCTTTGCACCCTAACACCTTTCCGTTCATGTAATCCTAATCAAAATCTACTACAAAACGTGCTACGGGATAAAATTGTCCTTTTTTAAATTTCTTCGTACCCTAACCTCTTTCCATTGATGTAATCCTAATCAAGATTTTCTGCAAAACGTGCAATAGCTTACATTTGTGCTTGTTCAATTTTCTTTGCACCCTAACCTCTTTCCATTCATGTAATGGTAATCAAGATTTTCTGCAAAACGTGCAATGTACAGATTTGTTTTATTACAAATTTCTTTGCACCCTAACCCCTTTCCATTCATGTAATCCTAATCAAAATCTTCTACAAAAAGTGCCATGGGATAAAATTGTCCTTTTTTAAATTTCTTCGTACCCTAACCTCTTTCCATTTATGTAATCCTAATCAAGAATTTCTGCAAAACGTGCAATAGGATATATTTGAGCTTGTTCAATTTTCTTTGCACCCTAACCTCTTTCCATTCATGTAATCCTAATAAAGGTGTTCTACAAATCTTGCTTTGGGTTAAAATTGTCCTTTTTTAAATTTCTTTGTACCCGAACCTCTTTCCATTTATGTAATCCTAAGCAAGATTTTCTGCGAAACGTGCAATGGATAGATTTGTTTTATTACAAATTTCTTTGCACCCTAACCCCTTTCCATTCATGTAATCCTAATCAAGATCTTCTACAAAAAGTGCTATGGGATAAAATTGTCCTTTTTTAAATTTCTTCGTACCCTAACCTCTTTCCATTTATGTAATCCTAATAAAGATTTTCTGCAAAACGTGAAATAGGATATATTTGTGCTTTTTCAATTTTCTTTGCACCCTAACCTCTTTCCATTTATGTAATCCTATTCAAGATTTTCTACAAAACGTGTTACGGGATAAAATTGTCCTTTTTTAAATTTCTTCGTACCCTAACCACTTTCCATTTATGTAATCCTAATCAACAATTTCTACAAAACGTGCAATGGATAGATTTGTTTTATTACAATTTTCTTTGCACCCTAACATCTTTCCATTCATGTTATCCTAATCAAGATTTTCTACAAAACGTGCAATGGGATATATTTTTGCTTGTTCAATTTTCTTTGCACCCTAACCTCTTTCCAATCATGCAGTCCTAATCAAAATTTTCTACAAATCGTGCTTTGGGTTAAAATTGTCCTTTTTTAAATTTCTTCGTGCCCTAACCTCTTTCCATTTATGTAATCCTAATCAAGATCTTCTACAAAACGTGCTATGGGATAAAATTGTCCTTTTTTAAATTTGTTCGTGCCCTAACATCTTTCCATTTATGTAATCCTATTCAAGATTTTCTACAAAACGTGTTACGGGATAAAATTGTCCTTTTTTAAATTTCTTCGTACCCTAACCACTTTCCATTTATTTAATCCTAATCAAGATTTTCTACAAAACTTGCTATGGGATAAAATTGTCCTTTTTTAAATTTCTTCGTAACCTAACCTCTTTCCATTTATGTTTTCCTAATCAAGCTTTTCTACAAATTGTGCTTTGGGTTAAAATTGTCCTTTTTTAAATTTCTTCGTACCCTTACTTCTTTCCATTTATGTAATCCTAATCAAGATTTTCTACAAAACTTGCTATGGGATAAGATTGTCCTTTTTAAAATTTCTTCGTACCCTAACCACTTTCCATTTATTTAATCCTAATCAAGATTTTCTACAAAACTTGCTATGGGATAAAATTGTCCTTTTTTAAATTTCTTCGTAACCTAACCTCTTTCCATTTATGTTTTCCTAATCAAGCTTTTCTACAAATTGTGCTTTGGGTTAAAATTGTCCTTTTTTAAATTTCTTCGTACCCTAACTTCTTTCCATTTATGTAATCCTAATCAAGACTTTCTACAAAAAGTGCTATAAGATAAAATTGTCCTTTTGGAAATGTGTTCGTGCCCTAACCTGTTTCCATTTATGTAATTCTATTCAAGATTTTCTACAAAACGTGTTACGGGATAAAATTGTCCTTTTTTAAATTTCTTCGTACCCTAACTTCTTTCCATTTATGTACTCCTAATCAAGATCTTCTACAAAACGTGCTATGGGATAAAATTGTTCTTTTTTAAATTTGTTCGTGCCCTAACCTCTTTCCATTTATGTAATCCTAATCAAGATTTTCTACAAAACGTGCTATGGGATAAAATTGTCCTTTTTTAAATTTCTTAGCACCCTAACCTCTTTCCATTCATGTAATCATAATCAAGATTTTCTACAAATCGTGCTTTGGGTTAAAATTGTCCTTTTTTAAATTTCTTCGTGCCCTAACCTCTTTCCATTCATTTAATCCTAATCAAGATCTTCTACAAAACGTGCTATGGGATAAAATTGTCCTTTTTTAAATTTGTTCGTGCCCTAACATCTTCCCATTTATGTAATCCTAATCAAGATTTTCTACAAAACGTGTTACGGGATAAAATTGTCCTTTTTTAAATTTCTTCGTACCCTAACCACTTCCCATTTATGTAATCCTAATCAAGATCTTCTACAAATCGTGCTTTGGGATAAAATTGCCCTTTTTTAAATTTCTTTGTACCCTAACCTCGTTCCATTTATGTAATCCTAATCAAGATTTTCTGCAAAACGTGCAATAGGATATATTTGTGCTTGTTCAATCTTCTTTGCACCCTAACCTCTTTCCATTTATGTAATCCTAATCAAGAATTTCTACAAAACGTGCAATGGATAGATTTGTTTTATTACAAATTTCTTTGCACCCTAACCCCTTTCCATTCATGTAATCCTAATCAAAATTTTCTACAAAACGTGCTACGGGATAAAATTGTCCTTTTTTAAATTTCTTCGTACCCTAACTTCTTTCCATTTATGTAATCCTAATGAAGATTTTCTACAAATCGTGCTTTGGGTTATAATTGTCCTTTCTTAAATTTCTTTGTACCCTAACCTCTTTCCATTTATCAAATCCTAATCATGATTTTCTGCAAAACGTGCAATGGATAGATTTGTTTTATTACAAATTTCTTTGCACCCTAACCCTTTCCATTCATGTAATCCTAATTAAGATCTTCTACAAAAAGTGCTATGGGATAAAATTGTCCTTTTTTAAATTTCTTCGTACCCTAACCTCTTTCCATTTATGTAATCCTAATCAAGATTTTCTGCAAAACGTGCAATAGGATATATTTGTGTTTGTTCAATATTCTTTGCACCCTAACCTCTTTCCATTTATGTAATCCTAATCAAGAATTTCTACAAAACGTGCAATGGATAGATTTGTTTTATTACAAATTTCTTTGCACCCTAACATCTTTCCATTCATGTTATCCTAATCAAGATTTTCTACAAAACGTGCAATGGGATATATTTCTGCTTGTTCAATTTTCTTTGCACCCTAACCTCTTTCCAATCATGCAGTCCTAATCAACATTTTCTACAAATCGTGCTTTGGGTTAAAATTGTCCTTTTTTAAATTTCTTCGTGCCCTAACCTCTTTCCATTTATGTAATCCTAATCAAGATCTTCTACAAAACTTGCTATGGGATAAAATTGTCCTTTTTTAAATTTCTTCGTAACCTAACCTCTTTCCATTTATGTTTTCCTAATCAAGCTTTTCTACAAATTGTGCTTTGGGTTAAAATTGTCCTTTTCTAAATTTCTTCGTACCCTAACTTCTTTCCATTTATGTAATCCTAATCAAGATTTTCTACAAAAAGTGCTATGGGATAAAATTGTCCTTTTTGAAATGTGTTCGTGCCCTAACCTCTTTCCATTTATGTAATCCTAATCAAGATTTTCTACAAAACGTGCTATGGGATAAAATTGTCCTTTTTTAAATTTCTTCGTACCCTAACCTCTTTCTATTTATGTAATCCTAATCAAGATATTCTGCAAAACGTGCAATATGATATAATTGTGCTTGTTCAATTTTCTTTGCACCCTAACCTCTTTCCATTTATGTAATCCTAATCAAGAATTTCTACAAAACGTGCAATGGATAGATTTGTTTTATTACAAATTTCTTTGCACCCTAACCCCTTTCCATTCATGTAATCCTAATCAAGATCTTCTACAAAACGTTCTATAGGATAAAGTGCTATGGGATAAAATTGTCCTTTTTTAAATTTGTTCGTGCCCTAACCTCTTTCCATTTATGTAGTCCTATTCAAGATTTTCTACAAAACGTGTTACGGGATAAAATTGTCCTTTTCAAATTTCTTAGTACCTTAACCTCTTTCCATTTATGTAATCCTAATCAAGATTTTCTACAAAAAGTGCTATGGGATAAAACTGTCCTTTTTAAAATGTGTTAATGCCCTAACCTCTTTCCATTTATGTAATCCTAATCAAGATTTTCTACAAAACGTGCTATGGGATAAAATTGTGCTTTTTTAAATTTCTTCGTACCCTAACCTCTTTCCATTTATGTTTTCCTAATCAACGTTTTCTACATATTGTGCTTTGGGTTAACATTGTCCTTTTTTAAATTTCTTTGTACCCTAACCTCATTCCATTTATGTAATCCTAATCAAGATCTTCTACAAAACGTGCTATAGGATAAATTTGTTCTTTTTTAAATTTGTTCATGCCCTAATCTCTTTCCATTTAAGTAACCCTATTCAAGATTTTCTACAAATCGTGCTATGGGATAAAAATGTCCTTTTTTAAATTTCTTCTTACCATAACCTCTTTCTATTTATGTAATCCTAATTAAGATATTCTGCAAAACGTGCAATAGGATATATTTGTGCTTGTTCAATTTTCTTTGTACCCTAACCTCTTTCCATTTATGTAATCCTAATAAAGATTTTCTACAAATCGTTCTTTGGGTTAAAATTGTCCTTTTTTAAATTTCTTTGTACCCTAACCTCTTTCCATTTATGTAATCCTAATCAAGAATTTCTGCAAAACGTGCAATGGATAGATGAGTTTTATTACAAATTTCTTTGCACTCTAACCCCTTTCCATTCATGTAATCCTAATCAAAATCTTCTACAAAACGTGCTATGGGATAAAATTGTCCTTTTTTAAATTTCTTCGTACCCTAACCTCTTTCCATTTATGTAATCCTAATCAAGATTTTCTGCAAAACGTGCAATAGGATATATTTGTGCTTGTTCAATTTTCTTTGCACCCTAACCTCTTTCTATTTATGTAATCCTATTCAAGATTTTCTACAAAACCTGTTACGGGATAAAATTGTCCTTTTTAAATTTCTTAGTACACTAACCTCTTTCCATTTATGTAATCCTAATCAAGATTTTCTACAAAACGTGCTATGGGATGTAATTGTTCTTTTTTAAATTTCTTCGTACACTAACCTCTTTCCATTTATGTAATCCTAATCAAGATCTTCTAAAAAACGTGCAATGGGATAAAATTGTCCCTTTTTAAATTTCTTCGTACCCTAACCACTTTCCATTTATGTAATCCTAATCAAGATTTTCTACAAAACGTGCTATGGGATGAAATTGTCCCGTTTTAAATTTCTTCGTACCCTAACCTCATTCCATTTATGTAATCCTATTCAAGATTTTTTAAAAAACGTGCTACGGGATAAAATTGTCCTCTTTTAAATTTTTTCGTACCCTAACCACTTTCTATTTATGTAATCCTAATCAAGATCTTCTACAAAACGTGCTATGGGATAAAATCGTCCTTTTTTAAATTTGTTCGTGACCTAATATCTTTCCATTTATGTAATCCTAATCAAGATTTTCTACAAAACGTGTTACGGGATAAAATTGTCCTTTTTTAAATTTCTTCGTACCCCAACCACTTCCCATTTATGTAATCTTAATCAAGATTTTCTACAAAACGTGCTATGGGATAAAATTGTCCTTTTTTTAAATTTCTTAGCACCCTAACCTCTTTCTATTCATGCAATCCTAATCAAGATTTTCTACAAATCGTGCTTTGGGTTAAAATTGTCCTTTTTTAAATTTCTTCGTGCCCTAACCTCTTTCCATTCATTTTATCCTAATCAAGATCTTCTACAAAACATTTTCTACAATTCGTGCTTTGGGTTAAAATTGTCCTTTTTTAAATTTGTTCGTGCCCTAACATCTTCCCATTTATGTAATCCTAATCAAGATTTTCTACAAAACGTGTTACGGGATAAAATTGTCCTTTTTTAAATTTCTTCGTACCCTAACCACTTCCCATTTATGTAATCCTAATCAAGATCTTCTACAAATCGTGCTTTGGGATAAAATTGTCCTTTTTTAAATTTCTTTGTACCCTAACCTCGTTCCATTTATGTAATCCTAATCAAGATTTTCTGCAAAACGTGTAATAGGATATATTTGTGCTTGTTCAATTTTCTTTGCACCCTAACCTCTTTCCATTTATGTAATCCTAATCAAGAATTTCTACAAAACGTGCAATGGATAGATTTGTTTTATTACAAATTTCTTTGCACCCTAACCCCTTTCCATTCATGTAATCCTAATCAAAATTTTCTACAAAACGTGCTACGGGATAAAATTGTCCTTTTTTAAATTTCTTCGTACCCTACCCTCTTTCCATTCATGTAATCCTAATCAAAATTTTCTACAAAACGTGCTATGGGATAAAATTGTTCTTTTTTAAATTTGTTCGTGCCCTAACCTCTTTCCATTTATGTAATCCTAATAAAGATTTTCTACAAATCGTGCTTTGGGTTAAAATTGTCCTTTTTAAATTTCTTTGTACCCTAACCTCTTTCCATTTATGTAATCCTAATCAAGATTTTCTGCAAAACGTGTAATAGGATATATTTGTGCTTGTTCAATTTTCTTTGCACCCTAACCTCTTTCCATTTATGTAATCCTAATCAAGAATTTCTACAAAACGTGCAATGGATAGATTTGTTTTATTACAAATTTCTTTGCACCCTAACCCCTTTCCATTCATGTAATCCTAATCAAAATTTTCTACAAAACGTGCTACGGGATAAAATTGTCCTTTTTTAAATTTCTTCGTACCCTACCCTCTTACCATTTATGTAATCCTAATGAAGATTTTCTACAAATCGTGCTTTGGGTTATAATTGTCCTTTCTTAAATTTCTTTGTACCCTAACCTCTTTCCATTTATCAAATCCTAATCATGATTTTCTGCAAAACGTTCAATGGATAGATTTGTTTTATTACAAATTTCTTTGCACCCTAACCATTTTCCATTCATGTAATCCTAATCAAAATCTTCTACAAAACGTGCTATGCGATAAAATTGTCCTTTTTTAAATTTCTTCGTACCCTAACCTCTTTCCATTTATGAAATCCTAATCAAGATTTTCTGCAAAACGTGCAATAGGATATATTTGTGCTTGTTCAATTTTCTTTGCACCCTAACCTCTTTCCATTTATGTAATCCTAATCAAGAATTTCTACAAAACGTGCAATGGATAGATTTGTTTCATTACAAATTTCTTTGCACCCTAACCCCTTTCCATTCATGTAATTCTAATCAAGATCTTCTACAAAAAGTGTTATAAGATATAATTGTCCTTTTTGAAATGTGTTCGTGCCCTAACCTCTTTCCATTTATGTAATTCTATTCAAGATCTTCTACAAAACGTGTTACTGGATAAAATTGTCCTTTTTTAAATTTCTTCTTACCCTAACCACTTTCCATTTATGCAATCCTAATCAAGAATTTCTACAAAACGTGCATTGTACAGATTTGTTTTATTACAAATTTCTTTGCACCCTAACCCCTTTCCATTCATGTAATCCTAATCAAAATCTTCTACAAAAAGTGCCATGGGATAAAATTGTCCTTTTTTAAATTTCTTCGTACCTTAACCTCTTTCCATTTATGTAATCCTAATCAAGATTTTCTGCAAAACGTGCAATAGTATATATTTGTGATTGTTCAATTTTCTTTGCACCCTAACCTCTTTCCATTTATGTAATCCTAATCAAGTATTTCTACAAAACGTGCAATGGATAGATTTGTTTTATTACAAATTCCTTTGCACCCTAACCCCTTTCCATTCATGTAATCCTAATCAAAATCTTCTACAAAAAGTGCTATGGGATAAAATTGTCCTTTTTTAAATTTCTTCGTACCTTAACCTCTTTCCATTTATGTAATCCTAATCAAGATTTTCTGCAAAACGTGCAATAGTATATATTTGTGATTGTTCAATTTTCTTTGCACCCTAACCTCTTTCCATTTATGTAATCCTAATCAAGTATTTCTACAAAACGTGCAATGGATAGATTTGTTTTATTACAAATTTCTTTGCACCCTAACCCCTTTCCATTCATGTAATCCTAATCAAAATCTTCTACAAAAAGTGCTATGGGATAAAATTGTCCTTTTTTAAATTTCTTTGTACCCGAACCTCTTTCCATTTATGTAATCCTAAGCAAGATTTTCTGCGAAACGTGCAATTGATAGATTTGTTTTATTACAAATTTCTTTGCACCCTAACCCCTTTCCAATCATGTAATCCTAATCAAGATCTTCTACAAAAAGTGCTATGGGATAAAATTGTCCTTTTTTAAATTTCTTCGTACCCTAACCTCTTTCCATTTATGTAATCCTAATCAAGATTTCCTACAAAACGTGTTAAGGGATAAAATTGTCCTTTTTAAATTTCTTAGTGCCCTAACCTCTTTCCATTTATGTAATCCTATTCAAGATTTTCTACAAAACGTGTTAAGGGATAAAATTGTCCTTTTTTAAATTTCTTCGTACCCTAACCACTTTCCATTTATGTAATCCTAATCAAGATTTTCTACAAAACGTGCAATAGGATATATTTGTGTTTGTTCAATATTCTTTGCACCCTAACCTCTTTCCATTTATGTAATCCTAATCAAGAATTTCTACAAAACGTGCAATGGATAGATTTGTTTTATTACAAATTTCTTTGCACCCTAACATCTTTCCATTCATGTTATCCTAATCAAGATTTTCTACAAAACGTGCAATGGGATATATTTTGGCTTGTTCAATTTTCTTTGCACCCTAACCTCTTTCCAATCATGCAGTCCTAATCAACATTTTCTACAAATCGTGTTTTGGGTTAAAATTGTCCTTTTTTAAATTTCTTCGTGCCCTAACCTCTTTCCATTTATGTAATCCTAATCAAGATCTTCTACAAAACGTGCTATGGGATAAAATTGTCCTTTTTTAAATTTCTTCGTGCCCTAACATCTTTCCATTTATGTAATCCTATTCAAGATTTTCTACAAAACGTGTTACGGTATAAAATTGTCCTTTTTTAAATTTCTTCGTACCCTAACCACTTTCCATTTATGTTTTCCTAATCAAGCTTTTCTACAAATTGTGCTTTGGGTTAAAATTGACCTTTTTTAAATTTCTTCGTACCCTTACTTCTTTCCATTTATGTAATCCTAATCAAGATTTTCTACAAAACTTGCTTTGGGATAAAATTGTCCTTTTTTAAATTTCTTCGTAACCTAACCTCCTTCCATTTACGTTTTCCTAATCAAGCTTTTCTACAAATTGTGCTTTGGGTTAAAATTGTCCTTTTTTAAATTTCTTCGTACCCTAACTTCTTTCCATTTATGTAATCCTAATCAAGATCTTCTACAAAACCTGCTATGGGATAAAATTGTTCTTTTTTAAATTTGTCCGTGCCCTAACCTCTTTCCATTTATGTAATCCTAATCAAGATTTTCTGCAAAACGTGCAATAGGATATATTTGTGCTTGTTCAATTTTCTTTGCACCCTAACCTTTTTCCATTTATGTTTTCCTAATAAAGATTTTCTACAAATCGTGCTTTGGGCTAAAATTGTCCTTTTTTAAATTTCTTCGTGCCCTAACCTCTTTCCATTCATTTAATCCTAATCAAGATCTTCTACAAAACGTGCTATGGGATAAAATTGTCCTTTTTTAAATTTCTTAGCACCCTAACCTCTTTCCATTCATGCAATCCTAATCAAGATTTTCTACAAATCGTGCTTTGGGATAAAATTGTCCTTTTTTAAATTTCTTCGTGCCCTAACCTCTTTCCATTCATTTAATCCTAATCAAGATCTTCTACAAAACGTGCTATGGGTTAAAATTGTCCTTTTTTAAATTTGTTCGTGCCCTAACATCTTCCCATTTATGTAATCCTAATGAAGATTTTCTACAAAACGGGTTACGGGATAAAATTGTCCTTTTTTAAATTTCTTCGTACACCAACCACTTCCCATTTATGTAATCCCAATCAAGATTTTCTACAAAACGTGCTATGGGATAAAATTGTCCTTTTTTAAATTTCTTAGCACCCTAACCTCTTTCCATTCATGCAATCCTAATCAAGATTTTCTACAAATCGTGCTTTGGGTTAAAATTGTCCTTTTTTAAATTTCTTCGTGCCCTAACCTCTTTCCATTCATTTAATCCTAATCAAGATCTTCTACAAAACGTGCTATGGGATAAAATTGTCCTTTTTTAAATTTGTTCGTGCCCTAACATCTTCCCATTTATGTAATCCTAATCAAGATTTTCTACAAAACGTGTTACGGGATAAAATTGTCCTTTTTTAAATTTCTTCGTACCCTAACCACTTCCCATTTATGTAATCCTAATCAAGATCTTCTACAAATCGTGCTTTGGGCTAAAATTGTCCTTTTTTAAATTTCTTTGTACCCTAACCTCGTTCCATTTATGTAATCCTAATCAAGATTTTCTGCAAAACGTGCAATAGGATATATTTGTGCTTGTTCAATTTTCTTTGCATCCTAACCTCTTTCCATTTATGTAATCCTAATCAAGAAATTCTACAAAACGTGCAATGCATAGATTTGTTTTATTACAAATTTCTTTGCACCCTAACCCCTTTCCATTCATGTAATCCTAATCAAAATTTTCTACAAAACGTGCTACGTGATAAAATTGTCCTTTTTTAAATTTCTTCGTACCCTAACCTCTTTCCATTTATGTAATCCTAATGAAGATTTTCTACAAATCGTGCTTTGGGTTATAATTGTCCTTTCTTAAATTTCTTTGTACCCTAACCTCTTTCCATTTATCAAATCCTAATCATGATTTTCTGCAAAACGTGCAATGGATAGATTTGTTTTATTACAAATTTCTTTGCACCCTAACCCTTTTCCATTCATGTATTCCTAATCAAAATCTTCTACAAAACGTGCTATGCGATAAAATTGTCCTTTTTTAAATTTCTTCGTACCCTAACCTCTTTCCATTTATGAAATCCTAATCAAGATTTTCTGCAAAACGTGCAATAGGATATATTTGTGCTTGTTCAATTTTCTTTGCACCCTAACCTCTTTCCATTTATGTAATCCTAATCAAGAATTTCTACAAAACGTGCAATGGATAGATTTGTTTCATTACAAATTTCTTTGCACCCTAACCCCTTTCCATTCATGTAATCCTAATCAAGATCTACTGCAAAAAGTGTTATAAGATATAATTGTCCTTTTTGAAAAGTGTTCGTGCCCTAACCTCTTTCCATTTATGTAATTCTATTCAAGATCTTCTACAAAACGTGTTACTGGATAAAATTGTCCTTTTTTAAATTTCTTCTTACCCTAACCACTTTCCATTTATGTAATCCTAATCAAGAATTTCTACAAAACGTGCAATGGATAGATTTGTTTTATTACAAATTCCTTTGCACCCTAACACCTTTCCATTCATGTAATCCTAATCAAAATCTACTACAAAACGTGCTACGGGATAAAATTGTCCTTTTTTAAATTTCTTCGTACCCTAACCTCTTTCCATTGATGTAATCCTAATCAAGATTTTCTGCAAAACGTGCAATAGGATACATTTGTGCTTGTTCAATTTTCTTTGCACCCTAACCTCTTTCCATTCATGTAATGGTAATCAAGATTTTCTGCAAAACGTGCAATGTACAGATTTGTTTATTACAAATTTCTTTGCACCCTAACCCCTTTCCATTCATGTAATCCTAATCAAAATCTTCTACAAAAAGTGCCATGGGATAAAATTGTCCTTTTTTAAATTTCTTCTTACCCTAACCTCTTTCCATTTATGTAATCCTAATCAAGATTTTCTGCAAAACGTGCAATAGTATATATTTGTGATTGTTCAATTTTCTTTGCACCCTAACCTCTTTCCATTTATGTAATCCTAATCAAGAATTTCTACAAAACGTGCAATGGATAGATTTGTTTCATTACAAATTTCTTTGCACCCTAACCCCTTTCCATTCATGTAATCCTAATCAAGATCTTCTACAAAAAGTGTTATAAGATATAATTGTCCTTTTTGAAATGTGTTCGTGCCCTAACCTCTTTCCATTTATGTAATTCTATTCAAGATCTTCTACAAAACGTGTTACTGGATAAAATTGTCCTTTTTTAAATTTCTTCTTACCCTAACCACTTTCCATTTATGCAATCCTAATCAAGAATTTCTACAAAACGTGCAATGGATAGATTTGTTTTATTACAAATTCCTTTGCACCCTAACACCTTTCCATTCATGTAATCCTAATCAAAATCTACTACAAAACGTGCTACGGGATAAAATTGTCCTTTTTTAAATTTCTTCGTACCCTAACCTCTTTCCATTGATGTAATCCTAATCAAGATTTTCTGCAAAACGTGCAATAGGATACATTTGTGCTTGTTCAATTTTCTTTGCACCCTAACCTCTTTCCATTCATTGAATGCTAATCAAGATTTTCTGCAAAACGTGCATTGTACAGATTTGTTTTATTACAAATTTCTTTGCACCCTAACCCCTTTCCATTCATGTAACCCTAATCAAAATCTTCTACAAAAAGTGCCATGGGATAAAATTGTCCTTTTTTAAATTTCTTCGTACCTTAACCTCTTTCCATTTATGTAATCCTAATCAAGATTTTCTGCAAAACGTGCAATAGGATATATTTGTGCTTGTTCAATTTTCTTTGCACCCTAACCTCTTTCCATTTATGTAATCCTAATCAAGAATTTCTACAAAACGTGCAATGGATAGATTTGTTTTATTACAAATTTCTTTGCACCCTAACCCCTTTCCATTCATGTAATCCTAATCAAAATTTTCTACAAAACGTGCTACGGGATAAAATTGTCCTTTTTTAAATTTCTTCGTACCCTAACCTCTTTCCATTTATGTAATCCTAATGAAGATTTTCTACAAATCGTGCTTTGGGTTATAATTGTCCTTTCTTAAATTTCTTTGTACCCTAACCTCTTTCCATTTATCAAATCCTAATCATGATTTTCTGCAAAACGTGCAATGGATAGATTTGTTTTATTACAAATTTCTTTGCACCCTAACCCTTTTCCATTAATGTATTCCTAATCAAAATCTTCTACAAAACGTGCTATGCGATAAAATTGTCCTTTTTTAAATTTCTTCGTACCCTAACCTCTTTCCATTTATGTAATTCTATTCAAGATCTTCTACAAAACGTGTTACTGGATAAAATTGTCCTTTTTTAAATTTCTTCTTAACCTAACCACTTTCCATTTATGTAATCCTAATCAAGAATTTCTACAAAACGTGCAATGGATAGATTTGTTTTATTACAAATTCCTTTGCACCCTAACACCTTTCCATTCATGTAATCCTAATCAAGATCTTCTACAAAACGTGCTATGGGATAAAATTGTTCTTTTTTAAATTTGTTCGTGCCCTAACCTCTTTCCATTTATGTAATCCTAATAAAGATTTTCTACAAATCGTGCTTTGGGTTAAAATTGTCCTTTTTTAAATTTCTTTGTACCCTAACCTCTTACCATTTATGTAATCCTAATCAAGATTTTCTGCAAAACGTGCAATAGGATATATTTGTGCTTGTTCAATTTTCTTTGCACCCTAACCTCTTTCCATTTATGTAATCCTAATCAAGAATTTCTACAAAACGTGCAATGGATAGATTTGTTTTATTACAAATTTCTTTGCACCCTAACCCCTTTCCATTCATGTAATCCTAATCAAAATTTTCTACAAAACGTGCTACGGGATAAAATTGTCCTTTTTTAAATTTCTTCGTACCCTAACCTCTTTCCATTTATGTAATCCTAATGAAGATTTTCTACAAATCGTGCTTTGGGTTATAATTGTCCTTTCTTAAATTTCTTTGTACCCTAACCTCTTTCCATTTATCAAATCCTAATCATGATTTTCTGCAAAACGTGCAATGGATAGATTTGTTTTATTACAAATTTCTTTGCACCCTAACCCTTTTCCATTAATGTATTCCTAATCAAAATCTTCTACAAAACGTGCTATGCGATAAAATTGTCCTTTTTTAAATTTCTTCGTACCCTAACCTCTTTCCATTTATGTAATGCTATTCAAGATCTTCTACAAAACGTGTTACTGGATAAAATTGTCCTTTTTTAAATTTCTTCTTACCCTAACCACTTTCCATTTATGTAATCCTAATCAAGAATTTCTACAAAACGTGCAATGGATAGATTTGTTTTATTACAACTTCCTTTGCACCCTAACACCTTTCCGTTCATGTAATCCTAATCAAAATCTACTACAAAACGTGCTACGGGATAAAATTGTCCTTTTTTAAATTTCTTCGTACCCTAACCTCTTTCCATTGATGTAATCCTAATCAAGATTTTCTGCAAAACGTGCAATAGCTTACATTTGTGCTTGTTCAATTTTCTTTGCACCCTAACCTCTTTCCATTCATGTAATGGTAATCAAGATTTTCTGCAAAACGTGCAATGTACAGATTTGTTTTATTACAAATTTCTTTGCACCCTAACCCCTTTCCATTCATGTAATCCTAATCAAAATCTTCTACAAAAAGTGCCATGGGATAAAATTGTCCTTTTTTAAATTTCTTCGTACCCTAACCTCTTTCCATTTATGTAATCCTAATCAAGAATTTCTGCAAAACGTGCAATAGGATATATTTGAGCTTGTTCAATTTTCTTTGCACCCTAACCTCTTTCCATTCATGTAATCCTAATAAAGGTGTTCTACAAATCTTGCTTTGGGTTAAAATTGTCCTTTTTTAAATTTCTTTGTACCCGAACCTCTTTCCATTTATGTAATCCTAAGCAAGATTTTCTGCGAAACGTGCAATGGATAGATTTGTTTTATTACAAATTTCTTTGCACCCTAACCCCTTTCCATTCATGTAATCCTAATCAAGATCTTCTACAAAAAGTGCTATGGGATAAAATTGTCCTTTTTTAAATTTCTTCGTACCCTAACCTCTTTCCATTTATGTAATCCTAATAAAGATTTTCTGCAAAACGTGAAATAGGATATATTTGTGCTTTTTCAATTTTCTTTGCACCCTAACCTCTTTCCATTTATGTAATCCTAATCAAGATTTTCTACAAAACGTGTTACGGGATAAAATTGTCCTTTTTTAAATTTCTTCGTACCCTAACCACTTTCCATTTATGTAATCCTAATCAACAATTTCTACAAAACGTGCAATGGATAGATTTGTTTTATTACAATTTTCTTTGCACCCTAACATCTTTCCATTCATGTTATCCTAATCAAGATTTTCTACAAAACGTGCAATGGGATATATTTTTGCTTGTTCAATTTTCTTTGCACCCTAACCTCTTTCCAATCATGCAGTCCTAATCAAAATTTTCTACAAATCGTGCTTTGGGTTAAAATTGTCCTTTTTTAAATTTCTTCGTGCCCTAACCTCTTTCCATTTATGTAATCCTAATCAAGATCTTCTACAAAACGTGCTATGGGATAAAATTGTCCTTTTTTAAATTTGTTCGTGCCCTAACATCTTTCCATTTATGTAATCCTATTCAAGATTTTCTACAAAACTTGTTACGGGATAAAATTGTCCTTTTTTAAATTTCTTCGTACCCTAACCACTTTCCATTTATTTAATCCTAATCAAGATTTTCTACAAAACTTGCTATGGGATAAAATTGTCCTTTTTTAAATTTCTTCGTAACCTAACCTCTTTCCATTTATGTTTTCCTAATCAAGCTTTTCTACAAATTGTGCTTTGGGTTAAAATTGTCCTTTTTTAAATTTCTTCGTACCCTTACTTCTTTCCATTTATGTAATCCTAATCAAGATTTTCTACAAAACTTGCTATGGGATAAGATTGTCCTTTTTAAAATTTCTTCGTACCCTAACCACTTTCCATTTATTTAATCCTAATCAAGATTTTCTACAAAACTTGCTATGGGATAAAATTGTCCTTTTTTAAATTTCTTCGTAACCTAACCTCTTTCCATTTATGTTTTCCTAATCAAGCTTTTATACAAATTGTGCTTTGGGTTAAAATTGTCCTTTTTTAAATTTCTTCGTACCCTAACTTCTTTCCATTTATGTAATCCTAATCAAGACTTTCTACAAAAAGTGCTATAAGATAAAATTGTCCTTTTGGAAATGTGTTCGTGCCCTAACCTGTTTCCATTTATGTAATTCTATTCAAGATTTTCTACAAAACGTGTTACGGGATAAAATTGTCCTTTTTTAAATTTCTTCGTACCCTAACCTCTTTCCATTTATGTACTCCTAATCAAGATCTTCTACAAAACGTGCTATGGGATAAAATTGTTCTTTTTTAAATTTGTTCGTGCCCTAACCTCTTTCCATTTATGTAATCCTAATCAAGATTTTCTACAAAACGTGCTATGGGATAAAATTGTCCTTTTTTAAATTTCTTAGCACCCTAACCTCTTTCCATTCATGCAATCCTAATCAAGATTTTCTACAAATCGTGCTTTGGGTTAAAATTGTCCTTTTTTAAATTTCTTCGTGCCCTAACCTCTTTCCATTCATTTAATCCTAATCAAGATCTTCTACAAAACGTGCTATGGGATAAAATTGTCCTTTTTTAAATTTGTTCGTGCCCTAACATCTTCCCATTTATGTAATCCTAATCAAGATTTTCTACAAAACGTGTTACGGGATAAAATTGTCCTTTTTTAAATTTCTTCGTACCCTAACCACTTCCCATTTATGTAATCCTAATCAAGATCTTCTACAAATCGTGCTTTGGGATAAAATTGCCCTTTTTTAAATTTCTTTGTACCCTAACCTCGTTCCATTTATGTAATCCTAATCAAGATTTTCTGCAAAACGTGCAATAGGATATATTTGTGCTTGTTCAATCTTCTTTGCACCCTAACCTCTTTCCATTTATGTAATCCTAATCAAGAATTTCTACAAAACGTGCAATGGATAGATTTGTTTTATTACAAATTTCTTTGCACCCTAACCCCTTTCCATTCATGTAATCCTAATCAAAATTTTCTACAAAACGTGCTACGGGATAAAATTGTCCTTTTTTAAATTTCTTCGTACCCTAACTTCTTTCCATTTATGTAATCCTAATGAAGATTTTCTACAAATCGTGCTTTGGGTTATAATTGTCCTTTCTTAAATTTCTTTGTACCCTAACCTCTTTCCATTTATCAAATCCTAATCATGATTTTCTGCAAAACGTGCAATGGATAGATTTGTTTTATTACAAATTTCTTTGCACCCTAACCCTTTTCCATTCATGTAATCCTAATCAAAATCTTCTACAAAACGTGCTATGCGATAAAATTGTCCTTTTTTAAATTTCTTCGTACCCTAACCTCTTTCCATTTATGAAATCCTAATCAAGATTTTCTGCAAAACGTGCAATAGGATATATTTGTGCTTGTTCAATTTTCTTTGCACCCTAACCTCTTTCCATTTATGTAATCCTAATCAAGAATTTCTACAAAACGTGCAATGGATAGATTTGTTTCATTACAAAATTCTTTGCACCCTAACCCCTTTCCATTCATGTAATCCTAATCAAGATCTTCTACAAAAAGTGTTATAAGATATAATTGTCCTTTTTGAAATGTGTTCGTGCCCTAACCTCTTTCCATTTATGTAATCCTAATCAAGAATTTCTACAAAACGTGCAATGGATAGATTTGTTTTATTACAAATTCCTTTGCACCCTAACACCTTTCCATTCATGTAATCCTAATCAAAATCTACTTCAAAACGTGCTACGGGATAAAATTGTCCTTTTTTAAATTTCTTCGTACCCTAACCTCTTTCCATTGATGTAATCCTAATCAAGATTTTCTGCAAAACGTGCAATAGGATACATTTGTGCTTGTTCAATTTTCTTTGCACCCTAACCTCTTTCCATTTATGTAATCCTAATCAAGATTTTCAGCAAAACGTGCAATAAGATATATTTGTGCTTGTTCAATTTTCTTTGCACCCTAACCTTTTTCCATTTATGTTTTCCTAATAAAGATTTTTTACAAATCGTGCTTTGGGCTAAAATTGTCCTGTTTGAAATTTCTTTGTACCCTAACCTCTTTCCATTTATGTAATCCTAATCAAGATTTTCTGCAAAACGTTCAATAGGATATATTTGTGCATGTTCAATTTTCTTAGCACCCTAACCTCTTTCCATTTATGTAATCCTAATCAAGAATTTCTACAAAACGTGCAATGGTTAGATTTGTTTTATTACAAATTTCTTTGCACCCTAACCCCTTTCCATTCATGTTTTCCTAATCAAGATCTTCTACAAAAAGTGCTATGGGATAAAATTGTCCTTTTTTAAATTTCTTCGTACCCTAACCTCTTTCCATTTATGTAATCCTAATCAAGATTTTCTGCAAAACGTTCAATAGGATATATTTGTGCTTGTTCAATTTTCTTTACACCCTAACCTCTTTCCATTCATGTAATCCTAATAAAGATTTTCTACAAATCGTGCTTTGGGTTAAAATTGTCCTTTTTTAAATTTCCTTGTACCCTAACCTCTTTCCATTTATGTAATCCTAATCAAGATTTTCTGCAAAACGTGCAATGGATAGATTCGTTTTATTACAAATTTCTTTGCACCCTAACCCCTTTCCATTCATGTAATCCTAATCAAGATCTTTTACAAAACGTGCTATGGGATAAAATTGTCCTTTTTTAAATTTCTTCGTACACTAACCTCTTTCCATTTATGTAATCCTAATCAAGATTTTCTGCAAAACGTGCAATAGGATATATTTGTGCTTGTTCAATTTTCTTTGCACCCTAACCCCTTTCCATTCATGTAATCCTAACCAAGACCTTCTACAAAAAGTGCTATGGGATAAAATTGTCCTTTTTAAAATTTGTTCGTGCCTTAACCTCTTTCCATTTATGTAATCATATTCAAGATTTTCTACAAAACGTGTTACGGGATAAAATTGTCCTTTTTTAAATTTGTTCGTGCCCTAACCTCTTTCCATTTATGTAATCCTATTCAAGATTTTCTACAAAACGTGTTACGGGATAAAATTGTCCTTTTCAAATTTCTTAGTACCTTAACCTCTTTCCATTTATGTAATCCTAATCAAGATTTTCTACAAAAAGTGCTATGGGATAAAATTGTCCTTTTTGAAATGTGTTCGTGCACTAACCTCTTTCCATTTATGTAATCCTAATCAAGATTTCCTACAAAACGTGCTATGGGATAAAATTGTCCTTTTTTAAATTTTATCGTACCCTAACCTCTTTCCATTTATGTTTTCCTAATCAACGTTTTCTACATATTGTGCTTTGGGTTAACATTGTCCTTTTTTAAATTTCTTCGTACCCTAACCTCTTTCCATTTATGTAATCCTAATCAAGATCTTCTACAAAACGTGCTATAGGATAAATTTGCTCTTTTTTAAATTTGTTCGTGCCCTAATCTCTTTCCATTTATGTAACCCTATTCAAGATTTTCTACAAATCGTGCTATGGGATAAAATTGTCCTTTTTTAAATTTCTTCGTACCCTAACCACTTTCTATTTATGTAATCCTAATCAAGAATTTCTACAAAACGTGCAATGGATAGATTTGTTTTATTACAAATTTCTTTGCACCCTAACCCCTTTCCATTCATGTAATCCTAATCAAGATTTTCTACAAAACGTGCTATGGGATGAAATTGTTCTTTTTTGAATTTCTTCGTACACTAACCTCTTTCCATTTATGTAATCCTAATCAAGATATTCTACAAAACGTGCAATGGGATAAAATTGTCCTGTTTTAAATTTTTTCGTACCCTAACCACTTTCTATTTATGTAATCCTAATCAAGAATTTCTACAAAACGTGCTATGGGATGCAATTGTCCTGTTTTAAATTTTTTCGTACCCTAACCACTTTCTATTTATGTAATCCTAATCAAGATTTTCTACAAAACGTGCTATGGGATATAATTGTCCTTTTTTAAATTTCTTCGTACACTAACCTCTTTCCATTTATGTAATCCTAATCAAGATCTTCTACAAAACGTGCAATGGGATAAAATTGTCCTGTTTTAAATTTTTTCGTACCCTAACCACTTTCTATTTATGTAATCCTAATCAAGATTTTCTACAAAACGTGCTATGGGATGAAATTGTCCTGTTTTAAATTTTTTCGTACCCTAACCACTTTCTATTTATGTAATCCTAATCAAGATTTTCTACAAAACGTGCTATGGGATAAAATTGTCCTTTTTTAAATTTGTTCGTGCCCTAACATCTTTCCATTTATGTAATCCTAATCAAGATTTTCTACAAAACGTGTTACGGGATAAAATTGTCCTTTTTTAAATTTCTTCGTACCCTAACCACTTCCCATTTATGTAATCCTAATCAAGATTTTCTACAAAACGTGCTATGGGATAAAATTGTCCTTTTTTAAATTTCTTTGTACCCTAACCTCTTTCCATTTATGTAATCCTAATCAAGATCTTCTACAAAACGTGCTATGGGATAAAATTGTTCTTTTTTAAATTTGTTCGTGCCCTAACCTCTTTCCATTTATGTAATCCTAATAAAGATTTTCTACAAATCGTGCTTTGGGTTAAAATTGTCCTTTTTTAAATTTCTTTGTACCCTAACCTCTTTCCATTTATGTAATCCTAATCAAGATTTTCTGCAAAACGTGCAATAGGATATATTTGTGCTTGTTCAATTTTCTTTGCACCCTAACCTCTTTCCATTTATGTAATCCTAATCAAAAATTTCTACAAAACGTGCAATGGATAGATTTGTTTTATTACAAATTTCTTTGCACCCTAACCCCTTTCCATTCATGTAATCCTAATCAAAATTTTCTACAAAACGTGCTACGGGATAAAATTGTCCTTTTTTAAATTTCTTCGTACCCTAACCTCTTTCCATTTATGTAATCCTAATGAAGATTTTCTACAAATCGTGCTTTGGGTTATAATTGTCCTTTCTTAAATTTCTTTGTACCCTAACCTCTTTCCATTTATCAAATCCTAATCATGATTTTCTGCAAAACGTGCAATGGATAGATTTGTTTTATTACAAATTTCTTTGCACCCTAACCCTTTTCCATTAATGTATTCCTAATCAAAATCTTCTACAAAACGTGCTATGCGATAAAATTGTCCTTTTTTAAATTTCTTCGTACCCTAACCTCTTTCCATTTATGTAATTCTATTCAAGATCTTCTACAAAACGTGTTACTGGATAAAATTGTCCTTTTTTAAATTTCTTCTTACCCTAACCACTTTCCATTTATGTAATCCTAATCAAGAATTTCTACAAAACGTGCAATGGATAGATTTGTTTTATTACAAATTCCTTTGCACCCTAACACCTTTCCGTTCATGTAATCCTAATCAAAATCTACTACTAAACGTGCTACGGGATAAAATTGTCCTTTTTTAAATTTCTTCGTACCCTAACCTCTTTCCATTGATGTAATCCTAATCAAGATTTTCTGCAAAACGTGCAATAGCTTACATTTGTGCTAGTTCAATTTTCTTTGCACCCTAACCTCTTTCCATTCATGTAATGGTAATCAAGATTTTCTGCAAAACGTGCAATGTACAGATTTGTTTTATTACAAATTTCTTTGCACCCTAACCCCTTTCCATTCATGTAATCCTAATCAAAATCTTCTACAAAAAGTGCCATGGGATAAAATTGTCCTTTTTTAAATTTCTTCGTACCCTAACCTCTTTCCATTTATGTAATCCTAATCAAGAATTTCTGCAAAACGTGCAATAGGATATATTTGAGCTTGTTCAATTTTCTTTGCACCCTAACCTCTTTCCATTCATGTAATCCTAATAAAGGTGTTCTACAAATCTTGCTTTGGGTTAAAATTGTCCTTTTTTAAATTTCTTCGTACCCTAACCTCTTTCCATTTATGTAATCCTAATAAAGATTTTCTGCAAAACGTGCAATAGGATATATTTGTGCTTTTTCAATTTTCTTTGCACCCTAACCTCTTTCCATTTATGTAATCCTATTCAAGATTTTCTACAAAACGTGTTACGGGATAAAATTGTCCTTTTTTAAATTTCTTCGTACCCTAACCACTTTCCATTTATGTAATCCTAATCAACAATTTCTACAAAACGTGCAATGGATAGATTTGTTTTATTACAATTTTCTTTGCACCCTAACATCTTTCCATTCATGTTATCCTAATCAAGATTTTCTACAAAACGTGCAATGGGATATATTTTTGCTTGTTCAATTTTCTTTGCACCCTAACCTCTTTCCAATCATGCAGTCCTAATCAAAATTTTCTACAAATCGTGCTTTGGGTTAAAATTGTCCTTTTTTAAATTTCTTCGTGCCCTAACCTCTTTCCATTTATGTAATCCTAATCAAGATCTTCTACAAAACGTGCTATGGGATAAAATTGTCCTTTTTTAAATTTGTTCGTGCCCTAACATCTTTCCATTTATGTAATCCTATTCAAAATTTTCTACAAAACGTGTTACGGGATAAAATTGTCCTTTTTTAAATTTCTTCGTACCCTAACCACTTTCCATTTATTTAATCCTAATCAAGATTTTCTACAAAACTTGCTATGGGATAAAATTGTCCTTTTTTAAATTTCTTCGTAACCTAACCTCTTTCCATTTATGTTTTCCTAATCAAGCTTTTCTACAAATTGTGCTTTGGGTTAAAATTGTCCTTTTTTAAATTTCTTCGTACCCTTACTTCTTTCCATTTATGTAATCCTAATCAAGATTTTCTACAAAACTTGCTATGGGATAAGATTGTCCTTTTTAAAATTTCTTCGTACCCTAACCACTTTCCATTTATTTAATCCTAATCAAGATTTTCTACAAAACTTGCTATGGGATAAAATTGTCCTTTTTTAAATTTCTTCGTAACCTAACCTCTTTCCATTTATGTTTTCCTAATCAAGCTTTTCTACAAATTGTGCTTTGGGTTAAAATTGTCCTTTTTTAAATTTCTTCGTACCCTAACTTATTTCCATTTATGTAATCCTAATCAAGACTTTCTACAAAAAGTGCTATAAGATAAAATTGTCCTTTTGGAAATGTGTTCGTGCCCTAACCTGTTTCCATTTATGTAATTCTATTCAAGATTTTCTACAAAACGTGTTACGGGATAAAATTGTCCTTTTTTAAATTTCTTCGTACCCTAACTTCTTTCCATTTATGTACTCCTAATCAAGATCTTCTACAAAACGTGCTATGGGATAAAATTGTTCTTTTTTAAATTTGTTCGTGCCCTAACCTCTTTCCATTTATGTAATCCTAATCAAGATTTTCTACAAAACGTGCTATGGGATAAAATTGTCCTTTTTTAAATTTCTTAGCACACTAACCTCTTTCCATTCATGCAATCCTAATCAAGATTTTCTACAAATCGTGCTTTGGGTTAAAATTGTCCTTTTTTAAATTTCTTCGTGCCCTAACCTCTTTCCATTCATTTAATCCTAATCAAGATCTTCTACAAAACGTGCTATGGGATAAAATTGTCCTTTTTTAAATTTGTTCGTGCCCTAACATCTTCCCATTTATGTAATCCTAATCAAGATTTTCTACAAAACGTGTTACGGGATAAAATTGTCCTTTTTTAAATTTCTTCGTACCCTAACCACTTCCCATTTATGTAATCCTAATCAAGATCTTCTACAAATCGTGCTTTGGGATAAAATTGCCCTTTTTTAAATTTCTTTGTACCCTAACCTCGTTCCATTTATGTAATCCTAATCAAGATTTTCTGCAAAACGTGCAATGGATAGGTTTGTTTTATTACAAATTTCTTTGCACCCTAACCCCTTTCCATTCATGTAATCCTAATCAAGATCTTCTACAAAACGTGCTATGGGATAAAATTGTTCTTTTTTAAATTTGTTCGTGCCCTAACCTCTTTCCATTTATGTAATCCTAATAAAGATTTTCTACAAATCGTGCTTTGGGTTAAAATTGTCCTTTTTTAAATTTCTTTGTACCCTAACCTCTTTCCCTTTATGTAATCCTAATCAAGATTTTCTGCAAAACGTGCAATAGGATATATTTGTGCTTGTTCAATTTTCTTTGCACCCTAACCTCTTTCCATTTATGTAATCCTAATCAAGAATTTCTACAAAACGTGCAATGGATAGATTTGTTTTATTACAAATTTCTTTGCACCCTAACCCCTTTCCATTCATGTAATCCTAATCAAAATTTTCTACAAAACGTGCTACGGGATAAAATTGTCCTTTTTTAAATTTCTTCGTACCCTAACTTCTTTCCATTTATGTAATCCTAATGAAGATTTTCTACAAATCGTGCTTTGGGTTATAATTGTCCTTTCTTAAATTTCTTTGTACCCTAACCTCTTTCCATTTATCAAATCCTAATCATGATTTTCTGCAAAACGTGCAATGGATAGATTTGTTTTATTACAAATTTCTTTGCACCCTAACCCTTTTCCATTCATGTAATCCTAATCAAAATCTTCTACAAAACGTGCTATGCGATAAAATTGTCCTTTTTTAAATTTCTTCGTACCCTAACCTCTTTCCATTTATGAAATCCTAATCAAGATTTTCTGCAAAACGTGCAATAGGATATATTTGTGCTTGTTCAATTTTCTTTGCACCCTAACCTCTTTCCATTTATGTAATCCTAATCAAGAATTTCTACAAAACGTGCAATGGATAGATTTGTTTCATTACAAAATTCTTTGCACCCTAACCCCTTTCCATTCATGTAATCCTAATCAAGATCTTCTACAAAAAGTGTTATAAGATATAATTGTCCTTTTTGAAATGTGTTCGTGCCCTAACCTCTTTCAATTTATGTAATTCTATTCAAGATCTTCTACAAAACGTGTTACTGGATAAAATTGTTCTTTTTTAAATTTCTTCGTACCCTAACCACTTTCCATTTATGTAATCCTAATCAAGAATTTCTACAAAACGTGCAATGGATAGATTTGTTTTATTACAAATTCCTTTGCACCCTAACACCTTTCCATTCATGTAATCCTTATCAAAATCTACTTCAAAACGTGCTACGGGATAAAATTGTCCTTTTTTAAATTTCTTCGTACCCTAACCTCTTTCCATTGATGTAATCCTAATCAAGATTTTCTGCAAAACGTGCAATAGGATACATTTGTGCTTGTTCAATTTTCTTTGCACCCTAACCTCTTTCCATTTATGTAATCCTAATCAAGATTTTCTGCAAAACGTGCAATAGTATATATTTGTGATTGTTCAATTTTCTTTGCACCCTAACCTCTTTCCATTTATGTAATCCTAATCAAGTATTTCTACAAAAAGTGCAATGGATAGATTTGTTTTATAACAAATTTCTTTGCACCCTAACCCCTTTCCATTCATGTAATCCTAATCAAAATCTTCTACAAAAAGTGCTATGGGATAAAATTGTCCTTTTTTAAATTTCTTCGTACCCTAACCTCTTTCCATTTATGTAATCCTAATCAAGAATTTCTGCAAAACGTGCAATAGGATATATTTGTGCTTGTTCAATTTTCTTTGCACCCTAACCTCTTTCCATTCATGTAATCCTAATAAAGGTGTTCTACAAATCTTGCTTTGGGTTAAAATTGTCCTTTTTTAAATTTCTTTGTACCCGAACCTCTTTCCATTTATGTAATCCTAAGCAAGATTTTCTGCGAAACGTGCAATGGATAGATTTGTTTTATTACAAATTTCTTTGCACCCTAACCCCTTTCCATTCATGTAATCCTAATCAAGATCTTCTACAAAAAGTGCTATGGGATAAAATTGTCCTTTTTTAAATTTCTTCGTACCCTAACCTCTTTCCATTTATGTAATCCTAATCAAGATTTTCTGCAAAACGTGCAATAGGATATATTTGTGCTTGTTCAATTTTCTTTGCACCCTAACCTCTTTCCATTTATGTAATCCTATTCAAGATTTTCTACAAAACGTGTTACGGGATAAAATTGTCCTTTTTAAATTTCTTCGTACCCTAACCACTTTCCATTTATGTAATCCTAATCAAGATTTTCTACAAAGCGTGCAATAGGATATATTTGTGTTTGTTCAATATTCTTTGCACCCTAACCTCTTTCCATTTATGTAATCCTAATCAAGAATTTCTACAAAACGTGCAATGGATAGATTTGTTTTATTACAAATTTCTTTGCACCCTAACATCTTTCCATTCATGTTATCCTAATCAAGATTTTCTACAAAAAGTGCAATGGGATATATTTTTGCTTGTTCAATTTTCTTTGCACCCTAACCTCTTTCCAATCATGCAGTCCTAATCAACATTTTCTACAAATCGTGCTTTGGGTTAAAATTGTCCTTTTTTAAATTTCTTCGTGCCCTAACCTCTTTCCATTTATGTAATCCTAATCAAGATCTTCTACAAAACGTGCTATGGGATAAAATTGTGCTTTTTTAAATTTGTTCGTGCCCTAACATCTTTCCATTTATGTAATCCTATTCAAGATTTTCTACAAAACGTGTTACGGGATAAAATTGTCCTTTTTTAAATTTCTTCGTACCCTAACCACTTTCCATTTATTTAATCCTAATCAAGATTTTCTACAAAACTTGCTATGGGATAAAATTGTCCTTTTTTAAATTTCTTCGTTACCTAACCTCTTTCCATTTATGTTTTCCTAATTAAGCTTTTCTACAAATTGTGCTTTGGGTTAAAATTGTCCTTTTTTAAATTTCTTCGTACCCTTACTTCTTTCCATTTATGTAATCTTAATCAAGATTTTCTACAAAACTTGCTATGGGATAAAATTGTCCTTTTTTAAATTTCTTCGTAACCTAACCTCTTTCCATTTATGTAATTCTATTCAAGATTTTCTACAAAACGTGTTACGGGATAAAATTGTCCTTTTTTAAATTTCTTCGTACCCTAACTTCTTTCCATTTATGTAATCCTAATCAAGATTTTCAGCAAAACGTGCAATAAGATATATTTGTGCTTGTTCAATTTTCTTTGCACCCTAACCTTTTTCCATTTATGTTTTCCTAATAAAGATTTTTTACAAATCGTGCTTTGGGCTAAAATTGTCCTGTTTTAAATTTCTTTGTACCCTAACCTCTTTCCATTTATGTAATCCTAATCAAGATTTTCTGCAAAACGTTCAATAGGATATATTTGTGCATGTTCAATTTTCTTTGCACCCTAACCTCTTTCCATTTATGTAATCCTAATCAAGAATTTCTACAAAACGTGCAATGGTTAGATTTGTTTTATAACAAATTTCTTTGCACCCTAACCCCTTTCCATTCATGTTTTCCTAATCAAGATCTTCTACAAAAAGTGCTATGGGATAAAATTGTCCTTTTTTAAATTTCTTCGTACCCTAACCTCTTTCCATTTATGTAATCCTAATCAAGATTTTCTGCAAAACGTTCAATAGGATATATTTGTGCTTGTTCAATTTTCTTTACACCCTAACCTCTTTCCATTCATGTAATCCTAATAAAGATTTTCTACAAATCGTGCTTTGGGTTAAAATTGTCCTTTTTTAAATTTCCTTGTACCCTAACCTCTTTCCATTTATGTAATCCTAATCAAGATTTTCTGCAAAACGTGCAATGGATAGATTTGTTTTATTACAAATTTCTATGCACCTTAACCCCTTTCCATTCATGTAATCCTAATCAAGATCTTTTACAAAACGTGCTATGGGATAAAATTGTCCTTTTTTAAATTTCTTCGTACCCTAACCTCTTTCCATTTATGTAATCCTAATCAAGATTTTCTGCAAAACGTGCAATAGGATATATTTGTGCTTGTTCAATTTTCTTTGCACCCTAACCCCTTTCCATTCATGTAATCCTAACCAAGACCTTCTACAAAAAGTGCTATGGGATAAAATTGTCCTTTTTAAAATTTGTTCGTGCCCTAACCTCTTTCCATTTATGTAATCATATTCAATATTTTCTACAAAACGTGTTACGGGATAAAATTGTCCTTTTTTAAATTTGTTCGTGCCCTAACCTCTTTCCATTTATGTAATCCTATTCAAGATTTTCTACAAAACGTGTTACGGGATAAAATTGTCCTTTTCAAATTTCTTAGTACCTTAACCTCTTTCCATTTATGTAATCCTAATCAAGATTTTCTACAAAAAGTGCTATGGGATAAAATTGTCCTTTTTGAAATGTGTTCGTGCACTAACCTCTTTCCATTTATGTAATCCTAATCAAGATTTCCTACAAAACGTGCTATGGGATAAAATTGTCCTTTTTTAAATTTTATCGTACCCTAACCTCTTTCCATTTATGTTTTCCTAATCAACGTTTTCTACATATTGTGCTTTGGGTTAACATTGTCCTTTTTTAAATTTCTTCGTACCCTAACCTCTTTCCATTTATGTAATCCTAATCAAGATCTTCTACAAAACGTGCTATAGGATAAATTTGCTCTTTTTTAAATTTGTTCGTGCCCTAATCTCTTTCCATTTATGTAACCCTATTCAAGATTTTCTACAAATCGTGCTATGGGATAAAATTGTCCTTTTTTAAATTTCTTCGTACCCTAACCACTTTCTATTTATGTAATCCTAATCAAGAATTTCTACAAAACGTGCAATGGATAGATTTGTTTTATTACAAATTTCTTTGCACCCTAACCCCTTTCCATTCATGTAATCCTAATCAAGATTTTCTACAAAACGTGCTATGGGATGAAATTGTTCTTTTTTGAATTTCTTCGTACACTAACCTCTTTCCATTTATGTAATCCTAATCAAGATCTTCTACAAAACGTGCAATGGGATAAAATTGTCCTGTTTTAAATTTTTTCGTACCCTAACCACTTTCTATTTATGTAATCATAATCAAGAATTTCTACAAAACGTGCTATGGGATGAAATTGTCCTGTTTTAAATTTTTTCGTACCCTAACCACTTTCTATTTATGTAATCCTAATCAAGATTTTCTACAAAACGTGCTATGGGATATAATTGTCCTTTTTTAAATTTCTTCGTGCCCTAACCTCTTTCCATTTATGTAATCCTAATCAAGATCTTCTACAAAACGTGCTATGGGATAAAATTGTGCTTTTTTAAATTTGTTCGTGCCCTAACATCTTTCCATTTATGTAATCCTATTCAAGATTTTCTACAAAACGTGTTACGGGATAAAATTGTCCTTTTTTAAATTTCTTCGTACCCTAACCACTTTCCATTTATTTAATCCTAATCAAGATTTTCTACAAAACTTGCTATGGGATAAAATTGTCCTTTTTTAAATTTCTTCGTTACCTAACCTCTTTCCATTTATGTTTTCCTAATTAAGCTTTTCTACAAACTGTGCTTTGGGTTAAAATTGTCCTTTTTTAAATTTCTTCGTACCCTTACTTCTTTCCATTTATGTAATCTTAATCAAGATTTTCTACAAAACTTGCTATGGGATAAAATTGTCCTTTTTTAAATTTCTTCGTAACCTAACCTCTTTCCATTTATGTAATTCTATTCAAGATTTTCTACAAAACGTGTTACGGGATAAAATTGTCCTTTTTTAAATTTCTTCGTACCCTAACTTCTTTCCATTTATGTAATCCTAATCAAGATTTTCAGCAAAACGTGCAATAAGATATATTTGTGCTTGTTCAATTTTCTTTGCACCCTAACCTTTTTCCATTTATGTTTTCCTAATAAAGATTTTTTACAAATCGTGCTTTGGGCTAAAATTGTCCTGTTTTAAATTTCTTTGTACCCTAACCTCTTTCCATTTATGTAATCCTAATCAAGATTTTCTGCAAAACGTTCAATAGGATATATTTGTGCATGTTCAATTTTCTTTGCACCCTAACCTCTTTCCATTTATGTAATCCTAATCAAGAATTTCTACAAAACGTGCAATGGTTAGATTTGTTTTATTACAAATTTCTTTGCACCCTAACCCCTTTCCATTCATGTTTTCCTAATCAAGATCTTCTACAAAAAGTGCTATGGGATAAAATTGTCCTTTTTTAAATTTCTTCGTACCCTAACCTCTTTCCATTTATGTAATCCTAATCAAGATTTTCTGCAAAACGTTCAATAGGATATATTTGTGCTTGTTCAATTTTCTTTGCACCCTAACCCCTTTCCATTCATGTAATCCTAACCAAGACCTTCTACAAAAAGTGCTATGGGATAAAATTGTCCTTTTTTAAATTTCCTTGTACCCTAACCTCTTTCCATTTATGTAATCCTAATCAAGATTTTCTGCAAAACGTGCAATGGATAGATTTGTTTTATTACAAATTTCTTTGCACCCTAACCCCTTTCCATTCATGTAATTCTAATCAAGATCTTTTACAAAACGTGCTATGGGATAAAATTGTCCTTTTTTAAATTTCTTCGTACCCTAACCTCTTTCCATTTATGTAATCCTAATCAAGATTTTCTACAAAACGTGCTATGGGATATAATTGTCCTTTTTTAAATTTCTTCGTGCCCTAACCTCTTTCCATTTATGTAATCCTAATCAAGATCTTCTACAAAACGTGCTATGGGATAAAATTGTGCTTTTTTAAATTTGTTCGTGCCCTAACATCTTTCCATTTATGTAATCCTATTCAAGATTTTCTACAAAACGTGTTACGGGATAAAATTGTCCTTTTTTAAATTTCTTCGTACCCTAACCACTTTCCATTTATTTAATCCTAATCAAGATTTTCTACAAAACTTGCTATGGGATAAAATTGTCCTTTTTTAAATTTCTTCGTTACCTAACCTCTTTCCATTTATGTTTTCCTAATTAAGCTTTTCTACAAACTGTGCTTTGGGTTAAAATTGTCCTTTTTTAAATTTCTTCGTACCCTTACTTCTTTCCATTTATGTAATCTTAATCAAGATTTTCTACAAAACTTGCTATGGGATAAAATTGTCCTTTTTTAAATTTCTTCGTAACCTAACCTCTTTCCATTTATGTAATTCTATTCAAGATTTTCTACAAAACGTGTTACGGGATAAAATTGTCCTTTTTTAAATTTCTTCGTACCCTAACTTCTTTCCATTTATGTAATCCTAATCAAGATTTTCAGCAAAACGTGCAATAAGATATATTTGTGCTTGTTCAATTTTCTTTGCACCCTAACCTTTTTCCATTTATGTTTTCCTAATAAAGATTTTTTACAAATCGTGCTTTGGGCTAAAATTGTCCTGTTTTAAATTTCTTTGTACCCTAACCTCTTTCCATTTATGTAATCCTAATCAAGATTTTCTGCAAAACGTTCAATAGGATATATTTGTGCATGTTCAATTTTCTTTGCACCCTAACCTCTTTCCATTTATGTAATCCTAATCAAGAATTTCTACAAAACGTGCAATGGTTAGATTTGTTTTATTACAAATTTCTTTGCACCCTAACCCCTTTCCATTCATGTTTTCCTAATCAAGATCTTCTACAAAAAGTGCTATGGGATAAAATTGTCCTTTTTTAAATTTCTTCGTACCCTAACCTCTTTCCATTTATGTAATCCTAATCAAGATTTTCTGCAAAACGTTCAATAGGATATATTTGTGCTTGTTCAATTTTCTTTGCACCCTAACCCCTTTCCATTCATGTAATCCTAACCAAGACCTTCTACAAATCGTGCTTTGGGTTAAAATTGTCCTTTTTTAAATTTCCTTGTACCCTAACCTCTTTCCATTTATGTAATCCTAATCAAGATTTTCTGCAAAACGTGCAATGGATAGATTTGTTTTATTACAAATTTCTTTGCACCCTAACCCCTTTCCATTCATGTAATTCTAATCAAGATCTTTTACAAAACGTGCTATGGGATAAAATTGTCCTTTTTTAAATTTCTTCGTACCCTAACCTCTTTCCATTTATGTAATCCTAATCAAGATTTTCTGCAAAACGTGCAATAGGATATATTTGTGCTTGTTCAATTTTCTTTGCACCCTAACCCCTTTCCATTCATGTAATCCTAACCAAGACCTTCTACAAAAAGTGCTATGGGATAAAATTGTCCTTTTTAAAATTTGTTCGTGCCCTAACCTCTTTCCATTTATGTAATCATATTCAATATTTTCTACAAAACGTGTTACGGGATAAAATTGTCCTTTTTTAAATTTGTTCGTGCCCTAACCTCTTTCCATTTATGTAATCCTATTCAAGATTTTCTACAAAACGTGTTACGGGATAAAATTGTCCTTTTCAAATTTCTTAGTACCTTAACCTCTTTCCATTTATGTAATCCTAATCAAGATTTTCTACAAAAAGTGCTATGGGATAAAATTGTCCTTTTTGAAATGTGTTCGTGCACTAACCTCTTTCCATTTATGTAATCCTAATCAAGATTTCCTACAAAACGTGCTATGGGATAAAATTGTCCTTTTTTAAATTTTATCGTACCCTAACCTCTTTCCATTTATGTTTTCCTAATCAACGTTTTCTACATATTGTGCTTTGGGTTAACATTGTCCTTTTTTAAATTTCTTCGTACCCTAACCTCTTTCCATTTATGTAATCCTAATCAAGATCTTCTACAAAACGTGCTATAGGATAAATTTGCTCTTTTTTAAATTTGTTCGTGCCCTAATCTCTTTCCATTTATGTAACCCTATTCAAGATTTTCTACAAATCGTGCTATGGGATAAAATTGTCCTTTTTTAAATTTCTTCGTACCCTAACCACTTTCTATTTATGTAATCCTAATCAAGAATTTCTACAAAACGTGCAATGGATAGATTTGTTTTATTACAAATTTCTTTGCACCCTAACCCCTTTCCATTCATGTAATCCTAATCAAGATTTTCTACAAAACGTGCTATGGGATGAAATTGTTCTTTTTTGAATTTCTTCGTACACTAACCTCTTTCCATTTATGTAATCCTAATCAAGATCTTCTACAAAACGTGCAATGGGATAAAATTGTCCTGTTTTAAATTTTTTCGTACCCTAACCACTTTCTATTTATGTAATCATAATCAAGAATTTCTACAAAACGTGCTATGGGATGAAATTGTCCTGTTTTAAATTTTTTCGTACCCTAACCACTTTCTATTTATGTAATCCTAATCAAGATTTTCTACAAAACGTGCTATGGGATATAATTGTCCTTTTTTAAATTTCTTCGTACACTAACCTCTTTCCATTTATGTAATCCTAATCAAGATCTTCTACAAAACGTGCAATGGGATAAAATTGTCCTGTTTTAAATTTTTTCGTACCCTAACCACTTTCTATTTATGTAATCCTAATCAAGATTTTCTACAAAACGTGCTATGGGATGAAATTGTCCTGTTTTAAATTTTTTCGTACCCTAACCACTTTCTATTTATGTAATCCTAATCAAGATTTTCTACAAAACGTGCTATGGGATAAAATTGTCCTTTTTAAATTTGTTCGTGCCCTAACATCTTTCCATTAATGTAATCCTAATCAAGATCTTCTACAAAACGTGCTATGTTATAAAATTGTTCTTTTTTAAATTTGTTCGTGCCCTAACCTCTTTCCATTTATGTAATCCTAATCAAGAATTTCTGCAAAACGTGCAATGGATAGATTTGTTTTATTACAAATTTCTTTGCACCCTAACCTTTTTCCATTCATGTAATCCTAATCAAGACCTTCTACAAAAGGTGCTATGGGATAAAATTGTCCTTTTTTAAATTTGTTAGTGCCCTAACCTCTTTCCATTTATGTAATCATATTCAAGATTTTCTACAAAACGTGTTACGGGATAAAATTGTCCTTTTCAAATTTCTTAGTACCTTAACCTCTTTCCATTTATGTAATCCTAATCAAGATTTTCTACAAAAAGTGCTATGGGATAAAATTGTCCTTTTTGAAATGTGTTCGTGCCCTAACCTCTTTCCATTTATGTAATCCTAAACAAGATTTTCTACAAACCGTGCTATGGGATAAAATTGTCCTTTTTTAAATTTCTTCGTACCCTAACCTCTTTCCATTTATGTAATCCTAATCAAGATCTTCTACAAAGCGTGCTATGGGATAAAATTGTTCTTTTTTAAATTTGTTCGTGCCCTAACCTCTTTCCATTTATGTAATCCTAATCAAGAATTTCTACAAAACGTGCAATGGATAGATTTGTTTTATTACAAATTTCTTTGCACCCTAACCTCTTTCCATTCATGTAATCCTAATCAAGATCTTCTACAAAAAGTGCTATGGGATAAAATTGTCCTTTTTAAATTTCTTCGTACCCTAACCTCTTTCCATTTATGTAATTCTAATCAAGATTTTCTGCAAAACGTGCAATAGGATATATTTGTGCTTGTTCAATTTTCTTTGCACCCTAACCTCTTTCCATTTATGTAATCCTAATAAAGATTTTCTGCAAATCGTGCTTTGGGTTAAAATTGTCCTTTTTTAAATTTCTTTGTACCCTAACCTCTTTCCATTTATGTAATCCTAATCAAGATTTTCTGCAAAACGTGCAATGGATAGATTTGTTTTATTACAAATTTCTTTGCACCCTAACCCCTTTCCATTCATGTAATCCTAATCAAGATCTTCTACAAAAAGTGCTATGGGATAAAATTGTCCTTTTTTAAATTTGTTCGTGCCCTAACCTCTTTCCATTTATGTAATCCTAATCAAGATCTTCTACAAAACGTGCTATGGGATAAAATTGTTCTTTTTTAAATTTGTTCGTGCCCTAACCTCTTTCCATTTATGTAATCCTAATCAAGATTTTCTACAAATCGTGCTATGGTATAAAATTGTCCTTTTTTAAATTTCTTTGTACCCTAACCTCTTTCCATTTATCTAATCCTAATCATGATTTTCTGCAAAACGTGCAATGGATAGATTTGTTTTATTACTAATTTCTTTGCACCCTAACCCCTTTCCATTAATGTAATCCTAATCAAAATCTTCTATAAAACGTGCTATGCGATAAAATTGTCCTTTTTTAAATTTCTTCGTACCCTAACCTCTTTCCATTTATGAAATCCTAATCAAGATTTTCTGCAAAACGTGCAATAGGATATATTTGTGCTTGTTCAATTTTCTTTGCACCCTAACCTCTTTCCATTTATGTAATCCTAATCAAGAATTTCTACAAAACGTGCAATGGATAGATTTGTTTCATTACAAATTTCTTTGCACCCTAACCCCTTTCCATTCATGTAATCCTAATCAAGATCTTCTACAAAAAGTGTTACGGGATAAAATTGTCCTTTTTTAAATTTCTTCGTACCCTAACCACTTTCCATTTATGTAATCCTAATCAAGATTTTCTACAAAACGTGCAATTGGATATATTTGTGTTTGTTCAATATTCTTTGCACCCTAACCTCTTTCCATTTATGTAATCCTACTCAAGAATTTCTACAAAACGTGCAATGGATAGATTTGTTTTATTACAAATTTCTTTGCACCCTAACATCTTTCCATTCATGTTATCCTAATCAAGATTTTCTACAAAACGTGCAATGGGATATATTTTTGCTTGTTCAATTTTCTTTGCACCCTAACCTCTTTCCAATCATGCAGTCCTAATCAACATTTTCTACAAATCGTGCTTTGGGTTAAAATTGTCCTTTTTTAAATTTCTTCGTACCCTAACTTCTTTCCATTTATGTAATCCTAATCAAGATTTTCTACAAAACTTGCTATGGGATAATATTGTCCTTTTTTAAATTTCTTCGTGCCCTAACCTCTTTCCATTTATGTAATCCTAATGAAGATCTTCTACAAAACGTGTTACGGGATAAAATTGTCCTTTTTTAAATTTCTTCGTACCCTAACCACTTTCCATTTATTTAATCCTAATCAAGATTTTCTACAAAACTTGCTATGGGATAAAATTGTACTTTTTTAAATTTCTTCGTAACCTAACCTCTTTCCATTAACGTTTTCCTAATCAAGCTTTTCTACAAATTGTGCTTTGGGTTAAAATTGTCCTTTTTTAAATTTCCTCGTACCCTAACTTCTTTCCATTTATGTAATCCTAATCAAGATTTTCTACAAAACTTGCTATGGGATAATATTGTCCTTTTTTAAATTTCTTCGTAACCTAACCTCTTTCCATTTATGTTTTCCTAATCAAGCTTTTCTACAAATTGTGCTTTGGGTTAAAATTGTCCTTTTTTAAATTTCTTCGTACCCTAACTTCTTTCCATTTATGTAATCCTAATCAAGACTTTCTACAAAAAGTGCTATAAGATAAAATTGTCCTTTTTGAAATGTGTTCATGCCCTAACCTCTTTCCATTTATGTAATCCTATTCAAGATTTTCTACAAAACGTGTTACGGGATAGAATTGTCCTTTTAAATATTTCTTCGTACCCTAACCACTTTCCATTTATTTAATCCTAATAAAGATTTTCTACAAAACTTGCTATGGGATAATATTGTCCTTTTTTAAATTTCTTCGTAACCTAACCTCTTTCCATTTATGTTTTCCTAATCAAGCTTTTCTACAAATTGTGCTTTGGGTTAAAATTGTCCTTTTTTAAATTTCTTCGTACCCTAACTTCTTTCCATTTATGTAATCCTAATCAAGACTTTCTACAAAAAGTGCTATAAGATAAAATTGTCCTTTTTGAAATGTGTTCATGCCCTAACTTCTTTCCATTTATGTAATCCTATTCAAGATTTTCTACAAAACGTGTTACGGGATAGAATTGTCCTTTTATATATTTCTTCGTACCCTAACCACTTTCCATTTATTTAATCCTAATAAAGATTTTCTACAAAACTTGCTATGGGATAATATTGTCCTTTTTTAAATTTCTTCGTAACCTAACCTCTTTCCATTTATGTTTTCCTAATCAAGCTTTTCTACAAATTGTGCTTTGGGTTAAAATTGTCCTTTTTTAAATTTCTTCGTACCCTAACCTTTTTCCATTTATGTAATCCTAATCAAGATCTTCTACAAAACGTGCTATGGGATAAAATTGTTCTTTTTTAAATTTGTTCGTGCCCTAACCTCTTTCCATTTATGTAATCCTAATCAAGATTTTCTGCAAAACGTGCAATAGGATATATTTGTGCTTGTTCAATTTTCTTTGCACCCTAACCTTTTTCCATTTATGTAATCCTAATAAAGATTTTCTACAAATCGTGCTTTGGGCTAAAATTGTCCTGTTTTAAATTTCTTTGTACCCTAACCTCTTTCCATTTATGTAATTCTAATCAAGATTTTCTGCAAAACGTTCAATAGGATATATTTGTGCATGTTCAATTTTCTTTGCACCCTAACCGCTTTCCATTTATGTAATCCTAATCAAGAATTTCTACTAAACGTGCAATGGATAGATTTGTTTTATTACAAATTTCTTTGCACCATAACCCCTTTCCATTCATGTTTTCCTAATCAAGATCTTCTACAAAAAGTGCTATGGGATAAAATTGTCCTTTTTTAAATTTCTTCGTACCCTAACCTCTTTCCATTTATGTAATCCTAATCAAGATTTTCTGCAAAACGTTCAATAGGATATATTTGTGCTTGTTAAATTTTCTTTACACCCTCACCTCTTTCCATTCATGTAATCCTAATAAAGATTTTCTACAAATCGTGCTTTGGGTTAAAATTGTCCTTCTTTAAATTTCTTTGTACCCTAACCTCTTTCCATTTATGTAATCCTAATCAAGATTTTCTGCAAAACGTGCAATGGATAGATTTGTTTTATTACAAATTTTTTTGCACCCTAACCCCTTTCCATTCATGTAATCCTAATCAAGATCTTCTACAAAACGTGCTATGGGATAAAATTGTCCTTTTTTAAATTTCTTCGTGTCCTAACCTCTTTCCATTTATGTAATCCTAATCAAGATTACCTGCAAAACGTGCAATGCATAGATTTGTTTTATTACAAATTTTTTTGCACCCTAACCCCTTTCCATTTATGTAATCCTAATCAAAATCTGCTACAAAACGTGCTATGGGATAAAATTGTCCTTTTTTAAATTTCTTCGTGTCCTAACCTCTTTCCATTTATGTAATCCTAATCAAGATTACCTGCAAAACGTGCAATGGATAGATTTGTTTTATTACAAATTTCTTTGCACCATAACCCCTTTCCATTCATGTTTTCCTAATCAAGATCTTCTACAAAAAGTGCTATGGGATAAAATTGTCCTTTTTTAAATTTCTTCGTACCCTAACCTCTTTCCATTTATGTAATCCTAATCAAGATTTTCTGCAAAACGTTCAATAGGATATATTTGTGCTTGTTAAATTTTCTTTACACCCTCACCTCTTTCCATTCATGTAATCCTAATAAAGATTTTCTACAAATCGTGCTTTGGGTTAAAATTGTCCTTCTTTAAATTTCTTTGTACCCTAACCTCTTTCCATTTATGTAATCCTAATCAAGATTTTATGCAAAACGTGCAATAGGATATATTTGTGCTTGTTCAATTTCCTTTGCACCCTAACCTCTGTGCATTTATGTAATCCTAATCAAGAATTTCTACAAAACGTGCAATGGATAGATTTGTTTTATTACAAATTTCTTTGCAACCTAACCCCTTTCCATTCATGTAATCCTAATCAAAATGTTCTACAAAACGTGCTATGGGATAAAATTGTCCTTCTTTAAATTTCTTTGTACCCTAACCTCTTTCCATTTATGTAATCCTAATCAATATTTTCTGCAAAACGTTCAATAGGATATATTTGTTCTTGTTCAATTTTCTTTACACCCTAACCTCTTTCCATTCATGTAATCCTAATCAAGATTTTCTACAAAAAGTTCTATGGGATAAAATTGTCCTTTTTGAAATGTGTTCGTGCCCTAACCTCTTTCCATTTATGTAATCCTAATCAAGATTTTCTACAAAACGTGCTATGGGATAAAATTGTCCTTTTTTAAATTTCTTCGTACCCTAACCTCTTTCCATTTATGTAATCCTAATCAAGATTTTCTACAAAACGTGCTATGGGATAAAATTGTCCTTTTTTAAATTTCTTCGTACCCTAACTTCTTTCCATTTATGTAATCCTAATCAAGATTTTCTGCAAAACGTGCAATAGGATTTATTTGTGCTTGTTCAATTTTCTTTGCACCCTAACCTCTTTCCATTCATGTAATCCTAATAAAGATTTTCTACAAATCGTGCTTTGGGTTAAAATTGTCCTTTTTTAAATTTCTTTGTACCCTAACCCTTTTCCCATTTATCTAATCCTATTCAAGATTTTCTGCAAATCGTGCTATGGGATCAAATTGTCCTTTTTTAAATTTCTTCGTACCCTAACCTCTTTCCATTTATGTAATCCTAATCAAGAATTTCTACAAAACGTGCAATGGATAGATTTGTTTTATTACAAATTTCTTTGCACCCTAACCCCTTTCCATTCATGTAATCCTAATCAAGATCTTCTACAAAAAGTGCTATGGAATAAAATTGTCCTTTTTTAAAATTCTTCGTACCCTAAGCTCTTTCCATTTATGTAATTCTAATCAAGATTTTCTGCAAAACGTTCAATAGGATATATTTGTGCTTGTTAAATTCTCTTTGCACCCTAACCTCTTTCCATTCATGTAATCCTAATAAAGATTTTCTACAAATCGTGCTTTGTGTTAAAATTGTCCTTTTTTAAATTTCTTCGTACCCTAACCTCTTTCCATTTATGTAATCCTAATCAAGATTTTCTGCAAAACGTGCAATAGGAGATATTTATGCTTTTTCAATTTTCTTTGCACCCTAACCTCATTCCATTCATGTAATCCTAATAAAGATTTTTTACAAATCGTACTTTTGGCTAAAATTGTCCTTTTTTAAATTTCTTCGTACCCTAACCTCTTTCCATTTATGTAATCCTAATCAAGATTTTCTACAAAACGTGCAATGGATAGATTTGTTTTATTACAAATTTCTTTGCACCCTAACCACTTTCCATTCATGTAATCCTAATCAAGATCTTCTACAAAAAGTGCTATGGGATAAAATTATTCCTTTTTTAAACTTCTTCGTACCCTAACCTCTTTCCATTTATGTAATCCTAATCAAGATTTTCTGCAAAACGTGCAATAGGATATATTTGTGCTTGTTCAATTTTCTTTGCTCCCTAACCTCTTTCCATTCATGTAATCCTAATAAAGATATTCTACAAAACGTGCTATGGGATAAAATTGTCCTTTTTTAAATTTCTTCGTAACCTAACCTCTTTCCATTTATGTTTTCCTAATCAAGGTTATCTACAAATTGTGCTTTGGGTTAAAATTGTCCTTTTTTAAATTTCTTCGTAACCTAACTTCTTTCCATTTATGTAATCCTAATCAAGATCTTCTACAAAACGTGCTATGGGATAAAATTGTACTTTTTTAAATTTGTTCGTGACCTAACCTCTTTCCATTTATGTAATCCTAATCAAGATTTTCTGCAAAACCTGCAATAGGATATATTTGTGCTTGTTCAATTTTCTTTGAACACTAACCTCTTTCCATTTATGTAATCGTAATAAAGATTTTCTACAAATCGTGCTTTGGGCTAAAATTATCCTTTTTTAAATTTCTTTGTACCCTAACCTCTTTCCATTTATGTAATCCTAATCAAGATTTTCTGCAAAACGTGCAATGGATAGAATTGTTATATTACAAATTCCTTTGCACCCTAACCCCTTTCCATTCATGTAAACCTAATCAAAATCTTCTACAAAACGTGTTATGGGATATAATTGTCCTTTTTTAAACTTCTTCGTACCATAACCTCTTTCCATTTATGTAATCCTAATCAAGATTTTCTGCAAAACGTGCAATAGGATATATTTGTGCTTGTTCAATTTTCTTTGCACGTTAACCTCTTTCAATTTATGTAATCCTAATCAAGAATTTCTACAAAACGTGCAATGGATAGATTTGTTTTATTACAAATTTCTTTGCACCCTAACCCCTTTCCATTCATGTAATCTTAATCAAAATCTTCTACAAAACGTGCTATGGGATAAAATTGTCCTTTTTTAAATTTCTTCGTACCCTAACCTCTTTCCATTTATGTAATCCTAATCAAGATTTTCTGCAAAACGTGCAATAGGATATATTTGTGCTTGTTCAATTTTCTTTGCACCCTAACCTCTTTCCATTTATGTAATCCTAATCAAGAATTTCTACAAAACGTGCAATGGATAGATTTGTTTTATTACAAATTTCTTTGCACCCTAACCCCTTTCCATTCATGTAATCCTAATCAGAATCTTCTACAAAAAGTGCTATGGGATAAAATTGTCCTTTTTAAATTTCTTCGTACCCTAACCTCTTTCCATTTATGTAATCCTAATAAAGATTTTCTACAAATCGTGCTTTGGGTTAAAATTGTCCTTTTTTAAATTTCTTTGTACCCTAACCTCTTTCCATTTATGTAATCCTAATCAAGATTTTCTGCAAAACGTGCAATAGGATATATTTGTGCTTGTTCAATTTTCTTTGCACCCTAACCTCTTTCCATTTATGTAATCCTAATCAAGAATTTCTACAAAATGTGCAATGGATAGATTTGTTTTATTACAAATTTCTTTGCACCCTAACCCCTTTCCATTCATGTAATCCTAATCAAGATCTTCTACAAAAAGTGCTATGGGATAAAATTGTCCTTTTTTAAATTTGTTCGTGCCCTAACCTCTTTCCATTTATGTAATCCTAATCAAGATTTTCTACAAATCGTGCTATGGTATAAAATTGATTTTCTGCAAAACGTGCAATAGGATATATTTGTGCTTGTTCAATTTTCTTTGCACCCTAACCTCTTTCCATTTATGTAATCCTAATCAAGAATTTCTACAAAACGTGCAATGGATAGATTTGTTTTATTACAAATTTCTTTGCACCCTAACCCCTTTCCATTCATGTAATCCTAATCAAGATCTTCTACAAAAAGTGTTACGGGATAAAATTGTCCTTTTTTAAATTTCTTCGTACCCTAACCACTTTCCATTTATGTAATCCTAATCAAGATTTTCTACAAAACGTGCAATAGGATATATTTGTGTTTGTTCAATATTCTTTGCACCCTAACCTCTTTCCATTTATGTAATCCTACTCAAGAATTTCTACAAAACGTGCAATGGATAGATTTGTTTTATTACAAATTTCTTTGCACCCTAACATCTTTCCATTCATGTTATCCTAATCAAGATTTTCTACAAAACGTGCAATGGGATATATTTTTGCTTGTTCAATTTTCTTTGCACCCTAACCTCTTTCCAATCATGCAGTCCTAATCAACATTTTCTACAAATCGTGCTTTGGGTTAAAATTGTCCTTTTTTAAATTTCTTCGTGCCCTAACCTCTTTCCATTTATGTAATCCTAATGAAGATCTTCTACAAAACGTGTTACGGGATAAAATTGTCCTTTTTTAAATTTCTTCGTACACTAACCACTTTCCATTTATTTAATCCTAATCAAGATTTTCTACAAAACTTGCTATGGGATAAAATTCGACTTTTTTAAATTTCTTCGTAACCTAACCTCTTTCCATTAATGTTTTCCTAATCAAGCTTTTCTACAAATTGTGCTTTGGGTTAAAATTGTCCTTTTTTAAATTTCTTCGTACCCTAACTTCTTTCCATTTATGTAATCCTAATCAAGATTTTCTACAAAACTTGCTATGGGATAATATTGTCCTTTTTTAAATTTCTTCGTAACCTAACCTCTTTCCATTTACGTTTTCCTAATCAAGCTTTTCTACAAATTGTGCTTTGGGTTAAAATTGTCCTTTTTTAAATTTCTTCGTACCCTAACTTCTTTCCATTTATGTAATCCTAATCAAGACTTTCTACAAAAAGTGCTATAAGATAAAATTGTCCTTTTTGAAATGTGTTCATGCCCTAACCTCTTTCCATTTATGTAATTCTATTCAAGATTTTCTACAAAACGTGTTACGTGATAGTTTTGTCCTTTTATAAATTTCTTCGTACCCTAACCACTTTCCATTTATTTAATCCTAATAAAGATTTTCTACAAAACTTGCTATGGGATAATATTGTGCTTTTTTAAATTTCTTCGTAACCTAACCTCTTTCCATTTATGTTTTCCTAATCAAGCTTTTCTACAAATTGTGCTTTGGGTTAAAATTGTCCTTTTTTAAATTTCTTCGTACCCTAACTTCTTTCCATTTATGTAATCCTAATCAAGATCTTCTACAAAACGTGCTATGGGATAAAATTGTTCTTTTTTAAATTTGTTCGTGCCCTAACCTCTTTCCATTTATGTAATCCTAATCAAGATTTTCTGCAAAACGTGCAATAGGATATATTTGTGCTTGTTCAATTTTCTTTGCACCCTAACCTTTTTCCATTTATGTAATCCTAATAAAGATTTTCTACAAATCGTGCTTTGGGCAAAAATTGTCCTGTTTTAAATTTCTTTGTACCCTAACCTCTTTCCATTTATGTAATTCTAATCAAGATTTTCTGCAAAACGTTCAATAGGATATATTTGTGCATGTTCAATTTTCTTTGCACCCTAACCGCTTTCCATTTATGTAATCCTAATCAAGAATTTCTACTAAACGTGCAATGGATAGATTTGTTTTATTACAAATTTCTTTGCACCATAACCCCTTTCCATTCATGTTTTCCTAATCAAGATCTTCTACAAAAAGTGCTATGGGATAAAATTGTCCTTTTTTAAATTTCTTCGTACCCTAACCTCTTTCCATTTATGTAATCCTAATCAAGATTTTCTGCAAAACGTTCAATAGGATATATTTGTGCTTGTTAAATTTTCTTTACACCCTCACCTCTTTCCATTCATGTAATCCTAATAAAGATTTTCTACAAATCGTGCTTTGGGTTAAAATTGTCCTTCTTTAAATTTCTTTGTACCCTAACCTCTTTCCATTTATGTAATCCTAATCAAGATTTTCTGCAAAACGTGCAATGGATAGATTTGTTTTATTACAAATTTTTTTGCACCCTAACCCCTTTCCATTCATGTAATCCTAATCAAGATCTTCTACAAAACTTGCTATGGGATAAAATTGTCCTTTTTTAAATTTCTTCGTGTCCTAACCTCTTTCCATTTATGTAATCCTAATCAAGATTACCTGCAAAACGTGCAATGGATAGATTTGTTTTATTACAAATTTTTTTGCACCCTAACCCCTTTCCATTTATGTAATCCTAATCAAAATCTGCTACAAAACGTGCTATGGGATAAAATTGTCCTTTTTTAAATTTCTTTGTACCCTAACCTCTTTCCATTTATGTAATCCTAATCAAGATTTTCTGCAAAACGTGCAATAGGATATATTTGTGCTTGTTCAATTTTCTTTGCACCCTAACCTCTTTCCATTTATGTAATCCTAATCAAGAATTTCTACAAAATGTGCAATGGATAGATTTGTTTTATTACAAATTTCTTTGCACCCTAACCCCTTTCCATTCATGTAATCCTAATCAAGATCTTCTACAAAAAGTGCTATGGGATAAAATTGTCCTTTTTTAAATTTGTTCGTGCCCTAACCTCTTTCCATTTATGTAATCCTAATCAAGATTTTCTACAAATCGTGCTATGGTATAAAATTGATTTTCTGCAAAACGTGCAATAGGATATATTTGTGCTTGTTCAATTTTCTTTGCACCCTAACCTCTTTCCATTTATGTAATCCTAATCAAGAATTTCTACAAAACGTGCAATGGATAGATTTGTTTCATTACAAATTTCTTTGCACCCTAACCCCTTTCCATTCATGTAATCCTAATCAAGATCTTCTACAAAAAGTGTTACGGGATAAAATTGTCCTTTTTTAAATTTCTTCGTACCCTAACCTCTTTCCATTTATGTAATCCTAATAAAGATTTTCTACAAAACGTGCAATAGGATATATTTGTGTTTGTTCAATATTCTTTGCACCCTAACCTCTTTCCATTTATGTAATCCTACTCAAGAATTTCTACAAAACGTGCAATGGATAGATTTGTTTTATTACAAATTTCTTTGCACCCTAACATCTTTCCATTCATGTTATCCTAATCAAGTTTTTCTACAAAACGTGCAATGGGATATATTTTTGCTTGTTCAATTTTCTTTGCACCCTAACCTCTTTCCAATCATGCAGTCCTAATCAACATTTTCTACAAATCGTGCTTTGGGTTAAAATTGTCCTTTTTTAAATTTCTTCGTGCCCTAACCTCTTTCCATTTATGTAATCCTAATGAAGATCTTCTACAAAACGTGTTACGGGATAAAATTGTCCTTTTTTAAATTTCTTCGTACACTAACCACTTTCCATTTATTTAATCCTAATCAAGATTTTCTACAAAACTTGCTATGGGATAAAATTCGACTTTTTTAAATTTCTTCGTAACCTAACCTCTTTCCATTAATGTTTTCCTAATCAAGCTTTTCTACAAATTGTGCTTTGGGTTAAAATTGTCCTTTTTTAAATTTCTTCGTACCCTAACTTCTTTCCATTTATGTAATCCTAATCAAGATTTTCTACAAAACTTGCTATGGGATAATATTGTCCTTTTTTAAATTTCTTCGTAACCTAACCTCTTTCCATTTATGTTTTCCTAATCAAGCTTTTCTACAAATTGTGCTTTGGGTTAAAATTGTCCTTTTTTAAATTTCTTCGTACCCTAACTTCTTTCCATTTATGTAATCCTAATCAAGACTTTCTACAAAAAGTGCTATAAGATAAAATTGTCCTTTTTGAAATGTGTTCATGCCCTAACCTCTTTCCATTTATGTAATTCTATTCAAGATTTTCTACAAAACGTGTTACGGGATAGAATTGTCCTTTTATAAATTTCTTCGTACCCTAACCACTTTCCATTTATTTAATCCTAATAAAGATTTTCTACAAAACTTGCTATGGGATAATATTGTGCTTTTTTAAATTTCTTCGTAACCTAACCTCTTTCCATTTATGTTTTCCTAATCAAGCTTTTCTACAAATTGTGCTTTGGGTTAAAATTGTCCTTTTTTAAATTTCTTCGTACCCTAACTTCTTTCCATTTATGTAATCCTAATCAAGATCTTCTACAAAACGTGCTATGGGATAAAATTGTTCTTTTTTAAATTTGTTCGTGCCCTAACCTCTTTCCATTTATGTAATCCTAATCAAGATTTTCTGCAAAACGTGCAATAGGATATATTTGTGCTTGTTCAATTTTCTTTGCACCCTAACCTTTTTCCATTTATGTAATCCTAATAAAGATTTTCTACAAATCGTGCTTTGGGCTAAAATTGTCCTGTTTTAAATTTCTTTGTACCCTAACCTCTTTCCATTTATGTAATTCTAATCAAGATTTTCTGCAAAACGTTCAATAGGATATATTTGTGCATGTTCAATTTTCTTTGCACCCTAACCGCTTTCCATTTATGTAATCCTAATCAAGAATTTCTACTAAACGTGCAATGGATAGATTTGTTTTATTACAAATTTCTTTGCACCATAACCCCTTTCCATTCATGTTTTCCTAATCAAGATCTTCTACAAAAAGTGCTATGGGATAAAATTGTCCTTTTTTAAATTTCTTCGTACCCTAACCTCTTTCCATTTATGTAATCCTAATCAAGATTTTCTGCAAAACGTTCAATAGGATATATTTGTGCTTGTTCAATTTTCTTTGCACCCTAACCTCTTTCCATTCATGTAATCCTAATAAAGATTTTCTACAAATCGTGCTTTGGGTTAAAATTGTCCTTTTTTAAATTTCTTTGTACCCTAACCCTTTTCCCATTTATCTAATCCTATTCAAGATTTTCTGCAAATCGTGCTATGGGATAAAATTGTCCTTTTTTAAATTTCTTCGTACCCTAACCTCTTTCCATTTATGTAATCCTAATCAAGATTTTCTACAAAACGTGCTATGGGATAAAATTGTCCTTTTTTAAATTTCTTCGTACCCTAACCTCTTTCCATTTATGTAATCCTAATCAAGATTTTCTACAAAACGTGCTATGGGATAAAATTGTCCTTTTTTAAATTTCTTCGTACCCTAACTTCTTTCCATTTATGTAATCCTAATCAAGATTTTCTGCAAAACGTGCAATAGGATTTATTTGTGCTTGTTCAATTTTCTTTGCACCCTAACCTCTTTCCATTCATGTAATCCTAATAAAGATTTTCTACAAATCGTGCTTTGGGTTAAAATTGTCCTTTTTTAAATTTCTTTGTACCCTAACCCTTTTCCCATTTATCTAATCCTATTCAAGATTTTCTGCAAATCGTGCTATGGGATAAAATTGTCCTTTTTTAAATTTCTTCGTACCCTAACCTCTTTCCATTTATGTAATCCTAATCAAGAATTTCTACAAAACGTGCAATGGATAGATTTGTTTTATTACAAATTTCTTTGCACCCTAACCCCTTTCCATTCATGTAATCCTAATCAAGATCTTCTACAAAAAGTGCTATGGAATAAAATTGTCCTTTTTTAAAATTCTTCGTACCCTAAGCTCTTTCCATTTATGTAATTCTAATCAAGATTTTCTGCAAAACGTGCAATAGGATATATTTGTGCTTGTTCAATTTTCTTTGCACCCTAACCTCTTTCCATTTATGTAATCCTAATCAAGAATTTCTACAAAACGTGCAATGGATAGATTTGTTTTATTACAAATTTCTTTGCACCCTAACCCCTTTCCATTCATGTAATCCTAATCAGAATCTTCTACAAAAAGTGCTATGGGATAAAATTGTCCTTTTTTAAATTTCTTCGTACCCTAACCGCTTTCCATTGATGCAATCCTAATCAATATTTTCTGCAAAACGTTCAATAGGATATATTTGTGCTTGTTAAATTCTCTTTGCACCCTAACCTCTTTCCATTCATGTAATCCTAATAAAGATTTTCTACAAATCGTGCTTTGTGTTAAAATTGTCCTTTTTTAAATTTCTTCGTACCCTAACCTCTTTCCATTTATGTAATCCTAATCAAGATTTTCTGCAAAACGTGCAATAGGAGATATTTATGCTTTTTCAATTTTCTTTGCACCCTAACCTCATTCCATTCATGTAATCCTAATAAAGATTTTTTACAAATCGTACTTTTGGCTAAAATTGTCCTTTTTTAAATTGCTTCGTACCCTAACCTCTTTCCATTTATGTAATCCTAATCAAGATTTTCTGCAAAACGTGCAATGGATAGATTTGTTTTATTACAAATTTCTTTGCACCCTAACCACTTTCCATTCATGTAATCCTAATCAAGATCTTCTACAAAAAGTGCTATGGGATAAAATTATTCCTTTTTTAAACTTCTTCGTACCCTAACCTCTTTCCATTTATGTAATCCTAATCAAGATTTTCTGCAAAACGTGCAATAGGATATATTTGTGCTTGTTCAATTTTCTTTGCTCCCTAACCTCTTTCCATTCATGTAATCCTAATAAAGATATTCTACAAAACGTGCTATGGGATAAAATTGTCCTTTTTTAAATTTCTTCGTAACCTAACCTCTTTCCATTTTTGTTTTCCTAATCAAGGTTATCTACAAATTGTGCTTTGGGTTAAAATTGTCCTTTTTTAAACTTCTTCGTACCCTAACCTCTTTCCATTTATGTAATCCTAATCAAGATTTTCTGCAAAACGTGCAATAGGATATATTTGTGCTTGTTCAATTTTCTTTGCTCCCTAACTTCTTTCCATTTATGTAATCCTAATCAAGATCTTCTACAAAACGTGCTATGGGATAAAATTGTACTTTTTTAAATTTGTTCGTTACCTAACCTCTTTCCATTTATGTAATCCTAATCAAGATTTTCTGCAAAACCTGCAATAGGATATATTTGTGCTTGTTCAATTTTCTTTGAACACTAACCTCTTTCCATTTATGTAATCCTAATCAAGATTTTCTACAAATCGTGCTATGGTATAAAATTGTCCTTTTTTAAATTTCTTTGTACCCTAACCTCTTTCCATTTATCTAATCCTAATCATGATTTTCTGCAAAACGTGCAATGGATAGATTTGTTTTATTACTAATTTCTTTGCACCCTAACCCCTTTCCATTCATGTAATCCTAATCAAAATCTTCTATAAAACGTGCTATGCGATAAAATTGTCCTTTTTTAAATTTCTTCGTACCCTAACCTCTTTCCATTTATGAAATCCTAATCAAGATTTTCTGCAAAACGTGCAATAGGATATATTTGTGCTTGTTCAATTTTCTTTGCACCCTAACCTCTTTCCATTTATGTAATCCTAATCAAGATCTTCTACAAAACGTGCTATGGGATAAAATTGTACTTTTTTTTATTTGTTCGTGACCTAACCTCTTTCCATTTATGTAATCCTAATCAAGATTTTCTGCAAAACCTGCAATAGGATATATTTGTGCTTGTTCAATTTTCTTTGCTCCCTAACTTCTTTCCATTTATGTAATCCTAATCAAGATCTTCTACAAAACGTGCTATGGGATAAAATTGTACTTTTTTAAATTTGTTCGTGACCTAACCTCTTTCCATTTATGTAATCCTAATCAAGATTTTCTGCAAAACCTGCAATAGGATATATTTGTGCTTGTTCAATTTTCTTTGAACACTAACCTCTTTCCATTTATGTAATCCTAATCAAGATTTTCTACAAATCGTGCTATGGTATAAAATTGTCCTTTTTTAAATTTCTTTGTACCCTAACCTCTTTCCATTTATCTAATCCTAATCATGATTTTCTGCAAAACGTGCAATGGATAGATTTGTTTTATTACTAATTTCTTTGCACCCTAACCCCTTTCCATTCATGTAATCCTAATCAAAATCTTCTATAAAACGTGCTATGCGATAAAATTGTCCTTTTTTAAATTTCTTCGTACCCTAACCTCTTTCCATTTATGAAATCCTAATCAAGATTTTCTGCAAAACGTGCAATAGGATATATTTGTGCTTGTTCAATTTTCTTTGCACCCTAACCTCTTTCCATTTATGTAATCCTAATCAAGATCTTCTACAAAACGTGCTATGGGATAAAATTGTACTTTTTTAAATTTGTTCGTGACCTAACCTCTTTCCATTTATGTAATCCTAATCAAGATTTTCTGCAAAACCTGCAATAGGATATATTTGTGCTTGTTCAATTTTCTTTGCTCCCTAACTTCTTTCCATTTATGTAATCCTAATCAAGATCTTCTACAAAACGTGCTATGGGATAAAATTGTACTTTTTTAAATTTGTTCGTGACCTAACCTCTTTCCATTTATGTAATCCTAATCAAGATTTTCTGCAAAACCTGCAATAGGATATATTTGTGCTTGTTCAATTTTCTTTGAACACTAACCTCTTTCCATTTATGTAATCCTAATCAAGATTTTCTACAAATCGTGCTATGGTATAAAATTGTCCTTTTTTAAATTTCTTTGTACCCTAACCTCTTTCCATTTATCTAATCCTAATCATGATTTTCTGCAAAACGTGCAATGGATAGATTTGTTTTATTACTAATTTCTTTGCACCCTAACCCCTTTCCATTCATGTAATCCTAATCAAAATCTTCTATAAAACGTGCTATGCGATAAAATTGTCCTTTTTTAAATTTCTTCGTACCCTAACCTCTTTCCATTTATGAAATCCTAATCAAGATTTTCTGCAAAACGTGCAATAGGATATATTTGTGCTTGTTCAATTTTCTTTGCACCCTAACCTCTTTCCATTTATGTAATCCTAATCAAGAATTTCTACAAAACGTGCAATGGATAGATTTGTTTCATTACAAATTTCTTTGCACCCTAACCCCTTTCCATTCATGTAATCCTAATCAAGATCTTCTACAAAAAGTGTTACGGGATAAAATTGTCCTTTTTTAAATTTCTTCGTACCCTAACCACTTTCCATTTATGTAATCCTACTCAAGAATTTCTACAAAACGTGCAATGGATAGATTTGTTTTATTACAAATTTCTTTGCACCCTAACATCTTTCCATTCATGTTATCCTAATCAAGATTTTCTACAAAACGTGCAATGGGATATATTTTTGCTTGTTCAATTTTCTTTGCACCCTAACCTCTTTCCAATCATGCAGTCCTAATCAACATTTTCTACAAATCGTGCTTTGGGTTAAAATTGTCCTTTTTTAAATTTCTTCGTGCCCTAACCTCTTTCCATTTATGTAATCCTAATGAAGATCTTCTACAAAACGTGTTACGGGATAAAATTGTCCTTTTTTAAATTTCTTCGTACCCTAACCACTTTCCATTTATTTAATCCTAATCAAGATTTTCTACAAAACTTGCTATGGGATAAAATTGTACTTTTTTAAATTTCTTCGTAACCTAACCTCTTTCCATTAATGTTTTCCTAATCAAGCTTTTCTACAAATTGTGCTTTGGGTTAAAATTGTCCTTTTTTAAATTTCTTCGTACCCTAACTTCTTTCCATTTATGTAATCCTAATCAAGATTTTCTACAAAACTTGCTATGGGATAATATTGTCCTTTTTTAAATTTCTTCGTAACCTAACCTCTTTCCATTTATGTTTTCCTAATCAAGCTTTTCTACAGATTGTGCTTTGGGTTAAAATTGTCCTTTTTTAAATTTCTTCGTACCCTAACTTCTTTCCATTTATGTAATCCTAATCAAGACTTTCTACAAAAAGTGCTATAAGATAAAATTGTCCTTTTTGAAATGTGTTCATGCCCTAACCTCTTTCCATTTATGTAATTCTATTCAAGATTTTCTACAAAACGTGTTACGGGATAGAATTGTCCTTTTATAAATTTCTTCGTACCCTAACCACTTTCCATTTATTTAATCCTAATAAAGATTTTCTACAAAACTTGCTATGGGATAATATTGTCCTTTTTTAAATTTCTTCGTAACCTAACCTCTTTCCATTTATGTTTTCCTAATCAAGCTTTTCTACAAATTGTGCTTTGGGTTAAAATTGTCCTTTTTTAAATTTCTTCGTACCCTAACTTCTTTCCATTTATGTAATCCTAATCAAGATCTTCTACAAAACGTGCTATGGGATAAAATTGTTCTTTTTTAAATTTGTTCGTGCCCTAACCTCTTTCCATTTATGTAATCCTAATCAAGATTTTCTGCAAAACGTGCAATAGGATATATTTGTGCTTGTTCAATTTTCTTTGCACCCTAACCTTTTTCCATTTATGTAATCCTAATAAAGATTTTCTACAAATCGTGCTTTGGGCTAAAATTGTCCTGTTTTAAATTTCTTTGTACCCTAACCTCTTTCCATTTATGTAATTCTAATCAAGATTTTCTGCAAAACGTTCAATAGGATATATTTGTGCATGTTCAATTTTCTTTGCACCCTAACCGCTTTCCATTTATGTAATCCTAATCAAGAATTTCTACTAAACGTGCAATGGATAGATTTGTTTTATTACAAATTTCTTTGCACCATAACCCCTTTCCATTCATGTTTTCCTAATCAAGATCTTCTACAAAAAGTGCTATGGGATAAAATTGTCCTTTTTTAAATTTCTGTGTACCCTAACCTCTTTCCATTTATGTAATCCTAATCAAGATTTTCTGCAAAACGTTCAATAGGATATATTTGTGCTTGTTAAATTTTCTTTACACCCTCACCTCTTTCCATTCATGTAATCCTAATAAAGATTTTCTACAAATCGTGCTTTGGGTTAAAATTGTCCTTCTTTAAATTTCTTTGTACCCTAACCTCTTTCCATTTATGTAATCCTAATCAAGATTTTCTGCAAAACGTGCAATGGATAGATTTGTTTTATTACAAATTTTTTTGCACCCTAACCCCTTTCCATTCATGTAATCCTAATCAAGATCTTCTACAAAACGTGCTATGGGATAAAATTGTCCTTTTTTAAATTTCTTCGTGTCCTAACCTCTTTCCATTTATGTAATCCTAATCAAGATTACCTGCAAAACGTGCAATGGATAGATTTGTTTTATTACAAATTTTTTTGCACCCTAACCCCTTTCCATTTATGTAATCCTAATCAAAATCTGCTACAAAACGTGCTATGGGATAAAATTGTCCTTTTTTAAATTTCTTTGTACCCTAACCTCTTTCCATTTATGTAATCCTAATCAAGATTTTCTGCAAAACGTGCAATGGATAGATTTGTTTTATTACAAATTTTTTTGCACCCTAACCCCTTTCCATTTATGTAATCCTAATCAAAATCTGCTACAAAACGTGCTATGGGATAAAATTGTCCTTTTTTAAATTTCTTCGTGTCCTAACCTCTTTCCATTTATGTAATCCTAATCAAGATTACCTGCAAAACGTGCAATGGATAGATTTGTTTTATTACAAATTTTTTTGCACCCTAACCCCTTTCCATTTATGTAATCCTAATCAAAATCTGCTACAAAACGTGCTATGGGATAAAATTGTCCTTTTTTAAATTTTTTCGTACCCTAACCTCTTTCCATTTATGTAATCCTAATCAAGATTTTATGCAAAACGTGCAATAGGATATATTTGTGCTTGTTCAATTTCCTTTGCACCCTAACCTCTGTGCATTTATGTAATCCTAATCAAGAATTTCTACAAAACGTGCAATGGATAGATTTGTTTTATTACAAATTTCTTTGCACCCTAACCCCTTTCCATTCATGTAATCCTAATCAAAATGTTCTACAAAACGTGCTATGGGATAAAATTGTCCTTTTTTAAATTTTTTGGTACCTTAACCTCTTTCCATTTATGTAATCCTAATCAAGATTTTCTGCAAAACGTTCAATAGGATATATTTGTGCTTGTTCAATTTTCTTTACACCCTAACCTCTTTCCATTCATGTAATCCTAATCAAGATTTTCTACAAAAAGTTCTATGGGATAAAATTGTCCTTTTTGAAATGTGTTCGTGCCCTAACCTCTTTCCATTTATGTAATCCTAATCAAGATTTTCTACAAAACGTGCTATGGGATAAAATTGTCCTTTTTTAAATTTCTTCGTACCCTAACCTCTTTCCATTTATGTAATCCTAATCAAGATTTTCTACAAAACGTGCTATGGGATAAAATTGTCCTTTTTTAAATTTCTTCGTACCCTAACTTCTTTCCATTTATGCAATCCTAATCAAGATTTTCTGCAAAACGTGCAATAGGATTTATTTGTGCTTGTTCAATTTTCTTTGCACCCTAACCTCTTTCCATTCATGTAATCCTAATAAAGATTTTCTACAAATCGTGCTTTGGGTTAAAATTGTCCTTTTTTAAATTTCTTCGTACCCTAACCTCTTTCCATTTATGTAATCCTAATCAAGAATTTCTACAAAACGTGCAATGGATAGATTTGTTTTATTACAAATTTCTTTGCACCCTAACCCCTTTCCATTCATGTAATCCTAATCAAGATCTTCTACAAAAAGTGCTATGGAATAAAATTGTCCTTTTTTAAAATTCTTCGTACCCTAAACTCTTTCCATTTATGTAATTCTAATCAAGATTTTCTGCAAAACGTGCAATAGGATATATTTGTGCTTGTTCAATTTTCTTTGCACCCTAACCTCTTTCCATTTATGTAATCCTAATCAAGAATTTCTACAAAACGTGCAATGGATAGATTTGTTTTATTACAAATTTCTTTGCACCCTAACCCCTTTCCATTCATGTAATCCTAATCAGAATCTTCTACAAAAAGTGCTATGGGATAAAATTGTCTTTTTTTAAATTTCTTCGTACACTAACCGCTTTCCATTGATGCAATCCTAATCAATATTTTCTGCAAAACGTTCAATAGGATATATTTGTGCTTGTTAAATTTTCTTTGCACCCTAACCTCTTTCCATTCATGTAATCCTAATAAAGATTTTCTACAAATCGTGCTTTGTGTTAAAATTGTCCTTTTTTAAATTTCTTCGTACCCTAACCTCTTTCCATTTATGTAATCCTAATCAAGATTTTCTGCAAAACGTGCAATAGGAGATATTTATGCTTTTTCAATTTTCTTTGCACCCTAACCTCATTCCATTCATGTAATCCTAATAAAGATTTTTTACAAATCGTACTTTTGGCTAAAATTGTCCTTTTTTAAATTGCTTCGTACCCTAACCTCTTTCCATTTATGTAATCCTAATCAAGATTTTCTGCAAAACGTGCAATGGATAGATTTGTTTTATTACAAATTTCTTTGCACCCTAACCACTTTCCATTCATGTAATCCTAATCAAGATCTTCTACAAAAAGTGCTATGGGATAAAATTATTCCTTTTTTAAACTTCTTCGTACCCTAACCTCTTTCCATTTATGTAATCCTAATCAAGATTTTCTGCAAAACGTGCAATAGGATATATTTGTGCTTGTTCAATTTTCTTTGCTCCCTAACCTCTTTCCATTCATGTAATCCTAATAAAGATATTCTACAAAACGTGCTATGGGATAAAATTGTCCTTTTTTAAATTTCTTCGTAACCTAACCTCTTTCCATTTATGTTTTCCTAATCAAGGTTATCTACAAATTGTGCTTTGGGTTAAAATTGTCCTTTTTTAAATTTCTTCGTAACCTAACTTCTTTCCATTTATGTAATCCTAATCAAGATCTTCTACAAAACGTGCTATGGGATAAAATTGTACTTTTTTAAATTTGTTCGTGACCTAACCTCTTTCCATTTATGTAATCCTAATCAAGATTTTCTGCAAAACCTGCAATAGGATATATTTGTGCTTGTTCAATTTTCTTTGAACACTAACCTCTTTCCATTTATGTAATCGTAATAAAGATTTTCTACAAATCGTGCTTTGGGCTAAAATTATCCTTTTTTAAATTTCTTTGTACCCTAACCTCTTTCCATTTATGTAATCCTAATCAAGATTTTCTGCAAAACGTGCAATGGATAGAATTGTTATATTACAAATTCCTTTGCACCCTAACCCCTTTCCATTCATGTAAACCTAATCAAAATCTTCTACAAAACGTGTTATGGGATAAAATTGTCCTTTTTTAAACTTCTTCGTACCCTAACCTCTTTCCATTTATGTAATCCTAATCAAGATTTTCTGCAAAACGTGCAATAGGATATATTTGTGCTTGTTCAATTTTCTTTGCACGTTAACCTCTTTCAATTTATGTAATCCTAATCAAGAATTTCTACAAAACGTGCAATGGATAGATTTGTTTTATTACAAATTTCTTTGCACCCTAACCCCTTTCCATTCATGTAATCTTAATCAAAATCTTCTACAAAACGTGCTATGGGATAAAATTGTCCTTTTTTAAATTTCTTCGTACCCTAACCTCTTTCCATTTATGTAATCCTAATCAAGATTTTCTGCAAAACGTGCAATAGGATATATTTGTGCTTGTTCAATTTTCTTTGCACCCTAACCTCTTTCCATTTATGTAATCCTAATCAAGAATTTCTACAAAACGTGCAATGGATAGATTTGTTTTATTACAAATTTCTTTGCACCCTAACCCCTTTCCATTCATGTAATCCTAATCAGAATCTTCTACAAAAAGTGCTATGGGATAAAATTGTCCTTTTTTAAATTTCTTCGTACCCTAACCGCTTTCCATTGATGTAATCCTAATCAATATTTTCTGCAAAACGTTCAATAGGATATATTTGTGCTAGTTAAATTCTCTTTGCACCCTAACCTCTTTCCATTCATGTAATCCTAATAAAGATTTTCTACAAATCGTGCTTTGTGTTAAAATTGTCCTTTTTTAAATTTCTTAGTACCCTAACCTCTTTCCATTTATGTAATCCTAATCAAGATTTTCTGCAAAACGTGCAATAGGAGATATTTGTGCTTTTTCAATTTTCTTTGCACCCTAACGTCATTCCATTCATGTAATCCTAATAAAGATTTTCTACAAATCGTACTTTTGGCTAAAATTGTCCTTTTTTAAATTGCTTCGTACCCTAACCTCTTTCCATTTATGTAATCCTAATCAAGATTTTCTGCAAAACGTGCAATGGATAGATTTGTTTTATTACAAATTTCTTTGCACCCTAACCACTTTCCATTCATGTAATTCTAATCAAGATCTTCTACAAAAAGTGCTATGGGATAAAATTGTCCTTTTTTAAACTTCTTCGTACCCTAACCTCTTTCCATTTATGTAATCCTAATCAAGATTTTCTGCAAAACGTGCAACAGGATATATTTGTGCTTGTTCAATTTTCTTTGCTCCCTAACCTCTTTCCATTTATGTAATCGTAATAAAGATTTTCTACAAATCGTGCTTTGGGCTAAAATTGTCCTTTTTTAAATTTCTTTGTACCCTAACCTCTTTCCGTTTATGTAATCCTAATCAAGATTTTCTGCAAAACGTGCAATGGGTAGATTTGTTTTATTACAAATTTCTTTGCACCCTAACCCCTTTCCATTCATGTAATCCCAATCAAGATCTTCTACAAAACGTGCTATGGGATAAAATTGTCCTTTTTTAAATTTCTTCGTACCCTAACCTCTTTCCATTTATGTTTTCCTAATCAAGCTTTTCTACAAATTGTGCTTTGGGTTAAAATTGTCCTTTTTTAAATTTCTTCGTACCCTAACTTCTTTCCATTTATGTAATCCTAATCAAGATCTTCTACAAAACGTGCTATGGGATAAAATTGTTCTTTTTTAAATTTGTTCGTGCCCTAACCTCTTTCCATTTATGTAATCCTAATCAAGATTTTCTGCAAAACGTGCAATAGGATATATTTGTGCTTGTTCAATTTTCTTTGCACCCTAACCTCTTTCCATTTATGTAATCCTAATAAAGATTTTCTACAAATCGTGCTTTGGGCTAAAATTGTCCTGTTTTAAATTTCTTTGTACCCTAACCTCTTTCCATTTATGTAATTCTAATCAAGATTTTCTGCAAAACGTTCAATAGGATATATTTGTGCATGTTCAATTTTCTTTGCACCCTAACCGCTTTCCTTTTATGTAATCCTAATCAAGAATTTCTACTAAACGTGCAATGGATAGATTTGTTTTATTACAAATTTCTTTGCACCATAACCCCTTTCCATTCATGTTTTCCTAATCAAGATCTTCTACAAAAAGTGCTATGGGATAAAATTGTCCTTTTTTAAATTTCTTCGTACCCTAACCTCTTTCCATTTATGTAATCCTAATCAAGATTTTCTGCAAAACGTTCAATAGGATATATTTGTGCTTGTTAAATTTTCTTTACACCCTCACCTCTTTCCATTCATGTAATCCTAATAAAGATTTTCTACAAATCGTGCTTTGGGTTAAAATTGTCCTTCTTTAAATTTCTTTGTACCCTAACCTCTTTCCATTTATGTAATCCTAATCAAGATTTTCTGCAAAACGTGCAATGGATAGATTTGTTTTATTACAAATTTTTTTGCACCCTAACCCCTTTCCATTCATGTAATCCTAATCAAAATCTGCTACAAAACGTGCTATGGGATAAAATTGTCCTTTTTTAAATTTCTTTGTACCCTAACCTCTTTCATTTATGTAATCCTAATCAAGATTTTCTGCAAAACGTGCAATGGATAGATTTGTTTTATTACAAAATTCTTTGCACCCTAACCCCTTTCCATTCATGTAATCCTAATCAAAATGTTCTACAAAACGTGCTATGGGATAAAATTGTCCTTTTTTAAATTTTTTCGTACCCTAACCTCTTTCCATTTATGTAATCCTAATCAAGATTTTATGCAAAACGTGCAATAGGATATATTTGTGCTTGTTCAATTTCCTTTGCACCCTAACCTCTGTGCATTTATGTAATCCTAATCAAGAATTTCTACAAAACGTGCAATGGATAGATTTGTTTTATTACAAATTTCTTTGCACCCTAACCCCTTTCCATTCATGTAATCCTAATCAAAATGTTCTACAAAACGTGCTATGGGATAAAATTGTCCTTTTTTAAATTTTTTGGTACCCTAACCTCTTTCCATTTATGTAATCCTAATCAAGATTTTCTACAAAAAGTTCTATGGGATAAAATTGTCCTTTTTGAAATGTGTTTGTGCCCTAACCTCTTTCCATTTATGTAATCCTAATCAAGATTTTCTACAAAACGTGCTATGGGATAAAATTGTCCTTTTTTAAATTTCTTCGTACCCTAACCTCTTTCCATTTATGTAATCCTAATCAAGATTTTCTACAAAACGTGCTATGGGATAAAATTGTCCTTTTTTAAATTTCTTCGTACCCTAACTTCTTTCCATTTATGTAATCCTAATCAAGATTTTCTGCAAAACGTGCAATAGGATTTATTTGTGCTTGTTCAATTTTCTTTGCACCCTAACCTCTTTCCATTCATGTAATCCTAATAAAGATTTTCTACAAATCGTGCTTTGGGTTAAAATTGTCCTTTTTTAAATTTCTTTGTACCCTAACCCTTTTCCCATTTATCTAATCCTATACAAGATTTTCTGCAAATCGTGCTATGGGATAAAATTGTCCTTTTTTAAATTTCTTCGTACCCTAACCTCTTTCCATTTATGTAATCCTAATCAAGAATTTCTACAAAACGTGCAATGGATAGATTTGTTTTATTACAAATTTCTTTGCACCCTAACCCCTTTCCATTCATGTAATCCTAATCAAGATCTTCTACAAAAAGTGCTATGGAATAAAATTGTCCTTTTTTAAAATTCTTCGTACCCTAAGCTCTTTCCATTTATGTAATTCTAATCAAGATTTTCTGCAAAACGTGCAATAGGATATATTTGTGCTTGTTCAATTTTCTTTGCACCCTAACCTCTTTCCATTTATGTAATCCTAATCAAGAATTTCTACAAAACGTGCAATTGATAGATTTGTTTTATTACAAATTTCTTTGCACCCTAACCCCTTTCCATTCATGTAATCCTAATCAGAATCTTCTACAAAAAGTGCTATGGGATAAAATTGTCCTTTTTTAAATTTCTTCGTACCCTAACCGCTTTCCATTGATGCAATCCTAATCAATACTTTCTGCAAAACGTTCAATAGGATATATTTGTGCTAGTTAAATTCTCTTTGCACCCTAACCTCTTTCCATTCATGTAATCCTAATAAAGATTTTCTACAAATCGTGCGTTGTGTTAAAATTGTCCTTTTTTAAATTTCTTCGTACCCTAACCTCTTTCCATTTATGTAATCCTAATCAAGATTTTCTGCAAAACGTGCAATAGGAGATATTTATGCTTTTTCAATTTTCTTTGCACCCTAACCTCATTCCATTCATGTAATCCTAATAAAGATTTTTTACAAATCGTACTTTTGGCTAAAATTGTCCTTTTTTAAATTGCTTCGTACCCTAACCTCTTTCCATTTATGTAATCCTAATCAAGATTTTCTGCAAAACGTGCAATGGATAGATTTGTTTTATTACAAATTTCTTTGCACCCTAACCACTTTCCATTCATGTAATCCTAATCAAGATCTTCTACAAAAAGTGCTATGGGATAAAATTATTCCTTTTTTAAACCTCTTCGTACCCTAACCTCTTTCCATTTATGTAATCCTAATCAAGATTTTCTGCAAAACGTGCAATAGGATATATTTGTGCTTGTTCAATTTTCTTTGCTCCCTAACCTCTTTCCATTCATGTAATCCTAATAAAGATATTCTACAAAACGTGCTATGGGATAAAATTGTCCTTTTTTAAATTTCTTCGTAACCTAACCTCTTTCCATTTATGTTTTCCTAATCAAGGTTATCTACAAATTGTGCTTTGGGTTAAAATTGTCCTTTTTTAAATTTCTTCGTAACCTAACTTCTTTCCATTTATGTAATCCTAATCAAGATCTTCTACAAAACGTGCTATGGGATAAAATTGTACTTTTTTAAATTTGTTCGTGACCTAACCTCTTTCCATTTATGTAATCCTAATCAAGATTTTCTGCAAAACCTGCAATAGGATATATTTGTGCTTGTTCAATTTTCTTTGAACACTAACCTCTTTCCATTTATGTAATCCTAATCAAGATTTTCTACAAATCGTGCTATGGTATAAAATTGTCCTTTTTTAAATTTCTTTGTACCCTAACCTCTTTCCATTTATCTAATCCTAATCATGATTTTCTGCAAAACGTGCAATGGATAGATTTGTTTTATTACTAATTTCTTTGCACCCTAACCCCTTTCCATTCATGTAATCCTAATCAAAATCTTCTATAAAACGTGCTATGCGATAAAATTGTCCTTTTTTAAATTTCTTCTTACCCTAACCTCTTTCCATTTATGAAATCCTAATCAAGATTTTCTGCAAAACGTGCAATAGGATATATTTGTGCTTGTTCAATTTTCTTTGCACCCTAACCTCTTTCCATTTATGTAATCCTAATCAAGAATTTCTACAAAACGTGCAATGGATAGATTTGTTTCATTACAAATTTCTTTGCACCCTAACCCCTTTCCATTCATGTAATCCCAATCAAGATCTTCTACAAAAAGTGTTACGGGATAAAATTGTCCTTTTTTAAATTTCTTCGTACCCTAACCACTTTCCATTTATGTAATCCTAATCAAGATTTTCTACAAAACGTGCAATAGGATATATTTGTGTTTGTTCAATATTCTTTGCACCCTAACCTCTTTCCATTTATGTAATCCTACTCAAGAATTTCTACAAAACGTGCAATGGATAGATTTGTTTTATTACAAATTTCTTTGCACCCTAACATCTTTCCATTCATGTTATCCTAATCAAGATTTTCTACAAAACGTGCAATGGGATATATTTTTGCTTGTTCAATTTTCTTTGCACCCTAACCTCTTTCCAATCATGCAGTCCTAATCAACATTTTCTACAAATCGTGCTTTGGGTTAAAATTGTCCTTTTTTAAATTTCTTCGTGCCCTAACCTCTTTCCATTTATGTAATCCTAATGAAGATCTTCTACAAAACGTGTTACGGGATAAAATTGTCCTTTTTTAAATTTCTTCGTACCCTAACCACTTTCCATTTATTTAATCCTAATCAAGATTTTCTACAAAACTTGCTATGGGATAAAATTGAACTTTTTTAAATTTCTTCGTAACCTAACCTCTTTCCATTAATGTTTTCCTAATCAAGCTTTTCTACAAATTGTGCTTTGGGTTAAAATTGTCCTTTTTTAAATTTCTTCGTACCCTAACTTCTTTCCATTTATGTAATCCTAATCAAGATTTTCTACAAAATTTGCTATGGGATAATATTGTCCTTTTTTAAATTTCTTCGTAACCTAACCTCTTTCCATTTATGTTTTCCTAATCAAGCTTTTCTACAAATTGTGCTTTGGGTTAAAATTGTCCTTTTTTAAATTTCTTCGTACCCTAACTTCTTTCCATTTATGTAATCCTAATCAAGACTTTCTACAAAAAGTGCTATAAGATAAAATTGTCCTTTTTTAAATTTCTTCGTAACCTAACCTCTTTCCATTTATGTAATCCTAATCAAGATTTTCTGCAAAACGTGCAATAGGATATATTTGTGCTTGTTCAATTTTCTTTGCACCCTAACCTTTTTCCATTTATGTAATCCTAATAAAGATTTTCTACAAATCGTGCTTTGGGCTAAAATTGTCCTGTTTTAAATTTCTTTGTACCCTAACCTCTTTCCATTTATGTAATTCTAATCAAAATTTTCTGCAAAACGTTCAATAGGATATATTTGTGCATGTTCAATTTTCTTTGCACCCTAACCGCTTTCCATTTATGTAATCCTAATCAAGAATTTCTACTAAACGTGCAATGGATAGATTTGTTTTATTACAAATTTCTTTGCACCATAACCCCTTTCCATTCATGTTTTCCTAATCAAGATCTTCTACAAAAAGTGCTATGGGATAAAATTGTCCTTTTTTAAATTTCTTCGTACCCTAACCTCTTTCCATTTATGTAATCCTAATCAAGATTTTCTGCAAAACGTTCAATAGGATATATTTGTGCTTGTTAAATTTTCTTTACACCCTCACCTCTTTCCATTCATGTAATCCTAATAAAGATTTTCTACAAATCGTGCTTTGGGTTAAAATTGTCCTTCTTTAAATTTCTTTGTACCCTAACCTCTTTCCATTTATGTAATCCTAATCAAGATTTTCTGCAAAACGTTCAATAGGATATATTTGTGCTTGTTCAATTTTCTTTACACCCTAACCTCTTTCCATTCGTGTAATCCTAATGAAGATTTTCTACAAAAAGTTCTATGGGATAAAATTGTCCTTTTTGAAATGTGTTCGTGCCCTAACCTCTTTCCATTTATGTAATCCTAATCAAGATTTTCTACAAAACGTGCTATGGGATAAAATTGTCCTTTTTTAAATTTCTTCGTACCCTAACCTCTTTCCATTTATGTAATCCTAATCAAGAATTTCTACAAAACGTGCAATGGATAGATTTGTTTTATTACAAATTTCTTTGCACCCTAACCTCTTTCCATTCATGTAATCCTAATCAAGATCTTCTACAAAAAGTGCTATGGAATAAAATTGTCCTTTTTTAAAATTCTTCGTACCCTAAGCTCTTTCCATTTATGTAATTCTAATCAAGATTTTCTGCAAAACGTGCAATAGGATATGTTTGTGCTTGTTCAATTTTCTTTGCACCCTAACCTCTTTCCATTTATGTAATCCTAATCAAGAATTTCTACAAAACGTGCAATGGATAGATTTGTTTTATTACAAATTTCTTTGCACCCTAACCCCTTTCCATTCATGTAATCCTAATCAGAATCTTCTACAAAAAGTGCTATGGGATAAAATTGTCCTTTTTTAAATTTCTTCGTACCCTAACCGCTTTCCATTGATGCAATCCTAATCAATATTTTCTGCAAAACGTTCAATAGGATATATTTGTGCTTGTTAAATTCTCTTTGCACCCTAACCTCTTTCCATTCATGTAATCCTAATAAAGATTTTCTACAAATCGTGCTTTGTGTTAAAATTGTCCTTTTTTAAATTTCTTCGTACCCTAACCTCTTTCCATTTATGTAATCCTAATCAAGATTTTCTGCAAAACGTGCAATAGGAGATATTTATGCTTTTTCAATTTTTTTTGCACCCTAACCTCATTCCATTCATGTAATCCTAATAAAGATTTTTTACAAATCGTACTTTTGGCTAAAATTGTCCTTTTTTAAATTGCTTCGTACCCTAACCTCTTTCCATTTATGTAATCCTAATCAAGATTTTCTGCAAAACGTGCAATGGATAGATTTGTTTTATTACAAATTTCTTTGCACCCTAACCACTTTCCATTCATGTAATCCTAATCAAGATCTTCTACAAAAAGTGCTATGGGATAAAATTATTCCTTTTTTAAACTTCTTCGTACCCTAACCTCTTTCCATTTATGTAATCCTAATCAAGATTTTCTGCAAAACGTGCAATAGGATATATTTGTGCTTGTTCAATTTTCTTTGCTCCCTAACCTCTTTCCATTCATGTAATCCTAATAAAGATATTCTACAAAACGTGCTATGGGATAAAATTGTCCTTTTTTAAATTTCTTCGTAACCTAACCTCTTTCCATTTATGTTTTCCTAATCAAGGTTATCTACAAATTGTGCTTTGGGTTAAAATTGTCCTTTTTTAAATTTGTTCGTGACCTAACCTCTTTCCATTTATGTAATCCTAATCAAGATTTTCTGCAAAACGTGCAATAGGATATATTTGTGCTTGTTCAATTTTCTTTCCACGTTAACCTCTTTCAATTTATGTAATCCTAATCAAGAATTTCTACAAAACGTGCAATGGATAGATTTGTTTTATTACAAATTTCTTTGCACCCTAACCCCTTTCCATTCATGTAATCTTAATCAAAATCTTCTACAAAACGTGCTATGGGATAAAATTGTCCTTTTTTAAATTTCTTCGTACCCTAACCTCTTTCCATTTATGTAATCCTAATCAAGATTTTCTGCAAAACGTGCAATAGGATATATTTGTGCTTGTTCAATTTTCTTTGCACCCTAACCTCTTTCCATTTATGTAATCCTAATCAAGAATTTCTACAAAACGTGCAATGGATAGATTTGTTTTATTACAAATTTCTTTGCACCCTAACCCCTTTCCATTCATGTAATTCTAATCAAGATCTTCTACAAAAAGTGCTATGGGATAAAATTGTCCTTTTTTAAACTTCTTCGTACCCTAACCTCTTTCCTTTTATGTAATCCTAATCAAGATTTTCTGCAAAACGTGCAACAGGATATATTTGTGCTTGTTCAATTTTCTTTGCTCCCTAACCTCTTTCCATTCATGTAAACCTAATAAAGATTTTCTACAAAACGTGCTATGGGCTAAAATTGTCCTTTTTTAAATTTGTTCGTGACCTAACCTCTTTCCATTTATGTAATCCTAATCAAGATTTTCTGCAAAACGTGCAATGGATAGATTTGTTTTATTACAAATTTTTTTGCACCCTAACCCCTTTCCATTCATGTAATCCTAATCAAGATCTTCTACAAAACGTGCTATGGGATAAAATTGTCCTTTTTTAAATTTCTTCGTGTCCTAACCTCTTTCCATTTATGTAATCCTAATCAAGATTACCTGCAAAACGTGCAATGGATAGATTTGTTTTATTACAAATTTTTTTGCACCCTAACCCCTTTCCATTTATGTAATCCTAATCAAAATCTGCTACAAAACGTGCTATGGGATAAAATTGTCCTTTTTTAAATTTCGTTGTACCCTAACCTCTTTCCATTTATGTAATCCTAATCAAGATTTTCTGCAAAACGTGCAATGGATAGATTTGTTTTTTACAAAATTCTTTGCACCCTAACCCCTTTCCATTCATGTAATCCTAATCAAAATGTTCTACAAAACGTGCTATGGGATAAAATTGTCCTTTTTTAAATTTTTTCGTACCCTAACCTCTTTCCATTTATGTAATCCTAATCAAGATTTTATGCAAAACGTGCAATAGGATATATTTGTGCTTGTTCAATTTCCTTTGCACCCTAACCTCTGTGCATTTATGTAATCCTAATCAAAATGTTCTACAAAACGTGCTATGGGATAAAATTGTCCTTTTTTAAATTTTTTGGTACCCTAACCTCTTTCCATTTATGTAATCCTAATCAAGATTTTCTGCAAAACGTTCAATAGGATATATTTGTGCTTGTTCAATTTTCTTTACACCCTAACCTCTTTCCATTCATGTAATCCTAATCAAGATTTTCTACAAAAAGTTCTATGGGATAAAATTGTCCTTTTTGAAATGTGTTCGTGCCCTAACCTCTTTCCATTTATGTAATCCTAATCAAGATTTTCTACAAAACGTGCTATGGGATAAAATTGTCCTTTTTTAAATTTCTTCGTACCCTAACCTCTTTCCATTTATGTAATCCTAATCGAGATTTTCTACAAAACGTGCTATGGGATAAAATTGCCCTTTTTTAAATTTCTTCGTACCCTAACTTCTTTCCATTTATGTAATCCTAATCAAGATTTTCTGCAAAACGTGCAATAGGATTTATTTGTGCTTGTTCAATTTTCTTTGCACCCTAACCTCTTTCCATTCATGTAATCCTAATAAAGATTTTCTACAAATCGTGCTTTGGGTTAAAATTGTCCTTTTTTAAATTTCTTTGTACCCTAACCCTTTTCCCATTTATCTAATCCTATTCAAGATTTTCTGCAAATCGTGCTATGGGATAAAATTGTCCTTTTTTAAATTTCTTCGTACCCTAACCTCTTTCCATTTATGTAATCCTAATCAAGAATTTCTACAAAACGTGCAATGGATAGATTTGTTTTATTACAAATTTCTTTGCACCCTAACCCCTTTCCATTCATGTAATCCTAATCAAGATCTTCTACAAAAAGTGCTATGGAATAAAATTGTCCTTTTTTAAAATTCTTCGTACCCTAAGCTCTTTCCATTTATGTAATTCTAATCAAGATTTTCTGCAAAACGTGCCTTAGGATATGTTTGTGCTTGTTCAATTTTCTTTGCACCCTAGCCTCTTTCCATTTATGTAATCCTAATCAAGAATTTCTACAAAACGTGCAATGGATAGATTTGTTTTATTACAAATTTCTTTGCACCCTAACCCCTTTCCATTCATGTAATCCTAATCAGAATCTTCTACAAAAAGTGCTATGGGATAAAATTGTCCTTTTTTAAATTTCTTCGTACCCTAACCGCTTTCCATTGATGCAATCCTAATCAATATTTTCTGCAAAACGTTCAATAGGATATATTTGTGCTTGTTAAATTCTCTTTGCACCCTAACCTCTTTCCATTCATGTAATCCTAATAAAGATTTTCTACAAATCGTGCTTTGTGTTAAAATTGTCCTTTTTTAAATTTCTTCGTACCCTAACCTCTTTCCATTTATGTAATCCTAATCAAGATTTTCTGCAAAACGTGCAATAGGAGATATTTATGCTTTTTCAATTTTCTTTGCACCCTAACCTCATTCCATTCATGTAATCCTAATAAAGATTTTTTACAAATCGTACTTTTGGCTAAAATTGTCCTTTTTTAAATTGCTTCGTACCCTAACCTCTTTCCATTTATGTAATCCTAATCAAGATTTTCTGCAAAACGTGCAATGGATAGATTTGTTTTATTACAAATTTCTTTGCACCCTAACCACTTTCCATTCATGTAATCCTAATCAAGATCTTCTACAAAAAGTGCTATGTGATAAAATTATTCCTTTTTTAAACTTCTTCGTACCCTAACCTCTTTCCATTTATGTAATCCTAATCAAGATTTTCTGCAAAACGTGCAATAGGATATATTTGTGCTTGTTCAATTTTCTTTGCTCCCTAACCTCTTTCCATTCATGTAATCCTAATAAAGATATTCTACAAAACGTGCTATGGGATAAAATTGTCCTTTTTTAAATTTCTTCGTAACCTAACCTCTTTCCATTTATGTTTTCCTAATCAAGGTTATCTACAAATTGTGCTTTGGGTTAAAATTGTCCTTTTTTAAATTTCTTCGTAACCTAACTTCTTTCCATTTATGTAATCCTAATCAAGATCTTCTACAAAACGTGCTATGGGATAAAATTGTACTTTTTTAAATTTGTTCGTGACCTAACCTCTTTCCATTTATGTAATCCTAATCAAGATTTTCTGCAAAACGTGCAATAGGATATATTTGTGCTTGTTCAATTTTCTTTCCACGTTAACCTCTTTCAATTTATGTAATCCTAATCAAGAATTTCTACAAAACGTGCAATGGATAGATTTGTTTTATTACAAATTTCTTTGCACCCTAACCCCTTTCCATTCATGTAATCTTAATCAAAATCTTCTACAAAACGTGCTATGGGATAAAATTGTCCTTTCTTAAATTTCTTCGTACCCTAACCTCTTTCCATTTATGTAATCCTAATCAAGATTTTCTGCAAAACGTGCAATAGGATATATTTGTGCTTGTTCAATTTTCTTTGCACCCTAACCTCTTTCCATTTATGTAATCCTAATCAAGAATTTCTACAAAACGTGCAATGGATAGATTTGTTTTATTACAAATTTCTTTGCACCCTAACCTCTTTCCATTCATGTAATCCTAATAAAGATTTTCTACAAATCGTGCTTTGTGTTAAAATTGTCCTTTTTTAAATTTCTTAGTACCCTAACCTCTTTTCATTTATGTAATCCTAATCAAGATTTTCTGCAAAACGTGCAATAGGAGATATTTGTGCTTTTTCAATTTTCTTTTCACCCTAACGTCATTCCATTCATGTAATCCTAATAAAGATTTTCTACAAATCGTACTTTTGGCTAAAATTGTCCTTTTTTAAATTGCTTCGTACCCTAACCACTTTCCATTCATGTAATTCTAATCAAGATCTTCTACAAAAAGTGCTATGGGATAAAATTGTCCTTTTTTAAACTTCTTCGTACCCTAACCTCTTTCCATTTATGTAATCCTAATCAAGATTTTCTGCAAAACGTGCAACAGGATATATTTGTGCTTGTTCAATTTTCTTTGCTCCCTAACCTCTTTCCATTCATGTAAACCTAATAAAGATTTTCTACAAAACGTGCTATGGGCTAAAATTGTCCTTTTTTAAATTTCTTCGTAACCTAACCTCTTTCCATTTATGTAATCCTAATCAAGATCTTCGACAAAACGTGCTATGGGATAAAATTGTTCTTTTTTAAATTTGTTCGTGACCTAACCTCTTTCCATTTATGTAATCCTAATCAAGATTTTCTGCAAAACCTGCAATAGGATATATTTGTGCTTGTTCAATTTTCTTTGAACACTAACCTCTTTCCATTTATGTAATCGTAATAAAGATTTTCTACAAATCGTGCTTTGGGCTAAAATTGTCCTTTTTTAAATTTCTTTGTACCCTAACCTCTTTCCGTTTATGTAATCCTAATCAAGATTTTCTGCAAAACGTGCAATGGGTAGATTTGTTTTATTACAAATTTCTTTGCACCCTAACCCCTTTCCATTCATGTAATCCCAATCAAGATCTTCTACAAAACGTGCTATGGGATAAAATTGTCCTTTTTTAAATTTCTTCGTACCCTAACCTCTTTCCATTTATGTAATCCTAATCAAGAATTTCTACAAACGTGCAATGGATAGATTTGTTTTATTACAAATTTATTTGCACCCTAACCCCTTTCCATTCATGTAATCCTAATCAAGATCTTCTACAAAACGTGCTATGGGATAAAATTGTCCTTTTTTAAATTACTTCGTACCCTAACCTCTTTCCATTTATGTAATCCTAATCAAGAATTCCTACAAAACGTGCAATGGATAGATTTGTTATATTACAAATTTCTTTGCACCCTAACCCCTTTCCATTCATGTAATCCTAATCAAGATCTTCTACAAAAAGTGCTATGGAATAAAATTGTCCTTTTTTAAATTTCTTCGTACCCTAACCTCTTTCCATTTATGTAACCCTAATCAAGATTTTCTGCAAAACGTGCAATAGATAGATTTGTTTTATTACAATTTTCTTTGCACCCTAACCCCTTTCCATTCATGTAATCCTAATCAAAATCTTCTACAAAACGTGCTATATGATAAAATTGTCCTTTTTTAAATTTCTTCGTACCCTAACCTCTTTCCATTTATGTAATCCTAATCAAGATTTTCTGCAAAACGTGCAATAGGATATATTTGTGCTTGTTGAATTTTCTTTGCACCCTAACCTCTTTCCATTCATGAAATCCTAATAAAGATTTTCTACAAATCGTGCTTTGGGTTAAAATTGTCATTTTTTAAATTTCTTTGTACCCTAACCTCTTTCCATTTATGTAATCCTAATCAAGATTTTCTGCAAAACGTGCAATGGATAGATTTGTTTTATTACAAATTTCTTTGCACCCTAACCCCTTTCCATTCATGTAATCCTAATCAAAATCTTCTACAAAACGTGCTATGGGATAAAATTGTCCTTTTTTAAATTACTTCGTACCCTAACCTCTTTCCATTTATGTAATCCTATTCAAGATTTTCTACAAAACGTGTTACGGGATAAAATTGTCCTTTTTTAAATTTCTTCGTGTCCTAACCTCTTTCCATTTATGTAATCCTAATCAAGATTACCTGCAAAACGTGCAATGGATAGATTTGTTTTATTACAAATTTCTTTGCACCCTAACCCCTTTCCATTTATGTAATCCTAATCAAAATCTTCTACAAAACGTGCTATGGGATAAAATTGTCCTTTTTAAATTTCTTTGTACCCTAACCTCTTTCCATTTATGTAATCCTAATCAAGATTTTCTGCAAAACGTGCAATGGATAGATTTGTTTTATTACAAATTTCTTTGCACTCTAACCCCTTTCCATTCATGTAATCCTAATCAAAATGTTCTACAAAACGTGCTACGGGATAAAATTGTCCTTTTTTAAATTTATTCGTACCCTAACCTCTTTCCATTTATGTAATCCTAATCAAGATTTTCTGCAAAACGTTCAATAAGATATATTTGTGCTTGTTCAATTTTCTTTACACCCTAACCTCTTTCCATTCATGTAATCCTAATCAAGATTTTCTACAAAAAGTTCTATGGGATAAAATTGTCCTTTTTGAAATGTGTTCGTGCCCTAACCTCTTTCCAATTATGTAATCCTAATCAAGATTTTCTACAAAACGTGCTATGGGATAAAATTGTCCTTTTTTAAATTTCTTCGTACCCTAACCTCTTTCCATTTATGTAATCCTAATCAAGATTTTCTACAAAACGTGCTATGGGATAAAATTGTTCTTTTTTAAATTTGTTCGTGCCCTAACCTCTTTCCATTTATGTAATCCTAAACAAGATTTTCTACAAAACGTGCTATGGGATAAAATTGTTCTTTTTTAAATTTGTTCGTACCCTAACCTCTTTCCATTTATGTAATCCTAATCAAGATTTTCTACAAAACGTGCTATGGGATAAAATTGTTCTTTTTTAAATTTGTTCGTACCCTAACCTCTTTCCATTTATGTAATCCTAATCAAGATTTTCTGCAAAACGTGCAACAGGATTTATTTGTACTTGTTCAATTTTCTTTGCACCCTAACCTCTTACCATTCATGTAATCCTAATAAAGATTTTCTACAAATCGTGCTTTGGGTTAAAATTGTCCTTTTTTAAATTTCTTTGTACCCTAACCTCTTTCCATTTATCTAATCCTAATCAAGATTTTCTGCAAAACGTGCAATGGATAGATTGGTTTTATTACAAATTTCTTTGCACCCTAACCCCTTTCCATTCATGTAATCCTAATCAAAATCTTCTACAAAACGTGCTATGGGAGAAAATTGTCCTTTTTTAAATTTCTTCGTACACTAACCTGTTTCCATTGATGTAAGCCTAATCAATATTATCTGCAAAACGTGCAATAGGATATATTTGTGCTTGTTAAATTCTCTTTGCACCCTAACCTCTTACCATTCATGTAATCCTAATAAAGATTTTCTACAAATCGTGCTTCGTGTTAAAATTGTCCTTTTTTAAATTTCTTCGTACCCTAACCTCTTTCCATTTATGTATTCCTAATCAAGATTTTCTGCAAAACGTGCAATAGGATATATTTGTGCTTTTTCAATTTTCTTTGCACCCTAACCTCATTCCATTCATGTAATCCTAATAAAGATTTTCTACAAATCGTACTTTGGGCTAAAATTGTCCTGTTTTAAATTGCTTCGTACCCTAACCTCTTTCCATTTATGTAATCCTAATCAAGATTTTCTGCAAAACGTGCAATGGATAGATTTGTTTTATTACAAATTTCTTTGCACCCTAACCACTTTCCATTCATGTAATCCTAATCCAGATCTTCTACAAAAAGTGCTATGGAATAAAATTGTCCTTTTTTAAATTTCTTCGTACCCTAAGCTCTTTCCATTTATGTAATTCTAATCAAGATTTTCTGCAAAACGTGCAATAGGATATATTTGTGCTTGTTCAATTTTCTTTGCACCCTAACCTCTTTCCATTTATGTAATCCTAATAAAGATTTTCTACAAATCGTGCTTTGGGTTAAAATTGACCTTTTTTAAATTTCTTTGTACCCTAACCTCTTTCCATTTATGTAACCCTAATCAAGATTTTCTGCAAAACGTGCAATGGATAGATTTGTTTTATTACAAATTTCTTTGCACCCTAACCCCTTTCCATTCATGTAATCCTAATCAAAATCTTCTACAAAACGTGCTATGGGATAAGATTGTCCTTTTTTAAATTTCTTCGTACCCTAACCTCTTTCCATTTATGTAATCCTAATCAAGATTTTCTACAAAACGTGCAATAGGATATATTTGTGCTTGTTCAATTTTCTTTGCACCCTAACCTCTTTCCATTTATGTAATCCTAATCAAGAATTTCTACAAAACGTGCAATGGATAGATTTGCTTTATTCCAAATTTCTTTGCACACTAACCCCTTTCCATTCATGTAATCCTAATCAAGATCTTCTACAAAAAGTGCTATGCGATAAAATTGTCCTTTTTTAAATTTCTTCGTACCCTAACCTCTTTCCATTTATGTAATCCTAATCAAGATTTTCTGCAAAATGTGCAATAGGATTTATTTGTGCTTGTTCAATTTTCTTTGCACCCTAACCTCTTTCCATTTATGTAATCCTAATCAAGATTTTCTGCAAAACGTGCAATAGGATATATTTGTGCTTTTTCAATTTTCTTTGCACCCTAACCTCTTTCCATTCATGTAATCCTAATAAAGATTTTCTACAAATCGTACTATGGGCTAAAATTGTCCTTTCTTAAATTTCTTCGTACCCTAACCTCTTTCCATTTATGTAATCCTAATCAAGATTTTCTGCAAAACGTGCAATGGATAGATTTGTTTTATTACAAATTTCTTTGCTCCCTAACCCCTTTCCATTCATGTAATCCTAATCAAGATCTTCTACAAAAAGTGCTATGGGATAAAATTGTCCTTTTTTAAATTTCTTTTTACCCTAACCTCGTTCCATTTATGTAATCCTAATCAAGATTTTCTGCAAAACGTGCAATGGATAGATTTGTTTTATTACAAATTCCTTTGCACACTAACCCCTTTCCATTCATGTAATCCTAATCAAGATCTTCTACAAAAAGTGCTAAGGGATATAATTGTCGTTTTTTAAATTTCTTCGTACCCTAACCTCTTTCCATTTATGTAATCCTAATCAAGATTTTCTGCAAAACGTGCAATAGGATATATTTGTGCTTGTTCAATTTTCTTTGCACCCTAACCTCTTTCCATTTATGTAATCCTATTCAAGATTTTCTACAAAACGTGTTACGGGATAAAATTGTCCTTTTTAAATTTCTTAGTGCACTTACCTCTTTCTATTTATGTAATCCTAATCAAGATTTTCTACAAAACATGCTAAGGGATGAAATTGTTCTTTTTTAAATTTCTTCGTACACTAACCTCCTTCCATTAATGTAATCCTAATCAAGATCTTCTACAAAACGTGCTATGGGATAAAATTGTCCTTTTTGAAATGTGTTCGTGCCCTAAGCTCTTTCCATTTATGTAATCCTATTCAAGATTTTCTACAAAACGTGTTACGGAATAAAATTGTCCTTTTTTAAATTTCTTCGTACCATAACCACTTTCCATTTATGTAATCCTAATTAAGAATTTCTACAAAACGTGCAATGGATAGATTTGTTTTATTACAAATTTCTTTGCACCCTAACCTCTTTCCATTCATGCAGTCCTAATCAACATTTTCTACAAATCGTGCTTTGGGTTAAAATTGTCCTTTTTTAAATTTCTTCGTGCCCTAACCTCTTTCCATTTATGTAATCCTAATCAAGATCTTCTACAAAACGTGCTATGCGATAAAATTGTCCTTTTTTCAATTTGTTCGTGCCCTAACATCTTTCCATTTATGTAATCCTATTCAAGGTTTTCTACAAAACCTGTTACGGGATACAATTGTCCTTTTCAAATTTCTTAGTACCTTAACCTCTTTCCATTTATGTAATCCTAATCAAGATATTCAGCAAAACGTGCAATAGATATAGATATATTTGTGATTGTTCAATTTTCTTTGCACCCTAACCTCTTTCCATTTATGTAATCCTAATAAAGATTTTCTACAAATCGTGCTTTGTGCTAAAATTGTCCTTTTTTAAATTTCTTTGTACCCTAACCTCTTTCCATTTATGTAATCCTAATCAAGATTTTCTGCAAAACGTGCAATGGATCGATTTGTTTTATTACAAATTTCTTTGCACCCTAACCCCTTTCCATTCATGTAATCCTAATCAAGATTTTTTACAAAAAGTGCTATGGGATAAAATTGTCCTTTTTTAAATTTCTTCGTACCCTAACCTCTTTCCATTTATGTAATCCTAATCAAGATTTTCTGCAAAACGTGCAATAGGTTATATTTGTGCTTATTCAATTTTCTTTGCACGCTAACCTCTTTCCATTTATGTAATCCTAATCAAGAATTTCTACAAAACGTGCAATAGATAGATTTGTTTTATTACAAATTGCTTTGCACCCTAACCCCTTTCCATTCATGTAATCCTAATCAAGATCTTCTACAAAAAGTGCTATGCGATAAAATTGTCCTTTTTTAAATTTGTTCGTGCCCTAACCTCTTTCCATTTATGTAATCCTAATAAAGATTTTCTACAAATCGTGCTTTGTGTTAAAATTGTCCTTTTTTAAATTTGTTCGTGCCCTAACCTCTTTCCATTCATGTAATCCTAATAAAGATTTTCTACAAATCGTACTTTGGGCTAAAATTGTCCTTTCTTAAATTGCTTCGTACCCTAACCTCTTTCCATTTATGTAATCCTAATCAAGATTTTCTGCTAAACGTGCAATGGATAGATTTGTTTTATTACAAATTTCTTTGCACCCTAACCACTTTCCATTCATGTAATCCTAATCAAGATCTTCTACAAAAAGTGCTATGGGATAAAATTGTCCTTTTTATACTTCTTCGTACCCTAACCTCTTTCCATTTATGTAATCCTAATCAAGATTTTCTGCAAAACGTGCAATAGGATATATTTGTGCTTGTTCAATTTGCTTTGCTCCCTAACCTCTTTCCATTCATGTAATCCTAATAAAGATTTTCTACAAATCTTGCTTTGGGTTACAATTGTCCTTTTTTAAATTTCTTTTTACCCTAACCTCTTTCCATTTATGTAATCCTAATCAAGATTTTCTGCAAAACGTGCAATAGGATATATTTGTGCTTGTTCAATTTTCTTTGAACACTAACCTCTTTCCATTCATGTAAACCTAATAAAGATTTTCTACAAATCGTACTATGGGCTAAAATTGTCCTTTTTTAAATTTCTTCGTACCATAACCTCTTTCCATTTATGTAATCCTAATCAAGATTTTCTACAAAACGTGCAATGGATAGATTTGTTTTATTACAAATTTCTTTGCTCCCTAACCCTTTTCCATTCATGTAATCCTAATCAAGATCTTCTACAAAAAGTGCTATGGGATAAAATTGTCCTTTTTTAAACTTCTTCGTACCCTAACCTCTTTCCATTTATGTAATCCTAATCAATATTTTCTGCAAAACGTGCAATAGGATATATTTGTGCTTGTTCAATTTTCTTTGCTCCCTAACCTCTTTCCATTCATGTAATCCTAATAAAGATTTTCTACAAATCTTGCTTTGGGTTAAAATTGTCCTTTTTTAAATTTCTTTTTACCCTAACCTCTTTCCATTTATGTAATCCTAATCAAGATTTTCTGCAAAACGTGCAATGGATAGATTTGTTTTATTACAAATTCCTTTGCACACTAACCCCTTTCCATTCATGTAATCCTAATCAAGATCTTCTACTAAAAGTGCTAAGGGATAAAATTGTCGTTTTTTAAATTTCTTCGTACCCTAACCTCTTTCCATTTATGTAATCCTAATCAAGATTTTCTGCAAAACGTGCAATAGGATATATTTGTGCATGTTCAATTTTCTTTGCACCCTAACCTCTTTCCATTTATGTAATCCTATTCAAGATTTTCTACAAAACGTGTTACGGGATAAAATTGTCCTTTTTAAATTTCTTAGTGCACTTACCTCTTTCTATTTATGTAATCCTAATCAAGATTTTCTACAAAACATGCTAAGGGATGAAATTGTTCTTTTTTAAATTTCTTCGTACACTAACCTCCTTCCATTAATGTAATCCCAATCAAGATCTTCTACAAAACGTGCTATGGGATAAAATTGTCCTTTTTTAAATTTCTTCGTACCATAACCACTTTCCATTTATGTAATCCTAATCAAGATTTTCTACAAAACGTGTCACGGGATAAAATTGTCCTTTTTTAAATTTCTTCGTACCATAACCACTTTCCATTTATGTAATCCTAATCAAGATTTTCTACAAAACGTGTTACGGGATAAAATTGTCCTTTTTTAAATTTCTTCGTACACTAACCACTTTCCATTTATGTAATCCTAATCAAGATTTTCTACAAAACGTGCAATAGGATATATTTGTGCTTGTTCAATTTTCTTTACACCCTAACCTCTTTCCATTTATGTAATCCTAATCAATAATTTCTACAAAACGTGCAATGGATAGATTTGTTTTATTACAAATTTCTTTGCACCCTAACCTCTTTCCATTCATGCAGTCCTAATCAACATTTTCTACAAATCGTGCTTTGGGTTAAAATTGTCCTTTTTTATATTTCTTCGTGCCCTAACCTCTTTCCATATATGTAATCCTAATCAAGATCTTCTACAAAACGTGCTATGCGATAAAATTGTCCTTTTTTCAATTTGTTCGTGCCCTAACATCTTTCCATTTATGTAATCCTATTCAAGATTTTCTACAAAACGTGTTACGGGATAAAATTGTCCTTTTCAAATTTCTTAGTACCTTAACCTCTTTCCATTTATGTAATCCTAATCAAGATTTTCTACAAAACGTGCTATGGGATAAAATTGTCCTTTTTTAAATTTCTTCGTACCTAACGTCTTTCCATTTATGTAATCCTAATCAAGATATTCTACAAAACGTGCTATGGGATAAAATTGTTCTTTTATAAATTTGTTCGTGCCCTAACCTCTTTCCATTTATGTAATCCTAATCAAAATTTTCGGCAAAACGTGCAATAGATATAGATATATTTGTGATTGTTCAATTTTCTTTGCACCCTAACCTCTTTCCATTTATGTAATCCTAATAAAGATTTTCTACAAATCGTGCTTTGTGCTAAAATTGTCCTTTTTTAAACTTCTTTGTACCCTAACCTCTTTCCATTTATGTAATCCTAATCAAGATTTTCTGCAAAACGTGCAATGGATCGATTTGTTTTATTACAAATTTCTTTGCACCCTAACCCCTTTCCATTAATGTAATCCTAATCAAGATTTTCTACAAAAAGTGCTATGGGATAAAATTGTCCTTTTTCAAATTTCTTAGTACCTTAACCTCTTTCCATTTATGTAATCCTAATCAAGATATTCAGCAAAACGTGCAATAGATATAGATATATTTGTGATTGTTCAATTTTCTTTGCACCCTAACCTCTTTCCATTTATGTAATCCTAATAAAGATTTTCTACAAATCGTGCTTTGTGCTAAAATTGTCCTTTTTTAAATTTCTTTGTACCCTAACCTCTTTCCATTTATGTAATCCTAATCAAGATTTTCTGCAAAACGTGCAATGGATCGATTTGTTTTATTACAAATTTCTTTGCACCCTAACCCCTTTCCATTCATGTAATCCTAATCAAGATTTTCTACAAAAAGTGCTATGGGATAAAATTGTCCTTTTTTAAATTTCTTCGTACCCTAACCTCTTTCCATTTATGTAATCCTAATCAAGATTTTCTGCAAAACGTGCAATAGGTTATATTTGTGCTTATTCAATTTTCTTTGCACGCTAACCTCTTTCCATTTATGTAATCCTAATCAAGAATTTCTACAAAACGTGCAATAGATAGATTTGTTTTATTACAAATTGCTTTGCACCCTAACCCCTTTCCATTCATGTAATCCTAATCAAGATCTTCTACAAAAAGTGCTATGGGATAAAATTGTCCTTTTTTAAATTTGTTCGTGCCCTAACCTCTTTCCATTTATGTAATCCTAATCAAGATTTTCTACAAATCGTGCTTTGTGTTAAAATTGTCCTTTTTTAAATTTGTTCGTGCCCTAACCTCTTTCCATTCATGTAATCCTAATAAAGATTTTCTACAAATCGTACTTTGGGCTAAAATTGTCCTTTCTTAAATTGCTTCGTACCCTAACCTCTTTCCATTTATGTAATCCTAATCAAGATTTTCTGCTAAACGTGCAATGGATAGATTTGTTTTATTACAAATTTCTTTGCACCCTAACCACTTTCCATTCATGTAATCCTAATCAAGATCTTCTACAAAAAGTGCTATGGGATAAAATTGTCCTTTTTATACTTCTTCGTACCCTAACCTCTTTCCATTTATGTAATCCTAATCAAGATTTTCTGCAAAACGTGCAATAGGATATATTTGTGCTTGTTCAATTTGCTTTGCTCCCTAACCTCTTTCATTCATGTAATCCTAATAAAGATTTTCTACAAATCTTGCTTTGGGTTACAATTGTCCTTTTTTAAATTTCTTTTTACCCTAACCTCTTTCCATTTATGTAATCCTAATCAAGATTTTCTGCAAAACGTGCAATAGGATATATTTGTGCTTGTTCAATTTTCTTTGAACACTAACCTCTTTCCATTCATGTAAACCTAATAAAGATTTTCTACAAATCGTACTATGGGCTAAAATTGTCCTTTTTTAAATTTCTTCGTACCATAACCTCTTTCCATTTATGTAATCCTAATCAAGATTTTCTACAAAACGTGCAATGGATAGATTTGTTTTATTACAAATTTCTTTGCTCCCTAACCCTTTTCCATTCATGTAATCCTAATCAAGATCTTCTACAAAAAGTGCTATGGGATAAAATTGTCCTTTTTTAAACTTCTTCGTACCCTAACCTCTTTCCATTTATGTAATCCTAATCAATATTTTCTGCAAAACGTGCAATAGGATATATTTGTGCTTGTTCAATTTTCTTTGCTCCCTAACCTCTTTCCATTCATGTAATCCTAATAAAGATTTTCTACAAATCTTGCTTTGGGTTAAAATTGTCCTTTTTTAAATTTCTTTTTACCCTAACCTCTTTCCATTTATGTAATCCTAATCAAGATTTTCTGCAAAACGTGCAATGGATAGATTTGTTTTATTACAAATTCCTTTGCACACTAACCCCTTTCCATTCATGTAATCCTAATCAAGATCTTCTACTAAAAGTGCTAAGGGATAAAATTGTCGTTTTTTAAATTTCTTCGTACCCTAACCTCTTTCCATTTATGTAATCCTAATCAAGATTTTCTGCAAAACGTGCAATAGGATATATTTGTGCATGTTCAATTTTCTTTGCACCCTAACCTCTTTCCATTTATGTAATCCTATTCAAGATTTTCTACAAAACGTGTTACGGGATAAAATTGTCCTTTTTAAATTTCTTAGTGCACTTACCTCTTTCTATTTATGTAATCCCAATCAAGATCTTCTACAAAACGTGCTATGGGATAAAATTGTCCTTTTTTAAATTTCTTCGTACCATAACCACTTTCCATTTATGTAATCCTAATCAAGATTTTCTACAAAACGTGTCACGGGATAAAATTGTCCTTTTTTAAATTTCTTCGTACCATAACCACTTTCCATTTATGTAATCCTAATCAAGATTTTCTACAAAACGTGTTACGGGATAAAATTGTCCTTTTTTAAATTTCTTCGTACACTAACCACTTTCCATTTATGTAATCCTAATCAAGATTTTCTACAAAACGTGCAATAGGATATATTTGTGCTTGTTCAATTTTCTTTACACCCTAACCTCTTTCCATTTATGTAATCCTAATCAATAATTTCTACAAAACGTGCAATGGATAGATTTGTTTTATTACAAATTTCTTTGCACCCTAACCTCTTTCCATTCATGCAGTCCTAATCAACATTTTCTACAAATCGTGCTTTGGGTTAAAATTGTCCTTTTTTATATTTCTTCGTGCCCTAACCTCTTTCCATATATGTAATCCTAATCAAGATCTTCTACAAAACGTGCTATGCGATAAAATTGTCCTTTTTTCAATTTGTTCGTGCCCTAACATCTTTCCATTTATGTAATCCTATTCAAGATTTTCTACAAAACGTGTTACGGGATAAAATTGTCCTTTTCAAATTTCTTAGTACCTTAACCTCTTTCCATTTATGTAATCCTAATCAAGATTTTCTACAAAACGTGCTATGGGATAAAATTGTCCTTTTTTAAATTTCTTCGTACCTAACGTCTTTCCATTTATGTAATCCTAATCAAGATATTCTACAAAACGTGCTATGGGATAAAATTGTTCTTTTATAAATTTGTTCGTGCCCTAACCTCTTTCCATTTATGTAATCCTAATCAAAATTTTCGGCAAAACGTGCAATAGATATAGATATATTTGTGATTGTTCAATTTTCTTTGCACCCTAACCTCTTTCCATTTATGTAATCCTAATAAAGATTTTCTACAAATCGTGCTTTGTGCTAAAATTGTCCTTTTTTAAATTTCTTTGTACCCTAACCTCTTTCCATTTATGTAATCCTAATCAAGATTTTCTGCAAAACGTGCAATGGATCGATTTGTTTTATTACAAATTTCTTTGCACCCTAACCCCTTTCCATTAATGTAATCCTAATCAAGATTTTCTACAAAAAGTGCTATGGGATAAAATTGTCCTTTTTTAAATTTCTTCGTACCCTAACCTCTTTCCATTTATGTAATCCTAATCAAGATTTTCTGCAAAACGTGCAATAGGTTGTATTTGTGCTTGTTCAATTTTCTTTGCACGCTAACCTCTTTCCATTTATGTAATCCTAATAAAGATTTTCTACAAATCGTGCTTTGTGTTAAAATTGTCCTTTTTTAAATTTCTTCGTACCCTAACCTCTTTCCATTTATGTAATCCTAATCAAGATTTTCTGCAAAACGTGCAATAGGATATATTTGTGCTTTTTCAATTTTCTTTGCACCCTAACCTCATTCCATTCATGTAATCCTAATAAAGATTTTCTAAAAATCGTACTTTGGTCTAAAATTGTCCTTTCTTAAATTGCTTCGTACCCTAACCTCTTTCCATTTATGTAATCCTAATCAAGATTTTCTGCAAAACGTGCAATGGATAGATTTGTTTTATTACAAATTTCTTTGCACCCTAACCACTTTCCATTCATGTAATCCTAATCAAGAAGTTCTACAAAAAGTGCTATGGGATAAAATTGTCCTTTTTTAAACTTCTTCGTACCCTAACCTCTTTCCATTTATGTAATCGTAATAAAGATTTTCTACAAATCGTGCTTTGGGCTAAAATTGTCCTTTTTTAAATTTCTTCGTACCCTAACCACTTTCCATTTATGTGTTCCTAATCAAGGTATTCTACAAATTGTTCTTTTGGTTAAAATTGTCCTTTTTTAAATTTCTTCGTACCGTAACCTCTTTCCATTTATGTAATCCTAATCAAGATCTTCTACAAAACGTGCTATGGGATAACATTGTTCTTTTTTAAATTTGTTCCTGCCCTAACCTCTTTCGATTTATGTAATCCTATTCAAGATTTTCTACAAATCGTGCTATGGGATAAAATTGTCCTTTTTTAAATTTCTTCGTACCCTAACCTCTTTCGATTTATGTAATCCTAATCAAGAATTTCTACAAAACGTGCAATGGATAGATTTGTTTTATTACAAATTTCTTTGCACCCTAACCCCTTTCCATTCATGTAATCCTAATCAAGATCTTCTACAAAAAGTGCTATGGAATAAAATTGTCTTCTTTTAAATTTCTTCGTACCCTAAGCTCTTTCCATTTATGTAATTCTAATCAAGATTTTCTGCAAAACGTGCAATAGGATATATTTGTGCTTGTTCAATTTTCTTTGCACCCTAACCTCTTTCCATTTATGTAATCCTAATAAAGATTTTCTACAAATCGTGCTTTGGGTTAAAATTGTCCTTTTTTAAATTTCTTTGTACCCTAACCTCTTTCCATTTATGTAACCCTAATCAAGATTTTCTGCAAAACGTGCAATGGATAGATTTGTTTTATTACAAATTTCTTTGCACCCTAACCCCTTTCCATTCATGTAATCCTAATCAAAATCTTCTACAAAACGTGCTATGGGATAAGATTGTCCTTTTTTAAATTTCTTAGTACCCTAACCTCTTTCCATTTATGTAATCCTAATCAAGATTTTCTGCAAAACGTGCAATAGGATATATTTGTTCTTGTTCAATTTTCTTTGCACCCTAACCTCTTTCGATTTATGTAATCCTAATCAAGAATTTCTACAAAACGTGCAATGGATAGATTTGTTTTATTACAAATTTCTTTGCACCCTAACCCCTTTCCATTCATGTAATCCTAATCAAAATCTTCTACAAAACGTGCTATGGGATAAGATTGTCCTTTTTTAAATTTCTTAGTACCCTAACCTCTTTCCATTTATGTAATCCTAATCAAGATTTTCTGCAAAACGTGCAATAGGATATATTTGTTCTTGTTCAATTTTCTTTGCACCCTAACCTCTTTCGATTTATGTAATCCTAATCAAGAATTTCTACAAAACGTGCAATGGATAGATTTGTTTTATTACAAATTTCTTTGCACCCTAACCCCTTTCCATTTATGTAATCCTAATCAAGATTTTCTACAAAACGTGCTATGGGATAAAATTGTCCTTTTTTAAATTTCTTCGTACCCTAACCACTTTCCATTTATGTGTTCCTAATCAAGGTTTTCTACAAATTGTGCTTTTGGTTAAAATTGTCCTTTTTTAAATTTCTTTGTACCCTAACCTCTTTCCATTTATGTAATCCTAATCAAGATTTTCTACAAAACGTGCTATGGGATAAAATTGTCCTTTTTTAAATTTCTTCGTACCCTAACCACTTTCCATTTATGTGTTCCTAATCAAGGTTTTCTACAAATTGTGCTTTTGGTTAAAATTGTCCTTTTTTAAATTTCTTCGTACCGTAACCTCTTTCCATTTATGTAATCCTAATCAAGATCATCTACAAAACGTGCTATGGGATAAAATTGTTCTTTTTTAAATTTGTTCCTGCCCTAACCTCTTTCCATTTATGTAATCCTAATAAAGATTTTCTACAAATCGTGCTTTGGGTTAAAATTGTCCTTTTTTAAATTTCTTTGTACCCTAACCTCTTTCCATTTATGTAACCCTAATCAAGATTTTCTGCAAAACGTGCAATGGATAGATTTGTTTTATTACAAATTTCTTTGCACCCTAACCCCTTTCCATTCATGTAATCCTAATCAAAATCTTCTACAAAACGTGCTATGGGATAAGATTGTCCTTTTTTAAATTTCTTCGTACCCTAACCTCTTTCCATTTATGTAATCCTAATCAAGATTTTCTGCAAAACGTGCAATAGGATATATTTGTGCTTGTTCAATTTTCTTTGCACCCTAACCTCTTTCGATTTATGTAATCCTAATCAAGAATTTCTACAAAACGTGCAATGGATAGATTTGTTTTATTACAAATTTCTTTGCACCCTAACCCCTTTCCATTCATGTAATCCTAATCAAAATCTTCTACAAATCGTGCTATGGGATAAGATTGTCCTTTTTTAAATTTCTTCGTACCCTAACCTCTTTCCATTTATGTAATCCTAATCAAGATTTTCTGCAAAACGTGCAATAGGATATATTTGTGCTTGTTCAATTTTCTTTGCTCCCTAACCTCTTTCCATTCATGTAATCCTAATAAAGATTTTCTACAAATCTTGCTTTGGGTTAAAATTGTCCTTTTTTAAATTTCTTCGTACCCTAACCACTTTCCATTTATGTGTTCCTAATCAAGGTTTTCTACAAATTGTGCTTTTGGTTAAAATTGTCCTTTTTTAAATTTCTTCGTACCCTAACCTCTTTCCATTTATGTAATCCTAATCAAGATTTTCTGCAAAACGTGCAACAGGATATATTTGTGCTTGTTCAATTTTCTTTGCACCCTAACCTCTTTCCATTCATGTAATCCTAATAAAGATTTTCTACAAATCGTGCTTTTGGTTAAAATTGTCCTTTTTTAAATTTCTTTGTACCCTAACCTCTTTCCATTTATGTAATCCTAATCAAGATTTTCTGCAAAACGTGCAATGGATAGATTTGTTTTATTACAAATTTCTTTGCACCCTAACCCCTTTCCATTCATGTAATCCTAATCAAAATCTTCTACAAAACGTGCTATGGGATAAGATTGTCCTTTTTTAAATTTCTTCGTACCCTAACCTCTTTCCATTTATGTAATCCTAATCAAGATTTTCTGCAAAACGTGCAATAGGATTTATTTGTGCTTGTTCAATTTTCTTTGCACCCTAACCTCTTTCCATTTATGTAATCCTAATCAAGAATTTCTACAAAACGTGAAATGGATAGATTTGCTTTATTACAAATTTCTTTGCACAATAACCCCTTTCCATTCATGTAATCCTAATCAAAATCTTCTACAAAACGTGCTATGGGATAAGATTGTCCTTTTTTAAATTTCTTCGTACCCTAACCTCCTTCCATTTATGTAATCCTAATCAAGATTTTCTGCAAAACGTGCAATAGGATATATTTGTGCTTGTTCAATTTTCTTTGCACCCTAACCTCTTTCCATTTATGTAATCCTAATCAAGAATTTCTACAAAACGTGCAATGGATAGATTTGCTTAATTACAAATTTCTTTGCACACTAACCCCTTTCCATTCATGTAATCCTAATCAAAATCTTCTACAAAACGTGCTATGGGATAAGATTGTCCTTTTTTAAATTTCTTCGTTCCCTAACCTCTTTCCATTTATGTAATCCTAATCAAGATTTTCTGCAAAACGTGCAATAGGATATATTTGTGCTTGTTCAATTTTCTTTGCACCCTAACCTCTTTCCATTTATGTAATCCTAATCAAGAATTTCTACAAAACGTGCAATGGATAGATTTGCTTAATTACAAATTTCTTTGCACACTAACCCCTTTCCATTCATGTAATCCTAATCAAAATCTTCTACAAAACGTGCTATGGGATAAGATTGTCCTTTTTTAAATTTCTTCGTACCCTAACCTCTTTCCATTTATGTAATCCTAATCAAGATTTTATGCAAAACGTGCAATAGGATATATTTGTGCATTTTCAATTTTCTTTGCACCCTAACCTCTTTCCATTCATGTAATCCTAATAAAGATTTTCTACAAATCGTGCTTTGGGTTAAAATTGTCCGTTTTTAAATTTGTTCGTGTCCTAACCTCTTTCCATTTATGTAATCCTAATCAAGATTACCTGCAAAACGTGCAATGGATAGATTTGTTTTATTACAAATTTCTTTGCACCCTAACCCCTTTCCATTCATGTAATCCTAATCAAAATTTTCTACAAAACGTGCTATGGGATAAGATTGTCCTTTTTTAAATTTCTTCGTACCCTAACCTCTTTCCATTTATGTAATCCTAATCAAGATTTTCTGCAAAACGTGCAATAGGATATATTTGTGCTTGTTCAATTTTCTTTGCACCCTAACCTCTTTCCATTTATGTAATCCTAATCAAGAATTTCTACAAAACGTGCAATGGATAGATTTGTTTTATTACAAATTTCTTTGCACCCTAACCCCTTTCCATTCATGTAATCCTAATCAAGATCTTCTACAAAAAGTGCTATGGAATAAAATTGTCCTTTTTTAAAATTCTTCGTACCCTAAGCTCTTTCCATTTATGTAATTCTAATCAAGATTTTCTGCAAAACGTGCAATAGGATATGTTTGTGCTTGTTCAATTTTCTTTGCACCCTAACCTCTTTCCATTTATGTAATCCTAATCAAGAATTTCTACAAAACGTGCAATGGATAGATTTGTTTTATTACAAATTTCTTTGCACCCTAACCCTTTTCCATTCATGTAATCCTAATCAGAATCTTCTACAAAAAGTGCTATGGGATAAAATTGTCCTTTTTTAAATTTCTTCGTACCCTAACCGCTTTCCATTTATGTAATCCTAATCAATATTTTCTGCAAAACGTTCAATAGGATATATTTGTGCTAGTTAAATTCTCTTTGCACCCTAACCTCTTTCCATTCATGTAATCCTAATAAAGATTTTCTACAAATCGTGCTTTGTGTTAAAATTGTCCTTTTTTAAATTTCTTCGTACCCTAACCTCTTTCCATTTATGTAATCCTAATCAAGATTTTATGCAAAACGTGCAATAGGATATATTTGTGCATTTTCAATTTTCTTTGCACCCTAACCTCTTTCCATTCATGTAATCCTAATAAAGATTTTCTACAAATCGTGCTTTGGGTTAAAATTGTCCGTTTTTAAATTTGTTCGTGTCCTAACCTCTTTCCATTTATGTAATCCTAATCAAGATTACCTGCAAAACGTGCAATGGATAGATTTGTTTTATTACAAATTTCTTTGCACCCTAACCCCTTTCCATTCATGTAATCCTAATCAAAATTTTCTACAAAACGTGCTATGGGATAAGATTGTCCTTTTTTAAATTTCTTCGTACCCTAACCTCTTTCCATTTATGTAATCCTAATCAAGATTTTCTGCAAAACGTGCAATAGGATATATTTGTGCTTGTTCAATTTTCTTTGCACCCTAACCTCTTTCCATTTATGTAATCCTAATCAAGAATTTCTACAAAACGTGCAATGGATAGATTTGTTTTATTACAAATTTCTTTGCACCCTAACCCCTTTCCATTCATGTAATCCTAATCAAGATCTTCTACAAAAAGTGCTATGGAATAAAATTGTCCTTTTTTAAAATTCTTCGTACCCTAAGCTCTTTCCATTTATGTAATTCTAATCAAGATTTTCTGCAAAACGTGCAATAGGATATGTTTGTGCTTGTTCAATTTTCTTTGCACCCTAACCTCTTTCCATTTATGTAATCCTAATCAAGAATTTCTACAAAACGTGCAATGGATAGATTTGTTTTATTACAAATTTCTTTGCACCCTAACCCCTATCCATTCATGTAATCCTAATCAGAATCTTCTACAAAAAGTGCTATGGGATAAAATTGTCCTTTTTTAAACTTCTTCGTACCCTAACCTCTTTCCATTTATGTAATCCTAATCAAGATTTTCTGCAAAACGTGCAATAGGAGATATTTATGCTTTTTCAATTTTCTTTGCACCCTAACCTCATTCCATTCATGTAATCCTAATAAAGATTTTTTACAAATCGTACTTTTGGCTAAAATTGTCCTTTTTTAAATTGCTTCGTACCCTAACCTCTTTCCATTTATGTAATCCTAATCAAGATTTTCTGCAAAACGTGCAATAGGATATATTTGTGCTTGTTCAATTTTCTTTGCTCCCTAACCTCTTTCCATTCATGTAATCCTAATAAAGATATTCTACAAAACGTGCTATGGGATAAAATTGTCCTTTTTTAAATTTCTTCGTAACCTAACCTCTTTCCATTTATGTTTTCCTAATCAAGGTTATCTACAAATTGTGCTTTGGGTTAAAATTGTCCTTTTTTAAATTTCTTCGTAACCTAACTTCTTTCCATTTATGTAATCCTAATCAAGATCTTCTACAAAACGTGCTATGGGATAAAATTGTACTTTTTTAAATTTGTTCGTGACCTAACCTCTTTCCATTTATGTAATCCTAATCAAGATTTTCTGCAAAACGTGCAATAGGATATATTTGTGCTTGTTCAATTTTCTTTGCACCCTAACCTCTTTCCATTTATGTAATCCTAATCAAGATTTTCTGCAAAACGTGCAATAGGATATATTTGTGCTTGTTCAATTTTCTTTCCACGTTAACGTCTTTCAATTTATGTAATCCTAATCAAGAATTTCTACAAAACGTGCAATGGATAGATTTGTTTTATTACAAATTTCTTTGCACCCTAACCCCTTTCCATTCATGTAATCTTAATCAAAATCTTCTACAAAACGTGCTATGGGATAAAATTGTCCTTTTTTAAATTTCTTCGTACCCTAACCTCTTTCCATTTATGTAATCCTAATCAAGATTTTCTGCAAAACGTGCAATAGGATATATTTGTGCTTGTTCAATTTTCTTTGCACCCTAACCTCTTTCCATTTATGTAATCCTAATCAAGAATTTCTACAAAACGTGCAATGGATAGATTTGTTTTATTACAAATTTCTTTGCACCCTAACCCTTTTCCATTCATGTAATCCTAATCAGAATCTTCTACAAAAAGTGCTATGGGATAAAATTGTCCTTTTTTAAATTTCTTCGTACCCTAACCGCTTTCCATTGATGTAATCCTAATCAATATTTTCTGCAAAACGTTCAATAGGATATATTTGTGCTAGTTAAATTCTCTTTGCACCCTAACCTCTTTCCATTCATGTAATCCTAATAAAGATTTTCTACAAATCGTGCTTTGTGTTAAAATTGTCCTTTTTTAAATTTCTTAGTACCCTAACCTCTTTTCATTTATGTAATCCTAATCAAGATTTTCTGCAAAACGTGCAATAGGAGATATTTGTGCTTTTTCAATTTTCTTTGCACCCTAACGTCATTCCATTCATGTAATCCTAATAAAGATTTTCTACAAATCGTACTTTTGGCTAAAATTGTCCTTTTTTAAATTGCTTCGTACCCTAACCTCTTTCCATTTATGTAATCCTAATCAAGATTTTCTGCAAAACGTGCAACAGGATATATTTGTGCTTGTTCAATTTTCTTTGCTCCCTAACCTCTTTCCATTCATGTAAACCTAATAAAGATTTTCTACAAAACGTGCTATGGGCTAAAATTGTCCTTTTTTAAATTTCTTCGTAACCTAACCTCTTTCCATTTATGTAATCCTAATCAAGATCTTCGACAAAACGTGCTATGGGATAAAATTGTTCTTTTTTAAATTTGTTCGTGACCTAACCTCTTTCCATTTATGTAATCCTAATCAAGATTTTCTGCAAAACCTGCAATAGGATATATTTGTGCTTGTTCAATTTTCTTTGAACACTAACCTCTTTCCATTTATGTAATCGTAATAAAGATTTTCTACAAATCGTGCTTTGGGCTAAAATTGTCCTTTTTTAAATTTCTTTGTACCCTAACCTCTTTCCGTTTATGTAATCCTAATCAAGATTTTCTGCAAAACGTGCAATGGGTAGATTTGTTTTATTACAAATTTCTTTGCACCCTAACCCCTTTCCATTCATGTAATCCCAATCAAGATCTTCTACAAAACGTGCTATGGGATAAAATTGTCCTTTTTTAAATTTCTTCGTACCCTAACCTCTTTCCATTTATGTAATCCTAATCAAGAATTTCTACAAACGTGCAATGGATAGATTTGTTTTATTACAAATTTATTTGCATCCTAACCCATTTCCATTCATGTAATCCTAATCAAGATCTTCTACAAAAAGTGCTATGGAATAAAATTGTCCTTTTTTAAATTTCTTCGTACCCTAACCTCTTTCCATTTATGTAACCCTAATCAAGATTTTCTGCAAAACGTGCAATAGATAGATTTGTTTTATTACAATTTTCTTTGCACCCTAACCCCTTTCCATTCATGTAATCCTAATCAAAATCTTCTACAAAACGTGCTATGGGATAAAATTGTCCTTTTTTAAATTTCTTCGTACCCTAACCTCTTTCCATTTATGTAATCCTAATCAAGAATTTCTACAAAACGTGCAATGGATAGATTTGTTTTATTACAAATTTCTTTGCACCCTAACCCCTTTCCATTCATGTAATCTTAATCAAAATCTTCTACAAAACGTGCTATGGGATAAAATTGTCCTTTTTTAAATTTCTTCGTACCCTAACCTCTTTCCATTTATGTAATCCTAATCAAGAATTTCTACAAAACGTGCAATGGATAGATTTGTTTTATTACAAATTTCTTTGCACCCTAACCCCTTTCCATTCATGTAATCTTAATCAAAATCTTCTACAAAACGTGCTATGGGATAAAATTGTCCTTTTTTAAATTTCTTCGTACCCTAACCTCTTTCCATTTATGTAATCCTAATCAAGATTTTCTGCAAAACGTGCAATAGGATATATTTGTGCTTGTTCAATTTTCTTTGCACCCTAACCTCTTTCCATTTATGTAATCCTAATCAAGAATTTCTACAAAACGTGCAATGGATAGATTTGTTTTATTACAAATTTCTTTGCACCCTAACCCTTTTCCATTCATGTAATCCTAATCAGAATCTTCTACAAAAAGTGCTATGGGATAAAATTGTCCTTTTTTAAATTTCTTCGTACCCTAACCGCTTTCCATTGATGTAATCCTAATCAATATTTTCTGCAAAACGTTCAATAGGATATATTTGTGCTAGTTAAATTCTCTTTGCACCCTAACCTCTTTCCATTCATGTAATCCTAATAAAGATTTTCTACAAATCGTGCTTTGTGTTAAAATTGTCCTTTTTTAAATTTCTTAGTACCCTAACCTCTTTTCATTTATGTAATCCTAATCAAGATTTTCTGCAAAACGTGCAATAGGAGATATTTGTGCTTTTTCAATTTTCTTTGCACCCTAACGTCATTCCATTCATGTAATCCTAATAAAGATTTTCTACAAATCGTACTTTTGGCTAAAATTGTCCTTTTTTAAATTGCTTCGTACCCTAACCTCTTTCCATTTATGTAATCCTAATCAAGATTTTCTGCAAAACGTGCAACAGGATATATTTGTGCTTGTTCAATTTTCTTTGCTCCCTAACCTCTTTCCATTCATGTAAACCTAATAAAGATTTTCTACAAAACGTGCTATGGGCTAAAATTGTCCTTTTTTAAATTTCTTCGTAACCTAACCTCTTTCCATTTATGTTTTCCTAATCAAGGTTATCTACAAATTGTGCTTTGGGTTAAAATTGTCCTTTTTTAAATTTCTTCGTAACCTAACTTCTTTCCATTTATGTAATCCTAATCAAGATCTTCGACAAAACGTGCTATGGGATAAAATTGTTCTTTTTTAAATTTGTTCGTGACCTAACCTCTTTCCATTTATGTAATCCTAATCAAGATTTTCTGCAAAACCTGCAATAGGATATATTTGTGCTTGTTCAATTTTCTTTGAACACTAACCTCTTTCCATTTATGTAATCGTAATAAAGATTTTCTACAAATCGTGCTTTGGGCTAAAATTGTCCTTTTTTAAATTTCTTTGTACCCTAACCTCTTTCCGTTTATGTAATCCTAATCAAGATTTTCTGCAAAACGTGCAATGGGTAGATTTGTTTTATTACAAATTTCTTTGCACCCTAACCCCTTTCCATTCATGTAATCCCAATCAAGATCTTCTACAAAACGTGCTATGGGATAAAATTGTCCTTTTTTAAATTACTTCGTACCCTAACCTCTTTCCATTTATGTAATCCTAATCAAGAATTGCTACAAAACGTGCAATGGATAGATTTGTTATATTACAAATTTCTTTGCACCCTAACCCCTTTCCATTCATGTAATCCTAATCAAGATCTTCTACAAAAAGTGCTATGGAATAAAATTGTCCTTTTTTAAATTTCTTCGTACCCTAACCTCTTTCCATTTATGTAACCCTAATCAAGATTTTCTGCAAAACGTGCAATAGATAGATTTGTTTTATTACAATTTTCTTTGCACCCTAACCCCTTTCCATTCATGTAATCCTAATCAAAATCTTCTACAAAACGTGCTATGGGATAAAATTGTCCTTTTTTAAATTTCTTCGTACCCTAACCTCTTTCCATTTATGTAATCCTAATCAAGATTTTCTGCAAAACGTGCAATAGGATATATTTGTGCTTGTTCAATTTTCTTTGCACCCTAACCTCTTTCCATTTATGTAATCCTAATCAAGAATTTCTACAATACGTGCAATGGATAGATTTGCTATATTACAAATTTCTTTGCACCCTAACCCCTTTCCATTCATGTAATCCTAATCAAGATCTTCTACAAAAAGTGCTAAGGGATAAAATTGTCCTTTTTTAAATTTCTTCGTACCCTAACCTCTTTCCATTTATGTAATCCTAATCAAGATTTTCTGCAAAACGTGCAATAGGATATATTTGTGCTTGTTGAATTTTCTTTGCACCCTAACCTCTTTCCATTCATGAAATCCTAATAAAGATTTTCTACAAATCGTGCTTTGGGTTAAAATTGTCATTTTTTAAATTTCTTTGTACCCTAACCTCTTTCCATTTATGTAATCCTAATCAAGATTTTCTGCAAAACGTGCAATGGATAGATTTGTTTTATTACAAATTTCTTTGCACCCTAACCCCTTTCCATTCATGTAATCCTAATCAAAATCTTCTACAAAACGTGCTATGGGATAAAATTGTCCTTTTTTAAATTACTTCGTACCCTAACCTCTTTCCATTTATGTAATCCTATTCAAGATTTTCTACAAAACGTGTTACGGGATAAAATTGTCCTTTTTTAAATTTCTTCGTGTCCTAACCTCTTTCCATTTATGTAATCCTAATCAAGATTACCTGCAAAACGTGCAATGGATAGATTTGTTTTATTACAAATTTCTTTGCACCCTAACCCCTTTCCATTTATGTAATCCTAATCAAAATCTTCTACAAAACGTGCTATGGGATAAAATTGTCCTTTTTAAATTTCTTTGTACCCTAACCTCTTTCCATTTATGTAATCCTAATCAAGATTTTCTGCAAAACGTGCAATGGATAGATTTGTTTTATTACAAATTTCTTTGCACCCTAACCCCTTTCCATTTATGTAATCCTAATCAAAATCTTCTACAAAACGTGCTATGGAATAAAATTGTCCTTTTTTAAATTTATTCGTACCCTAACCTCTTTCTATTTATGTAATCCTAATCAAGATTTTCTGCAAAACGTTCAATAAGATATATTTGTGCTTGTTCAATTTTCTTTACACCCTAACCTCTTTCCATTCATGTAATCCTAATCAAGATTTTCTACAAAAAGTTCTATGGGATAAAATTGTCCTTTTTGAAATGTGTTCGTGCCCTAACCTCTTTCCAATTATGTAATCCTAATCAAGATTTTCTACAAAACGTGCTATGGGATAAAATTGTCCTTTTTTAAATTTCTTCGTACCCTAACCTCTTTCCATTTATGTAATCCTAATCAAGATTTTCTACAAAACGTGCTATGGGATAAAATTGTTCTTTTTTAAATTTGTTCGTGCCCTAACCTCTTTCCATTTATGTAATCCTAAACAAGATTTTCTACAAATCGTGCTATGGGATAAAATTGTTCTTTTTTAAATTTGTTCGTACCCTAACCTCTTTCCATTTATGTAATCCTAATCAAGATTTTCTGCAAAACGTGCAACAGGATTTATTTGTGCTTGTTCAATTTTCTTTGCACCCTAACCTCTTACCATTCATGTAATCCTAATAAAGATTTTCTACAAATCGTGCTTTGGGTTAAAATTGTCCTTTTTTAAATTTCTTTGTACCCTAACCTCTTTCCATTTATCTAATCCTAATCAAGATTTTCTGCAAAACGTGCAATGGATAGATTGGTTTTATTACAAATTTCTTTGCACCCTAACCCCTTTCCATTCATGTAATCCTAATCAAAATCTTCTACAAAACGTGCTATGGGAGAAAATTGTCCTTTTTTAAATTTCTTCGTACACTAACCTGTTTCCATTGATGTAAGCCTAATCAATATTTTCTGCAAAACGTGCAATAGGATATATTTGTGCTTGTTAAATTCTCTTTGCACCCTAACCTCTTACCATTCATGTAATCCTAATAAAGATTTTCTACAAATCGTGCTTCGTGTTAAAATTGTCCTTTTTTAAATTTCTTCGTACCCTAACCTCTTTCCATTTATGTATTCCTAATCAAGATTTTCTGCAAAACGTGCAATAGGATATATTTGTGCTTTTTCAATTTTCTTTGCACCCTAACCTCATTCCATTCATGTAATCCTAATAAAGATTTTCTACAAATCGTACTTTGGGCTAAAATTCTCCTGTTTTAAATTGCTTCGTACCCTAACCTCTTTCCATTTATGTAATCCTAATCAAGATTTTCTGCAAAACGTGCAATGGATAGATTTGTTTTATTACAAATTTCTTTGCACCCTAACCACTTTCCATTCATGTAATCCTAATCCAGATCTTCTACAAAAAGTGCTATGGAATAAAATTGTCCTTTTTTAAATTTCTTCGTACCCTAAGCTCTTTCCATTTATGTAATTCTAATCAAGATTTTCTGCAAAACGTGCAATAGGATATATTTGTGCTTGTTCAATTTTCTTTGTACCCTAACCTCTTTCCATTTATGTAACCCTAATCAAGATTTTCTGCAAAACGTGCAATGGATAGATTTGTTTTATTACAAATTTCTTTGCACCCTAACCCCTTTCCATTCATGTAATCCTAATCAAAATCTTCTACAAAACGTGCTATGGGATAAGATTGTCCTTTTTTAAATTTCTTCGTACCCTAACCTCTTTCCATTTATGTAATCCTAATCAAGATTTTCTACAAAACGTGCAATAGGATATATTTGTGCTTGTTCAATTTTCTTTGCACCCTAACCTCTTTCCATTTATGTAATCCTAATCAAGATTTTCTGCAAAACGTGCAATAGGATATATTTGTGCTTTTTCAATTTTCTTTGCACCCTAACCTCTTTCCATTCATGTAATCCTAATAAAGATTTTCTACAAATCGTACTATGGGCTAAAATTGTCCTTTTTTAAATTTCTTCGTACCCTAACCTCTTTCCATTTATGTAATCCTAATCAAGATTTTCTGCAAAACGTGCAATGGATAGATTTGTTTTATTACAAATTTCTTTGCTCCCTAACCCCTTTCCATTCATGTAATCCTAATCAAGATCTTCTACAAAAAGTGCTATGGGATAAAATTGTCCTTTTTTAAATTTCTTTTTACCCTAACCTCTTTCCATTTATGTAATCCTAATCAAGATTTTCTGCAAAACGTGCAATGGATAGATTTGTTTTATTACAAATTCCTTTGCACACTAACCCCTTTCCATTCATGTAATCCTAATTCAGATCTTCTACAAAAAGTGCTAAGGGATATAATTGTCGTTTTTTAAATTTCTTCGTACCCTAACCTCTTTCCATTTATGTAATCCTAATCAAGATTTTCTGCAAAACGTGCAATAGGATATATTTGTGCTTGTTCAATTTTCTTTGCACCCTAACCTCTTTCCATTTATGTAATCCTATTCAAGATTTTCTACAAAACCTGTTACGGGATACAATTGTCCTTTTCAAATTTCTTAGTACCTTAACCTCTTTCCATTTATGTAATCCTAATCAAGATATTCAGCAAAACGTGCAATAGATATAGATATATTTGTGATTGTTCAATTTTCTTTGCACCCTAACCTCTTTCCATTTATGTAATCCTAATAAAGATTTTCTACAAATCGTGCTTTGTGCTAAAATTGTCCTTTTTTAAATTTCTTTGTACCCTAACCTCTTTCCATTTATGTAATCCTAATCAAGATTTTCTGCAAAACGTGCAATGGATCGATTTGTTTTATTACAAATTTCTTTGCACCCTAACCCCTTTCCATTCATGTAATCCTAATCAAGATTTTCTACAAAAAGTGCTATGGGATAAAATTGTCCTTTTTTAAATTTGTTCGTGCCCTAACCTCTTTCCATTTATGTAATCCTAATCAAGATTTTCTGCAAAATGTGCAATAGGATTTATTTGTGCTTGTTCAATTTTCTTTGCACCCTAACCTCTTTCCATTTATGTAATCCTAATCAAGATTTTCTGCAAAACGTGCAATAGGAGATATTTGTGCTTTTTCAATTTTCTTTGCACCCTAACGTCATTCCATTCATGTAATCCTAATAAAGATTTTCTACAAATCGTACTTTTGGCTAAAATTGTCCTTTTTTAAATTGCTTCGTACCCTAACCTCTTTCCATTTATGTAATCCTAATCAAGATTTTCTGCAAAACGTGCAACAGGATATATTTGTGCTTGTTCAATTTTCTTTGCTCCCTAACCTCTTTCCATTCATGTAAACCTAATAAAGATTTTCTACAAAACGTGCTATGGGCTAAAATTGTCCTTTTTTAAATTTCTTCGTAACCTAACCTCTTTCCATTTATGTAATCCTAATCAAGATCTTCGACAAAACGTGCTATGGGATAAAATTGTTCTTTTTTAAATTTGTTCGTGACCTAACCTCTTTCCATTTATGTAATCCTAATCAAGATTTTCTGCAAAACCTGCAATAGGATATATTTGTGCTTGTTCAATTTTCTTTGAACACTAACCTCTTTCCATTTATGTAATCGTAATAAAGATTTTCTACAAATCGTGCTTTGGGCTAAAATTGTCCTTTTTTAAATTTCTTTGTACCCTAACCTCTTTCCGTTTATGTAATCCTAATCAAGATTTTCTGCAAAACGTGCAATGGGTAGATTTGTTTTATTACAAATTTCTTTGCACCCTAACCCCTTTCCATTCATGTAATCCCAATCAAGATCTTCTACAAAACGTGCTATGGGATAAAATTGTCCTTTTTTAAATTTCTTCGTACCCTAACCTCTTTCCATTTATGTAATCCTAATCAAGAATTTCTACAAACGTGCAATGGATAGATTTGTTTTATTACAAATTTATTTGCATCCTAACCCATTTCCATTCATGTAATCCTAATCAAGATCTTCTACAAAAAGTGCTATGGAATAAAATTGTCCTTTTTTAAATTTCTTCGTACCCTAACCTCTTTCCATTTATGTAACCCTAATCAAGATTTTCTGCAAAACGTGCAATAGATAGATTTGTTTTATTACAATTTTCTTTGCACCCTAACCCCTTTCCATTCATGTAATCCTAATCAAAATCTTCTACAAAACGTGCTATGGGATAAAATTGTCCTTTTTTAAATTTCTTCGTACCCTAACCTCTTTCCATTTATGTAATCCTAATCAAGAATTTCTACAAAACGTGCAATGGATAGATTTGTTTTATTACAAATTTCTTTGCACCCTAACCCCTTTCCATTCATGTAATCTTAATCAAAATCTTCTACAAAACGTGCTATGGGATAAAATTGTCCTTTTTTAAATTTCTTCGTACCCTAACCTCTTTCCATTTATGTAATCCTAATCAAGAATTTCTACAAAACGTGCAATGGATAGATTTGTTTTATTACAAATTTCTTTGCACCCTAACCCCTTTCCATTCATGTAATCTTAATCAAAATCTTCTACAAAACGTGCTATGGGATAAAATTGTCCTTTTTTAAATTTCTTCGTACCCTAACCTCTTTCCATTTATGTAATCCTAATCAAGATTTTCTGCAAAACGTGCAATAGGATATATTTGTGCTTGTTCAATTTTCTTTGCACCCTAACCTCTTTCCATTTATGTAATCCTAATCAAGAATTTCTACAAAACGTGCAATGGATAGATTTGTTTTATTACAAATTTCTTTGCACCCTAACCCTTTTCCATTCATGTAATCCTAATCAGAATCTTCTACAAAAAGTGCTATGGGATAAAATTGTCCTTTTTTAAATTTCTTCGTACCCTAACCGCTTTCCATTGATGTAATCCTAATCAATATTTTCTGCAAAACGTTCAATAGGATATATTTGTGCTAGTTAAATTCTCTTTGCACCCTAACCTCTTTCCATTCATGTAATCCTAATAAAGATTTTCTACAAATCGTGCTTTGTGTTAAAATTGTCCTTTTTTAAATTTCTTAGTACCCTAACCTCTTTTCATTTATGTAATCCTAATCAAGATTTTCTGCAAAACGTGCAATAGGAGATATTTGTGCTTTTTCAATTTTCTTTGCACCCTAACGTCATTCCATTCATGTAATCCTAATAAAGATTTTCTACAAATCGTACTTTTGGCTAAAATTGTCCTTTTTTAAATTGCTTCGTACCCTAACCTCTTTCCATTTATGTAATCCTAATCAAGATTTTCTGCAAAACGTGCAACAGGATATATTTGTGCTTGTTCAATTTTCTTTGCTCCCTAACCTCTTTCCATTCATGTAAACCTAATAAAGATTTTCTACAAAACGTGCTATGGGCTAAAATTGTCCTTTTTTAAATTTCTTCGTAACCTAACCTCTTTCCATTTATGTTTTCCTAATCAAGGTTATCTACAAATTGTGCTTTGGGTTAAAATTGTCCTTTTTTAAATTTCTTCGTAACCTAACTTCTTTCCATTTATGTAATCCTAATCAAGATCTTCGACAAAACGTGCTATGGGATAAAATTGTTCTTTTTTAAATTTGTTCGTGACCTAACCTCTTTCCATTTATGTAATCCTAATCAAGATTTTCTGCAAAACCTGCAATAGGATATATTTGTGCTTGTTCAATTTTCTTTGAACACTAACCTCTTTCCATTTATGTAATCGTAATAAAGATTTTCTACAAATCGTGCTTTGGGCTAAAATTGTCCTTTTTTAAATTTCTTTGTACCCTAACCTCTTTCCGTTTATGTAATCCTAATCAAGATTTTCTGCAAAACGTGCAATGGGTAGATTTGTTTTATTACAAATTTCTTTGCACCCTAACCCCTTTCCATTCATGTAATCCCAATCAAGATCTTCTACAAAACGTGCTATGGGATAAAATTGTCCTTTTTTAAATTACTTCGTACCCTAACCTCTTTCCATTTATGTAATCCTAATCAAGAATTGCTACAAAACGTGCAATGGATAGATTTGTTATATTACAAATTTCTTTGCACCCTAACCCCTTTCCATTCATGTAATCCTAATCAAGATCTTCTACAAAAAGTGCTATGGAATAAAATTGTCCTTTTTTAAATTTCTTCGTACCCTAACCTCTTTCCATTTATGTAACCCTAATCAAGATTTTCTGCAAAACGTGCAATAGATAGATTTGTTTTATTACAATTTTCTTTGCACCCTAACCCCTTTCCATTCATGTAATCCTAATCAAAATCTTCTACAAAACGTGCTATGGGATAAAATTGTCCTTTTTTAAATTTCTTCGTACCCTAACCTCTTTCCATTTATGTAATCCTAATCAAGATTTTCTGCAAAACGTGCAATAGGATATATTTGTGCTTGTTCAATTTTCTTTGCACCCTAACCTCTTTCCATTTATGTAATCCTAATCAAGAATTTCTACAATACGTGCAATGGATAGATTTGCTATATTACAAATTTCTTTGCACCCTAACCCCTTTCCATTCATGTAATCCTAATCAAGATCTTCTACAAAAAGTGCTAAGGGATAAAATTGTCCTTTTTTAAATTTCTTCGTACCCTAACCTCTTTCCATTTATGTAATCCTAATCAAGATTTTCTGCAAAACGTGCAATAGGATATATTTGTGCTTGTTGAATTTTCTTTGCACCCTAACCTCTTTCCATTCATGAAATCCTAATAAAGATTTTCTACAAATCGTGCTTTGGGTTAAAATTGTCATTTTTTAAATTTCTTTGTACCCTAACCTCTTTCCATTTATGTAATCCTAATCAAGATTTTCTGCAAAACGTGCAATGGATAGATTTGGTTTTATTACAAATTTCTTTGCACCCTAACCCCTTTCCATTCATGTAATCCTAATCAAAATCTTCTACAAAACGTGCTATGGGATAAAATTGTCCTTTTTTAAATTACTTCGTACCCTAACCTCTTTCCATTTATGTAATCCTATTCAAGATTTTCTACAAAACGTGTTACGGGATAAAATTGTCCTTTTTTAAATTTCTTCGTGTCCTAACCTCTTTCCATTTATGTAATCCTAATCAAGATTACCTGCAAAACGTGCAATGGATAGATTTGTTTTATTACAAATTTCTTTGCACCCTAACCCCTTTCCATTTATGTAATCCTAATCAAAATCTTCTACAAAACGTGCTATGGGATAAAATTGTCCTTTTTAAATTTCTTTGTACCCTAACCTCTTTCCATTTATGTAATCCTAATCAAGATTTTCTGCAAAACGTGCAATGGATAGATTTGTTTTATTACAAATTTCTTTGCACCCTAACCCCTTTCCATTTATGTAATCCTAATCAAAATCTTCTACAAAACGTGCTATGGAATAAAATTGTCCTTTTTTAAATTTATTCGTACCCTAACCTCTTTCTATTTATGTAATCCTAATCAAGATTTTCTGCAAAACGTTCAATAAGATATATTTGTGCTTGTTCAATTTTCTTTACACCCTAACCTCTTTCCATTCATGTAATCCTAATCAAGATTTTCTACAAAAAGTTCTATGGGATAAAATTGTCCTTTTTGAAATGTGTTCGTGCCCTAACCTCTTTCCAATTATGTAATCCTAATCAAGATTTTCTACAAAACGTGCTATGGGATAAAATTGTCCTTTTTTAAATTTCTTCGTACCCTAACCTCTTTCCATTTATGTAATCCTAATCAAGATTTTCTACAAAACGTGCTATGGGATAAAATTGTTCTTTTTTAAATTTGTTCGTGCCCTAACCTCTTTCCATTTATGTAATCCTAAACAAGATTTTCTACAAATCGTGCTATGGGATAGATTTGTTTTATTACAAATTTCTTTGCTCCCTAACCCCTTTCCATTCATGTAATCCTAATCAAGATCTTCTACAAAAAGTGCTATGGGATAAAATTGTCCTTTTTTAAATTTCTTTTTACCCTAACCTCTTTCCATTTATGTAATCCTAATCAAGATTTTCTGCAAAACGTGCAATGGATAGATTTGTTTTATTACAAATTCCTTTGCACACTAACCCCTTTCCATTCATGTAATCCTAATTAAGATCTTCTACAAAAAGTGCTAAGGGATATAATTGTCGTTTTTTAAATTTCTTCGTACCCTAACCTCTTTCCATTTATGTAATCCTAATCAAGATTTTCTGCAAAACGTGCAATAGGATATATTTGTGCTTGTTCAATTTTCTTTGCACCCTAACCTCTTTCCATTTATGTAATCCTATTCAAGATTTTCTACAAAACCTGTTACGGGATACAATTGTCCTTTTCAAATTTCTTAGTACCTTAACCTCTTTCCATTTATGTAATCCTAATCAAGATATTCAGCAAAACGTGCAATAGATATAGATATATTTGTGATTGTTCAATTTTCTTTGCACCCTAACCTCTTTCCATTTATGTAATCCTAATAAAGATTTTCTACAAATCGTGCTTTGTGCTAAAATTGTCCTTTTTTAAATTTCTTTGTACCCTAACCTCTTTCCATTTATGTAATCCTAATCAAGATTTTCTGCAAAACGTGCAATGGATCGATTTGTTTTATTACAAATTTCTTTGCACCCTAACCCCTTTCCATTCATGTAATCCTAATCAAGATTTTCTACAAAAAGTGCTATGGGATAAAATTGTCCTTTTTTAAATTTGTTCGTGCCCTAACCTCTTTCCATTTATGTAATCCTAATCAAGATTTTCTGCAAAATGTGCAATAGGATTTATTTGTGCTTGTTCAATTTTCTTTGCACCCTAACCTCTTTCCATTTATGTAATCCTAATCAAGATTTTCTGCAAAACGTGCAATAGGATATATTTGTGCTTTTTCAATTTTCTTTGCACCCTAACCTCTTTCCATTCATGTAATCCTAATAAAGATTTTCTACAAATCGTACTATGGGCTAAAATTGTCCTTTTTTAAATTTCTTCGTACCCTAACCTCTTTCCATTTATGTAATCCTAATCAAGATTTTCTGCAAAACGTGCAATGGATAGATTTGTTTTATTACAAATTTCTTTGCACCCTAACCCCTTTCCATTCATGTAATCCTAATCAAGATTTTCTACAAAAAGTGCTATGCGATAAAATTGTCCTTTTTTAAATTTCTTCGTACCCTAACCTCTTTCCATTTATGTAATCCTAATCAAGATTTTCTGCAAAATGTGCAATAGGATTTATTTGTGCTTGTTCAATTTTCTTTGCACCCTAACCTCTTTCCATTTATGTAATCCTAATCAAGATTTTCTGCAAAACGTGCAATAGGATATATTTGTGCTTTTTCAATTTTCTTTGCACCCTAACCTCTTTCCATTCATGTAATCCTAATAAAGATTTTCTACAAATCGTACTATGGGCTAAAATTGTCCTTTTTTAAATTTCTTCGTACCCTAACCTCTTTCCATTTATGTAATCCTAATCAAGATTTTCTGCAAAACGTGCAATGGATAGATTTGTTTTATTACAAATTTCTTTGCTCCCTAACCCCTTTCCATTCATGTAATCCTAATCAAGATCTTCTACAAAAAGTGCTATGGGATAAAATTGTCCTTTTTTAAATTTCTTTTTACCCTAACCTCTTTCCATTTATGTAATCCTAATCAAGATTTTCTGCAAAACGTGCAATGGATAGATTTGTTTTATTACAAATTCCTTTGCACACTAACCCCTTTCCATTCATGTAATCCTAATTAAGATCTTCTACAAAAAGTGCTAAGGGATATAATTGTCGTTTTTTAAATTTCTTCGTACCCTAACCTCTTTCCATTTATGTAATCCTAATAAAGATTTTCTGCAAAACGTGCTATAGGATATATTTGTGCTTGTTCAATTTTCTTTGCACCCTAACCTCTTTCCATTTATGTAATCCTATTCAAGATTTTCTACAAAACCTGTTACGGGATACAATTGTCCTTTTCAAATTTCTTAGTACCTTAACCTCTTTCCATTTATGTAATCCTAATCAAGATATTCAGCAAAACGTGCAATAGATATAGATATATTTGTGATTGTTCAATTTTCTTTGCACCCTAACCTCTTTCCATTTATGTAATCCTAATAAAGATTTTCTACAAATCGTGCTTTGTGCTAAAATTGTCCTTTTTTAAATTTCTTTGTACCCTAACCTCTTTCCATTTATGTAATCCTAATCAAGATTTTCTGCAAAACGTGCAATGGATCGATTTGTTTTATTACAAATTTCTTTGCACCCTAACCCCTTTCCATTCATGTAATCCTAATCAAGATTTTCTACAAAAAGTGCTATGGGATAAAATTGTCCTTTTTTAAATTTGTTCGTGCCCTAACCTCTTTCCATTCATGTAATCCTAATAAAGATTTTCTACAAATCGTACTTTGGGCTAAAATTGTCCTTTCTTAAATTGCTTCGTACCCTAACCTCTTTCCATTTATGTAATCCTAATCAAGATTTTCTGCTAAACGTGCAATGGATAGATTTGTTTTATTACAAATTTCTATGCACCCTAACCACTTTCCATTCATGTAATCCTAATCAAGATCTTCTACAAAAAGTGCTATGGGATAAAATTGTCCTTTTTAAACTTCTTCGTACCCTAACCTCTTTCCATTTATGTAATCCTAATCAAGATTTTCTGCAAAACGTGCAATAGGATATATTTGTGCTTGTTCAATTTGCTTTGCTCCCTAACCTCTTTCCATTCATGTAATCCTAATAAAGATTTTCTACAAATCTTGCTTTGGGTTACAATTGTCCTTTTTTAAATTTCTTTTTACCCTAACCTCTTTCCATTTATGTAATCCTAATCAAGATTTTCTGCAAAACGTGCAATAGGATATATTTGTGCTTGTTCAATTTTCTTTGAACACTAACCTCTTTCCATTCATGTAAACCTAATAAAGATTTTCTACAAATCGTACTATGGGCTAAAATTGTCCTTTTTTAAATTTCTTCGTACCATAACCTCTTTCCATTTATGTAATCCTAATCAAGATTTTCTACAAAACGTGCAATGGATAGATTTGTTTTATTACAAATTTCTTTGCTCCCTAACCCTTTTCCATTCATGTAATCCTAATCAAGATCTTCTACAAAAAGTGCTATGGGATAAAATTGTCCTTTTTTAAACTTCTTCGTACCCTAACCTCTTTCCATTTATGTAATCCTAATCAATATTTTCTGCAAAACGTGCAATAGGATATATTTGTGCTTGTTCAATTTTCTTTGCTCCCTAACCTCTTTCCATTCATGTAATCCTAATAAAGATTTTCTACAAATCTTGCTTTGGGTTACAATTGTCCTTTTTTAAATTTCTTTTTACCCTAACCTCTTTCCATTTATGTAATCCTAATCAAGATTTTCTGCAAAACGTGCAATGGATAGATTTGTTTTATTACAAATTCCTTTGCACACTAACCCCTTTCCATTCATGTAATCCTAATCAAGATCTTCTACTAAAAGTGCTAAGGGATAAAATTGTCGTTTTTTAAATTTCTTCGTACCCTAACCTCTTTCCATTTATGTAATCCTAATCAAGATTTTCTGCAAAACGTGCAATAGGATATATTTGTGCATGTTCAATTTTCTTTGCACCCTAACCTCTTTCCATTTATGTAATCCTATTCAAGATTTTCTACAAAACGTGTTACGGGATAAAATTGTCCTTTTTAAATTTCTTAGTGCACTTACCTCTTTCTATTTATGTAATCCTAATCAAGATTTTCTACAAAACATGCTAAGGGATGAAATTGTTCTTTTTTAAATTTCTTCGTACACTAACCTCCTTCCATTAATGTAATCCCAATCAAGATCTTCTACAAAACGTGCTATGGGATAAAATTGTCCTTTTTTAAATTTCTTCGTACCATAACCACTTTCCATTTATGTAATCCTAATCAAGATTTTCTACAAAACGTGTCACGGGATAAAATTGTCCTTTTTTAAATTTCTTCGTACCATAACCACTTTCCATTTATGTAATCCTAATCAAGATTTTCTACAAAACGTGTTACGGGATAAAATTGTCCTTTTTTAAATTTCTTCGTACACTAACCACTTTCCATTTATGTAATCCTAATCAAGATTTTCTACAAAACGTGCAATAGGATATATTTGTGCTTGTTCAATTTTCTTTACACCCTAACCTCTTTCCATTTATGTAATCCTAATCAATAATTTCTACAAAACGTGCAATGGATAGATTTGTTTTATTACAAATTTCTTTGCACCCTAACCTCTTTCCATTCATGCAGTCCTAATCAACATTTTCTACAAATCGTGCTTTGGGTTAAAATTGTCCTTTTTTATATTTCTTCGTGCCCTAACCTCTTTCCATATATGTAATCCTAATCAAGATCTTCTACAAAACGTGCTATGCGATAAAATTGTCCTTTTTTCAATTTGTTCGTGCCCTAACATCTTTCCATTTATGTAATCCTATTCAAGATTTTCTACAAAACGTGTTACGGGATAAAATTGTCCTTTTCAAATTTCTTAGTACCTTAACCTCTTTCCATTTATGTAATCCTAATCAAGATATTCTACAAAACGTGCTATGGGATAAAATTGTTCTTTTATAAATTTGTTCGTGCCCTAACCTCTTTCCATTTATGTAATCCTAATCAAGATTTTCTGCAAAACGTGCAATGGATCGATTTGTTTTATTACAAATTTCTTTGCACCCTAACCCCTTTCCATTAATGTAATCCTAATCAAGATTTTCTACAAAAAGTGCTATGGGATAAAATTGTCCTTTTTTAAATTTCTTCGTACCCTGACCTCTTTCCATTTATGTAATCCTAATCAAGATTTTCTGCAAAACGTGCAATAGGTTGTATTTGTGCTTGTTCAATTTTCTTTGCACGCTAACCTCTTTCCATTTATGTAATCCTAATAAAGATTTTCTACAAATCGTGCTTTGTGTAAAAATTGTCCTTTTTTAAATTTCTTCGTACCCTAACCTCTTTCCATTTATGTAATCCTAATCAAGATTTTCTGCAAAACGTGCAATAGGATATATTTGTGCTTTTTCAATTTTCTTTGCACCCTAACCTCATTCCATTCATGTAATCCTAATAAAGATTTTCTAAAAATCGTACTTTGGGCTAAAATTGTCCTTTCTTAAATTGCTTCGTACCCTAACCTCTTTCCATTTATGTAATCCTAATCAAGATTTTCTGCAAAACGTGCAATGGATAGATTTGTTTTATTACAAATTTCTTTGCACCCTAACCACTTTCCATTCATGTAATCCTAATCAAGAAGTTCTACAAAAAGTGCTATGGGATAAAATTGTCCTTTTTTAAACTTCTTCGTACCCTAACCTCTTTCCATTTATGTAATCGTAATAAAGATTTTCTACAAATCGTGCTTTGGGCTAAAATTGTCCTTTTTTAAATTTCTTCGTACCCTAACCACTTTCCATTTATGTGTTCCTAATCAAGGTTTTCTACAAATTGTTCTTTTGGTTAAAATTGTCCTTTTTTAAATTTCTTCGTACCGTAACCTCTTTCCATTTATGTAATCCTAATCAAGATCTTCTACAAAACGTGCTATGGGATAAAATTGTTCTTTTTTAAATTTGTTCCTGCCCTAACCTCTTTCGATTTATGTAATCCTATTCAAGATTTTCTACAAATCGTACTATGGGATAAAATTGTCCTTTTTTAAATTTCTTCGTACCCTAACCTCTTTCGATTTATGTAATCCTAATCAAGAATTTCTACAAAACGTGCAATGGATAGATTTGTTTTATTACAAATTTCTTTGCACCCTAACCCCTTTCCATTCATGTAATCCTAATCAAGATCTTCTACAAAAAGTGCTAGGGAATAAAATTGTCTTCTTTTAAATTTCTTCGTACCCTAAGCTCTTTCCATTTATGTAATTCTAATCAAGATTTTCTGCAAAACGTGCAATAGGATATATTTGTGCTTGTTCAATTTTCTTTGCACCCTAACCTCTTTCCATTTATGTAATCCTAATAAAGATTTTCTACAAATCGTGCTTTGGGTTAAAATTGTCCTTTTTTAAATTTCTTTGTACCCTAACCTCTTTCCATTTATGTAACCCTAATCAAGATTTTCTGCAAAACGTGCAATGGATAGATTTGTTTTATTACAAATTTCTTTGCACCCTAACCCCTTTCCATTCATGTAATCCTAATCAAAATCTTCTACAAAACGTGCTATGGGATAAGATTGTCCTTTTTTAAATTTCTTAGTACCCTAACCTCTTTCCATTTATGTAATCCTAATCAAGATTTTCTGCAAAACGTGCAATAGGATATATTTGTTCTTGTTCAATTTTCTTTGCACCCTAACCTCTTTCGATTTATGTAATCCTAATCAAGAATTTCTACAAAACGTGCAATGGATAGATTTGTTTTATTACAAATTTCTTTGCACCCTAACCCCTTTCCATTCATGTAATCCTAATCAAGATCTTCTACAAAAAGTGCTATGGAATAAAATTGTCTTTTTTTAAATTTCTTCGTACCCTAAGCTCTTTCCATTTATGTAATTCTAATCAAGATTTTCTGCAAAACGTGCAATAGGATATATTTGTGCTTGTTCAATTTTCTTTGCACCCTAACCTCTTTCCATTTATGTAATCCTAATAAAGATTTTCTACAAATCGTGCTTTGGGTTAAAATTGTCCTTTTTTAAATTTCTTTGTACCCTAACCTCTTTCCATTTATGTAACCCTAATCAAGATTTTCTGCAAAACGTGCAATGGATAGATTTGTTTTATTACAAATTTCTTTGCACCCTAACCCCTTTCCATTCATGTAATCCTAATCAAAATCTTCTACAAAACGTGCTATGGGATAAGATTGTCCTTTTTTAAATTTCTTCGTACCTTAACCTCTTTCCATTTATGTAATCCTAATCAAGATTTTCTGCAAAACGTGCAATAGGATATATTTGTGCTTGTTCAATTTTCTTTGCTCCCTAACCTCTTTCCATTCATGTAATCCTAATAAAGATTTTCTACAAATCTTGCTTTGGGTTAAAATTGTCCTTTTTTAAATTTCTTCGTACCCTAACCACTTTCCATTTATGTGTTCCTAATCAAGGTTTTCTACAAATTGTGCTTTTGGTTAAAATTGTCCTTTTTTAAATTTCTTCGTACCCTAAGCTCTTTCCATTTATGTAATTCTAATCAAGATTTTCTGCAAAACGTGCAATAGGATATATTTGTGCTTGTTCAATTTTCTTTGCACCCTAACCTCTTTCCATTCATGTAATCCTAATAAAGATTTTCTACAAATCGTGCTTTTGGTTAAAATTGTCCTTTTTTAAATTTCTTTGTACCTGTAGTATTTTATATTTTGAAATGTAGTTGCCACATGCCAAATAATGAAAGCACTACATTTCAAAATATAAAATACTACACTACAATCCATAGGTCGCCCTAACCTCTTTCCATTTATGTAATCCTAATCAAGATTTTCTGCAAAACGTGCAATGGATAGATTTGTTTTATTACAAATTTCTTTGCACCCTAACCCCTTTCCATTCATGTAATCCTAATCAAGATTTTCTACAAAACGTGCTATGGGATAAGATTGTCCTTTTTTAAATTTCTTCGTACCCTAACCTCTTTCCATTTATGTAATCCTAATCAAGATTTTCTGCAAAACGTGCAATAGGATATATTTGTGCTTGTTCAATTTTCTTTGCACCCTAACCTCTTTCCATTTATGTAATCCTAATCAAGAATTTCTACAAAACGTGCAATGGATAGATTTGTTTTATTACAAATTTCTTTGCACCCTAACCCCTTTCCATTTATGTAATCCTAATCAAGATTTTCTACAAAACGTGCTATGGGATAAAATTGTCCTTTTTTAAATTTCTTCGTACCCTAACCACTTTCCATTTATGTGTTCCTAATCAAGGTTTTCTACAAATTGTGCTTTTGGTTAAAATTGTCTTTTTTTAAATTTCTTTGTACCCTAACCTCTTTCCATTTATGTAATCCTAATCAAGATTTTCTGCAAAACGTGCAATGGATAGATTTGTTTTATTACAAATTTCTTTGCACCCTAACCCCTTTCCATTTATGTAATCCTAATCAAGATTTTCTACAAAACGTGCTATGGGATAAAATTGTCCTTTTTTAAATTTCGTCGTACCCTAACCACTTTCCATTTATGTGTTCCTAATCAAGGTTTTCTACAAATTGTGCTTTTGGTTAAAATTGTCCTTTTTTAAATTTCTTCGTACCGTAACCTCTTTCCATTTATGTAATCCTAATCAAGATCTTCTACAAAACGTGCTATGGGATAAAATTGTTTTTTCTTAAATTTGTTCCTGCCCTAACCTCTTTCCATTTATGTAATCCTAATAAAGATTTTCTACAAATCGTGCTTTGGGTTAAAATTGTCCTTTTTTAAATTTCTTTGTACCCTAACCTCTTTCCATTTATGTAACCCTAATCAAGATTTTCTGCAAAACGTGCAATGGATAGATTTGTTTTATTACAAATTTCTTTGCACCCTAACCCCTTTCCATTCATGTAATCCTAATCAAAATCTTCTACAAAACGTGCTATGGGATAAGATTGTCCTTTTTTAAATTTCTTCGTACCCTAACCTCTTTCCATTTATGTAATCCTAATCAAGATTTTCTGCATAACGTGCAATAGGATATATTTGTGCTTGTTCAATTTTCTTTGCACCCTAACCTCTTTCGATTTATGTAATCCTAATCAAGAATTTCTACAAAACGTGCAATGGATAGATTTGTTTTATTACAAATTTCTTTGCACCCTAACCCCTTTCCATTCATGTAATCCTAATCAAAATCTTCTACAAATCGTGCTATGGGATAAGATTGTCCTTTTTTAAATTTCTTCGTACCCTAACCTCTTTCCATTTATGTAATCCTAATCAAGATTTTCTGCAAAACGTGCAATAGGATATATTTGTGCTTGTTCAATTTTCTTTGCTCCCTAACCTCTTTCCATTCATGTAATCCTAATAAAGATTTTCTACAAATCTTGCTTTGGGTTAAAATTGTCCTTTTTTAAATTTCTTCGTACCCTAACCACTTTCCATTTATGTGTTCCTAATCAAGGTTTTCTACAAATTGTGCTTTTGGTTAAAATTGTCCTTTTTTAAATTTCTTCGTACCCTAACCTCTTTCCATTTATGTAATCCTAATCAAGATTTTCTGCAAAACGTGCAATAGGATATATTTGTGCTTGTTCAATTTTCTTTGCACCCTAACCTCTTTCCATTCATGTAATCCTAATAAAGATTTTCTACAAATCGTGCTTTTGGTTAAAATTGTACTTTTTTAAATTTCTTTGTACCCTAACCTCTTTCCATTTATGTAATCCTAATCAAGATTTTCTGCAAAACGTGCAATGGATAGATTTGTTTTATTACAAATTTCTTTGCACCCTAACCCCTTTCCATTCATGTAATCCTAATCAAAATCTTCTACAAAACGTGCTATGGGATAAGATTGTCCTTTTTTAAATTTCTTCGTACCCTAACCTCTTTCCATTTATGTAATCCTAATCAAGATTTTCTGCAAAACGTGCAATAGGATATATTTGTGCTTGTTCAATTTTCTTTGCACCCTAACCTCTTTCCATTTATGTAATCCTAATCAAGAATTTCTACAAAACGTGAAATGGATAGATTTGCTTTATTACAAATTTCTTTGCACAATAACCCCTTTCCATTCATGTAATCCTAATCAAAATCTTCTACAAAACGTGCTATGGGATAAGATTGTCCTTTTTTAAATTTCTTCGTACCCTAACCTCTTTCCATTTATGTAATCCTAATCAAGATTTTCTGCAAAACGTGCAATAGGATATATTTGTGCTTGTTCAATTTTCTTTGCACCCTAACCTCTTTCCATTTATGTAATCCTAATCAAGAATTTCTACAAAACGTGCAATGGATAGATTTGCTTAATTACAAATTTCTTTGCACACTAACCCCTTTCCATTCATGTAATCCTAATCAAAATCTTCTACAAAACGTGCTATGGGATAAGATTGTCCTTTTTTAAATTTCTTCGTACCCTAACCTCTTTCCATTTATGTAATCCTAATCAAGATTTTCTGCAAAACGTGCAATAGGATATATTTGTGCTTGTTCAATTTTCTTTGCACCCTAACCTCTTTCCATTTATGTAATCCTAATCAAGAATTTCTACAAAATGTGCAATGGATAGATTTGCTTAATTACAAATTTCTTTGCACACTAACCCCTTTCCATTCATGTAATCCTAATCAAAATCTTCTACAAAACGTGCTATGGGATAAGATTGTCCTTTTTTAAATTTCTTCGTACCCTAACCTCTTTCCATTTATGTAATCCTAATCAAGATTTTCTGCAAAACGTGCAATAGGATATATTTGTGCATTGTCAATTTTCTTTGCACCCTAACCTCTTTCCATTCATGTAATCCTAATAAAGATTTTCTACAAATCGTGCTTTGGGTTAAAATTGTCCGTTTTTAAATTTGTTCGTGTCCTAACCTCTTTCCATTTATGTAATCCTAATCAAGATTACCTGCAAAACGTGCAATGGATAGATTTGTTTTATTACAAATTTCTTTGCACCCTAACCCCTTTCCATTCATGTAATCCTAATCAAAATTTTCTACAAAACGTGCTATGGGATAAGATTGTACTTTTTTAAATTTCTTCGTACCCTAACCTCTTTCCATTTATGTAATCCTAATCAAGATTTTCTGCAAAACGTGCAATAGGATATATTTGTGCTTGTTCAATTTTCTTTGCACCCTAACCTCTTTCCATTTATGTAATCCTAATCAAGAATTTCTACAAAACGTGCAATGGATAGATTTGCTTTATTACAAATTTCTTTGCACCCTAACACCTTTCCATTCATGTAATCCTAATCAAGATCTTCTACAAAAAGTGCTATGCGATAAAATTGTCCTTTTTTAAATTTATTCGTACCCTAACCTCTTTCCATTTATGTAATCCTAATCAAGCTTTTCTGCAAAACGTGCATTAGGTAATATTTGTGCTTTTTCAATTTTCTTTGCACCCTAACCTCTTTCCATTCATGTAATCCTAATAAAGATTTTCTACAAGTCGTGCTTTAGGTTAAAATTGTCCTTTTTTAAATTTCTTCGTACCCTAACCTCTTTCCATTTATGTAATCATAATCAAGATCTTCTACAAAACGTGCTATGGGATAAAATTGTTCTTTTTTAAATTTGTTCGTGTCCTAACCTCTTTCCATTTATGTAATCCTAATCAAGATTTTCTGCAAAACGTGCAATAGGATATATTTGTGCTTGTTCAATTTTCTTTGCACCCTAACCTCTTTCGATTTATGTAATCCTAATCAAGAATTTCTACAAAACGTGCAATGGATAGATTTGTTTTATTACAAATTTCTTTGCACCCTAACCCCTTTCCATTCATGTAATCCTAATCAAAATCTTCTACAAATCGTGCTATGGGATAAGATTGTCCTTTTTTAAATTTCTTCGTACCCTAACCTCTTTCCATTTATGTAATCCTAATCAAGATTTTCTGCAAAACGTGCAATAGGATATATTTGTGCTTGTTCAATTTTCTTTGCTCCCTAACCTCTTTCCATTCATGTAATCCTAATAAAGATTTTCTACAAATCTTGCTTTGGGTTAAAATTGTCCTTTTTTAAATTTCTTCGTACCCTAACCACTTTCCATTTATGTGTTCCTATTCAAGGTTTTCTACAAATTGTGCTTTTGGTTAAAATTGTCCTTTTTTAAACTTCTTCGTACCCTAAGCTCTTTCCATTTATGTAATTCTAATCAAGATTTTCTGCAAAACGTGCAATAGGATATATTTGTGCTTGTTCAATTTTCTTTGCACCCTAACCTCTTTCCATTCATGTAATCCTAATAAAGATTTTCTACAAATCGTGCTTTTGGTTAAAATTGTCCTTTTTTAAATTTCTTTGTACCCTAACCTCTTTCCATTTATGTAATCCTAATCAAGATTTTCTGCAAAACGTGCAATGGATAGATTTGTTTTATTACAAATTTCTTTGCACCCTAACCCCTTTCCATTCATGTAATCCTAATCAAAATCTTCTACAAAACGTGCTATGGGATAAGATTGTCCTTTTTTAAATTTCTTCGTACCCTAACCTCTTTCCATTTATGTAATCCTAATCAAGATTTTCTGCAAAACGTGCAATAGGATATATTTGTGCGTGTTCAATTTTCTTTGCACCCTAACCTCTTTCCATTTATGTAATCCTAATCAAGAATTTCTACAAAACGTGAAATGGATAGATTTGCTTTATTACAAATTTCTTTGCACAATAACCCCTTTCCATTCATGTAATCCTAATCAAAATCTTCTACAAAACGTGCTATGGGATAAGATTGTCCTTTTTTAAATTTCTTCGTACCCTAACCTCTTTCCATTTATGTAATCCTAATCAAGATTTTCTGCAAAACGTGCAATAGGATATATTTGTGCTTGTTCAATTTTCTTTGCACCCTAACCTCTTTCCATTAATGTAATCCTAATCAAGATTTTCTACAAAACGTGCTATGGGATAAAATTGTCCTTTTTTAAATTTCTTCGTACCCTAACCACTTTCCAGTTATGTGTTCCTAATCAAGGTTTTCTACAAATTGTGCTTTTGGTTAAAATTGTCCTTTTTTAAATTTCTTCGTACCGTAACCTCTTTCCATTTATGTAATCCTAATCAAGATCTTCTACAAAACGTGCTATGGGATAAAATTGTTCTTTTTTAAATTTGTTCGTGCCCTAACCTCTTTCCATTTATGTAATCCTATTCAAGATTTTCTACAAATCGTGCTATGGGATAAAATTGTCCTTTTTTAAATTTCTTCGTACCCTAACCTCTTTCCATTCATGTAATCCTAATCAAGATTTTCTACAAATCGTGCTTTTGGTTAAAATTGTCCTTTTTTAAATTTCTTTGTACCCTAACCTCTTTCCATTTATGTAATCCTAATCAAGATTTTCTGCAAAACGTGCAATGAATAGATTTGTTTTATTACAAATTTCTTTGCACCCTAACCCCTTTCCATTCATGTAATCCTAATCAAAATCTTCTACAAAACGTGCTATAGGATAAGATTGTCCTTTTTTAAATTTCTTCGTACCCTAACCTCTTTCCATTTATGTAATCCTAATCAAGATTTTCTGCAAAACGTGCAATATGATATATTTGTGCTTGTTCAATTTTCTTTGCACCCTAACCTCTTTCCATTCATGTAATCCTATTCAAGATTTTCTACAAAACGTGTTACGGGATAAAATTGTCCTTTTCAAATTTCTTAGTACCTTAACCTCTTTCCATTTATGTAATCCTAATCAAGATTTTCTACAAAAAGTTCTATGGGATAAAATTGTCCTTTTTGAAATGTGTTCGTGCCCTAACCTGTTTCCATTTATGTAATCCTAATCAAGATTTTCTACAAAACGTGCTATGGGATAAAATTGTCCTTTTTTAAATTTCTTCGTACCCTAACCTCTTTCCATTTATGTTTTTCTAATCAAGGTTTTCTACAAATTGTTCTTTGGGTTAAAATTGTCCTTTTTTAAATATCTTCGTACCCTAACCTCTTTCCATTTATGTAATCCTAATCAAGATCTTCTACAAAACGTGCTAAGGGATAAAATTGTTCTTTTTTAAATTTGTTCGTGCCCTAACCTCTTTCCATTTATGTAATCCTATTAAAGATTTTCTAGAAATCGTGCTATGGGATAAAATTGTCCTTTTTTAAATTTCTTCGTACCCTAACCTCTTTCCATTTATGTAATCCTAATCAAGATTTTCTGCAAAACGTGCAATAGGATATATTTGTTCTTGTTCAATTTTCTTTGCACCCTAACCTCTTTCCATTTATGTAATCCTAATCAAGAATTTCTACAAAACGTGCAATGGATAGATTTGTTTTATTACAAATTTCTTTGCACCCTAACCCCTTTCCATTCATGTAATCCTAATCAAAATCTTCTACAAAACGTGCTATGGGATAAAATTGTCCTTTTTTAAATTTCTTCGTACCCTAACCTCTTTCCATTTATGTAATCCTAATCAAGATTTTCTGCAAAACGTGCAATAGGATATATTTGTGCTTGTTCAATTTTCTTTGCACCCTAACCTCTTTCCATTTATGTAATCCTAATCAAGAATTTCTACAAAACGTGCAATGGATAGATTTGTTTTATTACAAATTTGTTTGCACCCTAACCCCTTTCCATTCATGTAATCCTAATCAAAATCTTCTACAAAACGTGCTATGGGATAAAATTGTCCTTTTTTAAATTTCTTCGTACCCTAACTTCTTTCCATTTATGTAATCCTAATCAAGATTTTTTGCAAAACGTGCAATAGGATTTATTTGTGCTTGTTCAATTCTCTTTGCACCCTAACCTCTTTCCATTCATGTAATACTAATAAAGATTTTCTACAAATCGTGCTTTGGGTTAAAATTGTCCTTTTTTAAATTACTTCGTACCCTAACCTCTTTCCATTTATGTAATCCTAATCAAGATTTTCTGCAAAACGTGCAATAGGATATATTTGTTCTTGTTCAATTTTCTTTGCACCCTAACCTCTTTCCATTTATGTAATCCTAATCAAGAATTTCTACAAAACGTGAAATGGATAGATTTGTTTTATTACAAATTTCTTTGCACCCTAACCCCTTTCCATTCATGTAATCCTAATCAAAATCTTCTACAAAACGTGCTATGGGATAAAATTGTCCTTTTTTAAATTTCTTCGTACCGTAACCTCTTTCCATTTATGTAATCCTAATCAAGATTTTCTCTAAAACGTGCAATAGGATATATTTGTGCTTGTTCAATTCTCTTTGCACTCTAACCTCTTTCCATTCATGTAATCCTAAAAAAGATTTTCTACAAACCGTGCTTTGGGTTAAAATTGTCCTCTTTTAAATTTCTTTGTACCTTAACCTCTTTCATTTATCTAATCCTAATCAAGATTTTCTGCAAAACGTGCAATGGATAGATTTGTTTTATTACAAAAATCTTTCCACCCTAACCCCTTTCCATTCATGTAATCCTAATCAAAATCTTCTACAAAACGTGCTATGGGATAAAATTGCCTTTTTTAAATTTCTTCGTACCCTAACCTCTTTCCATTTATGTAATCCTAATCAAGATTTTCTGCAAAACGTGCAATAGGATATATTTGTGCTTGTTCAATTCTCTTTGCACCCTAACCTCTTTCCATTCATGTAATCCTAATAAAGATTTTCTACAAATCGTGCTTTGGGTTAAAATTGTCCTTTTTTAAATTTCTTCGTACCCTAACCTCTTTCCATTTATGTAATCCTAATCAAGATTTTCTGCAAAACGTGCAATGGATAGATTTGTTTTATTACAAATTTCTTTGCACCCTAACCCCTTTCCATTCATGTAATCCTAATCAAAATCTTCTACAAATCGTGCTATGGGTTAAAATTGTCCTTTTTTAAATTTCTTCGTACCCTAACCTCTTTCCATTTATGTAATCCTAATCAAGATTTTCTGCAAAACGTGCAATAGGATATATTTGTGCTTGTTCAATTTTCTTTGCACCCTAACCTCTTTCCATTTATGTAATCCTAATCAAGAATTTCTACAAAACGTGCAATGGATAGATTTGTTTTATTACAAATTTCTTTGCACCCTAACCCCTTTCCATTCATGTAATACTAATCAAGATCTTCTACAAAAAGTGCTATGGGATAAAATTGTCCTTTTTTAAATTTGTTCGTGCCCTAACCTCTTTCCATTTATGTAATCCTATTCAAGATTTTCTACAAAACGTGTTACGGGATAAAATTGTCCTTTTCAAATTTCTTTGCACCCTAACCCCTTTCCATTCATGTAATACTAATCAAGATCTTCTACAAAAAGTGCTATGGGATAAAATTGTCCTTTTTTAAATTTGTTCGTGCCCTAACCTCTTTCCATTTATGTAATCCTAATCAAGATTTTCTACAAAAAGTTCTATGGGATAAAATTATCCTTTTTGAAATGTGTTCGTGCTCTATCCTCTTTCCATTTATGTAATCCTATTCAAGATTTTCTACAAAACGTGCTATGGGATAAGATTGTCCTTTTTTAAATTTCTTCGTACCCTAACCTCTTTCCATTTATGTAATCCTAATCAAGATTTTCTGCAAAACGTGCAATAGGATATATTTGTGCTTGTTCAATTTTCTTTGCACCCTAACCTCTTTCCATTTATGTAATCCTAATCAAGAATTTCTACAAAACGTGAAATGGATAGATTTGCTTTATTACAAATTTCTTTGCACAATAACCCCTTTCCATTCATGTAATCCTAATCAAAATCTTCTACAAAACGTGCTATGGGATAAGATTGTCCTTTTTTAAATTTCTTCGTACCCTAACCTCTTTCCATTTATGTAATCCTAATCAAGATTTTCTGCAAAACGTGCAATAGGATATATTTGTGCTTGTTCAATTTTCTTTGCACCCTAACCTCTTTCCATTTATGTAATCCTAATCAAGAATTTCTACAAAACGTGCAATGGATAGATTTGCTTAATTACAAATTTCTTTGCACACTAACCCCTTTCCATTCATGTAATCCTAATCAAAATCTTCTACAAAACGTGCTATGGGATAAGATTGTCCTTTTTTAAATTTCTTCGTACCCTAACCTCTTTCCATTTATGTAATCCTAATCAAGATTTTCTGCAAAACGTGCAATAGGATATATTTGTGCATTTTCAATTTTCTTTGCACCCTAACCTCTTTCCATTCATGTAATCCTAATAAAGATTTTCTACAAATCGTGCTTTGGGTTAAAATTGACCGTTTTTAAATTTGTTCGTGTCCTAACCTCTTTCCATTTATGTAATCCTAATCAAGATTACCTGCAAAACGTGCAATGGATAGATTTGTTTTATTACAAATTTCTTTGCACCCTAACCCCTTTCCATTCATGTAATCCTAATCAAAATTTTCTACAAAACGTGCTATGGGATAAGATTGTCCTTTTTTAAATTTATTCGTACCCTAACCTCTTTCCATTTATGTAATCCTAATCAAGCTTTTCTGCAAAACGTGCATTAGGTAATATTTGTGCTTTTTCAATTTTCTTTGCACCCTAACCTCTTTCCATTCATGTAATCCTAATAAAGATTTTCTACAAGTCGTGCTTTAGGTTAAAATTGTCCTTTTTTAAATTTCTTCGTACCCTAACCTCTTTCCATTTATGTAATCATAATCAAGATCTTCTACAAAACGTGCTATGGGATAAAATTGTTCTTTTTTAAATTTGTTCGTGTCCTAACCTCTTTCCATTTATGTAATCCTAATCAAGATTTTCTGCAAAACGTGCAATAGGATATATTTGTGCTTGTTCAATTTTCTTTGCACCCTAACCTCTTTCCATTTATGTAATCCTAACCAAGAAATTATACAAAACGTGCAATGGATAGATTTGTTTTATTACAAATTTCTTTGCACCCTAACCCCTTTCCATTCATGTAATCCAAATCAAAATCTTCTACAAAACGTGCTATGGGATAAAATTGTCCTTTTTTAAATTTCTTCGTACCCTAACTTCTTTCCATTTATGTAATCCAATTCAAGATTTTCTGCAAAACGTGCAATAGGATTTATTTGTGCTTGTTCAATTTTCTTTGCACCCTAACCTCTTTCCATTCATGTAATCCTAATAAAGATTTTCTACATATCGTGCTTTGGGCTAAAATTGTCCTTTTTTAAATTTCTTTGTACCCTTAACCTCTTTCCATTTATGTAATCCTAATCAAGATTTTCTGCAAAACGTGCAATGGATAGATTTGTTTTATTACAAATTTCTTTGCACCCTAACCCCTTTCCATTGATGTAATCATAATCAAGATCTTCTACAAAAAATGCTATGGGATAAAATTGTCCTTTTTTAAATTTCTTCGTGCCCTAACCTCTTTCCATTTATGTAATCCTAATCAAGATTTTCTACAAATCGTACTATGGGCTAAAATTGTCCTTTTTTAAATTTCTTCGTACCATAACCTCTTTCCATTTATGTAATCCTAATCAAGATTTTCTACAAAACGTGCAATGGATAGATTTGTTTTATTACAAATTTCTTTGCTCCCTAACCCTTTTCCATTCATGTAATCCTAATCAAGATCTTCTACAAAAAGTGCTATGGGATAAAATTGTCCTTTTTTAAACTTCTTCGTACCCTAACCTCTTTCCATTTATGTAATCCTAATCAATATTTTCTGCAAAACGTGCAATAGGATATATTTGTGCTTGTTCAATTTTCTTTGCTCCCTAACCTCTTTCCATTCATGTAATCCTAATAAAGATTTTCTACAAATCTTGCTTTGGGTTACAATTGTCCTTTTTTAAATTTCTTTTTACCCTAACCTCTTTCCATTTATGTAATCCTAATCAAGATTTTCTGCAAAACGTGCAATGGATAGATTTGTTTTATTACAAATTCCTTTGCACACTAACCCCTTTCCATTCATGTAATCCTAATCAAGATCTTCTACTAAAAGTGCTAAGGGATAAAATTGTCGTTTTTTAAATTTCTTCGTACCCTAACCTCTTTCCATTTATGTAATCCTAATCAAGATTTTCTGCAAAACGTGCAATAGGATATATTTGTGCATGTTCAATTTTCTTTGCACCCTAACCTCTTTCCATTTATGTAATCCTATTCAAGATTTTCTACAAAACGTGTTACGGGATAAAATTGTCCTTTTTAAATTTCTTAGTGCACTTACCTCTTTCTATTTATGTAATCCTAATCAAGATTTTCTACAAAACATGCTAAGGGATGAAATTGTTCTTTTTTAAATTTCTTCGTACACTAACCTCCTTCCATTAATGTAATCCCAATCAAGATCTTCTACAAAACGTGCTATGGGATAAAATTGTCCTTTTTTAAATTTCTTCGTACCATAACCACTTTCCATTTATGTAATCCTAATCAAGATTTTCTACAAAACGTGTCACGGGATAAAATTGTCCTTTTTTAAATTTCTTCGTACCATAACCACTTTCCATTTATGTAATCCTAATCAAGATTTTCTACAAAACGTGCAATAGGATATATTTGTGCTTGTTCAATTTTCTTTACACCCTAACCTCTTTCCATTTATGTAATCCTAATCAATAATTTCTACAAAACGTGCAATGGATAGATTTGTTGTATTACAAATTTCTTTGCACCCTAACCTCTTTCCATTCATGCAGTCCTAATCAACATTTTCTACAAATCGTGCTTTGGGTTAAAATTGTCCTTTTTTATATTTCTTCGTGCCCTAACCTCTTTCCATATATGTAATCCTAATCAAGATCTTCTACAAAACGTGCTATGCGATAAAATTGTCCTTTTTTCAATTTGTTCGTGCCCTAACATCTTTCCATTTATGTAATCCTATTCAAGATTTTCTACAAAACGTGTTACGGGATAAAATTGTCCTTTTCAAATTTCTTAGTACCTTAACCTCTTTCCATTTATGTAATCCTAATCAAGATATTCTACAAAACGTGCTATTGGATAAAATTGTCCTTTTTTAAATTTCTTCGTACCTAACGTCTTTCCATTTATGTAATCCTAATCAAGATATTCTACAAAACGTGCTATGGGATAAAATTGTTCTTTTATAAATTTGTTCGTGCCCTAACCTCTTTCCATTTATGTAATCCTAATCAAGATTTTCTGCAAAACGTGCAATGGATCGATTTGTTTTATTACAAATTTCTTTGCACCCTAACCCCTTTCCATTAATGTAATCCTAATCAAGATTTTCTACAAAACGTGCTATGGGATAAAATTGTCCTTTTTTAAATTTCTTCGTACCCTAACCTCTTTCCATTTATGTAATCCTAATCAAGATTTTCTGCAAAACGTGCAATAGGTTGTATTTGTGCTTGTTCAATTTTCTTTGCACGCTAACCTCTTTCCATTTATGTAATCCTAATAAAGATTTTCTACAAATCGTGCTTTGTGTTAAAATTGTCCTTTTTTAAATTTCTTCGTACCCTAACCTCTTTCCATTTATGTAATCCTAATCAAGATTTTCTGCAAAACGTGCAATAGGATATATTTGTGCTTTTTCAATTTTCTTTGCACCCTAACCTCATTCCATTCATGTAATCCTAATAAAGATTTTCTAAAAATCGTACTTTGGGCTAAAATTGTCCTTTCTTAAATTGCTTCGTACCCTAACCTCTTTCCATTTATGTAATCCTAATCAAGATTTTCTGCAAAACGTGCAATGGATAGATTTGTTTTATTACAAATTTCTTTGCACCCTAACCACTTTCCATTCATGTAATCCTAATCAAGAAGTTCTACAAAAAGTGCTATGGGATAAAATTGTCCTTTTTTAAACTTCTTCGTACCCTAACCTCTTTCCATTTATGTAATCGTAATAAAGATTTTCTACAAATCGTGCTTTGGGCTAAAATTGTCCTTTTTTAAATTTCTTCGTACCCTAACCACTTTCCATTTATGTGTTCCTAATCAAGGTTTTCTACAAATTGTTCTTTTGGTTAAAATTGTCCTTTTTTAAATTTCTTCGTACCGTAACCTCTTTCCATTTATGTAATCCTAATCAAGATCTTCTACAAAACGTGCTATGGGATAAAATTGTTCTTTTTTAAATTTGTTCCTGCCCTAACCTCTTTCGATTTATGTAATCCTATTCAAGATTTTCTACAAATCGTGCTATGGGATAAAATTGTCCTTTTTTAAATTTCTTCGTACCCTAACCTCTTTCGATTTATGTAATCCTAATCAAGAATTTCTACAAAACGTGCAATGGATAGATTTGTTTTATTACAAATTTCTTTGCACCCTAACCCCTTTCCATTCATGTAATCCTAATCAAGATCTTCTACAAAAAGTGCTAGGGAATAAAATTGTCTTCTTTTAAATTTCTTCGTACCCTAAGCTCTTTCCATTTATGTAATTCTAATCAAGATTTTCTGCAAAACGTGCAATAGGATATATTTGTGCTTGTTCAATTTTCTTTGCACCCTAACCTCTTTCCATTTATGTAATCCTAATAAAGATTTTCTACAAATCGTGCTTTGGGTTAAAATTGTCCTGTTTTAAATTTCTTTGTACCCTAACCTCTTTCCATTTATGTAACCCTAATCAAGATTTTCTGCAAAACGTGCAATGGATAGATTTGTTTTATTACAAATTTCTTTGCACCCTAACCCCTTTCCATTCATGTAATCCTAATCAAAATCTTCTACAAAACGTGCTATGGGATAAGATTGTCCTTTTTTAAATTTCTTAGTACCCTAACCTCTTTCCATTTATGTAATCCTAATCAAGATTTTCTGCAAAACGTGCAATAGGATATATTTGTTCTTGTTCAATTTTCTTTGCACCCTAACCTCTTTCGATTTATGTAATCCTAATCAAGAATTTCTACAAAACGTGCAATGGATAGATTTGTTTTATTACAAATTTCTTTGCACCCTAACCCCTTTCCATTCATGTAATCCTAATCAAGATCTTCTACAAAAAGTGCTATGGAATAAAATTGTCTTTTTTTAAATTTCTTCGTACCCTAAGCTCTTTCCATTTATGTAATTCTAATCAAGATTTTCTGCAAAACGTGCAATAGGATATATTTGTGCTTGTTCAATTTTCTTTGCACCCTAACCTCTTTCCATTTATGTAATCCTAATAAAGATTTTCTACAAATCGTGCTTTGGGTTAAAATTGTCCTTTTTTAAATTTCTTTGTACCCTAACCTCTTTCCATTTATGTAACCCTAATCAAGATTTTCTGCAAAACGTGCAATGGATAGATTTGTTTTATTACAAATTTCTTTGCACCCTAACCCCTTTCCATTCATGTAATCCTAATCAAAATCTTCTACAAAACGTGCTATGGGATAAGATTGTCCTTTTTTAAATTTCTTCGTACCTTAACCTCTTTCCATTTATGTAATCCTAATCAAGATTTTCTGCAAAACGTGCAATAGGATATATTTGTGCTTGTTCAATTTTCTTTGCTCCCTAACCTCTTTCCATTCATGTAATCCTAATAAAGATTTTCTACAAATCTTGCTTTGGGTTAAAATTGTCCTTTTTTAAATTTCTTCGTACCCTAACCACTTTCCATTTATGTGTTCCTAATCAAGGTTTTCTACAAATTGTGCTTTTGGTTAAAATTGTCCTTTTTTAAATTTCTTCGTACCCTAAGCTCTTTCCATTTATGTAATTCTAATCAAGATTTTCTGCAAAACGTGCAATAGGATATATTTGTGCTTGTTCAATTTTCTTTGCACCCTAACCTCTTTCCATTCATGTAATCCTAATAAAGATTTTCTACAAATCGTGCTTTTGGTTAAAATTGTCCTTTTTTAAATTTCTTTGTACCTGTAGTATTTTATATTTTGAAATGTAGTTGCCACATGCCAAATAATGAAAGCACTACATTTCAAAATATAAAATACTACACTACAATCCATAGGTCGCCCTAACCTCTTTCCATTTATGTAATCCTAATCAAGATTTTCTGCAAAACGTGCAATGGATAGATTTGTTTTATTACAAATTTCTTTGCACCCTAACCCCTTTCCATTCATGTAATCCTAATCAAAATCTTCTACAAAACGTGCTATGGGATAAGATTGTCCTTTTTTAAATTTCTTCGTACCCTAACCTCTTTCCATTTATGTAATCCTAATCAAGATTTTCTGCAAAACGTGCAATAGGATATATTTGTGCTTGTTCAATTTTCTTTGCACCCTAACCTCTTTCCATTTATGTAATCCTAATCAAGAATTTCTACAAAACGTGCAATGGATAGATTTGTTTTATTACAAATTTCTTTGCACCCTAACCCCTTTCCATTTATGTAATCCTAATCAAGATTTTCTACAAAACGTGCTATGGGATAAAATTGTCCTTTTTTAAATTTCTTCGTACCCTAACCACTTTCCATTTATGTGTTCCTAATCAAGGTTTTCTACAAATTGTGCTTTTGGTTAAAATTGTCTTTTTTTAAATTTCTTTGTACCCTAACCTCTTTCCATTTATGTAATCCTAATCAAGATTTTCTGCAAAACGTGCAATGGATAGATTTGTTTTATTACAAATTTCTTTGCACCCTAACCCCTTTCCATTTATGTAATCCTAATCAAGATTTTCTACAAAACGTGCTATGGGATAAAATTGTCCTTTTTTAAATTTCGTCGTACCCTAACCACTTTCCATTTATGTGTTCCTAATCAAGGTTTTCTACAAATTGTGCTTTTGGTTAAAATTGTCCTTTTTTAAATTTCTTCGTACCGTAACCTCTTTCCATTTATGTAATCCTAATCAAGATCTTCTACAAAACGTGCTATGGGATAAAATTGTTTTTTTTTAAATTTGTTCCTGCCCTAACCTCTTTCCATTTATGTAATCCTAATAAAGATTTTCTACAAATCGTGCTTTGGGTTAAAATTGTCCTTTTTTAAATTTCTTTGTACCCTAACCTCTTTCCATTTATGTAACCCTAATCAAGATTTTCTGCAAAACGTGCAATGGATAGATTTGTTTTATTACAAATTTCTTTGCACCCTAACCCCTTTCCATTCATGTAATCCTAATCAAAATCTTCTACAAAACGTGCTATGGGATAAGATTGTCCTTTTTTAAATTTCTTCGTACCCTAACCTCTTTCCATTTATGTAATCCTAATCAAGATTTTCTGCATAACGTGCAATAGGATATATTTGTGCTTGTTCAATTTTCTTTGCACCCTAACCTCTTTCGATTTATGTAATCCTAATCAAGAATTTCTACAAAACGTGCAATGGATAGATTTGTTTTATTACAAATTTCTTTGCACCCTAACCCCTTTCCATTCATGTAATCCTAATCAAAATCTTCTACAAATCGTGCTATGGGATAAGATTGTCCTTTTTTAAATTTCTTCGTACCCTAACCTCTTTCCATTTATGTAATCCTAATCAAGATTTTCTGCAAAACGTGCAATAGGATATATTTGTGCTTGTTCAATTTTCTTTGCTCCCTAACCTCTTTCCATTCATGTAATCCTAATAAAGATTTTCTACAAATCTTGCTTTGGGTTAAAATTGTCCTTTTTTAAATTTCTTCGTACCCTAACCACTTTCCATTTATGTGTTCCTAATCAAGGTTTTCTACAAATTGTGCTTTTGGTTAAAATTGTCCTTTTTTAAATTTCTTCGTACCCTAACCTCTTTCCATTTATGTAATCCTAATCAAGATTTTCTGCAAAACGTGCAATAGGATATATTTGTGCTTGTTCAATTTTCTTTGCACCCTAACCTCTTTCCATTCATGTAATCCTAATAAAGATTTTCTACAAATCGTGCTTTTGGTTAAAATTGTCCTTTTTTAAATTTCTTTGTACCCTAACCTCTTTCCATTTATGTAATCCTAATCAAGATTTTCTGCAAAACGTGCAATGGATAGATTTGTTTTATTACAAATTTCTTTGCACCCTAACCCCTTTCCATTCATGTAATCCTAATCAAAATCTTCTACAAAACGTGCTATGGGATAAGATTGTCCTTTTTTAAATTTCTTCGTACCCTAACCTCTTTCCATTTATGTAATCCTAATCAAGATTTTCTGCAAAACGTGCAATAGGATATATTTGTGCTTGTTCAATTTTCTTTGCACCCTAACCTCTTTCCATTTATGTAATCCTAATCAAGAATTTCTACAAAACGTGAAATGGATAGATTTGCTTTATTTCAAATTTCTTTGCACAATAACCCCTTTCCATTCATGTAATCCTAATCAAAATCTTCTACAAAACGTGCTATGGGATAAGATTGTCCTTTTTTAAATTTCTTCGTACCCTAACCTCTTTCCATTTATGTAATCCTAATCAAGATTTTCTGCAAAACGTGCAATAGGATATATTTGTGCTTGTTCAATTTTCTTTGCACCCTAACCTCTTTCCATTTATGTAATCCTAATCAAGAATTTCTACAAAACGTGCAATGGATAGATTTGTTTTATTACAAATTTCTTTGCACCCTAACCCCTTTCCATTCATGTAATCCTAATCAAAATCTTCTACAAATCGTGCTATGGGATAAGATTGTCCTTTTTTAAATTTCTTCGTACCCTAACCTCTTTCCATTTATGTAATCCTAATCAAGATTTTCTGCAAAACGTGCAATAGGATATATTTGTGCTTGTTCAATTTTCTTTGCACCCTAACCTCTTTCCATTTATGTAATCCTAATCAAGAATTTCTACAAAACGTGCAATGGATAGATTTGCTTAATTACAAATTTCTTTGCACACTAACCCCTTTCCATTCATGTAATCCTAATCAAAATCTTCTACAAAACGTGCTATGGGATAAGATTGTCCTTTTTTAAATTTCTTCGTACCCTAACCTCTTTCCATTTATGTAATCCTAATCAAGATTTTCTGCAAAACGTGCAATAGGATATATTTGTGCTTGTTCAATTTTCTTTGCACCCTAACCTCTTTCCATTTATGTAATCCTAATCAAGAATTTCTACAAAATGTGCAATGGATAGATTTGCTTAATTACAAATTTCTTTGCACACTAACCCCTTTCCATTCATGTAATCCTAATCAAAATCTTCTACAAAACGTGCTATGGGATAAGATTGTCCTTTTTTAAATTTCTTCGTACCCTAACCTCTTTCCATTTATGTAATCCTAATCAAGATTTTCTGCAAAACGTGCAATAGGATATATTTGTGCATTGTCAATTTTCTTTGCACCCTAACCTCTTTCCATTCATGTAATCCTAATAAAGATTTTCTACAAATCGTGCTTTGGGTTAAAATTGTCCGTTTTTAAATTTGTTCGTGTCCTAACCTCTTTCCATTTATGTAATCCTAATCAAGATTACCTGCAAAACGTGCAATGGATAGATTTGTTTTATTACAAATTTCTTTGCACCCTAACCCCTTTCCATTCATGTAATCCTAATCAAAATTTTCTACAAAACGTGCTATGGGATAAGATTGTCCTTTTTTAAATTTCTTCGTACCCTAACCTCTTTCCATTTATGTAATCCTAATCAAGATTTTCTGCAAAACGTGCAATAGGATATATTTGTGCTTGTTCAATTTTCTTTGCACCCTAACCTCTTTCCATTTATGTAATCCTAATCAAGAATTTCTACAAAACGTGCAATGGATAGATTTGCTTTATTACAAATTTCTTTGCACCCTAACACCTTTCCATTCATGTAATCCTAATCAAGATCTTCTACAAAAAGTGCTATGCGATAAAATTGTCCTTTTTTAAATTTATTCGTACCCTAACCTCTTTCCATTTATGTAATCCTAATCAAGCTTTTCTGCAAAACGTGCATTAGGTAATATTTGTGCTTTTTCAATTTTCTTTGCACCCTAACCTCTTTCCATTCATGTAATCCTAATAAAGATTTTCTACAAGTCGTGCTTTAGGTTAAAATTGTCCTTTTTTAAATTTCTTCGTACCCTAACCTCTTTCCATTTATGTAATCATAATCAAGATCTTCTACAAAACGTGCTATGGGATAAAATTGTTCTTTTTTAAATTTGTTCGTGTCCTAACCTCTTTCCATTTATGTAATCCTAATCAAGATTTTCTGCAAAACGTGCAATAGGATATATTTGTGCTTGTTCAATTTTCTTTGCACCCTAACCTCTTTCGATTTATGTAATCCTAATCAAGAATTTCTACAAAACGTGCAATGGATAGATTTGTTTTATTACAAATTTCTTTGCACCCTAACCCCTTTCCATTCATGTAATCCTAATCAAAATCTTCTACAAATCGTGCTATGGGATAAGATTGTCCTTTTTTAAATTTCTTCGTACCCTAACCTCTTTCCATTTATGTAATCCTAATCAAGATTTTCTGCAAAACGTGCAATAGGATATATTTGTGCTTGTTCAATTTTCTTTGCTCCCTAACCTCTTTCCATTCATGTAATCCTAATAAAGATTTTCTACAAATCTTGCTTTGGGTTAAAATTGTCCTTTTTTAAATTTCTTCGTACCCTAACCACTTTCCATTTATGTGTTCCTAATCAAGGTTTTCTACAAATTGTGCTTTTGGTTAAAATTGTCCTTTTTTAAACTTCTTCGTACCCTAAGCTCTTTCCATTTATGTAATTCTAATCAAGATTTTCTGCAAAACGTGCAATAGGATATATTTGTGCTTGTTCAATTTTCTTTGCACCCTAACCTCTTTCCATTCATGTAATCCTAATAAAGATTTTCTACAAATCGTGCTTTTGGTTAAAATTGTCCTTTTTTAAATTTCTTTGTACCCTAACCTCTTTCCATTTATGTAATCCTAATCAAGATTTTCTGCAAAACGTGAAATGGATAGATTTGCTTTATTACAAATTTCTTTGCACAATAACCCCTTTCCATTCATGTAATCCTAATCAAAATCTTCTACAAAACGTGCTATGGGATAAGATTGTCCTTTTTTAAATTTCTTCGTACCCTAACCTCTTTCCATTTATGTAATCCTAATCAAGATTTTCTGCAAAACGTGCAATAGGATATATTTGTGCTTGTTCAATTTTCTTTGCACCCTAACCTCTTTCCATTAATGTAATCCTAATCAAGATTTTCTACAAAACGTGCTATGGGATAAAATTGTCCTTTTTTAAATTTCTTCGTACCCTAACCACTTTCCAGTTATGTGTTCCTAATCAAGGTTTTCTACAAATTGTGCTTTTGGTTAAAATTGTCCTTTTTTAAATTTCTTCGTACCGTAACCTCTTTCTATTTATGTAATCCTAATCAAGATCTTCTACAAAACGTGCTATGGGATAAAATTGTTCTTTTTTAAATTTGTTCGTGCCCTAACCTCTTTCCATTTATGTAATCCTATTCAAGATTTTCTACAAATCGTGCTATGGGATAAAATTGTCCTTTTTTAAATTTCTTCGTACCCTAACCTCTTTCCATTTATGTAATCCTAATCAAGAATTTCTACAAAACGTGCAATGGATAGATTTGTTTTATTACAAATTTCTTTGCACCCTAACCCCTTTCCATTCATGTAATCCTAATAAAGATTTTCTACAAATCGTGCTTTTGGTTAAAATTGTCCTTTTTTAAATTTCTTCGTACCCTAACCTCTTTCCATTTATGTAATCCTAATCAAGATTTTCTGCAAAACGTGCAATGAATAGATTTGTTTTATTACAAATTTCTTTGCACCCTAACCCCTTTCCATTCATGTAATCCTAATCAAAATCTTCTACAAAACGTGCTATGGGATAAGATTGTCCTTTTTTAAATTTCTTCGTACCCTAACCTCTTTCCATTTATGTAATCCTAATCAAGATTTTCTGCAAAACGTGCAATATGATATATTTGTGCTTGTTCAATTTTCTTTGCACCCTAACCTCTTTCCATTCATGTAATCCTATTCAAGATTTTCTACAAAACGTGTTACGGGATAAAATTGTCCTTTTCAAATTTCTTAGTACCTTAACCTCTTTCCATTTATGTAATCCTAATCAAGATTTTCTACAAAAAGTTCTATGGGATAAAATTGTCCTTTTTGAAATGTGTTCGTGCCCTAACCTGTTTCCATTTATGTAATCCTAATCAAGATTTTCTACAAAACGTGCTATGGGATAAAATTGTCCTTTTTTAAATTTCTTCGTACCCTAACCTCTTTCCATTTATGTTTTTCTAATCAAGGTTTTCTACAAATTGTTCTTTGGGTTAAAATTGTCCTTTTTTAAATATCTTCGTACCCTAACCTCTTTCCATTTATGTAATCCTAATCAAGATCTTCTACAAAAAGTGCTAAGGGATAAAATTGTTCTTTTTTAAATTTGTTCGTGCCCTAACCTCTTTCCATTTATGTAATCCTATTAAAGATTTTCTAGAAATCGTGCTATGGGATAAAATTGTCCTTTTTTAAATTTCTTCGTACCCTAACCTCTTTCCATTTATGTAATCCTAATCAAGATTTTCTGCAAAACGTGCAATAGGATATATTTGTGCTTGTTCAATTTTCTTTGCACCCTAACCTCTTTCCATTTATGTAATCCTAATCAAGAATTTCTACAAAACGTGCAATGGATAGATTTGTTTTATTACAAATTTCTTTGCACCCTAACCCCTTTCCATTCATGTAATCCTAATCAAAATCTTCTACAAAACGTGCTATGGGATAAAATTGTCCTTTTTTAAATTTCTTCGTACCCTAACCTCTTTCCATTTATGTAATCCTAATCAAGATTTTCTGCAAAACGTGCAATAGGATATATTTGTGCTTGTTCAATTTTCTTTGCACCCTAACCTCTTTCCATTTATGTAATCCTAATCAAGAATTTCTGCAAAACGTGCAATGGATAGATTTGTTTTATTACAAATTTGTTTGCACCCTAACCCCTTTCCATTCATGTAATCCTAATCAAAATCTTCTACAAAACGTGCTATGGGATAAAATTGTCCTTTTTTAAATTTCTTCGTACCCTAACTTCTTTCCATTTATGTAATCCTAATCAAGATTTTTTGCAAAACGTGCAATAGGATTTATTTGTGCTTGTTCAATTCTCTTTGCACCCTAACCTCTTTCCATTCATGTAATACTAATAAAGATTTTCTACAAATCGTGCTTTGGGTTAAAATTGTCCTTTTTTAAATTTCTTCGTACCCTAACCTCTTTCCATTTATGTAATCCTAATCAAGATTTTCTGCAAAACGTGCAATAGGATATATTTGTTCTTGTTCAATTTTCTTTGCACCCTAACCTCTTTCCATTTATGTAATCCTAATCAAGAATTTCTACAAAACGTGCAATGGATAGATTTGTTTTATTACAAATTTCTTTGCACCCTAACCCCTTTCCATTCATGTAATCCTAATCAAAATCTTCTACAAAACGTGCTATGGGATAAAATTGTCCTTTTTTAAATTTCTTCGTACCGTAACCTCTTTCCATTTATGTAATCCTAATCAAGATTTTCTCTAAAACGTGCAATAGGATATATTTGTGCTTGTTCAATTCTCTTTGCACTCTAACCTCTTTCCATTCATGTAATCCTAAAAAAGATTTTCTACAAACCGTGCTTTGGGTTAAAATTGTCCTTTTTTAAATTTCTTTGTACCTTAACCTCTTTCATTTATCTAATCCTAATCAAGATTTTCTGCAAAACGTGCAATGGATAGATTTGTTTTATTACAAAAATCTTTCCACCCTAACCCCTTTCCATTCATGTAATCCTAATCAAAATCTTCTACAAAACGTGCTATGGGATAAAATTGCCTTTTTTAAATTTCTTCGTACCCTAACCTCTTTCCATTTATGTAATCCTAATCAAGATTTTCTGCAAAACGTGCAATAGGATATATTTGTGCTTGTTCAATTCTCTTTGCACCCTAACCTCTTTCCATTCATGTAATCCTAATAAAGATTTTCTACAAATCGTGCTTTGGGTTAAAATTGTCCTTTTTTAAATTTCTTCGTACCCTAACCTCTTTCCATTCATGTAATCCTAATCAAGATTTTCTGCAAAACGTGCAATGGATAGATTTGTTTTATTACAAATTTCTTTGCACCCTAACCCCTTTCCATTCATGTAATCCTAATCAAAATCTTCTACAAATCGTGCTATGGGTTAAAATTGTCCTTTTTTAAATTTCTTCGTACCCTAACCTCTTTCCATTTATGTAATCCTAATCAAGATTTTCTGCAAAACGTGCAATAGGATATATTTGTGCTTGTTCAATTTTCTTTGCACCCTAACCTCTTTCCATTTATGTAATCCTAATCAAGAATTTCTACAAAACGTGCAATGGATAGATTTGTTTTATTACAAATTTCTTTGCACCCTAACCCCTTTCCATTCATGTAATACTAATCAAGATCTTCTACAAAAAGTGCTATGGGATAAAATTGTACTTTTTTAAATTTGTTCGTGCCCTAACCTCTTTCCATTTATGTAATCCTATTCAAGATTTTCTACAAAACGTGTTACGGGATAAAATTGTCCTTTTCAAATTTCTTTGCACCCTAACCCCTTTCCATTCATGTAATACTAATCAAGATCTTCTACAAAAAGTGCTATGGGATAAAATTGTCCTTTTTTAAATTTGTTCGTGCCCTAACCTCTTTCCATTTATGTAATCCTAATCAAGATTTTCTACAAAAAGTTCTATGGGATAAAATTATCCTTTTTGAAATGTGTTCGTGCTCTATCCTCTTTCCATTTATGTAATCCTATTCAAGATTTTCTACAAAACGTGCTATGGGATAAGATTGTCCTTTTTTAAATTTCTTCGTACCCTAACCTCTTTCCATTTATGTAATCCTAATCAAGATTTTCTGCAAAACGTGCAATAGGATATATTTGTGCTTGTTCAATTTTCTTTGCACCCTAACCTCTTTCCATTTATGTAATCCTAATCAAGAATTTCTACAAAACGTGAAATGGATAGATTTGCTTTATTACAAATTTCTTTGCACAATAACCCCTTTCCATTCATGTAATCCTAATCAAAATCTTCTACAAAACGTGCTATGGGATAAGATTGTCCTTTTTTAAATTTCTTCGTACCCTAACCTCTTTCCATTTATGTAATCCTAATCAAGATTTTCTGCAAAACGTGCAATAGGATATATTTGTGCTTGTTCAATTTTCTTTGCACCCTAACCTCTTTCCATTTATGTAATCCTAATCAAGAATTTCTACAAAACGTGCAATGGATAGATTTGCTTAATTACAAATTTCTTTGCACACTAACCCCTTTCCATTCATGTAATCCTAATCAAAATCTTCTACAAAACGTGCTATGGGATAAGATTGTCCTTTTTTAAATTTCTTCGTACCCTAACCTCTTTCCATTTATGTAATCCTAATCAAGATTTTCTGCAAAACGTGCAATAGGATATATTTGTGCATTTTCAATTTTCTTTGCACCCTAACCTCTTTCCATTCATGTAATCCTAATAAAGATTTTCTACAAATCGTGCTTTGGGTTAAAATTGACCGTTTTTAAATTTGTTCGTGTCCTAACCTCTTTCCATTTATGTAATCCTAATCAAGATTACCTGCAAAACGTGCAATGGATAGATTTGTTTTATTACAAATTTCTTTGCACCCTAACCCCTTTCCATTCATGTAATCCTAATCAAAATTTTCTACAAAACGTGCTATGGGATAAGATTGTCCTTTTTTAAATTTATTCGTACCCTAACCTCTTTCCATTTATGTAATCCTAATCAAGCTTTTCTGCAAAACGTGCATTAGGTAATATTTGTGCTTTTTCAATTTTCTTTGCACCCTAACCTCTTTCCATTCATGTAATCCTAATAAAGATTTTCTACAAGTCGTGCTTTAGGTTAAAATTGTCCTTTTTTAAATTTCTTCGTACCCTAACCTCTTTCCATTTATGTAATCATAATCAAGATCTTCTACAAAACGTGCTATGGGATAAAATTGTTCTTTTTTAAATTTGTTCGTGTCCTAACCTCTTTCCATTTATGTAATCCTAATCAAGATTTTCTGCAAAACGTGCAATAGGATATATTTGTGCTTGTTCAATTTTCTTTGCACCCTAACCTCTTTCCATTTATGTAATCCTAACCAAGAAATTATACAAAACGTGCAATGGATAGATTTGTTTTATTACAAATTTCTTTGCACCCTAACCCCTTTCCATTCATGTAATCCAAATCAAAATCTTCTACAAAACGTGCTATGGGATAAAATTGTCCTTTTTTAAATTTCTTCGTACCCTAACTTCTTTCCATTTATGTAATCCTAATCAAGATTTTCTGCAAAACGTGCAATAGGATTTATTTGTGCTTGTTCAATTTTCTTTGCACCCTAACCTCTTTCCATTCATGTAATCCTAATAAAGATTTTCTACATATCGTGCTTTGGGCTAAAATTGTCCTTTTTTAAATTTCTTTGTACCCTTAACCTCTTTCCATTTATGTAATCCTAATCAAGATTTTCTGCAAAACGTGCAATGGATAGATTTGTTTTATTACAAATTTCTTTGCACCCTAACCCCTTTCCATTGATGTAATCATAATAAAGATCTTCTACAAAAAATGCTATGGGATAAAATTGTCCTTTTTTAAATTTCTTCGTGCCCTAACCTCTTTCCATTTATGTAATCCTAATCAAGATTTTCTACAAAACGTGCTATGGGATAAAATTGTCCTTTTTTAAATTTCTTCGTACCCTAACCACTTTCCAGTTATGTGTTCCTAATCAAGGTTTTCTACAAATTGTGCTTTTGGTTAAAATTGTCCTTTTTTAAATTTCTTCGTACCGTAACCTCTTTCCATTTATGTAATCCTAATCAAGATCTTCTACAAAACGTGCTATGGGATAAAATTGTTCTTTTTTAAATTTGTTCGTGCCCTAACCTCTTTCCATTTATGTAATCCTATTCAAGATTTTCTACAAATCGTGCTATGGGATAAAATTGTCCTTTTTTAAATTTCTTCGTACCCTAACCTCTTTCCATTTATGTAATCCTAATCAAGAATTTCTACAAAACGTGCAATGGATAGATTTGTTTTATTACAAATTTCTTTGCACCCTAACCCCTTTCCATTCATGTAATCCTAATAAAGATTTTCTACAAATCGTGCTTTTGGTTAAAATTGTCCTTTTTTAAATTTCTTTGTACCCTAACCTCTTTCCATTTATGTAATCCTAATCAAGATTTTCTGCAAAACGTGCAATGAATAGATTTGTTTTATTACAAATTTCTTTGCACCCTAACCCCTTTCCATTCATGTAATCCTAATCAAAATCTTCTACAAAACGTGCTATGGGATAAGATTGTCCTTTTTTAAATTTCTTCGTACCCTAACCTCTTTCCATTTATGTAATCCTAATCAAGCTTTTCTGCAAAACGTGCAATATGATATATTTGTGCTTGTTCAATTTTCTTTGCACCCTAACCTCTTTCCATTCATGTAATCCTATTCAAGATTTTCTACAAAACGTGTTACGGGATAAAATTGTCCTTTTCAAATTTCTTAGTACCTTAACCTCTTTCCATTTATGTAATCCTAATCAAGATTTTCTACAAAAAGTTCTATGGGATAAAATTGTCCTTTTTGAAATGTGTTCGTGCCCTAACCTGTTTCCATTTATGTAATCCTAATCAAGATTTTCTACAAAACGTGCTATGGGATAAAATTGTCCTTTTTTAAATTTCTTCGTACCCTAACCTCTTTCCATTTATGTTTTTCTAATCAAGGTTTTCTACAAATTGTTCTTTGGGTTAAAATTGTCCTTTTTTAAATATCTTCGTACCCTAACCTCTTTCCATTTATGTAATCCTAATCAAGATCTTCTACAAAAAGTGCTAAGGGATAAAATTGTTCTTTTTTAAATTTGTTCGTGCCCTAACCTCTTTCCATTTATGTAATCCTATTAAAGATTTTCTAGAAATCGTGCTATGGGATAAAATTGTCCTTTTTTAAATTTCTTCGTACCCTAACCTCTTTCCATTTATGTAATCCTAATCAAGATTTTCTGCAAAACGTGCAATAGGATATATTTGTGCTTGTTCAATTTTCTTTGCACCCTAACCTCTTTCCATTTATGTAATCCTAATCAAGAATTTCTACAAAACGTGCAATGGATAGATTTGTTTTATTACAAATTTCTTTGCACCCTAACCCCTTTCCATTCATGTAATCCTAATCAAAATCTTCTACAAAACGTGCTATGGGATAAAATTGTCCTTTTTTAAATTTCTTCGTACCCTAACCTCTTTCCATTTATGTAATCCTAATCAAGATTTTCTGCAAAACGTGCAATAGGATATATTTGTGCTTGTTCAATTTTCTTTGCACCCTAACCTCTTTCCATTTATGTAATCCTAATCAAGAATTTCTACAAAACGTGCAATGGATAGATTTGTTTTATTACAAATTTGTTTGCACCCTAACCCCTTTCCATTCATGTAATCCTAATCAAAATCTTCTACAAAACGTGCTATGGGATAAAATTGTCCTTTTTTAAATTTCTTCGTACCCTAACTTCTTTCCATTTATGTAATCCTAATCAAGATTTTTTGCAAAACGTGCAATAGGATTTATTTGTGCTTGTTCAATTCTCTTTGCACCCTAACCTCTTTCCATTCATGTAATACTAATAAAGATTTTCTACAAATCGTGCTTTGGGTTAAAATTGTCCTTTTTTAAATTTCTTCGTACCCTAACCTCTTTCCATTTATGTAATCCTAATCAAGATTTTCTGCAAAACGTGCAATAGGATATATTTGTTCTTGTTCAATTTTCTTTGCACCCTAACCTCTTTCCATTTATGTAATCCTAATCAAGAATTTCTACAAAACGTGCAATGGATAGATTTGTTTTATTACAAATTTCTTTGCACCCTAACCCCTTTCCATTCATGTAATCCTAATCAAAATCTTCTACAAAACGTGCTATGGGATAAAATTGTCCTTTTTTAAATTTCTTCGTACCGTAACCTCTTTCCATTTATGTAATCCTAATCAAGATTTTCTCTAAAACGTGCAATAGGATATATTTGTGCTTGTTCAATTCTCTTTGCACTCTAACCTCTTTCCATTCATGTAATCCTAAAAAAGATTTTCTACAAACCGTGCTTTGGGTTAAAATTGTCCTTTTTTAAATTTCTTTGTACCTTAACCTCTTTCATTTATCTAATCCTAATCAAGATTTTCTGCAAAACGTGCAATGGATAGATTTGTTTTATTACAAAAATCTTTCCACCCTAACCCCTTTCCATTCATGTAATCCTAATCAAAATCTTCTACAAAACGTGCTATGGGATAAAATTGCCTTTTTTAAATTTCTTCGTACCCTAACCTCTTTCCATTTATGTAATCCTAATCAAGATTTTCTGTAAAACGTGCAATAGGATATATTTGTGCTTGTTCAATTCTCTTTGCACCCTAACCTCTTTCCATTCATGTAATCCTAATAAAGATTTTCTACAAATCGTGCTTTGGGTTAAAATTGTCCTTTTTTAAATTTCTTCGTACCCTAACCTCTTTCCATTTATGTAATCCTAATCAAGATTTTCTGCAAAACGTGCAATGGATAGATTTGTTTTATTACAAATTTCTTTGCACCCTAACCCCTTTCCATTCATGTAATCCTAATCAAAATCTTCTACAAATCGTGCTATGGGTTAAAATTGTCCTTTTTTAAATTTCTTCGTACCCTAACCGCTTTCCATTTATGTAATCCTAATCAAGATTTTCTGCAAAACGTGCAATAGGATATATTTGTCCTTGTTCAATTTTCTTTGCACCCTAACCTCTTTCCATTTATGTAATCCTAATCAAGAATTTCTACAAAACGTGCAATGGATAGATTTGTTTTATTACAAATTTCTTTGCACCCTAACCCCTTTCCATTCATGTAATACTAATCAAGATCTTCTACAAAAAGTGCTATGGGATAAAATTGTACTTTTTTAAATTTGTTCGTGCCCTAACCTCTTTCCATTTATGTAATCCTATTCAAGATTTTCTACAAAACGTGTTACGGGATAAAATTGTCCTTTTCAAATTTCTTTGCACCCTAACCCCTTTCCATTCATGTAATACTAATCAAGATCTTCTACAAAAAGTGCTATGGGATAAAATTGTCCTTTTTTAAATTTGTTCGTGCCCTAACCTCTTTCCATTTATGTAATCCTAATCAAGATTTTCTACAAAACGTGCTATGGGATAAAATTGTCCTTTTTTAAATTTCTTCGTACCCTAACCACTTTCCAGTTATGTGTTCCTAATCAAGGTTTTCTACAAATTGTGCTTTTGGTTAAAATTGTCCTTTTTTAAATTTCTTCGTACCGTAACCTCTTTCCATTTATGTAATCCTAATCAAGATCTTCTACAAAACGTGCTATGGGATAAAATTGTTCTTTTTTAAATTTGTTCGTGCCCTAACCTCTTTCCATTTATGTAATCCTATTCAAGATTTTCTACAAATCGTGCTATGGGATAAAATTGTCCTTTTTTAAATTTCTTCGTACCCTAACCTCTTTCCATTTATGTAATCCTAATCAAGAATTTCTACAAAACGTGCAATGGATAGATTTGTTTTATTACAAATTTCTTTGCACCCTAACCCCTTTCCATTCATGTAATCCTAATAAAGATTTTCTACAAATCGTGCTTTTGGTTAAAATTGTCCTTTTTTAAATTTCTTTGTACCCTAACCTCTTTCCATTTATGTAATCCTAATCAAGATTTTCTGCAAAACGTGCAATGAATAGATTTGTTTTATTACAAATTTCTTTGCACCCTAACCCCTTTCCATTCATGTAATCCTAATCAAAATCTTCTACAAAACGTGCTATGGGATAAGATTGTCCTTTTTTAAATTTCTTCGTACCCTAACCTCTTTCCATTTATGTAATCCTAATCAAGCTTTTCTGCAAAACGTGCAATATGATATATTTGTGCTTGTTCAATTTTCTTTGCACCCTAACCTCTTTCCATTCATGTAATCCTATTCAAGATTTTCTACAAAACGTGTTACGGGATAAAATTGTCCTTTTCAAATTTCTTAGTACCTTAACCTCTTTCCATTTATGTAATCCTAATCAAGATTTTCTACAAAAAGTTCTATGGGATAAAATTGTCCTTTTTGAAATGTGTTCGTGCCCTAACCTGTTTCCATTTATGTAATCCTAATCAAGATTTTCTACAAAACGTGCTATGGGATAAAATTGTCCTTTTTTAAATTTCTTCGTACCCTAACCTCTTTCCATTTATGTTTTTCTAATCAAGGTTTTCTACAAATTGTTCTTTGGGTTAAAATTGTCCTTTTTTAAATATCTTCGTACCCTAACCTCTTTCCATTTATGTAATCCTAATCAAGATCTTCTACAAAAAGTGCTAAGGGATAAAATTGTTCTTTTTTAAATTTGTTCGTGCCCTAACCTCTTTCCATTTATGTAATCCTATTAAAGATTTTCTAGAAATCGTGCTATGGGATAAAATTGTCCTTTTTTAAATTTCTTCGTACCCTAACCTCTTTCCATTTATGTAATCCTAATCAAGATTTTCTGCAAAACGTGCAATAGGATATATTTGTGCTTGTTCAATTTTCTTTGCACCCTAACCTCTTTCCATTTATGTAATCCTAATCAAGAATTTCTACAAAACGTGCAATGGATAGATTTGTTTTATTACAAATTTCTTTGCACCCTAACCCCTTTCCATTCATGTAATCCTAATCAAAATCTTCTACAAAACGTGCTATGGGATAAAATTGTCCTTTTTTAAATTTCTTCGTACCCTAACCTCTTTCCATTTATGTAATCCTAATCAAGATTTTCTGCAAAACGTGCAATAGGATATATTTGTGCTTGTTCAATTTTCTTTGCACCCTAACCTCTTTCCATTTATGTAATCCTAATCAAGAATTTCTACAAAACGTGCAATGGATAGATTTGTTTTATTACAAATTTGTTTGCACCCTAACCCCTTTCCATTCATGTAATCCTAATCAAAATCTTCTACAAAACGTGCTATGGGATAAAATTGTCCTTTTTTAAATTTCTTCGTACCCTAACTTCTTTCCATTTATGTAATCCTAATCAAGATTTTTTGCAAAACGTGCAATAGGATTTATTTGTGCTTGTTCAATTCTCTTTGCACCCTAACCTCTTTCCATTCATGTAATACTAATAAAGATTTTCTACAAATCGTGCTTTGGGTTAAAATTGTCCTTTTTTAAATTTCTTCGTACCCTAACCTCTTTCCATTTATGTAATCCTAATCAAGATTTTCTGCAAAACGTGCAATAGGATATATTTGTTCTTGTTCAATTTTCTTTGCACCCTAACCTCTTTCCATTTATGTAATCCTAATCAAGAATTTCTACAAAACGTGCAATGGATAGATTTGTTTTATTACAAATTTCTTTGCACCCTAACCCCTTTCCATTCATGTAATCCTAATCAAAATCTTCTACAAAACGTGCTATGGGATAAAATTGTCCTTTTTTAAATTTCTTCGTACCGTAACCTCTTTCCATTTATGTAATCCTAATCAAGATTTTCTCTAAAACGTGCAATAGGATATATTTGTGCTTGTTCAATTCTCTTTGCACTCTAACCTCTTTCCATTCATGTAATCCTAAAAAAGATTTTCTACAAACCGTGCTTTGGGTTAAAATTGTCCTTTTTTAAATTTCTTTGTACCTTAACCTCTTTCATTTATCTAATCCTAATCAAGATTTTCTGCAAAACGTGCAATGGATAGATTTGTTTTATTACAAAAATCTTTCCACCCTAACCCCTTTCCATTCATGTAATCCTAATCAAAATCTTCTACAAATCGTGCTATGGGATAAAATTGCCTTTTTTAAATTTCTTCGTACCCTAACCTCTTTCCATTTATGTAATCCTAATCAAGATTTTCTGCAAAACGTGCAATAGGATATATTTGTGCTTGTTCAATTCTCTTTGCACCCTAACCTCTTTCCATTCATGTAATCCTAATAAAGATTTTCTACAAATCGTGCTTTGGGTTAAAATTGTCCTTTTTTAAATTTCTTCGTACCCTAACCTCTTTCCATTTATGTAATCCTAATCAAGATTTTCTGCAAAACGTGCAATGGATAGATTTGTTTTATTACAAATTTCTTTGCACCCTAACCCCTTTCCATTCATGTAATCCTAATCAAAATCTTCTACAAATCGTGCTATGGGTTAAAATTGTCCTTTTTTAAATTTCTTCGTACCCTAACCTCTTTCCATTTATGTAATCCTAATCAAGATTTTCTGCAAAACGTGCAATAGGATATATTTGTCCTTGTTCAATTTTCTTTGCACCCTAACCTCTTTCCATTTATGTAATCCTAATCAAGAATTTCTACAAAACGTGCAATGGATAGATTTGTTTTATTACAAATTTCTTTGCACCCTAACCCCTTTCCATTCATGTAATACTAATCAAGATCTTCTACAAAAAGTGCTATGGGATAAAATTGTACTTTTTTAAATTTGTTCGTGCCCTAACCTCTTTCCATTTATGTAATCCTATTCAAGATTTTCTACAAAACGTGTTACGGGATAAAATTGTCCTTTTCAAATTTCTTTGCACCCTAACCCCTTTCCATTCATGTAATACTAATCAAGATCTTCTACAAAAAGTGCTATGGGATAAAATTGTCCTTTTTTAAATTTGTTCGTGCCCTAACCCCTTTCCATTTATGTAATCCTAATCAAGATTTTCTACAAAAAGTTCTATGGGATAAAATTATCCTTTTTGAAATGTGTTCGTGCTCTATCCTCTTTCCATTTATGTAATCCTATTCAAGTTTTTCTACAAAACGTGCTATGGGATAAAATTGTCCTTTTTTAAATTTCTTCGTACCCTAACCTCTTTCCATTTATGTAATCCTAATCAAGATTACCTGCAAAACGTGCAATGATAGATTTGTTTTATTACAATTTTCTTTGCACCCTAACCCCTTTCCATTCATGTAATCCTAATCCAAATCTTCTACAAAACGTGCTATGGGATAAAATTGTCCTTTTTTAATTTTCTTCGTACCCTAACCTCTTTCCATTTATGTAATCCTAATCAAGATTTTCTGAAAAACGTGCAATACGATATATTTGTGCTTGTTCAATTTTCTTTGCACCCTAACCTCTTTCCATTTATGTAATCCTACTCAAGAATTTCTACAAAACGTGCACTGGATAGATTTGTTTTATTACAAATTTCTTTGCACCCTAACCCCTTTCCATTCATGTAATCCTAATCAAAATCTTCTACAAAACGTGCTATGGGATAAAATTGTCCTTTTTTAAATTTCTTCGTACCCTAACCTCTTTCCATTTATGTAATCCTAATCAAGATTTTCTGCAAAACGTGCAATAGGATATATTTGTGCTTGTTCAATTTTCTTTGCACCCTAACCTCTTTCCATTTATGTAATCCTAATCAAGAATTTCTACAAAACGTGCAATGGATAGATTTGTTTTATTACAAATTTCTTTGCACCCTAACCCCTTTCCATTCCTGTAATCCTAATCAAGATCTTCTACAAAAAGTGCTATGGGATAAAATTGTCCTTTTTTAAATTTGTTCGTGCCCTAACCTCTTTCCATTTATGTAATCCTATTCAAGATTTTCTACAAAACGTGTTACGGGATAAAATTGTCCTTTTCAAATTTCTTAGTACCTTAACCTCTTTCCATTTATGTAAAACTAATCAAGATTTTCTACAAAAAGTTCTATGGGTAAAAATTGTCCTTTTTGAAATGTGTTCGTGCCCTAACCTCTTTCCATTTATGTAATCCTAATCAAGATTTTCTACAAAACGTGCTATGGGATACAATTGTCCTTTTTTAAATTTGACCCTACCCTAACCTCTTTCCATTTATGTTTTTCTAATCAAGGTTTTCTACAAAAAGTTCTTTGGGTTAAAATTGTCCTTTTTTAAATTTCTTCGTACCCTAACCTCTTTCCATTTATGTAATCCTAATCAAGATCTTCTACAAAAAGTGCTATGGGATAAAATTGTTCTTTTTTATATTTCTTTGTGCCCTAACCTATTTCCATTTATGTAATCCTATTCAAGATTTTCTACAAATCGTGCTATGGGATAAAATTGTCCTTTTTTAAATTTCTTCGTACCCTAACCTCTTTCCATTTATGTAATTCTAATCAAGATTTTCTGCAAAACGTGCAATAGGATATATTTGTGCTTGTTCAATTTTCTTTGCACCCTAACCTCTTTCCATTTATGTAATCCTAATCAAGAATTTCTACAAAACGTGCAATGGATAGATTTGTTTTATTACAAATTTCTTTGCACCCTAACCCCTTTCCATTCATGTAATACTAATCAAGATCTTCTACAAAAAGTGCTATGGGATAAAATTGTCCTTTTTTAAATTTGTTCGTGCCCTAACCTCTTTCCATTTATGTAATCCTATTCAAGATTTTCTACAAAACGTGTTACGGGATAAAATTGTCCTTTTCAAATTTCTTAGTACCTTAACCTCTTTCCATTTATGTAATCCTAATCAAGATTTTCTACAAAAAGTTCTATGGGATAAAATTATCCTTTTTGAAATGTGTTCGTGCTCTATCCTCTTTCCATTTATGTAATCCTATTCAAGATTTTCTACAAAACGTGCTATGGGATAAAATTGTCCTTTTTTACATTTCTTCGTACCCTAACCTCTTTCCATTTATGTAATCCTAATCAAGATTACCTGCAAAACGTGCAATGATAGATTTGTTTTATTACAATTTTCTTTGCACCCTAACCCCTTCCATTCATGTAATCCTAATCAAAATCTTCTACAAAACGTGCTATGGGATAAAATTGTCCTTTTTTAAATTTCTTCGTACCCTAACCTCTTTCCATTTATGTAATCCTAATCAAGATTACCTGCAAAACGTGCAATGATAGATTTGTTTTATTACAATTTTCTTTGCACCCTAACCCCTTTCCATTCATGTAATCCTAATCAAAATCTTCTACAAAACGTGCTATGGGATAAAATTGTCCTTTTTTAATTTTCTTCGTACCCTAACCTCTTTCCATTTATGTAATCCTAATCAAGATTTTCTGAAAAACGTGCAATACGATATATTTGTGCTTGTTCAATTTTCTTTGCACCCTAACCTCTTTCCATTTATGTAATCCTACTCAAGAATTTCTACAAAACGTGCACTGGATAGATTTGTTTTATTACAAATTTCTTTGCACCCTAACCCCTTTCCATTCATGTAATCCTAATCAAAATCTTCTACAAAACGTGCTATGGGATAAAATTGTCCTTTTTTAAATTTCTTCGTACCCTAACCTCTTTCCATTTATGTAATCCTAATCAAGATTTTCTGCAAAACGTGCAATAGGATATATTTGTGCTTGTTCAATTTTCTTTGCACCCTAACCTCTTTCCATTTATGTAATCCTAATCAAGAATTTCTACAAAACGTGCAATGGATAGATTTGTTTTATTACAAATTTCTTTGCACCCTAACCCCTTTCCATTCCTGTAATCCTAATCAAGATCTTCTACAAAAAGTGCTATGGGATAAAATTGTCCTTTTTTAAATTTGTTCGTGCCCTAACCTCTTTCCATTTATGTAATCCTATTCAAGATTTTCTACAAAACGTGTTACGGGATAAAATTGTCCTTTTCAAATTTCTTAGTACCTTAACCTCTTTCCATTTATGTAAAACTAATCAAGATTTTCTACAAAAAGTTCTATGGGTAAAAATTGTCCTTTTTGAAATGTGTTCGTGCCCTAACCTCTTTCCATTTATGTAATCCTAATCAAGATTTTCTACAAAACGTGCTATGGGATACAATTGTCCTTTTTTAAATTTGACCCTACCCTAACCTCTTTCCATTTATGTTTTTCTAATCAAGGTTTTCTACAAAAAGTTCTTTGGGTTAAAATTGTCCTTTTTTAAATTTCTTCGTACCCTAACCTCTTTCCATTTATGTAATCCTAATCAAGATCTTCTACAAAAAGTGCTATGGGATAAAATTGTTCTTTTTTATATTTCTTTGTGCCCTAACCTATTTCCATTTATGTAATCCTATTCAAGATTTTCTACAAATCGTGCTATGGGATAAAATTGTCCTTTTTTAAATTTCTTCGTACCCTAACCTCTTTCCATTTATGTAATTCTAATCAAGATTTTCTGCAAAACGTGCAATAGGATATATTTGTGCTTGTTCAATTTTCTTTGCACCCTAACCTCTTTCCATTTATGTAATCCTAATCAAGAATTTCTACAAAACGTGCAATGGATAGATTTGTTTTATTACAAATTTCTTTGCACCCTAACCCCTTTCCATTCATGTAATACTAATCAAGATCTTCTACAAAAAGTGCTATGGGATAAAATTGTCCTTTTTTAAATTTGTTCGTGCCCTAACCTCTTTCCATTTATGTAATCCTATTCAAGATTTTCTACAAAACGTGTTACGGGATAAAATTGTCCTTTTCAAATTTCTTAGTACCTTAACCTCTTTCCATTTATGTAATCCTAATCAAGATTTTCTACAAAAAGTTCTATGGGATAAAATTATCCTTTTTGAAATGTGTTCGTGCTCTATCCTCTTTCCATTTATGTAATCCTATTCAAGATTTTCTACAAAACGTGCTATGGGATAAAATTGTCCTTTTTTAAATTTCTTCGTACCCTAACCTCTTTCCATTTATGTAATCCTAATCAAGATTACCTGCAAAACGTGCAATGATAGATTTGTTTTATTACAATTTTCTTTGCACCCTAACCCCTTTCCATTCATGTAATCCTAATCAAAATCTTCTACAAAACGTGCTATGGGATAAAATTGTCCTTTTTTAATTTTCTTCGTACCCTAACCTCTTTCCATTTATGTAATCCTAATCAAGATTTTCTGAAAAACGTGCAATACGATATATTTGTGCTTGTTCAATTTTCTTTGCACCCTAACCTCTTTCCATTTATGTAATCCTACTCAAGAATTTCTACAAAACGTGCACTGGATAGATTTGTTTTATTACAAATTTCTTTGCACCCTAACCCCTTTCCATTCATGTAATCCTAATCAAAATCTTCTACAAAACGTGCTATGGGATAAAATTGTCCTTTTTTAAATTTCTTCGTACCCTAACCTCTTTCCATTTATGTAATCCTAATCAAGATTTTCTGCAAAACGTGCAATAGGATATATTTGTGCTTGTTCAATTTTCTTTGCACCCTAACCTCTTTCCATTTATGTAATCCTAATCAAGAATTTCTACAAAACGTGCAATGGATAGATTTGTTTTATTACAAATTTCTTTGCACCCTAACCCCTTTCCATTCCTGTAATCCTAATCAAGATCTTCTACAAAAAGTGCTATGGGATAAAATTGTCCTTTTTTAAATTTGTTCGTGCCCTAACCTCTTTCCATTTATGTAATCCTATTCAAGATTTTCTACAAAACGTGTTACGGGATAAAATTGTCCTTTTCAAATTTCTTAGTACCTTAACCTCTTTCCATTTATGTAAAACTAATCAAGATTTTCTACAAAAAGTTCTATGGGTAAAAATTGTCCTTTTTGAAATGTGTTCGTGCCCTAACCTCTTTCCATTTATGTAATCCTAATCAAGATTTTCTACAAAACGTGCTATGGGATACAATTGTCCTTTTTTAAATTTCTTCGTACCCTAACCTCTTTCCATTTATGTTTTTCTAATCAAGGTTTTCTACAAAAAGTTCTTTGGGTTAAAATTGTCCTTTTTTAAATTTCTTCGTACCCTAACCTCTTTCCATTTATGTAATCCTAATCAAGATCTTCTACAAAAAGTGCTATGGGATAAAATTGTTCTTTTTTATATTTCTTTGTGCCCTAACCTATTTCCATTTATGTAATCCTATTCAAGATTTTCTACAAATCGTGCTATGGGATAAAATTGTCCTTTTTTAAATTTCTTCGTACCCTAACCTCTTTCCATTTATGTAATTCTAATCAAGATTTTCTGCAAAACGTGCAATAGGATATATTTGTGCTTGTTCAATTTTCTTTGCACCCTAACCTCTTTCCATTTATGTAATCCTAATCAAGAATTTCTACAAAACGTGCAATGGATAGATTTGTTTTATTACAAATTTCTTTGCACCCTAACCCCTTTCCATTCATGTAATACTAATCAAGATCTTCTACAAAAAGTGCTATGGGATAAAATTGTCCTTTTTTAAATTTGTTCGTGCCCTAACCTCTTTCCATTTATGTAATCCTATTCAAGATTTTCTACAAAACGTGTTACGGGATAAAATTGTCCTTTTCAAATTTCTTAGTACCTTAACCTCTTTCCATTTATGTAATCCTAATCAAGATTTTCTACAAAAAGTTCTATGGGATAAAATTATCCTTTTTGAAATGTGTTCGTGCTCTATCCTCTTTCCATTTATGTAATCCTATTCAAGATTTTCTACAAAACGTGCTATGGGATAAAATTGTCCTTTTTTAAATTTCTTCGTACCCTAACCTCTTTCCATTTATGTAATCCTAATCAAGATTACCTGCAAAACGTGCAATGATAGATTTGTTTTATTACAATTTTCTTTGCACCCTAACCCCTTTCCATTCATGTAATCCTAATCCAAATCTTCTACAAAACGTGCTATGGGATAAAATTGTCCTTTTTTAATTTTCTTCGTACCCTAACCTCTTTCCATTTATGTAATCCTAATCAAGATTTTCTGAAAAACGTGCAATACGATATATTTGTGCTTGTTCAATTTTCTTTGCACCCTAACCTCTTTCCATTTATGTAATCCTACTCAAGAATTTCTACAAAACGTGCACTGGATAGATTTGTTTTATTACAAATTTCTTTGCACCCTAACCCCTTTCCATTCATGTAATCCTAATCAAAATCTTCTACAAAACGTGCTATGGGATAAAATTGTCCCTTTTTAAATTTCTTCGTACCCTAACCTCTTTCCATTTATGTAATCCTAATCAAGATTTTCTGCAAAACGTGCAATAGGATATATTTGTGCTTGTTCAATTTTCTTTGCACCCTAACCTCTTTCCATTTATGTAATCCTAATCAAGAATTTCTACAAAACGTGCAATGGATAGATTTGTTTTATTACAAATTTCTTTGCACCCTAACCCCTTTCCATTCCTGTAATCCTAATCAAGATCTTCTACAAAAAGTGCTATGGGATAAAATTGTCCTTTTTTAAATTTGTTCGTGCCCTAACCTCTTTCCATTTATGTAATCCTATTCAAGATTTTCTACAAAACGTGTTACGGGATAAAATTGTCCTTTTCAAATTTCTTAGTACCTTAACCTCTTTCCATTTATGTAAAACTAATCAAGATTTTCTACAAAAAGTTCTATGGGTAAAAATTGTCCTTTTTGAAATGTGTTCGTGCCCTAACCTCTTTCCATTTATGTAATCCTAATCAAGATTTTCTACAAAACGTGCTATGGGATACAATTGTCCTTTTTTAAATTTCTTCGTACCCTAACCTCTTTCCATTTATGTTTTTCTAATCAAGGTTTTCTACAAAAAGTTCTTTGGGTTAAAATTGTCCTTTTTTAAATTTCTTCGTACCCTAACCTCTTTCCATTTATGTAATCCTAATCAAGATCTTCTACAAAAAGTGCTATGGGATAAAATTGTTCTTTTTTATATTTCTTTGTGCCCTAACCTATTTCCATTTATGTAATCCTATTCAAGATTTTCTACAAATCGTGCTATGGGATAAAATTGTCCTTTTTTAAATTTCTTCGTACCCTAACCTCTTTCCATTTATGTAATTCTAATCAAGATTTTCTGCAAAACGTGCAATAGGATATATTTGTGCTTGTTCAATTTTCTTTGCACCCTAACCTCTTTCCATTTATGTAATCCTAATAAAGATTTTCTACAAATCGTTCTTTGGGTTAAAATTGTCCTTTTTTAAATTTCTTTGTACCCTAACCTCTTTCCATTTATGTAATCCTAATCAAGATTTTCTGCAAAACGTGCAATGGATAGATTTGTTTTATTACAAATTTCTTTGCACCCTAACCCCTTTCCATTCATGTAATCCTATTCAAGACCTTCTACAAAAAGTGCTATGGGATAAAATTGTCCTTTTTTAAATTTGTTCGTGACGTAACCTCTTTCCATTTATGTAATCCTATTCAAGATTTTCTACAAAACGTGTTACGGGATAAAATTGTCTTTTTCAAGTTTCTTAGTACCTTAACCTCTTTCCATTTATGTAATCCTAATCAAGATTTTCTACAAAAAGTGCTATGGGATAAAATTGTCCTTTTTGAAATGTGTTCGTGCCCTAACCTCTTTCCATTTATGTAATCCTAATCAAGATTTTCTACAAAACGTGCTATGGGTTAAAATTGACCTTTTTTAAATTTCTTCGTACCCTAACCACTTTCCATTTATGTTTTCCTAATCAAGGTTTTCTACAAATTGTGCTTTGGGTTAAAATTGTCCTTTCTTAAATTTCTTTGTTCCCTAACCTCTTTCCATTTATGTAATCCTAATCAAGATCTTCTACAAAACATGCTGTGGGATAAAATTGTTCTTTTTTAAATTTGTTCGTGCCCTAACCTCTTTCCATTTATGTAATCCTATTCAAGATTTTCTACAAAACGTGTTACGGGATAAAATTGTCCTTTTCAAATTTCTTAGTACCTTAACCTCTTTCCATTTATGTAAAACTAATCAAGATTTTCTACAAAAAGTTCTATGGGTAAAAATTGTCCTTTTTGAAATGTGTTCGTGCCCTAACCTCTTTCCATTTATGTAATCCTAATCAAGATTTTCTACAAAACGTGCTATGGGATACAATTGTCCTTTTTTAAATTTCTTCGTACCCTAACCTCTTTCCATTTATGTTTTTCTAATCAAGGTTTTCTACAAAAAGTTCTTTGGGTTAAAATTGTCCTTTTTTAAATTTCTTCGTACCCTAACCTCTTTCCATTTATGTAATCCTAATCAAGATCTTCTACAAAAAGTGCTATGGGATAAAATTGTTCTTTTTTATATTTCTTTGTGCCCTAACCTATTTCCATTTATGTAATCCTATTCAAGATTTTCTACAAATCGTGCTATGGGATAAAATTGTCCTTTTTTAAATTTCTTCGTACCCTAACCTCTTTCCATTTATGTAATTCTAATCAAGATTTTCTGCAAAACGTGCAATAGGATATATTTGTGCTTGTTCAATTTTCTTTGCACCCTAACCTCTTTCCATTTATGTAATCCTAATAAAGATTTTCTACAAATCGTTCTTTGGGTTAAAATTGTCCTTTTTTAAATTTCTTTGTACCCTAACCTCTTTCCATTTATGTAATCCTAATCAAGATTTTCTGCAAAACGTGCAATGGATAGATTTGTTTTATTACAAATTTCTTTGCACCCTAACCCCTTTCCATTCATGTAATCCTATTCAAGACCTTCTACAAAAAGTGCTATGGGATAAAATTGTCCTTTTTTAAATTTGTTCGTGACGTAACCTCTTTCCATTTATGTAATCCTATTCAAGATTTTCTACAAAACGTGTTACGGGATAAAATTGTCTTTTTCAAGTTTCTTAGTACCTTAACCTCTTTCCATTTATGTAATCCTAATCAAGATTTTCTACAAAAAGTGCTATGGGATAAAATTGTCCTTTTTGAAATGTGTTCGTGCCCTAACCTCTTTCCATTTATGTAATCCTAATCAAGATTTTCTACAAAACGTGCTATGGGTTAAAATTGTCCTTTTTTAAATTTCTTCGTACCCTAACCACTTTCCATTTATGTTTTCCTAATCAAGGTTTTCTACAAATTGTGCTTTGGGTTAAAATTGTCCTTTCTTAAATTTCTTTGTTCCCTAACCTCTTTCCATTTATGTAATCCTAATCAAGATCTTCTACAAAACATGCTGTGGGATAAAATTGTTCTTTTTTAAATTTGTTCGTGCCCTAACCTCTTTCCATTTATGTAATCCTATTCAAGATTTTCTACAAATCGTGCTATGGGATAAAATTGTCCTTTTTTAAATTTCTTCGTACCCTAACCTCTTTCCATTTATGTAATCCTAATCAAGATTTTCTGCAAAATGTGCAATATGATATATTTGTGCTTGTTCAATTTTCTTTGCACCCTAACCTCTTTCCATTTGTGTAATCCTAATCAAGATTTTCTGCAAAACGTGCAATGGTTAGATGAGTTTTATTACAAATTTCTTTGCACCCTAACCCCTTTCCATTCATGTAATCCTAATCAAAATCTTCTACAAAACGTGCTATGGGATAAAATTGTCCTTTTTTAAATTTCTTCGTACCCTAACCTCTTTCCATTTATGTAATCCTAATCAAGATTTTCTACAAATCGTGCTATGGGATAAAATTGTCCTTTTTTAAATTTCTTCGTACCCTAACCTCTTTCCATTTATGTAATCCTAATCAAGATTTTCTGCAAAATGTGCAATATGATATATTTGTGCTTGTTCAATTTTCTTTGCACCCTAACCTCTTTCCATTTATGTAATCCTAATCAAGATTTTCTGCAAAACGTGCAATGGATAGATGAGTTTTATTACAAATTTCTTTGCACCCTAACCCCTTTCCATTCATGTAATCCTAATCAAAATCTTCTACAAAACGTGCTATGGGATAAAATTGTCCGTTTTTAAATTTCTTCGTACCATAACCTCTTTCCATTCATGTAATCCTAATCAAGATTTTCTACAAATCGTGCTATGGGATAAAATTGTCCGTTTTTAAATTTCTTCGTACCCTAACCTCTTTCCATTTATGTAATCCTAATCAAGATTTTCTGCAAAATGTGCAATATGATATATTTGTGCTTGTTCAATTTTCTTTGCACCCTAACCTCTTTCCATTTGTGTAATCCTAATCAAGATTTTCTGCAAAACGTGCAATGGATAGATGAGTTTTATTACAAATTTCTTTGCACCCTAACCCCTTTCCATTCATGTAATCCTAATCAAAATCTTCTACAAAACGTGCTATGGGATAAAATTGTCCTTTTTTAAATTTCTTCGTACCATAACCTCTTTCCATTTATGTAATCCTAATCAAGATTTTCTGAAAAACGTGCAATAGGATATATTTGTGCTTGTTCAATTTTCTTTGCACCCTATCCTTGAAACGTTAGTATTTTACCGGTCTAAATAACAATAAAATAAAGTATACTTACTGTAACTGAAAACTCAAAAAAATATCTGCCACAGCTTGAGATTTAAACTCTCTCTTTACAAATTGATTAATCAAGTCGTAGGTATTGGTTCCACAGCTGTATAAATTGTGAAAAGGAATAGATAAGGGTTCAGACACAAATAAAAACTTAAAAGGGCGCCATCTGGTTCTGAGCTTAGTTAATTGCAAATTAACCAATCAAAGATGTTAATTGAATAAGCATTAAAATTTATTAAATTCATTAACCAGAAAATGAATAGAATATTTAGTTAAAACAAAATTTTGTTTACTTAAAATTGTTGAAGAAATGAACTTAAGCATTCATAACCAATATGGTTCCGTTTTTCAGATCATTCAGTTTTGAATTAATAACATTTATTAACAGGAAAATAATTAAAACACAACCTTGCATAGATAAAAATAAAACACACCTCGTATATTTATTACAAGTCCAACCTAAATTTATTAGGTTATAATTATACCAAAATTAATCAATAAAAATTCACCTAGAACTTTTCATTAAATTATGAAAATAACTCAAAAAGATTTGATTAAATCGACCACAAATAATGTTCAAAAGCATTAACACAAATATTAAAATTTATATTGACTGGTCTTTTTCTGGACAAAAATTTATACACAAATATCTAAATGAGATTAGACAAATTAAAACAATTCGACAGTATCAATACAAATGATTTGTAATTACATTAAAGTTTAAAGCTTTTTAACAACCGACGAGAGCTCTATTGATAATAGAATTTAATGAGCAAAAATTTATAATGAACTTCTATTAATTGAGAAACAATAACAAAAATGACTGCAAATTCAAGCAAGAAATTTACCTAAATGAATAACACTAAAAACAATAGTCACAATACCTTTTATTTTTGGTAAGTCACAAACCAAAATCAACGATAAACTGCATAAAATTTGACGACAACGTCACAGCAAATGGAAACTGGAAGATTGGGATTTTTCTTTCATACATTAAAGATGTACGAGATAACCCTCGTAGAAACTGGATATGGCGAATTATAATTTGCAAATTCACCCCAAACGGCAGTAACAAAATGCAACCAAAGAGTTCCATAAAAGATTTGGCTATTAGTTTTGATAACCATTTCATAATTTCATTGTTTTCAATAAAACAATACACATAAACATTAATTCTGAACTGAATTTAGAAGGCACACAGCACGAATTATTATTTAGCCGAAATTTCGATTACAGAGAAAGCGTCTGTAAATATTAACTTATTTCTGTACAATAATTATTTAGACGAGAGTACGGTACTGTAGACTGTCATAACATTGTTACACAGTAATAAGGAAAACTGAATTTCCCACTTTTCTGAAACACAAACGTCCGTGAAAATATTTAACGGAATAACTAACTTTTGTTAACCACGAATTATTGGTTAATTTCCGAACACTTATTTAAACGATAACTATTACATGTTGATTTTAATTAAATGCACCGACCATCCGAAAGTCGGTAATTGTTCAGACAATATGAAAAACTTAATTTAGAGTTTTCTTTCAAACTCCATTTTACTACAACAAAATGGCATTTTTAACACAAGATCGAAGTACGCTCTCGGCGTGCGATTTTGGAAGACAGGCCTCGTCTCAACATCATCTCGCGCTTTTATTAACTCTGAACCCTTAGCTACGCGCGACTACATCTGTTTTTATGCGGCAAGGGCGCTTTTATTTGGCCTACTATAGGATTCACGACCTTACGTGTAAAAAACAGTACCCATTCTTTCGCGCTCAAAACACACGTGTGAACTAAAACACGGCTGACTTGTCAACAATATTCCTACACCGCATTGACTTAAGCTTTGAAACGCAAAATAACAGACAAAGGAAAGTGTATTTAGAATCGTATACACTCAAAATGTTTACCAAAATATTTCAATAAATGAGTTGACTAAGCGCTTCTCATGGTTTCTTTTCAAGGTTTCTTTTCGAAGAAATTGATATTATTTTAAAATGCCAGATAGCAAGATACGAAAAAAACGACATCAATATGACGTTACATTATTTCATTATAGCAAATACAAACCAATCCTTAAATAAAAGTGCCTTTTATTTGAGATGTTTATTTGATAACGTGCTTGTTTAAATTAAGCGAGGTCCACAGGACCGAACTTAGGATTTTTAACAAGAATTAATACCAAATTCTATATACTAAATGCCGGTGGAAAATGTACCCCTTACAACCTCTTTCTATTTATGTAATCCTATTCAAGATTTTTTACAAAACGTGTTACGGGATAAAATTGTCCTTTTTAAATTTCTTAGCACACTAACCTCTTTCCATTTATGTAATCCTAATCAAGATTTTCTACAAAACGTGATATAGGATGAAATTGTTCTTTTTTAAATTTCTTCGTACACTAACCTCTTTCCATTTATGTAATCCTAATCAAGATCTTCTACAAAACGTGCTATGGGATAAAATTGTCCTTTTTGAAATGTGTTCGTGCCCTAACCTCTTTCCATTTATGTAATCCTAATCAAGATTTTCTACAAAACGTGTTACGGGATAAAATTGTCCTTTCTTAAATATCTTCGTACCCTAACCTCTTTCCATTTATGTAATCCTAATCAAGATTTTCTACAAAACGTGCTATGGGATGAAATTGTCCTGTTTTAAATTTCTTCGTACCCTAACCTCTTTCCATTTATGTAATCTTATTCAAGATTTTTTAAAAAACGTGCAATAGGATATATTTGTGCATGTTCAATTTTCTTTGCACCCTAACCTCTTTCCATTCATGCAATCCTAATCAAGATTTTCTACAAATCGTGCTTTGGGTTAAAATTGTCCTTTTTTAAATTTCTTCGTGCCCTAACCTCTTTCCATTTATGTAATCATAATCAAGATCTTCTACAAAACGTGCTATGGGATAAAATTGTCCTTTTTAAAATTTGTTCGTGCCCTAACATCTTTCCATTTATGTAATCCTAATCAAGATTTTCTGCAAAACGTGCAATAGGATATATTTGTGCTTGTTCAATTTTCTTTGCACCCTAACCTCTTTCCATTTATGTAATCCTAATAAAGATTTTCTACAAACCGTGCTTTGGGTTAAAATTGTCCTTTTTTAAATTTCTTTGTACCCTAACCTCTTTCCATTTATGTAATCCTAATCAAGATTTTCTGCAAAACGTGCAATTGATAGATTTGTTTTATTACAAATTTCTTTGCACCCTAACCCCTTTCCATTCATGTAATCCCAATCAAGATCTTTTACAAAACGTGCTATGGGATAAAATTGTCCTTTTTTAAATTTCTTCGTACCCTAACCTCTTTCCATTTATGTAATCCTAATCAAGAATTGCTACAAAACGTGCAATGGATAGATTTGTTTTATTACAAATTTCTTTGCACCCTAACCCCTTTCCATTCATGTAATCCTAATCAAGACCTTCTACAAAAAGTTCTATGGGATAAAATTGTCCTTTTTTAAATTTGTTCGTGCCGTAACCTCTTTCCATTTATGTAATCCTACTCAAGGATTTCTACAAAACGTGCAATGGATAGATTTGTTTTATTACAAATTTCTTTGCACCCTAACCTCTTTCCATTCATGCAATCCTAATCAAGATTTTCTACAAATCGTGCTTTGGGTTAAAATTGTCCTTTTTTAAATTTCTTCGTGCCCTAACCTCTTTCCATTTATGTAATCATAATCAAGATCTTCTACAAAACGTGCTATGGGATAAAATTGTCCTTTTTTAAATTTGTTCGTGCCCTAACATCTTTCCATTTATGTAATCCTAATCAAGATTTTCTGCAAAACGTGCAATAGGATATATTTGTGCTTGTTCAATTTTCTTTGCACCCTAACCTCTTTCCATTTATGTAATCCTAATAAAGATTTTCTACAGACCGTGCTTTGGGTTAAAATTGTCCTTTTTTAAATTTCTTTGTACCCTAACCTCTTTCCATTTATGTAATCCTAATCAAGATTTTCTGCAAAACGTGCAATTGATAGATTTGTTTTATTACAAATTTCTTTGCACCCTAACCCCTTTCCATTCATGTAATCCTAATCAAGATCTTTTACAAAACGTGCTATGGGATAAAATTGTCCTTTTTTAAATTTCTTCGTACCCTAACCTCTTTCCATTTATGTAATCCTAATCAAGAATTGCTACAAAACGTGCAATGGATAGATTTGTTTTATTACAAATTTCTTTGTACCCTAACCCCTTTCCATTCATGTAATCCTAATCAAGACCTTCTACAAAAAGTTCTATGGGATAAAATTGTCCTTTTTTAAATTTGTTCGTGCCGTAACCTCTTTCCATTTATGTAATCCTATTAAAGATTTTCTACAAAACGTGTTACGTGATAAAATTGTCCTTTTCAAATTTCTTAGTACCTTAACCTCTTTCAATTTATGTAATCCTAATCAAGATTTTCTACAAAAAGTGCTATGGGATTAAATTGTCCTTTTTGAAATGTGTTCGTGCCCTAACCTCTTTCCATTTATGTAATCCTAATCAAGATTTTCTACAAAACGTGCTATGGGATAAAATTGTCCTTTTTTAAATTTCTTCGTACCCTAACCACTTTCCATTTATGTTTTCCTAATCAAGGTTTTCTACAAATTGTGCTTTGGTTTAAAATTGTCCTTTTTTAAATTTCGTCGTACCCTAACCTCTTTCCATTTATGTAATCCTAATCAAGATTTTCTACAAATCGTGCTATGGGATAAAATTGTCCTTTTTTAAATTTCTTCGTACCCTAACCTCTTTCCATTTATGTAATTCTAATCAAGATTTTCTGCAAAACGTGCAATGGATAGATTAGTTTTATTACAAATTTCTTTGCACCCTAACCACTTTCCATTCATGTAATCCTAATCAAGATCTTCTACAAAAAATGCTATGGGATAAAATTGTCCTTTTTTAAATTTCTTCGTACCCTAAGCTCTTTCCATTTATGTAATTCTAATCAAGATTTTCTGCAAAACGTGCAATAGGATATATTTGTGCTTGTTCAATTTTCTTTGCACCCTAACCTCTTTCCATTTATGTAATCCTAATCAAGAATTTCTACAAAACGTGCAATGGATAGATTTGTTTTATTACAAATTTCTTTGCACCCTAACCCCTTTCCATTCATGTAATCCTAATCAAGATCTTCTACAAAAAGTGCTATGGGATAAAATTGTCCTTTTTTAAATTTCTTCGTACGCTAACCTCTTTCCATTAATGTAATCCTAATCAAGATTATCTGCAAAACGTTCAATAGGATATGTTTGTGCTTGTTCAATTTTCTTTACACCCTAACCTCTTTCCATTCATGTAATCCTAATAAAGATTTTCTACAAATCGTGCTTTGGGTTAAAATTGTCCTTTTTTAAATTTCTTTGTACCCTAACCTCTTTCCATTTATGTAATCCTAATCAAGATTTTCTGCAAAACGTGCAATGGATAGATTTGTTTTATTACAAATTTCTTTGTACCCTAACCCCTTTCCATTCATGTAATCCTAATCAAAATCTTCTACAAAACGTGCTATGGGATAAAATTGTTCTTTTTTAAATTTGTTCGTGCCCTAACCTCTTTCCATTTATGTAATCCTATTCAAGATTTTCTACAAATCGTGCTATGGGATAAAATTGTCCTTTTTTAAATTTCTTCGTACCATAACCTCTTTCCATTTATGTAATCCTAATCAAGAATTTCTACAAAACGTGCAATGGATAGATTTGTTTTATTACAAATTTCTTTGCACCCTAACCCCTTTCCATTCATGTAATCCTAACCAAGATCTTCTACAAAAAATGCTATGGGATAAAATTGTCCTTTTTCAAATTTCTTCGTACCCTAACCTCTTTCTATTTATGTAATTCTAATCAAGATTTTCTGCAAAACGTGCAATAGGATATATTTGTGCTTGTTCAATTTTCTTTGCACCCTAACCTCTTTCCATTTATGTAATCCTAATAAAGATTTTCTACAAATCGTGCTTTAGGTTAAAATTGTCCTTTTTTAAATTTCTTTGTACCCTAACCTCTTTCCATTTATGTAATCCTAATCAAGATTTTCTGCAAAACGTGCAATGGATAGATTTGTTTTATTACATATTTCTTTGCACCCTAACCCCTTTCCATTCATGTAATCCTAATCAAGATCTTTTACAAAACGTGCTATGGGATAAAATTGTCCTTTTTTAAATTTCTTCGTACCCTAACCTCTTTCCATTTATGTAATCCTAATCAAGAATTGCTACAAAACGTGCAATAGATAGATTTGTTTTATTACAAATTTCTTTGCACCCTAACCCCTTTCCATTCATGTAATCCTAATCAAGACCTTCTACAAAAAGTGCTATGGGATAAAATTGTACTTTTTTAAATTTGTTCGTGCCGTAACCTCTTTCCATTTATGTAATCCTATTAAAGATTTTCTACAAAACGTGTTACGGGATAAAATTGTCCTTTTCAAATTTCTTAGTACCTTAACCTCTTTCCATTTATGTAATCCTAATCAAGATTTTCTACAAAAAGTGCTATGGAATAAAATTGTCCTTTTTGAAATGTGTTCGTGCCCTAACCTCTTTCCATTTATGTAATCCTAATCAAGATTTTCTACAAAACGTGCTATGGGATAAAATTGTCCTTTTTTAAATTTCTTCGTACCCTAACCACTTTCCATTTATGTTTTCCTAATCAAGGTTTTCTACAAATTGTGCTTTGGGTTAAAATTGTCCTTTTTTAAATTTCGTCGTACCCTAACCTCTTTCCATTTATGTAATCCTAATCAAGATCTTCTACAAAACGTGCTATGGGATAAAAATGTTCTTTTTTAAATTTGTTCGTGCCCTAACCTCTTTCCATTTATGTAATCCTATTCAAGATTTTCTACAAATCGTGCTATGGGATAAAATTGTCCTTTTTTTTTCTTCGTACCCTAACCTCTTTCCATTTATGTAATCCTAATCAAGATTTTCTGCAAAACGTGCAATATGATATATTTGTGCTTGTTCAATTTTCTTTGCACCCTAACCTCTTTCCATTTATGTAATCCTAATCAAGAAATTCTACAAAACGTGCAATGGATAGATTTGTTTTATTACAAATTTCTTTGCACCCTAACCCCTTTCCATTCATGTAATCCTAATCAAGATCTTCTACAAAAAATGCTATGGGATAAAATTGTCCTTTTTTAAATTTCTTCGTACCCTAACCTCTTTCCATTTAAGTAGTTCTAATCAAGATTTTCTGCAAAACGTGCAATAGGATATATTTGTGCTTGTTCAATTTTCTTTGCACCCTAACCTCTTTCCATTTATGTAATCCTAATAAAGATTTTCTACAAATCGTGCTTTGGGTTAAAATTGTCTTTTTTTAAATTTCATTGTACCCTAACCTCTTTCCATTTATGTAATCCTAATCAAGATTTTCTGCAAAACGTGCAATGGATAGATTTGTTTTATTACAAATTTCTTTGCACCCTAACCCCTTTCTATTCATGTAATCCTAATCAAAATCTTCTATATAACGTGCTATGAGATAAAATTGTCCTTTTTTAAATTTCTTCGTACACTAACCTCTTTCCATTAATGTAATCCTAATCAAGATTTTCTACAAAACGTGCAATAGGATATATTTGTTCTTGTTCAATTTTCTTTGCACCATAACCTCTTTCCATTTATGTAATCCTAATCAAGAATTTCTACAAAACGTGCAATGGATAGATTTGTTTTATTACAAATTTCTTTGCACCCTAACCCCTTTCCATTCATGTAATCCTAATCAAGATCTTCTACAAAAAGTGCTATGGGATAAAATTGTCCTTTTTTAAATTTCTTCGTACCCTAACCTCTTTCCATTTATGTAATACTAATCAAGATTTTCTGCAAAACGTTCAATAGGATATATTTGTGCTTGTTCAATTTTCTTTACACCCTAACCTCTTTCCATTCATGTAATCCTAATAAGGATTTTCTACAAATCGTGCTTTGGGTTAAAATTGTCCTTTTTTAAATTTCTTTGTACCCTAACCTCTTTCCATTTATGTAATCCTAATCAAGATTTTCTGCAAAACGTGCAATGGATAGATTTGTTTTATTACAAATTTCTTTGCACCCTAACCCCTTTCCATTCATGTAATCCTAATCAAGATTTTCTGCAAAACGTGCAATAGGATATATTTGTGCTTGTTCAATTTTCTTTGCACCCTAACCTCTTTCCATTAATGTAATCCTAATCAAGATTTTCTGCAAAACGTTCAATAGGATATGTTTGTGCTTGTTCAATTTTCTTTGCACCCTAACCTCTTTCCATTTATGTAATCCTAATCAAGAATTTCTACAAAACGTGCAATGGATAGATTTGTTGTATTACAAAATTCTTTGCACCCTAACCCCTTTCCATTTATGTAATCCTAATCAAGATTTTCTGCAAAACGTGCAATAGGATATATTTGTGCTTGTTCAATTTTCTTTGCACCCTAACCTCTTTCCATTAATGTAATCCTAATCAAGATTTTCTGCAAAACGTTCAATAGGATATGTTTGTGCTTGTTCAATTTTCTTTACACCCTAACCTCTTTCCATTCATGTAATCCTAATAAAGATTTTCTACAAATCGTGCTTTGGGTTAAAAATGTCCTTTTTTAAATTTCTTTGTACCCTAACCTCTTTCCATTTATGTAATCCTAATCAAGATTTTCTGCAAAACGTGCAATGGATAGATTTGTTTTATTACAAATTTCTTTGTACCCTAACCCCTTTCCATTCATGTAATCCTAATCAAAATCTTCTACAAAACGTGCTATGGGATAAAATTGTTCTTTTTTAAATTTGTTCGTGCCCTAACCTCTTTCCATTTATGTAATCCTATTCAAGATTTTCTACAAATCGTGCTATGGGATAAAATTGTCCTTTTTTAAATTTCTTCGTACCATAACCTCTTTCCATTTATGTAATCCTAATCAAGAATTTCTACAAAACGTGCAATGGATAGATTTGTTTTATTACAAATTTCTTTGCACCCTAACCCCTTTCCATTCATGTAATCCTAACCAAGATCTTCTACAAAAAATGCTATGGGATAAAATTGTCCTTTTTCAAATTTCTTCGTACCCTAACCTCTTTCTATTTATGTAATTCTAATCAAGATTTTCTGCAAAACGTGCAATAGGATATATTTGTGCTTGTTCAATTTTCTTTGCACCCTAACCTCTTTCCATTTATGTAATCCTAATAAAGATTTTCTACAAATCGTGCTTTAGGTTAAAATTGTCCTTTTTTAAATTTCTTTGTACCCTAACCTCTTTCCATTTATGTAATCCTAATCAAGATTTTCTGCAAAACGTGCAATGGATAGATTTGTTTTATTACATATTTCTTTGCACCCTAACCCCTTTCCATTCATGTAATCCTAATCAAGATCTTTTACAAAACGTGCTATGGGATAAAATTGTCCTTTTTTAAATTTCTTCGTACCCTAACCTCTTTCCATTTATGTAATCCTAATCAAGAATTGCTACAAAACGTGCAATAGATAGATTTGTTTTATTACAAATTTCTTTGCACCCTAACCCCTTTCCATTCATGTAATCCTAATCAAGACCTTCTACAAAAAGTGCTATGGGATAAAATTGTCCTTTTTTAAATTTGTTCGTGCCGTAACCTCTTTCCATTTATGTAATCCTATTAAAGATTTTCTACAAAACGTGTTACGGGATAAAATTGTCCTTTTCAAATTTCTTAGTACCTTAACCTCTTTCCATTTATGTAATCCTAATCAAGATTTTCTACAAAAAGTGCTATGGGATAAAATTGTCCTTTTTGAAATGTGTTCGTGCCCTAACCTCTTTCCATTTATGTAATCCTAATCAAGATTTTCTACAAAACGTGCTATGGGATAAAATTGTCCCTTTTTAAATTTCTTCGTACCCTAACCACTTTCCATTTATGTTTTCCTAATCAAGGTTTTCTACAAATTGTGCTTTGGGTTAAAATTGTCCTTTTTTAAATTTCGTCGTACCCTAACCTCTTTCCATTTATGTAATCCTAATCAAGATCTTCTACAAAACGTGCTATGGGATAAAAATGTTCTTTTTTAAATTTGTTCGTGCCCTAACCTCTTTCCATTTATGTAATCCTATTCAAGATTTTCTACAAATCGTGCTATGGGATAAAATTGTCCTTTTTTTTTCTTTGCACCCTAACCTCTTTCCATTTATGTAATCCTAATAAAGATTTTCTACAAATCGTGCTTTGGGTTAAAATTGTCTTTTTTTAAATTTCATTGTACCCTAACCTCTTTCCATTTATGTAATCCTAATCAAGATTTTCTGCAAAACGTGCAATGGATAGATTTGTTTTATTACAAATTTCTTTGCACCCTAACCCCTTTCCATTCATGTAATCCTAATCAAGATCTTCTACAAAAAGTGCTATGGGATAAAATTGTCCTTTTTTAAATTTGTTCGTGCCGTAACCTCTTTCCATTTATGTAATCCTATTAAAGATTTTCTACAAAACGTGTTACGGGATAAAATTGTCCTTTTCAAATTTCTTAGTACCTTAACCTCTTTCCATTTATGTAATCCTAATCAAGATTTTCTACAAAAAGTGCTATGGGATAAAATTGTCCTTTTTGAAATGTGTTCGTGCCCTAACCTCTTTCCATTTATGTAATCCTAATCAAGATTTTCTACAAAACGTGCTATGGGATAAAATTGTCCTTTTTTAAATTTCTTCGTACCCTAACCACTTTCCATTTATGTTTTCCTAATCAAGGTTTTCTACAAATTGTGCTTTGGGTTAAAATTGTCCTTTTTTAAATTTCGTCGTACCCTAACCTCTTTCCATTTATGTAATCCTAATCAAGATCTTCTACAAATCGTGCTTTGGGTTAAAATTGTCTTTTTTTAAATTTCATTGTACCCTAACCTCTTTCCATTTATGTAATCCTAATCAAGATTTTCTGCAAATCGTGCTTTGGGTTAAAATTGTCTTTTTTTAAATTTCATTGTACCCTAACCTCTTTCCATTTATGTAATCCTAATCAAGATTTTCTGCAAAACGTGCAATGGATAGATTTGTTTTATTACAAATTTCTTTGCACCCTAACCCCTTTCCATTCATGTAATCCTAATCAAGATCTTCTACAAAAAGTGCTATGGGATAAAATTGTACTTTTTTAAATTTGTTCGTGCCGTAACCTCTTTCCATTTATGTAATCCTATTAAAGATTTTCTACAAAACGTGTTACGGGATAAAATTGTCCTTTTCAAATTTCTTAGTACCTTAACCTCTTTCCATTTATGTAATCCTAATCAAGATTTTCTACAAAAAGTGCTATGGGATAAAATTGTCCTTTTTGAAATGTGTTCGTGCCCTAACCTCTTTCCATTTATGTAATCCTAATCAAGATTTTCTACAAAACGTGCTATGGGATAAAATTGTCCTTTTTTAAATTTCTTCGTACCCTAACCACTTTCCATTTATGTTTTCCTAATCAAGATCTTCTACAAAACGTGCTATGGGATAAAAATGTTCTTTTTTAAATTTGTTCGTGCCCTAACCTCTTTCCATTTATGTAATCCTATTCAAGATTTTCTACAAATCGTGCTATGGGATAAAATTGTCCTTTTTTTTTTCTTTGCACCCTAACCTCTTTCCATTTATGTAATCCTAATAAAGATTTTCTACAAATCGTGCTTTGGGTTAAAATTGTCTTTTTTTAAATTTCATTGTACCCTAACCTCTTTCCATTTATGTAATCCTAATCAAGATTTTCTGCAAAACGTGCAATGGATAGATTTGTTTTATTACAAATTTCTTTGCACCCTAACCCCTTTCCATTCATGTAATCCTAATCAAGATCTTCTACAAAAAGTGCTATGGGATAAAATTGTCCTTTTTTAAATTTGTTCGTGCCGTAACCTCTTTCCATTTATGTAATCCTATTAAAGATTTTCTACAAAACGTGTTACGGGATAAAATTGTCCTTTTCAAATTTCTTAGTACCTTAACCTCTTTCCATTTATGTAATCCTAATCAAGATTTTCTACAAAAAGTGCTATGGGATAAAATTGTCCTTTTTGAAATGTGTTCGTGCCCTAACCTCTTTCCATTTATGTAATCCTAATCAAGATTTTCTACAAAACGTGCTATGGGATAAAATTGTCCTTTTTTAAATTTCTTCGTACCCTAACCACTTTCCATTTATGTTTTCCTAATCAAGGTTTTCTACAAATTGTGCTTTGGGTTAAAATTGTCCTTTTTTAAATTTCGTCGTACCCTAACCTCTTTCCATTTATGTAATCCTAATCAAGATCTTCTACAAATCGTGCTTTGGGTTAAAATTGTCTTTTTTTAAATTTCGTCGTACCCTAACCTCTTTCCATTTATGTAATCCTAATCAAGATCTTCTACAAATCGTGCTTTGGGTTAAAATTGTCTTTTTTTAAATTTCATTGTACCCTAACCTCTTTCCATTTATGTAATCCTAATCAAGATTTTCTGCAAATCGTGCTTTGGGTTAAAATTGTCTTTTTTTAAATTTCATTGTACCCTAACCTCTTTCCATTTATGTAATCCTAATCAAGATTTTCTGCAAAACGTGCAATGGATAGATTTGTTTTATTACAAATTTCTTTGCACCCTAACCCCTTTCCATTCATGTAATCCTAATCAAGATCTTCTACAAAACGTGCTATGGGATAAAAATGTTCTTTTTTAAATTTGTTCGTGCCCTAACCTCTTTCCATTTATGTAATCCTATTCAAGATTTTCTACAAATCGTGCTATGGGATAAAATTGTCCTTTTTTTTTTCTTTGCACCCTAACCTCTTTCCATTTATGTAATCCTAATAAAGATTTTCTACAAATCGTGCTTTGGGTTAAAATTGTCTTTTTTTAAATTTCATTGTACCCTAACCTCTTTCCATTTATGTAATCCTAATCAAGATTTTCTGCAAAACGTGCAATGGATAGATTTGTTTTATTACAAATTTCTTTGCACCCTAACCCCTTTCCATTCATGTAATCCTAATCAAGATCTTCTACAAAAAGTGCTATGGGATAAAATTGTACTTTTTTAAATTTGTTCGTGCCGTAACCTCTTTCCATTTATGTAATCCTATTAAAGATTTTCTACAAAACGTGTTACGGGATAAAATTGTCCTTTTCAAATTTCTTAGTACCTTAACCTCTTTCCATTTATGTAATCCTAATCAAGATTTTCTACAAAAAGTGCTATGGGATAAAATTGTCCTTTTTGAAATGTGTTCGTGCCCTAACCTCTTTCCATTTATGTAATCCTAATCAAGATTTTCTACAAAACGTGCTATGGGATAAAATTGTCCTTTTTTAAATTTCTTCGTACCCTAAACAATTTCCATTTATGTTTTACTAATCAAGGTTTTCTACAAATTGTGCTTTGGGTTAAAATTGTCCTTTTTTAAATTTCGTCGTACCCTAACCTCTTTCCATTTATGTAATCCTAATCATGATCTTCTACAAAACGTGCTATGGGATAAAAATGTTCTTTTTTAAATTTGTTCGTGCCCTAACCTCTTTCCATTTATGTAATCCTATTCAAGATTTTCTACAAATCGTGCTATGGGATAAAATTGTCCTTTTTTTTTTCTTTGCACCCTAACCTCTTTCCATTTATGTAATCCTAATCAAGAAATTCTACAAAACGTGCAATGGATAGATTTGTTTTATTACAAATTTCTTTGCACCCTAACCCCTTTCCATTCATGTAATCCTAATCAAGATCTTCTACAAAAAATGCTATGGGATAAAATTGTCCTTTTTTAAATTTCTTCGTACCCTAACCTCTTTCCATTTAAGTAGTTCTAATCAAGATTTTCTGCAAAACGTGCAATAGGATATATTTGTGCTTGTTCAATTTTCTTTGCACCCTAACCTCTTTCCATTTATGTAATCCTAATAAAGATTTTCTACAAATCGTGCTTTGGGTTAAAATTGTCTTTTTTTAAATTTCATTGTACCCTAACCTCTTTCCATTTATGTAATCCTAATCAAGATTTTCTGCAAAACGTGCAATGGATAGATTTGTTTTATTACAAATTTCTTTGCACCCTAACCCCTTTCCATTCATGTAATCCTAATCAAGATCTTCTACAAAAAGTGCTATGGGATAAAATTGTCCTTTTTTAAATTTCTTCGTACCCTAACCTCTTTCCATTTATGTAATACTAATCAAGATTTTCTGCAAAACGTTCAATAGGATATATTTGTGCTTGTTCAATTTTCTTTACACCCTAACCTCTTTCCATTCATGTAATCCTAATAAGGATTTTCTACAAATCGTGCTTTGGGTTAAAATTGTCCTTTTTTAAATTTCTTTGTACCCTAACCTCTTTCCATTTATGTAATCCTAATCAAGATTTTCTGCAAAACGTGCAATGGATAGATTTGTTTTATTACAAATTTCTTTGCACCCTAACCCCTTTCCATTCATGTAATCCTAATCAAGACCTTCTACAAAAGTGCTATGGGATGAAATTGTCCTTTTTTAAATTTGTTCGTGCCGTAACCTCTTTCCATTTATGTAATCCTATTCAAGATTTTCTACAAAATGTGTTACGGGATAAAATTGTCCTTTTCAAAGTTCTTAGTACCTTAACCTCTTTCCATTTATGTAATCCTAATCAAGATTTTCTACAAAAAGTGCTATGGGATAAAATTGTCCTTTTTTAAATTTCTTCGTACCCTAACCTCTTTCCATTTATGTAATCCTAATCAAGATTTTCTGCAAAACGTGCAATAGGATATATTTGTGCTTGTTCAATTTTCTTTGCACCCTAACCTCTTTCCATTTATGTAATCCTAATCAAGAATTTCTACAAAACGTGCAATGGATAGATTTGTTGTATTACAAAATTCTTTGCACCCTAACCCCTTTCCATTTATGTAATCCTAATCAAGATTTTCTGCAAAACGTGCAATAGGATATATTTGTGCTTGTTCAATTTTCTTTGCACCCTAACCTCTTTCCATTTATGTAATCCTAATCAAGAATTTCTACAAAACGTGCAATTGATAGATTTGTTTTATTACAAATTTCTTTGCACCCTAACCCCTTTCCATTCATGTAATCCTAATCAAGATCTTCTACAAAAAATGCTATGGGATAAAATTGTCCTTTTTTAAATTTCTTCGTACCCTAACCTCTTTCCATTTAAGTAGTTCTAATCAAGATTTTCTGCAAAACGTGCAATAGGATATATTTGTGCTTGTTCAATTTTCTTTGCACCCTAACCTCTTTCCATTTATGTAATCCTAATAAAGATTTTCTACAAATCGTGCTTTGGGTTAAAATTGTCTTTTTTTAAATTTCATTGTACCCTAACCTCTTTCCATTTATGTAATCCTAATCAAGATTTTCTGCAAAACGTGCAATGGATAGATTTGTTTTATTACAAATTTCTTTGCACCCTAACCCCTTTCCATTCATGTAATCCTAATCAAGATCTTCTACAAAAAGTGCTATGGGATAAAATTGTCCTTTTTTAAATTTCTTCGTACCCTAACCTCTTTCCATTTATGTAATACTAATCAAGATTTTCTGCAAAACGTTCAATAGGATATATTTGTGCTTGTTCAATTTTCTTTACACCCTAACCTCTTTCCATTCATGTAATCCTAATAAGGATTTTCTACAAATCGTGCTTTGGGTTAAAATTGTCCTTTTTTAAATTTCTTTGTACCCTAACCTCTTTCCATTTATGTAATCCTAATCAAGATTTTCTGCAAAACGTGCAATGGATAGATTTGTTTTATTACAAATTTCTTTGCACCCTAACCCCTTTCCATTCATGTAATCCTAATCAAGACCTTCTACAAAAGTGCTATGGGATGAAATTGTCCTTTTTTAAATTTGTTCGTGCCGTAACCTCTTTCCATTTATGTAATCCTATTCAAGATTTTCTACAAAATGTGTTACGGGATAAAATTGTCCTTTTCAAAGTTCTTAGTACCTTAACCTCTTTCCATTTATGTAATCCTAATCAAGATTTTCTACAAAAAGAGCTATGGGATAAAATTGTCCTTTTTTAAATTTCTTCGTACCCTAACCTCTTTCCATTTATGTAATCCTAATCAAGATTTTCTGCAAAACGTGCAATAGGATATATTTGTGCTTGTTCAATTTTCTTTGCACCCTAACCTCTTTCCATTTATGTAATCCTAATCAAGAATTTCTACAAAACGTGCAATGGATAGATTTGTTGTATTACAAAATTCTTTGCACCCTAACCCCTTTCCATTTATGTAATCCTAATCAAGATTTTCTGCAAAACGTGCAATAGGATATATTTGTGCTTGTTCAATTTTCTTTGCACCCTAACCTCTTTCCATTTATGTAATCCTAATCAAGAATTTCTACAAAACGTGCAATTGATAGATTTGTTTTATTACAAATTTCTTTGCACCCTAACCCCTTTCCATTCATGTAATCCTAATCAAGATCTTCTACAAAAATGCTATGGGATAAAATTGTCCTTTTTTAAATTTCTTCGTACCCTAACCTCTTTCCATTTATGTAATCCTAATCAAGATTTTCTGCAAAACGTTCAATAGGATATGTTTGTGCTTGTTCAATTTTCTTTACACCCTAACCTCTTTCCATTCATGTAATCCTAATAAAGATTTTCTACAAATCGTGCTTTGGGTTAAAATTGTAATTTTTTAAATTTCTTTGTACCCTAACCTCTTTCCATTTATGTAATCCTAATCAAGATTTTCTGCAAAACGTGCAATGGATAGATTTGTTTTATTACAAATTTCTTTGCACCCTAACCCCTTTCCATTCATGTAATCCTAATCAAGATCTTTTACAAAACGTGCTATGGGATAAAATTGTTCTTTTTTAAATTTCTTCGTACCCTAACCTCTTTCCATTTATGTAATCCTATTCAAGATTTTCTCCAAAACGTGCAATAGGATATATTTGTGCTTGTTCAATTTTCTTTGCACCCTAACCTCTTTCCATTTATGTAATCCTAATCAAGAATTTCTACAAAACGTGCAATGGATAGATTTGTTTTATTACAAATTTCTTTGCACCCTAACCCCTTTCAATTCATGTAATCCTAATCAAGACCTTCTACAAAAAGTGCTATGGGATAAAATTGTCCTTTTTTAAATTTGTTCGTGCCGTAACCTCTTTCCATTTATGTAATCCTATTCAAGATTTTCTACAAAACCTGTTACGGGATAAAATTGTCCTTTTCAAATTTCTTAGTACCTTAACCTCTTTCCATTTATGTAATCCTAATCAAGATTTTCTACAAAAAGTGCTATGGGATAAAATTGTCCTTTTTGAAATGTGTTCGTGCCCTAACCTCTTTCCATTTATGTAATCCTAATCAAGATTTTCTACAAAACGTGCTATGGGATAAAATTGTCGTTTTTAAATTTCTTCGTACCCTAACCACTTTCCATTTATGTTTTCCTAATCAAGGTTTTCTACAAATTGTGCTTTGGGTTAAAATTGTCCTTTTTTAAATTTCTTTGTACCCTAACCTCTTTCCATTTATGTGATCCTAATCAAGATCTTCTACAAAACGTGCTATGGGATAAAATTGTCCTTTTTTAAATTTTTTCGTACTCTAACCTCTTTCCATTTATGTAATCCTAATCAAGAATTTCTACAAAACGTGCAATGGATAGATTTGTTTTATTACATATTTCTTTGCACCCTAACCCCTTTCCATTCATGTAATCCTAATCAAGATCTTCTACAAAAAATGCTATGGGATAAAATTGTCCTTTTTTAAATTTCTTCGTACCCTAACCTCTTTCCATTTATGTAATTCTAATCAAGATTTTCTGCAAAACGTGCAATAGGATATATTTGTGCTTGTTCAATTTTCTTTGCACCCTAACCTCTTTCCATTTATGTAATCCTAATAAAGATTTTCTACAAATCGTGCTTTGGGTTAAAATTGTCCTTTTTTTAAATTTCTTTGTACCCTAACCTCTTTCCATTTATGTAATCCTAATCAAGATTTTCTGCAAAACGTGCAATGCATAGATTTGCTTTATTACAAATTTCTTTGCACCCTAACCCCTTTCAATGCATGTAATCCTAATCAAGATCTTCTACAAAAAGTGCTATGGGATAAAATTGTCCTTTTTTAAATTTCTTCGTACCCTAACCTCTTTCCATTTATGTAATCCTAATCAAGATTTTCTGCAAAACGTTCAATAGGATATGTTTGTGCTTGTTCAATTTTCTTTACACCCTAACCTCTTTCCATTGATGTAATCCTAATCAAGATTTTCTACAAATCGTGCTTTGGGTTAAAATTGTCCTTTTTTAAATTTCTTCGTACCCTAACCTCTTTCCATTTATGTAATCCTAATCAAGATTTTCTGCAAAACGTTCAATAGGATATGTTTGTGCTTGTTCAATTTTCTTTACACCCTAACCTCTTTCCATTGATGTAATCCTAATAAAGATTTTCTACAAATCGTGCTATGGGATAAAATTGTCCTTTTTTAAATTTCTTCGTACACTAACATCTTTCCATTTATGTAATCCTAATCAAGATTTTCTACAAAACGTGCAATAGGATATATTTGTGCTTGTTCAATTTTCTTTGCACCCTAACCTCTTTCCATTTATGTAATCCTAATCAAGAATTTCTACAAAACGTGCAATGGATAGATTTGTTTTGTTACAAATTTCTTTTCACCCTAACCCCTTTCCATGCATGTAATCCTAATCAAGATCTTCTACAAAAAGTGCTATGGGATAAAATTGTCCTTTTTTAAATTTCTTCGTGCCCTAACCGCTTTTCATTTATGTAATCCTAATCAAGATTTTCTGCAAAACGTGCAATGGATAGATTTGCTTTATTACAAATTTCTTTGCACCCTAACCCCTTTCCATTCATGTAATCCTTATCAAGATCTTTTACAAAACGTGCTATGGGATAAAATTGTCCTTTTTTAAATTTCTTCGTACCCTAACCTCTTTCCATTTATGTATTCCTATTCAAGATTTTCTACAAAACGTGTTACGGGATAAAATTGTCCTTTTCAAATTTCTTAGTACCTTAACCTCTTTCCATTTATGTAATCCTAATCAAGATTTTCTACAAAAAGTGCTATGGGATAAAATTGTCATTTTTGAAATGTGTTCGTGCCCTAACCTCTTTCCATTTATGTAATCCTAATCAAGGTTTTCTACAAAACGTGCTATGGGATAAAATTGTCCTTTTTTAAATTTCTTCGTACCCTAACCACATTCCATTTATGTTTTCCTAATCAAGGTTTTCTACAAATTGTGCTTTGGGTTAAAATTATCCTTTTTTAAATTTCTTCGTACCCTAACCTCTTTCCATTTATGCAATCCTAATCAAGATCTTCTACAAAACGTGCTATGGGATAAAATTGTTATTTTTTAAATTTGTTCGTGCCCTAACCTCTTTCCATTTATGTAATACTATTCAACATTTTCTACAAATCGTGCTATGGGATAAAATTGTCCTTTTTTAAATTTCTTCGTACCCTAACCTCTTTCCATTTATGTAATCCTAATCAAAATTTTCTGCAAAACGTGCAATATGATATATTTGTGCTTGTTCAATTTTCTTTGCACCCTAACCTCTTTCCATTTATGTAATCCTAATCAAGAATTTCTACAAAACGTGCAATGGATAGATTTGTTTTATTACAAATTTCTTTGCACCCTAACCCCTTTCCATTCATGTAATCCTAATCAAGACCTTCTACAAAAAGTGCTATGGGATAAAATTGTCCTTTTTTAAATTTGTTCGTGCCCTAACCTCTTTCCATTTATGTAATCCTATTCAAGATTTTCTACAAAACGTGTTACAGGATAAAATTGTCCTTTTCAAGTTTCTTAGTACCTTAACCTCTTTCCATTTATGTAATCCTAAGGAATATTTTCTACAAAAAGTGCTATGGGATAAAACTGTCCTTTTTGAAATGTGTTCGTGCCCTAACCTCTTTCCATTTATGTAATCCTAATCAAGATTTTCTACAAAACGTGCTAAGGGATAAAATTGTCCTTTTTTAAATTTCTTCGTACCCTAACCACTTTCCATTTATGTAATCCTAATCAAGATCTTCTACACAACGTGCTATGGGATAAAATTGTTCTTTTTTAAATTTGTTCATGCCCTAACCTCTTTCCATTTATGTAATCCTATTCAAGATTTTCTACAAATCGTGCTATGGGATAAAATTGTCCGTTTTTAAATTTCTTCGTACCCTAACCTCTTTCCATTTATGTACTCCTAATCAAGATTTTCTGCAAAACGTGCAATATGATATATTTGTGCTTGTTGAATTTTCTTTGCACCCTAACCTCTTTCCATTTATGTAATCCTAATCAAGAATTTCTACAAAACGTGCAATGGATAGATTTGTTTTATTACAAATTTCTTTGCACCCTAACCCCTTTCCATTCATGTAATCCTAATCAAAATCTTCTACAAAAAATGCTATGGGATAAAATTGTCCTTTTTTAAATTTCTTCGTACCCTAACCTCTTTCCATTTATGTAATTCTAATCAAGATTTTCTGCAAAACGTGCAATAGGATATATTTGTGCTTGTTCAATTTTCTTTGCACCCTAACCTCCTTCCATTTATGTAATCCTAATAAAAATTTTCTACAAATCGTGCTTTGGGTTAAAATTGTCCTTTTTTAAATTTCTTTGTACCCTAACCCCTTTCCATTCATGTAATCCTAATCAAAATCTTCTACAAAACGTGCTATGGGATAAAATTGTCCTTTTTTAAATTTCTTCGTACCCTAACCTCTTTCCATTTATGTACTCCTAATCAAGATTTTCTGCAAAACGTGCAATATGATATATTTGTGCTTGTTGAATTTTCTTTGCACCCTAACCTCTTTCCATTTATGTAATCCTAATCAAGAATTTCTACAAAACGTGCAATGGATAGATTTGTTTTATTACAAATTTCTTTGTACCCTAACCCCTTTCCATTCATGTAATCCTAATCAAAATCTTCTACAAAAAATGCTATGGGATAAAATTGTCCTTTTTTAAATTTCTTCGTACCCTAACCTCTTTCCATTTATGTAATTCTAATCAAGATTTTCTGCAAAACGTGCAATAGGATATATTTGTGCTTGTTAAATTTTCTTTGCACCCTAACCTCTTTCCATTTATGTAATCCTTATCAAGAATTTCTACAAAACGTGCAATGGATAGATTTGTTTTATTACAAATTTCTTTGCACCCTAACCCCTTTCCATTCATGTAATCCTAATCAAGATCTTCTACAAAAAGTGCTATGAGATAAAATTGTCCTTTTTTAAATTTCTTCGTACCCTAACCTCTTTCCATTTATGTAATCCTAATTAAGATTTTCTGCAAAACGTGCAATAGGATATATTTGTGCTTGTTCAATTTTCTTTGCACCCTAACCTCTTTCCATTCATGTAATCCTAATAAAGATTTTCTACAAATCGTGCTTTGGGTTCAAATTGTCCTTTTTTAAATTTCTTTGTACCCTAACCTCTTTCCATTTATGTAATCCTAATCAAGATTTTCTGCAAAACGTGCAATGGATAGATTTGTTTTATTACAAATTTCTTTGCACCCTAACCCCTTTCCATTCATGTAATCCTAATCAAAATCTTCTACAAAACGTGCTATGGGATAAAATTGTCCTTTTTTAAATTTCTTCGTACCCTAACCTCTTTCCATTTATGTAATTGAAACAAAGGTTTTTCAGCCGTTATAAAACAACAAAAAAAGAACTATAAAAGCTATAAAAAGCTATAAAAATACATCATACTTACTGTAACTAAAAACTCATATGTCTGCCTCAGCTTGAGATTTAAACTCTTTCTTACAAATTAATTAATCAAGTCGTAGGTATTGGTTCCACAGCTGTATAAATTGTGAAAAGGAATAGATAAGGGTTTTAAACACAATTAAAAACTCAAAAAGGGCGCCATCTGGTTCTGATGCTTTAAGTTAATTATAAATTAACCAAAGATGTTATTTTGAATAAGCATTAAAATTTACTAAATCCATTAACCAGAAAATGAATAAAATATTTAGTTGAAACAAAAAAATTTTGTTTATTTACAATTGTTGAAGAAATGAAACTAAGCTTTCATAACCAATATGGTTCCGTTTTGTAGATCCATCATTTTTGCAATAATAACATTTATTAACAAAATAATGGGTAAAATACACATACAAAGATAAACAAATAAAACACACCTTGTATATTTATTACTAATCCAATCTAATTTTATTGGATTATAATTATGTTCAACAGTTAATCAATAAAAATTCACCAAAAACGTTTTGTTTAATAAAGAAAACAAACAGGAAAACTTATAGGATTGACCGCAAAATTGTTCAAAACACATACTATCAATATTAGAAATTTACCTTGACTAATCATGATCGCAAAATATTTCAAATGAATCGATTAGATCACCCAAAAAAATTGTTCAAAACACATTAATTTAAATATGAACCTTTGTATTAACTGAGCTTTTCCTGGACAAAATTTATAAACGAATCTCTGAAGGAGATTAGGCCAATTATATCAGTTCAACAGTATCAGAACAAATGAATTGCAATTAAGTTAAAGCTTAAAGATTTTTAACTATCAAGGAGAGCTCTCCCTAACGAAAATTCATAACCATGACATTCTTAATACTTAAATTACAACAAATACCACTTAGTATTACAGTACCTTGCATTTTCCTTAATTAAACTCATAGAATACCATACATCAAGTCCAGTAGAAATTGGAAATTCGCTTTTCATTTGAGGAAATTGTGATAAATCTCGGTGTGCGTCGAAAGATAGATTCTGCATACCAAAACGTGATCCAAATTTAATTGATAATAACAGCTCATATGTTTCCATAAACCAATAAAGTCAAGCACGAAAAATAACCAAGATTTTTAATTGGTGCTTATTTAATAACGTCATTAATTTTCACCCAAAAAAACTAATGGAACTGTTCTGAAGCTTCCAGTTATTTTTAATTCACTGATTGCATTAACTACACTCAAATTCTTTAAGAGGAATTTTAATGTTACAAAAGCACAGGAATCGGTCACTACATTTAGGATTTCTTTAAATAATTCTTCCTATAACGTGAAACGTATTTAACTTTAAAACTTTCACAAGTCACAAAAGATCGGTAAAACTATACGGAACGGTAAATAGAATTTCTCGCAATTCTATAGGATTAAAGAACTGTAATCCATTGGCACTAATTTAAAAGCAATCAATCATTATTGATCGATAATATAACCGCGCACCCAGGTCGAATCATAATATCGGCCGTTCGATTGCAGGGTGCTGTTCACAAACTCCCCGTCTCAAAAATCTGTCTGTTTGTGTCTGGTCAAAACCGAGCGAAGCCTTTTTATAAACTTCGATTCAGGCTACTCCGCGTCTCAACATCTGTTTTTAGACGGCAAGGGTGCTTGTTACTTGCCTTACTATAGGATTTTAGACCTTACGTGTAAAAAATAGTACCCAATCTTTCCCGCTAAAATTGTGGAATGCTGCTACTGTCGAGACGAATTTCTACGCCGCATTGACTTAAAATTTTTAAAACGCAAATAACAGACAAAGGAAAGTGTATTTACGAATCGTATACACTCAAAATGTTTACCGGAATATTTCAATGAGTTGACTAAGCGTTTCTCATGGTTTCTTTTTAAGGTTTCTTTTTGAAGAAATTGATATTATTTTTAAAATACCAGGTCGCAAGATACGAAAAACGACATCAATATGACACTACATTATTTCATTATAGCAAATATTAAACATTCCGTTCCTATAAATGCTTTCTGTAGGAAATGTTTGCCTGATGAACTGCATATTTAAATAAAGCGATATCTACAGGACCGAACTTAGGATTTTTATCAAGAATTAATACAAAATTCTATATACTAAATGCTGGTGGAAAATGTACCCGTTACATAATCCTAATCAAGATCTTCTACAAAACGTGCTATGGGATAAAATTGTCCTTTTTGAAATGTGTTCGTGCCCTAACCTCTGTCCATTTATGTAATCCTATTCAAGATTTTCTACAAAACGTGTTACGAAATAAAATTGTCCTGTTTTAAATTTCTTCGTAACCTAACCACTTTCCATTTATGTAATCCTAATCAAGATTTTCTACAAAACGTGTTACGGGATAATATTGTCCTTTCTTAAATATCTTCGTACCCTAACCTCTTTCCATTTATGTAGTCCTAATCAAGATTTTCTACAAAACGTGCTATGGGATGAAATTGTCCGGTTTTAAATTTCTTCGTACCCTAACCTCTTTCCATTTATGTAATCCTATTCAAGATTTTCTACAAAACGTGCTACGGGATAAAATTGTCCTTTTTTAAATTTCTTCTTACCCTAACCACTTTCCATTTATGTAATCCTAATCAAGATTTTCTACAAAACGTGCTATGGGATAAAACTGTCCTTTTTTAAATTTCTTCGTACCCTAACCTCTTTCCATTTATGTAATCCTAATCAAGATTTTCTACAAAACGTGCAATAGGATATATTTGTGCTTGTTCAATTTTCTTTGCACCCTAACCTCTTTCCATTTATGTAATCCTAATCAAGAATTTCTATAAAACGTGCAATGGATAGATTTGTTTTATTACAAATTTCTTTGCACCCTAACATCTTTCCATTCATGTTATCATAGTCAAGATTTTCTACAAAACGTGCAATGGGATATATTTTTGCTTGTTCAATTTTCTTTGCACCCTAACCTCTTTCCATTCATGCAATCCTAATCAAGATTTTCTACAAATCGTGCTTTGGGTTAAAATTGTCCTTTTTAAATTTCTTCGTGCCCTAACCTCTTTCCATTTATGTAATCCTAATCAAGATCTTCTACAAAACGTGCTATGGGATAAAACTGTCCTTTTTTAAATTTCTTCGTACCCTAACCTCTTTCCATTTATGTAATCCTAATCAAGAATTTCTACAAAACGTGCAATGGATAGATTTGTTTTATTACAAATTTCTTTGCACCCTAACCTCTTTCCATTCATGTTATCATAATCAAGATTTTTTACAAAACGTGCAATGGGATATATTTTTGCTTGTTCAATTTTCTTTGCACCCTAACCTCTTTCCATTCATGCAATCCTAATCAAGATTTTCTACAAATCGTGCTTTGGGTTAAAATTGTCCTTTTTAAATTTCTTCGTGCCCTAACCTCTTTCTATTTATGTAATCCTAATCAAGATCTTCTACAAAACGTGCTATGGGATAAAATTGTCCTTTTCTAAATTTGTTCGTGCCCTAACATCTTTCCATTTATGTAATCCTAATCAAGATTTTCTACAAAACGTGCTATTGGATATAATTGTCCTTTTTTAAATTTCTTTTACCTTAACCTCTTTCCATTTATGTAATCCTAATCAAGATCTTTCACAAAACGTGCTATGGGGTAGAATTGTTTTTTTTTAATTTGTTCGTGCCCTAACCTCTTTCCATTTATGTAATCCTATTCAAGATATTCTGCAAAACGTGCAGTATGATATATTTGTGCTTGTTCAATTTTCTTTGCACCCTAAACTCTTTCCATGTATGTAATCCTAATCAGGAATTTCTACAAAACGTGCAATGGATAGATTTGTTTTATTACAAATTTCTTTGCACCCTAACCTCTTTCCATTCATGTAATTCTAATCAAGATTATCTACAAATCGTGCTTTGGGTTAAAATTGTCCTCTTTTAAATTTCTTCGTACACTTACCTCTTTCCATTTATGTAATCCTAATCAAGATCTTCTACAAAACGTGCTATGGGATAAAATTGTGCTTTTTTAAATTTCTTCGTACCCTAACCTCTTTCCATTCATGTAATCCTAATCAAGAATTTCTACAAAACGTGCAATGGATAGATTTGTTTTACTAGAAATTTCTTTGCACCCTAACCTCTTTCCATTCATGTAATCCTAATCAAGATTTTCTACAAAACGTGCAATGGATAGATTTGTTTTACTAGAGATTTCTTTGCACCCTAACCTCTTTCCATTTATGTAATCCTAATCAAGAATTTCTACAAAACCTGCAATGGATAGATTTGTTTTACTAGAAATTTCTTTGCACCCTAACCTCTTTCCATTCATGCAATCCTAATCAAGATTTTCTACAAATCGTGCTTTGGGTTAAAATTGTCCTTTTTAAATTTCTTCGTGCCCTAACCTCTTTCTATTTATGTAATCCTAATCAAGATCTTCTACAAAACGTGCTATGGGATAAAATTGTCTTTTTCTAAATTTGTTCGTACCCTAACATCTTTCCATTTATGTAATCCTAATCAAGATTTTCTACAAAACGTGTTACGAAATAAAATTGTCCTGTTTTAAATTTCTTCGTAACCTAACCACTTTCCATTTATGTAATCCTAATCAAGATTTTCTACAAAACGTGTTACGGGATAATATTGTCCTTTCTTAAATATCTTCGTACCCTAACCTCTTTCCATTTATGTAGTCCTAATCAAGATTTTCTACAAAACGTGCTATGGGATGAAATTGTCCGGTTTTAAATTTCTTCGTACCCTAACCTCTTTCCATTTATGTAATCCTATTCAAGATTTTCTACAAAACGTGCTACGGGATAAAATTGTCCTTTTTTAAATTTCTTCTTACCCTAACCACTTTCCATTTATGTAATCCTAATCAAGATTTTCTACAAAACGTGCTATGGGATAAAACTGTCCTTTTTTAAATTTCTTCGTACCCTAACCTCTTTCCATTTATGTAATCCTAATCAAGATTTTCTACAAAACGTGCAATAGGATATATTTGTGCTTGTTCAATTTTCTTTGCACCCTAACCTCTTTCCATTTATGTAATCCTAATCAAGAATTTCTACAAAACGTGCAATGGATAGATTTGTTTTATTACAAATTTCTTTGCACCCTAACCTCTTTCCATTCATGTTATCATAGTCAAGATTTTCTACAAAACGTGCAATGGGATATATTTTTGCTTGTTCAATTTCCTTCGCACCCTAACCACTTTCCATTCATGCAATCCTAATCAAGATTTTCTACAAATCGTGCTTTGGGTAAAAATTGTCCTTTTTAAATTTCTTCGTGCCCTAACCTCTTTCCATTTATGTAATCCTAATCAAGATCTTCTACAAAACGTGCTATGGGATAAAACTGTCCTTTTTTAAATTTCTTCGTACCCTAACCTCTTTCCATTTATGTAATCCTAATCAAGAATTTCTACAAAACGTGCAATGGATAGATTTGTTTTATTACAAATTTCTTTGCACCCTAACCTCTTTCCATTCATGTTATCATAATCAAGATTTTCTACAAAACGTGCAATGGGATATATTTTTGCTTGTTCAATTTTCTTTGCACCCTAACCTCTTTCCATTCATGCAATCCTAATCAAGATTTTCTACAAATCGTGCTTTGGGTTAAAATTGTCCTTTTTAAATTTCTTCGTGCCCTAACCTCTTTCTATTTATGTAATCCTAATCAAGATCTTCTACAAAACGTGCTATGGGATAAAATTGTCCTTTTCTAAATTTGTTCGTGCCCTAACATCTTTCCATTTATGTAATCCTAATCAAGATTTTCTACAAAACGTGCTGTGGGATATAATTGTCCTTTTTTAAATTTCTTTTACCTTAACCTCTTTCCATTTATGTAATCCTAATCAAGATCTTTCACAAAACGTGCTATGGGGTAGAATTGTTTTTTTTAATTTGTTCGTGCCCTAACCTCTTTCCATTTATGTAATCCTATTCAAGATTTTCTGCAAAACGTGCAGTATGATATATTTGTGCTTGTTCAATTTTCTTTGCACCCTAAACTCTTTCCATGTATGTAATCCTAATCAAGAATTTCTACAAAACCTGCAATGGATAGATTTGTTTTACTAGAAATTTCTTTGCACCCTAACCTCTTTCCATTCATGCAATCCTAATCAAGATTTTCTACAAATCGTGCTTTGGGTTAAAATTGTCCTTTTTAAATTTCTTCGTACCCTTACCTCTTTCCATTTATGTAATCCTAATCAAGATCTTCTACAAAACGTGCTATGGGATAAAATTGTGCTTTTTTAAATTTCTTCGTACCCTAACCTCTTTCCATTCATGTAATCCTAATCAAGAATTTCTACAAAACGTGCAATGGATAGATTTGTTTTACTAGAAATTTCTTTGCACCCTAACCTCTTTCCATTCATGTAATCCTAATCAAGATTTTCTACAAAACGTGCAATGGATAGATTTGTTTTACTAGAGATTTCTTTGCACCCTAACCTCTTTCCATTTATGTAATCCTAGTCAAGAATTTCTACAAAACCTGCAATGGATAGATTTGTTTTACTAGAAATTTCTTTGCACCCTAACCTCTTTCCATTCATGTAATCCTAATTAATATTTTCTACAAAACGTGCAATGGATAGATTTGTTTTACTAAAATTTCTTTGCACCCTAACCTCTTTCCATTCATGGAATCGTAATCAAGAATTTCTACAAAACGTGCAATGGATAGATTTGTTTTACTAGAAATTTCTTTGCACCCTAACCTCTTTCCATTCATGTAATCCTAATTAATATTTTCTACAAAACGTGCAATGGATAGATTTGTTTTACTAAAATTTCTTTGCACCCTAACCTCTTTCCATTCATGTAATCCTAATCAAGAATTTCTACAAAACGTGCAATGGATAGATTTGTTTTACTAGAAATTTCTTTGCACCCTAACCTCTTTCCATTCATGTAATCCTAATTAATATTTTCTACAAAACGTGCAATGGATAGATTTGTTTTACTAAAATTTCTTTGCACCCTAACCTCTTTCCATTCATGTAATCCTAATCAAGAATTTCTACAAAACGTGCAATGGATAGATTTGTTTTATTAGAAATTTCTTTGCACCCTAACCTCTTTCCATTCATGTAATCCTAATTAATATTTTCTACAAAACGTGCAATGGATAGATTTGTTTTACTAAAATTTCTTTGCACCCTAACCTCTTTCCATTCATGTAATCCTAATCAAGAATTTCTACAAAACGTGCAATGGATAGATTTGTTTTACTAGAAATTTCTTTGCACCCTAACCTCTTTCCATTCATGTAATCCTAATTAATATTTTCTACAAAACGTGCAATGGATAGATTTGTTTTACTAAAATTTCTTTGCACCCTAACCTCTTTCCATTCATGTAATCCTAATCAAGAATTTCTACAAAACGTGCAATGGATAGATTTGTTTTATTAGAAATTTCTTTGCACCCTAACCTCTTTCCATTCATGTAATCCTAATTAATATTTTCTACAAAACGTGCAATGGATAGATTTGTTTTACTAAAATTTCTTTGCACCCTAACCTCTTTCCATTCATGTAATCCTAATCAAGAATTTCTACAAAACGTGCAATGGATAGATTTGTTTTACTAGAAATTTCTTTGCACCCTAACCTCTTTCCATTCATGTAATCCTAATTAATATTTTCTACAAAACGTGCAATGGATAGATTTGTTTTACTAAAATTTCTTTGCACCCTAACCTCTTTCCATTCATGTAATCCTAATCAAGAATTTCTACAAAACGTGCAATGGATAGATTTGTTTTATTAGAAATTTCTTTGCACCCTAACCTCTTTCCATTCATGTAATCCTAATTAATATTTTCTACAAAACGTGCAATGGATAGATTTGTTTTACTAAAATTTCTTTGCACCCTAACCTCTTTCCATTCATGTAATCCTAATCAAGAATTTCTACAAAACGTGCAATGGATAGATTTGTTTTACTAGAAATTTCTTTGCACCCTAACCTCTTTCCATTCATGTAATCCTAATCAAGATTTTCTACAAAACGTGCAATGGATAGATTTGTTTTACTAGAGATTTCTTTGCACCCTAACCTCTTTCCATTTATGTAATCCTAGTCAAGAATTTCTACAAAACCTGCAATGGATAGATTTGTTTTACTAGAAATTTCTTTGCACCCTAACCTCTTTCCATTCATGTAATCCTAATTAATATTTTCTACAAAACGTGCAATGGATAGATTTGTTTTACTAAAATTTCTTTGCACCCTAACCTCTTTCCATTCATGGAATCGTAATCAAGAATTTCTACAAAACGTGCAATGGATAGATTTGTTTTACTAGAAATTTCTTTGCACCCTAACCTCTTTCCATTCATGTAATCCTAATTAATATTTTCTACAAAACGTGCAATGGATAGATTTGTTTTACTAAAATTTCTTTGCACCCTAACCTCTTTCCATTCATGTAATCCTAATCAAGAATTTCTACAAAACGTGCAATGGATAGATTTGTTTTATTAGAAATTTCTTTGCACCCTAACCTCTTTCCATTCATGTAATCCTAATTAATATTTTCTACAAAACGTGCAATGGATAGATTTGTTTTACTAAAATTTCTTTGCACCCTAACCTCTTTCCATTCATGTAATCCTAATCAAGAATTTCTACAAAACGTGCAATGGATAGATTTGTTTTATTAGAAATATCTTTGCACCCTAACCTCTTTCCATTCATGTAATCCTAATTAAGATTTTCTACAAAACATGCTATGGGATAAAATTGTCTTTTTTTAAGTATAACATTTGTTTTAAATAAAACGTTTAAAAATGATACTTTTTGTTCCTAGATTTTTTGTATCTTGCATCGTTTTCGAGAAACATATTAAAAACTGTTTCTCTGTACATACGTCCCTGGACCATGATTGAAAATAATTAAAGTATTCCAAGGTTTCAAACAAGATTTATTATTGGTTTAAAGTTTAATTAAGTATTTTTGTCTGAGTGTAACATAGGCTTATGTAGAATATTTCAGAAAAATCATTATAGAATAATGTCTGTTTTTGAGATTTTCACCTCACCTTTCGAGCAGACTCTGTAGATATGAGTTACAGCCCTTCTTTTGGTATCAGCTACAACATATCAAAAATTGCAGAAAAATCTAGACGGCCAAATTACATTTAAATAGTGCCATGTCCTTTGTAGGATTTCGAATTGAGCTTCCATAGTAGTAACAAAAAAATCATAGGAATTTTTTAATATTTTAATAAAACACATTATTCTACAAATTGTATATTATACAAACTTAGAACAAAACCACCACACTTTAGACTTACAAAATATGCACTAATAGGTACTATGTGGAGTTTTACAATTAAAGGAATAATCTGGGTGACAGAAATCATAGGGTGAAAATGCATCGCTGTAATTTAACTGATAAGATAAACAGCAGGTGAGCTTGAAGGATTCAGTAGTGCCCTTTTTAATTGTAATTAAGAAGAGAAGTAAAATCAGTAATAAAAATGTACATCTGTTGCACCTATAGCCATATAGTACGTCGCTGACATTTTTAACAGCTTAGATAATTTAAGTGTGTTGCTTGCAATCTCATCTTATCTCATATCTGTTTACACATGTGTTGATCATACGGTAACCTAAATTCTTTTTTTAATTGTTGAACTCTAACAAGTAATATACAATAAATTAACATTAATAATAATAATACATGCACAAAAGTATAAAAAATGGTACATTCACAATACACTATCTGATTGAAATAGTGTTAATTTTTTTAATTTTTGCTTCGTTTGCTAGTTTTAGAAAATATTTGTCAAGATAAAAATATTGTTTTCATATGTTACTGTGTTTTTTGAAGGAAAACATGTCCGCTGATTTTTTCTTCTTGTTTTTAGGAGGTTATAAGATTCTTTTTTTTATTTCTTCTTTAAAACATTTGAAATTCTTTTATAGCATCACATGCCGAATTCCATTTAAAATTGCTCTTTTTTAATAATAATAATAAATCCCTAAAAATAAAACAATATTGCTACATCAAAGATTTAAGAAAAATATCAAAGATATCTATTTACAGTTATATCAATAATTTTCACAACAGTTTATAAACCGTTCTTTTTAAATTAATTACTTGAATGAATTATTAGTTTATATATTAATATATTAATATATTAATATATTAATATATTAATATATTAATATATTAATATATTAATATATTAATATATTAATATATTAATATTAATGTATATAATATTAATATATAAATTATTCAAATATAATAATAATAATTACTAATACCCATTACCTGGTAAGCCAGGCCACAGAAGCTATGAAGCTTGTGTGGGAGGGAGCAGTGATTATTACACAGGCAGTACGTGTGGCTGCTGCCGACTTAACAGATGGTATAAGCACAAATCCCACATTTGTGTTACAGCTAAAGAAAACTGTAGAAAACCTTAACCAGACCTGCCGGTACCTGGAATTGAATCTGGACCGCTTTGATGAGAGACGTGCACGCAAGTCCCTATACTATACCAAGGCTGTAAATGAATAAAATTGTATTTAGCTTTCATTAAATTATTTAAGGGATGTACTATGTACAAGATAAACGTTTACCACAGTGGATGTACTTTTTTGGTGCAGGGCTAGTATTATAAAAATTATTATATTTATAAATGAAAAACCTACTGAAATTATAGATATAAAATTAACTCTAATAATATACACCTTTTCCAATTGTATTTCAGAAATCGTCAGTTGTATTTCAGATTAGTCAAATTAATTTCAGAAATAATCAGTTGTATTTCAGTATTGTCAATTCGACTTCAGAAAGCGTTATTTATATTTCAAACTGGTCAGTTTGATTTCAGAAAGTGTCAATTGTATTTCAGTTTAATCATATATAAATAAGCATTTGTCAAATTAATTTCGGAAATCGTCATTTGTATTTTCGAAATCGTTATTTGTATTTCAGAAAATGTCCAATATACATATTTCAGATTATTGAATAGAATTTTAAAACATCTCATAAGCTGATATACTTTGTTATTATGGAACTGATTTTGTTTTGTAGTTCTGTAAAATTTTCTTTAGCCGTGAATTTCCTGTCCTTTCTAATTTATCTTATCTACACTCAAATGGAACTTGAACATACTTGTAGAATATGTCGAATGTCGATGTTAAGAAAATCTGTATTAACACTGCAGCCATATGGCACCTTATACAAATAATTTTAATTTGAGTGGAAATATTGTGAGATTTAAAATGTTCTATATAAAATCTCCAGGAAAACACGGAAAAGTCAATTATGGAGTTACACTTTTTGAAAAGCAATTTACGCTTTCTGATATAATTGACGTGTTTTAAAAATATACATATAAGTATGTATAATGTAGATATCTAATCTGAAATACAATATCCTTTTTCTGAAATACAAATGACGCTTTCTGAAGTTAAAATGATGAATTTCAAATAGAAATGGCGCTTTTTGAAATTAAATTGACCAGTCTGAAATACAAATGACACTTTCTAAAATTAAATTGACTAATATGAACTAAAAATGATGTTTTCTGTAATCAAATTCACTAAAATGAAATACAAATGGTGCTTTCCAAGATTAAATTATCAAACTCTGAAATACAACTGGAAAAGGTGTAAAAATACACTTTCGAAAAAATACTAAAACTTAAAGAATATAGTATACTTACCAGAAGATACTAGAAATTTATATTTTGATAATTTCTTAAATTAAATAATTTCTTTAATTGGTAGTGCAAGATATACGCAAAATAAAAGACTATAAAAATTGCATATACAGTTGCGATCATTCGCTAAGGAACGATGAAAAAATCATAACCGCTTATTTTCCAGTTTTTTTGTACAGTGTAAATGTAAGTTTATTATACGAGGGCCACGCTGTATATTGTGAGATGCCACGAAACTAGAGGAGTTAGAGCTGGCAACACGGCATACATACCACCATCCTTCATTAGTAAGCTCTGACAACAGTTGAGTCGCTGCTGTCACAGAGTAAACGTGGTACATACGATTTGTCGTGTCGAAACATGGATTTGTCAAGAGAACATGTGCGCGCTATGATTTACTGGTACACCACAAAATGTTTACCTGCAGTGCTTGAGTCAGTCAATATTTGCGGGTTAATGTTGCATCACGGCAATGCATCGTCACACACTGCACAGCAGGCAGTTGAATTCTTACGTGAAAATAATGAACAGTCATTGAACATCCACCCTATTCGCCTGATTTGGCCATGTGTGATTTCCGGTTGTTCTTTAACCTAAATAAACATTTACGTGGTCGACGTTTCACGACGGAGGATGAGATAGATGAAGCAATTCATCAATTTTTTGAGAGCATTCCAAAAGATGACTGGCTTCAAGCATTTAAGTTGTGGAAGCTTCGGTTACAAAAGTGTATTGATGTAGGTGGTGATTACTTACTGAACATAGATAAAATCATTTTCCTCAAAAGGCTTGTAGTTTTCTTGTATCTCAAAATATATAGCGTGACCCTCGTATGCTATTCAAGAATATTTTTTAACATTATCATTAACGAGTTTATAAATGGTCGCGTCAGCGTACATTGTACAAAAAATGGCTATTAGTATTTTTTCTTCGTTCCTTAGCGAATTATCGCAACTGTACATAAGTTACATTACTTAAGTCTTAAAATGACTTGAAATTTTTGGTTAAATTAAATCAGAAAAAAATTAACTAAATAAGAAACTTTATTTTTTTAAAAGAAATATCTCTTTTCTTAAGTACTTACGCACTTAAAATTAACATCATCAACTTATATCGTTAACTATGATTTGTCAATGCAGATTAAGTAAACGAGTGATATTAAGTGCTGGATGTCTATTTTCTCAGCTGGACTTGAACGAGATTGGTGATGTAAATCAGGTTCCCTCCTTATTATCACCTGTAACAATTATAAAAATACAAACTGATTGCTTAATAGTAATTTACGTTATAAGTCCTGGAAATGGAATTTTACAATCGAGTAAAATGTTATGGACAAGGCGACGAAGGAGCAGAGTCCGGAACATCGAAACGAGACTGTAAGACCATTTCCAGGACGTATGACGTAATGCGTTTTATTTCATACTGCATTTATTGGAATATTGGTTTAATTTAAAAAAAAGTTATATAAAATAAATTTCCGAATGCAAAATATTTATGGACCTCTATAAAGAACGAGTGTCCATAGTAACTGATTACGTACTAAAACATTGTCCAGTTGATTGATTGTATTTGCGTCCGGTAAAACTTTTTATTTCATACTGTCCGGTAAAAGGGTATTTACCGGACTCATTTGAGTCCGGTAAATGACTTATTACGTTACAAGGCCGGTAAAAAATTTTACCGGACTGAAAATCCAATTTGAGTCCGGTAAAAAATTTTACCGGACTGAAAACCTAATTTGAGTCCGGTAAAAAATTTTACCGGACTGAAAATTTTAAATGCATTTTTTTAAAAAATGAACAATGTGAGGCAGTATGAAATAAAACGCCTTACGTCATACTTCCGGTAAACCATTACAGTAGCTCGTTTCAACATTCGAGACTCGGCTCCTTCGTCGCCTCGTCCCGAAACGTTTTCAACTCGCTACTGTAAACTTGGGTTTACCGGACTTATAACGTAATATACTATTACAGCCATACGTATTTGCGTCCGGTAAAACTTTTTACAGTCATACTAGATTGTTAAATTGCATGTTCTGGACTTAAAAGTTTGACGTAAAATTAACAAATGTGACACAGTAAGAAATATTAACATTTTTTAAGTAATTGGATTTACACAGAGCCTATAGCTAATGAGCCTGGAAATATATCCCTACTACAGTTGTGACACAGTTACATTGGATGAGTCGAATTCAATTATTCACACTACCGAAAATTTGTTGTTGTTGTCTATCATTAAAGAAATAATTTGGACTTTAAGGTTTCATCCTAATAAGTGAAAATCCCGAATACGAATGTGGGAATTCAATACTAATAAGTAATAACTAATAAGTCTTTCAAAACACAGTATTAATACGTTTTGTAACATTCTAGTTAATAATAATTACTCTAAGGTAAAAAATAACATGAAACTGCAAAGAAAATAATACGCTCAGAAGAAGAAAGCACAAAAATTTTACAACGATATTACCAAAATTGTTTAATCTAAAATAGGGTCACAAGAGTTTACTCGTAGTTCTAATTTGTATACATCGCCTTTTTATTTAATTTTTGTTTTTTAAATTTCAATTTATTTATAAAATGTGTTTGATAAATGTTATCACTTATGTAGTTCTTGAACAGAGAAAACTTATGTGTTTAGGTTGTTATTTACGATACTAAAGGTGCAATTCCACTGATGCAATCTAGGCGACAACATGTCCTAGACCAGCTGGCCTAGGTAACTAGATGCAGTGACTCTAATGTGATGGGCAAAGACAATCTACGTGTGACATACGGCAGAGACGCATGCTTTATGTCGCATTGGTTGAAAGACTCAGTATAGCATGCATTATTGCCACATGTTGCTTAAATGGAATTGCGCCTTTAGGGGTGAAGATTGTGATGGTTGCTTTTTCATTATTTTTACTAAAGTGTTTCTCTTATTGTGTTTTATTTTCTATTAACACATTCCTATTTCTTATACTTTTAAACATGTAATAGTCATATTCAAATATTCAAAAGAAAACAATTTTGTACTTCTGTGTTATTTGACAATAACTAAATAATTAGCTTATGACATAACTAAGTATGTTCTTTGCATGATACTTGTAGTGTATACAAATAAAGCAGTCTTTTAAAGATTTATCATTGTTAAAATTGATGTTAATTGATATTATTTATTAAATAATTGTGTTTACGAAATTACGGTTACAGTGTTGATAGAATACTGTGTGTAAACATTTTTGCGCAGCAGATAAAACTCACTATATTTATACAGCACTTTAACCAAGCTTTCAGTATAGAATTTGCTTTTTGCAGTCACTCAGGCGATAGCTGAAATGTGTGCGTCGAGAGAGGAAGGTAGACGAAACATTTTGGACATTATGATTAAGTTTAGAAATGAAGGAACCATCAAACAGAAGCCAGGTGCCAGTTGTCCAAGAGGTTTAGTGAACTCAGGATTGTCGAGGAAGGTTATTAAGTCATTAAAGCAGAATCCAAGACAGTCTATCCACGATCTCTCTAAAAAATTCAATTCCAATGTGTCGATGGTGCACAAAATAAAGAACAGGGCGGGCCTCAGGACCTACAAAGCACAAAAAGCCCCGAACAGAAATGACCAAGCGAACAAACGCGCCAAGGTGCAGGCTCGTCGACTCTATGAAGTACTTTTGCACAACAACAATTACTAAGTTGTTGCAACAATTAACTAAGTACCTGGTCAAATGTTTTATTCTGCTGAAGTCCGAGAGGGCGTATCGGAAAAATCTCACTTGAAACAAGTCTGCAAGTTCGCAAAAAAGTATTGCATTTGGCAAGCTATATGCACATGTGGGCTCTGTATGAAGCCTATCATCATCAAAGGCACAATCAACAGCGAAATTTACATCTTCTATCGTTCTCATGAGGTTCTTTCTGTTTTTTGGCCAGATTTAGGCGCGATTCACTACTCAGGTAAAGTAATGGAATGGCATAGAGACAAGAACATCATTGTTGTTGAGAAGGAGTCGAACCCACCGAATTGCCCCGAGCTCAGACCAGTGGAAGAATTTTGGGTTCAAGCAAAGCCCAAGCTCAGAAAACATTGTAAGCTAGCTAAAAATGATACAAGATTTATGTAGCAAGTGGCTGAAAGTGTGCGATATAATCAGCAAAGAGGTCGTCTAACGCCTTATGCAAGGTTCTCGTGGAAAAGTTAAAAATTTTATAAAAGGACCTAAATAAAATTACTTTAGAATATGCAGCTTTTGTACTTATGACACACTAATAAAAGATGCATCAATGCTTTGCGTTTGTTAATTGTTATTGTTTTTGCTAGCATTAGTAAGGTGTAACCATAATTTCGTACACCCTTTAGATGAGAGAGTCATTTCCTTTTTTTAAATTTGGCTGTTACTGTATTTACGTTCATTTTTATTTATATGTTTATATATACAATGTTGTTTATTTTTTGTAAAAATCAGCTAAAGCAAATAATAAGTTACTGAAAAAAATCACTTTGTTTTGGTACATGTTTTGGCGTATACATAAGGGGAATCAACATATCCTGTATACATCTAAATAACGCATACCTTTGACACCTTCCCACGTCCTAATGACAGGAAATATGATACGTATTATTTTGCATTTTCTAGGAAATTTTATTCTGTGTAATTTTGTTTCAATACATTTTTTTACATCTGTCATGGTTTTAGTAGGGTTTTAAAAAAGGTTCGTGGTGCCTACTAAACGCTGCAAAAATTTCATCCACTATTGTGACGTCATCCGTTGCAGTTCCAGGCTCGTTAGCTATAGAAGGCTCTGACCTACTAATTAGTATGGTTACAACTTCCTCAATAGTAAACTGGTGTAACAAATCGTCTACGTCTTATTTTTTGCAAGTGCTATTATAGAAGTCACAGCTTTACTAATAACAAAAGCTAGGTCCCCCCTACTACATATAAGCAAGAGAAAGGACAAGAAGTGATTGATGATGAAATCAAAGAACAGTATGAAAAACAGAGCATGTAAAAAAGCAATGTGAGATGTAACCTGAATAAATTCTTTTAATTTATTGACTTTTTATTAGTAAAATTTAATGAAAATAAAGAAAACCTCTCATTATCTGGCTGAAGAACTTGACGAAGGTGGCTGATTATTTGCAGGACTTCTGTGATGTCGGTACGGTTGGGTAGATACGGATGGTAAACCATTTTCTACTGACACTGAAGTATGCTACTGCTAAGAAGGCAGTTGTAAATGTGAAGAATAAGCTGCATCGTGTCTCGAGAAACATCACTGTGGTGCTGCTGCGGCGGCAGGATAGTGTTATTGACTGAAAATAATAGCAATTGAAGTTACCCATGAATAAATTATTTATTAGATAACAATTAATAATGTATCTTTGTAAATTTTGGATCATTTTGTGTTATTACAAGTTGATACACTTCCAATACTATATATTTTAAATTTTATCGTTTACAAACCAACAGATGGTAAAGTATACAGCAAGAATGCAGAGAAACCTTTCATACCATATGTATTTCAGAAACTCATAGACAAATGCTAACTTTCAACATTAAAACTTTATAAATCTAATAGATGATATCAACAAATTTTTCCCTAGAAACATATTTTCATCCAAAAAGTTGGCAAACATTTTATATGTAAAATATCTTCTTCTGGTCGTTGCAATCCTGAGGATTATGGCTCCTTCGATTGGTTGGTTTAATGTATGTAATTTTAAATCTTTAACTTTAAACAAAAATGTCTTATCCTCTTCTTAAAAGACACATATGCTCTCACACAGTGGAGAAAAGCCTTGTGAAAGTAATATACGAGGTGTGTAAATTAAGTAATGAGTCTGGCAACGTAAAGTTCGATCTGGCGAAACTTGGGACGCGGGACTTGGAGAAGCGGCAGGTGAACATGTGATACGCCTTCAGTACGAGTTTGAACTCGCTAAAGTCATTTGGTTGTCCGTAGCGATTTTTTTCGCGAAAAACAATAATAACGTGGGTCGTTGTTGCAGACGGTTGAATAACGTGGGCCGCTCTAGTAGATATTTGCGCATAACCGCAACGTAATATTGCACGAACAGAATATAACTTGATTGTTGTATGAATTATTTAATTCGTAAGGATTCCGTTTATGACATTAGTTATATTTTTATTTTTTCGTATTTTATATTTAATAAATGCAATGGAATGAATTAAATTCCAATTTTAAAATACTGAGAGCACACATTGCCATCTACCGGCGAAGAATGAAACCTTACTTAATATTTCTTTTGGTCGACAGATGGCGCTGATTGGAATTATGGCAGTTTATTTTAAAATTTAAAATTGCTTTTTATTTTGATTATTTAAGTCTAATTATTGTGAATAAAATAGTATACATGTTTGGTTGGTAAAGTTTCCAAGCGTCGCGATATTATCGTATATTATTATAATTATCGCTTGGCTTGTCAAGATATCCTTTACCAACTCAATATGTAATACACTATTACCTGAACCACGACCTCCTCGATTCGACGTTTGGCGTCTTTACGGCTTGTCCATTTGCCAGTTTTCGCCGTTCTCCGCTTGGCGCTACGTACCGGGGAAATGGACGCATTCAGTCGTTCGGTTTTACTCGACGCGTTTGCCTAGCCAAACACACTTAGCAAAATGCTTGCAATGTTTATGACCTGTGATAATATTTTAAAATAAAATCAGGACTTTTTGAAGGTTGTTGATAAATATTTAACTTTTCTAAGATTTATTCTATTTTACAACGAATTTAGTGCGTTTGATTTTGTTTGATAAATTTCTGGTTTAAAAATAGTAATTTTTAGCGTACAATATAGGTTGATTAAGAATTTACATATTGCTCCTGGTTGGATTAAAACATATACTTTACTAGTATGTTCATTTATTTTACTTTACATATTTTCTAAATTACATCGTATTTATTGCATTGTACAGTAAAAATGAACAAGTCCGGACAGAATAATTAACGTAGAATTTTAATTTATTGCAGAAGCGAAAATGCCCAAAAGTACTGTTATCTGTAAATTGTACATTGAAAGCAGTTGCTATAAAGCCGGATTTTCTGGTCGAAAGTTAATAAAATGTAATGCGGTTACCTATAGTACATACAGTAATTTCTAAAATAAGTATATTTTAAAAATATCTTTTATCAACATAACACATTTTAGACGTGTTTTTCGAACACTCCTGATGTACAGTATGTATTGACCAATTTCTCCTCAAGTTCGTTCCTAGGTTTGATCAATCTATAAGATCATGGATGTTTGAAATACCCTAGTAAAAATTTCATATTATTAATAAACCAAATAATAATAGAGCTGGTTTTAAATAGATTTCAATATTTTCCTCAAGAATGCAAACCTTGCGGTATTTTAGCTAATCTTCTTCTGGACTTCTAATAAACTACTTCAGAATTCTTTATGTGATTTTCAAAATCTTTATATGTTTGTCAGTTTTTGGTCTATACGTCAACCGGATTTTTCGTAAGTGTCATAAACTTTAATATTTTATACAGTGCTATTAAATTAAGATGCAATATGCTCCATATTGCATTTTAAAATAACCATATCAAACCATTGCATTGACTGTATGTTTATGCAACCAATAATACATAAACGCTTATAATGTGCTAGCCGTTTAACTTTTTCCATTTGACATTCATTAAGCTAATAATTAACACCGAGTTTATTAGAAATACAAAAGTAAATTAAAGTAACATTTATTGTAAAATAAAAGATGCAGAGGTGTATTTTTGATAACAAACCATGTCTGTTCGAGAGAAGAATGCATACTTTTAACAACTAACCAACTTAACCTAACTTTAAACAACAGGTAAATAAATTAATTTATTTGAGAAAATTAATCACCACTTTATTTTAGATATTTTTCAAAATGCCCACTCTCTTGTTCCAAACAGTAACCTAGTCTATGATAAAAATCCTGAACTGCATTAGAAATCTTGATAGAAGTCTGTTTGAGCTTATCACATTCTGCAACAACTCTTTTATATGGGTTATAAACTTTTGATTTGAGGTAACCCCAAATGAAAAAATCATTTGGAGCTAATCAGGGGACCTGGCTGGCCAGACTATTGGCCGATTTCTTCCATTCCACTGCCCAGGGAAATTTCCATTAAGAAAGTTTCTGACTTCCACCGTCGACTGAGATGGAGAACCAGGCGTTATTACTAGGCATTTTCAATAGCAAGATGCTGGATTTGAGGAACTATTGAATTACGGAGAATATTTAAATTAGACTGGGAGTTTAAAATGCCATTAATGAAAAATGGGCCAATTGGTGTATTATTGATTATACCCAAGCAGAGATTTACTTTCTCCCTATACTGTGTATGGGTCCAATTTTGTATGTGTAACTCTTTTTGTGCCCAATATCTATAATAAGTGATAACAGGTTACGCTGAAGTTAGTTGAACTGTAGAATTATAAAGTGTACCTGTAATTTTGTGAATTTACTTTTACATTTAGAGAAAAGGCAGCTTCATCGGTGAAACAAATCTTGTGTAATAACTGTTCATCTGTATTTAATAAATTTAACAGTTTTTTGCAAAAATCTGTCCTGTTAATTTTGTAAATTTTAAATAATTGCTGATGATTTTGTATTTTTAACTGTTGAGCATTACGAGCACTTCAGGCTAAGATTTAATTAATTAAAAAATTGAAGCAACGTAACTTAATGAACTAAAAGGATTCTCTTCCGTGTAAACTAAAATATTCAGTCTCATCTCCTCTGTTAATACAGTTCTTGCTCGCTTACGATTTGAGTGACCAGCAATACACCCTTTATTTTTTAATTTATTAAATGTCCGCAATATTGTAGGATGTGAGATAGGGCGAGTTGGAAATTCAGCAGCAAATAAACCACAAGCCATATTTGTAAGCTGTTTTGGTTTTGGTACCACAGACACATTTGCACCTTTTCTTCTTTAGTGTACCTTTTAATACCTGCTAAATAATTTAATACTAAATAATTGATTTAACAGTTTACTAAGTAATTTATTTGTTTGATTTTACCGGCATTTTAGATTGAATGAAATGATAAAAATACCGTGCTGTATATTTGGTTGCCTATGTGCACATAATGCTTTGACTCGATTAATTTAAATGCAACATAGAGAAATGCACATATTGCAAGTTAATTTAATAGCACTGTATAAAATACCCTGTATATTTCTACGGATTTAGATACATGTTAGAAAGACGCTTTTAGTAAACCCCTATCTTTTTTATTGTGCGAATAAATTGTAAATATGGCTGTATTCGCTTCGTAATATAAACCCTAAAAGAATTTATTATAATTTTTAATACAATTTTAAAAACTCTTGTAGTTTGTACAATAATTGCTACAGTTTATTTGATACGATGTGCACTAATAAAAAGCTTTACTCAATAATAGATTTTATTTACATCAATACAAGATTCAGTCATCCGGAAGCAGGTTCAGGATATCCGAAATTTCATTGGATTCTACTTTAACAAATCCGAAGTTACCGAAGATAACGCATTTTCCAGAATAGGAAACAAGATCCTTTTTCCAAAAAAGGGTTTTTGGACAATAAATTGCGAGGTTTTTTTCTGCAACCCACTCAGGACTGGCTAAACTACAAACTTTCTCTTCAACTACCAAACTATCATTTTGTAATATCTTTATACATCCACCCACTAATGGACCTGTATAAAACACGTTTCTTCAGAAATGTTCCGAAATGAGTATTGAAATTTATTTTGATGCTTACCCTTTGTTCTGTTGAAGTTTGCATTGTTAAGTATCTCTGTAAAAATAGGTCACAAACAATAATTTCTTCAAATAGTAAAAAAAAAGCGTTGTTAATATTCACCCAAATGAGATTTTTGGAATCCATAGACTGCCACAGTTACAATTAATAGAGACACCGCAGTTTTGAAAGCCATTGCGGTAAAAGTGGAAGTCATATGTCGTTGATGCCTTAAATAGAAAAAAAAATTATGAAACGTGCACATAAAACACGCTTTTAACGATTTCATGGTATTTTTACTACGTTTTTATCGAAAGTTTCTATGATTGCAGTTTCGAAACACATTTCTTAGTTTTTTAGTTTTTATTAATTAGGATAAATTCGTAGAATAGAGACAGAACGTGTCTTCAGTCAGTATTTACGCACATCTTATACACCGTCTTGTCTAACTTTACGTTCACGTCATAAATATAAAAGTAGTGACGTAAGAGTATAACCAACTGGCCAAATAATAACGTTCAAAATTTAATTTTATGAAGAAAAATTATTTGCTTTATCGAAAATAATAAAATTTAATTTCCATATATTTAGTAATATATTTATTTACAGAATAAATAAAAATAGGTTTTTAAACCAAAACGTAATTTGTTAATTTAATGAGGAAATATGTTATATGAAACTTATTTTTTAATATATTACTATAACATTATATTCAGCGATGACGCTGCGGTTTAAAAATATGTAGAGTCACTGCAACTAGTTACCTAGGCCAGGTGGTCGACCAGAGTACCGCAAACCGCCGCCATATTGGGGCAAACGAAGCACGAAATTGTTCATTATTTGTTCTGTATTGAATTTAATCAAATCCACGTTTACTTTAAAAGGTTTTTCTTATTCTGAAAGATCAAACCTCTAATATGTCAAACACGTAAAACGTGGTTTTAATTTGTCCATTATTAAAAATCATCCTCTCTGCCCCAATATGGCGGCGGTTTGCGTTACTCTGATCGACCAGCTGGCCTAGGTGACTAGATGCAGTGACTCTAAAAATATGTATAGTCCCTCTATTTCAAATAGTAGCGACATCGTGGAGCAAACCTGAACCAAACTTTAATAATGAAAAAATTACTACATGCATGATGTTACAGAACTTCAATAAAAAGTTGTTAAGAAATTACAATTACGGAAGTACATAACATATTAATATGGTCGTTTTTACAGAACATGAATATCCATTATGAAATTAATGTTAAACTGTGAATATTCCTGTGCATGATTATTATTAAACCTAAGATTTATTGTAAGACGGAATGTCAAATCTGGTAATATTCAATGTCGCCAACATCATTCTAGTGCTTTTGTTCGAGCGGCGAGATCAATCGTCGCTACTATTTGAAAATACAGGGGCTATAAAAATATGTAGAGTCACTACTGTAGGGCAGAGAAGGGTGATTTTTAATAATGGACAAATTACAACCTCGTTTTACGTATTTGTCACATTAGAGGTTTGATCTTTCAGAAAAAGAAAAACCTTTTAAAGTAAACGTGGATTTGATTAAATGCAATCAGACACAAATAATGAACAATTTCGTGCTTCATTTACCCCAATATGGAGGCGTTTTGCGGTACTCTGATCGATCAGCGCGGCCTAGGTGACTAGATGTAGTTACTCTAAAAAGATGTTCCTAAAGAAAGCTTTGAAAAGAGTTCTTCCCATTCATAAAATTAATATTTGTGTTAGCTTTTGATATATTTGCATTTTTTATATCACTTTCTGATGTGATGTTGGAAGTAATTTTGACATTGAGTAAATTTTTGAAAAATAATTCTCAAATTAAACGTTTATAAGTATGTAGTTTATTTTCAGCATGATAAAAATTATAATAACAATTAATGTCATTGATACTGCAGCCTGTTTTTGTTATACGTATTGTTAAAAGGATGGCTGTTGCTGCTGCTGCTGTTTTTGAGAACAAGATTTTGCAAATCACATAAAGAATTCTGAAGTAATTTATTAGAAGTCAAGAAGAAGATCAGCTAAAATACCGCAAGGTTTGCATTCTTGAGGTAAATATTGAAATCTATTTAAAACCAGCTCTATTATTATTTGGTTTATTAATAATATGAAATTTTTACTAGGGTATTTCAAACATCCATGATCTTATAGATTGATCAAACCTAGGAACGAATTTGAGGAGAAATTGGTCAATACATACTGTACATCAGGAGTGTTCGAAAAACACGTCTAAAATGTGTTATGTTGATAAAAGATATTTTTAAAATATACTTATTTTAGAAATTACTGTATGTACTATAGGTACCGCATTACATTTTATTAACTTTCGACCAGAAAATCCGGCTTTATAGCAACTGCTTTCAATGTACAATTTACAGATAACAGTACTTTTGGGCATTTTCGCTTCTGCAATAAATCAAAAATTCTACGTTAACTCTTCTGTCCGGACTTGTTCATTTTTACTGTACAATGCAATAAATACGATGTAATTTAGAAAATATGTAAAGTAAAATAAATGAACATACTAGTAAAGTATATGTTTTAATCCAATCAGGAGCAATATGTAAATTCTCAATCAACCTATATTGTACGCTAAAAATTACTATTTTTAAACCAGAAATTTATCAAACAAAATCAAACGCACTAAATTCGTTGTAAAATAGAATAAATCTTAGAAAAGTTAAATATTCATCAACAACCTTCAAAAAGTCCTGATTTTATTTTAAAATATTATCACAGGTCATAAACATTGCAAGCATTTTGCTAAGTGTGTTTGGCTAGGCAAACGCGTCGAGTAAAACCGAACGGCTGAATGCGTCCATTTCCCCGGTACGTAGCGCCAAGCGGAGAACGGCGAAAACTGGCAAATGGACAAGCCGTAATGACGCCAAACGTCGAATCGAGGAGGTCGTGGTTCAGGTAATAGTGTATTACATGTTGAGTTGGTAAAGGATATCTTGACAAGCCAAGCGATAATTATAATAATATACGATAATATCGCGACGCTTGGAAACTTTACCAACCAAACATGTATACTATTTTATTCACAATAATTAGACTTAAATAATCAAAATAAAAAGCAATTTTAAATTTTAAAATAAACTGCCATAATTCCAATCAGCGCCTTCTGTCGACCAAAAGAAATATTAAGTAAGGTTTCATTCTTCGCCGGTAGAAGGCAATGTGTGCTCTCAGTATTTTAAAATTGGAATTTAATTCATTCCATTGTATTTATTAAATATAAAATACGAAAAAATAAAAATATAACTAATGTCATAAACGAAATCCTTACGAATTAAATAATTCATACAACAATCAAGTTATATTCTGTTCGTGCAATATTACGTTGCGGTTATGCGCAAATATCTACTAGAGCGGCCCACGTTATTCAACCGTCTGCAACAACGACCCACGTTATTCGACCATTTGCGCGACCAGCTGCGGCCACGCAACCCACAATTGGCCATTTACATGTTATTCTCAACTGCAAGGTTGCTCTCGTTTCATGTGCAGTCAAATAGCCTACGATTCACAACCAGCTGTGCATTCCTTCAAAGAAATCAGCACACATCCGCTCAGCCCACTTGCACACGCGAGCCGGCTATTTATTCGAAGAATTCTTACTCAGCCCACTGGTGACCAACCCACGGCAACTGCAGCTCCATGCCAGGCACGGCCAACTCGCGCTCCTCCGCGTTAGGCAGTATATAAATCCGCTTGCAATGGCTTAGAATTCAGTCAGTGCCTTGACTCGAAGAAGTCACATCCAAGCAAGCGGGTAAGTGCCTTTATATTTATTTTATGGTTAGGAGTTGGAACCTGATGCCAAGCGGCATTGGTTACCGTTCCCCTCTTTCTCTCTTAGTTCCGCTTAGTTATGAGAGGGTTGTGCTAAGACTCACTCTCGCTTAGTTCTGCTTAGTTAATGGGGAGTTGTCTCAAGGCACCCTATGTGTATAGGCTTAGTTTGTAGATCTAGTGCTAGATAGGGTGGTTTCGATCGCGTCCTCAAACCTATGTATAACCACCTGTGTAATACCTTTATATTTTATTACTTTATTATTAGTATATAGTTGTTTCTATGCCTTGTTTTCTTTCCCTTCTACCTCTGACTATGACCTCCAGTCACGAAACCCCACGTGACACTAATAATAAGTAAAAACGATGTTTTTAGCGTTAAATACATTTATAAAAACCTACATTTTAAATTGGATAAAACGTCCTGTTTTAAATTATCTACAAAAAAAGCTGGCTAACACTTTACATGTCAGTTTTACAGACATGTAATAGTTATTTACGTGCCAAGCGTTGTAAATTAATCTTTACGAGCGTGCCTCCATAATGCAGTGAGCCCAGTAAAGATTATTTGCAAAGCGTGTCGCGTACAAAGTTTTATTTCTACTTTCACCAGCGTTTCTTATGAATTGCATATTTTTTAGAAAAAGGCATTTTGTAACCAAATGCGGTAGCACAATTTACAGCTAGGCGTTGTCACGGTGTTGTGGTTAAGCAACAAAGTAGTTTCCATAGCTTTTTGTTGATGAGCATTGTAGAATTTCACGGTCTCTTTTAGGAGCCCGTAAAGTTTTACATGGCTGTAGATGTAACTACTCATTTATTTAGTTACCATAAATGCCTTAAAGTGTCATTTACATAGAAAATGGAAATAAAGGAAATTGTTAAAAACCTTGGTGTTGCTATAGCAATAGCTTACTTTCCAAAATTTTTACAACATATGAAATGTACATATTGCAATATGATTTCGAATAAAATTATTTACTGCGCATTCTAAAATCCTTTTCCGTATTACTTATGTCCTTTAATAAATTGTCAATGCAGCAAACTCTATCTCTATTTTTGCACCGAAGCAAAAAAACCACTTGAACAGCAATTTAAGTGAGAGTGAATACAAAAAAATACCTACGTACGTATTTAAATCCTTTAGCAATGATAAATACGCGTATGTTGAATGATTTTTTATTATTATTGCAATTTTCTACTGTCCAGTCAGCACGAGACTATTTTTCTTGTAACGTGGGCTAGCAACAAAAACACTAAAAACCGTGTCTATGAGCGTGTTTCGCAGGGGTTCGCAAGGTTCATACAAATACACTAATGCACTGATCATGATAAATGATGACTTCTTTACCACAAACTTTTACTTACCTCGGATACTATAGATGACAGTACATACATCATATACATCATAAAGTACATACATCATATACATCATAATCATAGTCGCTTACCTTTCAATCCTAAATTTTTAAAATCTTTGCCATTAATATTTCAACTTCAAAAACATTAAACAATTGTTGTAGAAACTACTGTCAATCATGCAAAAATAGTTATTTACGTTATAAGTAAATTATTATTTGATGTTCCGGAATCGGCTCCTTCGTCGCCTTGTCCGTAACATCTTACTCGACTGTAAAATTCCATTTTCAGGGTGTATGACGTAATGCGTTTTATTTCTTACTGCTATTATTGGATTAATTTAAAACATATATAAAATAAATTTCCGAATTTAAAATATGGACATCTATGAAAAACGAGCACCTATGGCAACCATTAGTCGAATTCAAAACATAGAACGAGTGTTCATGGTAGCTAAATACTAAAGCATTGTTCAATTAATTTTTTTTGAGTCCGGTAAAAACCTTTACAGTCATACTAGACCGTAATATCGAATTTTCCGGACTGCAACTGCTACCGTAAACATGGATAATACGATACAGTATGCAACAAAATAATTCTATTCACAATCATATCAATATGTACATTTCTGTCATTGTAAAAACCTTAGAAAGTAAGCTATTGCTATAGCAACAACAAAGTGGTTAACAATTTCCTTTGTTCAATCCTGTCTTTGAAAATTACTGTTTCTTACCTAGATACCAAAGGTGAAAGCGTTTGTTTTGTCCAGTCAACCTACTTACATAGCAACGGGTGAGCGAAAGCAGTGGGTGAAAAAATTTTCACTCACTCCCGATAAGCAAAGTTATAAGCTGAACATTTAACCAATTTTATTCATAACAGTAACACATATCAACAAAATTACTTATAAATATGAAAGTTAACATTACAATTGTTAAAAATCGGTTGATTAATACCAGGGAATTGATCTTTGTTGACAAATAATGACAAATTGATTGTTTGTTTTACGACGAATGATGAGAACCATAACAACGATAACCGCCTCCTAATTTTTCTGCAATTACTCTAAAAATTTAAATTTATTTATTTATTTTTTAAATTTCTAATAGCAGAATTGAACAAAACACTATACAGCACTCGTGGGAGACTGAGTCACTCACTTGTGTGTCGTTCACACTCGGCTTCGCCTCGTGTGTAATCTCGACAAACACGTGAGTAAAACTTTTAGTTTCTCCACTTGTACTGTAATATACTATTATTTCTACTTTCTATATAAATGATACTTTTAGGCATGTATGGTAACTAAGTAAATGAGTAGTTACAACTAGAGCGCTGTAAGAACTTACGGACTCCTAAAAGAGACTTATAAAGTTCTACGATGCTCATCAACAAAGAGCCAATGGAAACTTATTTGTTGCTTAATCACAACATCATGACAATGTCTAGCTATAAATTGACCTGCCGCCTTTGATTATAAAATGTCTTTCTATTCAAAGTATACAATAAATTAATAAAATTGTCCATCTCAGTTCCTTTCAGTTATTAGGCTAATGCACTATCTTTGTCGTATAGTGTCGAATTCTAATTGTACATTTGACGTGTGCTAAAGAATTAAAATCACCCATATAAGATACACATACTAACGTCGCTCATTTCTTGTAATAAAATTGTTTGGCAACTGATTTATGTTTTTTGTATGTAGTTCGTGGCCCTCGTGCGGGCTTTGGATGAGTTCGACCGCTATCGGCTGCCCTTCTCTGTTTGATTAGGTAATGCACGGTAGGATAAACAAAGAGAAATAGATTCTTATTGTATTACAGAAGTTTTTTGAGAAATAGAATAAGAATTACGTTAAGATCAATTCGTTTGAAACGTGGTCACGTCCTATGCTCTAAAATGTTTGTAAAGTTGACCAGTAAAGTCTTGGCCAATTTTTATTTATAAAACATTTAAAACAAGACATTTTATCCGATTTAAATTTAGGTTTTTATAAATGTATTTAAGGCTAAAAACAATAAAAGCGCACTTAAAACTTGATTTGGTTGATAGATGGCGCTGATTGGAATATATTATTAATATAATAGTTTACAGAAAATTTATTTTAAAATGTATAATTACTTTTTATTTTGATTATTGAAGTCTACTGATCGTGAATAAAATAGTATACATGTTTCGTTGGTAAAGGTTCCAAGCCTCGCAATATTGGCTTGTAAAGATGTCCTTTACCAACTCAACATGTAATATACTGTGATAATGCATAGTCACATGTGACCGAAATGCTTGTTAAAACATGATATCTTTGAATTAAGTGACTTTCCTTTCTGTGCTGAAGTCCAGTATTATTCTAGAATCATCCTCCAACTAAGAGGTAGAAACCCTAAGACCAGTCCAGTCATGTTAAATAACGCAAAAGATTATTTAAAACTGGATTAAGTAAAGCTGTAGAGATAACGCAGTTCATCGCTTAAGTCAGGGTTTCTACAAGTTTGGATGAGGTTACCAAATAAACATTGTTCACTACTTATGGTAATTGAATGGTTATTGAAAGTAACTAAAAGGTTCCATAGGTTTATTAAAGACTTACAAGATTACTGTAGGTATATAATAAAGTGATATAAATATCCCATGGTCATCTTACAAGAAGTATGTAACCGTTATCATAGTATATATTCAAGACCGGATTGTATCTTTTGCTGCATATAGATCCACTCATACTTGCCCCCTTAATAAAAAAGACGTTGTTGTTATGATTGCGTGTAATTTATTAAATATGTAATAGTATTGTAACGTTCTTTTTAAATAATACTAAAAATGCTGTTTTAACTGTTTATTAACAAGAGAAACATTAACACTAACACATATTTTATCTTATTTAATTAGAAACACAATTATAAACTATTAACGAACTTATTATTCACAGACTATTTATTATTACAATATTATTATTACACAGATATTTATTTTAAAACGTTTATCTATTACACGAGCCGCGTATTCAATTCACTAGTTGACTGTCCCCTACATCTATCGCTTCGGAACATTCCACACAGTCTCGAACACTGTAGATGCGACGGGAACCTCCTCGCTTATTCGCCAGCAGTGCATCGGGGTTTTCTCGTTCATTACAGTACATTGTATATAACAGGTATTTTTTAAAATTTAAAATCTAAGTTAACTATGAATTGGTTATTGTGTGAAAGTACCACACTTACCTCTACCGAAACGTGCCTCAATGCCGAGATGTTATTAAGGTAAGTTCGCATCTCTGGGTTTATACGTTTTCGGCAATACGTTGACCAATTACAGCTCCTTATTATCCTGTTTACTCTCATTCTATCCGCAGACCGGAAAAGTTGATTAAATATCAACTTTTGCCGTAGATTTCTTCTGACAGCGTACCGTTTGCAATGTGAGGTTAGGTGCCTAGTTTTGTTTCCGGTAATGGTTATGCGTTAGCAACACTTTCTGTAGATTTTATTTGCAAACTGGATGCTGTATGTTCACTAGCGTAGGTTACTAAGTTTAACCGGTACCACAAAACACGTGTCAACTGCCAAATTTATTAACGCTTAAAAAACTAGTTGTTTAACTCATCCCTTTATTTTTTACCTTTATTTATCATCTGCTATGGTACATAAATTGTGTTAATTTATTTAATTTAAGTTCAAGAATTTGAAATTGTAACAGGCTTGATTAGCGCAAAACAAATAGCTAGTAGCAGGTAATGCTTTGACTTGCGATTCCGTACGGTAAGATTAATAATTTTTTAATAATACTCGACACCTTTTATAGGTGAAAAAATTCAACTACCTTTCAAGACGATTAATGAATTTTGAAGTGCAGTCTTGAATAGTAAGTTTGGCAGCAAACATCTCGCACGAAGAATTATAAACAAATTTAGATTAAAAAAACTGTAATAGAAAGTAAACAAAAATAATTTTGTAATGATAAAAAAATTAATAAAACATTCAATTTAAGTATTACAAACTGTAAAACAACATTATATTATTTTAAAGCGTGTACAAGTTATTCAACGGATTGAACTGTTAATAAAAAAGGATCAGAATTGGTAGAAGTAATTCAGAATTTTATTTATGGTTGATTGGAAGAACTGAATTTTTAAAAAAGGAACAGAACCTCGTCTTTTTTTAAATTATTATTATAGGATTCCTTATATTTCACATAGGTGAATTAGAAATTATCAACAAAAAACATTTAAATATTAAAATTATTTTATTCAAAAATCATACAATCTTTTTACAGAACAAGACGTTGGAGTCTATATAGAGTGGTTGATGGCTTTATTTGCGAAAGAGTTGGGTATATCACTATACTCACAAATAAATTCCAACGTGTAGTGAAATACCTCACTCAATCATAACAATATGTATGTTATAAAACTTTAGTGAGCAGTGGGGTAACTAATATTTGCTGTAATTTAAATTTGGATAGTGGCTTATTAAAACTTTAAAAAGTTAAATACAGTTTATAAGTTTCAAAATACATAAAGGCATGAGTTTCAAACGATGTGTTCTCTTTTCTTGTTTGTAGGAAGTCAAAACAAATTCTTCTTTCCTTTCGTCGAAGGCATAATTGTTAAGGTTGGAAACTAACGCCCCAGTTCTTTTATTTGTGCCTTTTTAAATGACAGTGTCAAAAGACTTCACAAAAGATATACGTATATATAAGATATAAATACTTATAAAGGTTACGTAATTTTTCTATGTATTACGGGTTGCCTAACTAAGGCACTCGATAATTTCGGCTACTATAATATTTTTAAAATTGTTCTCAAAAGAAAGATTTTCAAGTTTTATATTTAAGAACACCTGCGGTAACGTTACATCACTTAAGGATGTATAGTGAACTAACAGTTCTGCAATAATGCTATATAGTGTTACTTAAATTTATATAAGATTACTATGGGTAAAACTACAGTTTCCAGTGTTTATAAGAGCATTTTTATTGCTTTTCGCAATGACGGTATATGCGAAAATGAAACAAACGCTTTACATGGTCATTATTTTAAATTGAATATTTAACTTATTATGACAAATTTGAGCCCAGAACTAGCATTCGCTTAAAGTAGTTTTAGGGCAACACTTTTATTGAACTTTCTTTAACGGGCGTTTAAAAAATTACATACCAAAATCTTTAAATCCGGAAATTACAATTTGTTATTACTGAATATTTTAAAAGCCCCTTTAGTTTTTAGGTAACTTGTTCATGTTTGCAGTAAAATAATTCCCGCAATAAAATTTACTTTTATTTTATGACTTTTATTTTTACGAAAATTTCACAAATAAAGTCGGTTACATGACCATTATTATTATTTTATTAAGCTGCCAACTATGAGTAATGGAGTAAAAGTGACACAATATAATATTACAAATAAATGTTGTAACGGGTACATTTTCCAACAGTATTTTTTACGCAAAATTTAGCATTTATTCTTATTAAAAATCCTAGGTTCGGCTCTGTAAATTTCCATTCTTTTTAAAATATATAAATGTTTAACAAAAATGGTGGTCGAAGCCTAAGCAGTTTTAGAGAAAAGATCGATATTAGCTTTTTTAGATGCCGTGCCATAATTGGTTAAGTCAAAACATGCGACTCGTTGTGATTGGGTACTTAAAAATCGATCGATATTTAGTTGTGAGTGAGATCTAGCTATTGGCTGATATTCCTACACGGCAATAAGAATGTATTTCTACACGAAAATAAAGATGATTCCTCCGCGGTGATTGTGGTTGAGCGTGGCTTCACTAGAAGACTTCTGATCGAGCCCCTGAGGGGAGCGGTCGATTGCGGTCGATATTATAAAAATGTCGTTTAGTTTTAGTGAAATGGAATTTGAAAGATAATTCTAAATAGTTTTCCGTATAGTTTGATAAACTGCCGATTTTCGGATAATCGGCACAGCTAAATAAAATCTATATTTAATAATTTCGTTTAAAGAAGTGTCCGGAAATTAACCAATAATTCGTGGTTAGTAAAAATTACAGTTATTCCGCTAAACAGTTTCTCGGAGGTTTGTGCTTTGGAAGAATGGGAAATTCAGCTTTCCCTATTGCAGTGTAATAATGTACTACAGCCTATGTACCGTATTCTCGTTCTAAATAATTATCGCACCGAAATAAATTAACATTTATAGATTTTCTTCTCCGTAATCGAAATCTCGATTAATAGATAATTCGTGCTGTGTGCCTTCTAAATTCAGTTCAGTATTAAAGAATGTGTGTTGTTTTAGTGAAAACAATAAACTTTGAAATGGTTATCAAAACAAATAGCCAAATTTTTATGGAACTTTTATGGTTGCATTTAGTTATTGCAGTTTGAAGTGAATTTTTAAATTATGATTCACCATATCCAGATTCTACGAGGGTTTTTCCTTTGCATCTTTAGTTTATGAAAGAAAATTCCAGATTTTCCAGTTTTCATTTGCAGTGACGCTGTCGTCAAAATTTTGTGCAGTTTATCGTTGATTTTGGTTTGTGATTTACCGAAAATAAAAGGTATTGTGACTATTGTTTTTTAGTGTTGATCTTTAATGTAAACCTTTGTTTGAACTTGTAGTAATTTTTTATAGTTGTTTCTCATTTAATAGAAATTCAATACAGTTTTTTTATCCATTATATTTTATTATCAACAGAGCTCTTAGGCAGGGATTTATTGTTTAAATTCTTGTATGTAAAATTTGTAATCTTTATATTTTTTATTTTGGTGTTTTTCTAAATAAATACAATTTTAAAGTTAATAATAATTGGTAAAATGGAACCATATAGTTATGAATATCTTATTTCATTTTAATTCAAAAATTTTCAAATAAACAAAATCTTTCTTGTTTTAATTTAATATTCTATTCATTTTCTGGTTAATGAATTCAATAATTTTTAAGCTTATTCAATTAACACCTTTGATTGGTTAACTTATAATTACCTAAGCTTCATAACCAGATGGCGCCCTCTTGTGTATGTTTTGTGTTTTATGAAACCTTTATCCATTACTTTATAAATTAGACAACTGCAGAACCGATACCTACGACCTGAACTTTAAAAATTTGTAAGATAGAGCTAAATCTCAAGCTGTGGCAAATATTTTTGAGTTTCTTTGATACAGTAAGTATGACTAATTATTTATAATTTTTATAGTTTATTGTTTATTTAGACCGGCTGAAAAAGCGTGTTTCAATGTCCAAGAGAAATAAAATAGGATTGTAAATAAAACAAATAACGAAAATTTGGCAACCGAAATATTACCAATACCAGTATATGCAAAGTGTGCAAGAGTAATCGCAACAGATAAAAAACTACATTTTATCACTAAAGGCTTATACACTGGTAACGACAACATTGCTCTTGTTTATAAACTCCGAATTTACATCCGGTTACTAAACAAAGGTGTTCGAAACCCCTATAAACTGCTTTGTAAACTGTGTTGCAGGTTTATTTATTTTAATGCTATGTCATATTTTATTAAAAATATTTTTATTAAAAAATATATTTAAAGAAGGTGCGTTGTTATTTTTCGACATATCATCATCACATTTGACAGAATAGTTGCAATGGTTTATAATTTTGGTATAATGGAATGACAAAATAATCAAACATTTGATCGCTCTTTGTATTATTAAATACGTATTACAAATGAAATAGTAATCCACTTTGTGAATATTTGTTAAGTAGCAAGAGTAAGAGAGAGAGCAACTACTCGACACGATGTGTCAAACAGAAAAGAAGTTCTACGAAAGTAGCACTTACTACGTCACCACGTTCCCGTTACGTAGCCTAAACGTAACCGAAACGTAGCTGGACAAGTTCCAGAGAAGTTACTACAACGTATCTGCTACCCAAAAATTGTTCCCCATTTTGGTTCCAGGCACGTAATGAAACCGTAGCAATTACGTGCTTGTGACTAGTGGCAAAACCTTAATAGTTCCACCTGTAGTTGCTGATTCATAGCGAAGACTAAAAATGCTGCTTGAGATATAACGATGCCTTAAAGTCGCAATTAATTAAGGATGTATTAATAACTTACATCATAATAATGAAAAAATCTTTAAAAATATTGAATTAAAAACATTTTCCGGAAGTGACATCAAGTTTTGTGTTTTAAACATACCCTGCGACCTAAACTATACAGTTCGTAACAATCGTTTTTATCGTGGAAATAAGTTGTATAGTTAATTCATTTTGATAGTTACATCTGATAAAAAAAACTAACTTTGCTTCAATAATATACTTTATTTACTTCGAATACAAGTTTCAATTATTACTCGGAAGTAGGTCCAAAAATTCGAAAAGGTCGTTCCAGTCTATTTCATAAAATCGAGAGGTGGTTACATGGAAAACAACACATTTTGAAAATGCATATGAAGTACCATCATTCTTTTTCCATAAAACCGTATAAGGAAAATTAAATACGACATTCTTCTTTGCAACTATCCCAGAAATGCCGAGACCACAAGCTTCTTCTTCAACTGCCGAATGTTTGTCATTTAACTTTTTTATACATGAACCTGCTACTTGACCTGTGTACAAATACGGGTGCTTTTTTAAGTTTGACGTTAAAGTTGTTAGTGTAAGGTTCATTGTGAACAATCCGGAAACATATCTAACCCTGCTTTTGTACTTTTGCAACTAAAGCTGGGTTCGGCAATTACATCCAACTAATCTGATTTTTCGAGTAGCTATAGCAACCATTATTAAGACAATCGTCTCCCTAGTTACTCGAGCAATCAGATTAATTTGATGCAATTGCCAAACTCAGCTAAATACTCATATATAGATGACAATATTTTGGTCAAATATGGCTTTGACACTTGATATTACCAAATTCAGGTTAATATGTTTTGCAGTATGTTCATAACGAATATTTCACAGCCAACTTCGACGTCAAATAAAAGAATTCTTAAAAACTAGTACTTAGAAGAAAGGTACTAAAATGAGAAATGATATTTATAAATATACTTACCCCATGTTATGTTGAAGTCATATCTTTCGAGGTCGCCTGTAGGTATATGGTGAACATTCTCTATACAACAAGGTCACAAATAATCATTTTTTCAATAGTAAAAAAAGAGTTACGAATACTCACTCATATTGGAGTTCTGGAGTCCATAGGCTGCCACAGCTAGGATTAATAGAAACACCGCAGTTTTGAAAGCCATTGCGGTAAAAGTAGTAGTCATATGTCGCTGGTGCCTTAAATACAAGAAAATTGATAAATCGTGCACATAAAACAATTTTTTAACGATTTCATGGTGTGTTTACTGCGTTTTTATCAAGAGTTTCTATTACTACAATTCATTTAGTAGTTTCGAAACACGTATCTGTTGCAATATCGTTCTATATTTTTATTAGTAAGATATTTTCATTGATTAGCATAAATTCTTTATAACATTTCTACAGCTACGAAACTGGTTTTTAACAATTATTTGAGACAATATGAAACACACATTTATAAAGTCCTACAAACTAGGAATGGATATGCAACGCTTAGCGGTCGCTAATAGTTAGAACATCTAAAGGGACACGCAGTAACGTCCGCTGAGTCCAGAAATGATCAGAACAGTATTTATGGACTTTGAAGAACAATTCACAGATCATTCAGGGCAATAACAAACTTGCTGTACTGGTAATAAGTACAGGTAACCCTTCATCAAAATTTAGCGTCACAGTTAATGCAAATTCTTAAAGTCCTAACATTTCAGAAGCGTCAATATTGCAATGAAATGAAAAAACAAAAATATCCAAACATTTTTTTCAGATTTAATAACAAAATATATAGGACGTGAGATAATGAGCGCATTTATCGAACTTCAGCGCTGCAGCGACATAGCTTTTCGAGAATTTCTGGACCATTTCTCAAACGTCAACTCTTGAAGCATTTTGCCTGCTCAAGCGAATCTGAGCATTTTTTGCTGCAAGTGAGCGATTTACGACAGTTGTAAACAGAATTCCAATTGCAGCACTGCCTCTATTCTATTCATGCTAAAAGTATTCCCAAAATTTGTCCAACGAATATGTACTACTATTGGTTTCATAATGATCTAGAACAAGGCAAATATGATGCTATTTTTGATTATTTTATCCTATGAATTTACACTGAAAAAAAATAGCATCATGTTAGCCTTGCTATCCTAGATCAATATGAAATCAATAGTACAATTGTAACACATTCAAATTTTCAATTTTATAGTAATGTAATTTTATACGCATACATAGCAAATAATCTTAGTTCGGCCCCGTGTATTTCAATACATATTAGTTGAGTTAAAAATCTGCAGACCTTAGTTTATTTCAAATTATACTTTCTTAAAATGGTGGGGGTTACCCTAAAATGTTTTCGTCTAAACGACATTCTTACTGGAATAAAATTACAGATAATATTGCTTCTAAAAGCAACATGTTGGCGTCTTTCTAACCGTTAAAGTTCAGTTCAAGATATTCCCATAGTTATAAAAGTAATTTCGTAGAAAAGAACCTTGATAAAATTTAATTTATAAATATCTTAAACTAATACCGCTTCCTTACAAAGGATTTCAGTTCCTAAAATCTATCTAGTTTTTATTTATGACTTCCTGTTCGTGAATATCGACATGGTGCATAAACACATTTTCGCGAGTGCAGACGTATAAAAACACATTGAAGCCACGTGTAAATTGGTGGTGAAGTCCCCTGAAATGTTCTCGAAGTTTCTTTTTACTCGTCGGTTCTCCCATGGGCCGAAGAGGTATCAACTCTTCTCGGATAGGCCAGTTTTAGTTAAGGAGTCCAAGTTAAGCTTTTTTCGAATTACTAAGTTAAAACGAATGTTACAGTGTTTTAGTAATAAACAGAATAGTTTTGGATGAATTATGATTTAAAAATCCCTCAAGAAACTACCAGGGTTAATTATGTCTGAAACTAAAACTCAAACTGTCGCGATCCAGTTTGTAAAAATAATTTGGAACACCGTACAAAAGGGTGTCGTACTTAAACCTAATAATAAAGTTAGTACTATTTTAGCCTGATACACTTTCAAGTGTTGTTGATAATTTTAAATAACTAACAAAAGTTATTGTTGAACTTATATGGTTTTTTTTTTGTTTTTTTTTTTTATTAAAAGAAACTTATAGTGAAATTAGAATTACGAGATAATTATAGTGATATTCAGTTCGTTGACTTTAAGTAAAAGAAAATGGTATTAGCTATTAAAACTTTCCAATTTCTTCTTGTATCTACGGATTGTGGGAGTGTTTTGCTTTTAGAGATAGACGTGACATGGTTATCATCATTTTGATGTTGTTTTGTTAGAGGCTTGGACAATTACTACATTCTAATGTATCAAGGAGTAAGTTGATGTTATGACTTGTGTATTATGATTATGTAATTTGTTTGCGAATTGTCTAATTATATTTTTTCACTAAGGATCCTTTAAGAAAACAGTATTATTTTTTGTTCTTGTGGCTTTTCTATGTGAAAATAATTCATTATCTTTTTCTACGAATAAATGAGAATTTAAATCAATTACTACTGATAATGTTGAACCATTCACTTGTGAAAGTCTTTAATGTATCCTAACTATTTTAACATTAACATAACCAAACATGAATATTAATTGAATTTAATCAATATTGCCAGTATCCGTTTCTGTTTTCGAATGCTGACGTTAAAGACTATCAAATCAGATGGCGCCCATATACTTTTTTATTGTGTCTATTTCCTGTTATTTTTTCTTTACAATTAGCAAGTTATAAAAATTAGACCTACGCCTGAACTACAATTTGATATAAGAAATCTCAAACGTAGAAACATTACAGTAAGTATTTGTTTATGAGCTTTACAGTAAGCATTCAGTATTCAGAATAATTTTGTGTAAGTAAAACTTAATGTTTCATTGACGCCTGATTGTGGGGCTTTTGTGTTAAGCAATCAATAATGTTCCACAATGCGATGGTTATTTCATAATAACTTACATTTCTTGTAGGCTGATTTCTTCTGGGAAGTGTTTCTACTGCATGCCTTTCTTCAATAATATGCACGTTAGCAGTTTTATTAGATAGATATTCTACATTATTATTTGAGATTTGCTGTCAAATTGAAGCTGCTGTAGATTTCCTAGTTAAAAGGTTGACGTAGTTCAGTCAACATAAAACGCTGTACCATTCGATGCGTCTCATCGAGTTGAACAATAGTGTGCATAAGAAAAATTTGGGGAGAGCAGTAGTTTTCGAGATAATCGCCAAAAACCTTTTTTGGAAGGGAGCCATAGACTTCCATCTTAATTCCATCACCCTATCTGAAAATGTATGTTTTGATGCGCATGCGACTTAACCTAACCTAACCTAACCTAACCTAACCTAACCTAACCTAACCTAACCTAACCTAACCTAACCTAACCTAACCTAACCTAACCTAACCTAACCTAACCAAACCTATCCAAAATTAAATTAAAATACGTATGAGTTGATAAACAACGCAAACCTAAATTAAATCTAAGAAAGGTTATGCTAGGTCAGGTTAAGTTATAAGTTCTGTGGTAGGTTAGGTTGTAGGCTAAGTTATACGTTAGGTTACGTTATAGGTTAGGTTATGGGTTATGCTGTAGGTTAGGTTATAGGATAGGTTAAAGGTTAGGTTCTAGAATAGGTTATAGGTAAGGTTAGGTTAGGTTCACCAAAACAGTTTTTGGTTATTATCTCGAAAATTACTGCTTCTTCCCAAATTTCACTATGGCCACTCGATGAGAGGCATCGAATGGTATACATGTAGCATGTGTTGCTGCGGGTGATCGACCTAATCTAAAGTGTTACTCAACTAATTTGCAAGTACTTATTACAGTAAAGGAAAGGCTTTTTCTAACCTTAAGATAAGTAAAAAGCTAAATACAACAGGTTATTTTTATAAATTTATTTTTTAAAAAACTATTTAAGTATTCATATTGTGTATTACTAATACTATTAATACTGTCTGTAACATGTTTGAATGGGCGTTTAACTATCCTGACTGTATTGTGATGAGAACTTCTATTGGCGGGCTCAACAACAACTGCGTTGAAAAAACCAATTTGATGAAAACATAACGTGCGATGCGACAACGCAAAATCGTGCAAATCGCAGTGTTTAGTTCTCCATAAGTACTGTAGTGTTCTGACTACTTATATGTTATCTCTTGTATAAGATAATAAAACACATGTACTAACTTCTATGAGATATTTATTTATTTTCTTGTTGTTGATTACTGTTTTCATGGCAATCACTTAGCATGCAAAGCCTTCTTGAGGTAATATAGATGTAATGACTGATTTTATGATGCATATCATTACATTACACTCCGGATAAAAAAAGGCTGAACATGTACCAAAAGACATGAGCCGTGAGTCAAAAGGGCATTTAATGCATTCCTCAACAAAAAATAGCATACATTAATGTCGTACTTGTATGTATTGGCATGTTTAATGTATACTAGCTACAAAAAAATTGAGGTGGTTTGCATCTTTTCAATGGTTCCTTAATGCTAAGACAATAAAACTTATGCTAATAATTAGGTGCTAATAATCAAAGAATTGAAAGGCCTTTGCTGCTGATAGCTAAGGGACATCAATTGCTTAGGGCCAGACGTGTTGCTGATTGCAAGGTGATGTCGCAAACTTAACCTAATTAAAATAAACTTGATGTACAGGAATCACTTGTTAGGACGTTCTGTAATTCTTATTAGAAATAAAGAAATAAAATTTAGGAACGTGAACAAAACCAAGGAACAACATAATAAGTGCTTCGTGAACAAGTGATGCTTGCGTTACGATTTATTTGTTGTAACTTTTAAAATTAAAAATAACTATGTTAATGTAATCTAAAAGCGTTAGCCTAAGTAGTAAGTTTGTGGTCAACATTGATAAATGTAGTTATATTCATTTTATCCGTAGGAATGGAAGAAATGGGGTTGTACTCATAAAACAGAGGCAGCATTCATAGCATTGTCCTAAGATTGCAGGAAGTACTAGGTGAAATTGCCTGTTGGAGAGTATGATTGAATCTTCTTGTATCCTGTTATTTGAGGAGAATGAACACTTGAAGCTTAATCCGGTAGCACATATATTTTTGAGGTCCAAATGCTATTAAGGATTGATTAGTTGAACGTTATCAATATATGATATCACGTAATGTCGAGTTAACAAGGCTCACATGGCAAAATATAAGTCACTACTGTTATTTTTGCACTTGCGTTTATGGTGTATAACTTGAAAGTTACACATGCACAGGAAACTGCACATAATGCCAAAGTTTATTAGCGAAATGGATTTTGCTATTATGATAAGATAATTTGAGTTCGGTCAATAGCAGTTGTGCTGTTGTAATTTTTTCGGTTAGCAAAAAGTCGAATGTTTGCATTGTTTTAATTACGAGATAATAAGGCTGTTTAATCGCGTGACCTTTGCATAAAATTTCGCGTTTTGACATAACAAAATTTTGTTGGTTAAGGTTGTTGCAAAGTTCGTTGATGGTTATCCGAGAAAACAAACTAAACATCAAAATTAAATAAAGAAAAAAGATATTAATCCTGTTATATCCAAGAACAATCTCTTCTTATGGCATCGTTCCAATGGCGAAACGAGAGATGTCGGCATCGTTGTGTCCGAGAATTGCTGAAGACATGTTTCAGGAGCTGTTACTATGGGTGTCGTAGTTTTTGGTTCTTGAGGAACGTTATTGATGTGATCTCCATCAGGAACTGGAGGTGTTGTAGCTTGTAGATTCCAGGAATGTTTTACTGGATCCAAGGGAGTCTTCGTAGAAGATGCGGCGGTTGATATCCCCAAACCGTCGGCCTTCGGAAGCTCTTGCAATTTCTGATTTAGAACACATTGGTAAGGATTCAATATGCTTTTTAGCTGTATCCTAATTGACTGTGATGTTTGTTTAATGTATGTAGGAGATTGTGATTCTGTTTGGTTGTGAAATAAATGTACTTTTGGAATTAAATCATTTGTGATAGTTTCTGTAATGGAAGTATTAACCTGCGAAACGTGCTTTTCAATAATTGTATGGTCAGGTTTATCAACACAGAAAGTATTAGTGGATGCATGTGTATCTGAAAGAACATTGCATTGATAAATGACGTTTTGAGTATTGTCACTTAATTGGGGGTAGGATCCTGAATTTGTGACGGATCTTGCGATATTTGATTACAGTTTGTGTTTATGAAATTACAGGGATAATTGATTTCGTTTTTAAATAGGTTAACTAGGCCAAAAAATTCAGGTGAATCATTTTGCTGTAACCAGAAGTCTGTAATCTCTTTGGGAGATAGTATTTGATTTTGGTTTTGGGTTGAATGGAGGAGGTTTCTCCACAAAAGTACCTAAGTAGTATTTTAATAGTTCGTTGATGAACGTGGTGTATGGTTCGAATGAAGTTTATTGTTATCAATAAACCTGATAAGATTCGAATGTAGTTGTAAAATGTTATATGGCAAGTTATGAATTAGGACATTATATCTTTGAATCTCGTTCTCAATATGTAGGAAGTCAAAGTATCTATCGATTAAGGCTATTGACATATGTACATGCGAACTGTCAAAAATCGGAAATTTTACTAAATTTGCTAACTTTGCCATATTGAAACTTAACCAATATAATATAGTTTACTTATCTTATTTAAATGATAAAAAAAGGATATTTATAAACTTCTGAAAGTCGACTGCTTGCGTGAGATAATCAACCAATTCAAGGAACTCCAGGTTGCAGGTTGCGTTTGCCGGCAGAGACAGAAAACCAGAGCAATGGAATATTGAAGATATGGTGTTGATTATCTAAGTTCTTCTTACGGGGTCACCAATGTAGTGTTTTGATGGTTATATGTTATCTCTTGTAGAAGATAATAAAACACAGGTAGTAACTTCTATGAGATATTTATTTATTTTCTTGTTGTTGATTACTGTTGTCATGGCAATCACTTAGCATGAAATGCCTTCTTGAGGTAATATAGATGTAATGACTGATTTTATGATGCATATCAGTAGGGAAGGAATGGGGTTTCTGCGACCTCCTCCCTCCACTTTCTGCCAAGGTCATGCTTCAAGCTTAAGTTTTCTGGCGAGGTCATGCTTCAAGGCTAAATTTTCTGTCGAGGTCATGCTTCAAGGTTAGATTTACTTCTGCTGAGGTTAAGGTAATAAATAAAAATTAAAGAATAAACATTTATTAGAAATAAAGTTGCATAAACATTTATTAGAAATATATTATAAATACATTATTATAGATCATCCAAATCAATATCGCTATAGTTACTATAGTTACTACATAATACTTTCTTAATACGCTTTCTAATCAATATATGTCGAGGTTTACATACAGCAATAGGCGTATCTTTTTTGCCAATAACATTAGTTAATATTTCACCATCAACCCCCTTTTTCTTGCGACAATAATTTAACCATTCACAAGCAGATTCGGCTAGTAAATCATGAATACCCTCTTAATCAATATTGATATATGGGCGACTCCCATTCCCAAGTCTGCCGTAGAAATTCTTGGATAATACCTTTGGCATCACAACTTTTAGTTCTTAATTAAAAGAAGGTATGTTTACTTAAGTCGATGAAAGACTGACTACACTAGGTTCGAGACGTCTTTTATACTTACTACGTACTTTTTTTTTACTGGTAGCATCATTGGTCAAGGCCTTTTGCAATCATGAATTAAATAAAAATTAAAGAATAAAAATTTATTAGAAATAAAGTTGCATAAACATTTATTAGAAATAAAGCTGCATAAACATTTAGTTACTTGTTTTGCAACGTGCACAATTGATTTTTAAAAGTGGTGGTCCATCTAGAACGTCGCCCTGCTTAGGAAAGTGAACAGTGCAGTATTGATATTCTTGCAGTTCCTTTTGTAGATATTTCGGCAGTTGATGGAAATGTCATGCTATAGCATGTACACAATATCGTTTCAGGAAATCAATAGGTAATTGTGTAATATCATCGAGAGATAAAAGTAGATTATTCATCGTAATTCGTTGATAGATCAACACCGTACAACCGCACGTTAAAAACTAACTCTAAAGGATTCACTTTATTCGTTTTAATGTATGCGAGCAGCGCATAGATGTTAAATCTCATGTCAAATCTGTTATGGTTAAATCTCAGCTTGAACTATGTGTTCTCAGTCAAATGCATCCTGTTTTTATACTGTACGCAGTGTGGGAATTAAATCAGTGTCATTGCTCTTCACCGTCACACCCTGATTTGGCCGATGTGGCCATAATTAACTATTTTTTTCAAATATTTGTAAATTTATTTTAAATGACTAAATGCGCACCAAAAAATTATAAACAACAAATGTATTCTTTTATAATACCATAATATCACGGTATTATAAACAATAAAAATTTATTCTTTTAGAAATTCTCAATATTAGTTAAACAGAAATATGCTCGTGTGAAAGTTAAATGCAATTAACCAAGCGGATCAAAGAACGGGTAAATTAAAAATCGCAATTAGCTTTGCAACTCGAGGGGTAGTGTTAACACATGTGGGTATATGAGAATTCAATTTGCTTTAAAGAACTTCGTGAGAAAGTTAAATGTAATTAATGCGGGTCCAAGACATCAACATGATAAATTGACTTTGCAATTATCATTTATAAGTAAAGTGAACTTATTTGTTTTTTAACCAGTCATTTGAAAAAGACAACCGTGAGAGCTTACTGTACAATTAACCAAGGGGGATACTAAAGTAAATTTTTATGTTTTACATATAAGAGTTGCAATAACATAAACCGTTGTAGTGCAGTTGCTTGTAATAAAATGTGATATGTTTACTGTTGCTTCTCTGTAATACTTAAATTACTTTATTAGTGTTGAATACATGCAATATGATGTGAGTGGGAGTATTCAGCAAACTACAGCTGCAGCGCCACAGTTTAGAAACTCCCTGAACGGTTCGTCATACGTCAATTCTTGAAGCACTTTGCTTAAGCATTCCACCAATGTTCAAACGTATTTATTTCTCGCTGCAAGTGAGCATGGTTTACGACAGCTGTAAACAGAAACCGGTTTTGTTTTGAAGTTTACGTATTTATTTTATTCGTGACTACAAAATATGAAAAAGTTATCCAAAATTGCGACTAAAGTTCGAGAGCGAGCTCTTTGAAGTTAATTTCGTATTTATTTTTATTTGCGATTATTTGTCAAACTGAAGCTGCTTTAGAAATCTTGCTTAAAAGGTCGATGAAGGCTATAGTCTGTGTTACGAACAGATAGAGTAATAATTTAAAATGGGTGGAGCTTCGTGAAGAAACCTGTTTCACACTGCAAGGACATTTTATTTAATTATTGCGTTAACAGATGTCACTTTCAGGATTATTTTAATTAAAAAAAATTGCATTAATTTATTTAGCATTTATTATTACAACGCTGAATAAATATTGACTGCATAATTTGTAACTAAATGATGATATTTATTAACTAAAACGATGATTTATTAAAAAATCAACTCGGAGCTGCATAATATGATGAATGAACTTAACCTTACTTTGGCATCTTGTACTAGTTATAAAAAAATTTAATTTGTAATAAATACATCCAGGATTTATTGTAATAAATAATTAACGTCTTAATTACAAACAAATTGAATTTGGATGGTTCTGCATTAAACGTGCAATACTGTAGTATGCAGATAATGCATACTAGGATATAGTCCATAATACTGTACGTGCAACTACTAGGCTCGAAAACGCAATTTTTGCAAAAATTGACCTATACTAATTCTGCATTAGACTGGCGATATAGGTATAAATAAATAACAAGAGCAAAGGAACTTTATTATTCCATTACATTTATCAAAAATTCAAAATGATAATTACAAATAACTGAAACAATTTATAGTAGACATAATTGTGTAGCTCTACATATAGTTGCAAAAATTCTATAATTCTGTTAAAAATACAGCACAATGAACACAAAACAATAAAATCTTTATTCGATAATAATTGTGTTTGTTTGATAATAATTTGTCGTTATATTACAATAATGTACATAAATAAAAAATATTTTAACGTAATATTGTAATGGTGGTATCAACCCATACTTTTTCCACCGTATGATTTGCGTTGATCCATGTTTCATCTAAATAGTAAATTGTTTTACCAGCAGCTCAAAATCCTTTTATTTGTCTTAAATTTTTTCGCCTCCATGCAAGTATCTCCTCTGTCTCTTGAATTAAGCTACATTGCTTTCTTGTTGACCACCTGCAGAAGATAAGTTGTAGTAAAATTAAAATATATAAGAACAAAAATTAGTACTAACCAAAAACCCTTTGTTTAAACAATCTGTAAAGTATACTTCGTGATATTATTATACCGAATTCTTCATTGCTAGATAGTGCAGTATGTATTTTGTCCAAGGTAGGTGGTTCATTACAAAAATAAAATGAATGTACTAAGCGTCTTGAATCACTCTTCATTCCATCACATACATTACCCAAAATAGTTCTGTTGCGATGATAATGCTTTGGTTCTTGGAATGTTGATTCACTTTGATATTCTTTGAGTACTCTGAACACGCTAGCCACATTTACGCCTGTAATAAAAAATATAAAATATGGTATAGTAATGACATTTGCTTAAAAACATTATAATATGGATACCTGCGGCTCTACCAGTAAATTCAACACATTGTGTCTTCGAAGCGTCTAAGTTATCTTCACTGTAACTTTTGAAAATATTTCTAATGGTAGTTTTGTAATCAACTGCAAAATGTCTTGAAATCCGTTTTTAGGGGGGCGACAAAACCATATTTTCCTCGGTTATATTCAATATAATTACCTACAATACACAATTGGTTTACATCAAATAAATAAATAAATTATTAAGTAAAACAAATTTTAATTATATGTTTACATACCGAGTTCAAACGCCAACAAGAACGAGATTGTCTTGAAAAAGACAGTTTTTTGAAAAATAAGAGACGAGCAATGATAAAACAACCAATAATAACACCAGGATCAAACGTAATAACAAGTAGAAGTTAGGTTACAGGCATCCGTCAAGATGTTTTACGCATCTCACAATTATCGATGTTGCTATTTATTTATTTGTTACTAATATGCGTATTGTTTTCTATTGAATTATGATATACGACATTGGTATAATATAATATATTACAGACTGTTTGCTGTCTAAACAAAAACTGACATTAATTGCTTTAATTTGTAATCTAATAAAAGAATTCATTGTTTTCACCACAATATGCGGCAACTTTTAGTACAAACTGGCAATTCTGTATGAACTGCATCCAATTATCTCATACTTTTTTATTGGTTTATAGGTTGTGTTATATTTTCTAGTAGAAAACTGTCCTACCAATTATACAACAACTTTTTAAATACCCGCTCTTAAGTGGGCGTTTTATTTATTCTATCTGTTCGCGAACTGGACTATAGTAACATTTAAAGCGGTGCAGAAAAGCGCGTGAATGCAGTGCTTTATTTTCCTGAGTGCGCCGTTATTTGATTAAAATGGATCGATTAGAAATGAATGGAAAGCGTCATTTTGAATTATCTTATCCGTCATTATCATTAGGCCTTTGTCCCACTAGTAACATAATAATTATTTATATTACTAGTGTGATAAAGGCATCATTATACCAGTGCGAAATCACACGCCTTTATTCCAGGTGTATCATGCAACATTTTATTTACGTTTCTGCCTCATTATGTCATTTATTTGATCATCTTCAGTAATGAAGTTCATTAGCTAACTCAAATGAATAACATAATGGCTTCCTATCCAAGCAGTCGTAGATAAATAATTATTATCTTTTGGGACAAAATTCATGAAGTGGATCTCGTATTTATCAGTGGTACGCGTCAGTGGTCGCGTCGTGTCCGTGAATTTGTAACGGTACATTTTTCACCGGCATTCAGTACGTAAAATTTTACAGTTATATGTATTAAAAAACCTAAAGTTCGGTCCTGTAAGACTGCGTTTTATTTAAAATAAAATTTTGCCATGTAAATATTTCCTATAAATTAAAACATTTCCGTCTATATTCTGGGAATATGTTAGCAAGGGATCAATCTTTCTTTGTTAAAAGGTGACTTTGGTACACGTGTTTGAAATTTAAAACGGGTTGACGCGTAGTAATTTCGGCTAGACAACATATGGATGGGTTGTTTGCGCGTTTTCTTGCACCAATTCCCTCGTTATTTTCTGAGTACTACTTTTTATTCCTTTAGGTCGAAACTTAAAAAAAACGAAAAAAATTGCAGAATGCTAGTTAAAAAACTTCCTTACGGACCAATAAAATGCACTACGCCGCGGATGATCAGGGTCACTTAGGTTGGCATCCTTCGCGCCTCGATAGAGTAGCGTCAGGCACTTGCTTCCGGCCTGTGCTTCGAGTCAGACAACCTTGGCCAGTTCTTCTAGTAATGAAGATCGATATTATTGAATTTTCGTTTTAGTTCAAGTAATTAAAAATACAGTGCCGCTACAGTTTAGTGTAATTATGTGCCCTGACCTCGGCGGGGTGCAGTTCTTATAAATTTTGTTATGTGGATTAATCAAAATGTGTTTGAGAAACTCTTTCGTTAAACTTTATGAAAAACCAGTTGACTTGGTCAATGTTATCGATTTTCCGTTTGTTAGTAAGATTTTGGAAATGATGCAATTTCCAAATCCAGTTCCGTACCGTTCATTTCATTTTTGTTGTGAGTGAAATTTTTGGAAGCAATTTATGTTTGACAAATCTCGCTTGAAAGCTTTGTTACTACCGTTTTGTTAATAAACAACTGGGGTTGTTTTATCGTTAAGACAATCACTTCTTGCTGTTTGTGTTCAAAGTTAGCACAGTTTTGGTTAATGAGAACTTTATAGATTGATCTATAAAAATAAAGACAGTTTCCAGTTCTCCTGTATTTAAAGTTAATAATTAGTGCTTTACGGAACTTCATTTGTATGCTACGATTGTTTAATTCTGGGCATTACTGAAAATGGTTTGTGGAATTATTTGGGCAACCAGCCGTATTTGAAACAAATTTTATCCTTGGGACCTGCTACCGCTACGTATTAATTAGAATGCAGTTAAAGTCAATGTTGGTTTTGAAGAATAAAGGCAACCTTCCAATTTCTAATGGTTTTGATGCAGCATGTTTTTCGTCAGGTTAATGCGGATAGAAAATTAAGGTATTGTACTTTTTAGAAAATAGTTTTTTATTGTAATTTAGCTTATGAATCCTTTATGTAAGGAATTTTGTGATTTTTTTGTCTTTAGGAAGAGAGCTCTCATTAGCATGTAAAATTCAATTCATTATTAGTGCTAATGAATTTCAGAATAATTAATTTCGACAATACTTAGATTAATCGAATTTACGTAATATCCTTCAGATATTTGTTTTTTAATTTGCAATTTAGTTAAGTAAAATAATTTCAACAATCAATTAAGTTTTTGATGAATAATTTTGGTTTATCAATATCATGTAAATTTGTTCTTTTTGGTCAATTAACGTCTTGTGTAAATCTTATTGAGTTGTTTGAAGTTAAATGTATTTCAGAGCAGTTAAATTATTATTTTTTTGAACTTTGATCTTTATGTGTAATAAACCTATGTTGTGTGTTTTATTATTTCTGTGTATTGTTATTCTTATTTTTTTATTGTTTAATAAATGTTTTCAGTTTATTTTGAGGATCTAAAAAACGGAACCATAAAATTATGAACATATCATTTTATTTTTATTCCAAAATTTTAAAACATAAACAAATTTTTTTGTTTTCAATCTAGTATTTAATTCATTTTCTGGTTAATGGATCTTTTTATTTTTTTTAAAGCTTATTCAATTAACATCTTTGATTGTTTATACTAATAAACAATTTTAAGCTTCATAATCAGATGGCGCCCTTTTTGAGTTATTACTTGTGTTCTGAAACCTTTATCTACTCCTTTTTATAATTTATACAACTGTGGAACCAATATACCTACGACCTGAATACTAAATTTGTAAGAGAGAGCTAAATCTCAAGCTGTGGCGAATATTTTGAGTATTGTATGATAAAGTAAGTATGAATAATTTTATTGTTTTTATAGTTTTTTAGTCCGACAAAAAAAGGAAGTTTCAAATTTTAGCAACAATAGGCATAAATGCAAGAGCGCATCAGCTGTTTGGACACAAATGTAGTCAAGTCTTATTGATAAATGCTCCGAATAGATGGTAGCGTACTTACGTGACGTGACAAAAATTGTTGTAATTTCCTAGAAAATTTGGATCGGAAAAATTCTTTTTCAGCAATGTTTTGATAAATGCGTAGAGAATATAAATTAATTAGAAAAACGTTCCAACTCGATTAAGAAGTCATAAATAATTGAATTTGTTTATTATAAATCCATTATTGTTTATAAGAATACCATGTTAGATAAAAAATATGTACTTGATATTAATCTGAATTCCTTTATGTAGAGATTTGCCGAATAATTTTGATTTTAATGTTTTAGTAGCTTAAAAAATAAATTTTTCCAAAGTTGTTATACAAAAATGTTGTTGTTAATAACTTTTGGAAAATCAAGAATTTTATCAAATCAATTAATTAAGGGTCAGGTTACTATCATTAAATGACAGGAAAATTCATATTAACATATAATATCGTACCACTAATAAATACGGGGTCTACTTCACGAATTTTGTCTCTTTAGTAAAGTATTCTTAGTAAATAGGCAACTGCAGGCAAACTTTAGTGGGATTGAAACATAATACAGCTGAATTACTTAGAAAACGTAAATAAAGCCGAATTATCGTAATATACGCCACGTCAAGTAACTATAAAAAGTAAAAAAGTTCTTTAAAAAAGACCAGCTAGCAAACTTATCTCTAATTAGGGTGGCATGATCGGATTGTAGTATACTTAATTTAATTTAATTTTTTAATTTAATGCAATTTAAAAAAATGTATTAGTCCTACATTATATTAATTATTCAAGCTAATAATATGCTACAAATATAAAAATTACAATACACCAAGCCAACACAGTTACACAAATTGACATAATACTATTATTTATTAGCACATACTGTCTTTTGTTTGTTTTTTGTTTGCCTTTTGTAGGTGACATCACTATGATGTTTACAATATGTTGTGAGGCCTTAGTTATATAGGTGGTGTTGACCTTGCGATCACCCAATGCATATCGACATTATTTGAATAATTTTGTTGCTGTACAACCCAACTGTACGTACGTCCCAATCGTTACTATGAACTATTATAGCAATGAACTTAGTTAAGGATATGGATTTGTACCGTGGTCGTATACCTATAAGGCTAAACTAATATAAGGATGAAATAAATAGGAGATTAGTAAAAGTTTCAGAAGTTTATTGTAAAATACCTGACAATATTGTTTCGACATGTCATTATCAAAGGTAATAGGAATATAAACAAACACATCGCTAAGGTAGATACAAAAAATACGTAACTAGATAAAAAGATAAAAATAATAAGGATTAAATATCTAACAGTTGTAAAAACGGAGTATTACTGAGCTCAATCTGTTCATTCATGAAAAATACATATAAGGATGTTTCAACTTTTGAATAAATTAAGGATGTATTAATAACTTACATCTTAATAATGAAAGTATCTTTAAAAATATTCTGGATTTTCCGGAAGTGACACCAAAATTTGTGTTTAAAAGACACCCTGCGACCTAAACCGTATTTACTCTTAACAATCTTTTTTATCGTGGGAATAAGTTGTATAGTTATATTTATTTTAACAGTTACACCTGATAAAAAACTAAATTTGCTTCAATAAAATACTTTATTTACTTATAAATACAAGTTTTAATGATTCGGAAGTAGGTTCAAGAATTCCATTATGGGGTCTATTCTGTAACTAACCGTTCACGAATGGCGCCGTTCGTGAACGGCGATCGTTAGCGACTTTCTCAGCGGCTACTTCAACGAGAATTGACAGATAGGTTATTCTGTAACACCAATCGTTGAGCTATGCGCACTCTCAACGATTGTCTAGAGTTTTCTAAAAAGGTAATACATCTTTGACGTTAATATAGATACAGTTTCACCCTTTTAAGTATATAGAGCGCATGTCATATTTATTATTTCTGGAAAACGCGCCAATTTTATAAAAATGTCTCAGTTTTGAATTGATTTCAAAAGAGCTGAGATTATATGGAGGATAGGAAAAAGTCTAATCAAAAAACCACAAGGCATCGATATGATGTTCTTGGAGGAATATTATTAATAATAGTAAAAGTATCAGTTAGTTCTTTGTTTGAATTGGTTTTTATGAAATAAATTAATTACAACTAATATTTATTTATTAATTATTTATTTAATGTGTAGTTTCACTTTTGGGTATGCAATTAAAGTTAGTTTAGTTTAAACGTATGTTTCGACCCGTTTTGGATCTTCGTCAGGAGTTTACTAACATTAACATAATAACTTCTAGCGAATCTTAATACATTAATTGACAACTTAAAGTAGTTGTATGTTAAAGTTGATCTAATCCTGACGAAGTGATTAAAATATAGGTTTTAACTAAACTTACAAACTTTAATGGCATACCCAAAAGTGAAAAAACACAAAAGAAATAAATTAATTACATATAAGTTTATTACGATATCTTCGGCAAGTTTAATAGGTGCTGGAAATATTTTTTACTAATTCTCAATTACTTCAAGAATATAAAAATATGAGTACCTATAATTATTTTTTTCTTCAAACGTAAAATAATTATGTCATAATTTGACTGAGGTGGCTGCGGAGAAATGCAACTTTTCCGCCGGCGACAGTTTTACTTTTCCTTTTCCCTCCATGGAGGGAAAAGTGTTGTTATGGAAACGCTAAAATAATAACACACAACAATGAAAATACAAATTTAAACGTCATTTTTATTTGTCAAACTAATATTAAACGTGCAATTTGTCAATGTTGCATTTTGAAAATTAAAACCATGCAGTAGGTACTGTAGAAGTCTGTGCAGACGAAGTTAAATTTTCTGCAATCAAGTGAGATGCTGATGGTTCAATAAGATTTGTCTTGCTGACACTAGGTGTTATAACTTCATTCAAGTTTAATATTTTACTTGCATTATCATTTTTATTTCGCAGCGACCCCTCTATGTAGCCTTCCGCTACACTACTTGATTTCCAGCCCCCGTGCCGCTTTAGCGATTCAATATTACCTCCTCCATCAATTAATAATGTAGCCGAAGTGCGTCTTAAAGAATGGCCTGTGTATTCTTTTGAATTACTTAATTTTAAGAAAGTTTCTGGCAAATCTTTTGGTCTTGACGCTGAGTATTTTCGATAGATTTTGACGTAATTTTCTCCAATTATTGTGAATGATCGAACTTTTCTAGTCTTACTATCCAGAATTTTAATCAAAACAACATTCCCCATGTCCTCTATATCTGTAGTTTTCATTTTTACCATTTCATCACATCTGCAGGCTCCAGTTACTCCAATTAATAAAACAATCTGAAGAAATTACATATTTAAACCACAAAATTAAAATTACCTAATACGTATTACCTTTAATCCTAAATACAAATCATGTTGCGCTTCAAATAAAAAAGTTTCGACCTGCTCCTTCGAAAAAATTCTTGATTTTTTTGCAGAATACCCTTCGTTTGCTTTTTTCAAGAACGCGCGTAACTTTAAACATTTACTTATATCCATTCCGTTTTTAATTATTAGTTGCGATTTGATCATGGAACATCGCGACCACTGGTCGATGATTTCCATTTTTTCTCTTTAGCCATTGTGTTGAAATATGCTAGAAACACATTTTCTTCAAATTTATTTACATTCATTGAACCGCACCAATTTTTTAAAATGATCATACGCGGCACAATATTTCTCGCTAGATTTTATGGGTCCAAGAGAGGAGACAGCCTTATTGACCGCAGCCTCAATTTCTGCCGACAAGCTAGGTTGCATTTCAAAAACTAACCGGTCACAACAGCAACGATGAACAATTTATATCTGTCAAAACGTTTTTTTGTATAACAATCGAAACAATGCGAAACTCGCATTTATTAATCGCCTGCTACATTTCTAGTATTGTATGCAGAAATCAAACCCAGAGCTGAGTATCAAAAACACAAAAACATGGCAGCTTTATAATACATATTTGAAAGCGTTTGAAGAAAAAATAGCATATTTAATTTGGAGGAGAAGTGACTTTTCATGGCTTGCCTTCTATTACCCGCCTCACTACGGTCGGCGGGTAAACTCAGGCGCGCCATGAAAAGTAATACTTCTCCTCTGCATAAAATAATATACTATTTTCCACTACTAGCTATGAAGTTGACAATTATTGCGTCTCCTAGCCAACTGAGAAGTTGAATTTCTCTAGTAGTGGTTAATAATTTTTTCTATTATTAACCTAGGTTAATAATGGATAAATTTACATTTTCTGAGAACTCGGAGATAGTTTAGAGAAAGAGTTTGAACAGCATAGTTATGTATATCCAAGAGATTATATTTAACATGTTTGAGTCATTGAAGTAAAGGCTGTAACAAAACTATTTTAATAAAAAATTAAAGCAAATTTGAATTTCGCGCCTTCAGAATACCTACCTGTTTAAATGACAGTTAAATGCGAGACGATTTCAAGATCTATAAAGGATGGTAAATCTAAACGAAGAAAGGTAAAACTTTTGTAACTAACTTTAACTTGTGTTTTAGATTCAAACTGATGAAACTAATAATGCTGAAAATGTTGTTTGTTAGCTATTTAAACGCAACGGGCGCCTTTTATCACCCATTTTTAGGTTAGGAACCTTTGTGCAAACAAACCTCCAAATAAAAGATTTCTTTTAAACCAATTGTCATTTATTTATTACAAATGTCAATTTTTAGGCTACTCGATTTTCTTGTGAACAAAGTAAATAAAATTACAAAGTAATTCAAATTAAAAAATCTCATGACTCATTCTAATTAAAAAATTACTAGTAGTGGAAAAAATAGTATATAAACCAAGGTAGTGAAGACCATTATAGACCTCACGCCTTATAGCCTTCGATGCTTCGCATCTCGGGCTCTAAGCTGGCGGTCGGGCTATAATGATAGTCTTCACTACCTTGGTGTATAATATACTACTGGGTGCCCAAAAATAATTTTCATCTAGTCGCCTGTGAATTTCCCATGTAAAATAAAAATTGCCGCTTTTTGTTGTTACATAACCTCAAAATGATAACTGACATACTGACATTTGATTGACAGATCAAATTAGTTCAAACTTAAAGAATAGAGCGGCACAGAAAAATTAACATAAAAAAAATTTCAAAGGTAACTAGATGAAAATCATTTTTGGGCACGTCGTATAACCTTACTTTTGTATTTTCGTAACTAATATTCCAAAGCAATGTAGCAGCTGTGGGAAAACGTTCCTGTCGATGCCACAAAATCACCATTTGACAGGTCGTTGAATCGCCTATTAGTAATCGATGACAACGCTTTTGTCAAATCATGACCAACTACCTACTATTAAATGTAAACATTATGGCCATTTCAAAGGGTCCGGACCGTGGCGTCCTCTATCAGATTTATCTCAGCTTAGAATCTTTGGTTTTGACATGTATTTAAAAAGTTAGAATTGTCACTTTGTCATTGTTGAGGTTATTGTAGTACTGCAAATGAGCCATATCAGAAGAAAAACTAAGAAGAGCAGTAAATGCAATAAGCTAAGTTTAAGCGCAAGTTTAACAATGTTTATTAAATAATTTTTTAATTTTTATTTTCCATGAAACTGTATACAAAAAAGTATAGTAGGTAAGGTAGAGTTGCGTTTTTAAAACTATACTGTTAAGAGCTTATACATATGTACTATGTATCATAAAGCTTTTTTTACGGTGTCTGTTTGTTCTCAAAAGATATTAAGTATTTACTACTGGTCTAATAGTTGTTTTAATTATTTGTTTTGTAATAAGGTACAATAAGGTAACATTCAGCCAAATGACATAGCTATAGAACTGTAACCTCAACGTTCCATGTTTTCTATCGCCGGATTTCTCAAAGATTTTGAAGAAGTAACAGTTGGAGAAAACACTTGCATTGCGAGTAAAATGTTTACTTTCTCCAGATCCGTTGTTTATATGTTTTCTTATTAGTAGAGCACAGGCTTTATAGACAGTCATTTTTGCATTTTGTATAAGGTTTTTAAGAATTACGACGATATGGCACCTTTTGAAGAATAGATATCACGATACCTAAAAATAAATTTCTAGCATTTTTCCAAGCACGACAAAAGCTAAAGATAATGGTAAAGGCGAAGGAAAAGGATGTTCAATGTAGATTCTGTTTGAAATCTCGCCACTTAGTAGTTAAAAAGCCTAATATTGGATGAAAAGCTGTCTGTTATCAATATTAAGTAACTAAACTCACACTCGGTTAAAAGCTTCAATACCTGCATTGTTGACGAGTGGAAAGCATCTAGAGTTAAAGACGTATGAAAAAAAACATTGTACTAATAACGGGGTTTTCTCCAACAGTACCAGAGCCACAAGTATCAAGTTCAATAAATATGATATCCAGTGTAACTGTTTGATTTTTTTTGAATTTTGGCGGTATATAAAAAAAATCTAAGCTTGAAAATTTATCGACCGGGGGTGGCACGGTCCAGACCGTTTAAGATGGCCATAATGTTTACATTTAATAGTAGTTGGTCATGGTCAAATATGGCTTTGGCACCTGATATTACAAAAGTAAGATTAATATCTTTTGGTTTGTTGTTATTTTTCTCGCCGCTTTTAATTCAGGGAATAAAAATTACTTTGTCATTTTAATAGTTATTTATGCACCAAGGGCGTTAGGATGATGATAACGCCAGGAAGGCGACGATGTCTAAGCCCGAGGACCTGAAGGGCTCGAGGGATGGAAGTCGCCCGATGGGCATTATCATCTAGTAACGTGTTAGTAACGCTCGTGTACAAGTATAAAATTATTTTTAATTTATAATTATTGGCATTGCCAAAGACGTTTATATATTTATAAAGCTAGAAATTTTTATCTTTGTCGGATGGTAACAACTTTTACTAAATTTACAAAAGTCAAATAGAGATATGACACTTTAAATTCAAATGTTTTTGTTGTTGTTACCAACATGAAAACAAGAAAAAAGTGCTAATAACACGAATGCCATCTAAAGAATAAGTTAATTCAATCTAAGAAATTTCTGCAGAAGCCGGCACAAAAGAATTCGTGAACCACGCGCCCAGAAACTATGTTGCAAATACTCGTTATTGGTAGTGTTGCAGCACACTCGTACGCAAGCATATAGTTTCTGGCCTAATGATCCAAATTACTATTGAACGTAACGCCGTCTCCAATTGTCAAGTAAACGATGAGCGGGCGTTAGAGACTATAACGCCCGCTTATAATGCCCTGATTGTTAAACAGTTGTTTATATAGCTCGTAACAGGCATAAACAACGAATAATATGCAAGTGAAGCATAATAGTATATTATGTGTTAAGGGTTTAATTGAGTATTTTGGAGTCGGTAGAGTTACCTAAGACGATAAAAGGCTATAAAACAGTAATTACGCCCGAAATTTATACGGTAGTTATGTCCAGTCTAAGTTTAAATTAATATTCAATTTAAAATAAAAATAATTTGAAAAGTGCAAAACTTCAAGTAGGTAGCTGCAGTGTTCTATACTTACTTTTATTACTATGGAGACGGCGTAAACAAGGGTAACTATTTTTCTAGCGGGTTCTAAAAAGTTTTACAGCCCTAGAGCTCTAATTTAGCAAATTTACACTCTAAAAATAGTCGATAAATCGGTCAAAGTCGCTTGACCGGACATAATAGTTATTTATGTATTAAGGGCATAATGAAACTTTTATGGCCAGAAGCGTTATTTCTTGTCCGAGGCGTTAGCCGAGGGCTAGGAAAAGGCTGTAGGGTCATAGAAGCAAGTTATGCCCGCTATACATACACTATTTTATGCACAGATTAAGTTTTTATGTAAAAAACTTGTGTTGTGTAAAAATATAATTAAATGAGTACGTACACTCTAAAAAATTCCCCTTGAAGTTGCCTCCATTTCTTGGGGTAAATTTACTTCAAAGTGTAATTTTCATAGGAAGTGGGAAATTTCAATATTAGGTTAAATTTGCATTGTCATGTTTCCTTTTTAAATAAATTTACAGATTAAAATTACGATCTCAATGCAATCTTACATTTCATTTTAACATTAAAACACCTGCGTAAAGTTATAACTTTACCTAATATTGACCTAATATTGAAATTTCCACTTCCTATGAAAATTACATTGGAAGTAAATTTACCCCAAAAAATGGAGGTAACAAAGTATACTTTATAAAAGCTTGTGCTTGTTCTAGAGCACAATTTCACTATAAGGTCAAGTCCAATAAATATAAATATTTAAAAATAGGGTACATTCTATGTAATTATTATTGAATCATTGTTTAATTGCGTATAGAATGCATATGTTCAACAAATTCGGTATTATATGCCATGCATATATAATATTGAAATTTCCCACTTCCTATGAAAATTACACTTTGAAGTAAATTTACCCCAAGAAATGGAGGCAACTTCAAGGGGAATTTTTTAGAGTGTAGGTACATCAAGCCGCTGTGCGTATACTTATGTGCTTATACGAAGTACGTTACTATAGTTACTATTCCAAAATATTTCAAATGAAGTTCTACAAAAAACTTCTGACATTTAATTGACGTTTCGTTATTGCTCGTCTGACCATAAAGAGACCGTTGGGCCATAAAAAGACGTTTATGTTTAGATGAGTCTTGAAATAATAGTCTAATTATAATGCATCTGTGGATAAAAATCATTTATTAAACATGGAACGTTTGGATGCAATAAATATCAAATATCAGCAATTTGGTCCCAATAATTGTTAAATTTGCAAATACTCTTTGTTTGCTCTTATTTCCATCTTATTTCACAACAATACTAATTAACAAAAGATTATAAATATAATGCAAAGTAAATTGCCACAATGTTATTTTAATATTATAACTATATTCTGTATTAGAACTCAAATAATTGTGTCCACTTTATAAGGCTGATGAAGAAATTTATGATATCGAAACGTTCCATCTTTAAAAAATAATTTTTAAAATGAGAAATTAAGTTTTCTTCCATAAAAAATAACAACAAACCAAAAGTTACAAATTAAAGGTCAAGAAAATTCAAAATTATAAGCTTTGCAGTATGATCACGATGAATGTTTCATAGCCAACCTCGACGTCAAAACACAAAAAACCTTGTAACTAATGTACTGAAATCAATATTGATATTCATATTGATACTTACCCCAGTTTACCTTGAAGTCATATTTTCCGAAGTTTGCACCGTTAAGTATCTCTGTACAAGATCACAAATAATAATTATTGTTTCAAATAGTAAAAAAGAGTTATGAATACTCACCCAAATGAGATTTTTGGAGTCCATAGACTGCCACAGTTAGAATTAATAGAGACGCCGCAGTTTTGAAAGCCATTGCAATAAAAGTGGTAGTTATATGTTGCTGATCCTTTAAATACAAAAAAAGAAAGCAACGTGCACATAAGACAGGCGATTTCATAATATTTTTACTGTTTTTATCAAGAGTTTCTATGACTATATTTCATGTAGTTTTGAAACACATCTCTCAATTCTTTTACATTATTGTTTTATTTTTTTATTAGCAAGGTATTTTTATTAATTAGAGTATAGTATTAGTTTCATAAGACACGTTTTCAGTGACGCGTCCGGGAGTAGTAAAACGACCCGCGTAGCGGGGAAGGTAATAAAGTAATAGTATATTATGTTGCAAGTGCAGAAAAGTGCCAATTCCCATGAGTGTGAAATTTGCACGTGTTAGACATTATACTTTATCTACGTCCACAAAAAAAGTAATAAAACACTAAAAAGCTAAGAAAAACATTTAACCTAGAGTTTATACTCGCATTCATATTTTTTACGTGAAATCTCAGGCAATAAATTAAGAGATGTAATGTGAGCAGCTCCCACGATGTTTGGAGGTATACAAGTGTACACTGGATGAAGGGGTATAGGAAGGTTCCTATCTTCACAAAATTAAACTTTATTTGCTAACAAATATTATTTACATAATTTCAGATATCAAAAAAAAATGAAAATTCAAGCCAAATACATTATTTTTGGTATACGATGCATAATCGCGCATAATTGTTTATTGCTTCACTGATATCATCCACAAAAAGCAGCTCCTACATTCAAGATAGTTTTAATTCTGGTAAAGAATTGTGGTAAAGAAACTACTTCACAATCCTACATGAAATCATTTGCAAACTGTAAAATTTTTAAATAGAAGAAGATTTAATGAAATCAAAATCTCGTTAACTTGAAAACATATTTCTTTCTTATAAAATGATCAGGTAAGATAATAAATACTTGTATACCTATTACAACACACCTTGTGTGTTTTACGTTAAATCTTACCATAACTATGGGGTTAACTTAATTTAATGCAATTTCGATCATCGTCTCTCACATCGTTAGTTGAATAAAGAAAATTACCTAAATTTTATGGAAAATTAGTTTGGCAAATATCCTTTATCTGACTATAGTGTACCTGTTAGTTATAATAAACCTTTTTATATCTTCTTAAAAGATACATTTTCCAAAATTAAAATTTTGAAAGTGAGGTTAGGTAACCCATCTAACGTTTCATTTTTAATTTCATATCTAAATTTGCTTAAACTATTGAGTGGATGCATTCCTCATTTTGCATGCCGAAATATCACGGCAGTATGTACTCGTTTCAAAAGAAATTTTTATAAACAATCTCAATTCAATTGTCAAGGTTATAAACCCCTTTTCTGCGAAATGTAAACACATTCTAGCATCGTAGGTATTGTGAGTGACAAGGGAAGATAGCTTTAAGTGTATCCATCGCGGTTGCACTTGTGAATTATGTAGCAAATTATAAAACCTTATAATAACTTTATATAGTGATGATAACTAAATTACGGTAGGTCACCTCGATAGATCAACGGTTGGAGATCTGGAGAAGTTTTTGTCAATTTTCTTCTTTTTTTTCAATGCTACCAAAGTTGAAAAAGTTGGGCTATTAAAGCATTCAAATGAGCTATAAACTCACTGTTTTGGGGTGCTATAATTAATAGCTTTATTATAGACGCAAAATAGAAAATGGATATTATTTGTGCAACAAAGGTGGTCACACCTCGAGAGTTTATTATAGTATTGCGGCTGTTTTTCGTATTTAATAAACTTTGTTACATATTGGAATTCTTAGCTATTGTAATTATTATTGATGAAATTCTTCCTGGTTGCTCATTACCTACCATTCTAATTATAATAACACAAGAAATAACCTATTAACACTTTTTGTTGATGTTAACATTTTATGTTACCAACTTCATAACTGCATATGTGTACCAACTTACTTACAAAAGTTTTATTTAATGTTGATCACATAGTATTATATTATAGGTGAGGGAGGTATTAAACTCCAAAAAAAATCTGAATATTTAAAAAAACATACTGCAAATTACAAAAGCACTTCCAAAGGAAATTAATTTACAACAATTTCCTTTCTTCATTATGATGTAGATGGTACACAGGGTGCGAGAAAAACGGCGAAAGAAAAAAAGCGATTAATGAAGTTCGCTTTTAGAGTTCCGGGACGTAAATGAAGAAAAAGGGTGAAAATATCCGGGGTTTTACTCGTGCATCGCGCGCCAGGAAATAGGGTCAGAGGTCGGGTCGAAGTGAACGCGAAATAATGGCAATCTCTTCCATACTGCAATGCGGGTCGGTCAAGGCTACTGGGGAGCAGGTCAGGGTTTTGTCCAAGAATAGACTGCGTGCATACATACTACGTTCCAAAACGTCAATACCATCCGCAATAGTAATCAATGATTCCCTTATTATTTAGTGTAATAATAATACAAAATGATTCACGTGTATGTGCACACGATTTGGATTTATATAATGGTTATTTTGTTAACGATCGTCGTGAGATTAAAGCACGCAAAATCATGCATGTGTGTTTTGTAATAAAAGTTTTTGCTTTTTTATTGATTGCGTTTTACAATAAAAAAAATGTAAAAGAAATGAAAATTTTGCTAGGGAAATGTCCTTGCAGATCCTAAAAATAGAATGTGAAAATTGTGACCTACATTTTGGGTTAAATGTGGAAAACTTTTCAGATAAGTCAGAAGCGCACCGGAAAATAAATATTGGAGATATTCTTTCTGGAATTAAAGAGTTTTACAATTATGTTAGAAAAACAAAGATATTGGAAACACTATTTTTGATTTTTTGTGTGGATACTGGATAAATCCACCATTAATAAGAAGTTGAGGAATTTTGAAACAACTATAATATAATATTTTCTCATTTTATACTTATTATACGGGTATTAATTACCATTTTGCTAGCATAAAGGAAAGTTATGCCGATTTACAAAACCATTTGTTTCTATAAAACCGTGATTCGCTAGTAAATAACACACATTTAAAGATAGTATTCTTGAGCAAATATTATTGCCATTGACAAATTTTCAATAACCAGATTTCTATGTATATTCCTGACGTATTTAGAATTTTCAGAAAATAAAAGCTACCCATTTGGCAACTGCTCCGGATAAATAATAAGTTTAAATATTAAGTATTTTCTACTTCAGTGTAAAATGTGAAGTACTACTTATAAATGCAAGAAATTGTAGCGATTGTGAAAAGTTCTAGGATGTTAAAACTGTTGAAATTTGAAAAACTAAAAATTTTAAGGAAGAAAATTTATAATTTGGCAATGCCGCAAATATAAAAAAAATAGTATATTATGGGACAAGTGGTTGAAATTTTATCAGCCACGCGTTCCATATACTATTTTTTCTTCGAATTTTTAGTAAATTAATGCACTTTAGAAAAAATATTACATTTAAGTGACAAAACATGACATTAAAGTGACATTTCTCTTGTCAGCAATTGAATGTCGAACAGTTTGAAATTCAAAATCGCGGTAGTCCGATAATTTCAACCTCTAGAGGTTGAAATGCGATTTCAACCATTGTTATCGATTGCAAAATGAGTGATTTCAATGTCATGAGTAGAAAAATAATATTTTAGGATTTGTTAGGGTATTAAGAGCAGTATTAATTTCCGGTAAAGCGTAAAAGGTATTTACAAAAATAAGTAAAAATTTGATCTTATCAAAATTTGAAAGTGTAATTTGAACAACCTGTATCTAAACAGATCTAAATCATCTTAGCTTCAGATCAGGTTAACTTATATTATCAAATTGATGCGCCGATAGATCAATTGACCATTTAAAAAATATTTTCATATCAAAATAATGGTTGGCGATTGAATGTTTATTTAGAATTTGTTTTATATAGTCAAATTAATGCGCCATTAGTTTACGGTTATGTTTAATTTTCTTTTATTGCTTAATTAGTGCGCCATTGATTTTTTGTGTTTAAGGTTTTGTTTTCATGGCAGATTAATGCACCAGCGTTTCTTTATACACAATTTGCATTCATTACCAGATTGATGGACCATTTAAAAAATATTTTCATATCAAAATAATGGTTGGCGATTGAATGTTTATTTAGAATTTGTTTTATATAGTCAAATTAATGCGCCATTAGTTTACGGTTATGTTTAATTTTCTTTTATTGCTTAATTAGTGCGCCATTGATTTTTTGTGTTTAAGGTTTTGTTTTCATGGCAGATTAATGCACCAGCGTTTCTTTATACACAATTTGCATTCATTACCAGATTGATGGACCATTTAAAAAATATTTTTATATCAAAATAATGGTTGGCGATTGAATATTTATTTAGAATTTGTTTTATATAGTCAAATTAATGCGCCATTAGTTTACGGTTATGTTTAATTTTCTTTTATTGCTTAATTAGTGCGCCATTGATTTTTTGTGTTTAAGGTTTTGTTTTCATGGCAGATTAATGCACCAGCGTTTCTCTATACACAATTTGCATTCATTACCAGATTGATGGACCATTTAAAAAATATTTTCATATCAAAATAATGGTTGGCGATTGAATGTTTATTTAGAATTTTTTTTATATAGTCAAATTAATGCGCCATTAGTTTACGGTTATGTTTAATTTTCTTTTATTGCTTAATTAGTGCGCCATTGATTTTTTGTGTTTAAGGTTTTGTTTTCATGGCAGATTAATGCACCAGCGTTTCTTTATACACAATTTGCATTCATTACCAGATTGATAGACCATTTAAAAAATATTTTCATATCAAAATAATGGTTGGCGTTGAATGTTTATTTAGAATTTTTTTTATATAGTCAAATTAATGCGCCATTAGTTTACGGTTATGTTTAATTTTCTTTTATTGCTTAATTACTGCGCCATTGATTTTTTGTGTTTAAGGTTTTGTTTTCATGGCAGATTAATGCACCAGCGTTTCTTTATACACAATTTGCATTCATTACCAGATTGATGGACCATTTAAAAAATATTTTCATATCAAAATAATGGTTGGCGATTGAATGTTTATTTAGAATTTGTTTTATATAGTCAAATTATTGCGCCATTAGTTTACGGTTATGTTTAATTTTCTTTTAATGCTTAATTAGTGCGCCATTGATTTTTTGTGTTTAAGGTTTTGTTTTCATGGCAGATTAATTCACCAGCGTTTCTTTATACACAATTTGCATTCATTACCAGATTGATGGACCATTTAAAAAATATTTTCATATCAAAATAATGGTTGGCGATTGAATGTTTATTTAGAATTTGTTTTATATAGTCAAATTAATGCGCCATTAGTTTACGGTTATGTTTAATTTTCTTTTATTGCTTAATTAGTGCGCCATTGATTTTTTGTGTTTAAGGTTTTGTTTTCATGGCAGATTAATGCACCAGCGTTTCTTTATACACAATTTGCATTCATTACCAGATTGATGGACCATTTAAAAAATATTTTCATATCAAAATAATGGTTGGCGATTGAATGTTTATTTAGAATTTGTTTTATATAGTCAAATTAATGCGCCATTAGTTTACGGTTATGTTTAATTTTCTTTTATTGCTTAATTAGTGCGCCATTGATTTTTTGTGTTTAAGGTTTTGTTTTCATGGCAGATTAATGCACCAGCGTTTCTTTATACACAATTTGCATTCATTACCAGATTGATGGACCATTTAAAAAATATTTTCATATCAAAATAATGGTTGGCGATTGAATGTTTATTTAGAATTTGTTTTATATAGTCAAATTAATGCGCCATTAGTTTACGGTTATGTTTAATTTTCTTTTATTGCTTAATTAGTGCGCCATTGATTTTTTGTGTTTAAGGTTTTGTTTTCATGGCAGATTAATGCACCAGCGTTTCTTTCTACACAATTTGCATTCATTACCAGATTGATGGACCATTTAAAAAATATTTTCATATCAAAATAATGGTTGGCGATTGAATGTTTATTTAGAATTTGTTTTATATAGTCAAATTAATGCGCCATTAGTTTACGGTTATGTTTAATTTTCTTTTATTGCTTAATTAGTGCGCCATTGATTTTTTGTGTTTAAGGTTTTGTTTTCATGGCAGATTAATGCACCAGCGTTTCTTTATACACAATTTGCATTCATTACCAGATTGATGGACCATTTAAAAAATATTTTCATATCAAAATAATGGTTGGCGATTGAATGTTTATTTAGAATTTGTTTTATATAGTCAAATTAATGCGCCATTAGTTTACGGTTATGTTTAATTTTCTTTTATTGCTTAATTAGTGCGCCATTGATTTTTTGTGTTTAAGGTTTTGTTTTCATGGCAGATTAATGCACCAGCGTTTCTTTATACACAATTTGCATTCATTACCAGATTGATGGACCATTTAAAAAATATTTTCATATCAAAATAATGGTTGGCGATTGAATGTTTATTTAGAATTTGTTTTATATAGTCAAATTAATGCGCCATTAGTTTACGGTTATGTTTAATTTTCTTTTATTGCTTAATTAGTGCGCCATTGATTTTTTGTGTTTAAGGTTTTGTTTTCATGGCAGATTAATGCACCAGCGTTTCTTTATACACAATTTGCATTCATTACCAGATTGATGGACCATTTAAAAAATATTTTCATATCAAAATAATGGTTGGCGATTGAATGTTTATTTAGAATTTGTTTTATATAGTCAAATTAATGCGCCATTAGTTTACGGTTATGTTTAATTTTCTTTTATTGCTTAATTAGTGCGCCATTGATTTTTTGTGTTTAAGGTTTTGTTTTCATGGCAGATTAATGCACCAGCGTTTCTTTATACACAATTTGCATTCATTACCAGATTGGTGGACCATTTAAAAAATATTTTCATATCAAAATAATGGTTGGCGATTGAATGTTTATTTAGAATTTGTTTTATATAGTCAAATTAATGCGCCATTAGTTTACGGTTATGTTTAATTTTCTTTTATTGCTTAATTAGTGCGCCATTGATTTTTTGTGTTTAAGGTTTTGTTTTCATGGCAGATTAATGCACCAGCGTTTCTTTCTACACAATTTGCATTCATTACCAGATTGATGGACCATTTAAAAAATATTTTCATATCAAAATAATGGTTGGCGATTGAATGTTTATTTAGAATTTGTTTTATATAGTCAAATTAATGCGCCATTAGTTTACGGTTATGTTTAATTTTCTTTTATTGCTTAATTAGTGCGCCATTGATTTTTTGTGTTTAAGGTTTTGTTTTCATGGCAGATTAATGCACCAGCGTTTCTTTATACACAATTTGCATTCATTACCAGATTGATGGACCATTTAAAAAATATTTTCATATCAAAATAATGGTTGGCGATTGAATGTTTATTTAGAATTTGTTTTATATAGTCAAATTAATGCGCCATTAGTTTACGGTTATGTTTAATTTTCTTTTATTGCTTAATTAGTGCGCCATTGATTTTTTGTGTTTAAGGTTTTGTTTTCATGGCAGATTAATGCACCAGCGTTTCTTTATACACAATTTGCATTCATTACCAGATTGATAGACCATTTAAAAAATATTTTCATATCAAAATAATGGTTGGCGTTGAATGTTTATTTAGAATTTTTTTTATATAGTCAAATTAATGCGCCATTAGTTTACGGTTTTGTTTAATTTTCTTTTATTGCTTAATTAGTGCGCCATTGATTTTTTGTGTTTAAGGTTTTGTTTTCATGGCAGATTAATGCACCAGCGTTTCTTTATACACAATTTGCATTCATTACCAGATTAATGGACCATTTAAAAAATATTTTCATATCAAAATAATGGTTAGCGATTGAATGTTCATTTAGAATTTTTTTTATATAGTCAAATTAATGCGCCATTAGTTTACGGTTATGTTTAATTTTGTTTTATTGCTAAATTAGTGCGCCATTGATTTTTTCTGTTTAAGGTTTTGTTTTCATGACAGATAAATGCAGCACCGTTTCTTTATATTACAAAACTTGCCAAAAATTTATTTGCCAGATTAATTGGGCATTTAACAAATATTTTCCCACCAAAATCGTGGTTGGCGATTGTATGTTTATTTAAAATTTTTCTTATACAGTCAAATTAATGCGCCATTAGTTTACGGTTATGTTTAATCTTCTTTTAGTGCTAAATTAGTGCGCCATTGATTTTCTGTGTTTAAAGTTTTGTTTTCATGGCAGATTAATGCACCACTGTTTCTTTCTATAAGATTATTGCCAAATTATGGAATTATTTAAAAAAATTCTCATAAACATAATAGTTGACGATTGTAGGCTTATTTTAGATTTGCTTATAAATATAATCAAATTAATGCCCCAGTAGTCTACGGTTGTTTTAAATTTTCTTTTATTGTTTAATTAGTGTGTTATTGATTCTTTGTGTTTAAAGTTTTGTTTCCATAGCAGATTAATGCTCCATCGTTATTTTATATAAAACTTGCATGTATTGCTAGGTTAATTGACTGCTTAAAAATTATTTTTCATTTCAAAATAACGTTTGGCGATTGGTTAGTTTATTTTTTTTATATTGTCAAATTATTTACTGAAAATGCCCGTTTTGGTTTCTAGAAGGTTTGTTGCAGCAACAATCCTCTTTGGTAGAGTACCTAGTTACATCAACATTTTGGGATATCACCAAGAAGGTAATCATAAAATAAAACATATTGATTCAACCTTTTATTGGCGAAAGATTGATAGCTCGCTTCAGTAGATAAGTTCCCCAAACTATAAGTACCTATAGTAAAACCAAAAGATAAATCAACTAAACCGGAGTGAATCTAGCAGCCGCAGACTAGCAGTCGGAGTTGATTGTGAACGAGCCTTGCTCCAAAATTGTCAATTTAGACAGTGTGAAATAAAAAAAATAGACATTGCAATCTGTCAAAGTTTTAAAAGGTTTTTCACAACTCGGATTGTTAATTATTAAACTACAATTAATAAATATTAATTGGAGTTGTGAAAAACCTTTTAAAACTTTGACAGATTGCAATGTCTATTTTTTTATTTCAAACTGTCTAAATTTGACAATTTGGGAGCAATGCTCGTTCACAATCAACTCCTACTGCTAGATTCATCCGGTTTAGTTTCTTCATTTTTTGGTTTAGGTATAGTAAATAGTATAGAGGTAAAGCTTGCTAGAACACTTTGATTTGTTACTGTGAGAAGTGCAGGGACTATATCACTAGTTCAGAAACTTAAAGTCATATTAACTGCAATAGTTTCAATGAGCGCAGTTAGGTTTTTGTGACAGTAGATCTTTTTAGTAACTAAGAAGACAATAAACTGCTACCAGCTAGAAATTTACAGAATATATTTTTTGCCTTTAATACTCCTTTTTCCTTTATATTAGCAATACTCGTAATTTCATTTCGTATACTATATGGACTACTATGTTGTTTGGTAGACATACGATAATGCCAAGCTTTGTATATATATCACCTCTAACAAGCTCTACTGGCCACGGTTATCTTTTCTAGTCAAAGTAGTTACTGTATGCTTCTTTTTAAATTGGAGCTGAGTTAAAAGATCTTTTTAAAAAATATGCTAATCGTATTTAAATTTTGCAGCGGAATTACTCATCATTTGACATATAAATACTATAAAACTAATAGTGTGGAACTTGTTGTTTTTAATTATCCAATTAAAAAAGTAAACGAAACAACTAATTATAAATTTATTTAATTCTGCCATGACGTGTAAGTACAACACATTTTAGTTGTCAGGAATGATTTTTAAGAATTCATGTACATCCTCCTGTAAAACGGCTGTTATTGGAACTTTTCCCATTAAATAACAAAGACCTTCATCCACTTGAAATATTTTAGTTCCCAAATCTATAACTTCCAATACCAAGCAGGTGACACCAACACCCTTTGTCGGTATCCATACATTGTAGTCAGCTACGGTTCCATTAAATGAGCCTGCATGTTCACTAATTATAACTGTAAAATATTAATTTATGGTAACAATCCTCGTTTTCTAAATACTAAATAAAGGTTTTGTATAACGTACTAGTTTTGTAAGGATCATCTTCGCCGATAAGTTCTTTAACTTCTAAAAAAACAAAACAATTGTATAAGTAATTCATATCAGATTTCCATAGTGAGTTTAAAAACTTGATCAGAGTTTACTATCGATTTAGAAAGAAAACTGCCTGCCAGAGCATTAGCGCTACATAAAAACGCTTTTTAAGGTAGTAAGCCAACTTAGCATAAAAATGGTGTAATTATTTAATGATGTGTTCAATGTTAGCACTTGCAAGCACAATAGTATATTATATACCCAGGGACTAAAGTGCATCTTTTAATTCGGAATGTGAGTTTTCCGAGCGTTAGCGAGGAAAATAAACAAATGAGGAATTAAAAGGCACTTTAGTCCAGTGGTATATACGCTATTTTTTGCACGTCCTAAAAGACTTAATCGCAAACATTCAAAATTTCGAAAATTTTTTCCGAAAATTTCGTTACATCTCATTCGGACAATTGAACTCTGCAAACGCCAAAATTACATAGTTTCAGGATAATAAATCCTAACATGTACCGCGATTACTTTTTTTTGTTGTTGTCATGGAAACACTTTACTCCCTCAGGGAGTAAAAGTGCTATTTTACTCCCTCTTTTGGGGGACTAAAGTAGAGCCTTATATATAGGACGTGCAAAAACTATATTTTATACTAATAGTAGAGTAACGCTTAAGCAAAAAAGAGCGTTATCTCAGAACCAGTCCAAACTACTTCGATTTGAATAATTTTTTTTTAATACCAATACATAGATGTGATAACACACCAGAAATGATCCTGTTCTGAGATGGTCGAACAACCGGCGCGGGACCACTTGGAAAGTTTCTGAGCGTCAATTTCTAATTTGTAAAGGTTTTTAGTATTTTATATTTACAAGATTTAAAAAAAAATTCAAATCGAAGTAGTTTGCACCGATTTAGAGATAAAAACGTAAGGTTACTCCACTACGATATAAGCCATGTTGAACACAGCCAATGGCATTAAATTTGACAATAGCTGTTTAACGTGTATTGTGGTGCATGTATTGATCAAAGTTCAAAGACAGACTGAATTTTATTCATAAGCGACTATGATTAACTTATTTTTGAAACTCACTATATTTAACTTTAAATAGAATACAAAGAAAATACAATAAAGAGAGAGTACTTACTCAAGTCGAGAAGTGGAGAAGCAGTTGCGATGGCAACCAGACCAGCAAGTACTAGTGCAATGTTGAAAGACATTGTCAAATAAAAGTGACAATTTATCTCTGGATTCCTTTTTATACAATTTTCAAGACAAAACGTTTTGGTTTAATAGCTTTATGAATTACTTAAAACCGAATAGTGCGCACGTACATTTAATTTGAAAAACGTGATGGATAACAATAATAATGATTCGTGAAGCAAACGTAAAAGGAATATTTACGTACAGTATTTATTGCGCTTAAAATCTATTAAGTTTTATATTTTATTAAAAATATTGTCGTTACTCTTTTTATTCGATTTAAGAATCCAGCGTTATTCATATAGTACTTTTTAAAATTAAACATTATTGCCTGATCTTTTTGTACAAGCTACGATATTGGGACCTCTTCAGCTTTAGGTTTCAAATGTATCGTGCAACACCTAAAGTACACCAATGAAGCCGAGCAAAGTAATTACTCTTATTAATCGGATTTCAGTAAATACTTTTTAGTTTCACTGAATTATGTTCGGAAACTATCATTAATATCGATTGATTAAAAAAAATCTAATTGTTAATATAAGTACCAAGAAACCCAGAACGTGGAATTTAACAAACATCAACCAAAACATATTTCATATTGTAATAAGACGGAAAAACATTTAAGTCGCTATTGCACAAGTAAAACAAAGAAACTTATATAATGTGTTACTTCGATTATAAGAAAGTCTTCGATTCGATACCGCATTCATAGCTACTCGAGATCTTAAAAATATATAAATTCAATGCCACCATTTGGAAGTTCCTACAGAACACAATGAAAACATGGCAAACCAGAGTATCAAAACTAATAACGTACATATAAAGACAAAATCAATCATGATTAAGTATGGTATATTTCAAGGAGGTTCTCTAAGCCCTTTATGGTTTTGACTTGCTCTGAACCCTTTGTTAAATCAACTAATCAGATCAAACTACAATTATGAACTAAAGAGTCAAACATCGTACCGTATCATATACTGAGAAACTTCCAAACAATTAACTCAACTAATCGAAATAACGGAGCTTATCTTAAAAGATATTAAAACAGGATTTGATAGTATTTACATTTTAACTTTTCTTATCAAATATTAAATTAAAAAGTACTTATGTAAATTAAAAATGTGTTTTAATTAGCTCCTATTCATTTAATTATGTTTGTAGAGCATGTCAGTCTCATTCTGTCATGTGATTGCCGGTAAAGTACATGGCGTAAATTGGTAAATAAAAGGACTTAAGGTCCAAGTGTATTCAAAAAAAATTTAACGGTACATTCAAAAATTCTAAACAAAATCACCGTGTATTTACTTATATTGTAAATAACAATACCAAATTTAAAAAAAAAATCATTACAAAGAGGCCATTTAGACACCCCAATACGGTGCGTAAATCTTAACCGCATGATCAATAATCGTTGTTTTCTACATAAACAATATAATAATATAATAAGTTTGGTTTTAAATTAATACTCTAGTAATGTTAAGACTTGCTTACATAACTTGTTTTGAAAAACAATGTTTATTAATTAAATTATTTCACATTGTTTACGTGTGAAAAATTAATTTTAGAGAAACTGTACTTTCAAAATTAACCAGAAAAATACCACTTAAGTCTCATAGTACTTAAACTATTTTCCCAAAAGAAAATCGTATGTATAGTGACTAAATTATTGCCAAAAAACCTGGTTTTTTGACAAAAAACAGGTAATAATTTAGTCCCTAGACATACGATTTTCTTAAAATTTTGGGAAATTAGTTCAAATACTGTGAAATTTAAGTGATATTTTTTTAGTTAACTTTGAATGTACAGTTTCTCTAAAATTAACTTTTCACGTAAAACATGTGTAATGATTTCATTAAAAAAAAACTTTTTTCCAAAACAAGTTAGGTAAGCAAGTTTTTAACATTCCTACTGTATTAACTTAAAATAAGTTATCACATTACTAAATTATTTATGAAACAAGCCACACACGTTTTTGTGGGTACACTTGGACCTTAACTTCATGCCGAATGAATATATTAAAAAATAAATTTTGTAGGCAACTTAATCCTTTTTATAAATCTTATATAATTATATTAGATATTATAGTAAATAATACATAAAGAATTTTTGCGAGTAGATAGAAACCAAAACACTAAAGACACCGTGAAAGAAGAAAAATTGTAACAGGTTTATCATGTATTCATTTGTTTTTATTTTCAACTGTGGTAAAATACGCTTGTAAAAGGTTATTAGACGAAAGAACAAAACAAAAGGAAAAACTTGCCGGATATCTTTTAACATAAATACTAAATTATTCTTTACAACTGATTACAAACGGATAAATTTTCTTTCGGATTCGTCCGAAAAATTGTAGTTTTCGTCCTTGTATCATAAATAAACATTTCAAACGCACTATAACCCATTTTCATTAAAGGAAAGTTACTAAAAAAATAAACTAATTATTTTCATAGCCTGTCTACCTTGTTATTTTCAGTTTAATCACAGTTTGACAAGCATAGTCCTCTGTTCTTCCAATAGAGCTTTTTTTTATATATTTAAAGTCAAATATGTCAGAAAGTATTAATCATAGACTTAGACAACATTATATATTTAGAATCAGGGAAAATAAGGCTGTTTCAAAATGTAGTAATATACAGGGTATTTTATTTAAAAAAATATATGCATATTCAGTATAACGTTGCTATATTGCGACTATACATCTAATTCTTTTGCTGGTGACATTTGGAATATTATAGGTAGATCAATACAACTTGTATGTATTTTTTTTCTAACTTCAATAATAAAAAAGATAAAGGGGTGGCCAAATATAGGGAATAACCCTGCATATGTACTGTCAGATCTAAGTAAATATCAACTAAATGTTAAGAAAAATAAATAATTATAAACACATTTTTAATACAAGAAAAATTGAAATTCGAACTATTTACTGCAAGTATACTAACAATACTCATTTACAGTGGCGTGCGGTGAAAATTTAGGCTAGGGAAGCAATCACGATTTTAATTTTAATATACATAGGTACAATAAAAAATAGTGGTATATTTACTAAGCTTAAAAGTTTTTTTAAAGACTAACTTTTACACTTCAGCAGTATTCTTTTGCTCTATGTATAATGATTAATCATATTGGTAATTTTTTAGCACATCTCATTCCTTTGAATACTGATTAACCCCCACCTAGTAAGATATTTTTATCATGATTGGTAATTCCCTTATCCCTTTGAATCGTAGAAATTCTGTGATTGACATGATTGAATCATAAAAAGTGCTGTGATGAAATTTGTAATTATTGCCAACGTTCTTTTGTGACAAAGCATTTTTAAATTTTTATAATTGTTTAGATTTAATCACAATGCGCAAAAGAATACGTCTTTTATTCTTATGGAATTTGTTGACTATTATTCTTTATTTGCAAAAAGTACTACTATTTATTTATAATGCAACTCGATTTTCCGGTCTTTTTTTTAGCAAAATATCTGGTACAGGATTTAATCTTTGTTGTTAAATTTAAAAGTTCTGGGTTTGGTCTGCCTTTCTCAACAATTTGTAATTCCTCCGAAACTGTACGAAGAAAGTTCTTTATCTAATAATAAGAATAATACTTTACAAATTGAACAACAAAATCGTCGCGATTCGGATGTATTGGAAGTACTGGAACCTTCCACCGAAGCAGCTGAATTTGCAGTCATGACGATAAAGCAAATTTAAATGTTGCATACAGAACAAATTAAATAGAATTATCTGTCTTTAAAAAATCCCAACTTATATAAATTGAAATAATAAAATGCTCCATGTTTGCTTCATAATCCAAAGATCGCAGGTTCGATCCCCGGCCGAGCTGGTAATTTTTCATAGCGGAGAGAAATTTAAAACATGCCTTCTTTTCGGATAGGAAGTAAAACTGTAGGTGCCATGTCAATGCGATGTTTGGCACTTTAGAAATCCCTACTGGGGGTGGAATTCCCTCAGATTCGGATAATTCTAGTAGGGTCGGCCAAATGATCATAGTAATCAGTGCCATGAGGTACGAAGGATGCTCCGCCATCCTGATTCCTCGCCCAAAAATAAAAAATAAATAAATAAATAAAATGCTCTAAAATACAGTCTCATTCACAGATTTCACACATCAGCAACAAACACGAAAAACCGAACAAATAACGAAAGTATAAAAAACATCTGATTACGGAGCACGCTAATAAAAATAACTCGACCTTATACGATGTTAACTCTAGCCCACAACGCATCCGCGACCAGACCGCTAACGAAAGCAAGAAGTGCAGTAAGCAACGAAATCAGTGCTTATATGCAGTGTATATAACACATTTGAATCGGTATTACCTTTGCGTGCAAATTTAATGAGCCTAATTTAAAATAGTACTCTGAATAATTATACTTGTTGCTGTATGGAATTGATATTGAGCTTTAAGTTGATTAAATGTTACAAACTTAAATAAACGATAACCATTTATAAAAAAAATATTGTTAGCATTGTTTTTAATTTTAATAAATTCTTAATGGAAGCATTGCTTCCCTTGCTTCCATGGACTGCACGCCACTGCTCATTTATTATATATTTTATTATTGTATCATAATAGATATTTATTCACAGATGCATTATAATTAGACTATTATTGCAAGACTCATCTAAACATAAAAGTCTTTTTATGGCCCAAGGGTCCCTTTATGGCCAGGCGGGCAATAACGAAACGTCAATTAATTTTTTTTGTAGAACTTGATTGGTTTTTAATGTAATTGGTAAACTTATCACCAATGAAAATAAACTGAAATTAAATATTTTGGAATAGTAACTATAGTAACATATTTCGTATAATCACATAAGTATACGCACAGCTGCTTGATGTACCTACGTACTCATTTAATTATATTTTTACACAATAATAGATTTGACATTAAAAACTTAATCTGTGCATAAAATAGTGTATGTATAGCGGAGCATAACTTGCTTTTAGGGCCCTACAGCGTTTTCCTAGAATGCTTCTTGCCATAAAAGCTTTATTATGCCCTTAATACATAAATAACTATTAAGATACAAGTGTAAAAAGCCATTCTTTATTGCGCGAACGGTTTAACATAAGAGCGAGGTACGAGCGAGCGTCTTAAAGCATGTAACAACCATTTCGTTAACAAGTTCTCTTACAATTTCAAGTACACAACCTTTTGGACAGCCTAAAGAAATTTTAGGTTATGTTTTAAGTTAAAATGTAAACAAAACAATGTCGAATACTTGAGGTTAGTGATAGTTTTGAGAAACGTCAGTGTTTGCAATTTAAAAAAGTTTGTAAATCAAAGAGTTTAATTAACAAGGTTTCCAATTAAACAAGTGATTAATTTATTCTCTGATGAAAATCTTTACTGCAAAGAATGACTGATAAAAAGTTTTACTGAATTATAAATGGATTTGAAAAATTTATTTTACCATTATTGTAAAAGAATTAATGGATTTGAAATTTCAATTTGTAAAACCCTTTATTTGAAAATACTTAAAAGAGGTCGTTGACATCAGTGTTTTGAATTCTTTGTCAGAACTAATAAAAGTTCAGCCAAACCGACACAAGGGGATTTAATAAAAGTAAAGTTGGTATTCTTGTGGCGCCAGAAACTTTATAGGTTATGAGTGTTAATTTTAATGTCAATGTTGACGTGAACGTCTTTAAGTTATTATTTTCTAAATAAAATCAAATGGTATTTAGTAAAATTCCTAAATAAAATTAGTTGGAAGTGCTAAACTAAATTTATTCTTACTAGTAAGCATGCCGTTAAGTTGTATATAACTTTGGTTTAACAAATTACGCTTTTATTATTCTACTTTGCCTTTATTTTTTAACAATTAACTTTTCTAAGGTAACCTATTAAATGTAAAATCGAAATTATTACTGATGAAAAATATTCTATTAAAATTTTGGAATTTTAGTTATACATCTCTTAAACTTTGATTTGAAGATATTTTATGTATTGATGTTATATATTATTATACTTAAAGCACTCTTCTTAATTAATTTAATTAGTGAATAATTGTCATGCTTAGAATTGTTTCTATAATCGTATCTATAACAATTAACGGTCAAATAAAAATATAAGAAGATAGAAATATTGGTCCTTAGTTACCTATTTAACAAGAAAACACAAAGCGAATATTCAATCTTGAAATTGACAGCTGCATTTAGCTTACAGTGTTCTATTATACTGACATACTGCATAAAAGAGCCGGCAGATGTCGTCAGCTAACGTTAAAATTAGTTCATCAGAAAAAATGAATGGGCCAGCCATATAGAACTTTCTAGGGTTTTATTAATCGTAGTCAGCCATGATTTTGTGCCGAAAAATAGTATGGTTTTGAATTGCTAACATAACGTGTAATAATCGCATAATTTTTAGTGTTCTACGCGAGTAATAAAGGAAACATCATAAGTAACGCGCTTTAAAACTGACTGTTTTTGTATTTTTCTAATTTTACCCTATGCTTATGGTAGTTTAACTAATGCTATATCGTCAGGAAGTTGGTTTTAATTGTAGGTATACAATTGCAATATTTAGCTGGAAAAATATCGAAATTCACGACTACCTATAATATTTACAAATACCTATAAATATTATCTGCAGTTATATGCATATGTCGTGCACTTACCATAAAATGTTACAATATTTAAGGCATGTCTATGCATTGAAATTTCTACTTTCCACGATGGCGTTTAAAGTGTTGTATGTCCTAGTGATAGCGCTTATAGCTGTCGGTGCCCATGCCTTTTATATCCGAGGTAAGAATTGACGTTAAATTTAACTACCAAATATCTCAATTAGCTGCTTCAACTTTTCCTTACAGATCTGAACGATGCATCCAAATTTACTAAACATTCCGATCTTTCTGATCCTTCTTATTTATTGAGTAAGTAGAATATTACAACATAAATTTTATATTAATTGTTTATTAGAAACTTAAAGAAATTTTTTGTAGTTACTGGTGACTGTACGTTTTATCCCATCACAGAATCCATGAGCCAATATAGAGCAGTAGTATGTTACGATTTAGTAGACTTGAATTGGTTGCCTAAGAAAAGTGTTGGTTACCATTGCACGACTGTCTTAACCATGGATGTTGCAAAAAACATAACCGTAGTTACTCAAAATCCTCCTTGTGTTGTTATGGGAAAGGTTGGAGCAGTTGAGGTGAAGAAAGACGACCTTCAAACCTATATAAATAATATACCTGACAATTAAATGTAGTTTTAATTGAAATAAAGAATGCAGATACGATATGTCAAGTTATACAAAAAATTTATCGAATTAAGTAGGTATACCAGAATTATCTTCTAAGCTCTCCTCTTTTAAACACATAGTTAAAGAAAACAGACTTTTCATTTGATAATAATACGTATTCTTGTGAAAATAATGAAAGAATTACTACCGTTATTTTCTTTTACGACGGTTATTTTTAGATTGATTAAAATCAATTTTTCCTAAAGCAGTCTAGACATCTTCAGTGCGAAGTAGAGACAATTCCGTATTGGCGCACCCTGTAATGGCAACAGACTGCTGCGGCAGGACGGCGACAAGTCTGTATGGCATGCGGACTAGATCCTAGTTCTCACATAGCAATATAAAAAAACGTAAAGAGAACGTGAAGAGCAATGTTAAATCGGCTCTTGTCAAAAAAGATTGAGCCAAATGTCCACATCTTACAAATTACCGTAAAATGATGAAACAAAGCTTTTTTCGCCAAGAAAAAATAACTATAAAAGCTATAAAAATTTATGAAAATGCACTCATACTTACTGTAACTGAAAACTCAAAAAATATCTGCCACAGCTTGAGATTTAAACTCTTTCTTACAAATTAATTATTCAAGTCGTAGGTATTGGTTCCACAGCTGTATGAATTGTGAAAAGGAATAGATAAGGGTTTTAAACACAATTAAAAACTCAAAAAAGGGCGCCATCTGGTTCTGATGCTTTAAGCTAATTATAAATTAACCAATCAAAGATGTTATTTTGAATAAGCATTAAAATTTACTAAATCCATTAACCAGAAAATGAATAAAATATTTAGTTGGAACAAAAAAATTTTTGTTTATTACAATTGTTGAAGAAATGAAACTAAGCTTTCATAACCAATATGGTTCCGTTTTGTAGATCCATCAGTTTTGCAATAATAACATTTATTAACAAAAGAATGGGTAAAATACACATACAAAGATAAACAAATAAAACACACCTTGTATATTTATTACTAATCCAATCTAAATTTATTGGATTATAATTATGTCCAACAGTTAATCAATAAGAAAATTCACCAAGAACTTTTCATTTAATAAAGAAAACAAACAGGAAAACTTATTGGATTGACCATAAAATTGTTAAAAACACCTTGATTTAAATATTAACCTTTGTATTGACTGAGCTTTTCCTGGACAAAAATTTATAAACAAATCTCTAAAGGAGATTAAGCAAATTATATCAGTTCAACAGTATCAATATAAATGAATTGCAATTAAGTTAAAACTTAAAGATTTTTAACTATCAAGGAGAGCTCTCCCTAAAGAAAATTCATTACCATGACATTCTTAATACTTGAATTACAAACAAATACCTATTTAATATTACAGTACCTTGCATTTTCCTTAATTAAACTCATAGAATACCATACATCAAGTCCAGTAGAAATTGGAAATTCGCTTTTCATTTGAGGAAATTGTGAAAAATCTCGGCGTTGCATCGAAGTATAGATTCTGCATACCAAAACGTGATCCAATCTTAATTGATAATAACAGCTCATATAGTTTCATAAACCAGTAAAGTCAGGCACGAAAAATAACCAACATTTTAATTTGTGCTTAGTTAATAACGTCTTTAATTTTCATCCAGAAAAACTAATGGAACTGTTCTGAAGCATCCAGTTATATTAATTCACTGATTGCATTAACTGCACTCAAATTCTTTAAGAGGAATTTTAATTTCACAAAAGCACAGGAATCGGTCACTACATTTAGGATTTCTTTAAATAATTCTTCCTATAACGTGAAACGTATTTAACTTTAAAACTTTCACCAGTCACAAAAGATCGGTAAAACTATACGGAACGGTAACTAGAATTTCTCGCAATTCTTTAGGATTAAAGAACTATAATCCATTGGCACTAATTTAAAAGCAATCAATCATTATTGATCGATAATATAACCGCGCACCCAGGTCGAATCATAATATCGACCGTTCGCTTGCAGGGTGCTGTTCACAAACTCCCCGTCTCAAAAATCTGTCTGTTTGTGTCTGGTCAAAACCGAGCAAAGCCTTTTTATAAACCTCGATTCAAGCTACTCCGCGTCTCAACATCTGTTTTTAGACGGCAAGGGTGCTTGTTACTTGCCCTACTATAGGATTTTAGACCTTACGTGTAAAAAATAGTACCAAAATTCTTTCCCGCTGGAAAAGCACGTGTGCAATACTGCTACTGTCGAGACGAGAATTTCTACGCCGCATTGACTTAAAATTTTTAAAACGCAAATAACAGACAAAGGAAAGTGTATTTACGAATCGTATACACTTAAAATATTTACCGAAACATTTAAATGAGATGACGAAGCGCTTCTCATGGTTTCTTTTCAAGGTTTCTTTTTGAAGAAATTGATATTATTTTTTAAAATGCCAGGTTGCAAGATACAAAAAACGACATTAACATGACGTTACATTACTTCATTATAGCAAATATTAAACATTCCCTTCCTATAAATACTTTTTATTTAAAATGTTTATTTGATGACAGGCTAGTTTAAATTAAGCGACGTCCACAGGACCGAACTTAGGATTTTTAACCAGAATTAATACAAAATTCTATGTACTAAATACCGTCGGAAAATGTACCCGTTACAATGACATATGCGATTATTTGAGAAAACTAATCAATAAAACTCTAGTAGAAAGATGTAAAACTGCTTCTAACAGTTCAAAAGGCTAGCCTGTCAGAAAATCAATGATCTAAAAATAATCGTCATAAAGTTCATGGGTTTTAATCAATGATACAGTTTATAAATCTCCAAACACAAAACGGCCAAATCCAGTCTTGCCTGCACTAACCATACATTTGCCTTTCTTGAGGATTTTAACAGCTGACATACATAGTGGGGATGTATGAATCATTACCAACACTTGCATGTTAGAAAAGCGCAGCGTAACATGTTTTTATGCGATTACATTAACAAAATACAGCCTTTACATTTAAAAGTGTATGCGTTCTGTGAATATAATGTTACTCTACTTATTTCCGCTACAACAACCTAGCAAACTCTGCTTAAAGAGTTTCTGTGTACATGTTACTTAATTTTTAAAGTTCGGTTATGCAACCATTCAATCGGGTAGTTGTAAAAATGCATGCCTATATCTGCTTATTATATGTATATGATCCTATGAGTGGATTCTCTCATGACATGATCAAATATCATGATAATATGTACGTGCTGTAATAAGGATTTTACAAGTTGCTTTTTGTTTACAAGGTACATCCAAGTTGTAGCAACTTCATTAAAAGAAAAAGAAATAATAAATTTAGAAAAAGTTGTCAAAGAAAGTAAACAAGTATAATTTTTGTAGTGATAAAAAGTTCATAAAGTATTCAATTTAATGATTATAAAGTGTACAATAACATTAAATTATTCTAAATCACTTCAACTCGTATTTGATATCGATAAAATAGTGCTCAACCACATTATAGATACAGTTGAATGAAGTATTTACCAACCGATGTATTTGCAGATTTTGCTTGACCAGTTGACCTCTAGAATGATACGCCCTGACCTTACTTCACTCACTTAATTTCTTTGAGGATATTTAAAAGAGGGGAGTTGTAATAATAGTTATCAAGGCATCAGAGATAATGATAATGCGTTTCAAAATCGATTTTACTTCTGTAAAGAGACTTATGAGTAGCAGTTCCAACACTAATTAAATAATCAGTAAAACTGTGATTTTAAAAGCCGAAAAATAAACTTTTGTTCTGTGTTTTATTGTTTTAGCGAGATGGTGTTTCCAGAGGTTCACATCTGCTAATCGATTTACTGGGAAGTACTTTCAGATGCTGCCCAACAGGAACTGCGCGATGTGGTGGTGCGCCATCTTGTTGATTACAAATATTGTCTAAATGTAGAAAGCCATTATTTTCAACATTTATGGTTTATGCTTCATAACAACTTTAGTTTTTTATGTAGGCATCTTTATTGTTGCTTTAGGGCCGGTATTATAAAACTTTTTACTTCCTAGATAAAATTTACTTTGAGAGTAAATTCATTTGTTCTGTCAATTTCATATACAAATTGACAGAAAAAATTAATTTACTCTCAAAGTAAATTTTATCTAGGAAGTAAAAAGTTTTATAATACCGGCCCCTAATTGATTTATATTGATTTCGAACTTGAAATAAGTCCCCCAATACCAAAATTAACTTTCCCAAAATGGACGCAGGCTAGAGAGACGTTTTTGTAGTTCAGATATTACTGAATTATTTTGATTATTACTGAATTTTATTAAATAGCAAATACAAATAATTGGAAAAGCTTTAGATCTCAATAAAATCATTAGTAAATAATCTTGTATCTTGATTTAAGGTTTAAGATTAGAAATGTGTACTAATTTCAACAGCTAACTTTTAACAGTTGGCGTGCATGCACATCGTTTACCTTCTACTATAAAATATAATACTTACACTTTGAATTTATTATTAGTCTAAATCTTCTAAGTTATATTAAAATATTATTTTTAATTGTATGTAGTTGCAATATTATCTGAAAGAAATATCTAAATTCACGACTATACATATTATCAGAGAATTTACTCACACGATAATATTTAATAGGAATATTTTACGCAATTCTATAACTATCCAATTTAATAGTTGCATAACCTTACTTCTAAAATAATAAGTTTTGAAACAAAGTTTCTTATTGAAAATAAAATTAGTTAATTAAGACTAACATGCACACAAAAACTTTTTAAACAGATAAAAGATATGTGGGAATTTCTTATATTCAAGTATTATTTTTATAAGACACTTTTGTAGCATACGCGTCCGAGTTTAGAAAAAATATTTGGAGACTAGAATTTAATAAAGTATTTATTGGTAAATAAGAATTAGCCTAAAATTAGACAAATTTGAGTTCTAGTAGTACAAAACTCGAACTACACTACACTTTCGTTGCTCGGTAGTTAAGTACTTTGCTACTTCAATGATGTGTTAACTCTGACAAGGTCCCCGCTCGATGCTATATTTATAGCTTGTGCTTCCAGGGAGCGACCGGATTAGAGCTTCTTTGTTTGGTTTCGTCCATAGTTTGATTTCCAAACGTTCTGAGAAGCACCGTGAGGAACTGCACAGTGAATGTGTCTGATAAGATGCTATAAATAGGTTAAGCTCGGTTTCAAGAGGACCTTGGCACTCTAGAAGTGACTTAATAGAATAACATTTAAATTACATGGAATATTTCTAATTACAATATTCTAAAAAGGAAAAATGTATATCCGCATAAAATATATATGTAGTTTAATTATTAAATTATTAAATAATTAAAATGAACATATTTACGGAAATAACAGCTGTATATAACTTGCGCTAAAGCTTCTTATGAAATAAATACTTTATACTATTTTTTTCTATTTGCGTTATTTCATTATTAAATCGTTAAAAAATAACTTGGTTTTAAATAAAATTTGTTATGAATACTTTGGTATGTAGTATGACAGTTGGCATCACTGAAAATCGTAATTCTGTTTGATACAAACAAAGCCTATTAAGCGGTAGGACCTTGTTTAAATTTCTGTTAAGTTTAAAGGTGTATTATAGGTAAAAACTTCTTGTGTTGATGAAAATTATTATAAATTCAAAGTCGTAGGTATGCTAATAGATTTAATTGTGAAATACATAAATGATAATTGCTACTTAATGAGTTAAAAAAGTGGATGAAAGAAAAACATGTAATAAATATTTGTTAAAATATTAATGATATAAATACCATAGTATTTTCTCAAAGAATGATTTTTGTTAACAAGAATAATTATTCACTAGATCTTTTGAATAATTTATAAGGTAAAAATATAAAAATCTATGAAACCTATAAAACATATACACTAAACAGTGCTATTTATTTACTATGCAATATATGTACATTGTACAAAATAGCGTGCTGTATAATTGGTTACCTATGTATGCATAATGCTTTTACTTGATTATTTTCAAATGAAACGTAGGGAAACTGCACATATTGCAATTTAACTTAAGCGCGCTAGTTACGTAGAAATACTACTTACTATCAGCAAGCAGATAATATCATATTACATTTCAAGATAAGAAGAAAGCATTATCTTTCGGGGGAATTGCTTAGTATGCAGTATTAACTTTCTCATGAGAATTGCTTATCATGCAGATAAGATTGAATTACCTTTCTCGTGAAAACTGCTTAGTAATATTTTATTTAGATAAGAGAATCATATATATAGTGTGTTAGACAGTAGATTCATAAAGTTTTGATCAGTTCATAGTTAAGTTTAGATCTAAGCTCTAACGAGCATTTATATTCTTGTGTTTTGTAATTGTCATTACTTCCGCTGGTTTACAATAAAGATCCAGGGAAAACAAAAAATCTTTTTAAAAACTCGTTTCATTTGAACCTAAACGAAACTGGCGCAGTCGGTAGGATCTTCAAAAATTAGAGGAACCAAGTACCTTAATTTTCCGTTTCAACGGTCAATTGAAGAAACCATCCGCTCCAAGTAGACACCGCCGCTGACGTTGCATTGGGACCCGGAGGACACACATCGCCCCGGCCAAGCATCTTTACGACACCTACTTCAACAACAACCGCTTTGTCCATTGCGAGGGCCCTGTTCATAGAGAACCCCCGTCAACTGCTGACGACTTTGATCATCGCGATCAATAATTCATCATTACAAGAAAATGTAAGTGAAATTTATAATCTTAAAGTGAAAAGTCTAAAGTTAAAAAAAAATTAATTTAAATTCAAATCATAAATTTACTAACATAGTTTTTACAATTAATTTAAGCTAGTATTAAGAGCATTTAATTATACAATCTGTTTCAATTTATTTGCTTTCGATAGACGAAAGGAATAGTTGGACACTTTGGTAATTAATAATTGCATTTTAGTTTCTAATTTACGTACATGGTAGACGCCAGACCGATAGGTAGTGTCAGCTAGTGACATTATAAAGCCTTTCATGCTTGCCATGTATGGGTAGGACCCTAAATATATAAACCCACTAACATAAGAATAATAATTAAAAATCCTATATAATAATAAAAGTGTATTATTAATGCAAAGGAATCACTCAAGATCTCCAAGACGATAAAGAAGTGTAGAACATTCAAATCTGAACAACCCTCCATTATTATTTTTAATTAACAATAATATTAATAGAAATATGGTTTTTCCTGCACATTTTCATGTTTCCCTTTTAAATGAAATTCCAAATTACGATGGTAATCCATCGACACTTTCTGAATTTATTAGAGTTGTTAATACAATCACAGGTCAATTTTGTACAGAAAACCCAGCAGATTACATTAATCAATTGATTACTTCAGCAATCAGAAATAGATTAAAAGGTCAAGCATTAGAAATAATTACTGGATACGAATCTGCTACGTGGAATGCATTAAAGCAAGTATTAATAGAAAATTTTGGAGACCAAAGGTCAGAATTAAATTTATTAATCGATTTAACTACATTAAAACAAGGAAAAGATTCTCCAATTGTTGCGTTTATCGAGTGGACTGTATAATAAACAATAGTATGTTGGTGACTGGTTATAATTTATTACTTACGTCTAAATTGACCGTACTTAAATTATTGGACCTACCTGTAGAGTTGGATGTGTTGAGCAGATCTTATAACTTTTCTTCGTCTTGTACAGAACCATCAGCGGTAAAGGTTTTAACAGAGGTAGCGGGATAGGGCGTACGTTTTCACAATTTTATAGAAAACTTGACAAGCTACAACACTCGTTGCTTGGCGATAGGGCCCAATACAAAGAGCGGTCAATTTAAGGATTTTAATGTAATTAATGATTAAAATGTAGTATGAAAACGCAACATTCCGGCCTCTCAAATGCAGAATTGCAAAGATAAAACAAAAACGATAACGGTATAGCGATACCCAAAAAAAAGGTATAATATTTTAATGCGTAATAACATAAAAATAATAAACAAATTAAACGTAATTAAACGGATATGCGGAGAATGCATTTCTGCGCTCCCTTGAGCTAATTAACAAAAAAGAGAACGAAGAAAAAAAGGCAAAAATAAACGTATTTTAATTATTATTATTCTCGCCTGAAATTGGCAGAGGACAAAGTTTCACAAGTGGTCTCCGTAAAACTCCGTTGGCTGTCTTAACTGTCGCAACTCGAGTTTTGCCGTCTTTACCAGGATGCAACAGCAAAATTCGGCCTAAGCGCCATTGTAGAGGAGGGATATCCTTATCTTTCAATAACACTAAAGTGTTGACAAGCACTGCAGTTGTGGGTTCCAGCCACTTACTGCGTTGCTGGAGTGTATATAAATACTCTTGTTTCCAGCGGCGCCAAAAATCTTGATGCAACTTTTGCAATAATTGCCAGCGAGATAAACGTGTTAAATTTTGGAAATTATGTTCAGGGACAGAGGAAAGCGGTTCCAAAGTTAAATAATGGCCAGGTTTAGTGGCCAGACACTAAAATCGTTTGGGTCTGAGCTAGTAGCAACGAGTGGCCTCGAATTTAAAACTGCTTTGACTTGCACTAGTATTGTATAGAATTCTTCATAGCAGAAGATTTGATCACCTATTATTCGTTTTAAATGAGTTTTGACATTTTTTACTTCAGATTCCCACACTCCTTCGAAGTGTGAAGCGGCGGGAACATTTCGAATGAATTCAGTTTTTTCATTTTCTGCGGCTTCCGACATAAAGGCGTTTAAATACTTATCTGCGCCAACAAAACTTGTGCCAGAATCGGAATATATACAATTACATCGTCCGCGACGTGCTATAAAGCTTCGTAAAGCGGCCAAAAAAGCGTCGGAAGTAAGGTCAGAAGCGAGCTCAATGTGTAAAGCGTTTGTGGCCATACATAAAAACAGACAAGTGTATGCCTTATAAGTCTTAGCGCCACGGTGTCGAGACATTGTTAATTTGAATGGACCTGCATAATCCACTGCGGTTTTTGAAAAACATTTAACTTGAGAAATGCGGACCGAGGGTAAGTTTCCTATCGGACGTTGATAGGCGATTGGTTTGGTACGAAGACATTTAATACAAGTATTGGGGTACTTGAGACCAGCCCCACTCCTTTTTTTTGGTCACGCCTACTGCGCTCTGATTGGTATCCCCACTCCTGTAGCCCCTCCCCTTGCTCCTGATTAATCGACGCCATCTTGGATGACACGCCTACTATTCTCTGATTGGTTGACAGCGGCCATTTTGAAAACGCCTACTATTCTCTGATTGGACGACGGCCATTTTGGAACTTCGGGCGCCATTTGAACACACACCCTATGAATCCATGACGAGAAATTGTATTACCGACAACCTGTGCATTGTTAATAGATGGCGTCATGAAGGAATACCGACAAGCTATGTACTACTACTGCTAGAGGGCGTCATGAAGAAATCTGTATTAGCGATTACGTATGTACTGTGTGATAGAGTGCGTTTCGAGGTTTATCATTTTATATTAATAAATTTCACCGATTTCTCAAAATAATTATCGTCATTAATAATTTAATTACATATAATTACAGCATTAAAAATTTGAAATTCAGCTTTAAACGCGAATCACTGACCTGCGCGATATAAACGAACGTTTATATCGCGCGTTTTCTATCTATCTCTATCATTATAAATTGTATACCTTTTTAAAATTTCTAATATAATATTTAAGACGAGAGATTGATTGATTATATAGTTGATATATTAATTAGCTACATTTTTCTCTTTCACAGCTGCTCGATAACGAAATAGGTCTAAGAGATCGCGTCATGAAGGAATCCGTATTGTCGACAAAATATGAACCGTCATGATTGTAAAAAAAATTTACGTGTAATTGATAGAAATCTGTATTATCGCCTAACAATTTACGGATATTTGCTAATAGATGTAGCGCTAGCATGAATACCTCGTAGACACACCCATTCGTGATCTGATTGATCGATAGCTTTTTTCCATACCCAGATGGTCGGGCGGTCGGTCATCTTGAAACACGTTCTGGATGCTTCGGCCATATTTAATCCCTACTACTCGACGGTCATTTTGAAAGGGGTTCTGGTTGGTTCGGTCATCTTTTTTCCCTACTACTACTAGACGACGTTCATCTTGAAATGCGTTCTGGCGGGCCGGTCATCTTTTATCCCTACCCTAACGTTTAATGTCCTGCGTACCTTGCTATCTCTCTTTTTCTCAAAGAAGAAATCTGTATAATAATAATTTAATGAGATTTGCTTAAATTAGATAAACAGGTTTCGAGCACGAGCTAAGCCGCTAACAATTTAAGCTTTAATAATATTTGCTTCAATTAGACTGCTATTAAAGCTTCGTGAAAGAAAGCAAACCCTGCGTTCATATTCGTGAGGGTTCTTAAACACAAATTGTTCATAACAATACACTGTTGGTAAACATATAACGCAAATAATTATTATTTATAATATTTAATATTACATAAAAATTTGAATAGTTTATGTTTAACGTCACTTCAATAAAAATTTTGTTATTTAAAAATTCCTAACATGGATAGCTTTATCTGTTTTAGAATATTCAAAGACAGTATATGACAATAAATTATCGTGAGAGATCTATACAAAACGCCATATATATAAAATTAATCCTATATGATGAAAACGCAAATATTCATGAAAATATGGGGTACATGATCCTAATAGATTATAATTTATATTATACAAACGGTGAGACAGGAGTTGGTACAATCGGTTTATGTTATGCTCCCTCGTCGTCTTAACAGAATAATCATACTATGTAGGACGCTACGAATGATTCCATGCCTACGGGTAATTACGCCGACTACGAATACTATGCAAACAGGAACCAACAAGATGAGACAAGTCGAAACCTGTTGAGCCGTTGTATTGTGGACGTTTTAATGATTTCCTCCCTCCCTCTTCAGAAGGTAATAAATAGCAGAAGCAACAGGCCTACTTATTTAGTCAAGATTCGACTGTGTTGCTGCTGCTTATCCATGGCATTCTACAAAGCTGTTCAACATAATAGATGGGAACCGTATAGTTTACAGTGTTGGTACGGCTAATTTTCATGAATATTTGCGTTTTTACCAAATTGGATTAATCTTTAGCTCTAATTTTATATATATGGCGTTTTGTATAGATCTCTCACGATAATTTATTGTCATATACTGTCTTTGAATATTCTAAAACAGATAAAGCTATCCATGTTAGGAATTTTTAAATAACAAAATTTTTATTGAAGTGACGTTAAACATAAACTATTCAAATTTTTATGTAATATTAAATATTATAAATAATAATTATTTGCGTCATATGTTTACCAACAGTGTATTGTTATGAACAATTTGTGTTTAAGAACCCTCACGAATATGAACGCAGGGTTTGCTTTCTTTCACGAAGCTTTAATAGTGTCACGTGGGGTTTGCGTGACTGGGGAACGTAGTCAGAGGTAGAAAGGAATCAAACACAAGTCGTAACAACAACTATATACTAAGACAATAAACAAAGAACAAAAGGTTTACATGTTGACAATAAACAGAGTACAAAAGGTTTATAACGGTTACAAAGGGATTACATGTTGACATATGGTGAGGACGTATATGTCCTCCTAAACTACTACAATACAGGGAAGGTTGGAACCAACCCTGTTCAGCACTAGGTCTACAGACTAAGCATATAGGAGATAACCTCCTGGTAACTAAGCCGGGTAGCCTGGACACAACTACCCATAATTTGCATAGAGTGGGCGATTAAGCGCAGCCCACTCAATTTAAGCACTAAGCATTTATATAATTAAAAGAGTACTCACCAGCTTGCTTGTAGATGTAGTGTCGGAGTCATGGAAACTGACTGGTTTGAATAGCTCAAGCAAGCTGGTTATATACTGCCGAATGAGGAAGTAATTCGTATCGTAGTTGGAATCCGTAGGCAGAAGTTCTCGGTAAGTTTGTGGGTTGATTGCATGTGCGCTGTCGGTGCCTGGTACGACGCTGCAGCTGGACGGAAGTGTTGGTGAGTTCACTGGAAGGAATGCACATCTGCAGGCACATCGTGTGGGAAGCCTCGCCTCGACAGAGTAAGTAGGCGTAGATATCGCATGCCAGTGGATGCGACGGTGGGCGAAGCGGGAGCGCTACTGAGAAGACCTTGCACATGCCGGTCGTGAGACGGCAGCTGCTGAACTAGCGTAGGCAACTGAATGTGGCCTTGCATGCTTTATGTAGTCCAAACGGAAGAGAAGTTTAGTTTTAAATAAAATATTTAAGTGTAAATATTTCCGTTTGTGACAATAGCAGTCTAATTGAAGCAAATATTATTAAAGCTTAAATTGTTAGCGGCTTAGCTCGTGCTCGAAAACTGTTTATCTAATTTAAGCAAATCTCATTAAATTATTATTATTATACAGATTTCTTCTTTGAGAGAAAGAGAGATAGCAAGGTACGCAGGACATTAAACGTTAGGGTAGGGATAAAAGATGACCGGCCCGCCAGAACGCATTTTAAGATGAACGTCGCCTAGTAGTAGTAGGGAAAAAAGATGACCGAACCAACCAGAACCCCTTTCAAAATGACCGTCGAGTAGTAGGGATTAAAGATGGCCGAAGCATCCAGAACGTGTTTCAAAATGACCGACCGCCCGACCATCTGGGTATGGAAAAAAGCTATCGATCAATCAGATCACGAATGGGTGTGTCTACGAGGTATTCATGCTAGCGCTACATCTATTAGCAAATATCCGTAAATTGTTAGGCGATAATACAGATTTCTATCAATTACACGTAAAATTTTTTTTTACAATCATGACGGTTCATATTTTGTCGACACTACAGATTCCTTCATGACGCGATCTCTTAGATCTATTTCGTTATCGAGCAGCTGTGAAAGAGAAAAATGTAGCTAATTAATATATCAACTATATAATCAATCAATCTCTCAACGTAAATATTATATTAGAAATTTTAAAAAGGTATACAATTTATAATGATAGAGATAGATAGAAAACTGGCGGTTCGTTTATATCGCGCAGGTCCGTGATTCGCGTTTAAAGCTGAATTTCAAATTTTTAATGCTGTAATTATATGTAATTAAATTATTAATGACGATAATTATTTTGAGAAATCGGTGAAATTTATTAATATAAAATGATAAACCTCGAAACGCACTCTATCACACAGTACATACGTAATCGCTAATACAGATTTCTTCATGACGCCGTCTAGCAGTAGTAGTACATAGCTTGTCGGTATTCCTTCATGACGCCATCTATTAACGATGCACACGTTGTCGGTAATACAATTTCCCGTCATGGATTCATAGGGTGTGTGTTCAAATGGCGCCCAAAGTTCCAAAATGGCCGTCGTCCAATCAGAGAATAGTAGGCGTTTTCAAAATGGCCGCTGTCAACCAATCAGAGAATAGTAGGCGTGTCATCCAAGATGGCGTCGACCAATCAGAAGCAAGGGGAGGAGCTACAGGACTGGGGATAGCCAATCAGAGCGCAGTAGGCGTGGCCAAAAAAGGAGTGGGGCTGGTCTCAAGTACCGCAATACATACTAATACAGCGAGATAGAATTGAGCGAATGATGCTTTTAGAAGCAAGAATCCAAAATTGCTGCGAAATTAAAAATTGTACAGTTCTGATACCTGCGTGCAAGTATATTTTATGAAAATGTTCAATTATTAATGTAGTTAATGGTGATCTTTTCCGCAGTAAAAGAGGGATTGATCATAATTTAGATGAGTTGCGTATTGCAATCTTCCCCCCACTCGAATGAAACCTTTGTCATCAAAAAATGGATTAAGTTTCTTCAAATATTTAGAGCGAGGTTTTTGATGTTTAAATTTTTCTGAAAAACTTATAGATTGTGTGTATTTTACTAATAAATGTAAAGCATCTTGTTCTTCGGAGAATGACAGAGGTTTAAATTTCTTATTTTTATTTTTTAGATTGAAATAGAATCTAAAGGCATACGCTAACACTCTTAGAAGCTTTGAGAGGCAAGAGAATCTAGTTAAAAAATAATCAAAAATAGTATTTTCCTGAAAAGTGGCTAAGGTAGTAATCGGTTTTTCTTCTGAAATTATTAAAGCCATATCTATGTTTGGAAAATTAGGGCAATATGGTTCTTCACTTAATAAGAATTCAGGACCGTTCCACCACAACATATTTGAAATTAATTCAGAGGGATATTGCCCTCTAGAAGCGGCGTCAGCAGGGTTTGAGCGGGATTCGACATATTTCCAAGAAGAGGTGGGTAGTTTATTTTGAATAAAGGAAACTTTATGACTCACGAATGTTTTCCAACGGTGTGCGGGTGACTTTAGCCAAGAAAGAACGATTTGAGAGTCTGAATAAGCCACAATTTTTGTTATTAAAAGCTGTTGTTGGTAAACGTCCATAACATAGCAAACAAGTTTTGCTAATAATACGGCGGAACATAAATCAATGCGTGGAATTGTCAAACGTTTAGTAACTTTAGATTTTGAGCAAATGAATCGTATTTGATAGTTGCCTTGAGTATCGTAAAATCTTAAATACAAGATAACTGCGTATCCGCGTTCGCTACCATCACAAAAGGCATGCAATTCGCAGGATTGATTTTGTAAACATCCAATATGACGAGGAACTTTGAGATTAGTTAAATATTTCAGTTCAGATTTATACTGATTCCAACAACGAACCATTTCTAGAGGCGGCGGACCGTCCCAAGAAGTATGTAAGACCCAAAGGCGTATGAAATACTTGCAAAAAAATGTGATAGGTGCTAACATACCCAACGGATCGAATATGCGAGCTACTTCTAACAAAATATTGCGTTTTGTACAAGATTTGTCAATAATATTTACTTTAAATGTAAAAACATCCGAAGTTGGTATCCATCGAAGTCCCAAAACTTTAATTGAAACTTCAGCAGAACTATCAAATAAAAGTGTATCAGTAGTCAAATGATCTGTAGTAAGATCCAGTAAAAGACGCTTATTGTTACTCGCCCATTTGTGTAATTCAAACTGACCTTTATTTAGCATTTGAATTAATCAATTTTGTAGCGATTTAGCATCTGAAATGGTATCTGCACCACCAAAAATCTCATACATATATGTTTGGGTACGTATTAAATGCGCAGCGCGAGGGAAATTCTCACCTTCCTCCTCCGCTAGTTGAAGCAAAGTACTGTAGTATTGAGACAAGCAATTGTTGATGGTCACTGGTTTATTTAACAAAAGTGACAATAACAAAATATTTTATCGTGCACCGCACATGTTTTATATATGCTTTTCTTTTGTTATTAATTCTCTATGAAATGTCAACTTTACAAGTTGTGTTACTAAAATGATTTCCACTACAATAAATGCATTACGAGTTTCTTTCTCTATAATTATCTGTTTTATTTATAAACCTCAATTAATATAAATCGACACTAAATCCACTTGGTACACGATCATAGTACTACAGGCCAGTCACCAGCTAAATTATTGTTTGGTAGAGAACTGCGTACTAGGTTTGATAAATTACGACCATCAACAAAACGTATTTTAGAATCGAAATCTAGTACCAGTGAACCTCAAACAACAAAATTGCTTAATTCACTCCAGGTGAAAAAGTTTTATTACGAAACTTTTCTGATCCCTTGCATCCAACATGGCAGGAAGGCAAGATTAAAGAAAAGTTAGGCAATGTGGTTTAAGACGTAATTTTGGGTAATAATAAAGTAGTACGGCGACATTCAAATCATGTTCGTCCATTAATAGATAAAACACTCTCTGCACCTTTTACTGTTAATAAATATAACGAACATGAAACCACGAATAATACTTCTCAACATCCGGCAAGAAGTTCAATTTTAGAATCGCCTAATATCGGAAATGTAGATATTAATTCCGATTCGGATGAGAGTTTGGAGACTGTAGCTAATGATAGTTCTAGTCAAGAGATTTTTGAATCTGAGGCTATTTCGGAAGGTCAAATTCAGAAAAATAATACATCTTCTCCCAGATCTCCATATTTATTTAGAAAAAGAAAATAATATATTTTTTTAATTGATTTTTATGGGGAAGGGTGTAGTATTGAGACAAGCAATTGTTGCTGGTCACTGGTTTATTTAACAAAAGTGACAATAACAAAATATTTTATCGTGATCCGCACATGTTTTATATATGCTTTTCTTTTGTTATTAATTCTCTATGAAATGTCAACTTTACAAGTTGTGTTACTAAAATGATTTCCACTAGAATAAATGCATTACGAGTTTCTTTCTCTATAATTATCTGTTTTATTTATAAACCTCAATTAATATAATTCGACACTAAATCCACTTGGTACACGTCAGTGGCGACGAGGATTTTGAATTGAATCACAGTGAAAACTAAATAATATTATAAATAGTAAATTTAAATAATTGTTAAATAGTGTGCATCAATATGTAGATCGGTAAAATAAATGAGTTCGATATCGCGAAAAAATTGGTCTACGTACTCGGCGCGTTTAGAACAATATTTCAAAGCAAATAAAATTGAAGACGGGAATAAAGTGCCGATTCTATTAACGGTGGTGGGCGATGAAACATATGAATTAATGGTGAATTTGTGCTCCCCCAAAGCTCCAGAATCGGAAACGTATGCTAATTTAATTAAAAAAGTGAAAGACCATCTTCAACCGACACCTTCTTTTATCGCCGAACGATATAAATTTCGATTGAGGAAACAGGATGTACATGAAAATGTTTCTCAATATGTGACAGCATTAAAGGGTTTAGCGAAAACCTGTAAATTTGAAAATAACCTCGAAGAAAACTTACGAGATCAGTTAGTTTTCGGACTAAAAAGTGATGTGATAAAACAGCGGCTATTTTCAGAGGAACAATTAACTTATGAAAAAGCTGTCAATCTAGCGATAAATATGGAGGCAGCTGAAAAAAAAGTCCGCCGAATGGAAAATACGGGTGCAGTAATCCTTTGGCAGAAACAGAAAAAGGACGTCAAATCATCAAGCCAGCGAAATCAGCGTCACGGGGTACAACGAGACGGCTACAGCGGCGCGAGTAACGCATCGACGTCACGCCAACTGGAACATCGATCATCAGCGGTCCCCAAACAAGCGTGCAAATGTTGTGGTTTGGCAAACCACGCTACCAATAGTTGCGTCTTTAAAAATGCTACATGCCATAATTGCGGTAAGGTAGGTCACATTAGAAGTATTTGCAAGGTCAGTAAAAATTTTCATAAATCTAAAAATCATTATATTGCTGATAATTTGCACTCCGACTCCGATGAGAATTTGTTCAATTTAAATGATCGAACGAATCCTGTTCGTATCAAAATAAATGTCGATAATGTATTTATAAATATGGAGATCGATACGGGATCGGGAATTTCGGCAATTTCTAAAGAAACTTATCTATTTAAAAATAAGAGATTATTGATTGACAATCTTAATTTAAATTCTTATAATGGAAATATCATTAGTACAGACGGATATTTTGTAGTCTCGGTTAAATATAAAAATAAAATATATACTGATTTTAAAGTTATATGTAATTTCTAATGGCGGACCACCGATTTTAGGCAGATCTTGGTTGAAAATTTTGAAATTATCTGTGGATGAAATCTTAAATTTAAATCATTTGTCTGAATCTGAAATGAAATTTAATTTTGTTGCCAAATATCCAGAAGTATTTCAGAGTAGTTTAGGTACTTTTGTTGGTTATGAGGCTAAATTATATTTAAAGGATAATGTATCGCCTGTATTTTGCAGAGCGAGATCTGTAACTTTTTCTATGAAAGAAAAAGTGGGTAATGAAATAAACAGACTTGTAAATGAGGGTATCCTTAAGCCTGTCGAATATAGTGATTGGGCAACTCCTGTAGTGCCTGTGGTAAAAAAAGATGGTTCTATTAGAATCTGCGGAGATTTCCGCATAACAGTCAACCCAAATTTAAAAGTAAATAAATTTCCAGTCCCTAAAATTGAACATGTCTTGAGCAATTTAGCAGGATGTAAATATTTTAGTAAAATAGATTTAAATCAGGTCTATGCACAAATTAAATTAGATGATGCCTCATCTAATATTGTTGCAATGGAAGTCTTTTTAGACGATATATTAGTTGTTGGCAAACCCCTGGAAGATCATGTAAATAATTTAAAAAAGGTTTTTGATAAATTACGCGAATGTGGATTGAGGGTACAAAGTCATAAATGTTCATTTTTACAAAAACAAATAAGTTATTTAGGATACACTATTGATGAAACTGGCCTGCACACCTCATCAGCTAAAGTAGAAGCAATTGTAAATGCAAGAACGCCAACGAATATCACAGAATTGAGATCCATTTTAGGACTTATAAATTATTATGCTAAATTTTTGCCAAATTTGAGTACTAAACTGGCACCATTGCATCATTTATTAGCTAAAGATGTGAAATGGAATTGGAATAGTGAATGTCAGTAGGTATTAGGGCACCTGAGACCAGCCCCTTCACTTTTTTCTGGTCACGCCCCTTCCCCCTCCAGGATCCTCCCCTCGCCTGTGATTGGTTACCCCCACTCCTGTAGCTCCTCCCCCTTCGCTGTGATTGGTTACCCCCACTCCGGTAGCCACGCCTGCTGTTCTGTGATTGGCTGACGTCGGCCATTTTAGAACTCGTGGGCGCCATTTTACCACGCCCGTCCGTCATTACGGGAATTTGTATTACCGGCAATCTGTGTGTTGCCAATAGAGGGCGTCATGCTACAATTAGTGTGTATTGCTAATAGAGGGCGTCATGAAGAAATCTGTATTATCGACGACCTAGGTAATGCTAATAGAGGGCGTCATGAAGACATCTGTATTATCGACGACGACGACCTATGTACTACCAATAGAGGTCGCATTAAAGAAACCTGTATTACCTGTATGTACTGATGCTATTAGAGGCAGCATTAAAGAATCTCCTCTCTCGCTCTCTCCTCTCACACTCTCTCCGTTTTGCCCTCTCTCCTCTCTCCTCTCTCACTCTCACCGTTTTGCCCTCTCTCCTTCATCCTAATGCTAGTAAATGAAACAACAACAACAACAACACACTGTTTAAATAGAATATTTATTTAGGAATTATTATTATTACAATTAATTTTTTTTGCATCTGTAATCAATAAGAATTAAATTATGTTTATTATTATTACTACATTTAATTTATATTAACATTACCAATTTTACATACAAATAATTTTACATAGATAGCTATGCAAAATACTTAGATAAATTTTACTGAATGCTTTTACAGCACTTCTAACAAGCAAATGTTTACCTAATTTTTATAAATACATTGAGAACAATTACCTAAATTGGCATGACTTGATTTGAAATGGTTTTCATAACAGTCAATACGTGAAAACGACTTGGTACATTTAGTACACTGAACTCTGTTTCCTTGGTGTGTCTTTATATGACGCGTGAAATTATAGCGTCGAATGCTCAGGCCACGTATATCACACAATCGTTGTTCCATCTTGACTAATGTAATGTGATGTAAACAAAATCACTAAATAATAATAATAATAATTAGTTTTAACATACCTGTTTTGAATGTTGAAATAAGCACTACTGAGTAAAAAACTAATTAAGTAATAATAATAATATCACCGGAGCGTTAGAAATAATTATCACCACCACCAATCCGTAACGCAAGCAAGAATAAACTAAAGGGGTGAGACTCGGTTTTTTATAGTCACTTCAATCTGCAAGAATAAACTTGTAGGAACCCTCCCAAACTTGTATGCGCGGATGCAGTTGTTCTTAACATCAAGATAATATTTGGAATTTATTGCCGTGAGAGAAAGAGCATAATGAAAGGATTCATACTCGTTAAATTAGCGGTGTCTTAACCTGTCAAAGAGAGAGAGAGAGACAATCGGCTACATTTTATTTACAAACTTTGCTTAGAGACAAACCGTCACTAAAGGCATAACGAGGTTAATAAATTGAGAAATAATTTGAAGTGTAGCGTATCAATAACTGTAGATGCAGTTGTACGTAAGATAAAAATCTAAATTTACTACATCCTGAGCAAAAGGGTTCAGCCTCGTTAATGGTCAATGTTTAACTGTAAATTTAACAAGTGTTGAAAGAGAATCATAATAATCTAACAGCATTGAGTGTCCTCGAGGTCACCCAAAAATATGAGAATGTGGTTAATATTTTGTAATTAGAATGTTTGCACAGGTAAAACAGGGCAATTCTCTTGCATTACACTCCAACATTTTAAATTCAAAACAACAAGACCGAAGCTAATAAATTTGTATAGTTTTACCGCGCCCCATTTTAAAACAACAGTAGTAGATCGATATCATTCCCCCAAGTGCGAAGGTATAATGTTTTCAGCCATCTAAACAATAATTAAATACGTAGCAGTTTTAAATATTCCTTCATCCACCGAAAACTTTAATAAGATATGTATGAAAAAGAGAGTAATCTAATTTACAGGTAATATACTTTTAAATGTTTAACTGTAAATTTAACAAAAGTTGAAAGATCTTCATATGCCGCGTGAAATTGGAATGTCGAATGCTCAGGCCACGTATATCACACACACACACACACACACACACAGCTGTTGTTTCATCTTGACTAATGAACAGGAATATGAACTCTGACCGCGGCTTCTCTGTAAATATACAGAATTAATATTAATCGACCGTTTAAATAATAATAACATACCTGTTTGTCGACGTCGTCTATGTAAACAAAATCACTATTAGAAATAAACACAACCGTGTTTTACATCAAGGGTTTCGTGTCGAGTACACACGGTCGGCATCCGTTGCTTATATGTGTTGCTTGAGACCGGTTCGGTAATGGGTACCTCCCGAGCGACAGAAGGCCCTAATATAAAAAGATACCTTCCCAAATAAGTCACTTTTTAATTCAAAACAACAACAGCTTCTTAAGCAAACACAAACGAGAATTTTCAATTATCTGTAAAGAGCAGCAGAGTATATCTGTATAAAAAGCATATAATTCATTTATTTCTACAACGTGTGCTGGCTATATTCTTAAAGTTCCTGTTTAGTAATCTCGGGTAATAAATACGCTATGACAAAAACACATTTCACACATCGAGTATAGAGAATACGATATTAAGAAAATATCAGCGAATTAAATTTCTCTTCAACATAGAGGTGGTGGTGGTGGTCAAAAGCTTTTTACGACCCATATCCGTATACCTGACCCATAGGGTTCTTGCTTGTTGACAGTTAATTAAGTCGAATTCATCCCTTTAATATATTCCATGTTGAAACCCGATTGCGACTGATTATTGATATAACATATTTCCATCTACACGAACAAATATTAAGAATCAGGGCCCTACACATACGGAAGATGTATTAACATTATTGTTGTTTTAGCAATAATAGATTCTGAAGATTTTTCGATCACCTTGCAACAGTAAAAATCCTTTTGTAAATTTATGAATTCCTGAATTGTTGCCGGGTTATTTCACCGCTTATGTCCGTAATTTGCTTCAAATATTATATAAACATCACTTAAATAGTTGTTACATCTGTATGTAGGTAACATCTTAAATTTATTGAACGATACATTAAATAAATCGGCATTTAAGTGCAGCTGTACATAATTAAGCAATTGCAGCATTTCCCTCGCTTGAAGACCCTAATATAAAAAGATACCTGTCCAGATAAGGCGCTTTTAATTCAAATCAATAGCTTCTTAAGCAAACACCTCGAGATCCTGTGTTGTATTAACTTTTAAATATTCCAGAGATTCTCAGGCCAAGCTCGAGGGAGCGAAAAAATTTAATAAGATATGATTGAAAGAAAGTAACCTGATTTACAGGGTAATATACTTTAATGTTTAACTGTAAATTTAACAAAGGTTGAAAGAGATTCATAATAATCTAACAGTATGGTTGCTACCTCTGTTCTTGTAGCAAAAGAGTGCTGCTTAATTAAGACGTCGTTTAACCGGTGTAATAGATAATATATCTTCATCTCACTCTGCAAGATTGGGCGTGTTGTTTTCGACAAGTTTTTTTTCTAACGTAACGTAACGTAAATACGTAACAATTATTAGGGTTAAATATAACAAAAATCTTTAAAAATTATTTAGTTTAGGTGATTATTATAACACTCCTCTTTCTTTCCAGAAAATATTTAACTTTATTAGGTACGCAATGCGTTCTTTCCGCAATTATATATGCCACGACTTATTGTTCTTTCGTTTAAATATTTTATTTTAGGTGAATTTTAAAGAAACACAAAACGTCTACCGGTAGGAACAGTTTTACCAGAAATTTATTACCTACCGTTAGGAACATAATACACTATGTTGATTGTTCAAAGTGAGATGAAACGTGCACTTTAGTCTATTGTCTAATTGACAGTGTCATAAAATATAGTCGATTTACAACCATAATACAGACATCGTTTTGTTCGTATACCTTTCTGGGAAATCTCAAGCTCTTTTGACAGAACACGTAAAATAGAAGTTAACAATTCTCGTTAACAGCAGCGTACATACTAGTTCTAATTATAAGACATATAGATTATAATCTATAATGGTAAAAATTCTTTCTTCGGACAGATAGGACTATCAGATAAGAGAATAAATAGAACTGAGGGTGTCAGTTTTACATTATTACGTGTTTTTGTAAATTAAATTAGTCTATATAATTTCGTTCTTATCGTCTGTCTATAGCGTTGTAAAAATTGAAAATGCATGTACTATGACACCTTTAATTATTTTTTGCAATAGGGTAGGTATTAAGTTTCTCAGCCAATCGGGGACAAATAAAACTATCGTTAACACCTTTTGTATCAAAACACCATGTTTAGGGGGTGGGACTACATATTTCGTTTTTAGATAAATACAAAAGGTTACACGTTGATTAACATTAAATAAAAAATTTCATCTTTGTTGAACGAGACTACCGTTTATAAATATTTTAAAATGGGTAAGTTGTTCCGGAACTGTATTGCACCGACAGTATGGCGACACTCCACACAGAGGTGTTGTAAGTAGACTTTTATTTATCCATAAAGTAGACTTTTATTTATCTATAAACAACATACTAAAACGGTGTTAATATTTTTCAGTTCCTGATGCATTGTATGGGTGCGCGGAGCCTCTACCCAGCTCTCCAAAGCTTGTCGCGGCCAAGATAGCAACAGGCCATTTAGAAGTTGGCGACATTACGGTCGTTGTCGAGTTGTACGTGCGACTCGACCAGCGAGAGGGCTGGATTATTTATGTACGTTTTATTAATCTATATATGATGGTGTAAATATATGTAGCTTTACTTTTTTTCTCAGGATACATATCAACTAATGTTGAATAGCTTATAAAACATATAAAATAATAAATGTTTTAAATTACTATCTGTCTTTTTAATTAGTATCCAATCTCTCTTTCTCTTTTACAGATAATTGAAAAATAGGTGAAAAAAAACCTTCTCAATAAAGCTTCTTTTCATTTCATATTTCAAACTATTTACTAGAAGGTTGGTAATTATGAAATTTGGTTTTTAATTGTCTGACTGATTTATGGCGTTTTATTTCATACTGCAATTATTGGAATATTGGTTTAATTTAAAAAAAAATTATATAAAATAAATTTCCGAATGCAAAATATGGACATCTATGAAGAACGAGTTTCCATGGTAACTGATTACGTACTAAAACGTTGTCCAGGTGATTGATTGTATTTGCGTCCGGTAAAATTTTTTACAGTCACAAGTCCTGTAATAGTATATTACGTTATAAGTCCGGTAAACCCAAGTTTACAGTAGCGAGTTGAAAACGTTTCGGGACGAGGCGACGAAGAAGCCGAGTCTCGAATGTTGAAACGAGCTACTGTAATGGTTTACCGGAAGTATGACGTAAGGCGTTTTATTTCATACTGCCTCACATTGTTCATTTTAAAAAAAAATGCATTTAAAATTTTCAGTCCGGTAAAATTTTTTACCGGACTCAAATTAGATTTTCAGTCCGGTAAAATTTTTTACCGGACTCAAATTGGATTTTCAGTCCGGTAAAATTTTTTACCGGCCTTGTAACGTAATAATTCATTTACCGGACTCAAATGAGTCCGGTAAATACCCTTTTACCGGACAGTATGAAATAAAATTTTTTACAAGCATACTAGACCGTAAAATCGCATGTTCTGGACTAAAAAGTTTGACGTAAAACTGACAAATGTGACACAGTATGAAATAAATTACTAATATGATGCCAATTACTTACCTCTATGCGAGTACTTGGTAAGTGTGAACATATCGTAGGTAAAATAATAGCATCTATATGAAGAAGTGGAATTATTTTATTTATTGAGCGTACAGTTAAGGTGACACTGCCATTAATTTCAGTTTTAGTTGAATTTATACCTTGAATAGAAACATGCGTATTACATTTAGGAAGACCTAGGCGATTAGAACATTTCTGTGAAATAAACGAAGACTGTGAGCCCGAATCTAAAATTACATGCAATCTCTGATAACATCCGTGGTTATCTAAGGCTTCAACAATCGCGGTTGCGAGCAAACCTCCATTATCAGAAGGCACGAAGAAGGAATTACTATTAGAAGAGTTATTTTGCGTAGGCATCGTCCCCTGAACAGAAGGGTTTACATTTGATAAATTGACAGTTACATCTCGGTGAAGAAGCGTGTGATGTTTTTTGGAACATCTTCTACAAGTTATAGTAGAACGGCATGAGCGTATATCATGACAGTTACTCAAGCAGTTGAAACATAGGCGTGCATTTTTGCAAAATGTCATACTGTCATCAGGCGTTTTACTCTTAAAATCATTACAGTAATACAAAGGATGAGCAGCATGACATAATGGACAATTATGCGATTTAGCAGGCGTTGCTTTTGAGAAAAATGAATTTTTAACATTACTAGCGGGTTTTTTCGAATGCGAAGACGTACTGGCGTTAGCATTGTCATGAGCGTTACAACATGTTTCCAAAAAGTCAACCAGATCATTAAAGAACGGCACATTTTTTGATTTATGATGTATTTAAAAACTGGTAACTGTAGTTTTGTCTAAGCGTTAAAGTAACATCATTGTGAAGACAAAATCCCAATTATCTGTGGGGTATCCCATATTTTTAAGGGCGGCGATATTCTCTTTAAAGGACTCTAGTGAATGCGATAAAGCGTTGGGATTTTCGGAATTCATTCGCGGTATATTTTCCAAGTCATTTCAATGACTGGAAGCGAGGCGTCTCTTATTAGTATACTTATCAACTAAAGTTTGATATGCGATAGGATAATTTGCGTCGGTAGGTTGAATACGTTGGATCAGAGCTAATGGAGGACCTTGCAGAGCGGATTGCAGATAAGAAAACTTTTCTACAGGTGAGATTGCGTTATTATTGTGAACAAAGGCATTGTAAAGATCGATAAAGGGTGTAAAAGCTTTTATATCACCTGAAAATTTATGCAATTCTAATTTCGGCAATTTTACGTTAGACTTGGTGGGATCGTGATGAACCGTCGTATCTAAAGGTAGAGTCTGATCGTCAAAAAGATCTAAATAGATAGCACGAATGTCGAAATAAGCTGAATCAAAAGTTTCCCGAACCTTATCTTCCGTACTTATATCCGCGTTATCAGTAGTTAACAAATTACTAATAACATTACCGTGATATTTGTTAAAATCTTCACGTATTGATTCGATGTGAGTATATCTGACTAAATAAAGTTCGTTTATCTTTATTAGTTATAGCAGCGACAGCAGCCGCATGTAGTTCAGTTAATTGATTCACTATAGTTTGCCTTAAGAACTGATATCTTTTTACTTTATCAGCCATGATTGCAAAACAGGGCAAAAACAGAAAATCCAACTTTTGTGGAATAGAAGTGACCACCTGCAAAACAATACTTATCTTATTTTGATGGGCAATTAATATTCTAAATATCTCAAGGTAATGCACAAAAGTTATCTAGGATAGTGATAACTGTCAAAAACTTTCAAATATGACAATTAAAAGTAAGCGGTTTATAGCGGTATAAATTAGCGTTTCTATTTAGTAATAGAAAAGGAAAACCTATTACAAAAGGTAATGTAACGTTCTATTTAAAATAATAAACAATAATGCTGTTTAAAATCGTCTATTAATAAAGAAAAGATTATTTACAATGCACTTAATTAAAAACACTATAACTATAAACTATTTAACAAACTATTAAAAATGCTAGGTATTTACAAATTTATTTGAGGACTATTTATATAAAAACTATTTATGTATTACAATAATTATTAACATTTATTTATTCAGAGTACATTTCACTATGGTGGTCAAACATTAACTGAACTCCTTCTACCCGCAAATCAATTTATATCTTTCATACGATGACTCATACATATAGAATGTTCGATGACGTGTTGATGAGTCATACATGCAGCTGTTTATAAGTGACGTCAATGAGGCGTGTCGATGAGTCATACTCACAGGTGTTGATTGATGAGTCATACAGTTGATGACTCATACACCTAGAATGTTTGATGACGTCATATTTCGGTTTACTATTCGTTACACTGCCCCCCTCTTCAAGTCTGTTCTGTCCCAGAACAGGCTTCATTCTCTGGTTTCTGTAGAAGGGGTCGTGACGGTATCGACAGTCTTCACCTCGAGTACATGTTCCATTACGGTAGAAATAACAGTTTACACTCTTTGTTGGCCTTGATGCGGGCTGGGGATCGAAGCTACAGACTAAGATCTTCACATCCGGATCTCTAAAAATAACTTCCAGCAGGTTTCGAACGATTCTCCAATCCAACTGGTCCCACCCACAGCCGAGTTTGGGAACTGCCAATTTGTTAATACCCCTGGTAAGCAACTCAGTCCTCAAATCCCATAATGCCCTCCACAGATCGGCGTAACTCGGTTTCTGGCAGTAAAACTGCTTGGTTACCAAGTAGTAAATGGAGCGGTCATGATCGGGCAAGTGTAAGGCTTTGCCAACAGAGGGATTCTGATTTCGAAGTTCATCCAGCAGTCCAAATTAATTCCTAAACACCACTGCGATCCCCCTGGACATGCGGAGATCCTCGGAGACACAGTGGGCAATGGAATAATCACCAGGAACCCGGAAGAGGTCCTGTTGCATCTTGGTCGTGACTCCGAATCTGGCTTTTCTAGTTTCGGAAAACGCAGCCATAAATTCTCCAAAGGTTGGCTGATCATCTTCAGGCCTTACGGTATTGACAGCCACCTCAGCATCATTTTCTCGATCCGGGACTACGTTATTGTTTCCCTCATAGTGCGCCAGACGATTGGAGTGTACCACCTTTGGTTTCCCTCTTGGCAATTTCTGGATGCGATAAATCAAGTCATTTATTCGTTTCTTCACCTGGTATGGGCCCTCCCAATTTCGCTGTAACTTTGGAGAATAGCCACGACGTCTTTGCGGGTTGTATAACCAGACAAGCTTTCCAGGTTTGAACCCTCCTTCTTGGGCTCTCACATCGTATGTAGTCTTCATCCGGTCACTCGCGATTCGGCTAGTGTTTCGGGTTCGGTCGTGAATATCCTTCAACTTCTTCTTTAAGTTGACAACATAATCATTTCCGGCTACCTCCTGTTCTGCGGGTGGACATCTAAATTCCAGATCACACGGTAACCGTAGCTCACATCCAAACATCACAGACGCTGGTGACTGACCGGTTGTTTCGTGAACCGATGCAAGATAAGCCATCAGGAACAGATGTAGGTATTAATCCCAGTCTCGTTGATGATCGGAGACGACCTTCGCCAAATATTTGCCCATTGTCCGATTCATGCGTTCTACCATTCCATCGGACTGCGGGTGTAACGGTGTTGTCCGAGTCATGCGAATGCCCAACAATCGACAGACTTCTCCAAAGAGTACAGACTCAAAATTGCGGCCTTGGTCCGAATGGAGCTCCATGGACACTCCGAAGCGAGTGAAAAAGTCTTTGACTAGTACGTCAGCAACAGTCGCAGCTTCCTGGTTTGGTAGGGCATATGCTTCTGGCCATTTGGTAAAATAGTCCATTGCCACTAAGATGTATTTATTCCCATCGTCGGTTTCGGGAAATGGTCCGGCAATATCTATAGCTATTCTTTCCAGAGGACTATCCACATTGTACTGCCTCATAGGTGCTCTTTGTTTCCCCAAGGGTCCGTTACCAGTGGCACATAGTTCGCATTTCCGGCACCACTCCTACACGTCTTCTTTACAGTTGACCCAATAAAAACGCTCCCTAACTTTCTCCAGAGTCTTCTTCACCCCGAAGTGTCCTCCTGAGGCACCGTCATGGAGATGTCGCAATACTGTAGCCACTCGGCTTCTTGGAACCACGAACTGAGACCTAATGGTGGTGCCATCTTCACTCTCCAGTACTCGCTTCAGGAGATCGTCTTCCACCTTCAAGGACTCCCATTGGACCCAATATGCTTTGAGCGTTCTGTTGAAAGGGCTGACGGCCTCCCAGGCAAGCCTTTCTCCCACGCGCTTCCATTCCAGTACCATTTTTAGTTCGGGTTCAGCCTCCTGCTGTCGTTGCAATTCTTCCGGCAACCAATTGTCGTTGACTATGTTAGTTCTTAATACTTGGCAAACCTTCTCTTCCAAACGAGAGCAATGACGGCAATCCGTTGGGCGGGGTCTTCTAGAAAGAGCATCGGCATTTCGATGACTAGTGCCCGCTCGATGTTCTGTGTCAAAGTCGTATGGTTGTAATCGTTCGATCCACCTTGCGACCTGGCCTTCAGGATTACGGAATTGTAGAAGCCATTTCAACGCTGCATGGTCCGTCCTCAATAAAAACTTCCGTCCGTACAAGTATTTGTAGAAGTGCTCAACGGACTTCACGACAGCCAATAATTCTTTTCTGGTCACACAATAATTCCTTTCGGCTTTTGAATAAACCTTACTAAAATAGCCGATGACCTTTTCTTGTCCATCCTGTATCTGAGAAAGTACACCCCCAATGGCCAGGTTACTTGCATCTGTGTCAAGTATGAATTTCCCTTCTGTTCGTGGGCAGCTCAATATTGGCGCTGTTGTCAAGGCACGCTTCAACTGTTGGAAAGCTGTTTCGCACTCTCCGCTCTCCAAACATACTCGCGCCCATCTTTAGTTAACCTTGTCAGGGGCTTCGCTATATTGGCAAACCCAGGAACGCAACGCGTGTAGTAGGTACATAACCCAAGAAAACTACAAACTTGGTGTTATCTTTCGGTGTTGGCCACTTTTGAACTGCACGAATTTTACGGGGTCGGCTGCCACTCCATTTTGTGATACGACATGCCCGAGATATTTCACCTCCCTTCGGAATATGTGGCACTTTTTCGGACTCAATTTCAGGTTGGCTGTACGCAGTCTCCGGAACACTTCCTCCAGATTTTTCAGATGTTCACTGAATGATCTTCCAACTACGATCACGTCATCCAGATAGACCAGGCAAGTCTTCCACGACAGCCCCCTCAGGAGGTCCCCATTAGACGCTCAAAGGTGGCCGGAGCGTTACATAGACCGAAAGGCATAACCGTAAACTGCCATAGTTCGGAACCAATAGTAAACGCTGTCTTCGCCCGGTCTTCAGGTTCCATTTCAACTTGCCAATAACCACTCTTTAAGTCCAGAGTCGAAAACCATCGTGAACCAGACAGGGTATCTAACGTGTCGTCGATGCGTGGTAAGCGATAGCTGTCTTTCTTGGTCACGTTATTGAGCTGCCGATAGTCCACACAAAATCTGATTGACCCGTCCTTCTTACTGACCAGGACCACCGGCGATGCCCATGGACTGCTGGATGGCTCGATGACCCCTTGTTCTTCCATATCAGTAATGATTTTCTCGGCTTCTGCTCGCCTTACTAGAGGTAGACGTCTGGTTGCTGTCGCACTGGCCCAGAGTTCCCTGTATTGATTTTATGTAGCACAATATTGGTTCGTCCTTCTGGGTATCGTCAAGAGCGAAGATATCTTGATATCGGTGAACCAAACCCTGAACCTCTTTCACTTCCATTTTTTTAAGGTCTTCGCATGAACTAGTAACAGTACCCACTAGTTTTCCACCATGGTCTTTGGGCACTGGTTTTGGAACATCAGCCATACACCTGGCTACGCGGAATACTGGCACACACTGTCCCACAAGGGTGCTCCTCTTTAATATCACCGGATCTATATTAACATTCATAATTCTCACCGGTACTGTCTTTCCAACCTTGATCAGCGCTTTTCCCACCAGTATGCCACTATGGATCTTCTTATCATAAACAGGCTTCATCATTCGCACACATCCTACCCGAAGATCTCCATCCAAACCTGCCTCGACAATTATCTCGCTCCGACCTGGTAATATCACGTCTTCTGCCAGCAACACCCTTACGATAGGATCTTCTCGTGGATGCAAAGGAAGTTCTTCGTTACCAACCTTCAAAACACCCTCCTTCAAGTCCAATGTAAAACCGAATTTTCTCAGGAGGTTCATTCCCAAGATGAATTCGTCAGTGATGTCGGCTACCAGCACCTCATGATCACGTTTTTCACTTCCAATGCCGATCTTCATCTTTACCACTCCGCGTGTTGGTATTACTTCACCCGTCGCTGTACGGAGTTGAGTAGTGTCTGCTTGTTCGTAGAACGTCAGGGCGTATAATTGGTTTTTTTCGCCTCTGTATCAATTAGTAGGAGGACAGTTTGATTAGCAATCTTCCCATCTACGAACAAACTGCTGGTGCTGTTCTTCGATGTTACGACATGGATGGGCATCTCCACTCAAAGTCAACGTTCGCCCCCTCTCGTCGACCCCCTTTAGTTTTCCGACTGCTGAACTTGTTTTGGTTTAGGTCAACGACGTCGTATGTGCCCTTGTTCGCCGCAATTCCAACAACGAGGCCCTCGAACTTCTTGATGATTCTTCCTACAGCTTTCTTCCTTCCTAAGAACTCTCAGTACTAACTCCTCTAGGTGATCTTTAGAACCTTCTTCTTCTTCCACAAGGGCCCGAACACCCCCGTGACCTCGGGACGCTTGTTTTGCAGCTTCAAATTCTAAGGTGTGAGCAAGCGCATCATCAGTTGTTCTTGGTCGTGCCAGCCTCAATGACTGTTGTGTTTCCCCGTCTCTTAACCCATCAATGAAGGTCTGCAGAGCGAGTTGTCCCAGAAATGAATCGGGTGCCGTAGGGTACGCCAATCGGACAAGCCGCGCAACATAGGCTTAAAACTCCTGCAGGCTTTCTCCATTCTTCTGAATACGATTCTTCACTTGCGCGTGATACACTTGTTGAAGATGCGCGTCTCCATATCTCATCTCCAATCTAGACACTAACATTTGGTAATCATTTTCCTGCCCTGCTGGGATTGTTTACAGGACGTTCAACGCGTCTCCACGCAAAGCCACAGCTAAAGAAACGGCCTTTTCCTTGCCTGTCCATCCGTTGGCCCCAGCGGCCGCCTCAAATTGTTTGTAGTAGGTGAACCAAGGTATCTTTCCATCGAACGTGGGTGGTTTTACTTTTATACCTTCGGCAGGAACCTTTTCTTCTTTAAATTGCTTCTTTACTTCATTAAACGGCCACTCAGAAGTTGAGGAAAACCGTAGTTGCCTCATTCTATCTTCCAGCATTTCGGTTATATCGTCTTTCTTAGTTGTTGGTGGTAATTGCATTTGGGCTATTTTCTCTTCTACCATCTTTATTACCCTATCTTGTTCCGCCAATCTACCTTCCAGCAGTCCTAACGCACTGGCATTCTCAAAAAATTCTTCGAAAACTTTTTCTTCCAACGCTTTAACATTGTCCTGCAATTCTTTTTTAAGCCTTCTGGAATTTTCTTCGGATTTCCTGGAATTGTCCAGTATTTCTTTCTTTAGCATTCTAACATTTTCTTCGGGCTTTTCTAGTAATTCTTCTTTAAGCATTCTAGAATTTTCAAAAACTTTTTGTTCCAGCACTGTAGTATTTTCCATTAGCTTTCTAGCATTCTCTTCGGACTTTTCCAGTAGTTCTTCTTTTAACATTCTAGAATTCTCTTCAGACTTTCTAGAATTCTCTTCAGACTTTTCCAGTAACTCCTCTTTTAACATTCTAGAATTCTCTTCCATTTTATTTAATAACAAATTAGTATCAATTGCGGGTCCAGGTATTTCGAAGAGGAAACTTTCAGGGTCTTCTTGCTGTTCCAAAAGCCATTATCTTAACCGATTTATTAACACGTTTTTAAGGCCCGTTGTGTCTAAATCTCGTTCTTCAAGTTCGTGCTTTAAGTCTATTACTTTGAGATCTTTTAACAATTTCATCGCCATTTTGATTATTAGTTGTAATTGTTTTTAACACTAAAAGATTGTTCTCACAGCACTTTATTTATTACACGATTTTATTTATTTTAAAACCTCACACCTGTAACACCACTGTAACGTTCTATTTAAAATAATAAACAATAATGCTGATTAAAATCGTCTATTAATAAAGAAAAGCTTATTTACAATAAACTTAATTAAAAACACTATAACTATATACTATTTAACAAACTATTAAAAATGCTACGTATTTACAAATTTATTTGAGGAATATTTATATAAAAACTATTTATGTATTACAATAATTATTAACATTTATTTATTCAGAGTACATTTCACTATGCTGGTCAAACATTAACTGAACTCCTTCTACCCGCGAATGAATTTATATCTTTCATACGATGACTCATACATCTAGAATGTTTGATGACGTGTTGATGAGTCATACATGCAGCTGTTTATAAGTGACGTCAATGAGGCGTGTCGATGAGTCATACTCGCAGGTGTTGATTGATGAGTCATACAGTTGATGACTCATACACCTAGAATGTTTGATGACGTCATATGTCGGTTTACTATTCGTTACAGTAATATGGTCCTACAAGATTCGAAGAGGGTCATTCCATGCGAAATCGATCACTAAAATGGGCCGATCTCACGGATTTCGATGAAAATCAATTATGAGGTAGTAATCAACTAAAGAACATAACTTTCATTCATCGATTTGCTATTACGCAGAACTTCGGAAATATTCAACCTAAAAAAATTGTCAACACTGCTTGCACGTCTTTAAAGAAATATAAACATCTCGAAAAGTATTTATCCTAGAACAAACATTTTTTTTATAAATTACTCACAAGATGACGGGCTTTTTGGACGGCCTAATAATTTTTTGCTACCAAACGTATTTCTATTTTTTTCTTAACGAAATATTCTAAAATTGCAAAACAATCGGTGTGGTCACATTTTTAAAAATCTGAAAAAAATTGTACAGATTCTTTGAACATTTCTGTATTTAAATGCAAAATGGCAAGCTGGACATTTTAATAGTTTTTGCAGGAGAAATTTTTAAGGAGCGCATTGCAAGCAGTTGGTGCTCCATAGCCCACGGCCGGCCGGTGCAATCCTATCACTACCTTTTAGTTAGTAATAACATGGTCCCTATAATAATAGCGATATGTCTTACCTAGTGTACACAAGATAAATGCATTTATGTGGATATTATTATATTGATTAGTTAATTACTTGTGTATTTCAGATCGGCTTCGTATTATAAATTCCAACTGTTCCGTTAAAAGGGTACCTATAGTAAATTAATGTTTATGATCTCATAAACTCTTAAAATGTTTATGATGAAGTACTGAAGTTTTATTGGTAGCATGGTATAAAAATTGATATGTCCTGTCTCGGTCCTCTTTTACTACAATAGCATTTAAAACCTATTTGAACAATAGGCACAATAAAATATTTACCTATTTCTACAAATGAGTTTGACGAAGAGTGTTTTTCAACATTCAAACTATGTTATAACGGTACATATAGCTTTGGATCTCGAGTCATAAATATTCGACAGGCAATTTTAGAAAAAAGGACGGTAACGTCATTGACACAGAGTACGATTAGTCTTTTATTCTATCTTTTATTGGTTTTATACTATTTACTTCCCTTTACCGGCAACTAAATATAAACTTGGTTTTTAGAAAACAGCAGTAGTTGATAACGTGTTGTTGTTCTGTGAACTTCATGAAGCTACATATCACGAGTTTTCAATAATGCCAAAATTTTAAATGGTTGTTCTAGGATAAATACTTTTCCAGATATTTATATTTCTTTAAAGACGTGCAAGCAGTGTTGACAATTTTTTTAGGTTGAATATTTCCGAAGTTCTGCGTAATATAGCAAATTGATGAATGAAAGTTATGTTCTTTAGTTGATTACTACCTCATAATTGATTTTCATCGAAATCCGTGAGATCGACCCATTTTAGTGATCGATTTCGCATGGAATGACCCAAGAGTAAATTAACAGTCGATCAATTAATAATAAATTGACTGGTGAAAGTGACTGGTTATAATTTATTATTTACGTCTAAATTGACCGAACTTAAATTATTGGACCTACCTGTAGAGTTGGATGTGTTGAGCAGATCTTGTAACTTTTCTTCGTCTTGTACGCAACCATCAGCGGTAAAGGTTTTAACAGAGGTAGCGGGATAGGGCGTATGTTTTCACAATTTTATAGAAAACTTGACAAGCCACAACACTCGTTGCTTGGCGATAGGGCCCAATACAAAGAGCGGTCAATTTAAGGATTTTAATGTAATTAATGATTAAAATGTATTATGAAAACGCAACACCAATCGAATTTTATAATAAAATTAGAACACAATTAGCAATCTTTAATTCTAAAATTGCTTTAGGAAATGAAAACCAAGTCATTAAAAATTATAAACTTCAATCAAATAAAGACTTAGCATTGAAAACATTTACTAGTGGACTCAATGACAATTTTGGAACTTTTATTCGTAGTCGTAACTCAAATTAATTAGAAGCAGCCCTTACTATGATTAAAGAAGAGCTCGATAGCAGATACTCTCAAGCTCAAAATTCAAAATTATCTTCAAATTTAAATCAAAGAAGATCTATTAATTTTTCACCAAATAATTTTAAACAAATTACAAATAATTCATTTAGGACCGCTTATCCACTAAGACAACCCCAACATTTCATGCAACCCCAACTTTTTATACAACCTTAACCTTTTATACAACCTCAACCTTCTGCACTATCATTTTTCCCTAGACAATTTAATCCTAATTTTAATAGGCAAAACAATCCAACCAGCCATCAACATCGAAATGTCTTCGCCCCAAAACAAAATTATAGGCCAACCAATAAACCTATACCTATGGAAGCGAACACAATAGTAAAAAGACCTCCCACTACACAATTAACCAACCATAATAAATTTCGAGCTAATTCTCAAAATATAAGGAATTTGCATACTCCAGCTGGTCCACAACGAACTTTTATCTCCGAAGAATTATTCTATCATAATGACGATGAACCTGAAACTTCAACATACCCCCAATATGACTATCAAGATTCTATTACTAGGTCTGAACAGTGCCCTGAACAGTACCTTGAACAATCAACTGAAGAAGAAATACCCACTGAAGAATTGGAAAATTCTTATTGTCAATACTCAAATAACGACAATGAAAATGCCGAAAATTTTCATTAACGGCCTCGGAAAATATTGAAAGCTTTAGTATTAACCCCAAATCTAATCTCCCATATATTATTATTCCGTTCACCGGACAAAAACTCCTAATAGACACTGGTAGCTCTAAAACCATAATTTCCCATAAATTTGTTAATGAACATTTCCCTAATTTCGTTTATAATTTTAACTTTGAAATTACCACTTCTCATGGAACCACCAGACATAATTTAGTTGCTAATCTACCTCTCCCAAACCTTTTTTCAGAAGATGGATTTCATCTTTGCTATTTATACGATTTTCATTCTGAATACGTAGGCTTAATTGGCTCAGATCTACTTAACAACTTATCAGCCAGAATTGATTATAAATGGATGCATATCCAAACCGATAGCACTACAATACCGTTTTATTATAATCCATCCATGATTAAACAGGAAACCCAAAGACGTAATGAATGTAATTTTTCCAAATTAAAACATAACGAAATCCCAATAAAACAAATTAAAATACCCTCACGTACTGAAATGTTTGTGAGTTAACCAGCCGTTGGTAAAAGTGGAATAAAAATAACCCCAAGATTAAATTTTAGTAAACATGTCATGATCCCTTCTGCATTAGTTAAATTACATAATAATTGGTTTCAAACAAGTGTAATAAACACTTCTAATGAAATACAAAAAATAAATATATACTCCCCATTAATTTTAGATGAATATGAGACTAATAATGAAGAATCAATACAAATCAACAACATAGACGTTCATAATTCCAAATTAAACATCAAAGCCATTCTTAATAAGGATTTACAAAAAAATTTAAGAACTGACCATCTAAACGAAGAAGAACAAACATTATTAACCAATCAGTATAAAGATATTTTCTATTCTCCAAATATCCCTTTATCTTCCACCAATTTAACCAAACATCATATTAGAACCAAAACTAATGTTCCTATATTCACAAAAACATATAGATACCCACATGTGCATCGAGAAGAAGTAAAAAATCAAATTCGTAAAATGTAAGATGACAAAATTATAGAACCTTCGGAAAGTCCATATAATTTTCCAATTTGGGTCGTTGCTAAGAAATTAGACGCCTCAGTGTTGATAAAGGTATGCAGGCGCAAAAATTACCTTTACTATCTAGCAAGGTGCTGGTACTAAAGGTAATAAAGGTTTGAGAAAATTATAAAAAAATTCATACATTATCGTTTTAGAAAGATCCAAAATACTAAAACCCACGTACACTGGTTTATTGTATGTAACGGACACTTTTTGTAATTCTATAGCGACCAAATTTTCCGAAAAGACAGCAACGCTTTTGAATCGAGGCTTTGCTACTAACGTCTCAGCCCCATGCTTTCTACCATGACGTTCCCAATGACTGACCAAACGAACGTCCACCCTTTTATCGACATTTTCCATTGTCTTGCCAAATAAACTGTTAACCATTAATTTGAAGAAGTCCCGATCAAGTCGCCTGATTACGTAACGTGGTGTTCAAATCAATATAGGAACGCAACCAGGGTGCCTGATGAAATTTTAACACGCGATGAATTTTGGTTAATTCTAAACCATGCTTAAGACACTGTTGTAAATTTCTATAGTGGATAACGCAACGCGTTTTATTGAACAAGTTTGGAATTAATTTTGGGTGACGCGCGTTGCCCGTAGTCGGCTCCAGAGGTTCGGGGCAGAAAGGAAAGTCACTATGTAAATCGTGCAACCGCGTTGGGTAGTGTAGATCTACTTCCAGCACGTAGCCCATATCGGCGTCTTCCGCTACGGAATTTAGATCGAACTGTTCAATTTCGTACGGACTAAGCCATTCAAAGTCGCGCTGCGGCAGATATTGTCGCATACTGTAACCGTAGAGATTGGTAGCATCGAGATACATAATAAAAGAATGGGGCTTGAACGCGCCATAATTTGGAAGAAACGTATTATTCGCGAAACACTTCCTGCCAACACAGGTACTGACACCTCCCCAAATGCCTTTCTTAAAGAAATGGAGCATGTCCAGATCCGTGAGCAGCTCCAGTTCTACAGACGTGCGTTTCAACATAACATCCCAACTTAAACCCGGTGCAGTAAAATACTGCGCCGGATTTAACTTGTAATTTTCAAGACATACACGTCTAAAGTTCTCAAAGATATCAACCAAAAGTAAGACATCGGTTTTCAAATAGAGATCCGAATAGTCGCCCAAAGTCGTGCATCCAAACGTATTCCACACCTCCACAGCGCGAGCATACTGCGATCCAGAGACGTGTTCCCCTGTCAAACGATCGAAAAAGTCCTCATACGTCGGCAACGTGTCCTGTTCGAGTTTGGAGAAGCTGTCGAAACTCACTTGCTGCATTCGGACCACGGTACAATTCAAATTTAAATAACGCGTCATCGTAGGAACACTTAATGTAATACGCAAACGAATGTGGTTCGTGTTCGTACGATGTCATGGTAAATTTTCCCCCTAGGATCCGGCTCAACCGTGTCCAAAGATTTCAACACACTTTCAAAATCCGCGTAAACGACAAAAGGTACTGTAAGTTGCTTTTGAAAATTTCCAAACTTCAATAGATTACCCTGCCGTCGTGCCCCAATTTATCGCGTACGGGTTCGATAGTTGGTAACTTGGTGTAAACATGATTGCAATCAAAACGGGTATGTTGTTTTAATCTACTTTCACTTTTAAAATACTGCAAGCAGCCGTCACAAAAGTGTTTTGTTGCATGGTGAGTCGACAGTTGTGACGACACCAAACGCGAAAAGTTTTTTATCCAACAGTAATGACTATTACCCTCCATATCGGAAATTAATAATAAATTTACATGCATTTCTGTCTTTTTCTTAGACTAATACAGAGGCCCTACAACTTCTTGTTTCATTTTTCCGTCTTGAAATACAGCTTCCAAACCATACACGTTAATGATAAGCGTGGATTACGCGCTTCAAATTTCGAAATAGCATCCAGTTTGACAGGAAAGGTGATACCTTCAAAATCAAACAGTTGCGCAAAATTTGAATACGACGTCGTCCTGTCGGAAGGTCGCCTCGGCGGATACAAAGCGGACACCAAGGCCCAACCAAAACAGCTCTGATCGTTATTTTTCACGTTGATTACAGCCTTTTTATGTTGTATCGACGTCGGAAGTGGAACATAGGAGGAAGCACGGAGCGGGTTGTATTTATTGACGTTGACTTCTATAAATAACAGGTGCTCCAGTACCCAACCTGTAAGGGCCCTACAATTAGCAATCGAATCGTAACCCGTAACTATTCATTATCTGAGTTCCGATCATTAAAGTCCGACATCTTCGTATCCAACACCTCAACGAAATCATTATACAAATCGGTCAGATTCGAAGTCACGGTCACAATCTCATTTTGCGTATTAAACGATTTAATTTCGTGCAAATTTTGACTTTCCAAAAAGTACATTCCGAATACTTCTAGATTGACTTTCACACTACGAAAGCGCCGAATGTTTCTTTCTAATAGGGTTAACACATTTTCGCGGGTCTCATCAGTAAATTCTCTGAGATTTATGTGATGATTTCTCACCGAGACTCGATAATTGGCTATACGAGCCTTGAACGCCGTCTCTAGGACCACCACTTCATCCGACTGCACTTACGCGGCATTACGATGGTTGTGGCGGTTGCTTCGTAGATGTCCAACGTAGCCATGTCGTGGAGCATCCAGCTCGCACACATCGCAATACACCGTCGCGGAGGTATTTCCTGAAACAATTGCACAGATCACTAACGCTAAAGCCGTTAACAATGTGTACACGTACCTTGCGGGGAGGTTTTTTTCGCTTTCTTAGGTGCAGGTCCTTCACCAGTATTCCCTACAGCATCCGAAGCTCCCCCAGGTGCAATCAACAAAATACTCGTATCACATCATACAACCTCACAGGAATGGTTACTTACCGCTCGTGGATGGGTAGTCCAGCGGTCCACGACCGCTTTCTCTTCGGTGATGGGTTAAGGCATCCCGTCGGGTGAAGGACGCGCCGCAGCTACACACATGCATATTCTTAGTAATCAGTAAACGGGAACGCACTGGCAAACGATAAAGCTACTCGTAACTGTGCTCAGAACTATTATTCGAGTTCAATAAATCACGTATTTCTTAATTATAAATTCTAAATTGTTTATAACAATTAAACTATTGTTAATTATGGAGTTCTGATACCAGTTTTGTACAGAACTCTCCGAGGGCTACTCAGAACTCTTACAATTATGCCGAAAAATGCCATCAGAACTCTTTTTTGCGAAAATAAGGGTGCTGCGTGAAGTTAGCACCCTAAAATCATTTTTTTGATTTCCGTGCTAAAAATACCAGAACTATTGTTAATATTGTAAGGAACTCTAAAACTACTTTATTTATTCAGAACTCTAAGAATTTTTTGGTTTCAAGAAATTAAATACATACGGGTCTACTTTTCTTATAAAGTCGAAAGATATTCATGTGAAGCGTTCGTAACATCTTCATCGCTTCTTCTAGAAATTTATACGTATACGTATTTAGGTAACGATGCTACGTTTTTTACACCGCCGTAAAAGCGGCAGACGGTTTTACGTTGTATGTTAGTTACTTGTGACAAATACATATTAATGTGTTATTTCAAACGGCTATTTTTTCCCAAATTAAATTGAAAATGATGAAAATTGATAAATCTTAAAATTGATTTATCAAAGTTGATAATCAATAACACATAGAACAAACTCTGGCAAAAGTAAAGTGACAACATACACAAAATATAAACCACTTGCCTTTACGATCAAAGAAAATGCACCGGAAACTATGCAAAATTTGAAAAGTAAGTTCCAAAAATAAATGAGACTTTACAGACGGGTCGCTTCAATTAGGGCAATAATTAAATTATATCTTTCAAACATTGTTAAATGTCCACACAAAAAGAAATAAACAAACTAAAGAAAATAGAATAAACCAAAGGTTGATTTTCTTGTTGATAAATATTAAACTAATTGTTAATAATAATATTATAAAAAGATAGAGGGAATCTTTCTCTCTCTACTGACACCAAATACTTACATTGAAATGCATACATAAATTTGGGATTTAATGGCAACCATCTTGATTTTTCCTTAGATTGATACATTATTACAATTTACAATAATTGTTACATTGTTACATCATTTCTCATTACAAACTTGATCCTAATATCTTGTATAATAATTATTACACCGGTTTTTTTGTATCAAAATCCTAAATAAAAGATATTTTGTTACTTTTAGCAAACTATGACAAAATGCAACAATTTCTGTTTTTAATGCCCATATCTTCTACAACAAAAAACCCCCACATTGGCATATAAGTCTCAAATATACTCAAGAACTCACTCGACCACATTACAATAAAATATTTCAGTTCAATATCTGATTAACATTGAACACCATTCATTTATTATGAAAATACTCAAATCGTTGATTAAGAAGATTTTTTTTCATTTGCATTAATAAAAACAGTAAGTGAAGTGGTAAATACCTGTGTACATTTTCACAACCATACCTTTAATATGTTCTAGGTGAAAATAAGCCTTGAAATAGCTTTAATACCTATTTATGTGCAATTTTTTAAGCAACGACAGAAGATCGTTAACTATGCAAATAAATTTACAAAAATTAAGAGAAAAATCAATTTAGAACTTATTCTTTTTTTATTTATAGTATTGTAGTGTTTCTATAACAAAATGAAACATTTTTTAAATTAATATTCATATTATTTATATTCAGATAGATGCTTCTTCTGGGAAGTTATGCAACCCAAATCACATGTATATAATCTTGTTTATTGTTTCCAGCCTTATTTTGTGGAACTCCATAATCATGAAATAAATAAAGATTATTAAAAGTTTCACAGTTTTATTAATAAAACTGTGAAACTTTTAATAATCTTTATTTATTTCACATGTATATAATTTATAATGCCAGTTGCGCGTGTCCTATAATTACAATATGTATACCAGTTTACGCCTACATTATTCGTTTATACTTATATAGTGTTATTATATATAGTGTCTCCTGTGAATTAAACGCATCTCATTTATATTTGTGGGTTTAATATTGTCACACTTTGACTTATTTCGACTTTTAATGTTTACTAGGTGCCAACTGCTTACCCTGATGGGTAAGCCTTAGTAACTAACGCACTCTTAAAACACTGCTGTTTTTACTGCTTGTTGCTTTTGTTGAAATACGAAAAAAGAATTCAAGCTCGGATCCTCACCTCTCTCTCTTACATCGCGTAGTTCAATAGGGTTTGGGTCATCCAGCGCTAGGTAGCGCTGGCTGTAAAAAATATACCGAGACACATGAATGAATGAAAACACAATGCATGTACTTCAAGATTAGTAAGATTTGTGCAACTCCATCTATGTTTGGTAGTATTGATAGCAAGATTATTGATTTTTCCTTTGCGATAAGTTAATTCTTATTGTATTTTTCTTATCTATTAATTAAATTTAATATTTTATTTACGAATCATCGATTCAGTTCACTTTATTTGTTCGTTTTCGCCAATCAATAATAAATCTTTGGTTTGGCATTTTCGCGTCAAGATAGGACCAGATTGACGTCTGAATTCAACCAATTAGAAGGCAGCATATGGGTCACGGGACCCACGCTTGTTTGTTTGTTGCAGGGAATCTTCGTTGCCCTCTCTTCTTGTGCGAGTCTAAATAATCAACATTCTTTGTCACGTTTCGTCGTTCATCTTAAAAAAGAACCCCTTTAGAATTTGAGAAGGTAGTAAAAATAATCTTTATTTTAATTAAAGTTTATTCTTGTGTTATTGATGTGATCAATAAACTTTTCTTTACAATAGAAAATATGTTCAGATTTTAGTTCAGAAAATAGATCCAGACTTTAATTCAAGTTAAAACTTTAAGTGTCCATTTGAGGATGATAATTTAACTTGGTGTTAATCTTCATGTTGAAACTGCGAGCTTCACCTTTGTTGGATGTTAATGGTGAATATATGCTGATAACTATAATGCAATAAAAATGGTCTCAAGTTTTTTTGTATTTTGAATCCCCACAAGTGATTAACTGGAAGCCTTCTCCAAAAGGTTCATAATAACCTGGTGATCATCTACAACGTGTGAATGAAAACCATGTTAGTACACAAATTTAGTTTATAGAAACAAACCGGTGGATTTTTTATCCTATTTTTATGTAGAAACGTTACTTTTTCATAATTTCGAAATTTAAATATTTAATCAATAGAATTGTGTTACAATGTCTACAAGGTTACTTTTATAAGATTTTGAACTTGATTTCTCAAGCAATTAATAAATTTAAATAACGATCAAGGTTAGATTTTAAAATTATTTTTAAGCTTAGTTATGAATCGTTTGAGCCGTTATTTATTTTTATGTAACGATATTATTAATTATAGTAATACTTTGGTTAATTAATGACTGAAGACCTTCTTGTTCACTATTAATCTAATGAATGGATTAGGAATTTTTGTGTGAATAAATAAGTGATATTATTGGAGTTATTTATTATTGTTATTGGTTGATATTATTGTGATACAGAGTGAAGGAAATAGGTTCTTGTGCGATTGAAGCTGATTCATGTTAAGATCTAAGACTCCGTTGTTGGTAGAATTGATGCTAATATTTTGTTGTTTAAATCAATCGTGCTGGCGCCCTTATCTATAGCGTCAATGAATTTGATGATAACCTGCTTTAATTTGAGAAAAGACGAATCATGCTTATTGTTCAGGCTAAAATGAAGTAAGTATTATTGTTTAGTAGCTTGTTTTGAGTAAAAGACAAGTTACAAATTGACGCACATTTGTGGGACTGATTTTTTGTTTGTAACAAATTGGCATTTCTTTGTAGTCGCTACACTTGAAAGAAAGTATTCCGTCTCATGTTGGGGTGACTCTACTTAATCTCTGTATGAAGAATATCAAAAAATCGATAATGCCAAAACTGGGAAAATAAAAAATGCTAAAAAGGCTAACCACCCAACTTAACTTTCCGCTTTCAAATAGAAAAAACATGATCATAATCAAAAGTGACCAAGATAACACTATCAGAAATGTTTTACTGTAATGGTCTCACCTCACGGATCCATATTAACAATAATTTTTTTCATGTTATTTACCTGACGTTAATTCGTTATTGACACAATATTATAAGAACTACGTAAATTTTCGCCATTTCTTTTCTTAATTTGTAATAGACTTTTCTTCCCTTTTTTAGGTTGAACAGCTGCGTATTTTGGAGTACTTACTAAAAGATATGCGAATAATCTGTATTAGTTTTATTTTGTTGAATCCCCTCCGATTAATAAGAAAGGTAAGCTCAAAAAGTAATTTAAATACAAAAAAAATTAAAGTAACATTTCTCGATCATAAAACCTCGAGAAACATTGAGAAAATCCTAAAAATAAAGATTTAGATTAATAAATCAAAGCCGTTAGATCTTTTGAGGCTGAATCTAAGTGGCGCTAAAAAAACCCTAAAAAACTGTAAAAACTCTGCCCATTTAAATCTGTTCAAGCTTTTAAACCCCACGGTTCCAGAGAGTTTAATTGATAATTGTTATTATCTTTAGTTCATGTAAAAATAGCCTTAAAGAAAATTATCGTCGTACTAATTGACGGTCAGTTGCTGGGGTTCAGTTTTATTTTGCCCAGTATAAAACAGTTTACCTTACATGACATTAAAACATTTGCATTTTATAATCAACATCTCTTGTTTTTTGACATATAACATGTGTATCGTAGGTACCATAATTTAATAACTGAGTACGGGTGCCCATTTGGAAAGTTGTGGCTCCGCGGATTAGTCGCCCTGGCGGGTCAGGTTTCCCAAATGGTCCCCGTATATCAGAGGAAGGGTTTGTTGGGTTCAAAACTTACCTAGGAATACTTAAGATTTTTATACTCATGCTAGGTTCCACATTATCATTAAAAAAATTAAAATATTTTACAATAGATCGAGTTCTAAGATTTACAAATTGTCCGAAAAGTCAGGTTTTTTATTTTATGACTCTGATTGAAGAATATAAAGTTTATTATATTTTTCTTTATTGTTATTTAAAAAACGTGATCAAGAGAAACTACGTAAGTGTAATTTCATTATCTAGAAAATTGTATAAAATATGTGGTAACGTATCGGTTAAGAGTTATTTATGTTTTAATAATAGTTCAGCCTTACTGACAATATCAGAATGAAGGCTGTTTTCGTGTTATGTTTGCTGATTGCTGTAGCGGCTGCAGTATCTTTGCATGGTCTTCACGGTAAGTTTCTTCTTTTTAAGTAACTCTTAAATGAATTATATTTTTAGGTACCCCAGTAAAAACAGAGTTAATACCTGAAATCCAACTACCCATTTTCAGTGGCGATAAACTAGATATTATCTTTAAACTTATACCAAAGATACACGAGATCGTTGAAGAAGGAAACAAAATCATTCGTAACCTTACCCAATGTATAGAAATGGTTTTCGAATTGTTAAACTAAGAAAAATAAAACAAATAGATAAAGTCGTAGCTTTTATTTTGATTATTTTCTTTTTCTCGTCGTTTTCCAAGTGTGAACAAAACAGCATTATGTTCGCGTTAGTGGGAAAAAGAAGTTTCAGGTAGTACTATTTGGATGCATAGTTGAGTTAAACTCGCATGCGCGACCCCGCACAATTATCCTCCCTTCAGTTATAAATGTGTATGCTCTCGCATCGCGCCCTCAGCAATGTTTTTAATTGTAGACAGCACATTTCACGTAATAAACTATATAGATTCTATTGTATTATTTGCTTGCAAGCTTATTTGCAGAATTTTCTTGTGATCTGACTGTCTTAATTTTTTGTTAATGTTTTCGTAATGGTGGATCATATTCTTATTATTAACAATACACTAATACTACCACTGCCACTAGTAAGTAAATTTGCTTAGCACGAGGCAGCTGTGTGTTGAACCGATGCGACGGCGAAATTCACGTTGCACTTGAGCATTGAAATCACACAAGCACACAAAACGACTTCTGTTGTGAAAGAACAAGAAACAGCGCTACTATGTGTCATTGAATGGAACTTTTAAGCGGGCTTTTAAAACTTTGAACCTTCCTCTATTGAGTGCTGTGCGGAATGTGTTTCTGTCTTACAGTTTGTTTGAAACCTGCTCTTTATCTTTTTCTATAGTCTTTTTGTATAGAAATGTATATTAAATACATATTTTTTGTTGATAATTGGAACAAATGGCAAAGATGATTAGCATCACATGCTAGCTTACCAGTAACGCCTGCTAGCTATACAATCATTACTTTAGGATATCTAGGATATATAGTGTGTTGTTATTTGTCCTAGTAATTTTATTGAATTGGCTAGCTAAATAAAATAAGACGCCGCAATACTTCTTCTAATAAGCTGACTCAGTCTTGTTTATTGTATTCGAGCATGAAACAAATGTAAAAAGCCATAGAATGAACTTACTTATTTTTATACATTTAGTTATCATATACCAAAATCACCTGGATTCAAGTAGCTGAGAAGTGTTTATATGATCTCTTATCATACCAATACCTAATTAAAATATTTAACACGGAATAAAATAAATGATCAAATTGATAAGGAACAACAAAAGTTTTATTTATTAAACTGAAAAATAAAATGAAATGAATAATAACAGTAATAAGACAGCTAATAAATGAAATTCAAGAAAGGTTTATTTATAATTGTTCAATTGGATCTATAAAAAAAATTTAATGTTGAATAACAATTCTAAATAATTTCTGATTGAACAAACATATGCCTCACATAAAGTCCAAGTAAACCTACACAAAGAAACTTATTAAAATCCTAACGTTTCAAGATTCTTAATAGAGATAATGAGCTCTGTATGTTTGTTTTTATTGTGTTTTTATTTACTGATCAGAAATAAATAAAGCGCACTTACGTTATTTAAAATTGTTCCTGAAAACGAACATTGTCTTTTTATTTATCCATTGGAAATAAAGCTGATACGGGAAACACACCATCTTCTTTGACATAATTCCAACTATCAAAACAGTTATCGATTGTTAGCTGAGTGGATTAATTTTAACAAATTCCAAATCCTTCTTGATTTTGAAATAAAGGAAATTCCAATGAAAATTCAAATAACTTCCAAAGAAGAACATAATAATATCTAATCCAATAACAATTATTACAGGTAAGTAAATCTTCCTTGAAATATTCGAAAGTTCTTTGTTTACAACAATAATGGGCACATAACCCTGCTTTTATGTATTTCAATTTAAGCTAGCATTGAAAGGCGCCCTTTTTCCTCTTTTGTGGGAATTTGCTAACTTGTTTTTTTTTGTTACAGGAGTATTTATTAGGAGTATTTTGAGAAACAAAAAAAATTTGACAAAAAAAAACGAAATCTCTGCAACATCCAACGCGCGTGACATCAACTTTAAACAATAACACAAATTATCAAATTTCTTAATTTTAAATGACACAAATGTAGCCCATAAAAATACAAACAAAATGATATAAAATACTTGTATATTAAATTGGCTAATAAGCTTTTAAATTAACGTCAACGATAGCTGTCAAATTGATAAAGGAAATACTAATTACATTTTATTTACACAACTCCAAGCTATAACAACCTATGAAACAGCTACACTATACCATTCTACAACTTTTCTGAAGAAATTTACATTATGAATATTTAATACATAATGAAGAAAAATTGAACAATCGTTTTGACAATACTACGTATTTTTTAAAGTTCTATCTTGAAATATTAATTCACAGTTATGTTATGTTTGCATGGTAAATCGTAAACGTATCGTATTTGCCATGAAGTAGCTAAGACTAATTCCTCAGTGTCTACAAGTTTGTGTACCTGTTTATTTTATTTTTCTAAACTGTTAGCTTGTTCTTGACTTATGAACAAGAAGGGTTAACATCAGTATAATCAAGAAGAGAAAAAATTAAAGAGCTGTAGAGGAGTAAACGAGGTTCTTTACAAAGACTACTGTTCAATAAGTGGCAGGCAAAAAAATATTGTCTGGTATGCGGTTTCGATGTCAAGCTACTTTCGATGTAAATACACTTGCTGAGAAAGGAATCATTTTATTATTTATTTGTAATTGAGAAAGTGGGATCCAGTTAAGTTTACGGAGTAACCGCTGTCTGTCGATAATAATTGCTTGAGATTTGGATGCGGATGAAATCTAACGCTGCATGCTCAGTAATAATTGTAATAGAAAGTTATATTTAGAAGACTTTCTAAACACACTTTTAAAAAGAATGCTTTTCAGAAACTTAATTTAGAGGAAACGAATTTTTACGTACAATCTTTCTGTGCGTGTATACGCATGCGAAAAGCCGAAAAATGGTTACGTCTGTTTTGTATATGTTCCTATTAATTGTATCAATGAAATCCATCAGATTAATATTCTTTCTAACTATTTTGGTATATTCCAAATGAGTTCTGGTATGTGCGCTAAAACCCCCTTAAGTTTTTAAGCCACTTTTATAAAACCATGTCTACTGTTTAGTTGGCAGTCGATTAAAGAAAACTCGTTTAGAAAAATAGTTTTTTGTTTTCTGAGCAGTGTGTATGTTTTATTATTGTTATTTTATTTACTTATTCTGAGCAGTACATTTCCCTTTCTTAACAAAAAGGAACAAAGTGTTGAGACACCATATCATCTTAGTAGGATTCAACTTAGCTTAATTTGCTAGTTGAAAGTGAACTTCGATGTATTTTCTATAGCGACTAAGTAGTTTGTTACGGACGTAACGGGCTGTTAATTGAGAAATTAACAAATAACTATTAACCGCAGTTAAACTCGTCATGAGGTCAGAGTCCAGGTAAGAAGTTCTTGCAGACAGGCACCAAGAGTTAACTATAATAGAGCTTTGAATCCAACGCCAACTATTACGCTCTACATTTATTTATTACAAAAATAATTATTATGGGTCAATATGCTTTATTGTACTGTCTTACGTAAGTCTAATGTTAAAACTATAATAAAGTTAAATTTATTAACCAACAGTAATCATTCATTACCTTGATTAATTAAGTAATCGTAGTTATAACTATAAATTAGCATAATCATCGACGAAATTAATCTATGGAACCATCTGATTATATCATAAATCTATATATTGCATTATCAATATCATCAGTAAAAACCCTTTACATAAAAACAAGCTTTACGCAATAACAAAATAATTCCAAAAAGCTGTACTCTGTGGGTTAGTTTGTGTATTTGGAGGTTGCTGTACTGTCCAGTTGGAAGATTTTTGCTCAAATACTAGTTACTCGTGTAACTTATAAATTTTATTTTACGAATATACATTTACAAATAAATGATGAAATAAGTACTTCACAGTACGTCACTGATTATAAAGACAGTGTCGGTAATATACACCTAAAAGTATTTTTTTATCATGCACGCCATTTAGTCAATTAGTAGGTGTACCAACGTAATTGAAAAATCGGTGACATTTCTTGTCGCGTAATGTCCTGTGTTTGTTAGTTACGAAATTGTAATGTTTAAAGATAAATAAATTAGTAGTGATGAACATCATAAAATCATTGGTGTACTAACAATTAGGACTTTTTAAAATAGTTTTCATTTACTTATTTTCTTTATGATTGAGAGTAGGCTATCCTTTTGCATTTTTGTAACAACGTTATGTTAAATTAATTGCGACTAATCTTTCTTTTATTTCTAAGGTTTATTTTGTGAATGGATCGCCAACAATCTTTCGTTGCAAAACTATAGCAATGAGTAGTAGTTTTAAACTTAATTTAAATTTAAGATACTCGTTTACGACAATGTAAACATACACAATAATTAAAGATCATCTGAAAACTACCCGCAACTTAAATTTCTTCATCTCAGTTTTATTTGAGATCCCATTCTAAATACATTTTAATCAAATTCCTTAATTAAAATCCAAAATATTTTGATTGTTGACAAATTAAAATTAAAAAAAATAGTGGCAGATTATGTTAACATTTACTATTACAAGAAAGGTTAAACACTAAACACACAGTACGGCACAGAAATGATAAAAATTCATTTAACAACAAAACCACTTAAGACAGTAATTTCGCAGGAAATATTCTAAGAAAACGCTAAACTAATTCATTATTAGCGACCCGGACAAAGACCGAGGACGCGTCAAGCGCACTTCTTTAGTGTCAGAATTGTTGATTTGACTAGACTAGCTTAAACATTCCAAGTAGGAAAGGAACTGTTCTGTTCTACAGTCCTAAAGTGACAACATGCACCACCAATAATAAATTTAGCTCAATTTTCTTTTTATTATTTTTATTAAAAGTTGCAGACGCTATTAAACCGATTAAAATGATTCGAGCAAGCTTATCAGAATGCAACCAATTACCAGTTGTAAAGATGTCTGGCCAAACAAGAATGATGACTTTGAAAGCACTTTGTTCGGCGATAAACTTATGAAATTTAAAGAAACTCGATGCACCATACGAAATTATTTTTCCAAAATTAAATTATAAAATGCTTCAGTTGTATCAAATTGTATTGCCTGCAAGCTAACATTTTGTTCACCTTTACTAAGAGAATTCTTCAATTCTAAAGAATACGTGTCTACAGCACGATATTAACCTGTGGGAAATAGATTTTGTTTGTACAGGTGTTAACTTGGTTTCAACTAAATAAAATAAAATATTTCTTGAAATACCATTGCACCCAAAAACAAAAACCTTTTACGTTTGATACACCGAATTACTTAAATTCTATACGAAACGAAATAAATATCTGCAATAATAAGCTCGTTACAATCTTATATCTCTGAAATTAGACGCCGCAGTTAAATAAAACAAAATCATTTTGTGAGAAATTGCACATAAAATAGCTCATTTGCATTTTTTTACGTAAAACCTGCCAAAATCGACTTATTTAGGAATTTCCATTGTAGTTGCCACCTTTTCTAAGATAGCGGAGGCTCGAGCCATTGGTTTCTTAAACAGTACGTATTCGTGAACATCTGTGCCTATTCTCAGCTTGCTACTAATTTTTTCCGTCATTAGCTTCATTTTGATCTAATTTTACTGTACTATTATCTATTTACTTTGTAAAAAATGAGGGTTGGCCACATTTTATTTTTATAAAAGTGTCATCACTACAATGACACAATGACAGCAAGCTTTTAGAACAGTGATACCTGATGTTCAATCACTATTGTCATGGCAGACTTTAGTGTACCAGGCAGGAGCTGTAAAAAAGCAACACTGCAATTTTACCAATATTCTCAAGGAGCACTAGATTGTATTTATTTCAAAAACATACAAAACTGAAGTTGACATTTCAAATCTTGGTTAGAATAATGTCAAACAACTGTCACCGTGCTATCTTCTTAAGAAGTATTAGTAGCTAATAGACCTGTGCCTGTGCAAATTAAGAATATCTCTGGATTAGTGTTTATTCCTTGTAAAATTTTAAAAATTGTATAAATAAAAAATGCAAATTTATATTTAAGAGATTTTATTAATAAGAATGAATAAGTTTATTATGAAACTAACCTATTTATATAGTAGGTATAAATCAGTGTAAGTTTAAAGTCGAAGAAGGTTTGAGTTGTGGTCTAGAAAACAACAGGTTATTAATGGCTGATGGGCATTTTTCAATTACATATTAGCTTAAACTAAAATTCACAAAATAAACATAACCTATAATAGGTATATAAATCATATTCGTAAACATTCTTACGTTATTTAAACAATATGACTAAATTGGATGGATTAGTTAACCTTTCCCTGTTAATTTGGCTAAAATAGTCATTGTGAGTGGTATCGTATATGACTCACTTCTTAAAAAACTTAAACAAGTATTGCAGTTGGTTTTACTAGAAATTTTGAAAGCTGTATAATTCTCCAACAATATATATGGTCACTGAGAGATCTTCGTTTGAAATTTCAAAATCAGCTGCTGTTAGTTCGGAAATTAACACTGATTTATATACCTACTATGTAAACAGGGTTAGTTTCATAATAAACTTTTTCTTATTCATTCTTATTAATAAAATCTCTTAAATATAAATTGGCATTTTTATTTATACAATTTTTAAAATTTTCAAGGAAAACACTAATCCAGAGATATTCTTAATTTGCACAGGAGTCTACTAATCTATCTATCTACTATTACTTCTTAAGAAGATAACCTGTGACAGTTGTTTGACATTATTCTAACCAAGATTTGAAATGTCAACTTCTGTTTTGTATGTTTTTGAAATAAATACAATCTAGTGGTCCTTGAGAATATGGGTAAAATTGCAGTGTTGCTTTTTTACAGCTCCTGCCTGGTACACTAAAGTCTGCCATGCTATTGTTTAAAAAAATCAAAATTATTTCAGAAAATAAAAAATCAGAAATTTCTAACTGATATTTATTGTTTGTTTCAATTTTATCAACTTTACTCCATAATAAAAATATGAAGTACATTTTGTTGTCATACATAAAAATTTAAGAAAAATGGCAATGTATGAGTGTTAAAATTTCTAACCTTACAATTTGTGATGTCAAGCACTATATACAAAGTGAAGTATGCTAAAGAGTCAAGGTCAACTCTTAATTGTTTTACAAAGTGAATGGAGAATAAGTACATAAACTTCAAATTCCTTTGATATTATGAATAAAACTATTTTTAATTTAATCTTTAATTCCCATTTTATTCATTTTAAATAATATTTAGCACACGTAAACATTTAGCAAATATTTAATTTTAACAACTAATCATATTCTATGGTATATCTTTTCGTAAGCTTGCTCTCCTGGCAAAATACGATCAATAAATTTCAGAACTTTTACCACGTCTCTTAACAATGCTACTCCAATTTCAGCGACATTCTCCCCGAAACGAATAAGACTCTTAATAGCTAGAATGACATAATGAATCAATTCTGCGGTGCCCGACGGCAATGACAGCTTCAGTTGCTGTATCGAACTTGCTTGCAATTTTTCTAAAAAAATCTAGAATTTGAGTAATATGGCAAAGGTTACGTTTTAAATCTTACTATTAGGTTCCTTCAAAGCAGCGGTGGCAAGAACGACAATTAAACAAAGGAGGAGGATACTTTTCATTGTTGAAGTCTTGTGACCAATGATGTTCTGTGTAAATCAGTCTATATATATTGTTGCCAAATAATAAAAATTAAGAATTGACACGATTTGTGTGGTGAAATATTTTAGAATTATAATAAAAAGTTTTGTTTCGAAATTTCATACAAATATTACGACATTACAATTTTAGATTTGCAAATGTATGTTTTAAACTTAAGATATACCTATTATAGTACCGCAAAGCAAAGGGTTATCTAGAGTATCCAGTTGAAGATGATTTCTATAAAGGCTGGAAAAATAAATATTTTGTTTGATTATAGAATACATATGAAACCATCTTCTGGAAAATGCAAAATTTTGTAACTACTGACGTATAATCGTAAAATATAGCAAGAATCGTGTAGAAATTAGTTTTTACTACTTTAGAACAACTATATATAGATTATTTCCACAGTAAACAACAGTTCAGTAAGACTTCCATAATGAAAACCTTTATTGTTCTAGGATTGTTCGTTGCCCTAGCAGCTGCTGTTTCTTTGAATGGTGAGGATGATGACGATAATTGTTTTGTAAGGTGTATTTTACAACACTAATATTTTCAGATGTATTACAGCAACCGAAGTTATCAGGGGTTGAAGATATCTTTGATTTTGTACGTAATATCCTTAAAGGTATAATTCATGTTGGAGAAACCTTTTTACATCTTGGTGTTAATATTCTCAATGGTTTGATAGCAGATCTTAAATACATAGAGAAACTTATCACAGAAATGTAAACTTATAGTATAAGTATGAATTTGAAAAAGCGTATGTCTATGTATGTATCCGATGTTTTATTAATAATATTATTTACTAATTTAAATAAAGTCTAAGCAGTGCGAAGCAAATTATTTTTTTATTCTAAATAAAAATTATTATAAGACGACATTTATGATATAATTTAAGACTGAAGACTGTTATAGTATCACAACTTACTTCTACAGTGAAAGCAAAAATATTCATTCACCGGTTTATACCGGCTTATAGAGCCAGCCTTAAAAGTGCCAGTTGGCGTTGTTTTTGTATGTTTTTAAATTAAATTAAAACCTGAAAGTGCAATTGCCAAAATCAAGTACTGTTTCAGATTAAGTTTATATTGTGGGTTTTTTGCAATTTCACTACCCAGTAACAAACAATACATTTTTGTGCTCCAACCATTGATGACGTCATCTCGCACCAATGTTAACCGGTTCGTTTAACACAGTTAAACCCAAACAAAAAACATTATTTATCTCTTTCCGTCGAAATTATGCTGACAGAATCTTCCTATTTCAAATCGCTCATCATTGAGTGCACTTACGCTTATGCGGGTTCGATTGTACCATCAGAAAAATATGAAGCAATGGTACTACTGGATGCTCTAAACGACATTTTAAGAGTGTACACTCCTCTTTCATTTGTGCCTATTTTTAGAGCAAAAAGATCTTAAGTCACTAATGTGTACAAACGCACATTAAAAGACGCATATCGATTCTACAGGGTGTCTCAAACCACCCAGAACATACAGAAATTAAAATGGGAAAAACTTAGTAAAATTAGAGTTTGCTGTAGTCTCCTTAACTTGAAATATTGATGTAAATGTTATTCTCAAAAACACCAATTCTCACTACTCCAATAAATTACTTTATAAATGGCAATTTTCTTTTCAGATTGTACCAATACAAATTAAATGATAACGAATCATGAACAAATAAATTAATATGTGTCGCCATAATAAACTTTTTTAAATTAAAAAAAAAATTGTTAAATTACTTTATAAAAATTAGAATGGGAAAAATTAATAAGAACAGAGCTTGCTGTGGTTTATTATAATACATCAAATTTTAACGAAGTGACATTTATTGCAAACGAAAGAATAAATTAAGATATTACTAGTATTAAAATTTTATTGTTAGGATAATTTAATAATTATTTTAAAATTAAAAATAAGAAAATTAAATATTAGTTAGTAATTTAATTACAAATTATTAATCAATTATCATACTTATAATAATAACCAGTTCCGATGTCCACCGAAAAAGATCTCGAAAACTAGAAAACTTAGTAAGCTGAAATCTTACAGGCAGGGGGGGGGGTAAGGTCCACCTGCCTGTCAGATTTCAGCCAAAAGGATGCATGAGTATATTTTTAATCCTAAAAATCCCAAGGGGGTTGCAGGGGGAGGGATTTCTTCAAAAATGATTATGGCTATATATCTCTTGAACGGCGTAAGCTACAATCTTCCGATTTTTACAGATTATACTTGAAGCAATTCTGAAGTTAAAAAATACAGAAACTACCGGCTTTTCATCCATGGGGGGAGTAAAACAACAGGAGCAAAATAGTTTTCCAAAAAAATAATTATTAAAGAAACCTTGATTGTGAGTAATCTGTAAAAGATACATATATGCCACCCCGGACTTTTTTGTAGATCTTTTGAGACCTATAATTTGTTCGCTTTACATTCTCCAAGACATAAGCTATCGAATAGTGAAAATGACATTAAAATCAATTCAGTGATTCTCTAAATTCAACAGATTTTAATAGTTAATATCACACAAGTTAATTGTAATTATTTGAATGCGCGTGCACCTACGAATGATGCAGGGTCTGTGGTATGCACGCAGATTGGCGTTACCAGCAACCCAACTTTTGTAAATCAATCTCTTGCTCCTACCAATGATGCGGAATATTACGATTCGATATTAATAAATATATAATATTGGTACAATAGGAAAAGATGATATTTGTATTAAATAATTGATTGGAGCTGTGAGAATTTGCGTTTTTGAGAATAACATTTACATTCATAATTTAAATTAAGTGCACGGCAAACTCTGATCTTATTAAATTTTTCCTATATTATTTTCTGATTGTTCTGGATTACTTCAGACACCCTGTATAAGTGTTATAGTTCAATCGAACTATAACATTAATCTGTGTTCGTCTGAGGTGTGTTCGGCTTAGCTGATCTTTTGGAATATTTTACTCTAAACGCTCTAAAGTCGTTCGGCTATGGATATTAGCGCAAGATTAGAGCAGATGGTACTAACTCGATAGCGTTCGGATATTATCATGTAGTACGCTAATGCTGGGTTCGGTATTGCAACTCTTTTTACTCTGGAAGCTCTATTGCTATAGTTACAATTATTTACAACAATGGATACCACAGAAACTAGCTCTTGGAGTAAACAGATGTGAAATACCGAACGCGGCTTAGGTTAACTTCATTTGCACAACCTCTGAAATAAGTGCGTAAAGAGCGTGCATGCGTTGTTAACGAGCATCTGTTACTCTAACCTCAATTTGTATCTACATTATTTTTCGTGTCAGTGGGTTTTTCATACGTTTTTGACGATACATTTGAAAATTAAAATGGCCAATTATATTTCTACATACACATCATATCAGCCTATAACTACTATTTTGGCGTAAGCTCATACTCCGTTTGCTGTAGTTCGTTCGTTTACTTCGTATTAAATCTTCTTATTCGTTGTCGACGCGATCTCACTCTACGCTACACTCGAAGCCGAATGCTAATGCTGAACTCACCTCTGGCCTTAAATTGATCAGGAAGGCGCCAGAAGTCACGTGGACGTATAATACTAATTGATTCTTTCTTTTTGGTGGTGTTCATAACGAGCACCGCACGCTAGATTAGAAAACAATTGCACCAATTTGCGTTCATCTAGTTTTAAGTTGATCAGGACAGTGCAGAGCAGTCATTTGGAGATTGGAGATAAATAAGGCATGTGTAAGGTACGCCTAATCCGCAAGACGACCGGGTGCTGCAGGAGACCTACTCATTAAACAGAATAATCTACTTGAAAATATAAAATTACTTGGTGTATACAATTTACAAACATTGCCACAAATTTTGTTCAAAATTATTTGATCGAGTTATAAAATTAAGTATGTTATATTCACTAAAAAAGTATTTCATTTTTGTTCGTTTTAGTGGTTGAAATAAATAAAATTATGAGGTGATATTAAAACTTTAATTGAGTCGGTTAGCTTCAATAGAATTAAAATATAAACACCCTAATAATTTTTCATTTACCCAGTAGACTAACTCAGTCTTAAATTGTTTGAGCATGAGACTAACCTAAACACCAAAATAAATCTTACCAATCTCAATACCTGTAAAGAAACACACCTGCAGTTCTGCTGCTGAACGAGAAACAATATTAAATTTTAAATTAATGTTGTACAAGAACTGTATTCTTTATTTGTAATTTTTTTTATTTTGAAATTTAAAAAATTCTTTATCATTAAAATTTAATAAAATTGTTTATTTAAATTTCTGATCAGAAAAAATATTTCTACAAACTTTAGTATTAAAACCCTGCGCGAGACACTACCTTAAATTCCCGCTGAAAATTAAAGCGGTATTATACACACTACGCAAACTGGCTGAAATCAGCTGTTTGCCTAAATTTGACACTTCGTCAATCGCAATTATCGATGAAATAAAATTATTGCTTCTTGAATTTAAATAAAAATAATTTACATTACAATTCCATATGGTTACTTGAAAAAAGTGAGGTTAATTCTTCTTAAGTTCGGTGAAACTCATACAGGTATTTATGATTTATTTTAATACTTGACGTTTGTTTACATACAACAAAAGGGAACATAACCCAACTTATTCTGGTAATTTTTGAGTCCACACAGGCATGCGTTCGGCCTTTGACACTAACAGATTGAACTTGTTTTTTCTTGCAGGTCCTTTTATACGTTTTGTAAAAAACATTAAAAAAACTTTGAAAATTTTACTTTAACTCAAATGTTTATGACGTCACAAAAATTATCATATGATCATAATTAATGAATTTCTTGAATTACTGTCACAAAATTAATTAAAACTTAATTATATCTTAACTAAATAATTTCCAGCTAATATAGAATATGGAATAGTTATCTCATAAGGCATGGGTAACTTCCTCCCATAAAATTTACAATACTTAAATAGTCCACATTACTTAACTTACTTTCATTTTACAAGTAAATACTGATGAAAAACTCAAAACATAAACGGCCATTTTGATCTAGTGAACAAAAACATGAATAATATGACAAACTGTGAAATAGACCTATTGCCTGAAACCTTAAATAAAACGTAATATTGTCCAAATACAAAGATAGGTAAGTTAATTGTAGCATAATAGCATTCAGGATAATGATTTGATTTAACTATTTTCAGTGAAACATCCACTGTGTTAGCTTCTTGGGAAATGGAAAAATATTATCTGCGATACCCAACGATAATACAATACAAACCTAACATGAAGATAAATCATTCAAGAAAAGCTGAAATGATATCCTAATTTTGTAGCCTAAGCTACCTAAACCATGATTTATTATATAACAACTAAATTGACTTTTATTTCTTCTTTAATATTTATTCATTTTTACTAAAGTAAGGTTATGTATGTACGAAAAGATCCTAGTAGTTTTGTCCTACTCTATATTAATAATTTGATGCATAATTTGGCATGTAAACCTTTAAATCAATAAAACTAATGTCCTAGCATGTCTATAGTTATTCTTATTGCATGTGTACTGTAAATAAACGTAATATTCATTATGTCTTTGCTTTCCGAGACTATGGGAGACTTTTTATAAGTTCTATCTTCATTATAATAATAAAATTTTCAATATGGTGATTTTACATCACCGCACTATAAATGTGTATTACAATAAATCTGACAAACAAATCTACAGAAGTTGGTAAATCTATAAAATGGTTTAATTTAATTAAAAGAATAAATAAATTAAACAACCGTAGCCTCATTGAATAAAATTGAATATTAGGTAATAAACCGCAGTTAATAAACCGATATTTATTTATTAGTAAACATTACCTAAAACAAATATCATTTTGTTTGGATCATTACAATAACTACAGTATATATTAATTTTTCACGTTATTATGAATTGCCCCAGTCCTTTATTTAAAGTATGTTTTCAGTGAATGAAAGCATCTTTAATTGATTTGTTCCATCAAACGGATTTAATAATAATTGGCCTTCAATTATTATCTGAAGACAAAGCAAGGTTTTATTATTACAAATATATACTACGTGAGCTACTGATATATTTATACACATATTATTACAACTCGCTATAGCTTCATTTGCATTGTGCATAGTCCACATTACTTAACTTACTTTCGTTATCCCGTATTGTTTGTGTAGATATTATGGTAAACATTTTTTCTTATTTTTATAAACAATATATTGTAATTATAACGTAATTTAAAATATTGTAGGTGAGCATAAAACTTGACATTAAATATTGAAATAAAAATAAAATCAAATTTGGGAATGCAGGACATTTTAGCGCTAGTTTAAAAATTATTGTAATTTATTAAAACAGAATAGATGAATTTTTATAAAAACGTAAAAATAACAGATATTATTTATTTTTATCATAACTCTTTTCACTAACATCTTGGACGCAATTGAATGATAATGAAGTACATAAATTAAAATTTTATTATTCAAATACGTACAGCAAACCCCGCCTACTAAAATCCTCATTCAAAAAATATATCGACAAAAAGAGTAAAAAATTTAAGCACCAAACCATTTCCCTTTTAATCATTAAGAAATTTATTCGGTTTTAAGAATACCGCATAACAGAATATAGTGTCTAAAAGAATAATATTTGTTAGATCTTAAAAGGAATTGTACATACCCACATCAAGGAATTTTCCAAAACAATCTTCCAGAATTCTCAAATTTTTAACTTTTTATGACAACAACGTGATATTTTGTAAAGACTTACTCTTTGAATTTAATTTAAGTTTTAAGTTAATTAAGCATTTTAAAGTGGTATAGTGTAATGATATTTGATTAATGGGATAGTCATTAAGTATCGAGTTCATATTTAAAATGAGAATATATTTAACTGCAGAGATAGCTTAACTCATTTAATAATATGAGAAGGTTACATATACAATCTTCAGCAAATGTACTGTCGTAAATAAGTTCAGTTTACTTTTTATTGAAAAGGCTATACCTACATTGCTATGCATTTCATGAAGAACAGGCTGAAGAGCAAGTGACCATTAATGAAACAAAAGGAAAAAACACTGTAAATAGTTTAATAAATATTTCATTGTGAAAGGATTAAATATTACTAAGAAACATAACTTATAATTGTTCAATAATTATAATAAAACATTTTTGTCGTGATTTCATATTCTTGGGACTAGGCGCCGATAAGGCTAAGAATGGAAAAAATAAATTCTTTGAAATAATAAAGTTATCAAGAAGGATGAATTAAATATAGATTTTGTTGAGTTTTCTAAATTAATAAATGGTAAAGAAAGTGACAATTTTATAAAAGTATTTAGAAAAGTTTATAATGAATTAAAAAAATATATAGTGTATATGACACATGTATGTTCCCTTGTTTGTAATGTAACGAAGTTACTGAATTTTAACTAATTGTTTTGGTTATGAGAGTGAATATACTTATCTTCTGTGCAATCTGAGACCGTTCGGATAAAAGCGACCGACTCTAGCGAGAGCATGCGTCCCTTCCCTAACCGATGTTTGGCGTGCTCCGTTTCACTCCTACCATTTCCTCCACGTTCCGAGAGCACCTATACAAGGAAGGTGCGAGACCCGTTTTATTCAGTCCGCTCCCAGCTGTTTGAACCGCTTTTTGGGAATATAAGAGTAAGTCCTCTTACCGACATTCTGATTCCCTTTCCGCCGCTATCCTCCGTTCTTCCCTCCCTTACATCCTGTCCGAGCCTTCACTGCGAGTATTCCGGGAAGTCTCATCCCCTACACTTTCTCCAAGACCTCACTGCGAGTATTCCGGATAGAGCCGTTCCTTGCATTCCTTACCCGGTGCGTCCGTTACCATCCGAAACCCCGTTATTCGGCTTTGTATTTTAGCAGCGTACCCGCTGGCTTGGTTCGCTTATGCTACGCTGTATTGCACCCCGCCTGCCGCCGTTATTAACCGTAAGCTTATTAGGGTAGTAGTAAGGTTTGTAGGAACTACTAATAAGAATATATTGTTTTCTACTTATTTGGTATTATGATTGTGGCTTTTATTGGCTGATAACACTTTTACCCTTCCTAAGCGTCTTAGAAATAGGTGGAGACCCGTGAAGCCAGCCAGGCCGTGCTGTCCCCTACGATCCCAGCAGTTCCTGGATTACTCTTCTCCACTAGTAGTTACCCCGATCCGTGGAGCATACCACTTTAAAACAACTGGCGCCCGAGAGTTACCGCCGATCACCGAAAACCGCCCAGCGCCACTTCGTAAGCGGGCCTCTTACAAATCAGCGTCCGAGCAGAGATGCTTACCGAGTCAAAAAATATCGAAAATTTAAGAAGATACTTGTGTGATGAAGACGATATTTATAAAAATACACAAAGATAAATAGAAGCTGTTCAATAATCAATAAAAAGTAACCTTGGTTAATGTGTCTATGAGAGCGAGAGAAGTTGTCGTCATCCAATCGAAGGCATGTGTGCAAGAAAAGCATTGTAAAAAAGGTACCACAGGAAGATCTTAATCATAATTACTAAAACTAATTTACTGAAGGTGTAGGTATTAATTGTAAGTGGAAAAGATACCTTCATCAATTATCAAAAGTCTTATATTGTCATGCATACAATATTCTTATAAAAGGGTATATTAACTTGTTGAGATTTTTATTAAATTTATTTTTATAAAATTACTTTAATTTAACAAGAGAGAGAGAGAGAGAACTGATATGTCATGCTAAGTTTTTGGTTTGTCTAAAACATATAAAGAAGAAAGGTGAATTATTAATTGTGATTGTGTACTTATTTCTCACCGCAAAACAAATATCCCATTCAACAGGTCAGTAAAGGTGTGGTATGATAAATCTAAATACCGATTAATTATTGTGAAACACAGGTAATTTGGTAGATGCAGATTGTCTTGAGCTTTAACCATTAAGCATTTTAACTTACTTAGAAGATAAAATAGGAAAGTATCTTCAGACGGTCATCTGTCACAATTTAGGGTAATTAGGAAAGAACTTTGAGTAATAAACCAGTAGATGGCTTCAGTAACATTAAGTTCAAATATAAAATATAAGCGGCAAATAAAATATTTGTATATAAAATACCGCGGAATCCAAAAAAACATTGTAGTTAATTTTAAAATTTTATATAATCAACAATTATATTTATCGATTCACTAAAAAATCTCACAGCAATATAAAGTAAAATTTAATATCTTACCATCACAATATATGCAAAAAAAGAATAATTATCCCTATCTATCCCATCATTTGTCATTTTGGAGGTTATGAAGGAACTGATCGACATAAATAACTTATTTATTAATTATTTGATAAATATAAACTTTTAATTATATGTTTACACCTTCTTCTAATGTTTCGACTTATGTTTTGAGAATTTCGAGATAATCGCAAGTAGCTCCTTAAGAAAAGTCTTACCTGCTCATATAATCTAGTGGTTTAACATCAGTTGAGTTTAACGTTTGTCATTAGTATATTTTGATATATCACAAATAAAACTTCCATTGTGTTAAACTGCTAACTAATACCAAGAGAAAACATTGCGGGGTATTCAATTTTCGAACGAGCTAAATCATTACATATACTGCGGTGATATCAAATCACCTCATTGAGAATTTTATTAAGGATAGATCGTAAACGTGAAAACAAATATTTCACATATCAGATTTAAATTAAAAGAGGCACATGCAAGTGATAGGCATAATTAATATAAAGGCTACATACATATAGGGTCACAGCTGGGCTCATCAATATTTAAAATAGAAATCAAGAATAAAAATTTCATGCAAACATAAAACCTAAGTTTCATATGCATAATAAAAGGTTTCATATTTTTAAAAAGCATATCAATCAGTTAGATTGTTTTATCATAAAAACATGTTTATACAACCCAAGTTACACATTGGGATGGGTTTTCCACTTGTAAAGAAGAAGTAATCTTCTTGTTTAAATTTAGAGGCTACGATCTTTAACGTAGGGTAAATTTTTCTACTTTCCAAGAGACCAACTCAGTTTCGCGCAGTTAGTTAACTGAAAACAGATGATTTAGGTCAATCTTGATATGACTTATATAGTACAATTAGTTTTTAAACTTTGTTATAAAAATTCTGACCATTTTTATTATTGAAGGTTTTAATCTTGTCGTTTTGCTTCATTGTGACGATTATTGACTCTTATCCTATTTTTTCTCACCATTGTTTTTATGTAAACACTTGGAGAACTGTATGCTGGACATTTTGATCATAATCTGATTTTATTTGAATTAATATTTAAGCTGGAACTTGCAAATGCATTAATTGGTTAATTCAAGTAGTATCGGACTGTAAAATTATGTTTGTTGTAATTTGTAAAGATGTTTGTGTGGAGAATTTATATGTATTAGTTGTATTGTGTAATTAGGCATCTATTTTGTAAAGGATAAACCTGTTCTATTCCAATTTTGTATGTAATTAAGCTATAACGAGATTTGTACATTGTCAATAATTTTCGTCTTGTATCTTCGTTACGATGCATTTTGGGATACAAGTGTGTTACATTGTTTTAATCCTTGTTTTAAGGGCTACAATCCTGTAATCATAGAATTAAGATTCGTGATAATTATGAACAGCTGTGCGGGTTAGTGACGTCATCAACCTTACTTGATTTGCTTTTGTTTTGGAAAAATGTCAGTGCAGGCTTTTGTTTCAACAAAATCTATATAAGTTGGAGCCAAATTTAACAAAGTCAGTCGACAAAACGTTCACGGCAAAACCTATGCCCGACTCCGGATAAAAATCTGTAATTTAAAATTGAGGTTAGATATTTTAACCATATGGTTGACGTAAACGTCATGTATGAACAATGTTTGAATTAAATTAAAGTGTTACCTGAATATTTTTAAAAGTTAAAAGAAGATTTTATTATTGTTCCCCAATTATATAAAGTGAACGAGATTGTTTAAATAAATTCAGGAGAATTTATTTTTCTTCATGATCTACGTATTGACATATTAAAGACAAGAAATCAGCTGATAAATACTATCGCAGTGTTACCAATTGAGGATTTATTTAAAGGAATTTATTTTTTATAATTTATACCAGGTTGGTCATAATAAAAGGGTTCTTTAATTTCATTGACAATATTAAATTTATAAAGTTTATCCGTAATAATTCAAATCTATTTTGCTTAGTCTTAAAGGTTCTTTTGAGAACTTATTTTCTTTAAAAAAATAAAACAATTTAATTTCTTTTATTTCAATTTATTTTTATTAGATAAACAGTTTTATTTCTGAACAATTTTTGATTTGTGTTGGTTTGTTCAAGTGAATGACCGTATTGGCCCTATGTCAGGCTATTACAACTTTTAATCACATTTGAGCAAGCTTGGGAATTTATTTCCCAATTGTTAATTGTATTAATTTGTACAACATTTCTTGCCATTTACTTTTCATTTGAATTTTTATTTTGTTTATTAAATAAAGTTTATGTGTTGTTGAATTTACTTATGTGATTAATTGATGCATATACAAGCATTCAGTTTTCTTTCTTTTTGAATTTAGAGTTTAGCAGTGGTTGTCTAGTTTGCAGGAGCTCTAGTGTTTACAATATAAGTTTTTCTCCTTTTTCAGGCATAAGAGTTAATAAGAGTCTCGTAATTCAAACAATTTATGCTTTATTGAATAACCCTGATGTGGGTGATTGGAATAAAGAAAAATATCTGTGGTGTATTTTTATTTTAATCCACCGTATATAATTTATGTTTTATTTGGAACGGTGGGTATACTATATTTTATGTTAATATCACCGCAATACATATAAAGGCAATTTAAGCATATGCCATTACAGTAGTTATTTAACAGATGTGTCGACAAGGTAGTACGTATTATAAGATGAATAATATCTTTCTATGTATCCATGGATGTATTCACAAAGAGACAATACAGCACAGGTAGATGAATATTTTAATTAATGTGAGAATAAATAATAATATGTTAACTTGGTGTTGAACAATTAGATAAATAAATTAAAGACATCTCTAACAACAGTTTCAATTATGCACCAGATACATGCACATTGGTCAGAAACCCATATAATATATAACATTTAGGATAATGCTGTAAATTAAAGACAATCACACGGTCATCCAATTTCTAATTAGATTTTACTTAAGGTCCAGTCAGATACGAAAAGTACGAAATTACTTCTGCTGACACTTGGGAAGTATGTAGTTAGTATGTAGTCAATAAAGCATTAAGCTTTTAACCATACTCTCTTGGTTTGCAGATCATGAATTCATGTCTAGTGCAAATTAGTATGCGATTATATTTCTAATAATTTTAAAACAATTCGTTTTGAAGTGCATGTAAAGGATAATAAAAAACATAAAACTGTCGGATCTCTTGTCACCTATTAAACAATGCAAAAAGCTAAAACATTATTAAGTAAAAAAATAATTTATTCATAATCATAATGTACATTTCTACCATTGTAAAAACCTTGGAAAGTAAGCTACTGCTATAGCAACAGCAAAGTGGTTAACAATTTCCTTTGCATGTCTGTAAAACTGACCTGTAAAGTTTTGGGCAACTTTTATTTGCAAATCGTAATTTAAAATAAAACGTTTTATCCAATTTAGATTTAGGTTTTTATAAATGTATTTAATAACACTAAACATATTTTTTTATTTAATATTAGTTTTACATTTATTTTTCCGTATTTTATATTTAACAAATACAATGGAATTAATTAATTTCAAATTTTAAAATACTGAGAGCACACTTTGCAATCTAGCGGCGAACAATGAAACTTTACTTAAAATTTCTTTTGGTTGATAGATGGCTGATTCAAATTTATTGACAGTTTACAGAAATCAAAAAATTCATAATTATTTTTTACTTTGATTGTTTAAGTCTAAAGATGGTGAATAAAATAGTATACATGTTTTGTTAGTAAAGCTTCCAAGCCTGGCGATATTGTTTGATCTCGACGTACCGTCTCTGTCAAACAATATCGCTTGGCTTGTAAAGATGTCCTTTACCAACTCAAGATGTAATATACTATTGCGACCGTCCTTGCCAAAAAGTTGCTTACGCAGGTATAAAATGTTTAGACCACCGGTTTGTATTAAAAACGTTGCCACGTTTATTAATTAAGTAAAACGATTTCTCACATGCAAAAAATCCGATTTTAAGCGGAGGCCGACTGACCATACGAAAACATGTTATTAAAGTAAACAAATTGTTTACCTGATTGACCTTTTTGTTAATTAGAAGTCATTGTTAGATTTCCTAAACGTGTTCTTAGCAAATCACGTGGGCGAGAATGTGATATTCATTCGAAATCACGTTCACACCACGCTGTAATCTAAATGATAAGATAAACAATAGAAGGTTCGAAATCTTAAGTAGCGGCACAAGCTGATTTTAATTAAAAAGAGAAGTAAAATCTTTGGAAAAAGCGCCGACGGGTGAGCGCGTTTAATGCTCCGTCACAAGCCTGGAGAGCTAGTAGAGGATGGAGAGTACTGGTAGCATTGCATTAGCAATCGCGCGCTAACTGGGCGTATCTCAATTCGTGTCTTGTGAAAAGACGGGAAGGATCACTAGGACGTTCGGACAAATTAACTTTTCAATCAAATCAAACACCAACAGATTTCAAACAGTGCTTACTTTTATATATTTTAGATGGTAAGCTAATAATAAAAATGCAACAAAACATTCAAAGCAAAATTGGAATTGTATTGATCTAGTTAATTGTGTAGCAAATGCTTTTCTTGTTAGAATCTGAACAAGCTTATGTAGCATCATATACATGCGAAATATTTAATTTTCAATATTTGTCAAACAGAAAACGACAGATATTTTTAATTTAAAAAAACGTTTGATTTTTAACATTATATAAATATTGAACTTAGAATGCTGTTTAAATATATTTTTTTGTATATACTTTTAATATGATGTATTTCATATAATATGAATATATCCCATAAATATTGAGAGAATATTTGTCTGGCTAAAATCTGTATAAAACAAATAAAATAAAAAAATAATTTTTCTTTAATTTATTGTCTTAAACCTACACAAATATAAAAAAATAAAACTTTGTTCAACATAATAATCATAATGTAATCATATAAAATATTATTGAAAACTTAGAACATAAAATTATCTCCATAATGTTGTATAAAACATTTAATAAAAATTAATATAGTAAATAAAATCCATTGCCAATTCATGAAATACACTATTTTATTTGATTTTGCACAACCCAAACGATTCTCAAAGAAAGAATACCTTCATACACTTTATTGCGCGTGAAGTAATTCCAACGGACTAATGTCAAATGGGACCAGGGAACCAACATTGCCGCTTATGAGCCTCCAATTTAAAAATATAATTAATATATTTTCCTAATAAACCGTTTAAAAACGTTTTATAAAATGAAAATAAAGTTTTCAAATGTCTATCAAATATATGCTTTTAAATATTAATTTTCTAATATAAAAAAAACATTTAAAACATATGTTAGATTTTTATATATTTGTCTAAAATAAAGATTCAATTATAAATTATTCGATATAAAATGACGATTTAATGAATATTTTTTATACTAAAACAACATTGAATATTTAAAATATATTTAGTAAATATTTATTAAATATAGTTTGCTACTCGGAACAGAAGTCATCTGAATTTGATTATGATTTGTCTAAAATAGAAATTAATCATTTGAAATACAAGTTTTGTTTACAATTTTATTTTTGTATATGTAAATAATCCAAAGATCGGTTTACTATTAGTTTTTTTTACATTTACAGTATTTTAAATATAAGTAATAAGTCAGATTTCAGTTTAAACTTTAGCGGAATTAATTTTTTAATTTTAGACTAATAATTATCACGTCTATTTTAAGTTTTAAGCTGTCAAAGAAGTAATTAAAAGTAATTATATTTTTTAAAGAAAACGATTTTAAAATTGTGGTTATATGAATTGTAAACGGTGTGTTTCGAGTTGCTTACCTTAACGTATTAACTTTATAAAAATTGTATTAAATTAATCGTTTATTAAACTTTAGTACTATGTAAAAGTTTTAAAAACACAGTGGCGCTCAACAACCATTTTATTTAAAAATCTACTTTTGATAGGATTATTTGATTTAATTATCTTACTGCCCGTGATATTTTATTAGTAAGTCTAACATACGCCTACACTAAGACTTTTTGCAAAAAATAATTATAATTGGTAAACTGGTGTAATCAATTAAGCTCAAACATAGTTGCTGTGTGTTGTACTCAAAGACTAAATTATGTAACTCGAATATGAGAATATACCCAAATTACACGAAGGCGCTAATGGCTTATGTCGAAGTACCTTAAATAAAATTAAAGAAAAACATTTCAATTAGGCTATTATTTTAAAATTAATTTCGATATAAAAATGATATTTTTTAATTGTGTATTGTATTGTAATGGCTTTTTTATTATGTTTTAGTGACATTTGCGAAGAGTTCAGATTTCAATAAGATATTAAAAAATCAAAAAGGCGAGAATAAAGATACTAATTTTATATTAACTTTAGCGATAGTGTCGTTAAACACGGTGTGTGTATTTTTTGAAAATCGCGAATTACGTTAAGAACTAAGTCGTGTCGACTTTGAATTATTTTCTTTTATTGTTATCAGGTAAGAGTTGTATATAATTAGTGTTTTTTTTATTATCTGTATTTGAGGTTTTGGAAACTGTAAGAGTTAAGAATTGGTTAAATAGAAAAAGTTAAGGGAATTCGATATAATAGGATAGTAAAAAAGCATTCGCTTGTTCAAAAACATTTATTGTTTCCTAAGTTACTACTTTAGGTTATTTGGGACTTTTAGATTTAGAAAAGAAAATGCACAAAAAAAACTGAGTGCTTCAAAAGATGACAATATTAGAATTTGTTTACATTTTATGTTTTATTGATAACAGAAATGGAAAACATTTTTAATAGAAAAATAGAATAGTTAGTCATGGAATCTTCTGAAGGTTGCATGGACCGTTTAAAATTGATGGTTTTTCTACAATATTACAGTAGGACAAATTAATTTTTATCAAATTTCTCTTTCAAATTTTTTATTTGATTAATAATTGTAATGACGTGTTCTTGTATGTAGAAAAATTAAATATGGAAACTTCTTTGCTGACATTACGTTGTTATCTCCTATTACTGTTGATGATAGACAAGAAATAATTTATTACCAGTACTTAACAAAAAAAAAGAACGTACTATATTTCCTTTGCGAATATCATGGGGGATTTCCCAATTCTCACATATGATATTCCACACCAGATAGGATTAGATTTGAACAAGAACTTTTTTTGTAGCACTATGTATTTATAATTTCTAGTTTAATTTTGTTAGCAACTAAGCGGTCTATTCTGTAACGTCTAACGTTGTTGTTTAGTAGCAGTCGTTAATAAATGACTTTTTGCGCTACCGACCTGTTTTTATGTATTTCCCGATTTGTTATTTGCCACAGTAAGCTGATGTTACGGAATCGTTACCGGTTGCTGCGACAACAAGAAGCTAACAGAACTATAATAATTCCTAAAGTGTCGGGGTGCTGTTATGAACATAGATGAGTATAAAATGATTAAAATAACCTTCATTGTGAACATGCCGCAATACATACCTAACGTTACTTTTGTAATTTGGTGACAGCTAACGCTAAGAATTTTACATTACAAAAGTAAGGTTAGTATATTCTGTGGTATGTCCACAATGAACGTATCGCAGGCAATGTCGACGTCGAGTATAAAAAAAAACTCATTATAAATACATTTTTATTTATTTTCAATAGTGTCGTTCGCGCAAAAAATATCATACAATACTCATCGTCAAGTGCTTACAACAGATATAGAAAATTGTAAAAGTTTTTCCCCACTATTTCCTAACTGTTATAAAGCACTTACCGGTCTCGTATCGTAATATACATTACATACCTACTATTTCCTATTTTGTAATTAATAACTGTTGTTCTTTAACAACAAAATGGTGACAAAATTGTCGCAAGCGTAACAACATCTAAGTAAGTCTACAGTAGATGTACAGTCATTAACGTCGTTTTTCTACGTTCATTTCATCTAGTGAAAAATCTGTCCATCGGTCAGATGTTCAAACTGTTCCTTCTCCCTTTGAATCCTGCTTGATTGTTGATTATGGGTAACCATATTTTCGAGAATTCCACTTCTATCAACTTTTGGCGTGAACATGTGAATATTATCGTTTTTAATAGATTTTTCATTTTCTTTTGAAAGCCATTTAATGTAATAACTAATTGTCTAATGTTCGTTTCCTAACTTCACGTATGATAAATGCTATGAACAATAAATGCCAAAGGTAATTGCCATTTATAAAATAAATTATTGGAGCAGTGAGAGTTGGTGTTTTTGAGAATAACATTTACATCAATTCAAGTTAAGGAGCCACAGCAAACTCTGATCTTATTATGTTTTTCCCATTTTAATTTATATATGTTCTGTGTGGGTTCAGATAGAGTTCCTAAATAAAAACTTTAACTGTGTTATTTTAGAGTTAGGACACGGATGTCAAAATCTATCTCTTTCTAGGCCAAAACTAAGCTGTCTGAAACAGAGATACTTTTTTTCTCTGTTTTTATTTTAGTGACAACATTCAGCAGCTATCAGTTACAAATTTGAGGTTATGCTGTCATGTTTATTTTTATGCATGCAAAACTTTTTAATGTGCACATTATCATTTATTTACTGTTTGTAGAGAATATTTAAAACTACTATAGTACATAATTATATCAATTTTACGACAGCTTTTAATAAAGTATTAATTGTACCAAATTTCAGATTTATATAATTGTCATACTGACAGTTTAATTTATTAAACCAATTTTCATGATTACCAACCTTTTAATAAATAGTTTCAACATATGTAATGTCACTAGGAAAATTTGACATGCGTGACTTAGCTCTAAATAACACAGAGCTCAGTTCATATTTAGGAACTCTAGCTTCAGACACCTTATTGGTGAAGAATAATAATATTTTTCTCCAGTTGCACGAATATGTCACTATAATATTGAACTGTTTTGAATAAAAAGGAAGCCCATTAAAAACTATTATTGGTCACTAGTCGCTGTATAAAAGTTAATTATTTTCTATTCATTTGCACTAGCAAAAAACTTATTGTTTGAAGTAAGCACCTCTAAAACATTTTTTTATGCCAACAATACGAAATAAATAGAAATTTTCTATTAAATAATAATCATTTATCGTTTTTTTTTGATAATATTAAAATATAAAATTAATTTCTTCAAACTTAAGAAACTACTCCTAATGGCATCACGAAAACAAAAAGCAGTCTTAACTTTTTTTTATCCGTGTCGAGCGGCTGATTTTTAATAAAATGTCCATGGAAATTGCAATTTGTAAGGTTTTAAAATTATATTCTAAAATTATTTTTTTACACAGGATCGCGAATTCCATAACAAATGGCATTAAACAGAAAGTACGTTTAATATTGTTTATTCTAAATAATTTTCTCACGAAGTTTACTAGTTAAAAGCAGTTAATACATATAATTCACACAAGAAATGCGTTTTCCGAACTCATAAAATTGCTGGACTCGATTGCGCGTCGTCCGAAAGCTTTACATTTATTAAACAAATAATTAGTATAGGTATAAAAAACTGCCTTACAAAATCACTGGATCTTAAACCCTTATAGTTTCTTAACTTGTATAGTTTTCAAGATATCATTACAGGTAATAAAAAACCTACCCTAGTATAATTACACTAATTTCAACAGTGACCATCATCAGTCAAAAACAAAACATCAACGACCATGAAAGCCATCTTTCTCCTCGGATTATTCGTTGCTTTAGTAGCTACTGTTACTTTCGCTCTGCCTCAGTGTAAGAATTAAATAATGATTGACTATTTTATATATTACAAATATGTACATATTTTTTAGGTGGCGATTTGACAGAAAAGTTGATAGACCGTTTCAGGCCTGCAAAACAAAAAGGAAATATTTTCGAATCCATAATTCAAATGGTTCAAGGTGCAATTAGTTCAGGGGTAAAGCTGCTTCAAACTATTTGGGGAAAGTTGCAAGGAGGAGGAGGTTCGAAACCAAGACTGTCTGACGGTGGATACTAAGCTTACAGAAATATAAATTATTGTATAATTTTAACTAATATAAATTTAAGCTGCAATATAATGTTATACTATATGTCATTTTTACTTATATTGATTAATAAATGTTAGTAACTACTTCTTTTCGTTACACAATAAAGCACCACTTTATTATAAGTTATTCGGTTTGATCGTATAGGTATAGCAACACCACCGTAAGTTGAACAAACGAGTTTTTCATTAATATATTTCAAAAACTTAAGCTTAAAAAGATAAAGATTATTTAATAGTTATTCATGTACTAAGGGAGTAAAGTGCGTATTTTTTATCGCACCGTGAAGGTTCTGAGAAAAGTGGCAAACAAACTTTACGCCAACAGAAGTGCAGGTAAAGCTTTATATACATTGTTAAACTTATTTTAAGATATAAAAATTGGACTTAAAAAGTCTATTTTACAATTCAGTCGCATATAATAATAATATCTTGTTTTAATCTGTGCGTTTAATTTGTTTCTGGTTGTTAGATATTATTCTAATTGGTTTGTTTTTAATTGGTTCGTAATCCGGTTAGGTTAGATCATGCCAATATTCCAAGGTCATTGCAGGTAGATACAGATGAAGGATAATCAAAGAATAGTTTGTGATATTAACAAGGTCTATGCATTCAAAGGAGGGATTTGATCTGCCAGTAGTGTCATTGGTTAATTATGCGGTGATTCGCTAGAATCAGACACTCGTCAAACATTACTTTTACAGTTCTTTAATCGCCGAGACAGTACGGAAGTATGGATAGGAATTGAAAGTGATGTGTAGTTAACGGAATTGTTTCCAGTTGTTTTCTATTTTGGAAGAAGTCAAAGGTGAAGAAATATGAGTGGCATTATACAACGAAAAATTACAAATAGTTAAAATACTTTATTTAGTAAAATAGATATTTAAAAAAGGAAGTCGGGTATTAGTCGAATGGTTAGGATTCGACAGCACACATAATTCTTGGATATTGTTAGTATTATATAATTTTTAATATCTATATATAAATGCACAAAAAATATTTATATTAATAAACCTACTAGCAATTTGGTTTGTTGTAAAAAGGGAATATATTTTAAGAATAAAATTATACCAATGGATAATACTTAATACCTACAATACATAAAAGATCTTCGATAGTCGCTTCCAGTAACTTCACTGGTTTGTGTGTTACTTTTTTCTCTTAGTCAATCTAATTATGATCCTACCTATAATATACCGAAATAGCGTCGTAGCACTACGACATATTAGTTCGTTCAACATTTTTATAACAGGTTTTCTTAAATCTCTCGCCGCCTCTTAATGTAATTTATTATCGATATTGCTAAAACAAGTTTTTGTGCTAGCATCGAAAACGGTGAAAAAAAGCTCTTTCATTCTATCTATAAAACATTAGTTGACAGGAATGTTATGTTGGTTATCCGTAGCAGAATTGCCGAATAATTCAGAGTGCATTTTCATGTTGTCATAAAAATTATCGGTGTAGACATCAGTCACTACCGAATCAGTATAAATATATAGCAAGTGTACCTTATTTATTTCCGTAAGTGAGCTAAACTCTTGCAACGTACGTTTCTGCACTGCTTTTTACGATTTTTTAGACAAGGTTTGATTTGGTTTTCACATTCTCCATGGTTTTCCCAAATACCCTGTTGTTCACTGATTTAAAAAAGTATTTTGTATACTGAACTAGTCTATTAACGTAGTAACGTATTCCGTAAATACTTATAGCCGGGAAAAGCAACATTTGCGACGCCCTTGACAACATCCAGTAGGTACTACAAAACGAACTATCACACAACTTGTTAGGTTTCATCTAATAAATTTACTAATTATGTTTTTTTTAATGTTCTTTATTAACTATTAATGTTCTTTATTATGAGGGAGGACGTCTCGAAATCACTTTCTTCATCAATGTCATGGTCATGAGTTTGGACACTTTTCAGTGTTTATGATACAGTTATCTAACATCTAATTTGGTAGCATACATCCGAGCTGCATAAATTCTTAGTAAATTTTTAATTTCGACTTACCAAACGCACACTTACTGTATGAATATGAACGCTAAAAGACTTTCCGGATCGGGTTCGATAGTAGATATGGAAACGAGTACAGATTCAAAGTCGGCATAAATCACAACGGGAGGGGGGGCTTGCAACTGCTTCGTACTCTTTGAAAAACAGAATCAAGCTTAAATATCTTAAGGCTAGACTATTGAAATTAATCGTGATAGTAATGATAGTTACTTCAAGACTAAAAAAGATTAATTGTCAAGTAAATGTCGAGTGTGAACGCTTAAAGCTTACAAAAACTCAATAGATCGTAGTTTTTTCTAATAATTAATTGTCTAATTAATAAGAGCCATAATTAAAGTAAGTATCTGACAAATCACAAATAATATTGTTTTCTAATAACTAGTAAGTTTAGTAATAAATTATTCTCAATAATTTCGTTGCCTAAAACTTTCATTTTTCATCGTCACTTATTTTTTATAGTTTAAACTTCATCGGTTGACAGTAATTTAACATTCCACAAAAATGTTTAGGTGATGATTTTGTAAGTCCCAGAAACAAAAAATGATCTGAGGCTTTTAAGTGGTTACTTTACCTAGAAGACAAGGAAGACATAATAACGAACAACGGAATTACTGGAACAACCGTAGATTACTATGCACAAGGCAAAGTAGTAATTTGATTTCGTTTAAAATGTTCAATTAGACTTTTAGATTAGATGGTACTTATAAAGATGTTGACTTGTTAAAAGAAATTTCTCGTGCGTTTGAAACAAAATCTGAGGCCTTCGACATATATGTACCCCTTCGGAAACCAGATTGTGATGACACCGACACAGCACCTTTGTTTTGAAAAAAAGAAGCCACTAAAGCGTCTAAAACTCTTCAAGAAGAAAGAAACGATTTTAGTTACCATGTAGGATCTAGAAGTTTAAATTTTTTTTTTAAATTATATGACTTGTTTATGATGAATATTATATTAACTCAACCGGAGCCTATCAAACTTATTACCAAAGGAGGTAACACAATCTTACTTTATTCAAAATACTGAGCAGTAAAAACCCGTAAATGCTTTTTAAAATATCCAAATATGCGAAGGATTACTCAATTATTATAAATAAATGCTAAAATACTTGATGGTTAATTTAATTTAAACGAAATAATTGAGGTAAGCCTTTTCCTAATCAGCTTGATTAACGCTTTTGAAATCATGAAATAAATAAAGAAAAAAACATTGCTCAGTTTGATTGTTCGTTTTAATTCTTTTCGTTTTTTTGTCTTAAAACATACTTCAATTACATATACCATTCATGATATTTACTTAACATGTTACTTTCTATAAAATGAAATATGCAGCTAATAACGCACTAAAACGGATATGAACGTAAATATTTATGATCTGAATCATCAACATAAAAGTTAAGCTGTTAATAGTATTAGCATTCCGTAAATCTAATAGCAATGCTAATAGTAATGCTGAATTACAGATGAAAGGCGTATGTGGTGTTACTATGTCATGCCATTTTAATATGTTAGAATTGTCGATTATTATATATTTATTATGCACTACTTTATCTACTTTGTGTGTGTATGTTTTTATCTTAAAATTCGTAAGTAGTCATTGCACGCATGACAAATTATGTTATCAAATTACATTGCGTTGTTAGATCATGGTCTTCATTCAGATTGACTTATAGAAAATTTCAAAAAAAAGCTTTAAGTAAAGAATTATTAAAATAGTAACGTTCCGCCTGTTAAAGATGAAATATTAAGATGATACATGCCTTTAGTTAAGTTTTAATTTTGTTCCAGTTTATTTACATTGACGTAATGACGTTATTTAGTAATGTCACACATGTTAGAGATGAAAGATGAGAGATGAAGGATTGTGTTCGTTATTGATTTAAGCACATCGAAATAGCCCTCTATAGAAAGTATGTAGGGTAATAAGTTATTTGCCAGCCTCGGTGGATTAGTGGTTTGCATGTTTGCTTTATAATCCAAGGGTCGCAGGTTCGATCCCCGGCCGAGCTGGTAATTTTTCATAGCGGAGAAAAATTAAAAACATGCCTTCTTCGATAGGAAGTAAAACTGTAGGTCCCGTGTCAATGCGATGTTTGGCACGTTAAAAATCCCTACTGGGAGCGGAATTCCCCCGGATTTGGCTAAATTCTAGTAGGGTCGGCCAAATGATCATAACAATCGGTGCCATGAGGTACGAAGGATGCTCGGCCATCCTGATTCCTCGCCCAAAAATAAATAAATAAATAAAATAAAAATAATAGTTATTTATGTACCAAAAGAGTTAGGATGATGATAATGCCAGGAGGGCGATGATGTACCAGTCCGAGGGCCTAAAGGGGCCGAGGGATGAAAGTCGCCAGATGGGCATTATCATTTAGTAACGCTCGTGGTACATACAAGATTTTATGTTTCACGAGAATATATTGTACAAGTAGAAAATTAGTTTTAATTTATAATTGTTGGCGTTGCCAAGGACGTTGTTTATATATTTGGGTCATTCTTGTTCGACAATTAGTAAAATCGTGAATTTTGAAGATAGTTTTTTTTATTACTTATAGTGCCAGAACGCATAAAAAAGAATCACAATTGATTATTCTTATAAGATTTTGTGGGATTTTAATGGATTTCATATAATAAACGGATTTTTTTGTTAGGTTACATGGAAATTCGAAGTCGCAACAATAACCTGATACATTTTTTGTTTATATAAATTTATTCGTAAAAGTACAGGGAATATCGCAATTTCTTGAATTTCATGTAGGAAGCGTTACCGGTACAATCAAAAAGGTTTTCAAACTAAGACAAAAATCACAGTTTCCTATTCTTGTTTAGAAGATCTCTTAAATCACAGGAAAATAAACCTTTGTTCAAGATTTCGGTTAGTTGTGATGAAAACCAATTATTTTATGTGCAATTTAAATTTGTTCTTAGCGTTACCATTGATGTGACGTATATATTATCTTTTACTACTTGGTCGAGTAATACTTAAAATTAGAATGCAATACTTTGTTATAAAACCTAATCGAAGAATAAAGATATAGTGCAATATTCAGTTGCGTCCCCAATTCCCTTTTATGCAATTTTATGAAGAAGCATCCTAAAGATGAATTCAGAGCGAACGATGCGTCACTGATATATTGTGATAGATTCCAGATTAGCGTTTTCGGTTCCTATTGTTTATGGGGGGGGGGGGGGTAATAAATACTAATTTTGTGTATTCCTGGTTTAGGTATAGAACTATTATGCACTTAGCAAGTAATGAAATCAGTTCTGCTTTATGTATTAGAAATCGTTCGTTCCAAGTGTTTTGTCAAAGTACTACAGTATAATCAGTGACGACAGACGTAAAAATCCCTGTTCCTTACGTGAATAATATAAAAAGAATTGTGACTGTAAGTATAATAATTGTCAATGAGAATCTATTTTGTATGCGGTTCTATTTTTTTCTTAAACTAGCAACAAGTTTGATTTTAAAATGGGAAAAACCCGTAAAGAAATTCAGAACGCCTCCCGAGACAGATTGAGATCTAATAATGTTGAAAAATACAAGAGTATGGTAAATAAACACAATAAAAAATATGAAAAAAACAAAGCAGAAAAAAGTGTCTTCCTAAAGAAAAAGCGTATTTATCAAAGAAACTTTCGTGCTGAAAAAAATAAACTTCCTGCAGAAAAAGGTGGTGCGACAGCTGGCTTTAAAAATGTTCAACTGTTCGGAAAAGTAATTAAAAAGGTCAGAGATTCTTTACCTCAGGATAATCGACAAAGAATAATTATTTTAGAAAAGTTGCTGAAGGAAACTAAAGCGAATTTAAATAAAACTCAGCAAGAAGAACAACTTACGGATATGAATCGATCGATGGAAACTGCGAAAACGATCAAGGCGTTTTATACTACTATTGATATTAGTCGCGAATCGGCAAATAAGAAAGATTGTATGACAATCAAAAACAAAGATGGCATTGGAGAACTGGTGCAGAAAAGGTACTTATATCAGAATCTAAAAGAGACTCATCACATGTTTAAAGAAGCCCATCCTGAGATACAAATCAGTCTTTGGCACTTTTGTAGATTAAGGCCAAAAAACGTTTTTCAGTGTTCAAAAACTCCCTTGGAAATGTGCCTTTGTAAAATTTGTGAAAATTTCAGATTGGCACTGGAGTCACTCTCATTTCTAGATGGATTCACAAATATGAAATTGAATTTTAGTCCATACAAAAATGTGTTATGCAAAGAGCTCAGTGATAATTGTTTTGAAAACAAATGTAACAATTGTAGAAATTTGAGAAAACTCCCTGATGTTCCCGAAGACATGAAAGATTGTCATCTTACCTTGGAACAATGGGAAAAACCAACATCACAGATGAAATATTGTACAAATTCAAATTCGTTACAAACTGTAATGGTGGAAGATGTTATTTCAAAGGCAAGAAAGCAATTTCCTAAATATATAAAGCACATCAATTTGAAGAAACACCAGGAATCTTACTTTAAAGCGTGTTTGACATCTATGTCAGAATCTAATGAAGCAGACTGTGCAATACAAATGGATTTTGCGGAGAATTTTAAATGCTTTTACCAGTATGAAATTCAAGCAGCCCATTTTGGGTATCACCAAATCTCCATCTTCACCGTTTCACAATGGTATAAAGGCATTCAAAAATCAATTGCCATTGTTTCTGACAACATTAAACACACTAAAGATTATGTACCAGTTTACATAGATTCCGTTATGAAGCAACTGGACGTAAAGGTCAAAAATGTCTATTTCTTTAGTGATAATGCAGTACAACAATTTAAGAACAAATACATTATAAATTACTGCAAGCTTTTCAAGCAGACGTATAATGTTAATTTACGGTGGTCATTTTTAGCTGAATCCCATGGTAAGGGGGTAGTAGATGGAATTGGTGCTGCTGTAAAGAAAATTGCTACCAATAAAGTAAATAGTGGCAAGTTTACTATTCAAAATGCAGATGACTTTGCGGCTGCATGCTCGGAATCGAAAGTAAAAGTTCTCACACTTTCCGAAGATGAATTTACAGCTTTCGGTGTAAAGATGAATCTCAAGAAAATTTTTGCAACTGCAAAAGAAGTGAAGAATATTAGGGAAATACATTATTTTTCATTTGAAGATGATAAAGTCATTACAAAAATTATGAATTAATTCGTTTGGTCATAGATTCTTTTTGTTATGTTCTTATAAAATAAAGTACAACTTAATAATTCTTTTTTGCATTTATTTACCATTCATTATTACTGAGCAATTCGATGCGTAGGAAGAGTGATGTAGGAAGCGTTACCACAAGATTTTCTAATTTACTAAAAATCTTTTGTTTAAATTTTTATTTTTACAAATTTTAAATATTTATGTCAAGTTACATTGAATAAGGTTTCCAAATCTTACCGTGATTTTAAATATAATCGAATAGTTTCAGAGAAATTCTAATGCAAACTTTATGGAAAAAAAACTCTATTTTATTCGCGTAGGAAGCGTTACCGTCATTTTAACATTATATTTTTGCAAAGAGGAAATAATATATAACCATATACTAATAGATTATATCTTCTGGTCTCTACCAATCTTTTCATTATTAATCTTGGTACAAAAATACCTTCTAAACACAAATTGTAACACAAAATGCACTGTGATGTGTAAGAAGCGTTACCAAATATCTTCCCATTTATAAAGCTAGAAATTTTTATGTTTATCGGATGGTAACAACTTTTACTAAATTTACAAAAGTCAAACTGATAAATGACAATTTAAATTCAAATGTTTTTGTTGTTACCAACATGAAAACAAAAAAGCCCTAATAGCACTAATATCATCTAAAGAATAAGAATTTCTAAGAAAGAATAATTTTATCTAAGAAATTCTGCAGAAGTCGGCACAAAAGAATTCGTGAATCACGCGCCAAAAAATACGTTGCAAATCATTTGTTGTGTTGCAACACACTCATCTGCAAACATTTAGTTTTTGGCCTAATGATCCAAATTACTATTGAACGTACGAACTACGAACCCGATAGTCTTAAAACTTTCAAAAGCAAATTTAAAGCATTACCTATAAAGCAAAACTACAATTTACTCTGCACTCATAAATATTTAAGTACCTTTATTTAAATTACTTAGTTTTGACAAATTGCTTCATTTGAATCAAAGCTGCGAACCACAATCGATGCTGCGAACCACAATCGATACCGCGAATCCACCAATATATGAAATTCACGTACTAAAAAGACATAACCTCGAAATAATCTTCTGTAACATGGGTCAATTAGTCTGCTAAAACTACACGCCCATATTGAGTAGTGGAATCATGCATTTCTTTCCTACTCATTTCCCCTTTTTGGTATAGAATTCCAACGATATTAAGATTTTGGAAGCGTAAATCTTACACACGTAGATGAATTAATATTAATTGTTGATTAGTTAATGTTAATCAATTAATAAGTAAATGTACTGTAATTAGTAGTATTGTAAAAAAGGATTAAAAAGCAAGTAATAATAAAAAAAAGAAACAACCAATAAGGTATAATAAATGGTCATTCATTCAAGAAGAAATGTATGACAACAGCTCAGTCGAATGCTGCATTAAAAAAAATCCAAGTTTTATTCCCAGCTTGTCTAAAATTTTTTATAATTATTTAATATATTTTATAAACTTTTCTTGTATATATAACATTTATAAAAAAGAAATAATTACATAAAATGCATAAAATTATCTCTTAATTTTATAGTCATTGTTTGACAAGGGGAGCTGACGATACGCCGATTTCAATTTCTGATTCAAAATTTTTATTGAATTAAATAATCCAATTGTAAATAGTTTTATAAAAAAATAATCTAAAAAATAAGTAATGCAGCTGACGGGAATCGAACCCGCCGCAATCTGTTACAAGGTGATTACTGTAGTTATCAGCCACCGTGCCTTTGCCTTAAGCGAATTCTTTTAAACCAAGTTAATACCTTGTATCTTGTATGTGTTAATTTGTGTGTAATTAGATTAAATACAGAAACATGTATTTCCTTATTTTGAATTTACTTTTATTTAAAAAATAAATTTTTGAATTCGGCGTCACGTCATTTAATATTTAATTATAAAGCATAAATAAAATCTAATATTAACTCTAACAGTATACAATGCACGTTAGCGGATCCAACAACTATTCCCTGTGCCTCGAAGGTGCTGCCGGTTGCAGGATCGATCCCTGTCCAGTAGCTTTTTACAATAACAATAATAATAAAAAACAAATAACATTAAAAAATATTATTCAAATAATTAAGTAAATAATTGTTCTTTTTAAAAACTAACAAGTTCAAATTAAGAAAAACTACTTGAGCAGGGATCGATTGCACATTGGAACACAAGGGATAGTTGCTTGACGAGCTAATGCGCATTCTATAGTACCATTAGAGCCGATGTTAGATTTTATTTATGCTTTACAATTAAATATATCATAGCATGGTTAATCGTTTAGTTTTATTTTCAATTAACATAAATATACTAAGTTTAATTTAATCAATGGGTGATATGAATAAAATGTAATAAATGCTTGTACTATATTGCGGTGATATCAAATCACCTCATTGAAAATTTTATTAACGATAGAACGGAAACGTCAAAACAAATATTTCATATATCTTATTTAAATCAAAAGAGAGATATGCTAAGTCATAGGCTTAATTAATATAAAAGCTACATATAGGGTCACAGTTAGGCTCATCAATATTTAAATTAAAAATTAAGAATAAAATTTCATGCAAACATAACCCAATTCATATACATACAAAAGGATTGATTTAAAAAAAAATATCGATCAGTTAGATTGTTTTATCATAATGCATGTTTATGCAACCCAAGTTACATATTGGGATGAGTTCTCCACTTGTAAGGAAGAAGTAATTTTCTTATTTAATTTAGAGGCTACGATTTTTAACGTAGGGTAAATTTTTCTACTTTCCAGAAGACCAACTCAGTTTCGCGCAGTTAGTTAACTGGAAACAGATAAATTAAGTCAATCTTGTTATGACTTATATAGTACAATTAGTTTTTAAACTTTGTTATAAAAATTCTGACCATTTTTATTATTGAAGGTTTTAATCTTGTCGTTTTGCTTCATTGTGACGATTATTGACTCTTATCCTATTTTTTCTCACCAATGTTTTTATATAAGCGCTTGGAGAACTGTATGCTGGACATTTTGATCATAAATTGATTAATTTTGAATCAATATTTAAGCTGGAACTTGCAAATGCATTAATTGGTTAATTCATTGTAGTATCGCACTGTAAAATTATGTTTGTTGTAAATTGTAAAGATGTTCCTATGGAGAATTTATATGTATTACTTGTATTGTGTAATTATGTAACTATTTTGTAAAGAATAAACCTTGATTTGTTGAATTCTGTATGTATTTAGGTCGTAAAGAGATTTGTATATTGTCATTCGTTTTTCTCTCATATCTTCGTTACGATACATTTTTGGACATTTTTGGGGGGTTGTATTATACTGTTTTAATCCTTGTTTTAAGGGCTACAATCCTGTAATCATAGAATTAAGATTAGTGATGATTAAGAACAGCTGTGCGGGTCAGTGACGTCATCAATCTTACATAATTTGTTTTTGTTTTGAAAATATGTCATTGCCGGCTTTTGTTTTAACATAAACTATATAAGCTGGAGCAAAATTTAACAAAAGCAGTCGACAAAACGTTCACGGCAAAGCTATTCCCGACTCCGGATAAAAATCTGTAATATAAAGTGAGGTTAGATGTTTGGATCATATGATTAATGTGTCAATGTTTTAATAAACGGAAGTTGAATTAAGTTAAAGTGTCACCTGAATATTTTTAAAAGTTGAAAGCAGATTTAATTATTGTGCCACAATTATATAAAGTGAACGAGATTGTTTAAATAAATTCTGGGTGAATTTATTTTTCTTCATCGAACTTTGTATTGACATATCAAAAACAAGAAATCAGCTGACAGGTTCTGTCACAGTGTTACCAATTGAGGATTTAATTAAAGGAATTTATTTTTAATAAAATATACCAGGTTGGTTATAATAAATGGGTTCTTTAATCTCATTAATAATATTAAACTTATAAAGTTTATCCTTAATAATACAAATTTATTTTGTTTAGTTTCTAAGGTTCTTTTGAGAACTTATTTGCCTTCAATTAAATAAAACAATTTAATTTCTTTTATTTCAATTTATTTTTATTAGATAAACAGTTTTATTTCTAAACAATTTTTGATTTGTGTTGGTTTGTTCAAGTGAATGACCGTATTGGCCCTATGTCAGGCCATTACAACTTTTAATCACATTTGAGCAAGCCTGGGAATTTATTTCTCAATTATTAATGGTATTAATTTGAACAACATTTCTTGCCATTGACTTTTCATTTGAATTTTTATTTTGTTCATTAAATAAAGTTTATGTGTTTTTAAATTTACTTGTGTTTAATTGATGCATATACAAGCATCTAGTTTTCTTTTCTTTTGAATTCAGAGTTTAGCAGTGGTTGTCCAGCTTGCAGGGGCTTTAGCGTTTATAACATAAGTTTTTCTACTTTTCCAGGCATAAGAGTTAATAAGTATCTCATAATTCAAATAATTTATGCTTTACCAAGTAACCCTGAGCTGGCTGATTGGAATAAAGAAAAATATCTGTTGTGTATTTTTATTTTAATCCACCTTATATAATTTATGTTTTATTTGGAACGGTGGGCATATTAGATTTTATTTTTAGATCACCGCAATATATTTGTCTCATTTTTAATAATTAAAAATCATGTCTTTCATTCTTTATTCTTAAAAGTAAACGCATTTACTACATTTTATTCATATAACCAAATGACTATAAAAGTAAGGGATTCTTTTATGTAATTATTCCTTTTTATAAATATTATATTTGAAAAAAATGGTCCAAAGCGCGAGTTACATATAGCTCTAATTTCCATTACATCAATTCACTTTTTACTTAAACTACCTGTATACATATTTTATGCAGTCTAATATGTTGCAATTTATTCTCATCATATTCCATTTAATGTAAATGTTAGTCAGTTCTAGAGTGCCAAGGTCTTCTTGACACTGAGCACAATCTAAATATAGCCACCTTTATCAGGTCACGTTCGCTATGCATTTTTGCTAAGAACCCTTTATCATGCTAATGGCTCATTTGCACCCACGGACTTTCCTGGAATAGTTTGGAATACGTCGAGTCAAATTTGCCGACTTAGACATATTTGTGTATTTACCAATAAATACTTTTATTAAATTCTGGTCTCCAAATTATTTAAAAATATTTCTCGCGTTACATTTCCATGTGCGAAATAATACGAGATATGAATACAATGCTGCAAATGCTTTTACTTCTATTAATAAAGGATGAAAGATACGATATTTAATTAGTAAGAAAAAGTTACATATGTAATAAAAGCATTTGCTACATTTTATTTACATGGTCTATTGTCGCACGCATGTCTCTAAAGTAGGCGGAATCACGTTTAGTATTTACAGTACTTAGCAAATGTAGTGGTCTCTTTTGATACCAATAATAACTAAAAATCCAAAGAAAATTGATTTTCAATTACTCGTCAGTAGGTATGGCGTGACTTGAGTCCACTCCCACCCTTCCTACTTTTAGCCACGCCCCTTTCCCCTTCTCCCTTCTGTTAGCTCCTCCCCTTCGCTCTGATTGGTCGACGCCATCTTGGATGACACGCCTACTTCTCTCTGATTGGTCGACGCCATCTTGGATGACACGCCTACTGCTCTCTGATTGGTCAATTAAGTCACCCTTACTGCTCTCTCATTGGTCAATTAAGTCACCCTTACTGCTCTCTGATTGGTCAATTACACCACCCCTATAGCTCTCTGATTGGTCAATTAAAATAAGAGAGTTGTCCGGATTATTGATTGAGTTGATCGGCTTCGCCCCTATAGCTCTCTGATTGGTCAATTAAAAATAAAGGCGTTGTCCTGATTATTGATTGAGTTGATTGTCCAATAGAAACCTCTAGAAGGTATTAATTAAACATAATAATAATTGAAGGGTTGTGCGCGCGCGTTACCCTGAGTATTGATTTGTAGATTAGCCCAATAGGAAGCAGGGATTCACAATATTGATTTTCCCTAACTGTTGTCACGTCCCTACGATTACGGAAATCTGTATTACCGACAACGTACTGAACTACCGACAGACGGAGCCATTTGTAAAAGGAATCGATATTACAGAAAACGTATTCATGCCAATTGTAAAAAGGATAGTTACGTACTTTATGCATGTTTTCAACTATTATAATAATAATAATAAGAGTATATTCAAAAGCATGAAAAAATTCTTGTTTGAAATTACCGAAATACCAGTTGAAAGGGTTAACATATGGAAAGATCACTAGTACTAACTAACTATAAACGAGATATATTTTAAATGTAAATACAAAGTGTAAAGATATTGATTAGTTATAATAAAGGGTGTGAAATGAACCGTAACAAGGGGTAAATGCATAGGTTATATTATGATGTATCCGTGATTGAAACGTCAATTACTTACGTAATAATACATAGCTACCATTGTTTTTATTATTATTAATAATAATTCATTTTTATTAACAATTATGTTATTGCTTTCTCTTGTCGGGTGTCACTGTACATGCTTATAGGTATACGATATTTATTTATCTTTATGTTTTGAAGGCGAATGAGCATATTTACCATAAAAACGTATGCAAAATACTTAGAAATGTATTATCCTAGATATCAAGTCTTTCAAATCCTTAGGTGTTTATATTGTATTAGATTATTATTACTAAATGTAAAGAAAACAAGTAGCAAAACTATGAAGAGATGTAAAACGTCACCAAAATTGCAAAAATAAACGCAATCGAATTTTACAAATTGGGTTCGATTGCTAATGACTTAAGCTACATATATGCACATTTTATATAAATAATAAAGTAGACGCTAATGTCAGTAAAATAGAAATTCTAGAATCAGTGTTGTTAAACTTAACCTGTAAAAATAGAAAGCCACACTTTTGGCATTACAGCATATTATAGTCCCCATATAATAACTTAGATACATATCAGGACCGGTAACAATGGAACATTTATTTACCCCTCTCTCTCTCTCTCTCTCTCTCTCTCTCTCTCTCTCGCTCTCTCCTTCTCACTCTCTCCTTATCATCTATTAGAGAGGACGCATTAAAGAACCTTCTCTCCCTCTCTCACTCTCACGCTCTCTCCCTTCATCCTAATGCTAGTAAATGAAACAGCATTGGATAGAGGTAACCGTTAGGTCTACTGTTCTGGGATTGGTTCGGACGATAATTATTCAAAAAGCGTAAAAGCATACGATGTTTACTAAATTAAATGCGGGCTGATTACGAGAAGTCTCAGTACCGTCTACGATTATGTCCGAGAACATCCGACGAACTGTATAAATCTCATGACGTATTGAAATATGTACATCATTGCGCTATGAAGATCTCAGCTATAAATACTGTGTATTCTGTTCATGCGTGACAGTTATTTGTCATACGTCATCATGAACACAATAGATCTCTTCGGTAGAGCTATGATGAGTATGACAGATGAAGCAATGGCTGCAACAAAACGTGGACCGAGAGGTTATGGTTTCAAATTAACACCAGAGGGTAATTTCGATGTTGAGAACCGTCGTATAACTAATGTAGGCGCTCCTATCAACGATAACGATCTTGTCACGAAGCGTTCTGTACTAATGTTATCAGATAACGATGAAGGTGTAATTGATGTTAAGAAAAGAAGGTTAGTACACGTTAAAGAACCGCTTGACAACCACGATGTTTGTACGAAAAAGTATACCGACGAGCTGGTGGACGATGTTGAAAGAAAATTACTCTCTAATTGTTTGAGACGACGACGAGAGGATAAAGGACAGGGGTCGTACTATGATGCTAAAGATGGAAGAATTTGTAATATAGGGGAGCCTCTAGAGGATAAAGATGTAATTTCTAGGCAGTATTTTAACAATCGGGCTATGCATACAAACGATCAAATGCAGTTTAATGCAGATGGTAAACGTATTGTTTCAGTAAGTTACCCTATAGATGGCACGGATGTCACTTCTAAAGCTTATGTAGATGCTCAATTCGACTCTGCTGTACAAACCTTCATTACAATGACTACCGACACTCAGAACACTATTAAAGATCTAAAGCAAAAGGTAACAAAGGTTGACATTGAAACTAGCAAACTTAACAGTTTGCTAACAACGTTGGAAAAAGAAACAAAGAGAAATCACCTAATAGCGAATGATGAGATGGAAACTAATCATTCGAGTGTGCTGACAAAGATAGAAGAAACGAATAATACCCTAGATAGTAATTATAAAAAATTATTAGATAAAGTACAAGTGCTCGAGGATACTCAAAAAGTTATGCGATCATCGTTTGATGCCCTAATAGCCGAATCTGCAACACGTACGAACTCTTACAACATAAAGAGAGTGTACAATACCGACTAATAACGGAATTTACTACTACTATCGGTTGACCTAATCATATTGACACCATTTTTTATTCTAGTTTTAAGTGTATTATATCAAATGCCTGATTAGAGCAGATAGGAAACGTGGTGAGCCTTACGGGAATGCTGCGCAAATGCTTAGTTTGCTTATATCTACGCTAATCAGTTATTTTTTTCTATCTTAGCCTAAATGTATCGTTGAAGAAATAAAAATGTATTTAAACAAAGTTTTTAGTTTTACTAATGTCAATAACTCTCCAAACATAGCGATTTGTAGCAACAGCAGCAGCAGCAACACATCGATATGGTAAAGAAAGTAAGTTTCGCCGACGCAAGCATGAATAATATACATCATATGATAGTATGGGAGTATGCATACAGACAGGCAAGAAAGGGAAACTGGCAAACATTAGCTCTGGACAGATACCGTTTTCAAACAAGAATACATAATGTTGAAAAGCATCTGTGTGAAATTCTACAAGCTGATCATAGAGACTTTATCTATACGCAGAGATTTCAGAACACAGATTAGTCCGGCTGCAGTGGTGACCGAGTATAAATACAGGTACAAGCAGTCTCTTCTCTCAGTACCAGATGTTAGTTCACGAAGGTAACGGCTTTGTTAACAAGCTCATAGACAAGCTGCCTATTGAACTACATCTTCCTTCATATCAGTACTGTGGACCTGGTACTAAATTATCTAAAAGATTACAACGTGGCGATAAAGGTATAAATCCTTTGGACCAGGCGTGTATGCAGCACGACATCTCGTACGCTCAAAGCTCCGATTTGAACAGTAGACACCAGGCAGATCGTGTATTAGAAGAAGCCGCTTGGAAGCGTGTTAAGGCTAAAGACTCTAAATTAGGGGAAAAAGCATCAGCTCTGTTTGTAACCGGTATAATGAAGGCTAAAAGAAAGTTGGGAATGGGCGTAAAGACAAACAAACTGTCGGCGAAAAAGGGTCTCGCTAAAAAGATGATGAAGAAAACTGTCACTTTCAAAGGTGGCGTTTTAAAGAAGCTTGTTGGTGTAGTGAATCGTGCAAGCAAGAGACTCACGGGTAAAGATTTAATACATCATGCCCTGAGCGCTGCCAGAAGAATCATTCAAAACGTAGGCGGTCGAAAAAACGTTAAAGTACCCCGAATAATTCCAGTGCCTACAGCTACAGGGGGTATTTTACCACTCATACCAATTTTTGCTGGCCTCTCGGCTCTCGGTGCAATTATAGGAGGCGCCTCAGGGGTAGCAAAAGCTGTTAACACTGCTAATAGTAATAAGAGACAGCTAGAAGAAACTACACGGCATAATAAAAGTATGGAAGCTATCGCTTTAGGCGGTAAGAACGGGAACGCCCTTTACCTGAAGCCGTATAGAGCTGGCGGAGCTGCATTGTACTTAAAACCATATGTCAGGCGGTCAAAAAACTGAATAACTTGCCTCGGAGACCACTTACAGACCTAGATATAATAAAACATGCTAAAGACATTCCCTATTTTAGAGGTGTCTATATGAGAACAAGTCTACCTGCAACGAAACCTTTGCAATTCGAAAGAGCTATTGTTAATCTTGACTACGCTGGAGGACCGGGTACTCATTGGGTTGCCTATAGAAAGGATCGAAACGTGGTTTTGTACTATGACCCCTTCGGAGACCTGAGACCACCATCTGAACTTGTGAAATATTTAGGGCCTCGCTGCGCCGTATACTACAACGTAGCCCAAGAACAAAAGTTCAATACATACAACTGCGGACATCTGTGTCTACGATTTTTGTATAAAAGAGAGGTGAAAGTGTAAATCGGTTAAGTATGGCTAGGACCATCACGGTGTACGGTACAGGAAACAGGCTTTCTACGGATCGTATTTATCCACCTATAACACTAGATCACGTGCGTTACGAATACTCACTAGGTTTAGTCGGCTTATATACAAGTCACACGATACGGAATATATACCCAGGCAAAAATAAATTTTATTACGGAGAAAAGGCTATAACTATTGAACCGGGTAGCTACGAGTTGTCTGAAATCGTTAACTATATAAAGAATCAAATTAGTGGCGATCCCGAAGAGGGAGATCTACTACTACAAATCAAAGCTAACACTAATACGGGAAAGTGTGAGATTGAATCAGCTACCGAGTTGATTGATTTTACCAAACCCGATAACATAGGATCACTACTAGGATTTAAGAAGCGCGTGCTAGAACCCGGTAGTAGACACGTATCAGATCGAGTTGTCGATATACTTTCAACTCCAAACATCTTTGTAGACACGAATATTACAGGCGGCTCATATAGAAACAATCAAGCAGGTCATACAATCTTCGAATTTGGTGTTTGCGTACCACCCGGTTATCTGATTGAAAAGGAGCCATCGCATGTGATTTACTTTCCCATCACTGTCACCGAGATCGACAACATTACCATTAGACTGGTAGACGCGAGAGGAGAGTTGATAAATTTGTCTGAAGACACTTTCACGAGCATCAGGCTAGAACTTAAACGTGAAAAATGGGAATAAACTTTAGCTATAAAAACATCAGCATATGTCCATCAAAGGTCATTCACCGTCGAACGTCAGCACGTGCAGACCTTCGATTAAAACTAACTAAAGCTCGTCGCCTTTTTCTTGAATCTTTAGGCTTTAAAGTACGATAACAGCAGCATGTCAAAACGAAGTAAAATGCATATTAACACCGACACCTTTACCATTGATAAATTAAACATATTTGGGAAGCCTCGCGTCGATACAGATATAATAAAAGAGGATTTTTATACCTATCTGCCGTTTACGCTAAATGCCAATCATTCCGACACCATTAGAATCAGCATACAAAATTCCGATAACGTTTTAGCTTTGTATGACAGCTATGTACTTGTTAAAGGTAGCATAACGCGTGCAGAAAACAAGCAATTCCTTCTGGTAAACAATTTTGCCCACTTTCTGTTTGATGAAATTCAACTAATATTAGGCACAAACCAGCTCATAGATGTCTGTAAACAGCCCGGCATTACAAGCACTATAAAAGGTCTCGTTTCACATGGCGCCGAGGATAGAGCTTTAACCAGCTCAGCATGGAACTTAGGGATTACTAGCGATAATGATTTGTTACATAACCAGGGTAATAACGTCTTTCATTTCACGTGTAGAATACCATTAAAAGATATCTTTGGATTTGCAGACGATTATAAAAAAATAATACCTCATATGAGTTGTCAGCTAGTTTTAATTCGCTCCAAGAACGATTTTAATTGCTATAAAAGCGACGCAGGTGATGCAGGTACTGATATAGATATCAAGATTGATAAGCTCTCGTGGGAGGTTCCACATATACTGTTATCAGATGAAAGCAAAGTGAACCTGGTGGAGAGTTTAAGAGATAATTCTTCTATTATCGCTCCGTTTAGACGTTGGGAATTACATGAGTTACCCTCGTTGGGAACTACTAAAAACCAGGTTTGGCGTGTAAAGAACTCCAATGATCTAGAGAAACCGCGCTGGGTCTTTGTAGTTTTACAAGACGAACGCCAGCTGGGTATAAGAACGGGTAACCCGACTACATTTACTCATTCGAACTTGGTCGACGTTAAGTTGTATTTAAATTCGCAAGTGTTCCCGCATCAGCGTTTAAATCTCGATTTCGACCGTAAGGACTACATTCCTGCGTATCTGAATTATACTCGTTTTCGCGAGAACTACTATGACGGTATAGGTAGAGGTGCGGCTGAGAGCTGTTTACTCAGCTACAAATCGTTTGAAACGTATCCCATTTTTGTTATTGACTGTTCAAGACAGTTAGAGAGTTTTAAGGATTCCACTGTCGATATTAGACTAGAGCTCGAGTCTTCAGCCGCATTTACGAACACAACTAAGGCGTATTGTTTGATCCTTCACGACGCATTAATCGAGTATAATCCGTTTAACGAGACCGTGACTAGACACGTACGCATACCGTAATGATGAAGGTTGTTAAACAAAATAAGTCACTAAACATATGTAACCTAGACGACTGCGATGATACATCTTTACGACGACGATCAGGCGAGGATGTTAGGAAACATGGCGACCTGTTACCTGTATCATGTAGAGCAATATTGAGCGGTCCATCTTGCTGCGGTAAAACTAATGCTATGTTAGGTTTACTTATTAGCGAAAACGGATTAAAATTTGAAAATATCTACCTATACGCCAAGTCTTTATTTCAGCCTAAATATGAATTCTTAAGACGTGTTATGAAACCGCTTACAGGTATGGGATATCATGAATTTAGCGAAAACGATGACGTAATCAACCCCGGTGATGTTAAACCTAATTCTGTGTTCATTTTTGATGATATAATTTGCAGCAAGCAGGAAAAGATTAGAGAATATTTTAGCATGGGTAGGCATAACGGCGTCGACTGTTTTTATCTAGGTCAAACGTACGCCAAGATACCGAAACATCTGATTAGGGACAATGCAAACCTAATTATTCTCTTTAGACAAGACGAGTTGAACTTAAAACACGTGTTTAGCGATCATGTTGTCGGAGACGGTATTAGCTATGATCAGTTTAAAAACATTTGCTTTCTGTGTTGGAAGGAGCCGCATGATTTCCTGGTAATTAATAAAGACTGCTCTCTAGACAGGGGCAGATATCGGAAGGGTTTTGATTCATATATAAGTTTATAATTAGAGTCGAGTCGTTTAGTAGTCTCTGCATCGCCGACATGTCCAACACGTATGATCTGAGTTTAAAGCGTAAAATAATACACGCTCGTAACGCTATACGTAAGAAATTTGCATACTTTCGTCGTGATAGAGCAGAAGCAGAACGTATGTATCGCGTCACGCACAATCCAGTTATATCGCCGTTGGAAACCATTGCTAAATCAGTAAACATCTCTAACGTACCTCTATTGAAAGTCAAAACACAACCATCTGCTGCTACTACTACTACTACTGCTAGTTACACTCCCCTGTTGAAAGTTAAAAAACAATCTGCTGCATCAGCATCATCATCATCATCATCATCGGAAGCAGATGAAGAAGAAGAAGAAGAAGAAGAATCTAATAAAACTCACGATGTCTCTACTCGTTACGGTATGTTAATAGCTAACGCTGTCGGAAACAAAAATATCGATAGAACTAGATTCGGTATTAGATATAAAATTGATCGAGACGCTTGGACATTTGCATCTTCCCCTGTGACTATGCGTGATACAAACATCATAATTAAAAACAACGTTTTCGAAGCAACACCCGGTCTGTTTGACTTACTCACGTTTAGAGAATTAGAGTCTATACCATCGCAAGCTGATATCAATAATTATATGCAGATAATAGCCCTTACTAACGCGCATAAGAAATCCTATAGACCACATGGTAAACTAACAGCTGTTAAACATTGGAAGTATGATTATATAATTAAGCCCAACTTATCCAGAATCAAAGGTTTAGGTATTAGACTATCATCATCATCGTCGTCTAATTTTAAAAAATTAAGCGATTGCAAAGTCGAATACGTCTACTGGAATAAGGCTAACTAGCTAGTCGACAGGCTTCGTTTGTTATATGCTGTAAAGAGTGCCGGCAACAGTAGCCCGCAGAATGAAAACGAAATAATATCAATTATAAGTGAACTTAAGGAGGAAGGCATCATAGAATAAAATATTTCGAGTATATAATGATATATTGCTTTTAACAGTATTCAGTATTCATCAAACACGGCAGCCGCTAATATAATTATTTGAGACGTTGCTCTCTCAGCGTCGTTGAGATTAATTGTATTACTCTATGATGATGATGATGAATGCTAAACAAACCGTTGTTGATGAAATACATAGGGCTGCTAGAAAAAACTTTCAAAGACGTCGCACTATAATAAAAAATTTCCAGGATTTGTTCCAGGCTGACTTAGCCGAGTTTATTCCCTATGCTAAAGTAAATAAGGGGTATCGTTACATACTGCTGATGATAAACTGTTTTTCGAAATATCTGTATGCACGACCGTTGAAAACTAAATCCGGAGAAGAGGTGACAAAGCAGGTCCGCAGCATCTTCAAGAGTGCTAATGCAGTCATACCTAAGAATCTTCAGACGGATCTCGGGAAAGAGTTTTACAATAAACATTTTAAACGATTAATGAAAGAACACAGTATAAATCATTACTCTACATATTCCGTAATTAAGGCTTCAATAGTTGAACGCGTTATCCGTACAATTAAGCAAAAACTGTATAAAGAGTTTAGCTACCGTGGATCATTTAAATGGATAGATATATTACAGAGGGTAGTTGACAGCTATAACAACACCAGACATAGAACGATAGGCCGAGCTCCTGCTACTGTTACACCTACGACCCAACTAGCCGTTTATGACACTAATGTAAAAGCTGATGTCGCGGCAGGAAGTAAACGTAAACTAGACTTGAATGACCTCGTACGTATTAGTAAGTTCAAAGGGGCCTTTTCTAAGGGATACACGCCCAACTGGTCAACTGAATTATTCAAAATAGTTAAAGTTCAATTTACAAAACCTGTCACATATCTGCTGGAAGATCTTCATGGGGTTGCTGTTCGAGGAGCTTTCTACGAGTTCGAGTTGCAGAAAACCAAACAGCCAGACGTTTACTTAGTTGAAAAAGTACTTAAACACCGCAGCAATGGTGACATTTACGTCAAATGGCTTGGTTTAAACGAAAAGTCCTGGATAATGGCTGAAGATGTTCTCACATAACATCTAAGTTCATTTATAAATGATATACTCTCATATAGTTTCATGCATATGTAAGTTATATTTAGTAAAAGGATTATACTTCTATATTACTAAGTTAAAGTTAATCTAAGTAATTTAGACAATGGTATACTCATATAGTTTAATGTGTATGTGTCTCTGTGTGTGTAGTTTATTTTAAGTAAAAGAAAAACTGTTAGCATATAAGTTGATTTAAGTTAGTTTATAAAATGATATACTCATATAATCTCAGGCATATGTAATTTATATTAAGTAAAAGTATGAAATAAAACCAATAAAAAATTATTTATCGAGTTTTATTATTATTATTATTATTATCATTATTATTATTATTAGGTCATAAAACATGTGAGGAGAAAAAATAATTCAGATAAGTATTAATATTGTCTTACATCTTTATTTAGTATTGCTATTGCTGTTGATATGTAAATCGAGGATTTGCTACCGCTATGAATATTAATTGCTTGCTTTCATCGAATCAATAATATTCATTGCTACTTCTACTACTACTGATTCCTTCTACAATTGGCACAAATACGCCTTCTGTTAACAGTATAGTACGTAATCGGTAATACAGATTCCTTTTACAAAGGACGCATAGTAGGGGTGTTACAAGTAGGGAAAATCAATATTTTGGACCCCTCAGTGCTTCCATCCAATTATTATTATGTTTAATCAATACCGGCTAGTAGGTTTCTATTGGACGATCAACTCAATCAATAACCCGGACAACTCCCTTATTTTTAATTGACCAATCAGAGAGCAGCAGCGAATAATCAATATCTGCTGGTTCCGTACCACCTAACGAGACAAAAAGTCACTAGATTAGAGAGTGATCCAAACACAGGTTATGACATGTTATCACTTCTTTATTCGTTTAGAGCTGACAGAATTATAAGGAACGAACGAATGATTCATCCGTCTAAAACACTCATAGTATTATTATTCCACTACCCCTACGAATATTAATTGCTTGCTTTTTCATCGAATCAATAATATCAATTACTATTACTATTACTTCCTTCCTTTAACACTCTATAAAACACTATTTTTCATTTAATTTGACGTTATACATATCTACCCTAACTCCCCCTTTCATTCGAAAAATCAATATCCAGACAAATCGTACTCTTGTAGTAATTTAATCAACACCCCAATCACGGTTCATTTCACATCCTTTTATTCATTTGCAAAAATCAATATCTCAATTTCAAACAAGAATATTTCATGCTTTGAATATACGCTTATTATTATTATTATAGTTGCAAAGATGCATAAAGTAATAAGTAAATACTACTATAATATAGATGATAAAATATATTTTCATTTTAGCTCGAATGTTTTGATCTAACTGCGTTAATAAGTTAACATAGATTTTATCTTTCATTGAGTGGATGATGATGACGATGGTGACCACGTTTTTTCGATAGAGGGTTTGTTGTTTATATGTAAATCGAGGTTTTTCTACCTCTATGAATATTAATTGCTTGCTTTTCTTCTAATCAATAATATCCATTACTATCGCTACTACTGATTCCTTTTACAATTAGCACAAATACGCCCTCTGTTAACAGTGCAGCAGTACGTAATCGGTAATATAGATTCCTTTTACAAAGGACGCAATCTATCAGCAGTAAGTACGTTATCGGTAATACAGTATTCCGTAATCTTAGGGACGTGACAGCAGCTAGGAAAAATGACGACCGTCCAATCACAAAGCCGTAGGCGAAAATCAATATTGTGGACCCCTCAGTGCTTCCTATTCAATTATTATTTTTAATCAATATCTGCTAAAAGGTTTCTATTGGACGATCAACTCAATCAATAATCAGGACAACGCCCTTATTTTTAATTGACCAATCAGAGAGCTATAGGGGCGATGCCGATCAACTCAATCAATAATCCGGACAACGCACTTATTTTTAATTGACCAATTAGAGAGCTATAGGGGGTGATTTAATTGACCAATCAGAGAGCAGTAGGGGTGACTTAATTGACCATAGGGGAGACTTAATTGACCCCCTTGAGAGCACAGTGGGTGGGATTTCGTTGACCAATCAGAGAGCAGTAGGCGTGTCATCCAAGATGGCGTCGACCAATCAGAGAGAAGTAGGCGTGTCATCCAAGATGGCGTCGACCAATCAGAGCGAAGGGGAGGAGCTAACAGAAGGGAGAAGGGGAAAGGGGCGTGGCTAAAAGTAGGAAGGGTGGGAGTGGACTCAAGTCACGCCATACCTACTCTCGTCTCCTGATCTTACTAATTCATCTATTAAAATGAAACAAAAAGCAACGTGAAGTATAATTAATAAGCTACTCAAGCGATTTTGATTTTTTTTAGAAGTACGTTTAGTTAATATTTTAGGATTTTTTAAACATCAATCAACTTTTCTGTGTTTTGCCTGTAAACTTGTTTCCATAAAACACGTTTTCCTTAAATCCGAAAAGGCACGCGAGTAGAATGGACGTTCCTCTTTTAAGAAATAACTCAATGGGAAGTATAGAGCGAAATGCACTAACCCTTAAAAACATATTGCACATATGAACATAAACAAATGCACTAGTGAAAAACCATTTAAATATATTAAAAATTTTAATTTAAAATAACTTCATGCACTTTTAAAATACCGGGTGGGACAAAAAAACGCATTATGTTTGCAAGTTTGCTGTGGTAAGATAGGAAGGCGGATGATGCTGAAATTTGCAGTACGTATTGGGAAAGCATTGAAAATCATATCTCTACAGTTTTGGATAGTTATAGCCAAAAAGACATAAACGGCGTATACCACAAACTTGTTAATTCAAAATACGTTTCAGTGTACGTAACAAGTGTAAGGCTATAAACTATGCGGCGCAGCGCGCAGTGACTATCAACAACTGAAATAAATGAATGCCACCAAGTAAGTTTTTGACGTGTATGTCTAAGGAGTAGTTTAATAAGTTAGTGCTGTTGGGGGTATTTTGATGCATAGGTACACGCAATATGGTCTTTCATTTAAACAAGAACGATCTTGCAATTATTGAAGCGTATTTTGTAGAAAAAAATAGGCACGGAAAACGAATTGTACGCGAATTTCCTAACAAGCAGTGGTCCATTGACAGTGTAAATAGGGCTATCAGAAGACTTGTCTTAATAGGTTCCATTTCTAGAAAACGTGAAAGTGAAAGACCTGCAACTGCAATAACTCCACAAAATGAAGAACTTATCGAGCAATTATCTCTATCTCAAGAAAGCAATCCTGGAAGCCGGAAGCCTGAAAATTCGCGTACAATTCGTTTTCCTTGCCAATTTTTTTCTACAAAACACTCTTCAATAATATTGCAAGATGGTTATTGTTTAAATGAGGGGCCATATTGCGTATACCTATACACCAAAATACCCCCAACAACACTTATTAAACTACTCATTAGACATACACGTCAAGAAGTTACTTGGTGGCATTCATTTATTTCACTTGTTGATAATGACGGTGCGCTGCGCTGCTTAGTTTATACCCTTACACTTGTTACGTACACTGAAACGTATTTTTAATTAACAAGTTTGTGGTATACGCCGTTTAGGTGTTTTTGGCTATAACTATCACTCTAGAGATATGATTTCCAATGCTTTCCCAATACATACTGCAAATTTCATCATCATCCGCCTTACTATCTTACCACAATAAGCTTGCAAACATAATGTGTTTTTTTTGCCCCACCCTGTATATCTAAATTATATCTAACTTTCACTTCTTAAATGTATTTTCAAACTAAAATCTTTTCTCAAATTAAAGTAACTCACAAAAAATTCATCTAAATTCAATTTAAATATTTTATTTTTTATTTCCATACACATACAAAAAAGGAAAAAGAAACTTTTCTTTTCTTATAAAAATAAAAATAAACTCAATATTTGTATCTTTCCATATATATATACATTTCCCCCAACGACTATAAAACTTTTAAAAATTATGCTCACCGCTTCAATTTTCCTTATTTCTATTTTAGGTTTTTCTTTTTTTAGTCAACCATAGAATAATGTTTTTGTGGAACGCTATCATTTTTCGTTTAAAAAAGGAGTGTCTATAACATTTCAACAAAATCATAAAGAGGAAGAAAAAACTGGAAATCAGAACAAAAATATTCTTGCCAAGAAAAATACAAAAACCTTAAGCTCTAATTCTCTAACGATTCAATCAACACGTTTCAGTGAGCACAATAAAGTTCAACGGCTAAATTAAATTTTATCGTGTAAATTGTTATAATCTTTATACTGTTTTTCTCTTTTTCATCTTTTCTTTTGTTGCCTAAAGCCCTGAATTTAAAATGTTATTATTGGAAAATGGAAAGAACAGAAATAAAAATAAATTCTAAATTTAAACTGGGTCGCTTCTCTGAAGATCAAACTAAAAGAGTGACCGTGCACTACCACTACCATCGTTATTTTACTACTACGTTCGTTATTGGAAAACGTGATTTGAAAATAGAATTTCAGTTAATTTTCCTGAAAAGTTTTATGTTTTAGATGTTTTTCTTGTCGGTTCGAATTTATTCGTACAATAAATTTCTGTTTAGATAAAGGAAAGCTTTGTACATGTGACGCGTTTTGTTTACGTCCGTTGGCGGCGTGTGTTATTGAAACCCTGCAGCAACTGCATTAGATTTGCATTGAGAGATAAATAAAAAGAAGCAGACCTCCCGACATTAATTAATCTGGTTTATATTTTATACAAAGGATGTTATAGCGATAACGTAACATAACACTGCGTTTTTGCTCTTATTTTTCTGTTTTGTACTATATTATTTCACGATTATTAATGCGACAATTTCAGTTTTATTATATTTATTTAATAAAGCTTTTACATTATTTTTTAGTTTTTATTAGATTCGATTTATTAGATTTATGAAAAATAAAATTGTGAAATAAAATAAAACTATGTAATTAAAATATGAATAAAATTAATAATAAAATTATAATAAAAAATTCTTGTATAAAATAAGTAAAACATCAAAAACAAAAGTTGATGAAGTTGAATTAAAATTTAACAATAAAATTGGATGGAATTGGACGTTTTTCAGGGAAATGCATAAATATGATATAAAAAACACTAATAACATTTTCAAGAATGTAATTAAATTAATTAATATTGTAGTAGATATAACATCGGTTAATTAATAGAAAAAATAAATTTAAAGTAATAAAATATAAGAGTGAAAAATATAATTGAAGCTATACAACTACCTACTAGTTAGAATTATTATATAATATTATGTATAATAATATATTATTATTATTATTTATCTAATAAATATTAGAAATACTACGATACTTGGTATGAATTATCTATTTAGTTATAGTAAAAGTTTACTAATTAAAATTATTAAAAGTAGAACGGTATACAAGTTAATTTTAGAAATGAGAGGATAAATGCAGTGGATATCACTACCTACATTTTTGCTATTTTCAGCAAATACGAAAATTAGTCTGCAGTCCAATTTTAAGTTTCGTGCAAATTTAAAATTTATATTTTGTCTTTACTTTTACTTTTGTTATACGGAATTTGTGAAATTTGATTTTGTAGCACTCTAAAAAAATGAAGCCCCATCTCTATGGACTGTCATTGAAACTGCAACCATAATAAAAAACTCAAATCACTAAATACTTACTGTACTATATGCACCTGTACTATATGGTGGGCGCCACCAAAACTGAGGATGTTAGATTTAGAAAAATTCGGGAAGACATCAGTTACGGGAATAACTTCCTATTTAAATTTGACGTTAGGTTAATCAAACATTTATCAAACAATAAAAAATCGTAATAGAGAAAAAAACATCAGCAGTTCGTTGAGCCTAACTATTTCAATCAATGAATAAATTTGAAATCTGTATATTAAAACATAAAAGAAAAATAGGAAAAAAAAATACAAAGTACATCAAAATCAAAAAGTTATCATTTCTATAAGTTAATTAATTTCGGGGTCTCAAATAAATTTTACATAAAAACTTATTAAAAAAAATCAATACCTTAAAGCATTTTCATTAGTCCAACAAAGTTTAGGAGGAAAACTTTAAACACAATACACTATAAAAACAATAATGACCTTACACAAAAGCACAATAACAAACTGCTGATCTGGACGTTGCGGGAACACATTATTATTTTAAATTCTGAACTATTTTGTCTTAACGAGATTCATCGAACTTTAACATAATTATTTGCAATAAATTCCAAAACGGAACAAATTCTTCAGGACTTATAATGATAACGGTACTTTAACTCTGCATACTTGAGGGCTGCTTAAAAAATCATTAATCGGTAATACGGAATTATACTTAATTTAATAATATAACGAGACGGTATTATTTTTCTGCACTACACTACCTAAACTTGCGACATAATCCTTGTATTGGATTAGTTTCCAAACAATTAAATCGGTACGATATATAACACTAAACTTAAATTGAGGCATAAACGGTAGTACGGAATATTTTATCGAACTCACTAATTCCGAACTAAATACTTAGTAATAAGGGCATACATTCACCGTAACGACCCTCTTAAAATATCCACGGGACGCGAAGCGCCCGGAGAAACCTCGAGGCACCAGCCTCTGTGATGGTTCTCTTCGACCGTGCTGTTAAAAACTAAACTAAACCAAAGGATCTGAATTTTATATCATCATAATTAAACTTAAGCGAGAACTTTTTAAACTAACCTATAGCGAAATAGGGTGACGTTTTAATCCAATCAGGAACAGGAAGTATTCAAAAAAGCTTCCAGAAATTTCTATGTAATTTTAAGGGACTTCACCGCAACTTACACGTGGCTTCAATGTGTTTTTTTTTACTGATTTTCACTATAATTATCTCGTAGTTCTAATTTCACTATAAGTTTTTTCTAATAAAAAAACAAAAGAAAAACCATATAAGTTCAACAATAACTTTCGTTAGTTATTTAAAATTATCAACAATAACACTTGAAGGTGTATCAGGCTAAAATAGTATTAACTTTATTATTAGGTTTAAGTACGACACCCTTTTGTACCGTGTTCCAAATTATTTTTACAAACTGAATCGCGACAGTTTGAGTTTTAGTTTCAAACATAATTATCCCTGGTATTTTCTTGAAGGATTTTTAAATCATAATTCATCCAAAACTATTCTGTTTATTACTAAAACACTGTAACACTTATTTTAACTTAATAATTCGAAAAAAGCTTAACATGAACTCCGCAAGTTTATTTATATAATTATTTTAATACTCCCTTGATCACATCACTAATCTATTGATTAGCAAAGTGGTACTGCATTAAATTAACAGTAAAGGAAAACTGTATCCACCTAATTTGATATACTGGATTTAACACAGAACTGTAATAATTTACCCATTAACGATGGCGAATCATACTGTATTTTACACTAATTTACAGACCGCGTACCGTCTGCCATCAAGTGTCGGACCAGACTTCTGTAGAGGGTTGTGTGTAGAATATGGTCACGCCATAATCTTTTTTTAAGAAAAGAATTTAAAACTGGCCTATCCGAGAAGAGTAGATATTTCTTCGGCCAATGGGAGAACCGACGCGTGAAAAGAAACTTCAAGAACATTTCAGGGACTTCACCAACAATTTACACGTGGCTTCAATGTGTTTTTATACGTCTGTACTCGGAAGAATTTGTTTATGCACCATGTCGATAAGCATGAACAGGAAGCCATAAATAAAAACGAAATACATTTTAGGAACTGAAATCCTTTGTAGGAAAGGCGGTATTAGTTTAAAATATTTAAAAATTAAGTTTTGTCAAGGTTCTTTTCTACGAAATAACTTTTATAACTATGGGAACGTCTTGAACTGAATTTTAACATTTACAAAGACGTCAATATGTTGCTTTTTAGGAAGCATTATTATAGAGGAAATGTCGTCTAGACGAAAACAATCCAGGATAACCCCCGGTATTTTAAGAAAGCATCATTTGAAATAAACTAAAGTCTGCAGATTTTTAACTCAACTAAAAGGTATTGAAATACGCAGAGCCGGACTAAGATGATTTACTATTAATGCGTATAAAATGACATTTTTATAAAATCTGAATACGTTACAATTTTAAATGTGTATCTTGCTTTTAAGTTTGATTAAATTAGAATAATCGAACTACAAATTAGATTTTATATTTTCCAACAAAAGTTGTATTTTTTAGTTTTCTTTTGTAGAAATTTGTCTGAATTTGAACTTAAAAAGGGTATATGCTATAGACAAATGTTCTCAATTACTTAACCACTTTACAGCCTACACTTAAAAATACCGTTTTGACAAAAAAATAAATATTTACCAGATTGTTTATATTGAAAATTCGAAATTTTTATAATATAATTTAAATATAAATTATGTTTTGTTTTTTAATTTTTCAATCTAGACATTCAAGCTTTTATAATTCTTATAATGTTAATAATAATAATCAATAAATTAATATTTCAGGATTATACTTTTCAATTTCCTGTTTAATATTATTTTGATATGTAGGTGTTGTAAACTTTTTTACAATTAAAAACACACACACTAAAAACAATTAAAATGCTGTTAGATTTGCGTAGAAAATGTAGAAAATGCTACACTTTTTATGTTAAAACTGCACGATTACAATTCAAGTAGAATTGCAATTGTGTTCGTTCAATGATTCAAGGCCTTGCAATCTCAAATATATAATCTTAAGTTGTAAATTTACAATTTAATAAGACTTTACTTAAAAATTTCATTTTAACTGTTTTGTTTTAATTCTAATGAATTCTAATCTAGAAGATTAGACACATAGTCGTTTGTTAGTTTTAATCTATACAAAAGATTTATTTTTTCAGAAAAGGTTAGTCCAAAATTCAACTAATAATCCAATATTTATTTAAAAATTTAAATAGTTTAATAACTTTACTTAATTTCTTACAAAACGTTACCAAAAATTAAAGTACAGTATTTGCAAATTTTAAAATTTCATTTGTAATTGTAAGAATTTAGAACTTTGTAACTGTAAGTTTTATTTCTAAATAAAGATATATTATAGTTTTAAATCTGTAATTATTATTCAATTTTGTTTTATGATTGGTAGTTTTTTAGAAAAGAAATAATAAACTAGTTAAAAAGTTTTAGTTTTTTTAAAGCTAAGATGTCTCAGCTAAATTATTTCATAAGGTCTTATTATTTTGATTGAAACTTACAGATTTATTAATTTATTTTCTACAACAGTTTTTAATTATTAACAAGCTTTGGTTAACTATAAATTATCAATTTTTAAGTTAAGTTAAATATATTGATACGGGTGTTAGGAAGCTTTTAGTTCTTCTGTTGTAATCAATATGGTACGGGTTCAAACCGAGATGTCTTTGTTAATATACTAGCTGCAAGAGATTTTGTAACTTACACTGTTTGTCGGTAAATTAATTTACATTAAAATCAAACAAACGTATTATGCTCATATAACCATATCTAGGTTATATCCTATTGGATGGACGGCACTCACTTGTTACGTTCGTTAGATTATAAGAAAACCCACAAACAAAACAGGTTTTTGTTTAATTTAATTGGTTGATTAAAATGATTATAAATAATTATTTTGTCACTTGATTGAATTGTTTAAAACTAAAAACTCTAATAATTGGCTGGTCCAATATTATCTCAACAGAGTTTAGGTTGAACAATGTTGTTTTTGCTAACAATGCTCGTTTTTCTAATTTTTGAATAAGGCGATTTAGTTCGCATAATTAATAAAAATTCTAAATGCGATTCTGTATATTATTGCGTTTACTGTCTCCAGTCTGACTTCGTGGAACTCCATAATCATAAATAGAATATAAATACAAAGATTAGTTACAATTTCACAAGTTTTATTAGTATATTAGTATATTGTCAGGTTAAGATACTAATAAAACTTGTGAAACTGTAACTAATCTTTTTATTTATATTCTATTTTATCTGTATATTATTGTATATTTTTCTTGATTTAAAATTACCGTGGTATTCTGCATAAATATGGGTCCTACTTAATATCAAAGGTCACTTTCAAAAAAATATTCCCAGACTAATAAAATTTGTCTCTAGAAAAATCTGCATATTTCGTTTTAAAAAAGTACCGTCTTTGCAAGTGTTAATGTTTATTATTTCATGTTCTGATGGACAATAGGAATTGTTCTTGCGGAATAGAATTTTCTAGAACAAAATTGTTTTCAATATTGTGTTTATATAGGGCTAAAATATAATATTCGCTTTAACAAAAGCTTTCATATGGTTAAAATGCATTGAACTTCGAATTTACAGCTTTAAAACACATTGGGTTGAAATATTTTCTAGTAAACAAAATACCGACAAACAAAATCTTCTAGAATAAAATTGTCTAGACAGCCACCTGCAAGTATAATGTGCTTTGGGTAATGTAGAAATTCAAAGGGGAATTACTGAAATCCCAAATCGAACACTCTGGAAGTTTTCGTACGTATTCTATTTTTGATTGGCTTGTGGAAATCGCGTTGTTTCGTAATTGACCAATTTAAAATATCCCTCTTAAAACTATTTTGTCACTATGTAAATCTGAAGCTTTTTTTAAGTCAGTCCGCAATAAACACTAAAAGAGTGCGGAGTTTTTCTGTCTATTATCGTATACGTACAGGGGTTGTATGCCGATAGCACTTCCCAAATATAGTAATGTGTTTGTTGTGAAAAATACAGAAATCTAATTTGATTTAAATAAAAATTATAAATTATAAATATAATTAATTAATTAATAATAAATTATAATTATAAATACCGTACCGAAATCTAATAATTAGTTTCGTATAATTTAAAGATTTATAACTAAAATGTAACGAGTAGTTTGTTACCGTATTCCAGTTCTTTTAATAATTTCCAGCGATTAATAATAATGTTATTATTAACGAAAAAATATAAATATCGAATTAAACGTAACGTGAATTAAGTTTATATGAGATCTTGTTTTAAAAGAAATTCAAAAAAGTCTTAAAATAATATAACTTCTAAAATAACATATTTAAGTGTTTTAAGTGTGTAACATGTTTAAGTGCTACCTTTTAATAAAGAAAAACATTTTAATAATTGATCATATTATATTAACCAGCGGTGGTTTAAAAAAAACTTTTACTAAATGAAAATAAGTAACAATTGAATTTATATGGTTGATCCGGTTACTTAAAATTAAAAAAAATAAATTTTAATGAAAATGGTTTTAAAACAAAACAATTGTTGTGAACTTTAATTCTTTGGTCTGAAGTAAGAAGCGGTGTCAGTAATTGAGGTGTTTTCCAGATTTTGCAGCTTCAACATGCTGTTAATTTTGATATTTAGTGTTTAAAATGTGAACAAAAAGGCACTAAGTGTTAATCATTTTGTGAAGTGGTATCGAATCAAATAATTTGATCAATGTACTGTAAACTGAAGAATATTATTTTGTTAAAGTTTGAGTAAGTAGCTTAATTATTCATGTATTAATTTTCATTTTTACCTGTATGTAAGTTTTTCCCACCGTTAAGAATTCTTACGTTGGGTATTAACTTTTTTAAATCTACAACTATGTCTTAAATGAAAACTTTTATTATCATTGATTCTTATTTTTATATCATTTATAAATAAATTTATTTTTGAATTCAACCATACTAGATAATATTGGACCATATGTTTATGAAAGTCTTTAAATATATTTCAACTAATTTGACTTTTGACATAATTAAACATGACTAACAATTGAATTAAATTTAATAGATCTGATACCGTTTTTGTTTACGAGTATCATATTATTATTTTTTTTACATAATTTCTGGACTTTCCTAAACAGATGGCGCCCAAATATACTTATTTTTGACTATAACCAGCCTTATTCCTTCTTTTTTATAATTCCTGAGCTATGGAAACAATACCCGCGTCCTGAACTTAAATTTGTTAAAGGTATGTCTTGAGCATCAGGAGCATTTATGAGTTGTACAGTAAGTATCAGATATTTTGTGTTAAAAATATAGTGTTACCATTGGCGCCCAATAGCTGGGCCTTGTTTTTAATTATGTTACAACAAGAATAGAGATCTCTTTAGAAGAAACTAGATTTTTAAAGCCAGATTACTTATTACTAAAAGAACATAGGTTATCAAGTGTTAACTTTTTTCATTTACATAAAATTAACTTACATAATTTATCAAAACTAGTCGCTAGTCCTTGTCAGACTTAATCAACTAGCAATCCTTTAAAAGCACAACATTTCATTTAAAAATAGGTCTTAATCTTATGACTTCATTACTGCCGAGTGGAAATGTAAAATTCTATTAGATTCGAAACAAAAATCCGCAATCACTATTTACTCACTGTCTTTTCTTTACTGTATTTTAGTCTTAAATGACTTTAAACAGAAACCAAATACCAAAACTTTAGCTCGGGTCGAAGTTTTCTAACTCAGTGCTTTGCATTAACGACCGTCTGGTTGTACAAATTCTGCTAGACTCGTCTCTGGCGGGGCATAGACTTGACACTGTATTTTTCAAAACTTAGAGAAGTGTAAATCTCATCTGATCCTATCAGAACATATCATGACCTATTTTGCACCAATTGTCATCCCAGAAATGTGGGATTTGCGCTGTTCCATCTATAAGTCTGCTGCAGCCGCACATTGGGCCTACATAATAATAATAATCGCCCCCTCCCTCCCGCACAAGCTTATAGCTTCTAGGGCCTTGGATTAGGTGATGGGTTGTAGTAGTTATTATTATTATTATTGTAAAAGCAAATTGACATCTATTTTTAAAGAATGTTGAGACAAAATTTTGCCAGAGTAATAAATTTGTTTTATCATGAGGGTTTGAATATCATAAAATGCTCAGTTTTCTTAATCGTAAAGTTTTATAAACAAACCTTAGCGGTTTGTTCTAACTAGAACACAAAAGATCTTTAACGAACAAGGCAATGTTGAAGTTGTCTCAGACTAATAAATTAGTTCAAAATGCCTTTTATACGCGCTTTTTATCTAAAAGTAACTCAATATATTTGTTTCTTTACATTCTTTCTGCATTCCGTCTGCAAACTGGATGTTGATCGTGAGAAATGATATGAATGCTATATTAATTCACGCTGTTTACATTTTTGAAAATCTTATCGGGGTACAACTGTCATTTAATACCTGACGGGAAAATATTCTAGCGTTAGAATTGCTTTAAGTTTGGCCAAGACGAAATACTTGTGTTTTACATAGGAGGGTATTCAGAAATTCTACTACAAAACGTAGGTATATATTTTAACACGTTCCAATTTTAGCAATTTATTACAAAATTAAAAACCTCTAAATATTCTAAACTTAGCAATCGGAATTTAAAAATGAAACTGTATAACATTCGGTTGCATTGTATTTAAACTTCTATATTAAACTAATAATTTTTTATTAAACGTATTCTCGAAAGATTCATATCATTTTAAACCCAAATGCCATCTTAAATAATTTTATACTTAGCATCTAATTTAATTTTAAAATTTCGTATAGAACCTTTAGGTTCAAAATATTCGCGTTTGCATTTAATTGTTTAAATAATAAAGCTTTCTTTAAAATTCATAACCTCATCTTTTTAATATTGAAATGTGAAGTAGGAATTTAGAAACTTTTGCAATATTTCGTTTTTAATTTCAAAAATCCTTAATCAATATTTCGACTAAATCTCCATGAATATTCATTCATTTCAGTTTAATTCTATAATCGAAAAGAAAAAAATAAAATAAATTGAATTTTGTGGCATGATTCAGTTTGGTTTATTAATTTTTCTTTAAACTTAAAATTTATTAGAAATTTCAGTTTATTTACTTACACATAAAATTTTATAAAATTTCAAGATTGATCTCTTAATTTTATGTTTACATAATTGCATCAAAAATTGTTTTGCACAAGACATTATATTCAAATTTCTAAATTTGAACTGTGTTAGTTAACTTAGTAGAGAATAAATTTAAAATTCCGATTTTCTCATTTTATTGAATTTGAATATCAACTATTGTCAATATTAGATTTCATATCGATCAACAAAAACTTTTTTAAATTTCCAATTTTAAACAAAAATGAGAGATTTTTGGTTTATATTATTAAAATGTTAATACTTTTGTTTTTTCTTGATTATTTCATGATAACCTTTATGTTTATATTGGTTATAATCTATTCTTTTTTTCATGATTTTAAATTCTTCTTACACTATAATATTTAGCTGAAACCTTAGCAATGGTACGCACTTAAGTTTTAATTTACCTATTTGCTTCTAATTCTAATCTAAAGTATTATGGGTATGTATTGTAGTGATATAATAGAGACTCTTAACAGTGTTTATAAAAGAACATTACAAAAAGTAACATAAGATGTTTTTCAGGGTTTTTTAAATTATCAAAATTAATAAATTTTATCTCTTGAATATATTTTGTTTATGTGCCTTATTAAATTCTTATTTCTTTTCATATTATAATAAACTCTAACCTCTCTTTATTTTTTTCGTATTATTCTTGAATCCATAAATTGGTTTTGGTATTTAGCGCCTTTTAACTTTTGAATATAAGTGATATTTGAACAAAGTTTGTTGACAGAACAGGAAACTGTTATGTAACTAAAACAAGGTAAGATTCTTATGTGTACTACTAACTTTGAGAAGGGTCGCCCATGAACTGGACGCTAAGAATTTAGTTAATCCTTATTGCGCTAAGTATACCTGTGAAGAGTGCCATGAATTGGACTCTAGAAATCCTTACCGCGAATTCGACGCTACCCACTGCTGTGCGTGAAGTGTTAGCCTCAACTGGGTTCAGCTTCACCCAGAACAAAATCTTTCTAAATTTTTGATGTTTTATTTTTTTGATATCCGTTTAGCTCTTCAATAAATGCAAACATATTAGGGTGGGTAGAATAAAAATTAGAATTAAATCTAGAGTGGGAAGACTCGCATTAAATTGTGGTTCTTTCTATGCTTTCGCTGCATTATGCCTATAATTCCTTGGCCTCCCCAAATCCAAAAACAACTTTTTGGAATATCAATAATCGACAATAAATAGACGTTAATCCCTTCGCCAGCGTCCAATTCAAGGGTAGGATTAAAAGGAACCAGGTATTTAGCGTCCAATTCATGGCCGCCGTTGAGAAGACTTTTAGAGCTTAAATTAAAGTTATTAAACGGCTTATTATTAACCTGTTATTTGCTTTTTATTTACCTTAAATATCTTTTAGGAATGATGTTGCAAAACGTTTCACAACTAAGCTTCTTTTATAAAGCAATTAAATTGTGGCTACACACATTCCTGGTAAGCAAATGTTGATTGCTTTTTGTAAATTATTTAACTCAATAATAGGGGGTTCCTTTTTTATTATTAGACGTACGTACCAAGAACTTCAGGATGTAAATGGACCAGACTCGATTTGAAAAGATGTTCTCCAAACTGGTAAAAGCCTTTTCAGAGTCATTACAGTTCCAACACCAGTTTCCGTCCTATTATGTTCCAGTATTATTCTGCAGTTATTACAAATTATCTATTTTCAGAGACGGACACCAGAATAATAATAAATTTTTTTAACAAATTAACATTTAAAACATGATTCTACTTATTTTATTTACAAAATCTCTTTTTCGGCTATTATTTTACTGTGAAAACGATTATTGGAAATATACCTTTTTATTTAATTTCATCTGCGACTAAATCGTCAAGAAAATTAATTAGTTTGGTATTTATATCATTTTTATAAACAATACATAATTTTGTTTATTGTTTCCAGCCTTATTTTGTGGAACTCCATAATCATGAAATAAATAAAGATTATTAAAAGTTTCACAGTTTTATTAAAATATACCTGACAATATTGTTTCGACAGCTATGCTGTCATTATCAAAGGTAATATAATTATAAACAAACACGTCGCTAAGGTAGATACAAAATAGGTAACTAGATAAAATAATAATAATAATAATAAAAATTAATAATAAAAATCATAATTAAACATCTAATACTTCCAGTAACGGAGAATTACTGAGCTCAAGTTGTTCATTCATTCAAAAACTGTAAAACTTTTAATAATCTTTATTTATTTCATAATACATAATTTATTTAAATAACAGTACTGTGCAACATATTTGCATACCTAAATACTTTATTTTATCTGAAAATTTTAATACAAATGTTTTTCGTTTTTAATAAATTTAGTATTCGCAACCATTACTCAAGAGTTGGAAAAAATAATAGAACGATAGGATCTCAGAAAATCGTACCTTGTTTTTATGTAGTAAGAAAGTTTAGTATTTAAAAAAGTAATAACCTCTAATAATATCATTTTGCAGGTACAAATAGGTCTTAACACTAATACACAAATCAAACACAGATTTACAAACAAATTTAGACCTCGCCAAAATTAATAACAATATCTTTCAAAGCATGCAGTTTTGGTTACAGTGAAAAGTATCTTAAAAAGTGAAAAACGATTAATGTCTTTTCAAAAGTGGTACAATTTTAAAATTCAAAATGTTTTCTATATTTTTTAAGTATTTATTTTATTTAAAAATTTTCATATTGTGTTTTTTCTAAATCAAGCTATTTTATTTCTGTATAAAAAACTATAAATTAAAATAATAATATAAATTTAAATGTATAGCTTTAAAGGTTTGAAGGAAATCAACTTTTATATCTAGTTTTAGTTAAAATGTCGAATTCAATCATTTAAATATTTTATGTAATTTACAATTGCAAAGATTTACAATTTAGTAATAGTTTGCGGGTATTTATATTGATTTACATATTTATTTATTTTGTTTTTAAATATTAATTATCTTCTCTCTATAATAGATTTCAATTTTCAAGAAAAAAACTTTATAAATAATTATAGGTTTTATTGTATTTATATAAATAGCGGAATCTGGTTTAGAATTACTAAATTCTATATCAATAATTCTAGTTTTTACTATAAAATTGCATAATTATTATTAAAGTATTTCAATTTTTATTTAAAGATTCACAGATTTGAAGGAGTTTTTGCAAAAATGAACAATTTCTGTTGAGTTCATTTAACATAATCAAACGCGAGTTATTTATTATCTTCGATTGAATACAAAGTTATATTTAGTTTCAGATTTATAAGCTTAAAACTTGTTTTGCACTCCACTAATTTATCATAAATTTTTAAATTTCTAGACTTTGTTTGCTAGAAAGATTGCTTAAAGCGCAATAACTTATAAAGTTGCTAATTTTTGCATAAGTTTGATCTAAATATTCGAATTCAGCTAAACATACGTATGAATCTTCATCTTGATCTTAATATTGAGTTAGATTTACAGATTTATATTTAATAGGGAAATCTTCCTTGGAAAATAGAATATAACATAGATTTAAAATATGTCAAATGTTATATATTTTTATACAATTTTAATATTTAATAAAACATTTTTTTATTTTGAAAGTTGAGAATGCCAGTTCGAAATAAATTTTAATTAATTTTGTTTCTTTAAATTAGTAACTTAAATTTAAATATGTATTTCTTATATATAAATCCTAACCTATTTGCATCAATTTAGTAATTTTAAATAAAGATTTAAAACTTTGTTGTAAATCCTAATATGTATCTACCACAGCTGCTTTATCAGAATTTATTATAGCGTTGAAAAACTGTGAAGCTACAGAAAAATTAGAAAATCTTATTCCTAGAAATTTCCGATTTTGAACTATTTAAATTTTATTCCAGTGTTTTGTAGCAAAGTCTGAATATTTTTAATTTTATTTTGGAATATTGATTTGTAATTTAACAATTATTTCACAGGTAAAATAAAAATGGAATAAGCCTGTAAGTCGTTTATAAATTTTCAGTCGCTTAAAAGTAAAGGTAGGTTAGTAGTTACATAATTAAATTATTAATTTGACGTTGTATATTTTAACTTTTTTAAAAATTTTGTTCATTGTTTCCAGCCTTATTTTGTGGAACTCCATAATCATGAAATAAATAAAGATTAAAAATTTTCACAATATTTATTAAATTATAACCTGACAATATTGTTTCGACAGCTAAGCTGTCATTATCAAAGGTAATATAAATATAAACAAACACGTCGCTAAGGTAGATACAAAAATAGGTAACTAGATAAAAATATGAAGTAAAGTTAATTCATTTATTTGACCTTTGTATAAGTCAAAATTATTTCACTTTTAATAACATAATTTATTTGCAAAAAGACGGATTACCTATGGGTAATTCTCTAAGTCCTCTATTAGCTAACATATTTATGAACAAGTTAGAAGATCAAATATTTGAATTAAACCTCTCTAAACACATTAACTTCTGGTTTCGTTATGTTGATGACATTTTAGCTTGTTTTGACAGTTATTTTGAGGTTATCTATGCATTTTTAATTCTTATTAATAGTATCCGCCAAAACATAAATTTTACACTAGAAACAGAACAAAACAGGGATATAAACTTCTTAGACTTAACTATCAAGATTAACGCACCCAATCTATTTGAATTTTCCATATACAGAAAACCAACACAAACGGACATAACAATACCAAATGAATCTTGTCACCATAAAGCACATAAAATAGCAGCCTACAGATCATTAGTACACAGAGCTTTAACTATTCCACTAACAAAACCAGATTTTAGCAAAGATATATCAACCATTAAACAACTAGCACGTGCAAATCATTACAATCCGAACATGATTCACACTTTAATTAAACAAAAACATTATAGGTTAGCTATCAAAAGAATATATCCCATTGACAATCAAACATAAGACACAAATTACATATCTATACTATATTTTGGCAAAATATTAGAAAAAAATTGAACATATACTAAGAAAAACCAACAATTATAAAATAACATTTAAAACCAACACTAACACTTTTTCATTTTTATTTACTGCTAAAGACAGAACACATGATATCATGAAATCGGGCATTTACTGTTTAAACTGTTCTTTTTGTAGTTCGGTATATATTGGGCAAATACTTCGAAATTTTGACATAAGATATAAAGAACACGTACGTCATTACAAAAATAAACATCCTGAAAAATCTAATCTAATCTAATCTAACACTTTTTAGAACAAAATTACACAATGAATCCTCAAAATAATATTAAATTCCTACATTTTTGTAATAACAAACGCAAATTAGAAGCCTTTTGGGATATACAAACACAAACTCAGGGTACCTTTAATGAATGAACAACTTGAGCTCAGTAATTCTCCGTTACTGGAAGTGTTTGATATTTAATTCTGATTATTATTATTATTTTTATCTTTTTATCTAGTTACCTATTTTTATATCTACCTTAACGACGTGTTTGTTTATATTTACATTACCTTTGATAATGACAGCTTAGCTGTCGAAACAATATTGTCAGGTTATATTTTAATAAATACTGTGAAGCTTTTTACTAATCTTTATTTATTTCATTTTTAACAATTAACTGAAACTCGGACAAAACAATTTGGTAACCATTTCGTTGCAACACAATAATTGAACTCGTGTTACCTACCACAAAGCTTGATCATGAAAGAAAGTGATTACAACACAACAGAAAGTTTTCCCTTTCGTTTGTTGTGCTTTCTACAAGTTGTTAAAGCCGCACGCGAATAATCCATAATTCGTTTTGATTCAACCCTCCCAATTTCACCGACTACTTTGTTGTAAATTTTTACTAATTTCTCACTAAAATCCAAATCCTACTATTAATTATTTGTTTTTTAATTTGGGTTAGTGATTCTTAATTTAAAAGAGGATTAGCCGCTCAATTATTCAGAGCCTACTTACCCAACTTGCTTGTTTGATACCTACCTTTGGGAATTCCTCTCTTACTAAAAGGGTTTCTTCTTCCTTTAAACGTTTAGCAAACACGTTAGGGATTCCAAGAATAAATATTACTTTTACCCGTCGTGTCCCTTTAAGGGCTAATAAAACAAACTGGGGATAAAAAGGAAAGCGGAAAAAGAAGAGTTTAAAGAGTCGAGTTTTTAAAACATATACCTACATATTAGGGAAAGACTCTTCGAGCCTTTTTAAAGAGTTGCCGGTATCTCTGAAAAATGTAATAATATCTCTTGCTATCATACCCGCTTCTTCCTCTATTGTTTCCTCGCAGGCGTCGCCGCCGCTGTTGCCGTCGAATTGGCGGCACGTACGCGACGTCGTCATTAGGCGTCGCGTGCTAGATTCGAGCAAGACGCTCGGCGATGCCTGACTGCAGTGGATAGTAGGACGTCGGTGCGGAGAGTTCGCGCAGTTTTTCGAAAAAAGAAAAATGGACCGTGGTGGTTATGGTACTGTTATGATAGTAGGCGAGAATTAAATGTTATGTAAATTTAATTGTGTGCGGTAGGGGATTGGAAAACGTGAGCTGCGGAGTGATACGTGTTGTGACTCTTGAAATTTAAGCTAATTTTAATTCAATTATCATCGTGGTGACTGGTGACGAGAATGTAATTAGAATAACAAGAAGCGAAAATTTATTTTTGTTTATTGTGTTGCTTCATCACTTTCTATTAATTACAAAATTGGATGTGTAAATGTTGTTGTAATAATATTTAATTTAAAAGTGACTTATGTGCGGTCAGTTCGTGCTAAAAGTGTTTGTTAACATCTTATCATTTTTGATTATAAAAAAGCACGGTGAGCCAAAGCTGCCAGAGGGAACAATAACATCGTGCATCAGCAGTCACTAAATTAAATTTAAAATTAGTACGGAATTTGGATTCTCGCCACCTACTTTTAAATTTAATTCTAGTGAGAGAGGAAAAAGTGTGGACAATAACATAGAAAGAAATGTAGTGTTTAGAATTATTCTTTTATAAGAATCATAATTACAACAGATGGGAGCTCTAAGGCAATCTAGGAGTCAACACACCGGTAAGTGATCTCTAATAATCATCCGTTTCCATCAAGCCTTTTAATTTAATTTAATTAAAAATGAAACAAATTGCTTGTTTACGTGCTGGTGATATCATTTATGAATTATTAATCACATTTCATTAGTGAAAAATCCTGTAGGAAAAATCTTAAATTTTTCCCTCGACGTTATATAATAAATCAACTGTCAACATTCTGCAGGTTGTTAAAATGTATACCTTCACAAATTCCATACTTTTCTTGCTTATGAAAAGATCTGTAAGGGTTTATCTTATGCAAGGATTTTCGTTTCTTGAAGGGGTATCATTGTTAAGAGTTTCGTATTGGTGGCAGCTTTACGAGATAATTTTAGAAAACAGCGCTCTCTTTCAGGAAACGTTGTTAAGGAAGTGTGAGGGGAAAAATGTTCCATAACATTTTTAAAGAAGATGGATTAGCGAGCATTGATAACAAAAAAAAGAGAATGTTTTGTTGTTAAAAATTGAGATTTTCGCATAAACTGTAAATGATTTATTAAAGATGTTATATGGTGAATAATACTATTAGTCTTGGTTTTTATTTATTAAAAACATCAATATAAAAATATTTCAGTGGGCTGTTCTGCTTTCAGATTTCAACTTTAAGCAAAGTTTTTAAAAAGTAATAAATTCCAAAAATTTGTATTAAAAAGTATTGAAATTTAAAGTTTAAATCTATTTAAAATTATTATTTTGATATACATATACAGTGTGTTTTTTGTAAACGATAATATAGGAAATCCAATGGAATTTTATCATTGTCCTCCTAAGTTTGTACCCTTGCAAATGTAAGTAGAAATTCTGGTATCAATCGAAAGAAGAATTCATTTTACGTCAAAGAAATATTAAACTTTAGGAAGAAAACCAAAATCGATTTAGAAAAAGACTTAAATAGCTTATGGATTTATTGCTTTTTGTAATAAGCTATTAAAAAAAAACTGCAAGCTGAACGCCGATTGGTGTAGCGGTTAACGCTTCAGATTTCTAATCAAAAATCGCGAGTTCAAACCCCATCATCGTATACTTTTTTTTTAATTGTATCGCTTACTAATTATTATTTTTAGTACTTTATTACAACGATTATTAGTTTTATGCCCTTTTTTCATTTGCCTTTTTGATGGGTAGTTAAAATTGTACAAAAAATAACGGTAAACCCCCGTAGCAAAAATATCTAACAATAAAAAAAATTAATAATCGTTGTAATAAAGTTCTCAAAATAATAATTAGTAAGCAATACAATTAAAAAAAAAGTATACTGTGATGGGGTTTGAACTCGCGATTTTTGATTAGGAATCTGAAGCGTTAACCGCTACACCAATCGGCGTTCAGCATCCAACTTTTTTTAATAACTTATTACCAAAAGCAGTAAATCAATAAGCTTTTTAAGTCTTTTTCTAAATCGATTGTGGTTTTCTTCATAAACTTTAATATTTTTTTGACGTAAAATGAATTCTTCTTTCGATTGATACCAAAATTTCTACTTACATTTGCAAGGGTACAAACTTACGAGGAAAATGATAAAATTCCATTGAATTTCCTATATTATCGTTTACAAAAAACACACTGTATACGTTATCAAAGGTAATGTAAATATAAACAAACACGTTGCTAAACTAATTAGAAAAAATAGATAACTAGATAAAAAGATAAACATAATAAAAATTAAATATTTATCACTTTCAGTAACGGAAAATTACTGAGCTCAATTTGTTAATTCATTAAAGGTACCCTGAGTTTCTGTTTGTATATCTCAAAAGCTTCTAAAATGACTAATTCGTGTTTGTTATTACAAATATGTAGGAATGTGATATTATTTTGGGGGAGTCATTGTGTGATTCTGTTCTAAAAGGTGTTTAGAGTAATTAGATTTTTCAGATATTCACATACAAAGAGTTAATGAATTTATTAATAAAGAAAATTTAGAAACTTTAAACAAAGATCCAACTACAAAATTCCAAAAAGAAGTAAGCCTAGCTTTAGAAAACTGTAGTATCTGCTTTTAAAATTAAAAAAGTAACGACACATAAATAAAAAAAAACACCTAAACTGTATGGACTCAAAAAACACACATAAATAGAATATGCCTATTAGACCATTTGTGTCATATATCGATGCACCTCATCACATTTGGTCCAAGAAAATGAATCAGATTATTCATACGATACGATACAAATTAAAATAATCTTGTAGAAATTCATTAGAATCAGTAGATACGCTACAAAACATTCATCTTCCATCACATTCAAAATTCGTTAGCTTGGATGTATCTAGCATGTTATTCAAAATACCTCCACAAAAATGTATTCCTCTATTAGATGGTTTCTTGATTAATATTATTATAGAATTAAATAAAAGAATTAATAAATTATCTGACCTTTGTATAAGTCAAAATTATTTTATTTTCAATAATTTAACATATCTAGAAAAAGATGGCTTGCCTATGGGAAATTCACTCAGTCCTCTGTAAGCAATGTTTATTGTTTATGGATAATCTAGAAAATAAAGTATTTGAACTAAACCTCTCTAAACACGTTGGATCGTATTCACAAGCCATGATTACTGGTGTCTCTAACTGAAGTTATGATTAAAATCAACAAGAAAACAGATAGCTTTATCTAATTCTAATATGTGGGAAAAGATTAGAATTGGTCACCATGGTAATTAAACATGTAGTAGCGTGATGTGAATACGGCCCATTATCTTTTGGTTTCGTTATGTTGATGACATTCTTTTATTTTGACAGTTTTTTTTGAGGTTATCAAAGAATTCTAATGGATAGTTTCCACCAAAACATAAATTTAACATTAGGACCAGAACAAAAAGGGCTATTAAATTTTAACTATTAAGATTAACGTACACAATCTATTTGAATTTTCCATATACAAAAAACCAACCCATACGGATATAATAACACCAAATATAATTTGTAAGAACAAAAGCAAATTATAAACTCCGGGTACCTCTACTAAATGAACAGATTAAGTGCAGTAATTCTCCGTTACTGGAAGTGAAAGATATTTAATTTCTATTATTTTTTTCTTTTAACATTATAATACTTGTGAAACTTTTATTAATCTGTTTTATTTATTTCACAATATATAAGTTAAAATTCAATTTTGCACACACATACTTACATTAAATACACGATTTGTAAATCTAAATCAAGATTTTGATCCAAGATATCACGATACAAGGTTTACATTTAAAACTAGAACGTTATACTTAATTAAGTAGGTAATTAAAACCTAAAATCTCCCGCTAAAATCTCGAATTCAAATAACAAAAATAGTAGCAACATCACATAAGTAATTATACTTTATTCGACGTTTGTAGCAAACTAAATTGTAGAATTAAAATTTTATGACATACGAGTATTATGCGATAAAGCGCAAAAGTGCAAAATTGAAAACCCAAAACATAATTCTTTTATAAAATCAAAAACTAAAAGTAGCTTTGTATTTATTCGAATAAATCATAATGTTTTAGAATTCAATTTAAAAAAGGAAAAAATTAAGCAGACATCTAAATTTTCTTCGATAAATAGGAAATTAAAAACTGAAAATATTTTTAGAACGTAGAATTTCAGTTCATTATGTATCTGGTAAATTTTAATTAAAACAATTTGAAGATATAAAATGAAATGAATTTTCTGGTAGATTTTGTCTTTCGAAGTAGTTACTTATTTCTTATAACATATTACTTAATAAAATTAATACATTATAATATATTTAAAAAAATACAAAAAAGTGTTCTGAATCAGACAAACAAAAGTTTCAACTTAATGTTACAGTATAACTAACATTCTGCATTCTTGCATCGTGTAGAATTTAAATTAGGTCTACCACAAACACAACTATAAAATTTTAACATAAAGGGTGTAGGAATTGCTTACATCCCGTAAAACGACTTGTATTTTAATTTATGTTTTAAGAAAACAGATTTTTACATTCGAATTAACATAACAAAGGCAGTTTCGAACCTGATTTTAATTTACATTAAATTAAAAATTATTGGGATTTTACTATACTAATCATATTAATATAATGATAATAATAAAACAAAAACCGATTTTGTGTCGTATGTATCCGTTTGCGTGTAAATATTGTAACGGTTTAAAAACCCAGATTCAAATTTAATGTATTTCTAAATGCATTAATAGCAAATAATCTTAGTTCGGCCCTGCATATTTCCATATTTTAGTGGGTTAGAAAATACAGACGATATAAAGAATTAACTAGTGTTCTTTTAAATATCAGGGGTCACCTTAAAATGTTTTCGTATAGGATAAAACTCCTTTTAGAATAAAAATTACTAATAACATTGTGCCGATAAACGCAGACAAATAAGATCGACTTTCAATTCGGACGAACAAACTTTCATAGTGCAGACGTAGAAAAAACACATTATTTGGCCATCTACAAAACATTAAGCTACACCCTGCAAAGTGAACGTTTAGCCCGGTGAATTCCCCTCGAAAATTTAGGAGGTTCCAGAAAGTTCCTTTAAATGTTGATTCCTTATTGGCTTATGAAGTGTTCAACTTCGTTGTGATAGGACGATTTAAATAAAATTCAGATGAGGATAATTTTTCCGCACCCCAAAGAAAACAGTCGAGTCTTATGTCGATCTAGCGACAAGTATTAAAAATACGGTTCAGGGTTAGTTTTTGCCAAGGGCAAGTAATTACAGTACGTTTTCCAGTTAAACGAATTAGTTTAAATATAGTACGGAGTTTTCACTCGTTAATGTGAATTTAGTAGTGAACCGTGATCTAATAATTTAGAACACCGTCCAGTTAGGGTGTTGTCTTAACCAAAATCATTAAAGAAATTAATACTATCATATCGTCAGATATAAACGGGTGTTTTTTGGTAATCATTCTTTTATAATCAAAAAAGGGTTATTGAATCTAATGGTTTTAGTGGTTCATTAAGAGATTGTTAACAAAACTGCTATTAAGTGACAATAAATGTGACTTTCGTTCTTTGATTTTGAGTGGAAAAGATGGATTAGTAATTGCATTTCCCAAGTTCTAGAAATATACAGTGCGAGGCAATTTTAAGGCTAGGGGAACTTGAGAGTTTTCATGTCAAACAAAGGCATTATTGTGCGAGTGTTGTGTTCTTTTGGAAGGTTACAGAATTGTAAGACTCTAACTAGGGTTTAATGATTAATCGAGATTTGTTCGACTAAAGTGAGTCTTATGTAACAATTATTTGTACCGTTTTCCCTAAATGACTGTATTTTATAAATTTATATCCATATTTCCTTTAATAAGAATTCTTATTGCGGTACTACCATCAAAAAAACGTTTATTATTGTCCTAGAATACAAGTAAATATTTTATTTTTTAAATAAATGAATATTTAAATCAAATTCTATAATGACGATATTGGACAGACCATTGATTGAAGTTATCTAATTTGAATTGCTTTAAAGTCAATCTATATAATAGTGATTAGTTCTTATTAATTCAATTTAATCTATTTACACTGGATTCCTTTGTGTTTGAGAATCCAGTACCGTATCAATCACTTCAAGCAGATGGCGCCTCTATATATTTTATTATGTCTTTATCAACCCCTATTCCTCTTTATAATTCATAAGCTATGAAAATCAGTACCTACTTCCTGAGCGAGAATTTGCCTTTAAGATGTCTTTAAGTTTTTGCTTTACATCGTTTTATCTCGGAAACGGTAGCATTTAGCAAAATAATGTATTCTTGTAAAATTGTAACCACGTCTTTCACAATTACGATGGTTCTTGATTTTGGAAAAGTATTAACTGAAATATCCAATAAAATGTAAAACGATTCCATTACGATCGATCACCAGCTGTAGCTGCTTCGCTCGATGAATGATGGGCCTTCGCATCCCTCCCTTTATCGCGCTGTGTATTCTGCACAAACCACCTCAGTTGAAAACTTGTGGTTGAAAGCAAAAGTCAACAGGGTTTTGGTTTACAATTTGTTATATTATTTTAAGACAAAATATTTCAAAGTAATTATGTTTTCATTAAGTACGTAAAGTGAAAATTCATCACCATTCTAACATTTGTAGTTCCCATAAATATGTTGGCACGAAATTCGGATACTACTAATAGTTCAGACAGCGAACTCGAATCAAAAGTAAAATTTATTATACCTAAGACCACATATTTATTTTGTAAAATTAAAGGTAACTTAAGCAGTGGTTCTGAAAAATCCTGAAAAAAGATTACAGAATGCCTCAAAATAAGGGAAGAAATAACAAAAAAAAAGTTATTTGCAATTGCATGATATTTTGGTTAAAGCTATAAATGCAAACGATTTTAAGGCCTGAAGGCTAATCTTTGAAAAAAATATGAAAAGTCAAAAACTTTGAATCAGCGTCATGTTCACTGGAGACATAAATAAGTGCGTTTTTTGTCAGAAACGGTTAAAAGACAAAAGACTATCGCAGGTCCTTACAACTAACACCGAAAATAAGATTAAAGCTATATCCAGCAAAAATTCAGATATTCTTAAACTAATTGGTACAAACGATTTAATAGCTACTGACACAAAATAACATGTTAATTGTTTCAATTTAGAGTGGAAAAATTATGTGAAATTGACACAAAAAGCAGATATTACGAGTACACTGACAACTCGAGAAGTAATTATTGATCAAGGTTTAAAGCAGATTTTTGACGAACTTCAAAAAGGATTTGCAAAATGGAAGGGATTTGCAGTTCCATCCGTTTATAAAAGATATTTAGAAATTGGCGGAAGTCAATCAAAAAAAAACTCTCGTGAAATTAATCAAAAATCATTTTGAATAATGTAACAAAAGTAGAAACTGTTCAGTCTCATATAGAGCAATCGTCACAAAATGAAGATACGTACATTTTTAGTGGTGAGTCTGAATTATCTCAAATTCACAAAATTTGTGAAAAAGTGAAATTGGAAATGGCAGAAATTCCAGAATATAAAAAATATAGAAATTTGGATATCAACTTATACAAAATATACGTTCCGGAAAGTTTAATTTGGATCGTTAGTCTTTTAGTTGATTACAAAGATGACGAACCACAGATTTTGAGCATATGTCAGGATATAATCTACGCATATTCAAAAAAGAAAAAATACTCCTAAACATGTAGGTTTAGGTATGATGATGATGATGAGAGACCAAATAAAAAAAAATAATGGAAACTTTTACATAATTGCGGTCATTGCATTGCTTATAAGGATATCTTAAGACTGAGGAATACAGTAGCACAAGAAGAAATAAACAGGTACGTTGAAAATGATAATACTGTTATCCCACGTCAACTGGTTTCCAATAGATCTCTTCAGTTTGGGGCAGATAATATAGATATTTTAGAACAGACTTTGGATAAATCTCCCACATTTCATGGAACTCAAATGGTAGCTTTCCAAACAGGGCCTCCTAATGACATTACAAACGATGATATGGAATTGTTATCATATAGGGTCAAATTGGACATTCCAGAAAATTTTCACTTGTTAAGAAAAAGTAAGTATAATAAATCAGACAAAGTAACTCCAATTGCGAAAAACAAAAACGTATTACTAAAAAACATTGAAAGAACCAGTAATCACAATTTACTTAGAATCAGCGAAACAAATGCTGAAAATAATTTAATACTTCAGTGGTCTGGTTTTAATAAGTTGCTACCACAACGAAATAATTCGATAACCTCTTACGGTTACTTACCGCTACTCCCTTATGTGCCATCAGAATATGACACCGTATGGACGGTAATGAAAAGATGTGGTGACATTGCACATAAGTTGAACATTAAGCATACTGTCATAACTTTTGACCAAGCCATATATTTTAAAGCCAAGAAACTTCAATGGCTAAATTCAGATCACTGCCAAAATTATGTTTTGCGTCTAGGAGGTTTTCACATAATGCTTAATTGGTATTGGCCAGCGTATGCAGAATTCTGGGCTTCGCGACCTATGGTTGGAAAGTGGATTATATGGTGAGGCAACTGTTGAAGGTATTTTTAATGGAAAAAAATGGAATAAAGGCATAAGAGCTCATAAACTGACTTATGAAAGTTTAATGAGAATTGTTATAGGGGTGTTTGAAAAGTGGTTAGCGGACTGTCACAGTGACTACATTCATGTTATTAACTTGGCTAGACTACAGTCTTCTGATTTTTGTAACACTTTTAATCATAAGAAAAGTATAAATTTGGAACATTTTAAATCAATTATTTCTACATGTGAGAAACTTGCAGATGCTTTTACTGAATTTATAAATACGCAGTCCCCTACTTTTAGATTTTGGTTTTCGTATATTGAGCTCGTAGACATTTTATTACAGTTTTTATATAGCGAACGAACTGGTAATTGGAATCTACACCTTCAGAGTTTCAGCAAAATGTTGCCTATGTTTTTTTCTTACGATCATATAAACTATTCTAGATGGGGTTCAATTTATTTACTAGATATGTTAAACCTACCTGAGGATGCTCCAGAAGTTTACATGGAATTTATCTCTGGGAATTTCGTTGTACAACGTTTACCTGGGAATTTTAATACTATGGCCGTAGATCAAGCGTTAGAACATGTCAATAAAAATTCTAAAGATGCTGGAGGCATTGTAGGTTTAACAAAAAACAGTACAAGACTGGATGAATGGTTTTTAAGTTTTAACAAACTATCTTTAACGATTAATACTTTCAAATCTTCCATATCCATTAAAAATACTGAAGTTAAGGAATTTCAAAACATTGAAATTGGGCCAAAAAGATTATTAGCTGATGAACAAACTGTAGTAAAGTTACAAGAACAGTTCATGAAATTCAAAGTATTTTCTAGAATTGACAAAAATTTAATACGCATTTCTACGAATGAACTGTTTACTAAAGAAATAGAAGAATCATTGTTAACCGCAAAAAAAAGGGTTGAAGAAGCATTACAAAAATTCATTACAATATTAGACACTGACAATTATTATAAGCCTCTAAAAAAACTAAATTTGCTTAAAGTGGGGACTGTAAAAACAAAAACTAAAAACACAGAAAAAAAAGATGAATGGCATAAAGGGCAAGAATTTTTACAACGAATTTTAGCAGCTAAGGAAATGGGACGAAATATATGCTATAATCAAATTTTTTGTCATAAACTCACTATATACCCGATGTCATTAGCTGCAGATGGGACATTGGGTATTCCATCTAACAAAAGTGCTCTAGGCGCTATTATAGAAACTTTTACAAACTCATATTCAAGTCTACCAAGTTGTGACAAAAAAACTTGTCACATTTTTGACGGTATGTTGATTGTACAAGGTTTAGGTAAACCTGCCAATGCCAAAACCTTCAATTATTATGCACGTATATTCAATTCAATTATATTTAGAAATAAATATAATGCTGGAAGAATAGACTTAGTTCTTGATCATTATAGAGAAGCTTCCATTAAAGGTAGTGCTCGGCTAAAGAGAAGCTCTGAAAAAAGTATTAATAGAAAAATAGATATTTTGACTACACGTGGGTGTAAAAAAGGTAAATTATTTAATTCATTTATATTATGGACTATTATACAAGAAGAACATTTATTTTTAGATTGCAGAAGTAAAACTTGCAGCTGCAAAAGAAACAATATTACTTTCATTGGATCATGTCGGTGCATGGGACAGAAGTCATGCAAAAATTCTGTAGAACTTCCATCTGAAGACATAGATGAAGATATTTTGGAAGATTCTGATAACGATCTTTAGTAATTTCAATCTATGTATTTATGGTAAATTTGGTTTTGGTTTTACTTTCTTTGTCCTGTATGTTTCCTGTCATAAAATTTAGTGTCATAAAAACCTTTTTATGTCATTCGTATGCTAATCTGTATGTATATTTCTAACATTATTACTAATTATGTAGACAAAGTATTTTGATGTTATACTTATACACTTGTACCGTATAATTGCAATCAGACAACAAAAATATGAAAATTTAGTAAATGATCAGAAGTTTCAAATAAATATATGCGGGGTTGGCGCGGTAGAGGGAGAGATGCGGCCGCGAGTGGAGCAGCTACGGCCGGTGTCGATCGCAATGGAAATCGTTTTACATTTTAATATATATCTGGGTTAATACTTTTCGAAAACTTATAAATCAAAAACCATCGTAATTATGAAGGACGTGATTACAATTTCACAAGAATACATTATTTTGCTAAACGCAACTTTTCACGAGATAAAACGGTGTAAAGCAAAAACTCGCCGAATTTAATTAGAATTTGTGCAGTGCTTGAAACGAAAAATCTGCATAAATGTGAAACCTTCTCAATTTCCGCTTATGGGATTTACGTGTATTTTGAAACGCAAGCTCTTATTAAATCTTCTATTTTCCATCTATGTACTTAACTCGAAATTTTTAAATAGTGCCCTTTTGCACCATAGAATTTTTTGACAAATTGCAGTTTTAGAGTCTACAGATCCAAAGCTACAATTTTATGTATTTATACATTTTTACCTTGAAGTCCCACAAAAGTCATAATTTGATGCACATTGCACTCTACTAATATAAATTCTATACTCGAATGCAGAGCGTATGCTGTATAATACATACTAAGTCAGAATTTTAGCATATTTAGTAAAGGCTTAAAATTTGAATTTAACTAATATAAAATAATAAAAGTTTGAAAATTTATTTTCAAACGTTGGACGACTATGCTCACAAAATTTCAAAATGATGTGTATGTAAATCACAGACAGCACCCTAAGACAGGCTGTTTCGAGCTATTGGCTCTCATCAGTTAGGGGTAGCTGCCCGTTTTCAAACTTTTATTATTTTATATATGTGAATACTCACATTAATAAAACACTATGTGTTTTAAATTTTTATATTTTACATTTTTGTGTATTTGAATTTAACTGTTATCTTTTTCTAATATAAAAATATTACGCATAGAGGAATATTCTTTTTTGAACTCACTATCTAGAAAGCAGTGTTCGACGCACTGTCTAGTCAACCGGGAACACTTGTTTCCCGGTTAAGTAAACCGGGAAACACTCAGTGGTGCCAACTGCCAACCCTTGCAAAATTTAAATACCTTTTTTACTGCAAAATTTCTGCCGAAAAACAATCTGTCACATTTGTCAATTGCAGTCATGACTTGCTTTGGTTTATTTTTTTAAATAAAAGTTGTGAAATCAGATAAAAATTTTATTTGACATTTATAACAATGACTACGTTCGTTTCAAAAAGTATTGTACAATTCTCTTGCGTGAACAATGTTCCCGCGTTCACGCATATGAAGGCCCTCGCTCCCTTCGGTCGCTCGTGCTTCAAAACTGCGTTCACGCGGGAACATTGTGTTCCCGCACTCGTATCGTAAATAACTATTCACAGTTCAGTTATATTTTTTAGTATAGGTTTTTGCAGTAAGAGTGCTTTTTAAAAGTAAGAAGTGAAAAGTTTGTTTGCTTGTTTGTTTTTGGGCGAGGAATCAGGATGGCGGAGCATCCTTCGTACCTCATGGCACCGATTGCTATGATCATTTGGCCGACCCTACTAGAATTTAGCCGAATCTGGGGGAATTCCACCCCCAGTAGGGATCTTTATCGTGCCAAACATCGCATTGACACGGGACCTACAGTTTTACTTCCTATCCGAAAAGAAGGCATGTTTTAAATTTGCTCCGCTATGAAAAATTACCAGCTCGGCCGGGGATCGAACCTGCGATCTTTGGATTATGAAGCAAACATGCAAACCACTAATCCACCGAGACTGGCTGAGAAGTGAAAAGTATATATCCAGAACTATTAAGGAATTTGATTCCTTCGTCAAAAAAATTAGTAAATTATTTAGTTCACATCTTTGAACTAATATAATATTAGTTATCTTTTTCTAATTCTTCAAAGATTGATCTATAGACTTACTACAAATATATAAATGCTTTTATTTACTAAATCTTTTTGCAAGATTAACTACAGTTTATTTGTGTTTGGAACAATAAGAAAAATACCAAGCCTTGCATCTGGAAGGAATTCGGCACCTCTATTATAAGTATCAAGTAACCTAAAATATTTGAGATTTAATATTAATTTATAGCAAATTTTGCTCATTTATATATTAATTATTTTTATATTTATAATGTATAAGTTCTTATAGATTGTAATGATATTTTTATTAGCACACTTACAAAAAGCATTTACCTCAGTTGTTCAGGTTAAAAAATTATTTGATTCATGAATATTGATGGACTCTTATAAGTGTATATAAAGAACTATTATTTCCTATTTGCCATTTGTTATTTAATAATTGCCATTTGAATAGTTAAAAATCATCACAACATGCTGTAAAAATAAATAACAATAAGAAAATAAAGAACTGCAATCTAAAAGAATGGGTGTTTCTAGGGGTAGTTAAGGTAAATATAATGGTTATGTGTCCAGAAAGTGTAACATGTAAAATTTTAATAAAATACAAATTAAATAAATGCTTAACAGTGTTTAACAAGTGTTTAAAAAGGCCTACATTATTTATAAATGAAAATAAAAAAGAAAATAACTACAGAAAATAATTTAAAATAATAACTCATCTGAAGACGAGAAAACATCAAAGGGGATATACTGTACGAAAGAGCTTTATAAATCAAGGAAGTGTCTAACTAACGAAGACTAAAAAGAAATTAACCTCAACAGCTTTAGCAGCAGTTATTCAGCGTATCCTGAGCTGAGTTCCAAAAAACAGACTATGTCGAAGGAAAACATCATTAGTTCAAAGGCAAAAAGACACCAGGTTTGTTCATAATCAATGTGTAAATAAAAGCCGAGCTTGTGTTTGGTTTTACTAGACGTGAAATAATTTCTCCAAGACTGGATATGTTTAGGATTAAACAACTAACCTTGAGTTCACAAAGATGTAATTCATTGTAAAGTCAATAATAATAATCCTTCAATTTAATCAAAGATCAGAACTTATTTGAATCGCATCAGCTCTGTTACATACATTTTAGGGTTATGGTAACAAATGTCAAAGTTTGACGTTTCATCACTTAATAATTAATCTTTAATGGTTAATCTTTCTACTATTTAATTTAAATCGTTTGAAAGCACCATCGTTTATTTTCGACTCCATTTATAAAAAAAAAGTATTTACTGCTAATCATAAGGACACTTTTTGTATAATAAAATTGTTATTATTATATGTTATTACAATTTGTCTTTGTTACGCTTCATAAAAGCTTTTTCTGCTTAATAAAATCTGTTCACTCATGCGGCATGCCCAGATTTGCGTTGTACTTTTTTTACATACATATATAACAGAGTTGGCTAATTTCGTATGCCTTATCTTGAAATAAGGCGAAAAAGTTAAAAATATTCATTATTTCAATAATTTCTGCTTTCAGTTTTCAAAATTTAAGAAATCAGGCAAAAATGTTTAAGTTAATGTTTAAAAATGGTTAGTTTTCCAGGATGCTTTGAAATTTAGGAAAAATATATATATTTGCGTTTTTCAGCAAAGTAAAATATTTCTATAATTTCCAGATATTTAAAAATTGGGTAAATTGCTTGTAAAAACATATTATTTAATATTATGTAAGTAATAACTTAAATTTCTTTAATTAAAATTAAAAATGTTAATGATCTTAACTTTATTTAGCAAAATGTAGTAAATTTTAAGTCTGAAGTTCCAAATCTAAGACCTACATCTACTTTTGAGTGAAAGGTTACGTAAGTTTTATTTTACCTTAAATTATTTACCCATTAAATCCATGAAATGAAGATAAAATTAATTAAATTATATTAATTTTAATTTAAATATTCAGTTAGGTATACAGAGTGAATATTTAAAATTGAATCAGTATGTAAATTGTTGTCGAATAATAATTATTAAATACTTATTTTTATTAAATACTTATTTTTATTAAAAACTCATTCACCACCGTTTTCACGCCATATAACTATCAACGTATGTTCTAATTTCAAGTGAATGAATAACAAATACGTAGCAGTTTTATTATACATACATATTTTGGATTTTTATCTTACCCATTAAATAAATTATCAATTCTCATATAATATTCTATAAAAAAATAAGTTGCTTTAATAAAATTAAAATTTCAAGATACAATCACAAATTATTGATTATTATTAAATAAAATAAATTAAATAAAATGAAATCCCATAAAGGAAATGTAAATGTTTCATAAAATGATCTTTGATTTTATAACATATAAGATTTGTAATTACATTTTGAAGAAATCACTGGAAAACATTTTTAGCTAAGTTTTATAAAGCTTCAGAAATTTTTAATAAACATTGAAAGATATTTACGTAATTTATCTTTGAATATTTAAGACGTTTATAATTCATATTTGGAAACAACTGCAAAATTGCAAAATTGTTCTTATAACTGTTTACAATAATAATTTTATAAAAAAAAATTAATTCAGTTAATCTCGAAAATCTAAAAAAATAGTTAAATATCTGAAGTATTTAGTTTCTAGATTTTGATCCAAGATAAGTGTAGACTCAAGATCAACATGAACATCTTCAGGCCTGTTTAAAATGCTTACATAAAACTCTGGTCTCTAAAAACCTCATAATTTATTACACTTTAATAAAAATTGATAGTAAGTAAAATAAAAGTTTTAAATATTTTAAGGTTAGTTTAAAAAAATTGTAATAAAATTCAAAAATCTAAAATGAAGCTCACATAGATTAAGATCAGAGTTTGCTGTGGCCTTCCTAATTTAAAATATTATTGATTATTGTCAAAAACATCAATTCTCACTGCTCCAATAAATTATTTAACACAAATATCATCTTTCAAATATCATTTCCGATTGTATCAATATTATAATTTTTTTAATACGGAATCACAAGATGAATTAAGATGATTGACCATAATCAACACTTACTGTAAGTAAGGTTGTGTAAGTGTGTAACCGTTACATAAATTTAGAAATTGCAAATCTTATAGCTTAAAATTGCATAATTTATTTTATAATTAAGTTTTAAGATCAAAATTCAGGTTTTTGAAGCGAAATGTATGCAAGCAGCAGATTTTAGTTTATACAAAAATTTTATCAATTTCTTATAAACGTGTCTAATATGAATACTGTACACTAAATAGTAAAAAGAAATTAAGAAATCTGCTATTTCTAAATTTAAATACACCCAGCAAGAGAATTTAAATAAAAACAAAATTTAAACAACTTAAAAATATAACAAGTTCAAATATATAAATTCTAAATAATCTATGTTTGAGGTTATGAATAAAATAACTAAAAATATTTAATTTGTTATTGTTTTTATTACAATTCATGCTTTGTGGAATAATAAAAGAGCTGACTAGAGATAAACAATTTTACTGCATTTTCCAAACACTATTTATCTCTAGTACATCCGGATGTTATTGTGTCGGCTATTTATATATAGAAACAAAACAGTTGTAAAGGAAATCTGACGAGAATAAAATGTTTTTTAGATTATTGTATCATCGTAAATCAGTTTTTGATTATAATACACTCTATAAATTATTTTGGTTAATTGCAATTACCAGTGGCGTAACAAAAAACTGCGGGGCCCCCCGCAAAATATTTCTGGGGGCCCTCTCTATATACATATATAAAAAGGGGGAATCGAGGTTGTTTTCAGGAATGATAAATCGGATAAAAAAGAAATTTTTATTAATTTAAATTTTTTTAGAATTTAATTAATTTAATTATTATTATTAATCATATACCATTCTACCTTACGGTGTCGGGTTTAATATAAAAATTAAACTAAGAATTAATTTACTTAATGCAAAACAATAATAAAACAATTTACTTCATATGTGAATACTTATAATAAAAATTACACCGTTATAATAATGAAAATTAAATAAAAAAATCATACTCTAGCCGTAATTTGATACATAGTTAAAATAAAATAAAAAAAATAAAACCAACGTTTGAATATTTATATTGAATATTATTATTCAATAGTAAAAAAATCAAAAAGAACATTCTGTGCTACAACCTAAAAAAAAAGATTTTTCGTCGGCTATTAGCATCTGCAAAAGTATGAATAACTTTATTCAAATATATAGGATGCTACTAGTTCATTCTAAACTGATGTATTTGAATAATAAACACCCCCATAAAAGTAGAGATAATAAGTGAAGAAGGGTTTTTCCTTTGGTCATCCTGGCCAACCATTATTCCCTGTATTGACGGAAACCGACATGATGAAGGATCGTGTTAGATACTCATTATTTCTTTTGTGTTAATTATTGTTTTTTTCTGGTTGATTCATTATCATTATTATTGTTCATGCATTGATCTATTTTTACTAATTTGTTCTAAGTGCAAGTTGTTATTATTTGTTTACTATTGACCTATTTAAAGTGATTCATGATTGTCAAATATTTAATCTTGGGTAAATATAATTGTTATTCACTTCTAGTAAATGTTTGCGTATCTTTATTATTTTGGGGGCCAGTCAACGCAACATTAACCGAGGAAACTTGAGAAACACAACAATCGTAAAGAGTAATAATAAACACTATAAACAGCATATTATTGTCATAACCGCTATCAATCTTTGTCTTGCAGGGTATTTTTTAATTAATTATATACAAAAAATATATAATTTAATAGGACTTTTAAATTGTTATCATCATATTAATTAATATACGCATGTTTTTAATGAAAGACGTTTTTTGGAATTTATCAGCTTTGTAATTACTTTTTACGAGCATAATTGCCCTCACTGTTATTATTTCACTGGATTTTTTGCTTATAAATGCAAACCTGCAATCCTTTTTTAAATATCCAAGTAGAAATATCACAAAAGAATGACAAAAATGCGCCAAAAATGCTTTCACTTTTATTGCGAACATCTGTTTGTTACAAACCAAATTCCAGTCCCTTGTAGACTTGTACTTTTCGAAGAAATAATAAAAAGGGCAGTTTTAAAACTTTTACTAAAGTGCATTTTATATTTTACTACTCTAGTGTCGTCACAAACTGGGGACTTATGAAATTCGGGGGCCCCCTAAAGCCCGGAGCCCCCCCGCAGCTGGGATGCTGCGGGCCCTATTGTTACGCCACTGGCAATTACTTTATGTACAATGCAAATATCTTTATTTACTGTGATGGGTTTGCAAATTGATATTTTCAGGAGTCAGCTGCAGCTAATACAGTTGATGAAACTATATCTCATTTCTTAGAACAACTTTCTTATGGATGAAATTAGATAATACCTCTGAAACAGTGGATAATGTATTTGAAAAACTAAAAAGATCTTTGTTTAACATTAAACACGGGAATGAATAAACGACGATATAGAGGACGCCATCCAAATTATTTGTTATTATTGTTTAAAAAAAAATTGCGGCGGAAACCTGCAATTAAAAAAAGAAATCCGAGTTCTTATTCTACGCAAACAGAGAAAGATGATACCCCGCCAGTGATGGCCAAAATGGGACGGACAACGGGAACCGGATTTTCCTCAGGTCAGCTATTCCTCACTACGCGCCGGACAGAGAATGCGTGCGACGGTCAGGCTTGCTTGATGATATTTTATTAAGTAAAAACAATTTAATATTACATTTGAATGTAACAGTAAAAACTATACATTTTTCTTATCAAGTAAGAAAAGTAATTTGCAGAATAAAAATGTAAGTACATAAGCACACTACATCCTCGAGGATGTGTTTGTAATACAGTCACTCGTGCATGTGTCTAATACTAATAGTTGAAGTGTACATGTAAATAAATTCACTCTTAACAAAACTAGAATTTATATAAAATATTTCAGTTAATAATCCCTACTTATTATTTTAAGTATAACAGACCCATGTTAAATATCATGTAAAACGGTAAGCAAAACATATTCAAGCTGATTATTTGTGTAAATCCGTCTCGTGTCAACGCACACTTTATGTCAATCAATAGTTGCCTGTGGCGTTCAGACTCTGTTGTTTGATACTTGAAATTCTGAAATCTGATTACTCATACTTCAGTTGATAACAACACTTTTGGTGTAACACCTTGCAACCATTAGATCTCTTCCATTGTTGTTAGCCTTGTTATTAGTTAAAGTATTTATTTTTTTAAAAATAGTTATTTAGTAGACAGAGAAATCGTAATACATGTATTAGGAAAATTTTATGATTCATCATTTGTTAGCTTAAACAAATTTTCTCTGATTTATATTGACTCGATTTTTTCAATAATAGAAAACTAATTACTGTAGTATTATTTGTTAAGGTGTTTTTAACATTAGTTCCTTAAATATTATATCATCAGAGTAGTAACTGTTGCGAATTTTCATCAATGTTATTTTACAGAATTTTGTTGCTGAGACAATAATCTCTGTTGTACCCTCTTCTACAAGGAATTTGCTCATGTCATTCTGTGTCTTAATTGTTAATGATTCAATTTCAACTCGAACTACACCTAACTTACTGATCCTCTAATCGTCCATACATCGATTTAGAAACATCCATTGTTTTCTAATTAACTCTTCGTTGAGCTGCAGCAGCTTTATGAAGTTTGTTACCATTATAACGGCTATCTATAAAATAGGTGATGAGACTCTGGTAAGTAATTATCGTCCTATTGCTATCCTTTCAAATTTATCAAAAATATGTGAAAAGCTAATAAAAAAGCGTATTATTGAATATCTTGATAAAATAAAATTACTAGCTCCATTTCAATATGGTTTTAGGAAAAATAAATCAACAAGTGATGCAATTGAATCTCTTACGTCGAAAGTTTATCAAAATTTATATAATTCTTTGGCTTTAGCTACAGATTTAGCTAACGCTTTTGATACTGTATGTCACGAAAAACTACTACAAAAGTTACATAATCATGGTTTTAGAGGAATATGTTTAGAATATTTAAAAAGCTATCTTGAGAATAGAAGAATAGAAGCAAAAATTGGTAATACTGTAAGACAAAAGAAAAAGCGCGTATGGTGTACCTCAGGGAAGCGTGCTCGGGACCGGTGTTATTTGACTTAGATGTTCACTGCGATATTATATCATATGCAGATGATACTGTTCTATATTTTTCGGACAAATCATGACAAATGCTTTATTTAAAAATATCAAATACCCTCCCTGCAGTTATAAAATGGTTAGACGCAAATTTATTGACCATTAATCTGGAAAAACTAAATGTCTTCCTGTTAGCTCTTATAGAATCAATCTATCGACCTATAAAAACATTAGATTAACTGGATCTCAACTTGAAATTGTAATAGTTGAAAATATTAAGTATTTGGGTCTGTAACAGAAGTACAGAAATACATTTTTTCAGTTTTATGTCTAACTCTTCGCGTTTCTTTTTCACATGGATTCTGCAGCGGAGTCTAGCACCTAAGGTCATTCCCAGATATTTGGCTTGGCCCAGAAGTCGGCATAAGGGATCTGGGTATCGTTGATTCTTATAGGTAGATGTTGCTTTTGTTTATTAGTAAAGTCTACATGAACAGACTTATTTTCGTTTAAATTGATGCGCCAAGTTTTAGTCCAGGTGTTAATTCTATTAACGGTGGTTTGAAGTTTCTCAGCGGCCTATTCATGATCTATTCCGACAGCAATGACTGCGGTGTAGTCAGCAAATGTTGCTATATGTGTTTTATGTTCAAGACTTGGGATATCATTAGTATATAGTACGTAAAGTACCGGACCTAGCACACTACCTTGTGGTAGGTACTGTTGTGAACGACTCACAACTCATATATTTTTACATAGATACGAAATGGTACTAGGCAACGCGTATCAATAAAACTTAGAGAGTCAAATAAATAATTCATAGAAGTAAATCTGCGTTTTATTTCCTTCTACAAGAATTAATAAATATAGCCCTAACACACCAACCACAGTGTTAAATCGCTATATATGGTGACCCCGACATGATTACTAATTTCCTTTAATTCAGAGTAAGAAGCTTCCTGTTTAATTCTAAAATATCTTTCGGATAGGTAAGATTGTAAAAGCTGTGAAAGTTGTTGTGGCAGACACAGGTTCAGTTTCTGAGCCTTCATGCTACACTTTGTCGAAAGTCGGAGCGACGTCGAGGAAGACAGTGGAACAGACTTTTCTTTCTTCTAGTGATTTCTCAATGGCGTTTATGAACGATATAGGTCTATATCTATATGATGCTACTTCCTGAGGAGGTTTACCTGGTTTAGGAATTATTATAACTTCTGCAACTTTCCACATTTTAGGGATTTTACTTCAGTCTGAAGGATGCGTTAATAAGATTGGTAAGTTTTACTATAGCTTTTCTTGGAAGTTGCTTCAATACTTTGCCAGTGATCAAGTCAAAGCTAGGGGCTTTTCTCGGGTTGATATTTGTTTTAATTTCACTTCCTTTTATGAGACTTCCTTTGGCGAAGTAGGTCTGATGATAGCATCTTCTCGTTCAGGTTCAATCTAGTCTTGAGGGTCTTCTCCATCGTTTGGTTCTAAAATACACTCTAGATGTTCTGAAAACCTATATGCTTTTTGGGCATTATTTCGGGCCCAGCTTCCATCTATATTTCGAATTGGATAATTATGCAGAACAGTTCTTTTTAGTATAGGTAGCCTTCCAGAGTAAGTAATCTGTTTTGTTGTCATTAGTTAATTCACTCTGGAAGGCTCCAATCGACTCGTTTTTGATCCGCTGAGTTTTGCGCTTTAATTGTTGAGTTGCGTTGTTCAGAGATGTTTTGTTTCTTGGTGCTCTAGTCTGTTGCCATTTCCGTCCGAGCTTTCTCTTTTCTGAAATAAGGTTCCTAATCTCTTTAGGATAGTTATTTCCTTTTGTTCTACGGGTAAGCTGAGGTATATTGTTCCATGCTGCTTGTTAAATGTTTTTGACAAACAGATAAACTTCGTCATCTAGTTGCTCTTCTGTTCTTAATGGAACTGAAAGCTCAATAAGTTGCTCAAGTTGGATTTTGCAACTTTTGTTGGTGCTGTAGCAGTCCATTTCATTATCCTTACGCTATTACACATTATTTTGCTTTAGGTATAGCTCCTTTGGCGCTATATTCCAACCTAGTGATGCGCTCTTCCAATTTGTTCAACTTTTCCAGTATCTGCTAAAGAGTGTTGTTAATGGTAGAGGCATCATTGTTATCTGTTAAATTGTCTTTTTTGCTAGATACCACTTGGCTGAATGATCTAGATTTGTCGACAATATTATTTTTAGCGTCAGGATGACATTGAGTTACTCGTTGCTGCTGTTTAGGCAACTTCTGCTTCTCGCATCTCGGTTTTTCGTCTTTCGGCTTTCCGCACTCTGCAGTTAAGTGCTTGCCAGTACACTTAACGCATCGTGGATCCTTTGCGTAGTAGCTATCTTTGGATATGTCCATAAGCATGGCATCTTTTACATTGTGGTGCCAGCTTAAATTTTTTAATTGGTTGTATTTCAATTCTAATAGCCATTATATCTGTAATGCTAAAAATTTTATTAACATTTTCATCTTGTCTGAAAACTAGCATAAACATATTTAATGGTTGCTTTGTTTTCCACTCAAGTTTATTTATAGCATCAAGTACCTCGTATCCTCTTTTACGAAGTTCTTGAATTATTTCTTCTGCATTGAAAGAATGATGTAAATTTTTGACGATTACTTTTATCTTGTTTATTTTCATAAGAGTGCCACGAATAATTCTTTTCTGGGAGCATTTTAGTTAATAATCTGTAAGACTCACATCTCTCACCTTGCACTTAATTTTAATGTTTTCATAATTTATAATTTTAACTTGAAATTCAGTAACAATTTAATTTAATCTTTTATGCAATTCAGTAAAATCTTTGTTATCGTCCACTATTAGTCTCTTTGGCTAATTCTTCCTCCTCGGTATGATATTCCATTTTCTTCTCATTTTCTTCCGTTTGATTTAGATTTTTTTTTTAATTTTGCATAATTTTCTTGAATCATATTTAGCTGAGCTTGCAGATAATCTGGGTTTTTCAGTCTCAGCTTTTTTTAATTCATTTTAATTCGACGTGGGAGATCTTGAGTCTTTCCACTTTTTGAAAACAACTTCTTTAATTATTTTTTACCTTACGCTACGTTTACGTGTTATATCAAACAAACACGTTATGTTTTCTGACCTACTTTTATTGCACTATTAACACTTTCACTGTTATTGATAACTAATACGGAGTGACTTCGCGACACTTCCTTTCTCATCGATAGTTAAATAATAACATTACATTAAATGTAACTTAAATGGTCACTCCCCAATACGAGAGGCAGACATGAATAACATAAAATAACATTAAATAACCAGAAATCTTAGTATGAATGGTTTTGCTATTTTGACATCATTATTTTATGCGGATTCGTTGTATAATAACCAACTTGACTGCATTTTATTAAATTTAACTTAAACGGTCACTCCCTAATACGAAAGGCAAACATGACAGAACATTAAATGACCAAAAATTATAGTAAAATGGTTTCGCTATTTTGACATAATTATTTTATGCGTATTCGTTGCATACTGAATTTGAATGCATTTTATTTAATTTAACTTAAACGGTCACTTCCCAATACGGGAGGCAGACATGACAGTACATTAAATAACCAGAAATCTTAGTATGAATGGTTTCGCTATTTTGTCATCATTATTTTATGCGTGTTCGTTGCGTACTAACCAACTTTAATGCATTTTATTAAATTTAACTTAAATGGTCACTCCCCAATACGGGAGGCAGACATGTCAGAACATTAAATGACCAGAAATCTTAGTACGATTGGTTTCGATATTTTGACATAATTATATTATGCGCATTCGTTACATACTAACCATTTTATTAAATTTAACTTAAACTGTCACTCCCCAATACAAAAGGCAGACATGGCAGTACATTAAATGACCAAAGATTATAGTAAAATGGTTTCGCTATTTTGACATAAATATTTTATGCGCATTCGTTGCATACTAATCAATTTGAATGCATTTTATTTAATTTAACTTAAATGGTCACTACCCAATACGGGAGGCAGACATGTCAGAACATTAAATGACCATAAATCTTAGTATGAACGGTTTCGCTATTTTGTCATCATTATTTTATGCGGATTCTTTGCATACTAACCAACTTTAATACTTTTTATTAAATTTAACTTAAATGGTCACTCCCTAATACGAAAGGCAGACAGGACAGAATATTAAATGATCAGAAACCTTAGTATGAATGGTTTCGCTATTTTGATATAATTATATTATACGCATTCGTTGCATACTAACCAACTTGAATGTATTTTATTTAAATGGTCACTCCTCAATATCATTAAATAACCAGAAATCTTAGTATGAATGGTTTCGCTATTTTGACATAGTTATTTTATGCGCATTGGTTGCATACTAATCAATTTGAATGCATTTTATTTAATTTAACTTAAACGGTCACTCTCCAATACGGGAGGAAGACATGACAGAACATTAAATGACCAGAAATCTTAATATGAATGGTTTCGCTATTTTGACATCATATGTTATGCGGATTCGTTGCATACTAACCAACTTTAATGCATTTTATTAAATTTAACTTAAATGGTCACTCCCCAGTACGGGAGGCAGACATGTCAGAACATTAAATGACCAGAAATCTTAGTACGATTGGTTTCGCTATTTTGACATAATTATATTATGCGCATTCGTTGCATACTAACCAACTTAAATGTATTTTATTTAAATGGTCACTCCCCAATACGAAACGCAGACATGACAGAGCATTAAATAACCAGAAATCTTATCATACTAATCAATTTGAGTGCATTTTATTTAATTTAACTTGAATGGTCACTCCCCAATACGGGAGGCAGACGTGACAGAACATTAAATGACCAGAAACCTTAGTATAATTGGTTTCGCTATTTTGACAATTTATTATTTTATGCGCATTCGTTGTATAATAATCACCTTGACTGAATTTTATTAAATTTAACTTAAACGGTCACTCCCCAATACGAAAGGCAGACATGGCAGAACATTAAATGACCAAAAATTATAGTAAAATGGTTTCGCTATTTTGACATAATTATTTTATGCGGATTCGTTGCATACTAACCAACTTTAATGCATTTTATTAAATTTAACTTAAATGGTCACTCCCCAATACGAAGGCAGACAGGACAGAACATTAAATGATCAGAAACCTTACTATGAATGGTTTCGCTATTTTGATATAATTATATTATGTGCATTCGTTGCATACTAACCAACTTAAATGTATTTTATTTAAATGGTCACTCCTCAATACGAAACGCAGACATGACAGAGCATTAAATAACCAGAAATCTTATCATACTAATCAATTTGAATGCATTTTATTTAATTTAACTTAAATGGTCGCTCCCCAATACGGGAGGCAGACATGACAGAACATTAAGTGACCAGAAATCTTAGTATGATTGGTTTCGCTATTTTGACATCATTATTTTATGCGGATTCGTTGAATACTAACCAACTTGAATGTATTTTATTAAATTTAACTTGAATGGTCACTCCCCAATACGGGAGGCAGACATGACAGAACATTTAATGGCCAGAAACCTTAGTATAATTCGTTTCGCTATTTTGACAATTTATTATTTTATGCGCATTCGTTGTATAATAATCACCTTGACTGCATTTTATTAAATTTAACTTAAACGGTCACTCCCCAATACGAAAGGCAAACATAGCAGAACATTAAATGACCAAAAATTATAGTAAAATGGTTTCGCTATTTTGACATAATTATTTTATGCGCATTCGTTGCATACTAATGAATTTGAATGCATTTTATTAAATTTAACTTAAATGGCCACTCCCCAATACGGGAGGCAGATATGTCAGAACATTAAATGAACATAAATCTTAGTATGAACGGTTTCGCTATTTTGACATAATTATATTATGCGGATTCGTTGCATACTAACCAATTTGAATGTATTTTATTAAATTTAACTTGAATGGTTACTCCACAATACGGCAGGCAGACATGACAGAACATTAAATGACCAAAAATCATAGTAAAATGCGTATTCGTTGCATACTAATCAATTTGAATGCATTTTATTTAATTTAACTTAAATGGTCACTTCCCAATACGGGAGTCAGACATGTCAGAACATTAAATGACCAGAAATCTTAGTATGAATAGTTTCGCTATTTTGACATCATTATTTTATGCGCATTCGTTGTCTGCTAACCAACTTATAAATTTTATTAAAAAGTTAAGTGGTCATCCCCAAACACTGGAAGCAGACATAACAAAATATTAAATAACCAAAAAGTTTAGTATTATAGGTTTCCCTGTTTACACGCAGTTATCGTTTTATGCGCATTCGTTGTAGACCTATCAATTTGAATGCATTTTATTAAATTTAACTTGAATAGTCACTTCCAATAAGCGAGGCAGACATGACAGAACATTAAATGACTGACAACTTAGCATAAATGGTCTCACAATTTTGACGTAGTTATTGCTTTATGCGCATTCGTAGTGTACTAACTATTTTATTGAATTTAACTTAACTGGTCTCTCTTTAATACGGGAAGTGCACATGAAACATTAAATGACCACAAATTGTAGTATGGGTAGCTTCGCTATTTCGACGTAGTTATCGTGTTATGCACATTCGTTGTATACTAACCTTTTTCAATGCATTTTATTAAATTTAACTTAACTGTCACCTTGAGTACTGTCTTGTCAGTCACCTGGAGTACTGTATTCTGGATGAGAATAGTTGAAGTTTTATTCAGTTTATATTTTTATTAATTTAAAACTTGCAGATGCATCTTTTGATTGCAAGAACGGTGTAGTCAGACTTATAAATTAAGTTTTTTCTGGTATGTAGTTATAATTTGTGTAAATTCCATATGATTGGGTTACCTTGTGTAACAATGTAAATATTCCATGTTCTGAGATAGCTATAAACCATGTAATTTCCAATGCAATTAAGTTTAATGAGTTTTGGTGACAGCTGAAAGTTTTTATTGATTTTCTGTGTAAGTGTTAAAGTTAGACCATAAGTGCGTTACGTTGTTTTGATTGCCTTTTTACCAGTTATCTTTTCATCTAGTTAGAATTAAGATTGGTGTTAACTATTAACATATGTTTTTATTTGTGACATTATGATTTTTCGATGTTCAGAATTTTTGTACGATTTTATTGTTTTTTTCATATGTTTTTTGCTAAACGTATAAAAGCACCCTGGAATATCAACAAAGTAAGTCGATAAAAGTATAAGGGTGAATCCATGTCGACTCCGGATGAAGATTAAAGTAGGGTTAGAGTTGACCCACGTGTTTTTAGTTTGTAAACAAACGTCAATTTTATTCAAGTTGATATTTACCTTGATGGTTTTGGAACAAAGAAGATTTATTTATTTCCATTTGAACAACATTTTGTATGTATTTTCGACAACAACTTAAGTTGGATCACCGCTGAGTGGAACTTAATGGGAGTTTGTTGTTACCGATGGCGCACAACAAAAATATTTGTGAAGTGAATTTTAGCGCCACATATGTTTTGGATTATTATTACACTATATACAAGGTGGGTCGAATTTAAGATTTTGTTCTCTGATCAGAAACATTAACAAGTTGATTATAATTTCAAATATTTACATACATTTGTTATAATTTTATTTCGTTTTTCAAAGAATATTTCTTTGTGTTTAAATTTAATTTCTTTTTAAATTTCTTTGATATTAGTTTATTTAAATGGACCTTGGTGGTGATATCCATATCATATCATTCACATATTAACAATTCATTTAAATGAATTAAAAAGAGTTTTTTTAAATATAATTTTGTGTTGGAATTTATATTTTTCTTTTGTAGTACTCTAATTTTGAATAAATAAAATCTGTGTTTTTATAAATTTTTAAATAGTTATTTTTATTATTCATGTGGATGCAAGTATTGAAATTTTATATACAGATTAAAGATTATTTTTCGTCCAGATTAAGAATTCCAGGTGTGGCTTGTAGTAAGTTTTTCTTTCCAGGTACAGGAATTAATAAGATCAATTTTTATTTTTATCTCACGCTCAATCGAATTAAACTGAGTTTAATTTTTATTAAAGCTAGCCAAATTAAATATTCATAGTTCATTGTTTCTCAGAACGTGGGGCTTTCTTATAAAATAATATTTATTATTTATTTATATAACATCTCAAAGTTTAATTTTGGCCCGAAAGTGAGATATTTTAAATAAAATCATATTTATTATTTATTTATTTAAAATAACATCTCAATACTGATTAAATTATTAAATTTAACTTAAAAATAGTCACTCCCCAATACCGGAGATAGACATTACAGAACATTAAATGACCAAAAAAAGGTCAATATGAATACTATCGATATCCTCCATCTAGTAATTATTTTACGTGAACCCGGTGAATATTGACTACTGGCCAGTTAAGATGCGTTTTGAGGAATTTAACTTAATTGATCACTTCCCAATAGGAGAAACCCTTATGTGCTGTTTACATTTGTATATTAAATTGTAATATTCTAAATTGTACAAATTTCTTGATACCATTTTCTGTACGTGGTATAAATTTGATATTAATTCATCTGTGTATTTATCCCTTTGATATTTGTTAGTTCGAATCCAACCCTGCCGGATACTCTATTTTAATTACAGGATTCCCCAAAAGCTCCATATATTTCACTTCTAGCTTTTCCTCTAATAAAATATGAATAAATTCTAACTCCCGTTTTGCACTCCATTCTAATTTGAACCGTCGATCCGTCTAACCCTTAAAGTCATAAAAGTTTAAATAATTCACCAAATATAGCATTTTAGGCTTTACCCAATCTGAACGATTCATGAAACGGCAATAATAACGCATTTCATGCTTCAGGATCCTGACGTTTGTGGTTAATAACTCATTTTTAGGATTAGGTTAACCTATTTGACCCATCATTTATATAGTTAGTATATGCTATATTTATTTTTAAAAAATCTTAAAGATATAATCAAAAAGATAATTTAAATTTAAATCCTCCCACATTCTTCATCGCAATAATACCGTGTTATACTAAACTATTTTATAAACATAAACCACAAGCGTTGAATTAATTATTTACGATAGACTAATTTAATCAGGTCTGTTTCATGTCAAATAGAATAGAATAGAAAACAGCCCTGCGTCGATTTTGAAATCGTCTGGTTCAATATTATAATTTGAATTATATTTATATAGCAAACAATATTTAATCATGCGCATGGAAAAATATAGCGACAACTTAATTTTTCATTTACATTTTATCTCAATAAATTACGACACAATTATTATAAATATAGCAAATTACAGATTTTTATAAAATATATATATTTTTTGACTGGTTTCCATCTAGAAATGAACTGGTTAATGCGAATAGTATTTGACATATTTTTGGCAGGGCCTTTGGATTTTTTTCTTTGCATTTTCTCAACTGAAAACAGGTGTATTTATAAAAGTGTAATGGACTGTGTGAAAGAGCTTTCTATGCGTTGTTTTTCTTTGCTATTTTCATATAGCATTATTTTTGTTTTATTTAGCTGCGAATACATTAGCACTTTAAGTGCAACTTAAAGTATTTTACAATTGTTACCGCATGTTAATTTATGAATTGTTCGAGTCAAGATGGGATTTTAAATTTCTATCTTTACACTCGAGACACATTTTTCGCAGTCTCGAGACAAAAATAATTAAAATTAGAATTAAACTACAGTCTAGATCTTAAACCTAGACAATCTCCTTTAAGATCTAAGTTTAAAATTCGCCACTTTGAATCTTAGCTTTATTCATCTTCGGCAATTAAGTGTAAAAGTTGCGTTTTTAAAACGCCTTTCTTTATTAATCCAGCGGTTGGCATTCAACTAGTATTGTGCGCTTTAAGTTTCAGTGTTTCGGACATTTAGAACTTTAATATACGCCAGGGGCTCGGCGGTATTTACATACAACACTTTTCAGCACTTTTTATATGTTTTTAAAATTATAACTTTGGAAACTCAACACTTTTAGCGACTAAAGTATTTTAAATTTCGAGTTTTAAGTAATAGTCTTTTGGACATTTAGCGCTTTAATATTCGCCAAGTAGGTGTTTAGAGTTATTCACATTTCACCACATTCAGTACTTCTAAGTTACGACGTTTTAAATATATTTCTAATGCTATAACTATGGATACTTAGCCCTTTGAAGTATTTTAATATTGCTATTTTATGTTATAATGTTTTGGGTATTTGGCACTTTAATATTCGCTCGTAGGAGTTATTCGCATCCAGTACTTCAAGTTTCGGCTTTTTAATATATCAATACAACTTTTTAATATATAAACTTTATACATTCAGCTCTGAAATATACATTATCATTTTGCGCTATAATATTCGCCACGTAGTAGTTTTTCGAGTTATTCACATTTAACACTTTAAGTTTCAGCGTTTTAAATACATTTTTAAAATTAGAACTTTGGGTACTCAACACTTTGAAGTATTTTAATACTGGTACTTTTTATATATTCTTTTTGATATTCAACAGTATGGAATATTTTAAGATTGTGTTCTTAACCTTTTAATATTTCGAGCACTTTAATATTCACCACGTAGCTGTTTATTCAACACTTCGAGTATCGGCATTCTAAGATGCATTTCTTTAATATTTCAACTTTTGGTATTCAACGCTTAGAGATCTTTTGGTATTGGATGCTTTAAGTTTCAATAATTTGGATATTAACAAGTGTTCAGCTTTATTCACATTCAGCACTTTAAACTTCGCCGTTTTAAGATCGCTGTTTTTAATATTCCAATCTGTGATATTCAACGCTTACACAGCACTTTAAGTTTCGGCATTTTAAAGCGCGTTTGTTTAATATTGCATGCTTTGATATTCATCGCTTAGAGTTATTTTAATATAGCGTACTTTAAGATTTGGAAATTTCAATATTAATCACTTTAATCTTCATCACTTCTAATCTTAGTGTTATTCATAATCAGTGCTTCACAGTTTCAGCGTTTTAAAGTGCGCTTCATTAATATTTCAACCTGTGGCTTTTGCTTTGGCGATTTTGATATAACGTGCTTTAAGATTTGACAATATCCATATTCATATCTTTAATATATGTCACTTTTAGTATTAGTGTTATTTAGTGCTTGAATTTCAATATTCATCGGTTTAATATTCATATTCTTAGCGTTTTTCATATTCAGAACTTTAAGATTCGGCATTTTAAATTGCATTTGCTTAATATTGTAGCCTTTGATATTCATCGGTTAGAGTTATTTTTATATAGCGTACTTTAAGATTTGGGAATTTCAATATTCACACTGCAATATTCATCACTTCTAATCTTAGTGTTATTCATAATTTCAGCTTCACAGTTTCAGCATTTTAAAGTGTGCTTCTTTAATATTTCAGCATGTGGCTTTTGCTTAGAGCGATTTTGATATAACGTGCTTTAAGATTTGGGAATATCTATATTCATATCTTTAATATCCGTCATTTTTAATATTAGCGTTATTCCTATTAAGCACTTTAAAGCGCGTTTCTGTAATATTCCAAATTTTGATTGATATCACCGTTTAGAAGTATTTTGATACAACGTGCTTTAAGATTCGTGAATTTCAATATTCATCGCTTTAATATTCATAATCTTAGCGTTTTTCATATTCAGAACTTTAAGATTCGGCATTTTAAATTGCATTTTTTTAATATTGTTGCCTTTGATATTCATCGCTTAGAGTTATTTTTATATAGCGTACTTTAAGATTTGGGAATTTCAATATTCATCAGTTTAATATTTATTACTTGTAATCTTAGCGTTATTCATATTCGGTGCTTTAGGGGGCTCTCACACTGAAGCAATAAGCAATCAACAACTAGCAATTGGAAACGCGCAATATTATCGCCATCGGGTTGTTAACATTGAATTTAATCAGAAGTCTCACATTGGAGCAACTTGTTATCGCTTCTACAAAAATGTTGCCGGTGCGTTAATATTTGTTGCCGGCGATATGCCCTGCATGTCGAAAGCCGATTTTATCGTTTCAATATACAGCAATACTTGCATTATTTTTATAAGTGGAGAGTGGAATTTTTATACAACTCCAATTTTTGAGAATTTTATATTCATCGCTTTAATATTCATCACTTTCAATCTTAGCGTTATTCATATTCAGCAGTTTAAGCTTCAACATGTTCAGACGTGTTTTTTATAATTCTAACTTTAATTCGCCGTTTAGAGGTATTTCGAAATTACGTTCTATAATCTATAAGATTTAATAATTTTAATATTCAGCACTTTAGTATTAGTCACCTTTAATCTTAGCGTTATTTATATTCAGCGTTTTAAGGCGCATTTCTTTAACATTTCGGCCTTTGATATTTACTGCTTAGAGGTATTTTGATGTTACTTGCTTTAAGATTTGTAGCACTTTAAGTTGTAACATTCTAAGATTTCTATTATATTCTAATTTTTGATATTCAAGGCTGTTCGGTCTTTTATTCAGCACTTTAAGTTTCAACATGTTCAGAAGTGTTTTTTTTATAATTCTGACTTTGATTCGCCGTTTAGAGGTGTTTCGAAATTACGTTCTATAATCTATAAGATTTAATAATTTTGGTATTCAGCACTTTAATATTAGTCACCTTTAAGCTTAGCGTTATTTATATTCAGCACTTTAAGTTTTAAGGTGCATTTCTCTAATATTTCGGCCTTTGATATTTACTGCTTAGAGGTATTTTGATGTTACTTGCTTTAAGATTTGCATCACTTTAGGTTGTAACATTCTAAGACGATTTCTTTTATATTGTAATTTTTAATATTCAAGGCTGTTGGGTCTTTTAAAATAAAGTGCTTTAAGTTTTAGTTTTTCGAACATTTAGTGCGTTAATATTTGTCACGTAGGCGTGTGAGGTTTACATATTTAGCTTTTGAAACTTTGGCCTATTGATATATGGTTCTTTATTTCGCTACGAAGGTTTAGTGTTAAATTAGTTTGATGACTTGATATGAAAAAACATTATTATAAGTAATATTATAATTATTGGTAACAAAAATTCCTAATAATGAAAGATCTAATAAAGAAGGATCCGCCCGAGTCTCAGCGGTTTTATGGTCTGCACCTGAGGTCGAAGAATTTCGAGATATAGCACTATATTGCACCCCTACGTGTAGTATTAAGGAAATATTAGATTGGACAGACTCCGCTATCCTTAAAACTTTGATCAATAAGAGAATTTACATTAATTTACATTAAAAACTGTAAGTTTTAAAACAGTGTCCATTAACCTAAATATTTAAATGTCTTTGGTAGTATTCTAAATCACAACTTTCTGGTTAAACTTATTTTACAGAAAAGATTCAATCTAAACCGAGAAAATCTGTCGCCTTTTACTTCTCCTATAATTTACGGCAGAGAGTGTTGTATTATAACCCACCATGCAGTTGGAAATTCGCTCTGCGGATTTTCCAGGTTTTCCCCACGCTGCAATAACGGCATCATTGTTTCAGCGAACACAAACAAAGACTACATGTGCCGCGTTATATTAAATTTCCCAGTTTTATAACTGTATCCCGTCCTTTGTCTGCATTTTGATGGTTGTGCTACATGCTAAGAAAAGCAGGAAGGAAAAATGCGTGGAAGGGATTAAATAAAGTACGAATAAGATGTTTACGTGTTTACACAAAACTGTAACATTTAAAAGATATTTTTATGTTCTTATCTTCGTATCTTTCATTAGCAGATTAGACGTTTAAAAATTAAAATTATTCTTATGAATAAGTTTTTTTTAATGAAAAGTGCTAGAAGACTGTGTTAAGACTTGTAGGAAAGAAAACATCGATACCAAATATGAAAAAAGCTCAATTTGTAGGCATTAATAGATTTTGAAACAAAATCTTTTGTCTGAGACACTCACAATTTTAAAGCACTTCTTACAAAGTCAAAGCATAGAAAAATCTTTTTCATTCTCCCCTTTACGAAAGTGTAACTTTCTATCTTGATAAGGCAATTGAAAGCAAAAGTAAAACATGCGAGGTGGCTGCTAGGTATGAGAAATTTTCGGTCCCTGGACAATGAAGTAAAACTGTCAATTTTCTTAAAATATAATATTATAAGGTGGCTGTTGCCAACATTACATTGGTAACAATACTGTTGTATATACAAACATTATTTTATTATAATCACTGAATCATCATTTTATTTATTTATTTACGGTGGTTGATAAATGTCAAGGGGTGAATGAAAAGTTTAATACATTACACGCTGCGAAAGTGCTTACAGGTGCTCGGTGTTTTTAACTAACCTCGGCTACGCTTACGCTTTGCCTCGGCCAATCAAAAACACCTTGCACCTAAAAGTAAACTTTCGCAGTTTGTAATGTAAAATAACTATTTCCTACGACCCCATACGAAAGTGAACAATAACAAACGCTACTCACATTTAGAAAGTGAGTCGTATAATACACGTGTGTTAGAAACAGCACACTTGTGTGTTAGGAATATATCGCACGATAAGCATTATCTAGAATTCCATGAATTTTGTTTACCTTAAAATGATGACATTAATGTTTAATACAATCTTGAAAAGCATTTATGTATCTATTCTTTTCTTATAAATACAACTAACTTAATGAATATTTAATTAGTTATTTTAGCTACAAAAAATATACAGTACATTATACTGAACCTAACCTCACTGAATGAAGTATTTCGATGCAAGTTTACCAAGGTTAAAATCAGCGATGCCAACTGAGAGGAAATTTCGGAGCCTGGCCACTGCGGCGAATCACTATTTTGGCTGTTGTGGTCATAACCACAACGCCTCCGTGACCATAACGACCAACAGCCACAACGGTTAATTTGACCATATCGCCCAACTCGATACTTGACCATAACGGCACCATGACCACCACGGCCAATTAGTAATTCTATCCCATCTCTAGCGAAGATGACCAGAACGGCAAAAATGACCACAACAGCCAATTAGGGTATGTGACCACAACGGCGAAAATTAGCACAACGGTCAACTGTGGCGTGTGACCACAAGAGCCAAAATAGCGATTGGTTGTTGTGGTCATTGGCCATTGTGGCCTAGACCCGAAATTCCCCTCCGGTGTATTTTTTTTAAATAAACTATAACAATTCTAATTTTATTTAGAAGATTTTAATGCAATCTATTTATGCTTAGGTTTAACAAAAATGAAATTACTATTATTAACGTTTAATTTTCTTAAACCATTTACTTTTAGAACATAAAGTCTAATTGTTTAAACAATTTAGTTTTACAATATGAATAATTATAACGAAATTTCTATCAAAAGATTTCCAGAAAAACAAGGGTATCTTGATATAAATTCATAGAAATAGAATTTATATGGAAACACAATATAATTATTCATATTGGGAAACTAAATTGTTTAAAGAATTAACCTTTATGTTCTAAAAGTAAATGGTTTAAGAAAATTAAACACTGATTGTAATTTTTTTGTCAAACTTAAGCATACAAAATTTGGTTTAAAATCTTTAAAAATTATATTCTTGAAAATTTTAAAAATTTAAATATTTTTAATCATTTAAAATTTGGAGGGATCATAGGAAAAATATTGTATATTACTCGTTGGAAAGTGGCTTTTCTGCACTCGTGTGGTTTCCGTCAATTCTTACTCATACGTGCAAAAGTTTCACTTTCCACACTAGTAATCTAATATACTATAACGTATTTGAGATACTTAGGATAAGCAGTGCCCGGTTGTATTCAGTTATAATTATGTTGTGTTATAATATTCATTGGTAAATATTTGCCTTGACTAACCTTTTTATTCTGTTATAGGCAAGTTTAAATAACGAGTTAGTAGTTTCCACTTATTCGAAAAAACTACTGATTGATGCGTATGTAAAACGATTGCTTTTATAGTTACCCTTGATATGTTATTTCCCTCCTTTTATTCCCACCTTTAAATTATATATCTAGATTTTCCATGTTTGTAACGTTACGTTTTTGTCGACTTTTTAATAATACAATTTATCATATTTAACAAAAATCCTAAATGCGGTCCTGCGTATTCATATATTTTCTCTTTCAAAATAGAATTACCGTTGGTAGACTGCATAAAATGAACTCCATAAAATGTTAAAGGCCAACTCAAAAGAAACATTTCCAGATCGATAAAATTTGTTTCTAGAAAAACAAAATTGTTTATATCCGAGCTTATAAGGGTTAAATCTAATATTGGAGTTAACAAAAATCTTACAGTTAAAACATTTTACTAGTAAACAATTTACCGCCAAAAAGAACTTTCCCAAACAGTCTGTCTAGACACCATATGTGTGTGTTATCGATCTTAATTTTGTAGGTATAAATTCAAAAGGGATTCCCCTTAAGTTCAGTTGGTTGGCTTAAAAAAGTCACGTCATTCCCTTATTGGTATATTTGAAAGTGCACCCCTCCTAAAATCCTGTCTACCGTCGAAATATTTTAGTTTTTGCAGTTAGTCTAAAGTCAAGGCTGAATAAAGCAAGTAAACACATACACAGGGTGAGACGCCTTTTTTCATGTAGGCCAGGCTTCGGATCCCGTGCCACAAACTAGTATTTTTAAAGTTAATTACCGAGGGCAATTTTAGAATATTTTTGAAGCGTTTTAGTTAATGTTAATGTACAGTAATTACAGTGATTGTGCAGAATCAATTTTTATCGAAATCTAGAATTTAATTCCGTACAGTTTCCCGATAAAAATAATAGAGTGAATACAGTGTTTTGGTGGTTGCAATCTAGTTTTGCAATATCGTCGCCTAGTTGAATTCTTAATGCATCAAGTTTTATAAAATCTTGTCCGGATATAATTTGAAATCGGATAACGCTAAAACTAAGTAATATTTAAATCATATGTTTCAGCGGACGTGACTGTTAATAAAGGCAGTCTTTAAATTATTATTATACAAAATTATTCAAACAATACAGTATTGGAATTTTAATTATCGTAGTTTTGGATAATTATGATTGCGGAATTTTATGAAGTTTTTTCCAGTCCCTATAGTTCAGTGACAATTGTTTATATTTGTGTTGATAAAGGGCAATATTGTGTCAGTTTGTTTTGATCCAGTTCTGTGAATTTAACAATTTGAACGAGGTATTGCAAATTGTTGACTCTTTGAATTTTGTGGACATTGCGTAAGTTGCATATGGGTCATTCCATCTCAAGCGGGCCACTTTTTTTGGTAACTCTTGACAATGTTAATAATTTTCACCTATAGTGATCTTCTTATAGAGATATATTTTAGTGCAAATTTTTTATTGGAAAAGTCAGCTGGTTATCTAGTTATGGAGCTTCGAAGTTTGATGATGTCTTGATGCGTGATTCACTTTAAATGTTCGTAACTTTTAAGTAATTTAAAGAATCAGATAATGTTATAAACCGTTTGAAAGAATTTTTAACGCTCCATCTTATGGTAGTTTTGTATTTTTTATAAGGTTAAAATTTTCAAAGATATAATCGAAAACAGAAAAAAAATATTTTTTTAAACAATTTCGACCATTTTAATTTTTTTCAAAAACATCTAAAAATGATTATACACATTTGTAGTTTATCATCCTAAAAGGACTAATTGGAATGATAAACCATTTAGAAGCAACACTATTTTAAACATTACCGCCTCTGTAGAAATCTTGCGAGGAGTTTAGGTACCTATAATTCAATTAAACATAGATTTTTAATCGTTTCTCAACAATTTCTTCTACAATAGAATAAAAATATGCGAAAATTAATATTTGTTTATAAACACTAACCTAACTTGTAGCCATGGTAGCTCAGTGGGTATGGCACTTGACTACCATTCTTGAGGTCCTGGGTTCGAATCCCAGGAATGATACAAGTAGTAAGTAAATAGCGGTTCAAGACTAAATCTCCCCATGTTATTCTTATGGGAGTTTCGTTTTTAAGACAGGACAATTTTGTGAGGTTATGTGTGTCAAACTTACAATTGAGTGAGGTTATGTGTGTAAAACTTGGCGTCCTTCCCGCTAGATGTCAGCATGGGTGTGGGGTTGAGTGTTTTGGCGGGAAAATGTAAATGTGATGCTTGCTCGTGATTGGTCGGACTGAATTGCCGGTAAAATAGGTTGCAGCATGTGTCGCTAGATGTCGCTGTGGGCGTGGTTTTGGCGGGAAAAATCAAATCTCAGGCCTGTTCGTGATTGGTCCGAAGTTTTGGCGCTAAAGGAGCTGAATGTAAACAAACGGGGTTGCCAAATCTCATATTTGGTAAAAATGAAAAGTCCCTAGATAATTCCCCAGGACTTGAAAGTGTGTTTAGATCGCGCGCAAAGGGGGCCTTCGCCCTGGGCCCCCATTCTGGGGCATCCTAGGGAGATCGTTAGGGTGCTTCGCTCTGGGCCCCCACTCTGGCGTTCCCGGGGAGATCGTTAGGGGTGCTTCGCCCTCCTCGGGGCCCCACTCTGGAGGGCCCCCCTGGGATCGACAGCGGTGCAGGGCCCCCTTGTGTGAAAGATGTCGGCGTGCGCGTGAACGCGGCCGGGCGGGGCGGGTTAAATAGAAAAATTTGTCGCGGCGTTGCGTGGGCGGGTGCCCCAGTGGGCCGGTGAGTCAGTGCCCCGTTGAAAGGGGTTAATTTGAAACGGGTTTGCGCGCGACCTCGATCGAGGGGTAGGGGGGTGGACTAGTGCTCTAGCCTCCTAAGGGAAACTAGTGCAGTATTGCTTGCGAGATCGACATGTGGATGATGTATAGTGCTCAGGATTATCCCGTGGTGCGAGACGCCGTTAGCGGGGTGGAATGTTTATTGAGGCAGTTCGAGGATGGTGCTAAAGACGCTATGCACGAAGCGGTTTACGACTGGCAACAGATGTACGGCGGCTACGAATATTGTATGAAGCTTCACGGAACGTATTTGAAGGGGATGGAGTTGTGTGAAGCGTGTTTGCGAACGGAAATCTCGTTGGAAGTTTTATATGAGGAATTAAAAAAATTAGATTTGGCGCATCATCTGTCCGATGAGATGCGAAAGTTTTTTAAAATACCGTCCATCGATGATGATGAGAAGGGGGGATGCGGGGGAGGAGGCGGGGGATGTTGACGCCGACGATGCGGAGGGGGGCGTGTGAAGTGAAGTTTCTTTTCAATTATATATTATTAGCCTTAGTGAATTCGTTGAGTGAAGACGTTTTTTGTAGTAGGGCAAAGATAATGACGATGAGTGAACCGAGTTTGACAGAGATTGCATCATCATCAGTGGAGGCGGCATCGGCAGTGATGGATGGCGTAGCAAGATTTTTTTCCTGTCTGAATAATATTGGATCGGCAGTTCAGAAACCGGTAAAGAAATTGAAAGATCTACCTGTAGATCGGGAATATCTGATGTTAGACGTCCGAGCCATTAACACGAAAACGCATAGTCGCTCGTTGCTGGTAGAACTGGAAGATTTTGTGTTATTTTTGCCGAAAAGAATAAGTGATTATTTAACTAATGAAAAAATAGCGATGTTAAACATGTGCACGTGTTATTTGGCTTATCGAGGACAGAAACTTGCACAAGATGACGTCACCGATGGCGGTGATGGGGAAGAGGCCGGTGAGGGGATAAAGAAGCAAAAATTCGCTCCTAATTCGTTCGCTCTAGTGGAATTTATACCGATGTTTTTCGAGACATCAAAGCAGTAGTAATCGAGTACGTCTCAAGTGAAAAACGCGTGCATCATGTTATTGTCGACGGTGGCCTTGGTGTTGTCGTCGATTGCTGCCGACCGTAAAGTGCTTTACGTAGCTCATCCGGTCGGAGCAAAAGAGGCCTACGTTGGGTTCTATTTTAGCGAAAATGACGACACCTCATCACCATCATCATCATCTCCAATACCGGAGGCGTGGAATAGAATGCAAACAGAATATGTAAATAGTACCTTCGCATTTTCCTATGCACTGGGGGCCTTTCATCAGCGTCATCGAGAACGTTTTATTTGGATCAAATTACGTTATCTGTATCAAAATGAAAGCTGGCAAGAATCAGAATGGACACCCCTGTTGTGGAATAGAACAAATTCCTCGTCACCGGTAGGAGGAGGAGGAGGTGTGGTGGATGGAACTATTAAAGTTTTATTAATTTCAAATAATGTATTTGCCCTTGTCATACTACTGATGGTTGTATTAATAATTTTTAGATTGTTTACTTACTTTACCTTGTAGATAATTGTATGTAAAAATAAAACATTATTTTATTACATCATCATCTTTTATTTCATTCTTAGTTAAGTACACATAAATAATACAATAATTATAGTTAATAATAATAATAAAAAGAAATTATTCTGTTTGTTTGATTAATTTGTCATTTTGAGACAGTGCGTAATATATTTGATTTACATTATTAATAGCACACCGACAATAATTGAGAATATGTGAAAAACATGGTGGTTTCCAGTGACGTAGAGGGGCCATCTTTTCAAGGAACTCTTCTTCGGACATTCGATCATCCAAGTCTATCACCGGCAACGTCGTGTGATTTCGCAGGTAATCGGATTTAATTTTACCCTTGCAATATATGGTGCTGTCTCGCGACGTGACGACACTTAAGATTTTTTCGATTTCTCGCAAATCCGTATTACCGAAGGACCATCGCAATCCGTGATGATATCTGGTGAGCCAGTTGACGGTGGTCTGTTGCGAAAGTGTCAATTCATGAAATGGACACGGCGGTTTAAAGACATAATGAGCTGTTCGTTCTCCGTCAGTAATGGCCATTTCTTTCGGAACAAAATGGGGTGCTTCGAAGCCCTGCAAATCTATTATTATCATCGTTTACAGGGTGGTAACGGTGCTCGTAACTGGTTCGTACGATACTATGGTGTCGTGAAGTAATAGAACGTACGCGTACGTGTTGTTAGCGAACGCTGTGCTCGCTTCGATCTCAATTTTAATACTAACCGTCCCCGCCTTTACACTCTCGTCCTGTTTCGATAGATCGATGACGTAGAGCGGGGATTTAAGAAATTCGCTGTATCTCATGAGAGGGTGGGGAAAATGGGGGTTGTTTCCGTAGTAGGATGACTGAAAGTCGCAGTAATTTCTGTACGCCTCCGTAAATAAGTTTTTATTAAAGTCCAAGTTCATGCGTCTATTGGGGTGAGCCACCGAATCGATATAGACCGTGATATTTTTTATGTTGGCGTGATTGAAGGTGCTCGCGTTTTCTTTAGCAATATTTTCCTTGTTCACTTGAAATCCCACGATTACATGATGAGGTCTCTCGAAGGCTTTCACGGATCCCAATTCTATAACATCCTCGCGTCCGCTGCGTAACCCGGGTATGATGTTAAGGGTTCTTTTTCGGAAAGGGATCGTGATGAATTTGCCCTTGTCGATTTTGTTTAGGAGCCGTAACTTGGCGGCGTCGCTCAACCTGAAGTGTGGCACTCGCCATTCTATTTTGCTGAGGCTAATGTTCCCATCGCTTTCTGCGCTTTGAATACAATTTGAGTCTGTACGAGCACGAACCAAACTTAACTGCATTTTGGACCATACGATTAACTTATTGTAGTCCTCGGCTATTCCAAACCACAATGATAAGGGTATAAGGCATGAGAACTTCTTATCCGTACTCTCGATGGAAATGGGGAGAGTAAAGGGATCGGCACCCCATCCAGCGATCTCGAGCGATTTAATGGTGTCCTTGTTGTAAGCTGCAAGACCCCTCATGGTGGAGGTAATCCCCGGTCTTCGTATAGACTCGATCATGGTATCGTTCAGGCTTAATTTGACCTCTTCGAACAGATGGGAAATAGCGTTGTTGACTAGATTACATTGTTTTGTGGGGTCCGCAACTTCAAGTTGTCCTTCCACATACAGGAAACTCTCATAAATGCTGACGAGCGAATCTCGTTGTTCCACCGTTATGGTGACTTCATCGCTAGATTTGAAGTTTTCCGCTCGAGTCGGGGGTGTATGGGCGATCCATTTCTGTTCGATAATATCCTCATCGAGTCGGATGTCGTCGAATATGTTTAATTTTTCACTGCTCATCACTTTCTTTCAGAACTGTAAATCCGAGAGATTTCAAAAAGTGAACGTCTTGAGGTTTTAATCGTTTAACGTTCGAACGATTAGTGACGTGTAGAGCGCGAGCCGCTCTTTTATAATGGGATATTATGTCTTCATTCGTCTCCGTTTTTCTCATTATCATATTATTATTATTATTATTACCAGTAGTACTAGTAGTGAAGTCTAACCCCATTTTTTCTCTCGTTCTTTCTTTTTAAGCTCCAATCGTATAGTAGCGTCTTCGTGTCCGAAATTTAATCGTTCTCCGTTTTGATTCGTGAGTGATAACGTGATATTATCTATTTGATCCGCAACTACTACTGGAAGATATATTACGTTTGTAGGTTTTTCGTTCACTTGTTCCCCCGGCTCCACGTCCAGCGCGAATTCGTATATTGTATGTACCGGGGTGTCGTTATAATGTGCGCCTCCAGTTATATTACAATTTATTCGTATACTACTGGCCGGTGATATTTTAACGGGTAAATCCGATTCGTGTAATACGTCCGCTTCTAAAACTTTGGGGGAGAAGCCGAGCATGCGTCCGATAGAGTCGTCGGGGCGAAAATCAATGGCATATTTACTTTTGATTTCACACTTTAAAGTGTTCGTATTCGGTTGCAGAGAAAATATTTCTTCCTGCTTGAGAGTTTCATTATTGGTTAGCGCCAATTTTTTCGATATGTACTCATTCAACGAATTTATTTCATATGCCCCCTCCGCTATGAGTAGCTGTCTGTTTTTTTTATCGCCCGGTTTGCGCCAATAGATCTTATTATTGCCTGGATAGATGTTTCGGAGAGCGTTGTAGGTCCAGTAACCTATTAGTCCTAACGTGTACTCGTAGTCGGCATTTAAGGCAACCGGCGGATAATAGTTAGTATTCAGGTAACTGCCTGTACCCGTTAAAGTGAACGTCTCGGACATGATTAAACGAGGACGCGTCACATACCCTCTTTTTATCTCCTCAGAAATTGCAAACACAGATGTCCGCAGTTGTAGGAATTGTAATTTTGATATCGTTCCGTGTTATAGGTCATGTTTCCGGCATTTTTGACGAAATAGTTCACAAGTTCTCGCGGCGGCTTTAAATTTCCAAATCCGTCGAAATATTCAATCAAGTTGTTGCGTTTCCTGTATGCCACCCAATGCGTTCCTTTCCCCATTGTCGAATCCAAATTGACTATTCCACTTTCGTTCTTCCAAGGTCGCGAAGGTAATCCATCGCGCATAAATACGCCTCGAAAATGGGGTATACCTGCGGCATATTTGTAGATGTCAATGTTGGTGAGAGGACGTCGAGGCAAATTTATTAGTTTTTTGTCGGCTTTTTTCGTAAATAGAGCCCTCTGCCGCCGCTTTTAGGTTTCTTGCTCAAGTACAAACCGAGGCCCGATTTACTCGACGATCGGTGTTTTATAATCATACTTCCGCCTTTTCCGATCGCTATACCCTCCATCCTCCTATTATGGTCTTTCATTTCCGCCAATTGATCTTTAGCGGATTTTACGTCTTTCACGGCTTTAACCACCTGAGATACGCCCCCGGCCAGCGAGCCAAGCGCAGCGAGTCCACCAAAAATGGCCGGCAATAAGGGAAGTAGACCACCTTGTTTTACCGCCCCACCTGGAATAGGAATTACTCGAGGTTGTCTCACACATCTTTTACCTCCTGCTTCTTTAACGGCTCTTCTCGCCGCACCCACAGCTATCTTCGCAGCTTTCGCGATAGTTTCCGCTTGAGCACCTTTTACGGCGTTAAGTCCGGTTTTCACGATCCTACCGAAAGCGACTTTAGATTGTTTATTACCGCCGCCGCCACCTCCTCTTCCAAACCCCATTCCAAGTTTTCTTTTAGCTTTCATGACGTTGGTCACGAGCCAAGCGTTTGCTTTCTCCGAAACACTGGAATCCTTTGCTTTAACCCGCTTCCAGGCTTCTTGTTCGAGAACTGCGTCCGCAAGATGTCTCGATTTCACGTCCTGATGACTCGAATAAGCGATATCGTGCTCCTTACAAGCGGCGTCCAAGGGATTTACGCCGGGATCTCCGCGTGCTAACCTTTGCCCCAATCGTGTACCGGGACCGCAGAATTGATACCCCGGAAGGTGTAGTTCGACGGGTAGTTTATCTATAAGCTTGTTTAAGACACCTCCGCCTTCGTGCACGATCATTTGAACGAATAACTTCGTATCATGCGTACAAGCTTATTTATAGCATAATCTTCTTTTTTTATTACTTGCCGGATATAGCGGAAAAAAGAATGAAAATCGTGCAACAACGTGAAAGGTTAACCGTACGCGATTTGGAAAAGGAGCTGCTCATGGACTCTGGGGCAAAAGTTGATGGTGCTAAGCATAGCAGTTTGTTCCCATCCTCCATCAGGTGCTTGATAGTGGGACCCTCCGGTTCCGGCAAATCAAATGCGATGCTCTCCATGTTGGTGGAGCCCAAAGGGTTGAAGTTCGCCAATATTTATATTTATTCCCGGTCTCTTCATCAACCGAAGTATACGTTTTTGAAAGAAGCGCTGAAGCGTGTAAAAGGCATGGGGTATTTTACTTTTAGCGAAAACGAGTCCGTCATGATGCCCGATGAAGCGCGCCCTAACTCGATTTTCGTGTTTGACGACGTCAGCATGGACAATCAGAATCCGATGCGTCATTTCTTCAGCATGGGGCGACATCACGGTATAGACAGTTTCTATCTCTGTCAGTCTTACACGAAAATTCCTAAACATCTGCTGCGCGATAACGCGAACATGTTATTGATTTTTAAACAGGACGACTTAAACATGCGTCACGTTTACGAAGATCATGTGAGCATCGATATGTCTTTTAATAAATTTCGGGACATGTGCACTCGGTGCTGGAAAGACAGTCGCTACGGATTTCTAATGATCAACAAGGATTGTGACGTCAACAACGGACGTTACAGAATAAATTTTGACGGTTTTATTAGACCCTAACCGCTATAAATTCGAAGTAATTTAGCTAGCTCATCTAGTCGAACTAAAGTAGCGATCGATATTGTAACCTTATTATTATGTGGGGCAACATCGCAGCCGATAAACTTCGTAAAAGAGCATTAATTCGAGTTGCTAATGATATACGAAGGAAATTTAAAGCCTTACAATCGGGCGCGCAACTTAAAGAAATCGCTTTTGCGAAAACGCACAAACCCCTTCTGGATCCTATAGAAGACATCGCTCGCTCCCTGAAAACCATTAACGAAAAAGGAAAAATAAGCGCTCCGATGAAAATGCCGTTGGCCTGGTCCACACCCGTTTTTAGCACAGTAGCGGCTACTCCAAGTACTTCCTCTCCTACATCAAAATTGCTTACAAAAATGCATACATCGGTTTCCCCTAGATCAAAACTGCTTAAAAAAATACACACATCGTTCAAGATGAAGGGTGAAGACGAAGAGGAAGAAAAAGTGGAAGAAGAAGGCGACGAAGCAGGAGGGGTGGACAAAAGGGTGGAGTCTGGTAACGAGGATATATATCCGGCATGGGAAAATGTGTCAACGCGAGACTTTTTAGAACAATATCACCCGCTACCTAGGAAATATCTTTCTCTTATGCTGCGAAACGATCGAAGTATAGATAACTCCCCGTACGGTGTTAAGTATGACGTTAATTTGGATAAATGGAATTTTGGAGATTCCTTCCTCGACGTTGGAAATAGAGAGAAATATTTTAAAGTCAAAGGGGTTAGGTATGATGGAACGCATGGGTTGTATGAACTTTTAGTTCTAAAACGACCCGCTAACTATACAAGGCAAGACGTTAGAAATTACATAAGTATACTTCGCGCCACCAATGTTGATAAAATACCGCTATCGAAACGCTATGTTGGCTATAAATATACGGAGATCATTAAACCGATCATTGAATCATTAGAAGAAAAAGAAATGAGAGAAACAACGGGCAAAGGTGTACTTTCCAGTATGAAGCGTGTCAATGATAACCCCATCGAATATGTGTATTGGGATACGCCCTCAGAGCTCGTTCAACGTTTAAGATTGCTCATTGCTTCTCAGAATGCCGGAAATTCCAATGTTCAAAATGAAATTGCTAGTATTGTTGAGGAATTGCGAGAAGATGGCTATATAGCTTGAAGATGAGTAAAAATTAATTCATTTTCATGATGCCCGTGGATAAATTTGGACGGATGGTTCATCGAAGTTCTTCTTCTTCGGGAGGCAAACAACAGCAACGTCCTTTGTTTCCATTAACAAGCACCGGCGGGTTTGACATCGAACAACGACGACTTTCGAATATAGGCCATCCTTTGGAAGAAAACGATGCAGTGCCGTTAAAACGATTAACTGAAGAAGTAAAAACCTGGGAGCGTAGAGAAAAATTCTACACCGACAAAATAGACCCGTTGTTAGTGCAAATCAATAACGGGATAAATCAATTACAGCCAATTATCGAAGCTAAAAAACAGGGACAATTACTCACTCAGCAGGAATCGATCGATTTAATGAAAACAGAAAGGCAGCGTTTCGAGACGTTTTATGTTTCACTTGTGAACCCCCTTGCCGAAAATTTCAACAAAACCATTGCGAAATTGACTGAACGTGTGGATGCGTTAGAAAGTTACCATAAAAAACAAAAAACGTAAAATATTTAAAATACTAGTACTAATATGAGCGATGTAAAGAGAGCAATCGTTAACGAGATCCACAGGCAGGCTAGAATAAATTTCCCCAGACGTTCGGCAACCGTTCTAGGGTTCGATGACCTCTGGGAAAGCGATATAGCAGTCTTTAACTCTTATGCCCATTACAACAAGGGATATAAATACGTTCTGGTGGTAATAGACGCTTTTTTTAAATATGTATGGGTAAGGCCTCTAAAATCTAAAAGCGGGAAGGAAGTTGCCGGTGCTATGCGGAGCATATTGGATGAAAACTTGCGAAAACCTAATAACTTGGCCACTGACCGCGGAGGTGAATATTTTAACACTCATTTCAAGAAATTAATGTCGGAACATTCCATCAACCACTATTCAACGTTTTCCACTAAGAAAGCATTTTTTGCGGAAAGGGTGATTAGGACACTTAAATCTAATCTCTACAAGGAGTTCAGTTTCAACGGGAATTATAAATGGTTGGATATACTGCAAGATGTTGTCGATAAGTACAACAGCACCGTGCATAGGTCAATTGGTCTAGCCCCCCATCAATGTGACATTTCGCACGCCTTTAAATCGTTCGAATGATGATGATGACGGGGCCCCCCCAAAACCTAAATTTAAAGTAAACGATATGGTTCGTATTTCTAAGTACAGAGGGGTTTTTTCGAAAGGTTATCACCCCCAGTTCAGCACTGAATTATTTCGCATAAGCAGGGTGCAATCAACTAGACCGGCAACCTATCTATTAGAAGATGTGAGAGGTGCCCCAATCAAAGGTTGCTTCTATGAACCGGAATTGATGAAAACTAAACACCCAAAAAGCTTTTTAATTGAACGTGTATTACGAACAAAAAATGATCAATTATATGTGAAATGGTTGGGTTTTGATAACACACACAACAGCTGGATCAAGAAAAGTGATTTATTATAAAAAATAGTCTGTTTTTGTATATACTTTATTTACAATATAATAATAATTAGAAAATATGTGCATAAATAATAGTCTACTTATCTATATACTAAGATTTTATTTACAATAAATACTTACAATATAATAATAATTAGAAAATATATGTACAAATAATAGTCTACTTATCTAAATGTATAAACTAAGATTTTATTTGCAATAAAAAATTATAAAATATCTTCCTCCTCTTCATTTATTTTAAAATGACCCCATGGAAGGGTATCAATTTTATTTTTTAGTATAAAACGTTTATCATCACATGAATCTAGAGCTTTTTTCCTAATAAAATATGTATAAAGATTATGTTTATCAGAACGAATGCTTCTATTAACGGCATATGTAATTTCCGAATCAAATAAACTTTTGAAATAATGTTCGAAACTTAATCTATTTTTTAGAGCCTGCTGTCCTACGCCTTTGGCCTAAGCTCTTAAAGATGAATATTTGTTAATATTTATAGCTAACGAATTAATACGACTTAAAGTCCCCCCTGAACCTACTTCTTCAAAGGATTCAATCTGTAAAAAAAAGGAAAAAACTAATTAAAAGTGAGTTTTTAAAAAACTTTATATACGCACCTGTGATAATAAAGAAATCTCCATGTCCCTGAATATAGAAATAAGGTCGCTGGATCTTGATATAATGAAGTTTGACGTGTTAAAGTACTTGGCCTGTACTGTATCATCTAGCTTCATTTTATAATCGGCACAAAGAACGACATTGGCTTTCATGTTAGGTATTCGCTTTTGGAGGGATGCTTCAATTTTATCCACAAAAATGGGTTGTGCCTCCTCGAGAAACTCCTTTGGATCTAGGATATTGTTATTGATCACTATACCCGTCTTAATACGCCCTTTGAACGCTGATTCCAGCTAAAACATGCAAAATATAAACAATCAAAATGAGAATATTCAATAAAAAACATGAAAAACTTACGTCATAATACGTAACACTGCTTTCGTCACTCCCTCCACTAACGCCTTCGCCTGTTTTAATAAGGGATTGTTTTATCCTCGCATCCAAGTATTTACATCTGTTCAAAATCGTTTCTAGTTTCCGTTTATCAGCTATTCCCCCCGCATTTGAGTAATTCCTTATCTGTTGGATTGTTAATTCCGTAGTTTCATCAATCAGGGTTGATAACCTTCGAAAATCAGCAGGTGTTGTTGCACGTGCTAAATCATCTTCCACCAATGTAACCTGATTTTGCAAATTGGTAATATCCATTATTGTTAAGACGGATTAAATACAATTCAGCCTTTCAATTAAAAAATAATAACACGTTAATTTCACAAACTGAATCGAACGGTTTTTTCTAAATGAGTATGTTATCTGCACCAAACACTTGTTTCAAACTAAAACAGAGGCACTTTAGAGCGAGCTTTTTATACGAGTGCAAGGTGCAATTAATTTTAATTGTTGACACAAATCGAAAACGTAAAACACCCTCATAAAATAACTTCAAGCAATAACTCATAAAATGGCGCGCTTTCCACCCCTAACAAGGCCAACACTTCGAACAAAATACTTCATATAACACAATTTTTACAAACTAAAATATCCCACTAAAGAAATAAATATTCTAAAGGATGTCCAAAACAACGATTCAATTATAAATGGAATAAAAGACACGTAAATAATCTTTTTATGTGAGATTTTGTACAGCCCTGTTGTTTTGTAAATCAAACGGGGAATATCAAGAAACGAATCCCAGATGTGGCAATGACGCACATTTTAAATTTATCGCCTATGTTAGTGTTTGCACTTAAAAAGCATTAATTTATTATGACATGACATAATAAATTACTCCTTAAAGAAAAATATTTTTCAGTACACATTTTAACAGCGTTTCAGTTTTAAAACAAGCGGTAAACTGTGCACATATGTAATGCGGTTTGAACTCGCGTCTTTTAATCAATAAAAATAGCATTAAAAAACAATACAACCGCTTAATATTGTTTGCGATCTTAAAAATTTCATTATAACGTGTAAAATACGGGAAAAACAAGTGCAGGTAAATTGAGATTGTTATTTTATACCGAATGTATTGTTTTTCTAAGTCGAACATCAATTCATGAAAGGAATGTTTTTTCTTGCTAGTGCAATAATTCACTGATGACATCATCCGGCGGAATATATAATATTTTGTTAGAAGGAAAAGATGCATTTTTCTTTTAATATTATTATCGTATTAAAGGAAAAAACAAATGCAGGTAAGTTGATATTGTTATTTTATACCGAATGTAATGTTTTTTTAGCTCTCAAAACTATGCAACAATTAAGTGATGAGATCATTCTAGAAAAGGAATGTATGCACATATGTTTTGAATAATTACATCATCCAGCAGAAAGATGCATTCTCCTTTAAAATAATATCATTATTGTATTTTACTGGCTTCTGTTTTGTTCATAAAGGAAAAAACAAATGCAGGTAATTTGGAAACTATATTTTTTAATTTAATGTATAAAATGTAATGTTTTTTTGCTCTCAAAACTATGCAGCAATTAAGTGATGATGAGATCATTCTAGAAAAGGAATGTATGCACATATGTTTTGAATAATTACATCATCCAGCAGAAAGATGCATTCTCCTTTAAAATAATATCATTATTGTATTTTACTGGCTTCTGTTTTGTTCATAAAGGAAAAAACAAATGCAGGTAAGTTGATATTGTTATTTTATACCGAATGTAATGTTTTTATTTTTAGCCCAACATCAAATCTATGCAACAATTAAGTGATGAGATCATCCAGCAGTACTATTCATGAGAGAGAGAAGAAAACGATGCATTCTCCTTTAAATATTATTATTATTGTATTTTATAGGTCACTATTCATTATTTGTATTAAAGAAAAATCTACAGTACGCTTATGTTGTTAATATTGTATGTACATTAATATTGTATATTATTTTTTTCAGCCCACCCCCTTTAATAAAATGTTTAACCCACCACCTTATTATTAATCGGCAGCAACGAGACAACCGCTAAATTTTTCAAATTATCCCTTTCAACGGCCGACTGGGGCACCGGCCCACTGGGGCACTGGAATACCCGCCCACGCAACGCCGCGACAAATTTTTCGGACCGCCAAATAAATTAACCCCTTTCAACGGCCACCGGGGCACTGGGCCACTGGAATACCCGGCCACGTAACGCCCCGACAAATTTTTCGGATTAACCCGGCCCGCCCGGTCGCGTTCACGCGCACGCCGACATCTTTCACACAAGGGGGCCCTGCACCGCTGTCGATCCCAGGGGGACCCTCCAGAGTGGGGCCGCGAGGAGGGCGAAGCACCCCTAACGATCTCCCCGGGAACGCCAGAGTGGGGGGCTCAGAGCGAAGCACCCTAACGATCTCCCAAGGATGCCCCAGAATGGGGGCCCAGGGCGAAGGCCCCCTTTGCGCGCGATCTAAACACACTTTCAAGTCCTGGGGAATTATCTAGGGACTTTTCATTTTTACCAAATATGAGATTTGGCAACCCCGTTTGTTTACATTCAGCTCCAAAGCGACACGTCCTGCAACCTCCTTTAGCGCCAAAACTTCGGACCAATCACGAACAGGCCTGAGATTTGATTTTTCCCGCCAAAACCACGCCCACAGCGACATCTAGCGACACATGCTGCAACCTATTTTACCGGCAATTCAGTCCGACCAATCACGAGCAAGCATCACATTTACATTTTCCCGCCAAAACACTCAACCCCACACCCATGCTGACATCTAGCGGGAAGGACGCCAAGTTTGACACACATAACCTCACAAAATTGTCCTGTCTTAAAAACGAAACTCCCATAAGAATAACATGGGGAGATCTAGTCTTGAACCGCTATTTACTTACTACTGATACATTGGAATTTTTAAATATCTAAGGCTTCCAGGTCGACTCAGCCTGTGAAAATGAGTACCTGGGAAATCATTTCCTGGGGTAATAATAGGCGGTCGGTGCGTAAAGCTAGCCACTTTACCATCCTTGAGTACCATACGGCTCGAGTAATAGCAGCCTACCCTGCTATACCCCAATGGGCCTTCATAGCCTGTGAAAGGGGACTATTATTATTTATGAACACTAACAATAATAATTATTATACAAAATAGCCTTAATTAGAAATTAGCAGGTATATAAAAATTATAGAATCAAGATTATATTAATTATGCACTTATATACACTATAGGAATTATTTGAAGTGGAGCGTTAAAAAACCTTTCAAACGGTATATAACATTATCTGATTCTTTAAATTACTTAAAAGTTACGAACATTTAAAGTGAATCACGCACCAAGACATCATCAAACTTCGATGCTCCATAACTAGATAACCAGCTGACTTTTCCAATAAAAAATTTGCTCTAAAATATATCTCTATAAGAAGATCACTATAGGTGAAAATTATTAACATTATCAAGGGTTACCAAAAAAAGTGGCCCGCTTGAGATGGGATGACCCATATTGTTTATGTATCGATTATTTGTATTACTTTGTTGAATGAAAACGTTCCCATTTGATAATAGCTCTTATATAGGGTATGGTGACTTGATGATTTTTATGACTAGTTGTTATTTTTTTAACTTTTTGGTTTATGAATAAACACAATTTTTTTAAACTTAATTAGACAGAATAATATTGATCCATATAATTATGAAAGTGTTTATTTATATTCTATCCAACCTAATTTTGACATCACCGATTATGATTAATAAGTTGAATTAAATTCATTAGATCTGACTCTAGTTTCTGGTTAATGGGACCAGGTCATTGTTCTAATTACCATCATTATCAAAACTTTCATAATCAGATGGCGCCCAATTATATGCATTTTATTGTGACTTCTTTACAATTTGAAGCTATACCCACATCCTGAAATTAAATTGTTAAAGATAAGATCTCAAGCTGGGGCAATTTTTGAGCGTTACCGTAACGTAAGTATAAATATTTTGAAGATTTTAAATGTATATTTAGTCCAGAAGAATAAGCTTTGTTTCATTGTCGGTCCAACGTGGGCCTAGTTTTAAGCGATGTTTCATGTTCAGTTCAGATTCTAATGGCAATTATTTTGTTACAGTTGCTACTACAGATATTGAATTGACTTTTCATCAAACGAGTTCTACCACTGCCGGTTTGGCATTTTGTTTTTAATATTGGTAGAAAATCAGGTATCTTTCTTGTAGTTTTACTGGTCTTATTGTAACAAGTATCCTGAATGTAGTTGTTAACGTAATACGCAGCAGCTTAAAGCGTCAAAAGTAAATGCCGTTTTAGTGTTGATGTCACCAGATAAAAGTTTAAAAGTTTTACTTTAAAAGACTTAAAAGCCTAATATTCTTACTTTTTATTTATACTATTTTTATTATATATTTATTTATTTACTAACAAAACGTCAATCACTTTATGTTTATGTAATTTTTGTTTATGTAGTACGTTTAATCATATCGAGGTTGTTGGCATTAAAAGTTATTAAACTAAAGTAACTAGATCAGTAGGGTTAAGCAATATTCAGATGTAAAAAAGGTAGACCCGTTTTTAATGTTGTATTTCACCGTTGGTGGGAAAAAGGTCAATTGTTCTGAATGATTGGGTGTTTAGTTTCAATGTCCTATATATATTTGAGTTTTTACAATTCTTTATAAGTATCAATTGTGTATTTTATTTTTAGACGGTTTTGTAGATTGCTGCTTTTTCTTTAATGTATTATCAAACTTCAAGAGGTACTTGAACTGCCATAATTATAACGCTATTGATTATTTTCATAATACCTCTCAAGAGTGTTTGGTCTTATTTTTGGCATTTTAGAATTCATTCTAATGAGAACATATTTTTCAAGTTCAGGTAAGTATTATTCTGCATTAGTATAAAAATGCTGCCCAAAGATTGGACAAGTACCTAGAAATAGAAAGATTGCGTTTCATTCAAAAGCTAAATTTGCGAATAAAGGAAATAGATTTATAAAGTTTTATGCGTATTGTGGAGCTGGCAACTTTTACGTTCACAGCAAAATGAGGGAACATGATGAGAGTCGATTGATCGCAAAATCTTCTGCTAAAAAAATAAAAAATGTTTTTATCCTGTTGAAAAGCAGCCCTAACAGCATTTTATTTAAAATACCCACCTAGGCATTAAGAGCAAATCTGTTTAGATCAATAATAAATTGTATCTAGAAAGACAAGGCAACTTGTGTCTCATCGAACTTTACAATTACTTTCTATCTATAGCAAAAGTTATCATTTGCTTTCGTTGTTTGCTATAGATAGATATGTGCTATAGTGGTCCTAATTCTTTATGTAGCTTAAGCGAAAATCTTAATAACTCGGGGTGATCCTTTTTTTTATTTAAATCAAAAGTCATCTAAACTGAATTGATTTTCTTATCAGGGATTGTTTGACGCTTGCCTTTTGTTCATTTCTACTTTATTATTATTTTACTCTGGGAAGCACCTCCGACAATTATCTACGAAATGCATCAGTAAATAATCTGACAGAAATTACCTTTCTGAGGGGGGGGTTCGTGAAAGTTTATTAATAGTAACTACTTTGACTACCTCCAGTTTTTGAGCAATAAACAATTTCAATTTACTCAAAGTGCATAATACAATTATGTTTGTTTTGGGTATTGCTTATTAAGCTCCCTGTTTTGAGTTTCCAACCAACAGATTTATTGCAAAAGGTCGTGTTATTCTATTTCTTTTAGAACAGATTTTATACCTGAATAAGTTTATCATAGTTACATAATCAAATCACACTAAATGTTTTTCATATCACCTTTATTGTTATAAAAATATTAGCGTATTAATTATTTTTACAATAACACTTTCCTATCTATTTACTAATAATACAAAATCTCAAATTAATATCTATATAGGTACATCAACAAAATCATTATCGATTTCGGCGCTAAACAAATAGTATAGTTATAATGCCATAATGAGGCTGATAGCGTTCCAACCAAAACGGTGTTCTTGCAATTGAAAAACCTCTCAGTCAATCTGTTCTGAAAAGCGATAGCATGTTTTTTGCTGCCGCTAATTGAATCATAGATTTCTATTAGATCTATCGAGATCCTGATTGTTTTCTCTTTTGATAAGTTTTTACCAACTAGCACTAGCACTATGTAATGTTGAAGCTGTACCTTAAACGTCATTTTTTAATAATTCGAATTAACATGGAACACAACATGCATCTACTCCATCTAGATCTGGTTTCCATAGATTTCCAGGACGAACAAATTTCGTAATTGAATTGTAATTCGTTTTTTTTTAATTGAACTGTGATTAAATCCCGGGGATTCCGTTTGAATTCCCAACAGAATAAAAAGTTTATATTGGAAGCTAGATAAAGCATAATTTTACCACAGTTGAGTAGTTAGAAGTTAGGTTTTTGGAGAAGTGAATTGATTGCTGAATTTCAGTTCAGTGGCCACATCGTTCTCTAGACTTAAACTCAATTAGGCATTTTAGAAGGTTTTTAAAAACATAAGACGTTAGTATTATAATAAACATTTGCCGCTACTTGGTAACACCTGGTTATAAAAGCATTGAAAGTATTTATATAAGCAGATATGAAAGTATATAAGGTTTACTAGAGTTTTATAAGATTACTATAAGCTACATGTATGTAATGAAGTGATATTAATATTCCCATTGTCATTTTATAAAACTTATAGTAACCGTTACCGTAGTATATATTAACAAAATATACGATTTTTAATTACCTCATAATAAAGCTTATATTCGTGGAAAATTTGGTGGTATTCTTAATTACTTTTGATGAGAAATTTAGTAACCAATATTTACTTTATAAACCTATATTACTTTTAGTGCCTTAAACGTTACCGATATGAACCACGTTATGAGTCATGCCTTTTTTAGTATAAAATATGGCTAAATTTGTCAGTGTTTTGTTTCTAAACTTAATTATTTGTTGGATGTTGTAATTTAAATATATTAAGAACTTTAAATACAGCAATACATTTTAATAGCGTTTCAAAACATTTTTCCTCCTTTCTTTTTTGTAAGAGATGAAAGTCACGCCCACGAAAGATGAAAGAGATTTTCCACGCCGAAGACACAATTGTTATTGATAGGAGCTAACGCCTTGGTTTTTCTTTATTAACAAAAGACCGCACAAAAGCTTAAAGAAAAAATGTATAGACATTAAGTCATTTTTACGTACATACAATTTTCAAAGTCGGTTAATTAAGATTTATTATCACTGGATTTTTTAAGGGCTCTAATTTTTAAAAATAACTTCTTTATCTTTGAAGTAAACATTTCTAGCAATAAAGACTTGTCATTAAACTTGTAGGAAATTTCACAAATAAAATAGGTGATGATGTACATATTACATGTCCAGTTCTTTTATTTTATTATAAAATACCAAAACGAAATTTTAGGGTGAAGGTTAAAAAGTGAGACATTGTAATATTACAAATAACTGTCCAAGAGAGAAATATATATGATTGCGAGATGGAACGAGTAATGAAAATTTGAAAACCGTAAAATATTACCAAGTTTTATAAGAGTAACTGCAACATATCAAAACTACCCAAAACTGGCCTGTTTAATTTATTTAAGGGGTTTATAAAAGAAACAAATATTGTCGTTGCCAAGATATATACCGGGTGTCCAAAAAGTGTGGAAACGCTTGAATTTCTCGAGAACGACACATCCGATTACAAAAAGAAAAAACATGTGTTCCTTTATTTTTTGAAACCTATTCAGTCATGATATGCAAACATCACCCCCACCCCCCTGGGGGTGCGGTGGGAGTAAGTTGTGAAAACTTAAATGGGAACACCTATTTTTGTTGCACTTTTACATTCTCCATAAAAAACTGTTCACAAATTGCAAATCTTGCCCCCCCCCCCACCCCCGACATCTCTTGGGGGTGGAAAGAGGGAAAATTGCAGATGTCCGCAGAAAAACGATCTTTTTCTACTTTTTTCCCTCCAAAATTTTTTTTTGCAATTTACACATTGTCCGCCTCCTCCCCCCCAGCCCCCACTCCTTTGGGGGTGGAAATTTTGGAGGAAAAAAAAAGTTAAAAAAAGAACGTTTTTCTGCGCACATGTGCAATTTTCCCTCTTTCCACCCCCAAGAGAGGTCTAGGTTGGGGGGGGGGGATTTTGCAATTTGAGGACAGTTTTTTATGGAGAATGCAAAAGTGCAATAAAAAAATAGGTGTTCCCATTTAAGTTTTCACAATTTAATTCCGCCCCACCCCCCAGGGGCGTGGGGGTGATGTTTGCATATCATGACTGAATAGATTTCGCAAAATAAAGGAACACGTGTTTTTTCTTTTGTAATCGGATGTGTCGTTCTCGAGAAATTCAAGAGTTTCCACATTTTTTGGACACCCGGTACAATAAAGTTATACAAACTTAGTGACCATAAGTTTGCGGTTACTATTATATAATTAAAATGTTTATTAGGCAGTTATAGGAATTACAAGGTCTAACGTTGCTCGATGCTATTGTTAGGTGGACAGAGCATTGTTCGGACAAAATTAATTTTCTTGAAGCGGCTTCTAGTATTAAGGCCTCTTCTGAAATAACTTTTGCGTCATTGTCAGTCTGTCTACAAAATACATCGAACATTTACAAATCTATGTATCTCTGCCTTTAATGCAGTTTTACTGAACCGGTTCACCTTTTGAATGCAGAGCACTATTTCAATTCTTATGTGCTTACATAAACGTATCTCTGAGCAATATTTTTACTATTTTAAATATTCACTTGAATTATGATATGAAATACAGAAAATATTTCTTTATTAAGATTTTAAAATACCAACGATCAAATATTTTTGAAAGGTATTAAAAAAGGAAATGAGTACATTATAGTGCTGGCGCTTCAAGTACCCAATAGAAGTTTAATAGGATAGATAAAGAAAGAACCCTATTGAGATCTATTACGAGACCACTCAGTCTAAAAATAAGATACAAGCTTGACACTTATCGAGTAACAATATGAGCTCAAACTTTCAAAATAACCCATTTTCAAAACAAGATTACTCGAAAACGGTTCGGCTGATTTTAATGATCTGCTTTTATGAGAATATGCAACAGTAGTTCAACGTTAATACATACAATAATTATAAATAACTCCATATATATAATTATGAATTGAATGAATAAAGATTAATAAAAAATTTCACAATATTTATTAAAATGTAACCTGACAATTGCTTCGACAGCTAAGTTGTCATTATCAAAGGTTGGAGCCTACAACCTGACAGAATTGTTGTGTGTTGTTACTTAATTTCGTACACAAATATGAATTTGAAGCCATTTCTAGGCTTGTTTTGACCTAAAACAGACAAGGTGCATGGTAGTGAAGATGTATGCAAGTATTTATAACCTTACCTGCAGGTATATTTTATAAAAAATTTCTTACAAGTTAACGATTTGAGATTTCATTATAATTTTGTTGTTTACTAAGATATAATCTTATGGGCTGAAATATTTCATTGAGTTGTTGTTAAGCAGTTCCTTGAGCACAACTGAGAAATAAAAGTAAATGTTGAGATTGTTTTTTATAGATGATGTTTTGGTTTGAAAATACAAATTTCTGCATTTTACCATGCTAATCTGAAATTATGTAATTTAGTTGTTATTTTATAGTTTGGATATCTAAAAATATGTGAATAATGTTCAATAGGATGTTCAATATAATTAATTTAATTTTTAATTATTAACTTGATTGACTAGTTCTAGCCATCTTATTATTTTGTCTTAGTACAAATATTTTATATCATTAAAAAGAGAATCTTTTTCTCTATCTATCTATAGAATTTGTTCATACAACAATTATTCATAATTATAAACAATTATATGGTTATGTAGTATTTAATTGCAAATTATCTTTTGTTTTCCGCCAAGAATCTCACTAAAACATTGGTTTGTTTTCAAAAAGATATAAAAACAGCGATCGATTTGGTGACAAACTCTCTGTAAATTTAGATCTCTCAAGCAGTGCACGTGTACATTTAAAGGGTATGTTGTGAATTAAAAAATGTAAACAATTCCAAACGTCAAAATGTTAGGTTATATTTTGGTGAAACGTCAAAGTGATTAATAATTTGTTGAAGTTCTTTGAATTTAACTAGTTGATTTTAATAATATTTACTTTTAATTTAAATAATATTCAGTGCTGTGAATTTTTATTAGTGGAATAATTTTTCTTTTTCGTAAAGAAAATTTTTATGGGTTTTGATCAACCTTCGTTGTAAATTGGATTATGGGGAATTTATCAATTTAATTATTGAATGGACTTACCTTATCTCAAGGTAACAGCTGGTCTTACATAATTTTTATGAATATCATTTAATTTGGACATTTATATGAAGAGTTGAATATGAATATAAATTTTTGTATTTCAACCATTTTAGTTATAAACCATATGGAAAAAGGAATATTTCTGTTTTGTTACTACATCAGTTGGTAATTGAAAAGGCACCAAATACATTGCTATTTTTTAAATATTTTAAGGTATTTGATTAGTTTAATTTTAGTGTTTACAATAATTAAAATGATCGAGATATTACTCCTGAAGATAAAAAGCATTAGCTGTCTTAGGATTGATCTTTATTTAATTCAGGGTATCCAAATTTCATTTTTTTAAATTATTTATTTTAATTTTTGTTTGTTTGTTCATTTGTTGGTTAAGACATGTATGGTTTATTATTTTTTTTGTTTTGTGTGTAGTTTAATTATGTTTTATAGATCCATATTTAGTTATTGCCCTATTAAAGGCCTCCGCTCACTTGACCTGACCGTTATTATAGGACCAACACCAGACCGTGGCAGTCACGTATACGACAAGCCGGTTATAGTCAACAGTCACGACATAGGATTGAGAACGTAGGGCAACAGTATTGCAGCCGCAAAATGAGGTTTGCCGGTATTGCGCGTTCTTTAAACATTTTATTGTTATTCGAAAGTTTGTAGCGAGCTCACGTACTTTTTTATTTCCCTTGAAACATGAGTATTTTACCGGTCTAAATAACAATAAAATAAAGTATACTTACTGTAACTGAAAACTCAAAAAAATATCTGCCACAGCTTGAGATTTAAACTCTCTCTTTACAAATTAATTAATCAAGTCGTAGGTATTGGTTCCACAGCTGTATAAATTGTGAAAAGGAGTAGATAAGGGTTCAAACACAAATAAAAACTTAAAAGGGCGCCATCTGGTTCTGAGCTTAGTTAATTACAAATTAACCATTCAAAGATGTTAATTGAATAAGCATTAAAATTTATTAAATTCATTAACCAGAAAATGAATAGAATATTTAGTTAAAACAAAATTTTGTTTACTTAAAATTGTTGAAGAGATGAACTTAAGCATTCATAACCAATATCGTTCCGTTTTTCAGATCATTCAGTTTAGAATTAATAACATTTATTAACAGGAAAATAATAATAACACAACCTTGCATAGATAAAAATAAAACACACCTCGTATATTTATTACAAGTCCAACCTAAATTTATTAGGTTATAATTATACCAAAATTAATCAATAAAAATTCACCTAGAACTTTTCTTTAAATTATGAAAATAACTCAAAAAGATTTGATTAAATCGACCACAAATAATGTTCAAAAGCATTAACACAAATATTAAAATTTATATTGACTGGTCTTTTTCTGGATAAAAATTTATACACAAATATCTAAATGAGATTAGACAAATTAAATCAATTCGACAGTATCAATACAAATGATTTGTAATTACATTAAAGTTTAAAGCTTTTTAACAACCGACGAGAGTTCTATTGATAATAGAATTTAATGAGCAAAAATTTATAATGAACTTCTATTAATTGAGAAACAATAACAAAAATGACTGCAAATTCAAGCAAGAAATTTACCTAAATGAATAACACTAAAAACAATAGTCACAATACCTTTTATTTTTGGTAAGTCACAAACCAAAATCAACGATAAACTGCATAAAATTTGACGACAACGTCACAGCAAATGGAAACTGGAAGATTGGGATTTTTCTTTCATACATTAAAGATGTACGAGATAACCCTCGTAGAAACTGGATATGGCGAATTATAATTTGCAAATTCACCCCAAACGGCAGTAACAAAATGCAACCAAAGAGTTCCATAAAAGATTTGGCTATTAGTTTTGATAACCATTTCATAATTTCATTGTTTTCAATAAAACAATACACATAACCATTAATTCTGAACTGAATTTAGAAGGCACACAGCACGAATTATTATTTAGCCGAAATTTCGATTACAGAGAAAGCGTCTGTAAATATTAACTTATTTCTGTACAATAATTATTTAGACGAGAGTACGGTACTGTAGGCTGTCGTAACTTTGTTACACAGTAATAAGGGAAACTGAATTTCCCACTTTTCTGAAGCACAAACGTCCGCGAAAATATTTAACGGAATAACTAACTTTTGTTAACCACGAATTATTGGTTAATTTCCGAACACTTATTTAAACGATAACTATTACATGTTGATTTTAATTAAATGCACCGACCATCCGAAAGTCGGTAATTGTTCAAACTATATGAAAAACTGAATTTAGAGTTTTCTTTCAAACTCCATTTTACTACAACAAAATGGCATTTTTAACACAAGATCGAACGTACGCTCTCGGCGTGTGATTTTGGAAGACAGGCCTCGTCTCAACATCATCTCGCGCTTATATTAACTCTGCTCAACGTTGCTCCGCGTACAGACATCTGTTTTTAGGCGGCAAGGGTGCTTATTGCCTGCCCTACTATAGGATTCACGACCTTACGTGTAAAAAGCAGTACTCATTCTTCCGCGCTCAAAACACACGTGTGGAATGCTACTGCTATCGAGACGAAAAATTTCTACGCCGCATTGACTTAAAATTTAAAACGCAAATAAACAGACAAAGTAAAGTGTATTTACGAATCGTATACACTCAAAATGTTTACCGAAATATTTCTATAAATGAGATGACTAGCGCTTCTCATGGGTTCGTTTCAAGGCTTTCTTTCTGAAGCAGTTGATATTATAATAAAATGCCAGGCAGCAAAATACGGAAAAACGACATCAATATGACGTTACATTATTTCATTATAGCAAATACGAACCAATCCTTTCTTAAAAGGTGCCTTTTATTTAAGATGTTTATTTGATGACAGGCTAGTTTAAATTAAGCGAGGTCCACAGGACCGAACTTAGGATTTTTAACAAGAATTAATACCAAATTTTATATACTAAATGCCGGTGGAAAATGTACCCGTTACACCCTTCAAGCTTGTTTTTTTTACTTGAATCGCTGTACTTGGGACGACTAAGATCATACAAAAATTGGTATTTTCTAACATTCTCAACTAATTTTTCTTCATTCATATTTAAAAATGTAACACTGAAGTAAAAATGCCTGCACTACACGACAACAATGTGTAAAATAATTACAAACTCTGCACATACGTGTTGCGTTGCCGACACTTACCGGTTTCTCAACGTTACGTGCCCGATGCGAAACGTTTCACCACCTACAAAACATTCTCTCTGGGAATTCTGTGACGGATCGTGCATGCAACGCTCCGGTCCGGTTAGGACACCATACGGTATTGTGAGCGTTACCTAATTTAAGTCTGTACCAAGAATATTTTTCTGCATTTGCTGCTCTGATGTCGGTCCTGTAACGGTCAGGTCTAGTGAGTGGGGATCTTAAAGCGACCCGACTGTTGAGTCTCAGTTGTGGTAAGATTCAAGCTTCACAACAATTATTTTAGCCGGAGCATTTTTCATTTATGGTTAAGGTAGGTGGTTTATATCTTGTATATAATTAGTATGGATCGCAACATTAGTATAGAAAATGATAGAATATTTGTTAAGTTGCAAGAGTAAGAGAGAGTAACCACGCGACACGATGTGCCAAAAAGAAAAGAAGTTCAACGAAAGTAGCAATTACTACGCCGCCACGTATCTGCTACCCGAAAATTGTTCCCCATTTTGGTTGCAGGCACGTAACGAAACCGTAGCAATTACGTGCTTGTGACTATTGGCAAAAACTTAATAGTTCCACTGGTAGTTGCTGGTACGTAGCAATGACTAAAAATGCTGCTTGGGAAGTTTGGGATTTCTTTATTATTGTTAAACAATCCCTTTTTCTAGATATTCTTTGTTTCATTATTTTCCTCTTTTGTTGTTTTTATTAAAAATCTCCATAATTTACATAATTTCTCTTTTTCCAGTTCCAAACAACTTCTAGAACTTTATTTATCATGTGAACATAAGTAAGTACCTATCGAGGTAAGAATAAACCAAAACAGATTATAACAGGCAGTAAGAATATAGAAATAAAAAATGTTACTTCAAACTACTTTATTAATACCCAAAGGCTATAACTTTTTCTCCACCCGCATCCAAAGCGATATAATACTCTTTATCATACGGATAAGCTACAGAATCATAATTCACTACAACGTTATTGTGTAAATGCGGAAAAACCTTCTTTAAGTACATGGCATATTCGAAAGCGTTATTGCATCCGTTCTTTTTGTAAATCTTTTCGAAATTCGAGACGACATCGTCGACTATTTCTCCGGATAAATTACTTTCGACCACTACAGGTTCATCCTGAAACGTGAGGCACGTGTATGCACTTACAATTGTATGAATGGTTTAGTGTTATATCAACGTACAGGGTTATCTTTGCTATTCGCTCTATCTCTGGGATGTTGCCTTCGTACAATAGGAAATTTGTAGAACCTTCTTGTATCTCCTCTATTAACAGTAGTGATAATAATCAAAAGAAACAATGTAGTTTTGGTTATATTCATTAAATTATAGATTCATGAATTAGGTATAAATAAAAGTATGTATAAAACCTGTGGACATTTTTGTTTACGCTACCATTTCTTTGCTAAAACTACAGATGTTGATGAATTGATGTACATTAAGAAATAATACCGTTTTTTGAACTACTTACCAACTCTTTAATAAATTGTCAAAATAATCTTGACAGATGAACAATCAAATAGCAAGTTGCCCTATGAACAAGTATCCATAACCTAAAAAAACAATTTTTGACAAATGAGCTTAAGCAGTGCTATCAACATTAAATAACGAATACTGTTGCGTATGTTAGAAATGTTGGTGGCGCTTTTTAATTTTGCCTCTCAGGTTTCAAAAAAAGTTAATATGCGTTCAACGTACTCGACAGTTTAGTATGTTGGGCAACACAACCGTTGAGTGTAAACGATTTAGTTATCCGTCCACCGTAAAATTTATGCATTGAGTGTTTCTAAAGTCGATTACATGCAACATAACCTCACACAATTTATTGTCGTCGTTTATTATTAAACTGCAATGTAAAATTTTCCACCGAAATGGATAATAAAAGAGTTATGTTTCTACAGAGTTTTTGTTTTATTATTTTCAACAATTAGTTAGTACAAGTACAGCGAGAGAGACCAAAATGATTTTTAAATTCTGATGTCTTTCATTTAATATTCCCTAAAGTCAATTTTTTCTATTATAAAAAAGTTTTCAAATATAACCTCAAATGACACTTTGCATTGTGACAATCCGATCAGTAACGAAAACAAAACTGTTTATAACATACATACGTTTATGTTTACTTATGTTTACACTATTTAGTCTACAATTGAGTACATTAAAGTAGGGATTTGTGTGTAGTACACAATTTATAGCTCGTCGACTTCGTTGATGACTCTTGGGACGCACCAATAAATATAGATGGAGTTGTACAATATAAATTAATAGATATACTAACAAGATATAGTCATACCCAATAAACGTAGGTCGAAGATCAAAAAACATATCAAAGAGTTTGGCACATCTTTTTTATTCTAACCTGCATGCAATACATTCTCTATTCTTTTTTCTAGTCAGCCATGCGTCTGTGATTAATTTCACATATAAAAACTTGAAGTTAATTTCAATTGTTTAATTTCCTAATTGCTTTGAATTTTAAAATATGTCAAATACCATTAAAGTTAAAGGGAAGTTAAGTTAATAGCTGACGTGACGTCGATTTCAAAAATTTCTTTTTTGAGTAAGAGTAAATCCAAAATAAGGAAATGTGGTTTTCTGCATTTAATCTAATGCGACTTATTTTCCAAAATAACAATAAGTTAAGAAGAACAGGCAGTGGATCTGCGCTATAGTAGCTGCTTTGCAACCGACTATCGCGGGTTCGCTTCCCTGCAGTTGCATTACTTTATTTATTTTTTTAGTTTGTATTTCGTTTACGTTTAATAAAACTACATCCTATTTACTCTTTTGTAAATTTAATTAAATGAAATTCGTGTATTTTTTTGAATACGCATCATCCAATCATTCTCGAAAGAAGAGAACTTTCTGTTGATTTTGGATTCTTGAGAGATCAGATCAAGCACATTTTTGTGCTACTGTTGCAATAATTCCACTTCATTGTACGCTATACCGCCAACCTTGTGATGTAAACTTTTTCCTTCAAGTTTTTCCCTCAAAAGTTTATTAAAAAGTTTCAAAATTCCGTTGAGATTTTGAAAGAAAATAATAATTTAAGAAAGGCGAGAAGATGTCCTTAAGATCCATTCAGTACAGTATTCTATAATTAGACAATTGAGTCTTTAGATTTAATACATGCACTTAATAACTAATTAAGTAAGCGTAGAATACAGTATGAGCAAACATTTGTCCTTACCGATAAACCAATTCAGTCACATGTCGAGATTCGCCTTAAAACAAATAAAAAGCGTTCTTATTCAAAGATTTATATTAATTGACTTACTTGACTTTAAAGGTTGGTATATAAGTTTAGTTTTTTTGCCGATAAACGATGTGATCGTTAACAGGATTTTTGATTTATTTTGTTCAATGTTTTAATAAAATCTTTTGGGTTATTGTATGAAGTACAAGAACTATTTGGGATTTTCGTAGCTTAAGGTGTTTAAAAGCATACAAATCATGATTCAAAGCTACTCCATTAGAACTTCACTTGAGGACAGCTACCGCCGACGTTGATTTACAGCTTTATTTGTTAATTTAAGATATGTGTTTTATATATTTTTCAGTTAAGGGATTCGTGTGTAATAACTTTAACATTGTATATTTTGTTCAGAATTTCATAGAGAGTCTTTCTATTAGTTTTAAGAAATTCGATAGTTTTTATCGTTGTTTGGTAAAAAAATTGCTGACGATATACTGCAAGGAAAAACAAGTCAGTTAGCATATTTCTACAGACGTGTAACCACGTCTCGTTAACTTAAATCATAATAAAAAAGAGTAGGTTTATGAGCCTATTGCTTGAAACACTCAAAATCCACAAACGAAATAATGCCCCGCGATTGGGCGCCAATTGAAACGTACGTTTTTCTCCGACAAAATAAACAATAAAAAGCAATAAAAAACAATAAACATTATACTTACTTTAAAAGATGCTCAAGATTACCACGGCTTGAGATTTAGCTCTATCTTACAAATTTTTAATTCAGGTCATAGGTATTGGTTCTGCAGTTGTCTAATTTATAAAGTAATGAATAAAGGTTTCAAAAAACACAAAACATACACAAGAAGGGCGCCATCTGATTATGAAGCTTAATAATGATAATTAAATAGATCGAATAGATTAAATGAGTCTAATAAATCTGTCTGAAATCACTAATCAGAAAATGAAATCAGACCGATAAAAAAATTTAATGCAAAATATTAGTTAATTTCAACAAAGTCAAAAATTTAGTTAAATGAAAATATTAATAGAAACTTTCATAATTATATGGTTCAGTCTTACTGGTTTTAATTAACTTTAAAATCATATTTATTTGAGAAAACACCAGAAAAAATATAAAGATTATAAAAAGATTACAAATTTTAAACTCAAAAACACTAAAATAATAAGTCCCTACCTAAGAGCTCTTTTACTAATGACAGTTTAATGAATAAAAGAATTATATTGAAATACATATAAATGAAAAACAAACTGTAAAATTATTACCAAGATTCAAAGAATTTACATAAATGTTCAACACTCAAAAAATACATAATTTACAATACCTTTAGTTGTCAATAATTCTCAGATCAAACCAACGATAAATTGCACAAATTTGACTCCCGCATACATCAAGCAATCGCCGCAAGTGGAAACTGGAAGGTCCGTAGATTTTTCTTTTCATAAATTAAAGATGCAAGGGAAAAACCCTCGTAGTATTGGTATATGGTGAAGCATTATTTACGAATTCACCCCCCAAAATACACTAACTGAATGCAACCATTAAAGTTCCATAAGATTTGGTTATTGATTTAATTTTAATAACCATCACAAAGGTTCGTTGTTTTCATTAAAACAACCCACATATTCTTTAAATCTGAACTGGATTTAGAAGGTACATAATTCAAATTTATTTATTAATCGAGGTTTCGATCACTGAAGAGAAAGTCTGTAATTATTAATTTATTTCGGTACGGTAATTGTTTAAACGAGAATGCGATACTGTAAACTGTAATAATAGGAAAAGCTAGATTTCCCATGCTTCAAAAACACAAACATCCGGAAAAGTGTTTAACGATATAACTGTGCTTTTTATTAACCACAAATTCTTGATTAATATCCGGACACTTAATTAAACGGTATAATTATTAACTGTAGATTTTTAATATTAACTTTACCGGCATGCGAAACCGGCAATCGATTAAACTGTATGAAAACTAGATTTAGAATTTTCTGTAATTCTAAATAACTAAAGCTAAAACGGTAATTCTGTAATGTCGACCGAAGTCGACTATCTTCTTTGAAAGCTGGATCGAAAGTGTTTTTAACACTTTTTGGACCCCTACTGCTAGCGTGGAAGAACGATGCTTTTTCCCTCGCTCGAGATGTAGATCGGACCAACCAATTAAAAGCCTGTATTCTTTTCTATGATCTAATCAAAACTAACACACGCTTAGTACACGTGGACTCTTTAAGGCAAATTTTATTAGCTTTTTATACGAGATTCTCGCCCTAATGGACCAAACTAAAGATTTTGTACGGGCGCGAAGACGGAGAACAAGCACGCCAACATCTGCCAACTAGACTTGCGGATCATGCGATTTTTTAAGTTAAGACGCAGAGGCCAAGTTGAATTTGTGAACACGTGTAAATGTCACCTTCCAGACAAAGGAAAAGTTTACTTTTTACCAATGCTTTCCCAGAATGCAGACTGGAATATTTATATAAAGCAAGATGACTTAAATACGCCATCGGATTTTATCAAGGTCTTCTAATTTTTAACAACGCAACCGTTTGTACGGGTAAACAAGCAAAGCACTAAAGACATTATTTATTACTCCAACATCCTTTAATTTTATAAAAATTCGAAAACAATCTTTTAAGATATTCTTTGTAAATATGTTTGTACAACAAAACCTTAGCTACAAACATAATATAGATTTGCAGGACCGAACTTTAAATATTTCAGTAAATATACATGCAAAATTACACATATTTGAGGCCGATAGAAAATATACCGTTACATGCTATAAACAAATAAAACTTAAATAATTCAAACAAGATTATAGTTACTATTTATAATTATTATATGTCTGTCAGCATCTGCGTTTTTGATGTATATTCCACAATCTACAGTTTATAACCTACAATGTATGACCTATAGTATACAGTTTTTTACATTGTATATTCTGTATCTTTAGCGCTTAGCGTTCAATCGTTAATTTATATGTAGTCTATAGTCTAGAGTTTATATCTACAACCTATAGCTTATGGTATTTAGTTTCGGTGTATATTGTATGATCTATCTATACCTTTTACTATATAAGAATATTGACTTGGCCGTACTTGAAAACATAACCTGTTTGTGTTACTCGGGCATTATTGAAAAAATCCAAGGCCTACAAACGAAGTCGTCAATATTGATATTGTCACTAATAAATATTAAATCGATAGGAAAATTATTAAAACACTTATTTAAACTGCAGTGACATGGACTTTAGAAACAAGAAAAAAAGCTGATAAAAGTCCTATGAACAAACCAAAAGCATTGTGCGGTGCAAGTTACTCTGGTATTCGATCATGTCCATGGAGATCATGAGGTATGAAAAGCAAAATAAGACTTTGTCGCGCGCTGTGGAAATAAGAAGTTGAATACTAGCACGTACAAGTAAAAAATAAGCTTAGATAGCAACCTATATAAGCCTTGCCAGTAATTAAACCGAGCTTGCCGAGCCAAATGTGCTTTCCGCATAATTACATTAATGTTCTTTTTTCGCGTACCTTATCAGAAAGTGCTTTCTAAATGTCCTGTTTTGAGGGCAGTTAAGGCTTCTTTGCGGGCCTCTTATGTCAAACTTTTTACTGCCCTCTTATGTCAAATACATAACCTCTATACTACTAGATGAAAGCACGATTTATTTATGTTAAGTTGGAGATACTGTAAAAATTGAAATTGTTTTTTAAATTATCATACTTTGACCACTCCTGTGCATTATCCTAAAAAGATTTTAATCAAAAAATGAAATCATTAGTTTTTAACATTAAAAATATAACTCATTCGTAAAACTTTTAGCAACGGAATATGACGAAAAATGTAATCTCAAACATATTTTTACTTAACCTTTAAAAATATAAAAAACATACGTCAAATTTTTCTAGGCTTCTTAGATCATAACTTTGATTTTCATGTCTTCGTCGATAAATTTGTCGTTTGTTTTTTTCTTTTCACAGTGTCATTGTATGTATAAATGGAGGTTGTGACAATTATTAATTAATAAAAAGAAAATTGTAATTTCAATAAATTATACAATGATAGATTAATTACTCATCCTAATTAAAAGTCATATCCTGTTCCTTTTATTTACCAATAATAATAAAAACATTTACTATACGGCCGTGTTGTATGTAGTGTAATGATTATTAGGTTAATTTAGTTAATAAATTACTAAAAACGTCTGGCGTTATTTTCATTTGTATTCATTCCCTCTAACATATGCCTATTTAATTTACTAATAAGTTACGTTACTGTTTAACTTTTGGAATTCTTTTTTAAACTTTCAAACAGGTAGGCGAAAAACTTTTGTATGTCACTCGGACCGAAAAGCATTTGTAGCCCTAAGTTGTCCGCTGCCCTCGCTACGCTACGCTTCGCTCGGGCATCAACCAACTGCGGGCTACAAATGATAATTTTCTTCCTTTGAGACACAAAATACTATTTATTTATTATTATGTTTATTTAGTAATGTATATGTCTTAATATAGTTACATTAATAGCATTAATTTAAATATTATTTAAGTTTTATTCTATTTTTAATTTATTTTGCGTTACAGGTAAGATCGTTACCCAGTAATATAGTTCGTATTGTCACAATGTATAAGTACCTAATCACTAGCCTGGTGAGTATGCAATACTACATAGGAAATCTTTATTTTTTTCTGTCTAATTCTATTAACATTATATTTTTAATTAACATATATAACATTAACAGCAAATGCAAGGGGTATAGTATAAGAGAACAACAAATCAATAAACTACATTATTAGATGTCCAAGTCGGTAAAAGTAAAACACCGAATAGTCAGAAACACAGAATTTCAAGGAAAAGGTTAATAAATAATCCGCACAGACTAAGTAATCATTAATTCGTTGCTATACAAACAAATTTCTCATTAGCTACCTACTTACCAAGTAAAAGTTTGTCTGCACGTATTGTTAAATAGTTTTAATTACATTGCATGTTTTACTAGCAAATACAGTTCATTTTAATTTAAAGTTTGAAGTTTCAAAATCAAACTTTAAGCCTTTGAACAAACAACACGTGGAGGAATACACACAATATATTACTAATAGTCTAGCTCTAGATATTGCACCTTGAAATGGCAATACGTCTTTCGTCTCCCTAGTGTTGAAGTACTTCTCCGACGACGCGACATTCAGATTTCCAACCGTTCGCACGCAAATATTGACACTGTCGCCTTTAACACTTCGTGTAGTGTACACTTGACGTTCTCTCTTCCAGACGAGCTTGATGGGTTTGTTTGTTTGGTGTTAATTTCAAATCAATCGACTTTTAGTAATGAGTGTCTCGAAGTCTATAATATGTAAACTAGTTTAAATTAAAAATCTTGATTAAACTGTTAAACATAATCGTAGCAAATTAAAAAAAGTTAATCTAGATTTGCAATTATTGTAATTAACACACGTAATAACATAAAAATGAAAAAGATACGCAAAAATATCAGTCATTTTTATCGGCAAACTAATGGTAAGTAATAGGGTTGAATTCATTACTATGGCCACATAGTGTCTTCTAAGCTTTGTTTGTTTTTATCGATAAACATAATCCATTCTTTTGTTGTCTTAAATCATTTGGTTTTTTCCATTTATTCTTATTAAATTATTAAATATTGGATAAATTATTAAAAATGTGTTTGGTGATGTTTTTTAAATATAAAATAAAACATGTATTGCATTTTATTTTGTATATACCACCAAATAAAAATACATTAATATTTTACAGTTTTTATTTTAAGGATTTATTTAAATTTACAAATTACTTTTATCGAATTAAACATTTATAAGAATATCATCAATAAATTGAAGAATTCCTATCCAGTCGTTAAAAATTACTATGAAAATGCGTAAAGCATATCCTGCGAAGTGTATTAAATTTCTAATTGCTAGTACTACTAAATCAATCCAATCTTCAGGGTTTGAAGGCAAAAATGACTTCAATCGCTCTATTGTAGTTTTTTGCACTAACCCATCTAAAAAGTATTCTTTTTTAAAACATAACAATAATCATGACAAGATTTCTTTTAATTCTTACCATTAGAGATGCTAACAGAAGCGGCCGTTGCCAAAACGATTAATAAAGCGAGAACGATGATGGTTTTCATTGAATATAAGTCTTCTGACGTCCCCTCCTGTTCCTATTTGTTTTCTGTTCTTTAACGTCTTCTTCTTTTTGTTAAAAATACCAAGTATATATAGTCATGGTTGTATAATAAAAATTAATTCGACATGATTTGTGTCAAAATATAATGTACTATTATGACGTCATTAGTTTCAAAATATTAAATTATTTATCAGTAATATCGTGATTGTGCTATCCATTTATCACCATCAAATAATATTGTGAAGTGCATATTATCGCAAGAAAAATGAAAATTTTATGTTATAAAACGTGATGCATTTTATTTTTTTATCTGCGATAAAAACTGGGTTGTATTTCATCAAATTGTAGGGATTTTATAAATAAAAGTTTTTCTTTAGGATTCCAACTTGATTTTGTATTTTGTATGCAACATATGTACATCTAATAGAATTGAGGGAGATTTAAATAAATCTAAAATCTTCAAGCAGATAAAAAATTCTATTCAATAATTTCACTATAGGGAGTTATCAATAATTTAATAAAATTGTAAAAAATATTAGGTTCTCAATTTTAAAATTAAAATTTTAATTTTGAATTTAAGATTGTATGATGTTAAAAATTCTGAAGATTCTGTTTGATCTGCATTCATCATTTTATCTGCTTCATTAAGAATTTGCTCAAATTCCTTCAATTCAAATTATAATTTTTTTTCAGATTCTGTCTGTTTTCAGAGTTTCAATTACCAGCTTTGAAGGTCTGGATATAAGTTTAGTCATGATTACATAATAATATAGTTTATATTGGAAATTAAAAAATTCCCAAGTAAACTTAAAAACTTTAAAAATTATAATGTTAAATTAGTGTTAGATAGTTCATTCTAAATTCTAAGTATATTCTAATTTGCAAGTGCTTTTCTATATATTTTTAAATTCTAAATTAAGTACAATTACATTACAAGTACAACTGGAGAACTTTAAATTGTACGCTCGTATATGTAGCGGTGTGTATTCAATTGTTTCATATTGGAATGTGAATCAAGATCTTAATTGCAAATTCTAAATATGTCATATGTAATTTAAATTTTAAACATTTATTGTAAAAATGTATCTTCTGAATTTTCTTCTATTCAGTTTTCAATTTCTATATTTAAATTATAATCCGGTATCGCAGTTTCTGAATTTTCTTTAAAAATTCTATATTTTGGAGTTTTTACAAACTTATTGATTACCGAACCTTAAAGTTTAAATTTATAATGTATTACCATATTTAATAAATATTTGTTAAATGTATTTTAAATAATAAATGTTGTTTTAATATAAAGAATATTTATTAAATCTTTATTTTACATCAAATAATTTATATTTAAATCTCTGTATATAAAATTGTAACATATTGCTATAATAGTCCTCGATTTGATGGGATATCCTGGTTAATGATAATTATTGATATTGATAAATGTTAAATTGATTTAAATTGAGAGTAAAAACAAATCATATAGCAATAGACTTCAGTAAAAGCACAGTGATGATATATACAAAATATAAACCACCCACTTTACCATAATAAAAATTCTCCGGCGAATTAACTGTTGTAAAGTTTCTCTTCACAATCTTCACAAAACAGAGACTCACAGGCGAGTCGCTTTAATACGGCACTAAATAAATATAGATCTAGGAAACATAATTAAAGTATACAAAAAAAATATAAATCAAAATTCTCTTTAAATTGAAACGACAAAAATTTATTTAAAAATTAACACAAAACAAACAACAAAATAATTAAAATATTAAAAAGAATAAATTTTGGATACCCTGAATAAATAAAAAATCAAGCCTATGATAGTTTAATGCCTTTTATCCGAGAAGTAATATCTTTGGCATTCTCATAATCTTAATTGTACTAAATTATAATTAAATAAATAACTTTAATTTTTTTTTAAATTAAATCGAAATTTAGTGCCTAACGTATACCAACTGATATAGTAACAACTTAGTAATCCTCTTTTTTTCATATGGTTTAGAACTAAAATGTTTGAAAGACAAAAATTCACCTCTCTTTCAAATAATGTCCAAATAAATGGTATTAGTAAAAATCAGTGGTGTGCGGTGAGAATTTAGGCTAGGGAAGCAACCACGATTTTAATTATAATACACCTAGGTACAGGCGCGGATTAACGGGGAGGGAATAATCCCCCCCCCCAATTTAGAAATAAGTTTACATAGAACAGAAACAAATAATGTTTGTTTAATTATTATTTATTAAAACAATTATTTTTCCAAAGATTTCCCCCTCGAAATACTTCTCTGGATCCGCCCCTGCTAGGTACAATAAAAAACAGTGTTATAATTATTAAGCTTAAAAGTTTTTCAAAGAAGCACTTTTACACTTTATACTTATGGAATTTGTTGACTATCATTCTTTATTTTAAAAAAAAACTACTACTACGTATGAATTTTCCGGTCTTTCTTAGCAAAATACCGGAATTATAAATTACAAAATGATTTGTAATTTCTCTCCAAAACTGTATGCGAAAAATTCCTTATTAATAATTTACAAATTGAACAAAAAATCGTCTCGATTCGGCTGTATCGAAGGTACTCGAACCTTTCACCAAAACAGTTGAATTTGCAGTCGTGACGATAATGCATACAGGCAAACTAAATAGAACTATTTGTCTTTAAAAAAATACAACTTATAAATTAAAATAATAAAATGGGACAAAATACAGTCTCATTCGCAGATTTACATTACTTAAGTAACACTAAATCGAACAAATAACCAAATTATAATAAATAAACATTTGGGAACGAAGCACAATAAAAATTACGACCAAACAATGTTAACCAGCCAAACAGCATCCGTCTATTATAACACCCCGCGCTCGCTGATTCACGCCAAGGTTAATAGAAGAGCATTTGTAATCAGTGCTTATATGAAGTGTATGTATCACATTTGAATCGGTATTACCTTTCCGTGCAAGTTTAATGAGCCTAATTTAAAATAGTACTCTAAATAATTATACTTTTTGCTGTACAGAGTTGATATTGAGCTTTAAGTTGATTAAATATTACAAATTTAAATAAACGATAACCATAATTTTACAAAAGTATTTTTGTTAGCATTGTTTTTATTTTTAATAAATTCTCAAGGCAAGCATTGCTTCCATGGACCGCACGCCACTGGTAAAAATATTAAAATCCCGCTGCTTGCATGAGATATGGTATGTCCCTTTAATGATTGAATTTTATAAATTCCCTTCCAACATCTAAATTATAACGAAGGTTAATACTCCCATTATCCATATACATTTTCTTCTTGTAAATGAATAATATTTCACAAATAAATTCATAACACTGATTATTATTTCAATTAAAAGTAATTATTATTAAAACAAATAATCAAATTCAAAAACGTTCGATGATTATTAAACACTTTGACATTTCAACAAAGTATAACCTAACATTTTGACGTGTGTTTGGTTTACAAAATTATCAACTGACTACAGAACTTTAAAATTTTAAAATTTTGCTCTGCACATGTGCACTGCTGATCTAAAATAACAGAGAGTTTGTCACTAAATTGGTCGCTATTTTAATATCCTTTTCAAAGCAAAAGAAGGCTATGGTTATTTTTTTGGTTACAAACCAAAGAACATTTAGAACTAAATACTACATAACCACATTTTTTTATAACTATTAATTATTGTTTAAACAAATTCAATAAATAGATAGTCAAAAAAGCTCCTTTTCCAATGATATACGACACTTCTATTGGGATAAAAAATAAGGTCACTATAGAAAGTCGACCAAATCATCTTTCCTATACAACTATCAAATAACTAAAATTAACTTAATTACATAAATCTTCCTAGTTACAACTTCCTATCTTCACAAAATCCAACCTTACATCCTAATAAACATTATTTAAATATTTTTAGATAAGCAAAACCATGATAATAACGGCTAAACTAAATTATCTCAGCTTGCTATTGCAAAATGCAGAAATTTGCATTTTATTTCAAAGATATCTACAAAAAACAAACCCAACATTTACAGTTCTTTCAAAATTGTGCCCAAGGAACTGCTTGACATGCAATGAAGCATTTTAGCCACAAGCTATATAATCTAACTACAGAAGAAGATTTAACGATTTTCTATGTCATAAACTGAAACACTCTAAAATACTCACAAACAAAACTAGGCCCCGCGATTGGGCGCCAGTGAAACACTAGTTTTTCTGTCAGACTAAATGACAATAAACTAACTATAAAAACTATAAAATTATATAAAATAATTCATACTTACTGTATCTGAAAACTCAAAATATCTGCCACAGCTTGAGATTTAAACTCTCTCTTACAAATTAATTAGTCAAGTCGTAGGTATTGGTTCCACAGCTGTATAAATTGTGAAAAGGAATAGATAAAGGTTCAAACACAAATAAAAACTTAAAAGGGCGCCATCTGGTTATGAAGCTTAAGTTATTAATTATAAATAACCAATCACAGATGTAAATTGAATAAGCATTAAAAATGATTAAATTCATTAACCAGAAAATGAATAAAATATTTAGTTGAATCAAAAAATTTTGTTAATTTAAAATTTTGAAGTAAAATGAAGCAGAGCATTCATAACTAATATGGTTCCGTTTTCTAGATCCTTAGTTTTGAATTAATAACATTTATTTAATCAGAAAAATGGTAACGACATAACTTTGCATATATATATAAGAAATAAAACATACCTCATACATTTATTACAATTTCAATCTAAGTTCATTAGATTATAACTAAAACAGAATAAATCAATAAAAATTCATCTAGAACTTTTCATTAGATAACGGAAATAAACAAAAAGTTTATTGGATCGAACACAAAAATTGTTCAAACACATTAATTCAAATATTAAAATTTGTATTGACTGGTCTTTTTCTGGACAAAATTTATAAACAAATATCTAAATGAGATTAGACAAATTAAATCAATTCGACAGTATCAATATAAATGATTTGTAATTAAATTAAAGTTTAAAGATTTTTTTTATAACGAAGAGAGCTCTCCCCTAAGAAAAAATTCTTAACTGTGAAATTCTTAATTAACTGAATTATAAACAAATCCTTAAAACTACAGTACCTTGAATATTATCCCTCAAATTTGTGGAATACCATACATATAGTCCAGTAGAAATTGGAAATTCGGCCTTTCATTTGGGGAAATTGTCGTTGAACTCGGCGTTGTATTGAAGTGTTGATTCTCCGTACCAAAAATGCGATAATATTTAGTTATTTTCCTTCGCCCATATGATTTCATGAACAAACGGGGTTTTCACTTGGAAAATAACGATAATGTTTCAGAAACTTAGGTTGTTTTTTAATCACGTGTAGCACCAAATGCGTTTAAATTCTTTAAGCGGGGTTTTAATTTATAAAAGCACTAGAATCGATCGTTAAATTCGAGATCGCTTTATATGGTTTTGCTTTAAAAAAACTGCACTGGTCTTAAACCCAAACGAAGCAAAATAATTGTTGGTTGTTTTTTTAGTTCTTCACTATAGCGTGAAACACATTTATTTACCCGCGTTACAAAATTATAAAAATTCTTCTAACACGAATTAACGAGACGGAAATTCTTTTAAAACTTGCACTCTACACAAAATAGCATTAAAACTGTACTGTACTGTATTTAGGATTATCTTTCAAATCTCATAGCACTTAAGCTAAACGGCATCTTTAACACAATATCGACCGCTTGCAAACATGGTGCAGTGTCGAGTCTCTCGCGTCAAAACCAGCGAAGGCTTTTTATGAACTCGGATCCCGTAGTTACACGTGGATACATCTGTTTTTATGCGGCAAGGGCGCTTTTATTTGGCCTGCTATAGGATTCTCGACTCTAAGTGTAAAAAGTAGCACTTAAAATTGCGCGCCAAACTAGTGTGGAATGCTACAGCATCTGCCTTGTAGACAAGATTCCTACGCTATAAACAGACTTAAAATTTAAAACGCAATTTACGAACAAAGGAAACTTCATTTTCGAATCCTGTATACTCAGAATGTTAACAAAATATTTCTATAAAATTGATGATCAAGTACTTCTCACAGTTTCTTAGCAAGGTCTCTCTCTAAAATAATTGATATTATTTTAAAATGCAATTTAGCAGGATACGAAAAGACAACATCATTATGACGCTACATTCTTTAATTACAGCAAATATGAAACGATCTTTTCTTAAAAGTGCTTTCAGTAGGAATTATTTACATGATGAAATGCTGATTTAAACAAAACGAAGCCCACAGGACCGAACTTAAGATTTTTAATAAGAATAAATGCTAAATTCTGCGTACAAAATGCTGTTGGAAAATGTACCCGTTACAAAACTTGAAACATAATTTCTTTACATTAATATTGCAGGCAAGGTAGCAAATATTTGCATACATCATTGTTGTGTAGTAAGTGAAGGGTTTTGAGAATTTCAGTTTATAAATTAAATATTTATTTTTAACATACAAAAGTTGACATACTTTATAAAATTATTAAATTTGACACACTTGTTTCTTTTTATGTATAGCGTAGGCATAACGACGGCATATTTTGCCGTAGCATATAGCCCCCACCTTGAAACCATATAGGCTTTCAAAATTAAAAATGTTCAAAAGTAAGCCTACAAAGTTTCAAAATTAAAAATGTTCAAAAGTTGAATGTTAATGTTCCGATTCACTTGGTAACACACAAACCTTCACAATGAGACGCTTAATTTCGCTGGAAGTAGTCTTAATAGTAACAGCTTGTATAATATTTCAGTGTCGGCATGTGTCTTTAAGATTCTGCCCAACTGCCACTTCAACGGTGGAAGTCTATCGTCTTTGACTATAACCAAGACGCCAGGTTTTATTAGTTGCTGCCCGTTTTCTTGCCATTTTACACGTTGCTGAAGATGTGAAATGTATTATTTAGACCATCGTGACCAAAAGTGTTGCACGAGTTGTTGAGTTCTCTGGAATCTTGACAAGGAATTTTCCTTGATTCCAAGAAACTGGTGATCTCGTACAGTGGTTAATTGTTATCCGATCAACAGATGTGCAGGAGTGAGAGAGTTTAAATGATTAGGGTCTTCAGAAAGTGGCCTCGAATCTAGGCAAGCTTCTATTTGATATAAAACCGTACAAAACTCTTCGTAAGTTAAATTTGCAGCACCTACTACACGTTTCAGATGGTGCTTTACAGATTTAATGCCATCGAAATTAAGTGCACGTGGAGGAATGAAATTTCACTGAATTCCATCGTTTGACAAGTCTTCAGTAATGGTATCGCTGAATTGTTTAAAGAATTGTCGTATTTCATTATTAGCGCCCACAAATGTAAAGCTGCTGTCTGAAAATATTTCAGAGCATTTACCACACCTAGCCATGAAACGTTGTAAAATGGTTAAAAAATATTCAGTAGTAGTGTCAGTGACAACTTCAAGATGAACTGCCTTACTAGAAAAACAAATAAAAAGTGAAATATGTGCTTTAGTAGTTATATAATGGCAAAGCTGTTTATTATTAGAGATGCTTTTCTTAAATCTGAACATGTAGAAGAATAGTTAGCTATTTTGTCAAACGTAAAAATTCGAGAGTTTTTCTTTCATTTATGTAAGAAGGCAAATAATTTTCGTGCAGTGTAAGCCAAGAAGGGCCGTGAAACCAAACATCAGAATTCAATAAAGTTAAAGAAGGACTTATGCCTTGTAATAATAGGTCATCTGAATTGTCGGAAGTGCTAATATATTCCCAAGCATCTGTTTTGAATAACGTTAGGATCTGTGATATTCTGTTTTCCACAGACGTTTTCAACAAATGAGAACTATTAATCCAAGAAATGACAATCGTTGAGTCAGTCCAGTACGTAGTTTGTTCAAAGATAGTAGTAAAGGAGGAAATCACTTTATCAGTAACTTTAGCAAGCAGAAGAACAACATATAGTTCAAGTCTTGGAACTGAAGTAGATGTGTAATTAGCAAAGGAGTCTGTGCAATGCACGTATGTAGATGCACCATAAGCAGATTGTGATGCATCGTAGAAGGCATGTAACTGAACATAAATTGGGTTGACATATAAAATATGTCTAAGTATTTTTAGGTTATTAATTTGTAGCAATTCAGAAAAATAATTATTCCAAAGTGTGTGCAAGTTGGCAGGAACCAATTCGTCCAAGAAAGCTTCAACTTTTTAGTTTTAATAGCAATAGGAGAAAGGAGACCCAAAGGGTCGTAAATCTGAGCAGGAGAAGAAAGAATTTGCCGCTTAGTAATCTTAGAGTATTGTTTAGTGATGTTTATAGAATATTGTATGCAATCAGCCAATGCAACAGCCTTGGTAGTGTAAGGTCTGGCGTGCCGGACTTTCACCCAAGCGGCCCGCGATCGACTCCCGGTGCCGGCAGATCTGGTTAAGGTTTTCTGCAGTTTCCCTTAGCTGTGACACAAATGTGGGATTTGCGCTGTTCCATCTGTAAGTCGGCTGCAGCCGCACATTGGGCCTACATAATAATAATAATAATCGCCCCCTCCCTCCCGCACAAGCTTATAGCTTCTGGGGCCTTGGTTTAGGCTATGGGTTGTAGTAGTTATTATTATTATTATTATTATTATTATTATTATTATTATCATTAGAAGGGTTCCAAAGTAAACCTAATGTTTTATTATTTTCTTCATGGCCAATCTGTAAAAATTCAGAGTATTGTCTTGTCGTTTGATGTCCAATTTCGTAAAGGAAAGCCATATTTAAGCAAAAGATCATAAATCTCTGTCTTAATGTCCTTTAGTTCATCAAGTGTGTTACAACCGGTAAGTAAGTCATTTACATAAAAATCATGAAGAATGATTGATGCAAGTTTTCCTTCTAGGTTAAGAAAGCTAAGAGGAATTGCAGTAACAAACCGACTCTCAGCATTTTGAGAAACATTTTGTTTGCAATGATTTTCACAAAAAATTTCTTCTTCAGAGAAGAATTTAGTTTTGTGATGTTCTTCAGGTTCACAGATTCTCGTTATTTGTGTTCCTACGTTAAATTCAGTGGAAAGATAGCATTGATGTACGCGTCGGTTTTGTGAGTTGATATAAATGGGTCCAGAAAAAATCCAACCAAGTTTGGTTTTCTGTAATGTAGGAAGATCTGTTCCGAGTTTAATTTGGCCAATACTCAATAAATCCCAAAAGGTATCAGCACCTATGAGCAGATCTATTGGAGCAGGTCGTTCAAAGTTTGGATCAGCATGCAATATCTTTTTTGGAATGTGAATGAAGTATGGAAGAATCAAAATACACGTAGGGCAGATTTCCTGTGATGTCAGGTAGAACTGAACAAGATATTGTTCTCTGAAAGTTGTTTATTGCAGATTTAAACGTAACAGTAACAAGTGAATTAATATTCTGATTGGCATGATTTATGCCAGATATAGTAATACCGATATTTTGTTTAGGTAATTGTAAAATATTACAAAACCGTTCAGATATGAAATTTGACTGACTGCCATTGTCAAGTAAGACTCTACAGTTGTGTGATTTGCCAAATTTATCAAAAATTCTTACTACAGCTGTGGAAAGTAAAATCTGAGGTTTTACAGAAAAATCATCTGAAGAGTTAGCATGGTAGGATAACGAACTATTGCATGTATCGTCTTTATCAGAAGTTTGTTTGGCAGAGGAAATTTCAGAACCTCCAGCAGAGGCAGAATGTTGAGTATTTGAAATGGTATCAGTGTTGCTTTGAAAATGCAATAATGTGTGGTGAATTTTACCACATTTCCTACATCTTGCAGATTTGCAGTATTTTGTACGATGGTTTTTTCAGAGGCAATTGATGCATAGGCGCAAGCGTCTAGCAGTATTTAGTCTGTCAAAGGAGTGAGTTTAGTAAAATCAGGACAATTATATATAGTGTGTTCTGTGTTGCACAAAATACATGTATTTTTATTAGAAAAAGTAAAGAATGATGTAGACGTTTTGTTTCCTTGATAAGATTTTAAAGAACCTCGTTGTTGTTGTTGTTGTTGTTGTGGTGTAACATCGGTGCCGTTAAACATGGACTCTGAAATACGGCATCGATCATTCAAAAAGTCCAGTAAATCGTCTATTGTTGGCAATTAACCTCAATTGTTTCGTGTTTCCCAAGCACGTCTTGTAATGTTATCAAATTTAGTAGTAGTTAGATATATAATTAGATCGTCCCAGTGATCAGTAGGACATCCTAATACGTTTAAAGAGCGTAGATGTTTTTGCGTTCCATCTAAAAGTTGTCTAAGACATTCATGAGATTCTTTTGTAAGTACTGTCAAAGTAAAAAGAGCTCTTATATGATTATTTACAAGTAATGGTTTGTTTTCAAAGCATTCTGTAAGAAGCGTTCAAGCAATATTATAATTAATGTCACACACTGGTAAAGATTTAATTTATAGCCCCTTTATTTTCAAATAGTGGCGACAACGATTGATCTCGCCGCTGGAGCAAAAGCACCAGAACGATGTTGATGACATTGAATATTACCAGATTTGACATTTCGTCTTACAATAAATCATAGGTTTAATAATAATCATACACAAAAATATTTACAATTTAACTATAATTTGATAATGGAGAGTGTGTTCTGAAGACACGACCATATTAATGTCGTATATATTTCCGTAATTGTAATTTCTGAACAACTTTTTATTGAATTTTCGCGACACCATGAATATAGTAATTTTTTTCTTTATTAAAGTTTGTGTCAGGTTTGCTCCACGATGTCGCTACTATATGAAATAGAGGGGCTATAATTTAATTTAGAGTCACTCTACTTATAAAGGTAAGTACTCACCAAGGTCCATTAACTTTTATAGGTTACCTCAGTAGATCAGTTAGTTGACCCCTCTTTGAGACGGAAGGGCAGAAGCAAATACGTCAGAGCACTACCTAGGACACAGTATATATAACAATCAGTAGAATCACTTGCATGCTACACCATTCATTTTATTAATCCACCTTCGAATATCACGCCCATAAACGAAGTAGTGGACCGACGTTTATCGGCCGGCATCGCCGGTAAATAAAACGCAGATTCAATAAAATGTCTCGAACAAATATATAAACAAAAACTCTTGTTATATAATAGTATAGTAAGATATGAAGTAGAATTATGTGTAGTGAAGCATTTGATTGAAGTTGTTTTACTTATAGAATCTAATAAATAAAACGATAATCAATTTAGATATTGAAAACATTTATTAAACTAAGTTAGAAGAGTTGTTTCTTGTTACGTCGTTAATTACCAACTAAAGTTACATTATTCTTTCAAGCCATTAACCATATTCTTGCGCTGCAATAGTCATTTCATTTTATTTAGAAATAATTACGAACAAATGCATAGCTGTATACAATTTGAATACCTGTTGAACAAACAAAGGGAGAATCTATGTCACCGAAATCACATACGTACAAAATAGGGGAGACGAAATCAATTTACACTATAATAATAATAATTAGGCGGAAAAGTGATCGAATCACAATATATCGAATACAAAATATCGAACACTTTTGATCGAAAAACAAAATATCGAAAAGAAAAAATATCGAAAAACAAAATATCGAAAGTGAAAAATATTAAAAAGCAAAATATCGAAAGTGAAAAATATCGAAAAATAAAATATCGAAAATAAATAATATCGAAAGAAAAATTATCGATAAAAAAATGTAAAAATTACTAAATATCAAAAAACATAGCAAACAATTGTGTTTAATTTCAACATCGTAATCAAAGTTATTACAAATTAAGTGATACGTTATTTAAATATGTCTTAAAAAATCGTCATTTTCTTGAAAATCATCTTCAAATTTTGATACGACAACTCTTAATCGTTTGGTCTTGTCTTTGTATTTTTTTCTAGCTGGTTCCTCAAACCCTCTATTTAATTGATTAATTTTTAATTCTGTCATGCTTTGCTCCCTTAAAATCCCCTCTATAAATTTCCAAACTGAAGGTTTTTTGGCATTGAACTGGTTTTGCAAAGTCCGATGCCAAGCCTCGATTGCGTTGTTTGTATTTGGATATCCTTCTATAATGCTTTCGTAAAAGTTCCAGATTCCATGGTCGTAGAGTGGTGCCCGTTTTGGCGTCTTTCTTCCAATCCATGTGTTTTCGAAGTATGCTATTATCGGTTGCGCATCTTCCGGAATATCGTCTTTACCGCAAATTAAATCAAATGTCTTGTTTACATATCGCACCGGCACAAAAGCAATAGCTATAAGAGTCTTTACGAACATTTGAAAAACGATGTCTCCGTCGTACCGATCTTGAAGCTTTAATTTTTGTATTTGCTTTCGAACGCACTGTCGAAAATGAAAATAGCATCCTTTATTCCTTGCTTTTGGAAACAATAGTGAACTGGCTTTGATTGCCGCTATTTCAAAATCTGTAATTATTAGTGTAACTTTCGGGAATTCTAAGAATTCTCTTATTTTTTCAAACAATTTCATATAAATATGTTCGCTTTTTCTTGTAAGAAGAACATACACCAGAGGATAAAACTTTTTTTCTACAATGCCATGGATGCTATATAATTGATAAAAAAGACTGGGCACGGTTTGAAAAGTACCATCCATTTGCCATATCGTACAGTTCGATAGCAGTTCAAGGATTTTTCGGGTACCAAACATTACAACTCGCTCTTCATCTTTCGAATCATATAAGATAAATTGTTCTCCTCTATCCGTTATTTGGTACTGCGGAGGAAATGTCAACTCTTGAAGACAAAGGGGAACTGAATAACCAGCATTTTCCTTTTCGCGATTATGTCGAATCGAGCGACTAAGGCTACTTACAGATGGTAAATGCATACTAGCTGCATCACTCAACGACGTCACTGCGCCAGATATGATCGCTCTCGGAGAATCTTTTCCTGTCGTCGCATCCATCTTTATGCGGTTTACACATTGTAGAGCTTCAAGTTTAGAAGGGTCCCCTTCATGGTTGTGATTTTCTTTTAAGGACAAAACATTATCCTTGTTGCAAACTGCACGGGCTTTGCAGTGTTTCAGTTTCCAAAATTCGCACTTCCAATAAACTGCATTTGCTGAAGTTTTATCTTTTGTATAAAAAAAACCATTACAAAAGAGTTTTTTCTTATTTTTTTGACTTGAGACGTATTCAAAATCCATTTTTTCTGTCACAATATATATATATATATATATATATATATATATATATATATATATTTTTTTTTGGTTTGTCAATTGTCATAGAAATATATTTTTAATAATGTAGCATGATGGAAATAACATAGGTAAGATTGAAACTTAACGAATGTGTTAATAAAGTAGTAGAATTTTTCCTTTGATTATTAAGTTGCGTACCGTGGTGAACGCGGATACAGAAGTTTAAAGATGGAAATAAAGAGACAAAAACTGCTACAAGAGGTGCTAGATTAATAATTTCGATATCTTGTAATTTCGATATTTTGTTGGTCGATATTTTGCAGTTTCGAAATTTTGTTAGTCGATATATTGTATTTTCGATATTTTGTTAGATGATATCTTATATTTTCGATAATTTGTTAATCGATATTTTGTAGTTTCGATATTTTTTCTTTTCGATATTTTGTTTTTCGATCAAAAGTGTTCGATATTTTGTATTCGATATATTGTGATTCGATCACTTTTCCGCCACCCATAATTAATAATAATAATAAAATTTATTTTCATTCATATTAAATTAAAGACACAATGACAAACGAAATGCTAAAAAGTACAATCCTAACGCACGCTTTGACTTTTTTTAACAGTTGTGAGTACCAAAAGACGCTGTAGTTCACACCTGTTGATAAGGCGTTGACCTAGATTCTTTATTGTTGAACTCTTTTAATAATAAAACAGCATAAAAAATTTTATTATGTAGGATTTCTTAATCGCTTACTTGTTCTATTACGTGTTAGTAATTCAATTTTAAGCAATTGGTAAATATATACAAAAGTGAATTCTTAAATACGGCATTGTTTTTACGAGCGTATTTATTAAAAAATAATAGTATGTAGGAAAAAATAACCTGAAATCGGAAACCTGAAAAAACTAATTGTAGTTCTTTCCGAGGTATTTTTACAGCCTTTGGCGGCACAACAACTAACACTATGCATTGTTTACTGGCACTAATACTGCACGCCGGCTCTGGTAATTTCGATATGTTCTGTTGCGTGTTTGAAACAGAACTGCTGTCTGCATACTGCCGACTCGCGCCAGCATGTAGTGTGGTGGATAGAAATTATTTGCGACAATCACATTACTGTATGTTATATATACTGTGCCTAGGACTACCCATCGACCTATTTGTTCTCACTTGCACTCATGTTGTGTTTATGCAGCGTCCAAGTCTAGAACAGCATTTTCTGAAAATGACAACATTTTACGAAAAAACTTAAAATTGCTGTAAATGTTGACTGGTTAGAGATTAATTTGCATATGTATATACATTATAAAAGGGAATTCAAGTATCTACAACTTCTTTAAAATGAATTTGTTTCTCTGATGAATATTTTAGACGATATGAACGAATGTTTGATGAAAAAAGTGAGGTAAAATGATTTTTTTCGAAAATTTCAACTTTTTCCGAACGTGTAGCTCGAAAACGGTTGATAATTCGAAAAAAACCTATAGAATAACAGTTTAAGATAATTTTATGTAGTTTCATTTATTATCAGAAAATTTTCCCCTGCGACGTACCATTTTCGAGATATAAGCGAAAACCCAAAAACTAGGACCTTTCCCCCCCTCACCCCCGGCGCACCACCTAGACGTCAGGACTTTTGGTATGTTCATACCATAAGCACCCTGAACAAGTTTCTGAAGGAATTGCTTAGGTACCTGCTCACGCACTCTACACCTCCTTCCTTGACTGGACTACTAAGATATTTTTAACTTCAAGCTGTCGACTGATAAGTTTTTTGTAAATCCTCGACCACCTATTCCACTAAAGTCTTCGCAAATGTATGGCATACATTCAGGCAATAACATTTTTGTGTTACATAAATTTATAGAATAAGTAAGAGATAGCTATTCTGGAATGTGGAGACAATGCATAATTAGACACAAGACCCCATATTACTAGTGAATTACAACTTGTACCTATCGAGATCAATCATGCAAAACTAAAAGATCTTCAAGCCCTTTGAGAAGTATTAATGAATCATTGAGGGAATCGAGAACACCGTGGTTTCTATGATATTCTGGACACTAATGAAGACCCAGGTGATATTGTCAAGGACGACAACAGCAGTGCTTATACATATTTTTTCTTTCATGCTAAAGATATGAATCTTTTGTTTAAAAAAGTATATACTTTAATTTTTTTTAATCTGTCAGACCGATATATTCTAAAATGTATCTTATGTTTAATTAAAAAAATAACAAATCTGTTTTGAAAATTTTCGTCACAACCACAGATTTTTGGATTGTGTAAGAATGTTTCATAAACTGCACATAGTTCCAAATAATAAAAATTCTGGCCTTACATTAGTTTTTGGTTCTCCTAAGCTTTATAGTTTTTTTTGACAAATGCTGTGTTTGACAACAACCCTTCAATTGCAATTTATATTTCTTAAAAACTTGAAGAGAAATACATAAAAAATCTTCGATTTACTAAATATCATATTATTTGTCAAAGGCCGATCTTTTCACCTCCTTGTAACTTTATTTGGCAGTTAATTGTTATGGATACAATTTATTTATTCTATGGATACAATTGTAGAAACAGTTGTAACCGTAGCAAGTAACTTCCACATAAATTTATGAGGAAGTGAAAAAACCTGTCCTATTATTAAATAATTTTGTCAAACTTCGTATTTTTAAATTGGCATTAGTGCAAATGGATCCAACAAATCAGCGTCAATTCCCGCGTTGGCCGAACTCTTATGGCGAGTTGTATAAATGTGGTTTAACTTTAAACTTGACTCAGTTGCTGCAGTAACGATTGTCAGAACAATCGTTGTCTAGGATCTTGATCCTAGTTTAAAGTTAAGCTGTGTTTATACAACCCGCCCTTATAAATAATATAGAGTGACTCTAATTCACTTGTGTCAGCAGCGGCACCTTGCGGAGATAAGTGCAAATAATGAAACTTCTGCACACTAGTAAGCTTAGTGTTTTCATGAATGATAGAGTTAAAACTATCAAGAAAAAATAGCCATTGATCAAAAGACCCATCAAACGTAGGCAAATTCTGTGCCGGTAGTTTAATATTGTTTAAATTTAAGGTGTCAATTGCTTGTGAAACGTCAACGTTCCCCGAATTGCTCTGATTACTATTACCATTTACGCAGACATCATGAGAATTCAAAAATTGTTTAACTGTAGAAATAATATTGTAATAATCATCCTCAATTTTTTGCCTTTCAATGGCGTGTACCGTGTCATAATTGTTTCATAATCAGGGCCATCAGTTTCAATAAGCAAATTGAATTTGGTTAAATGTCTTTAAAAGTTCTTCGGCATTTAACAAACGTTTTCCCAAATCTACAACATCAATACAATCAGTATCTTTAATATGGTTAAAATGATTAATAAAACGCGTAAGAGAACTTTTAGCACACTTACGTTTAACTTTGTTAGGGTCAAACATTGTAAAATAACGTTAATATCAGTTAAACAATGTACAGGAATAATATTCAAAATACTTAAGTGGTAGTTATATTCAAATAAGAAATAAATGTTTGAACAAATAGCAAATATATGCGTAATTGTGGTGTAAGCTGCAAAGTTAAATGCACAAAAAGTCAAAAAAGTAGGTACACAAAATGTCAAAAGGTACAAAATGTCAAAATCAAAATGTGCACCAAATTTTGGTCAAAAAGGCGTAAAATAGACTAGAATTATTTCTACTTTCATTTCTTAATATACAAATAAAATTTTCAAGCTTAATTTGTAAAAAAAGTAGATGCGCGCTAGGGGTCCGCGCATCATTTCTCATGAGCACTCAACGTGTTAATTTGGCCTCTACTTTATTTTAATTTGCATAAATAGGTAACGATACCACATTGGTAGCTAAACAATGAAGATTTACGAAGATTGTAACAAAAATCAACATTGAAATTTATCCTTTTTTCTGCCTAGTGTGTTTTAGAGGGTATATTTATTAAAGTAAAACCTTTTCTTTGGCTTCATTAAAAAAATATTTTAATTAAATTTTTTCTCTTAGAGGTTATGCAAACCCAACTAACATTTTTTTGAATGAGGATGCATACTTCCTATTGCTCGTCAAATATCATGACAATATGTGTTAACTGGTTCTATGATATTAGAAAATTAATATTTAAAAGTATATATTTGATAAACAGTTCATATACAAATAAAACTTAACATACATATAATTTTGCATGATTAGAAATATTCTCTAAATGTTTCGTTTTAAGTAAACAATTTACATTTATATATTAATATTTTATAAATATTTAACGTACATCTTCTATAAAATATTTCTAATTTTGGATATATTATAGATTATATAAATATCACAGAGCTCATCAATATTTAACGTTACAATTAAAATCTGTATGTGTTGCATGTTTTCAAGCGTGAAAACCCTTTAAAACAATTATTTTCATTTTGTAAAACGTTTTTAAATTGTTTATTGTGAAAATATAATAATTATATTTTTAAACTTGAGGCTGATAAGCGGCAATGTTGGTTCCCTAGTCGAAGACATTATTAGTCCGATGGAATTACATGACGCTTTAAAATCAAACGTCTTTTAAATAAAAAAGTTGTTATTTCTATGTTTCACAAATATTGAGAATTAAATATTCCATACATACATGATCATATAGATGTATCATATAGACATGGAATATTTTAAATTTTATATTCTAAAAAAATACATAGAAAATGATAAATTATAATTTTAGATTGCCCAATAAATTTTAACATTATTCTAATTTTTACGTGCTTATTATATATTATAAGTGTCGCTAATTATTACACGTACATTATACAAATGATAGATTATGCAACTATACGTAGATTCCATTCTAAAATACTAAATTGCTATTTTCAGTATTGTACTTTAAGCTCAAAGGTTTCTTTCAAATACGTATTAAAAATTTTAAGTAAAAATGTTTAAATATAATTGTAACCAATTATTGTAAAAATGTTACTTTTTAATTTTTTTTATGCAGCCATTAATAAATACTAACACTTAAATTTTTCTATTTAAATTCTTCTTTTCTATACTAACGTTCAAAGCTTTTACATAAATAATGGGTCATTTCTGACCCCAGATTCGTTTTTACCATACCACAAAAGATGCGGTATGGTACCTCACCTTTCAACTACAAAACATTTTTTCCTGGGCCTGTGTAATCATCGTACATCTTTGCATTTAACTAATTTTTTTAATAATAATTACATTTAATGTAATTATGTCAGTGCTGTGAATTTATTTGTGAAATAATATTTAATTACAAGAAGAATATTTTATTTGGATAATGAAACTTTTAACCTTCGTTATAATTTGAATGTTGGAAGAGAATTTAAAAAATCATTAAATGGACTTACCATATTTAAAACAAGCAGTTGGATTTTAATTTTATTTTTTAGTACTATTTATTTGGATATTATTTGATAGAGAGGTAGGTGGTTGTTCTTCCACCATTTTACTATTTAAACCTTATGGACAACAGAACAGAAACTGTTGGTGCCAAATATTGGTTTGATTTAAAAATTTAAGGTATTTATTTAATTTTAAATAAATATTTAGTAATTAATATTATGATGATGCCAGAAATATTACTCCTCGGATAAAGGCGAGAAAATTATACTATTTTAGAATTGGTTTTTCACTTGTTCATGGTATCCAAAATTATTTTTTTTTATATTTTAATTTTGATATTGTTTGTTGTTTGTGTTCATTTGTAAATAAATTTTTTGTCATTTCAATTTAAAGAAAATTTGATTTATATTGTGTACATTACTTGTGTTTCCTAGATCTATATTTATTTAGTATCCTATTCAGGCGAACCACCTGAAGGTCCCAGTGTGGTGGAGTTTTTGAAGTTTTACCACATGTGTAATTAGCCAGAGCAGAATTTTTTTATGGTAGAGGTAGGTGGTTTATATTTTGTATCTATCATCACTGTGCGACTATCGAAGTCTGTTGCTGTATAATTTGTTTGTACTTTCATATAAATCAATTTATTTTTATCAATATCAATCATAATAACTTGTTGCCCGAACCCGACCCGGGACCATCCTAATCATATACAGTAATAACAATCATAGCAATATATAAGAATTAAAATGTTGATAATTCTTTTAATATTAAAAAATTTCAAAACAGTACAAACACCAAAGAGAAAATTTAAAATATTTAAAGCCTTTTCCAAGAAATGTTTACTAGACGAGAACTTTTATGACATTTTAATATTTTGAACATGACTTCCATAAGGATTTCATTCTCTCTTCATCATATCTGTCCACGCAATAATAACAATAAACTGACAATATCATTGCCAAGATCTCTTCAGTACTGAAAACATAAATTCGTCACAAGTCATAAATTTCTTAATAAAATTCTATAGCGCTAATCGATTTTTAAGTTTGTTCAAACTGTATACTTCCGATTTTATAATTTATTATAGCTAAATGTTATTTATGCATTCCAAGTTAACGAACTTTATTACGTATTCCAATTTGACGAAATCAAAAATTTAATTTTTTTAAACAAAAGCAAATTAAAAAAATTACTGAAAAATAAAGTATAAGGTAGAAATAAAAAATGTATATTCTTAGAAAATGTCCTTTTTAGTAAAAAGTAATGCAGCATATTTTCGTTTTTTTGCTACGATCGTCGAATGTGCGTGTTTTAAATTTAGAATAAAAATTTCAGTAGGTCTTAAAATATTTTTTCTCTACACCCGTGCCAAATTACCGTTACTATTATAAAACTCCAGGCGTCGGTGACACTTTAAAACAAATCTTTTTTATAACAGAAATAAATGCAAAAGAACGATTACGTTTATTTATTATGCAGGAAACTAGCAAGGCCTTGTTATTTATTTATTTGTAATGTTACTTTTAACAGTGTGTACTAAAATACTTTAGTTATTACGACGAAATTATTGTACACCTTTGCGAGTTTTCCAGTTTAGTAAGCAACTACAAGCTTTAAAATTAAAATTGAGCTTAATGATAATGAAAAAAACAAAGCAAGCATGATGAAACACGTGGGCTGTATAAGAAATACGACTTGTTTTGGCATTTAACAAAATAAATACGTACAATTAAAAAAAATACATACTTGTAGTCTGATTAAACCACTTTTATGAATAAATATTACTTTACGTTAAAAATGTTATAAAGTTTGAATATAACATCAAAAGTGTAACTGAAAAAATTCTATACAAAATAGAGCAAACTTTAATTTATACTGAATGAAATTTTTTAAAAGCAGTCTTTTAGTAATTTACTAATCACAATTAATAAATTATTAAAACAATTTTTTATAGAACATGTCTTGTAGTAACCTCTGTTGTTGTGTTCGGTTACTACTTGGTGATGCTCAGAAACATGGTATATCTTATCTGGGCAAATTATTAATCACTTCTGTTCTTCTTGATTAAGAATATTTGTTTGATTTGAGCTAGATTTATAATTGTTTGTGCTTACGGATTTGAAAGGTTACAACTAATATTTAAGTCAAATTAGCCTTACACTATCGGGATGTATGTCTACTCTCTGGCAAATATTTGCTATTGCATTTTCTTGTTAATTGTGAAAGTAATCTTCCCAAAAGTACTATTCCTACGATTTTATACATTAAACATAGGATTGGTTATTAATCTAAATTAATCATTTTGTTGGAAGATGGTTTTCCTTTTAATCATATTGTGGTGTATGCCCTGCAATTTGGAATAAGACAATTTTGTAATTAACTATCAAGCGCCTTGTTCAAGTAGACGCACGGAATTCCCAAATATATATTTTACTTTATCACAAGAACAATTATAATATTTAGTCCGTAAGTTTATATAGAGATCCAAACCTTTTGTTTTATAAAATTTAAGTTTGGTTTCAATTTTTAATAAAATAAGTTTTTAGTATGTTTTTCTTTTTTTGTTGATAATTCCCTTTTAATTAAATGAAACATAACGGATACAGTTTGTTTATTTTAACAGGACGGGGTTCTATTTTAAAAAATCGATTTTGCAATCAAATGTAAAAATGATTTTTACTACTAAAAAGAACGCTTCTATCGAGTTAATCAAGAAAGAATTATAAAGCTACTGACTAAATTATAACCTCACCTTATTAGGTAAATATTGGATTTCGTAATTGATTTTATAATGGATTAATTGAATTTTAATTTAAGATAATAATTTCAATTATTAAGCAAGCTTGTAATTTACTTTAGAAAGGTTGGTGTTAGCTAATTATATAAAGAACTTCCAACAATATACAGGTAAGTAAGCTAGTTGACTATGCTTTGTCCATCGATAAAGGATCCCGCATTAAGAAAGCCTAAAACTTCTTTTTGTATTGATTTCTGGCAGCTCTAAATACGGAATATGATATCCAAAACAGTATTCAATCCATATAACAACTGGAACTCACCTTTTGTGGTAAATACATCTATTTACAAAACTTTTCTTCACATATACATATATTTATGTACAGGTATTTTATACTTTATAATTTTTTGAATTTTATACTTTATCAAGTTTGTTTTTACAAAATTCTTGTTTGTAAACCCTCGTTTACAGATTCTTGTCAACTTCTTTTATATTTTATAAAAATGTAATCTTATATGCATAAATGGTAAAAAAACCTTAGCAAGGCTCGGTGCATTTCCATATATTTCAGTTGGATTAAAACTACAGATAATATTGCTTCTAAAAGCAACATGTTGGCGTCTTTGTAAATGTTAAAGTCCAGTTCAAGGCATTCCCACGGTTGCTAATTGCGTCTCGTAGTGAAAATATGGACAAAATTAAATTTATAAATATTTAGAAATCATATCGGCTTTTCTTTCAAGGGAATGAGCTGTCTGAAAACGCTTTAAATTTATTAGTTTCTGTACATGCTATTTGAACAGATTCTTCTGTGCAGACGTATAAAAAAGCATCTTGGAGTTAATTAATTTATACGAAAAGTGTGCTCGAAATACAGCAGCTACAGCGAGATACACATATGAATTACAATTTTCCGATCGACGTATTCCTAATCACACACCGGTGAAGAACGGCAATCTTGTGCATTAAGTTTAAGCATATCATGGAAGTCGATTTAGTATACTCAAACAAACTGCATAATAATATTTCGGTCAGCCAGCAACTTCAAGTATTAGTGTCCATCTTCTCCTGCATGTATCTGAGAAACACGATGACTCAATCAAATTTAGATATCTTAATCTTTTTTTTAGTTGTTCTACGAACAAGCAGATCGTACGAATTAATGGAGTATGTTACAATAGATACAGCGAAGCCATTGCGTGCACATATTGAAGATACGTCTATAAAAAAGTACAGTAGAATGGTTCAAAATACACATTTACACTCGCATCTTTAAGGCTATTCTAAATTTTTAGATTATGTGCTCCAGGTGTCATGGTTAACGCAAAAAAAGGTAACAAGGTCTGAAGCTCGACAAATTGTACCTTGAAAAAGGCTGAGACACGTGAAGAGAACATTTGTATTGCCATAGCTGTCATCTGAGAGTGATAGCCAGTACCGCAAGAGCAAAAATGAAGCCTGTCACCAACAAGGTCATCGAGAAATTATAGGAAAGTAAAGTATTGACAATGAATACTGTTTTTAATTTGAACAATCGAAAGTGAGTAATAGGCGAGTAAAAAAGTAATAATAAATCAAAAAGTCAAAAGGATAGGAAAAACACAATGAGCAACAGTTCTGTAAACAATACGAGAATGAGCAGAAATTAAAAGACAGTTTGGGTTGATACCACGGCAACGAACATCGGCTAGAGAAATGAAGCATGCACGTTCATGCTCGACCGTAGAGACCACTTGATAAAGCGGGTTATTAAGGCAGTTTGTAGGTACTTGTCGCATAGAGCGTTCCAGCAATCTTCAAGAAATTTCGAGGTGCGTGGACAGCTTTTGATAAAAATAATTTTAAGGCAGGAGTGACCAGAAAGAAGGTTACAGCGGCAGTTCAAGACGATGTCTACCATGTGATCTAGCTTGATTTGGAATTCTACTTTGAAATTGATAGTCTTCAGTGTTACATAATCTACTTATTTTTAATTTCCCATGATACCAATCGCTTCTTTAAATAAAGCGCATTACATATTTTTCTTTCTGATAATGGAGGATTTTACAAAGTTGCTAGAGCGTTACATCATCTTGGGGACGGTGTACCTAGTTACGACATTTGAATATCTGCACGTGACGCAGTGTATAATGCACAGTGAACCGCTACACTATTGCATCTATTGAAAATACTAATGTTTGCCGATGAGTTGGCACTGGGAGGTTGGCACTCTTCTGCGACAAATTGTTCGATACAATATTGATGCAAGCGTGAGAGCAGGAGCTCTAAAAAAAGTTAAAAGGTAAGTATTGGTATTTGGGAGAGGCCACCGTTGCTTGTTTACAGAAAGCTTTTCAGCTTTTTTAAAAAGGTATCAGCTGGAATGAAATAGTAAAGACTACATTTCGCAGCGAATACTTTTTAGAAGTTGACATGAATATCCTGGTAATGTACATTGCTTAATGGAGAGCTGCCTTTCTATTCTAAGCATTTTCTGTTGAATATCTCGGAAACAGTTAGACATGGCGGGTAACTCGTTCAGACATCTTTATTCTACGTTTTGATGACACATCGAAATATATCGACGAAGATTTAGAATTTGCGAAACACGTGATGATAATGTAATGGTTTAGAACATATTAAAATTACATTAAAAATACTAAAGAAGCAAAAATCTTTTTTTTAATTTTTAAAAAATTAAAAGAGATTGGTGATAAATTTTGTCAAGAATATAATTAATAATTGGACATCCAGTTTTCATAGGCTACTTCGTCATACTAACTTCGACTTTCATGCCAGATGTAAGAATATTTCACACTAACCAGACCATGTGGAAAATACCTATTTGTATCCCTTCTGCCTAATCAGCTGACTTTTCGTTTGATTGGTTGAAAATAAACATTTGATTAATTGACTCAATATTTTATTTACGCGAAATATTTGCATATATAAATTTGGACGAACGTTTTAGAAAGCCAAGATGACGTCACAAAGATTAATACACATTGATAAGCACTTGAATTGTCATAATTAATTAGTCGACGTATCGTCTCGCGACGAGAGAACGTAATGTAAGCGTTTAAAAAAATAATTGTTATTACAAGTTGAAAAATTCTTCTTGAAAATAAAAAATAAAAACACGAAAAGAATAATTAAATCTTAATTATCTATGACATCGTTACATCAATAAAAAGAGTTACTAACTTGGAGATACCTAAATATTTATCTATAAAAACCATTTTTTGCAAAATGTTAAATGTTTTTCAACTTAAACGCGACACCAAAAAAAGAACCTTCCACATTTTCCAGATGTCTGTTCTTTCAATCTTATCTAGCCCACTTTCCTTCGTACCCTTCTACACAGTCAAGCATTTTTATATTTTCCTACATTTTTAATTTCCATTTTTTTGCTTGACTATCAAAAATCTAATATTGGATTTTTTTTCTAACTCTGCATATTCTATTACATATTGCATATAACTTCACAAATACCCAAAGACTGCCACTAACGGCATTTAAATTATAATATTGATTGAAGTTTAGATAATTCAACAGCAACTGCCATTAGGGCAATGTATTCCACCCCCATAAGATGTTTTTGATAACATGCGGACGATACTGATTAGGTGTGAAATATATAACTCAGCATCTTCATGTCCATCAAAACTGAAGTGCCACAGTGAACGCTTTTAAGCATTACTGTTTATATTTAATTATGTCTAGTACCTACGCGTGTATTTGACAAACATTGTTGCAAACACAATTTTTGTGCCAACAATGCAATTAATGTCATCTTCTTAACGGTGTTTCATTAACGGGATAAATTTATGTCTCTTACAAAAGCCGCATAAGTTCTAAATTTATTAATACATGTACTCCAACGTGAAGTAGTTACGTTCAAGATTAAATCCCTAAGGCATGTTACTTAACAGTAGGAAAAGCATTTCCCTGGGAGCGTAACCTCAGCGGTTTCCTTTGCATAAACCGCGACCGGAAGGTGGCTTTGCAAGCGTTAAACCTCCACAAAAGACAATTGTAATTAGTCATACACATAAATAGGAGATGAAGTTTAGGAGACGGGAAAATCCTATATAGGGGTTATTTATAAGTGTTTATTTTGACAAAGACTGTTCTATTTAAATAAAAATATTTTCTTCCATCCATCACTCTAATTTTAATAATTTATTATTCGACAATTATTCGATTCGATAATTTATCTTTCCTCTTATATTCGATAAAAACTGTTTTATACTCCATGAATTTTTTACTGAATTGAAATTAAAATAGATATTTCGGTTGTCGGCTTTGCGCGTGAAGTATTGTTTTGTATCCATCTCATTCCAATGTGTAGTTTTCCGTGTTTCTAGCGTCACGTAGCATATAATGAGGTGATGCAGAAGAAACTTCCTAAGTAGGCCAGGAAAAAGTTACTTACGAGATTGCTAAATTTGGAACATTAAATTAAAAATAATAAAATTGTTTTATTAAAGTTTATCATATACTTTAAATTACGAATAATTGTCGTTAAATAGTATATTTTTTTGTAATTAACTTGATAGCTTTAATCAACAGTGAATTTTGGAAATACTTTTCAACTTCCTTTTATATCAATTCTTATATGATTTTAAAATACTTTTTAATAGATTTAAATAATGCAATAGTGATATAAAATGTTACGTGAGTTCTTAACTAACTCAAGATTACGTAAAATAAGTTGGGCACCAATTAAGTAACTTGAAATAACTGAAATAAAATATTATAAAACACTCATATCAGGGCGATGTGGATTCTCGTGGTTAAAAAAATAAATACAAATTGGAATTGAAAGGACTAATAAATTGAAATCTTAATAATAAAGTTTAATTATAATGTAAATGTTTAATTCACTTTTTTCCACTTCACAATGACCGCCTTCTTCTTAGTAGTAGGTTCCAAATAACAAAAAGGAAATAACTTTCCTACCTTCTTATATAGAGTTGGTCCTTCCCTTTTATTATAGTTGTCACAATCTTCTTCACCAATATCCTTCCCAAAACCATTGGCAGAGTATGTCACTTTATGTACTATCCCAATGCTGGTTTCCATTTCCGGTATAATTGCCTTTGTATTTAACCATATGGACTTCCCCTATATTACCATCCACACACTTTCCACAAAGTAATAATAATCTTGAAAAATCACTTTTGTTTTAATTATATTTGCGGGTAAAATTTCCCTTATTTGTAGAAATTGCTTTTTGTTTTATTTGCTTTATTTAAAATAAAACACCAATTGATGCTTTAAGGAAGATTGATTGACTTACTAAATTCAGTAAGTATTTATAATTGCAGACCGTACTTTTACAATAATATACACTTTTAACACAGTGTCTCTTTATACTGTTTCCGTCGACAAACTTTTACATTTTTACTATATTGTTTTTAACGACTGTACACTTTCGTCGTATTTTAATGACATGTTATTTACATTGGTTCTCGCTCGCTGTTTATATCTGATCTACTCATTCAGAGTTTCTAACAGGACTAACTTTTATAAATTTAACAAAGACCGTTCTCTTTAGTCGTATATCAGGAACTAACTTAAATGACTGTCTATGCAAGACTGACTATTTACAATACTTTACCTTAAATACTTCTATTTACATCATCACGTTACTCAATTTTACGTCACCTTACCGCCTAATAAAATGACTATACACTTATATATAATACATAACAGCAGATTAACATTGTTTGTAAAAGTGACACATATCTATTATAGTTTATTACACAACACTTTATAAATATTAATGATTTATTTATATTAACAAAACCCTTTAGGGAATCTCATTACCCGTCAATATGAGTCATTTAAAATTAATCATAAAGGTATTTCATAATAATAACTTCCGCACAACTAGATGTTCGGTATTCTTAAGAACTTGATGACAAACTGTTTAATAACAAATAAAGAAACATGGATTATTTAACCTTAGCGAAAAGTACACATTGACTTTATAATCAATGACACACAAATAATTTATTTTTTAAAACTATAAAAAAACACTGACACATTTGAAATACAGAAAATATAAGAATATTCTAAAATATTATGTCTTTTTATATCTTAATTTATATTATTTTATATTTTAATCTTAAAAAATCCCAGATAATCACTTTATTGCAAATGGCGAAATTGCTTAGATGGTACTATGAGCCGATAATAAACGATTAAAATGTTTTGTTCTTTAAAATATTGTTTTGTTATAAGAGATATTACATGTTTATTTAATTTTTTTAGATATAGAATGTTGTATTTCTTATTTTCTCAGAAGCTCTTTTAACTTTTTCATTTGTCAATGTTATAATTTATCAACAAACTTCAAAAACGGTTTTTTCGAAGACTGATTTGTGTGTGCGTGTGTGTGTTGCTGCTTCTTGTTAACATTATGAAACAAGCCAAATAGATTTTGAGATATTTCATCTTTCATCTCTCCAGCCCTTATAGAACGCGAGAATGGGGCTCGGACACACATACAAATCAACTTTAGTAGTATTGGATTGCTGTAAATAATTGTAACTATGGCAACAGAGCTTCAGAACAAAAATAGTTGTACTACCAAACTCAGCATTTCATTCATTGTTTTTTGCATCATAGTAGTAAGACTTTTGAAGGTGAATACGATTGATTTTTTTAAATAAGGCCGCCCATCTCCCCTCCGAGCAACTCTTCAGAGACTAGCACTGACCAGTTGCTCGAGCCTTTCCCTTACGCCCATCCTACGAAGCCTTGAAGACTTATTTGTGGAAAAGTTTGATTTATAACTAATTTTTGACGGAAAGCTAGGAGAACATTTAACATGTGGTAGATCGCATACAAGTGGATTAAAATTAACAAGGATCAGTTCCCTGCAGCTATCAAAAGGTAATCAAAGCCGTCTAGGAACTAAGATCCCAGTCCAAACCCATCCACCTTCATGCAACCCACTCACAATATAATACTATATAAACATAGTCTAGAACACACGTTATGTATTTAATTTCAGAAACCGAAGTAAGTTCTTTAAACGGAAATTTATTTAAGACGTTGGGGATGTAATAACTAGACTGAGCCATACCGTAATGATTTTTTATACGAGGAGTTAAATACAATCTTGTTTGAGGTCTATTATGATAACCATGTTGGGAATGAATTAAATAATTTCTATCACAATAAAATTGTAGAATAACTATTGAGTTTCTAAGTTTAAAGAACGGTAGTACATCTACTGTACTATAGAAATTATTCATAATTAGATTAAATGATTCGGGATTTTTAACATCAATTACGATAGACTTCAAAATGATATTTTGGACCCTCAATAAACTATCAAAGTGGTAGTTGAATGTGAATCCATAACATGTTATTGCATACCTTATAACACTTTCAGCAAGAGACTGATAAATTCTTTTTTTTATGTATACTGGGAAGATAAATCTAAGGTGAGAGACTTGCCGACACAACACGCAGTCGTTTTGTAACGTCCTCAATATGCGATTTCCATTTCATATTTGAATCTAATTAGTTTATTAGTTTAGAAAAAGGCCCAAGTTGAGCGCCAATAATACTATATGAGGCGGAGGGGTTAAAAGTAAAAGACTTATGTTGCCGACAAATTATTATTCGGATTGGCTGATATGACCATACAAATAGGCTATATAGCAACAAACTTCTGTAAAAGCACAGTTATGATATATACCAAAATATAAACCACCTACTTTTAACATAAAAGAAAATGCTCCGGCTAAAATAATTGTTTTAAGCTTAAATCTTACCACAATTGAGACTCGGCAGGCGGGTCTCTTTAATATAGGGCACTAAATACTTATGGATCTAAGAAACATAATTAACGTACACAAAAAATATTTTAGAAAATTCTTTAAAATTGAAATGATTAAGATAAGAGAAGTCCCTTCAATAAATTAATTTATAAATTCCCTTCCATTATCCAATTTAAAACAAAGGTTGACATTCTCATAAACTAAAAAAAGTCTTCACGAAAAAGGAAATTATTTTATTTATAAAATTTACAGCACTCTGAATATTGATTCAATTAAAAGTAATTATTATTAAAACACAGTCAAATTTAAAGAACTCCAACAATTATTAATCACTTTGACATTTCATCAAAGTATAACCTAACATTTTGACGTTTGGGATTGTTTACATTTTTCAAATCACAACATCACCTTTAAATTTTAAAATTTTGCTCTAGACACTGCTTGAAATGTTGAAATTAACAGAGAGTCACCAAAACGGCTTCCGTTTTTATATCCTTTTGAAAACAAAATACTGCTATGGTGATTTTTCTAGTTAGATACAAATGCCAAATTGGAACTAAATACTACATAACCACATATTTGTTTATAACTATTAACTATTGTTTAAACAAATTCATAATTTAAATTAAATAGATAGCTTTAAAAATTTCTCTTTCAATGATACCCTACACTTGTATTGGCATAACAAAATAATTTTACTAGAACTTGTCGACTAAATCATCTTTCAAATGAAATTATTAAATAACTAAATTTAACTTAATTACTTTAATTTGCCTAGTTACATCTTCCTATCTTTATAAAATACATCCTTATTTAACATTATTTTGATATTCTTAAGATATCCAACCTTGAAATAACAACTAAATTACATTATTTTAGATTGCTATGGCAAAACCACATAAATTTGTATTTTATTTTAAAGATATTTTCTATAAGAAATAATTCCTACATTTACATTTATGTCAAAATTGTGCCCAAGTAACTGCTTGACAACAATTCAATGAAATACTTTAGCTACAAGCTTACTACAAAAAGAGTTTTTAACGAATTCACCAAATCAACATATTTTTTTAAAGATAACATGCAAGGTAAGGTAGCAAACATTTGCATACATCATCCCATCCATGTACCTTGTCTGTTTTAGGTCATACATGCCTTGACAAGCTTCAAATTCATATACAAAAATAAGTAACGGTACTTCAACGTTAGCTGAACAATGACAATTTATCAAGATAGTAAGAAAAATCAACTATAAACTTTATCCTTTTACTGCCCACTGTGTGTTCCTAAGTGCATATTTATTAAATTAAAATATTTTCCTTGGCTTTATATAAAAAAATATTTAAATATTTTCCCCTTGAGGTTATGCAACTCATCAAACATGTTTGTAATTGGGGTAGCCTAATTGCCAATGCAAGTGATAATATAATGACAAACGGTAACCAGAAAAGTTTTATTCTTTCCAAAAATAAATCTATATCTTAGTGCTTCTAGCATATCTTTTTTAGTGTGTAGTATTTTTCTTTCAATTAGAGAAAATTCTTCTATGGATTTCTTATCGATAATTTTCCAATAATTTAATCTAAGGATTTATAGAAAACAATAGATCTTTGTAGGCTCTATAGACATATTTTTGGTTATGAATATCGCTTGTATATGATAAATTGATACCTAACTCATGAAATATGTTAGAAGCATATTTTACATTTCCAATGTTTACAACAATTCATAGAAAATTAAATAAAAAAAATATTTCAAATCGTGCTTGAGTAGTATTTTAGTGATTTCATTTGCTTTTTCTTACATTCTAATAACTATAATGGCAATAAGCCATTTAAAACAATATGCTATCTTTTGTAAATTGAACTATTGATAAAATAAAGCTAATAAAGTCATGTAAACATAGAATTAAATTTTACTATTTTACATTAATACACAACTACATCTACACGTAAAAACAAAACTGTTAGTTATTCTATTATGAAATTTATTATAATTCTATAACCTTTAACTTTTAGTTACTAAATGCAAACTTCCGTTATTACTGTTACTATAAATAGCAGCATAACAATCGTGATTTAATAATTAATAATACTTCAAGTCGATAATTATATAGGTCATGACAAAAATAATGTTGCTAGCGTGAAACGTTGAAACTGTACTTGATATTAAAAAAAGTTCTGAAGAGATAACTTGTATTTTTTGTTATTTTGTAATTTCTTCAATTTTGTTAACATAAATTGCGAATAAATTTAAACAGATAATCTGGTTTACCTCTTTTTCTCAAATGGTAACCATTCGTAGAAGAGTTATTTTGAAAATTTTTTTAGTTTATTAAAAGTGAAATCTGTAATTATTTAATTACAAACTATCAAGTTTTAATACTTGATTTAATACTAATTAAAATTTTATTTTAAAATGTATTTTTTTTCTTTATTAATTATAAATTTTTGTTTGGAAACTTAAAACATTGATAAATTATTTCTTTACTACAGAATTTTGTTCTGATATTTCCAACTATTTTTAAATAAAAAATTTATTTAATTAAAAATTTTAAATTTCTACAACATGACGAAATTCTTGTTTTAATTTATTTTAGGTATCAGAAACTTTATTTTAAATTAATAGTAATTTACAAAACATTATACGCTACTTACTGAGGCACGGTTTCATTTCAGAATCCTGTCTTTTATATAATTTTGTTTTCTAGTCCACAATAAACTTTTTATAAAATCTGAAATTAAAATTTGTGAAAAACAAATTCCCGACCAAAATGTGTGAAATTTCACAGAACTTTTAATTTTATTTATTACTTTTTTGGTGTTCTGTATAAAAACATTAAATTTAGTTTCAGGAACCTTAAAGTTTAAAATGAACAAAACGTCCGTTCGCATATTTGTGAAAAAATGTTTGTTTTTAATGAAATTTTGGATAACTTTTGTTAGTAGATTTTCCGAGGAAAAAAATGCCTGAGATTTTTTTGTGATGTTTTCCGTTTATTTTGGTATCGCAGGTGGCTTTGCATTTGAAGGAGGGAATGGTTTGGTCACAAGTAAAGCATAATGTGGTCTATCTTTGAGGAAAATTTGGTTCAAATTCGATAAAAAATAAAAAAGATATGACAAAAGATATAACTCTACAACTTTTTAATTCTACAACTCTCATTTTGTGACTATTATTTATAATAATAATGACTTTATTATTTATAAATAAAAATGTAGAATTTCAGTTAAATAATTTTAAACTCGAAAGTTGCATCTATATTTTAATAAAATTTTAAATTATTATTTATTCAAATACCATTAGTAAATTCAAAAAGCGCAGTAAAATATCTGAAATTCTCTTTCTTTTAGTTTGTTCTATGATATTGTTGTTTATTATTTGAATAAAAAGATACAATGTTTATTTTACTTAATTCTAATTAATATTTCAAAATTGTAAATACAATCTCAAAAGTAAAAAAAGTTTATTTTTTGGAAAATAATTTTTAAGTTTTGTTTGAATCAAACAAACTCGTTCTAATACACTACATAAAAATAAAATTTGGAATTATAATTTATTCAGATGATATCAGTAAACTAAAAATGTCCATTACAGTTTTTCAAGTTTCTCTTTAATTCATATTACTAGTGTGAATGTCAGTTTTTGTTTTATAATCGCTAATTTTATTTTATTATGTCATGTGTATGTGTGTCAGTTTATTTCAATAAAAACATAAATGTTGATTTTCATAGTTTTAAAATGAACGTTTAACAAATTAATTATTATTAATAAGGAGTATTCGTTACTTTTTCATAGTATAGTAGAAAGTCGTAGTATTTTGATTAATTTAATTATGTTTGCAATTAAAGTACATTGAATAAGATTTAAAATCTAACTTCAGATAGTATTCTGTATTATTTTACAAAATTTATTGTTTATTATTGAATTTTGCAATTTTCGATTATTTCTAAATTTTTCTAAATTGAAATATAACTTCAATCAGAAATTTGAACAACAATCTGTGAAACTTCTGGTTTCAATAAGATACTAAAGACACATTTTATTTTAAAATATTTAATAAAGTGTCTTTTTCGGATTAAAAACCTAGAATTTCATCCTGGAAGTTCTTATGAAATTATGAGCAAAATATCAAAACTACATTTTAACAGTAAAATTTAAACTTTTATTTTGGAATTGAATATTTAATTATTCAATAAACTATTTTTAAAGGCGATTTTGAATATCCTATCTACTTTGAATATACTCCTTCATTTTATTTCTTAAATTATAACATTTTAAAATTTAGAAACTTAGATGAATAAAAATCTTTTTGCTTTTTGTGGTACTGCAGATGGTTTGTCTTATTTTACAATAAAATACGTACATAAATATTTAAAAAATGTAATGATTTGTATCAAAGTCTCTTAAACATCATATTTTACTCAACAATTTTCTTCCAGAATTTTAAATGTAAAAATTATATCCACTCTGTGGCTCGGTGTGTCTGACGCCTCGACACCGAAAGGTATATGAGGTTAAAGATTATATATATATATATATATATATATATATATATATATATATATAAAACAAAGGGATAATAATGGGAATTCGCGCAATAGATTTATAAGACAAAGTTAGTTGCAGCCGTATACACGTGTTTCGCACTTATTAGCGCTCATCAGTACAGCATAGCAGATAGAAGAAATAAAATTTAAGCAACAAACTAGAAACAATGTATAACACAAGGTTTCACAGATAGTAGCCAACCACACATTTGTAGTTTCGGCTCGAAGATATTGAGTTTTCAATACAACAACAAACGTGACTACGGAGGTAGCTATAGCCACTACCGTGAGACAACCTAATCCCAAACCATATCAATATGAATAGAAAGATTAATGCGAGTATATAAACATATAACAAAGGGATAATAATGGGAATTCGCGCAATAGATTTATAAGACAAAGTTAGTAGTGACGTTTGTTGTTGTATTGAAAACTCAATATCTTCGAGCCGAAACTACAAATGTGAGGTTGGCTACTATCTGTGAAACCTTGTGTTATACATTGTTTCTAGTTTGTTGCTAAATTTTATTTCTTCTAGCTGCTATGCCGTACTGATGAGCACTAATAAGTGCGAAACACGTGTATACGGCTGCAACTAACTTTGTCTTATAAATCTATTGCGCGAATTCCGATTATTATCCCTTTGTTTTATATATATATATATATATATATATATATATATATATATATATATATATATATATATATATATATATATATATATTTAAATTATGTTTTTAAAAATCTCAAGTTCTATAATACATTTCAATTTTTATTTTAAAATAATTAACAGTGTCTCGAAATAACGATACAATTTAACCCTGACTTTCCCAAGCATTTTCAATGTCAAGATATTTAATTTTACCATTAGGGTATTTTACAAAAAAAGTTATTTGTTTTATCATCAGACAATCAAACACATTTTTCAAAACAAATTTAAACTTTAATACAAAAAATAAGTTTTACGTGAATTTTGATTTTTATTTTAAAGATGTCATAATTCTCAAAAAAAAACTTTTATATTTAAATTTACAATTTTAAGTTTTTTTTATTGATCTTTAGTCAAAAGAACTTGAGATTGCTGTTTTCGTTCTTTTGTGCTTAAAAAATCTTTACTTACATTAGAAAAACAAGAAATACATCCTAATTTGTTTGTTTTGGTCCAGCGCCGAACAATTAATTAAAATCTTTTAAAAAACTACTTGTCAAAAATTCTGTTTGAAGTGTGTTAATGAAATCTTTTAAAAAGGTTTCTGTCAGCTCATAAGCTATTTTTCAAACATAGTATAAGCCGGCACAAGGAAAAACAAAAAAAATTCTTCTATAATTTCCACTATGTAAATAAATTTTTCTTCTTATTTCTTTCTGGGCTTAAAATGACAAAAAGGTAACAACGGACAGAAAGTTATATCAGAAGTGAGAAAAATCGTTTAGTAGTAAAGCATATTTATATATTCCACGGCGCTTTTGACCTACTTATGTGCAAACATTCAAGCTCATGATAATAATATAAGTGTACCATATCGCGGAAGGCTTGGCGAAAATGAAAAGAGGGGTTAGAGAAATTCCAATCTTTTTTTTTATTTCTGGGGGGGGGGGTGAATCGATCGATTGGTGATACCGGTGTTCTCGCACACAAAATGTGCAGATGACTTTTTCTCCTTCTCTGTCTGCCGTTTTCTCTCCTTTTTACAGGTTTTCCTTTTGACTGTAAATATATGTATGAATTTTGTTCGCTCTTTCTTTTTTTTCTTCTGTACGTGTGCGTCTGTGTCCTATATCACGTTTCGGACGATTCTATTTTATATGGACATGTCAGGGATGTGGCACACTGATTCTTTTCCTTTTTATATATAGATAGTCTACAATTTTTATTTTTATTGGAAAATATGTATTATGGTCCTAAATTATGTTTCTGAACGAATAACCCATATATTTTTAGAAGTTTCATAAAAAATAACCTAGAAAGTTTTTTCTTTTCGTAAGGTGATTTTAAATGTGTAACGTGCAAACACGCGTTGGTTTACAACTTTATCTTTCAATTCGCTAAATGACTTTTTAAGTGAAAGACTGCAAAGTTTATGGTTGTTATTAAATATTGGGTAATGTTATTAAATATTGACTTTTTTTTTAGTATTTCCTAATCAAAAGCTGCTTCACCTTTGAATGTACAAGGAATTTACATCTTTGATGTAAAGCATTTGTTATTTTTTATAATCTGGAATAAAAAATATTCTCTTGTCCTAATTAAGCTTTTTTAGGTTTGGAAGAAATATATACTCTAAACCAACTGAGCTATCGGGGCCAACACACACAGGAGGATGGCGGGTTCCCCAGATGGCCATACAAATAGTACTACATATATTTGCTTTATCAAGTTGATGGACCGGCATTTTGTCGGCAACACATTTAACCATCAAAGCGGATCTAAATTCTAAATAATTCTATAAGGAAGTTAATTATGGTTTTAAAGTAAATATTCAATATTCATTAATTTTTTACATTAAATCATATTATTAATACATATTCGCATAGAACGTATTTACTAGCACCTACCAAAATGGCGTGTAGTGGCGAAGAAGATACTATGAATTTCAGGGTGGAATTGGGTACGGAACAACATTTCATAGGGAACAAGTGATACACACGAGAATGCTTTGTCAGTTGCCTAGCAACTTAGTATGGAATTCATAGTGGAGCAGTATTTTGTAGAGAAAAATCAAAAGTACAAAATATCAGAATACCTCTAAACGGATTATTTCATCACCATTACCAGTATACCAAAAAATTAAAATTAATTAAGTAACTGTGATTTTAGAAAGAAATACAGACAGAGCAACATTTTGTTAGAAAAATAACATGGTAGACACAATAGTAACTTTTAGTAAATGGTCTAAGGATTTCAAAGATTTTATAACGGATACATTTGTTGAAGAGGAACATTTAGAGATTTTATAGAGAATCTCCCTTCCTACCTTTCTAGGCCAGGTATCAAAAATACCAAAGAACGTTGAGATTGCAATTTTCCTAACAAGATTTTGACGATGGTAGCAATTAGCAAGAAATCTAATTGCTCTAGAGTGAGATAACAAGTATTTTTTTTCAATTTGCGATAGTATGGCTAAACTACTGACAGTGAAAACACCTAAGATCGTTTACATTTTTTCAATTCTCACAATAAAATTCTATAATTTGTTGCCTCATTAGACTGTTAGTATTAATTAACCGTATTCTCTTTTTCTTTGCAGGTAAGGATGCTGATAAAATGACCTGGCTGTTTTTTATTGATTTGAATACAAGTACCACAGCTACTACATTACGCTTACCATTTTTCACAAGTAAGATTCGTAAGACGAGATTTTAGAATTTGTACTGCATATATGCATAATTCAAAATAGATAAACTATGAAGTTATAACTGGGTACACAATTACAGTGCAGCTATAGTTACCAGCCATTGAAAGATAATATTTCATGAACTTTAACACTTTTTGTGGGTTCACAGTAAAAATAGCTAATGCTTTTTAAAGTTGATAACCAATGATTGAACAGCACAGTCTAATGCCGTATATATAGTGACTTTTTCAAAGACATTGATGACAATAATCAAAACTACGAGTATAGCGGTGGTAAGACAATTTTATTAAGAGTGCGATACTGATATACAACGCCATCATTAACTGAAATAACGATTGCGATTAGTCAACGACAATGGTGAAGTCGTTAGCAATGATAAATATTCTAGTTTATATATTAAGATTTTCATTATTAACGATTACGATGACTACAGTAATGGTGAAGAGATTTCTCAAGATGACTACGATGATATATCTTGATGACGACCACTATTAAAATAATAATGATGAGGTTAAGACTGTAAATTAAATAATTACTTATAATTATAATTACTACAAGGTGTACTGGAGATGCAACTAGGACTATGACTTCCATTACCGTTCCATCAACATCAATGTGACCTTCAATGACAACGGCTGCAACTACTAAGGTTAGGATGTTGTTAAAGACGACAATTCTCATTATATCGTCAGTAAAATTGTATACGACCGTAGTAGCTGAGTCATAGTTGTAGTCATTAGTTACGAGTTATACACATCTCACATTCAGGGAAGTTCGTAAGTTAGTAAGAACGACGGAATCTCAACTACTAGTATTCCAAAGGTTACGCCTATGGTAACTGGTTAGAAACATGGTTAGAGATCTAAAACGGCAAATATTCAGATTAATATTACAATTGCAACGATGATACGATAATGGCAGAAGATTTCTTAAAATCGCGATTGCAATCCTGATACTATTAAAATATGACGAGTAGACGACTACAACCACGTAATTGACTATATCAACAGAATCACTAAAACAACTATGTGGAGAATGTCAACTACTATTCAGTTTAAAACATCGTCGTATTGATGATCTGAAGCGCTGCAGTCACATTAGTATTACAATCGCAACGATGGCAATTACGATGATGACGATAACGACAGGAGATTTTATGAAGCAGCGGCAGCAATCTTAACTACTGATAAAGTATTACGATGTACACCACTACAGCCACGTCGTTGACTACATCATCACAATGACTAAAACCACCATGTCGACGATGTTGGTGACTATTCAGTTTAAAGTCGTTATGTCGATGATCCACAACGCCGTATAGTCAATCATTATGACAATGGCAACGATCTTGACTACTGCTAAAGTATATCGATGTAGGTGACTAGTATCACGTCTTGACTACATCACCACAGTAACTAAAACAACTATGTCGACGATGTTGGCGACGATTCGGTGAGACATGTTCGTGTCGATGGTCCAAAACGCGCCATAATCAGATTACTATTACAATCGCAACGATGACAATTACGATGGTGGCAATTTTGATAATGGCAGGAGATTTTATAAAACGACAGCAATCCTGATTACTATTAAAGTATGCCGATGACCATGTCGACTATATATTACCGATGTTGGTAACTATTCAGTCTGACTTCGGCATGTCGATGATCCGAAACTCCGCATAGTCAGATCACTATGACAATGACAACGGTCTTGACTGCTGTTGACTGTTAACTATGACGATGTAGGTGACTATTATGAGGATGTTGGCTACATCGACTATGTCGACGACGTTCGCGACTATTCAGTTGAACATCGTCGAGTCGAATATCTGAAACGCCACATAGTCAGATTACCATTACAATCGCAACGACGACAATTACGATGATGACGATAATGACAGATTTTATAAAGCAGCGACAGCAATCTTGACTACTGCTAAAGTATGACGATGTAGACGACTACAGCCACGTCGTTGACTATATCACCTCTATGACTAAAACTACTATGTCGACGGTGTTGATACATATTCAGTTTGACATCGTCCTATCGATAATCGGAAACGTCGCTAGGTCAGATTAAAGTTACAATCGCAACAGTGACTATTGCGATGGTGACGATAATGGCATGGGAATTTAGAAAAACAGGCGAAAGTAATCTTTGCTACTGCTGGAGTATGACGATCTAGACGACTACAACCACGTTATTGAGTATATTACCACAATGACTGACGATATTGAGAAAACTGACGTGTCGACGCTGTTGATGCATATTCAGTTTGACAACGTCGTGAAGACGATTCAAAACGCCGCAAAAATCACATTACTATGACAAGCGCAGCGATGACAATTACAATGCTGACCATAATGAAAGGAGATTTTATAAAACAACGCGACAGTAAGCCTGACTACTGCTAAAGTATGACGATGCAGACGACTACAACCACGTTGTTGAGTATATTATCACAATGACTAAAACTGACGTGTCAACGGTGTTGGAGACTATTCAGTTCGACATCGTCGTGTCGATGATCTGAAACGCCACATGGTCAGATTACCATTACAATCGCAACGACGAGAATTACGATGATGACAATTAAAGATACTACGATTAGAATTATCTCAACAAGAAAAATTATAATAACGATGATAACGCCATTATCAGGATGTAAAGTTTTAGAATCGCCTACATTAATGATTTTTACAAGCAGATAACAATATTAGACATAATAAGTTTCCAGAATGACAGCGACGTGGACGTCTGCAAAGGTCACAGACGATGATAAACATATCTAGGGTAGGCAGTTCGACATTAAAGAGACTGCAACAATTCTGACGATGATAACGACTAAATCTTTAGACAATAACGGGAACGAGAACACATTATACTCTCTACGAAAAACAATACTTATAATTCCAGCTATGTTTCAATTTCAATATCCAGCTATATTTATTAATATTTCTGCATTATTTGTATGTCGGTACACAAACATTACGTGCAGATAAATTAATTTCGAAATGTGTTAAATAATGCGGTTAGTGTATTACTACATCTGTTTTAGATGCGAAATGCATTAATTAAACCCCCAGTATTTACGTTTAATCAATAGCGCTGTTTTACCAGTTAGTGCAACTAACGTATGGTTCATGTCTGTTATAACTTGTTACATAGAAAATAGAAGAGAATAGTAGTTTAAGAGAGATCTTTTCAACTGCAGAAAGGAGGGCTTGAGGGCTTTTAAAGCGTATAAAAAAACCATTCATGAACTCCTCCTAATGAACAGGATATTAAGTTCGAGAAGAACCTTTTTTAAGTGCACTTAAAATGTAGTTAACTTTCTGCCACTTTGAGAAAAAGGTATATAAAGAAAAAAATTATATTAAAAGAAAGCGCTGAATAAATAAGTTGTTATACATGACTTCTTAAGTGCTAACAAATATTAGTCGACATTATTAGGAAATATGCTGTTCATTTTTATTAACATAAATGGAACGTTTTCTCTGTCCTTATATTGTTACTTCTGCAACATGATTTTATGTGGTAGCGAAAAGGAAATCAAACTACTTTTTAAATAGTTATGTTCTCCAGCACGAAGTATTTTATTATATTTTTTATTTCTCTTCAAAGTAACTAATTTATAAGTAAATATTAATATTAAAAAAGTCATTAAATAATAAATCCACAAAAAGTATTAAATCTAATTCTTAAAAGGAATGATGGCAGATGCCATGAGATTGGTAGATATAAGATTCCAAACATTGCGACACACATACACCGTGTGAGTTGATAGTGTGATTTTTTATTTTTGTGTTAATAATATTGAAAATAATTGTTTTAATGTAAAATGAATGTGTTAAAAGGTACAAAATTACTCTGTAGTTTTAATAGTTAAGATAGCATTTATTGTGAACATACCTCCAAGACATACCTAACCTTACCTTTGTAATTTGGTAACAGCTAACGCTTAAGGTAGGTACTCACAGCAGCGGATCCGCAGGCGGATGTCATACGATTGGTCGATTTGACTCAAACCGACCAATCATATGACATTCGCCTGTGGATCCGCTGCTGTGAGTAATTACCTTTAGAATTTGACATTACAAAATTACAAAAGTAAAGGTAACCACTCACAGCAGCGGATCCGCAGGCGGATGTCTTACGATTGGTCGATTTGAGTCGATTTGACTCAAACCGACCAATCGTATGACATACGCCTGCGTATCCGCTGCTCTGTGTACTTACCTTAAGATTAAACCGAAACTTAGATAAAATATAATAGCGTCAGTTGGGTATCCTAATCATCAGAAAAATTTGCCCACTGTTATCATGGACGAATGAAGCGGTAATAAGAAAGTATGCACATGAAGCAGCATTATAAGCAACTCAACTGAATAGCTGTTTAATCAGCAAAACGAGATGTAGTTTTTTTACAATTTTTCAGTTAAGTCTCAAGAAGGAAAAAACGTGACAGGAAGACCTACACCCAATTACACCCAACATGCGAACACAAACATATTGCAACATTTTTTTGTATCTATTATGGATTTATGTGACATACCTGTCACGGTATCATCTTGTGCGAAAAATCGAGATACGCCCAATTAGTGCGTCATTTATTTATGTGAGTGATACCAAGTAGAGGAAAGTGAGATTGTTATCAGACTTTCTACTTGTCTTACTGAATTTGTAGCGCTAACTAAAACAATAACAAAGAGATCCCGCGGCGGGCGCCAAATTGTAACCTACTTTTCTAACACAAGAAAACTAATTACATTAACTTTCAAAAGTTCTTACGTAAACTCTACAACACAAAATATTCAATACTTACTGTACAACTCAGGATTGCCACGGCTTGAGATCTTATCTTTGCAAATTTAATTTCAGGTCGCAGGTATTGTTTCCACAGCTCCAAATTATAAAAGAATAGATATCTGATTAGGAAAGTCCAGTAATTTTTATAAAAATATTGACTCGATACCAGTAACCAGAAACTGGGATAAGATCTAATAAATTTAATTTAATTTTATTTAGTCAAAATCGATTATGTCAAAGTTAGGTTGAATAAAATATTTAAAGACTTTCATATATATGTAAGTCCTGTAATATTCTGAATAACTAAATTTGATTATAGCTTTATTAAAAAATGTAAATTAAGAAAATGAAGTTTCCATATAGAACATCGTTACAAAATTTAAATATATGTAAAAACTGATACCCAACGTAAGAATTCTTAACGACAGGAAATAATACACAAAAAAATGTATTCAAAAATAGTCGATACATAAATAATGGTTCAAATTACATCACACAAAATCAAATTCATTAAGTCACAATACCTTATTCAAATAGTTTAATCTAATTTCACCTTACAAAGCAATTGAAACAATATTGCTTTTTCCATTAAAACAAACACATATCATCAAACTCGATCGCTCGATGAAATTGAAGAATTGGAAAACACCTTACTGATGTCGCTATTTGATCCAAGGAAATAAAGTTCATAATAACGGTCTTTCTTTAGAACTAATGTTTATTAAAAAACGTGCTTCATTAATAAAGGTAACGCCACACTAAAATATATTGTTTAGTTTAACACTTCCGAGTTTAAATTAAGTTAAAAACGGAATCCAATAAGGAACTTATTTCACGATAAGTTAAATTTGATATCTATAACTGTTCAATCCAATAACTGTATTTCGATCAAACAAGATCATTAATCAAAACTGAAAATGCCTCTTCTAAACGTTAACTGCACTGTAAATTATTTATTAAGTTTCGGTAAGAGCGATTCTAAATTAATCACTAAAAATTCTGTACAATTCACAACTTTTAAAGAACGGGAAGCTTTATAGTTTAATTAACTTATTAACCCCAAAAAGTCAGCGATAAATTGAAGCAAGTGAGCTTCCGATACGATAGCGGAACTAAACACATAAAACGGTAGTAGTATAACTTAATTATACTCTTAAATACGGTAACTTTATTCATATTAAAAACTGTAGTGCTTGAAATAAAGATTAACAAAAACTTTTCTTGGGGCATCTCTCCAAGAGAGAGCCCTGAAAAACGCGAAAAATTATCTTCCACTCGGCCCGTCTACTTGTTTATTGTTTGAGATTCTCTTGCCAACTCCTCTAAACCAAAAACTATTTCGCGGTGGTAAGATTTTCTGAGGGGGCGAAGTTTTCAACCAGTGCAATAGAAAAAATAGGGGGGGATTTCGTATCCAATGTGAAATATTTTTACGTCACTTTAGTCTAGAAAAATCTCAAAGAAATTCTCGATGATTATACGTACAAAATTGATACCAATAACACACAGATAGTGTCTAGACGGCCTATTCCGAAAGTTTCTTTTGGCGGTAAGTTATTTACTAGTGGAGTTTCAATACAACGTAGTTTGAAAACTGCAGATTCAAGGTATATTATTTTTTTAACCATAAGGAAACTTTTATTAAAACTAGTACTATATTCTAGTTCTTTGTAGCACAATTTTTTATTCTAGAACGTTTCGTTTGACGGCATTTTATTTACAAGGGAATGTTTTAAAGTTATGAATTCGAACTTTCATACGTTTTAACTATAAGGAGATTCTTAGCAACCCAATAATAGATTTTAGCCCTTACAAGTTTGGAATTAAAAACAATCTTGTTCTGAAATAATCCATTTTCCTAGAAAAGAAATATTTGATCCATATGGGAACTCTTTAACTTGCATTTTCGCACCACTTAAAATGCTGAAATTCAAAATATTGTTTACGAATTTATTTCTAAGTGACTCTTTTGTACTTGAAATAATATTTGCAGTTCCAACATAAATAAATTTTACTAAACTACCAGAACCGTACTGGGATTTCTTTAATATTTGTTAGTTTAAAAAACGTAACGTTACAAATTCCACCCAAGCGTGGCCGGTATAGAAAATGTTCTCACTCCGATGTATCAGTTAAAGGCCTGACGATGTAGCTCAAAAACCTTAAATAAATTAGAAAATGCTATACTTACTTTAAATGACACTACTAACTTGAAATTTAAAAGCAGAACACAATTACCTTAAACTTACTTTAAGACTGTTTGATAAGCGGATTTATTAAATTTGGCACTTTATTTATGTTGTTTAAATACAACGAAATATAATCATCGTGTTTAACGACTACAGCTAAATTGGATTAGAAAAGCTATTAATTAATTAATTAATTCAGCTTTTATTTAAAATTTTAATCCTACCTATTTAATGTTAAAATGAATTTAAAAGAGTTATTTATGATCTATTTGATAAATAATTAATGCATCTCATCTCAGTTATCATAGCTATAAAAATCTATTTATCACCTAAATCAAATGAATGACATAATAAGTTCTTATTCAAGCAGTGGTCGATCAAATTCATTCATCAAGAAGTAAATTTCGCCTATTTGCCATTAGTTAAGCGTAACATAAGCCGAATCGGCCAGAATGTTTGATAAATCCTTTATTTAGCCCGTGTTATGGTGTGTGCATTCTTTTTAAGTATCGAGCCTATGGTGGGGGGTCAGAGTGCTTGAGAGTAAAAAACAATAGAACAAACCCCGCAAAGTCTTACGTAAGAGACAGACATGTACTCTGCATAATTTGCGATGTGTTTTAATTCAATCTTGCTGTAGCTGTTTAGAGTTTGTTGTAGGTTTGATTTGTAAGTTAAACAAGTTTGAATTAAATGCAAAACAAGGTGCCTATAATTTTGCCTCCGTAGGATTCATACGCATCAAACTTGAGGTAAATTTTAGATTTCTGCTGACACCGTTTATTAAACATTGACTTGCAGTATCCAATTGTTCTTAAGGTAGTTTGGTACACATTGAACAAACACTTCAAAATTTTGATATAAAATATTTTGAAAAAAATCAACAAACTAAGGCTGGGCTACCTAAACGATGAAAAGACAACATTGATAAAAAAAATTTATGCGAAAAATATAAACATATTTAAAAGGCTTACGTTTTACTTTTACTAATGAAATTAAGCATAAAATCCGCACAACAGAAGATCATCTGGTTTATATAAAAATTTACAGATTTCCTAACTATACATCGAGCAGAAGTGAATAAACATATCAATCGCATGATTCGGGTCGTACCAAAAAAATAGGCGTATCGGGAAAAGACCAACTGGAGACTCGTAACAGATTATCAAAGATTCAACGAACAAAAGCTTGACAAAAAGTTTTCCATTCCAAACATATCAGGCAAAACTGAAAAAGGAGACTTCAATTTTAAAAAATCCCTTTTGGTCTCAACAACGGTAATGAATAACATCTTCAAAGGGTTAAATAGTGTAATATGCTCAGTATGTTTAAACGACATTATTATCTAATCTACATTGCGTCAGAAACAGATCCATAATCCCTTTTGTAGGTTATGAAAAAATAATTTAAAGGATCAATTGAACAAAAACGAATTTCTGCGCAAAGAAGTAGCATACATAGGACGCATAATCAGATCCTAAAAAATGGAAGTCATGCAGAAATTTCCAATCCTAAAACCTCAAAAAAATGAAAAGCTATTCAGGACTATTAGATTAATACAAAAAATTGACTAATAACTTTTGCTAAGTTGACACAGCTCCTAAGACTATTCAATCTCTTTTAATGGTAATTCAGAGAAATTCAGGTTAAGCCCGTAGAGACAGTTTTTATCAAAACGTATATAATAAAAAATCGTCTCAAATCTGAAGGACCTAGTATGTAATATAATCAAAGCTATAAAAAATTGAACACATTGAAAGATGTAAAAATCAACAACTCAAGAGAAGTACATACGAACGACTTACGTCTGTCTTATGTTGCAGATATGCGACATTCCACTTAACCATTCGAAATCGCTAATCTAAAGAACAACAATCCAAATGGACCCTGATAAAACCATCTCAACCTGCATTGCATAAATATTCACAACTGCAGAGAGATGTTCAAATATTAAAAGAAAACGCACAACAAACGAAGAGCTCTGAAAAGTATAAAATATAGGTTAATTACCACCTAACCAAGTATATGGTATTAGGCTAGAGACAGCAGCAGCTTGAGGACGAATTAAAAGTTACAAATGATGAGCAAAGTGTATGTTATAGTTTTAAAGAGGTAAGAAGTGCGGTGTACTTAGGTGTGGAAATAACTGCAGACGGAAGCTATAACGAGGCAATAAAGAGCAGATTAGGGGCAGGGTCTAAGTGTGCGGGAAGTTTTAATAAACTAATTAGTGCAAAAAACGTATCGCGAGCAGTGAAATTAAAATTGTATAAAACAGTGATAAGGCCGACCGCGTTGTTTGGAAGTGAGTTGTGGGTCCTAGCAAAAGAAAATCAAACAAGAATAGAAATCTGGGAACGGAAAGTTCTGAGAAATATATAGGAGGAGTCAAGGAACAACATGCATGGAGAAGAAGAACCAACGAAGAATTAACAGATTTATTCCAAGAGCCAGGAATCGTAAGTGTGATCAAACAAAATAGACTAAGATGGCTGGGGTATATTGTAACAAGAGAGAAAAAGAAAGAACCTCTTCTTCACACAACAAATGGAATATTCTACAGCATTCGAGAGAATGACGCATCGCACCAAGCATGTAAACCAGACGCGGTTTATCTAGCGTCTTCCAGAAATACATAGTATGTTCCAGCGGCTTCTGGTACGATTATATGAGGGTATAAAATCGACTTCGCGGATAAAAGCGGATCAGTCAACAGCGAGTAGTTAAATGGGTATCACGAAATAAATAGTAAATGTAAAGATAAATGTTGTATTAGAAATTCATAATAGTTTTAGTGGTTTATAATCATAGCGTGAATTTCTAGTGTATTCATTAGTGTTTGTAAATAAATATTAATTATTAATAGACGATTTAAACAGCATTTTGTTATTATTTTAAAAAGAACGTTACAATATCATCAGATTAGAAGACAACCAGTTAGCAAAACAGATATACCACCTACAATTAGGAGGAAAAAGGAGAAGGGGAAGACCGAAGATTATATGGTCGAAAGATGTAGAAAAGAATGTGGTACAACTAGGAATCGATAACTGGTAAGAAAAGGCAAAAATAGGAAACAATGGAAAGAAATTGTAAAAGCCATGGACCTTCAGGCCTAATAGAGCTGTTTATATATACCACCTAACCACGATAAAATTTACGATGAACGAAATTCAGAGGAAGGTTAATTAATTATTCTTACGACAAAAATCAAACGAAGAGCAATAGACGGACTCGGAACTATTATAAAGTTCATCACGGGAAATCTAGACGTGGACGATGAGAAAAGATTTGAAGAAATCATTCGAGCATCAAGAGAAAAACAGAAGGATTTAAACCAGGGAATTAAAACACAAGCGTCTCTAATGACAAAAACATTAAAAGTATTCAGCAAAACCCTCACGAGAAGCATCTCCAGCCAGATCACCGTCAAACCCAAACTAATTAAACTACGAACGTACGTCAAAAAGTCAGAAAACGCGAAATGCTGATATATGTCCATGTTTAATGGTTTCTGACACAGCTAAAGTAGTCTACAAAGAAAAAAAAAGTGAGTGTTAAAAACCAAGTAAAAATCTTATCCTTTTTATTGAACATAAAGTGGATTCCTTGTGTAAGGCAGATTAGCTTCATGGTACATGATAAATCAAATCTTACTCATTTATTGTAAAGCACATGTAATTTGATAATTGCAGATAATCTTTAGTTTTGACTTATGGAAAGATTTCACATATTCATTCATTATATTAAAAAAAATAATAATTTCCAGAGTCTCACAGCAATAGTAAATAAGGTCACAATATATCCATCACAAGATATGTTATATATCACAATATATTATGATATAACAATAAAATGAAAATAAAATTTTATAAAAACGCCCTACGTTCTGAGCGCCAATTAACTATTGGATGATTAAAGTTAAATAAATAAATCAATAAGATTTTAAAAGAAAACCCCACGTTCTGGACAAGCCATTAAAGTTTGAGATGTTCTATTCATTAGGAAAAATAAATAAATTGCATGAGATAAAAATATTGATCTTATTGATTCCTGTACTTGGAAAGACAATCTTACTACCAACTGCAGTTGGAATCCCGCACCTGAACAAGCAGTAATCTTAAGTTTTGTGTATAAAGAAAATAAATGGATACTTGCATACCACATCACAACAAATAAACAATTTTATAAATTAAAAATTCAGATTTTTATTTTATTAACATAAATAAATTATAGAAAAACAAATTCCTTAAAAAGAAAAGTCTTCCTTGAGTTTGTTTAAATCAATTAAAGGTAGTTGTCAACCTGACATGGGGGTTGCAACTGGTTTCATTTGAACAAACTAATATCAAAACAAATTTATCCAACAAAAAATATTTACAGTTAATGCACAAATTGAAATTGTTGAAAAACAACAAACTTTGTTCAGTAAGAACCTCTTGAATTTGACAAGAATGACTTTAAACTGTTCTAACAATTGTTCCCAACAGGCAACAAATCTTATGTATGACCCACCTTGTATACAAACAATTTATTTTAATTCTTTCCGCAGAATCGGTAATGACAGCTTTTATCTATATCAGCTGATTCACACAATGTCGATAAACAAAATCCATACAATTTATTAAAATGGAAATTAATAAATTATTTTCTTTGATTTATTTCATATAATCAATCACAATTTCAATATTTGTATTGAAAAACGGAAAACATATCTTCTTTGTTTCAATACTACAGGTAAATATCCAATCACATATGATAGACGTTTGTTTTCAAACAAAAAAACATGTATGGGTTACCCTAACCCTATTTAAATTGTTAGATTTTATCGTGAGCCGACATGGGCTTTGCCCTTATGCTATTATCGACTAAAATTGTTCTTTTTCCGAGGCCCTTTTATACGTTCAAGCCAAAAACAATCACAATAAACCATTCAAATAACGCGAGCATCATGACGTCACAAAATAAACATGTGTTCATAATTAACAGTAATCTTAATTCTAAAAAAATAGAAAGATAGCTGGCAAAAAGACAATCAAAACAATATGACACTTATGGTCTAAAATTAATGTTTATCAAGAAAATCAATATAAACGAACACCAGTTCCGAATCTCATTAAAACTAATTTACAATGAAAACCCATCAATCTTCAGCTTCCCTGTACATGAAATATTTACATAGTTACACAAGGTAACCTATTCACATAGAGTTTACACAAATTATAATTACATACTAGAAAAAACTTAACTTGAAAATCTGTTTACAACGTTTTAGACATCAAGCGATGCTTCTGCAAGTATTGAATAAATAACATAAATTAAATCAGACATCAACCAATCTTGTCCACAACACAGTACTCCAGGTCACTGAATCCAAACAACGGTGCAAAACAACAATATAAAATCAACATTTGTAAAAATCAATGAATATCTACAAAACCGTATCTGCATTTATATGACCTTAAATCTTCCAAATACAGGATTCAGTAAGTTAATTGTAGCCTTATGAACAAAAAGTAATGATCTGTTTTCACTATTTCCAGTGAAATATCTACCCGAAACTGATTGAGTGGGAACTGAACTCAGTTTTGTGGGGGAAAGAAAATTCTGTACTACGTTAAAGTAACATCAATCTCAATCTAGTGAGAAGATAATGCCTTCTAGAAAAATGAATAACTTTCCTAAACATGTAACCTGGGTTACATAAAACATGTTTTATTATAAAACAATGTAATTGAATGATATGCCTTTTTATAAGATCAAACTTTTTAATAAAATCAAACCTTTTTATAAAAGTGAGGTTAAATATGTCCGAAAGTGTTGTACTCCTATATTCCCATTTTAACTTCACGAACTATTTGTTATCAAGCATGTAACTCTATAGTAATATTTCATTTATTCTTCTGTTTGCAATAAATGCCGCTTTGTTAAATATGATGTATTATAATAAGACACAGCAAGCTCTGATCTTATTTATTTTTTCTCATGTTAATTTTTATATGAACTGGGTGATTTTAGACACGGTGTATATTATTTCAATGTAGAATTAAATAAATAAATAAACTCTATGAACAAATAAATAAAATTTCTATTTAATGTATACGCATTATTTTAATTATCTATAAGTGTGAAAGTACTGAAGCAAATCTTTCAGCGTGGCGAAATGAACAATCCATAATTTTAATGAAAACAAACAACGTTTTTCACTTGGATAGCCGATAGGTTTTTCGTGACTGCATACTCGTCAAGGGAATTAAAAACACTTGTATTACACAGTCCAACATCGTTAATTAAAGCATGATGCTAATAACCGTGTCCTTTGGCATAGAGAAATGTGTTGTTGTTGTGACGTACTTCTGTATAATAATAGTAATAAAAGCCACTGTTGAAACAATAATTAATTTTGCAAGGAAAACTTATCTGAATAACATCAACTTTTAACAGAAAGTGCAAATAAAATAGCAGAGCTATAGCCAAGTTATAACGACGCCTCTATTGTTCGTTAGTAGCACATGGTTACGTAGAGTAGTTCTCTACTAAAATGTTACCCTTGAGGAAATAAGTTATGTATTAAAATACATCCAGTACGAACGTGACATTTTCCAGGCCGGCACGTTCTCCTTAATTATACCCTATCTTTTAAAATATTAATTCGAGTTCGCCCGTGCGTAAAACTACGTACGTCTATAAACAAGCAACAAACTTTCGTAGTAGGATAAGAAACAAGATGAGATGAAATACTGAAGTAAATAATTCAATTTAATTCTTTTTTTTTGAGCTTAATACGCGTGGTAAATGGTACGAGGATAAAGTTTAATCCTACAAAAATATTCTTCCCTCATCCTTTTGTAATAAAATCTAGGAGGGGAGAAAACAATTCATTAAGTGAGAACTCATTGACTTCTAAATAGGTCGGGGCTGCTGGAAACTTGATGAAATGGGGTTGAATTTTAAATAAATCTATATTTATGTACATGAAGAAGAAGGTTAAAAGATTGTTTACAAGGATAAATTTACATTTAAATTAGGTTAAAACGAAGCTCTTTTTTTATTGTTAATATTTAAGTTTTGTATAGGGTTAAGAATAGTTAGGACGCGACCTTCTTTCATTATTTAAAAAAGTCTATAAATAGAATTTGCCTTTTATAATTTTCTACAGTAACAATTCTGAAAAAGTTAACATTTCACTGTTTTTAAATTTTTCTTTTTATAGTCTGCCTGGTTTTTATAATATCATAAAACATTTAAATGAATATTACCTTATGCAGTTAAATCTTACGCGTTTCCAAGCCGTCTGATTCTTCCAAGTCCTTTGATTTTTGTGCAATATAACTTTTACATGTTTTTTAAATTACTAATTATTATTTTCGTCGTTGAAGGTAAGCAGTTTTCTTCCTAAATTTAAATTTGATGTAGAAAGGTGTTCCAACTATTGATTTATAGTTGTGCGAGCTCGTTCCGTGTTGAGCATTCAATTCTAATTCCATACCCCTGTTGGCAAATTAATTTCACCAATTACGTAGTATTCAGGGCCCGTTAAACCAATATTCTATATATTAACATAAAGTTATAAAATCACTTGAGCACTTAATCTTACAATTGGCTACACTACGACGTTATCTTATTTATAAACGGCTAAACTTTGCCTTTTTATTTTATTAGGAGAATTTATTATTTATTATTAACCATTATGCGAAGTACCGTACATTTATAATAATAAATTTAATTATTCACGACGCATCTTAAGCATTTAGTATAAATCGATTTTGACACTTAGAATTAAAAGATTTATCTCGTAAACTTCAGTCTTTTTCAAAAGTAAATTAACCATTTAATTAACTATTACGCATTTTTAAAGTTTCATGGCTAACTGTAATGACTACAAAAACATGTCTAAATTAAATTCCATAAAAAGTATAATGTATGAATACAAACAATAAGCATTTCTTTAAGCACAATCCATTTAAAACCCAATTTAAAAATTTTTAAGTTTTATAACCACAAACAGATATATTATATATGAATCCACGGAACTTATAGGATTGTAACAAGCGTTTTTCTCCACAAATTAAACAATAATAAACTAAATATAAAACAAAGACATAATAAAACAATATACTTGCTTTAAAGTTTATGTCTTTCACCGTTATGTCCGGCGGATAGATTTTTCTTATTCGAATTAAGTTCAGCAATTATGAGTGCTAATGACCAAGGCATATGAATTACAGAAGAGAAGCAAGAATAAGTAAATAATACTAAGGGCGCCACCCAAACCGTTAGATGCTATGAAATAGTTAAACGTTGAGAAATCCACAGTCTGAAAAAGGAATTCCCAAAAGCTTAATGTTAAATTCAATTAAACAAATCTTTCTTGTGATGCTATTAGAAGAGATAGCTTTAAATAGATTTATTGTTTAACCAAAAATTTATTTAATACAACACTTATGTAATATGTGTTATGACTTGAATTTATTAAATAATACATTACTACCCATTACAATGAAAGTACACAATCTATCTTACTATTTGAGCTCCCACTTTAAAAGTCAGTAAATTACTTAATTTAAGCAAAACAAGAAAAGGTTTTGTTAACAAAATATGAATATCAAATAATGTTTATAAACGACTTACTGGTATTTTGTATCACAGTAATCTCTTTTCACTAAATTCGACATTTTATGTCTATGCCTGTCAACACTTCACAAATACAGGAAATCTTCACCCATAAACGTATAATCTCTCGAATAAAATTTGTTCTTAAATAACAAAGGACCCCGCACGTTTCTTATGGAAAATGCCTTTCGCTCAAAGTGACTGAAAATACTATCACTTTGTAGGTCTTTTAGCACAGAACAAAAGTCTCCATGGGCACTACTCATGAAATGCGATATTTTTTTAGAAAAATCCAAAAAACGTTTTGCAAATCGAAAAATTGTAGCTTGCTGTATGAACGTATTTCGTGTGTATATTTATGTCAATTCATGTAAAACTGTAGTTTTTATAAACTATGTTACACGTTTCTTCATGATTTATAAGTAAGAAGGCGTTAAAAAGTAACTAAAACATTTATATTTGATTCAAACATAAACTCTAGATACTACTTTGACATATGTTTTTTGTGTGATATAATAATTAAAGATACATATTAAATCATGTTTAATTTTCATTTTTTTTATTATAAACGTAAATAACATAAAAAGTTTCGAAGACTTAATATTTTAGGAAGGAGTTTTACTGTTGTTATTTTGGTATTGTTTGTTATTTTTTGCTTCTGTAAATAATCTTTTGGAATGTAAATAAACGTTCATTTGAATAACGTTAACAAAACCATTGCAATAGGCTTCATCTTTTTTCACAACAGGTGAATATTCTTTATTTTACAAAATATTGAATTTTTTAGTGATTAATTGTACGTCTTAAAAAATCATGGCCCAAAGAAATCGCCGGATACCATGCTTCATTTGTGATAACGCATTGATACCTCGTGCCATGGTCCGACTATCAGGAGAAGAAAACGCCGCCAAACAAGAAATAGCACTAGCTAGACGTGCTGCAAACGGCCGACCTGAGGAAAATATAACTCCAGAAACTCGCGTGTGCAATAATTGCAACATTTTAATAACGCGCGAAATAGACATAATGCAAAACGATCCTGATTGTCTGAGATTAAATGTACTATCGCAAACTAACAAACGCAGTTGCTTGGTGTGCAATGCAGAAGGTGATATCCACGACCTTACGCTTGCATGTCTGATCGATATTTTTGTAAAGCGCAACATATACGTCCCTAGGAGAACTGTATCTTGCAATGAGCATTTGAGTGATTCGGGCTTGATTTTACCAAACCTGGTGGATGGCCTAAGGTATGTCAACAGACCAGTTGTGTTGCCAGGCAAAGAGATCGCAAGATTTTTTCAAGGACTTCGAGAAAAATTGAATGACACTGGTAACATGTTTGATACTGAAGAGAACTTCACGGACACTCAATTCGCAATTGTTTCTCCCATTACTAAGGAGCAGTTCAACGACCTTTACGGATATTGCGATCCAGTTCCAATTGGAGATTGTTTGCGTTATGTGTCAAAGAAGGATTTATTATGTCTACTGTGCAAACTGAGGCATGGACTTAGTGACGAATTCTTAAGTATCGTGTTCAAATACTCTTCAAGACAAGCTACAAGCCTCGCAGTTTCTTTGGCGAAACGATCACTTGCTGTGCGATTCGTTAACGAAAATATAGGATTCCAATCGATCACACGGGAAGACTATATACAACAACACGTGAATGATTTTTCAAATCATTTATACAATAATGAACCAAGAATTTCAAAGGCTATTGTTTACAATGATTGCACTTATCTTAATATTGAAAAAAGTTCTTGCTTCAAAGTATTGCGTCAGTCATACAGCGTCCATAAAGGAAGACATTTGCTGAAGCCATCAGTTTATGTAGCTCCAGACGGTTACATATTAGATATACAGGGACCTTATTTCTCAAATGCAGCTAATAACGACGCCAACATTTTAATGAGCGAGTTCAACCAAGATGTCGATGGAATGAGGGCTTGGTTTCAGAATGGTGATATTTTCGTCGTCGATTGTGGATATAGAGATGCCAGGGATCCGCTCGCCAGGATGGGCCTCGTTTTCCAAATGCCAGCACTCTTGAAACGCGGGCAAAGTCAATTATCGACTGAAGAAGCAAACGCGTCACGCGTGATCACTATCATGAGATGGATTGTCGAAGTTCGTAATGGACATTTGAAAACGATTTTCAAGCTCTTTGCTAATGTCATCAATACAGCGCATATCCCGAGCTTGAATGAATTGCTACGCAATGCTGGTGCAATGATAAATAAATATCATCAGCGGATCACAAGGCGAAACGCAACTGCAGAATATGCAATAGAAATTCTTCGTCAGGCTAGCGAAGTTAACACTGTTCTGGCAAAAGTCGAACAAGAAAATCCGAGGCTAAAAAGAGGGCGTTGGATCGCATTAAACAGAGAACATTTACCACTATTTCCAGAAGTGACTCTCGATTATTTGAACGAATTGACCTACGGCACGTACCAAGTAGAGTTGTCACCATCCTACATACAAGATACTATTCTTCGAGCTGATGAAGATGAAAACGATGAAGACCAAGTTTTGGAATTGGATCTGAGGACTAATGAGAACGGATTCATTCGAATCAGACTTTTCTCCCGTTTTCGAAATGCAACACGCCATCAGTTATGGATAGCGTACAATGAAGAGTACAGGACTGAAGATAATGAAGATCAACCCATTTTAGGATACTATTGTACATGCAAGTCGGGAGCAAGGACGTTAGGTGCATGTTCGCACACTATAGCAGTGATTTGGTATTTAGGTTACGCTAGACACCAACAAACTGTTAACTATCCATCACTCACCGTTTTGCATAGTATTATTAGCGCACAGAATAATCTGGGTGATCCCTAGTAAAAGTAGGAATATATTGGTTATATTGGAAACATATATTCCTAATATTTCCAATATATTCCCAATTTTTGCAATATATTGGGAATTTTAAATATGATAATGTCAATGTTGCAAACACAGTTCTGGTGCTTTCACTCCAGCTGCGAGATCAATTATTGTCACTACTATTTGAAAATATAGCAGCCACAACCTTTCATTACAATATCGAAATACTTCACTCTTGAAACAATCGGATTAATATATCAAACCAAAAAAGAGATGTTATTTGCAATCGAAAATGGTTTCATTACTTTTTAACTCCTTCTTACTTATAAATCATGAAGAAACGTGTAACATAGTTTATAAAAACTGCAGTTTTACATGAATTGACATAAATATACACACGAAATACGTTCATACAGCAAGCTACAATTTTTCGATTTGCAAAACGTTTTTTGGATTTTTCTAAAAAAATATCGCATTTCATGAGTAGCGCCCATGGAGACTTTTGTTCTGTGCTAAAAGACCTACAAAGTGATAGTATTTTCAGTCACTTTGAGCGAAAGGCATTTTCCATAAGAAACGTGCGGGGTCCTTTAAAAAAAATCAAATTTAAATATTTAATTCGGTTCAATGCATTTTTAGCTAGGATCAGTCGCAAATGAAATTATATTTATTAGACTTTTATTTTTAAAACCGTAAGAAACCCCCATATCTTGCTTATATTGGTGATTTTTAAAAACGTGCCCCAGAACGAGGTTTCAACCGTGAGAAATGTCTTATTTTTCTGCAGGTTTGAGCTTGATTTCAAAATTAAGGCTACGAAATTGATATTAGGCAAGACTGTATGCATTCCTAAATGTTTACTTAAATGCAGCTGCCTTTCATATTCAATGATAAAATCTTTTATATTTTAAATACCAACTGAAGTTTTAGACAATAGATAGGCTAAGGAAAATAATTTAATTTATAACTTGAGTTTGTTGCAGGATGGCACGGTCATTAATCAACAACCTCATTCGCGCACGCAAAAGGTGAAACAAACATTATACTGGGTGACAATTATCATATGTTATACCAAATAATTTCTTTATTTTTCAACCGATTCCTATCGATTTGGAATAGTGAATCGGAAGTAACATCAACATTAGAATCTCAAATAGAACGCCCTGTATATCTATACTTATTTGGAATCTACATTAAATTAACGATGGTGCGCCATGTTTCATTTATTTCTAAGAGTTTTGTTTTTTAATTTTTAGGTGAAGTTGGCTGTGATACAGATAAGATTTCTTTTTTTGGCTGAGCATATTTATGTAATGTACTTAGATAGGATAAAAATTTCACAGGCACCTATTTATAACCTATTACCGTGATAATTTTATAATTTTTAACATAACCTTTACGTTTCCTGTGTAAAACCAATTTTTTATTACATAAATTAATCGAGAATTTTCCAACGAATCAATAGAACATTAAAATTGAATGTTATGTTAAGGGTTAAGGTTATGTTAAAAAAATATGAAATTATCACGTTTAATATAAATAATAATTATGTAGGTGCTTATGGAAATTTTATCCAATCTAAGTACATTAAATAAATCAGCTCATTTAAAAAAGAGGTCTAATATCAGCAACCAACTAGACCTAAAATAAAAAATAGAAAAAAAACAATAATTTTAGAAATAAATGACAAATGACGCTCCATCGTAGTCATAATTTAATGTAGATTCCAAATATGTATTACGGTGTTGTCAAATCACCGTATTGAAAATTTTATCAACAACGGAACGGAAACGTTAACACAAATATTTTTATATTAGATTTAAATTAAAAGAGGGACATGCTATGTCATGGGCATAATTAATATAAAGGTTATACATAGGACCATAGTTAGGTTCATTAATACTTAAATTAAAAACTAAGAATAAAAATTCCATGAAACATAACCTAGCTTTCTTATGCATAAATAAATAGGTTTCATTTTAGAAAAAGGATATCAATTAGTTAGATTGCTTGATCATAAATACGTTTATGCAACCCAAGTTACACTTTGGGACGGTTTCCCACTTGTTTGGAAGAAGGAATTTCCATATTTAAATTTATAGATTACGATGTTTAGCGTTAGATAAATTTTTCTATTTTCCACGAGGCCAGCTCAAGTTTATGTTGCTAATTAGCTGAAAATAGATTAATTAGGTCAATCTTGTTGTGACTTATACAATACAATTAATTTTTGAATTTGTTTATAAGATTTCTAATCACTTCAATTAATGAAGGTATTAAATCCTGTCGTTCGTGTTGATATGACTCTTATAGACTCTTATCCTGTTTTTCCTCACCATTGTTTTGATGTAAGTGCAGTGCTTAGAGCATTGTATGCTGGACATTTTGAGTATAAATTGATAAACATTGACTTAATATTTAAGCTGGCACTTGTATATGCATTAATTGGTGTTCGTACTCTAAAAAAATTATGTTTATAGTAAATTGTAAAGATGTTTCTATGGAGAAATTATTTGTATTACCTGTGTCATGTATTCATGTAACTAGTTTGTAAAGGATGAACCTTGATTTGTTGAACTTTATATGTAATTAGATCGTAATGAGATATGTACATTGTCAATCGTTTTTCTTGAATATCTTCGATACGATACATTTTGGGACAATGAATGTATGATACTTTTTTGATCTTTGTTTCAAGGGCTACAATTCTATAATAACAGAATTAGGATTAATGATAAAAAATAACAGCTGTGCGGGATTAGTGACGTCTCGAGCTTACTCGATGTTTCATTGTTTTGAAAAAATGTCATAGTTTTCTTTTGCTCTGGCATAAACTATATAAGTTGGGGCAAATTGTAACAAAGTCAGTCGATAAAACGTTCAAGGCAGAATCTATGCCCGGCTCCGGATGAAATCTGTAATTAATTTGAGGTTAGATTTTTAACCATATGGTTTTGACGCAAATGTCACATATGAAACAAAGTTGAAATAAATTAAAGTGTTACCTGGACATTTTTGAAAATTGAAAGAAGATATTAGTGTTGTTTAACAATTATACTGGGTGAAAATAAATGATTTTCATGAAGTTACCATTGCATTCCCCATGTAAAAGCACGACGTGCCGCTCTACGAAAATAGAGAAGGTAGTACCATAACCTCAAAATATAAAAAATTCAATAAATTCTATTAATTGTTTGACAGATTGATTTTATTTATTGACAGAACTAATTTAGTACTAAATCAAAAAGAGTAGAGCGGTACAGAAAAATTTACATGTAAAAAAATTCCAAAGGGAACTTGATGAAAATCATTTATTTCCACGCTGTATAAAGTGAACGTGATTGTTTAAATAAATTCAAGTGAATTTATATTATCGATAGTATCGATGTTTTATAAACAAGAAGTCAGCTGATTGGTTTCGTCGCAGTGTTACCAATAAGGACTAATTTTTAAAAAGGGAAAATATATCGTAATATACAAGGTTGGTCATAATAAATGAATCTTGTTAATTAAATGAATAATAATTAACTTGTAAAGTTCATCCTCAAATATAAAACTATTTGGTTTAGTTCATTAAGTTATTTTGAGAATTTATTTGATTTGAAGTAAATAAAACAACTAAATTTCTTTTATATAAAATTTATTTTCATTTGATGAATATTTTTATTTATAAACAAATTTCATTTGTGTTGGTCTGTTCAAACGAATGACCGTACTGGCCCTATGTCAGGTCACTACAATTATTTCTAACGTTTGAGCAAACCTGAGAAGTGTTTCTCAATTATCAACTATGTTATTTTAAATAACATTTTTTTTACTTTGACTTTCCATTTGAATTTTTATTTTATTCGTTAAATAAAGTTTATGTGTTTAATTGATGTTAATACAAGCATCCAGCGTTCTTTTCCTTTGAATTCAGAGTTTAGTAGCAGTTGTCCAGTTTGCAGGAGCCTTAGTGCTTACGATATAAGTTTTTCTTCCTTTCCAGGCATAAAAGTAAATAAGAGTCTCGTAATTCTAATAATTTATGCTTTACTGAGCAAACCTGAGCTAGCTGAGAGGAATAAAGAAAAATATCTGTGGTGTATTCTCATTTCAATCCACAGTATATAATTTATGTTTATATTTGGAACGGTGGACATACTGTATTTTATTTTATCTTCAAAGATCACCGCAGTATAGATATATGGGATGTTCTACTTGATATTCTAAAGTTAATGTCACTTCTGGTTAAACCGGAGGTCTAAAGCTAAAAGTTGTGTTATAGAAAGATCTAAAGTCTAAAGACCGGGTAACAATGGGACTAAGGTCAAGCTCATAGCTGTTTTATTTATGAATTAATTTATGTGAAATTTGGTATAGGGATATTAAAAACAATTTAGGACTTATAGTCGAAATGGCCGATTTCTGGGTTTTGTTAGAAATTAACAAATATTTTAATATTTAGTTTTAGATGACAATGAAGATATACATGATGCATATTAAATTTGCAATAAATTTCCTAGCTAATGGCAAAATGACCGGTTCTATTTAAAAAAAACTTTTTTGCAAAAAAAGCAATATAGCAAAATTCAATGCTTCATGGAGGGGTTGCTGTTGATCTAACTATAAAAATAACTATTCCCATAGTTCCTATAGTTTTTACCCAATCACGACCTTAATAAAACTAAAAATAAAGAAATTTTTTTAAAACAGAAATTTGGCAACCTGGTCAGATATAATTCGACTTGTAGATTTAAAAAAATGTAAAATATACAGAGTGTTGCAATAAAGAAAATCGAAGTTATTGCTGTTTTTATATGATAGTAGATCATAAATTGCATTGAATGTCCCTGTGCTAGATTTCGCATAAATCGGTTTATAAATAAAGGAAATAATATAAGCTTGGTCCAGGTCCCGTTGTCACTCGGTACATAAGTGGCTCGATCAACAGCGTTTCCGAAAAGTGCGATTGCATTACTTAGTATTAGTAGGGGAAATATATCTATCTCATTTAAGAGCAACAGAGATGGGAGATGCAACTGTTTTTGCATCTTACATTTGTTTTTATTGCTGCTATGTGTATTATTCTGTCAGCAATGTTTATTAATTGAATTTAAATTCTAGAAAGCCACATTAGATTTTATTTTTTAATTCATTTTTCAGAACTTGATACTTAACTTATTTTATTAAATTTTTTGAGGTTAAGATTTTAAGTTAACCTACTAAAATTAACGTTTCTAGCTTTACAAATGTGGCTTTACAAGGTGAAAAAAGTAGAAAAAGTGGAAAAAGGAGTGAGATAAACAACAACGTTTTGCTAGGGATTATTTAAAAATTAATTATAACAAATGTAAAAACTTAAAAGCAACGTTTAATATACTTAAACTAAAAATCATATTACCTACGTATTATAAAAGTGTGAACACAGAACACAAAATATACCCTTTATTTCAAAGAAACTCAAGATTGCAAAAGTAAAGGAAATCACTATATAAATAAATAAACTAAAAACAATTAACATCTACTAAATTAACACAAATGTTCAAAAACTGTCCCTTCTACCGCTTTTCTATCTTTTGAGTAAATCATTTTGCCAATAAAACTATTTCGATCAATTTGACAATTAATGGCCAACCAAGAAAAACAATAATAAACAAATACAAAGACTTCATTGTTATTTTAACAACTGATGGGGTGATTTAAAACATATACAATGACGTAATTGGCTATTTTGAACCAGTTGTTAAATTTTATCCAATCCTCACTTTTCGTCATAATCTCCATCTCATGGCACACCTTCTATGTTATATATGGTGTGTCACCTACCATTTATCTGGATACATTGAAGTTATTGATTCGAACTTCAGCGTTAATAATATACAATTAATATTCATTGGCATCTTCGTAATAGTAATTTAAATGTAACTAAAACATATTTTTGGCTCTATGATTTATTAATTTAATGTTATTCTTCTTCAAATGCTGCTTTTCCATTTTTTGTATTGAACGATATTTTGGTCACTAATTTTCTTTTTTTTTTCTTTTACAGGTAAGGCCGTTAGCGATATTATTTGGCTTGGTTATAACTAACTCAGAAATAAGTACTTCGTGGTGAGTCCCATCTCGATACTAAAGATAATTGGAAATTAATTCGATTTTTAGTTAGTGCATTTCTAAAGGTACTACATAATCTTCACTTAAAATATACCAAGTGCATTGATTATTGCCGGAAATTTTTTGAGTGACATTTCTGCAACGTCTTAATTGCACGACACGGAGTGGACTGCAATTACGTTGCAGAAATGCACGAAATCAAAATTTACAGGCAGAATCAATGCACGAGGCTATATTCGGTAAGCGAATCGCACGACGCACAAAAAAAATACATTATGATTAATTGGTTTTTATTTCTAAAATCAGTGTATTATGTACAGAGACTCCATGTTTTATGTAGCTATATATGTTACAAGTATAATTTCCAAAAAATTTCAAAAAAATTACTCCTTGGTAGCATATATATATAAATTTCCGGAAAATTGTGTGATTGTCATGGATACAGTTCAAATTTGAATTTTTCTATTGGTTCTCGGCATCGTCGTGCGATTCTCTATTAAAAATCTTCATAAGAGATCTAATAAATTAAGCTGGAATTTTACACATGGTGATTCAGTTCAAAAATGTGTTTTTTTTAAATAGAAAATTACTCTACTCTTTGAAAGTTTAGTCTAGGGTATAGTGACTTTGTCTTTAAATATAGAGTGACTTTATTATAATTTATAATTCACATTTATGAAAGAAAAGTTTAAGGCACAAATCAATTGTCAAATGAATGTCCGAATAGAGATCGTTAAACGTTTTAATTTATGTAGTTGCAAACATTTTAATGGAATTGCCCTGTTATGTAAGAAGACATTAATTTCTACAAAAATAATTTATTCGAAAATAGACACAAATAATAGATTCATGAAGACTTTTTGTTTAGAAACCACAGCAGGTGTTATAGAATGAACTCTATGAAAATAAATACTTTCCATTTTTGGCACACAAAAGAACAATTCAGTGCAGTTTTAACAATTTATTCCAACTCAACGCTGCTTCTGCCATTTGGCAGTAGATATCTATACACACTCTTAAACAGTAGTTACAAAATTTTTACTGCATTAATAAGATGGCTGTTATTAAATCACGACATAAAAAGAAGAGAAAAATCCATAATATTATACGACCCATCACCATTTAGTATCATGTGAAGGTTTTATTGCATATTGAAACAGTAAGGTTTTTCAGTCGTAAATTTTCTTGAAGTAGGGTTTATGAACTTAAGAGCTTTTTAATACCACGGACAATGATTACTTATAACAAAAATTGGTAAAAACCAACTAAATCGTTTTTTCTCTAGTTTTTAAATACGTTAGAAATTATTTAAAAACAAAGGTTTGCTGCATGTCAGGAATTTCGTCAATAGGTGCATATACATTGAGATGTTATATTCAAAATAAATAATAATTACGATTTTAAAAGAAAGCCCCACGTTGGGCGCCATGAAACTATGAGATGTTAAGTAATTATAAGTTTAATAATAATAATAAAATAAATTTTAATTTATAGTGAATTTGGTTAGCTTCAAAGAAAATTAAAATATAACAGCTCAATAGTTTTTCTTTCTCCCAATAGACCAACTCAGGTTGAAATTTGATAGAGCATGAGATAGACAAATTATAGATCTTATTAATTCCTGTACCTGGAGAAACTCAAGATTACAAAAGTAAAGGAAATCACTAAATAAATAAACTAAAAACAATTAACATCTACTAAATTAACACAAATGTTCAAAAACTGTCCCTTCTACCGCTTTTCTATCTTTTGAGTAAATCATTTTGTCAATAAAACTATTTCGATCAATTTGACAATTGATGGCCAACCAAGAAAAACAATAATAAACAAATACAAAGACTTCATTGTTATTTTAACAACTGATGGGGTGATTTAAAACATATACAATGACGTAAATTTTAATTTATAGTGAATTTGGTTAGCTTCAAAGAAAATGAAAATATAACAGGTCAATAGTTTTTCTTTCTCCCAATAGACCAACTCAGGTTTAAATTTGATAGAGCATGAGATAGACAAATTATAGATCTTATTAATTCCTGTACCTGGAGAAAAGAACTTACTACCAGCCACACTTGGATCGCTGCACTTGGAATTCCGCAACTGGACAAGCAGTAATCTTAATCTCTGTGTAAATAAAATGACTACTTGCATCCACACCAAATAAAAATAAACACTTTTACAAATTAAAAACCATAGATCGTTATTTTATTAACGTTAAATAAATTTATAAAAAAAGAAAAAAAAAGCAAGTTTCCAAGAAATAAACAGGAATATCTTCCTTCAGTTTGCTTAAATGAAACTCGGGTGGTTGTCAACCTGTCATGTGGGTTGCAGCCATTCATTTAAACAAACTAGCATCAAATAAATTCAATTCAATCAAATAAATTATTTACAATTGATAAACTAATTTTCAAATTGTTGTCAAAACAACAAACTTTGTTCATAAAAAACCTTCTTAATTTTTACAAAAGTGAAATAAAAAATTTTAGTTTGTTACTTGTATATAAAAAGATTTTGTTGTATCGGTAAAGCAGCTTCCATTCGAATTAGCTGATCCAAACAATATTCCATACATAAAATGTCAATATACAAATCGATGATAATTGTTGATTTGTAGTTATATAAATTTATCTTCTTTGGTTTATAAAAATAATCGAACACCGTTCCAAATAATAGTGTTGGAAAGTAAAAATAAATCTTCTTTGATTTGTAAATACAGGTAAATATTCGTTTCACAAAGTTACTTTAATAAACTTGACGTTTGTTTACAAAAAAAGCATGGTTAAACACTAACCTAATTTATTTTTTTAGATAATTAAATGTGACCGAACGTGGATTCTTCCGATGCATTTTATCGACTGAAATTGTTCTTTTTCCGAGGTCCATTTATATGATTTCACAAAACAATTGAAAAACAGTGAAATTTCACAAAAAACGGAACATCAAACTTTGTCATGACGTCACTAACGAAAACATGTGTTTGTTCTGAATGAAAACACTAATCTTAATTCTAAAAAAATAGAAAGGTAGCTGTCAAGAGACGAATAAATTGACATCAGATACTTATGGTCTAAATTGAATAACAAAGAAAATCAATAAAAACGATCAGCTGTCACCGATCTCATTAAAAACTAATTACATTGAAAACTCATCACTCTCCAGCTCACTCTCGATTTAGACATGAAACGATGCTTTTGCAAGTCCAGTAAACATAACAACATAAATTGAATGGAACTTTAACTATTCTTGTCCAGAGTACAGTACAGTAGTCCAGGTGGCTGACACAAAACAATGACGAAAATCATCACATTAATACTTAAATTTCCAAAATCAATAAACATCAATACGATCAAAAATTTCCATTTATATGACAAGATTTCCACGAACTACAGGAATCCGTAAGTAAATTATTGCATTGTAAACATCAAGATAATACTCTGTTTTAAATATTTCCAGTGGAATATCTACCCGAAACTGACTTAGTGTTGTGGGAAAAAGAAAAATCTATTTTGCGTTAGTTATGACGTCAAGGTTAAAATGTAACATCAAATAAATATTCAAGAAGTGTAGAAAAAGTATCCTAAACTCGTAACCTGTGTTACAGAAAGTGTGTTTTACTATAAAACAACATAAATACTTTATATCCTTTAAACTATAAATCTGTTATATGAAATTAAGGTTATGTGTGTGTGATAAATTTCTTAGTTTTAAAAACCTATTCTAACTTGATAATTCTATCTGTAGCCTAGCATGTAGCCTTTTATATTAAATAAACCTAGTATCCTAAGCATGTTTATCTTTTATTTTATGCATGAAATAATTATTTTTGTGTTTTCGGAGCCTAATCGTAGCCTTTAAATATTTTAATATTTTAATGTTTTAAATTTTCAATCGATGATCCTATATCATCTCAACATATTTATTCATATTATCAACAACGTTGAATTAATCATATGCTAACTAACCCGGACACCTGTATATTTATAGCTATCAAGTTTAATTTTTCATTTATCAAGGGATTTTTGCACAAATGCTACTAAGAAGAGATACTTAATTGTGCCTCGGCTTAACTCGAACGACATTAGCAATAACTCAATCTCTATCAAATTAATTTAGGACGTAGGTGAAATGAAGCATCGGTAAATTGGTTGAAGAACTATGGAGATGGATGCCAGCGCAATTGACTTAATTATTAAATAAATAGTTAATAATAATTCTCCGCAAGAACAGAGCTTTTACTGTGAAATGATTCATCCTCAATTGCGCAAAAGCCAGATATCCCTTTTTCTTACAGTACATAAGTTATGCAATACAAAAAAGCTAGAAAATAAAAAATTATTACCACCAGGTATACTGTTTATTTATTTATTAACACAAAACAAAATAAATTATTAATCATTAGCCAAATGGTGATAACGCAAGGCCATCGCACGATTTTAAAATTCAGGTTAAAGTTTATATTTCTATCGTATAATGAATTTTCAACAATAAAAAATAAACATGAAATATATAAAACAGATTAGTAATAATTTCACAAGTTTATTATAATCTACCTGGCAATTGTTTCGACAGCTAAGCTGTCATTATCACAGGTAATATAAATATAAAGAAGCACGTCGTTAAAGTAAATACACAAATAGATAACTAGATAAAAAAGATAATATAATATAAATTTTGTTTCTATTCATATTACTTTTGATAATGACAGCATAGCTGTCGAAACAGTTGTAAGGCAGATTATAATAAACTTGTGAAACTTTCACTACTCTAGTTTCGCCAAATAACGCTAGAAACAATGAACAATAAAAAAATAATGATTACACTAAGATTCGTACAATAAAATAGATTAAAATTAGTATAAAGCTATTTTTACCAACTAGTACAAGAGTGTACCTTGTACTAAACCTTGCATTGATTGTAAATTGATAGATTTTAAAACTATTTATAAAATGAAATTTCCAAAATTGTGAGAATTGTTTGAATCTCAATAACCTCGTAACGACAACTATAATTATTATAAACATATAAAAAAAATACTTTTCATTAAATTTCAACTATGAATGTATACAGGGTGTCATGAGTTAAAACGCATTAATTTTAAGGGGTGATATAAGAAATCAAATGGAACAAAAAAGTCTTAATAAATTTTTTTTATGTTAATAAGCTTTCTAGTAATTTAGAAAAAACCATTGTCATATTTGGCAACCTTGCTTAAGTATAATACCAGCTGGGTCGAGACCTTGCTTTAGAAAATCAAACAAACAAACTGATGATGACTGCCGTTGTTTAAAAATAATAAACATCTGAAGTAGATTAGTCGGGTGACTAATTCGACGAAAACTGTAATCGGCACTGTTCTTCCGTAAACAAGATTTGTACGTTGTACGTTAAAATCACGCTGATTCATAACAAACCAACTGTAAAAATAAGACAATAATTGATCTACACTTATATTTATTAATTTCCGGAATATTATCAAAATTTTTTGACGTATTTGTTTTTTAATAAAAAATACTATCTTATGTAAAACAAATTTTATTAAGGCACCTAATTACCATAAAATTAAAGATCTTTTAATGTAGCAAAAACCAGGTGTCAACAACAACAAAATCCCTTAACCTAATTCTCTAATTTAATTAGATATACCTTCTCTTTAAAAGATATTCTCTTATAAAATCATTAAAAACTGTTATTAGATAAACAAAGTGCTTTGTTGACAAATTGTTATTTCAAAGTTCAACAAACTACCAACTATTATCTCACTCTAATAATAAAAGGGTATTATTTACACAGTTGCGATCAGGTATTGACCCAAATATCCTTCATTAAATCATTAAATTGCAAAGTTCTCAACGAAACCAGCACAAAACGTGCTTTATTTCAGTGTCAACAAACTTCCACATCAGCATTTTGTGCGAATGTGGAGCAAATTTTATTACAAACTTTACAGGGTTGTCACGCTTCTTAATTAAGTAAAATGAATTTATAATTGTAAAAAGAATTCAATTTAACGCGGAAACGACATACGATAGGATAAAACGTTATTAAAGGCTTGTTGTGATAGATGAGATGCATCTGCCGACAAAGCCCCATACTTAAAGTACTATTATTAACGCAGCAAAATGATGTTAAAAATCCCAACTTTTAATTTAACAATAAATTAACAATAAATTAATTTATTCTCAAAGTAAATTTTATCTAGGAAATAAAAAGTTTTATAATACTGGCCCTTAGAGATTATAACTATGTCTTAGTAAATGAACTAAACAATTTGATGATTTGGTCATTATAGAAGGAAATTTTTAAACAAAATTAACGTACCTTTAAATTATAGGGTTCTAAAATAGCGACCCATGATCAATTTCCCTTCCGAAACCTTACCCTTACAAAAATTCAAGAAGATTGACGTGCTAGACCAGGATCAGGATGGTTTTGAGTAGGGCGGAAGTCACCTGACTACCAAAGCTTTTCTTTGATAGGATGATTCCAACTATATCCTGCAGCGCATTATAACCGCAAAAATAATTATGGCCCAGTATCCAATTACACAACCCGAAAATCGTTACTGTCTTATATGGAAGATCGAAATATGCTATGTAAAATTAACAACTACAGTTATAACAAACAAATACCAACAGCAAACGAGAAAATGAATTTTTATTGAAATCATAACCAGAATAAGTGGAACACAAAACAATACCTATTCTACACGCATACGGACAAAAACTCTAATATGGGTATTGAATAAAATTTTCAAACTCAACTGTATTGACTGCCAGGCAACGACCTAATAGGTATTTAAAATTTATCATAGCTCATTGTAACTTGTCTTCTGGTATTTTGCGCATTTCAGCAGTAATTGTAACCTTCAAGTCATCAAAATTACGTGGTCTCTCTTTGTATACGTTATTTTTTACGTGATCCCACAGAAATGTAGTAGTGGCAAATTAAGAAATCGGGTAGGCCACTCTATAGGCCCCCTTCTACCGATCCATATGTTAGGAAAAACATCATTCAACTACGCCCAAACATTTTTTACCGGGAAATATTGCAATAATTGTGGGTCTGGCATAATCTTAAAGTAACTTAAGGTATCCATTAGCGGTAAGAGTTTCATCAAGAAAAAGATTTCCTATGATATGTCCTCCTAAAATACCTGTCCATACATTGACTTTTTGCAGATATTATGTGTGTCTTTCTTCCACCCAGTGTGGATTTGCGTTCAACCAATATCGACAACAATATCGTGCCATTCAGCATAAATGTCCCTTCATTGGAGAACACAATTACATGCTTCTGCCAAAATCGTCTTCATTTAGTGCGTGGATGAACTGGAGTTTGTAGGGATGGATTTTTGCTTTCTTTAAAAATATTATGAACAGGTGTATGCCTAATTTCTAAATTTATTGCTACTTCACTTGTAGAAACCTTTGGCGCTTTTTCGATTGTTAATAAAACATCCAACGCTATATCTGCACTTGTTGCGGATCTGAGTCTGCCAATTTTCTGCATAATTTTAACACCACCAGTCTCACAAATTTCATTACTTAGTTGAGATATCGCGCTTTGAGAAACAGGAGTATCGGGGTAGATTTGATTGCATAATTCACTTTGAGTTCTTCTCCTATCCCTGTAGTACATCATTAAAATCTGAATGCGTTGCTTCTCACATAAATGAGCCATGTTTTCATAATAAATTCAAGTAATGGCTTGTAATAATCACTTGTAATTAATTTTATTCACAATCATATGGCAATATGTACATTTTTATCATTGTAGAAACCTTAGAAAGTACGCTATTGCTACAGCAACAGCAAAATGGTTAACAATTTCTTTTACGTGTCTGTAAAACTGGCCAGTAAAGTCTTGGTTAACTTTTATTTGTAAATAATTTAAAACAAGACGTTTTATCCGATTTAGTTTAGGTTTTCATAAACGTATTTAACGCTAAAAATATATATTTTTTATTTACTATTAGTTTTATTTTTATTTTTCCATATTTTATATTTAGTAAATACGATGGAATTAATTAATTAACTGAGAGCACACATTACCATCGAGCGGCGAACAATGAAACCTTACTTAAAATTAAAATTTCTTTTGGTTGATAGATGGCTGATTGGAATTTATTGACAGTTTACTGAAAATTTATTTTAAAATTTAAAATTATTTTTTATTTAGATTTTTTGATTTGTATAAAATACACTCGAGGGAAAAAACGCACCTCTTGAAAACGCACCAAAAATACCAAAATTTCAAACCGTCATAACTCGGCGGATTTTGGACGAAAATAGATGAACCTTTGAGTACTAAAAAGTTTAAAGTGTCTAGTTTAAGGGCGTGCGAGCGAATGTTACGTAAAGGCCTTTCCACCCCCCGCGACAGCCCGCAGAAAAAAAGTTTTTGATTAAGAAAATGTCAAACTTTAACAGCTTGTTATGATGTGCAAGTGCATAAATTAATGTTTTGATTTTTATTTTACTAATGTTGAAATTAATCAGTATCAGAAAGTTATTCGAAGCGTTACAATGCCACAATTAACGGGCATTCAACGTGCACGAATTGTTGCTCTTTTGGAGGTAGGAGTTAGCATGCGACACACACACGATGTGTAAAATCCGACCGACAACCTGGTCATGGTGCACATCGGGTAACGCTGATGTCGGCGGTTACACGTTAAAAAAATTAAAGTTAATAAAAAAATGATTTTATTAATTAAAAGCATTTTTCAAAATTTTTGAATTTGGGAAAAAATGTTCAAACTCAACAGGTAATGTCGCTGGCAGAAGACGAAAGACTCCCGACAAAATGCAGGGTAAATTACAAAAATTCATAGCTTTGCGCCAAAAAATCGTAGGTACTCGAAGTTTTGAAAATTTGACAGAAAAAGGACTGAACTTTATTGCCTTGGCGGTCGATAGGGTCCACGATTGTTTTGGTACGCCGTACAAGCTGTTAAAATTTGACATTTTCTTAATCAAAAACTTTTTTCTTCTGCGGGTGGTCGCGGCGGGCAAAAGGCCTTTACTTAACACTCGTTCGCACGTCCTTAAACTAGACACTTTAAACTGTTTAGTACTCAAAGGTTCATTCATTTTCGTCCAAAATCCGCCAAGTTCGAAATTTTGGTATTTTTGGTGCGTTTTTTTTCCTCGAGTGTAGTATACATATTTTGTTGGTAAAGTTTCCAAGCCTCCCGATATTGTTTGACCGAGACGGTACGTCGCTTACCGTCGCTCGACGTAATATCACTAGGCTTGTAAATATGTCCTTTACCAACTCAACATGTAATATACTATTAATAATTTGTTATACTTTGTAATACTTCTTTGTAATTAATAGAGCAATAATTAGAGTTCGCTTGAAAAAACCCTTGATTAGCTCATCTGTCATAAACGCCGTCGCTACAAGTTATATGACATACAGTATGTCAAAAATGTTTAAACACTCCTACGCTGTAGAATTTCATTGTGAATTTTTGTTAGGTCTGAGAATTAAGGAAAATGTCTTTGATTTTAAATTTTTATTTATTAGAGGAAAACAAACATTATAAACTGTATTTTTGATTGAACAGACTACTTCTGAAATTTCCTTATAACTCTTCCATCTTGGTAATGCTTTATGATCAACTCACGAATATTGACAGGAATTTCTTTACCTTTACCTATATTTTTATATTAAAATCTTAATTTTATTAATCCAATTTAATGAAATAAAAAAAAACTTTAAATTTCGTCAAACTGAACTAATAAAACTGCAATAAAGCCGAAAACGCTTTAAATATTTTTGTAACCTATTTTGATTTATTTGCAAATAGCATTATTATCATTTGTTCCTTAGCTTTCGTAATTCTAATACAACAAAAAGTTATTTGCTAAGAGAACTAGATGTATTAATATTAAATAACATTTCAAAAAAGAAGAAATTTTCTCATTTTATACCATCTATTCCCATTTTATTATGAAATTGTTATAAAGCAGTAGGGGTGTTCAAACTTTTTTGATATACTGTATATAGCATGATCAAAAAATCTTTGGATCGGGGTTGCCATGAAATTAACAAGCTATCTATGAAATTATTTCTTTCTATTATTTTTGACATTTACTTCACAACTTTCAAGTCAATAGATAATAGTTCAAAATGTTTCAAACGGAACATGAAATTTTTATTATTAAATCATACTACAATAATGAAAATCGTGGTGAAAATGGTAATTGGGTTTTTTTGCCTAGTTTATGTTTAAATGAGTTTCGTGGGAGATTTTCTGTGTACTATTTGGAGCTCTGTTTAGCGGTGTCGGCGCGTCGTATTTTCTTGACACAGGTGGCTGTGTCTCCATTGGCGCTACTGTACAGTTCACAAAAATTACGGGTAGTAGAAGTAAATAATTCTATAGATTGCTTTTACATTCCATGGCTATTGCGATCCAAAGACTTTTTGATCATACGATAGCTTACAAACACGAAATCCTGTTATATAAAACTTGCCACGCCACTGACAATTTCTTGGATTCACTTTGTTTATTTTAAATAGATCCCATTTCACTTTGTATTTTTACAGCAAGGGTACTCCAAACCCGCCATTTTCAAGCATCCGCTTGTGTTACATTGCACTATTGCAGATTAAATTGCTTCGGTCCGTTGACATAATGGTTAAATGCTTTACAAAAATGCACGTCTCTAGTAATAATTATGTACTTGCTTGTTTGCTTGTTACAATTTTAGTTGTCAAATCTCCATAGCATACTTGACCAAAATTGATAATCAAGTCTTCCTAGATTAACTTTACTACAAGCCAGTTGTCATTATTGATTGATTAATGTTTCGGTTTTTTTTAAGATTTTTTTTTAATTTGAACTTCTTTCTTTCTGATAACATAAAAGAACATTGCTTAAATAAACATTTTTTAGAAATGCAGAAAAAGGATAAAAATGTCATTTAAAAAGACAAGTTGCTATAGCAACAAAACTAAAAAAGATACGAACAAAATAAAACATATTAATAATATGCAGCATCAAGATAAACGAAAAATCTTTTGTATTTAATATTTGTTTGTAAATCTTTAAATTAAAAAGTTACAGCCATTATTTGATACTATTGTTACACTCTGTATGTACTGTACAACACACGGGAAATACCACTTTTAGGTTAGGTTGTCCAAATAGATCCGTTGACGGTAATATAAGTAGAGCTTTTTATTTTACACTAGACGGGTTCTTAAGGTAAGTACTCACAGCAGCGGTTCCGCAGGCGGATGTCATACGATTGGTCGGTTTGAGTCAAATCGACTCAAACCGACCAATCGTATGACATTCGCCTGCGGATCCGTTTAGAAACTGAAATTAAATTGTCAAAAATGAACTTTGAACCAAAATATTATACACATTTTTGGATATTCCGTGATTTTTTTAAGTATGAATTTCAGTACGTTAAGTGGTTTCTATTAAATATAAATTTGTATCTCAGCGTTGCCCATATCACTATATACGTAGACAAAACATCTTCCTTTGTAACTTCCAATTAAAATGTCAACGTTTTAGTTGTCATTTTAAAAATGTAAAAACGATGTTTTTCTTTCTCATCCCTTCACTTCCTTTTTCTTACTTATTCTTCGCACGTCGTGTTTGTGTATTTCGGCAAGCACAACTTCTACAACTAGTGAAAAATACTTACTTTTTGCGACTAGTCTAAATAACTGTTAAATCAAAGCGGTTTGCTTTTGACAAGGATAAGATCCTAATGGAAAATACTTGATGTTTGAAACTAACCACAACATTAAAAATTACATAAGAAAACTCAACATAAGTAATAAGTAAAAAACACTCGATTTCGGCAGAACGAAAAGAAATTCATCCAGATGGAACGTTTTACAAATCCCGTGCTGTTCGTGAGTCATTTATACATGCGATTTTTCATTCTTAAAGCAAAACGAAAGACCTTTTCATTTTAAAAATAAAAAATGTCAAAAACACGTAAATAAATCGTTAATATGTATAATTTCAAGGCAGTATAAAACACATCCTGTAACTCTAAATTTTATTTTAATACAAAGCAATGAATGGGAAATATTTGTTTTTAAATTGTGCAGTACATACTATTTATATCGCATAACACATGACAATGGAGAAAATTACGTCGTACGCTTAATCGTAAATTGCTATTTAAGGTGTTTCATCAGTAAATTGAAAGTTATAAATACGTTTCTGTTGTTTATAAAATGCTAAGTATTTCCCACTCAATAAACTTTTAATCCCTTAAATTACTTTGAACCTGTACAAATTTGGATTTTAGTATATACTCCTCTTTCGATTTCATAAATTCAAAAGATTTTGCAAACATCATATGAGCGGGTAATTGTTTGCGTTCAGAGTAGTCAAAATTCCCACAAACATTAACCAAAGCCTTAACTGTTCGCTGTTAAAAACTGTTTTCGATTGTCTAAACACTTATAATTCAATTTTGCACATATCATTAACTATGACATGACATGACCTCACGTATTCCCACTAGGAACTTTACCTCAGACATCAATAATTCAAATCATAGAAGAATTCTGCTTACCAACCACACAAAAACAACAAAGACGCTTTATAGACACATAAACACATACACATACATAAACATCGCCCAAGTATTCTAAAACCTTTGAATGATTTAGTTATTCCATGAAAAGCAGCCAATAAACCAGCAATTCTTAAAGGATTTTATCAACAAGCGTTTGTTAACTGTTTTAAAGATGCATTGATAAACGAACTTTGCTGGTTCATCAAAAACTGGATGCTCCTATAAACATAAGCCGTGGCAGTTTCTCAGCAGTTATTGCAGGAATTCTAAAATTTCACAACAGTATGAAAATAATCAGTGGAAGCCAGTCTACCACTCTGTTCTAAAGCTTTAACTGAAACTGAACAAAAATACAGCATGCTCTTACGCGAATTGGTAGCGATGTATTTTTCTATAATAAAAGTTTATATATTTTATTGAAAAACATTAGTTTAATGTTTGCACTGATTACAAACCATTATGTTATGTCAATACCAGGTCATCAGCAAATCTTTTGCCAGGAGAACTTTGGCAACTAGAACTTTTATCCCAGTACACAAGTGACATTAGATATGTTACAGGTCTTGAAAATATTCTAGTAGATACAACTCGAATAACCTTGATTCAGTTTTGCAACTCTTGATTGTAAACAGATCACCCCAGCCCAATAAGAAAAAACTGACCTATTCTTCTGGATGATGCTCCCAAATGCCTAATTTGGATGTTTGTAATTTCCCTGCTGACTATGCTTAAATTTTCTGAATCGCCTTTTAGAAAATCATTTTGCAATTTTTCGTTCACTTACTGTTTTATATCGAATAAATCCGTTATAATCTTGACATTATGTAGCTTCTATCTACTTGCGTATGGTATTCAGCAAATTAAACAATGCATTACTACATTTGAGAATTTTGTTTCTTTGCCTTTTTATCTTTTTTTAATCGTAAATACAAATCTAGCTTTTTTTCTCCACAAAATTACTTCTAGGTTTTGTACGTATAGTAACCTTCCCCTAAGCCGTTCTGTATCTCTACACACAAAAAAACGTTTATAAAAATGTGATTTTTGATGTATTTCAGCAGGGAAGACTTCCTGCTATGAATATGTACGAGGTAAAACTGCTGGATATAAAGTTTATCGCGCTACTTTTACTACTGTTTTTCATAAAACAGGCCTACTAAAAGTTATTTTAGTTCCATTATCAGAGATGCAATTTTGAATAAGAAACTGATTTATTTTGCCTGAAAAGAGAAGCTTATTCGAGATAATTTTCACGTGAAATATTTTACAATACAAGGTACATAAGTATGCTGATTTATTTCCATCTGTAGAAATAAATCAAAGTAAGGAATTGCAGTCTGGAAATATACACTGGGATTCAAATGCGAAATTTCCAAAAATTACTTTACCAACATTTAGTGGTTTGTACGAATGAATATAAAGACTGAATAACAAGACAAAAATAACAATATTTCTGAAGTTGTAAAATTTCAATATCTGGTTTCCTGTCTTGTTAAAGAACCTTTGGATCTCGTTAAAACAATACCACTCACAAGTCAAAATTACGCAAAAGCGTATCAAGTCCTCATTGATAGGTACGAAAATACTCGTGTCTTAACAAACACTTATTGGGCTCAAATCATAAATGCTCCAAAACTGACATACGAATCAGCTGTTGGTTTAAGAAAAATATTAGATATTTTCAGTGAAAATCTAGCAGCTCTAAAAACTTACAAGCTACCCGTAGATCAATGGGACTTTGTTTTGTATAATATCTTAATTCAGAAACTAGATAGTTCCACAATCAAGCGGTATGAGCTGCAAGATGCTATTACTGAGATTCCTACTTATCAAAAATTAAAATATTTTCTTGAAAAACAATGCACGGCTCTAGAATCTGTAGCTCTGACGTCCTTTAAAGGTTCTGCTCCATACCCTAGTTGTCACTATGACAAAAATGTAAAAACTAAACAGAGTAGTTTTGTCATTAATTCAATTAAAAACAAAACCAACCAAGAATCCATCGTTGCATATTCTGTGGTTCCTCTTATTTAATTTATAAATGTCAATCATTTATTGCAAAGTCGCCGTTAGAGCGATATCAAATTCAGCATACACTATTAATCAATGTCGATCGAAGGTGGTTTGTCGATCCAGTAGTGGTTTTTTTATATATAAACATTTTTTAGATGTCTTATGTCATTACAATCTGGTCAGAATGACCAATGAGTAATTTACATCTAACTTAATTTACTCGAGTTTGTTTCTTAAGCTAAGGTATACTCATCAGCGTTCCTTAGGTTCTGTTCACTTAGTTACACTACGGTTACCGTGTACACTAGCACTATACTCTGCTTTTTCACTGCTCACTCCACTAACTCAAATGGTTTGATTCTTTTAAGTCTTCTCACTAATCCCGTATTGTCCAGGAGCTGAATGTCCTCGACATTTACGTGATGATCAAGTCGGTCTTCATGACTCTTCGCAAATTTTTTTATTGTCTGGTTGACAGTTTCCACATTCAAGTCCCGATGGAGATCACTGTTTCGGACATACCAAGGTGCATCTACTATGCACCTCAGCACATTATTTTGAAATCGTTGGATGATGTCGGCATTACTTTGCTTGGTACAGCCCCAAAGCTGAATACCATACGTCCATACAGGTTTCAGTATTTGCTTGTATAATAAAAGCTTATTGTATAGAGACAGATTGGAGTTTCCTCCAATCAGCCAATACATTTTTCTGTATTTAATACCAAGTTGTTCTTTTTTCTTTTTAACGTGTGCTTTCCATGGAAGCTTCGCATCAAGTGTAATGCCCAAATACTTGGCTGTGTTCGAACATGGAATTTGATTGTTATTTATACTGACTGGTATATATTGGATAACTTTATTCGTAAAGTTTACATGCATTGATTTAGATTCATTCACTTTTATTCTCCATCTTCTTGTCCACCGGTACACTAGATCAATGGCTGTTTGTAATTTTTCTGTGGCTTCTGCATTGGTTGTTCCTAATGCTAATATAGCTGTGTCATCAGCAAAAGTAGCAATGGTGTTGTTTTCTAATGCTGGAATGTCACAAGTGTACAAGAGATACAAGATCGGTCCTAGTACACTTCCTTGCGGCACTCCTGCTTTAATTTCCTTCAATTCAGAATAAGCACCTTCCTGCTTAATGCTGAAGTATCTGTCATAAATGTAAGACTTCAAGATTTGAGACTATTGTTTTGGCAAGAATAGTTTCAGTTTATAATTTAAACCTTCATGCCATACCTTATCGAATGCCTGTGCTACATCCAGAAAGATTGCAGAACAGACATTCTTTTCTTCTAACAATTTCTCTATAATATTAGTGATTCTATGTACTTGATCGATAGTTGAATGCTTTTCTCTGAATCCAAATTGATGAGACGGAATTAAATTTTTCTCTTCAATGATAGGTTTTAGTTTTTTTAACAATAATTTTTGAAATAACTTCGATATTACAGGTAGTAAAGATATAGGTCTGTACGTCGTACGATGAAACTTCATGAGGTGGCTTACCAGGCTTGGGAATCATAATGACCTCTGCGACTTTCCACAACCTAGGCACGTACTTTAATCTAAAGGCAGCGTTTATTAGGTAAGTCAGCTTAACTATAGCTTTCCGCGGTAACTGTTTTAACACTTCACCAGTTATTAGATCGAATCCTGGAGCTTTTTTCGGATTGATGTTGTCTTTTATTTCGGCCATTACTTCCTTAGGTGAAGCAAGTCTGATCTCATCTTCTTCTTGGATTGGCTCATCCCAATTTGGTACGTCTTGTCCATCATTTGGCTGAAATGTTTTTTCTAAATAAATCGCAAAACTATTTGCTTTTTGTTCATTTTTTCTTGCCCACTTTCCATCTTCCTGTCTTATTGGAGGAATTTGGGTTATTGGCCTTTTCAATCTTTTTGTAGCTTTCCAAAGAAAATAGTCGGTGCTGCTGTCAGCTGTTTATTTTCTTAGATAAGCTTCAATTGATTCATCCTTTACTCGCTGGATTTCTCTTTTTAGTTGTTGACTAGCATTATGTAGACATGTTTTATCTTGAGGGGCTCTAGATTGTTGCCATTTACGTCTTAATCTTCTTTTTTCTGTGATTTTCTCTAATCTCTTTCGGGTAGTTGTTTCCTGTTATTCTATGTTTGATAACAGGAGTGTTTTCCCATGCTGCTTCCTGGATATTGTTTAAAAATATCTCAGCTTCTTCATCTAGCTGTTGTTCGTTTCTTAGAGGAACTGAAAGATCGATCTTTTCTTCAACACTTAGTCTGAAACTCGTCCAATCTATCAGTTTGTTTACTAATGTCGGATTCTTTTCCCTCTTAATAACGTTTTCACTTAAAGTTAAAACTATTGGCGAATGATCTGAATTCACGTCCCAACCTTCTTCAATGTGTAGAAAGTTTGCAGATATGTTTTTGGTAATATAGAAATGTATGAGATCTGGTATCTTATTTGGGCCAGTTGGCCAGTAGGTAGGTTTCCCTGTGGACAAGGTACTGCATTCAAGTTCTCTAACTGCTTCAAGGAGTTCTTTTTCTTTAGTGGTAGTAAGTCTGGAACCCCAATAGGTATTTTTTGCATTAAAGTCCCCCCCTATAATAAATCGTATTCCTTGTTTTTTCAGGAATTCAAGATATTGGTTTTTCTTTAATGCATATTTTGGCGGGCAGTACACTGCTGTAACATTAATTTGATAATTTCTAGTTTTAATACTTACAGTAGTCGCTTGAATCTCTTCAGTTTTGAATTCTATTTCTTCATGATGTAGGATGTTGTCTTTAATTATTATAGCACTTCCACCTCTGGCCGTATTTTCAGGGTGTGTAGTGTGGTACAGATTATACCCTTTAAATCTGATGAATGATTGGTTAGTGAAATGTGTCTCAGATATGAGGCACACATCAATTTTGTCTATGTCAAGGACTACTTGCAACTGGTTGGTGCTGAAACAATCCATTGGCATTTCATGCCATGATTCTTAGATCATTAGCCATTTTTATTTTTAGGGGTAGCTTCTTTGGCGCTATATTCTAGTTTGGTTAAACGCTCATAAAGTGTCATGCACAGCTTTTCTTGGCTATTTAATTTATCGAGGATCATTTGCAAAGTCTGATCCATGGACGTAGTTTGCTTTGAGTTTTGAGTTTTTATTAATATTAGAGGTACCTGCTACAACTTGACTATATGGCATAGCTACTCTTTTATCTGATATATATTTTTTTGTTTGGGTATTTGTTCCAGCATTTACCTGTTTTTTATCTCTTACTGGTTGTGTGGGTAAATTAGGTTTTTTCATGGACCTATTTTTCAGTTTCTTCATCTCTTTAGCGACTATACATCCTCGATAACTTGCAGGATGATTTTCGCCACAATGGACGCATTTCGGTACTGCACTGTTTGGTTTTGTACACTCTTTAGTGAGATGTTTACCAGTGCATTTGACACAACGTGGTTCTTTGGAACAATATTTTTGCGTATGTCCATAAGACTGACAACTTTTACATTGAGGTACCAGCTTAGATTTCTTAATTGGTTGTATTTCAACTCTAATACCCATTATGTCTGTAATGCTAAAAATTTTATTAACATCTTCATTTTGTCTGAAAACTAGCATAAACATATTCAACGGATGCTTTGTTTTCCACTTAAGTTTATTTATAGCATCAAGTGCTTTGTATCCTCTTTTACGAAGTTCTTGAATTATTTCTTCTGCATTGAAAGAATGATGCAAATTTTTGACGATTACTTTTATTGGCCTGTCTTGTTTATTTTCATAAGAGTGCCACGAATAATTATTTTCTGAGAGCATTTTGTGTAGTGGTAAGCATCATTATCTTCTACACTTTTCTGGAGAATCTCGTAAACCTGTTCCTCATAATAGCTTTTGCAAAACATTTATCTCAAAACTTTGCTGTTCACACTTCTTCTGAACAATGTAATACGCAAGATAACTCAGATTTACAATCCTTTTTTTAAACTGCAACTCGGCGGCTAAAACTTCGTTACCTCCTGCGAATTCTACAATGGATCAATTGCCATTTGATCTGGTAAATCATTCCCTTTGGTGGGAAGGTCCGTTATAGACCTTGTCTCAGGAATATTCGCCCACAAACACAGAACCATCTTCTAACTCTTTAACTCTCTCTGACATTTCTAATGAGGAAAAGAATGTTTCTCTAATTGTGTCTGTCTCACTTTCTTCGGTAAATTCTCTTCTGGAGAAATATTCTAGTTTACCAAAGATTAAGCTTATGCTTATTGTCTTAAGTTTGTCCATAACTTAAAAAATTCATCTGATCACAAATCTGGAGATTTCAGTGATAATGAACTCCATGCAGCTCTTCTTGTTTTAGTTAAACAAGTTCAACATCAGTCATTTGAAAATGATATTAATAATCTCGAGAACAATAAACCCATCTCTAAGCCACTGCGAATGTCAAATCCTTTTATTTGTTCCGATGGTATTCTCAGGGTAGGCGGTCGTCTTGTTTTATCCAATTTGTCTTTTGATTGTAAATATCCAGATCTTCTTCCAAGAAAGAATCGGTTGACGGAGCTTATTATTGAAGAAGTTCGTGCAAATAATCCACATCCAGGTTTATAACGGTTCAATTTCTAATGTCCCAGAATTTCTGGATACTCTCGGCGCGAAGCGCTATTCACCATGTTTTAAGTAAATGTCTTAAGTGCTTTCGAGTAGCTCCTGATGCCATTCAACCTATAGTGGGTGATTTACCTTCGTTCGTGTCAATCATGTTAAACCATTTTATATTGTTGGAGTTGACTATTCTGGACCGCTACGCATTACCTTCTCAAGGGCCCGAGGAACGAGATATCAAAAGGCTTATTTTTGTGTTTTTGTCTGCGCTTTAACTAAAGCGATTCAGTTAGAATTAGCTTCTGATTTAACCACTGAAGCATTGATCGCTGCTTTAGAGAGGATCATGGCTCGTAGAGGAAATGTTTCAAAGATGTTTAGTGACAGAGGTACCAACTTTGTAGGAGCTTCTAAAGAGATTTCTAAATGTTTTCAAGAAGTTTCCGCTCAGAAGAAAATTGAGTGGTTATTTAACCACCCCTTCGGCTCCCCATTACGGTGGTCTTTTCGAAGCTGCAGTTAAGTTGGCAAAATCTTTACTCATTCGTGTCATTGGATCACAGATTCTTACGTACGAAGAAATGTACACATTAATGTGTAGAATAGAATCCGTTTTGAATTCACGCCACTGTGTCCTTTCAGTAATGATCCTAATGACATTTCATCTCTTACTCCGGGTCATTTTTTAAACCTTGAACCCCCTACCTGTTTGCCTGCTACAGATTTTTCTAATGTTCCTAGTAATCGTTTAAATATGTGGCAATTATTTAAAAAGATTCAACAAGATTTCTGGCAGAGATGCCATAATGCTTACACTACTTTACAGCAAAGGCTTAAATGGTCTGTAAATCCGGCTAATAGTAATATTAAAATATGTTCTTTAGTTCTAATTAAAAATGAACTTACTCAATCATTAAATTGAAACTTGCTCGAATACTCGAATTTCATACCGGACATAACGGCGTGGCTAGAGTCGCTACAGTAAGAACCGCGACAGAATTATTTAAAAGACCCATGGTAAAGCTTTGTCCTTTACTAATAGAAACACAATAGCTTGAAATATTCCATATTTCAGGTGGGTATAATGTTACAGCCTAATTTATGTATTTTATTTTTTCTTCTTTATAGTTGCTATGTATGCAACGATCGTTATTAATTTAACCAAAGTCGCCTTTGGGTAAATTATTATAAATTCAGATAAAAAAAACAAAAGTTAACAAAACTGGCGGGTAAAACCCTATTCTCGAATATAAAAAATCTACGGAACTCTTGGTTAATCACGACAAGTGTTAGTGGAAGTGTCCCCCTCCAAGAAATAAAGAACCAAATCAAATATAATCAGAAATTCCCCTGGAGCCGAACCTATGGTCTCACAGTCAATTAAGCATTGAGGTAGGTGAAGAGACCCATCAATTTATTTACTCTTTAAGGTCCTTCGAAATTCCAATTTTACTCTCTTTTGTTGTTCAAACAACCATAGCAACATACATATTTATTTAAAATATTCATATATATGTTAGGTATTCTGCCATACTGCTTCAGTAAATGAAAGAATTATTTATTAAAGATTTACGAGTAAGTATATCATAAAACGTTGTACAATGCTCGACCGTTACACGAACTCTGCGTGCTCACACGGATACAAAGCTCGCTAATCTCTCGCTTGCTAGGTACCGTGCTCGCACGTAAAGTTCTAAGTAGCGGTACACAAAGTACACAAATCTGTACTTTATTTTAACTGATAATCTTGTGACATTTAAAATATCTCCAAATATGCCAATATTAAGAATTGACATTCACTTCTAAATTTTTGTAAGGATAACCAAATTAACAAAAATTTAACAGTTACTAAAGTGAAAGCGTCATTTTAGGTTGTTATCTGTTATTAATGCTACTAATTCGTAGTTCGTGGCGTATCTTATTTTTATGTAAATAATATTAAATTAATTTGATTTATTTTCCATTTTAGTAGAGAGTTGTATTCTTAAACACGCAAATTCAAAGGTTAGAGAAGTACGCAATGATTATAAAAAAGACTTAAAATGTTATAATTAACAGTTTGTTGTTAAAAACTGTTTAAAAAACATTAAACATAAAAACAGCCAAAGGATGGACGAGGAGTTAAAAGAAGAGCATTAGAGAATTAATTAAAGCAATTTTAAAAACAAATATTTGGATTTTTGTGTTAGGTGACTATGTAATATTACTATCTGGGATTCCCGGAAATTTCGGGATTTCTGGAAAAAACAGTCTCGAGTTCCGGGAGTAGCAAAATTGTCAGACTACTTAGTACGGATAACGATTACACAGAGAAAAATGTATTTAAATTTCATCAACAATTGTGTGGTATTGTAAAACAAATTGGTCTTAAAAAAGTGACAGGGACAATTTGTGTACAATTATAAAACAAGATTGTGTCATTTAGTTTGTCAAGATTTTGTGGAAGGCAATAGTAATTTTGTAGAATCAAATGAATAGTTGTGTATAAGTTTCCATAACAAATTGTGTTACTTATTAAAACAGAATGTGTAATGTTATTGCATACAATTTTATACAAAATTGTACAATTGTTGCGCTAGTGTGTGCCACAATTGCTTAATAGTATTTAACACAATTACTTGTTCACATTTATACAAATTGTGCAATACTCTGGCACAAATATTCTATACAGAAGGCTAGATATCACAAATAAAATATATATTTTTACATATATTAAAATATATGTAACTAATATGTATATAGCTATACAATGTATAGTATTTACATACTATGCAACGTGTAGTATATACACGTATAACACTAAAATTTTCTTTTGCCGTCGGCTGTTTATATATAAATCTCGAATTTACATTAATAGCGACAATTACAAGTGGTGACATCTATAGGATGTCATCCATAAACTTTGCGAAACACAATAATTAGTAGCAAGCAGTTTGAACACTGGATTATGATTTCATTCAAACAAAATATTGTATTTTCCTAAACATTTTTTACAATTATACTTCAACATAATATGCTAGCTTATCCTCTACAACATTGTTCCAAAGAAAGCAGAACTAAATCTGACTGTGTTAAATAATTGTCGTAAGTTCCTGTTAGACAATTCAGTAACGAAATCCTACACAACGCTGGACAATACGATTCTACAATTATAATATAAATTTCTCCAACACCGTTTTGAACAATATTGTGCAAAGCTCTTATGAAGTATTTCTCTCTGTGTAGTGTCATGGGTAACACGCTTAATTTTTTAATAACAAATAAACAAAAGCACTACACATGGACATTAAATTCTAACATTAAATGTTCTAATAAACTTGAGAAAAATATAGCTCCCGGTCCAGACTTCTTATTCAAATTATTTTCAGTAGTCGTGAGTCTACTTGTGAGTGAATCACAAAGGCTAGTGATTTCACGAAAATGATTAAACAATATAGACGGTGCCACGCAAAGTGTTTGTTGTTATTGTTTAAAAGGAAGGATAGGAATATACAATTAGTGTATAAAAACTTTATTTATTTTAAATGAACCACAAAAAATGCGTCGTGCAAAGCTATAACCAATCGCTATTCATTTTTAACTTCCTTTATTAATTCAAATTAATGAAAAACGGTTAGCAAAATATACAATGCAGAATTTATGTATATAGGACAGATACAACAGTTAATTACAGACTGAAACATACGAGCATTCCGAGGCATTACACAGTAACTTGTTTTGGGATCCCATTCTATATACATTTTTACTATTTTCTAAATCGAGAACCAATGTACTTCATTAATTTTGTAAATAATTTTAGAAATAATTATTTACAAAGTAACTCACTGAAAGTGTGTTTTGCCAATAATTAATTTATTCTTGTACGTTTGTCTTAATCCACTGGGATGTCTATTGCTTTTAATAACCTAATAAATAAATGAATAATATTTTATAAGAAAGACCCACGTTCTGGGCAAGCCATAAAGGTATGACATAATGTTTACTAAATAAATAAAATAAATGTTATAATAAACGTATCAAGTTATCAACACATGCACGTAAATATAAACACAACAAGTTGTCAAATGATTTCATATTGCCAACTTATATATTTAGTTTTAATACAGCGCATGCGAGGACGATTGACGTACTAGAAAAGGACAAAAAAATTTAAAATTGTAAATTGAATATCTCGCTAACGGCTGCGCTAAAAATTTTGAAAAAATACGTAGAGTTATTACTAATTATATAGAATTAAAATTGTAAAACGACCCTATTGGCACACAAAATGTCAATGCAACCACTTCTTGAATTAATTTGCGTTGAGCGCCGTCGGTAATATCAGCATCTATTCAAATTAGCTGTGATCCCAAATCCATACATGTCAATTACCAAATCGATGACAATTGTTAAAATGAAAACAATAAAGTTTTTTTTTTGACTTATAAAAATAAATCAATCACCATTCCAAATAATCGTTTTGGAAAGTAAAAATAAATCTTCCTTTATTTATATAGGTAAATATTTAAATCGCATATGATACAAACGTTTGTGTACGAACTAAACGAACTAAACACAGAGATAAAACTTCATAACTTAATTTTATTTTTAGGTTTCGAGTCGAGTACCATGATTCACCCTATGACTTTCATCGACTGACTGTTAAATCTTTAAAGCCTTTTTATATATTTACGTCAGAAACAATCACAAAACACTAAAACAATGGAATAACGCGAACGTCATGACGTCACAAATAAAAACATGTGTTAATAATTAACACTAATCTTAATTCTAAAAAGACGGAGAGATAGCTGGCAAAGAGACGATTAAATTAACATAAGATACTTATGGCCTAAATGGAACAATAAAAAGAAAATCAATAAAAACGATCAGCTGTCACCGATGTCATAAAAATTAAATTACATTGAAAACCCATCACTCTCCAGCTATCCCTGTATATGAAATATGTACCTAGTTACACAAAGTACCCCAAACATATGGAGTCTACACAAATTCTAACAAAATAATAAAGAAAACTTAACTTAAAAAAACATTACGTTTTAGACAGCAAGCGATGCTTTTGCAAGATTCGAGTAAATATCAACATAATCGAATTCAAACGTGAACTAATCTTGTCCAGAGTACAGTACTCCAGGTGCCTGCATCCAAACAGTTGTGCAAAATATTAAAATAAACTCAAGATTTGACAAAACCAAAGAATATTAGCGCAGCTGATACCTTCATTTACTTGAACTTAATTCTTTCACATGCAGGAATTAGTAAGTTAAATATAACCTTTTAAACAGCAAAGTAATGATCAATTTCAACTATTTCCAGTGAAACATGTACCTGGAATTGATTCAGCTAAATGGGAGAAAGAGAATTCTATTATGCGTTCAACAATCATCAAACTCAAATCTAGTAACAAGATAAAACCTTCCAGAAAAATGCGAAAACCATCCTAAACATGTAACCTGGGTTACATACAACCTGTTCTACTATAAAACAACATAATTCACTTTATCCTTTTTATAAATACAAAATTTTTTTGTAAAAATTGAGGTTATGTATGCATGATACTCTTCCATCTATAAATTCTACTTAAAATTGATAAATCTATCTGTAACCTAGCATGTAGCCTTTAGATTGAATGAAACTAGTATCTTAACATGTCTATCTTTTATTTAATGCCTGAAATGATTATTTTTGTGTTTTCATAGCCTAATTGTAGCCTTTAAATATTTTAATGTTTTATTAAAGTTAACATTTTCAATCGATGATCCTATATCATCTCACCACATTAGCACTAATACATTTAATAATCACAATAACAAAAAAACAAACACTGTCATTAATTCCACTTTTAGCCTTGTTAACTTTGTTAATATTTATTTTTTAATGATTTAGTTACTACTATACGATAATCGGGACTGATATCAAAACAAATTTGAATCCACATTTATTGATGACTTTTTAAAGGAAGTTATGGAAGTTAACTCGTCATTACTAGAACACAAGAGTTTTAAAACTTAATATTATTTATCAGTTGCGCAAATTCTTAAATTCGTATCAACAAGAAAGCACGCACCCGCGGAGGGGTCGTCTACAAATCCTTTCGAGACTCGTCTAGGTCTCTTTCTTGACTGGCGCAAATCTTATAGCTTTCAGCTCCCTTTTTGAAGGAGAGATTATGTCTCAATCAACCACACATTATTCCTGACATAATTATCTAACAAACCGAAATTCGACCAAATTTCCTCATATATTTATATTAAAAGATAAAAAAGCCATAAAGTTTTAAAACCAGACCACGTTATTAAAATCTAAACAGTAACAATCTCTAGTAAAGCATGAATTTATAGTTCTATAGCGTTTTGTTTCTTTCTGAACATTCTAATATTGAAGAAATTTGTCACAAACTAACAGCCTGTTTGCCTAGAAAGTGGTCGTAGAATGCGATGCAGTTTTGGTTAAAACGAATTTATTACAATACTTTAAAATAATAATAATAATAATAATTGCTACAACCCATTACCTGGAATCCAGGCCCCAGAAGCTATAAAGCTTGTGCAGGAGATAACAGGAATAACAGGTTAGATAATAATAGAAAGGAATTATAGATTCAACCTAATAAATAGGCTCGTTACAGTAGATAAGCATTAAAAACATTAAATCTGTTTTAAAAAGAAACAAAAGACACAATTTTATGATACAGTTTGTGTTTTGTGCGGTGCATACCGGCTACAGTCTAAAAACCAAAGATTTCAAGTAGTAATAAAGAGAGTTGCTTATTTTCATCTAATTGATACAAGATTCAATCAGATTTTTTATGTAATTGTGAGGGCTTGATTGTTAAGACAAAACATTTAAAACAGATACATATTAGCAAACTTTATAAATAAATATCACCAAATGGTTAAGAAGTTGTTTGAAGAGATTTAAAGAAATTCGAATTAATTATATTTCACTATCCTAAGTTAAAAAGCTCATACAATTGGTATCGCCATCAAGATAAGTTGTAATGTTCTTTTTTTGTTGGAAAAGTTAAACAGTAGTCAGTTTAGCATGAAGACGGTCCAACGGCGAATTATCAACGGGATGGTGTCCGGTAATCCGCCTGTTTGAATGTATCTAGCGACTTCCATGTCGTTGTCGGTTGAATTGTCCGACGTCCTGCATCTTTGCATCAGATGCACCAACTTTAGAATCTTAAATGGGATGAGCCATTTATTTTTGCTTAATACGAGTTTACAGGAAATCTTGAATACAATAACATCTCATTTGTTAATTTTTGTTGCGAAAGGAAAATTTTTTTATAATTTTAAATATAGAAAGCCGCGAACAATCTAAAATCATTAAGAATCGATAAGTTTTGATTATAAAAGTCAAAATCGATACTGTTTTGTTTTACGCCGTCTTCAAGACAACATAAAACAACATTATGGTTTTTACCCTCAAACTCATTGCAACGCCATGTGACTTTTATTCATATAATAACGTGCTTTGGATATTTTTTGCTCAGACCAATTTAATTCTAAACCGCAAACAACAAAATACTGTTATTTCCTAGTGAGAAGAGAATTCTCAAAAGTCGCTATTTTTACGACGTATTTTCTACCCCCAAAACAATCGAAAAACTTTTCTTATATTGAAAAGATACATGCGAAAAGATTTTTGAATTTAATTGTATAATAGTGGTAAGTAAATTAATTTGTATTAAAGTCCAAATCCATTTATAATCCAGTCAAATTTTTTCTTTATTATCAGTCAATAAAATTTTCATAAAAAAATTAATTAAACACTTGAGTAACTTGAAGCACATGTTAAATTAATCACTTAGATTTAAAAACTTTCTTAAATTTCACTTTGAAAACAACACTTTGGCGTTTCACAAAAATATCATTAATCTCAAAATATATGACATTGGTTTGTTTACATTTTTTTATAAATATAACTTTAAACTTATTTATGCTCTACAACAGATGTGCACTTCTTGAAAGATGAAATTAGAAGAGAGTTTGTTACTAATATCTTTTTGTCGAAACAATTAAATGTGATACAATTTTTGCATGATAAAAGAAACTTTAACAAGTGAATTTAACATAACCCAATTATTGTTTATGAATTTTAATTAACACAAAAACTAATTAGATAATCTTACAGATAAAAAACTCTCAATTTAACGGTATGTTGCACTTATGGTTTTATTACAACATAAGGCCTCCATTGAATGTCTATGGAACATAATCTTCAAACAACTATATATTAACTTAATTGTTAAAAAATACAATTTTACACCTTTCTATCTTCACAAATTTAAACATTATATCCTAACAAACATTATTTGCATAATTCTGGGCATTAACAACATGAGAATTCAAGCCAATTACAGTATTTGAAAGTACGATCCAAAATCGCAACAAAATTATGTGTAGTTTATCTGATATCATTAATAAATAGCAACCCCTATATTTAATATAGTAATAATTATGCGGTAATGAAGCAGCTTTATAATCCTCCACCAAAATCATTTAATCTTGAGCTGTAAAATTTTGAAATACAAGGAACTTATTACAACTGAGGAATCTCGTTACCACACATTTTTTACTATTAATTGCTAAGATAAGGTACTAAATACTTGTATACTTCCCCATTGCAATACACCTGTCTGTTTTAGGTTAAGTTTTCTTTTAAATTTGGCCTAAACTTTATTAAATGCAAAGTTAGATAATTAACTCCCACATCGTTAACGAACAAAGAATTAACTAAATTCTATTTCCAGATTAGCTTTATCTGACTATAGTGTACTAGTGTGTATGTTAATTATAATTAATCATATTTAACTTCATAAAAGATAAATCACTCAAAATTATAATTTTGAAATTGAGGTTATGCAACGTGTTGCTTTTAAATTTCATAAATAAGCTTACTTAAATTATAGAGTGGGCGAATTAAATTTTTGTATGTCAATTATCATGACAATATGTATGTAATGATGTGATTTGTGAATTACCTTCAAACAATAATTTCTTGAAAACTATTCAATATCCATTCCCAAAAAAGTCTGAGAATATCTTCAGTGTTTGCACTTTCAAATAAGCTAAAGAACTCGGGTGAGATCATTACAGTTTTTATTCAAACAAGTTGCATATAGCCTCTATACATAATTCTTTGATTTTCTTTAGAGTACTTCTGGGACGTGTTCAAACCACTAAAAGCTTAATATGTCAGTACTTTTGATTGCTCTTTCGCCTGATATTCTTAACCCAATACCAAACACCGTTTTCATTCGAACAATAACAACAGCAAAACAGTCGTAGAAACAGTTACCTTTGGGAGTTTCTTCTAACTAGGGAATAACGATTTCTAATAAACATAATATTTGAGTTATAGGATTGGTATGGGCACTAAATATCCAAAGCTCGTCATTATCTGACAGGATCGGTAAAAGTTAAAAGTGGCTAACTAAAGGTTTTGAAACGTTAGAGGCATCTCTAAACCAACTTTGATCTAGTAATACAAATAACAGTTAAAATGGTCATCAAGGCAACCTCTATCGAATGCCCTAAATTATTTGTTGAATTTGGCGCCGATTCAAAAGCTTCCCCTTGTAAGAAGGTGCAATTCAATAATATAACGCCAGGGATATACATTAAAAAAGCAAGATCTGTCTGCCACTCCCTCTAGCGGATCTAAATATTTTAAAACACACCCACCTTAAGAAAACGCATAATTTGTTCTAGGCTCAGTTTTGAAGAATTATTTATCTCATACAAAAAAATGTATACTTCTATCCGTTCTTGAAGTTTTCCGAGATGAATAAATAACAAACGCAGCTTTGTCGAGGAGAATAAAACCTGAAATATATTTTGACGCTATATTACAAATTAAATATTTATTCATTGTTCCTAAATTTATATTTTCGAGGTGAGTTGGAATATAAAAATATTTTTATAGCCTTAAAGTGTTTCTATCGATTGCACAATTTTCAATTAATTGGTTTGATTTATTCAAATGATCTTTTTTTGTGAAACTGTATGTGGCAGCTTTAATGAGAAATTCTATAGGGTAAAGTGTAAGGGAGGGAGTAATTACCCTCAAAAACACGCTTATAATAGAATATTGTAATAATAATTCACAAAATATCCACTTCAATATAGTCCTCTCTCTGTGTTGAAGGTTTTAATGAAATTTAGGTGTTTACATAAATCACTGTAACTGACTGGCTGAAAATTGAAAGCCCCCGCTTCTGTGTGTTTGCACTATTATTAGGATATTATCTTGTATAATTAATAGGTTAGGTTGGGTCCACGATTTACACTGCCGGTTATATTATTCCGGGGTTATACATGTTAATTTTCGTTTATATTCTCAAGACCTTCTGGCGTAGACAATAATAATAGTAACGATGATAATAGTGTCCTTGTCCCAAAATCTGGCTTCGCTAACTGAATTAATTCCGTAGTTGTTTGAGTTGCAGGTATTTTCCGCTAATGTTTGTTTTCATTGTATTGTATTAGCAAAAAAGTAATGTTTTTTTGTTAACAATGGTTGCTTTAGTTACGTTTTATCAGGTAATTATTATCTACAAAGGATTTTTCACGATGTGGTCATACCGTAGACAACGAAGGATTAAGTGTGAGTCGGTGCCTTTCCAATGAAGAGGATGATCTTGTGAAATTGCGGCAATAACGTTGTTAAGTTTTCTGAAGAACTCTATGCAGATAACCCACTCTCATGTTATCATAAATCCTAAGACTAGAAATTCTGAAATATTTCTTAAAATTCCAGGCCCTAAAAACTGAAACTCAAAACTACATGGTTCTATAAACTTTAACACCTACTATACTCTAAACTATAAACACTCAAGAACTCTAAAAGTTTTAAGATTGCGATTAAGATTTTTAAGATACTCTATACTCGAATATACAGGGTGTCTAAAGCCTCCCAGGTCATACAGAAATTGAAATGAGGAAAATTTAATAAGATCAGAGTTTTCTGTGGCCTCCTTAACTTCAAATATTGATGTGATTGTTCTCTAAAACACCAATTCTCACTGCTCCAATAATTTTAGAAATAGCAATTATATTTTCAGATTGTATCAATATAAATTAATTAATAGCCAATCATGAAAAGATAAACTAATATGGATCCCCATAATCAACTTCTTTTAAATTCTAAGATAATTTTTCAATTACTTTATAAAAATTAACACGGCAAAAATCAATAGGATCAGAGGATTTAATAATTGAAAAATTAAAACCACGTTTTACGTGTTTGACATATTAGAGGTTTAATCTTTCAGAATAAGAAAAACCTTTTAAAGTAAACGTGGATTTGATTAAATTCAATACAGAACAAATAATGAACAATTTCGTGATTCGTTTGCCCCAATATGGCGGCGGTTTGCGGTACTCTGGTCGACCAGCTGGCCTAGGTAACTAGATGCAGTGACTCTACATCAAATTTTAACAAAGTGACATCTATTGCAAACAAAAGAATAAATTATATATTACTACAACTTTTCCAATGGTATTTCAGAAATCGTCACTTGTATTTCAGATTATTCAAATTAATTTCAGAAATAATCAGTTGTATTTCAGTTTTGTCAGTTTGATTCGAGAAACCGTCAATTGTATTTCAGTTTAATCATATATAAATAAGAATTTGTCAAATTAATTTCGGACATCGTCATTTGTATTTTCGAAATCGTCATTTTTATTTCAGATGTCAGATATATGTATTTCAGATAATTGAATAGATTTGTTTCGTAGTTTGATTATATTATTGAAAGTTTACTGTAAAATCTTCTTTAGTCTGTGAATTTTGTGTCCTTTTTAATTTATCTTTTCGACAGTCAATGAAACTTCAAGATACTTATGGAATATGTCGAATGCCGATGTTAAGAAAATCTGGATTAACACTGCAGCCATGTGGCACCTTATACAAATAATTTTAATTTGAGTGGAAATATTGTGTGATTTAAAATGTTCTATGTAAAATCTCTAGGAAAACACAGAAAAGTCAATTATGGACTCACACTTTTTTAAAAAACAATTTACGCTTTCTGATAGAATTGACTTGTTTTAAAAATATACATACTAGGGTGGTTCTTATTTGGGTCATGTTGGAATTTCGGTTTTGCCGGGTGCCCATTTGATTCTAAAAAAAAAACTGAAAATTTTAAGACCAATACGAACTTCCTATCTCTATTCTAATCATTCGCTGTAACGAAGAGAAGCTTCCCATTTAAAATGCATGCTTTTTTCACTTCTTATGTTATATTTTATCCACTGGGAGAAATTGAGAAAAAATTTGAAAATTGATTTTTTTGGAATTAACAGGGTTCGATACTACTTTTAGGCACAAAAGAAATTATATGGAGCATTCGATTTTTTCCAACGATTTACAAAATAAATTCAAAATAATGCACAGTTCAATTAGGGTTGAAGTGATGTAGAATGTCCCATGTATTTTTTTTTCACCTAAAAGTAGCATCGATGCTCGTTAATTCTATAAAATCAATTTTCAAATTTTTTTCAAAAATTTGTCCCAGTGGTCAAATATATGCACAAGAATTGAAAAAACCCATGTATTTTAAATGGGAAACTACTCCTCGTTACAGGGAATGATTAGAATAGAGATAGGAAGTTAGTATTGGTCTTAAGATTTTCAGTTCTTTTTTTGGAATCAAATGGGCACCCGGCAAAACCGAAATTCCAACACGACCCAAATAAGAACCAGCCTAATACATACGTATATGTACAATGTAGATATCTAATCTGAAATACAATTTACTTTTTCTGAAATACAAATGACACTTTCTGAAGTTAAAATGATAAATTTGAAATACAAATGACGCTTTCTGAAATTAAATTGACCGATCTGAAATATAAATGACACTTTCTAAAATTAAATTTACTAATATGAAATAAAAATGATACTTTCTGAAACCAAATTCACTAACATGAAATACAAATGGTGCTTTCCAAAATTAAATTAACAAATTCTGAAATACAACTAGAAAAAGTGTAGTGTTACAATTTTATTGTTACAATAAGTGTTATTTTTACAGTAAAGTAATTTAACAATCATTTTAAAATTAAAAGTAAGCAAATTAAATATTAGTTGGTATAATTAATTAAAAAATATTAATCAACTATTTGTAGTATTACTGACATGTACACCACCCAAAAAAAAGTTCATATTGTTGAATGGGTTGTGACGAAATAGATTGAGAACAACAGCAGAGTTTTTTAGTGTTTATTGTGAGGATAGACCAATTCCAGTCATGAGCACCATCAATAGAATTGTGAAAAAAGTTTAAAACAGGATGCGTGGACAGATGCGGTAAACGAAAATAGAATGTAGAAGAAAATGTAAAAGAAAATGAAGTAACTATACAGGCTGCAGTAGAAGCTAATCCTAACGTTACTGTAGGAGACTCTAGTCTTAGTGAATTTGGACAAACTCGTTATTACATTGACGGAAGTTTTAAAAAAGGATTTCCCGTACAAATATTTACGAACACAGGAATTAATGCCTACGGTAGAACAAGTATTGTTCCAAACGATGCTGTTCCACCCCATTACAATGTCAATGTAAGGAATTTTTCAAATGAAGGATTTCCAGGTTGTTGGGCTGTCCGTGGAGGACCAATTAAGTGGCTACCTATGTCTCTTTATCTTTCCCCCTTCTCTTTCTATTTTGCCCAAAGACAGTACTGTAGAAGCATGTTTCAATATAAGTCCTGAAACATTGAACAATATGTTAGAAGTCTTTATGAAAGGTTAAGTTATTATTTGATTTAAAATGGAAATTTATTTGAATATCGAAATAAAATGCAATTTGATTAATTTGTGTACATTTTTTAAACAGTCTCAACTGAATTGTTTAATTACCGGTTTTGCTTGCAGTAAGTATTAATCTTATTAATTCATCTTGTCATGATTCGATATTAATCAATTTATAATATTGATACGATCGGAAAAGATGATATTTGTATTAAATAATTTATTGGAGCAGTGAGAATTGATGTTTGTGAGAATAACATTTACATCAATATTTTAAATTGATCACAGGCCACAGCAAACTCCGATCTTATTAAATTTTCCCATTTTAATTTCTGTATGTTTTAGGTAGCTATAGACATATACAGTGAGATCCGAATTGAGTGAAGACGGTTTGAATTTCGCGCCTTAGGTTTTAGTGTATTTCACGTTGTTAGTGTAGTACTATTGAAATGTGTTGTGTTAAATTACACTCGTTGCTTTATTTCGCTTGTTTTCTTATTTTACAAAACAGTTTTTTTTTTCAGAACTACGGTTTGCTACACGATTTTATTATCAAGTAAGCTAATTATTTAAAATTAACGAAGTTTAAAGCTATATTATTTTTGAGACGCCGCTGTAAAATAAAAGAAGCAGAAAAGTATTCAAGTTGCCAATGTGACAATAATTTAACATGGCGGTAAATTCAAACCGTCCTCATTCAATTTGGATCATCCTGTACTACTCAACAAGTAAATTGGTCCATTTGCTTATATTGGCATTTGGTTATATTTTATTAATAAAAACATGATTTTGTCAATGCATAACTTGATATTTGAGCACAGTGCAATTACTCTATAATCTCTATCTACTCAATCTACATCTACGATGTAAAGGCATTATGTCGTGAACACCTCAAGTTTATCAAAATTTTATAAATACCCAAGACTATAATAACTAAGACTAAAAATTCTGAATTTCATTTCAATTCATACTTTAGAGACGTCAATCCTCTAAAACCAACATTTCTAAAAATTCTAAGATTGTTAACTTGAGATTCGCGATTTAGCGCTTGAAAACTATAAAATGATAAAACGTTGAAAGTCCAAAGACCGTAGGAAAATTTCGAAACTAAAGTCTTTAAAAGTTTAAATTTAATTTAAAATTCCCAAATTCTCAAACTCCTAAGAGTGTGAAATTTGACACTCTAAAGCGTTAAGCCTCCAGTGAATCAAAGTTCTCTGTCGCTTGCAAACTAGCTTTACTGTAATTATGAAAAGCTAAGATTCTGAAATATTGATAATGTAAAAACCCTTGAAATAAATATTATGAAAATAAGTATCTCGAAAACTATAAAACTCTAATACTTAAAAACTTTAAATAATTTGAAGCCGATACTTTTTTGAAGTATCGAGTATAGATTCAAGTTTTAAAACCTAAAACTGTGAAATTTCTAATCTCCGAAGTTGTGGAGATCGTACTTTCAAATTCTACAGTTGCAAAACTCTGACTATCTACAACTTTAAATACTCTGAAGTCGGTAGTTTCCTGGAGCTCTAGATCATTGAAACTTAAGCAATGAACTTCTGAAAACGTCATCATAAAGCTATAACGTTGTGATACTTCAAGGCTTCATAACATTAAAACTTTAATGTCGAAACCTTGTTGTAACTACAAAAAATTAAACTTCTAATTTTATAACTTCATAACACCAAAAGGTGAGAACTCTACTATTCCACTAGTCAAGCTGTACTAAAGCTTTGTACTAGCTGTAAAGCTAGAGTACTAAAGCTTTGAAACACTCAATCTTTAAAACTTTAGAGCTTTGAAACTAAGAATCTCTAACAAACATCTCATGCACTAAAACTCATCGACTATTAGCAATTAAAACCAAAAACATGAATACGATTGTTACTGGAATTTTAAAACACCAGGAATTATTAATTCAAATTCATGAAAAACGGTTAGCAAAATATGCAATGCACAATTTATGTATATAGGACAGATACAACAGTTAATTACAGACTGAAACTTACGAGCTTTCCGAGGCATTACACATTAACTTGTTTTGTGATCCCATTCTAAATACATTTTTACTATTTCTTAAATCGAGAACCAATGTATTTCATTAATTTCGTAAATAATCTTAGAAATAATTATTTACAAAGTAACCTACTGAAAGTGTGTTCGGCCAATAATCAATTTATTTTTGTACGTTTGTTTTAACCTTGATCCACATTAGGACTAATACATATAATAATCACAATAACAAAAAAAACAAACATTGTTATTAATTCCACTTTTAGACCTGTTAACCTTGTTAATATTTATTTTTTAATTATTTAGTTACTACTGTACGATAATCGGAAGGAAAGCTTTAGTCAAGCTGTACTAAAGCTTTGTAGTAGCTGTAAAGCTTTGAAACACTCAGCCTTTAAAACCTTAGAGCTTTGAAACAAAGAATCTTTAACAAACATCTCATGCACTAAAATTCGGCGACTATTAGCAGTTAAATACAAAAGTATGAACACGATTTTTACTGAAATTTTAAAACACTAGGAAATATTAGAATATCGAAAAATTCTAAGTTCCGGAGTAAGTAAGTCTTTCTAAGTTCCGGAGTTTCAATCATTCATCATTATACAGTTCGTGCTTTATTAACCAATTACGGTTTCTCAGATGAACCTGTTAAGTTGCCAACCTGCACAGCTACAATGTTTGCAAATTTAAATTTTCAGCTTTGAAGTTATACAACTCTACAATTTCAGAGCTTGTAAATATTGAATTAGAGTAGAGATTTTGTGGTTTCAAATTTCAAGATTTTGAGTTTCGGTGTCTAAGATATTCATGATAGTAGTTGTTTATATAGAAACCATATCAGTTGTTCATGTAAACACATACACGACGTTTGTAAAGTCAAGTATTTGGGCTTAGTTTTAGATTCAAATATGAAATGGAAATCGCATATTGAGAACGTTACAAAACGACTGCGAGTTGTGTCGGCAAAGCTCTATCACCTTAGATTTATGCTCCCAGTATACATAAAAAAAAGAATTTATTGGTCTCTTGCTGAAAGTGTTATAAGGTATGCAATGCCATGTTATGGATTCACATTCAACTACCATTTTGATAGTTTATTGAGGGTCCAAAATAATATTTTGAAGTCTATCGTAATTGATGTTAAAAATCCTGAATCATTTAATCTAATTATAGAGAACTGCTATAGTACAGTAGATGTACTACCGTTCTTTAAACTTAGAAACTCAATAGTTATTCTACAATTTTATTTTGATAGAAATTATTTAAATTCATTCTCAACATGGTTATCATAATAGACCTCAAACAAGATTGTATTTAACTCCTCGTATAAAAAATCATTACGGTATGGCTCAGTCTAGTTATTACATCCCCAACGTCTTAAATAAATTTCCGTTTAAAGAACTTACTTCGGTTTCTGAAATTAAAAATAAAATTAAAAGTTGGAATCCAACTACATAACGTGTGTTCTAGATTATGTTTATATGGTATTATATTGTGAATGGGTTGCATGGAGGTGGATGGGTTTGGACTGGGATCATAGTTCCTAGACGGCTTTGATTACTGTTGATCGCTGCCGGGAACTGATCCTTGTTGACATAGTCCACCTGTATGCGATATACCGCATGTTAAATGTTCTCCTAGCTTTCCGTTAGAAATTAGTTATAAATCAAACTTTTCCACAAATAAGTCTTCAAGGTTTCGTAAGATGGGCGTATGGAAGTAAGGGAAAGGCTCGAGCAACTGGTCAGTGCTATTCTCTGACGAGTTGCTCGGAGGGGAGATGGGCGGCCTTATATGTAAAAAAAAGAGTTCCGGAGTTTTGAAGTTTAGGAACTTTTGTGTTTTAGAGCTTAAGAGAGTCACAAACAGTTTCAAAGAGTATTAGGAATTTTCGGAGAGTTTCAAAGAGCTTCAGAAACACAGAGAGTTTCAAACAGTCTCAGAAAGTTTTAAAGAGTTTCAGAGTTTCAAAGCTTTGAAGTTTTAATGTTCCAAAGATCGAAAGTTTAAAATTTCAAAATTTCTTTTAAATCTTTATAAGTTTAAATTTTGAACTTTTAAATATCAGAATATCAGACATTTTGTAACCAAGATTTGAACGTTTCATATTTTAGAGTCACAGCTTTAGAACTTAAGTTAGATTTAAATATTCAAATAAGTTTTAGATTTTTGAATTGAGTTTGAAATTCTAGAAAGATTTGGTTCCAAATACATTGATTTGGGTTTTCTTTGTTTCTAAGAGCCGAGTTTTTCAATTTTTCGATTTTAATAATTTGCATAGTTTTTTAGATTTGTTTTTCTGTTAAGATAATTGAAACAACCGCTTTTTTGTCGGACAGAAAACAACTATAAAATTATTCATACTTACTTTATCATAATATACTCAAAATATTCGCCACAGCTTGAGATTTAGCTCTCTGTTACAAATTTAGTATTCAGGTCGTAGGTATTGGTTCCACAGTTCTATAAATTGCGAAAAGGAATAGATAAGGGTTTCAGAACACAAATAAAAACTCAAAAAGGGCGCCATCTGATTATGAAGCTTAAAAGTGTGTATTAGTATAAACAATCAAAGATGTTAAGTAAATAATCTTTTTAAAAAAATATTAAATCCACTAACCAGAAAATGAATTAAATATTAAATTGAAAACAAAAAAGAATTTGTTTATGTTTTAAAATTTTGGAATAAAAATGAAATGATATGTTCATAATTATATGGTTCCGTTTTTAGATCCTCAAGATAAACGAAAACATTTATTAAACAATAAAAAAATAAGAAAAGAATAACAATACACAGAAATAATAAAACACACAACATAGGTTTATTACACATAAAAATCAAAGTTCAAAAAATAATAATTTAACTGCTCTGAAATAGATTTAGCTCAAAACAACTCAATAAGATTTACACAAGACGTTAATTAACCAAAAAGAACAAATTTACATGATATTGATAAACCAAAATTATTCATCAAAAATTTAATTGATTGTTGAAATTATATTAACTTAACTAAAATTGCAAATTCATTAGGCAATATCTGAAGGATATTACGTAAATTCGATTAGTCTGAATATTATCAAAATTAATTATTCTGAAATTCACTAGCAATAATAATAAATTAAATTTTACATGCTAATGAGAGCTCTCTTCCTAAAGAAAAAAAATCACAAAGTTCCTTGCATGAAGGATTCATAAGCTAAATTACAATAAAAATCTGTTTTCTATAAAGTACGGTACCTTAATTTTCTATCTGCATTAACCTGACGAAACATACTGGATCTAAACCATTAGAAATTGGAAAGTTGCCTTTATTCTTCAAAACCAAAATTGACTTTAACTGCATTCGAATTAGTACATAACGGTAGCAGGTCCCAAGGATAAAATTCATTTCAAATACGGCCGGTTGCCCAAATAATTCCACAAACCATTATTATTAAATTCCTTTCGTAACGCACTAATTATCAACTTTAAATACAGAAGAACTGGAAATTGTTTTTGTATTTATAGATCAATCTATAAACTCTCATTAACCAAAACTGTATTAACTTTAAGCACAAACAGCAAGAAGTGATTGTCTTTGATAGTTCGGCACGATAAAACAACCCCAGTTGTTTATTCACGAAATGGTAATGACAAACCCTTCAAACGAGATTTGTCAAACATAAATTGCTTCCAAAAATGTCACTCATTACGAAGGTGATCTGTACGGTACGAAACTGTATATAGAATTTTCATTAATTCTAAACACACACTAACAAACGGGAAATCAATAACATCGACCCAAGTCGACTGGTTTTTCATAAAGTTTAACGGAAGAGTTTCTCAAACACATTAATTTATCCACATAACGAAATTCATAAAAAACTGCACCCTGCCGAGGTCAGGGCACATAATTACACTAAAACTGTAGCCGAACTGTATTTTTAATTATTTGAACTAAAACGAAAATTCAATAATATCGATCTTCATTACTAGAAGGACTGATCGAGGTGGTCTAGCTCGAAGCTCAAACGGGAAGCAAGTGGGTGACGCTACCCTATTACCGCGCGAAAGATGCCAATCTATGCGACCCTGATCATCCGCGGAGTAATTCATCTTATTTGTCCGTAAGGAAGTTTTTAGCTAACATTCTACAGAAGTTTCGACCTAAAGGAATAAAAAGTAGTATTTGAAGAAATAGTGCGCAAATTGATACGAAGCGGCACCCAGATGTAGTCTCGCCGAAATTACTACGCGCCAACCCAACTCAAATCTCAAACACGTGTACGAAAGTCACCCTTTGAACAAAGAGAAATTGTTCCCAAATCCATGCATTCTCAGCGTACAGACGAAAATGTTTTTATCAAGGTCTTTCTAGTTCTTTTTAGCAGCGCAACCATTTTTACCGAGGAACAAACAAGATAATAAAATATTATTTATTGCCTGTGCATTTATTGAATTTGTAGAAATTTAAAAACAATTGTTTAAGATGTTCTTTGTAAATATATTCTTACGACAAAATTTTAAATAGAAATAAAGTGCAGTTTTACAGGACCGAACGTTAGGTTTTTCTTATAAATATTCACGTACTTAATGCCGATAGAAAATGTACCGTTACATAATAGGTATATAGATTGTCTATTCGAATAATTATTTACTCCTATTACAATTTATTTTTCTCTTAACTATATCCGTGTAAAATATCTAAAATAATCTAATGATTACCAGTGATGGAGTTAACGAGAACAGCTTAGTAGGAGGGTAAATCAAATATAAACGGTAATTTTGCTATTCCGCTTAGAATGCAGTTCCGAGGTAGCTGATGTTGTGTGGAGTAGATGTTTGGTTTATGAGAAGTGGGGAGCCGGCTGGGTTCGCGCATATCCTTGGCTTTGTCGTCAGTACAGCCAACCAAGTACAGTTTTTAACCAATGAAGGTGTTAAACCTTCAGAAATTTTAACTCGTTTGAAGGCACAGTTTGGGGACAGTACACTGTCTCAGAATCGTGTAGAATCGCGGACGAGAACGTGTTGAAAACGAAAGTCATGATCGACGCCCAAGGACAAGTCTTACAGATGACAATACCCGTACCGTTCGAAAGCTTATTCAACGTGATCGCCGGTTAACCGTGGAAGAAATTTCATCAGAAGTGGGTATCAGCTATGGATGTGTTCAATCCATTATAACTGAACAACTTGGTTTTCGAAAAATTAGTGCTCGATGGGTTCCGAGGTTGTTGACTGGAAATCAAAAACAGGTTAGGTCGGAGATCGCTGAAAGGCTTCTGAATCGATTTCAGCGAGAAGGGGAGACCTTTTTGCAGCGCATTGTGACATGTGATGAGACGTGGGTACATCACTACACCCCCGAATCTAAAATGGCAAGTAAGGAGTGGCGAAGAAAGAATGAAGGTAGCCCAGTGAAGGCCAAAACCCGGCACTCAGCTGAAAAAGTCCTTGCAACGATTTTTTTTTTACTCTAGGGGAATTTTACTGATCGATTTTCTACACGATCAACGTACAGTGCATGCGGCTTACTACTGCCAGTTATTACGGTCGGCAAAAGCCGCCTATCGAAACAAAAGACGAGGCATGCCCAGAGATGTCATTCTCATCCATGACAACGCCAGGCCTCACACGGCGGCCTTGACAGGGAATACACTGGAATAAATTGGCTGGGAAACCCTCGAGCACCCTCCTTATTACCCTGACTTGTCCCCCTGTGACTATTTTTTGTTCGCGCCTATGAAGGAATCACTGGGAGGAAAACGATTTGGAAGCAATGAAGAAGTCGAAGAGCACGTGCGCAATTGGCTTACAACTCGCCCTCAAACTTTCTATAACCAGGGAATACTGAAACTTCCAAATCGGTAGCAAAAGTGTGTAGATCACGCAGGAGACTGTATTGAAAAATGTTAAAACAATGATTTGTGTATAACGATGTTCAATAAATGATAAAAAAAATTACCGTTTATATTTGATTTTCCCTCTTATTAAGCCTTTCTTCGCCAACCTAACTGAAAAGTCTTTAAGAACTAAGTTATACAACGGTTCTATATAATACAAAATAAGTTTATTAAATTGAGTAAACTAATTTGAATATGTTGATGTTCGAACAAACTAAATTAAACTAAAACGTTTTTCGTTTGCATTTCAGACATGGGCTCGTCGTCCGGCTTTTCAGGCATCTCAGGAGGAAACCAGCCATCAGGGACTTTCGTTCCTTCAGTGAGCCAGGGTCTTCCCACCCTCATCGTTATGATAGTCGTGTTGTTTATTATAGTCCTGTTTTGCTTTTGGGGAGCGCCCGCTGTCAGAGCGTTTTGCAAACGTAAAATCTGCTGTTGTTGTCCCATGGATGAACCCAATTTGGATAATGGTACGTTTTGCTTAATAAGACCAATTTTAATTTTATAGTTTACAATAAACTTTACTTACAAAAAAACACCTTACTAAGCTTGGAGTAAGTGCAGTAAATGTCTGCAGCTATAGGTTTGTTAAATTAAAACAGCTCTTCGTCTTGTGTGACTAAGCGTGAGATTTGTAATTTCACGCGCTTTTATATAACAATCGCGATGGTCGCGTGCCCCGAAAAATTGTTTTTATGATTTATAGGTGTTTCGGGAATACACCGGAAAACAGAAGTAGGAGAATGTAGGACATTTAAAAAAATAACGTTTTAAGGTTAAAAGGGCGGAAATATCTTGTAGATCCATCTCTGTTTTTCGGTAGCGGCTTATAAATCATAAAAATATATAAAATGACATTTTGTCGAGAGTTTCCTGTTTTAGTTTTGGTACGCGGAAATCCAATGAAAGGTTCGTTTAAAATATATTAGTAAATATTCCAAGCTTTAAAGTGTATTGCCAGGTTGTTAGTTAATGTAGTGTGGAATAAAATAATAAACTAATATTTTATTGGATTTATAAACGAAGACAGAGTTATTTCAAGTTTAGTATAATTATATGTATGCATGAATTGTATGGATAAACACTATTTCAAGTATAACCGATTTTTTCACTTTAGTTACTTCCGAAACCGAAAATCTCAAAGAATTTTTCAGTCTCTGCTGTAGTCTCTCGCTCTGCATTGTCCTGCACTATAAACTTTACTACAGTGTTGTCGAGTCATCCAAGCAGGTTTACTTCCAGAATACTGAGAACGTTCACTAACTTTATAATCTCTTATTCCTTCTGCTATTTTAATTTTCTTGGAAGATACCGAACCAGAGCCTTCTGAAGTTGAAAATTTAAGACTTGATTATAGGCATTGATCAAGGGACATTATACACACTAAAAAATCTATTGTAAAATTCGAACACTAGACCACTCTAAAAAGGTATTTGTATTTAGGTCCAATACATTTAGAGTCAAATATCTAATCTGTACCTTCGTGTGCCTACTTACTAAAATAATCTTTAAGGGCGCTTCCGACCAATTTTCGTTAGAGTTCACACACCTTTAGGAATGAGATGAAGATTTGCTCGAGGTCTTAAATTGTAGATAAAGGATAAACTTAGGGCTTGACATATTTTTCAAGGGTGGCTATTTTGTAATAATTGATACAGAGCCCTTCAAACTTCGGCAACCTTAGGTTGTTATTTTCTACAAGTTTAAAAGTTCTTCGAAAATTAAAAATATGTCATCCCCTTGGAAATCCAATGGAGAAGGTGTTTATGAAAACTGCATGTCGCTACCCCCTCTGAATTTTGTGATGAACTCTAACAAAGTGCGCAATGTTCCTGACAGCGATTTATACAGTTACTCCTAATTTTAGGCTACCCAACTGGCAATGGCTGTAAAAAATATCCAAGCGGAGATAAGAAGTTGAGGCGCTTCATTCGTATTTGTAATTCGAGCAGTTGTGATGTTCATATAAAGAAATTCTGACATAGAAAAAAATATTGGAGATAAATGTACACTGCCGCCCATTTGAAAGTGCACGATAGACCAGAGTTCCCTCGGATATATTTTCTATAACTTACTCTAAGCTGATAAATAAATTATTTTAAACAAGTATTTGAAAATAATAATAAACCTTTTATTCCGCTGCAGCTGTTATAAACACATATCCCATGGAATCCTGGCTTAAACGATGTCATTTTGGAGTATTACATATAAAGAGTCGTGCACTTTCAAATGGGCGGCACTGTACATGTTTTATTAGAACTCTATTTATAAGTGTATAATATTTCGTTCATTCTTTTCCTTCTTAGAAATAAATTTAAAATTAAAATATTTTTATGGAATAGAGAATGGGAATTTTAATTAATAAATATCCTTTTGAGCACATACGTAACGTATTTTGTAAGAAGTAAGTTTTAATTAGCAAATAGTAAAACTTATTTAAAACAATTTAGTGAAACTTTTTATTAATCTTTATTTATTTCACAATTAGTAAATAGTTAAAAAATACAACAAAAATAAATATACAGTATAAAATATTAAATAAATGGATTTATTTATCCATCGCAAATTTCGCTACAGCATAAAAAATTAGATAAAATAAGTGAATAACAATGCAAGGTCTTTGTTGTTTCAGTAGTTAATATTTGTCTATGGGGATAGATTAATTTCAGTGCTTGAATACTTTTGCTGAAAAAAAGGATTAAAATTATCCGTTATTTTCTTCTAAATTGGAAAATCGTCCAGAAAGTTTCATTTCATATCTTGATATTATTAGCAAAATCTGCTATGCAATTGTTGCTTTACCACTCCTTTAAAGTGTTACAAACCCTATTAAAAGCAGAACTTTTGACTTTTTTGTGTTGTCGTGAGTCGAAAATGTCATTTTATGCCACTAGTATCTAAAGCGATATCTAAAGTAACACTTTAGACACGAGTGTAAAAAGTAAATTCAATAAATAAATTACCATAACAACAATTGTTATTGTGGTAATAACAGCAATGGTTGTTCTGATAGACGTTCGTTCGTAATTTAAGCCATTCGATCTTTGCATTACAATTTTGTATTTTTATCATTTTTTAACCCTTTTAATAGGGTTTGTAGAAAAAATAATGTATGATATACGTGTTAAAAGTGAATTTATTTTGTTCGAAGAGACTACTAACTCTGCTGATGTGTCGTGGGCCAAACTTCTCTTTTCGCAAAATAAACATTCACCTTTGACACTTTTCTATCATAAACTATTATTTAATGATTTCAAAATAGTCAGTTAGGGGGTGTAAAAATGTTAAAAAACATTTTCCTTATGTTGGGATATCTTGTTCAAACTACATATGTAAACGTAAAATGTCGTTAGAAACATTTTTTCTTAATAAAATATTTTCCATATTTTAACAAATAAGGTCATTTTTAGTGATTTAGAAATTTGCGAATTTAACAGATACCTACCTATAATTTCACCTGTCAACTTTGACATGGCGTATTTCAAGTATTTCTGGAAAGAGAGTTGCCCTACACAGTTGTTTCCAATCAGAATAGTAAAGAATTTTCTCATGTGGAATGTGGATCCAACTTTACGACACCACTGTAAACTAAAATCTAAATTTTTAGCTCCTTTTTTGATAGGAATAGTGATCCCACCAATCGCTACGTTAATATTGTCAGTTAAAAATGTATTAGGCTTTATTCGCAAAGAAGATAACGACTGATTTTTGAGGACTGATAACACTGTACAACACGAAAAAAATTTCCAGGTTTTCATATGGTTTTTCTACAGCTTTTTGGTATGAAGATCACGAATCTGCTATTGGTTTTTTCGGGTCAGGTCAAATACTGTTGTTTCGATGTCATTCGGGTCATTCCATGCCAAATCATCACAAGAAAAATGAACTTTTCATCCCCGACCATCTCAGATTTTCGTGAAATATAGTAGGATGGTAGAGGACATCAAGTAACTTACGTATGTAAAATAATAACCCTCAGTGACACACGGTATACATACAGCAGGGTTGCAAATATGATAAAAAAATATAAAATTTACGCTTACAAGGTGAACAAAAACAATTCATAACTTTGCTTCTAATCATAGTGGATATTTTATCTTAGGCTTGTTTTAAAGCTAAAAGACCATAGTTTTATAAAAAAAATATTGAATTTTTCATTCCAAAGTCACATGATGTGACCTTTGATCTTGAATATCTAAGAAAGTGTACCTTCAATTTCTTTATAAATACAGTATCTTATACAGCTAGGTGTAGACTCTTTTTGGTGTAAGTTTAATTTTGGAAAGCCTTTGGGAACAGCCTTTAACACAAAACGTGAGTCTGAAAGTTCAGACAAGAGTATTGTCTCAGGTATTTAGTATATATTTGTACATAAACCTTCAAATCTTATCTACTAAGACAAGTATGATGTTGGACCTGTACCTGCAGATAGAGGAAGCTATACAGGGTGTTGTTATATCAATAATATCGTTATCGATAATTCGATAACGTATTATGTATATAATGTATTTTCTTGTAAATAAAGACATTATTATTATTATTATTATTATTATTATTAAACGTAAAAGTTTGCCTACCCTTCTCGTGCATTTAAAAATGAGTTTTATGTGAAAACAAATTGGAATATAACTAAAATTTGACCTGCCCGAAAAATCCCATAGCAGATTAATGATCTGCATCTTAAAAACCTCTAGAAAAAGTTATTAGAACTTGGAGATTTTTAATTACAGTGTAATTAAAGAGTGCTGTTGTGACACCATATTTATAGCATTGAGATCGGCGTTAATATCACGAATAGCATTTCGATGTACTTACTTTTACGATACGATTACGAATTACTTAAACAAAAGGAATATAGAAATTAAGAATCGTCAGCGAACATTTTCAATTTACGTTTTAACATATGTAAAGGATGTGCACGAAAAAATCTGGCCACCTAAATATGACATCAGACCTACACTGCAGGTACCAAAGTGGCATTGCAGCAATAGCATCTTTGAATTGATATCTTAAAGTAAATGACATTTTCAAAGTGTTTTCGTTGTGTAGTTTTCAAATAAATTCAAAGGAATACGAGGTTCGTCAAAAAATATTGCACAAACATTGTGAAAATCCTGCAATGTCAGATTGCGCGATCGGAAAATGTCAAAATATGCCAAATCAGCCGTAGCAAAAGTTTTAAACGATTTCTCTGAACACTTAACAATAGATAGGGAGCCAGATTCTTGTAGGAAATCGGGTGCAATATATAAAAAAAGGGAAAGGAAGATGCAAGCTTTTACGCAAAATCCGAACTTGTCAGTGGGGGGATGTGGCTTAAAAGATTGGAAAATCTTCATTACATGTTCAAAAAGTAAAAAACAGGGATGGACTGAAAACACTCTAGGTGCAGAAAACTCCGGATCGGAAAGCAAAACTAAATTACATGGTGAAGGCCTTCGCAAAAAAACCGTACACCAATTTTTTAACGAAAGCAGAATGTGTAACAATGGACAATTAACCGTACGTCAAAAATGACTTTCAACAGCTTCCCGGTCAATAATTTCTTACTTGCAAACAACTTTGCGGAGTTGAGGACAAATATAAATAAAAGAAAATTTGGGAATCTTCTAAAAAATATTTGGACTGGTAAGCCACTTACACTGTTGCATTTACGGGCGAAAAAGAAGTTCGAATTTTGTATTGTGAATCTATTTAGAAGGTTTAGAAAAGTGCCTGCTACAATTTATAAGAAGTCATAATGTTTCTATTCTGTTTTGGCCAGACCTGGCCACATGTCACTATGATAAACAAGTCACTGATCGACATGCAAGAATGGAACCACTTTTGTACCTAAAGATAGCAACCCACCGAATCGTCCCAAACTGCAGCCCATCGAACAATACTGGGCTATTGTACAGTAAACACTCAGATAAACATAAGAAACTGCTAATGAAATTGTTGATTTTCAGAAAAAGTGGAATAACCTGACAAAAAGATTACTACTACGGCTGTACAATCTTTGATGTCTGATGTGATACGAAAAGTAAAAAATTGACAGTAATAGACAGTAATAATGTACAATTATATGTAAATACGTTACAAAAGCAACATATATGTTAAAAGTTAATAATAGTTTTAGTAATTAGTAATAACTAATTTCAGAAGACCCTACTTTGTTGATGTTTCTGTGGCCAGATGTTTTCGTGCACACCCTTCATGTGTGAAACGTGGAAGTATAAATTATAAAGAGAAGGGGTCCCAATATAAAACCACGAGGTACTCCTCTTACTACTGGTGAAAAGCTAGAAATTCCATTGTTTATTGCTATACACTGTGTGCGATTGACTACTTGTTTATTGAATATAATGTTAAATACAATAACACAATAAAATACTATTAAAATCTTCACTAAAATATTTAATTATAAATTATAACTGTCGTTTCGCTACACAGTCTTCAGATAAAGACTGGTTATAACTAAAACTAAAACCAGTCTTTATCTGAAGAAGCTACCGTGTAGCGAAAGGACAGATATGATTTTTAAATAAATAGTTTTATTTATTGTGTTATTATGGATCTTCATAAAGTACAGGCCGAATCAATGTAATTGATATAATGTTACTTTTTGCATGTCGCAAAGGTTTAAAATAATCTTTTTGCACTCCGTAGACTAAAAGTGCCATTTTAATCTTCCGTTTGAAAGACTAAAGTGTCACTTTTAGTCCCGGAGGGATTAGAATTACTTTTAATCTCGGAGGGATTAAAAGTAAAACAAATGTTAATTTAACGTCGAAGTTGGCCGCGAAACAGTTATTGTGAACATACCACAAAACATGCTAACCTTACTTTTGTAATGTCAAAGCGTTATTATATGTCACACATTTACACAAAATTATAATAGTAAGGTTAGGTGTGTTTGCGGCATGTTCACAATTAACGTTTCTGGAGGGATTAAAAGTAAACAAACAAATTAATGTTACTATGCCAACTAGTTTATTCAAAATACTAGTTTAACCAAATTCAAAATACAATATGAGCTAATTATTGTGATTTATATGTACAATGACATAGACATAAGCACAATTAACAAAACTAAATAGTCAATCTTCAGGTTTATGAAATAATGTGGAAGCTGTTAGATTATCAACCTTCACTTCTTCGAGTACAATCGGGATGTCAGGTTGTTCGTAGATGTACGGATAGAGGAATTTGTACCAGATCAAATTTTATTTTAATATTGAATCGTCTGGCAATACTATACTTAGCATTTCCAATCGGTTTTGTAATTGTAATTGCATTTATTTAACAACTATACAATTAGATTGTACATTTTTAACTCTTTTTTTTTTATATAATATAACTTTAACTCAATGTATTAGGCAAAACGGAGTGCAAAAATAGCGTATATACCACGGAACTAAAGCCTTTTAATCCCTCAGGTGATTGTTGCCCGAGACGTAGTCGAAACTACACCTTCGGGATTAAAAGAGGCACTTTAGTCCCTTGGTATATAATATACTATTTCTTGCTCCTGAACATGAGTCGGTACCTAAAAGTTTAAACTGCCAAGGTATTTTATATCCAATACTACTAAAGTTGATTTGTATGTGTGTCCGAGCCCCATTCTCGTGTTCTATAAGGGCTGGAGAGATGGGCTTGGGCTCATTCGACGCGTAATTTGCCGAGGATTTAAATTAGGTTATGTTTTAAAATTTTTTAAATTAGGTTATGTTTTAAAAAATCGATAAATGCTGATTCTATCGTACTATTTAGTGCTATTGAGTGTTATTTGGTACTAATATGTGCTCTATCGATAGAGAATCGATTGGAGATTTATGTAGGTCATGTAAATACTGACCTACTTTAAAAAAATCGATAAATGCTATTTCTATCATACTTAAGTGCTTAGGCCCGTATGGCCCATTATCCTAGTTATATTATGTAAAACATTTAATTTCTTACCTCAAATAGTTCGAGATTTATTTCGTGGGTGTGAAATCCTGTCTTTAAACAAGTTTGTAAATGGTCCATTCTTTTAATCGTAATCGTATACTTCCAAAATACATAGGTACTGTTTTAGAAGTTTGAAACCCCAGTTCCAACGTTATAAGGTATCAAAAATTCGAAATTTATAATTCCAATACTGTGTCATTTCTCAAGTCTCAAGCAGAAGTCTTTTAGAGGTTCACAATTACAAGTTTAGAATTACAACAGTTTTTAAAGCATCGATTATAGAATTTCCTCTATGTTTTAAAATCTCAAAAATTATAAATTTCAGAGATATAATATTCGAAAACTTTAAAAATTGCAGAATGTTACAGTAAATACCAATTCCGTTGGCGGAAGATTCTTGGAACGAAACGTCATCTGTCACGTAGTGAAATCTATCCCTAGAACTCTACCTGCCGGTTGGTTCTAGGGATTCGAAATCTCCTTTCCGTTCGTTCCAAGAATCTTCCTCCAACGGAATTGGTATTTACTGTAAACGTTTAGGATATTAAAGTCCAAAGATGAAGCTTAAGTCTACAATCGACATAGTTTTAAAATGTAGTTTAAGAAGTTTATATTGTAAAGTCTCACTCTTAAGGTTCTAAAATTCGAAATTTCAGAAATTTAAAATTCAAGTCACAGATGTTACGTTTTAGATTTCAACTCATATCCGTAGTTTACATTCATATGTCTGGGCGTCATTATATTGGAAACTTCCAAACATTTCATTATTGTTTAAAATGAAAACTTGGAAACAAAAACTTTGAAAATTTAGATTATCGATTTAGATTAGAAACTTGGAAATTAAACTTTGAATGTCTCAGTTCTTGATATTTAATCTTTAAATGATTGAAACTAAAATACTGAACTTTAGAATTTTAGAGATAATAAAATTTCGATTCTTTGAAACTTGGTTAGTCGATATACAAATTTTGAGGCTAATAAATAATTCTGAATAAAATGTGTATTCAGCTGTGAGATCATGCGGTGTTTTGTAATCTGATGTACCGTGTACAATTTCTTTCTTGAGATTTGTCTCTTGATTTTATCAGGTGGAAGAGGCTGTACATACTTTTTATAATATCTGCTTATTTTATTAAGTTATTTATCTTGCAATTAAAGACTTTTATGTGACTAAAGTTTGTGAGTGAAGTTCTCTGGTAGACTTCACTCACGAACTTGAGTCACTTGAGGTTCTCAATTGCGTTTAACGGCAAATGCGTCTACATAAACTCCCCACAGCAAAAATATGTTTTCAAAATTTCAAAGTGTATCAACTTGGTATCAATTATCGAATTTGCCAAAGCTGCCCCTTTTCAAATAGATATTTATATTTCCGAAAAATGGCAAATCGAACACTACAAACGATGCTTTGGAAATCATGAAAAGTACAAATCCATTGTTTTAGTGATTAGTCATTAGGAGGGAAACATTTCCAAGCACATCTCGAAACCCCTATTCCATTGAAAACACATGTGGTATTCTGATTTTCGCAATTAAGGCAAATAATTTGTTGATCTGTTCCTTTTAGGTTTTTGTCATTTTCCTGTTCGTTACATTGTAGTAACGTGATTCAATTCTAAGTTCTTACATTTTCTACATATATTATTACATTTGTTTCTTCCACCAAGTTATACACATTTCTGCTGTTTCTTCTTCGATAATTGTTCTTTCCCGCTGTTCACCTTCTTGTACATATTTATATGATTGGCTAATACTGGCATTTACTTCTACTGAATGACTTTGTAATTTTTAGAGTAACTCATCAAGATCATCTTCAGTCCCTAGGCACAGTATATATAACAATCAGTAGGTTTACTTGCGTGCGGCACCATTCATTTCATTAATCCACCTTCGAATATCACGCCCATAAACGAAGTAGTGCACCGGAGTTGATCGGTCGACATCGCCTGCAGATAATATCCAGTAACGTATTCAATAAAATACGAAATAAAATTGTTTGAATTAACAAAATTAATTGACGCCTTCGAACAATTAGTTTGTTATTAACTGAACTTAAATTAACGTGCATAGTTGAATATTCATTTACAAAACGAAAACTTTATTGTTAATTATGTTTCAATACAATTATCTTTTTACTACTTTTGGATGATTTAAAATTTTTGTTAACGTCTTTTAAAGTGTAATACACTCGCAGTCAAGCGTGTAAATGATATACTATATTATTATTATATTTAAAATTATTGTACGAATGTAGAAATGTTAATGATTTGAAGATGGATAAAACGCGTTTGACCACATTTTCATTTACACAAATATCTTGGAAGTATTGTTGAAAAAGTATTTCCATAGATAAAATAAATTAAATAAAACTCATGTTTCGCATGAATGTACCGATAAACATTTTTTATCAAATAACCGCATATATACATCGAATAAAGTTTTTCTAATTTATCAGAAGTTTGGTAATCTTTGTCAATTACAACAATCTCTTCATCTTTCCTGATTCTGTGTTTATTCATTTCGTAATAGGGGGCATTCGCACTGCACAATTGGAGTTATACGGGACTGGATAATTTGATGTGCTCGGTCGCGTGTATGAAGTATACCTGCTTTCTATGTACTGCCGGCACATGCCAGCTTGTTTTGTGGTGGATGGTAACTATTTGCGCAAGTCACGTTACTGTATGTTATTTATACTGTGCCCTAGGGATTTAATCATTTCATTGAAATGATTTGTAGAGGATAGTCTAATTTTTAGGTCTGTGCCAAATTTTGCCTTGTACCAATCCAATGTAATAATCCTATGGAAGGAACAGCTTTACTGAAACTGTAAGAAATAACAGCCAACGGACCAATTTGTGTAATTATTGTCCTGTAGTCAGACTGGCAACATATTTTTGACATCCTGATTGCTTCTTGCTATAATACTGCATGTGATTGAGGATGTCGCGGTTGGCCATGAATAATTTCCAGCTCAGGCCATAGTTTTACTAATTCGACAAAATTATAGTTTGCAAATTCGCGGTCATTGTCGCTTTTGTAATATTGCTGGAGATCCAAATTCAAGGAAGATTTTCAAAAACTTCTAAGCTACTTCAACAGCTTTCTTTGATTTCAAAGGACGTAGGCAAATACATTTTGTGGGATGGTTGTAATAATTTAGTAACAATTTGTATTTTTTATCCTGATATGACTGCTAATCTTGGCCAATCAACTTGGCCCCGAGAACAATTTTTTTTAAAACTATAGGTTTAGTAACCAAATTTGTATGTTTCGATTTTACCATTTGTTTTTCTTAAGACGAATTTCACACGATTGTAGAAATATCCGAAAACAGGTTGTGGAATGATGTGGTCTGATTTTAAAGCAACAATCATTTTATCTCTAACACCATGGCCCAGTGAAATATGTGCCTAATACAATATTTAAAATAAGTCTTATTATGGTGTCACATAGATAATATTACTATGTTTTCCGCGGAATAACACTTTATACCAAAAGTCTACGACATACATATATATTTAATAAATATTTTCACTTAATTGTTTGATTTTCCTGCTTAGAAAAATAAATACGTATGTATTTCTTAGGCCACCCTGTATAGTAACCTCTAACTGTGGCTTTTAACAAAATGTATAAACTCTTGCATTCTATGCTTTTTTTTAATTGAAACTTCCACATACTGAAAAATTGATTTCCACTAGAAATCTCCTATTTTAATAATAACTAGAAGTATTTTAAGTAGTTTATGCTATTATAGCTTAATAGTTGATAAGCATAATAACAATAACCTTGACATCCATAGGTGGAATTAAACATAAACCCTTTAATTATATGAAACTAAATTAATATTATTAATTTAATTCGTAATTTTTAATAATATAATAATAAATACTTTTAATTTAAAGAAAGAGATTTCAGTAGACATTCAATAATGTCTTTCATTTTGATAAACAGAAAAATGAACAATTATAAAACTGACGCTTATAAAAATGAAAATGAAACCTAATATGTTTAGTGTTGTTTATAACACAGCAATTTACGAGCGACCTGGTCGGAATATTTGGGAATTCCAATGTTGAATTAGTCATATCTTCTGTCTGAAAGGAAAGAAACCAGTGTAAGAGGGTTATCTAATTAATTTTCTTTTAAGGCGCAGTGGAAGGGATAATTTCTGCAGTTTTGCGTTATCAAGCGCGCTCTTAATCATTTACGGTAACTTTTTTACACTAAAACAGTCAAATTTTTAATCGTTTCGAAGTAAGATTTTACTCTTGACTTTTGAACCTTTTACTCTACATGGGAAAAATATTACCTATTTAGAGTGAATTGTAATAAAACTTTTGTTTAATTTGTTTTCTATTTAGATTAAAACTTAAGAGTGAAATAGTGTAGTTTTCCAAGGTCAAATTCGATAATAAAATAAGTAGTATTTTGGTTAAATAGACACCCCGGAACCTTTGCTTCGAAATTGTTTTTCTTGGTCTATGGTATGGTTGCTACTGCCCTTTCTTCTATTAGGAGATTCGCTTGCAGCACTTCGTGAACTTTAGTAATGTTCAGAATTACTACACTTATGATGTAATTACTCTTTTTGTTCTGCGAATTAAATATAATTATAATTATTGTTTTTACTTACCTAATTTCTTAATACCTCTTTTCTGGTTATTATTTGGAAAAAAACACTGAACATGAATTATTGAAAAAGTACAACTCCGTTGAATATCAATATTACATAGTTTACTGTTAAACATGTTTTATAAGTTTCCAAAGTGCTCCCATCTTACTCATCGTAAGTGACACTAATTACTAAAATTATAAAACAAGACATGTACCATTAATAAAATGTTAAAAATATAAAATTGTTGCAAGTTACCTTATATATATTATTAAAACAAACTGCGGAATTTCACATTCACTGCACGCAGTAAAAAGACGTGAACGTGTTTGCACCATTTGCACTAACAGGTCTCTAGTTATATTTGCTAAAACTTTGCAATTTGAAAAGTTACTAAAATTAGCGGGAAGCAAGATTTTACAAATCTGAACTTAATGTAGGTACTTTTATTTATGTATAGATACCTGTTTTTGATAACCAGTAGTCAATATAATTTTGATCTCTAGATTTTACTTAGTTGTTCATTACGTCTTAAATTGTACAGCTACAATAAGTTATTTAAAGATTTGTAAAATTTTGAAATTCCCACCAATTTTAGTAACTTTTGAAATTGTAAAGTTTCAACAGTTTATAACTAGTCGAAGTCAAATATAGTTATTGCGCACAGGCTTCTTTTATAAAAAATACTGTCAAGTGTATATTGGTGCCAATTTATTTTATTTACTCTAACTAGAGTAACATGAACACTAACAAACGTTTTTTTACCAATTTAGATTACTTTTTAATGGCTTTTTTTGTTTTAAAAAAATTATAATTAGAGTGGATGTTGTTATATTTTTAAAATAGAATATTATTACATGAATATTCAATCTGTCTAGAATTAATTAATAATATAGGTAGAAAATAGATTTCTGTAGTGAAGAATTATTTTTGTTATAAGAATAGAGCGAAAAAAATGTTTTTATACTCTAAATTTTTACTCTAAAATCTTTATCCAGTACTTTAAAAATTGCTCACGGGGCTGATTTTTTACTGTGTACAAAAGCAATCAGTCCCGTCGAAAGTATACAGTAAATAAAACATTGAGAGTATAAAAATCGTATGTTCTGATAATTTATCTTTATTGGGTGGTTGTTTCTTTTTGATACGACTTGAATCAGAAAAATAATGTAAAAAGTTGAGGTAAGCTGCCGTTTTGTGGCGGGGCTCCGCCATCTATAGTTAACAAACATAAACTAACAAAGTATAGAAATTTATTAGATGAGCATTCTAAATACATAATTTCTTCAAGCATACGTTATTTCTACAAAACTTACCATGTAACGAACTGGAACGCCTGAAAATAAGATCATTGGGGATTATATGTCTCTGTATGTTTAACTTAAATCAGAATTATCTCTAAGAACTCATACAATTCCAAACACAATGTTAGCATCTCGAACAGAACTATCAAGTGTGCCTCCTTAATAATGATAATGCAGCACGCTAGACCCGGCTGCATACACCGAGCCCTCTTTATATCATGAGCCAACAAAGTGTAATAATAATAATAATTTAGTATTTCTGTTATGTGCAAGATTAAACAACAACAAGAACGATTTTAAAGGAAATGTAACGTAAAAGAGGATTATACTTAAAACGCAGGAATGAGCATTCTAAATGTTTAATTTGGATTATAAAGCGATTCTGCTGTTAAAGGAAACTCTAGTGAATTCATGAATTATTTATCTTTGAATTTAATTATTTACACACGTTTCGCATTTAGGCTTAGGTTTTTTTATTTAAATAACAAATATGCAACAACTAAGGGTTTAAACGAGATTCTTTAGGCAAATTCTGTAAATTAAGTTTTATTTTAGTAACTTTGTGTTTTAATATTTAAAAGAGTGGTAGTAATCTTTGAAGTTTGCAATTGAATTTGAGATTATATCTGAAATTAAAATAATCAGTTTTTCATTTGCTTGCATTTCTTACCATTTATATTAATAAAATAACTTACAACTTAAAGAAATAGCTCCCAATTCTTAATTGAAGTACTAAATTTACGTGTGTTGGTATTACTGATCTGTTACGTGAGTCAATATGAATGTAATTTTCTTTTCTTAGGTTGGCAGTACAAAACAAAAACCAATAATGTATAACAGATTTCAATAATAGCTATTTATGTAACAAGTACATAATGTAGGACTTTATAGACAAGCCCAGTTTATGGCCGAGCGAGCGAAGCGAGCAAGGCCTATAAAAAGGGCGAGTCTATAAGGTCCGATTATGTAAGAGTTGCATACAAAGCTTTATGTTCGATTCCTAAATTTGGCTAATTATCAAAAAAATCAGTTTATAAATTTGGCATCTATTCTTGACAGAAGAAAATTTGACATGTAATATACAGCTGTCATACTTTTATTTTACTACTACCACTTTATTTTACGAGTACAATAATAAGCCAGTTTACTGCCGCAAAACAATACAATAAACAGTACTTTGTAATGCAATCGGACATAAACATTTTGATTTATATAGTAGTAACCGTAACCTTATAATCACTAGGTTTATATAATTTTAATTTATATAATTTAGTAACAGCAACATTTTTACTTCCTTTAGAAACCTCTTAAAGAGCTTAAACGAAACAATTTATAAGAGATGCAAACCCCTTTGTTTAGTAACGGTGTGTAACTTGAGAATTTATAAACATTAGTAACAGAAACGTTTTCGTTACCACTATGTAACTTCTTAAATGACCTCGTTTTTAGTTTAGTTTTTAGTAATAAAATAGAGTTTTAATATTTTTATTACCAACTTTTCATTACTCTTTCCATTTCAAACCACATTGCTATTTTATTGAATGCCCATTAAAGCGTCTCTTTCATTTTTGAGGCAATAAATACTCTTATAAGCAGTAGAAACTGTAATATCATCCATAAATAAGTTTAAGTGACACTATATAGCTTTAAGTGATATAGTTACTTAAAACGTTGTCACTGCAGTATCTTGATTTCAGTATTTAAATTTTCCGCTTTAACCAGGAAGTTATGTCTCAGATGTAAATTATAATTTCTGTCACTTGTCAGTCCAGTTGGTATTGTCCGAAACGTAGAGTGTGGTCGGTAAAATCGAGAAAAAAGCAATCACATAATATGGAAAAAATGAAGCGAAAAAAGGCGACGTTATGTGATTTTTACAATGTATTTTAATTATTTACAGTAAAATGTTAATTACATAAAAGTTTATAGATAAAAGTCTGCCACATATAAAACTTGTGATTCGTAGAAAGACGACGCAACCTCAATAAATTTTAGTTTTTCATCACTTGTGTGGTATTTTCATAATTTTATTTAAAAAAAATTTTATTTAATTTCGTTTGGCGTGGGAAAAGGAAGAAATACTGTTCTTGTCTTTAGCAAAAAAAGAAGAAATGCTTTTTTAAATTTTACATAGAAATGTGCTGCTGTATTTAACTTTTTTCTAAGTTTTTAATGAGTCACTATTCATATTTAAATTAATACAATAACTGAGCAAATAACTGACATATTACAGCAATCTTTTGTTAAAGTATCTAGTACTTATGACAGTAGTTAACAATACCACTATATAACTTAGTATACTATATACTATGGTAATGGTTACTATAAGTTATATAAAACACCGATGAGAATATTTATATCACTTGATTATAACTAGAAACCTCGTAATGGGAAGGTAGCTGTGATGAGTTAGAACAGTGTTTCCCAATCGCCGCGGACCGGTGTCGGTCCGTCATAAATTTTTGCCGGTCCGCAAAGAAATAACAGTATTTTCAACATTTTACTGAAAGGATTTTTTTAATTCCTGTTATCCTGGAGCTAACGTAGTGTCAAATAGTTTATCGGAGTTGATCAATAGTAAACTCTGACTTTTATACGGAGCCGGAGCTATATACATACACCCAAAGAAATAAGTAATGCGTCGCCTCCTATGTACACCTATTCAGTATGCTGCACACCTTATACATTTAAATAATTATTATCTATGTATTAAAAATTAATTATTTTTAATAATAATAAGTTATGCTTCTTTTATTGAAATGTACAAGATGTGTTGCATACTGAAAGGCGCACATAAGAGGCGACGCATTACTTATTTCTTTGGCTGTACATACTACGTAATAAATAACGCGCCGGCTCCGTACCTATGTGGTGGGGTAATATCCAGTAATAGGTAATAAGAAGAATCTCCCATTTTAGAATTTTAAAACGGCGCATATGGGTTTAGGCATACCTGAACCGAAAGAATTTTTGTCTAGCGTCCTCGATTACGCGAACGATCAAAATCCGGTTTCGCGGTTTCGAGGGGCCGCAAAACTTGCTTCAATCCGTACCGTTTTTTGTATGTTGATGCGTAGGGTAGTTCCCGTCTCAGATTTGAAATCTCGACCGTGTCCGGTAAACCGTTTTAAGTGGAAGCAGGAAAAACTGCCCCCGCCTTACCGTAAGTCGGAGCGAAAATTTGATAACAGAATCCTTGCCAGCGCAGTACCTCAATCGTTTCTACCGGAAACGTCGTTCTTGCCCACACTCTTCCGGGGCCGGGGGGTGATGGGGTTTTTGGGAGCGATCGAACATGTGTCAGCGGCATTCGATGTCACGCGGCCTGCTTTGACCGTTGCATCTATTGCTTTTTCCGGATCTCCGCTCTAGGAAGCTCCACCCGTTTTTGAGAGCCGGTATCTCGGAAACTAGAGGAGCCAAAGCGACGGGCAATCTCAAAATGTTTCCCCTTCAGATGTCGTGCAAAACCAAAAGAGAAAAGTCCAGCCGAAAAACTAGAAGCTTTTTATTTGTTTTTCGCTCGATAATCGAGCTAAAGTATTATCGCCACCACCAGCCTAATCGGGTTTCTAAGTGGAAACCACTTTTGGAGGTCTTATATGATTTACTCCTGGGTCGTTTGAGCCCATTCCCGGTTTTGACCGCCACAGTTTTCTGTGAAATTTTTTTCAAAGTTTTCGGTAATATCTCCGCTGCCTGTCAGATACCTTGTGCTGGTTTTGAACAATGGACCGTCCTATGTGTCAAGAACCCGGTTATGGTCTTTGGCGACGCACCGCGCCCTGCGATTCGGCCCGGTTCTCGTTTTGGTCGTTCAAGGTTTGGTATGCGGGAAGCGGATGAGGTACGAAAACCGACTTTTATTGTAAATAATATATATTTATTTACTTTAGATTGTTCTTGTACAGTGTAAAAATAAATTTATTATTATAAGATTTATTTTGCGAAATGTTATTTTTAATTTTTTACCTTACCGGTCCGCAAGCAAATGCTACGTCGTTTGGTGGTCCGCGAACGAAAATATTTAGAACATATTTTTCTTATCAACATGTTGTGATTTCCTGTTAGCTTCCGAGAAAATTGCATTTTAATTTTTTATAAATTAAAAAAAATTGTTTTGCTTGTTTGGTATTTTTAACGTAGATGAGTACAATGAGCATATTTAAAATTTAAAATGGGATGTTCTTGAATACTAGTAGGAAACGACCACAGTTTATACTGAAAATATGTTTTAAATCATTACTAGGTGTCTACTTATATTAGTTACACCCTGTATACGTATTATATTTACAGTTATATTATAAAACTCTAATAAACTTATGAACCTTTTCATATACTTCTGATACTTTTGTGTAACGTTTATGTAACCAAGCGTTATCATAAGTAATGAAACATGTTTATTGGCATGTCATTATAAGGTTAATGTTAAAGAACAATATTATCATAATTATTAAATTTAGTGTCGTACACTGTCAATAGCTAGATCAAAATGTATATTAATTTTTCTTAAAGTTCAGAAAATTATCGGAATACTTGCTTAGTTTTACTCTAGTTGTATCATCTTCCCTACTGTGAAATCTTATTTCGTAGACCTAATCGAACTAGTTTTAATCGTAGCTTTAAACAATATTCGTAAAGCAGTAAACAGGCACGAAGGCTTTAGGCACTACATAGATTTACCGGCAGGTTCTATCTTTTCAACAATATTCATTTTATAGAAATTCTTTGTTGTAAAAGTTTGTGACGACAAACTTAAATTATTATTCAAATTATTATTAGTATTTAAAATATTATTTGAAATTATTTCAAATATTCATTTTTATAGGTTTTGTACACTCCAAAAAAATATCACTAAAAGTATTATAATTTTAATTCGTGTTCTGATGTTATAATACACATGAGTTTAAAATTCCACTGTATAAAATTATTTAATTTTAGATGAAATATATATCAACACAACTATAAATCGAAATTATAGTCGTAGTAGTTTTTCTCTCTTCAATGTTTTATAGTTTGGTCAATTATGCAATAGGTATAATGCATTTTGTATTTTTCCAGTTTAGTCTAGAAATTTACTTAAAATCAAATATCCTAATACTCAAATAGTTTCCAAAAAATCTTACAAACACTGTTTTATTTTAAATTAAAAAATAAACACAATTAAAGAAATATAATCATATAAAAATATAGCCGAGTAAATAAGAAAATAAGATTCATTTTTGCACGCCACTGATTAACAAATAAACATCTATATATGTATTTTATAAAAACATAAAACACCCCAAAAAATGACAGTTAAAACTGGTCCAACTCTTGCTGCTAACCAACCTGCTGACTACTGTGACGTCACAATCATGCAATTAAATATTAAACTATTTATTTTTAAAAAAGATTCATTCAAATGAATTTCTAATTTTTTTCTGTATGAAAGAAAAATCAAAAATGTAAATTGGGACGTGCCACAAGATCCGTTGATGCAAAGGAAGCTTTGAAATATAGGTCATCGCAATGCCGCCATTTTCATGCTCAGTAAAAATTGTAATACGGCTGCTATCGAAGCCGACACGATCGACATATGAGGCGCATGACGTTCTAAAACGTTGAATTAACGCTAAGTACCTAACTGAAAACAAGTCGTCGATTATTCCTGTTTTCATGTTAATTAACATGTTCCGCCATTTTCGCGCTACTGCATAGTGGAAGTGTATGAGATGACCTATATTTCAAAGCTTGCTTTGCATCTACGGACCTTGGACGCGCCAAAGATTGGCTTGCATTCTAGCGGAATTTTCTTAAAGCTGATTATGCGGTAAAATACTTATCGTATTGGAAGGTTTGCAGGTTATGTTACAACTAAAGCATGCGTCTCATTGATTCATACCGTATATCGAACGTTATTTTGTGGCTATACAACGACATCTGTATTTATTGCGCGCCCCAATTGTTAACTATTTGCTCCTGCTATTCAATTAAACGTCGTAACTTTGATCGTAACCAAATTTTAACCTCGAAAGAAACTCTCGCACAACAACCTTTTAAATTGTGCGTGTTGCATACATACTAAAATGATTATTTATTATGAAATTTAACGCAAGAACTACAAAAGAGAGGAAATTCAAGCAAAAATTTTAACATTCTAGTAACCTTGATATTTCAATTAAAATAAAATTTCAAGTAGACAAAGAAAAACTCTCTCTTTAGGTTTTATTTTAATCGCGTTCGTATAATCAGTTCTGAAACATTATTTGCATGTTTATGAAAGCTAAAGCTGCACGATTTATTCTAAGAATAAAGTTTGAAATGTATGCAAAATTGGAAACAGCTGAAAAAGAAATAAGAATTTCCGAACCGTATTGTTTATAATTCAGCGCGTCAAGTTTTAGGGGCCAGATCTTGCCCCGAAATTAATTCATTATCTTTTAAAGCTGCTTCGTTTTCTGAACATTCATTATTGATTCAAAATGTTATAATTTCGAAAATCTTGGTAAGAACGTTAGTGTTAAACGGAGTGTAAATGGTCGATATTAGACAACACATTATGCTCTAAACTAGTAATAATTAATGCTTTAGTCGGTGTCAATAAAAAAAAAGATCGGTAATAACGCAAAGGCACACTTAATTTAGAAACAATCAAAATTAAATACTACCGCACCAAAAATTAAATGAGAATTACTTTAACACTTTTATAATAACAAAATTTAACCATTAATAATAATGAATAAAAAAAGTACTTTAATTCGACAAGAAAATTAAAACATCGATAGTATTTGAAAGAAAATATTTAACGTGCTTTAATTTGAGAAAGAAGCAAACACAATTAAAATTTCACTAGGTTACACAATAATTCAAAAATGCTTTAATTTTAAACACAAAATTAACATCATACAGTCAAAATGACCTAGTGGAAATTTGTTTTGTTAGGGTTAATAAATGGATTTAATTAATAATGAAAAATTAATAATTTAGGCCATGGTGGTTGGTAACTATAACAGTTTAAACTTAGAAATTCATAACTAAGGCGCATTAACAGGCGCATAGAATTATTATTCACTAATTTAGGCTGAACGTATTAAACTCTAGTAATCTGAACTAATGTAATTTGGTTAAAACTATAATTATGTGACAAAAATTTATAAAAGGAGAAATTAATTTCTATAAAAGATACAAATTGACCGGATTGATGTGCACTAATATATCAATTTATGGAAGATTGGATTGCTTATGTTTGCAAAGAAAATTAAAAGCTACAAGAATTTGATTAATCTAAATAAACAAAAGTTAGTTTAGAACGATCTGACCTTTGGATGCGTAATTATAATCCAAGGGGTTGATTGATTGAATTCAGTACACTAATTAATAAACAATACCACTTAATACTACTAGGACTGTCTTGGTAAATGACTAAGAATCTTAGCTTTCTATTTTTTGGTACTAGAAACTGACTACCCTTTTTAAAGATTTGGGCTGCCTTTTTGTCGCCATGGTAAATTAATTTTAAAGGCATCCTCATCTTTGACTGGAACAAACTTGACTCAGAACTGATTGGAATAAAAACTTTTTTCGCACCCTGCGTATTTTGCGCATTCTGAGCTATTTAAAAATTGTACATATTTTGCACATTCTATACATTCAGTACGTTCCATACACTCCGTACTTTCAGTACATTCTGTGCATTCCATACATTTTATACAATAGAGTCTATTATATCTCTATACACTATAAAGTGTTAAATACAATTTGTTTTGAAAAGTTTTTTTTGTTTTTTTTTTCTAATAATTTATTACTCTAGTATTTATTTAGCAAAACTAGGTACATTTAGTTAGCATAATGTAATATTTATTTTGTTTTCTAATTAAACATTTCTTTATACAAAACATTCTTATTAGGTTAATTATTTTGAATAATAAAAATTGTGTTTGAGATTAGTCTTTGTAATACTAACTTTTATAATAATTAAAATGTAAGTGTAATTAAATTATTTTACAATCATAGTTAAATTACCGATTAGTTTTATATTAGATATTATTTTATATTATTATTATTATATTTTATATTATATAAACTTCATGAAAAATACTTCAAATTTTTGCAGAATCATAAATAGGCATTCTTTCATTTATTATTCGTATGAAAATGAAACTGCTCTGCAATTTAAACTGATTTATTATTATTCCTTGTCAAAACAATAACCAAAGTTATGGCAACCAGCCATAACAACATAAGCAAAAACCTACAGTTTGTGGTTTTTCCGGTAAATAAATGAAAACATTGTTTATTTTCAATAAAAAGGTGATTACACAAACCTGTAAAAGACTGTTTATGTTATATCTTTTGTTGTTCTAACCAACCTGAAAGTCTGATATACTTTTGAAGCTTGAAGCAATGGTTTCCTAATTTGATCGAACTATTTTGATATTTTCAATAATTAAATTATTGAAAACAATTCTTATATATGTAGGTAAATATAAGTACTAACACAGAGTCAGAGCGATAGGTAAAAGAACTACCTTTTTATTTTCTATCTAAAAGAAAAATGAGATCTTATTCTTAGAACATTCTACGTGCTTGCTATTTTTTGATTTGATTCAATAGAACAAGTACCAATAAATTATAATAAAACATTTACGCCTGTCAGATAAAAATAAATAAAAAATGTTTTGAACAATGCCAAAGAAGTTTTTGAATATTTCATTTTATAAATCAACACTATGATTAAGCATTCGCGAAATTAACGGCCGTAAGATTATTTGAATTAATTTCGTCTGGTCTTTCTCACAGATCAAACTCGTGTTATTTAGTTATGGATTCATGACTATGGTTTAGTAATATACCTGCGGTTATTGTATAGCATAAGGTAGTGGTAAAAGTAAATATTCGAAATTAATTAAATCTAGCCTTTAATACAATTAAAATTAATTAAATCTTTTAAGTTCCATTTTTGTTTAAATCTCTGTACTAGAATTATGTGCATTATAAGTTAAGTAAAATGAAATTAGAAATTGTCAGAAATTAACAAAAAAAAATAAAAAATAAAATTAGAGATTTATTAAATAAATTAATTAAATTAAACTAAACTAAACTTAAACTTACTTAGGTATTTGTTTTGAATGTACAAATTCTAAATAATTTATTAAAAAAAAGTTAAAGATTATTACAATTCTTAAAGCAGCACTAGAATTTTTTTTATAATACATAATTATGATCTTTTTTTATTAGATTTTGGTAAGTTTCATTTTATCAGTATTGAATTACTATTAATTTGGAGAAAATCTTACATAATTTAAAATAAAAATTGGAATAATCAATTAATCATACTATAATTGATTAGGTAAAAAGCTAAATAGTATAAGTGCAATATAAGAAAAACCCTAATACCTAATCTATCTAGGGTTACTTACTCCTACAAATTGAAAGTGTTATAATTAATGATAACAAAATTTAATAATATATGTTAAATGAATATTAAAACTAATTCAAACATTTTAATGGAACATTAATTAAGATGGAAGCTTTGAAATTTAATCTTAATGATAATAGTAATAAACTGTTTAATTCTAGTAACTAATTTGAACAAAGAATTTAATTAAAGGAAAAAGATAATTAAGCCGTAAACACTGGAATTACAATGTATAATTAAATTTCATTTTCGTAATTAACTGTGTTAGGTTAGTTCTAATAATTCACAATATCCAATCAATTCAATTATCTGTAAATAAACTTTTTGAATGTAACCAAGCTATCAAGCAAAAAATTAAAAGATTACTATTTTTAATAAGAGAGAGATGAACGTTATCTGATAATAAATATTGTCTAATGTAATATTGTATTGTAAATAACTTATTTTAAAAAATAGAATTAGAGATTATCACAATTCATAAAGCGGTACCAGAATTACCCGTAAATACGATTTCTTAATTTCAATTTATAATTTTAAAATAAAAATTAACATTTCTTTTAAAACAAATGACAGGTAGATGAATATTAATAAATATTGTAATAATTATTTTATTTCATTATTATATAAACGTTAAATTAAAAGTAAAAAAGTCAGTAACTTTAAATTAATGTTTTCTTAATTTAAATAAAAATTCATTTAAGTAAAGTAACACTTTTAAAATAAAAATAATACAAATTTTTAAGAAAATTAAATGATTAAGTGAATTTGTGTCTACAATGTTTAATCTAAAATAATTAAATTAATTTCTGTTGTAGGTTTCATATTATGTTATACTTTACAATTCAATTATTTTGGGTAATTTTCAAGTTAAGGCTATATTTAAACAGTCCCAAACCATCTGCTGGGAGGCAGTGGTAAGGGGACAACGAGAGGGGAACCTGTCGAACTAGTCCCCAACCACACATTATTTTTGGAGAGAGATATATTTAAAGAAACATTGAGATTTTTCATACCACAAACAGCGTGCGTAACTGAATTAATATTAATAGTTGATTAATAGTAATTAATAATTAATATTAACCAATTAATAAATGAATGTACAGTAATTAGTAATTGTAAAAATCATCAAAAAGTAATAATAAATAAATTAATAAAAAAAAGAAACAAACAAAAAAAGATTAATGACAGTCATTAAACAAGCAGACAACGTCAGCAGAGCATGGCTCCGTGGATAAATGGCTGGCTCCCAGACTAGGTTACCACGGTTTAAATCCCATAACTTTGTATAATCTTTTTAATAAAATATTTAATATATTTCATAAATAAAGTTTTTTTAAACAATTATAATATTTATAAAACAGAATAACTTACAATTAAATACTAATATGATAATGTTTAACGATTAGTTTTATTTTTAATTAACATAAATTTTACACATACAGTGTGTCGCATTTAAGATGAATACACTTCCGTAGTTTCGTTATTTTAAGGCGCAGAATTTTGAATGTTGGCACAATGATACATATTCACGAGTTGCATTTCTTTAGGTACTCAACTTAAATGTGAACTGTATACCTAGCCTACCACGACCCTTCAACAGGGCCAATTCTCGATATTTCGCTTCGCGTTGGATATATCAAAAAAAGTTATTAGAAAAAGTTGTTTAGAATTCAATTTTGACCCTTAGCAGCAAGTTTTATGACAAAATTCGCAATTGTAATTTTTCGGTATGTTAACATTAAGTCTGCACACAGTTACAAGTTTACTTTTTAATTCATTCAAGTACCATGGAAAATAAAATTTGATTGAATGAAATGTCAATCTGACAAAAAATACATTTAATTTTGGTAGGTATAAGGGCAAAAACTTGTGACTTGTGTGCAGACAACGCTAACATACTGAAAAATTAAAAATGCGAATTTTATCATAAAACTTGCTACTAAGGATCAAGATTGAATTCTAAACAACTTTTTCTAATACTAACTTTTTTTTGATATCTCCAACGCGAAGCAAAATATCGAGAATTGGCCCTGTTTGAAGAGTCGTGGTAGGCTGGGTTTACAGTTCACATTTAAGTTGAGTACCTCAAAAAATCACTATGCCAACATTCAAATTTTTACTCCTTAAAATAACGAAACTACGGGAGTGTATTCATCTTAAATGCGACACACTGTATATGACTATAAAATTAAGGGATAATTTTATGTAATTATTTGTTTATATTATATTTAAAAAAAATTGTTTATGAAATATATTAAATATTTTATCAAAGTAAATTAATGGAGCTGCATGGAATTTGAACCGTGGTTTTCAAAACAAAAATACAGAGACCCTCTCCACAGGGCTATACTCTCCGTTGTCATTGCTTGCTTCCTTAATGAAGATCAATTATTATCCCTTTTTAAGGAATTGTTTATTTCATAAATAAACATAAAAAAGAATAATTACCTACAATTATCCCTTAATTTTGTAGTCATTGTTTAAACTACATAATATGTACCGTGATATCAAAAATTATCTTGGTCAAGGGTTGTTATGGAATATAAAACGGTTGTCTTAGTTTGAATTTCTAAATCTTGTTCTTAAAATCATTCTGTCGTTGTCAAGCTACACTCACATCATCAATAACCTACAAATATGTTACCTACTTAGTTCAGCTGTAAAATTTATGTCAATAATTTTTTGAGTGTCAAAATCTGTCAAATCATTACGTTAAAGTTTTCTAATCCTACGCAGTTTTTGAATTATGGCTCTCACCGTACAGCACAAAATTTACATGATTGAAGTCTATTTTCGAACGGGTGTGCTAGTTAATGGTAGTTTCTCGCAGGAGAATTTTTGGGCCAACGCAGAAAGGTACAGAAACAACTTTTTAGCTGAATTTGTGAAAAAATTAGACGATGATGAACTTCAGTACGGTTATTTCCAGCATGACGGTGCAACAGCACATACTACACGAGAAAATCTTGGTTTCCTACGCCAGTTTTTTGATGACCGGCTGATAAGTTTGCATACAGCAGTTGAGTTTCCTCCGAGATCACCTTGTTTGACAATTATGGACTATTTCATCTTTCCTTACTTAAAAAACAAGATTTTTGCAACTCCGGTAAATGATTTGCAAGAACTGCGACAAAGAATTGTTCAGCAAAGTGCAGCCATAACACCAGAAATGCTGCAAAACGCTTTTTACAACATGAGGAGGCGCGTAAACTTGTGCTTTGAACAAAACGGAGGACATTTCCAACATTTACTGTAGTTTAGTTTTACTTGTTAATAAAAACGTTATTTATTTCATAACTTGTAATTCATTATTATTTTACAGCTGAACTCTAGGTAACACATTTGTAGGTTATTGACGATGTCAGTGTAGCTTGACAACGACAGAATTATTTTAAGAACAAGATTTAGAAATTCAAACTAAGACAACCGTTTTATATTCCATAACAACCCTTGACCAAGATAATTTTTGATATCACGGTATAATATTTATGTTAATTAAAAATAAAACTAATTGATTAAACATTATCATATTAGTATTTAATTCTAATTTATTCTGTTTTATAAATATTATAATTATAAAAAAGGTTTATTTATGAAATATATTAAAAACAATTATAGGAACTGCATGAGATTTGAACCGTGGTAACCTAGTCTGAGAGCCAGCCATTTATCCACGGAACCATGTTCTGCTGAAATTGTTTGCTTACTTAATGACTCTCATTTATTATCATTTTTGGCTTGTTTCTTTTTTTATTAATTTATTTATTATTACTTTTTGATGATTTTTTACAATTACTAATAACTGTACATTCACTTATTAATTGGTTAATACTAACTAATCAACAAATAATATTAATTTATTTACGCATGTAAACATGTTTTGGAATCTGAAATTTCGCGCGTTGACGAAGATGGGAAATGAGTTGCCATGGCGAGGGAGCCACCGCTCAATGTTAATTAATTTTTGCGATTATACTTCTAACAAAATAATGGCGTTTAAGATTATCCTCAGATTTTGCACAGTGCTTAATAAGTATATTTACAATGCCGCTACAAAGTAAGTTGTCTGCAAAATCTGCTAATTAAGATTTTAGAAAATCTGTTACGCCGAGCATCGGCTTTTAAATTATTTTGATTATACGAGGTGTGGCATTTAAGTTTCGGGAGTTTGTCAATAAAACACAAGCAAGTTAAGTTACGAGCAAAATTTTATTATCGACCTTCACAATAGTCTCCCTCTAACTCTACACAACGATTCCAACGCTGCTCCCACGATTGGAAGCACCCTTGGTAATCCTCCTAAGTTAACCCGTTTAGCACCCCGGTTACAGCTTCTTTGACCTCCTGTACACCGCCATGATGAGTTCCCTTGAGGTGCGACTTCATCTTGGGGAATAAGAAAAAGTCGCAGGGGGCGATATCGGGGCTATAGGGTGGGTGCGGCAACGTTGGAATGCCTTTTTTCGTCAAAAACTCTTGCACAATGAACGGGGAATGGGACGGCACGTTGTCGTGATGCAAGAACCAGCCGTTCTCGGCGAGTTCGGCCCGCATACGGAAAATGCATGCCCGCAGCCGCTCCAGGACGCCAACATAGAACTGTCCAGTAGCTGTCTGGCCGGCAGGAACATATTCACGATGAATGATGCCGCGGATATCGAAAAAAACAATCAACATTGCCTTCAGTCGCGACTTGGGACATCCTCGCTTTCGTAGGCCGCTCCCCATCCTGTTCCACCCACTGCTGACTGTTTACGGGTCTCGAGGTCATACCCAAATATCCAGGTCTCATCTCCAGTGAAATTCACTAAAAATTGGATCACAACACGTTGCTTGTAATGTGAATCACTCATTTTCACGACGCCACTAAAAAAGTTACTTTCGAAAAACACGCATAAAACACAAACCAAACATGCTATCAACTTCAAACTTAGACTGGAACTAAAGGAAGGTCCCCTCATTTCAGACATTCTTTACGAACAACGCAGTGTTGCCAGTTCCCGAGTTATAACTAAATTCCCGGAACTTAATTGCCACACCTCGTATTATTCACAATAACTAACAAAACTCGATGTAGCGCGATTTTATAAATAACAATAATTCGAGAAAACTTTGGTTTCTATATAGCTATCGCTTGAATTTATATTAGAGGTAAATTCGTGTATATGTAGAAAGAACCACTTCGTGAGCATTCGAAAGGGCCCTTAATAATTATTTTTTTTACTTAAGATTTTAAATGATCTCCTTACTAATTGTTTCACAACAGCAACGCGGAATAATTAGTCTTTGGAGGTTAAAATCCAGAGATTCATTTTTCCAATTTCCTCTAACACACGGTTTGCTACTCACAATTTATTAGTCGTTAAATGGATGCGACCTATTTTTCTGGTTCGTGTCGTCGATAGATATTGATATTTCTTTTATTACAGCATACACGTATCTTCTTTGCCCTATATACTAAACAGCCCATATGATCATTAATTTTCTTCAGCAGTTCCTATCTAAATTATTTTTTTTATAGATCTATTAACATTGATTTCATTTTTAACCGAAACCGCCTGCTTAGAGGAATAAAAGAAATGAGGAAAATATAATGGTAATCTATAAATAAAAATAAAATGTCTAGAATAACCGCATTGTAGTAAAGTATTCTCATAAACTATAGGTTATGTAATTGTTCAATTATTGCTTATTTCTCGTTTAGGGGGAAATTAATCATCGATTAAAGTTGAAATGCAATAAATTCAAAGAAAAGGGAATTGTAAGACAAGAATAGATGACAGAAGAAAATTTATTATTCGACTGATTTTAAATTTAAAAATCTGGAAGCGTGAAAATCTTTTTTAGATGGAGATGTTTGCAATTTAAAACACTAAAAATGCAGCTTATAACTTTAAATTGAAATATTAATCAAAGCTTCGATGCTACCTTATTCCATCCAACCATTAACTAGCTTAAATCAGATTTCAAACAGTGATAAATACTTTATTTAAAATTTTAGCAATCTAAAACATTTGGAATTTAGAATTTCGAAACTTCGTTATTTAATAATGCAAATTCTTGAAATTGAAGCTTTTGAAAATGAATTTTAAAATGTTAAAAAATTTTAAAACTTTGAAAACTTTTTTAATTTTTGACAATTTTGAAATATGAAATGAAATTTCTAAAACATATTACAAGATATTACAAGAATTAGAAAGTTTAAGAAATTTGTGACTTCGTCAGTTATAATAATTAACGTTGACCAATGTATGGAAATTCTGAAATAAAAACGTTTAAAATTATAAGAATATTTGAAACTCCAAGTTTCTAAAACTTTAAATTTAGTACTTATAAAATTAAAACTCCAACTTTGAATTTGTGTAAATGTAATATTTTTGAAATTGGTTCAGGGAAAATTAGAAATATATTTATTGCGTCGAAATCTTAAATCCTCGAATACTTCAGAATATTGAAATTTTAAAAATTTTAGAACTTTTAGATTTAGATGCTTAAATAATAATTGATAGATTAAACGAGTCCCGAGTCGTGTAGATTTTATACTTTTGAAAAGCAAGTCCGTGAAATTTCACTCTTTGAATCAAAAAACAAAAATATTCTTGCGATTTGAATTTATGTTTCAATATACATGTAGCTTTTTTTATTATGAATGTTATTTATTACATTTTTCTAGCAAGAGTATTGATCAAAGAGTTTACGGCGTTGAATGTCAAATTCATTTTTGTAGTTTTATTACACGTTCTGAAATCTGAATAAAAAAAAAAAAAGCTAAACATGCAAAACAGTTTAGTCTACTTAAATCGTATACATTTTTCCATTCCGTAAACGCTTTTGTTACGCCTTTTACTCAACACAAGTGTGATTGTACCCTTGCCAAAAATTTCATTATACTATTCCTATCCTTCTATTCTTTTGCTTTTCGAAATAAAAAAAATCTGGCAGGCCCTGATAAATTTAAATTCAGTGCACAGTCGTATTATGTATGTACCCACCTCTTCTACTACCATCACGTTTCAGCATTACTAGACACTATACATTCCGTACGGAAAATATTCTGATTCCGGTAACATTCCATTTTAACAGCAGAAATAATTTTCTCTTTCAATTTCCTCTCCGTAAATGCGCCCCACTCTCTTTATATAACCGAGCAGTCGCGGATATTGAATTTTTTCTACTTAAACATGTATTTACATTTGCCGGTCATTTCCACACACACACATATGAAAACTTGCATTCATCAGCTGAAAACTTCTGTATTATAATTTTTGTGCCAGATGGATTTTTTTCAGGGTTCTGTAAATATTGTGTAAATTGAAATTGTGATTTTTCGTGGATTTTAAACTCATGAATTTTGCTAGAAGTATATAAAACTAGAATATCAAGCAAGGGGAAGCTCTTAAATTTCACCTAATTGCCCATTTAATTACTAATTATTATTACAAAATATACACACAAAATATTACATTAAAATGCGATAAAATCCAATAAAACTTTCATTCATTAAAAGTGTCATAATAAATCTTCTGTTTATTTAGTGTTAATAGGAAGATATGAGGTTTTAAAGTTTTAATCGGTAATTATCGCAGTACAAATGTATTAATTTTAGACTTATACTATTTAAAATTAAATTTCAAAATCTTAAAAAGCTGTATGAAATACATAAAATTAAATATTCTAATATTTTAAAATTATTATTCATTTTCCTGTCTGACATTCACAAAAATCTTAAATTTCATCGATTTATGGGTCCTGTGACTTCGATATCTGAAAGTTATTCATACCTACTACTTCAAACACCAATTTTCGTGTATCCAAATTTCAAATTTTAAAAATTTCACATCCCAAATTTCAGGTATTTCTAGTTTCATAGTTTTTTGGTTATAAGAGGTATAAGGATATATAATAAGAGTTTCTATATATCACATAACAATATTTTGAAATTTACAGTTTTAAATTATTTATCTTGGCGTCAATTTTCAAAAAGAAAAATTCAGAAGTTTTGAAATTCTTCGGTATCTACAAATAAAAATATTCCTTTATAAGCAAATTACAATAAATTCATGTTTCCCTTTGGAAACAATAACAGTCCAGGCTCACCTGACCCCGCAACATCTTCAATAAATACTTGTAACTTACAAAAAATCAAGGCCCACGTTGGACCGATTGTAACCCTCAAAATACCACAAACTAAATAAACAATAAAAATGAAATAATAATTATAAAATTATCATACTCACATTAACAAAGATGCTCTAGATTACCACGGCTTGAGATTTAGCTCTGTCTTACAAATTTTTTTATTTCAGGTCGCAGGTATTGGTTCTGCAGTTATGTTATTTATGAAAAGGAGTAGATAAGGGTTTCAGAACTCAAATAAATACTATAAAAGGGCGCCATCTGATTATGAAATTTAATAACATTAATTAAGCCAGAAAAGATATTGAATTCACTAACCAGAAAATGAATTCAATATATTAGGTTTTGAACAAAAGTTTTGTTTATATTTATAAATTTTTAAAATAAAAACTGAATAAAACATAAATAATTATATGGTTCCATTTAGCTCACTTGGTATAAATTGAAAAACATATTTATTGAATGGTAAAAAAAATAAAAAATCATATACATATAGAATAAAAAAAACATTGACAACATAAATTTATTAAACTTAAACTAGTCACTCAGTAATTAATTTTCAAGTTACTCTGGAATTATTGAACACAGAATGATTCAAAATTTAGTTAAAATTTATTCAACATAAAATTATTTAAATTTTATTGAACATAAATTATTCAGAAATTTATTAAGATCAAGATTTATTAAACATAAAATCATTTGAAATTTAACGAACATATATTTGTTAAAATATTACGGAAATGAATTTAATTAGATATTACTAAAGTTAGAATATTTGAATTTCACTGAAAGTAACAGACTAAAATTGAATCCTATTAGAGAGCTCTCTTTTTATATAAAACTATAAAAATTCAATTATCCAGATAATCCGTAAACACAAAAAATTACAAAAATAGATATTTCTTAAAGTACAATACTTTAAATCTTATAAATCGAATTCCAATTAAACCATTGCTTACTTGCATCGCAAAAAACATTACTCTTGACTGCTAGAAACTGGAAACGCCTCTCCTTGAAAGACCGTTGTTGATCCTTAATGGTTATGAATTGTTATTTAAATGTAGCAGGTCCCAAGAAATAATTTTTATTTCAGATTCAGTTCAATCACACAAAACATTGAAATAATCCATATGATTTTCACCAACAATCTTTGTTAACACAGTTTAAACAATCCGGTTTCGATTATAATTTTGTTTATAAATTACACACGATAAATAACAGTAATGTCTTTAAAACCTTAAACGAATTTAAACACAGATAGCATTTGCTACTTTAAATTCTTCCAATAAAACGGATAATTGTTTATCTTTATCTATATGTAGAACGGGAATTTATTATTTAAATTATAAGTCCGTCTGCAAGATTTTTAAGAACAAAACTGCACTAATTTTAAAGCGCGAACGGTAAAGATGATTGTTGTAATGGCCCATTACAATAAAACAAGCCACATATAATTATTAGCGATACTGTATATTCAAGTCTTTCAAACTGAATTATTTAAAACTAAACTGTACGAGAACTCACTTCACGGCAAGTGTCGACTAAACTGTACGAGAACTAGATCTAGAATTTTCTTTAACTCTAATTAACTAAAGTAAAACGATAATTCTACAATATCGACCGAAATCAACTGTCTTCTCTGAAATTTCGTTCGGAAGTCCACTTTAAAAAACTCAAGGTTCTTTTTTCGGGTAGAAATACATTACCAGATGCAAATCGAAATTAGCCAATAGCGAAGTCTCACTTCAAGAACAAGTATTGATTTTTCTTAGTACCCAATCAACGAAACGCGTGTTTTGGCTTAACCAATCAGAGCACAGCAACTCAACAGCAAGTATTGATTTATCCTCTAAAATTGCAAACGAGTAACCAAAGAGATTTTTTATAATTTTAAGATTTGAGACCAACCTTTTTTTAAATAATTTTATAGGGATGTTTATATCGAATGCTAACGCAAGTTTACATTATGAAAAGAATTCAAATTTTCAGAACCGGACTTAAGATGTTTGTAAATATGTGGACGAAACCACAATTATTCAGAGCTTGTAAAAATATACCGTTACATACTCAGACGCCTCGCGAAAACTACGGATGTACATTTAAGTTTCCCAGCACGCAAAGTTTTCCAGTCATGCAGCCGCTAAGCCCCACAATAACCATGCTTTACCGCAATTCTCCAATTTGCTACTAAACGCAAACCCTATGCAATTTCTTCAAAACTTATCATTTCCTCCAAACCTATATTACACAACGTAATGACAAATTCACAGCAAAACACCTCACATACCCTGTTCGTGCACTATAAGCGAAGTGTCCTCCATAGAAAAGATTGACAACGAAGAAACAAAAACTCCCGACTGGCAAACAGATAAAGCTCTTAAAAAACGCAAAAGGAATCCTAAATCTCCAACCAATACTACCAATGCTGAACAAATTAGCACCCAAAACAAATTTAGCGTTCTACAAAACGCTTCCGAAAAAAAAAATAAGAGTAATAACCCCACAAATGACAACAAAACCCATAAAATACCCAACCCTCCGTCCATTTTCGTATATGGGGTTACCGACATTAACAAAATGATTGAAAACCTAACAGACGCGACAGAATGAGAAACGTATCAATGCGCAGCCTTACAAAACGACAAGATAAAAATAAACACCCAAAACCCTGATACATATAGGAAACTTATCAGACATGTGAATAACAATAATATAATTCACCACACTTACCAAATGAAACAGAATAGAGCATACAGAGTGGCGATTCGCAATATCCACTACTCAACCCCTCCCGAGGACATTACCAATGAACTAGCACAACATGGGCATACTGTACGCAACATAATTAATATCAGGCGTAGAGTAACTAAACAACCACTCATGATGTTTTACGTAGACCTTGAACCGCAAGAAAACAATAAACTAATTTACGAATTACAGTATCTAAACAACCTGAAAGTAACAATAGAACCACCCCACAAAAAACAAAACATTATCCAGTGTACCAGGTGTCAACTATATGGTCACTCAAAGACATATTGCACCAGACCTTACCAATCTGTCAAAAGTGGAGAAAGCCACATGTCAGCTGGCTGCAAAAAATCGAAAAACACATCTGCTAAATGTGCACTTTGCGATGGAGATCATACCGCAAATTACAAAGACTGTAAGGTTTATAGGTACCTACTCAACGCAAAAAGGAAATCAACTGGACAAATTGGGAATGAACAAATTAGAAATTTCCTAGATGCCTGCTGTCCGATGATGCTACCAATTAAACCTTTCTCCCCAAGTGAAGTTAGACAAGAGAGCGTAAGATGTAACAATCACAAAGCCCCCGGATTTGATCTGATTACTGGCTTCATGTGAAAACAACTACCCAGAAAAGCTGTGGTTCTGTTAACTTTAATCTATAACAGTGTATTAAGACTGACATACTACCCGATCACGTGGAAGTTTGCACAAGTAATAATGGCCCACAAACCAAGCAAACCTCCAAATACAGTCACCTCATATCGGCCTATAAGCTTGTTACCGATTATGTCCAAAATACTAGAAAGACTGCTGCTAAAAAGAATCTCTGCAGACACTGAACTTAACACAGTTATACCAACCCATCAATTTGGCTTTCGGCAAAACCATTCTACCATACAACAATGCCACAGGATCGTTAAAAACATTCGCACAAGCCTCGAAGAGAAAAAACTATGTACAGCTGCCTTTCTGGACGTACAACAAGCATTCGACCGGGTATGGCACGGTCCTGACACCTCTAATTACTATCCTATAAAGTCCGGTGTCCCCCAGGGAAGTGTCCCGGGTCCCCTTTTCTACCTAATATTCTCGGCTGACATCCCAACTACAAATTCAACGACAATCCACAAGTAGCATCCGAAAACCTGCAAACTCACCTTAACCTCATACAGGACTGTCTGGACAAATGGAAGACCACGGTCAACCCTAAAAAATCCACACATCATCTTCACCAACCGAAACATCAGGTGTTCTCCAGTCACACTAAACAATATGCAATTGCCAATCAACAACCAAGTAAAGTACCTCGGACTGACATTAGATCAAAAACTCGTCTGGAAGCCACACATCCTAGCAAATAAAACACAAATTAATCTAAAAATACAGAAAATGGAATGGCTAATAGGACGAAGATCAAAACTTTCCGCAGAAAATAAAATATTACTATACAAATGTATAAATAAATCCCATCTAGACCTATGGAGTTCAACTCTGGAGATGCGCAAAACCATCTAATACACAAATAATCCAGGGAATTGAATCGAAAATGCTAAGAATGATTTTCAATGCACCCAGGTACATTACCAACAAAACCCTGCACGAAGATGCTGACATACCGCTCGTTAGTTAGGAAATCACTAAGTTAACTAGAAACTACCTGGAACAACTCCCAAATCATGCCAATCATGAAGCAATACAACTCCACACCCAACCACTAGTCAGAAGAAGGTTAAAGAGGCAGTGGCCAGCGGATGTTTTGGATCACTAAGCAAGTCATTCGATGTTAAATCTTAGTCAATAATCTCCTACTACATTAGCCAGGGGAATTATCGCTGGATAATTTATCCTTCATGTGCAACTCACTAATCTGATTTACTTACAGGCTTATAAAAAAATTTTAAATACAAACTTTTTGCTTTATACTTTATGAAATTTATGATAGCAGGTTATAATATTTATTAAAAAAAGTATTTATAATCCACCTCGAACATGTGGACAAATTCAGACTTATTCCAAACACCTTTTTCATAATTAAAAAGAAGGTAAAGACAACAGAATAACACATCAACTACTACGGGCTGTTAGCCACTGATTTTTGTAGGCTTAAATATTGAAATATCTGTTGCACGTTTTAATCTTTACCAAATAAATAAAAAAAATGATTAAATTTGGAAGTTCTGGTTCTGCTCTGTCTTTATCAGAAATTTATAATTTTTTTTCTAAAAGTATGTAAAAAATTCTTTTTCTAATAATCTACATACAGAGATGAACCGGCGTGAAGTTAGCAGCTAAAAGAGCCAAATTCCCGAAAGTACCCGAATGCCCATAGGCGGAGGGTTTAAGTAAATATTAAATAGCAGCATTTAATAAAAATAATTAAGACATCAAGGCGTAATCCTTTCCAATTTAAAATCGGTGTGGGAGTACATTATAAGGTAATACATCATTTGCCAAAAGGACAACCCTTTAGCAGCCGCCTAAGGGTAGCTGCCATCAACCCATAACTAAAAAAATAATTTAAATATGAAGGCGTAATCCTTTCCAATTTAAGATCGGTGTGGGAGTACATGATAAGGTAACACATCATTTCGCAAAAGGGCAACCCCTTAGCAGCCGTCTAAGGGTAGCTGCCATCAACCCCTAACTAATAAAAATAATTTAAATATGAAGGCGTCGTCCTTTCTAATTTAAAATCGGTGTGGGAGTACATGATAAGGTAACACATCATTTGCCAAAAGGACAACCCCTTAGCAGCCGTCTAAGAGTAGCTTCCATCAACCCCTAACTAAAGAAATAATTTAAATATGAAGGCGTCATCCTTTCCAATTTAAGATCGGTGTGGGAGTACAAGATAAGGTAACACATTATTTCCCAAAAGGGCAATCCCTTAGCAGCCGTCTAAGAGTAGCTGCCATCAAACCCTAACTAATAAAAATAATTTAAAAATGAAGGCGTCATCCTTTCCAATTTAAGATCGGTGTGGGAGTACAAGATAAGGTAACACATTATTTCCCAAAAGGGCAATCCCTTAGCAGCCGTCTAAGAGTAGCTGCCATCAAACCCTAACTAATAAAAATAATTTAAGTATGAGGGCGTCGTCCTTTCCAATTTAAAATCGGTGTGGGAGTATATGATAAGGTAACACATCATTTGCTAAAAGGACAACCCCTTAGCAGCCGTCTAAGGGTAGCTGCCATCAACCCCTAACTAAAAAAAATAATTTAAATATGAAGGCGTCATCCTTTCCAATTTAAGATCGGTGTGGGAGTACATGATAAGGCAACACATCATTTTCCAAAAGGACAACCCCTTAGCAGCCGTCTAAGGGTAGCTGCCATCAACCCCTAACTAAGAAAAAATAATTTAAATATGAAGGCGTTAGTTAGGGGTTGATGGCAGCAACCCTTAAACGGCTGCTAAGGGGTTGTCCTTTTGGCAAATGATGTGCTACCTTATCATGTACTCCCACACCGATTTTAAATTGGAAAGGATGACGCCTTCATATTTAAATTATTTTTTTTAAGTTAGGGGTTGATGGCAGCTACCCTTAGACGGCTGCTAAGGGGTAGTCCTTTTGGCAAATGATGTGTTACTTTATCATGTACTACCACACCAATTTTAAATTGGAAAGGATGACACCTTCATATTTAAATTATTTTTTCTTAGTTAGAGGTTGATGGCAGCTACCCTTAGACGGCTGGTAAGGGGTTGTCAAATGATGTGTTACCTTATCATGTACTTCCACACTGATTTTGAATTGGAAAGGATGACGCCTTGATGTCTTAATTATTTTTATTAAATGCTGCTATTTAATATTTACTTAAACCTTCCGCCTATGGGCATTCGGGTACTTTCGGGAATTTGGCTGCTAGCTTTTAGCTACTAACTTCACGCCGGTCAGAAATGACGCGATTCAAGGGTATCGGAAATACTCGGACTTTTTACCGAAGTCACCCGATAAGCAATTTTAACTTTACGTAGAATCAAACTAAATACAATTATTTCCGTCTATGAAATAATTTTAACTAATATAATTTAAAGTAATAAACTTTTGTTAAATTCAGTATCATTCCCAGATATATAGTGTTTAATAAGTAACACTTAATTAACACTAAAAGGAATAAATAATCAAATTTAGCTGATAACCTTTATTTTATATAATAATTAAATAATTTCTAAGGGAAGCAGTGCTTCCATAGACCGCACGCCACTGTTTTTCAGTTTTTTAAATTTCAATTTCAGGAGTTTCATTTCAAGAATCTGCGTGTATTGGACAACAAGGCTTTCAGATTTAAAATCTAAAGTATTGCAAGACTACCTTATTCGCATTCAAAAGTCAGGACTGCAAATTTTAAATTTTTATGTACTATTCCGGCAGGAAAATCTCGCACGAGTTTTTTTCCTTTGTAAGCGGTCTCACATCTAGTGGCATGTTATGTTTATCTCAAATTGTTTTTTTTCATTTAATGACAAGACATGTCATAAAATACAATAATATACAATAGGGCCGTATTCTAATTTCACTATTAAGTTAATAACACGTTTAATTACCATGGTGACCAATTCTAATTTTTTCCCACCTATTAGAATTAGACAAAGTTATCTCTTTTCTTGTTGATCTTAATCATAACTTTAATTAAAGACACCTTTAATGATGGTATGAGAATACGCCCCAATGTCTTTAAATCAAAATAATGTATCTTGGTATAAATTCTTTATTCAAAATAAATCTTTTTTTTTAATAATAAAATCAACTAATATTATTTAGTTTTCATTGCAATACTTATTTTTGACGCGCCTATGATATTGTGTCATGTCATGAAAAATTCTTCTTAATCACCTAAAATGAAAGAAAAATCAGCCTACTTGATAAAAATCGTGCGAAATTTTCCTGCTAGAATAGTACCTGACCCTTACTAAATTCTGGTGGTCAAAGAGAGTATCGGATCGGTTTCAAGACAATTTAAAATTTTCTGACGTTGTTTAGTTCTCATAAGTTTAAAGAAATTTGAAGAATTTATATAGAATTCTATATTCTTATATGCGTGGCCTTGGATGACCTCTAGAGATCAAACGGATTATCACATCAGTTTTAATATAATTTAAAAATTGTTCAGATGGTTAACTTTTGTATGTTGACAACGTTTGAAGAGAGTTCATGGAATACTGTATTTTTATGTGCATTACCTCTTCTGGCCTTTGGAGGTCTAGCAGGTCATCGGGTTGTTTATTGGACAATTTAAAAATTGTTGTATAAGTTTACAAAATTGAAAGGAATTTACGGAATTTTATATTTTTACGTACATGACCTTTGCTAATCTCCTGAGGTCAAACGGTTTATGGGATTGGTTTTAAGATAATTTACAAATTGTTTGACTTTCAAGTTTGCAGTTTGAACAAATTTTATGAAAATTCATATTTTTATGTAAGACCGTTGTTTTCTGAATGACAAATGAATTACCGAATCGGCTTTTAAATACTTTCGAAATTATTCAGAAGGCTAAATTCTATAAATGGAAACTTTGATGACCTCTAAAAGTCGAGTGGACCATGTGTTGTTTTAAGAATTACTTAAAATTTGTTAAAGTAGTGCAACTTCTTTAAGTTTATAAAATTTAAACAATTTTTATGGAATTTTATATCTTTTTGTACATGATCTCTGATGCTACCTTTGGAGGTCAAATGGATAATTGTGTTATTTCTAGAATTATTTAAAAATTATTCAGAAGGTCACGTTCTATAAAAGTACAAAATTTGAACAAATATGGAATTTTTTTATTTTTTTGTACATGACCCCTGATGATCATTGGATCCTTTCTAAGGTTTTTTAAAGTTAGATTCTATAGGTTTGCAAAATTTGGGGAAATTTTATGTGACCTCTGGAGATCAGACGGATCAGACTGTTTTTATGGTAACTCAAAAATTGCACAGGAAATCATATTTCATACATTAGAAAAGTTTGAAAAATGTTATTTTTTTTAAATGCCGAAGTATTATTCATATTATTTATTTTTGTCCATACACATTATAAATGACAGAGATAAAATTGATGAATTTTTGAGTTTGATATTTTCAATCTTTATAAAAATAAAATTGCTTTCTATGTTTTCTCATTTTCAGTACCGAAAATCTCCGAAATTTGAGAATTTTAGTTATAAAATTTAGTTCGAAATGTTTCAAAGAACTGCCATTTATTTTAAAATGAAGTTTGATATTTTCAAAGCCTTTTTAGGTTTTTATTTTTAAAGTTTTAATTTAAGATGTTTTAATTAAAGTTTTAGATCTAGAAATTTATAATTTCCAACATGTTTTTCAATATTGTAAAATTCGGTTTTTCTAATTATCGAAGCATTATTTCAAAGAATTTACAATTATAATTACAATTTAATTTAGTAAGAAGATTTAGTTTCAGAATTTCCATTAATTGATTTTTTTAATTTTTAGTTTTACTTTTAGAATTTCACATTTCAAATTTGAGAAATTTGTTTCAATTCAGTTTTTAGTTTCAAAATTTCAAAAACTGCAATAAACTCTTATGTTCCTATAAAGATTCTTTATAATTTTTAGCTTTACACACAGGATTGTTCAAAATATATGTTTCTAATTTTCTATTTGTAACTGTTTGTGATAACATTTGTTGCATTAATTCAACAAAAAAAATTGAACTAGATTTTAATACATTACAATCGTTTACAGTTCGTGAAGAAGAACTTCAAGATTACGTTCTTGTTTCCAAGCGTAGTACTCGTAAACAAAAGCAACGAGAGGTAAATTTCTGGATGTAACGGAATGAATTTTGTTTTTTCTTTTGTGACTCTCGCTGTATATAACCAACGGCTTTAACACAATTTTACACTTCTAACTGTAAGCGACTCCAAATACTGTTTAATGTTGCTTTTGTGTTTGTTGGTGGTTTGTTTTCTCTCTACTTACTAAACAAACTTACATTTCTATTGGGTGTGTTTTGAAGCTTTGCGCTTAAAAAAACTTAACTCTCTGTATATTGAATAATGATTTTTACTAACCTAACTAACATTAATATTAATTTAATGATGTGGCTTTAAAAAAGAGTTAAAGTGGCTTTTTATATGCTTTTTTGTTTGTTTGTTTTGTGTTATTTATTTAAGAACTACAAAGTTAAAGCTAATACGAAACGTAAATGTAAAAGATGACAATCTAAAATCTGCTACTTTCTGTTTTGTGTTTTCTTTTAACTTACTACTCAAACGTGGCAATCTCTTGATGAAGAAATCCTCCTAAACTGACAGTGCCATGGATTCCATAAATATTTCAACAATCCTTGACGGTTTCTGAAATTAAAATACCTAAGCTTTGAATATTACTACATATTTATCACAGTGGTTTAGTAACATCCAGAAGTCACAAGAAGGGTTTTACTTAAACTTTAGTTGAGGATAAAGTTACCAGCAAGTTCGCCTTGTGATATAGAAAATATAAAATATATTACAGAAAGTAAACACATAAAAATACGCAATATACTGCTGCGAAATAGACACTGTACAAAATGTTGCATAACACAAAGCAGAAGTATAGAAATACAAAAAATATCTGATAACAAACTACAAAATACAGTAATACAGAATACGAAAAATACGATATTCACAAAACAATGAAATAGAAAATTCACGATATAAATGATGCATAGCACAAGGAATATAAAATAAACAAAAAAAAAATAGAATACAAAAACAAAATAGGCACATATGCAAAATCTACAATACAAGAGAAATACTTAATTAGAGAGATATAAAATCTGCAGTAATACAAAATAAAGAAACTGGAAACACGGAAGCAGAAAATATACAATGAAAATGATACAGAGCATAGAGAATTACAGTGCATAAAGTAAAAAATACAAAAAAAAACAGCATAAAGAAACTGTAAATCTACGTACAATAAATATACAATGCAAAAATAAGCACAACATGCAAATTGCGATTCGGGCCTAAATATAGTAATACATATTTCAATATATTAGTGATGCAGAATATACAGGGTATACAATACACGAAATAAAACATAGAAACAAGATGTGCACCTACAATACAAGAAAAATGACCAATTCGAAAAACACATCAATATCAAATCTACAAAATAAGAAACAGAAGACAAAGAAGCGGAAAATACGCAGTAGAAATGATACAGAGAAATATATGCAATGCCCAAAATACAGAAAGCAAACAACAAAGTACAGAAACTGTGTATCCACACACACTAAATGTACAACACAAAAAAGCTCAATGTGCAAAATTCGAAACACAAAAATGCAAAAAATACGAATCATACAGAATGTTGAAACCAAAAATAAATAAATAAAATACACAATGAAAATAATGCAAAATCTGGATTCTAGATGTAGAAATAACTGTAAGCTGTAATGCACATACAATACAAAAATAATACTTAAAGTTAGTTCGAAGGATAATACAAAATTTATAAAATAAACAAATAGGAAATTCAGAAACAGAATATACACAACAGAAGAAATAGAATAAAGACAACATACAAAGTACAAAATACACAAACTGTGTATCCATAATCCATATGCACAAAAATGTACAATAATAAAAAAAACAAAATATCCAAGTAGAATATGACAGTAAAGAAATACAAAATTTACAAAATACGCAATACGAATATAGAATGCACAAAATACAAAAAGTGAAGCGTAGCATACGCAAAACACAGATTACGATAAATAAGGAATGTAGAAAAATACAAGAAACAAAGATAGAAATGACAAGAAATACACAACACGCAACACCTAATTAAAATAATTCAAGTGAAATAAAATATAAAAGACACAAAATACAAATAATACAGATTAAAAGAAATTTTCTAAACATATGCAAGTAAAAAATAAAATACTGGAAGTACACAACAAAAATGCACAGCATGCAGTGTATAACATAAAAAATACTTAAACATACCATACAAAAAGTATACAGATTACAAGTATACAAAATACAGATGAGTATACAATATATAGGTGCAGAATGTACCCGAACAGAAAATATATAACAACAGTACAAAATGCATAACAAAGCGAAAACATCCTAAATACACTTTTACAGAAAAGAGAATATACAAAATAAAGACTACAGAAATATATACAAAAATACGCAGTACAAATAATACGAACTAGAAATAATATAATTAAAGTCAGAATATCACATGGAACATTACATAGTTCAGAAAACCTTGTAATAAAAAATACGGAATACAATAAAAGCTCAATTCACGAACTATGGCAATACGGGAAGTACAAAATGTATTCAGAATAATCAGAACATAAAAAGTATACAACATAAATATAGAGTAGAAAAATAAGCAAAAATACCGAATACGCAAGACACAGAAACTACTGAATATAAAAACAAACAATAATAGAAAAGAAAAGCGCAATAGAAATGCAGCAAAAAAATAAAATATTACTACCAGTGTTCGGAAATTGTACAATACGGAAACATAATACATATAAAATATTCACGCAATACGCAAAATATGCAATATAGCAATACAAGTTCATAAAATTTAAAAACAAATAGAAGACAGTATATGCAGAAGTTACAGTAGATACAGAAGATACAGAAGATGCAAAAGGTGCAGAAGGTGCAGAAGGTACAGAAGATACGGAAGATACGGAAGATACGGAAGATAAGGAAGATACGGAAGATATGAAAGATACGGAAGATACGGAAGATACGGAGAATACGGAAGATACGGAAGATACGGAAGATACAGAAGATACAGAAGATACAGAAGATACAGAAGATGCACAGGATGCAGAAGATACAAAAGATACAGAATATACTCTCCATAGATAATACTGAAATTAAGATGAAAATAACAGATTATTCAGAACATAGACGATAAGTGAAACGAACTCACAAAAAAGAATATGCAAAGGCAAAATCTGAGCATTCAGGAAATATACTCATAGTACTAGAAGCAAAAAATACAGACGCGCACACAATACGCAAAGCATGGAATAGAAAAGTATCCGATGGAAAATAATACAAAACGAATAAAAAGATACTAAACAGAAACATACACAAACAGAAAATTTTAAATATAAAAAATACAAAATACCCAGTGGTACTGAATATGGGTCTGTTAATTACAAAGATTTATAAAATCCAGAAATCTCACAATACACAAACAAAAATAAGAGATAACACAAAGTAAACAATACGAATACTAAGATAATAATGATAATAATAATAATAATATCAATGAGCAGAATAGAAAGAATCTAGACTACCAAAATACTAAATACGTAAATACGAAATTAATAATACAACTATAGCAATATAATAATCTCAAAATACAGAAACTACAAGATATACAAAATAGATAGAATTTGGAAAATCTAAAATAGAAAAAAATAGCATACATACTAAATACAGACGCAGAAAATACAGACCCAAAAAAATACAGAAACAGAAAATACCGAATCGGAGATATTACAAATAGTGAAGAATAAAGTGAGAATGTATAATATAGTAAAATTATATAATGTAAAAGAATGACATAATACAGGATCAGAAAATCTAAACAAATCTACAATACCAATAATACAACATAATAGTATATTAAGTATTAAGGGCTTAATTGAGTGTGTTAGAGTCCGCAGAGTTAGTTAGCGACTAAGACGATAAAACGGTCTAAAACACTAATTAAGTCCGAAATGCATACATTAGTTTATGTCCATTCTGAGTTTAAATTAATATTTAATTGAAAATAAAAATAATTTGAAAAGTGCAAAACTTCAAGTAGGTAGGTGCAATGGTATATAATTACTGTTATTACTATGGAGACGGCGTAAACAAGGGTAGCTATTTTTCTAGCGGGCTCTAAAAAGTTTTAGAGCCCTAGAACTCTAATTTAGCAACTTACGCTCTAGAAACAGGCCGCTAAGTAGGTCATAATTGCCCGACCGGACATAAAAGAATATAAGATACCAAATTGTATTATAATACAAAATCAATTTAAGCGCAAATAGAAAACCCAAATGTGTTTTAAATACTCAAAATACAGTTTACATACACATAAACCTTACAAACTAAAGAACACATACAAGTATAAAATATAAAATATGCAAGACACAGAATGCAGGAAATCCTACAGAAACATGAGATGCATAAAGAGAGAATATGAAAATACAAAATTGACATACGTATCTATTGCAAAAGCAGAAGAAATAAAAAATCTTGCTTTGACAGATTAGCGGTTAGAATGTTAAATTTGAAAATGCCTTATTCTTAGCTAAAGAAGTAAAACTGTAAGATCCGTGACAATGAAGTGATCGGTGCGTAAATGCTACTGGGAGTAGCGTTCACCCAGATTACACAAAATTCTAGTAAAGTCGGCGATATGATTAAAGCAATCATGTTCTGTAAAAGATGTATCGCTGTGTCGATTCCTTACCCAGAAACAGAGAAACAAAAATAATAATAATATATAAAATACAGTTTATTTTCTTTTTCTATTTGCCAATTCAAGGTCATAGCATCTAGGGGAAATGTTGCATTTCTGGTTTTGACCATAAAAACAATGGTGGTATTAATAATCTGGTTACAAAAATTGTCACCAAATCAAAGTGACATTGTAAACAATAATGCCAAAGGGATCAAAATTTCAGTTTAAGTTTCAGTGGAACAAATAAATAAACGTAATGTAACAATACTAGTCATGTGGAAATAAACTAAAACATTAAGTAGATATTTTGTATTTTTAATTGCAGTAGCTAAAAAAACACTCGTCCAATAACTAATCTTCAAATTTGATATTTTCATATCTACCAATAAGAAAAATGAAAAGTTTCTAGAAATTCACATTAAAATCTTGTAGCAACTTCATAGCAAACATATATGACCTTGAATTAGCAAATAGAAAAAAACTTTATATAAAACGCACTAAATACAGGCAGTGTACAAATTAATTCAACAATCCCGTGCAGTGTGCACCGTAACTCAAGATTTCCAATACCGTCACTGTAACTGTATATTTCATTAAATTTAATTCCACGCAAATAGATCTTTCTCACTTTTATCTTATGTCAGTATAGTACAGTGTGTTTTTTGTAAACGATAATATAGAAAATCCAATGGAAGTTTATCATTTTCCTCCTAAGTTTGTACCCTTGCAAATGTAAGTAGAAACTTTGGTTTCAATCGAAAGAAGAATTCATTTTACGTCAAAAAAATATTAAACTTTATGAAGAAAACCAAAATCTATTTAGAAAAATACTTAAAAAGTTTATTGATTTACTGCTTTTAGTAATAAGGTATTAAAAAAAGCTGGAAGCTGTACGCTGATTGGTGTAGCGGTTAACGCTTCAGATTCCTAATCAGAAATCGTGGGTTCAAGCCCCATCTTCGTATACTTTTTTTTTAAATTGAATTGCTTACTAATTATTATTTTTAGAACTTTATTACAACGATTGCTAGTTTCATGCCCTTTTTTCATTTGCCTTTCTGATAGGTAGTTAAAATTGTACAAAAAGTAACGGTAAACCCCCGTAGCAAAAATATCGAATAAAAAAAATTAATAATAATTGTAATAATGTTCTAAAAATAATAATTAGTAATCAATACAGTTAAAAAAAAAGTATACGATGATGGGGTTTGAACTCGCGATTTTTGATTAAGAATCTGAAGCGTTAACCGCTACACCAATCGGCGTTCAGCTTCCAGCTTTTTTTTAATAGCTTATTACTAAAATCAATAAATCAATAAGCTTTTTTAAGTACTTTTCTAAATAGTTTTTGGTTTTCTTCATGAAGTTTAATATGTGTTTGACGTAAAATGAATTCTTCTTTCGATTGATAACAAAATTTCTACTTACATTTGCAAGGGTACAAATTCAGGAGGAAAATGATAAAATTCCATTGGATTTCCTATATTATCGTTTACAAAAAACAGACTGTATACTATCTCAAAACCTTACTTTTTGATAACTATAACAATTACTTGTTGGTTTGTATAGTATACGACTCATTAAATTGTGTCTTTTGTAGTTGCCCATGTTGGTGACAATTGCTTAGTCAGGTTGGTAAAGTGTTGTGGTAGATGTAAACAATACTATAACTGTGCTAGTTAATAGTCTGAAATAAATGCCACATTAGTCAAGAAATAATTAAAGATTAGTAAAAAGTTTCACAGTATTTATTAAAATATAACCTGACAATATTGTTTCCACAGCTAAGATTATTTTTATCTTTTTATCTAGTTACCTATTTTTGTATCTACCTTAGCGACGTGTTTGTTTATATTTATATTGCCTTTGATAATGACAGCTTAGCTGTCGAAACAATATTGTCAGGTTATATTTTAATAAATACTGTGAAACTTTTTACTAATCTTTATTTATTTCATGATTATGGAGTTCCACAAAGTAAGGCTGGAAACAATAAACCACAATAGTCTCTATGACTAAAGTATCTCAAACTTACTAAGATAAACTACTATTATAGCCCTGTTTACTTGCCTTCTTTGTGTTTTTAGCCTTTTGGCTTGCTCCCTGTTTGTCGATTGTTTGCTAAATGACATTACCGACTGATTTCCAGACCCAGATGATAACAAAATTTCGAGAGTTATTTTTCTATATGTCAAATTGTTTTAATGGCTATTTAAATACATTTCTTGCACCTGCACATCACTTTTTTCACAATGTTTGCTTTGTTTTATTCTTTATAACCACATTATCAAATTACAAGTGTATTCCACTTTTGCACGGCACCAAACTGTGTTTGTTTTCAAAAAATATATTTTATTAGGGATTAAAAAAATAGTATTATTGAAAATGTTTGAGAATACTGTTATAACTACAAGCCTGTCTACACCAGACCTCCCGAACCTCATTTGCCTGATCCTGATGAGAGAATCGGCAGTCTTCGTCAGGCTCCTCCCACCACAACATGAATATGACATAATATATGACCAGTAACATTAAATTTAAGGTACCTACAGTGACATTTAGTTGTTTGAAATTGGCATTTAGATTTTCTTGGAGTTGGTGACTTAATTTAGACTGCTGCACTTGAACAATTCAGTTTTATATATTGGCTGTATTGAAAACTTTGGAAATTGAAATTCTTCTTCAAATTTCAATATTGAGAAAATCATGATTAATAAGCAAACAGTGATGTTTATTACTTACCTATCACATTTTACTTTACGCTGTTTAATAGCATCAAATAAAATGATAACTTACTAGTATATCAAAAAACAAATTTCATATGGCAGAATTTTATCGCACGCGTTGAAATATAGGAAACGAGCCGCTCGTGACGAATTTTTGCTAACAGAAATGCGCCCTTAAACGAGTTATTAAACGTATATTTTCTACTATTTTGGTTCTTGCATGTCAAACAAATTTGTAAATCTGTATTATTTTATTTGTTATTTTAAAAACATAATCCTTTAGGAAAATTTTGTTTTTGTTATGTGGTTGTCGGTAACATTGATTAATATATAAAACAGTTGCAAATTAATGTCAATTTAATTGGAACACAGCAATAAATATAGGTGGCGTTGTACAGTAATAAAATTTAGAGTCACTATATCTAGTCATCTAGGCCGCGCTGGTCAATCAGAGTACCGCAAAACGCCGCCATATTGGGGCAAAAGAAACATGAGATTTTTCATTATTTTTATCTGTATTGAATTAATCCAATCCACATTTAGTTTAAAAGGTTTTGTGTATTCTGAAAGTTCAAACCTCTAATATGTCAAATACGTAAAATGTGGTTTTAATTTGTCCATGAGTAAAGATCACCCTTCTCTGCCCCGATATGGCGGCGTTTTGCGGTACTCTAATCGACCAGCTCGGCCTAGGTGACTATAGTCTCGCCAACAAATGAAGGATTTAAGATTACCGATATCACGAGGGCAGAATTGTAAAAAGCATCTCAAATCACGCAGTGTACACTTCATGATCACGTGGTCGACTCGAGAAATGTAGCGATTCAGTAGCGTCACAAAATATCCTTTACGAAGGCTAACATTGATGCTTAATGTTGTATTCGATTATAATCGAATACACGTACAAAATAGGGAAAAATTAAAAATTAAAATTGAAATTAATTTATACTATAAGAACAATTATTATTAACGTCCAAGTTTAATTATTTTATTCCACCTATAAAATACTATTTGACTCACAGTTAGGCATATTTTGGTTTTCCATGTAACATGTATGCAAGTAAACGGCAAAAAATATAAATTAAATTAAACATATGAAAGCAGAAATATTGTTATAAGCAAAAATTCTTAAGAACTACTATAATAGTTAAGTAATTCCTTTACAACAGTAACAAATTGTTTATACATTGATTGTTTTATTGAAATTGGTAAATTATTATACAGTACGATTCTTAATATATAAAAAGGATTGCCATCATTTAGTATCAGTTTTATGCACTTAAAAATGTAAATTAACACCAGTTATGATTTGTGTAGTTATGATTATTGATTTGAAACGAGAAACATTCTTTTTCACAAATTGTAAATCTTCAAAATTGGTTATTATTCGAAAATGTTGAAAAGAAGTAAATGTTTCATAAATTGATCTGATCTTCCCTATTTTTTACTTTTAACGGGTTATAGTTAAAATTTTTGCAATTACTTTTCTTTAAATGTATTCATTACCCTATGCCATTTAAAACGTAATGAGATTTTTAATTATAAATCGTTATTAAGGTTGAATAGATACTTCAACGATGATAAATTTACATAATGTTAAAAAGTACTATCCGAACGTACGTTACTGACTTTTTTAAAACGTCTCTAGTAACACAATACTCTGCTTACATTCTTAGCTTATCGTAATGTTCTCACAGCTGATGTGCACGCGTTCATTTAAATCCTTCATTTGTTGGCGAGACTATAGACGTAGTGACTCTAATAAAATTAAACAAAATGACGTCGATATGCGGTAGGTGATCATGTATGCAACCAATGAGATGCATGCTTTAGTTGTAACATAACCTTCAAACCTTCCAGTTTGAGAATTTTCCTACCACATAATTGGATTTAATAAAATTCCGCTAGAATGCAAGTCAATATTCGGCGCGTCCCAATATTTGCGAATTTGTAGATATATTGTTACCAACCTAACAGAATTTTGAATTTTTTAGAAGATATTATTTGGATAAGGACGAGAAAAATAGTGATTTAAATTTAACCAAAAAAACAATTTGTATTAAGCCAGCAAATGTATTTTCGTTATGTTACAATAGAAAACGATTTTATTGAAGTACACAAAACAACTTACTTTTATAGAGAAATCCAGTAGAACCGTTAAGATAAACACGAAGCCGGTAAACCATACTTTTAAGATACAGGGAAAGGTGGCAGAAAGAAATTAGACAAACTAAACAGTTATTTTTACCACTTTCTAAAACAATAATTATCCCTCAAACTATACAGGGTGGCTCATAACAAGGACAGCAAACGCGGCAGGTATATAGACATCCATAAGACAAACAAAAAATCCCTATAACATTTTTTCTCAGAAGCGTAGTTTTCCGGAAAAATGTAAATAAAGACGGGTATAATGCTTTTAGCACATACAGTAGTGTTTGTTATTTTCTTCAAACAAGATGTTTTATGGTTTGCTATGTTTACATTGTTGATGCTGGAACAAAATCGTTTTGATAATACAATTTTATGAGGTCACTTAAATGATAATTCCGCGAAATATATAAGCTAATAAATAGCTCGCTAGTGAATGGAGAATCTGGGTCAACGCGAAAAATATATAAAAATTTGAAGACCAAAACTTATTAACAGTATTTATTGGTAAGTACACAAATACGTCTAAGTCGACACATTTGACTCTACGTATTACAAAACACTTCACTTTTGTTGCTCGGTGGTCTAGTATGTTACTGCTTGCTTGAGGAATTAATTCTACAAGGTTACAGCTCGAACCTGCATTTATAGCTGGTACTTCCAGGGTGTGGGTTTGTTTGTTTGATGCTGCCCTTGGTTTGACTTCCAAACTATTCCAGGAAGGTCCGTGGATGCAAACGAGCCATTAGCATGCTGAACGGTTCTTAGCAGAAATGCATAGCGAACGTGACCGGATAAAGGTGGCTATATTTAGATTGTGCTCAATGTCTGGAAGACCTTGGGACTAACATTTACATTAAATGGAATATGATGAGAATAAATTGCAACATATGCATAAAATATATTGTGAAGTTATTTCGTATCTTGCAAATTGTTAGCAAATCTTATCTACCTCAGGGTCGAATTACACGATGTTCAATCGTAAAAGTTACCTATAACATTTCTTTATTATATACCTTAATATGAAACTCTTATTATAATCTTTCAATATGGGATTCTTTTATTGAAAGATTAAACATTATCAATAAATATTTAAATTTTTCACACTCATGCAGTGGTTAATAATTTTCAATAAATAACGTTTGGTTATTAATAATAACCATTAACACATATATCTGAAATGTCAAACATGACAGTTATCAATTAAAATATTTCTCAAGAAGGAATAAGTAAGTATAGCATATATTGTTTATTAGCTATTTATTTTAGGATTTTAAAATGGAAAGAAATCTTACCCTTGTCAACTTACATGTAAAATTTTTCTTCAGGTAAGTCTTCCTTGTATGGCTATCCAATAGTTTCTTAAAATTTTGACATATGTATTTTTTCTCCTTTTCCAACAATTACCTCCACTTTCACAACCTACAATTTTCACAATATACACTTTCCACCAAGAACCGTGATCACAGCCGTCGATTCTGCAGACCTCACATCACCAGACTACTGGACTGCCTCATAAACTGCTTTCATGGTTTTCTTCTTATCTAGGGCTCGAATGATGACTGCCAGCTCCCCAACACCTCAGTAAGTATCTTCAAATCTATTTCTTATGATTAAGTTACCTTAATAATTATTTTCTTTTACAGGACTATAATGAAGACTTCAAATCTCCCACACCTTGATGAGTAACCAACCCAGCTCAAAGATAGTTTTTTTAAATTTTATTTTCTTCCCTCCATTACACTTACTGTATCATAATTCCCTTTAAATTTTCTTTGTGTAATTAATGCACTTACTCTTCCTTTATTCAATAAAACACTGGACTTCCTTTTTATATATTTTAATTTAACAAATTTTCTTCTTGAACTTTATCAGTTTACATATACTATATACACATTTATTTTATTTTCTATTATATAGACAAATTTCTTCTTTTAGAAAATTTTATTTATTTATTCTCACCTAACTAAAAAAAAACATTTTCTTCTTATTCTCATCTCTCCGAGATACCCTTTTTCAACTATTTTATGTTTTCCCCTTTTTATTAAAATACTCCCTATCTTTGGTAATTCTTTCACTTTTCTTATTAACAATGTCTATTACCATAGAAGTGATTGATACCTTATTATTGAAGTACAGAGAGAATTTTAAATATGCTATAGAAAATCAATATACCTTTAAATTATTTACATGATTTTTAATTTTCAGGTTGACTTATGGCTATGATATCCTTTCCTTTTATTATCCTTGTTAATTTTAACACTGTATCAAAATACTATAATAAATATATGCTATTACATTCTGTTTCATTATTTTATAATTATATACTAAATTTCTGTATTCTTGAGATATCAATATGCCTTTGTATGTAAGTTTATATGTTTTTATTTATTTATTTATTGATCCTTAATAACCACATCTGTGCAATAATGATTCTCTAAAATTTTCTATTCTTATCTATATAAGCAAAACCACTATGGCATCAAAGTGAAGCGATTTAATTTGCAATAGTACAATGTAACACAATTGGGCGCTTAAAGTGGTGGGTTTGGACTAGAAAAATACACAGTAATATGTGATCTCATCATGTTTGTATGGCTTTAAAATTTCAAACCTTGCACTTACATATACAGTTAACTTTATTTTTTATTAATGATATCAATATCACCATGAGCGCGTTATAATTTTATGCGTACTTGTAGAAAAACGTCGGTCAAAGTTATTAAAAATTTGAACTTTCTCTAATCAAAAAATTTTATCAAGATTGGTGTTGTCCCAAATGTCGTCAGAAATATGCTGGTAAAGTCTAATGCAGGGGCTATGCGCCAGATAAGGTCGCTGGTTGCTTTACTTACTTTTGCCGTAAACGAGTAAATTATATACACAGATAAATCTGTCAAAATAGCATGGCCGACTACACTCATATAACCTTTATCTTATAAATGTTCTTTATAATATCTTTAATAATTACATGTAAACTTTCAAACTTGTGCTCGTATTTTATAGTATAGTGTCATAACGTAAAATTTCAAACTAACAGTAACCTAACCTCATCTGCGGCTTGACCATTAATAATTAATTAAGACCGCTCAATTAAAAATAAATAAGCCTCGAATTAGTTATTAGGCACTCTATACACTATAGACTATAAACGTTGTATGTGCTTTATATTATACGTAAATACAAAGTCAGTACTAAATACGTATGTAGTATGTTTCTAAAGTATAAGATGCTGGAGTCAATAACTAGTTTCAGCTTTAATCTAGAATGGCAACTAGGCAAGAATGTCCCTCTTTGATATTTATGCAAACGCTTTATTTATATATTTAAAAATGATCGGTAAAATTTCTTCATATTATTTGTAAACACCATATACATATATTTTAACGGCTTTATAAGCGCAGAATGCATCGAAATTGATTTCTAATAGTTTTTCATCAATGCAATACAAGTTTCTGAGCTAGCAAATTGACATTTTTAATAAAATTTAGCTGCACTAAAGCTAATAATAGCATAATAGTGAAGATCAACGGGAACATCAAAAGCCTTACTTAACACCATTGATTCCTTTTGATCACTGTATTTAATAAGCGCATTTTCTTTTAGATTTATTGCACGCAATAGCAGAGTTTCAAGATGCGATTGTAGGTCTTATTAGTAATATAACCTCAAAAATGCTGAAAGTATTTTAAAACCTAAAAAAAAAGGAACCAAACATTGTTTAGGCAAGAACGGATCGAATTTTGAGCATTTATTGTAATTGACCTCTTTTTCCTGTCAATGGTGAAATGCAGAATTAAAAACGGGTCTACCCTTTTTATTTTTGAATATTGGCTAACCTTACTGATCTAGTTACTTTAATTTAGTAACTTATAATGGCAACAACCCACAACAACCACTATATGATTAAACGTCAAATATAAACAAAAAGTACATAAACATAACCTCTAATTGATAAACGTGTTGCGAGCCCTAAAGCTACAAATAAATAAAATAAAAAGTATAATATTAGGCTTTTAACACGTCTTTTAAAGTAAGATTTTTTTAAGTAAGAACTTTTTATCTGGTGACATCAACACTAAAACTAATAACGGTATTTATTTTGACTTTTTAGCGGCTGCGCATTACATTAACAACTACCTTCAGGATACTTGTTACAGTAAGACCAATAGAACCACAAGAAAGATTCCAGATTTACTATCAATATTAAAAACAAAATAGTAGAGCGGCGATGGTAGCGATCGTTTGATGAAAAGGTCAATTGTTTCGGCGTTCTGTTCTTTTTCTTAAATTTGAAACAATTTTTGATGTTTGTGACAACTTATACAGTGTGTAGTGTCTCTACATCAGTTACTAATCTGAGATATGCAACTTTCATTTTAAGTTTAGCACTTGAAATTTTCTTTACATTACAAACTTCAGAAAATTTAAGTCTAAAATCGCCTACACCACTAGTTTTTGTGACATAACCTAAAAATAGCTTTCATCATTTTATCTGTCACGTTAACCAATTTACATAAGCTATATTTGACGTTTGTTATTAGAACTATTGTTTAGATTTATTAAATATCGCATTCAATCAATCATTATTTATACTCTACATCAATTTTAAATCTATATCTAAAATATTTTTTCTTTATTTCTTATTGTTATAATTTTGGCGAGAACACTTATCTAGATCGTAGTTGTTAAGGCGTTCGCTATGATCTTGTTGCGTTTGAACTACTTCAAACTGATTTATGAGTTCGTTTGTCTCTTTTGTAATGGTCCAGAAAGCCAGAATTTTTTCGATAAATCAACAGAAAAAAAGCAACGTTTCGCATTTGTTTTCTTCCTCCTAGCTCATCCAGTGTGGAGAAATTAATTGCTTTTGCAAAGGAAGAAAATTGTTTTCTTTTGAACTTCGACGTCTGAATGTGATCTTTTGAAAAATAATTATTATCAGAGACTAGAGAGAAAGGGAAACAGAAAATACGAAAAATGTTTTATCAAAATGTCAAGTGGAACGATTTTGCAGGAATTGGTTGGTTGCTTGTGTCGTTGCCTCTTCAGGTCGTCGGTGAACTTTTATTATTATTATTTATCATCATCAACTATTATTATTACAAATGCCTTAAATAAATTATAACTGCCATGGTACTTGAATACAAACTAGTTTTATTATTATTTTCGATCTTAATGCAAAAAACAAAGAAAATTAGTAAAACAAAGAAAACTACTTATTTTTCAATTGCTTCTACTATTGATGATGAAAGAAAAAAACATATATCCAATTCTTAACCTTGTTTTTATCAATCCAAAAAAGATACCGCTAGCATTTTGGTCTTATAGAGCTCTAGGGTAAAATTAATCCTCAGTAAAATATCGTCCGGATTTTCTCTAGGCGCGTTGAAAGAAAAAGGAGAAGAAAAATAAGAATAACTAAAAATGATCCTTGTAGGATTTTCACACGAAAATGTAATCTTGAACATTGTTGAAGGAAACGAAAATTTAATTTCGCAGCTGAAGAATAATGTTGATTAACAAATTCATTTAGACATGAATTACCTCCATGGTGATAATTTAAAATGGCAAAACAGTGAGTCAGTGAATCATTCGGTTCCATCATCTGTTTCATTTGCCAACAATTGTTGGAAGAGTGTGCATACACACAGCCGGAATTAATGAACGTAATATTTCGCATTCCTGTCATTCCTTCGGTTTTATTTACAACTACATAAGAGGTACATAAGGATGATTCCACCTGACTTGATTATTCGTGCTTGTAAATTTCAAAATCGAGTGTTATTCAAATTCTGTTTCATACGGAGACTTTAATAATGTTCTAAATTAAATTAACCTCTGGATAGAGTTAGACTCGTGTCAGATTAATCGAACAGCGTTCGTTACTGTCACCGACATACACAATACCTATACAATACCAGTCTAGCATAATGTGCAAGTTCAGAGCGCACTATACATATATAGGAAACTGACTCTTCGGCATTATTGCTCTTGTGTTAACGTTTCCGTGTTAATCCTTCCGTGCAACTAATTTATTAGAGTTGTACGTGGGTCGCTGCATGTAATTGTTATTACACACGGGTTAACATGTTTTATGTTATATAAACTACGACATGAATTATTTGAGTGGGTAAAGCTTCCACACTGAGAACATATTTATACCTAGTTTGCCATTAACTTTATTACCATTATAAAAATGCCGCAAGAACTAAATCCGGATTATCTAACCACCACTTCGTTTGATTAAATCTTGCAACTGAGCTTTTAAAAGAGAGATAACTACGAGTGCTTTCGGTGAGTCTGTTATTCTTTTATTTAAAAAAGAGCAAGATTCTTCAGCTAAAAACTACCGTATCTAACAGTAATTACTAAAATTGTTCCGTATGAATTTAACTAATTAATTAGAAGCTTTGTCTATGTGCTATATTTTTCATAAACAACTCGCTTTATAACAACCGTTTTAAAACAAATTTATAAAAAGCTTCTAGCCTTCTGAGAAAACTTACCTTTCTTAAAGTTTCCTTTTTTTTTATAAAATAAGCTCTAATTAACTTTTCTTGACGTGGAAAGGCGTTTTTAAAATAATACTTTATTTAAAAACGCAAAAAACGGAGTCCAAGTTACAAAAATATACACAGTTTACTGTTAAGTACAATAAGTATTTATTTGTTGTTAATATACGCTACGCGTTATATACGCGTTAATATATGCACTTGCATAATAACTTAAACACTATACAGTTTTAACTTTAAACGAGTAATAATGCTCAGAAGGCCGAGGTAAACAATATCTCTGGATACCAGTTTCTACGGCTTCTGAGTCTAGCTTGAAAGGCAGGTAAGCAATATCCCTAGATATCAGTTTTTAGCCTTCAAGCTCGTCGTAACTCGAACTGAAGTATCTGACCAAGTTGCGCTGTTTATATACTATTTTGTGGGCGTAAAATCCTTCAGTTGTGCTTACGTGGCAATAACATTTTGCTTCCGCTAGCATTTCTCAAAATGCATTTAGATAAAGTTGCTGAATACTGCACTTGTGGGCGGTATTTATCTTTCAGCTGCGAAGCGTTATCTTGCACGTGGGAATTCTTAATGAGGTCGTATGACCTCATTAAGAATTTCCACGTGCAAGATATACACACAAGAGATGTATATCTCTTGTGTGTATATATCTTTACTAACGAATAAATGTTAACTGTCTTTTAGAATGTCAGATGAATAAATGAGTAATAAGTAAGAATAACTCTTTTTTCTGACTTTCTTTAAAAAGCAACTTTTATATAGCGAATATTGTCACAGATAATCTAAGCAACCTACTTTTTAATTGTGAATCTTTTGAAAACCATAACTGGCTTGTTAGAAAGCAATTTTAAGGGCCGATAGTATGCAGGAGCATTGATCGTTATGGACATAATCTCGAAATATTCTTCTCTAACGTCGGTGGATTCGTTTGTTAAAATTACACGTCGATATTGAGTAGTGGGAATAATGCATCTCTTCACTATTCATTTTCCCTCTTTGTTATAGAATTCCAACACCAAAACGAACAAAATTTAGATTTTGAAAGAATATTTTACAATTACATGCGTAAATGAATTACATAATATTAAATTGTGGATTACTTAATATTAATATTGATAAGTTAATGTACTGTAATTAGTAATATTGTAAAAAGGAACGGAAAAGTAATTAATAATAATAACAAACAATAAAGTATGTGGAATGCAGGCCGCGCTAGATTTCGAATTCCAAAACCCAAGTTCTAATCCCAGTTTCGGCAAATTTTCTTTTATAAATATATGTTTATTTATAAACATCTTTTATAGTAATATTTTTAATCATGAACAATTTTATAAATAAACATTTTTTTTATAAATATGGGTTTTGTAATAACAAATTTAGCGTGTCCTGCATTTGTTGCTATAGTAGTGATACATTATGAATTGTATTTATTTGTAATTGTAGATTACATTAGATTACTAATACAAATTACTTAAATCGAAATTGAAGGTTCTACATTCCGTCATATTAGTAGATCATTGTAGACCGACGAAATGATTACTAAAATTAAAAGTTTTAAAAATAAATAAATATTTAAAAAACTAATGTCGAGTACATAAGAAATTTATTTTCACTTTTGTAAGCCACTTAAAACAAATAAACATCTACAATCTACATGTATTTCGTTGCTTCAGTGACGCAAACATATAAACTTAAAGCAACCAAGAAAATAACGGTGAAAAGAGTCCCTACGCTTTTAAAGTCATTTTAAAAATAATGATTATTTAAGAACTCTATGTTGTAGATTAGGCTGTTATCCAGATAAATTTTTCTACGATATTTTCCGATAAACAAAAACAATTTTTGCTAATGTTATTCTTTATTCTTGTTACAGGTAGCACAGGTGACGGCTCAGCCACGCCGACAATAATCCTCTTACCATACGGCAGAATGTTAGTGGTAGATCGCACAGTGTTCGCCCAACTGCAAGCCGACCATACCGGCATCGATTTCATGGAACTCAGCGCAAACCTAATCAGAGCTCAAAGACTACAAACCGGCAGCAACCCGAGCATCCTCGAATCCGAAGCTACCAGCAAAGGTCTTTCTCCAACGTCGCTCGATTTTTTACCACCAGCATACGAAGATATATTCGGCGCGAAAAACTCTGACCTTCCTCCCTCTTACAGTGAGATAAGCATGATGTTTAGGAACATGAGCGTGGAAAGTGTTAGTGAAAGAGTTCCACACGAACACATCGTTGTTAATAATTATAATAGTGATAATAATAATAGGAGCAATAATCGTGACGTCTCCGAGAGGAGAAGACCCACCAACATAATTGCTAATAATAATAGTAATAACATTCGTTTCTTTAACGCTTCGGCGCTCAGAACGTCTTCTAGCGCCCCGTTTGTATTCAAAGAGGAAGATGGCGAATTTACAACGAGCCAATTAAAAGAATTCAAACACGGATTCTCCAGTTTAGAGAACAACATCGAACGAAGTGATCCGGAAAACGATCAAAGAACCAATAATAAAAGAAGAAACGCAGAAAATAATGGGCTGGAAGAGGCGGAGGAAATTTGTAGCGGCAGCGGCTTTAATCAGAACGCCAATAATAAACACGTTGTTTATATGGGGCCAAAAAACGAAAATTGTAGTTCACCCGCAGATGATGAAGCGAAAATTGAACTTGTTAATGAGGGAAATAATCAGCTGCCGTGTAACAGTGTTCAATATTTGCAGTCATGCAGTAGTAATAGTAATAATCAAGGACATATTAGTGGTAGTAATGGTAAATGCGAAGAAGTGATTGAATATATCGACAAGGAAAGTAGTGTTTAGTAAAAGGGATAATTTAAGTTTTGTAGTTTTCTGTACATAACACCATTGAATCTGTTCATAGTTATGTAAATGTATTATAGATTTCTGAATTTTTCTCTCTTGTTGAACTTTTTGGTGCAGGTTAGTTCAGTAGGGAAATTTTAATAATGTACAGTTAGTTTAGTAAGAAAAAGGACACTTTACGTTAATTTTAGAAATGATAAATCAAAAGCAATAATTATTGTTAGCGTACAGCTGTTCAAAAGACCAAGATTTGAAGAGTTTATGCAATCTTTAGTGTTGACGATATAAATATAATGTAGATGAAACACTTATTCTATATTTGTCATCGTGACTTTTTTGTCTCTTCTTCTTTTTTATTTTTGAACTCATCTAAGGTTATATGTGTTTAGTTTGGTGCTATTACTCTCGTCAACTTAGGAAAAAGTTTCACATCTTTTACAGAAGGGTTGGATTTGTACCAAAATTTTTGTAGCAATGTGTATAAATATTTTTTAGTAGTACTTTTTTTTGTTACGAACTAAATTCACTAAACTTTAACAATGAGAAATGTCATTGATCAATGGGGGCGTCTAGTGAACTTAACCGCTAGCAGTCAGCAATCAACGTGTTTACTAATAATGGATTGTAAAGACTGTGGTTTATCACAACACTACATAAGTGTCTCCTAACCACACATTGTATTTTACTAATTGCCTGAGCTGTTTACTATTTTATTAGTGTCAACTATTGCAAGTTCGCTGAACGACCGGCGACGCGTAATCGTACATTGAGGTTATGTACTTCTTCAAGGTTATATTGACATACAATGAACGCCGGCAGCAAATAAAACCGTGCTATCTAATTTACTAGCGTTCAGCGAAGCGCTGTCCGTCAACGGTCTCAACGTTGTGTTCGCTAGACGGCCCCAATGACATAGATATACTGACTGAAATTTAGCAGTGTTGCCACCAACAAATAAATAAATCGGCTGACTCCCTTTATCTGTAATGAAAGAATATACAAATGTAAGAAAACTCGAGTGTTTTGCTATAACTGTACATAAAAACAATCGACGATCGATGGTTCCACAACATTCTACGTCCTGCTATAACTGAAAGCAAGGTTGATACAGCGTATGCAACAAGAAATGCTACTTTACCTTCCCGAGATATAGGTATGCATAAATAGTACACTTTTTCGGAGTGGCGAAACAAAAACAAATCGAGCCAAACTTGTACCGATCGATAGACAACTTAATATAATTTTACACTGTTGCTGTGATCGCCGCTACACAATTTTCGTGCACAGAAACGCCTTAATCATCTATAAATTGGTTAGACAATCGTCGTTTGCTTTTTATCGGAAGTTTGTTGCGTCATAGTATGGGTATCTAGATCAAACGCCATATCTCGCAAACTGTTTCCATAGATCTCATTTCTGAGTCACAACAATCTAAAATTGCCTTTCGCTATACCGACGCCACAGTAAATCGAAGAAAAATATTTTTGTTGTATTGGAAAATATACACATTTTGTCGATAAGAGACACAAAAGTGCAAAAATCCCAAGAACCAAATTTTGAACCCTCCCCCCCTATCCCGTTTATAATTGATAGCAAATGAAACGAACCATACCGTCGTACTTATCAAGGCCCAATTGGCTCATTCAAAAGAGAAAATCTGGTTTGCTTTTATACTTATTTTAAATTTATTTATTTAAAGAAGTGCTGTTAATAATATAAACCCATTGCATGACATTAGATGGGGATCCAGGATGTTAAAATACAACGGATAAAGTAGAAAGTCGAAATATAAAATATAAAAATTATTAATAAATATACATAATAAATATAGATTATCTACGCAAAATATGTACCGGTAAAAAATTTCGCAACAAAGCTAGATCTAGCGGAAAACCGGCAGTCAAGTTGGCAACGCTGGAATGTTTGTAGATTGATCTGCACTCACGCGGGAACTTGTAAAAGGCTCTGTTGCAATATGTATAATCAATCACCAATACAGTAAACATATTATTGAAAGGAATCTATAAATAACAATTCAATTTTACTGACATTTCAAAAATTAAAAACTCTAAATATTTTACTTAAAATTATCATAAATATTAACACGAATATCAAATGTAATCTGTCCAAATTACAATCACCATTAAAATACAACACAGCAAAAACAACCGCAAAAAACTACATCATCAACTACCGCCATGTTGTACAACGCCATCTATATTTATTGGCTCATCCCAATTGTTTACATTTAATACTATTTTGTAAAGAAGAATTTTAATTATTTTTATCCAACACCGTGAGTTATTAAGTCCATAACTATAGTGATTTTAGCAATTTAAAGTGACCTATAAGTCACTAGTGAGTTATAAACCATAAGTCACTCTTGCCATGGTGATCGCGTCACAGCCTTCCCATAAATTGAACTAATTTTTTCTCAAATAATTTGTCAAATAAAAATGTCACAACTGTCATCAGAAAAAGAATGCGTTTTAACGAAATTCTGACGGTGTTGGATAAAATTATGTATGGAACTTGTGTGTTATCGGTCCTAAGTCACTCTAAAAAACAAAGCCACTCGCACAAAGTGCTCGTGGCTTACCCGTTTTTTTTCGTGACTTATTTCCCTTATAACACACATGTACCATAAATAACTATTAAATAAAAATTAAATATTTTTCATAGCACTTCATACTTTTCGTAACTAAGATTTGACACTATAACTATAAGGACTATAACTTTTACTATTTTTAAATATGAAAATGACAAATATAAATGTCGCTGTAAAAGGTATCAACTTGAATATTTTTCTTCTTTTCAAAGTTCTTTGTACAACTGTTTCTAGAAATATTTTATTTGTGCAATTGTAATTGCATAAAATTAATAATTTAATAAGTATCAAAAAAATTATCTACCCTAAGTGAAAAATCGTTTTAAAAAAATGTTTTTCCATTTTGCGTCTATAATAAAGCTGTTAAAGCACTCAAAACAGTGCGTTAATAGCTCATTTGAGTGCTTTAATAGCCCAACTTTTTCAAAGTTGATAGCACTGAAAAAAAATTGAAAAAAACAGAAAATTGACAAAAACTTTACTAAATTTTCTGTGTTAATCAATGAATTTTCAAATGTTACATCAGTGTTGTCAACTACCACAAAAATCCCTAAACTTCGAAATTGCAATATTTTTATTTGAAAGGGAATAAAAGACACAAAATAGAAAAAATAGCATAAAAAACTCGTTTCATAAGTCATTATTGCATTCGTCCTTTAGAAAACTGGCCTCAAGCGGATCGTTTTCTAAATTTGGACTCGTGCAATAAATCTTGCCTTATGAAACTCGTTCTTTAATATACTATTTTTGACGTTTAAATAATTAAATGATTGTACATGCCAACCTCAAAATAGCCTATTGTGAGTTAATGACATTTCTCGTTTAACCTAATTCTTAATACGACTCTACCAGTAAATTGTACAGAGTCACTTATTTATTACGACAAAATGAGCATGAAAATTGAATCATAACAATTTTGCTATGGCCCTTTTGGCAACTGTGCTGTATATTATATTTTCTACAAAAGTGTAGAATATTCAAAATTAAAGAAAAAAATGTACTTTTTACATGTCTGTATTAATATGTGAGAAATTCTTTCCGCACTCATACAACAAAAATTACTGTAACGTCTATTTTTTTTCTTATCAGAAAAACTGTCTTTCTATACCTTCATAGAAACAGAAGAACTAGAGTAGAAAAAATAAGATTATTTACAGGTAAATAATATATTTGACGTTAAACCTACTAATTTTGTTGTAACTGACCTACTTTTCTATATTGTGCCTCCACATGCCTAATGTAACTATCTGTCCCGTTCGATATTCCAGATCTATTTACTCGAAGAGTTCGAGAGATTAATATTTAAAAAATCTTAAACAGTTATTGAACTGGAAGAGTTAGTTATTTTACAAACTAATAACAAGAAGGAGTGGTTATACACGATATGTTTAAATTTCGCCAGCGCTAAAAATCTTACTGCTCTGCTGTTAGACCCTTTTAGCTATAATTGTTAAATTTTATTATTGAAATAAAATTAATTCTAGAGCATCTTGTATATAACTATAGAGTAATGTTAACGCACGTACTAATAGATTACTTAATATTAATAAAAATGTGAACTGACCTGTACTGCAATTTTGTAATAAATATAGGATTGCCACTGAACTTATATTACAGTTCTTCTTGTCACTTATACATTATTCAAAGTCGGTCTTATTTTCAAGGCCTACTGTATAAAAAATAAATATGCAAACAATATAGTTATTATACATAAATGTTAATAAGTGTGCTTTACCAATAGATTTTTATCTCGCCCCACCACCACTTGTATAGTAATCTTGCATATCATTTTGAACTATTTTTAAAGCGCCGTTGTTTCTTGTACTATATTTATTAATAGATGATAATGATTATACTATTGTACCGCATCGCGTTTATTTGGACATGCTGAAAAAAAAGTTGCGGATCTACCGCATTTTTTCCTTGTGTAACTGTGTTTCTGAACTGAACTGAAGGTTTCTTTTCTTATTATTAAAAAATACTTTTGATGTCTGCTTTTTTTAAAGCGTTGTATCAACAAAAAAAGCTACATTAGTCTTTGTACTATGACTTGCTACAGATGTTTTCAGATTAAATAAATATCTCTAAAAAGCCTGTCTTAATAAATGTGGTGTTGATATGATAAAAATGCCTTGTGTCCATATTAAAAAAAAATGGGGTCAAAAATTCCTAGAATAACTATATACTAATTATATAAAAATCATTACTATTATTAGCATTTAAAAAATTTTGAATAATGATACTATTAACATAACCTGCGACACCAATATGTTACATCGAAATTCTAAACACTTTATAATTCTTAATTGTAGGTATTTTATCTTTTTTTTGTGTATATTTACATATACGCATATTAAAATGTTTAAATACGAAAAATAGAAATTGGTGATTCTATAGAAAGAGGTACTCTATTTTTTTTTATTGAAAATATGAGAACTCTATCTAAGAACACACATGACATTAATAAACGTCAGATAAGTCACTCTTAGGTTAGAAGACAATCTGAAAAGGTAAATATTTACAAAATTTAGCAGTTTGCAATAAATAGTTAAATGATTAAAAAATTTATTAGTTTTAAATATTTCAGAACTCGGAAATTATGAAAGAATAAAACATGGTAAACCTAAAAGAGAAACTTTGCACAGTCTAACCATTACATTCTAATCTAAAGTTACAACCAATGAACCAATTTAAAAGAAACAAATTGACAACTTTCGCTTATTACAAGTCCTAACGATTTTATCCTATTGTTATAATAAGTAATAAAATAACTTTATTATTGTTGTGTGATTGATAACGATAGTGCTGCGATTTTTTATTATTAGATTTATTCTTTTTTTGTTTTATCCTCTTGTTGTTATTTATACTATTATACGAGATGTAAAGGAGATCCTTTAGAATTTAAGACAAAAGGAAATGATTCTGGATGCCTTTGAAATCTGTATAACAAAAATAAAAAAGACGTTTTTATAATCAAGAGTTTTATTTACTTATAAGAACCCTTTGTTAATGTAGTAAAGACCATATCAGACAACGTTACGGAATTCTGATATTTTATCATGTATAACACACACTTAAAGTGCATATTTAAATGGAGATGTTTAAGTGACTGGCAACGTCGGACTTTCGTTGGAGCCCTTGCAAATTTCGTAAACACTAAAATCTTACCCTAAAATCATTTCTTTACGTATTTTAAAACATTGAAAAAACAATATCGTTTTGACATTGAAAATGCCAACTAAAAAGTTGACATTTTATACCTCAACCGTAAATACAAGAAATGAGTCATTTTCGTAATCACACCTGAATAAACAAATACGACCCGGGGTGAGATAAGAGGTAAGTTCGGCATTCAGATCTATTTAACTCAAAGAGCTCGGTTTCCATAGTATCCATTATTGCAAATAATTGTAACTATGACAATAGAGTTATTGGAGCAAAAAGCCGAGCACAATGCCGAACTTACCCAAGATAAGAGGGCAAATTTCACGTTGCTAAAAATTCAGTGACGTACGCTAGAACCACCAGATCTTCATTGCTTCATTCACATTTATTTTTAATTAAAAAGGGGTTTGTTCCACTAATGAATCGTTCTAGCTCATTTATTGTTTATTTTATCAATTAGATTACAGCGTGGCCTTCGGGTAATTCTAGATGCTTTTTACATTTTCGGCCACGTGTTTGTGATGGCTTATTTCATGTAGTTTTGGTTGAACTATAGTAAGCAATTGCAAAAATTTTATTATATACAGGGTGTCCATGGATGGGGTTACAAAGGGGAAAAACTTTTTTAATATGCGTTTTAGAGAAAAAGTTATTGTTTATAAAATATTTTGCTTTCCGCAAAACGTCCAAAAACATATTTAGATTTGACTGTAGACATACACTTACTTAAAAATTCAATATTATTGCAGCTGATACTTTTATTTTTCAACTAAACAACAATCAGTTTTTGAAATAAACAACTTAATAAGTATTAATTCTTAACTTAAAACAGATCTAACAATTACTATACAGTATAGCTACCTCCAACTTATACACATTTTTCAATTCTTCTTCGTTCAATTAGTTCTTTACTGAGCATTTTAGAAGTTAAATTTTAAATACAATTAGACACAGCTTAAAACTAATTTAAGGGCGGGTTGTATAAACATCACTTAACTTTAAACTAGGATGAATAGCCTAGACAACGATTGTTCGGACAATCGTTACTGCAGCAATTAAGCCAAGTTTAAAGTTAAACCACATTTATACAATTCGCCCTTAATGGCAGTACAAAGCAAAGTCTACTACATACTTTATTCCAAAAACTGGTTGTTGTTTAGTTGAAAAATAAAAGTATCAGCTGCAATAATATTGATTATATATGTAAGTGTATGTCTGCAGTCAAATCTAAATATGTTTTTGGACGTTTTGCGGAAAGCAGAATATTTTATAAAGAATATCTTTTTTCTGTAAAACGCATATTAAAAATATTTTTACCCTTTGTAACCCCATCCATGTTCTCCCTGTATATAGCGAACAAAACAGTTAAACACAGTTCAACAATTAAACAGTTCGTCTTTTGACTGCACAGGCGGCGTAATATTCTGGTATTTTTCTTAAGGTCCAAGTGTACCAAATAAAAAATAAAAGGCTCTTTAAAAAATTATAAAAAATACAATACTTCCTATTTATATTATGAATAATTATACCACATTTCAAAAATATTGAATGTATAGTTTTTAAATTCTACTAAAAAAACCTATAAAAAAGGAAGTTTTCTTGCAATAATTTAGTCACTAGATTCACTAGAATCTAGATCACTAGAATTCAAATGCTATGAAACAAGTGGTATTTTTTTTGGTTAACTTTGAATGCATCGTAGCTTCTCTAAAATTAGTTTTTCACGTAAAAAATGTGAAATAATTTAATTAATGAACATCATTTTCCAAAACAAGTTTTAACATTCCTAAAGTATTAATTTAAATCCAAAGTTATCACATTATTATATTATTGACGTATGAAGAATACAACAATTATTAATTATGCAGTTAAGATTTATGCACCGAATTTGGGTGCCTAAATGGCCCCTTTGTAATGATTTTTTTTTAAATTTGTTGTAATATAATTTTAATATTAAAACAAATGCTCATATGAAGGCCTTAAGATGAAAATGTCTATTTTAGAGAAAGTCTTAAATGTTGTCACTATCTTTGGTAGCTTCAGTTGCCGAAGATATTTCGTACTCCGCCGGTAAGTTGCACAATTTCACGACGAATTTCACGAGAGTACGACGAATTACCCCACTGCTTGTCTTCACATCAGCTACACGTGCGATGCCGTCCGTTCCTGGATGGAGGGTTTGAACACGTCCAAGTGTCCATTTCAATGGTGAAAAATTATCGTTGTGAACGAGAACAAGTAAACCAACGACCTTGGCCTTATTGTCCTTTCATTTGGATCTGGTTTGCATTTCAGATAACAACTAACGCGACCATCGTTTCCAAAAGCGCTGCTGTATCTGCTGGATAAGTTTGAAACATCAGGCAACAAAGATCGCCCGATTAGGAAATGAGATGGAGTTAGCGGTGAAATGGCTTGGATCAGACATTAGACATTGGAGAATTAAGTCTAGAATTTAAAGTGCACTCAAGCTCCGCTAAAAGTGTTCAAAGTTCTTCAAAGGTCAAATTAACATCCGCTGTAATTCGTTTTAAATTATTTTTTGGAGCTTTCACTCCTGCTTCCCAGTATCCACCATGTGAAGGCTAAAAATGAAAATGAATTTCCAATTTACTCTCTTATTACATAAGGTTTTTTCTAAATTGTTCTCATTCTTTAATAAAAATTGAGCTAATTCGTTCAGTTCTCTAACTGCACTCACGAAATTCATGCCGTTGTCCGAAAACATTTCGTACGGTTTTCCGCGACAAATCGTCTAAAGGCGGCGATAGAGGCGTTGGTGGTTTAATTGCTTACAGCCTCTAGATGAATGCACTTGGTTAATAAACGAATCTACAAATTGAACCATCAGGTAGACCTTTGGTTTTAATTTCTGGAGGTCTGTCTCCCTTAGAAGTGATGGAAGTTTTGGCCCATGTGCTTTCATCTTTGCAAAGCCAACTGGATCCATGCCAACGCATTTTTAAATTAGGTAGGTCTGTAGGGTTAACCCCCCTTGAAAGATAATCTGCAGGATTGTCAGCACTTCTAAAAATCCTTCTAAAAAATGGTGTCAATTATCTGGACTGGTTAGGATTTGGATTTGGGAGACTATTTTGCACGAAAATTAATATAACATTAGGTTCTGTCTTTATCCAAGCGGGGCATATACTTGAATCAGTCCAAAGATAAACCTTGGAAAACGGTAAATTCATGGAAGATTGTACTGGAAAAGTGCTAGAGATAAAGTTCCACAAAGTTCTAATTTAAGGATTGTCAACGATTTCAAAGGTGCGACTTTTGTTTTCGAAAATAACAAATTTGCCAGAACCTGGCATGTAGAGTCGCCGCTACGGACGTAAATACAGGCGCCACATGCTTCTATGGATGCATCAGCAAACCATGGATTTGTATGTCAATAGTATTCGGCAACATGATAAATCTAGGTATATATTAACATTGTTTAAATGTAGCAATTGATTGCGAAAACTTCGCCAATCCATCCAAGTCCAATTAATGGTTAATCCCACGTCACCTTTGCCTAAAGTTTTTGCATAGTTATTTTTCCTACAACAACACGAAAGCCGACTAGGCCCAATGAGCCAAATATTTGGGAAACGTCCGCTAGAACGGATCTTTTATTGACACACCTCGCAGAAGGACATGGTATACTAAAGAATCGGTTGCGCAGGTCCAGAACAGACCCAAGATTTTTGTTTTATTTCCTTCGCCAATCTTTAAAACGGTTAATGGATTCGATGATTGGTACATGCTCCAATACCTTGGGATTACTTGAAGCCCATTTTTGGAAAGTGAAACAACCTCAGTGTAATATTAAGCTCATCACAATTTTTTATCACTTCAGACTCGGAATTACATGCGGTAAGCAGATCATCCATATAAAAACCCTTAAGTATGATTTTAGAAGAATTAGGGTAAGTATCCTCGTGATCCAAAGCGAGTTGATGAAGGCATCGAACTGCAAGCCATGGTGAGGAAGTTTGACCAAAGGAGACAGTATGTAAATAATAATCTGTTGCTTCTTCCCCTAGGCTATGCCTCTAGAGAATCTCTTGGAGTGTTAAGCTGGATCCACCAAGATTTCGCGAAGCATTTTTACAATGACTGTCACCTGTCACAAAGAACAATGGCGTTTTGTTTAAAACGAAGCAGTATTGACACTAGGTCATCATGAATGGTCGGGCAGACATATTGAAGGCCATTGAAAGATATGCCCGAATCTGTTCGCGCTAAGGCATCGAATACTACTCTAAGGCGAGTAGTCTGGTTTCTTTCATTGAAGACCACATGATGAGGCATAAAATAAGAAAAAGGCGAATCATCACACTTTCTTATTGGTGCCATATGGCCTACAGCTATATATTCTTGCACAAAATCAGTATAAAGCCTTGCAAGGTTAGCATTTTCTGCAAGTTTGGTTTCTACGGATGTTAATCGGTTAAATGCAGTATTTTTAGACTCTTTTTAGACTAGGAGAGAAGGAGATCTTTTAATGGTATTTGAACAATGAATCTACCAGCATCTAAATCTCGAATAGTGGAATTTTGGAAAATCTCCTCATATGCTTTGTCGTTACTAGACTATTTCCCAGAACCTTTTTAACTGATTTTGAAGGTCGATGTTTGAAACTTATAAACTAACTGGGTTGAGGAACAAGAGGAAACGGATCCCGAAATTACCCATCCAAGAACGGTGTTTTGCATGATAGTTTGGCCATCTTGACGCAAACGGATCTGACCAGCGCATAGAAAGTTATAAAATATTTTAGCCACCAAACAAGATCAACTGCTTGGATTTTACTAAAACTGGAATCAGTAAGCCTGAGGTGGTTAGGTACGTATATTAAGGGCTGAAACGTTGATTGGTTGATTCGGCATACATTCATTGATTGTAGGTAAAGATTAAAAGGGTAACTAAACTAAAAAGGGCACTGGTTGATACCTACCACATAAATATCGGTAGTAACTGTAACCAGACCTAAAATATTGCAACATTCCTGACTAATGAAATTGGATTGTGAGACACAGTCTAACAGCGCCCTAAAAACTTTAGGTTGACCAGTTTTGTCTCAAATTACAATCGGTGCAATTGATAGAAGCACGTAGCTATCTACAGTAGCCTTTGAGAAAGAAGAAATTGTAACACGTACTTCGGGTTCTTTTCTTTGGAAATAGTTGCTATATTCGAGATTGAACCAATTGATTGCCTTTCGCTATCATTTTTTTGTTTCAGTTCATTGGAGTTACTGTTAAAATGTAACAATGTATCGTGTTTTCCGTTGCATTTTTTGTAATTCTCCGCAAAACAAAATTTGTTTAGATGATTACCTCGTAAACAATTTATACAAAGCTAGAGAGCTTTTATTTTTGCAATTCTATAATTCTATAATTTGTAGAAAGTTTTAGGAGTTTGCCTGGTTTTGTTTGATAAACAAACGGAATGAGAGGCTGACACCTTAATTTTACTATTCTTGTGTTCCGTTGTTAGAACCACAGTTTATAAAAAATCTGTCTTTTGTTGCAAAAATAATTTAAATTCATTGAAATATTGTAAAACACTTGACTTGATTGAATTCTCATTCGCGAGCAGTGCGTTTATCTAATAGCTTTAAAGTTAAACGATAAATTAAAAACGTATCCTAAGAATGTGTTGGTTGCCCTAACGCGTTTAACGATCTTAGATGCCTAGAAACAACGTCTACAGTAGACTACAGATTAGGCTCCGCGTTCTGGTCCCCGACTTGAACGTAAGTTCTCGCCCAGCACGTGAACCGGGTAATGACTCAATATTTAAGTTTGCTGTAATTTATTACATATATAAGTTGAGCTTCGAGGTAGTTTGTTTAATAAGATTATAAGTATCGTATTTCGTTAAAACGTTTTCATCACAATGAAAGACATTATTGACTGCATCATACTAAATACTTCTAATTAAAGAAAGAGATTTCAGTCAACGTTTTATTATGAACTTAATAATTATTTCTTGCATTTCGACATACACGTTTTAAAGAAATCGATACTTATAATTTTATTAAACAAATAATCTCCAACTCCAACTTGTTTATCCAATAAATTACACCAAATGTAAACGTCTAGTCATTATCCAGTTCACGTCCCGGACGAGAACCTAGGTTCACGTCGGGGACCAGAACGCGGAGCCCATTCTGTACTCGTGTGTACTTAGCACCCTTAATTTCTTGAAACCAAAAACTTCTTAGACTTCTGAATAAATAAAGTAGAGTTCTAGAGTTCCTTACAATATTAACAATAGTTCTGGTGTTTTAGGCACGGAAATCGAAAAAATGATTTTAGGGTGCTAACTTCACGCGGCACCCATATTTTCGCAAAAAGAGTTCTGATGGTATTTTTCGGCATAACTGTAAGAGTTCTAGAGTTCCTGATAAAAAATTGAATAATTCCGCTTAATTAACAAATATATAAACAATTAAAAAAAATTACTATAAAATTAAATTCGTCAAAATGACGGTTCTGAGCAGAGTTCTGAGTAGCTCCAGAGGAGTTCTGTACAGAACTATTATTAGAACTCCTAATTAAATAATATTTTTAATTGTTATAAACAAATTAAAAGTGTTACTTCAGAAAAATCGTTTTGGAGCTCTGGAAATGTAGTTTGACCAGCTCGACAATAGTTCTGAGCAGAGTTTTGAGTAGCCCTCGAAGAGTTCTATACCGAACTGTCGTCAGAACTTTTTGCGAAAATAAGGGTGCTGCGTGAAGTTAGCATCCTAAAATCATTTCTTCGATTGCTGTGCTTAAAATACCAGAACTATTGTTAATATCGTAGAGGAACTCTAGAACTCTACTCTATTTATTCAGAACTCTAAGAATTTTTTGGTTTCAACAAATTAAGGGTGCTAAGTACACACGAGTGTAATATGTGGTCTACTTAACATTGTCCTTTTAATTCTATCCCATATTCATAACTGGTATTTAAAAGATTGATTTTACGTGATTATGAACAAGCACGCTTTTATTATTGTAGCGATCTAATAAAAGCGTATTCCATGCTGCGTCATAGTTTACGGCGGAAAATTCTATCGCCCGAATTATCTGCGCCGCACCTCACTCCAACGACGAACGCAAGTAATAGAATTTTTGAATGTCGTCCAGGGATGTGTTTTTATTGATACGAGAATCGAACGTGTCCCTGTATTCGAGCCATGCACCCGAAAAGGTGGGTAGTTTTCGGGAAATTTTAAGTTATTTGGGACACCCCGTCCGTGGTTGCACTCGTACAACTCACCGATTCATCTGATTTATTACAGCTAGCTGCGTTTTTCCATTTAATTTATCATAGTAAACATTTAAAAATTCTTTGCATTGATTTAATATTTTATATGAGTGTTCAAACTCCATTCTTTCTTTTAAAAACCCTTGGTTAATTCATTCCCTCACATTAGCCCTCAATTTGTTTGAATGTCATCAAATTCTTCCAAAATGTTGTTTGATAGATCCACGAATTTTTGTGAGAGATGGAGTCATTTTGTAATAATTGTAGTACACGAAACAGGTAATTTTAAATGAGTAATAATGAGAATAAAATAATAGGAACCGGCTTACTTGAGAACGTTTTCCCTGCGTCGCACAGTGTATGATTTGATCAATCTATAGGGAAAAAATTCCTAAGTATATTATATAGTACAAAAATGATGTAAACGGGTTAGTTAATAAGAAATCTAAAAGCATAATAAGAGACATTTTGAATAAATCAAGCATCTATTAAACAGGTATATACAATTTTCAATTTTTTAGTAATGATAAAAATTCTTCATCAAAAGAATGTTTTTCTTTTTTGGGCTATTTTCGTAGTAAACTAATATGTGGATCCGAAGACACTAACAAATATCGGAACAGGTCGTAATTGGTTCTTTCGCGCGATATCTTTAACGTGTGCCCTTCTCTTATTTTTCTAATGTCTTTGTTTTTAGCTTCTGATGCCTCCTCAGAGATTTGGGCAATAGGTATTATGCATGATCTTATAATATCTGCTCCATGTGTTAAAATTTTATGAAGAGTGACAGGCATATTGTACCAGGAATAATGTTGAATGTATAGATTTTTGGTTTCTTCTGCGTAACTATCAAACTTCTCAGTGTCAATTTCATAGCTTGATGATAAGCACTTTAAAAAAATGCTTAATCTATAAATCAAATTTTGATTGAGACCTGTTACTTTTGCAGTATCTTTATAGTTGCTAAAAAAACGACGAGCTGTATTACCATCATTGCTTGTGCCAAAGCCTGGTTTAACTTTGTCAATCATAAGCCCACATTCTTTAAATTGTCTTTTTATTTCTTCTTTTGTTGTTTCGACAACACCTTTGTTTTCTTTGTCCCGAACTTGCCACTGTTTTATTTTCAATCTGTAAGATATATTTAACAGGCATTCCATTGTGCGTGTATAAGCATGCAAACTAGAAATTCCAAATTGGTACATGTTAGGATCTGGATCTCTGATTACACTCATTGAATTAATATCCTTTGGAGTGGCTTTACATATATAACATTTTTGAGTACTCTTTGTATCTGATAACACATTGCATACTTTTCCATCTATCATAGATAGTATTAAGTTGTGCTGAACAGTAATTGTTTTATCTTTGAAATGAATTAATGTTGGAGATAAATTCTCAATTTGCGTTTTGATTAAATTGCACTCTTCCCGTATCAGATTATTTGTCTCCTTCTTTTGCTGCATATTCTGGTTGCACTGTGATCCAACAATGCCTGAAGTTGTACTTCTGCTGAAATGTCCGTTATGGCTACCCCAGTAGCACAAGATATTGGCCCAATACTAGTACTATATGGGTAACATATTAAATCCAGGCCCAATATTAGGAAGATTCAACCAAGATTGGTATTACATTGGTTAAAGACGGGCACCCAACGTATGTAGCCAATATTGCTCCTACAAAGATCCAATATATAAATACTACGTTTAAAAAATATGTTTTCCTCTATATTGATCCTATATTGGGCTTATATTCCAGCCCACTATATGATATTGATGTTATATTGGTTCAAGATTGGGGCCCAATATATGTCAGTGTCCGTCATTTACAATGTTAGGCCAATATGTGGAAACAATATTTTTCCAACCTGTGTGTGCTACTGGGGTATAGTTTTCACTGGTGGATAGCAGATCTTCTTCTCTTTAAGAATGCGGTTGTAAGAGGGATATAAACTGAATCCTCGCTCTGAAGTCTCCTGCTGTATTGCTTTGTACCGTTGAACTGTAAGATTGTGAGCAATAAAGAAAGCTAAGCCTTCCTCAGGGATGTAAAGATGCTGTTCTGGTGTTGTTGAAGCACATTTCTTTGCCTTTTTATAGCTAGTAGCTGTTTCTGGTGGTGAAGAAGATATTTCTTTAAGGCAGTGGCTCCGTGTCCGAGTTCGGACAGTTAATTATTCTTACTAAATGTCCGACATCGGACATTTAATTTCAATTGCTATATGTCCGAGTATGAAATCCTACGAAAATGTGTTTCTTGAGGTTATGTCTGTTTGAGTTTTAACCTCGGTTTTTACTTAGCGCTGCCTGCGGGTGGTTCAGTTAACCAATAAAATGGAGGTTGGTAAAAAATTTAACAGCTACAGTGATTGCATGAAAGCCCTCAGTGCTTATGAAAAAGAAAACTTTGTAAAATTTTACAAACGTGATAGTAAAATTCTAAAAGGAGACCGAAAGGACAAGAACTGCATTTACGAATATTTGAAATTCACTTGTAAGCAAGGAGGAAAGTTGTTTAGGAGCAATTCTAATGGCAAAAGACCAAATACTAGGTAAACCAGCGAATATAGTACATATTATTTAATTTTTTAACATTACTAACTTTATTGCAGATCTCATCGCACTACTAACTGCGGTGCATATATAACAATTAATTTCCAGAGTAAGACGAAAAAGCTAAAAATCACCCAGTTAAATAACGAACACAATCACACTCTTTCAAAAGTAAGTTGTAGGTATAGTCAGTTATCATAGTTAGTATAATTTCTTTGTAATATTTTATGTTATTGTAATATACTCGTAATTTTAAAGGAATTGTATCAGTACTATGCACCAGTACGAAAATTAGAAGGGGAAGTATTAGAGGAAATCAAAAATATGATTAAAATGAGAGCAAATAAAAAATTGATTCAATCTCATGTTATGACAACCAGTAATAAAAAAATTACTTTAAAAGATCTTCACAATATTCAAACCAGAATTAAACCTGATGCAGCTGCGGCATCCGATCTTTCAAGTTGCATCGAGCTGCTGAAGAATACATATAGTAAGTAAATTGAAAAACAATCTTTAAGTCATATACATAATGGATAATATTATTATTTTTCAGATTGTGAATCATTTGTATTGGAGGAGGACGGGGAATTTAGAGGACTACAATTTCAATCGAAAGAGATGAAAAGCTGCTGAGAAGCTGCTCGCGGCAGCTTATCCTGAGTTTATGTGTATTGATGCCACCTATAAACTACTGGACATCAGAGCTCCAGTGTCTATTTTCTTAGTGGAAGATTCGAATGGAGGTAGTGACATTATATGCATTACTTTGTTAATGTATGAAGACTCGAACAGCCTAAAGTGGATGTGTGAAACATTCAAATCTAATAACCAGCAATGGTCAAACATCAAAACAATAATGACCGATAAAGACATAAACGAAAGATTTGTTCTGAAAGAATGTTTTCCAGAAGCGACACTGCTTATATGCAAGTTCCATGTCTTAAAAACGTTTCAAAGGCAAATTACCTCAAAACTTGGAATAACATCTATGGAAAGAAATCTTTCATTAAGTTATGTTCAAAAATTATTATATAGTAAAAATTTAGACAAATATAATAAAATTTTCGAAGAAATGAAAGATCAAGTTCCTAGGTCTGTTGTCGACTACTTGGAAAAAAATTGGACTTCTATTAAAGAAGAATGGGTACCAGCTCTAAGTGAAGCTGAATGCTCATTTTCTAATACAACTAATAACAGGTTAGAATGTATAAATCAGAAACTGAAATCAGTTATTCCACGTTATGCCTCTTTGGGAGTATTCATCGGCCATATTTTTTGTATTCTTAATAGTCTTCGTGAAAAACACAATTTTGAAATGTTTACTATGTTACAAAAAGGAACAACCTTAAAGCCGTTTGAAAATAATTTAAAAGAATATAAGGAACTATTAACACCCTATGCATACAATTTTATCAAAACACAGCATTATAAATCTAAGAAAGTAGTTATCAAAAAAGATGCCGCTGGCCTAGTGAGTGTGTGTGACTCCCTAAGTCGCACTTACACAACAACAAACAATCGTTGTGACTGTAAATTCATAAAACAAATGAAATTGCCTTGCTGCCATATACTAGCATTTAGAAGTTTTGAAAACACAGAGTTATTCGAAAGGTCACTTTGTGGAGAAAGGTGGACTAAAGAATATTATGTTGCACACCATAATCTATTCCAAGATAAAGTAGAAAATCCCAGGGATAATAATTCCAATAATGTTGAAATTGATGCATCTCTGTCAAGTGTTACAACTTTTCAAAGAAAAGCGACTTTGAGTCAGAATCAAAAGTATAATTTGGCGCTAAATACAATACAAGAGTTAGCACAAGTAGCATCGGAAGAAGGAACTCTGGAATTTGAAAATAAATTAAAAATTCTCAAAGATTTAACAAATTATTGGAAATTGGGTAAGAAGATTATTCTTGTCGAAAACGTAGTGTATGATAATTCTTTAAATATGGATCAGTCTGAAAATGGTATTGCTTCGATATCTTCCTATAAGGAAGTCAATTTGCTCCCTCAAGACATTGTCGTTGAAGAAGAAATCAGTGAAACAAATCAAGAAGATAATAATCATTTGCTCTCTCAAGACATTGCCGTTGAAGAAGAAATAAGTGAAACAAATCAAGAAGATAATAATAATTTAAATACAAATGAAACTCTTAATTTAGTCTTCGAAAATGACGAAAACATTTTGTTACCTCAAAACGTCGACACCGAAGGAGAAACAAAAAAACTTACAACAGAGCATCCAGAAACAAATCTTACAAATATTGATTTAAATGACTTAGAAATTGTAAGCAATTCAGATGATAGAGAAAGAGTAGCAAACTGAAAACGCCTCTTCGAATAAAAAGAGGAAGGGGGCGTCCAAAAGGACATTTATCAACAGCCATTGGTCTTCCAAAAAAAAAGTTTAAAACTAAGTGAACTTAGAAACTTACTTAAGATTAGTATTTAGGTACTCATTAGCAATACCAAAATGTAATTATGAGTACATATTTATATTGTGTTGTTTATTCTGTTTTTCTATAGTACTTATTTTCAAAATAAAAAAATTAAGGCTCGCAAGTGTTGCTTATCAATTAATTCGGCTACCGGATTATACATTCAGTATAACTACCTTTTTCAGTATCCCACATCGGATGTTTAGGATCATGTGTCCAACCTCGGACATATAGCAATTGAAATTAAATGTCCGATGTCGGACATTTAGTAAGAATAATTACATGTCCGAACTCGGACACGGAGCCACTGCCTTTCTTTAATTATATTTGCACCATCGCTTTTACCGCTTGCTCGAAGAGTTACTGCTGCTGCAAAGGTTATTTTTTCTTGTTCATAAGTGTTCACTACATTCAGAACTCTCCTTCTTTTTGTTTTGGCTGAACTTTCTTGAAATGATTTCCTTGGCCGGCCCATACTAGGTCCCGGTGTACCTTCTTTAGCTTTTGGGGTAATTTTGAAGATTATTTGCTTATCTAGCCAAGCTCGGTGAGCTATTATAAACAAATCCAAACGCCTTCGTTTACGCGCCCATTTACGTCGATTCTTCTCGCATTCATTTTTTACTATAAACTTTAGTGGCTTATTTTCTTCTTCCCAATCTACGTCAGCTTTATAGAATGCCTTTACAAAGTCACAAACTGCGAGCGAGCGACGCGTCGCTCGCTAGCGCACCATCTGCTTGCAATCTCCAGTCGCTCTGCTGAAGTGCTGCGAGTAAAATGCGCGGTATCGCCTTTGAAGGATGTTGAAAACTTATCTGGTTAACTGTTATTCGCGAAGCTTTGCAGGCGCGGTGTACTTTCAATCACTTTTTTTGTTTATTGAATTGTTTTGTCGCAAATTATCCTTGTTTAGGACACTAATCTCACTGAATTCAGGTTTGAAGGGCCAAATTATGCTTTATTATTTGACTTTTTGATGAAAAACAACTTTCGTACTTAATTTGCCGCGGTATTTTTAACATTTAAAAAAGCGAAATAAAACCGTGATTAATCTTACAATATCTATTCACTCTGGTGTGTTTTACAAGGCAAGCGATGCAGCGTTGCCAAGCGTAATTTTTTGCAGAGTTTTAATAAGAACCTTACAACTATTAATTTTATTATTAGAAAAAGCTCAATTATTCACAAGTTGATGATAACTTGAACTTTTTTTATCTCTTAACCTTCCTTCTTATTTACCCTTTCCTTCGAATTCTAGTTATCTGCTGTATCGGTTTTAACCTCGAATTATGTTGTAATGAAATATATCGAGACAAATTCAATTTAAGATATATTAAATGTAATGAAATACTTACATGTGAAATGTAAATCCCAAACTTTTATTTTTCGATGTCCTGGAACAGCTAGAAGCTGCACAACTAACCATAATAGTTTGTCTTTGTCTTAATACACTAAACACAATGTTTAAACTATAATATTAAATTAGTCTCACACAAATTAGTGTCTAAGAACATTAACAACGCGAGGTTAACGCAACGTTAATAATAATATTAAATGACTAGTATTTACAAATAATGCAAAACCAACCTTAAATTTTAACTTAAGCCACCACGAAAAAAGCACAACACATGAAACATACTTGGCATTGAACTGAACATTATAACTGGAAGGAGTACGAAACGCTACAAAACTGTGACTCAAGCGTTAGACACGCGCGGCGGTTGTAGAAGGGAATGCTTTCTCTGTCGCGCACACAGTGTGTTACCCAGGTGTTACCGACTTAGCTGGCGGTTCCGCTGTTGTATGTTGAATAAATTGGCAGGTGTGACCGGTACGGCTCTAAAATAATTTAGGGAACGATAATGATGACGGTAGGTATCTTTTGGGTGCAGAAAAAATGATACATTCACGACAATTATTTATGATAAAAATATGTATTAAAATTTTTTTATTGTATTGTAATATGTACAATTTTTTAAATGTGGTAAAAGAGTATGGTTTTGTTTAATTTATGCCGAAGTGTTGCTTTTTCTCCCAATAATTGTAAACTTTTTTTCTTAGCATGAGTTTGTATGCGAAGATCTGCATAGGTACTAGCTACAAATTTAATAATTTGTAACTCATGTAAATTTTGTGATATGTCTACAATAGGATGTGCAGGTTGAAACATAGTCGTGATTTTATGAATAAAATTTTGAATCACAAGCATTACTATCCTTCTTTTAAAATTGTTTTTGCCCATACATCCCAAATTATTAATTTCAGGACGGGATAATGGAAACCTTAAAATAAAATAGATAGTCAGTGAGCGCAACCTCTAGTATAGCACCATTAAATTTTTTTAAGTATGGGTTAAAATTACAACATTCTTGTAATACACATACACACTTGTATTAAAAAAAATACAGACTTTAATAAAGCGTCAAACATTATTTTAAAGAAAAGTCATTAAAGGTCTGTTAGTGTGGGGACGATAGGTATTATTACGATTTATTATACTTGTAGTTATTAATTCCATTAATTGAAAAAATTCCCTGTATGAATGATAGTTTTAATTTTTTAACTTTGAAGTGTAACAAAATAACACAAAAAGGTGGATATCTACCTAACCAACCTACATGGCTAGGTTAAGTGAACAATGTTCTCTTCCTACCAGAATTATAATTTAAATTATGTACTTACTTGTGAAAACGAATATTACTTGTAGGAGTCCGTTCATTGTTACATCCATACGCGCAACAATAAACAACCATTTTTTAATACTTTTTAACTGCTTCTCCAACTAGTTTACCGTTTAGCGTCGTGTATTGAAATGAGAAAGCTATCCCTTCCACAGCAGCGCTACCGTTCTCACAACATGGTCACAAAAACACAATAGAACGTCCGCTTGCGTACTCCTTCCAGTTATAGTATTCAGTTCAATGATACTTGGTCTTTCAAAATGGCGACCATTGTATTTTTAGGGAAGGCTCTTTCCTAATTTTATACATGGCCTTCTAGATTTGTGTGACAAAAATGTCTTATATGGCCTGTTGCATTGGGAAGATTTCTGTTTTTGACAGTTTTAGTATAGTGGTGCCATCTTTATAGGCCTGTACTAATTATTCTAATAAATAATAAGTTTCATAAATTAAAAATTTCGTGTTTTTTGACACTGTTTAATTTGGTTTTTATAATTTCTAATCAATGATATAATAATAATAATAATAATTACTACAACCCATAACCTAAACCAAGGCCCCAGAAGTATATAGATACATTCAAGCTCTACTATCCAAACTTCATCTAGTTTGATAGGAATAATCTGTTTACAAGGCCTTAATCAAAGAAAAAAAAACTTTTACGGGTCGATTCAATTTAACCTTTTCTCTCATCATAGTATATTATGCAACGAGCACATGATGGTAATTAATACACGAGTATGATGTTTATAGCACGAGCTCAGCGGGTGTTGTAATTCATACGAATGTATTAATAACCATTATGTGCGAGTTGCATACACTATTTTTTCTTCAACCATAGCTAATTTTTTACTTCTAAATGGACTTCTAAAACAGTTATAAGCTGTAACCTCAAACTGTGACTTGGGTGACGATCAGATAAGGAATTTCCTACGCAACTACTGAATTTTCTCTGAACTTTAATGTATTATATATGTTCGCGATGAATTTAATTCTTACTTCTTAAGGTAGACTTATGAAATTGATAAATATAAGTACCAAATACTGCTATCAAGATTTCTTTATTTAAATTAATATTTAATATAACTAACAATAAGAATAATTTTTTAGAATAGTTTTAGAATAATATTAATTATTAGTATTTATTATTCACTGCGTGATGTTGATTGATAAAGTACGTTCTTAACTTTGGTAGAGTTCTAAATATAAACTGAGCTCTGTGTTATTTAGAGTTAGGTCACACATTGTCAAACTTTCCTAGTGACATTTCATATTTTGAAACTATTTATTAGAAGGTTGGTAATCATGAAAAATAAATTGACAATTATATCAATCTGAAATTGGACACAGTTAATACTTTATTAAAAGCTGAATTAATAGATATAAAATTGATATATGTACTGTAGCATGGCAGACTACAGTAATATTAAAAATTCTCTGCACACAGTAAATAAATGATAATGCGCATATTAAAAACTTTTACTTGTAGAAAAATAAACATGACATAAAGCATAACTTAAAATTTATAACTCACAACTGCTGAGTTTTGCCACTAAAGTAAAAAGAGGCAAAAAAGTATCTCTGTTTCAGACAGCTTAGTTTTGGCCTAGAAAGAGATAGATTTTGACATCCGTGTTCTAACTCTAAAATAACACAGTTATAGTTTTCATTCACGAACTTTAACTTTGGCTTGTTCCTAGGCAACCATTTGATATTCTTTTAACTTACGAGATCTATATTCTGTAGATAGCTTTGATTGTTGTGTTCAGTTGAATTTCTTTTTCGCTTTTTAGTTTTTATACTAGATAAATAAATAACACAATATAAAAGCACGTATTTTATGAAAGGTTATGATTTCTCAGCAATTCTGAGCATTTGCAACCGGGCAACAATGTATAATATGTATTTCTAAAGAGAGATCGATAATACGCAACTTGAACGTTTTGTATTGTGGTTCCCTCTTCAAAACAGAAAAATTGTCTGGCACTACAAACGCGAAGGACCGTATAGTGACGTTTTCGCGTTTGACTCTCAAATCGAGGAGGCCGTAGTTTCATATTCAAAATGGCTGACCCTTTCAATTGTGAAAGCGCTGGCTAACGTGATTTTCTTGCCAACTTAATTGTTCAAATATTGTTTGACTTTAAATTTGAACATCAACGTCAACCTGAACGTCTTTCAATTATTATAATTTTTTAATAAAATTCAATGGTATTTAACGAGATTCTTAAAGAAAATTTGTTGAAAGTACTAAATTAAATGGATTCTTACTAGTAAACACGCCTGTAACATGTATATAATTTTCAGTTTTCTTTTTCGTCGACCCTCATCTGTCGTCTCATTTCGCCTGAGAGTTAACCTCGCTATCCATTTCCATGAATTACTGTGCACGTTTTTGTTTTATATGCGATTTGGGTTGCCTACTACCGAGAAGAGATCCGGGTTCGAACCTTGGTCAATATATCACTGGAATTTTAAAAATCGCTTCTCCCTCGGAAAGCAATAGTTAGTCACCGACGTATACTTAGCTTATATCCTTCCTCAAAATTAATAAAAAATTCAAGTACTATGTACTACTACTATTTTATAGTGGTATTCTATAGAAAGAATTTAACCCACATTTTTACTTACTAGCCTTGATTCATGGTCCTTGAATATTAAAATAAAAGGAAATTTAAAAAGGGGGAAATACTTCTTGGAACAATTTCTTTTTCTGTTAAAAGGTTTAATTATTTCATAGTAGTTTTCTATTAAAATAATTTAACCTAGATTGTCCTGGAATATTATAATGAACTCGTGGAAATTTAAAGAGGATGAAATTTAAGAAATAAAATTTTACCACCATACATATGATATTGCTAACATTTTTATTTTAACCATCCCTATATGTCCATTATGTAAAATATTTAAAAGTTTATTTTGAAGATTAGGAGCAATGATAATTCGATTACCATAATAAATACATCCATTTTCAATCGATATTCTGTTTCGTTTTTTTATAAAATTGGAGTAAATTCCAACTGATACTAGATGGCCCATGGCTTAATAGTTATTTATGTATTAAGGGCATAATGAAGCTTTTACGGCCAGAAGCGTCATTTCTAGCCCGAGGCGTTAGCCGAGGGCTAGGAAAAGGCTGTAGGGCCATAAAAGCAAGTTATGACCGCTATACATACACTATTTTATGCACAGATTAAGTTTTTATCTCAAATCTATTATTTTGTAAAAAATATAAAATCCGAAATCGAATCTTCGGTACATCAAGCCAATGTGCGTATACTTATGTGCTTATACGAAGTACGTTAATCATGATTAAATTTTAAAAAATATCATTGGATAAAATTTCAGGTCTCTTAAATCTCAGCCAATGAAATTTCTGGATTTCGAATTTAATCACGATTAAGCTAATCAGAACTTATGCTTTGTGAAACCGGCCATAAAATTTGTGTAGGTATCTTATCTTTTTTGTGTATATTTACATATACGCATATCGAAATGTTTAAATATGAAAGATAGAGATTGGTAATTCTAGAAAGAGGAACTCTAGTTTTCTTTTTATTGAAAATATGAGAACTCTATCTCAGAACACACATGACATTAATAAACGTCAGGTAAAGTCACCTATAGATTAGAAGACAATCTGAAATGAAAAATATTTACAAAATTTAGAAGTTTGCAATAAATAGTTAAATAATAAAATATAGGTAGATCATCTTCTAATCTACTTTATTTGTTTAAATATGTAATTTTTAGAAGCTATTATCTTATTAGTTTTAAATATTTCAAAACGCGGGAATTATGAAAAATTAAACAGTAAACCTAAAAGAGATATTTTGCACAGATTGACATTACAAGGTAAAGTTAGAACCAATTTAAAGGAAACAAATTGACAAATTTCTCTTATTATAAGCCCTAACAATTCTATCCTATTGTTGTAATAAGTAATAAAATAACTTTATCATTGTTAAGTGATTGATAACTATAAGAGAGGTGCTGCTATTTCTTTTTATTATTAGATTTATTTTTTTTTGTTTTATTCTCTTGTTATTTATACTATTATACGAGAAGTAAAGGAGGTCCTTGAGAATTTAAAATTAAAAGGAAATTTTCCTGGATGCCTTGAAATCTGTATAACAAAAATAAAACGACGTTTTTATAATCCTTTGTTAATGTAGTAAAAACCATATCAGCCAACGTTTCGAAATTCTGCTATTTTATCATCGTTTTGACATTGAAAATTACAACTAAAAAGTTGAGATTTTAGTAAGCAATTACAAAAATTTTATTAAACCAATCATAAAAAGCAGTCAGTTATATGCATGGTGACTAAAAGGTATGGAATAATCTATATAAAATAGAAACGAGTCAAGTTGAGAAAAATGCTCAAAATATAGTTTTATATTTGACAGGAATATTTTTGATATCTTTCATAAGTATAATCTTCATTTGTTTTGGTATAGGACGCGTCGGTTTTTTTATTTGCAACTCAAGACACCAGTTAAAATTATGCTCGTTTTCACCCGTTCTTCTACAAAAAAAATTTAAGTAGAGTTAAGTCCGGTGAATGAGAAACCATTAATTACTATCCCTCCCTCAATGGACCACCATCCTGATGAAATCAGATGTTTGCTTATTACTTATTACATATTTCTTGTTAGACATAAAGGGGATAAATGCTACAGAACATCTACTTTGAGATTTTTATTGTATATAAAAGATTTATCAATTATACATATTGCAGTGATATGGTGTATACCTTAACAAAACAAATTACAACACAACAGCATACCACTACAATATTTTATTAATAGATTTTTCCCCGTCACTAGCTCCAACTTTAGTTTCAGTAAAGCACTCGACAAATATCTCTGAAATTTAGAATACAATAACCTTACCTTACCAATTTCTACTATCAATGGGTCCACCTTTAATCGTAACACCTGAGCTGGGAAAATTGCAACAAACTGAAAATCACAAATTATTTCCACACAAGGAAGAAAAATGAACAATAAATAAAAATTAACAATATATAGGAAGAAACAGCAATTTTTAATTCATTTAAACACAAATAAAAAAATAAACAATTGACAAAAACTACTAATCAGCCTTTTAATATTTTTTTTATAGGTTATATTAATGTTTGGGATTTCTACTTCAATTTTTGTACCTTATAACTAAACTACCTATAACAACAATTTAAATAAAAATTAATGTAGTCGAATTTTCTCAATTCTTTTTTTAATATATAATAGAAATAGTTTAAATTGTCTCAATAGTTAAGTCTTGTTATATTTTTTTTTATAATTTTAATAAAATTTGTCCGAAATGATCTTTTTATTTTATTTTAACTTATTTTACGTTAATGGCCAGTATAAATTTAAATCCACTTACAATTCTCGGTCGCACACTAGGCACTTCTTCAGATTTGAAAATTCTGCTATGGTAACCACAACCAAACTCTTGACTGTTGGTGAGATTTTTAAAATGCAAGTCTGCAAATTCTTCTTCAAATGTATTTCAAAATAATAAGTTCCATAAGTGTTGAAATTATCCAAATCAATTCTATGATTTATAATTTTCTTGACATAATGACAAACAGGTAAGCCATATCCATTTATATGCATGAATTTCAATTATTCAAAATTTGTAACCTCACTTTATCTTTCCAATTTATTATCATGCTTGTTTTTTTTTAGGTTATAAAATATGAGAACAACACGTCCTCCTTCCAATACGTTTTAGAGATTACTAATTGTTTTTCATAATACAAATTGCATTAAAACATATAGAAAAACAATAAAATAACATAATCAAGTATTCCTTGGACCAAAATCTGACATTTCAGATTATTTTTAAATAAAATATTATTTTCATTAAATTTTAGATTTGAACACATAAAAAGAATCCCCAACACTACCTTAAACTAATAAAATAACATTTCATTTTGGGTTTTATTTCTAAAACCCAACAATAACTCACAATTTTGAGTCGAACAAACAACTATTCACGCTTGACAAAAATTGTAATAAATTCCATTTAAATCTGTCCAACCACCAATTTAACCCATTAATCTATACATAATCTGATTATCTAACTTTTCCCAATCATTTGACATCAATAACAAACACTTACAATACAAAATTAACTAAAAAAGAAATATATTCTCGGCACAGGTGTATGGACATATTTAAATTGAATTGGCTGATAAAACAACCATAGAACTACAAAAAGCTTTATACAACTTACACAGCCAAGATGTTATCCAACGAAATTCCACAATAACATCATGAACCTAAATTAATTAAATGAGAACGGTGGCTTGACAAGCCAATACCATGTATCGTAGAAGAAAAAAATAATCACCCTATGAAAATTAAGCAAGGTAAGTCTTTTATAGATGCTAACTAACTCATAATAGCCCGTTTTATTTTATTCTAGGTGCAATTTACCAAGTTTGAGCTATTGACGGTTCCTTAAGGAAAACACTTCAACGTACCAACCGTTGTATTATAATTTACAATTATCAAATCATACACCACCTACATAGTATCCTTTTGTTAAAATATAAAACTTCTTATGCATGTTAACATAATGTGAATAAATTATTCTTCTAAAGAAACCCATTTTGAAAATTATTTACAAAAATTGAGGTTATGTAATGAATAGATCGGATCGTTAAATAATCTTGCATGAAATGTAACTTTAACAAGAAATTATTACAAAAAGAATGTATTTAACTTAATTCCTGCATATAGCTAGCTTCAACCATACTTCTGATACTATTAAATAAACCTTTTAACAAAGATTCAATAAGAACGCCTGAAAGATAGGCAACCCAAATTACTTATTTAACATTTCTACCTTCAAATATCACAGCAATATGTAATAAACAGATTTTATTTCACATCGACCCATAAATTTTGAAATAAATTATAGGAATAAATAAAAATAAACTCTATCTACTTAAAACTTTTGTCATTGAACCCACAAGAAAAAGCAATTCACTAAATGAGATTTTTATCTAAATCTGTTATAGAAAATTAGCTTTCTTAATTTTCTCGAAAACTGCTACCGTCATAGAATATATAAACATTTTATAATTTTCTTTTAACTAAAATCCTTGAATAATAAATAGACGTAATGACCTTTCTTTCATGAAATATTTATGTAACCAAGTAATTTCCGAACACAATGAAATAAATAGGACAACTAAAACAAAGTGTTTGCATTTTTTATTATCGTAATGGGTTAATCTACTATTATACCGGGTGATTTTTTAAATTTCTGATCTAGAAAGCCATGACATAATTTTAAAACAAAAGATGCGGAAAACGTAGGGCGTAGTTTGAATCGTTCGATTTGTCACAACTATCAGATTTCAAAAATGTTGACATAAACAGTTAATTTGTGTATAGATGCTGAAGGTCAACATTTCCAACAGTTGTTGTAAATTTTGAATAAATATTGTGTTAACAATGTAAATTGTTATAATTGTGAATAAATCTTGCTATTTCTTAAATCCAAGGAATAAAAATTGAAGCGAGTTGTAACCATAACCTAAACTTCTCAAGTCAATAATCACATCGAAATTGCACTTAAACTCGCAATAAAATGCACACTTTGGTAAAAGCATGTTTCGCAAATGATCACTGTTTAAATATTTATCAATTTGTTTAATAAATGTAAAAGTAAGTAGTCAATTTGTCACATAAATGACATTTGGAATAGCAGTGTGATCAACGCTACGCCCTACGTTTCGGTGACCTTCGATACGGCGTAAAAATCACGGCTTACTAGATCAGAAATTTAAAAAATCACCCGGTATTTAATAGCGTTATTTTTATCTTTTATAGATATTCATCATTTCCATTATGAGATTGTTTATTTATATGATGAAGTAGGTTGAGGTAGGTAGTAAGTTGTAATTGGCAGCATGTTCACCTCCACCTCCAAATGAACGTATGAATCTTAAAATTATAAAGTTTATTTGAGTTACTCATATCTCAATATCTCAGAAATTTCTAAAGATTATAGAACCTTTATAAAACCTATTTGAAAATCTAAAAACTCTTTAAGATTTCAGTATCTGTAATCTTGAACTGTGTTAATATCATCAATCATCTCAAATGTTGCACAGTATCAGTCTCCATATCAATATAGCTACAAGTTTCAATCACGTTTTATTGTTCCTGTATTTGCAATTGCCGAGACTGCTTGATGTACGAATACGTTTTTGGCAAACTGTATGTAAAATCCGAAATGAAATTTTAATGCAAACTATGTTTCAGATTTAATCACTCTTAAACAGATTGAGCTTTTATTTATGTGGAAGCAACGATTCAACTGTACAATTCTCCCATCTATCAGTACATTGGAAGAATATTGTCTAAGAATGAAATAGATTGAGGTCAATCAAATTTTTACTACACTTCTAAGAATGATAATAGTTTTCAATCCTATCACCATTATACAATTCAATTTTCAAATTAGGAAGAGTGAAATACCTCAATCATCATGTAAGACAAATTAGTTTTTCACTAGAATCAATCTATCGATAATAGCTTCTTAATGATAGAAATCGATTTTCTTAATGCGATGCGCTTAGGAAAGTTTAGGTGAGTATACTATAACAATACCAGAGAACCAAGTTTTTAGTATTAAAGTAAAAACTTTAAGTAAAAGGTTTAAATAATATCTACAAAGAAAATGGTTTCAAAACTTGTAAGTTGTCCTCTCATTCTTTTAAATTGTTTTAATTATTCAGAACTATTAGTTAAAAAACGAAATTATAACTGTAAATAATTATACAGTGTGTAATCATTTAAAGAATACAACACAGCTGTACCTATCGAATAGTTGCATCCTGTATAATATCTGCTGTTATTATTTGCAACTAATCACAACAAAATCGACTTTATACTTCTGCAGAGCTGTATAATATTGCGTAATTATTTTTCTAAAAATTGATTTAATTGATTAAAGTATAAATTACAATCTAATAGGTTATCAATGTCTAACAGTATCGAATTATCAATTCCTTTTTTAGTTCATACTCCTAATTGCCAGCTTGTTGATTGCCAGCGTCGTTCAATGCTACCCCACTCATCAAACCGAAAACGAGAATCACCAATTACACCACAAAAGAAGCCCCCAACATGAAGGACACCGTGGAAGACATTGTGGATCACACCGTAGAAGGCAGCATTACGACCACCACAAAGAGCACCATTGATAACACAATAAAGCACACCATCGGGAAGAGACCATTGCGAATACATCATGATCGTCATTAATCAATTGTAAAATAATTTATTTTATTTGTTTTTATCGTAATAAATATTAATGTTTTATAATACTATTTTTTATTTAACCTGCTATAATGTAATTTTCAGTTTTCCCTCTTGGTTAATTCCATTCAGTTTGCTTTATGCCGCTATTATTCAGTGCAAATTCGTATAGGTTTACACACTATCCACTATTGGAAAACTTCATCTAGGGATTAGATTTTTACGTGTGAGCAAAAGAAAGATAGCGAATAGCAATACATCTGAGAAATATAGATATTGTGGCATACTTGTCAAATCTTAAAACATAGTAACTTTTTTATAAGGTTGGTGCTGTAGCTAAGAATTTTTAAATATAATTGACGTTTGTCAACAATAACCTAAATTCTTTAATTTATTAAATAGCTATGTACATTCTACTTTTTAAAATAATTGTTCATTTTGTTTAAAGAATAAAATATTTTATTCGGAATCATATGGTAATATGTGCATTCCTAACCGCCTCAGAGGGTGGGAAATTAACCATTCCTAACTTACTTTTAATTCCCTCTCTTGGTCAGGAATGTAATCATTCCCTACCTGTTATCCCTCTCTTGGTCAGGAATGTGATCATTCCCGACCTGTTGTAAGTTCGTAGTTTGCTCGGTAGAGGGCGGGTGCATTATTAGGTCAAGTTTGTCACTTCAGTTGTCAGTTGTAAATAATTATTATTTGTTAAAAAATATGATGATTCCGAATAAAATAGTATACAAACCTCGGCGGGACGTTTCCTCCTGTCTCGAGCATTAGCTCACCTCGGGCCTGGGCCCTCGGTGAGCTATCTTAGCTCTCGACAGGAATGAAACACTTCCCGCCTCGGTATGTAATCTACTATTAATACCGCAGCGAAATTATCCGTTCGTTTATCTTTAGTTACTAAACGTACAAATATTGTTGACTTTAAAAAAGTAAAACTATGAAAAGTTTCAAGCAATTTAGGTTAACCTTACAAAAAAGTTACTTCATTTTAAGTATGCGGTATTATTTTAGGTATTATGGCAAGTATGCCATAATATCTATCTATCTCAGATGTATTGCTATTCGCAATCTTTCCTTTGCTCACACATGAAAATCCAATCCCTAGACGAAGGTTCTCCAATGCTGTATATTTTAATTGATATTTCGACATGGTAAGGTGAAGTAGGGTTTTTTTTCTGTTGAGTATAATATAAGTAAGTAAAGCGTTTTCACTTTAGATAGCAACTGTTAAATTGTTAAGTTGATTATACAGGGTGTTCCTTGAAGACGTAGTCAGACTTTGCCAGTGGTTAGATAACCATTAATGAAAGAAAATTCCTATATATCATTTTTCTCGTACTTCTATACTTTTGGAGAAAAACGCCATCGAAGTTCAGCCTTAAGTTTTCAAATTTAATAGTATGAATGAACATGACACATATTTTAAAGTTTAAGCTTCAAGGTGATAAACAATACCACTTCGAGAATGTGCAAGCTATCAGAATAAAGTAATAACCCGTCTTAATTTGGGCCAAGTGTTTCTTGGAATAAGAACAGATAAATAAATAACAAACGTACTCGTGTTTGATATTATGTTTCAAAAACGGTATTTTTGTTGATTAGTGCTTTGTAAGACAGTTTCATATTCTTTTAATAGGTACTTTCACCCCTATGTGTAATACAAGCAGGTCTCTGATTAAAAGAATAGTTTCGTATTAATTTTGTTTACAGTAAATTAAATAAGATATTTTCGAAAATTCGCCGTAAGGTAATTTAGTATTCTATTAATAGTATGTATTATGTGTTTTGATTATTAGATTTTTGTTACTGATAACCGCGTACCAGTTGTGTTATTTTTTGGGCATGCTGTACTGTATTATTTCCTACTTTTTTTTATTTAAAATAATATTATTTTATTCTCAGAAAGTACATATGTACTATGTAATAAATAAAGGGTACCGACTTCTAGTGAAAAGCAATAAAATCATCACCATAAATACCGTAAATATTCCTAAGAATTATGACTAATAATTGGACACAGCTGCATTAGTGCTAAAATAATAAAAATAACCCCGCCGACAGCTTTTATTTTGAGTACATATTATGTTTGTAAACACTCGGCCAAGGTAGAACCTAACAATTTGCAAATCCCTTACACTGCAGTTTTTAGTAAAATAGTATAGCAGTATTTACTTATTTTTTATGCATTGTTTTTATACTATGCAAAATAAATTATCATCCATCAAGGTCATTCTACCAAAACATAAAAAAGAAAGGTTTTACTAAAAGAACTGTGTACTACTGTATATAGATTTTAGACTTCCAATAAAATAAATAATAAATAAAAAATAACAATACGTATTAATGGATAGATTAAACTATCGTCTTTACTTAATTATGCTTGTTTGTTTGTTTGTTTGGTTTTGGGCGAGGAATCGGGATGGCGGAGCATCCTTCGTACCTCATGGCACCGATTGCTATGATCATTTGGCCGACCCTACTAGAATTTAGCCCAATTATGTTTATTAACGAATAACAAATCAAATTTAATGATATCATTAAATGGGTTAGTATTAAAATGATGTAATTTCTGTCTGCGTTTCCTATTAGAATACAGGGGAATCCTCCGGATTAATGAATGTTTTATGTTCTTTCAACATCATCCAAAAATTAATTTGCACCTCCTGCATCCTTGTGCTAATTCAACAGATGTCACGTTTTTACTGATGGTGTCAATTTCTAAAGAGCTTGCATTTAATCCTATTCGACTTAACACCTGACCTACATCAATTATACGTACTTTTCTGAAAACGTCGGTCAAAATTTTTAAAAATTTGAACTTTCTCTAATCAAAAAACTTTATTAAGATTTTTTGTTCCAAATGCCATCAGAAATGCGCTGGTAAAGTCTGGTGTGGGGGCTATGAGCCACCCTGTATGTATACAATTTTAGAAGTGAATATCTGGAAATTTTTAAATGTCACATAATTATATTAGAATAAAATACAGATTTATGTACTTTTACTTGGATTTTTATTTTTTAAACTGTTTTATACATTTATTTAACATAAATACATTAAAATTACCAAAATTAACAATATCAGCACGTAAAATTATAAAATATTACAGATATATACAAATACTGACTAAAGGTAAGTACTCACAGCAGCAGATACGCAGGCGGATGTCATCCGAGTGGTCGGTTTGAGTCAAATCGACTCAAACCGACCAATCGTATGACATCCGCTGCTGTGAGTACTTACCTTAACACTTCTTATATTTTTGACAACTTAACCTAAAAACATTAGTAACTTTTTTGTCACTAGATATCTGGTATAGCCACTACAAAAAGTATGTTTGTTATTAAAATCCATTTGAAAATCTCTTTTCTGAAATTTATCTGGGCGTAGGCCAATGATTTCAGCTTCAATTAAATTTAAAATTTTAAATTTTCCTTGGCCAATTTCAAGTAAAGCATTGTTTATGAGGCAAAAAATTATGTGTAGTCTGCTTAAGTTAGGTTAAGTTCCTTCTATTTCAGGGGAGTGTTTTGGTTTACGCTCAAATTCGAACAAATGTGTGCTGACTCGTAGCATAGTTGTTTGTTTTGGTAATGGCACGCAGCTTTAAAATCCAAGTGGCTGAAAATTATTTAAATTAGTACAACCTACTTTTAAAATAAACTTGGCGTGTTCGAGCACCGACACCATAGTTTAGTTGAGCGGGGTGATAATGCGAAGTTACTACCGCCGATTACCACGTTCGATTCTAGCTGGAGATTTTTTGCTTTTTAACAAAATACAATTTAAAATGCAATATTTCTCTTCGAGAATGGATTTTCCTGCATATTTTTAATAAATTGCATAGTTTTGTTTTTTGTTTATTTTTTATGTGACTGGTAGTTTTGCTAAATGTTTTTATTTATTGCTTATTACAATTTTCGATTTTCTGATGCATTTTACTGACCTACTGATTGGTAAGATAAATGCTCAAGTTATGTAGCAATTGAATCAGAAGTGTGATGCACGCCATTTTCCTGAGAACAAAATAACAAATTTAATAATTGTCGTTAATTAAATACTTATTTAGGTCGTTAGTGCAAAGATGATCACCATTTTTAGTTAACCTATTTTTAGTCGTGTGCAATACTGGCAATTATGACGGATTTAAATTTTATGTTTTGTAAAAATATATAAAAAAGGAGAAAGCAGATGCACATTAGATAATTAAGTAAGGCATACTACCGTATGCAGAATGAAGTGAAGAATATATTTCCGTGAAAAAAATAATAGGTACAATTTGAAAAATTAATCAAGTTGGCATGATCTCTCTTATGAAATCTTGCAAGTAGCGTTTAAGGATGTTTTCTGAAGATCCATTTTGAGCCATTCACAATAGTTTTCGATTAATTTCGTTATCTTTTCAAATAAGGGAGATATTGCGTGTAAACAGCATTTTGGGACACCCTGTATATTAATTTGAAAGAAAAAATGTTGTATTCTTCATAGTATTATATAATCATTCCTAATGTTGCTATGGGTGTATGTATATACGTACCCTGCGGAGAACATCCACTTTGCACATCATTTGCCAGTGTCTCTACGTCCACCTACTGCTACTTGCTATGCTCAAAAGTCCCAGTCTAGCACATATTCATCAAAATATCGACTTATACGAGTTAACAGAAATATGGAGCTACTTAATAAAGTTGACCAACGAAAGATGATAAAACTTGAATTGACTGTGTTTTTACATTAAAGTAGATTAAATAAAAAAGGGTGTCTAAGACATTAAATTATATTGCATTGAGATGATTTTTTTACAATTTGTCCTAATTTACATATAAACTACAATACGTACTTACAAATTATCTACATACACATATATACATAAAATTATTATATTTATAATTGATTAATAATGACTATGGTGCCGTCCTTTATGGTGTTTTCCATAGTGACTTCCGTAGTGTTTACCGTGGTGTTTTTCATGGTGTCCTCCGTAGTGTCCTCCATGATGACCTTTGTGTTGTTTTCCATGATGTCCTCCATAGTGTCCTCCATGATATTCATGATGTCGAGGGTTTCTTTTATGACGCAAATGATGATTTCTAATTTCGGTTTCATGAGTAGGGTAGCATTGAATGACGCAGGCAATCAACAAAGCGGCAATTACGAGTATGAGCTAAAAAAGAATCGATAGTTAAATACTTTTTTTTTTAATTTCACGCCTACACTACGGGGGAACCAACATCTAAGATCATCTGTCCCCCATCTAACATGCAACACGAATACACACATCCATAGTTGAGATGGCAAAATTTTTCAATTAGAAAAATCATAGCCATCATGGTCACCATTGACATCAACAATCAATTATAATAATTATATAGTGTGTAGGCATGTATTATAGCTTTCAAATAAATTACAATAAATTAAAAAAAAATCATCTGGTTAGTTTTTAATGAAATAAAAATTATTGTCTTAAACACTCGTTTTTGATTTAGTCTGCCCTAATGTAACACCGCAATTAAATTCAATTGAATTCAGTCAATTCGAGAAACTCATATAGGTCGATATTTTGATAAATATGTACTAAACTGAGACTTTTGAGTATAGTAACTAGCAGTAGGTGTGGTAACAGAAATACACTACAAAAGGTGATAGCAGTGTTGTGCATCAATTGCTATATAAGGAATGATACTTCTAAATTTGAAGACTCCAAAAATATCTTTTTTCTGATGAAATTAATGTAGTGCATATTTAAAAAATGTTTGAAAAAGGTGTTTTTTGCAGTAAGTATGAAATGTGCGTTGTAAAGATATGCGTTAAAAAATATTAATAAGAATCTAATTGTTTAGTAGGTATCTCCCTTTTTTGAAGCTACCTATCCATTCGCTACTTTAGGTTCCCAAGCAGCATCTAAGTAGCAGTAACTGAGATTAGAACTTTGATTAAGTAGTTGTTACATAACTACAACTAAATTTATGACTTTATAGGTTTACTTACTTCAATTTGGAATATTTTAGTAATTATGTAGTTGTTTATGCTATTTATTGGAACTATGTAGTTCCATTAGAGTAACCTTTAAAGTATGTGGAACGGTGTTGCCACATAGTATAATTACTTTAAAGTCGTTGCAGCTTCAAAGTGGTATTATGATTGTAGCGGTAACTTACTCGAAGTTACTTTAAAATTTTTAAAACTTTAAAGCAGTACTGAATGTTCCTTCCACCTGTCTGAAGTAACAGAACCTTACAGTTAGTATTGAAAGAAACACTTACATTTTTGCTACCCGGGAGAATCACTTTAAAGTGATTTTTCATAAAATAAATAAAGATTATTAAAAGTTTCACAGTTTTATTAAAATATACCTGACAATATTGTTTCGACAGCTATGCTGTCATTATCAAAGGTAATATAATTATAAACAAACACGTCGCTAAGGTAGATACAAAATAGGTAACTAGATAAAATAATAATAATAATAATAAAAACATACATCTTCCACCACATTCAAAACTTGTTAGTTTTGATATTTGCAACATGTTCTCCAGAATACCACCACAAGAATGTATTCCTTTATTAGATAGTTTCTTGATCAATAGTAATATAGAATTAGTTAAAAGGTTAGAGTTAATTCAATTATTTGACCTTTGTATAAGTCAAAATTATTTCACTTTTAATAACATAATTTATTTACAAAAGGATGGTTTACCTATGGGTAATTCTCTAAGTCCTCTATTAGCTAACATATTTATGGACAAGTTTGAAGATCGAATATTTGAATTAAACCTCTCTAAACACATTATCTTCTGGTTTCGTTATGTTGATGACATTTTAGCTTGTTTTGACAGTTCTTTTGAGGTTATCAATGAATTTTTAATTCTTATAAACAATATCCATCCTAATATAAAATTTACACTAGAAACAGAACAAAACAGGGCTATAAACTTTCTAGACTTAAATATCAAGATTAACGCAGACAATCTTTTTGAATTTTCCATATACAGAAAACCAACACAAACAGACATAACAATACCAAATGAATCTTGTCACCACAATACACATAAAATAGCAGCATACAGATCATTAGTACACAGAGCTTTAACTATTCCACTAACAAAATCAGATTTTAGCAAAGAGATATCAACCATTAAACAACTAGCGCATGCAAATCATTATAATCCGAACATGATTGACACTTTAATTAAACAAAAAGATTATAGGTTAGCTATCAAAAGAATATATCCCATTGACAATCAAACAGAAGACACAAATTACATATCTATACCATATTTTGGCAAAATATCAGAAAAAATTGCACATATACTAAGAAAAACCAACAATTATAAAATAACATTTAAAACCAACACTAACACTTTTTCATTTTTATTTAATGCTAAAGACAGAACACATGATATCATGAAATCGGGCATTTACCGTTTAAATTGTTCTTTTTGTAGTTCGGTATATATTGGGCAAACACTTCGAAATTTTGACATAAGATATAAAGAACACGTACGTCATTACAAAAATAAACATCCTGAAAAATCGAATTACGCCAAACACCTTTTAGAACAAAATCACACAATGACTCCTCAAAATAATATTAAATTCCTACATTTTTGTAATAACAAACGCAAATTAGACATTTTAGAAGCCTTTGAGATATACAAACACAAACTCAGGGTACCTTTAATGAATGAACAACTTGAGCTCAGTAATTCTCCGTTACTGGAAGTATTAGATGTTTAATTATGATTTTTATTTATTTTTTTTTTATTTATTTATTTTTTTTTTATTTATTTATTTTTATTTTTTTTTTTTTATTATTATTATTATTATTTTATCTAGTTACCTATTTTGTATCTACCTTAGCTAAAATAAACTAAAATGTCATCAACATAACGAAACCAGAAGATAATGTGTTTAGAGAGGTTTAATTCAAATATTCGATCTTCAAACTTGTCCATAAATATGTTAGCTAATAGAGGACTTAGAGAATTACCCATAGGTAAACCATCCTTTTGTAAATAAATTATGTTATTAAAAGTGAAATAATTTTGACTTATACAAAGGTCAAATAATTGAATTAACTCTAACCTTTTAACTAATTCTATATTACTATTGATCAAGAAACTATCTAATAAAGGAATACATTCTTGTGGTGGTATTCTGGAGAACATGTTGCAAATATCAAAACTAACAAGTTTTGAATGTGGTGGAAGATGTATGTTTTTATTATTATTATTATTATTTTATCTAGTTACCTATTTTGTATCTACCTTAGCGACGTGTTTGTTTATAATTATATTACCTTTGATAATGACAGCATAGCTGTCGAAACAATATTGTCAGGTATATTTTAATAAAACTGTGAAACTTTTAATAATCTTTATTTATTTCATGATTATGGAGTTCCACAAAATAAGGCTGGAAACAATAAACATGATTTTTCATAAACTACACTATCTATATATTTACTTGTAGAATGTTAATAGATGTTTTACTATATAACCTTTAATAAAAATAACAAATTGGTTCCAAATTGTGCCTTAGGAATAATATAAATATCTTTTTTATCATGCGTACCAACTTATAAGTATTTTTATCATAACTTATTAAATACATTTTGTTATTAAAAAATATATTTAAAGAAGGCGCGTTGTTATTTTTCGATCTAACATCATCACATTTAACAGAAAAGTTGCAAGGTTTACAATTATCGTACACTTGAATGACAAAATAATTAAACATTTTATAGCTCTTCGTATTATTAAGCACTTAATTCCCCTTTTAATTATGCAATTCCAACACCGCAACACACGAGATCTTAGATTTCAGAGCATATTTTGCATGCGTAAATGAATTGGTATTAATTAATATTAATCAATTGATAAGTTAATGTACTGTAATTAGTAATATTGTAAAAAATAATTCAAAAATAGAAGTAATAATAAAAAAACAAATCAAAGAATTATGATAAATGGACATTCATTAAAAAAGAAACGTATGACAGCAATCACTATATCCGAATGCAAGACGTGCTAAATTTCTACTTACAAAAGGCAAATTCTAATCACAGTTTGTTTAGGTAAGTTTTTTATGAACTATTTTATATATTTTATAAATAAACAATTTTATAGTCATTGTTTAAACTATGTTTGTATTTTTATATTAATTGAAAATAAAACTAGTGTACACCTTACCATTAATGTATATTAAGTATTCAATAAATTTCTGTACATATTTTATACTTTCCAAATTGTAAAACAAATTTGCTGCATACAATAAAATATAATTTACGTTTTAAAATATCTTTAAAATAATAAAATTGTTCTGACGGGGGACATCGCATCCAGGACATCGAAAATCGAAATGCCATTTTGGTTGCTGATTGTAGAGGCCAAAAAATATACGTGTGTTAGCGTTTTGTCGAATGCTACATAGTCTTTCGCTAACAATTTTTTGAAAATATGGCATCAAATTATGAATAGACATGTCAGCCTATACAACAGCTATCCGTGTGGCTCGATGTCTAAGGTCCGTGTTTCGTAACGCGTGAATTGCTGGATCGATTCCTGCTCCGGTAACTTTTTTATTTAAACTTGTTAATTTAGAAACAAATTTTAATTATTTGAATTATATTTTTAAATGTTATTTGTTTTGTATTGTTATTAATACTATTAGTTGTATTAGTTTATTATGTTCTTTTGGGAGTTCTTTGAAAAAATGAGTGTGATAGCTACACTGTTTATGACTTTAAAAGTGCTGAGATTGTTTCATTTGCTTAAGTTTCTTTTATTTCAAAATGTTACAGCGCTTGGTTAAATAATTTTGTTGGAGGATTGTAAAATTGCTTCATTACCATATAAGTATAACTATCTTAAATGTAGGGGCTTTTTTTTATAAACGATATTGATAAAAAAGTATAAAAAGCCGACCATTTTTATAACAAACTCTCTTCTAATTTCATCTTTAGAGAAGTGCAGATCTATTGTAAAGCAATAAAATCAATTGAAAGTTATGTTTTGAGTTAAAAACGTAAACAAAGCAAAAATGTCAAATTTTTGAGGTTATTGTTATGATATAAACGTCAAAGTGTTTAAAATTTTAAGGAAGTTATAAGTAAATCTAAGTGCTTTAAATTAATCAAGTAACAATTTATTTTGCAACGGAAATTTTATAGTTTGATAATAAAGATATAATTGTAAAATTTTCTTTATGACTGGATTTTATAAATTGATGTGGACTATAATTATAAGAGTAATTTACTTACCACAATTAGACAAATGATTGGATTAGGAATTCAACTTAATAAAGCCATCTATATGGAAATATTTGAAAGATGTCGATAACATACTTTCTTCATTTCATTGTTAAACTGAATGAAAGCAAAGAGCAGATGCTGGGAAATTTATAACAATACAGTTGGCGCCAAAAACTTAAATATATTTAAACGTGAGTTTTTAACAGTAGTTATAGTTGATGCCAGAAGTATTAATCCCCAAATAAAGTAGATTAAACTATTTTAAGAATACTATAAAAATAATCTTGGTATCCGAGCTTTTTAAATTTTTTTGTTTCTTTGTTTTGTTATTTGTTAAATTTATAAAATTAATCTGTATTATTGATGAAAAATTGCTCTGTATCCGTTGCATACTACTGTGTTATTAGATTTATATAATCATTTAGTGCTCTATTGAAGCGACCCGCATGAGAGTTTCAATGTGTGGAGAGTTAGACTTTTCACAACAATTTTATTTAGCCGGATCAATTATTTTAATTAAAGGTTAAAAAGTAGTGAATTGTGCTTATACTACGAGGGTGGTTTGATAAGTCAGTGACTTTTTGAATTTCCCGCGCAGTAATTTTAAATGCAACACTGCTCCCGTCAACTGCCATCTATGAATAGACTACTGTAAAATTTTGAGAAGGCTGCACCATTTAGTTTGTGTTCGACAGCCATTGAAAGCAAACAACCTCGTGAATTTTAACGAAAATGGAAAATAGCGAATTTCGTGTGCTGATTAAGCATTACTTTTTGCGTAAAAAAAGCATCAGCGAAACCAAGGAAAGGCTTAATAAATACTATGGGGAGTCTGCACCATCAATTTCAATGGTTAAGAAGTGGTTTACTGAGTTCCGTTGTGGTCGTACCAGCACAAGTGACGCCGAACGTTCAGGTCGCACAAAAGAGGTCGTCACGCCAGAAATTGTCGATAAAATCCATGGAACGATATTGGACGATCGGAGCATGAAAGTGCGTGAGGTGGCTGAGGCTGTAGGCATCTCAACTGAGCGGGTACATCACATTTTACATGAATATTTGGTCATGAGAAAGCTATTCGCGCGATGGGTGCCGCGATTGCTCACACTCGCCCAAAAGCACAACCGTTTGACCACTTCAAAGGAATGTTTGGCGATGTTCAACCACAATCCGAACGAGTTTAAGCGGCGTTTCGTTACCGTAGACGAAACATGGATCCATCGCACTACACCAGAGACCAAGGAACAATCAAGACAGTGGGTTTATCCGGGTAAACGTGCGAAGGGTGAAAGAAGGCCAAGGTGGGTCAGTCGGCCAACAAGGTCATGGCCACAGTTTTTTGGGATGCACACGGTGTCATCCACATTGATTAGCTTGAAAAGGGTAAAATGATCTTCGGTGAATATTATTCAGAGCTTTTGGACAGATTCGATATTGATTTGAAGCAGAAACGACCGCATTTGGCGAAGACAAAAATTGCTGTTCCATCAAGACAATGCACGAGTGCACACGTTGTGAAGTCACCATGGCAAAAATTCTTAAATTGGGCTACGAACTGCTACCCCATCCAGCATATTCTCCAGATTTAGCCCCCTGTGACTATTTCTTGTTCCCAAACCTAAAGAAATGGCTGGGCGGTAAGAGATTTGGGTCGAATGAAGAGGTCATCACTGAAACAAACGCCTATTTTGAGGGCCTTGAAAAAAACTACTATTTGGAAGGAATAAACAATTTGGAAAAACGCTGGACTAAATGTATCGAGCTAAAAGGAGACTATGTTGAGAAATAAAACGCTTATTTGCCGAAATAAATATCTTTTATTCAAAAAGTCACTATCTCGTCACCACCCTCGTATCTTTATTACGAATACTCCTGTCTGTCTATAATAGTATATTATGATACAAGTGTATAAGTAAGCTTTTAAAGCACGCACGACAAGTTTAAAAGCACTTATACACGCGTGTCATACTCTATTTTTTATTACAATTGCATCATAATTCGAGAAATAGAGGTGAAATCCATATTTTAAATGAGCATTTTAATTTTGAATTTGTATCATTTCGTACAGTAGCCTGTGCAATGACGTCATGTCGTTGATATGGAGATTGGTTTACTTTGCTGTTTTGTAAAAAATAAGTCAGTTTGAAGAAAGTATTCCACGGGAAATTCAAAAATTGGCCGAAAAAGCGGAATTAAGATTGATTCCGGAGAAATCAAGAGATGCTTATTGAAAAGAATATGAAAAACTGCTTTGTGGATGGAAAGTAAAGATTCGAAAAGTGTAAATGAATCATTGATGCTTGCCTACATGATGGAAAATGTAACATTGATTACAATTATAATTATTTGTTTTTCATATTTTATGTTTTATGACAGTCTAGTGTGTAAAAACCGTCTACTTTATGGTGTATACATTCAAAATTGCAAGTAATGTTGAGACAGAAACGAAATGGATCTGGCATCTTTACACAAGCTGCTTGCGTTTATGAAGGCGGTAAATAAAGGTTATGAAGCTAAAAGTCTTTCGTTTTTACGGAGGAAGAACTTCGTAGATTTTTCGTTCAAGCTCCTGATGACGTTTTCTTGTTTTTAAAGGTACTGATATACGATAGTTTTGACAGAGTTTAGTAACAGTTGCTTCATTTTTCAGTTTGACGATTACTACGTCATCGTTGTCAGTTAATACTCGTAATCCTGTGATAACCGAAGCAAGTAATAACGAGCTGGAAACTGCTGGAATCCACATATCAAATAATAATAATTGTACATTTACCATTTATTTAAAATAAAAATTAAACTGTTTGTTATATCTTACTAAGTACATGTGTATATTACAAATACAACTTTCTTTAAAAATGATGACGTCATTGTTTCTATAGCAACTTTAAAGCACTCCAGTGTTTTAATGTTGAGATTTCACACGCTTTTTAGTTTTTTAAACAGGTATTATGATGCACGAGTAATAAAAAAAATATTATAACATTATGTAGATAGTTATTTTGTTTTTATAATTTGTCCCAATTATTAATTTTGTCCTGTAACAATCCTAATAAAATTTTTTTAGTTATTTATTCATTAGTTATTTTATCCACAAGAGCTAACAGATTGCAGCATTTGCAGTGTGTTTCTACGTACCACACATACGCAGACTATATCAAAAACGGGTGTTTAGACATTAATTTCTATTGCATTGACAACAGATAAGATGTTTTTTTTATAATTTGTTGTCATTTATTTGAAAACTATAATACAAGTCTACAAACTATATAATTATTGTATTATAAGGGATTAATGATGCTTATGATGACCATGGTGCTCACCGTGGTGTCCTCCGTGGTGTCCTCCATGGTGACCTCCTTGGTGACCACCATGGTGTCCTCCGTGGTGTCCATGATGTTGAGGGTTTCTTTTGAGACGTAAATGATGACTGTTTTCGGTTTCGGAAGTAGGGTAGCATTGAACGGCACTGGCAATCAACAAGCTGGCAAGTACAAGTATGAGCTAAAAAGAAGAATGGATAATTTATTGATGACATTTTAGATATAGATGGTAACATAATAAATCTTTGAAGAAAATTAAATTAATAATTTTAATAATCCTATAGCTACAGCTCAGTTATCTGTAAGGCGGCGACACTAAACTACAGTATTTGAAATCCGGTTGAAATGTGTAAAAAAAATAATTTTTTTTAAATTCCGCGTCTTTTTTTAAATTAAATTGGTATTATAAAATAACTCAGTTTTTTTATTGAATATTATAGTGTAGGGTGTTCGAGTGGTTGTACACTGTATAATCTCTGTATAATGTGAAATTTATAGTAATAAATATTAAAAAAAGAAAGTAATAAAAAAAGTTACTTACAAGTGTTGACGTCATTTTCTTGATTGATTTTCTTTAAACCTGGTACTTGCAATTTTTACTTTACGACTAGAAAACTAACTTGTCTTGCATTGTTATATAGTCACTGACACTTACCTTATATTATAGAATTTTTATCATTAATAAACTATTATCGATTAATAGCTTGTAGTAAAAAAATAATTTGTCTAAATTGGTGTTTGACGTATTTAGTTTATTAATTTGGAAATTTATAATAATGTTCACATTCGAAAGTACATTATCATTAGTTTAGAAAACGTATTTTTAAAATTCGGCTAAGTTGCAACAAAATTATTTCGTTTTTTAGTAACATCTGAGATCCTAGTATAAACAAATATTTCATATAATGTAGTATTTAACGACAATAAAATTTATCCCGTTGTCTGAATAAATTAAAATCTACTGAAAACGCATAGAAAAGATATCGGTGGTGAAATCTTATATTATTACATAATTATGATTATAATTATCTAAAATAATATTTAATATATAAAAAATATTATTGAAACTCAATACACATAACAAAAATTAAAAAAAAACATTAAGATTATTAAATTAAGTGTTCAAATTGGGATCCATTAACTTTTTGACATAAAGCCAGTCGCTAGATGAACTTATTTCTAACATTTTGAAGCATCTCTGGCATAATCGTTCTGATTTAAATTTTAATTCTAAGGTATTCGGTTAGAATACACCTTACTCTTCAGGTAACCTTACAGGAAAAAATCTAGGAGTTTATGTTGGATTCGATCGGGCAGTGGCCCCAACCCCTGGGGTTCTTCGTACAGTTATTAAACCTAATTAAACCACAGAAGAAGTTGATTCCCAGTTTCAATACGGACCCACAGACGGTCAAAAAGTGTGCTGAAGTTAATCAATCAATCAGTTTATTGGTGCTATAACAATAGTTTTACACAAGTCAAGTACATAGATAATTAAAAGTTAATGCATTACAGTATGATTTAGATTTTTTAAGTTACTTTAACAATTTACAGTATCACACAATAAATTATCACATAAATTTACAATATCACACAATAAATTATCACATAGTTTTATACTTAATTGTACGAGGGTAGATCAGTATTTACGGTCCCTGACATAGTAGGCTTTGCATGATATCGTCACTCATTTTTCTATGAGAACTGTCATTACTAATTATTTGTTGTGTCAAGTTTTGCGTAGGTGCGTGTTGTTCTTTGAAAGTTATTAATAATTAAGCTGGTCGATAACAGACAATTTTTAAAAATGGAAAAAAGTGAAGTCAGAGCGGTGATAAAGTATTTGCAAAAAAAAGGATTAACACCTACTAAAATTCACAAGGATATGACAGACGCTTTAGGGGACTCTGCCCCTTCTTACCAAGTGGTGAAAAATATGTCTCGTGAGTTTAGATTAGGCAGAACAACTTGCGAACATGCGAAAGGTGCGGGACGTCCAGTCTGTGTCACCGTTGACAAAAACATCAATTTGATCCATGATATGGTAATGGCAGATAGAAGACTGACTATTCGCCATATCGCGGAAATAACGAACATCTCTTATGGGTCAGTTGAAAATATTTTAAGAAATGTTCTTGATCTCAGAAAAATTTCGGCGCGTTGGGTTCCAAAGATGCTGACCGTCGATCGAAACGCTCTAGAGTGCTGCATTCGGAAGCCAATTTGGAGTACCTGAAGGCCAATCGGAAGCAATTTCTCACTCGCTTTGTGACTGTGGATGAAACATGGGTGCACCATTTTGATCCTGAGACGAAAAGACAAAGTATGGAGTGGCATCACAGAGGTTCTCCACCTCCACGCAAATTTCGAGTTCAACGGGCGGCTGGAAAGATTATGGCCACAGTGTTCTGGGATGCAGAAGGAATTTTGATGATCGATTATTTGCAGCGTGGACACACAATAACGGGTTCTTATTATGCAGGGTTAATTCCAAAATTGCGCGAAAGCATCGACCGAAAAAGACCAGGAAAGTTGGCACACAAAATTTTGTTCCATCAGGACAACGCTCCAGTCCACAAGAGCTGCATTGTCATGGCTGCCATACAGAACGCTGGCTTTGAAATCCTAGAACACCCTCCATATTCACCAGACCTGGCACCCAGTGATTACCATCTATTTCCAAAATTAAAGGAAAACCTGCGTGGAAAAAAATATGGAGACGATAATGAAGTTATGACCGCAGTAAATGGCTGGTTTGAGGAGCAACCGGAAAACTTCTTCCTGAAAGGCATTGAAGCATTGGAACATCGGTGGACCAAGTGCATTGAAGTCCAGGGAGATTATGTTGAGAAATAAATAAATAATGTTTTAAAAATTCTTTCTCTTTCTATATCAGGGACCGTAAATATTGATCTTCCCTCGTATCACAGTGAATCGTTTAAGAAATCTTGTGTTCTATAGTAATCTTTTGCGATCAATAGATGTTTGATGGAGTCTTTAAAACTGTTTGTCTCAAGAGTCTGAATGTCCTGAGGAAGCTTATTGAAAAAAGCAGATCCGTAATAGTTAACCCCTACTCTACTATGCTCTACCCTGAAATAATTTATTCTTATTTGCAAATTTGCTCGATTGGATAATTATAGTAATCATTATTTAAGAAATATAAATGTATGTTTTGTCTTACGTATATTAAACAAGTGTGCATGTAAAGACATGGTATTGTTAATACTCCCAATTCTGTAAACTTACTCTTTACATCGTCTCGATAGCCTAAGCCAGTTATAATTCGTATAACCCTTCTCTGAAGACCGAAGATACGATCGATATGAGCCGAATGACCCCAATTTACCAGATTATAGGTGCATACTGATTCAAACAATGCATAATAAGCAGTTAACAATAATTACTTAGTTACTACTTCTCTCAAATTCCTGATCACGTAAATACCTCCGCTTAATTTTTTAGCTAAAGAACCTACATGCACTTTCCAGGTTAGCAACGAATCTAACTCTAAGCCTAAAAATTTAACGGTAGAGAGGTTATTTATTTTAGGATCTACGAGGGTGGTCTGAAAAGTTTCCGACCTAACAAAGATACAAGACATTTTTTCTTTAAATTTATTTTTATTTTTCTACATAGTCTCCTTGTAAGTCTACACACTTCTCCCAGCGATGCTCCCATCCCTTTAACCCGTCCAAATAGTACTCGGCGTTTTTCTCTGCAAAATAATTGTTCACGAAGGTGATTGCCTCCTCATTTGACGAAAATCTCTGTCCTCCGAGCGCAATTTTTAGATGAGGGAACAAAAAGAAGTCGCTTGGGGCTAGATCTGGTGAGTAAGGAGGATGGTCAAGCAGTTCAAACCGTAATTCGTGGATTTTCGCCATGGCAACCGCGGAGGTGTGAGACGGCGCATTGTCTTGGTGAAACAGGATTTTCTTTTTCTGCAAATGTGGCCGTTTTCCCGCAATTTCTGCCTTCAGCTGTCAAGTAATAATGCGTAGTATGCTCCTGTAATGTTTTTCCTGTTTGAAGATAATCGATTAAGATAACTCCATGACTATCTCAAAAAACAGTCGCCATCACTTTCCCAGCCGACGTAACAGTTTTTGCTTTTTTTGGAGCCGGGGGAATCGGCTCGCTTCGCAGTCCACTGTTTTGACTGCGTTTTTGTTTCAGGCGTATAATGGTGTATCCAAGTTTCATCTACAGTAATTAATCGGCGCCAAAACTCTGATTTATTGCGCCTAAACTGCGCCAACAGAGCGTTTGAAATGTTCATTCGGACACGTTTTTGGTCTAAAGTGAGCAAACGGGGCACCCAACGAGCGGATAGCTTTCTCATGCCTAAATCTTGATTCAATATGTGACAAACACGTTCTTTGGACATATTCATAGCCTCTGCTATCTCTCTCACTTTAATTCGACGGTCATTTAGCACCATTTGGTGAACATTAGCGATGTTATCGTCAGTGGTTGCAGTTTTTGGACGTCCCGAACGTTCATCGTCTCCCAAGCTGGTACGGCCACGTTTAAATTCAGCTGCCCAAAATTTCACTGTGGTAAATGATGGCACAGAATCCCCATACACAGAGCCCAACTCATCTTTGATTTGCGTAGGCGTATTGCCTTTCAAAAACAAATATTTAATGACAGCTCGATACTCGGTTTTTTCCATTTTCACAAAAACACATCGACTCACTCAAACGATTGTCAAATAACAACTGCGCGTCCAAAATGGCTGAAATTTTTGTGAGTACCTGTCAAAAGATGCACAACTACATTCCCTAGCTTTTATTGACGAGTGCTGCCATCTTCACGTTAAGGTCGGAAACTTTTCAGACCATCCTCGTATATTTCTGAAACTAAAAAGCATACTTTTTGTTTTCTCCTCATTTAATTTTAATGTGTTTGCAGAAAACCAGTTTGTGGCTGCTGAGCGCACACCTTCCATGCGGTTTCTTAGGGTGTCTAATCTTTGTGTGATGAAATTAGACTGCAATCGTCTGGAAAAAGTGTGAAATTTGTATTTGCCAATCCATTGGACAAGTCGTTTATTTAAATTAAAAATAACAGGGGCCCGACCACGGACCCTTGAGGGACACCGCATCTTACCTCTTTGCATTTAGACGTTGGTCAATTTGTAAAAGTATACTGACACCTATTTTCCAGATAGGTTCGTATCAACTTGCAACTGACATCTGAAAATTAGTATGTCAATTTTTCTAGTAATGACTCATGCTGCACACAGTCAAAGGCCTTCTGCAAGTCAAAGAAGATTACTTCAGTATGATCTCCATTTTCATAACCTTCTATTATGTTATTAATGAGATGGCTTCTGTTTTTTCTAAAACCAAATTGTTCCCTACAAAACAGACAATTTTCTTCAAAATATTCGTATATTTGTTGTTTTAAATCTTGGAAACAATAGGAACCAATGAGATTGGCCTGAAATTATTTACGTTATCGGTAGCTCCTCCTTTGTGTATTGGTAGCACCTTTGATTGTTTTAGTATATCTGGAAAGATACCTTCGTTTATACATTGATTAATCAATTTTGTTAAGGGAATTATAATTTTGTCTTTTATACCTTTTATAAGAGGAACGTTCATTTCAAAATGATCCCTTGAGGTTTTATTTTTTAAATTGTTTGTGGTATCTCTAATATAAATATAAGACACAGGGTAAAGTGAAAAGCTGGTAAATTATTTTCATTACCTCTGCTAGTTAAATAGTCCTTAATGTTTTTAGTTGGTTTGGGAATTTTTAAAATTATATCCGCAGTAACACCTACCAAATGATCATTTATTTCATCGGCAGTTAGTTTTACATTTATATTATGATTTTTAGCTTTCCAGTCTTCGTTTATTATATTCCAAAAGACCCTTGAGGATTTATCCGACATTTTTATTTTCTCATTATAATACTTCTTTTTACTTTCTTGCAACTTTTTTCTATATAAATTTCTTGCATCAGTTTTCTGTTGTTTTAACTCATTTGAAGGAAAAGCCTGATACAGTTCTGATAACAGTTGCAGCTTTTCCCTCAGTTGGTGCAACTCAGGTGTAAACCAGTCCAGTTTCTGGTTGACCTCCCATATAGGAAATAACAAAGGGTCCGCGGCTGGCGCAGGCTTGGGACGATGCTTATCAACTCTGGTACAAGCCTGAAATCCAAGACTGGTCCATGGCTGGTCTAAAATCGGGATGTAAGATGGGCTATCTAATTAATTTTCTTTTAAGGCGCAGTGGAAGGTATAATTTCTGCAGTTTTGCGTTATCAAGCGCGCTCTTAATCATTTACGGTAACTTTTTTGCACTAAAACAGTCAAATTTTTAATCGTTTCGGAGTAAGATTTTACTCTTGACTTTTAAACCTTTTACTCTACATGGGAAAAATATTGCCTATTTAGAGTGAATTGTTATAAAAATTTTGTTTAATTTGTGTTCTATTTAGATTAAAACTTAATAGTGAAAATAGTGTAGTTTTCCAAGGTCAAAGTCGATAATAAAATAAGTAGTATTTTGGTTAAATAGACACCCCGGAACCTTTGCTTCGAAATTGTTTTTCTTGGTCTATGGTATGGTTGCTACTGCCCTTTCTTCTATTAGGAGATTCGCTTTGAACACTTCGTGAACTTTGGCAAAGTTCAAAATTACTACACTTATGATGTAATTACTCTTTTTGTTCTGCGAATTAAATATAATTATAATTATTGTTTTTACTTACCTAATTTCTTAATACCTCTTTTCTGGTTATTATTTGGAAAAAACACTGAATGTGAATTATTGAAAAAGTACAACTCCGTTGAATATCAATATTACATAGTTTACTGTTAAACATGTTTTATAAGTTTCCAAAGTGCTCCCATCTTACTCATCGTAAGTGACACTAATTACTAAAATTATAAAATAAGACATGTACTGCATGTAAGACATGTACTTAATAAAATGTTAAAAATATAAAATTGTTGCAAGTTACCTTATATATATTATTAAAACAAACTGCGGAATTTCACATTCACACGCAGTAAAAAGACGTGAACGTATTTGCACCATTTGCACTAACAGGTCTCTAGTTATATCTGTTAAAACTTTGCAATTTGAAAAGTTACTAAAATTAGCGGGAAGCAAAATTTTACAAATCTGATCTTAATGTAGGTACTTATATTTATGTATAGATACCTGTTTTTGATACCATTAGTCAACATAATTTTGATCTCTAGATTTTACTTAGTTGTTCATTACGTTTTAAATTGTACAGCTATAATAAGTCCCGTTGAAATTCCCGCCAATTTTAGTAACTTTTGAAATTGTAAAGTTTCGACAGTTTATAACTAGTCGAAATCAAATATAATATAGTTATTGCGCACAGGCTTCTTTTATAAAAAATACTGTCAAGTGCATATTGGTGCCAATTTATTTTATTTACTCTAACTAGAGTAACATGAACACTAACAAACGTTTTTTTACCAATCTAGATCACTTTTTAATGTTTTTTTTGTTTTAAAAAAATTAAAATTAGAGTGGATGTTGTTATATTTTTAAAGTAGAATATTATTACATGAATATTTAATCTGTCTAGAGTTAATTAATAATATAGGTAGAAAATAGATTTCTGTAGTGAAGAATTATTTTTGTTATAAGAATAGAGTGAAAAAATGTTTTTATACCCTAAATCTTTACTCTAAAATCGTTACCCAGTACTTTAAAAATTTCTCACGGGGCTGATTTTTTTCTGTGTACAAAAGCAATCAGTCCCGTCGAAAGTATACAGTAAATAAAACATTGAGAGTATAAAAAGCGTATGTTCTGATAATTTATCGTTATCAGCTATTGGGTGGTTGTTTCTTTTTGATACGACTTGAATCCGAAAAATAATTTAAAAAGTTGGGGTAAGCTGCCGTTTTGTGGCGGGGCATTTCCGCCATCTATAGTTAACAAACATAAACTAACAAAGTATAGAAATTTATTAGATGTGCATTCTAAATATATAATTTCTTCAAGCATGCGTTATTTCTATAAAACTTACCATGTAACGAACTGGAACGCCTGAAAATAAGATCATTGGGGATTATATGTCTCTATATGTTTAACTTAAATCAGAATCTAAGAACTCATACAATTCCAAACACAATGTTAGCATCTCGAGCAGAACTATCAAGTGTGCCTCCTTAATAATAATGTTAATGCAGCAGGCTAGAACCCGGCTGCATACACCGAGCCCTGTTTATATCATGAGCCAACAAAGTGTAATAATAATAATAATTTCGTATTTCTGTTATGTGCAAGATTAAACAACAATAAGAACGATTTTAAAGGAAATGTAACGTAAAAGAGGATTATACTTAAAACGCAGGAATGAGCATTCGAAATGTTTAATTTGGATTATAAAGCGATTCTGCTGTTAAAGGAAACTCTAGTGAATTCATGAATTATTTATCTTTGAATTTAATTATTTACACACGTTTCGCATTTAGGCTTAGGTTTTTTATTTAAATAGCAAATATGCAACAACTAAAGGTTTAAACGAGATTCTTTAGGCAAATTCTGTAAATTAAGTTTTATTTTAGTAACTTTGTGTTTTAATATTTAAAAGAGTGGTAGTAATCTTTGAAGTTTGTAATTGAATTTGAGATTATATCTGAAATTAAAATAATCAGTTTTTCATTTGCTTGCATTTTTTACCATTTATACTAATAAAATAACTTACAACTTAAAGAAATAGCTCCCAATTCTTAATTGAAGTACTAAATTTACTGATCTATTACGCGAGTCAATATGAATGTAATTTTATTTTCTTAGGTTGGCAGTACAAAACAAAAACCAATAATTTATAACAGATTTCAATAATCATTTTTATTTATATAGTAGTAACCGTAACCTGATAATTAATAGGTTTATATAATTTTAATTTATATAATTTAGTAATAGCAGCATTTTTACTTCCTTTAGAAACCTCTTAAAGAGCTTAAACTAAACAATTTATAAGAGATGCAAACCCTTTGTTTAGCAACGGTGTGTAACTTGAGAATTTAGAAACATTAGTAGCAGAAACGTTTTCGTTACCACTATATAACTTCTTCAATAACCTCGTTTTTAGTTTAGTTTTTAGTGATAAAACGGAGTTTTAATATTTTTATTACCAACTTTTTATTACTCTTTCCATTTCAAACCACATTGCTATTTTATTTAATGCCCATTAATACGTCTCTTTCATTTTTGAGGCAATAAATACTCTTATAAGCAGTAGAAACTGTAATATCATCCATAAATAAATTTAAGTGACACTATATTGCGGTGTATTTAACTTGATAAATATGCCACACGTTCAAGGCAAACATAAAATATATGCGGTGAATTAAAATAAAACAAAATAAAATACACCCCAAATATTCTTCTTTTTCCCAATCGGCTAACTCAGGGTTTATTCGATAGAGCATGAATTGTTTGAATTAATAAAATCTTATTGATTCTTATACCTAAAAGAAAAGAAACACTTACAATGAAAACACTTGGGCTTCTGCAACTGGACAACAACAGGCTACACTCTAAATATGAAGAGAAAAAGAAATGGATGTTTGTATGCACTTTAATTAAACACATAAATAAATTTGAAAAAAACACAATCTTTATTTAATTAATGAAAATAAATGGAAATTCAAATTAAAAGGAAATAAAAAGAAAAATTATTCAAAATAGAACAATAAATCAATTAGGAAATTAATTCCTAAGCTTGCTCAAGTGTGTTAAATAGTCGTAATAACCTGACATAGGGCTATTACAGTTCTTCACTTGAACAAACTAACACAAATCAAAACTCAGATAAAATATTCACAAATGTTCAAATACTTCGCTTTATAAAAAAATAAATTTTAATGAAAGAGAAATTGAAATGTTTTATTTATGAAAAATAAATTCTCTTAAAAACCTTTAAGGTTAAATAATATGATTCTGAAATTATTCAGATAAACTTTATAAATGTTATTATTGGCAAAACAAATTTAAAAAACCTTCTATTTGGACCAACCTGGTATATAATGTCAATAGAATATCCTTCAATTTCTACACGCTATTGGTATCACTGCATTTACATCTGTCAGATGATTTCGTATTATAAAATCGTCAATTCATAAAATCGATATTGGAAAATAAATTCACCCAGAATTTATTTAAAAAAACAACTCGTTCATACTTCCAAATACTTTGTTGATAACAGATAAATCTTCTTTATCTTTTAAAATGTTGAGGTAAATTCTTCAAACTTAACTTCAATCTTGTTTATACTTTGTTGACATAAACCAACACTTTTAACCTCATTTAAATTTACAGATTTTTAATCCGGAGTCAAGCATAGATTCGCCAAGTGCTTTTGATCGACCGAATTTGTTAAATTTGGCTCCAGCTTATATAGGTTTTGTGAAAACAAATGCCGACACTGACACATTTTCAAAATAATCGCAACGCGGAAAATATTTATGACGTCACAATCTTGACGATGTTTGATTTTCTCACGAATCTTAATTCTATAAAAACAGGATTATTGCTAGTAAAACAAGGATTAAAACAATGTAACACACTTATGTCCTAAAATACATCGTAACAACGATATCAGACAAAAACGATTGACAATGAACAAATCTCATTATGACCTAATTACATACAAAATTCATTAAATCCAGGTTTATCCTTTACAAAATAGATACATAATTACACAATATAGCTTATACATATGAAGTTTCCACAGGAACATCTATACAATTTAAAAAAACAAATTACGATCCGTTACAACAATCGGATACACCAAATGATGCATATACAAGTTTTACCATTGACACTAATTCAAATGAAGTCAATTTATAGTCAAATTGTCCAGCATACAGTCCTCCAAGTGTTTGCATTAAAACAATGGTAAGAAAAATAGTATAAGAGTCATTAATTATCAAAACTGAAGCATAGCGACAAAATCGAAACCTTCAATAATAGAAATGCTCAGGATTATTATATAAGAGTTTAAAAGCTAATTGTGCTATATTAGTCATTACAAGATTGACCTAATTTATTTGTTTTTAGTTAAAGATCGTAGACTCTATATTTAAACAAGAAGATTACATCTTCTCATCAAATGAAAAAATCATCCCAATATGCTGCTTGGGTTGTATAAACATGTATTATCATAAAACAATCTAAATGATTGATATCCTTTTTTAAAAATCAAACCTTTTATTACATATACAAAAATTAAGGTTATGTTTGCATGATTTTAATCTTGATTCCTATTTTGAATATTGATGAGCCTAACTGTGACCCAATATGTAGCCTTTAGATTAATTATGCCTAACACCTAGCATATCCATCTTTTATTTTAAATTTGATATGTGAAATATTTGTCTTCACATTTACGATCTTATCGTTCAATAAAATTTTCATTGAGATGGACTTATTACTTCTCAACATAGTAAAGTATAGTTTTAAATAATTAACACATAGTAGAGAGAAATGTACTCCAGAATTCACTTGTTGTCCATTCACAGTGGACAGCCTAGGACTGGGACTCCTATTAGTGTCGATTTAGAGCGTGTTTAGGCCCATATTTTTCATTTTGTTTTGATATTCTTATATTTTTCACGTTCTGAAATGCATTAAACGAACGCACAAGCAATCGCTCCTAAACTTCCGTTTGTAATAAACGCACGCAAACAGGGCTATATGAGTGAGAGAAAGGGAACCCAAAAAGCGAAGACTCTTACAAACATTGCAAATCAAAAGTCCCTATAATAGTGGCTCTTCCCGTAAACGATCCGAACGAACGAAGCAAATATAATACCAATACCAACCCAATTTAAAAAACTCAGATATTAATGATTGCTACTTATAACATAATGGAAATAGAACCCATAGTCTATAGAATATAAAACTGTAGGAAGGAGCATAACTACCCGGCGCAATGAAGTTTAAAAGCGACGGGTAAATCTGCTTTTCTCTGAAACTCCGACAAATACGAAGAAGGGAATTACATTTCATAAGTAAGTATTCGTTTGTTTAATATATTAAATATAAAATTTATATTGTAAGATTAATTTCAAAATACTATGTTTTATAAATTGACGTCATGTACCTAGTTTATGTGCGCATTTGGAGACAATGAGAACCGCCAATGAATATCTAATTACAAAATCGGAAACACCTACTCCGCCATATTCAGACCCCATTCCGGTCGTATGTGGTGGATGGTTTTGCTCCTTCCTAAAGTTTTTAAAGTAAAAGCGATATACGAACCGACAGCAACCTTTTTGAAAACTAAATACAATTTGAAAAAATTGAAGTTATTGGTTTATTTATTGGGGCAAGGGGGACAATTACAAAATTTATTATAGACTTTGCAAAACGATTTGGTATTCCAGTCTGTTTAATAAAATTAATAAGTACAGTCGTATTAAAATGTCAATACAAATTCTACGTCAGCATTTATATAGGCGAAATCAGGATACTTAAATTGCATATATAGTATAAGTTTACTTACTTATTCTGTTAATTATGTATTTATTTGTGCCTGTTACTACTTATAATTTAAGTTGCATTTTTATAGCGTTATGTCTTTGTCTTTTTATATAATTAGTTTAACCTTTAATCTTTTAGTTACCTCTTTAAAGTCTTTGTTTTGTTAATTTATTGTTTATACAGTATTCCTTGTTAATGATAGACAGACCATGTACATATTTATGGTAGGACGTTATTGACTATTGTTAATAAATATATATATTCTAAGCTAACGCAGTTACTAACTGCTGGATTTTAAAAATATCGCCAATGAGACCAACGTCACTAGAAGCGGGTTTAAGCGTAATAAAAACATTATTTGATCGAATATAAAAATATATTTGAAGCAAAGTCTGCATGCACGTGGCTTAATATTCAAAGTTGTTTGAAACAAGCACTTTATTTTAAAGAGGTTTTAATGAAACTTCTGGTACGTTTGATTTTAAATGTTTCAATGAAACAAAAGTTCGGTTCTTGTAAAACCGAACGTATTGCTTCAACCGACTACAGTTTCTTGGGACAAGAATCTGGTGAGATTGTAGCAGTAGCCTCATTTACTTGGAAGAATTAAAAATACTTGACTAGAATTCAACTGTACTTACTGAGTACCTGGGAAATCATTCTTGTGTAATAATCGTCGGTCGGCAACTATCTAGCAACTTTACCACACAAACATAAAAATTGTACATTATCTTATTCCTTTAGTCGCCTAAAAGTTTAGTTTGAGAGAAATGTTCAATTTATTTATATAAAATAAGAACTATTATTCTATTAAAAGCCTTAATGGCTTCATACTAATTTATGCTTTTGTTACATTAAATTCTCTTTTTGCTCGTGTCAAAAACTATGGACTTGGCTCAAACTAATCAGTCTCTTCGCCCAAGAAACTTTCATTTAGAATAAACAAAATTGTCAAACGTAGAGGGCGGTAGACTCAAGTACTTAGCGCATTTGGCCGTATTCTAACGTACATAGCACTTGAGCCAAATGAATGTGGTTTGACATTAGAAGTCATTTTTTACAGTGTACTATATTAAAATTTTAATAACAATAAATTTTCGGAATACAATTTTCTTAATGGTATCCATATCTACTATTAAAAATCGATTTGTAGTAGAATGTTGTATGAAATACCTACAAACACTACACACATAAAAATGTTTCTTCTAATGAAATAAATATTATTTGTTCCAAATAAATGATATATTTGTATATACTCGAATAAATATTTACACAAAATGAAGAAATAATGTTTTCGGGCATATATACTCAAGGTAAATAGACCAATATTCGTTTAAAGTAAGTCACATTCCTCTGATCAGCAAATCGATTTGCTCCAACAGAGAAAATCAAATCATCTTATGGAGAACAGTAAATGCTTTGCTTGTGAAAATGAATGTTTATTTTGAAAGTGTCGCAGTTTTCGTTGAAGAAAACTTTAAATGTTGTGTTTGAGAAATTTTTGCTTCTCCTGATATTCTCAGAGTTTCAGGTGCAGGAGAATAAACACTTCATGTGAATAAATGAATATTTGTTTGGAATATGTGTTGTTTTCTGTTTGAATATTTAACAGCCCCACTATGCTCCAACTGAATGTATTACTTGTTTGATTCATGAAACACGTATATTCAATTGGAACAGAGTTACTCCTTCTGAGGTTCAGAGATGATCAAAATAAATCAACCATACTCATTTAGAAAAGATCTTTGTGTGTTCAATGGAAAGAGACCCAACAGTAATCACAGGGCATAACACGGCAGGCTAATCAGATCTAAACGTAGGATTATCCAGAACTACGCAAAAAACCAGAGGCATGGTTCTGGATGGACCAGTCTAGCCAAACCACTACAACCTGATCGGTATCGCAGAAGTGAGCCATCGCCCTCTTAAAAGAAGTACCGCTTCAGCAAAATGAATTAATGTTTATTGTTAAAACAAATACCTATCATGTTTATGTACTTACCAACAAATTTGCTTATAACGTCTTTAAAACACCCAGATGTTTACAACAGTTCCCCTTATGTCTATAGCCATTTTTACAGCAGTGTTTTTCGGACATTCTTTGCTGTTGGTTGGTTTTGCAATATTAACTGTACTAAACTTGTTAGAACTCGGCGTGGCACTAGGATAGACACGGGAAGTGGTAAAGCCAAATAAATCTTTCTCGTCTTGAGAATACACTATCATATTTTCTCAACGGAAATAAAATCTGCAACAATTTATTCCGTACAAGAGTAACTCTTTTTCCTCACAAGACTACTACATAATCAAGAAGAAACTAAATAAGTTCAGTACGAATCTTCATCGATTCATATACTAGACAAATAGTGTAAGCATTTGTTTAAATGAAAATTAAAAACGGTTATGATCTATTTAATTTGAACAAATTGCAGATTTCATTTTGAATAATGATTTAGGTTTGTTTCAAAACTATAATATTCACAACAAGAATGTACAGTAACAACCATATCTTTACTTTAAGAGGTTTTTAATTTTCTGTTATAGAATTCAATTGTTTTAACATGAACATTCTCTTTTTTCATGATGAATATTGTTGGTTGGACTGAAAAAAGTTCTTGAGAATATATTCTTCTGTTTTCAAAAAATACAGGTTATTTAATTTGAATAAAATTTTTCAATCTGAACATTTCTTGTTCAATACGAATAAACTTATATGAATAAATATAAATACGATTTGTGAGAAATTAATTTTATGTGTGTATTATGTAAGCAATTCATTACGTCATTATACAAATTATCAGCAATTAAGTTGAGTAGCTACAAACGCAATCAAATTTAAATTCAAAAAACTTTGTTTTATAAGTAAATTAATTATATAGAATGCTTCAATGCTTATTACGCAAAAGCTTCTCCATTTTCAAAAATTAAATGTGCCTCAAAAACTAATTTAAAATTTTTTTTGCAAAATGTTTTAATTTATTTCATATGCTATTTAAAAATTCAGGAATATTTAGAAAAAAACGCAATCATAAGAAGTATTGGCGAGTAATACTGCGTTTGGTAATTAAAACGGTAGCTCTATAACAAATAGTTTAGCTCGAAATAATTTGTTAAACGCCGCGAGGTTCAAAATAATCGAAGACCAGTGTTGCCACTGCTATTAAAATATAAGTAGTACACTTTTTGGGAAAAAAGGTGTAGATGTAGGCAGAGCGTAGTAGAAAGTTTTTGCTTGTTTAGGCAACTCATTTTACACTGAAGGTAAGAATTATTGTAACTTATTTTTATATGTAACTTATGTAACTTTCGTCACTAAATCCAAGTTAATAAATTTAAATTATATTTAATGTTTATAATGTTTATCCAATGTATCGACGTTTTTATTTAAAGAATTTTAATTTATAAGAATTTTAACGGTTAAAAAATGGGCCTTTACTACCTTTCTACTTTGTACCTTTTTTAATTCTGCATATTGGCTAACCTTACTGATCTACGTAGTTACTTTAGTTTAGTAATTTTTAATGCCAACAACCTGATATGATTAAACGTCATACATAAACAAAAAGTACTACATAAACATAACCTCTGATTGATGGACGTTTTGTGAGCGCTCAAGCTACAAATAAATAAAATAAAAAGTATAATATTAGGCTTTTAAAAAGTCTTTTAAAGTAAGATTTTTACGTTATCTGGTGACATTAACACTAAAAATAATAACGGTATTTACTTTTGACGTTTTTAATTTGTTAAAAAAAATTGCTTTTCAGAAAGAAATTAAATATGTATATGCTTATATTAGTTAGTTTTGCGTAAAAGTTTCGGTTTTGACGCCTGGTCGCAGTGCCAAAGCCACCAAGTTACCAAATATAACCTAATTAACCTCGTTATTCCCTAATAGTTTCTGCAAATTTTGTTTGCCTACAATTTTTATACCAGTTGCAGTGGCATAAGAAAAGCAAAGTAGTAAAATTTGAAAAGAAGTAAAAATAAAAGTTAGTGTAGTAGAGTAGTAAGCCTGTTCCACGACCTTCTAGATTTCACGAGACGAAGTCTCTTATCCGGCCTGGGCACTTTTACGATTTCCCATATAAACTTTGTTTCTGAGAAAACGCAAAATTTCGCCGTTTTGGCGCTAGCTGACACGCTGATGTTTATTTGTCACTTGAAGATATATAGGTTAGATAACCCTTACAAATGTCAAGCATTGCATGTTTACGTAAATATTTTGCGAATTAATTAAATAAATTTATATAATTAAATTAATTATGTTATTAAAATTAATTTACAAGTTCAATAACATTATTGAAATTACAATTTTATAACTTCCCGTGAGCTGGATTTAGGATATAGAGATAGTGAGCAGTAAGTACATTATCTGTTCACGTTTTTGCAATGTTTCTGTTTGCCAAACAAGGTTTTAGCAATTTTTAAAGAATTATATTACTAAGTTCCTGCTTGTGGTCGTGGCAAACCAAAAACTGTGAAAAAGCAATTGGAGTTAGAAATACCTAGTGATGTTAGAATATTAGACGGATTACATTCTCCAGGTGAATGTTCTACAGTGGTTCTACAATATGTATTACAAGTTCGATTATTTGGTTGATTAAAAGTGTAAATCTTCTAGTGGAGTATTTTAAGGCACCTCTGTTTTGAAGATTTACAAATCCTATCAGTGAATTTGAACACGAGGCAGCTAACAGAGAATCTAATAGGCTATTGACATTCAATCCTTTCTTCAGTTTTTTTGCAATGTATCCTGCCAGAAGGGCTACAGATGCTGAAAGAATTCGCAATCGAGATGCATAGATAAGGTTTGGAGTTCTTTTATTAATTCTGTTATATTTTTAGGAAGTTCGATGTAGAAATTGACTCTTTCAGGTATCTGTAATTGTTGATCTGTCGAAATAAAGAAGTATATATTATTTTGCTGTTGAGTGTTGGTGTCCATAACCCCAACGTAAGACTTGAAACCATTTTTCTCGTAAGGTAGGTATAATTTGAAGGAAATTCATGAAATGATATTGTAGGATCAGTACTATTACACATTGCATTGCGGCAGTTATACTTTTTTCTGCTAGTGTTTGCCATTACTAAAGTGAACGAAAAAACAGCAACAAAACTACGAAAATTTAAACAAATAAGGAAATAACGTAATTATATTAAAAAATAAAGAAAACTGCCTTAGAAGATTAGGAAAATATAATTTATTGACGATACGCGCAAAACCGACAAAAAGTATAAAAACGCGCGAAGTTAGCGTAGTTTGAAATTGGCGTTTACGTGTTATATATCCGTTTCCGCATTTTCGTGTTTGGTGGCGCCAGCGGAGAAACACTTGAACTAATGGAGTGCGCAGGCCGGATAAGAGACTTCGTCTCGTGAAATCTAGAAGGTCGTGCCCTGTTCAATAGGAAGTAGATCTACTCCGCATAGAATAGTTTTGGCAACATTGTCAAAGACATCTGCTACGCAATTGGTAAGTTTCAATATTTCAATGAGGGGACATCGAGATGAGTACATGTTTTTTCCCACATCGTTTTAAAACCGAGCCAATAGATGTAAATAGAGTTTAGGAGTGTAAAGTAATTACATGTAACAACGCCAAACACTAGCAATAGTATATTACATGTTGAGTTGGTAAAAAACATCTTTACAAGCCAAGCGATAATTGTTTGACCGAGACGGTACGTCGAGGTCAAACAATATCGCGAGGCGTGGAAACTTTACCAACGAAACATGTATACTATTTTATTCACAATAAATAGACTTAAGACGTAATGAAAATAAAAAGTAATTTTAAATTTTAAAATAAATTTTTTATAAACTGTCATAATTTCATATTTTAAAATTAGAAATTAATTAATTTCATTGTAATTATTAAATATAAAATACGGAAAAATAAAAATAAAACTAATATTAAATAAAAAAATATGTTTTTGGCGTTACATATATTTGTAAAAACTTAAATTTAAATCGGATAAAACGTCCTGTTTTAAATTATTCAGAAAAAAAAGTTGGCCATAACTTTACATGTCAGTTTTACAGACATGTAAAGGAAATTGTTAACCACTTTGGTGTTGCTATAGCAATAGCTTACTTTCCAAGGTTTTTACAACATATGAAATGTACCTATTGCAACATGATTGTGAATAAAATATTTTCATTGTTGAAAATTATTACAGATTCGTACGTTAAATGGCGCCCACTGGCGGTAATTTTACAACAAAGATATTTGAAGTCAGAGCTCAGTCGTTAATTTTTAGGTTATACTTTATGTCAATTGTGTCAAACTGCCTCCGATTAAAAAATGTTTACTCGAATATTAACAGTAATTACTAATAAAAAATTTATTAACAACGATAAAATATTATTAGATTATGCATTAAAAAACAATAGGTACATTATGTTGCATTACAAAACGTTACATTAAAATTTTATTTATTATTTTAATTTATTATTCTTTCAATGTCTTTATTTTTATAAAAAAAGGCTGCCAGTCCCCAAATAAAATTGGTAAACTATTAAAAAAAGTTACATTAAAACTAAAAAACATACTTTAACAACCACTTTACAAATATATACACCTATTTTTGTGGTATTTTTCCGGTATGCTGTCAGTCTTTTCTCTATAGTCAATTATCTATAGCTGGAGCAGCCCTACGAGCAAATAGAAACAGGAGAGAACATTTCAATGGTCGGGGGTAAGGAACCGACGCGACGGAAGTCGGCCATTATATAAACCACGTTGAGCAGGTCGGGGTTGTTGACGTACGACGTTCGATATTGTCCGTGTCAGGTCGGGGTTGTTGACGTATACAATCGATCGATATTCATCGGGTGCCGGTACCCTCTCTCACTCACTCGTACCCTCTCTCACTCACTCTTATAAACCACTTTTTCTAGCAGTTCCGTCGCGTGGAATATAATGCAATGTTCTCTCCTGTTTCTATTTGCTCGTAGGAGCAGCCTAAGTCTTCTTTTATTTGGAGTATAAATTGCAGTCTAGGTCTAGTTAGGTTTCTTCGATCATGCTTTCTATTAGTATTTTTAGATAATACCTGAATATCTTAAAGTATGTCATATTAATCTATCTCTGCTTCTCATGGTCTTCTTCATTAACTATGTTTCTTCTTGTACTTTCTCTAGTATTTCACTGCTCGATATTTGGTCAATCCATCTCGCCTTAGCATTTTTCTATTGCACCACAACTCAAAAGCCTTCTTCTGTTCTTAATGTGTGTAAAAGTTTAATAGTATTGTCTTGATTCTATACCGTTTAGATCATGCATTCAGTTAGTTTAGAAAAGTTTCAAACTCCATCTTCTTGCATAATGACTGCTACAGTGAGAATTCATCATTCCATGAATACCTACCTTTAATACTTCTAATCATAGCTTCAGTTCGTAGATCGTGCATTGACATGATCATATGCTGTGTGATGCTGTGGTAATTCAAGTGCTACAAAACCCAAAAGAGCATTTGTAATTTGCGAAATATGAAATTGTACTTTCTTATACTGCCGCTATCATGTAGTTATTAAGTGTTTTTAGTCTAAGAATTAGGGCATTAGTAAACATTGAGTTGACTTTTCAGCATAATTTTCTAACTTTTATTATACTATGTAGGATATTTTGGTTTCCTAGTTCCTACTGTAACATATCTTTGGCATATTTATGTACATTATATCCAAATCTGTATGTACAAATACCAATAAATTAATGAAGTATTTATTACACAATAGGAAATGACAATTACTGACATGACGTATAACCTAAAAATTAATGACTGCAGTCTGAATACAAACCATCTTTGTTGCAAAATGACCGTCAGTGGGCGCTACTTAACGTATGAATCGGTAATTTTTGGATCCTAATTTAAACAATGAAAAAACTAGAAATGAGACGGCCGTATATATGCGACGCTTATATTAATCTAGTAGGCCGTGTTATGACAGTTTATAAAAAATTTATTTTAAAATTTAATATTACATTTTATTTTGATTATCTTAAATCTAATTATTGTGAATAAAATAGTATACATGTTTCGTTGGTAAAGTTTCCACGCCTCGCGATAATTGTTTGACCTCGACGTATCGTCTCGGTCAAACAATTATCGCTTGGCTTGTAAAGATATCCTTTACCAACTCAACATGTCATATACTATTATTCACAATCATATTGCAATATGCACATTTCATATGTTGTAAAAACCTTGGAAAGTAAGCTATTGCTATAGCAACACCAAAGTGGTTAACAATTTCCTTTACATGTCTGTAAAACTGACATGTAAAGTTATGGCCAACTTGTTTTTCTGAATAATTTAAAACAGGACGTTTTATCCGATTTAAATTTGAGTTTTTATAAATATATTTAACGCTAAAAACATATTTTTTATTTAATATTAGTTTTATTTTTATTTTTCCGTATTTTATGTTTAATAATTACAATGGAATTAATTAATTTCTAATTTTAAAATACTGAGCGCATACATCGCCATCTAGCGGCGAAGAATGAAACCTTACTTAAAATTTCTTTTGGTCGATAGATGGCTTTGATTGAAATTATGACAGTTTATAAAAAATTTATTTTAAAATTTAAAATTACATTTTATTTTGATTATCTTAAGTCTAATTATTGTGAATAAAATAGTATACATGTTTCGTTGGTAAAGTTTCCACGCCTCGCGATAATTGACCTCGACGTACCGTCTCGGTCAAACAATTATCGCTTGGCTTGTAAAGATATCCTTTACCTACTCAACATGTAATATACTAATTAAGCTTTGATATAAACGAAAAACATTTACTTTGGATGAAAATAATAAGGATGAGTTGATAAAGAAATTGTGGAATGGAAAGTCTTCCAAGTATTGGATACTAAACAACTAAGCATTCTTAAGTGCTAAGAGTGTTTGCAAGTATTGCAAACCTGGGGTTTGGTGGAACTGTTCTTTCAACATAATTCTTTATATTTACCAAACTAGTACCATCTTCTTCTTCAAGGAATATTATCTAAGTAACACAGTTCTAAAATGTAACAGCTCTTACAAGAGCCATTACTATTCGTTAAACACAGCTGTCCTCAGAGTGCTCGTAGATCACGTGATCAAAATCTTATTCGACTTTGCTCTACTCGATGATGTTAATTTCGAACGCAGTATAACTGAGAAATTTATTTTTTACTTTTTTACCGCACTGAATAACAAACAAACATCTACATTTTATTTCGTTGTTTCACTCCGCACAAACTTAAGAACTTGAAATATCCAAAAATTACTTCAGTGTCGATCCGATTCTTTATTTTACTTTTAAAAATTACTGTTATTTAAGAACTCTAAGTTAACCTATAGTTGCGCACAAGTGTGCTTGTAAGCAGACATGTGTAATACGACCTCGAGCTTTTTGCTGTTTTATATTAGATTTACTGTATAAATTCGATTATCAATAAATGTGGATCTACTTAATGGCCCCCCACTTTTTTGGAGGTGGTGCAATGCCACAAAAGCAACAAAAGAAATGGTGATCGTGTCTTACTATCGTAAAGCACTTACTTACCCGTGTCTAGCTATCTGCAGTTTACAAAAACGTGGTTTACAAAACAGGTGTTAAAAAATCAACTCCAGAACCTAATAAAAAGAGAACAAAGTTGAAATCCTCCAATATTCTTACATGGTCCAGGTAATCTGATATCAATAATATAGCCAAAAGAATTTACCAGCTCTTTCAACGGATCATTACTTCAGATTACCCTCACCTGTAAGAATGGCTATAGAGCTGTAGATAAACTCTGAAAAGAAAGAACAATCAAAATATCAAAAAAAAACTGTTGAATTGGTGACAGCAAAGTGAAGTAATTTTCCCCTTCACGAGATAAGCCCAAAATGTTAATCCAAAACGTCCACAAAGAGTGCAAACTGAAATACTTAAAAACCAATAAGCCCTCTAACGAAGTGATTCAATCTTCTATTACCAGAACATTTAAAAAAGGTTTCCCGTTCAATGCACAAACTACGTCTTTGTCTTTGTAGAGACTTTAAACCAGAATGTCCTTCAAGTCGGAAATAGAAAAGACTAATCTCATATTTTCAGCACAATTTATTCAGACAACGGGACGAATCTTACTGGCGCTGAAACTTCATTAGATGAAAGAATTATTTGAGTTTATAGGATTTTATAGTTGCAAAAAGATGAAGAAGATTATGTTGCGAGTTAATTAAATTTTTAAAATACTGCTTAAATGTATGCGTCCGAGCATGATGGCGATATAGGTTGAATAGCGAGAGCCCCGGGTTTGAAGTATGCACCCATCGCTACTGATCATATCAGTACTTTAATTCCCAAATTATAAATATAATATAAATATTGTATTTATAAAAAAATTGTTTTTTTTTGTGAAACGAATATCAAAAATTTATAAAAAATTACCCAAACTAGAATTAGAACTTGCGTTTTGTAGTTACAAATCTAGCTTGCCCTGCATTCGGATATAGTGGTAATACATTATAATTTGTATTTATTTGTAATTGTAGATTTTATTTTGTAAAATTATTTGCATACAAATTACCGCCGCAAAAAATGTTTTAAAATTGGATTATTGAATTAAAAAAAATTTGTTTATAAAATATGATGTTAAATATTTCATAATTTTATTTTAAAAATATTGCTGCAACTGTGTTACAACCGCATGCGAAACAATATCACGCGCATGCCTCTAGAATAGGCGGAACCAAGTTTGGTATTTACGCATTGTAGTGGCCGCAATGGTCTCTTTTGACACCAATAGTAACTAAAAATCCAAAGAAAATTAATAAATATTCGTCTCCTGATCTTATTAATTCATCTATGAACATGGTACTAAAGGGAAGTACGATTAATAAGCTACTACTGGGTTTTTGACTTTTTTCGGAATTACTCTTAGTTAATATTTTAGAATTTTTTTAAAATTAATCGATTTTTCTATGTTTTTCTTCTATACTTTCTTCTCTTCATGAAAATTACTTTTTATCTCAAATCCGAAAAAGCACGGGGATAGAATGGACTTTCTTCTTTATTTTGGTTCAAGTAGGCTGTGAAAATTTTAAGAAGTAACTGAATGGAAACTATGGAAAGTATCGGGAGAAAACCATTTTAGGGATCATAAACACCTACATCCTGTAGACCCTTAAAACTTTCGATATAAAGTGAGTTTAATAATTCTTAGAAATAGTATTTAAATTTTATTAAAATATTAAAGAACATACTTTTACACACTAGCTTAAAAAACTCCAGTTAAATCTAGAATAAACAACTGTAATTAAAAAACCAAAAAAGGCTCGCATTTATGTAACGGATTCGTCTTTGATTCCAGCGAGCAGTTAAAATCGTTAGCAAAGTGCGTATTATTGAAATTGGAAATTAACGTGGAATTTGCATAGAAATCAACCAGATTAAAAGTTTTAGATCCAAGCATTGGATCTGGTATATGGCAGTATGTGGAAAGTATCCAAAACAATTGTCGTGGCGTATAATTTAGGCCTGGTAGTTTTTGCTCTTCTCCATGTGCTTGTATCCACTTTTCGTAGGCCTGGTAAGAAAGACTTTTGCCAATACCGGTTTGTAGACCGTTTGAAACCTAAAAATAGTATGAAGTGCGTTAATAGCATACAACAGATCAAACACCAAAAAAATCCTATACATTTTGTTTAGGAAGTTATTGCAGTTGAATTATTGTGCTGATGTTATTACGGAGCTTTTATTGCATAAAACATAAGAAATAACTAATAACAGATTCTGTAAGCACTATAGTTCATTATTAATGGATTGTACGGACTGTGGTTTATCGCAACACTATATTCAACGGTGTCTCCTAACCACACATTGTATTTGACTAATTGCCAATACGTATTTTGGTAACGATGTTACCTTTTTCTCGGCATAAAACCGTAAAACCGTCAGATGGTCTCATGCCGAGAGAACGGTAACATCGTTACCGAAATACGTTTTGGCAATTAGTCAAATACAATGTGTGGTTAGGAGACACCGTTGAATATAGTGTACTATAGTTCATCATAAAATTAATTAAAACATGTGTACACTAACATACTTTCTTGTTACTGACGCGTGCAAATACACGTATTTAGACAACAATGTTAGCTTGTTCACGCTAAATACTTTTATGATAAAAACTCATTTTAAACAGTCTTTTCTGAAAATTGTTAATATGACAACTGATTTACTCAACACCTAGTTTAGATTTACACTACATTGGACCAACTGTTTTTCCTGTGTTCCTGTCCTTTTGACATAACCTAGGTCATATAGTATGAAAAAATCAATATGTACTAAGTATCTAAGTCTAATAATCTATTCGGCGGTTAATAAACAGCGATGCTGACAGAATTGCGTTATATATTTCTATGTTTGTAAAATACAAACTATTAATTGGTTATGTACCCACCATAAACGACTCGACTGCCATTTGATTTTCTATTTCATCCAGTAAACATTTCATTATTGGCTTGCCGGCTTCTTGAGTATCATCCAATATTTTATCTAAACTCAAGCCCTCATAATCAAAACCTTCCGTTAATAGCTTGAAAAAGTTGATCATAAGCATTCCAAGGGGGAAATATTTCCCATAGTTGGGCACGTCTTCTTGCAAGTAGCAGGCCCATTCGATTGGTATATCTAATAACACATCAAACTTCAATACGTACATAATCATCAACGCTGAACTTTTTGCGGGATTTTATTGCCCGAGATTGCCGAGAAATTTTTTGATACTTACATCTAACAGGTGATTTGCTTTTTCTGCACTTTAATGAATTTATAATTAATAAATGTTTAACCTTTGCTTCCGCTATTCCATGAATGTAACTGTTTTACTGAGTGCCCTGCTTTTACCCTTCTCACACATGATTGTGCACATACAGCGCCTATTCATAGCATCATAAGCAAACATGCTTAATAATCATTTAAGAATATACTTACAAAACTCATTCTCAAAAAGTTTATACAACGGAACAGATAGTTTGCTCTCACGAAAGTAGAATCTATTTATGATATTATCTGAGGCTAACACTCCCAGTTGCTTGTATAATGACGTTTGGTAATTTCTAGTTGCCTGAGCTAAAAGATCTAACAATGAATCAGATTTCGTTGGTAGCTAAAGACATAATTAAAATTAATAGATCTTTGCATCTACTGACAAAAAGATCCTTACAAAATCTACATCTAGGCTGTCTAACATTTTATCATTTGAGTAATCCCCTGGTACTCCATACACTAGAACAGCACTATTTGTCTTTTCCTTAATTATAGTCTTATCGTTTGCTGGTATCCACTTCGTCTTCTCAATCTTTTCAAGAAATTGAGACTTGATTTCTGTGAAAAGCTTTTCAACACTCTGTCGCTTTTCCGATGACAAAGCTTCTTTTGCGTAGGCTATTCTTATGGGACTGACTGGAAATCTGAAAAAGAAACAAATTGATACTTAAGCGCAGTTAAAAGAAAATACACAGTACAGGTAGATCCAGTAATAACATCAGCAGCCGGTTGCATTCTAATTGGCGTTTTGGAGTTTTCTTAATTTATCGAAGTTTGACTGATAAATAAAGAGAAAAATAGAATAAGAAATTATCGTTTGAAGTTGTACTGTAACAGGGTAGTTTTTATTGTTTAAATTATCCATATAATATTACCCAGTTAGTAATTGAAGTGAATTGGTGAACCTATTTATATTAATAGATGAGGTAGACTACTCCGTCGTTCGTTCCGTCTAGCAACAATGCAATGGCAAATCACCTCATAACAATTAATATATTCTTATCCGAGTCTTTTCGACACTTAGCGTATTATTTTTAATAAATCCTTTATATGAGGCTGCATTAGAAAGGAAGTCTTCCTTGTATTTCGAGAAATAAATATTTAAAAAAATTTCGCGTTCCCTCTTTTAATTCTTTATATTATTGTTATTATTATTAATAGAAATTATTAATATTTTACTATAATCTTTTTCCTAAACGTCCAAGTCCTTAAAAGATAGTTCTAAATAGCATCGAGTTTCCGTTGGGGGATTGTAAATCGTAAGGTATACCTCAGTTTGACAACCGTCTTAAAGATAATGAATGTCTCATGACATAGGAGTAGGAGAGGGTGTTCTTTGACAATCTCAAACAGTGTTGTAAAGTATTTAGGAAAGTCTTCTTCCTCGATGCACCAGGAGGTACTGGTGAGACTTTTTTGATAAACATCCCACAGCCAAGGTTTATTCCTTATGGAAGATTGCTTTACAGTTGTTTCTTCCGGTATTGTTACTACTTCGCTTACTGGAAGAGAACTCTCCACTCTACAATCATTATTGAAACGGCAAACACACGGCAATCGTAATATTTAATTTTATAAATAAGCGGTTCAAACCAAAAACCTCAAAACGGTAATTTCGTAACAGCCTTGGAATATCTTAACTGTATTCTTCCTCAATGCAAATTGAACGGGGATGAACTATTCAACGTGTGTGTAAAGTTGTGCTGCGTGACCGTGCTATTCCATATGCTAGTACTTAACTGCCCCCGAGAAGAGAAAAAATTATCAAACTCACTAAAACTTAAAGAGGAGATAGTGGTTCCCTGTAATATTGTATGAAGGGTACACAAAACTATTAAAATCAAAATTACAAACAATATTTATCAGAATGCGACCAATTACCGGCTATAAGACTGCCTCTCAAAACACGAATTATGTTTCCAAAAGCCATTCGTTTTTCTATAAAATTTTAAAATTCAAAGAAACTTAATGCAATAAACGGCATTATTTATCTAAAGTGAAATCATAAAATCAAGAAATCATCTTAATAAGTTTTTCATCATCAAGTTTCTGTTGTACCAAATTTTATTACCTCAAAGCTAGCTACATTTTAAATAATTTTAAGCAGAATTGGAGTACATGACTGAAAGAAGATACCGTCCCGTGGAAAATAGATTTTATCTACACAAGTGTTAACTGGGTTTCAATTGAATTATCTGCATTTATAGCAATTTCTTGAAATACAGCTGTCTGCCCCGCCCCAGAAACGACAACCTTTTCATATTTTTATGACAATCTAAATTAAAAACAAAGCGAAATAAATTATCTGCAATTATCCATTCTTTGAGAATTATTATTTTCAATCTTTCAAAATTTTATAATAAAGTTTTTATCTTTTTTTATAATTTTTATGATTCCTTTAAGGTGTTTTAACGCAGTCGCCGCGGCCGTTTGTTTTATATATATATATATAAAACAAACGGCCGCGGCGACTGCGTTAAAAGACCTTAAAGGAATCATAAAAATTATAAAAAAAGATAAAAACTTTATTATAAAATTTTGAAAGATTGAAAATAATAATTCTCAAAGAATGGATAATTTTATATATATATATATATATATATATATATATATATATTTTAGTTGAAATTAATTTTTGTTATGTTTAATAATTATTTTACATTAAATAATATTTAGAATGCAAATTCATATAGAAAAATTTATCGACTCTGCTGAGACTCGAACCCAGGACCCTCCACTGTCTAGGTGGTATCTCTACCAACTGAGCTACAGAGTACGACTACCAGCATAGCGAGAAATTTTCCATATGAATTAGATGTTTAAGCAGACATACATAGTAACTAGATATTTTTTTTTAATATTATTAATGAAGATCAGCAAGTCGCATGACAACAACATCAATATTCAAAGTATCTAGATTATTTTTAATCATTCCGAAAGGAAATTAATTATATATACATTTTAGTTGAAATTAATTTTTGTTATGTTGAATAATGATTTTACATTAAATAATATTTAGAATGCAAATTCATATAGAAAAATTTATCGACTCTGCTGGGACTCGAACCCAGGACCCTCCACTGTCTAGGTGGTATCTCTACCAACTGAGCTACAGAGTACAAGAGTCATATGGAAAATTTCTCGCTATGCTGGTAGTCGTACTCTGTAGCTCAGTTGGTAGAGATAGCACCTAGACAGTGGAGGGTCCTGGGTTCGAGTCCCAGCAGAGTCGATAAATTTTTCTATATGAATTTGCATTCTAAATATTATTTAATGTAAAATCATTATTCAACATAACAAAAATTAATTTCAACTAAAATGTATATATAATTAATTTCCTTTCGGAATGATTAAAAATAATCTAGATACTTTGAATATTGATGTTGTTGTCATGCGACTTGCTGATCTTCATTAATAATATTCAAAAAAAATATCTAGTTACTATGTATGTCTGCTTAAACATCTAATTCATATGGAAAATTTCTCGCTATGCTGGTAGTCGTACTCTGTAGCTCAGTTGGTAGAGATACCACCTAGACAGTGGAGGGTCCTGGGTTCGAGTCCCAGCAGAGTCGATAAATTTTTCTATATGAATTTGCATTCTAAATATTATTTAATGTAAAATCATTATATATATATATATATTTTTAGATAGAGTTAATTTTTATCAAGTTGGATAATGATTTAACATTAAATAATATTTTGAATGCAAATTCATATAGAAAAATTTATCGACTCTGCTGGGATTCGAACCCAGGACCCTCCACTGTCTAGGTGGTATCTCTACCAACTGAGCTACAGAGAACGACTACCAGCATAGCGAGAAATTTTCCATATGAATTAGATATCAATATATATATATATATATATATATATATATATATATATATATATATATATATATATATATTTTTATTAGCCCTTTCATTAACCGTTATCGTGCGGTGAACATATGCAACACTCTGATAATAATTAACAATAAAATAATAAATAATATATAGTTTGTTGTATAAACAAAACCGTAAACTATCAGGTTCTTGTGAAGTAAATAATAGGGCATTTTCTGTTTTTGTTAGATTAGTAAACATCATTTCTAAAACAAAAAAAATGCCATTACTAATTATCTTTTTTAATTTTAAAATTAATCGTTAAAAGTTTGGCGCCCATAAGATTTGCCACCCTAGGCCCGGGCCTCTCGGGCATATTGGGTAATCCGGCGCTGGTTGCGTGGTTCAGGAGCTCCTCGTACCTGTAGCTCACTGTCAACATAAGGGTGCACTTAAAAAAGATACGGAGGCTAATCGTTTTCCAAATATACTTTTAGAGATTGACGAAGTCGGAAAGTTAATAGCTAGGTTGAAAGGGAAATTGACGTACCAGCGGATCTGTAGACGAGAGTCAATATGCTGGACGACTTGATGCAAATGGTGCACTCAGACTTAACCAGTCTAAGTACCAAACGCTTCGACTAGTTTTACCATTGGACCATCTTAACAGCCCGAAATGAGACTGTTGATGAGATTAATGCTAGAAAATAGGGCTCGTCACTCAAAGTTACGCGTGCGGTTCTGAGCCATCAGCCATCACACCCCGCAGTGCAAGTAGTTAATCCTGCTTGTAGGGCATATACTCGTACACAAACTAGATAAGCTGTTCCTACTGTATTTACCGATAAATATAAATAGTATGGTATAACTCACCTTTTTTCGCATTCCTCTAAACAAAATATTTCTCTTGTTTCATTTATTTTATAGTTCGCGGCTTGCCTTACAGTTTCTGGCAGATAAGGGAGCTGCGTTTCTATAACTTTCCATATCATATAGTTTGCGACTGTCCTAAAATTGTTTAGTTATAAAGACCAACATTAAATTAAAAATCTTGAAAGCTCACTTTTTCGATGACATCGAAATTAAGTTTATCCACTTGCTTAGACTATCTGCATTTAGAAACGATACATAATCGACTGAAGAAAGCTTAACTTGTTTACCAACAATTTTACTTAGAAATTCGAGCCAGTCAAGTGGTACCGATGCAATTATGTTGTATTCTTTCTGAAATCGTTCAATAGTAAGTTTTTGTGTCCACCCGTATTTATCAAAATCCTAATCCATAAAAGAAAAACATTTAGTAAAATAATATAAATTTTTATTGCACTATTTTACCTACAATAGAGAGTAAGTTTTTGAAATCAAGTACATGCTCTATTTCTTCCAAAGAATATGTTTCGTTACCCGCACCAACTAGTGTCGCTGTTTTTGCCATAATTTTAGCAACTTCATCTCGAGGATATTTGTTCATAATACTATCCGTATTTAGTATATCTGCCTTGCTAACCTGTAAACAACGAGTATCATGAAACAGGCTTGAAATTATAATAACTCATTTGTACTTACCTCCAAACCGTATTTGTTGAAATCTTTTCCTATCCTTCTGACATTTACATTAAGAAATATGGAAAACGGATATCCCAAGTCTCTAAGCCTATGCGTAGCTTGCAGCCAAGACCAGTCAAGAACAGGCCAGTTTCCGACTTCATTTATTACATCACGAATTCTTCTCAAATTGTCTTGTTCCATTTCGTCTTGTTGATTTAAGCATTTTTGAAACAGTTTCTTCGAAATTCGAATTGTTTTATGTTCACTGTCCTTTATGCTTTGTTTATAAAGCCTTAAGAAATTTTCAGTTTTTTGTGCTTTTACATAAGTAACGACATTCTTTTTGTTACCTGGTTTTAAAGTGTTTCCGCAAGCAAATTGATAAAAATTTTCACAAGGATTGGCAGTTGGATCCATGTTATTGATTAATCTAGTGGCTTGTTTTTGACAGGCATCTGTTTTACATATATCTAAAATTATATTTAAAGACTTAAATCAACATTATTTTTCTAATGTTGCTGCCGCAAGTAAAATATTAACATACATTTTGTTTACTATCTATCGTAGCAATGCGCAATTCTGTGAACTTTATTGCCCTATGGATGTAAGTAACTAGTAGGTCTATAGATCAGTCTATAGATCCCTTCATTAAATAGGCTAATTCAGTTAATAGGTGTAAAACATTTAATAAAGTGTAAAAGATTATTTTTAAGTTAATTATTATTTTTATTTTCAGTTTGTTTAATAGGTCTCATGATGGTGGACATTTCTGATCACTTACCGCCCAAAGATATATCACACCAACGTATATAGCGAGCAATTAACAACAGCTGTATTTTTTTATTGGCAACATAGTATCTTGAATTATATGCTGGTATTACTAACAATTTTCAATTATGTAGTATGAGCAAAAATTAAAACCATCAAAGGTGGCTTTGAAATTTTAAACGCAGGTGTATTATAACACCAGCAAAATATACAAAATAATCAGAGTCCTTTGACAGTGACAATCGATATTATTTGATATAATTTTCCGGTGTTATACTACATCAAATTTTACTTTTGTGGTAATTAGTTGTATTCTTTCTTAGGTCTTAGGTCTTTCTTAGGTTCTAGGTCATCTTAGTACTAAGCTAAGACAAATGGCCCGTTTAACAAAGCTTGATTAAACTCTTGTTAACTTGTGATTAAATTTGAAATCTAGAAATATAATTGGATAAAATTCAAGGTATGTTAAATCTCAGCCAATGAAATTTCTGAATTTTGAATTTAATGACAATTAAGTTAATCAGAACTTACTCAAGCTTTCTGAAACCGGCCATTAATACTATTGTAATAAACGAACGCAATCGAAGCTTTGTGAGTGAAATGATTTTCGCAACCCTAAAAAGCGAACGGAATGTTTTAAAAGACTCTTACAAACATTACAAATCAAAAGTCCCTACAACAATTGCTCTTCCCGTGAAAATACGAATGTGGAGCTAGAGATTTTTTTTCTATTTGCCAATTCAATATAATACTTGTTTGCCATAAAGTTGGTACAAGATTTGATGCTGAATTTCTTGAAATTTTTCATTCTTTATTTTGTTAGAAACGAAAATAATAAATTTGAAGGTTGGTTGTTGGACGAGTGCTTTTTCCATCTACTGCATTTAAAAATACAGAACATCTACAATTTAATAAGTTATTTTTAATGTTTCGGTTTATTTTCACACGACTAGTATTATTACATTACGTTTATTTATAATTTTTTCCATGTTAAACTGAAATTTTGAACTCGTTGACATTATTGTTGTCACTTTGTTTTGATGAAAATTTTTGTAACCATATTATTTTACCATCATTGATTTTCTTGGGCCAAAATCAAGAACACAACATTTCCCCTAGATGATGTGATCTTGAATTGGCAAATAAAAAAGAATAAATAGAATAGAAAAAATACCAACCCAATTTAAAAAGTCATAGATATTAATGATTGCTACATACAATCTAATTGAAATTAATAGCTATAGCTATAACTACAGCTATACAATTATTATTATTAAAAATAAATTAATGTAGTTACTTACTTTTAGGTTTTAAAAATATAGCCAGTGAGATCAAGGTCACAACAAGTAATACGGGAAGTAGAACCGTCAACATAGTTTTAGACCTTGAGCGTTTTCCCCATTTTCCTTTATTACTACAGAATATTAAAATCAGTGAATTAATAGAATTCGTTTTTAGTACAAATTATGGTAATTAAACTTACTTTTCAATAGGCATTTTATTTTCTTCAAAAGAATTATCTGCGTATCGTTCAGATACTGTGTTCGAATCTTCTGTACTACTTACTTTTACTTTACTTATTTTTAGTAACTTGAACTATTTTGTAAGGTCATCATATTATTTGAGTATAATATCATTAGCTAATTAAAACGATTATTATTAACATCAATGTTTTTAGCGTACTAAATATAGCAGTATGCGATGCAGACGAAATAGTGAAACCGGTCGCGATACGACGTATGCGCTATCATCACGCTAGTACACTTTGCATACGTCGTATCACGATTTCTTCCACTGTTTTGTATACACCGCACGCTTCTGACTAATTATATTAAAATCTTAATAATAAAATATCCTAAGAAATGTTTCTGTTTGTATCCATTGCATACAGATGACTACTAAAATAAATTAAAACTATATTATACAAGCTAGTCATTATGTACAAATTATCAGTAATTACGTTGATTAACTGCAAACACAACGAAATTTAAATCTATAAAACTTTATTATAAGTGAATTAACAGCTGGCTGTTGAATATTTTAAATAAAATAGTATATATTATGCTTATCTGAGGCCAAAATCCTGTTTAAAAAATCTTAATTTTTGACGGCTCATCTTTTTTACATACAGCTACGGTATTGAGGTCAAAAAATACAACAGACTGCGTCGGTGGTAACACAATGATGAATACAAAATATAACTCACCTACCTTTCCTTTTAAAATAAATGCTCCGGCTAATTAACAATTGTTATGAAGCATGAAACTTTTTACAAAATTGAGACTCTCAGGCGGGTCGCTTCAATGTGGCACTAAATAATTATACAGATCTAGGAACAATAGTAATATACAACGAATATAAAACAATTTTTCTAATTTAAAATGACAGAAATTTATTTAATTAAGAACACAAACAAATTTAAACACCTGGCTTTATAATAATATATAATAAATAAAATATTTCATAATTTTATTTAAAAAGAATTCCGGGAATTGTGTACATCCGCGTGCGAAACACCGTCAAGCGCATGCTTCTAGAGTAGACAGAACCTCTAGAGTAGATTTGGTATTTAGCCAATGTAGTTGCCGCAGTGGTCTTTTTTTGACATCGATAATAACTAAAAAAACCTAAAATATGGATTTCTAATTATTTTTCTCCTGATCTTATCAATTCAGTTATTAAAATGGTACAAAAAGCAAAGTGAAGTACGATTAACAAGCTACTCCCGCGTTTTAAATTTTTTAGGAATTACGTTAAGTTAATAATTTAGGATTTTTTAATAATTAATCAATTTTTTCTATGTTTCCTTGTATACTTTTTTCCATGAAAATTACTTTTTCCTCAAAACCGAAAAAGCACGGGGATACAATGAACTTTCCTCTTTATTTTGGTTCAAGGTGTGAAAATTTAAAAAAATAACTGAATGGAAAGTATCAGCGAAAAGCATTTTAGGGATCATAAATACCTACATACTGTAACCTCCTAAAACTTTTGATCTAAATTGAGTTTAATAATTTTTAGAAATAGTACTTAAATTTCATTAAAATATTAAAGAGCATACTTTTACACACTAGCTTACAAAATTCAGTTACATGTAGAATAAACAATTGTAATTAAAAAACAAAAAAATGCTCGCATTTACTTAATGGATTCGTCTTTGATTTCACCGAGCAATTAAAATCTTTAGCAAAGTGCGTATTATTGAAAGTCGAAATTAACGTAGAATTTGCATATAAATCAACCAGATTAAAAGTTCTCGGTCCAAGCTTTGGATCTGATATATGGCAATATGTGGAAAGAAGCCAAAACAATTGTCGTGGCGTATAATCTTGGCCTGGTAGTTTTTGCTCTTCTCCATGTGCTTGTATCCACTTTTCGTAGGCCTGGTAAGAAAGTGTTTTGGCAATACCGGTTTGTAGACCGTTTGAAACCTGAAAATAGAATGCAGTGCTTTAATAGGATACAACAAAACAAACACAAGAAAACCTATACAATTATACGGGGTATTCAGGAAGTCATTTCGAATGAATTATTGTGTTGAGCTATTATGGACCTTTTATTGCATTCAACATAAAACATAACCAATAACTAATAACACATTCTATAAGTATACTATAGTTCATTATAAAATGATATTAAAACATGTCTACACCAACATATTTACTTGTTACTAACGCATACAAGTACATGTATTTAGACAACAATGTTAGCTTGTTCACGCTAAATAAACTCATTTTAAACAGTTTTTTCTGAAAATTATTGATATGACAACTGACTCAGTCAACACCTAGTTTAGATTTACACTACATTGGACCAACTGTTCCACTGTGGACTTCTGTGTTCCTGTCCTTTTGAACATAACCGAGGACATATAGTATGAAAAAATCAATATGTACAGTTGCGATCATTCGCTAAGGAACGATGTAAAAATCATAACCGCCGATTTTCCCGTTTTTTGTACAATGTAAATGTAAGTTTACTATATGGTATGCAAGAACATTTCATTTTTGAATATTATAATTGCCCAGTTCATAAATCAGATCGAGTTACAGCGTACAGTTGCGATCATTCGCTAAGAAACGATGAAAAAATAATGATTGCCGATTTTTTAGTTTTCTGTATAACGTACGCTGCAACTCGACCTGATTTATGAACTAGGCAATAATAATGTTAAAAAGTGAAATGTTTTTAAATACCATATAATAACCTTACATTTATATTGTACAAAAAAACTGGAAGATCGGCGGTTATGACTTTTGCATCGTTCCTTAGCGAATGATCGGAACTGTACATTGTTCAAAAAACTGAAAAACCGGCGATCACTATTTTTTCATCGTTCCTTAGCGAATGATCGCAATTGTACTAAAAGTCTAATAATCTATTCGGCGGTTAATAAACAGCGATACTTATAAGCGATACTAACCGAATGACGCCATATGTTTCTATGTTTATAAGATACAAACTATTAATTGGTTATGTACCCACCAGTAGATAATGGGCTACCTGGACAGACCCCCACTCCTTTTTTGGCCACGCCTGCTGCGCTATTATTGGCTATCTCCACTCCTGTAGCTCCTCCCCCTTCGCTGTGATTGGTTACCCCACTCCTGTAGCTACACCTGCTTTTCTGTGATTGGCTGAAGGCAGCCATTTTGGAACTCGTCGCCATTTTACCACGCCCTATGACGCCATTACAGGAATCTATATTACTGGCAATCTGTGTACTGCCAACAGAAGGCGTCATGAGACAACTAGGGGTACTGTCAACAGAGGGCGTCATGAAGAAATCTGTATTATCGACGACCTATGTACTGCTATAGTGTATTCAAATTCAAGATTAAAATATGCAACCCAAATAACAGATTTCTTTAGTAACTGGATAAATAAAATTAAATAAAATTGAAGTGAAATCAAAGAGGCATTTGCTTCTTATGTTTTATGTTTGACATTTAGTTGTTAAATCAAGTTTGACAAATTTCCTTAACCACAAACAATTTTATGACATAAGAGTCAAAAACCCATCACTCTTTGATCTATATTTCTTTAATTCTGTTTTATTTATCGAGTTACTAAAGAAATTTGTTATTTGGGTTGCATATTTTACTCTAGCTTGAAATTGAATACACTATAATAGTGGTCGCATTAAAGAAATCTGTATTATCGATTACCTATGTACTGCTATTAAAGGTCGCATTAAGGAGCCTTCTCCCTCACTCTCTCGCTCTCTCACTCTCTCCTTCTCGCTCTCTCGCTCTCTCCTCACTCTCTCCTTCTCACTCTCTCGAAGAAATCTGTATTATCGGTATGTAGAAGTCGCGTAAAAATAGAACTGTATTAGAGAAGACCCTTCAATTAGAGTTTGCAGCCATTTTATATCACAACATGTGTCGCTAAATTTGAAACTGTACTGAATCTGTCATACTGTCAACAGAGGGCGTCATGAAGAAATCTGTATTATCGACGACCTATGTACTACTACTACTACTACTACTAGATGGAGTCATGAAGAAATCTGTATTACCTATGTACTGATGCTATTAGAGGTCGCATTAAAGAGCCTCCTCTTAGAGATCCTTGATAATAATTAAGATAAGAGATGAGATATGATGAACCAGAAACCAAGGCCCACCTGACTTGTCAAACCATTATTATTATTTTGACAGCGTGCTAGCTTGGTATCATGTTACAATTTTGTTATTATTTAATTCAAAATTTAATAATTATTCAAATGTTGAAAGAAAAAGGATAACCAAAACTTTATTCCACTACATTAGCATTATGCATATAATCATTTAACATAAATCAATATATAAAATATTTAACCTAAATAGGGGAGAGTGGTCCACGTTCATACACTTATCTTCCTACATGAATTATATACGTTCATTTGTGTACGAGATGGCATGTAAAAATTAAGATAAAGTTACATACGTTTTTTGGAAAACACATTTTTTCAGAAGTTGCCCCATAGCGGGGCACCTCCGGACAACACACGCGGCACAAATTTCAGAAATCCTGACTGCCTAGCAGTCCCTTTAATCTCAAGACGGTTGAGGAAGCTTGGTGACGATTCCCTCCCGTTTCACAAGTAAAAAATCGTTTGTTAAGGGAAGACAAATCCTTCATGCCATTTCTTCCTCATGAATCTAACATAGTAGGCTGGCACCATATCCTCAGTAATCACCTTTTGAACTACCCCCACAAGGTATTTACAGGTTTTCTTCGTTGCAAATTTTACAAGGATGTAATTTCCTATGGCTAAGCTTTCATCATCTAGTATCTCCTGTAAGGGGCCACTTTTTTCATTAGTTTTTATCAAAAAAACTTCCATATCAGAATCGTTAGAAATGACGAACTTACTTTTCTTCTGTGTGATAGGTTCTTCTAAATCAGAGAAATCAATTGACGATTCATTCATTGAATCCACTTTAATCCCCAGAAAGTCGAATATTTCATAAGAATGCCAATTTAGAATTTTAGATTTTGCATTCTTCTGTCCAACGTGCTAATTGAAGGAAAGGGTAAATGTAGCTGGAGTAAAGTGTTATAACCACTTGCTCCACAAGTAAATCTAAGTTGTAATGCAGCAGAAACTGTTTTATTTGATCAGGGTAGAAAGCGATTACTATCACGTTGCATTCCATTAATTTGGTCTGCACTAAAAATCATAGGTTACATTGAAAAATTAGCGACAACTGTCAAAATTAAAGTTTAAGCAAAAAATTCAGTTTGTTTTCGAGTTAAATCAGAAAGTCCGTGGATTCTGGTTCCAACCAATCAGCACGGGCGTCCAACATGTCTCATCTCATATCTTAATTATTTAACAAGGATCTCTACCTCCTCTTTCGCTCTCTCACTCTCTCCTTCTCGCTCTCTCCTTCTCACTCTCTCCCTTCATCCTAATGCTAGTAAATGAAACAACATTGGATAGAGGTAACCGTTACGTCTACTCTTCTGGGATTGGTTCGGACGGCTTTGTTATTTTATACGTGAAAATAAAAATCTATAAATGTTTTACTGTTTTTATTATTTTTCTTGTTAGTCGTCGAAAGTACGGTCTTTTATCCTTATTCTGATTACTGTTTCATTGATCGGTTGTTCTTCTGAAATGATTAAATGTGATCTCTAGTTTAATAAATATTTCAAATATATTAGGACAAACACTTATCTAGTATAAAAGGTTAACATGTACGTTATAAATAATAATAAAAGTGAATGTCAGTAGCAGACTATAATAATAAGATATTTTATCGTGCAATGTAACAATTCTCTATATATTTAACACTTGAAATTTAATTAAAAGGTACGGCTCTATTGTTTGCAAATCTCAATGAAGTTACAACAAGTAGATAATTACATGCCATCATCTTATAATTTCATATACTTGAAAAATTGAATATATATGAAAAGCATTTATAGTTATAAAGAGAAATTAAACTATTGATAGATGAATACCTTCCTATTCATATTATAAATTACGACCCTCATAGAGCAGGTAGGAAAATAATTCCATTAGACAGGCTGGTAAATAATTCAACAGCTTTTATGAATAATTGTTTAAGTTCTGTAAAATTGTATATGTATTTATATCATTTAGAAAAATATTAGTACTAAATATTTACATATTTCAGTTGATGCATCAAGATGCAAGGAGTTAACAGTCGTAGTTTAAACACAAACTCTCTCGAATTCGGATATCTTAACAATGATATAATAACAATCATTGAAATAATAACAACATTCGTCTTGAAATGGTAATTACTAATTTCTATTTCCCTTTGTACGTATCTAAAACTAATACATCAATAGCGTTTACTGTCTCCAGCCTTACTTTGTGGAACTCCATAATCATGAAATATAATAAAAATCAAAAGATTAAAGTTTCACACAAGTTTTTAATAAAAAAACTTAACCTTACAATTGTTTCGATACTAAATGTCATTATCAAAGGGTAGATAAGATTAATAAAAATACATCGATATCTTCCTCTGTTGGACTAGGAGAGCTTATTCTCCGTCTTTTAAATTCATAAAAACCCTTTTCTTTGAAACGAGTTTATAGCTACTATGTTGTTCAAAAGCATATACAACAAAATCAAAAGAAATTGTTTCTAATTTTCATCTCAAAATGCAATAGTTAATCAATAATAAATACATTACAAGGCGTAACAGAATTTAATGTCACTTATAAAGTTTAACAAAAATTTGCATTTATTTATGACAATATAGGATCAGAATATAGAGTGCTTTGTTACTAAAAAAGGACAACGATCGTTCAAAGCGTAACGATCTTAAAGTACCTGCTACTCGTTTTATATAATATATTTTAAAAAGTATGCTATATAAAAATAGACAAAGCTTTAATGAACCTTTGTATTTTAAACCAGGGTGTTTATTTAACATTGACAGAATAATAACAATACTGTAAATTTCTACCTGTTATAATGGTTGTCCAAAGCTCACAAATTCTGAAAACCATTTTGCTTTTTTGTAAAACCAATCGGGGAAAACGTCTGTTAAACAGAACGAGACTCTATTTGTATTGTTTGACCTGAGTAGTACAGTACTGTACGTTCTGGCCCAGGAAGTGACGTCAAAAGCACATGTTATAGGTAAACAAACATGGCCGCCGGATGTAAACAATATGGCCGCCGGATGTAAACAAATATGGCTGCCGGAAGTGACGTCATACGTAAACAAAGCAGCTGATTGGTTGATTTAAATGGCGGTATGGTAAATGTTCTTATTAGCTATGCCCACCAAACATATGTAAACATACAAGGCAACCAAATGATATTTAGTTAAATAAAAAATTACTAAATAATTCCCCAAAAATGTAAACAAAGCAGATGATTGGTTGATTTAAATGGCGGTATGGTAAATGCTCTTAGTAGATAATCCCGCCAAGCATATGTTATACGTAAACAAAGCAGCTGATTGGTTGATTTAAATGGATGCGTGCATGTAAACAAATTCTCTTAGTAGATAAGCCCGCCAAACATATGTAAACATACAGGTGACCAAATGATATTTAGTTAAATCAAAAATTACTAAATAATTCCCCAAAAATGTAAACAAAGCAGCTGATTGGTTGATTTAAATGGCGGTATGGTAAATGCTCTTAGTAGATAAGCCCGCCAAGCATATGTTATATGTAAACAACATTCAATAAAAAATTATTAAATAATTCCCTAGATTTAAATAGCGGTATGCATGTAAACAAATGCTCTTAGTAGATAAGCCCACCAAGCATATGTTATATGTAAACAACATTAAAAAAAATAAGTTTAAACCACAATTATTTGACTGTAATAATACAAGCGAAAATTAGTACATTTTTTATATAATTTCAAGCTTTAAAAATAATGAGTAGATAACAAATGGGCTTAGTGGAGCCACACAACCTTGAACTCTCATTTGACCTCCTTTCACTTTTTAAGCCCCTCCCATTTAGAATCCACTTCCCCCTCTCCAAGCCCCTCCCCTTTAGAAGCCTCTTCCCTCCTCTCCAAGCCCCTCCCATTTAGAAGCCACTTCCCCTCCCCGTCTCTACCTTCTCTCTTTGCTTATAATAAAAAAATCAAAAGTTATAAATAATAATTTATTTAGATTACAACAATTAATACAACAATTAATACAATTAATAATAAGCGCAAAGGTATAATTTATTGGTTTAATTCATTTTAAAAATAAACTCAACATTAACATAATTTATTAAAAATGTGTAATACAGTACTTACTCTTAATATTAAGAGGAATATCTATAATTCATTTTAAAAAAATAAACTTAACAATATCGTATAATTTATTAAAAGGAATAATTCATTTTAAAAAATAAATCGAACATTATATTGTACAATAAATTCACTACTCATTTGTTAATTACTTTCTAATTTACTTCTTCCAAATTGTGCTAAATAAATTTTTTGTTAGATAAAAATAAACCCAGCAATAATGTATAATAATAATAATAAATTTATTTATACAATGCCAAAAACATAGTTGGGTGTATATGTCAAAAAATAATTGACAATAACAATTAAGATAAAACATCGTTTTATGAATAATATAAAAGCAGTCCACAAAGTTATATTTGTTTACATTAATGCAAATTTTGTATTGAACAATAAACCCCTTAAGACATAATTAAGAGGAATAAACAAAATTAATTTATTAAAAAACGTAACGAGATGTTTTCGCACGCTGAACGAGACCTCCATATGAAACTTAACAACAGTTCTTATTTGAAAACGTCGTAGTACGTAGTGAAGTGTTGGTCCTCGAGACCGCTTTTCTCTAGCCTGCCCGAACAAAGCAGCAAAGCCGGTTTATAGTGTAATTTATTTCACACAGTAAAAATCTCGTCACGCAAATTCCTATTTAGAAAATGTTTTGGGAAGTCTGTCTGGGGATGTAATTTAAAATACCAAATTTTTTCGAATCTACTTAACAAATTAAATAAATTAAAAGGTGGATTAATTTGGATTATTCGTTCTAGATATTTTATTATACACAGCAATTTCATAATTTAAAGTGTATCAAACTTCTCTGATCGTTAGGGAACGTGAAACATGTTCACGTATTATAAATGCAAAATGAAATTAAAATATAGAAAAACCAATGATAATTAAATAAATATTTGTTCAATGTAGTTTTAAGGAGGGTAGATAACATATTTTAATTTTATCTGTTTAATACGGGAATCATTAATATAAAACAGCAATGATTTTAATTTTTTGATTATTAAAATAAACCCAGCAATAATGTATAATAATAATAATAAATTTATTTATACAATGCCAAAAACATAGTTGGGTGTATATGCCAAAAAATAATTAACAATAACAATTAAGATAAAACATCGTTTTATGAATAGTATAAAAGCAGTCCACAAAGTTATATTTGTTTACATTAATGCAAATTTTGTATTGAACAATAAATCCCTTAAGACATAATTAAGAGGAATAAACAAAATTAATTTATTAAAAAACGTAACGAGATGTTTTCGCACGCTGAACGAGACCTCCATATGAAACTTAACAACAATTCTTTATATACTAGAAGACAGCTTATATTTTTACAAGTAATTTTAAAGAAAATCTCTCCCCTCTTTCTACACAGTTATAATAAAAAATTCGTTTTCATTATTGCAAAATCATAATTCGTGAATGATAAATTAGTTTTCATTTATGTGAAATCAGTTTTCATAATTTAAAGTGTATCAAAAGTAAAAAAATAGATAAGTTTTTGAACGATAATTCTCGAATTTCCGTGAACGTTTACGGTTTGGAAAAGATTTTCGCATGCTGAACGAGGTCACCATATGAAACTCCCATAAACTGAAACAATAATTCATTTAAATAAATTGTTATGATTAATAATTATATATAAATATTATAATTACAAAAGCATTTAAAATTAAAGAGGGATAATTTTTAGAACGTTAACAATAAAATCAGTGTGGTCGCTGATTTAATCAAATTAAACGTTTTCGTTTACAAACATTCATTCCATATAATTAAAGAATCTCTTTTGTTACAATGATTTAAACAATTTTTTTAAAAAGAAGCTAAAACGTTTATCGCATTACCTTCGACATGGCGAAGTGTTGGTTTCTTGCATTAACACACCGGTCGGACAGATTCACACGGGAGATTGACATCTGCTTGCTCCGGGACGTTGAAAATTCAACACTGGTAAACAATCACTGGCTTGTGTAGAATTTGCTTCCTTCGAGGCCGGCCTTTCACTTGGGTTCCGCTGTGCCGGCCGAAGTTGCTTGTGGGATCACCGCTTCTTGCGTTGTATCGAGCTGGAGAACGAATCTGCTGGAAGCCTTTAAACTTGGTATTATTTGAGAGCACTACCGCTTTGGAGCTAAACAAATCTCTCGTTACACTGTTCGATATTGACTGATCAAGATTCCCGATTTTCGTTAACAAGAGGGTGAAAACTGGTTTTGAGAGTACAGTTAAGCATTTAAAATTCTCGAATCGATTCCCGTATATTGTGTCGGTGATCCCATTGGCCGACTGTACTACTTTATATGCCACACAAAAAAAGGAATCGTTTGCGTCGGTTTTGAGAGAAAAGAGAATACAAGTTCTCTCTCTTGTTAGTCTACCCAATTCTGGAAACAAGAATTCCGCCTGTCTGACACCTTAATTTTTAAAAGATTATAAATTACGTTATTAAATTGCACGTGCGTGTTAGCATTTATTAATTTTTGAAGTTTAAATAATTCATTCATATAATTAAACGTGTGAATATTTCATGCATTTTTAATATTTTTCAGGCGATTCATACAATAGTGTTTTGAAGTTTATTTGATTTTACTTCAGGAATGAATATTATTAATATCAAAAGCGAACGCACTGCAAGAAAACAAGCGCGTAGTTTTGTTGGTTATTTATTAGGGCTTTTCACATACTATCGGTTATTTTCGGTTAAATTCCTTTGTAGCAGATCTTTTTTATTAAATTTGAAACATTTCTGAATAGGTTTAATCTGCGGTAAACTGCGGTATCACTATTAAAACTCATTTTGAAGTGTTGAAACCATTCGTTTATGGAGTACATTGTTTCAAATACTGTTCCTAATAACAAGAATTAATAAACTCAAATTTGTATTAAGTGAAATTAAAGCCCTCAGTATTAGCTTCAATCTGAATGATAATAGTATCTGAAAAAATATTTCTTTAGAATAAATAATTCATACTTTATTTCCACTAAAGATGCGGGTAAAAATACACTTTTGTCATTTCTTGACTTTGAGTTCAATTTTCTCGAATTGTATTGCTTTTCAGAAAAAATCCTTTTGGGGTTTTAAAATATAGACATTCACAAATAAATTAGTTGAAAACCACGTATTTAAAAACTTCTCAAGCGTGTGAATATTTCATGCATTTTTAATCAACTTTGTAAATTAAAGATATTACATATTTATTTTTTAAAAAGTATCTTTTCCCACTCCATAAAGCTCTATATAAACTCATTTTCTGTCCACTTCTATAGTTATTTATCTAGTATAAAATGACTGGCGCAATTAAGTTTTCTCGTTTTAAAACTCACAATATCTCATTATAAATCCACACAGAGAATTCTCGTCGAGCAAGTCCTGCTTTAAAGTGCTGCATGTTTCATATGTATAATAAAAAGTATCAATTTTATACGTTTGACAAACATTGCATATTTTCTTAACAATAAAGTAATAAATTGTTATGATTAATAATTACATAGAAATATTATAATTATAGAAAACAAAAGCGGTTTATTCTAAACCTAAAAACCATTAAATCATTATATTTACGCACCTCATTTAAAAAAAGAGAGAATGTCTATCTGAATTTTGAATTTTGTTTACTTGACGACCGACATAGTAAGTGATAAAACCAGTATACTTCCACACAAGCGTTGGGTGAAACGCGGATTCAACGGGAATACAAGAGCCACAGTAGATATTATACCTTCTCTCTAAAAATGATTTTAGGTATTCTGGTAGTAAATTATGTTCAACTTTGTAAATTAAAGATATGTTTGCTTTTAATGCACTGCTGTACTGTTAACCACTCTAAAGCATTTAACATATCATTTATAGGTGTGTACCGATTACATCCTAAAAGAATACGCATTGCTTTGTTTTGTTGCACTTGAAGCTTACTTATCGTGTCTTTTGTACACAATATGTATAACAATGTATACCTTTAATTAGAGAAGCTTTCACGTCAACATTCCGAGTGCATATGAATTGACTCACCCCGCTACGTAAGTGCAGTTAGTCATTAAAATCGTTGTATTGATTCGACAATATATTAACAAGAGTTTTATAGTTAAAGCACCCATGTTAGCAGCAGGAAGTAGACTAATTACCAAATATTGGGATATTGCAAAAATGTCATCTTTCTTATCCAGTGTACCGATTACATCCTAAAAGAATACACATTGCTTTGTTTTGTTGCACTTGAAGCTTACTTATCGTGTCTTTTGTACACAAAATCAATAACGATATACAATAGTTGAAATGAGGAAAAATAATTGTATTAAATACAAGTTTCTTAGTCCAATGGGACAGAGAAGTCGATATCAGATTAAAGAACAACTCTGAGTGTATTAACTTATAAACATGATATTAAATAGTGAAATTTTTTAACCTTTGATAACGTATCATTTTATTAGTTAACGATTCAAATATAGCATAGAAGTGTATATATTCGCTATAAGAACCTTGAAATTCGGGTAAGTTTAGTTACATTTTTAATTACATAATATGAACTCTTAAAATTACATTAATTCTAATTAACATCTATAGGGGTTTTCCAAATTGTTCTTTGGAAATAGGGCACAATAATTTATAACTCTTATGTAGATGTAATTTAATAAATAAGTTACCATTCTCATATTATAATGCAAAACGGACCTTCATAAGAAAATACATGGGATTTTGTGCTCGAACCCGCTTAGCTATACTACTATTGAATAATCTTAGTTGTGATAATTGTGTATCAGTGCCGACAAGAGACATATGATATCGTCAACATAGCGATATCAAAAAATTAACCAAGTTTTTTTTAATTACAATATTGGGCCATGTGAATAATGTGTAGTAAAAGCTTTTACTATACATCTATCTAAATCTTATTAATTAAAAAACCTATCTGGTGTATTTTATTAATAGTAGTAAAAGCATTTGCTACATTTTATTCACATGGCCCACTGTCTGAATTTAGAATTTTCTGTTCAAGATTATCCATAGATATTTAAAGGCCCTCTTAAGTCATTGTAGTCTATTTGGGTTATTCAATATTTTAATAGTCAAGAATAAAAGAAATTAATTTGTCAAAACGGTCTGTTTAAAATACTTATCGTTACCGAGAAAAACGCTTGTAAAGTGTGAAACCTGTGGAGTGATGACGTCATTTCTACTAATACAGCCGAGGCGGCCGGCGGTGCATTATGAAATAGTTTAACCTTTTTCATATCAAACATCTATAACTTTCTCATTTTTTGAGATGTAAACCTGGAATTTTCCATAAGTAATCTTAAATATAAGGGTTTTCAATTAAAATCATATGTGTTTGATATATACATTTTATTATGCATAAAATTGTATATTCTATATTAAAAAATTCGGTATTATCCGCTTAAATTAACATTAACAAAATAATATTTTTCTAATTTAAAACAGTAAAATTAATATTTCTATTTAATAATAGAAACTTCTAGTAGCTATTACGCTTCTTCTGAAAGTTCTTTGACTGTTTTATTAGAGGTCCTTTCTGAGGTTACTAATAAAAGGGTCTAATATCTAAGAGTCTCTAAGGTCGATCAGCCGGGCGGGGCCCCGGGAGCTAGTGGGGCCCTGCAACCAGCTACCTTATTTAATCAACACTTTTTTATTTACTTGAGGCCAGTGTCGGACTGGGCCGCCGGGCAACCGGGCAAATTCCCGGTGGGCCCCCCTAGAAACCGAAAAGTGGCCGCCCAAGACCCCAAAAACAATTTGCAAAATTCAAATTTTATTAACTTTTAGCGAATAGCCAGACATCGTGAATACAAGAATATAACTGTCTGTTAAAAATTAAAATTAAATTAAAAGTTAAATAATTAGTAATAGTTGTTGAAATTTAATAAAACTTCATGGGATTCAGTCCTCGAATTTATTTTTTACAAATTCATTAAAACGCTTCGATAATGATTTGTTTTCTTTATCAAGACCTAGAATATACAAATTACAAAGAATTAAACCACTGGTTCTTTTTCTTAATTCTATGCCTTTCTATCCTTAAGTGTAAGGCCATATGTACTTTACTGTTCTTTCGTGCACTTTTCTCTCCATCCTTTTCTACCGTATGTCATTTGTCTGATTTCTTTCCATGCGATTCCTTGCCTGTCTGTCTTTTCTTTGATTCCCTCATTCCAGTCTTCCCTTTCAGATCTCACAATCCATATTTACTCCATATATTCTTCTCGTTACCAAACCATCTCAATTGTCCTTCTACTAACTTTTCATATATTGGTTTCATGTTGAATTGTTCTCTGATGGTTTCGTTCCCAATTCTGTCTCTTCTTGTTTTGTTTTCTATTTTCCTTAAAAATCTGATGTCCATGGCATAGATTCTTGATTAGGTATTTTATAATTCTTTTCAGATCTTTATTTCACGTTTCCGTTTTTTTACATTTGTCTTTGTCTATTTTTGATATCCCACGGCACTCTTTGGCCGATTCTAGAACATTTTCTTAAAACTTTTCCCATTTCTCTTCTATTCCTTTTTTTCAAATTGTTCTTTTAATTTCTTATCTTCTGTTTCCTGGCATATCTTTCGAATTTCTTCGTTTTTCAATTTATAACTCCTTATCGTTTCTTTTAATATTTTCCTTCTTTTGTCTCTTTGTATCTTTTTATGTTTTTAAAACTATTAGTTAATTTACAAATGGTTTAATTCTTTGTAATTTGTTTTTCCATATTTTATTGGGCCAAAGTAAGACGGGAATGTTGTTGAATGTTAGCTGTGTTATAGTGTTAATGAGTTGATGATTGAATACAGACCGGAGGCATAAACATTCAACGAAGATTCTTAAAAATTTAATTGAATTTTATTAATGGAATAAAGGTAACTCAACTTCTTTTTGATTTCTGGAAACTATAAACCAATAAATAAAGATCTTAGAAAACCGACAAAACAAAAACCTTGTCTGGAACAGCACTTTCCAGAATGCACTACATATCACCCTTTTGCTCTTAATAAATCTTGATAATTTTGCAAACATGACCGTAATATTTATTAAGTTATTGAAGCGATTTGACATATGTTCAAGTTAATAACAAAAAAAGTGCGGCCCCCTCCGCTATTTGCCCTGTGGGCCCCAATGTCGCCAGTCCAACGAAGCTTGAGGCCCCACTCGATATTTGTGCCCCGGGCCTCAAAATCCAAAGGGCGGCTCTGCTTTAACTAAATATTAGGCCATGAAAAAATGCATGTACCCATAAACTTTATATTATTTAAGTCAAATAAAATGTAACAAAATATTTTATTATATGGTGTAAAAGCAGAATGTTTAAGCTTTCTAAAATAGTATAATATTTATACAGTTTTTTATAATTCTTTTTGAAAATAGACATTGAAAAGCTTATAGCGCAACCAAGTATGAGCGATATGTTTTGATAACGTGTGTTTTATATACATTTAACATTACAATATAACCAAAAATATTTTTGAATGTAATACACTGACCATTTAGCTAACGATACGTATTTATTTTATTGGGCAAACCAAACTTATGCATAAACCATTTTTGAGATGCAATAATGTTAGGTGCCCTCCCACAGTGCGTCGGTCGCCTCGGTTGCATTAGGAGAAATGCGTCATCAAGATTTTTTAAATGCTTACATCTCCCTTATTCTGCATGATAAAAAAGTGCGGGTTTCACTAATGTACTGACAAAGACTATATCATATTTTAATTAGTTGTTTCGTGACTTAATAAAAGGGCCTTTAAGCAACTAGTGCATCGGGCTGAAATATTTATGGATAATAAAACTTAATGAGAAACTTATGAATAACCAGACGGATATTCTTCTTTCAGATATTTTGGAAATAAAATTACCGTTAAATCTGTTTAGTATTGAACTTGTTTTGTATTTAGTTATAATGGTTTACTACCTGAGTATATATTCCGGTATTTTTTTAAATGTTCAGTCTTCTGACGATGGTGTTAATCGTACATTCAATCAATCATACTTTCCTGTTTATTTATCGTAGCAGATAAAACAAATTCTTATTATTATCGATCTAATTTATCATTACTTAATATCTTTTAAAAGAAACGTGTTTCTTTCGTTCTAAGATTACTAGAATATATCAATGGAGTTTGCTACCACCATAAAAGTAAACAATACCGTAATATAGGATTTCTGAGCCTGTCATATACTTTCAGAACTTTCTGCCGAAAGCCGACCCAAAAGAGGAATGTTCCATTGAAGAATAGATTAACCTTACACTTGGTTTCCATGTGTTTTACTAAGAATGATTATAAAGGACCCTTTCTGTTTTAACTGGTCCTTTCAGCATTCCTATAATTGCATATTGCATGTCTAAATAAACCATACTAAAATCTGCTTTTACTTTTAAAAATGATTTAAAATTCCAATTGTATTCAATAGTACCAGTATATTGAAAGGGAAAATTTTAATCATTTATATAGATATAGAACAAATTATTAATATCTCAGAAATAATCTACTTATGAATCAACAATATTGCTTTGTAAATAATTCTTTTCAGTTAATAACTTCATTTTGAAGAAACATCGTTTACATACTACGTAATAATTAAGAAAAATTGCATGTACATTTTTTATTTAATCATTTGTATTACGATATTGTACTTCATTCAACATGTTATACTTATTTACGGACACAAAAAAATGTATTTAATAAACGCTTGTTTAACATGCATGTGTTGCAATTATGAGTATTGTTGAATACTTAATATTAAAATATAATTATTATAAAATATGTAACAAGGTTCTAACATTTTCTATGATACGTGTTTTAGTATGTACTACCTATATATAAAATCATATATTAATCATATAGATATAGTATATACAGGGCGGTCCAGACCACCCGTACACCCTTTTTAAAATGCGGGGGTTTAATAGTTATTTATGTATTAAGGACATAATGAAGCTTTTATAGCCAGAAGCGTTATTTTTAGTCCGAGGCGTCAGCCGAGGGCTAGGAAAAGGCTGTAGGGCCCTAAAAGCAAATTAATAAATCAAATAAGTTTTTAATGTCAAATCTATTATTGTGTAAAAATATAATTAAATGAGTAAGTAGGTACATCAAGCAGCTGTGCGTATACTTATGTGATTATACGAAGTTCGTTACTATAGTTACTATTCCAAAATATTTAGTTTCAGTTTATTTTCATTGGTAATAAGTTTACAAACTATATTAAGAACCATTCAAGTTCTACAAAAAAACTTCTGACATTTAATTAACGTTTCGTTATTGCCCGTCTGACCATAAAGAAACCCTTGGGCCATAAAAAGACTTTTATGTTTAGATGAGTCTTGCAATAATAGTCTAATTATAATGCATCTGTGCATAAAAGTTTTTAACAAGACGATGGGTGATCTTATTAATGTCGATGTGCTCTATCGAATGACGCCAAAAAGGACCCCCCCTGACCCCCCTTGTATGGGATAAGGGGGGCAACTTTGAAAATTCAAATGGGAACCCCTAAATTTTATTGCATATTTTGATTCTACACATCAAAATATGAGTAATCTTTTTGAAACATCTTCGCAACAGGTGGCGCTGTAATCGTAAAAAAAACGATTTTTTGCATTTTCCGCCGTCTCTAACATATTTACAGGTACAAATAACAGTTTTTCATATTTTTTACTGAATAGTGATGAAAAAGCTTTGCTAAAGTGTACTTTCATAAGAAAAAATGAAATTTGCTCGATTCTTCGCATAAAATAGTATATTTTGCTGTGGGGGCCTAATATTTTGTATAAATAAATAATCATTCAGACATCATTTTAGAAGGTTTTAATTATATTTTATGTTCGGTCGGGCGATTATGACCTGTTTAGCGGACTGTTTTTACGTCGACTTGTTTACGTCGTCTTCATAGTAATAACAGTAATTACATATGTACCATTGCACCTACCTACTTGAAATTTTGCACTTTTCAAATTATTTTTATTTTAAAATTAAATATTAATTTAAACTTAGGCCGGACATAAACTAACGTATGCATTTCGGGTTTAATTAGTGTTTTAGAGCCCTTTATCGTCTTAGTTGACTCTGCGGGTGCTAACACACTCAATTAAGCCCTTAATAAATATACTAATTCATACCCATAGATAGGACACCTATAACCGTAATTTTCAAAGCTTTAAAATAGAACAGATTATTCAACTCAAGTACGCAATGAGTAATAAAGTACACATTCCAAATAATGCTAAGATTTTTCAATTAAAATAAAGCAATTGTTTACCGATACTTAATTCTGTATCTGAGAAATAACCTACACTTGGATCAAGAATATTTCTCTGATTACTCAACAGCAATTCTCACTCCAAGTTAAACTAACTAGCTTCAGAACAGAACTTGAAAATGAGATACATAAGACTCAATGTGCAATTAAGAACTGGTCAAGAATGGAAACAGAAGCTGAAACCTTTACCAAGGTTATTCAAAAAGTAGCTTGGAGTGAACACTAGAGAAATCACTCACAAAATTGAACAGAGGTTTTCCGAGGACGGGGAAGTCAAAGCTGCCGCAGACGGCTATTTTTCTGTACTTGGGGAAACACGTTCTGCGGTGGGATATTTTTGAAAAAAGTGTATTGAACGTTCAAAAGATTATATTTAAAAATAAAATAATCTTTGTACATATAAAATCATTGTTTCATTGTTAGGTCACCTAATTATCATCCTGCCCTCGTAATATGTTTTTGCTATGTTTTTCGGAGATATGAATATTGAAACAGGATTCAGATTTTTATAGCCACCTGGTATATGCAGCGTGTTCTTAGGAAAAAGTTCTATAGTTACTTGAAAAAATATTTTAGCCCTAAAATGAATAAATACGGTGTATCATCTGAACCTTTGATCTAAATAATAATGACGAAATAAATAAAGATTAGTAAAAAGTTTCACAGTATTTATTAAATTATAACCTGACTTATAAGCTGTCATTATCATTTCCTGATTATGGAGTTCCAAAAAGTAAAGCTGGAAACAATAAACAAAATAATAATGTTCAAACACACAATGTGCAAAAAGTTAACTTAATGTTAGTTCGCACTAACTTTTATTATGATGCGTGTTTAAATTTCCCTATTTAATATACAGTGCGATTATAAAGTAAGGAATAAATTCGATAAAAGGGAAAGTATTGATTTTTAGAAAAATTCCAAAAACAGGTCAATTATGTTTTTAAAGTCTGCACTTTTTGACATAATATTCGGATATACAGGGCGATGCGTTGACGTGTGGTGACTCGTCATCGGATTTTTCTTTAAATAGCACCTTCCATTTTTTATTCCATATTCTGACACATTATTCAATTGCCAACATGGTAATGTAATAAGTTTGTTATTATGTAAGGAAATTTTTTAGAAAAATTATTATGAAGATGGGAAAAGTGCTATAGTCACCACACTTAAACGCAAAGCATTGATTTTTAAAAAAATTCTAAAAACAGGTCAATTTTGTTTTTAAAGTCTGCACTCTTTGACATAATATTCGGATATACAGGGAGATACGATACAAAATGTTTTTTTTTATGTGTGCTTGGTAATTAATTCCTTGTAACGTCCTAGTGCTTGAGTTTTAAGAGGTGCTATAGATTGACGTAAAAGAATCAGTCAGCCGCCACTGTTATTTACAATGAAAAGAAATATCTCCGTTATGGGTCTTTTTATTCCAAAGAAACAATCTTTCTATTGCATTAATATGATTTTTAATTTCAAAGTGGATAAATTGATTTTATTATTCAGTTAATGAATTGATTTTCAAGGAACATCGTTTACGTAATTGCTAAGAAAAATTGCACATGTGATCCTGTCTGAAGAAAGGACACTTATGACTTAACGAGAATATAGCTTAAGATTCAGTCGCTTCTACCATGGAAATGATACACTTTTAATTTATTATTTATATACATTTTTTTCTTTCTAAATTGTAATGATGAATATTATATGTTCAATTAGTGTTGTTTATTTTGTAATACCTCCATTTCTTGAATTTCTCATTATATTAAGTTGTAAACCAGTTTTTACTACAAATGCTTTTAAAAGAACGCCTTTCTAAAAATAGCTTCCAACTACATACCTGATTTCGGGTAGTTTTCTTAAAAAGTACCGTTGGTTAACCGTTGCTGCCAAAAATTCTCTTGGGTGGATTAGAAAAATGTATAGGCAACAAAAATTGCATTTAATGAATGGAATATTTATTTTAGAAAGAGTGAAAAATACATCATTTAATCAAATCGTTTTAATATGTACATAACATATATGTATAGTGAATAATTGTTTGATTTTTCTAAATTATTAGATGCGACGAAACAACACAAAAGTAATTATTTTCGATAAAATTGTATGTTATTTTGTGAAATCATGGCAAATCTCCATCATTCAATGCCAACCTGATGGATATGTATGTAATGATGTGTATTTGATATGTAAATAGCAAGAGATCATTACAGTACCTTCCTAGTTCATTTTAATAAATTACTCTACCATGTTTTAATCAATCAATAAAGCTAATAATTGAATAGTTTAAATGACAAATCGGTCGGCAACTTTTTAGAATAATTTGACAACTGTTGTCATGGCTAATAAGATTTTATAAAAATAAATTCCTTGGAAAATTCTTATATCGTATACCGATAAAAATAATTCTTGTACCGAAATACCGATAACAAAATTAATAATTACAGATTTTACATTCAGTGATTGAACTTTGAATTATTAATGAAATCCGAGTTATGTGCTTTATAAATTCAGTTCAGATTTAAATAATAAATGGGTTGTTTTAAGAAAAATAACGAACATTAGCTGATGGTTCTTAATGATAATTTAATAACCAAATCTTATACAAGTTTTATGGTTGCATTTAGTTACGTTATTTTGGGTGAATTTTTGAATAATAGTTCATCTCATACAGGCATTACGAGGGTTAATTCATTGCATATTTGAATTATGTGAATGCAGAATTCTACGAACATTCCAGTTTCCATTCGTCCAGCAGTTATTGTTTTGGTCTGTGCAGGAGTCATTTTTGTGCAATTTTGCGAATTACCGATAACTACAGGTACTGTGAATTATGAATTCCTTTTTTTGAATGTTAAATATTTATGTGAATTTCTTTGGATCTTTGTAATATTTCTATAGTCTGTTTTTTTATTTATACGTAATTTATATACAATTTTTATTCATTAACAAATTTTAATAGTCAAGAGCTCTTAGGTAGGGAATTATTACTTGAACTTTTGAGTTCAAAATTTGTAATTCTTTTATATTTTTTCTTCTTTGTGTTTTCTAAAATAAATATGATTTTAAAGTTAATTAAAACCAGTAAGACTGAACCATATAATTATGAAAGTTTTTATTCATATCATCATTAAACTAAATTTTGACTTTGTTGAAATTAACTAATATTTTGTACTAAATTTATATCGGTCTGATTTCATTTTCTGATTAGTGATTTCAGACAGATTTATTAGATTTATTTGATCTATTTAATTATTGTTATTAAGCTTCATAATCAGATGACGCCCTTCTAGTGTATGTTATTGTGTTTTAAAACCTTTATCCATCCCTTTAATAATTAGTCAACTGCAGAACCAATACCTACGACCTGAAATTCAAATTTGTAAGAAATAGCTAAATCTCAAGCCGGCAACTTTGAGCATTTTATATACAGTAAGTATCTTATTTTGTGTCCTAAATTAGTTTAAGTAATGTGAACTTTTCGTTTGAAAGTTTAAGCTTTGTCTATTTTATCGGGTAGAAAAGCCTGTGTTTCAATATTTTACTCTTATTGAAATAGATACTCATATAACTAATTATACACAAGGATCAGGTTATCACAATTACCATACTAGATCTTCCAATTTTCTTAACGAAAAACACATGCGACTAGAAATGTCTCTAGAAAAACTCTTTAGATTTCAATCTATACAATAAATTACCATCTTCAGCAAGATTTCTGAACTTGGTTATTTTCAAAAGAAAATTAAAGAAATTCCTAGTTAATGAAGCTTGCTACACAGTAGACGAATTTTATAGTTGTAATATTAATATATCCTATTGTCAATAAGTGCACTCGTAGGTTTCTCATTCAAATTTTTTTAAATAGTGCAAGTTAATTGTTATGTTTGTTTACACATTATTTTATATTTACCATTTGTTACATTTGTTTATACATAATTATTATTTAAATTGTTAGTATTATTTTAAACATATTTTTATTGTTTGTATTATATGACTGTCAAGAAACAACATTGTAACAGTTGTCAGTAAATATATCTATCTATCTATAGAATGCAGGAGCATTAATCGTTTTAGACATAACCTCGAAATAACCTTCTGTAATGTGAGTGGATTTGTTTACTAAAATTGCATGCCCATATTGAGTAGCAGGAATCATGCATTTGTTTCCTACTCAGTTCCCCTCTTTGTTATAAAATTTCAATGAAACTTAAATTTTAAAAGCATATTCTACATGCGTAAATTAATTAATATTAATTGTTGATTAGTTAATATTAATCAACTGTTAAGTTAATGTACTGTAATTAGTAATATTGTAAAAAAGAATTAAAAAGTAATTAATAATCAAAAAGAAACAACCAAAGATGTATGATAAATACATTCATTAAAAAAGAAATAACAATAGCCACCATAGCCGAATGCAGGTCGTGCTAGATTTAGAATTCCAAGCTCGAGTTCTAATCCCAGTTTGGGTAAAAATTTATTTTTATAAATATTTAATATATTTTATAAGAAGAAAGAAAGAAAGAAAGAAGTAATTACATAAAATTATCCCATAATTTTATTAGTCATTGTTAACACTATGTATATTTATGTTAATTAAAAATAAAACTTGAGAATATATGATTATAAAAATTATTTATAAAACATATTAAAAATTTATAAAAAAATGTACCAAAACTAGAATTAGAACTTGAAGCGTTTTGTAGTTACAAATCTAGGGTGCCCTGCATTCGGCTATGGTGGTAATACATTATGATTTGTATTTATTTGTAATTGTAGATTATATTTTGTGAAATCGTTTGCATACAAATCTCATCGCAAAAAAAGTTTTAAAATTGAATAGTTGAATTAAAAAAAAATTGTTTCTTCTATATAAAACAGATTAAATATTTCATAATTTTATTTAAAAAGAATTACAAGAATTGTGTTACATCCGCGTGAGAAACAATATCACGCGCAAGCCTCTAGAGTAGGCGAAACCAAGTTTGGTATTTAGCTAATGTAGTGGCCGTACTGGCCTCTTTCGACACCAATAATAACTAAAAATCCAAAGAAAATTTCTAACTATTCGTCTTCTGATCTTATTAATTCGCCTATTAAAATGGTACAAAACGCAAAGTGAAGTACGTTTGATAAGCTACTACAGCGTTTTCGACTTTTTTCTGAATTACGCAGTTAATCTTTTAGAATTTTTTAAAAATTAATCGATTTTTCTGCATGAAAATTACTTTTTCCTCAAATCCGAATAAGCACGAGGATACAATGAACTTTCCTCTTTATTTTGGTTCAAGTAGGCTGTGAAAGTTTTAAGAAATAACTGAATGGAAAGTATCGAGAGAAAATCATTTTAAGGATTATAAATACCTACATACTGTAGACCCTTAAAACTTTCTATTTAAACTGAGTTTAATAATTCTTATAAATAGTATTTAAATTTTATTAAAATATTAAAGAACATACTTTTACACACTAACTTAATAAATCCAGTTACATGTATAATAAACAACTGTAATTAAAAAACTAACAAAGGCTGGCATTTATTTAATGAATTCGCCTTTGATTCCATCGAGCACTTAAAATCTTTAGCAAAGTGCATATTATTGAAATTCGAAATTAACGTGATATTTGCATAGAAACCAACCATATTAGAAATTTCAGATCCAAGCTTCGTATCTGGTATATGGCAGTATGTGGAAAGTATCCAAAACAATTGTTGTGGCGTATAATCTAGTCCTGGTAGTTTTTCCTCTTCTCCATGTGCTTGTATCCACTTTTCGTAGGCCTGGTAAGAAAATGTTTTACCAATACCGGTTTGTAGACCGTTTGAAACCTGAAAAACATATCAAACACAAAAAACCTATACAGTTATGCAGAGTATTAGGAAGTATTAGGAAAGATTTATAATTAGGAAGTCATTGCTGATGAATTATTGTGTTGATGCTATTACGGAGCTTTTAATGCACTGAACATAAAACATAACCAATAACTTATAACAGATTCTATAAGTACTATAGTTCATCATAAAATTATATTAAAACATGATTCTTTTGTTACTGGTACACGTATTTCGACAACAATGTTACCTTCTTCACGCTAAATAAACCGCATGAAGATTTAAAATTAAATTCTTTTACACTCTTTCCTTTTCTTTCTAAGTTGCTTTAACTCCTTCCTGAAAAGAGGAACCAATCGCATGTTGTAAAATTAAAGTAAGTATCTAACTGAGAAAATGGTCACCATATGACATATTTATGTCTACTGTACATTTTTTACCGGCGCGGAGTTAAGAATACTGACATAAATTTAAATTTAGACTTATTTGTTTAATTTTACTGCTTTATCTTAATGTGTAAGTTTAATTTTAAATTTTAGTTTATCTTTTAAATTTAAATATTTAAGTTATATGTATTGAGTTGTTATAATAAAATAAAAATATTATTTATTTTTATTGAAAATATTCTAAACTTATATTTAAAATGCCCTGAGTTCTGGCAACAATAAACTACGAGATGATATTTAATAAATTACTACTGCGTGAAATTTATAAATGAAAAATAATTTATACTTGGAAAACCACACATTCGGGCAATCCAATAAATTATGAGATCATTTTAAACCTTAATTGACTCGGCTAGCTTTAATAAAATAAAAATATAACACCCCTTTTACATACCTTTTCCTTTACCCAGTAGGCTAATTCAGTCTGAATTTGGTTGAGTATGAGACTAACATAAATACTAAAATTAACCAACAAGTAACACAAGTTACTATATGGAATAGTTACATTATTACTCAAGGTAACTTTTTCATATAAAATTACAATGATTACAACTAAATATTAAATATTCAAATTAAAGTCGGTCACATTGACCTAATTGAAACATATGATGCCTATGCAAATCCTGGTTTAATAAAACCTCAAACCAAACAAAACTCCAACCATTTTCGTCCAGGATACACTACTTCAGGTGACTGATCAAGACAATGGTGAAAAACAAGATAAATATCAATAAATTTAATAACTATGAAATGAGATATAAGCTGATATCTTCTTACACAAAACACAAAATTATCCAGATATAAATATAGGTAAACTAATTGTGGCATAATAGAACTCAAGATAATGACTTAATTTAACTATATTCAGTGAAACCTCCACACGAAACTGTGTTAGCTTCCTGGGAAATAGAAAAACATTATCTGCGTTACCCAACGATAATGCTGAAACCTAACATGAAGATAAAATATTCAAGAAAAGTGCAAATGATACCCTAATCTTGTAACCTAAGTACCTAAAGCATGTTTTATTATATAACAACTAAGATTTATTCATTTTTACCAAAGTAAGGTTATGTCTGCATGAAAAGATCATATTACTTTAATTCAGTTTTTTATTAATAACTCTATATGTAATCTGGCATGTAACCCTTTAATAGATATTTAAGTATAAAGTCATTCTTTATTGCGCGAACGGTTTAAGACACGAGCGAGGTACAAGCGAGTGTTTTAAAAGACATGAGTTCAATGAAGAGACTTTTTACATGTGTATCTTACAACGTTTTATCTACGATCATAACGTTTTACTTAAAAGTTAAAAGAATATTCATTTTACTTAATAGTTTTTAAAATTTGTGTCTTATGTCATGCATATCATCGTGCTTTGATTTTTACGTGCTAAGTTGTTTAGCAACCAGTTTGTAGAATATTGATAAATCATTTATCATACATCTATTGTTGACATTAGAATGCAATAAGAATTTTATAACACTAGAATTAACTTTTCCTGGTGTTGAAAAATGTTTTTAAACTAATACTTTATTTAAAAACACAAAAGATGGAGTCCAAGTTACAGAAACAGTTTGCTGTTAAATGCAATAAGTATTTATTCGTTCTTAAATATACAATATGTACTTGCATAATAACTAAACACTAAACAGTTTCATCATTAAAACTATTAATAATACTCAGAGAACCTAGGTAAGCAGTATCCCTGGATACCAGTTTCTAATGCTTCTGAATGTCGAAGTTACGTTCGAAAGAGCTATGTAAACAACATCCCTGGATGCCAGTTTCTAAGCCTTTCGAACTCGTCGCAACTCGAACTGAAATATCTGACCAAGTTGCGGTGTCTATATACTATTCTGTGGTCGTAACATTCGCCTACATAGCATATATTAAGTCGAATTAGAATAATATTACGATAACGTTTTTATGGTGCCTACATTAGGATACATTATTATTCTAATAGATGCAACCATTAGCATACCTTTAAAATAAGGTTTCTGAGTACGGGCATATATTCGCATACATTATTTTCATGCAGCGTTTAACGCGCATTTTAGTTCGTTGCATTTACAGACCAAGGCAACGTCTGATAATGTTTTTTTTAACAATATAATAGAGTGTATCTGTCTTGTGTAAAAAAGATAGACAAAATATTTCACCCTCGTGAAACAACCGTAAGTGTTGGAAAATTAATAATTAAACCCCCATTTTAATGTGCAGAAGAAATTGTTCAAGGAAATATTGAAGAGGAAAGGAGGGCCTTCCCACCATCAACGCCGGCGGCCTGCCCAAGATTGGATAGTTGGGGGTATGTAATTCTGACAATTATTATTGCTTGCATTCGCCCACTGATCTATCGAAGGACCCAAAGTTGCGTTATGAACCCCGTGTTTAACGCGTGCGCTTTACATTATGTAAATTAGAATAATATTAAGATAAGGTTCTGAATATATTACCAGCGTTATCTTATCTGACTGCATACAGTTTATAATGTTAACTCTAGCTCAATAAACTTTTTACACGAAAATTAGTGTAAAAAGTAGACACTTTTTGTATGATCGTAGATAAGTAAATAAAACTAGTATCCTAGCATGTCTATAATTATTTTTATCTACGATCACACAAAAAGTAACTACTTTTTTCACTGATTTTCGTGTAAAAAGTTAACGTTTATTGAGCTAGTGTTATAAAATTTTTATTGCACGCTAATGTCAACAAGAGCTGTATGATAAGTAAATGATTTTTTGCACGTCCTATATATATAGGGTGCCCATTATGTATGGAATATAGTATATATCTCGGTAAATATCGACTTTATAAAAAAATTTGTTATATAAAAGTTGTTTAACATTTTATTTTCTATAATAAGACAGCATTCAATTGTTTTTATTTAAAAAAAATGAGTAATGAATAACACTTTAATTTTTTTAAATAGCAATGTACCCTTTCATTAGGCTCATTTGATAGAGATTTTTTTCTCTTTTCGATGACCTAAAATCTTAGTACCCTTATATCAGAAAATTTTTGAAAAAACCTAACAAATGTTTATTAAGTTAATTTCATCAATAACATGAATCTAGATATCCGAGATCTCTTTCATTTGTCTTAACAATTGATTGTAGGCTTTTATTGTGACAGAAGTTTGTTTATTTAATTAAGTTGTTGGTACATGGAAAAATAAAAATGGTTCATTTAACAGAAACTGAACGTATAGAAATTTTGATTATGGTCGGTTATGGGGATCGCAAACGAACACAATTAGAAGTATGTGAAATTTTTAATGAGCGTTATCCACATCGAGAACCAATCACCCAGTCAGTAGTTAGCAAAACCTTGAAACGGTTTAGGGAAACTGGTAATGTTAAAGATCTGGTGAAGACTGGTCCGCAGAGGTCTGCGACAAATGAAGATAACAAGGTCGATTAATAGAAATCGAAGAAAATCCAAACATTTCAACTCGTCAGTTAAGTTTAAACCATGCCGTAAGTAAAGGTTCAATACAGAATATATTACATTCAGAAAAATTACATCCGTACAAACTGACTTTATTGCAAGAATTATCCGAAGATGACTACGATCGACGTGTTGAATTTTGTGAATTTATGATGGAACGAATCAACAACAATGCAAATTTTCTTAATAATATTGTTTTTTTCTGACGAGGCTACGTTTTGTTTAAATGGAAATGTAAATAGGCATAATTTTCGATATTGGGCCGCTGAAACGTATGGGTGAGAATTTGTGCAGATCACATAATTGGACCTTTCTTTATTCGTGGTACTCTAACTGGTGACCGTTATTTGCAATTATTGCAACAGCAAATTATTGCAGCTTTCCAAGCAAATCTTGATGATCTCTGGTTTCAACAAGATGGAGCACCACCCCACTGTCATTTAGATGTACGCCGATATTTAAATGTGGTATTTAGGGCCCGTTGGATAGGCAGAAGAGGGTCTGTGGAGTGTCCTCCCCGATCTCCGGATCTTACATCTTGCGATTTCTTCTTCTGGGGATATTTAAAATCAAAAGTGTATACAAACCGACCCCAGAATCTGGCCGAATTAGAGCAACGAATACAAAATGAAGCTGCAGCAATTTCTCCCAGATCGCTCAGAAATTCTTTTCAAGCTTTTCGTGATAGGTTGGGCCACTGCCTTGCAGTTAATGGTGATCATTTTGAACACTTATTGCCATGAAAACCATTTTATTGCTAATTTCGTTTTGTCTTCAAGCTTTATAAGAGACGTACATAATTTTCTGTTCATTTGTTTTATTTTGTTTTTTGTTCATTTGTTTTGTTTTGTACATTATGTAGATGCACATCTGTTTATTTTAGGGTAATAATTCGAGATACTTTACGATCTCGGATATCTAGATTCATCTTATTGGTGAAATTAACTTAATAAACATTTTTTACATTTTTTTCAAAAATTTTCTGATATAAGGGTACTAAGAGTTTAGGTCATCGAAAAGAGAAAAAAAATCTCTATAAAATGAGCCTAATGAAAGGGTACATTCCTATTTAAAAAAATTAAAGTGATATTCATTACTCAGTTGTTTTCTGAAATAAAAACAATTGAATGCTATCTTATTATGGAAAATAAAATGTTAAACAACTTTTATATAACAAATTTTTTTAATAAGTCGATATTTACCGAGATATATACTATATTCCATACATAATGGGGTATATATATAAGGCTCTACTTTAGTCCCCCAAAAGAGGGAGTAAAGTAGCACTTTTACTCCCTGAGGGAGTAAAGTGTTTCCATGTTAACAACAACAAGTAAACAACAAAAAAAAGTAATCGCGATATATGTTAGGATTTATTATCCTGAAACTATGTGATTTTGGCGTTTGCATAGTTCAATTGTCCGAATGACATGTAACGAAATTTTAGAAAATTCCGTGAATTTTTGCGATTAAGTACTGCATTGAACCAATTGTTTTTACTGTGGTCCTGTTCATTTGGACATAATCTCGGACATAAAATGAAAAAATCAGTATGTGCTTATAGATTTCTTAAATATAGTGTAAGTACTATAGTTCATCATAAAATTATATTAAAACATATCTACACCAACATAGTTTCGTGTTACAGACGCGTGCAAATACATATAGGTATTTAGACAACAATGTTGGCTTGTTCACGCTAAATAACTCATTTTAAACAGTTTTTTCTGAAAATTGTTAATATGACAACTGATTTAGTCAACATCTAGTTTAGATTTACACTACATTGGACCAACTTTTTCCTGTGTTCCTGTCCTTTGAACATAACCTAGGATATAAAGTATGAACAAATCAACATGTACTTATAAAAGTCTAATAATCCATTCGGCGTTTACTAACAGCGATACTAACAGAATTGCGCCATATGTTTCTATGTTTATAAAATACAAACTGTTAATTGGTTATGTACCCACCATAAACGGTTCGTCTCCCATCTGATTTTCTATATGCTCCAGTAAACATTTCATTATTAGCTCGCCGGCTTTTCGAGTACGTTTTGATATTATATTTCTCAAACCCTCACAATCAAAGTCGTCTATTAATAAATGGAAAAAGTTGGTCATAAGCATTCCAAGGTGGAAATATTTCCCATAGTTGGGTACGTCTTCTTGTAAGTAACAGGCCCATTCGATTGGTATATCTAATAACAACACATCAAAATTTCAATACATACCTAATCATCAACGCTGAATTCTTTTGCGGGACTTCATTGTGCGGGGTGATAATAAGTAATGTCTAATTTACATCTAACAGGTGACGCTTTTTCTGCACTTTTGTGAATTTAGAATTAATAAATGTTTAAACTATGTGTTTAAATGTTTTACTGATTGCCTTGCTTATACCCTTCTTACGCCTTATTGTGCACAAACAGCGCCTATTCATGCCATCATAAACCAACATGCTTAATAATGATTTACGAATATACTTACAAAACTCATTCTCTAAATGTTCATACAACAGACCAGAAGATAGTTTGGTCTCACGTAAGTAGTACCTGTTTATGATATTATCTGAGTGTAACACATCCAGTTGCCGGTATAATAACGTTTGGTAATTTCTGGTAGCCTGAGCTAAAAGATCTAACAATGAATCAGATTTCGTTGGTATCTAAAGACATAATGTAAAATTAATAGACCTTGCATCTACTGACAAATAAGTACTTACAAAATCTACATCTAGGCTGTCTAACATTTTATCACTTGAGTAATCTCCTGGTAATCCATACACTAAAACAGCACTATTCGCCTTTTCTTTAATTAGAGTCTTGTCATTTGCTGCTATCCACTTCGTCGACTCAATCGTTTCAAGAAATTGAGACTTGATTTCTGCGAAGATCTTCTCAACTGGCTGTCGCTTTTCCGATGACAAAGCTGCTCTGGCGTAGGCTATTCCTATGGGACTGACTGGAAATCTGAAAAAGAAACAAATTGATAGGCGCAGTTAAAAGAAAATACACAGTAGAGGTAGATCCAGTAAGAATATTAGCAGCCAGTTGCTTTCTAATTGGCGTTTTGGAGTTTTCTTAATTTATCGAATTTTGACTGATAAATAAAGAGAAAAATAGAATAAGAAATTATCGTTTGAAGTTGTATTGTAACAGGATAGTTTTTATTGTTTAAATTATCCATTTAATATTACTCAGTTCGCAATTAAAATCTATTGGCGAACCTATTTATATTAATAGAGTCTTTTCGACACTTAACGTATTATTTTTAATAAATCCTTTATATGAGGCTGAATTAGAAAAGAAATCTTCCTTGTATTTTATAAAGAAATAAATATTTGAATAATTTCGCATGCCCTTAAAACTACCCCGTACTGTAACGGGGTAGTTTTTATTGTTTAAATTATCCATTTAATATTACCCAGTTAGCAATTGAAGTTTATTGGTGAACCTATTTATATTAATAGATGAGGTAGACAACTCCGTCTGCTCGTTCTGCCCAGCTACATCGCAATGGGCAAATCTCCTCATAACAATACGATATTCTTAGCTGATTGTTTTCGACACTTAACCTAACATTTTTAATAAATCCTTTATATGAGGCTGCATTACAAAGGAAATCTTTCTTTTATTTCGAGAAATAAATATTTGAATAATTTCGCGTTCTGTCTTTTAATTACTTATTTTATTATTAATAGAAATTAATAATGTTTTACTATAGTTTTTTTTCTAAACACCTCTAAGTCCTTAAAAGATAGTTACTAAATAGCATCGGGTTTCCGTTGGGGCTCGTAAATCGTACGATCTATGTACCTCAGTTTAACAACCGCCTTAAAGATAACAAGGGTTGCTTGACATACGAGTAGGAGAGGGTGTACTTGACAATCTCAAACAGTGCGGTGAAGTATTTAAATAGTGAAAGTCTTCTTCCTCGATGCACCAGGAGGAACTTTTCTGATAAACATCTTACAGGTTTATTTAGGTTTATTACTTATGGAAAATTGCTTTGACAGTTGTTTCTTCCGGTATTATTACTTCCTGCTGGAAGAGAACTGCCCACTCTACAATCAACTTGAATCTTAATTCGTCTGTCACGCTTTAATGTATGTTAATGAGGCGTACAATGAGAGATATTCGACAGCAATACCCCCAATTTTAGGTCATCGCTCCTTGTCATGCCAAGATGTACCAGAGCAGATGAGGTTCGAGCTCCTCGTACGTATAACTCACCGTCGACATAAGGGTGCACTTAAAAAAGATACAGAGGCTAATCGTTTTTCAAATCTACTTTTAGAGATTGACGAAGTCGAAGAAAACATAAAAGAGGTTGAAAGGGAAATTGACGTACCAGCGGATCTGTACTGAGATTTAACCATTTCTAAGTACCAAAAGTCTCGATTAGTTTTGCCATCGGACGATCTCAGCCGCCCAAAATGAGACTGTTAATGAGATTAATGCTAGAATAATACGGTTTTTTTGACGCAGATGAGAGATCTATTGATACCGTGAGGAATGAGGATGACTGCGTTATTTGCCCTGCCGAGTTTGCCACCCCCCCAGACTGACCCTCAAGCTCGGTGCATCTATCATGTGTTTAAGAAACTTCAAACCACCCAAGCTCTGTAACGACACTAGGCTCCAAGTGCAAGCCATGAGTAACACTGTGCGACTTTGACAAACAACTCTAAAGATAAAGGTGTCTCATTTTCAAAATATCTCTCATTTAAGCCGAGTTTTCATTTCCATTCAAACATCTCCAATTTCCTGTCCGTATGTGTTTCACAATGACTATTTAAAACCAAGGCCAGTATATCGGCCATACACAACAGGATTTGAGGATACTATGTTTGTCGCTTAGGCAGCCTTACGTCGGAGTCGGATGTTCGAGTGTTAGCTGTTCAAAAAACTTATTCCTATTAACTAACTACAAATGCGGTCTATAACGAGGTTATAGAATAACTGGGTTTTTCCGTAGGAAATAAGAACTGCTAGGTCTACCATATACTAATTTATATATACTCCGACTTTATCAAGGAAGCATATCCTAGCATACAAAGAACTTGGGGTTTGGGAAAAACGGAGTGCGTGCTATCTTACGTCCAATAATCCAGACACACGTCACTCAAAGTTACGAGTGCGGTGCCGAGCCATCAGCCACCACACCCCGCAGTGCAGTTGATCCTGCTTGTAGTGCATATAAATACACACAACTACTATCCATTTTTTTTCTAGAGTCCTCTGACTTTGAAAGCGTATTGCTCGTAAAGTACTGAACCAAATTGAATATTTTAATATATTTCTACATACAACAGTAAAATATTATATTTCTAAATCATATACATTTTTTAACGGACGATACGTAATAAAAGGTACCCATTTTTAGGGACAAATTCATTAAAAGTAAGTTAAATATTTTTTTCTCAGAAAGTATGTGCCTTATATCTATGAGATTTTTGTAGGGGTTAGAAAGAAACCTTGTGCGTCTTATGCTATTAATTCTCAGACGGAAAAGTGTTATTTAAGATTTATATAAAAAAATAGCGAACTATGTTTTCTTGGTTATTAATAGAGATAGCGTCAAAAGTTTTTCGCTCAATTTTCATGTGTAGACATTAATTTCTTTAAAAAAATGTTTTTAATTTTAGCAATAATAATGCTGTAACAAAAAACGATTTTTAGTGACAAGCGGTTTGGACAAAAATGGTTTTTTTGTTATTGCACTTTTATTGTTAATATTAGGAACAATTCTTTGAAGAAAGTAATATCAACATATGAAAAGTGTTAAGTTAACGAAAAGAAATTGATGCTATCTCTATTAATAAACAAGAGAACATTCAACAAACAAAAAAGTTCCGTATTTTTTCATATAAATCTTAAATAAAACATTCTTTTGTCTAAAAATTAATAGCATAAGACTCGCAAGGTTTCTTTCTAACCTCTACAAAAATCTCATAGATATATGGCACATATTTTCTGAGAAAAGAAATATTTAACTTACTTTTAATGAATTTGTCCCTAAAAACGGGTACTTATTATTACGTATCGTCCTTTAATAACAAACGTACTATATGATTTAAAAATATAACATTTTACTGTTGTATGTAGAAATAAATTTACTATTTGCTCGCTTTAAAATACTTAATTTGGTTCAGTACTTTACGAGCAATACGCTTTCAAAGTCAGAGGACAAAAAATGGATAGTAGGTGAGCTGTCCCTACTGTATTTACCTATAAATATAGTGTGGTATAACTCACCTTTTTTCGCATTCCTCTAAACAAAATATTTCTTGGGTTTCATTTATTTTATATTTCGCGGCTTGCCTTACAGTTTCTGGCAGGTAAGGGAGATGCGTTTCTATAACTTTCCATATCATATAGTTTGCGACTGTCCTAAAATTGTTTAGTTAAAAAGACTAACATAAAATTAAGAATATTGAAAGCTCACTTTTTGGATGTTGTCGAAATTAGGTTTATCCAATTGTTTAGATTATTTGAAGTTAGAAATGATCCATAATCAGCCGACGAAAGCTTAACTTGTTTACCAACAATTTTACTTAAAAATTCGAGCCAATCAAATGGTACCGATGCAATTCCGTTATATTCTTTCTCAAATCGTTCAATAGTAATTTGTTGTCTCCACTCGTACTTATTAAGATACTAATCCATAAAAGAGTAACATTTAGTACAATATAAATTTTTATTATTGCATTATTTACCAATTCAGAAAGTAAGTTTTTGAAATCAAGTACATGCTCTATTTCTTCCAAAGAATATGTTTCGTTACCCGCACCAACTAGTGTCGCTGTTTTTGCCATAATTTTAGCAACTTCATCCCGAGGATATTTGTTCATAATACTATCCTCATTCCGTATATCTGTTTTTTCAACCTGTAAACAACGAGTGTCATGAAACAGGCTTCAAATCATAATAACCCATTTGTACCTACCTCTAAAACGTATTTGTTTAAATCTTTATAATTTCTTACGATGTTTACATTAAGAAATATGGAAAACGGATAACCCAAGTCTCTAAGCTTATATGTAGCTTGCAGCCAAGACCAATCAAGAACAGGCCAGACTTCATTTATTACTTCACGAATTCTCCTCAAATTGTTTTGTTCTATTTCGTCTCTATTTAAGCATTTTTGAAACAGTTTCTTCGAAATTCGAATTGTTTTATGTTCACTTTCCTTTATGCTTTGTTTATAGAGCCTTAAGAAATTGTCAGTTTTTTGCTCTTTTATATAAGTAACGACATTCTTTTGGTTACCTGGTTTTAAAGTGTTTCCACAAGCAAATTGATAAAAATCTTCGCAAGGATTGGCAGTTGGATCCATACTATTGATTAATCTAGTGACTTGTTTTTCACAGGCATCTGTTTTACATACATCTAAAATTATATTTAAAAAGACTTCAATCAACATTCTTTTTCTAATACCGTTGCTGTAAGTAAAATATTAACGTACATTTTGTTCACTATCTATCATAGCAATGGGCAATAATGTGAACTGTATTGCTCTAGGGAGGTAAGTAACTAATAGATATTCAGTCTATAGATTCCTTCATTAAATAGGCAGTTTGATTCAATTAACTGATGTAAAACATTTAAGGGGTTTCTGGATAGGCGACAAAAATCGTGACTGTCCTAATAGAACAAAAAATAATAGGCAACCAATGTTACAGTCTAACAAAATAGTAATTCCAGTAATAGTGCATTCCATTATACTTATGTAAACAATTTTACTAATAATTTAAAAAAACTGTAGAATAATTAATACCCAACTATCTAAATTGCATGCCTTGATTTCTAAAATTTATTTTAAATTAAAAAAATTAATATCATTAAAAATGATTTTAAATTTAACTAGTGAGAATGCGCAGAGCTAACATTGCCATGACGAACAAAAACAACTGTATACTTAATAAACTAATTTTTGCACATCCTATATATAACGCTCTAGTTTAGTCCCCCAAAAGAGGGAGTAAAGTAGCACTTTTACTCCCTGAGGGAGTAAAGTGTTTCCATGACAACAACAAAAAAGTAATCGCGGTACATGTTAGGATTTATTATCCTGAAACTATGTTATTTTAGCGTTTGCAGAGTTAAATTGTCCGAATGACATGCAACGAAATTTTCGGAAAAAATTTTCGAAATTTTTTGCGATTAAGTTCTTTAGGACGCGCAAAAAATAGCGTATATACCACTGGACTAAACTGGCTTTTAATCCCTCATGTGAAACTCACATTCGGGATTAAAAGATGCACTTTAGTCCCTGGGTATATAATATACTATTTTGCACTCCGTAGACTAAAAGTGCCATTTTAATCTTCCGTTTGAAAGACTAAGGTGTCACTTTTAGTCCCGGAGGGATTAGAATTACTTTTAATCCCGGAGGGATTAAAAGTAAAACAAATGTTAATTTAACGTCGAAGTTGGCCGCGAAACAGTCATTGTGAACATACCACAAAACATGCTAACCTTACTTTGGAATGTCAAAGCGTTATTATATATGTCACACATTTACACAAAATTACAATAGTAAGGTTAGGTGTGTTTGCGGCATGTTCACAATTAACGTTTCTGGAGGGATTAAAAGTAAACAAACAAATTAATGTTACTATGCCAACTAGTTTATTCAAAATACTAGTTTAACCAAATTCAAAATACAATATGAGCTAATTATTGTGATTTATATGTACAATGACATAGACATAAGCACAATTAACAAAACTAAATAGTCAATCTTCAGGTTTATGAAATAATGTGGAAGCTGTTAGATTATCAACCTTCACTTCTTCGAGTACAATCGGGATGTCAGGTTGTTCGTAGATGTACGGATAGAGGAATTTGTACCAGATCAAATTTTATTTTAATATTGAATCGTCTGGCAATACTATACTTAGCATTTCCAATCGGTTTTGTAATTGCAATTGCATTTATTTAACAACTATACAATTAGATTGTACATTTTTAACTCTTTTTTTATATAATATAACTTTAACTCAATGTATTAGGCAAAACGGAGTGCAAAAAATAGCGTATATACCACGGAACTAAAGTGCCTTGGTATATAATATACTATTATTTTTGAAAACTAATGTTGACGTAACACATTAGTTGTCATAAAAACTAAAATTCTAAGTCCTAAAATTTTTCGAATTTTTGTTGCTAAAATGTTTATTTTTTCGTAAATTTTTAAAAAATACAAAATTTTTCATTTTTCAAAAATTTCCCGAAATTTTCGGTGGTCATTTTGACCACTTTCCCGAAGAGATACAAAAAAATGTTTCAACCAAAAGTTTCTTAGAATTTGATGTACTATAAGATTCCAAAAAGAAAAATTCAAAAAAGTCAACATGGAAAAAGGCGACAGACCGACAGACTTCACGAATTCAGAGACGAACTTTTTGTTCGTCGAAAATATATTTTGTATACTAATAAAATACACATTCCATATTAGTAGCTTTACCATCATTACAATTTGAATTTAATAAAAAGCAAAATACGTTATGGAATAAGAATTTTGATCAAAAATAAATCAATTACGAAAGAAATGAAGAAATCATTCTTTGCACACTTCTTTCTTACAATTAGTTTTGTACCTACCTGCTCTTGGGGTGCATGAGTAAAGACGCCATAAAAAAGTACAGTAAAGTATTACCGACTTTCCAAGAATTATTTTTGCACTAAAACTATGGAGGGACAGGTAAGAGCTTTATTTTGAGAATATCCTTAACATGAGAGATTTCAGGAAAATTTGATGTCTGAACTGATTGCCTGTGGATTATTTTGGCCATAAAAAACATCAATCGGAGATTGGTAATCAATGCTTCGAGTCTGCTTTTTGACGTCGATACCAACTAAGCCGAAAGTTACAACGCAGTTGTAGCTAAATTAGTTGGTGGTAAGCGCATCAATTTTTCATTACGAAATTCGTATGAAACCCGATATAAGGCTGCTGCAATAGCGTACAATTCGCACGGCGACTTCGTGAATGCGGTTCACGAAAATATGTGTGGTAGGTCTGCAGGATTTTATACAGTTCTAAGCAGAGAGGCATCAGAAAAAACAAAATCAAATAAAAAAGGTAAGTTTTCTTTAACATTTATGGGATAAAATAACCTCTTCATACAGAATTGTTCGACATAAAGTTTCTTATTTAATTAAATAAATTTCAAAATTTAGGAAAATATGTCAAAAAAAGACATTTGCCACTGTAGACAGCGAATATGGACCGGATGCAGGTGAAGCAGAGGAAGACTTAGATGAGCATGTCTACGATATAAAAGCGAAACAGTTTTTAGATGAATTGGCTAAAGCAGACTCGGAATTCATTTTTAATAATACCATTACGCAGTCACAGTAATGCATGGATTAATGAGAGGAAGAAGCGACTTACAGCTTCCAACTTTGGAAAAGTCTGTAAACTTAAAAAAACAACACCTACGGCCAAAACTTTTGCTGCATTATTGTACTCCACTTTTAAAGAAAACAAGGCCGCAATATTCGGTTTACAAAGTGAAGAAACAGCAATTTCTTTGTTCGAAGAATTATATTTAAAAAAAGTGACAAGATGTGGCTTATTAATTGACCGGAATCTTCCATTCCTTGCGTGCTCCCCAGATGGACTAGTAGATGACAATTGCATTATTGAAATTAAAAGTTCAGAAAAAAGTGGAGATCTTCCTCATATAGAAGCATGTAAACAAAAAAAAAAAATGATTATGGCCAATACTTTATGGAAAATCATCAGTGTAAAGCGATTAAAAATGACTGTAATTTTTTTTATTGGCAACATAGCATCTTGAATTATATTGGCATTACTAACAATTTTTAATTATAGATAATAAACTGCGCCTGAAATCATCCGGGCATATAAAAATTAACATGGGAAAAATGAATAAGATCGGAGCTTCCCATAGCTTATTATAATCAAGGGTGAAAGCTTAAATTGCATCAAGTATGTCCGTGTTGTAGTGTTTCCCCCTATAATTAGATCGCGTCGTCAGTAGGTTTAGTATAGAGACCCTTCAATTAGAGTCTGGCCAATGCGTTGCCATTTTATATCACAATATTTTTGATATAATATTTTGATTTTGACATCCTAATTTTAATGCTAAATTATGTTTTATATACATAATCCACTATTTTGTGTTTTTTAATTAAGTCAAATACTGTTCACATGCATGCCAATATTTGGCTGTGTAACCATTTCTGCACTTCTCAAATTTGGTGATATCACATGTTGTGATATAAAATGGCTGTCTTGGCCAGACTCTAATTGAAAGGTCTCTATTTTAGTATAGAGTCACTACATCTAGTCACCTAGGTCGCGCTGGTCAATCACAGTACCGCAAAACGCCGCCATATTGGGGCAAAAGAAGCTCGAAATTGTTCATTTTTGTATCTGTAGTGCATTTAATCAAATCCATGTTTACTTTCAAAGGTTTTTCTTATTCTAAAAAGATCAAACCTCTAATATGCCAAATGCGTAAAACGTGATTTTAATTTGTCCATTATTAAAAATCACCCTTCTCTGCCACAATATAGCGGCGTTTTAAAATAGGTTATCTTTATTACAGAGGGCCTCTATCGCCTAGCATTTGTTTCTCACGGTTTTATCAGTTCGCTGAATCGCCGTCGCCGAGCACTCATTAGCTGTCAAAATAGTTGAATTAAAAGAAGTGTGGTGAAGAAAGTTCAGTTTAAAAAACATTTAAACGTTTATTCTTTCAAAGTACAGGTAATTCAAGTTCTAGTTATCTCGAATATTTTTTGTATTTTACGAATAGGACTTTTTCAGTTTTTAGTGTTAATTATTTAGGCAAGTTCTTCAGAATTTTTCGGAAACTAGTCACTAGTAGTGGAAAAATTATGCCAAAAAGAAGAACTGGCAAAATTGCTGAAAAATTTCAGTGCTAGCGACGCCGACGTGTCGAGTAGAAAAAGCAATAAAGGACGTTTTAGAAATAACCGTTAGTCTCAGGATTACAAAAACAAAAAAATACTGTTCTGTTAGGAGATGCCACAACACAGGAGATACTATTTTCAACTGCAGAATCCCAGAAAGTCGTATGATCTTTTTATGCAAAGAATGTTTGCGATAGGAAACCAAAAATAGTAATGTACAAAAACTAAAATATGCTAATATTAATTTAATTGAAAATATTTTTAAAATGTACGGTCTTCTGAAATTGTAAATGCTTAAAGGATTATACAAAAACTATTTGCCGTTAGGGATAACCTCACTTCTACGATGTAAAATTGATTTAAATTTTAAAGATTGTCCACCGAAAAGAATGTAAAACATACATATGTAAAGTTTTTGTAACTTTGTAAGTATATCTTTAATTACATTCAAAACTCAATATTATTTTGACTGGAAAAAGGAAAAACCAATTCTAGAAATAAAAATCGAATGAGGAAATTCGTCCAGAGTTCATTTAAAGAAATAAAAAGATGTAATAAATTTGTATTTTCATTTATTATTGGTATCGAGAATTACACAGAATTGCGCAAGTACTTATTTCAATTTAATTTAAGATTTCAGCTGAGAGGTTTAAATTAAGTTGAAACAAGCACATGCACTTTTCTTTTTTGTTTTAATTTCAAAGCTTCTAACAGAAATATTTTTAAATTTGCCGCTTGGGTGTTAGTTAACCCCCCCCCCCCCCCCCGACAATAGATGGCGTAACAAAACTGTTTTACACATAGATAAAAGATAATATATGTTTTACATAGAGTCACTCTATATTTATATATATATAAAAGAAAGTCGTGTTAGTTACACTATTTATAACTCAAGAACGGCTGAACCGATTTGGCTGAAAATTTGTGGGGAGGTAGCTTAGAACCAGGAGACGGACATAGGATACTTTTTATCCCGTTCCCGTGGAACGTGACATAAAACGTGGTATAACAAAACGCAACTGAAAGCAAAACAAAAAATTAATCAGTCAAAACATAGCCGTTCATTTGTTAAAAATGGTATAACAAAACGCAACTGACATGGAATAACAAAACACAACTGACAGCTAAACGTAATGTTGTCTATGGTTAAGTATGGTTGAAAATTTTATAATTTGAAATTTTGGAGTTGACTGGTTGATGTGTTTGTTTCGAGTTTCAATTAGCTTATTGTGCCGATATTATCATTAACAATACCATGCCGCGACCAAGACGATCAAATCTTTCTCGACAAAGCCGTAATGCAACTAGGACTCGAAACATTGCGAATGAAAGGACTGAAGAAGAACAAGAAATTGCACGTGAAGAGCGCCGCGTTAGTATGGCTGGACTTCGATAAACGAAACGAAAAATGTCGTCTATCACAAGGTGCTTCACTGAAGAGTGCAACCCATACACTAAAATACATGGCCAATAAAGAATCATTAAAATACTTGATTTTTTTATTTATATTTATTATCCTAATAAAAAATTGAACTTAATAAAATCCAAAATATGCTCATTTATTACCTCTAAGGCGGAACAAAGTTCGCCGGGTCAGCTAGTTACTTATAAGGGTTGAGCCAACGCGAATGTCAATCCACCATTTTGGATCCAAAAATATACATTGCAAAAATTATTGGTTATGTTTGCCTGGCAAATGTCAAATGTTTCATAACCTGACATTTACTTCATTATAATTTACCATAGCTTATTTGAATTGATTAATATAATAAAATTCCTAAATAGAGTAATATATATTCATATTTTATTTGCAAAATTGAGAAAAGAAGAAACTACTCTCAGCTACAAAAAAAACTGTTACTGTCTCTTGTGCTCTAGTAAGTCAATTTCCATTTGAATTATTTCCGTAATAAAAACACTTGAAAACCAGTGAAAATATTTTGCTTTATTAAATCGTTTTATTTCAGAGTTATTACTCAATAATATATTTTGCATATTTTATAAAATGGGCCGACATAAGTTTTTTGTAAAGAATCCTCGACCACCTATTCCACTAAACTTTTCGCAAATGTATGGCATACATTCAGGCAATAACATTTTTGTGTTAAATAAATTTATAGACTAAGTAAGAGATAGCTATTCTGGAACGTAGAGACAATGCATAATTAGAAGCAAGACTCCATATTACTAGTGAATTACAACTTGTACCTATCGAGATCAATCATGCAAAACTAAAAGATCTTAATATAAGAGATAACGGTCTTTTTCTGCTTAGCGTTACTCCACTAATAGACAATAAAAGATTTAGAATGCGCTTGGTTCACTGCGCATTCAAATTTTTGTGGGAATGGCGTGCGCGGCCATTTTGATGTAACTTTTGCAATCATGCAATGAGTAAGAGTGAGATATAACCAAAACAAATTATTATTGTTAGCAAACAACAGATCTTGAGGTACTTAACCTAAATTTTATTCGTTTAGTAAATAGAACGTATGGTTTTCATGATGTTTACCAGTTTCGCGCGAACTCTTTAATATTTTTTCACTTAGTTCTAATGTTTATTTAGTAGGTATTTGGTTAGATAGTTTAAAATAATGCCCAATCGTGTATGTAAACTTGCAGAGATTAGTAATAACTTTTCACAGGTTTGATATCAATAAAACTATGCATTATTAATGTAATAAATAAAGAGACCAATTCAGTATCTATATGATGACTTTAAAATTAAAAAAAGATGCTTTACCCAAGATTATTGTATCATCTGAATGGGAAGTTACATCAGCATCAAGTTCCTTATCTGATAATGAACACAGCAAAGGAATTAACAACAATAAAATTCACAAAAGAAGCTGACGATGTATTTTCTATGACAAGACCACATAAAATAAGGTGTTACCAATGATTTACAAGGACCATCAGATATTTTGAAAAGATGATTAAGTAGTAGCAGCATTTTAGCCCTAAAAAAGATAAAAAGGTAATTATAATTACATAACTTGAAATAATTTTCTAATACTGATTAAATAACAGCAAAAATGATGTGATGCCAAATGAAATCAAATCGTCAAGTTCACCATCTATTCCACCAAAAGGAAATGGGTAAAATTTATTAACAGACGTCATAATTAAAGGTAAATAACACAAATCATTTATGTAATGTAAATATATTGAAACATTATAGTATAAACCGTGGAAAAGTCAAGAAACGATACATGGAAACCAAGCGAAAACTAACATTATATTTAAGAAACTGTATGCAGCTTGAAAATCTATTGAACATTTAAAATATATAACCTTTATAAAACTATCATTAGTGATCTACAAGGTCCTAATGTAAGACACCAGTTGAACAAATTAATATTGTTTAATTATCAATAAAGAATTATTATAAAGAATTGCGCGTATACATAATAAATGCATCAATTTAGACAAATTTTGTTAACAATACTTTATTACTTAACTACATATTACATTATTAGTTCATGTTATTTTTTTCCTTTATTATAGTCGATAATTTTAAAATTCATAACGCTATCAGTAAGTGCTGTGTCACCTAAAATTATATATGTTTCTTTTGTATTTTGTTTTGTGTAAATTGAATTTTAATTCTATTACAAAATAAAACATATTATTAATTAATAAAGACAATAGTACAATTTTAAATTATTAGTTTATGTTACTTTCTTATTTCCCTAATTAACCTAGTACTAATAGTTTTTCTAGGCTTTTTAAGGATTCATTTTAGACATATCTTACTAAACAATATTGTAACCATATTTTATGTAAGATATGTAACACAGCAATCTTGGCATTAATAACAAAATAAGCAAAATATTAATTGCCTTTGGGTTATAATCTTATGGTTGATAGATAGATAATTTAGTTAAATTAAATGAAATTTATATTAAAATTATTTTACATCGTTAATTATTTTTTATGTTTAAAATATCATTACAGTTATTAATATTATGCAAAAAAGACTGAAAACTCGCTATTGCAATCTTAAAAATAACATTCAAATTTTGCGCCATAAAGTTATATCAAAATTGCCGCGCCCGTGTTTCCCATATCGCGCATACAATATACTCATTCTAAATCTTTTATTGTCTATGAGCAAGCTAAATTACAAGCAAAGGCTCAGTTGGAGCAAGCGGGAAACAAGTTATCGCAGTACCAACTCACTTGTGACAAGTAAAAGAACACTACGCTCTTACTAAGATAATGAGAATAAGTAAGAATATACTTTTAATCTCACTTACAAATGGTAAAAAGAATACAACTATGATGTCACTTTGATTTGATGAAAAATCTTTGTAACCGGATTGTTCTACCACCATTGTTTTTCTTGGGTCAAAATCAGGAATGCAACATTTCCCTTAGATGTTGTGGCCTTGAATTGGCAAATAGAAAAAATAAATGGAATAGAAAAAATTATTATACCAACCCAATTTAAAAAGTCAGAGATATAATGATGGCTACATACAACCTAACTAATTAATAACAGCTATAGAATTATTATAATTAAAAATAAATTAACGTAGTTACTTACTGCTAGGTTTTAAAAAGATAGCCAATGAGATCGAGGTCACAAGAAGTAATACGGGAAGCAGAACTGTTAATATGTCTTTTTTCTCCATCTTCTTTCATTACTACAGAATATTAAAATCAGTGGATTAATAAAATTAGTTTTTAATATAAATTATATTATGGTAATACAACTTACATTCTTACTTCCAACTTACATTCCAATAGGCATTTTATCTCCTTCAAAGAATGTATCTGCATATCGTTGTTCGAATAACTGACCTGCTTAATTATTAAGTTATTTTTAGTAACATGAGCTATTTTGTAAGGTCATCATATCGAGTGTTTTTTTAAATTTGACGTCGAAGGCGGCTATGGGTAGTTGATTGTGAACGGATCTTGATCGTATTAATAAATGTCAAAACGTTCAAATTACTCAGGTGTTTAAATAATTCACAATCGACTATTCACAGCCTACGTTGGCGTCAAATTTAAAAAAACACTCGATATTATTTGAAGGTAATATTATTAGCTAATCAAAACTATTATTATATTATTAACATTTGTTTACTTGTCGATTCCATATTCACCATGCCGTGAAGACCTGAACCCGCAGTGATGTCAGAATCAAGCAGCTGTTGCTGTTTCCCCTTACGAGCCGTAGCTCCTACCATACCCACCCGGCGGGCTATCTTCGGCCGCACTCGACCGACGGCGACAGCGTTCGTTGAAGTACATGCATTATCTTATCTCTCCAAGACTATTTTAAAAATTATTATTTACTCAGCGAATTATTTATAATACAATCTTGAAAAGAAATTGAAAAATTTAATAAAATATCCACATTGCATATTAATCGTTAATTTTAATATGAAAACAATGGTCACTCAAAGTCGATATAACAAATTAATTTTTAATTATTAATATGTATTTCATATCGATAAACGAACTGTTATAAATCTAATAAAATGTTATTGTTCAATGGAAACCGTGAGAAAGGGGTGATTTCTTCCATCAGGAGAAAAACGTAAAGAATGTTTCTCTTTACGTTTAGTTAGTTAATAGAATGTAAACCAGGAATTAATTAAGAAAGTTAACCTCCAATAAAATAATTGCGGACAACTAATTTTGGCAAAATAAGGCAGAACATTTCTTTACACTTCCAAAGGGTATGGGATAAGATACACATTACCCACGGATACAAGAAAAATGGAAATTTTGCTGGTTTCTCGGAAAACGTCAACTTTCAATTCTCTATAATTATGACAACTGAAAACTCTTACTTTCAAATGAAAAACATATCGTATTTACAAAATAATTCTATACAATATTGAATGCGTTAAATAATAAAATTAACCAACTAAACGAACAGAACTACTTTTAAATGCAGCATTTTTAAATGCTTTATGTTGATAGTTCACAATTTAAATAATTCAGAGAAAATTGTACGTACTACTTACTTAGGCAATTTGAAGCAAATTTGTTAATTAACTACCATAAGATGCATAAGATTAGCATATCAAAATTTAATATCAGAATTTAAATGTATCATACATATTAAATTTTTCAATTTCTTTTCAAGATTGTATTATAAATAATTCGCTGAGTAAATAATAATTTTTAAAATAGCCTTGGAGAGATAAGGTAATGCATGTACTTCAACGAACGCTGTCGCCGTCGGTCGAGTGCGGCCGAAGATAGCCCGCCGGGTGGGCATGGTAGGAGCTACGACTCGTAAGGGGAAACAGCAACAGCGGCTTGATTCTGACATCACTGGGTCCAAGTAATGTGATATCAATAATATAGCCAAAATAATTTACCAGCTCTTTCAGCGGATCATTACTGAAAATCACTCTCGCCTGTGAGAATGACTATACAGCGCTAGACAAACCCTGAAAAGAAAGAAACAGTTGAAATAACAAAAACAAAAAGCCGTTGAAAGAAAAAATAAAAGGTAAGTCACTTATTTCAATCTTAAAGAGCTTTTAAAATTGGTGAAGTGAAGTAATTCTCCCTACAAATCCTCTTCACGAGATAAACCCAGAATATTAAACCAAACCTTCTACAAAGAGTCGAGATAGTCTACAAGTCGAAAATAGAAAACTAATCTCATATTTTATCAACAAAATTTTACTAGAAATAAGCATTCTGACCAATATACAGAGGTGGGCAAAAGTATGGAACCAAGTAAATCTCTCTGGAGTTTTTAGAGATATCGGAATGAAATTTGGTAGGCAGATATTACAGTAAATTGTATATTTCCGTTGAATGTTTTTGACAATTTTGAGCTTCCTGTTTAACCGGAAGTAATGCCGATTTTAAAATTTGTAATGGAGCACCCTGTATATTATTTTAAGTTTGAATAGTACATTTTATTACGATTACAAAAATATGGGGTTCGATATGTTTTATTTCAAGGCCAACCGAGATTTTTACAATAAAAGTACTTTTGAGGCAAAAACTAATGAAATCTTTCAATCTTTCAATACAAATTTTAAAAGAAAAATTGAAGAGGAATCTGTTGCAAGTTAATCACTTAATTAATAAGACTTGATCACTGATATGTTTTCTATGTGTCATCAATAGATTTCTTGCCCGAAAAGGCCCATGCAGCACAATTTATTCACACAACGGGACAAATTTTAGTAGCGTTAAAACTTCATTAGATGAAATAATTAGCTGAGTTTATAGGATTTTAGAGTTGCAGAGATTTTACAAAAAGTTGTAGAAGATTCTGTTGCGACTTAATTAAATTTTTCAAATACGTTTGTACAGGATGTATATAAGAATCGCATCAACAAGTAATTAGACATCGATAAGACAAACAAAAGATCTCTATAACATTTTTTTCTTAGAAGCGTAGTTTAAAAAAATGCAAATAAAAAAGGGTATACTGTTTTTAGTACATTCAGTAGGGTTTGTTATGTTCTTCAAAATAAATCAAATAAATATTTTATGTTTTGTTATTATATTTACGTTGCTGATCTTGCAACAAGCAAACTGATCCTTTTGCAATACAATTTTATGAGGTCAGTCAGTCAGATGATAATTCCCAAAACGCCAAAATTTGTAAACGATGGCATCAACGACGAAAAATTCGCCGCGCATTAAAAACATGGAGTTCTCATTATTAAAATTAGTACCAAAGTATCCCGAGTGTTACTCATCCTTAAAGGATGATTACGGATTAACACAAGTAATATCGAAAAGGCTACTGATGGAGGGATTTGGCCGCAATCTCGAAAAACTCCAACAACGACAACCTAATTGAAGATTTCACATCGGGTTACAACGGGTTTTGCCATGGCAGACTTCAGCTTACCAGAAAGGAACTGTAAAAAAGCAACACTGTAATTTTACTCATATTTTCAAGGAGTACTAGATTATATTCACTTCAGAAAATGTAAAACAAAAATTGTCTTTACAAATCTTGGTTAGAATAATGTCAACTGTGTGTTTCTTCATTTGTAATATTGAAAAATAACACTCCTAAAAGTATATTATCAGTTTAGCAATTCATTTTCTTATGAATAATAAAGAATTATCAATTACAGGTACTTGTTAAATTAAACAAAAATCACATTTAGTGAATTTTTATAGTAAATTGTAACATTCGTCTTTAAATTAGTTGGCCTTGTTATGTATTTTCGGGGATAATATAACTAGTGTTATGATTATCATCGGTGATAGCCCGAGTTAAAACCGACGAAAATTGACCGAGTGCGAAGCACGAGTTCAATTTTCTAAAGGTTTTAACGAGTGGTATCATCGTTGATTAATCATAACACGTGTTATATTTGGTGAGAGAATATAATGAACGTTGAAAGAAAATAAACACTGAAACTTTCTGTCACTTTGACAGTAAACAATTTTATTTATTAAAAACAGGTGACCGATTTGATAGCCTATTCTGCGAGTTTGTTTTTGTACTTTCACCAATGAAATTAATAAAAAATGTACCATGTGACACGTGAATTATATTCTCATATATTAAGGTTGTATATAGGGAGGTTGGGACATCATGTTCAAGGTCATAGCCCCAAATATGGCCGCCGATGTCAAAAATGAATTCCGAAGCCATAAATTTCGTCTTTCACGCTCACGTATGGGAAATCGAAACAATCGGAAGCCCTTTGCAGCAGAATTACAGCAATTCTTGACGCAACAAGTCGGCATCTTCAATTTCAAATATTTGAAATTTTGCCTGACAGTTGTCACCTTATGACAATTGCTGCAATGCATCATGGGTGGGGCTAGGATGTCCCAACCTCCCTCTATACAACCTTATCATATATAATTTAACAAGTGGTCTAATTTTTTCCGACAAAATTTGTCATTTCAGATATGAGTAGCTTTCGCAACGAAAACTACACGAGTCGACGCAGGAGACGAGTGTAATTTTCCAAAAGCAAAAGCTACGAATGTCTTATACGATAAATTTTGCAAGAAAAAATTAGACCACGAGTTGAATTCGGCTTGACAATCCATCGAGCAAATTTTTGTTTAGCGTATGTAGTTAATATTAATTTAATTAAATTTGACATTTCATTTTGACATAAATTTTTTCACTAAGAAAAAACCACTAGTGGTTTTTTCACTATAAAACTAATTTCATTGGTCCCAATTTGAAAAATTCTGTAATTTGATTGGTTAAAAATTTTCGAGTTGGATTGTCATTGTTAATTGATAATTCATTTTTGATTAAATTAAGAATATAAACTATTATTTATGCAAATTCTGTTAGATACAGATAAATTAGAGAATAATGAATATAACCATTTCAACCAAACAAATTTATATTCAGTAGAACACTGGTCCAATAAGATTTGCATCGATATATATGATCTAATACTCCTTGAAAAAATTAATAGTGACAGACATTATTCTAACCAAGAATTGGATGACAAATTTTGTTTTGCATTTTTTTTTAACAAATACAATCTAATACTTCTTGGAAATATGGGTAAGATTACAGCGTTGCCTTTTTACAGCTCTTGCCTGGTACACTAAAGTCTGCCATGGTTTTACATTAACATTCAATGTTTATCTAATAAAGTAGGCGTAATTAACTTGTTTTGCAGAACATTGGTTGACCGATGAGAATCTTAAACTATTAACATACCAAATTATAATTTAGCTACCAGTTTTTTGATGTTTAGAAGAAAACATCAAAAAGGTACTGTACGTACAGCTTTAGATTTTATGAATTTTTGTTGTGAGACTGATTTGAAGATCTGTATTGTCTATGAAAATAGTATCTTTACTGGTTTATACAGCTCTGGTAAAGTTAATTTTGATAATGTGTACATAAGTATGCTGTTGAAGATTTCACCTAGTGGCAAGCGGATTATTATTTTTAGTGATTTTAATATTGATTTAAAATTAACTCTACATAATTAATAGATTTAATAAGTATAATTACATCTTTTGACTTACACGTACTATACAATTAAAGACTAGGGCGAGTGAGTTCTCAAAAAGCTGCAGAGATAATATTATAACCAATCTAGATTTTACTTCTTATTTTACTAAAGTAATCGATCCATGTCTATCTAACCATTTCGGTCTACTTATTAAAATTGACGTTCCCACTAATAGACCTTCAAACAAAAAAGATTTATCAATGAAATGGGAATGAAGAACAGCGAGCACCTCCAACAACAAAATACTCAGACTTTTCCAAGCCAAAACACTACGTTCAATCGTTGATGCACCTAGGTATGTACCCAACGTGGTCATACAACGCGATTTGGATATCCAAACCATTAATGAGGAAATATACAAGCACAGCATGTACTATTATGACCCTATAAGTGCCCATCCAAATGTTCTGGTAAATGTTCTAAAATTACTAGAAAATGACGACGAGAACTCAGACTCAACAGGTTCAAGCCGACAGATTTGGCAAACGGATTTATGTAGATGTGCGAGTGATGTGTAAATCAGTGACAAAACGTTCAAGTAATATAAAAGGTGAATGTCAGCGGACTTTTTACCGACATGTTTTTATTTAATCAATATGATACAATTGTCAAAATGCTTACTAAATGTCGAATATTTAATACAAAAAAAAGGGTTTTAACAAAATTATATTTAAATCTTTTACGATATACAGCAAGTTTTTTTTTTCAAAATTCGATATGGATGAATTTGTTGTTGTTATTGTCTCTTTTTTCTTTCATATGTACCATGATTAACTTTACATACCAACCATTTTATCATAACCAATGTGATCTTTTATTAATAATACAAATTTTATTTTTTTTCAGCTTTTTTCCATCTCGTAGGGGTTTGCCGTTTTACCTTTAAAATCTTTGAAAATATTTTATGAAGTAAGAAAAAAAACAAATCTTTGAAATTAGAAAAACGTAACATAGATAAACAAATAACAAAATTGTTCCTAATTCAAATATTTACCAACTGTAACATGTAACATGAATAAATCTGTTTATAAAATAATTAAGTTTCTTCCTTTAATTGAGGCTATAATCACAAGAGTAACATCTTTATAACGTTTAAAATAAACGCTTTTCAAAAGAAGAATTTAAATAACCCTGTGGGAAAAAACTTATTTGCACGCAACTACTCTTTTGAAATTATTGAACATTACAATGTAGGTTAATTAAAAAATAAAAACTTGAAAATATATCATTATAAATATTATATTTATAAAACAATTGTTTATTTATAAAACATTAACATTTATAAAAAAAATTACCCAAACTGGAATTAGAACTTGCGTTTTGTAGTTACTTACAAATTTTGGTGATACATTATGATTTGTATTTATTTGCAATTGTAGATTTTATTATGTGAAATCATTTGCATACAAATCACCCACGCAAAAAATGTTCTAAAATTATATAATTATAATCCAATAATATAATTAAATATATTATAAAAAATTATATTAAAATGTACTAAATTATATTAAATACTTCGTAATGTTAAAAAAATTACGGGAACTGTGTTATATCCACATACGAAACACTATTACGTACATGCCTTCAGAGTAGTAACTAAAATTCAAGGAAAATTTGTAATTATTCGCATTCTGATCTTATTAATTCATCTATTAAAGTGCTACAAAAAGTGAAGTATGATTAATAAGCTACTACCGCGTTTTTGACTCTTTTCGGAATTACGCTTAGTTAATATTTTAAGATTTTTTAAAAATTAATCAATTTTTCTATGTTTTCTTGTACACTGTTTTCTCCATGAAAATTACTTTTTCCTCAAATCCGAAACAGCATGGTGATAGAATGGACTTTTTTTCTTTATTTTGGTTCAAGTAGGGTGTGGAAATTTTCAAAAACAACTGGATGGAAAGTATCGAGCGAAAACCATTTTAGGGATCATAAACACCTACATACAGTAAACCCTTAAAACTTTCGATATAAAGCGAGTTTAATAATAATTCTTAGAAATAGTATTTAAATTTTATTAAAATATTAAAGAACATACTTTTACACATCCAGATACATGTAGAATAAACATGTGAAATTAAAAAACAAAAAAAGGCTCGCATTTATTTAATGGATTCGTCTTTGATTCCATCGAGCAATTAAAATCTTTAGTAAATTGCATATTATTGAAATTCGAAATTAACGTGGTATTTGCATAGAAACCAACCAGATTAAAAGTTCTAGATCCAAGCTTTGGATCTGGTATATGGCAGTACGTGGAAAGTATCCAAAACAATTGTCGTGGCGTATAATTTAGTCCTGGTAGTTTTTGCTCTTCTCCATGTGCTTGTATCTTTTCGTAGGCCTGGTAAGAAAGTGTTTTGGCAATACCGGTTTGTAGACCGTTTGAAATCTGAAAATATAATTCAATGCATTAATAGGACATTAATACAACATATCAAACACAAAAAACCTATACAATTATATAGGGTATTCAAGAAGTCATTGCTGTTGAATTATCGTGTTGATGCTATTACGGAGCTTTTATTGCATTGAACATAAAACATAACCCCAATAACTAATAACAGATTCTATAAGTACTATAGTTCATCATAAAATTATATTAAAACATGATTCTTTTGTTACTGGTACACTTATTTCGACAATAATGTTACCTTATTCACGCTAAATAAACCGCATGCAGATTTAAAATTAAATTATTCTACACTCTTTCTTTTTCTTTCTAGGTTGCTTTAACTCCTTCCTAAAAAGAGGGACCAATCGCATGTTGTCAAATTAAAGTAAATATCTAACTAAGAAAAAGGTCACAATATGACATATTTATGTCTACTATACTTTTTGTACAGGCGTTAAGAATACTGACACAAATTTAAATATAAACTTATAAATTATAATAAAATAAAAATATTATTATTTTTATTGAAGATATTCTAAGCAACTTATATTTGAAATGCCCCACGTCCGGGCAACAATAAACTATGAGATGATATTTAATAAACATCTATTGCGTGAAATTTATAAATGAAAAATAATTTATACTTGAAAAACTTCACGTTCGGGCAAACCAAATAAACTATGAGATTATTTTAAACCTTAATTGACTCGGCTTTAATAAAATAAACATATAACACTCCAATAGCTTCTCTTTTACTCAGTAGGCTAATTCAGTCTAGATTTGATTGAGCATAAGACTAACATAAATACCAAAATGAACCTTACCAACCTTGATACCTGACAAGTAATTTATATCAAACCACACTCTGAGTTCTGCTTCTGGACGAGCAATAAATTCAAACTCTGTGCTAAAGAATGATTGAATACATGCATAACCCATAAATAACAAAACAAATGATTTAAAATTGTGAACACAAGTTGTCTTTATTTACCAAATAAGAACAATCAAAATAAATTAAAATACAAAATAAAAAATTGAAAGAGAGATCCTCTTAAATTTGCCAACAAACCAAAACTAGAATTAATTGAAATTAAATAAATTAAAAGTTATACAAAAACGTTGTTCTTTATTTTAAAATTATTATGTTTGAAAACAAATTTTTTATAAAAATTGTTTAATTAAATTTCCGATCAGAAAGATTTTACTAAAAGTCGACTTACTTTTCGTTTAACAATCCAATATGAAACACTACCCTTATTTAAAGTATCCCGCTGGAAACTATATCGGTAAAGCACGCACTAAACACAGTATCTGCAATCAGCTGTTGTCTCCATATTTAGAAAAATCGAACCGAAGATCGATGAAAAGAAAAATATGCCCTTTTGAATTTATATCAAATAATTTACTTCACAATTCCCTGTGATTATATAAAAGGGTAGAGTTATTTCTTCCAAGTTCCATAGAAAACGTACCGGTATGTATAATCCTTAAAAAAACTTGGCCTTCGTTTATTTACAAACGCATATGGGAACATAACCCAACTTTTAATGTAAATTTTTGAATTAACCCGACGTGGATTCACGTGTCTATTTGAGCTAACTGAACATGTTTTCTTCGGTAGATCCTTTTATACTTTTGGTTAACACGAACGAAAAACTTGAAAATTCTGCTTCGCACCAATTGTTTATGACGTCACAAAATCATTATAAGTTTGTCATTAAAGAGTTTCTTAAATCTGTTTACATGAAAAGATAGCTGGTAAATAGACAAAGAAAACAATATAAAACGCTCATGGCCCAAAATCGATATTTACAGAGAAAATTAACAAAAACTGTCAGCTGTCGCAAAACTATATAAAACTTAATTACATCCAAACTAGACAATTTCCAGCTATACTAGAGTATGGAATAGTTACATTATTATTCAAGGTAACTTTTTCATATGAAATTACGTTATAATCGGTCACATTGTCCTAATGGAAACATATAATGCCTATGCAAGTCCTGGTTTAATAAAACGCCAAACCAAATAAAACTCCAACCATTCTCCTCTAGGATACACTTTTCAGGTGACCGAATCAAAACAATGAAGAAAAACAAGATAAATATCAATAAATTTGATAACTATGAAATGAGATATAAGCTGATATCTTCTTATACAAAACACAAAATTATCCAGATATAAAGATAGGTAAACTAATTGTGGCATAATAGAATTCAAGATGATAACCTCCACACGAAACTTTGTTAGCTTCCTGGGAAATGGAAAAAAACAATTATCTGCGTTACCCAACGATAATGCTGAAACTTAACATGAAGATAAAGAATTCAAGAAAAGTGAAAATGATATTTTAATCTTGTAACCTAAGTTACCTAAAGCATCTTTTATTATATAACAACTAAATTTACTCTTATCCGATCTTTAAAATTTATTAATTTTTACCGAAGCAAAGTTATGTCTGCATGAAAAGATCGTGTTACTTTAATTATGTTTTTTATTAATAATTCTATCTGTAATCTGGCAGTAACCCTATAAATAAATGTTTATAATTATTTTTATATTATGCTGACTCGTAAACATCTGTTTATTACGCTCTGTCTCCATGGGTAAAGATTCTTTTTACGGGCTAGCCCGTTATGAAGCCCGTAAAAATTATTACGGACTCGTTCATCATCAATACAATAGCAACATACAGATTTATTTAAAACATTGATATATACATCTTACGTATTGTGCTGTACTGCTTCAGTAAATGGAATAATTATTTATTAAAAATTTACTAGTCAGTATACCATAAAACGTTGAACGATGCTCGACCGTTACACGAACCCTAGGTGCTTGCACGGATAACAAGCTCGCTAGTTACCGTAGTCACGGTCTTGCAATGTAAATAACTATTATTGCATGTGTACTAGGGTGGTCCTTATTTGCATAAGGAAAAAAAGTAACAATTTCAAAATACGTACTCTCTATATTTTTTACATTACATGAAAGGAGATTACCCTAAAAATGTCAAGTCGATTAAATCATGTTAACCCGTCCCACATTAAGGTCAAAGTTCAACCATTTTAGGCAGGTTTTCACAAAATGTGTATTTGCAGCAAAACAGTTGCAGTTACGAAAAATAGTTATTCTTACTTTTTTGTAGCAAATTCAAGCCTCTATCAATTTGAAGAAAAATCAGATGCTCTAATTTGCGAGCCGGATTTTTCTTTCATAACTCTCAAACGCATTATTTCTCAAAAGTAATGTATGAACCAAATTGATAGAGGCTTGAATTTACTACAAAAAATGAAGAATAACTTTTTTTCGTAACTGCAACTGTTTTGCTGCAAATACACATTTTGTGAAAAACAGCCTAAAATGGTTGAACTTTGACCTTATTGCGGGACGGGTTAACATGATTTAATCGACTTTAGATTTTTAGGGTAATCTCCTTTCATGTAGTGTAAAAATATATAGGGTACGTATTTTGAAATTGTAACTTTTTCTCCCCATACAAATAAGGACCACCCTAAATTGTGTACTGTAAATAAACATAACAATAATTATTCCTATGCCTCCCGAGACTATCGGAGACTTTGAAAGTTCTATATCTATCTTCTATCTATATAAAAGGGAAAGATTGTCTGTATATATGTATGCGATTTTCTCCGCAACCACTGGACCGATGGATGAAATTGGTATCATTGGAAAGGTCTTGGCCCAGAATAGAAAATAAGACCAAATTGGACTCTGATCGGCCATCGTGGTCCGAAATAACAGCGAAAAACCCATATATGGAAGTTAAAAATGGGTACTGAGATTGATGTGACAAGAAAATATATATAGATATGTTGTCAATTGTCAAATTTGGTAATTTTTGAAATTTGGAAAATAAAAAGCGAAGCGAAGCGCGCCGGGTATTTGCTAGTTTGTTATAAAAATACTTAAGTTTTCAATTTGATGATGTTACATTATCTTATTATAGTACATTCAAATAAATGCAAGTATTTATCACAATACTAAAGCTTTACAATTTCAAAACTCTTTGTCAGTGTCCTTAAGTTTGAAATTCTAAGTAATTCAGTACACAGAGATTGAACATAAATTGAGTAAAATTCAGTTTTGAATCAAACTCATTTTATACAGTAGTTCTTTCTGAAAATTGTTAAAATTTGGACCAATTGTTTTTACTGTGTCCCTCTTCATTTGAACATAACCTAGGACATAGTAAGAAAAAATCAATATGTGCTTATAGATTTCTAATACTCTATTCGAAGGTTAATAAACAGTGATACTGACGGAATTGCGCCATAGGTTTCTATGTTTATAAAATACAAACTGTTAATTGGTTATGTACCCACCACAAACGATTCGTATCCCGTCTGATTTTCTATTTGCTCCTGTAAACATTCCATCATGTCGTTGCCGGCTTCTTGAGTATCTTTTGATATTTTATTTAAACTCAAGAGCTCATAATCAAAGCCCATCATTAATAAATAGAAAAAGTTGTACATAAGCATGCCTAGGGGTAAATATTTCCCATAGTTGGGTACGTCTTCTTGCAAGTAACAGGCCCATTCGATTGGTATATCTAATAACAAATCAAAATTTCAATACATAATCGTCAACACTGAATTTTTTTGTGGGATTTCATGTGCGAGGTGAGAATAAGTCATGTTGAATAAAATTTTTACATCTAACAGGTGATTTGCTTTTTCTGCACTTTAATGAAATTATAATTAATAAATGTTTAAACTTTGTGCTTAAATGTCTTACTGATTGCCTTGATTTTACCCTTCTCACGCCTGATTATGCACAGACAGCGCCTATTCATGCCATCATAAGCATACATGCTTAATAATCATTTAAGAATATACTTACAAAACTCATTCTCAAAAGTTTTATACAACAGAACAGAATATACTTTTCTGTCACGAAAGTAAATCCTATTTATTATATTATCTGAGCGTAACACATTCAGTTGCTTGTATAATAACGTTTGATCATTTCTGGTAGCCTGAGCTAAAAGATCCAACAATGAGTCAGATTTCGTTGGCATCTAAAGACATAATGTAAAATTAATAGAACATGCATTTACTGACAAGTAAGTCCTTACAAAATCTACATCTAGGCTGTCTAACATTTTATCACTTGAGTAATCTCCTGGTAATCCATACACTAAAACAGCACTATTCGCCTGTTCCTTAATTATACTCTTGTCATTTGCTGCTATCCATTTCGTCTTCTCAATCTTTTCAAGAAATTGAGACTTGATTTCTTCGAAGAGCTTTTCAACTGACTGTCGCTTTTCCGGTGATAAAGCTTCTCTGGCGTAGGCTATGCTTATGGGACTAACTGGAAATCTGAAAAAAAGCAATTTGATACTTAAGCGCAGTTAAAAGAAAATACACAGTACAGATAGATCTAGTAAGGTCATTAGCAGCCGGTTGTATTCCAATTGGCGTTTTAGAGTTTTCTTAATTTATCAAATTTTATCTGATAAATAAAGAGAAAAATAGAATAAGAAATTATCGTTTAAAGTTGTATTGTAACAGGATAGTTTTTATTGTTTAAATTATCCATTTAATATTACTCAGTTCGCAATTAAAATTTATTGGCGAACCTATTTATATTAATAGAGTCTTTTCGACACTTAACGTATTATTTTTAATAAATCCTTTATATGAGGCTGAATTAGAAAAGAAATCTTCCTTGTATTTTATAAAGAAATAAATATTTGAATAATTTCGCATGCCCTTTTTTAATTCTTTATATTATTATTATTAATAGAAATTCTTAATATTTTACTATAATCTTTTTTCTAAACGCCCCCAAGTCCTTAATATCATTGAGTTTCTGTTGGGAGCTTGTAAATCGTAAGGTATACCTCAGTTTAACCACCGTCTTAAAAATAATGATGGTCGCTTGACCTAGGAGTAGAAGAGGGTGTACTTGACAATCTCAAATAGTGCGGTGAAGTATTTTTGTAAAGTCTTCTTCCTCGATGCATCAGGAGGTACTCAGTGGCGTGCGGTCCATGGAAGCAAGGGAAGCTATGTTTCCCTTAAGAATTTATTAAAATTAAAAAACAATGCTAACAAAAATAGTTCTATAAAATTATGGTTATCGTTTATTTAAATTTGTAATATTTAATCAACTTAAAGCTCAATAGTACAGTAGTAATAGTATAATTCCGTACAGCAAAAGGTATAATTAGAGTACTATTTTAAATTAGGTTCATACGTTGCGCGGAAAGATAATACCGATTCAAATGTGTTACATACACTGCATATAAGCACTGATTTCGTTGCTTACTGCACTTCTTGCTTTTGTAGCGGGCGGGTCGCGGTTGCGTTTTGATCAGATGTTTATTATAATTTGGTTATTTGTTCGATTTTTCGTGTTTGTTAAATGTTACTTAAGCAATGTAAATCTGCGAATGAGACTGTATTTTGGAACATTTTATTATTTCAATTTATATAAGTTGGGATTTTTTTAAAGATAAATAATTCTATTTAGATTGTTCTGTATGCAACATTTAAACTTGCTTTATCGTCATGACTGCAAATTCAGCTGCTTCGGTGGAAGGTTCGAGTACTTCCGATACATCCGAATCGCGACGATTTTGTTGTCAATTTGTAAAGTATTATTAATATTAGATAAAGAATGTTGTTCATACAGTTTCGGAGGGGATTACAAATTGTTGAAAAAGGCAAACCAAAACCAGAATTTTTAAATTTAACAACAAAGATTAAAACCTGCATCAGGTATTTCGCTAAAAAGGCCGGAATATCGAATTGCATTATAAATAAATAGTAGTACTTTTTTTTTTAATAAAGAATAGTCATCAAATTCCATAAGTATAAAAGACGTATTCTTTTGCACATTGTGATTAAATTTAAACAATCATAAAAATTTGAAAATGCTTTGTCACAAAAGAACGTCGCCAATAGTTACAAGTTTCGTTACAGCACTTTTTATGATTCAATCATGTCAATCAGAATTTTTACGATTCAAAGGGGTAAGGGGATTACCAATCATGCCAAAAATATCTTACTGATGATATTAGTACTTAAGATGGGGGTTAATCAGTATTCAAAAGAACGAGATGTGCTAAAAAATTACCAATCCGATTAATCATTATAAACCAAAAAAATACTACTAAAGTGTAAAAGTTCTTCTTTAAAAAACTTTTAAGATTAATAATTATAACACTGTTTTTTATTGTACCTAGGTATATTAAAATTAAAATCGTGGTTGCTTCCCTAGCCTAAATTCTCACCGCACGCCACTAGAGGTACTGGTAAGACTTTTCTGATAAGCATCTTACAGCTAAGATTTATTTCTTATGGAAGATTGCTTTACAGTTGTTTCTTCCGGTATTGTTACTACCTCGCTTGCTGGAAGAGTACTATCTACTCTACAATCAAGTTGTTAATGAGACGTACAATGAGAGATATTCGCGACAGTAATACCGTAATTTTAGTCCATCGCTCTTTGTCATGCTAAAATGTATCATAGCAGATTATGTCCGAGCGTATTTCAAGAGCTTCTCGTACCTCTAGCTGACCCTCAACATAAGGGTTCACTTAGAAAGATACGGAGGCTAATCGTTTCTCAAACTTACTTTTAGATGACAAAGTTGGAAAGTTAAAAGAGGTTGAAAAGGAAATTGACGTACCAGTAGATTTGTAGGCGAAAGTCAATATGTAGGACGATTTGATGCAAAGGGTGCACTCAGATTTAACCAGTATAAGAACCAAAAGTCTCGATCAGTTTTTACATCGGACCATATTAGTCGCCCAAATTGAAACTGTTAATGAGATTAATGCTAGAGTAATAGGATTCTTTGGCGCAGACGATAGAGCTTACTTATCTATTAATACCGTGAGGAATGAGGATGGCTGCATTATAAGCTCTGTAACGGCACTAAGCTCCAAGTGCAAGCCATGCATAACACTGTGCGACTTTGACAGACAACGCTAAAGATAAAAGTGTCTCATTTTCAGAATATCTCTCATTTAGCAGAGTTTTTATTTCCGTTCAAACATCTCCAACTTCCTGCCCGTATGTGTTTTACAATGACTATTTAAAACCAAGGCCAGCATATTGGCCATACAGAGCAGGATTTGAAAACCCCACAAACTGACCCGCAAGCTCGGTGCATCTACGATATGTGTAAGAAACTTCAATCCACCCAAGCTCTGCAATGGCACTAGGCTCTAAGTGCAAGCCATGCGTAACACTGCGCGACTTTGACAGACAATGCTAAAGATAAAAGTGTCTCATTTACAGAATACCTCCCATTTTAGCCGAGTTTTCATTTCCATTAAAACATGTTCAAAAAAATTATTCCTATTAATTCCAACGGGAAAAACCACAAATGTGGTCTATTACGAGGTTATAGAATAAGTGGGTTTTCCCGTATGAAATAGTAAGTTAAGAGACTGCTAGGTCTACCGTATACTATTTTATATATACTTGAACTTTATCAAGGAAGCATGCAGTATGCTAGCATACAAAAAACTTGGGGTTTGGGAAAAACAGAGTGCGTGCTCTCTTACCTCCAATAATCCAGCTACACGGCACTCAGTTACGCGAGCGGTGCCGAGCCATTAGCCATCACACCCCGCAGTGCAAGTAGTTGATCCTGTTTGTAGTGCATATATACACAACTACGTAGGTGAGCTGTCCCTACTGTATTTACCTATAAATAGTATGGTATAACTCACCTTTTTTCACATTCCTCTAAACAAAACATTTCTCGGGTTTCATTTATTTTATATTTCGCGGCTTGCCTTACAGTTTCTGGCAGATACGGGAGCTGCGTTTCTATAACTTTCCATATCATATAGTTTGCGACTGTCCTAAAATTGTTTAGTTAAAAAGACTAACATAAAATTAAGAATATTGAAAGCTCACTTTTTCGACGATGTCGAAATTAGGTTTATCCAATTGTCTAAACTATCGGATTTAAGAAACGATACATAATCGACTGAAAAAAGCTTAACTTGTTTACCAACAATTTTACTTAGAAATTCGAGCCAATCGAATGGTACCGATGCGATTTTGTTATATTCTTCCTGGAATTGTTCAATAGTAAGTTGTTTCCACTCCTACTCATTAAAATCCTAATCCATAAAAGAATAACATTTAGTAACATATAAATTTGTATTGCATTATTTACCTACAATAGAAAGTAAGTCGTTGAAATCAAGTACATGCTCTATTTCTTCCAAAGAACTTGTTTCGTTACCCGCATTGGTTAGTGACGCTATTTTTACCATGATTTTTGCAACTTCATGTCGAGGATATTTGTTCATAATACTGTCCTTATTCGGTATATCTGCCTTTTCAACCTACAAACAGTGTCATGAAACATACTTGAAATCATAATAACTCTTTTGTGCCTACCTCCAAAACGGATTTGTTGAAATCTTTTTTATTCCTTACGACCTTTACATTAAGAAATATGGAAAACGGATATCCTAAGTCCCTAAGCTTATATGTAGCTTGCAACCAAGTCCAATCAAGAGCAGACCAGTCTCCGACTTCATTTATTACTTCACGAATTCTTCTCAAATTGTCTTGTTCCATTTCGTCTTGATTTAAGCATTTTTTAAACAGTTTCTTCGAAATTCGAATTGTTTTATGTTCACTTTCCTTTATGCTTTGTTTATAGAGCCTTAAGAGATTTTCAGTTTTTTGCGCTTTTACATAAGTAAGTTCATTCGTTGGGTTACCTGCTTTTAAAGTGTTTCCGCAAGCAAATTGATAAAAGTCTTCGCAAGGATTGGCAGTTGTATCAATTCTATTGATTAATCTAGTGGCTAGTTTTTCACAGGTATCTGTTTTACATACATCTAAAATTATATTTAAAGACCTCAATTAACATTCTTTTTCTAATACCTTTGCCGTAAGTAAAATATTAACACACATTTTGTTTATTATCTATCATAGCAATGGGCAATTATGTGAACTGTATTGCTCTAGAGGGATAAGTAACTAATAGATGTTCACCCCAGTAGCACAAGATATTGACACCATATTTGTGCTATATGGGTAACATATTATATTCAGGCCTAATATTTGGGAGATTCAACCAAGATTGGTATTACATCGCTTAAAGAGCATTAAAATAAGACGTAATATGTTACGAGTGATATTAGATAACTTGGTAGCTGACCTAAAGTTGATGTTGATGCTTCTGACACTGCATTAGCGGTAATAGTACCACTTTTATCATTTGTAGTTTTTGCTTTACCACGTATTTTTTCCATAATCTTCATGGCTTTTATTTTAGCAATATCAGGTGCATGGCGGTGATCATACTCTTCAATGACATTACCTACGGTTATGATATATATTGTAATGTTATGATATATATGATGTAATCCCTGGTACATAAAATTTCAAATATAATAAACTTACCAGATTTACTTTTACTAGATGTATGGCAACGTCCACGACATTTACCAGATGAATACAATACACATTTCCATATAAATTTACCATTACTACCACGACGATCAAATGTATACATAAATCCGTTTGAAATAAGGTTAGGTTTACCTTTTTGATTAATAACAAACTGCAGATGCATTATTATAATGTTTTTAATTATTAATTTACGATTGAAGTTGTCCATATATGTATAGAATTATTTATTATAATTTAAACAACATAATTATTAACAATTAACATATAATAGTATATTATATACCAAGGTTGTGAAGAGTTTTTTCTAGAGCCGAGCATTATTAGATCCCGAGATGCGCAGCATCGAGGGATATAAGATGAGAGGCTCTAGAAAACACTTCACAACCGTGGTGTATATATTATTTTTTTCACTACTAGTACTTTTATTCCTTTTATTCTTCTCACATAAAAAACGTACTATCGCGATCACGGATTTTTTCCCGGATGCCAGTGTATAATGGGATGAATTTTTGCCCCGTGTTACACTAAAATCTGGATTATTGACTAGTAGTCAATAATAAAAAATTATTTACCACTAGGCAAGAAGGCTAACTTCACAAGGTGACAACAGACTAGATAATAGTATGTTTTAAAGCTAGTAATGAAAAAACAATATTACAACAAATATGACACCACGCGTAATATTGCCATTTACATATACGACACTAATATTAAACTAATTGTATACTCATGAAACCACGTTGGTACAACAGATTTGATAAACCGGCCTTCGTCTGGGGGATATTTTTGTCAGGGATATTTTTGACCGGTATATTTTATTCGATTTTTTTTGCTCGGGTTATTTTTGCGGGGATATTATTGTGGGGTTATTTTTGCGGGGATATGTTTTACGGGGACATATTGACCGTCACCATATTTCACATTTATAGTTCCGACACTGAATAAGCAGCCTTTAAACAAGGTTACTTGATTATTCAAGGAATCAAAATAGCTATACATAGGCGGTGCTTTATATGCGTGAAAATGTTTTACAAATGTGTACCACGTCGAGAAAAATGAAAAATGATTACAAGTTACCATAACTCACACGGTTTTATCAAATACTGAATACTAATAGTACTTCAATACGTAATTATTGTTTACTTCGGTCTAAATGCATAATGATCGCATTTCAAATTTCGCGTCCAATAACGCACAAGCAGCCGTTTTCAACCACCTGTTTTAGTGTTGCGATATCTGCTGCTGATCGTTTCTGGTTGAGAAATTTATATTGATTTTTTGTAAGTGCGTCAGTTATTTATATTCATTATATACTGTAAGTACTCACTATAATATCCATATATTTTAATTGCTATAACCGCCTAGTTTAATTAGCGTTTTGTTTAAACATGAATAAAATTGTGTAAACAATATGTCTATGATTCATTTTCAGAACGTGTAAATACGATAATAATAGTAGGTACATAATTATGCAATTTAAAATTTATTAAAAATAGCATTATCTCGCCTTTAATACATTTTCTCAGATTTTTATTGAAGTAAATGAAATATCAAACTTAAGCTACAATTTTTAAAAATACTCCTGGTATGTATATTATTGGCCCAATATGTTGACAATATATGTGTGATATATTTAATTTTATTAGTTATCTGTTTTATGTTAATACAATTTGTTTAACGTTTTAACTAGAAATCCAATAAATAAAAGTCCAATTAACAAGATTTAATGCGTTTGTGTTTTTATTTAGTTTTCGCAATGACGCAAATGAATTATTGTGTTAAGTACAGACATCTAAAACGAGTTCTATATGGAAGATATATCGATAGTTTTAAGTGTAAATGGACAAAATAAAAAAGTTGAATCACATTTAGCGGATAATAGTGCTTCATATTACGATGACCCTCTCCCTCCGACTTCATCTACATTTGAACATTAAATGGACTGTCGGTTTATTATTATTATTATTATCCTCGTCGGTTATTAATCTGATTGGGTTAAACGAACAGAAGATATACAAAGTGATTTGTGACAAATAGTGCCTGTTGAGGGAGACATTAATCGTAATAACATGTAGATATCAAGCAATATCACATTATCACATCAACATATTGTACCAATACTAGTACAAGTCTACTACACCAATATTACGTTTGAAGGGTGGATGAATATCCTGTGAATGCATTTCGCCAATATTGTAAAAGGATATTGAACCATTAAATGTTTCAACGTTTGGCCAATATTACCATGTTGGACACATATTCTATGCACATATTGTGCCAATACTATAAACGTATATTGAACCAATATAATGTTCCAATGTATGGCTAATATAAAACTGCAGTACTAGAGATATATTGGTTCCGCATATTGTGCCAATCTCGTCAGAGTCTGTCATTTACAATGTTTGGTCAATATGTGGAAACAATATTTTTCCAACATGTGTGTGCTACTGTGTCTTCGCCCCAACAATGATTTGCATATTCAGAATCAGTATTTTTTGCCCCTAAGCCTAACGCCATAGACAAAACGCTATGCAAAAGCAAATTCGAATTTTCCCCAACCTAACCTAACCTAACCTAAATCTAACCTAAACTAATCTAACTAACTTGTGTAACTGTAAATGGCAATCATAGACACTCAATATAATTATGATTCATTTCCATGGAGATTGAGCATTTTTTACTTTTGATCTCGAAATTTGAGACCTTTGGGCGTTCTCCCCAGAAATGATTTTTAGGGGCCAGTTTGGTCAAAAAATGTTTGGTAGGGGAATTTTTTGATTGTGTCCAAAATTTAATTTAGAAAATGCCGTTTTCCCATTTGGGTAATTTTGTGCAAAATTCGATGCGCGAGATCATCTTCGACGCATTCGCGCAACTGAATCACTCGCTCCTTCGTCGTCCGTGCCTCAAAAAATGCACAACTTCGTGTACTTCGTAAATAACTATAATGATAATGATATTCTATGATCTTAGTGTAATATATAATAATGTGTTTAATAAATAATTTATTTAGAAGTTGTTTTAGGCCAAGTGCATTTTCGAATCCGGCCCCGCATAAGCTTACGCCGACCCTGATCATTAAAGGTGTCTTTAACTATAGTTACGATTAAAATGAACAAGAAAACAGATAGCTTTATCTAATTCTAATAGATGGATAAAGATTAGAATTGGTCGCCATGGCAATTAAACATGTTATTAACTGAATAGTCAGATGTGAAGATGGCCTATTGTTTATTACAAACAGAACTTTAGGAGTAGAATTTAGAACGTGGTCATATGCCATAAGAGAGCTCCGAATTTTTAAAAATTCCCAAAAGCTTGAAAGACTAATAATACTATTGTAATGAACGAACGCAATCGAAGCTTTGTGAGTGAAATGGTTTTCGCAACCCTAAAAAGAGAACGGAAGATTTTAAAAGACTCTTACAAACATTGCAAATCAAAAGTCTCTATAACAGTTGCTCTTTCCGTGAAAGTACGAATGTGAAGCTAAAGTTAATTTTTTTTTCTGTTTGCGAATTCAAGGTCATATCTGTTTGCTATGAAGTGGGTACAAGATTTGATGCTGAATTTCTTGAAATTATTCATTATTTATCTTGTTAGAAATGAAAATAAATTGGAAGGTTATAGTTGTTGGACGAGTGCTTCCTCTAGCTACTGCAATTAAAAATACAGAATATCTACAATTTAATAAGTTATTTTTAATGTTTCGTTTTATTTTCACACGACTAGTATTATTATATTAGGTTTATTTATATTTGTTCCATGTTGAACTGAAATTTTGAACTCGTTGACATATTTGTCACTTTGATCTAATGAAAATTTTTGTAACCAGATTATTTTACCATCATTGGTTTTCTTGGGTCAAAATCGGAAATGCAACATTTCCCTTAGATGCTGTGGTCTCACATCAAATAAATAGAATAGAAAAAACTATACCAACCCAATTTAATAAGTCATATATATTAATGATTGCTACATACAATCTAATTGAAATTAATAATAGCTATTATAGAATTATTATAATTAAAAATAAATTAACGTAGTTACTTACTTCTAGGTTTTAAAAATATAGCCAGTGAGATCAAGCTCACAAGAAGTAATATGGGAAGTATAACTGTTAATATATTTTTAGTCCTTGAGCGTTTACCCCATTTTCTCTCATTACTACAGAATATTAAAATCAGTAAATTAATAGAATTAGTTTTTAATATAAATTATGGTAATTAAACTTACGTTCCAATAGACATTTTATTTTCTTCAAAAGAATTATCTGCGTATCGTTCTGATACTGTGTTCGAATCTACTGTGCTACTTTACTTTTAATTTATTTTATTTTTAGTAACTTGAACTATTTTGTAAGGTCATCATGTTATTTGAGTATAATATCATCAGCTAATTAAAACTATTATAATTAACATCAATATTTTGATAGTGATGATCTTTAGCGTACTATATATAGCAGCGTGCGATGCATACGAAATAGTGGAAGCAGTCGCGATACGACGTATGCGCTATCACCGTCGTACACTTTGCGTTCGAGCGTGATAACGCATACGTCGGCGTCGTATCGCGATTGCTTCCACTGTTTTGTATACACCTCAAGCTGCTGACTAAATATATTAAAATTTTAATAATAAAATATCCCAAGAAATTTTTCAGTTTGATCCATTGCATACAGATGACTTCTAAAATGGACTAAAACCATTATATTATATAAGCTAGTCATTATATAAAAATTATCAGTAATTACGTTGATTAACTACAAACGCAACGAAATTTAAACTTATAAAACTTTATTATAAGTCTATTATAGTGCGAACGCTGGCTATGGAATATTCTAAATAAAATAGTATATATTATGCTTATCTGGGGCAAAATCCTCTTTAAAAAAATTTAATTTTTAACGGCTAGGAGCAATATATAAGGAGTACTAAACACTTTGACGTTTTAACAAAAATTATAACCTAGGAATTATAACATCATGTCTGTTTACATTTCTTTTAATTCACAACATAACCTTAAAATTTAATTTTTTGGTCTCAACAGGTGTACACTGTCTCAAAGTTGTTAAATGAGAGAGAATTTGTTGAATTGTGCGAACAAAAGTGTGCGCTCTTTTATACACTTTTTTAAACAATTGAAAACTACAATAAATTTTCACTACATGAACTTTCACAAATTATAACAACCAAATTTTAATTTGTAATAGTTTATAAATTTTAACTATTCTTTAAAGTAATTAGATAATATGGTAGCTTTTGAATTTCCCTATCTATTGATATATTGCATTCATGTTCACATTACAAAATAAGGCTACCATTGAAAGTCGATGAAATCTCATTTTTATACAACTATTGTTAACTAAAGTTGACTTAATTACTTAAAATTACCTTATTACGCCGTTCTATCTTGACAAAATTAAACCTTATATACTAACAAACATTATTTACATACTTTCAGATATCAACAAAATAAAAATTCAAGCTAAATTACAATACGATTCTGTCTACGATGCCTAATCGCACATACTTGGATGTTATTCCGTTGATATCATCTGCAAAAAGAACCCCGATCATTCATAAATATAAATAATTTCAATTTTGTGCTAAAGAAACTACATCACAATTCTGCATCAAAACATTTATACGAAAACTGTTGAATTTCTTCATAGAAGAAGAATTAAAGATTTGAAAATCTTGTTAACTTGAAACATAATTCTTTCTTATAAAACACTCAGGTAATCTATGCAGTAAATACTTGTATACATCCCCATTATAACACACCTTGTCTGTTTTAAGTTAAATCTTGCCTTAAATACTAATTAAATTCTAAGAAAAATCAGCTTTACAAATCATCACTCTTCTTTTCTGCAATGACGTCATCTTATTTTCCTAAAATAACAACGCCCTACTTTTTCTTGCAAATTCTGCATACTACTGCATGTATTTTTTGATATTTAATTGTTATTTATAGCTATTTATGTATTAAGGGCGTAAGTAGGCTTTTATGGCCAAAGCGTTATTTCTAGGCCGAGGCGTTAGCCGAGGTCTAGAAAAAGGCTGTAGGGTAAATAAGTTACGCCCGCTATACATACACTATGTTATGCACAAATTAAGTTTTTATCTCAAATCTATTATTGTGTAAAAAATATAATTAAATGAGTACGTAGGTAGGTAGGCTCGGCAGGCTTCTACAGGTGCCAACATGTTCAGACTCGGTTACGTCATAGTTGAACATGTAAGAGGCCTACGCTACATATATTACGTCTAGAAGCGTAATAGATTTTAGTAGCCACTCAAGTATCGTGACGAGTGCATGGAAATGTCACAGCTAACGAAAATTGAGTACCGCGTGGTCATTAAATTTTTAACAAAAGAGGGGCACACCCCTAATCAAATTAAATAACGTTTAGACGGCTTTTACGGTGATTTATCTCCTTCATATTCCACTGTAAGAAAGTGATCAAAATGTTTCCGTTTGGGGCAAGAATCTGTTGAAGATGATGAGCGCACCGGTCGACCAATTGAAGCAGTAACGCCTCAAAAAGTTGCAATCATTGAAGAAATGGTATTAGAAGATCGCCGATTGAAAGTTAAGGAGTTAGCAGTGATGTCTGACATTTCGGAAACAAGTGTTCGCCGAATGCTTCATGACCATTTGGGTATGAATCAAATTAGTACAAGATGGGTCTTCTTTCTGCTGTTCAACGTCAACGTCGCGTCGAATGTGCGCGCTCGTTTTTAAACTTGTGTGGAGACGACCCAAAGCCGATTTTAGGGAGATGAAACAATGGTTCTGTATTATGATCCTCTATCCAAAAGAGAGTCGATGAAATGGCGGCGACGCGATCAACCTCGTCCCAAAAAGGCGAAAGTCGTTCAATCGACAAAGAAAGTTACGGCAACAATATTCTGGGATTGTGACGGCATTTTACTGATTGATTTTAAAGAACGCAAATAACTGTTATCAGTACATATTATGCGTTTTTACTGCATAAACTGCGAAACAATATTGGTGAAAAACGTGGAGGTAAATTGAGAAGAGGTGTTCGATTATTACACGACAATGCACCCGTTCATACTGCAGCAATTTCACAAGCTGCCATTCGCGAAAGTAGGTATTGCGTCCCTTGAGCGTGGGAAAATTTTGATGACCGTGGGAACCTAATTAGCATAATTAGTTGCTCTAATTAAATTGATTGATCTAATAAATATGCAAATGAGGCGCGAATTAAATTTATTGCTCTAATTAAATGATCGAATTAAATTATTTGATATAATAAATATGCAAATGAGGCGCGAATTAAATTTATTGCTCTAATTAATATGAAGATGAGGCGTGGATTAAATTGATTGATCTCATTAATATGCAGGTGGGGCGTGAATTAAATTTATTAATCTAATAAATATGTAATTGAGACGCGAATTGAGTTCGTAAATTCACGTGTTTTATAGAATTATAACGTTTAAATATTGATATTTTCAAGTTGTCTTTTACATGTTTCACATATTATGTTATCAACTATTTTGTAACGCTATAATGTTATTGAATTTGTCTAATAGATAGAATATGATTTATTTCTTGTGTTTTTATTTCGGTAGTTTAAGGTAAAAAATAAAAAACAAATATTTTATACAAGAACTTTTATTAAACTTTATTAAAGAAGAAAATACATTTCATATTGATATATAATACTAAATTATATCTAAAATAATACATACATTTCATATTGATATATAATACTAAATTATAACTAAAATAATACATAAGCATACTAATAATAATACTATAAATGAGCTAGCGAGTGAGTAGATCTTCCTTCTTTATCCAGGACTTTTCTATTAATTATATTAATTAATAAGAAATTGATATCGATAATAATTCGACGTGTTTAAATATTAGCGAATAATGCTATCAAATTATTTATTTTTACAGCAATATAAATCTTATTGTATTTAATAGAAATGGGTACATTTAATTTAATTTTAGGCATAATGATACTATATAATATTTTCTAATTATAATTGCTCAGGTACATTTATTAAATTCGTTCTTTTCTACGTAAACTATATAAATAATACTCAATTCGTTTAAAATGCTATCACATGCTCCCTCTAACCAATTCTCACTTCACACCTTTCTAATCATCACCTTCAATCATTTCACGAGCTACCTCTAACCAGTTCTCACCTTTCTAATCATAACCTTTAATCCTATCACCAGCGAACCATATCAATTTAATTAGATCACAGATTACCTCATCCCTTCTAATTATTTCAAATCCATTAATTTTCACCTTTGCTAATCATCATCTTTAATTCTATCACAAGCTACCTCTAACCAATTCTCACCTCACACCTTTTATCATAACATAGGTATCCGCTACTCAATTATCACCTTTCTAATCACAACCTTTAATCATATCGCATGCTATCTCTAATCAATTCTCACCTCACACCTTTTATCATATCTTAGGTATCCACTACTCAATTATCACCTTTTAATCATAACCTTTAATCATATCGCAAGTTATCTCTAACCAATTCTCACCTCACACCTTTTATCATATTATAGGTATCCGCTACTCAATTATCAACTTTTAATCATAACCTTTAATCATATCAAATCCTTATCTTTAATTAGATCATCCTTTCTAATCGGGTCACAGGTATCCGCGAATCATATCAAATTAATTATATCACAGGTTACCTCACACCTTCTAATCATTTCAAATTCTTTAATTATCACCTTTGCTAATCAGCACCTCTGCTAATCATCACCTTTAATCATGTAACCGCTAATCATTTCACAGGTGACCGCTAATCATTACACAGGTAACCGCTAATAATTCTCACCTCAATCATCACCTATCAGTCAGGTGTCATGACGTCATCACAGGTAGAAAAGGAGTGGGGGGCTGGCCAACTGTCCTAATACCTACTTCTGCCCCAATATGACGGTGGTTTGCGGTACTCTGATCGACCAGCAGGGCCTAGGTGACTAGATGCAGTGACTCTACATGCATTTGACATTGGCACAGTAGTTTGTGTTAATGGTGGACAAAGGAAAGAAAGGTTTACCATTGCACAGAAGACAAAAGTTGTACTACTGTTTGCGGAAACAAAGATGGTTACAGTGACTCACAAGAAGTAATACTGTAAGCAGAACTGTTAATAATATAGTTTTAATCTTTGAAGATTTTTCTCCATCTTCCTTCATTACTAAAATATATAAAAACAAGTCGATCGATAGAATTAATATTTGATATAAACTAAACTTACTTTCCAATAAACATTTTATGTTTTTTGCAGAATTTATCTGCAGTATCGTTGAGCTTATCGTGGTAGTAATACAATGTTCTAATGTTATTATTTGAGAATAATATCATTAACTATCAAAACAATATAATTATTATTTTTAACATTAATATTTTATTTATGATGTTCTTTGCAAGATTTATTAGCGTACTGAACAAAATTTTCGTACGTGTATCCATTGCATACAGATGCCTTACTAAGAATGAATTTAAAGTAAAATGTTATATGAAATACAAGCTATTATCTAAGCTATACGTCATTATACAAATTATCAATAATTAAATTGATTAAGTATAAACCCAGCAAAATTTAAATTTAAAAAAGTTTATTATAATTAAATTATAGTTATTGTTTATTGTTTCCAGCCTTATTTTGTGGAACTCCATAATCATGAAATAAATAAAGATTATTAAAACTGTGAAACTTTTAATAATCTTTATTTATTTCAAAATTATAGTTAATTAACGCTTTTGCAAAAACTTACCTTTCACTTTAAATTCTTTAATTTCTTAATGATTAAATATATTTAAGTAGTTTTCTTGAAAACTGTATGCTTTGGACTTTGCACATAGTTTACTTCTGGAATTATAGAGAAAACTGGCTCGCCTAAAACATGTGCGTACACAAATAATAATCACATAGTATAAACATTTTCAAAAAGATTATCCTTTCATTTATATCATTTAGTTAAGTTTTATTTTTGAATAATTTTGGTTTTTGAAAATAAAAATATTATCTTTGCATTCCTTTATTAAGCAAAATCGTCGTGTAAAAAATGAACTAGCGGTGCCATGTACAACTGTCACGAAATCATGTAGAAGGACAACACAAGTGTAATAATGGTGTGGGGGTAAATAGCGCGTCCTTCTTTCTTTTAAATAAGACTGACATAATATCTTTGACTCACGTACATTTATGTACATTCGGTAATAGTGACAACTCGAGTTTACTATACTACTATTGTCACTGCTCCAATAAATTATTTTATAAATGACAATTATCTTTTCAGATTGTACCAATATAAATTAAATAACATCGAATCATGAATTACCCTGAAAGATGGCGTAGTTTTACGAAGTAATAAAAGTAGTAATTAAGATTTCATTATTATTAAGATTTTAAACTCAGTCCACTGTTTTTTAATTTTACTCGAGGTTGTCATATTAGACAGATGAGAATTATTCCTACAAAGTTTCAGTCCCTAATTTTTCATTTATTAAATATTTAAAATGGAAATTATTCATTTCGTTGTGTTTTAAATAAATGTAGTTTTTCGTTTGATTATTTATTTGATACTAGTAAATAGTTTTACTATATCCTGTGGCCGAAGGCTTTTTAAAAACTTTATTCACTTAATATAATAAAACAATATTATTATTTAGCTATTTATTTCTATATTTGTTTGCAGTCGATATAATCTTATTTTTATAATGAAAACAAAACTTTTTATATTCACAATGCAATTGTGTAAAACATTCTTATATAAGTAATTATTTAAATGAGATAAGACGAGTTTAAATAATTAGATTTGAATCAATACACCTAACAGAACAATTTGAGAATTCACATTTAAATGATATTAGACAAAACTCAATTAATTAATACTCGAATGAATCTTTGGGTTTCTAGTAGGACAATTTGGAAGTCCACACCTAGATGAGTTGTAGAATACTAACTTTTAAAAGATTAAAATAAAGTGCATATTCGATTAGTCAGCAGTGTGACTTATCTTGAAAGGTGCAAGTTGGTGATGATACATTATCTCTCAACTATATTATCTGTTGTCTCGTACGTGACTAAATCATTTTATCATAAACACATTTGATGTAATGTTACAAAGAATGCATTGATATTCTGACTTATTGGTTTCGTATTATTATGATTATTTGTAGTTAATCATTTTTATTTGAAAATAAATTACAAATCTTTGCTTGTCTTGTAATTTACCACTTCAAGAAAATGAAACTGTTATTAAAGGTAGTGCGTCTCAAACTGAAGGGAATTTGTGTTGTTTATTATTAGCACTTACTTTTTAAGGTACAAAAGTAAATTAAGGTAACGTTATATTAAAGAAGCTCGTTCCTAAAATGCAATAATAATAAAGTATTAAATGAATGTAAACATGCCATTTATTTGTCATTTTCAATAGACAAACTAAAATCACAACCAAAATAAAATGTGATACTGTTAATGCGTATAATTGCCCAAATATTGTTTTCAAACCTACTATTTCGTTTATTAAACAAGGTATTTGACCTTATATGTGAGATATGTCTACATCATAGTTCCCAAAAGCTTGGCTTTTTAAAAAAAAAATTCAATGTGCTTAATATGAAAAACGGAATAAGGATTTTTTTGTTCCTATTGACGAACACTATCACAAACTAGGTTTATACGAAAGTTCAATGAAACACCCTGTACAGTAATATTTATGAATATGTCTCGTCTTTAAAATTCTTAGCTTTTATTTTGGCTTAAATTTTTTTTAATATGTTTTAGCCTTTTTCTCATAACTATCGATAGCAAATTATGGTCTGTGTGAAGATTACTAGTTTTTTAAGTTTTCGTTAGTTGAAGCGAAACATATTTGGTACATCTCCGGCATTTGTTTTTTTCTATAATCAGCTATTAAGTACCTAAAAATCAGATATCTTTTTTTACAATTTTTCTCAGCACGTACCAATCGGGTGCAATTGATGGGTTTGGTGGGTGTGGCTTCATGTTAGTGGCCCTGATAGATTTTTTTGTCAGTATGTTTACCCCCTTTGTAGATTCGACTCCAGTAAGTTCTTCACCCAAATCCAAAATATGGCTGAACTAAGTATGAACTATAGGAGTGCAATGTGCAATATGGTCGGCCAGGTGGGCGTGGTAATTTATTTTTTTTTGTCAGTACATTCGTATTTATCTAGGCTCGGTGACAGAGCGATTGTAATTATTTTTTATCACTAGACTGGTCTCGAACCTAAGGTTGGACTTTTAATCGAGCCCCTCGGTGCTGCGAGTCACCAAACTATCGCGGGATTCACCCGCCTTTAAGTGTGGTTAAGAGTATACGGGTACGTAAAATATGGCAAACCCAGTCCATACTTAAACTCGACGAATCAGAGCTAACGGGACTCCTGGATAGCCAAACCTCAGCGGATCAGCACAAAAATAGCTCCAGCACTAACTTCGAAAGTTAGTAGAGGATGGATAGCAACCTCGCTCCCACCAGTAAAGATCTGGCAGCACTCGTGCAAGTAAGTAAAATGTGTAAGTAAAGACAAGTGCCCTTCCTGGCAGGTATTTATGTCACGTAGTCTTAAGCACGCACCAGAAAGATGCAACAAGTATGTCTGGTGGGCGTGGCATCACGTTAGTGGGTGTGGTAAGTAAATGTTTTTGATACAAACCAGCCTGTAATTATTATAATAAATATTTTATTACATAATGTGTGTCAAATTTACAGATTCTCGCAGACTAATTCAAGCATTTCTATGATTTTTCTATAAGTAACAATTTTTATTAGAAAGTACTAGTATGAGTATAGAACCTGCACCTATAATACAGTGGCGTGCGGTCCATGGCAGCAAGGGAAGCAATGCTTCCCTTGAGAATTTATTAAAAATAAAAACCAATGCTAACAAAATATTTTTACAAAATTATGGTTATCGTTTATTTAAATTTGTAATAGTTAATCAACTTAAAGCTCAATATCAATTCCGTACAGCAAAAAGTATAATTATTTAGAGTACTATTTTAAATTAGGCTCATTAAACTTGCACGGAAAGGTAATACCGATTCAAATGTGTTACATACACTGCATATAAGCACTGCTTATAACTGCTCTTCTCTTAGCCTTGGCGTGAATCAGAGGGCGTGGTTATATAGTAGACGATGCTGTTAGCATTGCTTGGCCGCTATTTTTAGTGTGCTTCATGCCCAAATGTTTATTATAATTTGGTTATTTGTTCGATTTAGTGCTAGTTAAATTTAATGTTACTTAAGTAATGTAAATCTGCGAATGAGACTGTATTTTGTCGCATTTTATTATTTCAATTTATGTAAGTTGGATTTTTTTTAAAGACAAATCATTCTATGTAGTTTGCCTATATGCAAATTTAAAATTGCATTATCGTCACGACTGCAAATTCAACTGCTTCGGTGAAAGGCTCGAGTACTTTCGATACATCCGAATCGGTACAATTTTTTTGTGCAGTTTGTAAATTATTAATAACGAATTTTCCGCATACAGTTTTGGAGAGAAATTACAGATTATTAAGAAAGGCAGATCAAAACCAGAACTTTCAAATTTAACAACAAACATTAAAACCTGCACCGGTATTTTGCTAAGAAAGACCGGAAAATTGAGTTGCAGTATAAATACATAGTAGTAGTTTTTTTTTAATAAAGAATAATAGCCAACAAATCCCATAAGTATAAAGTGTAAAAGTGCTTCTTTGAAAAACTTTTAAGCTTAATAATTATAACAGTTTTTTATATTTCCTAGCAGAGGCGGATCCAGAGAAGTATTTTGAGGGGGAATCTTTGGAAAAATAATTGTTTTAATAAATAATAATTAAACAAACATTATTTGTTTCTATTCTATGTATACTTATTTCTAAGTTGGGGGGGATTATTCCCTCCCCGTTAATTCGCGCCTGTACCTAGGTGTATTATAATTAAAATGGTGGTTGCTTCCCTAGCCTAAATTCTCACCGCACGCCACTGCTATAATAGAAACTAAAACTTGATTGTCAAATGTTTTTGGAAACATATAGTTTATTTTCGATGTATTATGGATTTTTTTGTAAAACGACTGTGACATACCAGATGTCAATTAAACAGATACATTTATTTATTTACTAATATTTACAATAAGCATACATTTTTGAGAATATTGTGACACCCTAGTAGCCAGGGTGTACAATATTAATGCTCACGGTGCTCAAGGTTAAAAGGAGAGCAGGTAGGTTGGTTCGTCGATGATAGCTACTAAAAAATAACGATTTGCTGCCTGGGCGCCATTCTAGAAACCTAGAAAGAAGGGGAATGACCAAATACACACAATCATAACAAAAACACAACACGATCATGTAAAACGTATAATTAATATTAAGCATTAATAATATAATATAAATGTAACTAGTAACAATTGAAATAACAAATAAACAAATAAGTAATAACAAAAGGTACAAAAAATTTAATAACAACAATAATCACCAAGGGCTAAACAAACACCCAACAATAATAATAAGAATAAATGGCCTCAAAATGTGTATGAAAATTGTCCACTAATATGACTAACAGCCAGTATAATATTAAACTTGATAAATAATCAATAGAAGCACATAGATAATAAATATACTTATAGATAAGAAAGTCACTGTATATAGTTAGTTCCAAAAGAGCAGCGCCATCTCGTGTCTCTAGTAACGAACTATCTTAATTTTAAATGCAGTTTTCTTTGTCTTGTCCTATTATATTTCTTGTAAAATATAAATTTATGGCTGGTATTATAAAACTTTTTATTTCCTAAATAAAATTTAATTTCAGAATAAATTAATTTATTCTATCAATTTACGTATTAAATTGATAGAATAAATTAATTTATTCTCAAAGTAGTAAATTTTATTTAGGAAATAAAAAGTTTTATAATACCAGCCATTATTTTATTAAAAGGAAAATGTCAATATATATTAATAAATTACTATGATTTACACCATCAGTAGTTTTATTAAAATATTTGACATTTTGTGGTTATAGTAATAAAAACGATATAAAAAATATGGTCATTCATATCTATAATAATATAATTTTTTACAGATATATCTTTCAATAAACTAATTATTAACATAGTAAGTAACGCTAAACTATTTATTTTTTATATGAGAAGAAAATTAAAGAGATTTATCAGGTACTGTTTGTAAACGTAATTGCATGCGCACAAAGTGTATGCTACAGCATTAAGCCTCAAGCTTAGAATTTGTGGTGAAGTTAAAAATTCTTCTGCTGTTCTTAAACGTTCTTTGAGGTTTACTCGTTGTACAAATAAACGTTTTGCAGTTTTCCTCAAGTGCCCTACTACTTTTTGAAGTCTGCTTGCTTTTGGACTTAGCTGGTTCTTTGTTCTCACTCCTAAGGAATGAAGGATATTGCTTCGTTTTGATAAATCTGAAACAAGTAACCGATATTTACTAATAATCATGGATCATTTTATTGGGTTGCAGAAAAAATTATATATACATTAATTTAATAAAATTACCTTCGCGTCTCCCAGAGATTTTTAAACTAAGAGGAGGTGACTTATCGACACATTTGATGTTTGTGTGAACTGTGGAACTACCTGCAAAAAAGTACCTGTTAGCTAGAGCAAATACAGAGTAAACTGATTTATTTATTTTTTTCTTCTATTGTTGGCTGTTCATAAACCTGTAGTATAATTTCAAATAAGGATGTATTAGCATAAATACATTTATGAAAAAAAATACCTTCTACTGATATCATTGTAGCGGTGGCCATTAATTTAGGAACCTGTCTATCAATATCCATTCCCACAATACTAGGAAAAGGTTCACTAATTTCTGTCTGTTAATCTTTCTTCTTCTTCCATCGTAAAATTTCCTCTAGATGAAGATGCTTGGCCAGTTTCCATTATAAAATTAGCCTGAGATCCTGCAGGTTCATCATAAGGTTCCTTAACTTCAGGTGTAGTCACTTGTTGATAAGAAGAGGAAAATATAAAAAAACCAGAGAATTGAAATTGAAATTGGTTTTAACAGCTATAATATGTAATATCTACTTATGTAAATAAATATTACAGTAACAAAAACATATGTATTAACAAATAAAATACAAAATACTGCTACCTTCTGTTTGAGGTGGTAGATTCAATGATGGGACACTATCAATTCTCAAATTTGCTCCACTTCGACCAACAAGTCTATCGCTTTCAGAAAAATGTATATCACATACTCGATAATTGTTTCGTACAGTCACATTTTCTGATAGGGAAAGTTTAGAGTTTTGCACTTGCTTCAGCCATAATTTATATATCTAGAAGTATATATTTCACTTCAGAATATATATGTAGTAGCTATTAGGTTTAGGTAAACATATTATAAATTATGATTTAAATTATAAAATCTCCAAACAGCTTCAGATAAATTAATATGTAGTGTAGATTAATATTACAAGCAATATAAGTATTCATATCTTATTATACATACCCTTTCATCTCTTGGAAACATATGCATTATTTGTACTTTATTTGTATTTTTGCATGAAGGCACACAACAGGAAAACGCCATTTTTAACAATTTTTCTATATTAGTTTTTTTATTTTACTTTTTTTATCTTATTCCTTCGGTTAACACTACTAAAATGTCCATACAATAAAAAAATGTAATAATATAGTGACATTGCCAAAAACAAAGTTTTTTTCGCGGTCAGCAATTGTTTTAAGGTATAGTAGATCTCAACTACCTGTTTTTATCGCCAATAGAAACAACAGCACCATCTCTTGCGTCTAGTGATAAATCATAATTTGTAATTCGCGCGCAAATGATTTGCACGGCCTTGATCATAAGACTTTCCTACCCATGATAGAAGCATCAATAAAAAATGACATGCCTTTTAAACAAAACAATAATAATAATACAAATAATTAAATGCAACAAGTAGTGAACAGAGGTGTAAATAATTAAAGTTGGAAAAAAATTGGGAGCAGTAAAAGGTGGGTAGGAAGCAATATAACTGGTAAAAACGCTTAAACTCAATTCCTAACCTTAAATCTTTACCAAACCACAAGAATAATAAATGTAAAAAGATCATAAAACAAATAACCTGTAATAGTTTCAGGCAAGCTTGCTCAATAAGGCGCCGTACCAGCAATAATTAATACCGAAGCAAAATTTACAAGTACCACAGTACAACTTATAAAGATTTGATCACAACGAAGGTAAGTAATTAACTTTAATTAGGAATTAGGATAATAAGAAGGGAAAACACTTCTGTAATACTTACAGTTACAACTTTCAAAATTTACCAAAATTAACAGTACCAAAAATGACGATGCTGACAAAACCAGCTACTATAAATTAAACGGCAGGAACACAATACTCCTGGCTGTGAGACAATGTGGTCTACGGATGTCTTCATAGATTTAAAACCACCTTCACCGAGGGTAAGATTCTCACATGGAAATTCCAACTAGCAGAATAAAAAATACTATTCTTGTAAAACTTGCTTAAACCCAAGCAACCATTTCCAAGATGCAAGCCAATAAGATTAGCCAAGTAGATCTTAATAAACTTAGAAAAAACCCTCAACCATTAAGGTGAAAAATGTGGGGTATATAAGAGATGCCTAGAAATAAAATAATAAATTACCCCCAAGCAAAAGTAGGTATAAATCACAAATGAAAATCAAAGAGAATTAGAAAAATTCAAAAATTAGCAAACATATTTACCTAGATGTTCTTGGGCCAAAAGTTCAATGGAAAAGAGCATTGAAAAATTTAAAATGTCTTCTCATTATCAAAAGGAGATTAGAAATCCTCCTACACATAGTTGGTAAAACTTTCACACCAAGAGATAAAAAGAAAGTACAAATGGCTGACAATTGTTTATATTAAGATATCAAAAATACACAAGGGAAAATATCAGAAAACACCCCTAAAGGAAAAATCCGAATAGTAAATTAAAGAATAAAAAAAATAATTAAAGTTAGTTAGGTAAGCACATCATACAATAAAGACAATTCCTTTTCTTTTCTTTTTTTTTTAGGAAACTTGACTCCAAAGAATCAAGAGGAATAAATAAAAATTGGGAACGTCACACACCCCCTTTTGCTGAGAAAAAAAAGAAAAGGAATCGGTAACACCACCGATAAGCATACTTCTAAAGAACAATCAAACATTGCCCCTACTAGCTCTAAGCTAATTAAAATACTAATATCTAAGAGAATATTAAATAACAAGAATATCCATAAGAAAACACCTAATAATTAACTACCCGCATGCTCTCCTAATCAAAATTCTAAATATAATCCAACTATCTATATATATTCAAAGTCTAGTCCTGGATCCAAGAATCAATAAGAATAAATAACAGGAAATAAAAATTCCTTGAACATAATACATTCAAATCAGAAAAAATTATTTTTCAAAATTGGGAAAACTTTAATTTAAAAAAATTAAGTGAAGTTGGGTTGAGTGATCACTCAGACAAATCCGGGAAATTTAGGGAAAAACCTGACTCAAACATCATTCACCTACAATCACGAGATCATACAACTCGACACTTTCATACATTGAACCAAAAATCCCTAGTCATAATCGGTATTTTCATCTACATCAGGAAAATATGGCTTTAAGTCCTTAACATGCCAACGACCTACATTTCTTCTAGAATTAACATCAATTAGCTCGTACACTAAAGGAGATATCTTTTTATATACCTGACATAAGGTAAAACGTGGAGCAAGTTTGGCAGAGAAATAATTGCCACCGCTAGATAAAACATAATTCTTCTTCCACACCTTCTGTCCTACAATATAATTATCAGCAGGTCTTTTCCTTAAATTATAATTCCTACTATTTCTCTCATAGGCTAATCTTAAATTCTCTTTAACAGATTTATAAATATTAGATAGTCTACCTATTTCTTCAATGTGGTTATCAATATTAACCTTATTTAAATTAAAATCTTTTAGATTTTGAAGATTTCCATAAAACTTCCCATTACAGGGAATATACCTACCAAAATTTAAATAAGAAGGAGCATAACCAGTGGTCTCATGGACCGCAGTCCTTAACGCATAAGCAATCTTAGGAAGTTCAACATCCCAGGAACGATGATTATTATTTTCAATATAAGATCTTATAGCAGTTTCTATAACTTGATTCACACGTTCAACTTGATTTACTTGTGGATGATACAAAGCATTTAAAAATTGTCTAACCCCATAATCTTTACATAATTGTTTAAATATATTTGAATTAAAATTAGTAGCATTATCACTACAGATAACCTGAGGACTACCAAAAACTAAGAAAACCTCATTCTCTAGGAATTTCACTATATTATTAGTAGTTATATTTCTTAAAGGGTGTAAAAGAACATACTTGGTAAAATAATCAGATACTGCAAGAATATAAATGTTACCTTTTAAGGTTTTAGGTAAAGGTCCAATTATATCAATGGAAATACATTGCCAAGGGTAAGAAACATGTTTTGGCTTTCCCATAAAACCTGGTCTGTTTGTAGAAGATCTCTTCTGAGCACCACAAATCCTACAATGTTGCACATAATTCCTAACATAGGACTTGAGTTTAGGCCAATAATACAATTCCTTGACGCGGCAATAAGTTTTAAAAATACCTAAATGTGCAGATCTGGCATCATCATGAGATAACCGTAGAACTTCTTTTCTATAAGATTTAGGAACTACTAGTTTCCATTCAGGTAAATTAATGTTAGTCTCCACCTCACTAGGTATATGTTTATATAATAAGCCATCCTGAATCATCCAATCAGAATAATCTTCGGGATTTTCGCTAACATTATTAATCATCTTCAGATACCAAGCATCCTTCTGACACTCTTGAAGATTCAGATCAATAACATTGATATGAGGTAAAGGTGATCTTGACAATGCATCAGGAACAACATTCAAAGATCCCTTACGATGCTCCAGGATCATATCATACTGCTGCAACCGCACAGCCCAACGAGCTAGACGTCCAGTTGGATCCTTTAAACGATTTAGCCATAATAAACTATGGTGGTCACTAATAACTTTAAAGGTAACACCTTCAATGTAACCACGGAACTTTTCGATACCAAAGAGGACCGCCAGACATTCTTTCTCCGTCACAGTATATCTTCTTTCGGCCTCAGTGAGGGTACGACTAGCGAAAGCTAAAACAACCTCGCCCTTTTCATCATCTTGCTGCGTCAAAACACAACCGACACCGACATCCGACGCATCACATTGTAGGGTGAACATTCTAGAAAAATCAGGAGTAGCCAATATAGGAGCAGATACCAACGCTTCTTTAATTTTCTTAAACGATTCCTCTGCTTTATCAGACCACAGGATCTTCTGAGATTTACGTTTACCTTTGATTAAGGCTGTTAGAGGAGCTGTTAAAGTTGAGTAAGAACGAATAAACCTTCGATACCAAGAAACTAAAGCAACAAAACGTTTGACTTCTGTTACTGTTTCAGGACGTTTATAATTTAACATAGCACTGACCTTTTCTGGATCGGTCCGAAGACCTTGCTGATCTATGAGAAACCCAAGATACCTCAGAGATGATAAACAAAATTCACATTTCTCTAGATTGATGGTAAGTTTAGCTTGATGTAAACGATTAAAGACTTCGGTTAACACTTCTATATGCTTTTCAAATGTTGGAGTAGCTATGATAATGTCATCAAGATAAACAAAACAAAACGGCTCTAATTGATAACCTAGTACAGAATCCATCAGTCTCTGCTGGGTCTGAGGAGCATTGTGTAACCCAAAAGGCATTACAACAAATTCAAACAGTCCACGAGATGGAACAATAAAAGCAGTTTTTTCACAAGAGTTTTTATCAAGAGGGATTTGCCAGAAAGCTGACTTCAAATCAATGCTAGACAAATATCTAGCTCCACTTAACTTACTTAAAATGTGATCAATTCTAGGCAAAGGGTAAGCATCACGCTTAGTTACTTTATTTAGTTGACGGCCATCAAATACAAAACGTAAATCATTATTAGCCTTCTTAACAAGAAAGACAGGAGAAGCCCAAGGACTTGTTGAAGGACGAACCACCCCCAAAGCTAACATTTTGTCCAACTCTTCTTGCAATTTGTCCAACATGTAAGGTGACAAGTGATGAGGACGTTGACGAACTGGTTCAGCATCTTCAGTGTCAATCTTGTGTGAAATAAGATCGGTACGACCCAACCGTGTACCAGACTTCCAAGACAACTCTTTGAACTTATCAATTACCCTACTTAAATCTTTAGATTGAATAACATCAAGGTCTGACCTAGACTGGATTGTATTGATAACACAAATATTAGGTGAGATATTACAATTATTTGGTGTTAACTGCCTACTATTTATATAAAAAGCATTAGACTGATAATCTAAGGTAATATTAAAAGTCCGAAAGAAATCGCTCCCTAAAATAAGTTCATGCTTAATGGAAGGTACAACCAGAATCTTAATCACTTTAACTTTGTCTTCCACACGAACAGGCAAGTCTACGACACCTACAACACTTTGTTGAATTCCATCAGCAGTAGATATATTTACATCAGGTAAACTATAAATATTTAAATTAAATTTCTCTAATAAATGCAACCCGTTACATCCTAACACAGAATTACTAGCACCTGTATCCAATAAGGCAATCACTTCCAAATCAAAAATCTTAACAGTGGCATATGGCCGATCATCAAAAGGCTTTGGAGTTAGTAAAATATTCACTTGAGATTCAACACTATCACCAACATGACTATTCTCAGCAACTATAACTGAAGAACTGCTACCATCTTCTTTAATGTTAGCAAAGGTCTCTACAGATTTATGAGGAACATGAGGAGAATGAAATTTACAATCTTTCAGAACCACATGAGTTCTTTGGTAGACCCTAGAACCACCACAAACACGTTGGTCTACGAACCGTGTTCTGGTAAACCGTTTTTTGAACAACGAAAACAATTAGGTTTAATTACACCTACTTTTCCACAACCATGACAATAAGGTTCTTTCTTCTGAGTACAATTCAATTTTAAATGCCCTAACCTATTGCACTTCCAGCATCTACGCTCTTTAACAGGAGAAGAAATTGACGAAGGCTCAGCAGAACGTTTGATTACATTTGGAGGTCTATCTAACTGGAAATTCTGTTGAACACTGTTGTTATGAGGAACATAAGCTAACCCAGGCTCTAACGTTGATAAACTTTTATGAGAAGGGTACTTAAACTTCTGTTGAAGAATACAAGCATTCTCCAATGCTTTACAAACTTCAACTAACCGTTCTATACTGGAAATATCTAACAAAGCTAGGTGAGTTTGATAATGAGGAAGTAGGTTTCTTTTAATGATTTTTAACTTTTCCTCTTCAGAAGGTGCGATGGTTAAATAGCTAAAACAATTCTCCATCAATGAAATGTAAATAACAACACGCTCATCAGGACCTTGAGTTCTGGAGCGAATTTCCTGCCATAAGACATCATCGTAATCTGCAGGTAAGAAATCTCTCTTCAACGCGGATACCAAAGTTTCCCAAGAGGTTACAGTCTTCCTACGAAGTTGGGATCGAAACCATTCTAAAGCCTGCCCTTTAAACAGGTCTCCAGCTGACTGGAACAACTCTTCGATGGACGTACTCCTGGAAACACGTAATTCTTCTACACGAGTTAAAAAGGAATGAAGGGACTCTCTACTAGAACCATCAAAAACTACTCCCCATTTATGAACTGGAGTGTTCTTACCAAAATGACCTTGCGGCTCAGGTGAAGCGACAGGAACTTGAATGCCCACATCAAACTCTTTGATTATATCCTCATAATCTACTAACATTGCCGTTGCTCGCACAGTGTTATCACCCTTGAAAATATTTACCACTTCCGGAGTGACTGGAAAACGAGATAATCGCCCTAAAACATGGTTTAACCGACTCCTAATGCGTTTCCCTACAAGTTTATTTGTACCATCAAAATCATTAATTAAATCTAAAATATTCCTTATACTTTCATTTACTTCCACCTTTTCTTCCTCAAAATTGAAATTTGGAGTTTCATAAACAATATTTTGCCTAGCTAGATCTTTAGCTAATTCTTTTCTTAAAAACTTCCTACGCTGATCGATATCTACACTATCAGTTCTAATTGATCTTAACTTCAACTCATAATTTAATTCGAAGGTCCGCAAATGCCACGGGTCTATATGGAGATAATCCATTTTGAAATAGAGGAAAACAAAATAAATTCAAGACTAAAATTCTCAATAATAATACTCAAGTCTATAATCAGGTAATACACTTCACTAATTAGGAACTAAACCTAATGAAAATGTATATATACCTCTTATTAAATTAGAATAAATGTAACTAAATAAACCGTTTCAGATACTGCAAAAATCTCGAACAGATTCTGAAGCTGCAGATCAAATCACTAACTAAGAGACTTATAATTAGGCATTTATAACAATCATCCAACAGCATCCATTCAAACACATGGAACATCAAAATTCCACCCATCCAATGGTGACTATTACTTGATACTGAAAACGCTTTGTTATAATTGTGTGCTGGTCTAGGAAAGGGAAGGTTTGTTTGGAAAAAACAGCAAATCGGGCCCCACGTTGGGCGCCAATTCTATTGTGACACCCTAGTAGCCAGGGTGTACAATATTAATGCTCACGGTGCTCAAGGTTAAAAGGAGAGCAGGTAGGTTGGTTCGTCGATGATAGCTACTAAAAAATAACGATTTGCTGCCTGGGCGCCATTCTAGAAACCTAGAAAGAAGGGGAATGACCAAATACACACAATCATAACAAAAACACAACACGATCATGTAAAACGTATAATTAATATTAAGCATTAATAATATAATATAAATGTAACTAGTAACAATTGAAATAACAAATAAGTAATAACAAAAGGTACAAAAAATTTAATAACAACAATAATCACCAAGGGCTAAACAAACACCCAACAATAATAATAAGAATAAATGGCCTCAAAATGTGTATGAAAATTGTCCACTAATATGACTAACAGCCAGTATAATATTAAACTTGATAAATAATCAATAGAAGCATCAATAAAAAATGACATGCCTTTTAAACAAAACAATAATAATAATACAAATAATTAAATGCAACAAGTAGTGAACAGAGGTGTAAATAATTAAAGTTGGAAAAAAATTGGGAGCAGTAAAAGGTGGGTAGGAAGCAATATAACTGGTAAAAACGCTTAAACTCAATTCCTAACCTTAAATCTTTACCAAACCACAAGAATAATAAATGTAAAAAGATCATAAAACAAATAACCTGTAATAGTTTCAGGCAAGCTTGCTCAATAAGGCGCCGTACCAGCAATAATTAATACCGAAGCAAAATTTACAAGTACCACAGTACAACTTATAAAGATTTGATCACAACGAAGGTAAGTAATTAACTTTAATTAGGAATTAGGATAATAAGAAGGGAAAACACTTCTGTAATACTTACAGTTACAACTTTCAAAATTTACCAAAATTAACAGTACCAAAAATGACGATGCTGACAAAACCAGCTACTATAAATTAAACGGCAGGAACACAATACTCCTGGCTGTGAGACAATGTGGTCTACGGATGTCTTCATAGATTTAAAACCACCTTCACCGAGGGTAAGATTCTCACATGGAAATTCCAACTAGCAGAATAAAAAATACTATTCTTGTAAAACTTGCTTAAACCCAAGCAACCATTTCCAAGATGCAAGCCAATAAGATTAGCCAAGTAGATCTTAATAAACTTAGAAAAAACCCTCAACCATTAAGGTGAAAAATGTGGGGTATATAAGAGATGCCTAGAAATAAAATAATAAATTACCCCCAAGCAAAAGTAGGTATAAATCACAAATGAAAATCAAAGAGAATTAGAAAAATTCAAAAATTAGCAAACATATTTACCTAGATGTTCTTGGGCCAAAAGTTCAATGGAAAAGAGCATTGAAAAATTTAAAATGTCTTCTCATTATCAAAAGGAGATTAGAAATCCTCCTACACATAGTTGGTAAAACTTTCACACCAAGAGATAAAATGAAAGTACAAATGGCTGACAATTGTTTATATTAAGATATCAAAAATACACAAGGGAAAATATCAGAAAACACCCCTAAAGGAAAAATCCGAATAGTAAATTAAAGAATAAAAAAAATAATTAAAGTTAGTTAGGTAAGCACATCATACAATAAAGACAATTCCTTTTCTTTTCTTTTTTTTTTTAGGAAACTTGACTCCAAAGAATCAAGAGGAATAAATAAAAATTGGGAACGTCACAATATGACACAGAGTTTTTTAATATTTACTAAAGTGAATAAATGTTTAGTAATACCCTTTTTGCCGCGGCCGTACTTTATTAAGAAAACCTGCACAACGCCGATTTCAGAAGTAAGTTTAGTTGGAAGAAACTTATTAAAACCGAAGGATTTATCAACGGCGGAAATAAAATCTCTTTTATGGACAGCAATTGATCTGAAACAATCAAACGAAAAATGCATTGAAATTGAAACCGTACAATCTGCCAGAATAACGCTACTGACGCACAAACCTAGCATAGAAATACAAGCGCCAGTGTATGCTGCTGCAAGATTTCTGCAAACCCATATAAATATAATCGTACATGGAAGTTGGGATAAAGAACACTTCGTCGGTGATACTGGTAGTTTCCTCACAAGGTGTTCTGACTTAATACTGTGTAAATCTGAATTTGACTCCAAAGTTGAAGAACTCGCAGCAGGAGCGAAGATCCCAGTAGTATGTTTAAGGAGCGGCTCGTGTGATCTTATAACTGCGTTAGCCGACATGATGACATTACAATCGAAATATGGCAGTTTGCAAGGATTGAACCTTGGTTGGATTGGTAGGCCATGTCCATTGATCAATACCTATTTATATGTAGCTACAAGGCTTGGTATTAACATTCAATATTGTTGTGCCTGTAAATCGGGCTCGTTGATGAGTCCAGCAGCTTTACCTTTAGCAAAGAAAACCAGTAAGGAAAGTCACACTTCACTAAAAGAACGCAAATCTCCATACCGAGTTTTAGAAGGTGCAGACATCATTGTACTAACACGTCATATACCTAAACATAGTCTAACATTAAACGACATAGTAAAAAGCTGTAATAAGAATTGGAGCCTGTTGCACACATTACCTAGAGGTGCCGATGAAATGACCCAAGAAATATTTGAGCACGAAAATTCGTTAGTGTGGGAAGCCAAGGGTAACTTGCAGTGGATTCATGCAGCACTTATTGTAAGATTGTTGAGTCACTATAAGCATATGAATAAAATGCCCGAATTTTGATAAAATTTTATCAGGAAAAAACTTGTCAAAATACTTATGCGTTGAATTACTGATTGTTTTAAGAATGGATTTATAATTATATTTTAAAATGTCAAACTGTTTGTTATTTTTTAAAACTAAGTGTAAGCAGCGGCGGCTCGTCACATGACGCAGGTAACGCGCTGCTTCATCAACGTTTTCTTGTAAAATCTCAATTTTTAATAATTACTACTGTTTAAGAATATTAGAATCCATATTTCATTAATTTTATAAACCAGAAAAAAATAAAAAATGAATTACTAAGCTAACTAAACATTTTGAAAATAATCCATCCATAAAATACATTTATTTCCCCCTTCTATGTAAATGCCACTTTACAGACCTTTATGTAACTAAGTAAATGAGTAATTACAGCCACAGCCCTGTAAAACTTTACGGGCTCCTAAAAGAGACCTGTCAAATTTTACAATGTTCACCAACAAAAAGCTACGGCAACTAATGTGTTGCTTAACCACAACACCATGGCAACGCCTAGATATAAATTGTGCTACTGCCTTTGATTCCAAAATTTCTTTTTATAAAAAATATACAATTCATAAAAAAATGCTGGTGAAGGCGGAAATAAAAGTTTGTACGCGACACGCTTTGTAATTAATCGTTACTGGGCTCGCTGAATTATGGAGACTCGCTCCTTCGTCGCTCGCCCCACAAACTTTCCAGCTCGCCTGTAAAGATTAATTTACAAAGCTTGGCACGTAAATAACTATTATTATGTGCCTACATATCTACATCTCTCTCATAGAAAATATCAAGGGACGCAAATTTAAAAACAAACTTCTACTGCATCAGTCACCAGCATCAGTACGGTATCCCTCATACGGCGAAAACACGGTTGCCATGACAATAATAATAATCTAAAATGTTTTATGAATATGTCCCAGTGTGTATGTTACTAGAAACGCCTTTAGGATTATGTTCTTTCTTCAACTTCAACAATACTGGCAAGTTATTTTATTATTTTGTAGGTACAGTGCCTCATATTCAAACAGTGGCGTATCCAGAAATTTAACTTGCTGGAGCTTATTTTCAATATTTGATAAAAGTAACAAAAACGGTAAGCACATCGAATACAGTTATATAATTTTTACGACAATTTGATGTAAGCCGAACAGATATTCTCAAAATAAAATTTTGTGTAAAAGCGTTTTCTAACAAGCTAAAAGTGTCTCCGCATAATATTAAGATATTTTAAAATGTGAGGATTGTAATGATAACATAAGTTTTATTTAAAAAATAAAACTCCATTTATGTTGGCCAATATCTTTTTAAGCAATTATTCAAAACTACTGAATGAACATGAACAATCAAATTGTAATAAACGAAAATTAAAAAATTAAATCTAATAAATAAACTTAGTATTAATCATAAATGTATTAAACAAATTTAGTAACCGGTGCATTGTGTACGAACGATGGTTTCCGGAGAAGAGCAAACAGACTCCCATCTCTCACGACTTGTTCATGGCCTGTGTTACAGTAGACGTTGTATAAGGGGATTACATACCAACCTGCTAGTCGTTAAGCAAAGTACTATTCGATTATATTGAAAGAGGAATTACCGCCATCTAAAATTTCCCACCATTTTTATACGTAAAACTGTAAAAACGAGTTAGCAAATTATGATTGATACGATGTGGTCTTTCTTAACAATTAATTTTCAGTTCATTAGTAATAAAACATTAAAAATGATAATATAAAGTCTTGTATGAAGTCCTAAATATGCCACTAAATAATTCATACATTATGACTTCTGCTTCGCAAACTCACGAACCGCCACTAAATTTGTAAGATCATTGTTTTTAGATTTACACCTCTAATAAGGCAGTCACAGCTGTTTGTTTCATGGCCTCCTCGATTTAGAGACAAACGTTTATTATACGCCGCGGCCGATCGCCGCTTGTAGTTTATTAATTCTAAATATTTTAAAGGAGGAGCAACAATAAGAAGTATTCAGGCTGCATATTATCAATCTCACATTGGAAATATATTACTACCCGGTTGTCTTCTCAGAATTGGTAAGAATACACAACTTCTCATAAAATACGCGCTTTTATATTGTAACTTAATTATTATGGCGGTATTTATCTAGTTTATCTAGTAAAACAAAAAAAAAAACGAAAAGGAAGATTTAACAAATGAAACAAAAGGAAAAAGACACAGGTCGGCCCGGTTATGTTTAAGCCGTCACTTTGGAGCGTAGGACTACGAGTTACAGATCATAAAGTTAAAATGAGCTAGTCCAAAATGGTTTGAAAAAGTTTATTTAATTTGATATATAGCACCACAGGTTTATGGCAAGAAAAGTAATTTTTACAGATGATGCTGGATAGATTGCGAACACAAAGCAGATCAATACACAAATTACCCAGCATGGTGCTCTGCGTGGAATCCATGCTGAAATATTGTCACGTGGGGTTTTCGTGACTGGAGGACGTAGTCAGAGGTAGAGGGAAAATAAACACAAGTCGTAGAAAACAACTATATACTAATAACAATAAAAGAGTACAAAGGTTCACATACATAAAGAGTATACATCGTGAGGACGTACATGTCTCCTAAACTAATACAATCATGAGTGTGGTCGGAACCAACCCTCCTCTAGCACTAGGTCTATAAACTAAGCGTAGGAGTTAAACTCCTGGTGATCTACAAGTTGGAGTTCCTAGTATGAAACTAAGGAAGTTCACGCTTCCTGGTTGCAGGCTTGTGGGTAGTTGGCATTCGAGCTGCTGGTGCCTGGCACCAATCTGTAGGTTGTGCGGAAGTATACTAGATTCTTCTTAAGGAATGTGCACCTGTTTGAAAATCGTGTAGGTGGCCCCGCATATACGGAGTAAGTAGGCGGATATGTTGCATGCCAACTAATGCAGTTGTGGGCGAAGCGAGAGCGCTTCTACGAAGAATGCACACTTGCTTCCAAGTCGTGGGTTGCGTGATTGCAGCTGACTGCGCAGATGGTCAAACAACGTGGGTCGTTGTTGCAGACGGGAACATAACCTTGGCGTAACATTTGCACTAACGGAATAATATATTATATTATGAATTATTTAATGCGAAGTAATTTCCGTTTGTGACACTTTCCCCCTCTTCGACGGAAGAGCGGTGCAGGTGGTAGTGTCGATGAAGCAGGTATCCAGGAAGATGAGCATATTGGCAGCAAAAGATGGTGATCCCCAGATTCGGAGAATACAGAATAAAAATGTTCATACTAATATCTAAGTAAGAGTACGCTTAAAGATTGATCCAGATAAAAAAAGGTCTAAAACATAAAGAAAAATGAATAGTGTAAAAAATAATGTTACTGACTGTTTCGAAAGACGTTTTTAGGATTAAAGATGAGAACTGCTTGGCCTGGAATTTCGAAGTGTGTATGGCATGGATGCGAAGCAATTGATGCTACTATAGTGGCGTGATGAGTCGGTTGTTGGTCAAGGTTCCATAAAATCTATTGTCCCATATTCAAAGCATATGATGTGTTTAATATAGAATAACACATCTGTATAGATTATGCTCATAGAATTATTCTTCTTGACCAAACTATTCGATTGCAGCGTTAATTGATTGCAATATTGGTCTGGTGATGACTATTTCCAGATTCTAATCATAGGTGATGGTCGGTAGGAACCAATTGGATGAACGTACTTTGAACAGTATATAATATAAGTCTATCAAACCAAAAAAAGCGAAAATACAAAAAGGAGTAAAAATACAAATAATTAAAACTACAGATAGGTCCGTATTCATAGCGAGTGTCAAAAAAAGTAATTCATAAACTAACTGATATTGAAACTATTGTAACCATATATCAGTTATACAATAAGCACGAAAAGTGACAAATAATGAAAAATTAGTTCGTATATAAAAATAAATCTCTTCATAAATATTGTGAGTATTAAATACAAGATTAAAAATATGAATTCATGAAGCAGAATAAGAGTGTGACACTATATTCACACTTATACGTGTCAAGAAAGAAAGAGTACTGACAATAACTTTCATAAAGGAAAAAATATGACAATTAGAGTAATATTAAAAAAGAAAGAAAAAACAAATTTAGAAGTAATAATATAAAATATAAACTGTAGATTGCAAAAGAAAGAGTCAGCATTACAATATGTAAAATAGGAATAAATTGAACCAAAGGTTGTTCAAATATTAAGAGGCATATAATCTTAAGCTTAATAGTCCAACGTGGCAAGTGCAAAGTTTACATAATAATAAAACAGGTGAAACTCGTAAACGACAATTACATAAAGATTGTGTTAATTTGATTAAGAAAGACCTTGAAGAGAGTCAAAGTACATATAAAAAAAAGTGTGAAATACATGTAGGTAATTAATTTAATACTTTGCAATCGCGAAAAAAAACAAATCAATAAAGATGTAGTAATCAAAATGATATTGACTGATACATCTTTATTGTATCAGTAACCGACTGTAATGTCGGTGAAGACAAAAAAAGAAAGAGGTGATTTTTGTTCGGTGATTAGATTATCCTACAGGTTACGGTAAGAATAAAAAAGAAGGGTAATAAAAAGTAAATAAAATAGAAAGTAATAAAGGGTGGATTTCTGTGATTCATTTAGCATATGAATCGGGAACATGCGAAGCATTTTACGCAAGTGTTCCCATTAGAGTATTTAAGAGAAATCTTGTAGGGTTTATAACCAAGGCATTTTTTGGAAATGAACAGCGATAAGAAATAGATAATCTTGGTACAGTTATTAATAAATAGTCATATACGTAGTATATGACTATTTATTATAATGTATGATAGTTGAGATACATGAAAAATTATATATTTTATATGGAAATTATAAAAATTGTCAACGGTAATAATTTGGAAAGAGAAATTCTGAATATCGAATAAGGGGGCTAAAAAGTACAGAAATTAAAGTTCCATTTGTTCAATAAGTTTCGGAAACAAATAGTGAAAATAATTTTTAACAATAGCTTAAAAATGCAAATTAAATAACATTAGAGGATTGTACCGTGCCGATTTATTCGAAGTAAATGCCAAGTGACAGATGAAGTTTTGTCACTGAATAAGAGTCAATTTTCGTGGTCACAACGGGTATGACTGCTAGGTTACTGCTGGGAAAATCTGTAAAAAGAAAAACAAAATTAAACATTTAATACATAAAAGTAGGTTACCAGGTAGCCTTGTGTGTTGCCAACGGGAGGAAAACTAAGCACCACCCATGGTATATATAATTAAATAAAAAAGCTAAACCACTTATACTCCATAATGTCGATTCCAGCCAACTGGGTTAGCTCTTCAGTCTGACTTGCAAATGTTTTCCCGGTACGTGTTACATTGAGCGCTCGTTTACTTACAAATCCAATCTGCAAACACATAAAAAATAAAACAAAAGTAAATAATGCATTCATCGCACTGCGCAGTTACAATAATAATAATAATACATATAAAATCAAGCCTGCAATTGTAGCCATATTCCCCAATAGGGCTAGTTCAGGCGAATAAATAAAGCCAAAATATAAGGAACCGACCTTCAAGCATCGTAATTTATGAATGCTTGGTAAAATAATAATAATAATAATATAACAATATAATATACATCTCCCCTTCCAGGCGAAAATCAAAAGAAAGAAAAGCCTAGGGCTGGGAGAAATTAATTAACTAATAATACAGAATAAACCTGGTAAAAAAAAGGAACTCCATAATGGGGATTATGAAGGTGACCAAAAACGTTGAATTACCGTTAAATTAACTATATAAATTTAAAGTGGCGGTATAAACGTTCAAAAAGGGTACGTAGACAAAAAGAAAACGGCGATATATAAAACTTGTGTGTACTACTTAATAATGTGTGAACGAACAATGTGTTTTAAAATTCATCATATTCAAAAAGGAAAGAAATAACTTTAATGGAAAGTAGCATTAAGTACTTTAATAACTTTAAATTACTGGGAATTTAGTTGGAAAACGTCTTAAAAGGTATAAAGAAAAATGTCAAAACGACAACCATCGGTGTTAACCAGGGTTGCTGGTATAAAATGAAGAAATGTTAAATAGTTTTTAGGGCGATTATGCTTTTATGAGATACATTAGGACTTATGAAAGTACAAATGCGTCTCAAAATTAATATATTCCAGAGGAATGCAGGAAGAGCTGACCATATGCGGGTAGGCAACAAGTATCTCGTCAAAGGACAAGTGGATACAATTCGTGGTAAGGTAAGGTCAAATAATACGAAGAATGCGAAAGAAACTAGTTGGAACAAAATGATGAGGAAATATTCAATTTCCATAAACTACAGTAGAAAAATTAAAAATAAAAAAATAAAAAAGATAGACAATCATGAACAATAAAAAGAAAATTCAAATATTGTAATATGTAGGTTGAGTCTATATAGTCAAAGGACTGGGTTTTACCGTTCATGGTCAAATAACAACAAGAATGCGAAAGAAATCAACTATTTATTAGCAACAAGGGAAATTTAAGTATACTAAAACAATATTTAAAAAAATTAAAGTAGGAAAAATTGTGAATAATAAAGAAGCCAGGACAAACATTCATAACAAGAGAAAAAATTAAAAATGATTGTAATAGTTGTTGAATTTTAATGCTTGCATTTATTACACAACTGAAAGAGGTCTACCACCAGGTGTCCGTTATCAGCTTAGCGTGATATAAATAGATTAGAATTTAAGTGAAATCACATCAAGGTTATGACGGAACGTCGAACAGATGCAAGTGTTCTTCTGATGAAACGGTTGGAATGGGGCAAATAAAACTTTAGAATAATAGGCGTAGCCGGAAATAAAAATGTAACTAATTGTAATAATTGAAAGGAAGAGTATTGCATCAGGATAGGGGTTAACTGGGGAAACACCCATTGAAAGTATATTAAAAAGATTGGAACAACTACGTGCATGGAGCAGAGAAAAGAAAAAATAAATTTTAAGTTCGGAATTCATCTACGTTGACAGGCCGCAGAGTCCAACAGGCAGTGGGTGGCTTGTTCTTGGGTCCCAATCAATAAGAAGAAATATTCAATTTTAATTAAATTATAGTAGGAAACATTGGTAATAAGAAAAGAAAGAGATACGAACGTGAACATCATAAAAGAAAACTTAAAATCATTCAAATAGTCGAGGAACTTTATAATACTTGGGCTTACTATGCAATTAAAAGAAGAATTAGAAGAAGTAATGCACCAGTTGAGATTAGGCGAAACGTGATATAAATGAATTTCAAGGGAAAACATTTCAATGAAATTGGTGAGCACACAGCTGCACTGTGGCAACTGCATATCTGGAACGGTCTTTATGAAGAGAAGAGATTTTAGAATGAAAATCGTAGCTATAAAAGAAATTACCCAATTTGGACTTGTATATGACAACCAGAATTGACCTTAAAAGGACTGCTCGTTTTTGAATCGCAGTTAATAGATAAAACCGATGTACGAAGGTAGCGGTTTTAAGATACCTTGTAGATTGCAGAAATTCATATCTGAAATTTCTGGGAATATAGCTAATAAACATGAGAGACACAAAAGAACAATACAATTTGGTAGTAGTGATTGAGAAGGGACGTCTCCGCCCTTGTTGAAAAGTAAAATTATTACAAGAAAAAAGATTACTAAGGAATTGCATCGGTAATAAAAACGGGCTCGCGGTAAAATCATTAAGTGGCATTGCAAAAACAGTCAATAAAAAAACCAATGAGGGGTGTTTCCTCATCGCTTCGGCGTCCTTAACTAAAGGTAAGTTTATATTGAAATTTCCCTTTGTTGAAAGGCTAAAGGTAAAAATTATTAATGGAAGAAAAAGAAAAATTTAGTTATTAAAAATCATTAATAAGATAATAGGCAGGAACTGTAATAAAGAGGAACAGTTTTTGTTTATTTGTAGACATCTCGAAGACACAAGTAAATAATTAACAAAAACAATAAGTAGGGGTTTTTATTTCTTTCCTTTCCCAGCTTTCCCCCTTCTGTAAAGGAAGCTGATTACGCAGAAGTTAAAATAGATGTGATAAAACAGTTATGTCGAAGCAAAAAGAATTTATGAAGAAAATTAAATATTATAAAACACAACTTGAAAAGAAATAAATAGAAATTTCACGCAAAAAAACATGATAAACGGTAATAAATGAAAAAGAAGTCAAACGGTTATTGAGATAAGAAGGAAAGTTCGGAATAAGGTCTAGCAAAAATAGCTGCGACAGAAATTCTGAAGTGTATAAAAGGAGCCGGTCAGCGGTATGCATTATCATCGTACAACGGGGCCGGTGCCTGCGCTACTGAATTGGCAGAGAGGGAAGTCTATTTAACTGTCGCGTCGCTTGTGCTAATTAAATATCTAACAAGAGGGAAAATATTCATATACGAATGAAAGCGCTCCACATATATAATTTAAAATTAATACTAAAAATAAGGACATAAAGAAAAAGGACAATTTAAATAGTTAAAAATATTCATAATGGGCTTAAAAATTGGAGTTGAAATCTTGCGAAAAAAGAAATAAAACGGGTTTAAAAGATTAATATAGGAAAATGCATTACCGAAATAGGAAGTACGGAAATTAATAGAAATTCGTCATGATATCGGTAGAGTCAAAAAGTTTTACGGAAAAACTTGTTAAAATGTATAGTGTGTTGTTTGAACGTTAATGTTAGTGTGATATTAGATTTTAAATGACTCAAAAAAAGATTTGAAATAAAGAGAATCGAAGTTACCAAGGGAATAAAAACGGGGTTTCTATTAACAGAGAAATTTTACTGCAACATCGCGGGGTAAGTAAAAAAACGTCATTATTAAAGGGGAAAAACGTGGTACTGCTAAGTCCGCATACGAGAAAACAAAAGAAAAGAAAAAATGGGACAATAAGCACAAGTCGTAGAAAATAACTATATACTAATAACAATAAGAGAGTATAAAGGTTCACATACATTAAGAGTACACATCGTGAGGACGTTACATGTCCTCATGTCCTGACATTGGTCGGTAGTTCTGCACGCAACTAACCGAATTACAATCGCTACCAACCTGACCTTGACCTATCTTTCAATCTAGCCTTTTACCCAACTTCATACTTAACCTCTAACTCAGCAGGTAACCTAACCTCTAACTTATTTCTAATCTAATTCGATAATTTAGCGACACTGGGTGAGTAGTTCATATGGCTTCTATTCGCCGAATGAAGTGGCGTATTATGGCGAGATTTAGAGCGATTGTATAAGACTTCTTAAAGCACTCATCTTTGAATGGAAAGTTACCTCGGTGGCTTGAACACTTTTAAATTTAAAAGAGGTCGAAGAACACCTTATTTCGAACGCCCTACATGATAAATATATTGCCAAAGTTTGAAAGGAATGCCATTTACCAAACCAAGATGACGATTTGTTAAATTTTCAAATTTTCAAGATTTAGAAATGCCACCAACAGCAGTGTATTTAACATCCCTAAGCCTTTAAAATGAGGTGTCACTTGATCCCTTTTTATATTAAATAATCTGAAATTTTTAAAATTAAAAAAATTGTGCACTCTGAAAAAAGATTGGAAAATTAAATAAGGCGCCATTTTCGTCGTATGAGAATAGCATTTTCAGATAATGGCAATATTTTCTATAAGTGTTACAACACCTTTAGAATAAGGTGTCACTCGACCTCCCCCCCCGCTCTTAATTAAAGAGTTCAAGATGGTGTTCAGCAGCCACGTTAGAAATCTTAACTTTTTTATCGAATATAAGTATTTTATCTTTTATATAGATATTTCTATTTGCTCGCAGAAAGAGTAACTGTTAAGGTTTTTGTTAGGTGAGCTGTGCAGACCATACGGCGTTCGCTCATACAACTGACTGGACTTTACCCAATCCCAGGAATCTGGGTGGCGGATGATACAGTCAGAAAAGCAATGTGCGGTAGAGATTTACGTAAACGTTCTCGAAGCATACACATTAACGTTGCGGAGGAAGTTCTGCAGGCACGAGTACCGGTGTGAGTGAATTGAATTTTCGCCTCAGGTGAAGTCTTTTATACTGCTAAGTCATCCACTGATTGAACTAGTCTGATGGAGCAGAATCCGAGTGAGGTTTATCTTGGTGGGGAGTGGGAGGGTAAACCTTGGCCGATGGAAAACTGCATGCTACCAGGTAGATTGGAATCAGAGACGGGAGTATGGGAATCACACTATGGCTGTGCAGTTCCAGTCTTGTGATTCAAAGAAACCGTCTAGAACCACTACACTTAAGCGGTATTGATGAGAATGCATAGCCTTTCAATGCTCAAGACAACTTCACCTTAACGGGTACACACTGGGATTCTACCTAGATAGAATTAAACGAAGCGCTGACGAGGGCACACTAGATCTTAACTTTATAGACCGTAGTAGTCCCACATTGTGGGGAAAGTCCGAAGCTGAAGTAGGGGTCATCTCCTATGCCTGGAGAAGGGCCCCGACGAGTGAGTACGTTTATAACTCCGGTACTTGTCTAGAGAGCTAGTAGAGATTTGGATAAGTGTACCTCGCTCCTACTAGCGCGTACTGGAAGCTTCTGCAATAGCATTAATACGGTAATTGAGCTTATCTCAATTCGTGCCCCCGAAAGGGTGACCGTGATGATTTTTTCATAAGGTGCGCCACATTAAAATAACGCTATCCGATTTTGTTGATTCAGACTCAATAGTGGTAGTTCAACTATGTTAGGGTCTTTTGATTTGTAATGTTTCTTAGCATTTAAAACTAACCATTTTAAACTTTTCGTAATTTTCTTGAAATTGGCAATACTTTGATGTTGTTTGAGATTTTCCCGATTAGGAATCTTATCTAGACAAAAAAAAACAAATAAATACTTAATTATACTAATTAAATAAAATATAAGTATAATAATTATATTTTACACATATTAGAAATGAATAGAGTTAATAAGTGTAAATCGATATCTAAAGGTAAGAACAATGGATTATCCAAAGCTTTCCACAACTTTCGGAATTATAATATAATCTGTGTTCTTTTTACAGTAATAAATCACAGACAATATTTTAAAATAAATCATTCAAACATCATAAACATGCTATTTGTGTATAGATATTCTATTTTGATTGCAGAATGTGAAAAATTTGAATACTTTTTAATAGGTTTTCAACGTTTGCAGCAACAGTTGACAGAAACCAACATAACCTATTGTCATGTTATTAACATGCTAATAGAGGATTTAAGCAACAATATTTACATATATGATTTATGGGTTGCATAACTTTTAGGTGAACTGAATTTGCATTAAATTCCTTTAAAAAAATAAATAAAAATGTTTTATTTTGTTAAAGAAACATACTTTAGAAACACACTAAATAGAAAAAAGATAAATTTTAAAATTGATTTTTCTCTTAAATTTTGGTAAACTTTCTGGGTTAGTCAACGTTGAGCTATCGCTACATTATGTTTGTAGATAAATAGGTTTTAAAGCCATTTCAAGGCTTGTTTTCACCTAAAACATACAAAGAGCATGCTAGTGAAAATGTATGCAGAGATTTATTGCCTTACCTGCAGGTTTAGTTTATAAAAATTGTAAAGCTTTTTTGAGAATCAACGATTTCAGTACTTTTATCATAATTTTGTTCTTTGCCAAGATCAACATGTTGTTAATCTGAGTCTTAAAGATGCGTCTGTGGGCTCAAGTATTTAATTATAATGTTGTCAAGCAAGTTTTTGGACACAATTGAGACATAAATGCCAATATAGGGATCATTAATTGTAGAAGATCTAAGCATTTGAAAAACAAATATTTCTGCGGCGCTTTATATACCGTATACAATCTTTCTAGAACGCACTAGATTAACCTGAATGGTGTATTGTGCATTGTACAGCTGTCGATGAAGCATGTCGATGAGTCATTCATTCCGCCGCCAGAATCGAATGTTCGACTGCGGTGTATAGGGGTTAATCCCGGTCATTACAGTTTTCTGAAAGTATGTAATTTAGTTATTAGTTAGGAGTTTGGATATCAAAATTTATATAATTATTGTTCCATAGGTTATAAGAAAGGAATTTGTGGTTGTAAAAAAGAGGAAAAAAGGTATTAATTAATTCATTCATGTTTTAATGTTAATTTATATGCCTTGGAAAATGGATTTCGTTGTCATTCAATCCTAAGCTTATTATTACAAGTTAGTATAAGTTTTACACATCTTTGAAAAGAGGAATTTTCTCTACCCAACTATAATATTTGTTTAAACAATTAATTTAATTTTAAATAACAATATGATTATGTAGGTTTAGTAACAATTTTATCCAATTATTTTCCACTAAAAAAGGTTACTAATTTAGTGTATTCCACTAGAAAAATAACCTGGTTCTCTTTTGTTTTCCAAAAATGTATAAATAGACGAAGCAATTTGGTGACTAGCTCTCTGAAAAGTTTATTTGTGCAAATCATGCGTTTATATGCAGAGCATTAGTTAGAAAATTTTAAGGTTATGTTGTGAGTAATCAAACTTCAAAGTCAACTTTACGTCAAAAATATGAGGTTATAATTTGATGTTACGTCAAAATGTTATATATCATTCTAGTTTTTGAATTTAAGCAGTGCAAATAATAATAAACAATTTCAATTAAATAAATAAACAGGGTTGTGAATTTAATTAGCGAGTTTTTTTTTAAGAGATTTTTTATGGTAAAGATGGATAATGGTCCTTGAATTTGGAAAATTAATCATTTTATAAGTTTTAAGTCGATTTACCTCATGTCTGAAATGCAGCTGGTTTTAATAATTTCTACTCCGTTTAATAATACAAGATTTTTTCATGAAGAGAGGTGAATTTTTGTGGCATTTCAACCATTTTAACTTTGAACCATATGGAAACAGGAAGTTTTGCAGATTACTACTAATTTTTGTGGGTAATTTTTTAAAAAGCGCCAATAATTTAAATTTTGTAAAGGATGTAAGGTATTTATTTTAAAGTAGTTAGATTAATGATAGAAATATTAATTGTCAAGATAAAAATTAATAATAATATAAGAATAGAGATAAGAATTAATTTTTCTTGTAATTTTTTTGATATCCAGTTTTCTTTTTATTTCATTAATTTTAAGCGTTTTTCAATTTTAATTTAGTTTGTTTATTTTGTGTGTTTGTTTTGTTGAATAAAATTTGTCTGTTGAATATTTTAAAAGTTACTTCTGGTTTATTATTTTATTTGTGTATGGAGTTAATAATGTTTTATAGATCCATATTTATTCGTCGCCCTATTGAAGCGACCCACATGAAAAAGTCTCAATTGTGACCAGAGAGTTTAGATTTGCAATTAATTTAATTTAATGATAGCCTGTGCATTTTTCTTTGATGATAAAGGTAAGTGGTTTATATTTTGCTTATATTTTCACTGTACTTTTGCCAAAGTGTGTTTTATTTGTTGGTGCTCCCAATTTTAATTCAATTTTAACAAGTTATTAATTTTTAATCATCATCATTTATTTGGGCCTTTCCCAATTATTTATGTTTGAGACACATTAATATCATATCAATTATTTACCAGCCCAAACGGTGGACTTTCACAAATTGTAATCATTCATGTGTGTAGGTAATTTAACAATTATTATTTTCATTTTATTTGAGAGCCATTAATAACATATTGTTGTGAATAATAAGCGGTCAAAAGGAAAAAATATATATTTTATTGTTGTAGTCAATAATAAACCCTCCAACACTTGATGAAATATGAAAGGTTATAAATTGCAAAATAAACCTGTTATTGTTGAAATTCACAAGCACAAGATCATGGTAAAACAGTCTGAAAATATACACAACTAAATATCACTTACTTATTGCTTATTTGTTGATAAGATGTTTACATTCTATGTCATCCTTCAAATGGATTTTATTTGTGATTATTGCAGATAATTATAATTATTAATGGAGCAACACGTATGTTCCATGACGTGAGTACATAAAATAATTCGGTTATTTGTAATAAGGTTCCATTACCTTCCTTTAATTTGTTTCATACAAAATAAAAATTCCAAACATTTCTCTTAACAACAATAATAGTCTGATCACTAAATTTTAAACCACTGCACTTTCGTTTTATTTCACTTTTAGTTCACTTTGATTGTTCATTTAAATTATTAAGAACTTATGAAAAGATTTAAAAATAAAACAAGATGACATTTGTCATAACCTCACTTTGTTGACATTTGAGTGACGTAAAATTTACCAACACAACCTCGAATTTTATCAAAATAACGTACAAACTGACATGACTTCTGCTGTATATGAAAATTCAATAGAGAGAGTAACCAGATTTTCGTGTTGTTTTTATAATAATTGGAAAACAATTGCAAATCGCTAGTGATTTTCCTAGTTGGAATAGAAACAAAACATCTTTTCCACCAAAAACCTTTCTAACCAAATTGTTGATAAAAAATTAAATTAATTGTTTAAATAAATGTTATAAAATGAAAGAGGATAATTTTTCCTTCATTTTGGTGCTTAATACGGCTATTAAAATGCAAATTTATAGTTAGAATTTATTGGCAACCATCTTGAATTTTTTGACAAATATTGCATCACAAGAATTCAAATAAAAACATTTTACCATTTTGCTACATCCTTTTCTTATCACAAAATGAATCCTAAGATCCTATCAAACAAAAATTACATAATTTTGACACCAAATTTATGAATATAAACTAAATTTTAACATTCTAACAAACCTTGCCGAAACGTTACAATTTTGGTATACAATTGTTTTACAATACTTCTCTATAAAAAGTTCCCCACTTTAACATTCTAGTGTCAAATGCACCCTAGAACCTGGTTAACAATATTGCAAAAAATATTTTACTTAGAAATTCAAATAACATTGAAAAATATCCATTTACTATGGAAAATTATGAATCGTCAAAGAAATTCTGCTCAGCGGTAATTTATACATTGTCGGAATAAATTGGTCATATCTTCGTTACTGTCTAGCCAATTTCAAAGTTTCAAAAAGCGATGGATTGTAAAATCTCGAACTAACAACAATTATTTTTTGAACTATTTTGATATCTTGTGTCGTTCAAAAGTTATCACGATATAAACGTCTTTCTATGTTTGCAGAAGTTGAAATACGCATAATAAGGGAGCTAGAAGCTAATCTAGTGAGTATCCTTCCGTTTATCTAATGATAATTCTTGAGTGAGAATTAGCTCTAACTCGCTTAATACTTTAGAGATCGTATTTATTTTAATATAACCGGATAGCAAATAAAGTATTCTAGATTTACTGTTTTTTCAGTTTTTCCCCCCGGGGGGGTGTTGGACACCGATATCGCCAGACAAATTTAGTGGATTGATATACACCCTAAATAGCATCCGATAACGTACTCGATACCTTTTTACCTTTCAATGTACCACGGACAACAAAATCTGCTTTCAGATTTACTCTACTAAAATGCTATATTAGTACAAATTAATTATCATTGATAATATAAGGTTAGGTTTCTTTTTTTTTTATTTGAATGTGTAAGATGTGTTGTATGCTGAATAGGCGCACAAAGATAGCGACGCATTACTTCTTATTTTGGTCGACATTTTGATCAATAAAAGTTATAATAAAATGTTTTTCTCTGAGCTTGATGGAAAGTCATTACCCCCTCTATTTTCTATTTGGATCACCCTTGTTACAGTACTTAAGTAACCAAGGTATATGTTTTTATAAGATTGAACTTTTAATTCAGAGGTACCTCGGAGGTCAGAAACTCTCTTACATCAATTTGAACATTCATATGAACTTTTTCGCTTTATATTACCCTGGATCGACTGGAAATCGAGCCAGAACCTTCGAATGATTACAAGATAACATGAAAATCGCAATTCGCCGAAGGTGGCTAGTCTACATTTATTTTATGAGTAAAAATGACAATGACAATGTAGATGTGAATACAGTAGGTATTTATTATTTAATAATATTTACAATAATGTACATTTGACAAGAAATGGCGCAGAGTTTTCCAAAATTAAATAAAGTGATTAAACCTCTACTATTACCCTTTATACCGCGACTACACTTTACAAAAAAAATCGCTACACCACCCGTTGAAGAAATAAATTTTAATGGTAAGAGTATATTAAAAGCAAAGGATTTGTCTACAGCCGAAATTAAATCTCTCTTATGGACCGCATACGACCTTAAACTGTCAAAGAAACATTCCCATGAAGTCGACCACATAAAACTTGCCAAAATAACACTGCTAATGCACACTCCAAGCCAAGAAATGCAAGCATCAGTCTATTCTGCTGCGAAATTTCTACAAACCCATATAAACATCATTATAGATCCTCAGTGGGATAAAGCACAATTTGTTAATGATGCTGGTAGTTTTCTGTCAACGTGTTCTGACTTAATACTTTGCCAATCTCAATACCAGTCTAAAGTTGAAAAATTGGCAGCAGGATCAAGCATTCCAGTAGTTTGTCTTCAGAGCTGCTCGTATTCTATTCCAGTGACACTAGCTGACATGTTGGCGATACAGTCACATTATGGATATTTACGAGGATTGAACGTAGGATGGGTTGGTAAACCATGTCCATTAATTAACACCTATTTATGCATAGCTGTAAGACTTGGCCTGAACATCCAGTACTGTTGTCCCGGAAAATCAGGCTTGTTAATGTGTCCAGCAACGTTACCTTTGGCAAAGGAGCTTAGCGAGCGAAAGCACACATTACTAAAGGAATGCGAAAATCCGCACAGCATTCTTGATAACGCAGACGTCATTGTATTGGGAAGCCATGACGTAGATGGTTATACTATAACTTTAGATGACATAGTAAAAAGATCTAAGAAAGATTGGAGTTTATTGCACACGTTACCTAGAGGTCCTATTGAAGTAACACAAGAAGTGTTCGAGCACAAAAATTCATTGGTATGGAAAGCCAAAGGGAATTTGCAGTGGATTTATGCGGCACTTATGATAAGATTATTAAGTAACTATCAACATATTCATAAAATGCCCCAGTTTGACAGAAGCACATAGAAAATACTTGTCAAAAATTTGTGCGTGAAATTTGTAATCTGTTTTTAAATTGATTTTAAATATATTTTAATATGTACAGCTTTTGTTGCTATCTTTTTCTCGTCCTTCCCATGATCCCGCCGTACTAGGAATACATAACTCTTCTAAGATCCTTCAAGTTATGTCTTGTAATTTTTATATCAACTGGATTTGTTGCTCTATACTATCCGTCCAACGAAAGATGAGCGCTGCGTCATCTTTACACGAAGTTATCACAGAAAGCTTTTTGTTATGCTTTACTGTCGTTATTTACGAGTATGACGAGGATAGCAATACATTAGCACCTCTCTGGGTGGTTGGAAGTTGATTTGACTAGCTCTGTAAGAACACGGAGTGGTCAACCTTATTCAAATAAATTCCTAGATCAAATTAAGATGTTGCCAGATTGCCACAAAATAATAAAATTAACTACATATATTGGCAAAATTATTGTGGAAGAATTTAATGTCGTCACTACAGATAAAGTAGACACAATATATATGTATATAATAAATAAACAAGAGAAGAGATAGATAAGCAACATTAACATTAATTCTACCACGAGATCATTTGAATTTATAATTAAAGTTGGCTGTGATTTTTAAATTAGATTGGCAACACTAACTGTTCACTTCACAGTTTGATTTGAATTGTCAAAGTGACGCTCCAAAATGTTTAATCTAGAACATAAAATTGCATAACCTCTAATTTACACAGCGAGTCAATTGGCAGGATCGCCAAACGTATAAAAAAATTCCCGCCTACTTTAATTTTAAATTTAAATGATCTCACGGTATTTTAATTAAGTACTTGGTAGAATTTAAGTTGATTAAAGTACTGAATAGTTTTATTACTTTGAATATAAAAATGTATTTGAAAAGTAAGAATATACATATACTTCTCTATATTGAAGGTATTACTATCACAACGGTTAGTTAATTTCTTAATCACAAGTAAAAGTGATTTCTTGTTTTAAAGTACTTGGTAATAATTCTATAGAACTAGAGAGCGTACAGTATTAGGCATTCACGACAATCTGATTCTTATTTTCCTATTGAAAATGTTTTAAAAATTTCAAAAATAACAAGTATCAATGTTAAAATCTAAAAGAATGCTTCAAACGTTCAACATTACTTATCCCTAACCTCAAAAATCTCCTGTTATTACATTTTCATAAACATCGATAATTTTCAAACTATGGATGCTGATTTGACTAGGAGTTTTTTAATCTTATACCACACAGAGAGCATCGATGACCAGCGTTCATCTTTCCCTGGACGGATAGTAGTAGCTAATGATGGCTAATGACAAGTCTTGTTTTAATTTTCTGGCACCGGTGTGTCAAGTGTCATGAAATACTTTAATATGATTACTAATGCCGGAAATTTATTTTTTCTATTTTGCGTCTGTAATAAAGCTGTTAAAGCTCCCAAAACAGTGCGTTAATATTTGAGTGCTTTATTAGCCCAACTTTTTCAAAGTTGGTAGCATTGAAAAATAATTGAAAAAACAGAAAATTGACACAAACTTCACTCAATTTTCTGTGTCAATCAATGAATTTTCAAATGTCACATCAGTGTTGTCAACTACCACAAAAATTCCTAAATTTTGAAATTGCGATTTTTTTTTATTTAAAAAGGGAATAAAAGACGCAAAATAGAAAGAATAGCATAAAAAACTCGTTTCATAAGTCATTATTGCACTCGTCCTTTTGGACTCACGCAATAAATCTTGCCTTATGAAACTCGTTCTTTAATATACTATTAAAATGTGGGAGACAAGGCTATAGGAGACAATAAAGTTCCTCTATTTCAAATAGTAGCGACATCGTAGAGCAAACCTGGCTCAAACTTTAATAAAGAAAAAATTACTTCATGTATGGTGTTACGGAAATTCAGTAAAAAGTTGTTGGAAGATTACAATTACGAAGGTGCTATTTATTTATCATTCAATATATATTATAAACCATATAAAAGAGCGTGCTGTATAATTGGTTGCCTGTGTGGGCATAATGCTTTCACTGGATTATTTTCAAATGTAACGCAGGGAAATTACACATATTCTTTCAAAAGAAATACTACTATAAAATAGTTAAGCCTTTTAACAGAAAAAGAATTTTTCTAAGAATTATTTTCTCCTTTTTAAATTTCCACGAATTCATTTTAATGTGCGAGGACAAGGGATACATTTAATAATACATTTAATTAATACTACAATAATACAGTAATAATACAATAATAACAGATGAAGGTTAGTAAGTAAAAATATGAGTTAAGTTCTTTCAAAGAATACTACTATAACATAATTCCAAGAATTATTTCACCCTTTTTATTTCGATTTTCCCTTTACATTTTCACCCTTTAAATTTTCACGAATTTATTTTAATATTCAGCAAAATATAGGTTAAATTATTTCAAGAGAAATACTACTATTTAATAATCAAGCCTTTTAACAGAAACATTTTTTTTCCAACAATTATTTCCTCTTTTTTAAATTTCCACGAATTTATTTTAATATGCTAGGACAACGGATGAAGATTAGTAAGTAAAAATATGGGTTAAGTTATTTCAAAGAATACTACTATAACATAACTCCAAGAATTATTTCGCTCTTTTTATTTAAATTTTCCCCTTTACATTTTCACCATTTAAATTTTTACGAATTCATTTTAATATTCAGCACAATGTAGGTTAGATGCTTTCAAGAGAAATACTACTATAAAATAGTTAAGCGTTTTAACAAAAAAAGAAATCGTTCCAAGAATTATTTCGTTCTTTTTAAATTTTCAAGAATTAATTAAATATAAGAGAAATACTACTATAAAATAGTTAAGCCTTTTAACAGAAAAGATTTTTTTCCAAGAATTATTTTTTTTAAATTCCACGACAACAATGAAAGAAAGAAGTTCTTTCAAATAATACTACTATAAAATAGTTTCAAGAATTATTTCACCCTTTTTAAATTTCCACGAATTCATTTCAATATTCCAGGATGTAATTACTAATTCGATGTTTTATTTACATAAAATATCAAATTAATATTTAATTTTATAGATTTACTACTTACGTAAATACAATTTATGCAAAAGGCAAAACTTATCTAATAAGTAAAAGAATTATCTAAAATGTTGAAAAGATTTTTCACTTCTATAGTAACATGCATGTTTATTTTACTGAATGAGCCAAAGAGGCTAATAGTTCCTGTAAAAAGCAGTAAAATAATCTCGATCCGTACTTCGGTTCTATTGATACCGTTGATGTCTATCCAGATGTGTACTTATTTAACATTTGTCGAAAAATATTTGGTTAGTTTCAGGTTAAAACCCTTTGTGAAGTATGAATATTGACACTAATAATTATAAAATCTCCATAAATCTCATGCAATTTTTTATTTAAACACTTAAATCCTCCGAAGAATAGGCCTTTGGGCCTATTGGGTAATTAGGCACTGAAGATTAATTTCAAAACACTATGTTTTAGAATTGATGTTAGTAGTTTATTGCGCATTTCGAGACAGTGAGAATCACCAATGGAAATATCTATTTACAAAACCGCAAACACCTACTGCGTCATATTGAGACCCCATCACGGTCGTATGCGGTAAATGATTATGCTCCTTCCTAAAGTTTTATATTGTAAGTATGACGGAATGTCAAATCTGGTAACGTTCAATGTCGCTAACAGCGTTCTGGTGCTTTTTCTCTAGCAGCGAGATCAATCGTTGTCGCTACTATTTGAAAATAAAGAGGCTATAGGAAACAAATTTAATATAGCCTCTTGCACGTGGTGTGCATCTAAATTTGACATTTTAAAAATAATTGAAGTTTAATTTAAAAAATAATCATTGTGATGAAAGATTAAATAGTTTAGATAAATTGTATCATATACATAGTACATACCGAGGCGGAAAGTGTTTCATTTCTGTCGAGAGATAAGATAAATTACCAAGGCCCGTAGTGCCGAGGTGATCTAATGCTCGAGACAGAAATGAAACTTTTCACCTAGGTTTGTATGCTATTTTATTAACAATCAGAAGGAAATCAATCATATATACTAAATAGTATTTACATAATTAAACTTCAATATTAATAATCAAATTAGCAGTGACGAGTAGGTTTGAAAGTATAGCAACTTTCAAACCCGAGCAACTTTCAAACCGGGTTGAAAGTCAAAGAAGAATGTAAACACATTAATAATAATAATAATAATAATAATAATAATAATAGTCCCCTTTCACAGGCCATGAAGGCCCATTGGGGTATAGCAGGGTAGGCTACTATTCTTGAGCCGCTCGGTGCTCAAGGGTGGTAAACTTTATGCACCGACCGCCTATTATTACCCCAGGAAATGATTTCCCAGGTATTCATTTTCACAGGCTAAGTCGACCTGGAAGCCTTAGATATTTTTAAAATACCAATGTATTATTCCTGGGTTTCGAACCCAGGACCTTAAGATTGGTAGTCAAGTGCCATACTCACTGAGCTACCATGGCTCCTTCACATTAATAACTGTAAATAAAAGTTTATACAGTGTACAAAAGTATGGAATATTAAAAAAAATATTAAAAAAAAGCGAACTCAACCGGTTTTTTAAAAACTCCGAGACACGTCGATTTTGTTTTTTAAAAATACACATTAATATGTGCGATTCACCTTTCGACTTTTATTTGTTTCTAAGTTATGACGTCATCACAAAAAAATTTAAATGACAATATAAATTTTTTATAGTGGAATCCGATAATGATTTTTCTTCCCTTTATGATCATGCAAATAAATCATAAGGTTGCATAACAAAAATTCTGAGAAAAATCGATCTGATATATTGATACCATAATATCAGTAACAGTAAATGTTCAGATCGATTTTTCTCAGAAATTTTTTTATGCAACCTTATGATAAAGGGAAGAGAAATCACTATCGGATTCCACTACTAAAAATCTATATTTACATTTACATTTTTTGTGATGGCGTCATAACTAACAAACATTTACAAAGTTCAGATCGATTTTTCTCAGAATTTCTGTTGTGCAACCATATAATTTATTTGCATGATCATAAAGGGAAGAAAAATCACTATCGGATTCCACTATAAAAAGTTTATATTGTCATTTAAATTTTTTTGTGATGACGTCATAACTTAGAAACAAATGAAAGTCGCGAGGTGAATCGCACATAGTAATGTGTAAAATATATTTACGTATTTTTTGCATATTTTTAACACATTCGTAACTAAGAAAATATTATGTGAGTCAGTATGATTAGAAATATTTAGTTAAGTTGATGTACGTGAGCGATTGGCAATCATTTGAGAGCGAGTTATATAATCAATACTTTGGGAATATAAAATATATTTATTTTATTGATATAATTATGTAACACCTTGTAAAAATTCTTTCTTCTCTTTTGCCACCTTTAAGCTTCTATAATGACTAAAATTGCCTCACAGCTGCTACTCTACAAATAGTAGAAGCTATTTGTAGCTAAGGCCTACACTGCATCCGGCTATAAATTCATCAGCCCAAAATCGGAACTAAACAATAAAGGGATATTACGAGATGGGTGGGAAGCCACGATTCCTAATAAAAGAGCCATGCAAGACATTGTGTAGAACTAACATCTTGCCAAGTGTAGGTATAATATTTGTCAAGTTTGGCAAATTGTACTATATAAATAAAATGCTTTTAGAAATTTTGTTTTGTTTGTCTATGTTCTTATGTTTTCTGTTATTAGCAGTCGTGTTGCGTATCTTATTGTGTCTTAAGTAAAACGGAAAATTCAAGGTGAAGCTGTTCCTGTTTATCTCAAGGTTCTCATTCCAACGCAAGCAAGATTATGTAAGAAATAATGCAAACACCGACAGCGTATTTATACCACCCACCCGTGCAGTGGTCGCGTGCTTAGTTCCGATTTTAACAGTGCGGAAAAGCAGATGGCGCTGTAACCTACTGAATCAAGAACAAATACCAGAATTTCTTTAGCCTTCACATGTGGTAATAAAGATTAAAGAAAAACAGAATTAGTGATGAGATATCTAAGGTTTAGTAGCTGTCATTTAAAAAGAGAATTATTCGTAACTAAGGCCACTAGATGTAGGTCTGATACTAAGGCCTATCCATCACCACTGAATACCTTTAATTCCATTTCTGTAAAAAATACGAAAAAATCCTCAATAACATGTTCCTAACAAATCCTCACTAGCAGACCGACGCGCCTGTCTTCCGCTTTTACACTGAGACACTGCTACTAGCTGGAGAAAAAGTGCGAACGGAACTATGTGTATTGTGTTACAACTATGATTTCCCTACCTTACTTTTCAAAAATGACCTATAAAATATAAATAAAGATCCCTTAATCTTAATTAAACTGCCGGTTTCTGCAATAAAAAAAGGTTTTAGTGTCGATATTAAGGATATAAAATTCTTTAGGAACAAGCAAAATTACACAAGAAAAACGTATTAGAGTCCTCCGCAAAATCTACACGATAAGACTTTAACAGATTTATGTGTAGGTAAACATTCATCCAGGAAACATTTCAGGCGTCCCCTTCGAAGTTACTACAACTTTTATCATCAGATATGTAAAAGGGTTTTAAGGATTTTTGTAATAACGACTGGGGAATGTGTGCTGCAACTGATAGCACCTTTAACACTTCCACTTTTCTTGGTTATAAATTCTATACAAACATGCAGATTAAAGATTTCTACAACGGTTATCGCATTTGCTCAAGTTTATACTTTACCGGTTGTAGCTTTATGAGCGATGAAAAAGGTAATGTAAAAGTCGTTGTATGTATAACCTTGATGTATTTTACATTTTCTAACTCTAAAAAAATCGCAAAAAATATTTATAATTTTAATCTGTTATTTTTGGAAAACTGATATAATAATACCTTTAACTTCCTATATTATTGTATAATACTCCTTATATTAATATGTAAGAATGTTAATTATTGTTTCACAATTTATTTTTTAAATGTGTCAATTAAGCCGTTGGGAATATATGGATTTCGTTGTTTCAATTGCACAATCTTAAGAACTTCAAACAGTTCTTTATTTTCGATTTAACAATAATAATTAATTATTTAGGAAATCTCATTGGATTCAAAAAATTCCAGATCTCCAGTGACTGTGGAATATAATTTCATTTCTTATTAGCAGAGATGAGCAAAACAGTTCGCCTTGCAACAGAAACCCTTGAAGACGTCATTTTCATTCGCGTTACTTTAATACTTCTTGTGGATGTCAATAAGATAAAATTTAGCATGACAATATTGAATTGAATATTTATTTCTTTCAACACAGCTACAACTAAAAACATTGCATTTTTAAAAACCATTAAAATATCGAATAACATTTAGTTTATACCCCAAATCTAATCTAGACGTCACATTTTAAAGTGGTATCAATTAAAAGTTTATATTATTATTAATAAGTAATAATGAACAAAACTTTACTCCCCATAATGAACGTGGTTTTGTGCTTTACTATTTTGCTCGTCTCTGTTTGTTAGCTATTACTTAGTACAGCTGATTTCAAATAAATCTAGGACAGTCAGTATTCTGTAGTGTAAATGTTGCTTTTTTATCCTTGATGTTTATAGTTATTTATGGTACTAGTGAGTTAAGTAAGATATTATCCACGAATGAAAAATTAACCCACGAGGGCCGTAGGCCCGAGTTGTTTAATTTTTCTGAGTGGATAATATCATTAACTCACGTGTGCCATACAACATTTTATCCAATACCTAATTATATTTCATAAAAACATAATTTATTGAAGATTTTATACATTACAAAAATATTATTTCATGATGGTACATGCAATAGTAGGTGGCTGTGAAAGTAAAGAAAGGAGTAGCTAGTTTGCCGGTCTTGGTTTTACGAATTAAAAACAATGTGTGTTTGACGTTTCTTCTTTTAGGTTATAAGATCGCATAAACAACTGCTATGTGTAATAAAGTCGTGGCAATCACTCTTTCTACACAGTTGTTGATTCTACTTTATCGTAAATAAAATATAATATTTAACATATCTTCTATATTATAAGAAGAGATGCTTATTAAAATCTGAATTTTATATCTGATAGATTATATCTATGAAATTATAATAAGCATTTTACCCTATAATTTAGTTAATATAGAATTTCTTTTATAAACTATGAATTAATATTTTATTTAGGATAAAGAAAGCATAACCGACAACAGTGTAGTAATCAATTCCAGCGACTTTATTAAACATAGTTGTTATGATCAATTCGCATTGGGGAGCGCAAAACTAGAAGATTACCAAATATCTATTATGTTTTAAATAACTTGTGATAAACCCCTATGTTTATCGGTTTTATTGGTCTTATTGATTGTAGATGTTTGTTTAAATAATACACAACTTGTATTCCATAATTAATTGGTTTTATTTATTATATAATAGAAATTTGATACGTTTTTACATGTGTACTCTTCGAAACTCTGTCGTCGTCTCTTTTATTAATTTAAGTCATTAAACTGTTACAACTATTATACAAGCATTGCATTTTTACTTAACCTAGTTATTGCTAAAAGGAATTTGATGAGCTTTACGCAATTGAACTTTATTACCTAAATATTTTAATCTTTCAAAAACATATAATATAAATTTTGATAATTTCTATATTTTTTTACAAACTATTTCTTATTATAAACAACCGAAAAATTGATGTGTCTGTTCCTATCAGCTTGTAGTGATAACAATAAATATATTTGTGGAATGAAACTGAAGGTTTGTTTCCAGGGAGTGAGTTTTTCAAAAATAACCCACGTTGCCCTTAGCAAAGTGGGTTATAGTGTAACAAAAAAGTAAACAATCACTTTCCTTATTTATAATGAACACAGTAAACATGGTATTTATAAAAAGGTGTTGGATAATAGTTATTTATGCAGTTACATATGAAAATATAATTTAAAGCCTGGTTCATATGTTGTGAAAAACGCAAACATTATTCTTAATACTAGTCTGTCATGACACTTGACCGTTGACATTTAAAACGTATTTTAGTTAATAGTCAATAAGTTAATTAAACTAATTTTTATTTTTCGACGAACAAATTTTACTTTTTGGAATCTTATAGTACTTCAAATTCTAAGAAACTTTTGGTTGAAACATTTTTTTGTATCTCTTCGGGAAAGTGGTCGAAATGACCACCGAAGATTTCGGTAAATTCTTGAAAAATGAAAATTTTGTATTTTTTAAGAATTTACGAAAAAATGAACATTTTTAGCAACATTTTTTTTTTTCAACGAAAAATTTTAACGACTAACAAAAAGTTCGTCTCTGAATTCGTGAAGTCTGTCTGTCTGTCTGTCTGTCGGTCTGTCGCCTTTTTCCATGTTGACTTTTTTGAATTTTCCTTTTGGAATCTTATAGTACATCAAATTTTAAGAAACTTTTGGTTGAAACATTTTTTGTATCTCTTCGGGAAAGTGGTCATAATGACCACCGAGAATTTCGGTAAATTCTTGAAAAATGAAAAATTTTGTATTTTTAAAAATTTACAAAAAAATGAACATTTTAGCAACATTTTTTTTAAACGAAAAATTTTAGGACTTAGAATTTTAGTTTTTATGACAACTAATGTGTTACGTCAACATTAGTTTTCAAAAATAAATTAGTTTATTAAAAAGTATACAGTTGTTTTTGTTCTTCATGGCAATGCTAGCTCTGCGCATTCTCACTAGTTAATCCTAGACTTAAAAAAAAATTAATTCCATTAATATCTTAGCATTGTCTTTAATCCTCGGAGAAAAATAGCACGTATAAAATAATCTGCAAAAGTAGCAAATATAAATACGTATTAAAACTGATTTTGTTTGACTCGTAGTTTTTGCAGTTACTTGGCTAGGCTACGCTTCTCCTCGCAAATGCAAATATAATTGCCCGTCAAACAAAGTGCCACTTTTAATCCTAATAACGCAATATACTGTTTTAAAAAATTGTATTTTCAAAAAAAATTTAAAAATTGCATTTACTAGAAAACTATGGCGAATTTCTGAATAATATATATATATATATATATATATATATATATATATATATATATATATATATATATATATATATATATATATATATATATATATATATATATATATATATATATATATATATATATATATATATATATATATATATATATATATATATATATATATATATATATATATATATATATATATATATATATATATATATATACTTATAAATAGTACGTTATGCAGCCCTATACATTTACGGGCCGCTGTTCCACCCGGCCTTTCTACTGGTTTTTAGAAAATGCACACGCTGTATTTTATTTCATCTCCTTAGTTGAAAACATGGGACCCATAGAGGGGTAAGAAGAAAGCATATATAAGAATTAGATAGGTTTATAGCACTTAGTGCAGCCCAAGACGTTGGACGACCCGCCGTGTATATTATAAGTAAATGCACCTTTGTTTAGCCCTGCAGTGTTGCCAATAATTTTAACATTGCTAACGATGATATCACCTACATCTGCAAGTTGTGTGCTTATGCTGTCAGACCGAACAAAAAGAATAATTCTTCTAGCAAGAAAGAACTTCAGTTTCTTTTTACTTATTAATTATGTGTGATCTAACAGGAACGAAAAATCTTTTTTTTTGTATTTGCTTTATTGAACTGTTTGTGTTCAATCTCCTTGAACATTTATTTTAATTAGATTTAATTTAAGATTTTTATTGTAATATAAAAACGAAATATTTTGTAGGTTTTTATTAAGAAATAATTTTGTTTAATTAACTAAAATTGGTGCAATATAAAACTCGCATCAGGTAAAATTTGTGGTAACTACCTGGTTTGACATCATAAAGGTGCACATTATTTTGCTGTTATCATTACATCCAAATCATATAAATACAATTGTAACTAAATTTAAACTTGTCACAAATTAATTAAGTGGCATAGTAATTAAATAAGTTAATTAATAATAAAATTAATTAAATAAGTAAGTGGCATAGACTCCTATCGCTTTAACCTTTACTTGAGTCTGAGTAAAAGGCTTACGGGTGACCAAACGTATATTTTTGGTCTGTTTTGTTTGTGTACTAATAAACATGTCTTTTTTGTGTTTTTAATAATATTTTATTTTTATTTATTTTTATCTTTCTTTGTATTTGCATCATTGAACTATTTGCAATCATTGTTTCGTCTTTGTTTTAATATAATTTCAAATGTATAATTCCCGTGTGATCCAAGAACGTTGGTCAAAAAATGCTTTTAGTGGTATTAAAAAACATACATCAAGTAGTAAAGTCGAAAATACTCAAATTAACTTTGCTTAAGAATGTCAGGTGCTCAAGAAGACCAAGTGCGGCACTTCATTTTATTGAAAATTATGGCTCTATAAATTAGCAATTGTTCCCCAGTTGTTGTAACAATGTACAGGGTTAGTTTTATTAATGTAAACCCCCCTTTATTATTTTAATTTTTGACCGATTCAAAAAATTTAAAAACTTTACTTATGTGATTTTTTATTTAGATTCCACTCATGCTAACAGTTTTGTGGTAGCATTTTATATATACAGGGTGCCCAAAAAAGCATGTTTTTTTTAAATTGAACACCTAAATTTTGGATTTTTATGGATTTTTTTTGGATAACAAATATATATGCATATTGTATAATTGCTTTACTGGTCTTTGTGTTATTCGTCAATTATTATTGAAGAATTGATTGTGAATACATTTGAGAAGCGTTATTTTATAACTCATATTTTTTGTGATAACCTCATTATAATTATCAATTAATAATTAAGTAAATCAGCAAACAAAACAAAATATATTAATTAAAATAAATTACATGACATTCTCAACATAACCACCGTTAACCTCAATGCATTTTAAACAACGTTTTATAAACAAATTTTCTGAAAAAGTGCTACATCCAAATTTAGTAAATTTACGTCCTCTTTAATTTTATGTTTTAATTGTTCAATATTTTCCTTTCTTTTTCTTTTTTCTTTGAGAGTTCTCCATTAAAAGAGATCGACAAGATTCAAGTCTGGACTCCGTGCGGGCCAGCAAATGGGACCATTGTTTCCTATACAGAGGCGATATCTGCCATTTAAGAAGTCTGTCACTTCTCGAATATTATGGGGTGGGGCACCATCTTGCTGCCAAGAAGCCCTTATCATATCCAATATTGGTAACTCATCTAAATAATCTTCAACATTGGTTTGTTGAGGTAAGGCATGTTCAGGTAAGCCTGGCCTGTTCATTTTTCACCAATAAAAAAAGGGCAAATCATTTTAGCTTTGTGAATTCCACACCAACAGTTCACAATTCTACGCCCTTGCTTTTTTACTTGAACCAGGACATGTGGATTTTGTGTTGCTCAATAGTGTAATAAATCTAATAAATTTCCTTCTAGATTCATCATATTTTTATGACAAAATATACAAATTTCCACGATAATGCGCCTTTTTTCAATGGAATAATACATTGTGCTAAAGAAATAATCAAAGTGTCTTTAGAACACACTTTACTAAAACTTAATATCCAGAAATAATGACATTTAACAATTTTTTCATTTGTTTTCGAAATCTACTTTGGATATTGTTATTCTTTCAGTTAGCATGAAATTTCCATATCTTTTGACAAATAGCACAAGAATTAGAAGAGCAATTATACAATATGCATACATATATTTGTTATCAGAGTGACTCAAAGAATCATAATTTGTCAAAATATACAGGGTGTTCAATTAAAAAAAACATAGTTTTTGAGTACCCTGTATATATAAAATGCTATTAAAAAGCTGTTAGCATGAGTGGAATCTACATCGAAAATTACATAAATATTTTGAAATTTTTGAATCGGTCAAAAATTAAAATATGAAAGGGGGGTATACATTATAAAAACTAACCCTGTACATTGATAGCCCATTTACGGAGCTGCCTCATCGTTGGAAATATACCAATTAATCTTCATTAAAGTAATGGGTAGCATCCCTCATTATTGAACATATAACGTTCTTTTGACAAGTCTGCCTCTTATGCGCGAACCAAAAAAACTAAATTCTATTCTATCTATAGAATCTCGCATTACCGTCAACCACATTCTAAATCGAAGCTACATTGGAAGTTACTTTAACAGCCGTAACTTTAATATTAATATTTTGTATCTAATAACCCCACAATGTTATCTTGCTGTATACATTTTTAATAATATTATGGGCTGCGTTTTGTCACAATTATCACAATTATCCTCTTAATAATAACAAGAATTTACACTCCTTCTTTATTGTTTTTATTTCCCATGAATTGGAGTATCTACAACAAGCAAGAATGCCAAGTTTGAAGCCATATCAACTAAGGTATAGAACTTTCCATCCCTTTGTTGATTCATAATGGTACTTTAAAGTCTGGGATATGTTATTTCTTGTTTACTGCTCGTTTTCAAATTGCTGATTGGAACAAAACGGGCTTGGTGACTATAAAATATCTTAATTAACATTTGCATTTCAACTGTTAGAATAAATCCGTATCCGATCATCAGGTCCGAGAACGATAACTACCAAGAACCCACAACCGCGAAACCAAAACCGAGAAACCATGACCGAGAAACCACGACCGAGAAATCATAATCGAGAAAGCGCAACCGAGAAAATCAAAGCCGAGAATGGAAACTACCGAGAATAACAAATACCGAGAATGCATCCATGCATTATGAAGAAATAATTATAAGTTAGTAGCTTTGATAGATCTAACAGAGACAGAGGAGTATTCTCCCCTATGTATTCATAGGGCGAGGAAAGAGAGATTATGGTTTCTCGGTTGCGGTTTCTCGGTTATGGTTTTTCGGTTATGGTTTCTCGGTTGTGGTTTCTCGGTTGTGGTTTTTCGATTGCGGGTTCTCGGTTTTGGTTTTTCGATGATGACCTGGATCTGAATAAATCTGATAACTTTCCATGCAAACTTGTTGTCGTCGCATTTTACGCCGCATTTTTTAAGTCAGAAGATTATCAACTTGATCTCTTTTGCGACGTCAGTTCCCAGACATACGCCACCGTGGCGTACATAAGAGTTAACAACAACCAATTTCCAGCAGAGGTAAAAATAGTTATGGCGAAGGACCGCGTAGTTCCTTTAAAGCAAAGTCGATACCAAGACTGGAACTCCAGGTCGCCCTACTAGCTGTCAGAATGGCCGAGTTTATCCAAACAGAGCAATACTTCAACTATAAATCAGTTACATTTGGGACCGACGCGACGCCAAAACGGTCATCCTGTAGCTTCGCTCCGACAGGAAACGTTTCAGACAGTATGTTTGCGTATCGTGTCGAGGAGATTTTGGAGAAGACTAAAGTATCCCAATGGAAATGGTTGTCGACAAAGAAAAACGTATCCGATGAAGCCACAAGGAATCATCCAATGTCGTCGCTGAATTACAGCAGCAGATGGTTCCAAGGACCGGAGTTCCTTCGGAGGTCAGAGGAAGACTGGCCCAAACAAAAATTTATGTCCGAAGCAATTGATAGGGATCTCGAAGTAAAAAATAGTATTGTAACCTTGCCTTCGCCAAACTTCAAGATTCAGTGCTGCCAGATGTCTCGAGATTTTCGAGTTGGATCCGATTGATAAGAACAACCGCGTGGGTCCGCAGGTACGTCCATGCTTAAAAAACCAGAGTTAATAAAATGTAGAGTTTGTCTGCAGGGCTTGCAGTCGGTGAGTTAAAATGGGCCGAAAACGCTGGTGGCTAGAAGCCCAAAGGGAGAGCTTCCTCTAAGAAGACCGTAACCTACTCCGAGGAGATCCAGTACCTAAAGCTAGCCGTTTAATCAGCCTCTCTTCAATTCTGGATGACGAGGGAGTGTTGCGAGTCAGATCACGGATTGTTCGCTCCCCAGAACTGTCGCCGCAGCAGAAGTTCCCCGTTATCCTCCATCTTGCCCATACCTTTACCAGACTACTAGTCACACAACATCATATCTGGGCCTTACATCAAGAACAGGAATATGTCGTTAATGAACTTCGTCAAAAGTATTGGACCCTGCAACTACGGACCGCGGTCAAGAGCGTCTGGAATTCTTGCTTGACGTGTAAACACCGCCGCGCCAAACGATTACAGGATTACACTACTTTGGCCCTTTGACAGTGACCAAATTTCGCAGTCGTGAGAAGCGTTGAGGCGCGCTCTTTACGTGTCTTTACATTCGCACCGTTCACTTAGACCTAGTGGACAACCTCTCTACCGACTCTGCTATTATGGCCATCACTCGGCTTACAGCCTTGCGTAGCTGGTCACAGAAGCTATACTCCGACAGTGGAAGTTGTTTTCGGAGAGCAGCAAATGAACTCAAAAGAGCATTAACCGAATTAGACCAAGAACGACTTACAGAACTTGCGATCAAAGGTGGGGAATGGTGTTTTGTACCGCCGTCATCCCCTCATTTTGGTGGTGTGTGGGAGCGCATGGTACGCTCTGTAAAACAACCCTTCCAAACCATTTTAAAGGAGCAAGCACCAAGGGAAGAAGTTCTACGCACGCTTTTTGCGGAAGCTACTAACATCATAAATAGTCGACCTTTGACTTATGTTCCATGTGACAAGGACGACCTAGAGGTACTGACGCCTAACAGCTTCCTGCTCGGCACCACCAGTACTCCTATGGGAAAATTTGACGACGCATATCTATGCCTTAGGAAACAATGGCAACTTTCACAGCGACTCGCCTATCTCTTTCGACGTGCGGGACCATTTACCCACTCTCATCAAACGACACAAGTGGACAAAATCTCAGGAAACTGTGAAAGTTGGCGACTTTGTGATTGTAATCGACGACAACATGCCTCGGAATATATGGTCAAAAGCATCGTAACTGCCGTGTATCGGGACAAGAATGGTGTAGTCCACGTACCACGTAACCTAAATCTAACCTAACCTAACCTAAACTTAACCTAACCCTAAACATAACCTAAACTTAACCTAAACCCAACCTAAACCTAACCTAAATATAACCTAACCTAAATATAACCTAACTTAAATATAACCGAGCCTAAATATAACCTAACCTAAACCTAACCTAAGCCTAACCTACACCTAACTTAAACATAACCTAACCTCGCCTAAGCTAACCTAACCTAAACATAACCTAACCTTACCTAACCTAAACATAACATAAACACAATCTAAACCTAACTGAAACACAACCTAACCTAACCTAATCGAATCCAACCTCACCCACCCCAACCTAACCTAACTTAAACTAAACATAATCTAAACCTAACCTAAACATAACCTAACTTATCCTAGCCTAACCTAACATACCTAACTTGACTTTACTAACTTTACTGTCTCCAGCCTTACTTTGTGGAACTCCATAATCATTACAATGAAAAGATTAATTCAAATTTTCGCAAGTTTTATTAAATTCTTAACCTGACAATTGCTTCAACAATAAATGTCATTATCAAAGCCAGCTAAGATTGATAAACAAACACGTTGCTAAGGATAAATACAGAAAATAGGTACCTAACTAGATACAAAAGCTAAATATCTAACACTTCTAATAAAGGAGAATTACTAATACCACGGTCCAGTGGTATGGTCGAAATCGACGGTCGGGAAAAGACAATTTTACAAATTTCCGATTTTCCGTCCGACATGTGAGCAATACAATCATTTTTACCGCAAGTCTCTAGGATCAACCGTTCTTGAGATATCAAGATTTACGTTTACATCAAAAAACTGCAAGAAACGTCGTGCAACACGAAACAAATATAGCTGCCATAACTCAATCTAATGGAATAAAAATAAAAGGACAGTGGTTTTGATCTACCAATACTTAGGGGTGATAACACCGGGTGATAAAAATTATCTTTTTTCGAAATGATCGAGCGACTAGTATCGCACTACTTCATATGGATTGATCCTAATTCTATGATGGGGGATGTCAAAAAATGGCCATTAGTTTAATCCGGCTACCTTTATAATATCAAAGCTTAGATATTTCTCGACTTATATTAACAATCAGAATGAGTCCAATGGGTTTTTTTATACGGAAAGCCTCTGGGCGTCTGGTTTGACGAAAAATCAAAAATTTGTAAAATTGTCGTTTCTCCATCGTCGATTTCGACCATATCACTGGACCGAATTTAAAGTGTTGGATACTCATCCGACGCAGAATTTAATGCCCTTTAATTCTTGTAATAGTCAAGTTTTCGTTGGAAAGCACCGCTTTGTAGTTATAAGCAAAAAACTAAAAACGGTCCGAAGATTTCGTGGTTCTTTTGATGCCCTCAGCTAAGCTCCAGTCGAGAGACCGTGCAAACCTAGGATACTTATATTTGACGTCAAACGAAGCGATCGAAACGATCTCCCTCTTTCCAACATTTATTTCCACCAATGGATTCTATTTTACTGGCCTAGTATCTCAATGGACAAAATACAATGTTTGGCGTATATAGTTTACATGTACCGTACGTTGCGGAGCCCGACTTATTTTTTGTGTATAAGCGTCTTGTGGCCCGGCATATCGTTTTAAGACGATATACGACCAGATATGTTCATTAGCCCGATTCGAGCTAGATAACGTTCTCCAAAGGCTGAACAACGACGTATTAGTATACAGATTGGGCTGAACAATAACCATTTACATGTCTATCCGCCTATATAGTTTACAAAAAACTATTTTTGTAAACTATACATTAGCACCATCCAGCCCGTTCGACATACAAATAAGACGTTATTTTGCCCCTTCGACTTTAAACTTTTATTTTCTAACGAGATTTTGAAAAAAGAAATTTTAAAAATTATTGAAAACGTTATATCCATAATTTATACGGTTCATTAAGCAACAACGTTGTTCTTCCACCGATCTACCATATTATTTTTAGTTTTGAAAGTTGTAAGATGTCATAACATGTAAATCTTGCTGGTTACACTATGTTTTGTTTTTATGAAATTCGTTTCAGAAATATTTAAATTCCTAGAATAGAAGGTACGTAAGAAAACCCATATTAAAGTTTACTGAAACAGTGTTGCCGCACTTCTGGCTTAACAACGACGTGTTAATATCAGGGCTACACAACGTTTGTATTTAGATGATGGTATACAAAAAACGCCCTCTTATGGTCATCACCATGAACTAATCGGTGTATATATTTTACATGTATGGTACGTTGCGGAGCCCTAGCTATTTTTTGTGTACAAGCGTCTTATGGCCTGACCTATCGTTTAAAGACGATATACGACCGGATACGTTCATTAGCCCGGTTCGGGCTAGATAACGTTCGAAAAAGGCTGAACATCGACCTATTAGTATATAGAATGGGCTGAACAATAACCGTTTACATGTCTATATATATATATATATATATATATATATATATATATATATATATATATATATATATATATATATATATGCATTAACCAAAACTACTTAAAATAAAGTGTAGAATCAAAAAGTGTAAATATATACAGGATATTCCATTTAAAATAAAAAGTTGGAAGTAGCCTTAGCAAAACGATTCACCCTGTGTACAAAAATAATTTAAAATTAAATTATATTTTATACCAATCAACTATGGTATTTAACTTTTTTCGTAACTCTTACAGTTTCTAAGATAAGTTGCAGGATCATCTTACGTTAGCCACCCTGTACCTATGTTATGCATAAATACATGAAATGATATCCCTGAACACCTATACATAGCTGCTAGCTAGACACTAATTAGATAACTACAATAAATATAATAACGCAGAAAAGAAAAGGTCTATTATAAAGTGTTTTTAGCAACGAAACACCCTTGGCACAATTTCGAATTTTAGCCTCCTTTCCCAAAAAAAATTAAATGCTAGTTGCGCCTATAACTCAATCGTATAGGGGGATCTTAACCCAGGTAGCATAATATATAAATGAAAATGTAATTACCTATCGATATTTGTCAAACATAGAAAACGACAGATTTTTTTATTTACCATACATTTGATTTCCGACGAACAAAAAGTTCGTCTCTGAATTCGTGAAGTCTGTCTGTCTGTCGCCTTTTTCCATGTTGACTTTTTTGAATTTTCCTTTTGGAATCTTATAGTACATCAAATTCTAAGAAACTTTTGGTTGAAACATTTTTTTGTATCTCTTCGGGAAAGTGGTCATAATGACCACCGAAAAATTCGGTAAATTCTTGATAAATGAATTGTATTTGTATGTATGGAAATTTTGTATTTTTTAAAAATTTACGAAAAAATGAACATTTTTAGCAACAAAAATCTTTTTTAGCGAAGAATTTAAGGACTTAGAATTTTAGTTTTTATGACAACTAATGTGTTACGTCAACATTAGTTTTCAAAAATAAATTAGTTTATTAAAAAGTATACAGTTGTTTTTGTTCGTCATGGCAATGCTAGCTCTGCGCATTCTCACTAGTTTATTTTGCGTTTATAATAAAGCTAATAAAGCAACCAAAACAGTGCGTTAATAGCTCGTTTGAGTGCTTGTAATAGCCTAACTTTTTCAACGTTGATAGCATTGAAATTGATACGTCATATTATGTCAAACGTCTTAATAAATAATAATATAATTTTTAATTTAAACTATTTCTTTAAAATGTACAATTATTATACACATTGACAGTCTGTTACAATAGATGTATCTTGAGGATTTATAATAACACCAGGTAAATTATGAGTTGACGCAATATTTTGATGAAAACTACTGTTGCCCGTAAGAGTATCAAAGATTAGAGAGGGTTACGATAGGAAACTGGCGTAAGAGCACTATGTATAAAAACGACTACGCTTTTTGTGGTCCGATTTCTCCTGAGGCGTTAGATGTCGCAATATTCGCTACAATATCATGGCCATTCATATTAGCTGACGGCGGACGTGAATGAAGTTGGTCATAATAATACGACTGGCGTTGAGTTTAGAACGGTAGATGTCGCAACAATCGCTTCAATATCATACAGTATGGATGGCTCCAAATTCATGGAAACGAGTATATAGTAAAAATAGTTACTCCTATTTAATTGTCACGATTATCTAAAAGAAATAAATCTACTGGTTTGTTTATAGACATTATAATGACATAATAATACAGATTATACACAGAAATAATGCTGTTTCGCCTTTAATAATTTGCGTGGATGACAAACTTTAAGCTGTTCTGATTAGAAAATGCTCGCTACACATCCTGAAATCCTTTTATTCGCAATCGTATTGGTAATGAGTCCATTCCTGACCATTTAGAGGTCCGAAAATGCATCATTGTTTGTAACTTTGACATTCTCATGGTCCGAAACGACCTATTTTCGCACCTCTACGTGTCTTTAAATTCAGCTACTAGGTGGCGCGCAGAAAATTACATCGCCAAATGCGGTGTATAAATGGCTGTATAAATCATGTTTGGTAATGTTGCGGACCTTGGCTGCTAAAGAACGAGTACCCAGGTATTATTATTAATTTATAAATACTCCTATTCAATAAAATCCTCGAAATATTATGCGATCGAATTTGATGATGTAAGTGGCGACATACGTTATGCCAATCCCAACCGATGACATTTTGCATCTGTCAAGAATTTTAGATAATTCGGTATTTAAAGGACGATTGCGAATAAAATAGTATACAAACCTCGGAAAAAGTACCATTCCTGTGTCTCGAGAACTAGTTCACCTCGAGGCTATCGCCTCTCGGTAAACTACATTGTTCTCTCGACAGGAATGGAGTACTTTCGGCCTCGGTATGTAATGTACTATTTCGTACTGCTACTTTCTACATATTTTAATAAATCATCCCGCGCAGCGAACTTAATCCATTTTGTTGCACTGAAACAAACAGGAAAAGTAGTCCTGAAGAGCAATAATGAATACAACCAAAAGTTACTTACATATTTACGTTCTTTGGCAACGTGAAATAAGTATGTTGAGTATGATTATTTTTATTATTGCGGGAATTTTCCACTACGCAACACGAGACCATTTTTTTTCTTTCAATTTGGAGAGCAAATCTTACCCAAAACAAAAAACTATTCAAAATCGTGCTGTGAAGATGATTTTTTTGACAGTACAAGTTTGTATTTGGCTTTTATAGGTGATGTTACCAATTGTTACCAAAAAATGACAAATAAATACACATCAATTACTTTTTTACCCACCAACTTGCTTTCTCCTGAGACAATACCAACAACATCGTCGCTTAGCTTCCTATCTTAACCATTTCTAATCTTTGATTTGTATCACAAGCAAATTGGGACTGTGAGACACTGGAGTAAGTTTAAATTAGTTTGCTCAGCAAGCATTTGGAATACTTCAATTTTGTTTTTTTAAGGAAGCTTCAACATAACCTTCCGCAACAGCAGAAGATTTCATTCCCCCACCCATGACGTTTTATGGTTATCATCAATTAATCGATCAAGTTATCACCACGGTTTGCCAAATATATCGCACTAGATCGTCTAAAACACTGCCCAGTAAAAAATTCTGTTTTATAAAAATGGACAAAAGAAAATTGACAAAATCTTCAAACTAAAAATCTGAATTTGTTACATCAGCGTTGCCAACCACTACAAAAGTTCCTAAAAAAACTCGTTTCATAAGTCATTATTGCACTCGTTTTCTAAATTTGGACTCGTGCAATAAATGTTGGCTTCTGAAACTCGTTCTTAATATAATAAATATACCATTATAACTTCACAAAAATGAGTAATTTCTTTAAATTATAATTTACCAGCACAGCACTAAATGCTATACATGACAGGGTACTACTACAATTTCACTATTCAGTTTAGTACATAATGTAACATATTTATTTACTTACAGTATACTAGAAGTACTACATGACTTACTAGTACTAGCGATATACTGTTAATGATTTATAACGTCATTCACTATCACTGTCACATACTTTAGGAGGTGTATTGGTAACTTTCGTTTTAGCTTGGTGTGCAATGATCTAGTCTCTAGGTTATAATGAACTGCACTTTTGCACTGATTAAGTTTGTCTCAAAATGGTTTAGCCGTTTGCGTCATACCGGTTGGAAACGCACGGGCTTGGTATAAGAATATAAAAGCGTTCATAAAAATAGTGAACCGATGCGATAAAGAAAAGGAATATTATATAATATAATATTATAATACGATATAACATTCGCCTTCTTTATCGCATCGTTTCACTATTTTTATAAACGCTTTTATATCCCTATACCAAGTCCATGCGTTTCCGACCTGTATACTATCGTATAATAGGAATACCCGTTTCTCTATGTAGTTGGGAGTTTCTTATATACTATTTGTCGTTAGTGATGATGCGTAAATAGCACTCTGTTTTGTAGAACTTGCAGTTTGTTTAAATTCGTTTTAGAAGCGACACTCCAGACACTGCGCCCTATATTAGGATTGGTCGTAATATTGATTTATAGATCAAGGCGCCACACTTAAATTAATTACTTTACGCTTCGCTTGCTATATTTGTTGTTTATACCTGTAATACGAACTATATAAACAAGTCCATATCAACCAGGGCATTATAAGCGGGCGTTATGGTTTATAACGCCCTCTCATGTCTACTTTCACAATCGGAGCCGGCGTTACGTTCAATCGTAGTTTGGATGATTAGGCCAGAAAACTATATGTTTGCATACGAGTGTATTACACCCCAACAAATAACATGAGTATTTGCAACGTAGTCTCTGGGCGCGTGATCTATGAATTCTTTTGTGCCGACTTATGTAGAAATTTCTTAGATCAAATTAACTTATTCTTTAGATGACATGTGCTATTAGGATTTTTTTGTTTTCATATTGGGAACCAACAAAAAACATTTGAATTTAAAATTTCATATCTCTCTTTGACTTTTGCAAATTTAGTAAAAGTTGTTACCATCCGACAAGCATAAAAACTCCTAGTTTTAAAAATCTAAACAACGTCCTTGGCAACGCCAACAATTATAAATTAAAATTAATTTTCTACTTGTACATATTCTCGTGAAAAATAAAATCGTGTATGCACCACGAGCGTTACTAAAGTCCGTTCAAAAATAAATGAAATGAGCCCCCTGTGTAATAACCCATTCATATCCACCTGAACAAACAAAACGAATCGAAAATACACTCATGTGGCATCTATCACAACATATCAGTGGCGCATTGTAATAATCCTTACTATAGTTTAGGATAGTTACTCTTCATAAATTGCATAAAAAGTAGTCAGGGACGCAACTGAAGTGCAACATTCAGTTGCGTCCCTGACTACTTTTCCTCTGTATGACACGCTCGTAGTGAATGATATCCGCGTAATCCCGGATAGCTTTACCCATTTTCAGCACGTGCTTTGTGATGACTCATTTTTTGTATTAATGCATATACTTTAGATGATAATGCCCATCGAGCGACATCCATCCCTCGGGCCCTTCGGGACCTCGGACTAGAACATCGCCACCCTCTTTACATTACCATCATTCTAATGCTCTTGGTACATAAATAACTTTTAATTATGTTTTTTCTTACACATTTATTTTTAATTTCTAGATTATGTTGTTTTTGATTAATAAACCGCGTTATCACCGCCAGTGTTAATAATAGGAAGCTTCAGAAACTATAAACACCTATAGATGGCGCTACGGTCCGCAAAACGGAATTAATTTCTTTAAAACTAAAATTTGAAAGTGTAAATAGAAACATTATTTGATCGCATCGCAGTTCTCTTCTCACAGTGTTGCCAGGCATGCGTGAACTTTCAAAATATTTTAAGGTTAACTAAAATTTTTAATTTTTAAATGCCAAGGAATAATTTAAGGTAGTTGAAATCAAAAAGGGGAATATAAAACTGCTAAATATCTTTAAAAATATCAGGTGTTCTTGCTGGTTTTAAGAAAAAGAAAAGTATTACTATATTAAAATATTGAAAATATACAGTCTGTTTGATTTAAAGCGCTCCGCTTTGTAGCAAGTTTATTTTCAGTCAGAAATGGTATAAACTATATATATTATTAAATGTTATAAAATGCTCTATGTTCTGGTTCAGAAGATTTTGTATAAACTAAATCGACGTGAGCGTGATGACGTCATCAAACCTTTTTTAAGTTACATGATAAGTATTTTTTTACTGGAGTCGATAGAGTATTGTGTTCTCTTTTCAACCATAGTAAATAATTCATACTCTTACATAAGAAAATTTTCAAGAAAAACGTGAAAAATGATTTACGACTAGTAGGCTTTGATTTCTGGTTCTCCAATTAATAAAACAGAAATATCAAGCAGGCTTAGGTAAATAACGAAACTTTAATTGTTTCAGTGGCGTATTTACAAATTTTTCTCGTGAGAGGGGAGGGTACTCTAAAAATTCCGAAACAAAATACTTAGATTTTCACATAACATAGATTTTGACATAAATGACCTGGACTATTAAAAAATCGGGGGTGGCTCCATCCCGTTAGCCCCTCCCCCCCCCCCAAGAAAATATGTCACTGAGTTATTCTGATGGTCTTTAATTTTCAATTAGAAAAAATGTAGAACAAAACAGTACAACAATAAATAATAAAATAAATTGAAAAACTTGAAATTTGCATCCCAGTCGCCCTGCAGACGCTCGTTATAGTCTTTTGGGCGGTCTGGCACCTACGCACGACTTTTCAATGTTTCTGACAATCATGCTTTGGTATCCCTTATGATGCAAAAAGTTATTATAGAATTATCAAGTGGTAAAAAATAGGTCACATGGCCCTTCCATTGCAAATATACATATCAATAATTTCCTATTAGTCCAGTCAAATTAGGAAAAATAGCGGAAAGCTGAGGAAAGTCCGTGAATTTTTGCATAGGCCTTTCTGGAAGGCTGTTAAATAATCCCCTAAAAGTCACCATCTGTAGGTGGCGAGCTCGAGGAGATAATGAGGGTAAACCTCGCCCACTAACGGTTTTTATCGTTTTTCTCGGAAACTATTAGGTTTATCGAGATGAAGGAGGTTAGGTAAATTAAAGTTTCTTTAAATCCCTACCAGAAATGTCCGAATGTTTTTTCGTACCTCGTTTTCTTTTTGTGTTATCGAAGAAAGAAGATATGTCATACATAAATGAGTAATTTGCTCCAGTAAATTTGCTCAAGGAACTTTCGGACGTAACTTTTTGTGCACTGATATTCGTCATGAAATAGGTAAGAAACATTCGTTGAGAGCCGGACGCGATCGTGGTCCAGTCGTATTTTACCTTAGCATCTCTTCGGCAAAATCCATCAGGCGATATTATCGCTATTCTTGGTGCCAGTCGGATGAAAGTTTCGTATTGGCAAATTAGTTCTTAGGAGCGTACACTGTGCTAGTCAATTTTTGTATCCAACCCAATACGTACAGGGTGTTTCGCTTTTTTAGAAATCCTTCTAATTTCCTTTATTTCTAAGATCTTGGTATTGTCCACATTTACAATTTAATATTGATACAGTACGTTGCATGCATGCTAAATATGGAGCATAATCTTTATAATTATCTGTTAACAGACGTTTTAAGATACAAAACATGCTGCGTTAGTATCTTGGTTGTTAGTTTACAACAAAATTGCACCTACATAAATATTTCTAATGTACGTACAATCCTTAATTTATCAGCAGGCTTTTAAAGTAATCATGAAATAAATAAAGATTAATATTACATAAATATTTTATATTAAATATCTAAATATTTAATATGAATTGGTGTAATTAAAGTAATGACATTATTACTTGCGTCATTAATTTTATAGAAATTGGAAATTCAAGCTATTAAAAACATTGCATTACAATCTAGTGATTTTTTGCGTTTAACATGTAGTAACACTATAACTTGACTTTTCACGTTTTGTGAGGTTAAAATTTGTCAAAATTAAATGTGTTTATATGTCATATAAAACGATCCTCGGCGGATTAGTGGTCTGCATGTTTGCTTCATAATCCAAAGGTATAGCTTTATTATAGACGCAAAATAGAAAAAACATGTTATGCTTTCAATATACATTTATTACATTTTTAAGTTCTATTTATAATAAAGTGATACGGAAATATATTAATTTAGTAATTACGGACTAAATAAAAAACCGTGTTTTTTTCAAACGGTTGGCATTAATTCATAAATGGCTTCTAGCTGTTGAATCTGATTTAATTTAAATGCTATTTTATCATTGAATAGCCCAATTAAATAGATTCAAGTGTTTACTGATTCGATTTTGAATGGTATACCGCATTATTATGTTACAATACCACAATATAAACTGTTTTGGGTTGTTTGTTCATTCGTGCTTAAAACCCTCCTTGTGTTCTTGCTATCGTTGACAGATCTTGATTTTTATCGTGGAAACTTGCCCTCCTCTTGGACATCCACTATTAGAACATGAGGTTCTCAAAATGTTTTTATCGGTTTCCTATTTATTATTTTTTCATTTAATTTGAATGTTTTATTAAAAAAGTTGTTTTTTAAAGATTGTAACCGTAATTTGTGTCGCTTCAGTAGCCATCACTGTTAGGGAAACTTAATAAATTATGTTTGGATTTTTCTAGTATCTGTAGATTCATCTTTTGCAGGGTTGGCAATAGTTTTTAAAGCAATTGTTCAATATTTCTCAAATTTAAAAGTTGGCCCAGAATGACAGTTTTAAATTTAAGGTTAGTGATCAGTAGAAGTAATATAAACATTATACATAATATACAGCAATATTATAATGAGCGATTACAGGTAATGAATAATATGTTAGCAAGAAGTTTAGATGCACCTTACCTTAGATTACCAAATAAGTTAGAACTGAATAGAAATTTCTAGGATCACTAGAATAGATATTCCAACAAATTCTGGTTGGTTCTTTCTTACCCTATTAAGAATTTATTAATTTTCATTTACCATCGTCTTCGTTGACGTGTTTCAGGTAATTCGATACGATCCCCACGTGCTTTCTCCGTTGTCTACATTATTAAATAATGAACGCAGCTGCATCTCATAGTTTTTAAACAGTCGAAAAGAGGAACAGGCTTCAATTTGTCCGATATGTCAGTGCTTAAATTGTTTGTACATAATAAACTAAAGTGGTTTTTAACGAGAGAACGTGGGTCTCGAGATCTTCGGACCCGATTGACATGTTACTTGTGGTGTACCGTGAAACAGAACAATATTTCTGGTTTTTCAAACTAGAAGCAAACCGCCCGTTCTTATCTGATCGAACATTACATTGTTAATTTGTTACAATAATACAGGGATGCTAAAAATGTTTATGATTATTTAAGTATTGCAGAATATTACATAAACGTATAATACTAATAATAATAAACATATAATTTTCGCGAAATTCCAAGCAGGCTTAGATTTAAACCAAAATTTTTATAGCGATGTGTATATAATAGTTCTTTTTTGATAGTAACTAAAGTCACTAAACCCGAGAAATGCCATATCAATGATGTTGCGCTTTAAGGTTAGTATGAAGGTAAATTTAACAAATATATCCATATTAGGGAATGTGTTTATTTTAAAAGATGGTAGTTTGTTCATTCAAATTAGTCAATAACTCTTACTGCACATTTAAATATTATTTTTATATTTCGCATTAATTTTTCTGTCTCTTTTCTAAAACATAGCTCTTTTTAGGGTTACTGTTTTAGGGATTTTTTACATTTTTATTATAACTAGCTTAATGTCAACTATCAACATTGCCAACACAAATATGTATAACTAAAAAAAACAAAGCAGTTGATGCAAATTTTATTTTAAATGTTAGATTATTGTGAAATATAGAAAACAGTATAAAAACGATGTATCACAAGTCCTTTTTCTCACACGCAGCCATTTGTAGTTTTGTCTTCGTTCGAAAAAAGCTGGCCTGTGACTTTTGTTATTTATATACAGCTCCTTGTCTAAAATACAGCTATAGGAAATAATAAAAATTAGAGTTCCTAAATGAAAACTTTAACTGTGTTATTTTAGAGTTGTAGAGGACACGGATGTCAAAATCTATCTCTTTCTAAGCCAAAACTAAGCTGTTTGAAACAGAAATACTTTTTCTCTCTTTATACTTTAGTGACAACATTCAGCAGTTGTCAGTTATAAATTTTAGGTTATGCTGTCATGTTTATTTTTATGCATGTAAAAATTTTTAATGTGCACATTATCATTTACTATTTGTAGAGATTTTTTAAAACTGCTATAGTAGGTACATATATCAATTTTACGACAGCTTTTAATAAAGTATTAATTGTACCGAATTTCAGATTTATATAATTGTCCTACTGACTGAGTTTAATTTATTAAACCAATTTTCATAACTACCAAGCTTCTAATAACTAGTTTCAAAGTATGAAATGTCACTAGGAAAATTTGACATATCACAGAGCTCAGTTCATATTTAGGAACTCTATTAAAGATAAGGTATTAGAAGTTACCGAAACAGAAAAAATATTGATCACTGATAATAATTCACTTAGAAATAAAGAAATATTCGATAAAGCCGACCAAAGCTTATAAAGTAACCCCTCATAAATAAAACAAAACAATTAATTCTGGTTATTAAAGTTTAAATTGTTGCGGTGCGTAAACCTATGCTAGGATTTATTCAAATCCCCAAGCCAGCAGAGATATAAATCCAACCACAAAAGCGCAACCATAAACCAACCAACCAACCGTATTAACAACACACTAACCATACGTACTATATTTACCAGGAACAACATATCGTTTCAAATTTAATGCTATCCTTGTTCACAATATAATCTGTAAGCTATACGAAGAGCAAACAATTACTACATGATCTGCTTAGGTAATAGTTTCGGTATCAGTATCAGTTTAACGTAATATGAAACCTCAGGGGGTTGGTTGTCTTGCAGACTAAGCAGCCGCGGTAGCAGCAGAAGCGCCCTTTAATATTGCTACACTCGTTGTTTGCAAACTGTAAAAGACCGCCGACACCGGCTCGTGCCTTTTACACAAACATTAGGTAATCGTTATTACAACAAAAGTTTGAATGCCCTTTTCAGCTAAGCCTTTAATTTTCCTTTGTGGGTTTGTTTGACTAGTAATGGTGGTTAGTATAATGAAAGGTTAAATTCTTTTTTGACTACAAAGAAATTGGATAAAAACAGAATTTCTAACTAAAAGTTTGTCTCGTGTTTTTATAATAGCCAAGACTGATAGGAAAATTTTATAATTTACATTGAATTTGTTCTATTTTAATAGATAGCAATTGTCAGTGTCAGATTTTTATATAGAATTGTACAATAACAAACATACTTTTTGTAGTAAGTATACCAGATATCTAGTCTAATGACAAAAAGGTATTGTTTTTAGGTTAAGTTGTCAAAAATATAAGAAGTGCTAGTCAGTGTCTGTATGTATCTGTAATATTTTATAATTTTACTTGTTGATATTGTTAATTTTTGTAATTTATATGTATTTATGATAAATAAGTGTATAAAACAGTTTAAAAAAATGAAAACCAAATAAAAGTAAACATTTAAACAATCTCCAGGTAAGCCAATATTAAGAATTGACATTCATTTCTAAAATTTTATAAGAATAACTAACTTAACAACAATTTAACAATTGCTATCTAAAGTTCATTTAACAAAATTTATTTTAAAAATCCTAATTATTACTGTACCAATGTTTTATTTTACCCAAAGTTAACGCTTATTTTCAAGTTTATGAATATTTTATTTTAGTTTGAAAATCAAATGCTTGTAAATAAAGAAATCGCAAAACTTACTCTCAGGACTTCTACGATCATAACGCTTTACTAGAGTATTCATTTTATTTAACATTTTTTTTTAATTTGTGACATGTCATGTATACCAGCGTGCTTTGATTTCTAGGTGCTAAGTTATTTAGCAACCAGTTTGTAAAATATTCATAAATCATTTATCATACATCTCTTGTTGACATTAGCGTGCAATAAAATTTTTGTAACGCTAGTTTAATAAACGTTTACTTTTTACACTAAAACCAATAATAATAATAATAATGATAATAATAATAAGTACTACAACCCATAGCCTAAACCAAGGCCCCAGAAGCTATAAGCTTGTGCGGGAGGGAGGGGGCGATTATTATTCTTATGTAGGCCCAATGTGCGGCTGCAGCCGACTTACAGATGGAGCAGCGCAAATCCCACATTTGTGTCACAGCTAAGGAAAACTGCAGAAAACCTTAACCAGATCTTCCGGCGCCGGGAGCCGATCGCGGGCCGATTGGGTGAAAGTCCGGCACGCCAGACATTACACTACCAAGGCCTGTAGTGACCGTAGATAAAAAATATAAGTATGTATTTTCTCATCTTGCAAAACTTATTATAGAAATGTTTTCAAAAACACCTCATACACCACTGATAAATGCCAACTTTATAATGTCAAAGTGATAAATCGATTCTCAACCTGTACATTATCAAGTAACTTGTAAACGACGTACGCACATACATGCATGCGTGCACACGCGGGCGCACCCAAGCAAACTATTGTTTTTTTGTATAAAAGAAAAAATAGATAAAAAACTTCTGAACTATTTATTAAACAAAATTATTCTCAAACAGAAAAAATATGTATATAACCTCAAAAAACAAGATGACAACCACGTAATGTACGGCAGTTGCTTATGCAGAGGGGCCAATATAAAATCTTTCAAATTATTCTAAGCATTTTTTGAAAATTGACTGCCAACTATTTTCTAGTTTTTGATCTCAGTGTACATGTACAGTCCATATATGCCTATCCACAATTATAGAATATCACACTGAGAAAATGCTAATATGTTGGTTAAATTTCAAATTTCGACAATACCTATTGTCGGTTGTACTTTAAAAAATGTTTAATAAAAGAATAAAATTATTATATACCTTACTAGCCAGTCTCGGTGGATTAGTGGTTTGCATGTTTGCTTCATGATCCAAAGATCGCAGGTTCGATCCCCGGCCGAGTTGGTAATTTTCCATAGCGGAGAAAAATTTAAAACATGCCTTCTTTTCGGATAGGAAGTAAAACTGTAGGTCCCGTGTCAATGCGATGTTTGGCACGATAAAGATCTCTACTGGGGGTGGAATTCCCACAGATTCGGCTAAATTCTAGTAGGGTCGGCCAAATGATCATAGTAATCGGTGCCATAAGGTACGAAGGATGCTCCGCCATCCTGATTCCTCGCCCAAAAATAAATAAAATAAATTATATACCTTACTATCTCACGTGTTTCGAGTTTCATAAGGCAAGATTTATTGCACGAGTCCAAATTTAGAAAACGAGCCGCTTGCGGCGAGTTTTCTAAAGGACGAGTGCAATAATTGCTTATGAAACGAGTTTTTTTATGCTATTTTTTCTATTTGAAAAACGCAAACGCAATTTGAAAATTTAGGAAATTTTGTGGTAGTTGACAACACTGATGTGACATTTGAAAATTTAAATTTTTAGAGTGAAGTTTTTGTCAATTTTCTGTTGTTTTCTCAATTGTTTTTCAATGTTACCAACTTCGAAAAAGTTGTGCTATTAAAGCACTCAAACGAGTATTAACGCACTGTTTTGGGTGCTTTAACAGCTTTATTATAGACGCAAAATATGGCGGAAAATAATTTCTACTTAACCTATAAAAAAAATTATGATAGACTTCTTCGATTATAAGTTGCATTTTTATGGATCACTAATAAAATTTAATAATAAATTATATTGATTAAATTTTGTTTTTTACGCCATTCTATTTCATTTATTTATTCGCGTTGTTTGTCTTTTTTTATTAGATTTTTATTGCATATCGAGAATTAATTTTTGAGAACATCTTTAAATAGATACTATAACATTTTACGACCGGAACGAGGGATGTTTCACTAAAAACTTAAAATTTGTTTCCGACTTTTCCGTCCGTCCTCACTTTTATTGGCCGTTTTAATTTCACATTCAATAAAATCCAAAAAAATAAATTTTAGATCTGAAAAATGTCATCCGCGATGTTTTCCTTCCATCGCGTTATTCAATATACGGAAGCAACGCGTTCTGACATTTACCGGTGGCCCCTTTGATTCTAATTATCGTGTTCAAGCAATCGTGTTTAATTTCATTCAACAGCCCCCAATGGCATGGCTGGTGGTCCGTCGTCGATTCTCATGTAAACTCACCTCGCCACTGTTTTTCGTTTCTATTGTGTAACGTATACACGCCGCCCTTTACATACTATGTAACTATTTAAATATTAATTTATTATGAAACTGATACTCCTGTGTGTGTGCTTGCATGCCGTTTTTGTGCAATTCCTTGTTATACAAGTGGCTTTTCTTCGTATGTATATATCGATTGAATGCTGAGCATACAACTGGGTATAATATGCTCCCCGGTACCTCCCCTGTTTGTTCGCTATTAATATTTGATTATGATTATATTACGCGAGATTCTCTTAAAACATGTTGCTTCTGATGAATAATGCAACATGCCGAAATTGGAACGCGACTGGTAAAGGATGCAGGAGATGTGCTGAAGCCAGAAGGTAGGTGTAGGTATAAGCAAATTGCGTGATGGTTATATTAAAGATTTAATGCAAATCTTGAATTGGAAATTGTATAAGATATTTCGTTCCCGACCTAAAATAAATAAAACAGTCGCCCATTAGATTATAACATGTGATGCAAAAAGAAATTCAAAAGTTGTCAAGAAACAACCCATGTATGTGTGTAGGTCTCTGCTGGAATCTGGCACAATAAAAGCTTCTTGATGCTGCATCTATTTATTCTGAGCGCAATAAATGTCATATACCGTGGCTAACAAATATACTATTTAGTATCGTCAAGCCATAAGTGGAGAAAATAATAGAGGACTGCAAATATTCTTTTTCTACTCATGACATTGAAATCACTCATTTTGCAATCGATAACAATGGTTGAAATCGCATTTCAACTTCTAGAGGTTGAAATTATCGGACTACCGCGATTTTGAATTTCAAACTGTTCGACATTCAATTGCTGACAAGAGAAATGTCACTTTAATGTCATGTTTTGTCACATAAATGTAATATTTTTTCTAAAGTGCATTAATTTACTAAAAATTCGAAGAAAAAATAGTATATGGAACGCGTGGCTGATAAAATTTCAACGTCTCGAGTTACTTTTTTCAACTCGCTGTCGCTCGTTGGAAAAACCCCTCTCAACGTTGAAATTTTATTTCAACCACTTGTCCCATAATATACTATTAAATGTGTATTTTTTCTACTCATGACATTGAAATCACTCATTTTGCAATTGAAAACGATGGTTGAAATCGCATTTCAACCACTAGAGGTTGTAATTTTCGGACTAGCGGGATTTCGAATTTCAAACTGTTCGACATTCAATTGCTGACAAGAGAAATGTCACTTTAATGTCATATTTTGTCACTTAAATGTCATAATTTTTTCGAAAGTGCATTAATTTACTAAAAATTCGGAGAAAAAAATAGTATATGCAACTCGTGGCTGATAAAATTTCGTCTCGAGTTACTTTTTACTTTTACTTTTTTTACTTTTAAAACCACTCTCAACGTTGAAATTTTATTTCAACCACTTGTCCCATAATATAGTATTATTAAACAACAGAAAATAGCAATACTTATATAAAAGTATCTATACACTTATACAGTCAGTTATTTATTTCAATATTACACAAATACCACTGACATTTACGAGCCCTTCTATGAGTTGTTAGGCAAGCAGCTACCAATAATACATGTTTACTTCATTGTAACTAAAAAAGGCTTCTAGTTTAACATATTAGCACCAAGATTTTAGAATTAGATATCGTGTTTTTAATTATTTCAACATATTCGTCACTTTATTAACTAATAGAAAAACTTGCGTTTTAAAAGAAACCTTTGCAAAAACTATTATTGAAAGCCTTTTTAAATTGAATTTGAAACTTTTAGAGCAAAACTCTAATATTCAATGTATATAAAGTTGTTTTATTTCTTGTTCAATTATAGTTTAATTGCAAAATTTCTCATAAAAATGTCTCATCTGTTGCATTTAAGATCACAAGAGGAACAAAATTTTTCAAAATTTATTATTTAGTATTTGCACCGTGGCTGGTACAGTAATGGAGTAATTTCTAGAAATCCCAATAAAATTAAAGGGGTTATATTTAGTATACTATCTCGACGTCTTGCTTACAAGACCAGCATTAGAACCTATAGTAGAATTCAGCTAAGAATAAAGCGAAGGAACGTATAGGACAAGCTTGACCTTCGCGTTGATTGGCTAAAATACGAAGTACGTTTACACAACTTAAAAAGGTACGTTTACACAACTTAAAAAGGTAAATTTGTGCATAAATTGTGTGTAAAGCGCGTTTCAGTTCTACAATAAACGTTACTGCTTACGTTTGCTCAACTACGAAAATATAACTTATTGTGTGTATAAAAAGAAACTATAACTAATGTACATTCATAATTAACGTGGCAAAATGCTCATTAATTAATATACAAAGTTTTAAATGAAAGGGGAAATCGGAAATTCATACCTAAAATCCGGCAACGCTGCATCTATGTCTAAGATATTAATACTGACAATTTTCGAGGTTATGGTTTAGTTCGAGTTTTTTTCAAGTTTTTTATAATTGTCTTTTTATTAAAACAATAGTTCTTTTAGAACTTACCGCGCTATTCTTATTACTGTGCTGGTATGATGATTTATGTAACAATCTTAATTGCAGTTTAAATAAACGTAATAACATTTTAGTCTGTACCCAATTTTAATTATGGCTGAACGACAATCCTTCAAAAATCCAAGAGGAAAAGTAATTTCTAATGGTCAAAATTGATGAAATGGTGAAAAGTGGCGGAAGAACCAAATTAGGATTGTCCCCTTATGTTTGTAATTTAAATCCAATCGAGTTGATATGGGCACAATAAATTTGATATATCTTTCAGTAAATATTTTGAAAGCTAATAGTATATTGTGTTACAAGTGCAGAAAAGTGCCAATTTCTCACGAGTGTGAAGATTTTGCGGCATGAGACGTAGTCGAATGCCGCAATTACACAAGTGAGAAATTGGTGTTTTTGCACGCGTTACACACTATACTTTATCTACGACAACAAAAAAAGTAATAAACCACCAACAGCTAAGAAAGTTTTTTAAGCTAGAATTTATACTCGCATTCATATTTTCCACATGAAATATTTGGCAATAAATTAAGAGATGTAATGTGAGCCGCTTCCACGATGTTTGGAGGTGTACGAGTGTACACCCCAATTTTCCTTCATCGGATTCACTCATGATACATCTAGAATTTTAAAAACGACAAAAGTAAACATTAAATTTGTAAAGACAATAGTAATAATACGTTTACAATTTGTATAATTTCAGTCAATCTACTATTTAGTACTTACAGCTAAATAATCATACGTATGTACTCGTTTTCAAAAAATAATTTATATTATGTACAAAAATCACAATTCAATTGTCAAGGTTATTAACCTCTGCGCAAAATGTCAAATATTCTCGCATTATGTAGCAAATTATAAATGTTTTCAATGTTTTTATTGTAATTTAGCAATAATAATAAATAAAATTACATTAAAAATTATATAATAATGTAAAATATTAATTAATTTTACGTTTTAATTGAATAACAATCATTGTAACTTTATATAACGAGAAAAAAGCATCATTGAAAGGCGACTCGGTAGCTCAATAGTTACGCTGTAGCTACTAACAGAGCGATCCGGGTTCAATTCCCCGGGTCTGACCTTAGTTTTTTTTTGTAGATGGATTTCCATTCGAAATATAATTTAATGTAAAATATTAATTAAACAAAATAAATTAACCTTTATCTAAAATTTATAACATTTTATATTTCAAATAATTAATAATATTATAAATATTGCAAGTGGTGACATCTATGGCGTTTTAATAGAACTACGGATTATTGAGAACTTCTTCCTCACATACTTTACCGTTGAGTTTGGAGATTGTTTGCAATTGGTCGTTTTCACGGTTACTAGATTGTGCGGAATATGTAACTTTCTATGGTGGTCGTAGATAAACAATATTATATTTCAAATTTCCCGATGTTTTAATTTTAGGTGTGTAAATGTAACTTGGATCGAAGCACCATCTACTTTATTCTTATTTGGTTTTGACTATAGTATAGAACATATACTGGTACCGGATATGACGCTTTCGGTATTTTTTTAACCAGAGCCATTAGAATTTAATGAACCAATCGATTGCAAGTATGAATCTGAATACAAAAACATTAAGGTACCTAGTCTAAAATGCAAAATAACAGAGCTAGAACCAATAACGGGTTCTGTAGCGTTTAACCTTCTACATAAATCAACCATTCGAGCAAGCTTCCAGCTATAGTAAAGACTTTGTATATTCTAGAATCTTTAGACTAGACCTCTAGTTTAAAAACACGTATTGGAACCAATTGTAGAATATTTCCTGATGTTATCGAGATTTTTTCACGGGCACCATTATGTTTCAAGCATTCCAATCGATAACAACTGTGCTTCTGAATAAAAAAGTATTGAGATGTACTATAGCTGTAGTATAGGTCTAAAATGCTGGTACCAACTGAACACTACTGCCACTATTTAATACTCTATACCAGTGGTGGCGAACCTATGACCGGTGGGTCAGACACTGACCCACGACGTCTTTTTAAATGACCCACGCGTTATATCATAACAAAGAGACAATCGAAAATATTATAAAATTAAAGTATAAATATGTCGAATGTCGAATATAAATGTCGAATTTATAAAAAAATATATTTTCAAGTGGATGTTGGCTAACTGATTTTCTATAGTATCACTGCACTTGTGTATGACTCATGACAGTAGTCTTAATGAATAATTGAATACGGAAGATGAACCTGATATTAAGAAACTATCTGAAACAAGCAACAACAGATTTCACGTTAAATATACTTTTTACATTTGCTTGTCCTAATGGCTTCATTAGGACACGCATTTTGCGTGACCTAATGACTTAATCCTTAATCCTTAATTTTTTAGAATACTAGAAACAGTAACATTTTATTTTTTAAAGTTGATATCACTGTTAGACAGCTGTTCTTAGAATGTCAAACTTATCTTATTTACGCAGTGAACTCTTATAACTGGAATGCAACGCTTGCAAAACTAGTATTACAGGCTACATAAATCCGCCGAATAATAAATAGTCCTAAGGGGCTAACAGTTTTTACTTTATTATTAATGAAATTGTAGATTTTGATACTGACATCATATGGGATGCATTGTATTGTGTATGTGCAATAGCTCACGATAAACTTAACGTAATAAAATTCAATTTTATAAAATTATATATCTTTACCTTATAAGTTATAATATCCAAAAGATCCAATGGATAATTATTTTTGTTAACAAAAACCATTCTTTGCTGAAAATACTATTGCATTTATACCTCATTAATTTCTTTAACAAAAAAGGTATTTATTCTATGTAATGAAATATAATTATTCTTATTTCAGCCAAGTTTTTAATTCATTAAGTAGCAATTATCTATGTCACAAATATATTGGTATACATTCTACTTTGAATTTATAATAATTTTCAACAGTACGTATAATACACCTGGCAAATTTGAACGAGGTCCTGCTGCTTAGTTAGCGGGCTTTGTGTGTATGAGATAAGAATGGGATTTTCTACGTCGCGCGGATTACCTAAAGTTAAGCGAGGTTATGTAAAAAACAACTGCATAATTCATAGTGTTGCCAATTGTTATGCTACTTACCAAAATATCCCTAACGAATTTTATTTAAAACTAAGTAATTTTTTTAATTATTTAATAATGAACTAACGCAAATAGAAAAAATAGTATAAAGTATTCGTTTTCTAAGACGTTTTAGCACACTTGTCCTCTTTAGAAAACTCGGACGTGTATGCTAAAAACGTGTCTTATGAAAATAATACTTTAATATACTATTTATTAACTGTATTATACATACACATATCTGTAACTATGTATATTTATTAATAGGAAATATTTCATAATATATATATGTGCTTTTCTTTATTCCTTGTTCATTCAAATACTCGGGAGTCACTGGGCATGATGTCACCTGGTGCGGTAATTCATGATATCACCCCACTGATATCAATTTTTGACGCCGACCTTTATTTTTTGCTCTTCACTTGCAAAAGTAAAAATTGTAAAACAAAAAAGGAAACGTAAACCTTTTTAGAGAATTTTAAAAGTGAGAACCAAAAGTAAGGGCCAACTGTCAAGTTTTTCTGTTAACAAATTTTCGGTGTTTCCAAATTATTGATATCCTTTTTAAAAAAACCCCTGCCCCTCCCAGTGAGGCCACTGACTTAGTGACCCACGGGCTAGTATTAAAAAAATAATGAACAAAATTTGACCCACTTCTCAAAAAGGTTCGCCGTCACTGCTGTATACTCTATCATTCAGGCATGCTTCTGGCTATCGAAATTAGAAGGACTTTGTATATTTCTATCTCTAGTTTATGAAACGAGTATTAGAACCCATTTTAGAACATTTGCTGGTACCAGATATGACCTGATCGTGATTTTTTAAATAGACCATTAGGTTTTAAGTGTGCCAATCGATAGTAAGTATAATTCTACATAAGAAAGTATTGAAGTACCAAAAGTCGAATGTACAGAATAACTAGAACCAACTAACCGGTTCTCTCCCGTTTAACGTTACCCACGCAATCATTCGGGAAAACTTTTATCTATCGCAATCAAATTGAAAGGACTGTGTGTACTTTCACATCCAGTTTAGTTATCGTTTTTGAACATTTTCTGGTACCGAATTTGATGTTATCGGGATTCTTGAAAGGAAGCCATTATTTTTTAATGGGCCAATCGATAAAAAGTGTGGTTCTAAATGAAAACGTATTAGGTACCATCGATCTAAAATGCGTAAAAACGGAGCTAAAGCCATTTGACGAGTTCTGTCTGTGTAAAGTCCAATTCCTAATCATTCGAACAAGGTTCTGGTTGTAACGATATGTCTAGTTTACTAGACATCGAGAAAATTGTTGGTACCAGATATGACGCGATCGGGTCTTTAAAGAGAACCATTAAGATTTAAGTATGCCAATAAATAATTTTCAATAAAAAGGGTCGCACATGTCTAAAATCCATAATAACGGAGCTAGAACCAACTAACGGGTTCTGTCCCTTTTAACTTTCTACACTCAGTCGTTTGGGCAAGCTTCTGCCTATTGCAATGAAATCGAAATGACTATATGTACTTCCACACCTAAGTAGTTTACGAAACCAATATTGGAAACGATTTTAGAACATTTTTTGGCAAACGAATTTGATGTAATCGAAATTCTTGAAAGAAAACCATTAGATCTTAGTGAGCGAATCGATAGTAAGTGTAATTCTAAATAAAATGATATTGATACCATAGGTCTGAAATGTGTAATAACGAACTAAAGCCAACCGGCGAGTTCTGTCCGTTTAACGTTCAACACTCAATCATTCAGACAAGCTTCTGGCTACTATAATTAAATTAAAAGGACTTTGTATATTCCGATGTTTATTTTACGAAACCAGTATTAGAAACCATTTTAGATCATTTGTTGGTACCAGATATGACGTGATTGGCATTTTTTTTAAGAGAACCATTAGGATTTTAGTATGCCAATCGATAGTAAGTATAACTTAATACTTTTCAATAAAAGAGTATTAAGGTAGTATAGGCCTAAAATGCATAAGAACCGAGATAGAACCAACTGACAGATTCCGTCCTATTTATTGTTCTACACTCAATCATTCAGGCAAAGCATTAAATATGCCCAGAAGATCCAAGATAAATTCCTATGAATAGATATATGGGATTACAATGTAATCATTGTATTGTATTCTTAAGATTTCTGAAAATTCGTAGACTATTATTGTGGTTATGACATGTTTTAATTAAGTACTAAAATAAAACTGGTGAAGTGTTATGGATAGTTTTAGAGAATGCTGCATGCCGTATCCATCTTTTCTAGAAAGCTTAGAAAAACGGTACCTAGACTTGTAAAAGTGTAGAACGTTGAACGCGTTAGTTCTATCTCGGTTATTATGCATTTTAGACCTATGGTACCTAAACGTGTTTTATTCAGAAGCACGTCATATCGATTGGCATATTTAAAACATATTGAACCCATTTAAAACAATGCCGATTCCTAAAATGGGTTCTAATATATAAAGCTCTTGAAAAAACGTTAAACGCTGCAAAATGCATTAGTTGGTTCTAGCTCCGTTGTTACGTATTTTAGAACTATAGCACCTTAATAATTCTTTATTCAGAACCACAGTCGCTATCGATTGGCATACTATCTAATGGTTCTCTTTTAAGAAAATCTCCTTGACATCATATCCGATACTAGTAAATGTTCTAAAATGGGTTCTAAATGCCTAAACTAAACAGGACAGAACCCGTTAGTTGGTTCTAATTCGGTTATTATGTATTTTAGACCTATGGTACCTTGATACTTCTTTATTCATAATCGCACTTGCTAGCGATTGACATACTTAAAACCTAATAAGTTCTTTTGAAAATTTCCGTCATATCCGGTACCAACAATGTTGTAGAATTGGTTCTAATATTGGTATTGTAAACAAAAGGTCGAAATATACTACTTTAATTTCATTACATGTCTACAAGCTTGCCTTAATGATTGAGTGTAGAACGTCAAACGGAACATCCTGTACCTGTATTAGTTTTTAAAGTATTGATCAAAAGTCCCAATCAAGGACTCATGCAGGGATGGGACATGTTGCGTCCTACACACTGAGAGTAACAAAGAGACTGACCATTTTTGAGCTTTTTTGCCTACTGGGACTTTTCATGAGGACCGATAAAAACCACAACATATTTCATTTTTAGCATGTTTCACCTAAACCCATTTTCCGTAAGAAAGGAACGGGGACCTTTACAGAATTTTTAAGTTCGGTTTTTAGAAAACCCTTGGCTTGACCACATCTCACTCTGCAAGTCGTGAAACTATTTAATGTTTAGAGCAATTCTTTCCTAAGCGGCTTGCTACTGTATGTTCAAACCTAATTTTACACCCTTAGATTTCTTTCTATTTCCTTATCAAAAAATACACTATTTAATGAACTTAAATGCTAGATATTTACAAATTTATTTGAGGACTATATAAGAACTATTTATATATTATTATAATTTATAACAATTACTCAACATTTTTTTATTCACTAACATTCGACTACTAACTAATTATTCAAAACACATTTCGATACGCCGGTTACACACTAACTGAATTCCCTTCTGTGCGCGAACGTCAATTTATATCCCCATAAGTTCTAGAACGTACTGGATTAGACTAGTTGGTGTCTTGTTTTGGGCAGCCGTCGATGACCCACACCGATGAATCATACATGCAGGTGTTGATGAATCATGCATGCACGTGTTGATGAGTCATGCATGCAGGTGTTGATGAATCATACATCTTTCCACCAGAATCTAGAATGTTCGCTGACGGCGTGTATTTTCCATTCGTTACACAATGAACAGTCTTGTAAAAGTGAATTTACTATTGGAAATAGACATTTTTACAATTAATTAATTGCAAGGCAATTGTGTAGGTTCTTCCACTTCCACATAGTATGCTTCTTTCAATTCAACAACAAATGTAATATACAGTGCGATCCTAATTGATTGAGAACTATTTAAATTTCGCGCCGTAGGTTTTAATGTATTTCACGTTAGTAGTGTAGAACTATTGAAATGTGTTTTGTCAAATTACAACGTCAAATCGTCACTTTCTGGTTTCCATAGCTGTGCTTAGAGTCCCTAAATACGAACTAAGCTCTGTGTTATTAGAGTTAAGTCACGCATGTCAAGTTTTCCTAGTGACATTTATTATTTTGACAGTATTTATTAGAAAATTGGTAATGATGAAAATTGATTTAATAAGTTAAATTGTCAGTATGAGAATTATATAAATCTGAAATTTGGTACAGTTAATACTTTATTAAAAGCTCTCGTAAAATTGATATATGTACTGTAACAAATAGAGAAATCCATATTTGCGGACGGCAGAACATCCCAGAGCGAAGCGTCAGACACCCACGAGAACCCACTAGAAGATTTGCGGCCCGTCTACAATATTCGAGCCAGGTCGCGTGTATGACGTCGCCGATCTTTCTAATGCATTCAACACACTTCCGTGTGGATATATATCAGCCGCAATGGGCCCGACAGAATTAGTGTGTTTAGCCGGCGTATCGAAGTGTGCTCTGTGTAATTAGTAATCAAATATATTAGTGAATAAATAAATGTTTAATAATTGTTAATACATAAATAGTTCTTTTATAATTTACTTTAAGTTTTTAAATATCTAGCATTTAAGTTCGTTAAATAGTTTATACTTATAGTGTTTTTAATTAGTGTATTTAAATAATATCTCCCTTGTGAATAGACGAATTAAACGGCATTTTTGTTATTATTTTAAAAAGAACGTTACAGTACTATAGTAGTTTTAAAAATTCTCTACAAACAGTAAATAGATGATAATAACCGACAGCTGCTGAATGTTGTCACTAAAATAAAAAGAGAGAAAAAAGGATATCTGTGTCAGACAGTTTAGTTTTGGCCTAGAAAAAGATAGATTTTGATATCCGTGTACTAACTCTAAAATAACACAGTTAACAAGTTTTCATTTAGGAACTCTAGCTGTGCTGTACCACGTTGATCCGGGTTTTTATTGAATGTTTGCTTTATTTTGCTTGTTTTTTTTATTTTACAAATCTGTTCTTTTTAGAATTACAGTTTGTTAAACGATTTTAAGGAAGTTTATTATTTAAAATTAATAAAGTTTATAAGCTATATTATTTTTGAGGCGCCACTGTAAAATAAAAGAAGGATAAAAATGTCTGAAAAGTATTCATATTGCCAACGTGGCAATAATTTAATGTGGCGGTAAATTCAAACAGTATTCAATAACTTTGGATCATCTTGTACCAATTATGCACATAACTTTCGCGTTTTCCTATTCATACACTGCACTTTTTTAAACAATCAACATAACCCAAAAGTACCCGGTATTAATTTTTCTACCATGTTTACCAATTATACAGCTAACAAAATTCTTTCAATACCTGTACAATGAATCAAAGTTTGCTGAAGTATTACATACATAAGATCCTTTTCAAATAGGAATGAAATAGTTCCTAATCGCTTAAAAACCGAACATTTTACCAAAAACGGCAACCCATTCACGCAAAAAAAAACAAAATCGCCAAAAGTCAATATAGGGCCATTTAATAAACATCAAAACAAACCATTACGTCAACCAAACAACCGCAAAACCCTTTCTATGCCTTTTAAAATACAACAAAACTAGTAAAAAGGATTTAAACCCAATATAGTGGAAAAAAATTGTTTTAAACCATACAACTAGATTATGACGAGGGTTCGAAAAAATCTGCACCGCAAAATAGAATTTTAACTTATGATTTTTAAATGAAAATAAGGTTGAAAATACAACAGCCAACTATTGTAATGGGTATGTGATGGGTTGATAGATAACATTATAACCATAGACCTCTATAAAAATAGATTGCTTAATTTTCTAATACTGCTCTCCGATAAATCAGATTTAATTGTATTAGACAAATTTAATGTAAATCCATCAACAACTATTTAAATTAATTTCAAAATGTAATTTCTGATGAAACTCTAATAATAATTAATGATTTGTGGTTTTTATAACTCGATGATCATGGTAGAGCTACTGGTTTACGCATAATTACACTAACATATAAGATGGGATCTAAAATACACAGAATAGTGGGGAAGGTATAAAATAAGGGTGATCTGTAACATTGTAACAGTAGTTTTTAAAATTTGATTAGTGCCCCTGGTTACTGTTAGTTTAGTGCAGTTAAATTTTCATTAAAATGACATCATCGCCTACGGAAAACGAAACCGAACCAAAAAACCAAGCCAGCGCACGCTGCTCGGCAAAATCTTCCGATTTTAGCATAGATCACATATTAAACAGAGCAGGAAATTCTGCAACCGACGGGAAAATTGCCGAAGTAGAAGGAGAAGAAAATTCCTCGGACTTCACAGCCGTCGTGCCTTTCCCTTGGCTGCACTGCACGCGGTACTGTCCTCCGAAAATTCCCAGTAAGTAGCGAAAAGTTTTTCCTGAAGTATTTTTATTATTTATAGGAGTTCTTCTCGACTTGTTTTTCGTTAAGTTTTGACCCTTCGCTTGATGAAAACTCGAGTTAGAGGAAAACTCGATAAAACAGAAATAAAAATAGTTTTTTTGGAAAAGTTAGATATGTTCTTATTAGTTAGTCGAGTTAGTCGACGGAATGAAATTTTGTCCTGTTATAGGATGCAGTATTTTGTAAGAACTGCGGACTTAATTAATTTTTAATAAATTAAGGCTGAGACTGAAAGTTTGAAAGTGCGAAGAGTTTCTGTTTTAATAATTCTAGAAAACTTAACAGTTCTAAATTTTCTTCATTTCAATATAAGAAAAACAAACAAGAATGTAAGAAAAACAACAAAAAAGAAAAACTAATAGTAGGTCTTGCTTTAGAACCTATTGAAAATATTATTATGCACGGTCAGAAATATTTGAATTAAATATAAATAAATATTGATAACTCAAAATATTGAATTCAAAAATAAATTTATAGCGATTAAATTTAATTTACTTTTGATATTGTTTAATGATTAAATTACTTCTTAATGTAATCAACAAAATTAAGACTACGTTTTAAAAAATTAGTAATGCAAAATTCGAAACTATCAAAAATATCGTTTTTGAAATATATATAAAATTTTAAATTTAAAGTAAAATAAAAAAGTACTTTCTTTTTTAATTTAATTCCACATATTGAGATGGCAATTGAAATTCTTACTTCGAACTATAAAAACGTGAAATACATAAAATATAAAATAAAACACAAAATCGCCCATGAAACTGATATTTTTTAAATTAAAAACCAATATCCTCGTAATTAAAACTGCAAAAAGCTGATAACATGATACATTTATAAATAATAATAATATACATACTGCATATAAACTTTATTTAGCTATGCTATTTCAGTCACAAGTACTACATAGGAAGACATATATAATATAATATAAGATATCATGTAAAAAACGTTTAAGCACTAACAAATAAATATTAACAACAATAAAAGGGATATATAAATAGCACAAGATTTAGCACATTTATAAATCTTGAATTAAATTTCAGAATTTAATGTAGTTATTTATTATACAATATAATTAAATAATCTGAAATTCCCTGTATAAATTTATATTTTCCAAAGATAATCTGAAATATCAAGAAATTTCAGTAAGCTTGAATGCTTAAAAAATATTTTGAATTAAGACTTGGAGATTTTTGAGAAACATATAAAATTTAATATACTAATTTAACAATATCGACAAATTGCAATATTATATAAAAATTTATTTTTCTGTGCATTTTGAATTTTAAAGTGTTTAAAATAAAAATGAAATAAATTAAAAATTTCTAAATATTATAATTTGATATAAAAAACTAATTTTAACTAATTTAAATTTCTGTTTGGTTTGATACCGAATTTTACTATTTCTAAAGAACTTCAGTTTTCTTTAAAGTAATTTTAAAGAAATAAATTTACTAAAGCCCCAATGTAACAAATTGGCAAATTTTAAAATTTGAAATAAATCCAACACAAATAATAACAGCAATTGAGATTTTACCTTGTTGTGGTGAATTTTAAAACTTTTTAGAATATCTGAAGACATTTATAACATTAACTTTATAATTTGTATTTGTATAAAATCTTTAGATTAAAAATGCAGAACATAAAATTAGAGTTTTATAATACTCCACAATTTGACATAAAAACATAAACTGTTCAAATTTTTTTAACTTTAATTTGACATTTATAGATTTTTAAGCTGTCAATCGTTGAGGTGAATAAAGTTGAGTGTTACCGAATTTTTTATTTTTTAGCGTAAAATATAAACTTAAATTATTGAGGATATTTTAATACTGCAAATTAAATTGCAAAAAAAAGATATACCATATTTTATTTATTTATTATAAAGATTTCTGAGCTGTTGAAAGTTTATTAAAATTAAACGTTATTGGAGTTATCATTAATCATTGAAATATTTAAAGAATATATATTTTAATTTTCTTTGTAATATAGGAGTAAATTTTGATTTAAAATATGTGTATGTGTACTTAATGTTGCTTCTATTTTTAAATATTTATGCAGATTTCATTTTTTTAAATGTCTAATAACACAAATAAAAGAGCTATCAAAATTAGAAATTATTAAAATTAATATTAAATAGAGATAATAATATTTAAAATAATTTATTTTCCGTAAATTTTGAGTTGTAATGGACTATGTTTTTTTTATACGTTTTCCATTAAATTATTTGGTTAATACTGTTACTATTTAAATTCATTCAAAAATTATATTAAAATATATTATTTTATTGCAATTTACCATTTAATTATACTTATTTCCATCAAAAGGTTATAATTTGAATCTATCGATGAGTAACAATTTCTTTGGAAAAAATAAAATTTTATTATAAAATAAATGATTATTAGGACAAATTTAAAATCTCGTTTTCAAATATAAAATACATATATTATTTCTGTAATTAAAATTGCGTTAGACATCTACACAAATGAAGAATAAATAACATAACTAATTAAACTGCTGCACAATAAGCATTAGAATTAAAAAGGAAAAAAATTGATAGGTAAATCTCGTTTTAAAATATAATTATGCAAATGAATAATATCATCACTCATTAATTTAATCGGGTTAAAATAAAAACCAAACATATTATTAAAATGTATTTTAAAAGCTGGAAGATAAATAAATTCGATGTTTTTAGTTTAAGTACAACAAAATTTTTTGATGCAACAAACAATGAAAAACACGAATGCATTATAAATTGTAGTAATTGCTTATTAATGATACTTTGTTGTATTAAAAATCATTCTCATTGCAATTTACATAATATAATTTAATCTCTCTTCAACCATACAAATATGACGCTATATAATATCGTATTATTTTGTAAAGGGGGATATTTAGAAAAAAGTAATTATTTTTGTGGTAGTTTGACGTTGCGCATCACATTATTTTTCGTGGTATATACTTAAAACAATTCTTTTATACCAATAATTCCAAATAAATAGCAACTTTCAATTCAATAATGATCATCTATTTTAACTTTGAAAATATTAGAATATAAAATTAATATCTTAAGCCTTTAAAAAACCTTTCTTATCGCGTTGCCTGTTGTTCTTCGAATTCTTAATCAAATGCGGGTGAAGATTATATGTTAGTAACCATTTCTTTAATTCTATTAATTCTAATCCCAAGCAGCATTTTTAGTCATCGCTACGTACCTACGTACCGGTGGAACTATTAAGTTTTTGCCACAAGCACGTAATTGCTACGGTTTTGTTACGTGCCTGGAAGCAAAATGGGGAACAATTTTTAGGTAGCAGATACGTTGTAGTAACCTCTCTCTAATTTGTTTAGCTATGTAGCGGGAACGTGACGGCGTAGTAATTGCTACTTTCGTGGAACTTCTTTTCTCTTTGACACATCGTGTCGCGTGGTTGCTCTCTCTCTTACTCTTGCAACTTAACAAATATTCAATCATTTTCTATACTAACGCTGTGATCGTGTCGCAAAATGGATTACTATTTTATTTTTAATACGTACTTAATAATGCAAACAACGATGAAATGTTTAATTATTTTGTCATTCCAGTATATCAAAATTATAATTCTTTGCAACTTTTCTGTTAAATGTGATGTTGATAGATCGAAAATCACAACGCGCCTTTTTTAAATATATTTTTTAATAAAAAATGTTTAATAAAATATGACAAAAATATTTATAAGATGATATACATGATAGAAACCATTTTTATATTATTCCTAAGACACAATTTGGCTCCAATTTGTTATTTTTATTGAAGGTTATATAGTAAAATTAACAATCATAACAAATTGTAAATTGATTAATGGCCTCCAATATTCTACAAGTAAATATGGAGATGGAGTAGATAAAAAATGTAAGTTTTATTTTCAATACTACTGCAAAGTTCCGTGACTTTAAAGGACTAAGCAATGGTTTCAGACTGGTGGCAGGAACTTTCAGTACGACTTTAAAGTAATTATACTAACGATGGAAGCTTATAGCTGACGTGTCGTCTATAAAAGTAAGTCATAAGAAGATCTATAGTTAATCAAAAGTAAAACAATAAGGAAATACCTGCTTCTGCATTTAATCTCATACGGCTTATTAAAAAAAATAACAAATTAATACAAAGAAGACATTAGACTATTTACTTGAAATAAAACTGTTACTCGCAACAGACAGGGTGCCCGCGGGGCTAACGTTTTAGTTTTATACACGGTCGGCCTAATCGTTCGGCGGTTCTATTCCCACTAGCTGGTTACTTTTTTTTAATTAGTTTTTTTAGTAAAATCGTATCCCTGTTTACAGTTGGGCTTTTCTTAGACTTTTAAATAATTCAATAAAAATTATTACGATTATAAGTCGTGTATTGCCTAAATCGTAATTGTAACTCTGTCTAATTTATTATGCAGAAAATTGGAACAAGAACCTACGAATAATATATAGTAAAGAGTTACCATAAATTTAATAAAATGATTTATTTATATATATTCGAATAATTGACATAACGTTTAGTATTTATTGCTATTTGATTATTCATAAAAAATGAATCAAAAACTATAAACTTGCGAATTTACATTTTGAAGACGGCGACACGTCAACTGTAAGGTGCCCTTGTAAGTGGCAATACCGTTCCACATACTTTAAAAGTTACTCGGAAGTAATGGAACTACATAGTTTCAATAAATAGTAGAAACAACTACATAACCACTAAAATAATCGGAATTGAAGTAATTAAACCTATAAAGTCATAAATTTAGTTGTAGTTCCGTAACAACTACTCAATCAAAGTTCCGATCTCAGTTAGTGCTACTTAGTTACTGCTTGGGATATACATCATTACATACAGGTTCAGGCAATAGATATAATTGTTTTTAAAAATACAACTATTTGGTTAAATATAAAATGTTAGGGATGTTTATTATAGTTTATTTAAAGTTAGTAATTTGATTTGTGTTAGGAATGTTTATTTCAGTTTTTATAAAGTTGGTAGTTTTGATTTTTTGGTAGTTAGGGGACGATACTTTTTTCTTTTTTAATATAGGATTATGATGAAATAAAAAGTGGGTAGCCATTTTTGGTCAGTTGCTTTTAAAGTAATTTTATTCATGTAAGTCCAGTTTTGTCTGTTTAATCTATGTTGATTCTAGTTGTGTGATGTGATTTTTATATTATTTAATTAATCTGAAACCCAAATCTCTTGTTTGAATCTATAGCTAAGTCAAAATCTATACGGTGACTAAATCTAAAAGATTCGTTTGATACTTTTTAATAACTGAAAAATTTGTCCTTTTGATGTGTAAATATTACTAGAAAATAATGTTTTATTTATCGTTTGTAGTATCATTACAGCTAATTATTGCTAACTGGATATGTCATTCGTGTTTAAATACGACTACTGCTGTTATGTGTTTTACTGTCAGTACTTATTGATTTTTTAGGTTAATTTTTATAACCTAACAAAACGTTTTACTTTGTGACTAAAAAAATGAAAGGATAATCTTTTGGTCCGGATGTTAGACTGATTTATTATTTATTATTTATTATTTAAAAGTGTATTAATCTCCACTGTGGTAATAAAATCCATGATAGGCCGTGTGAGAAATTCCTAAAACTTTTATTTATTTATTTGCATGTGAGTTGGCTCCACGGTGGCTTATATATATTAAGTAATTAGGAGATCAAGCGATACTTTAAATCCGAGAAGATGTATTATAACGCCGAGGCGTTATAACATCTTCGAGGATTTAAAGAAGCTTGATCTCCGTATTGCATAAGTTGTTTTATTTTATTTCGTATTTCAATCCTAATTTCTCCCTTTTAAAATTCATCCGAATTTATTGTATAATGAAGCAAGTTGCCTTGTCTGTGTCATCATACGCGTAACCAAGGAGATAAAAAGCAGCATGTCACGTGTAGCTGTTATCCAACATCAAATGATTTTTACGTTGCCAACAACAACGGAGATCAAGAACGTCTTGTTATACTTTATTTTACTAATTGTAGTATATAAACAATTGTTTGAAATACTAAATGAAATAAAATCCATTGATAGGCCGTGTTGTAGAACCGTCAAACCATTAATTTGTTTACTCTTGCATGTGATGAGGCTCCACCTAGCTTAAGTCCATTTGATAGGCCGTGTTGTAGAACGCTCAAACCATTATTTGTGTACACTTGCTTGTTTATGTTATTTATGTGTGCTATGTTATTTTTGCAGTGCTTATAACACACTCTCGCTTGTCTATGTATCTAGATATGAACTTTTCCTGTTGTTGACAATATCTTGCAAAAGACATCTTCTGATATTTCTATATATATAGTTTGGTCACAACGTATATGTTGCTATGTCAAATATGATATAGTTTTTGTTTAACAGTTCTTGTATATTCATTTTAATATGGCACGTTTACCTTTTCTAGTTTATCTGTAAATCTTTTTGATTGGCTCTATTTCACTTATTTTTGATGTTTTATGTTGAGAGATTTGCGTTTTGGCTATTTATAAATAACTTGTATAGACCCACAACTGTATCAACTTGCTAATTGATTTATTGCTCTGTATTGTTTATTGTAATCGAACTAAAAAATTATTTGATCAACTATTGAACTTGAACCGTTGACGTATTTAAGCTGGGCTAGCATATTTTCAAGGGGGTTCTACAGTGGCGTGCGGTGAGAATTTAGGCTAGGGAAGCAACCACGATTTTAATTTTAATATACCTAGGTACTGGTGCGGATTCACGGGGGGAATAATTTCCCCCCCCCCAAATTTAGAAATAACTATACATAGAATAGAAACAAATAATGTTTGTTTAATTATTATTTATTAAAACAATTATTCTTACAAAAATTTCCCCCTCAAAATAATTCTCTGGATCCGCCCCTGATAGGTACAATAAAAAAACAGTGTTATAATTATTAAGCTTAAAAGTTTTTCAAAGAAAATCTTTTACACTTTATACTTATGAAATTTGTTGACTATTATTCTTTATTTTAAAAAACTACTACTATGTATTTATATTGCAACTCGATTTTCCGGTCTTAGCAGAATACCGATGCAGGTTTTAATCTTTGTTGTTAAATTTGAAAGTTCTGGTTTTGATCTACTTTTCCTAATAATTTGTAATTTCTCTCCAAAACTGTATACAGAAAATTCTTTATTAATAATTTACAAACTGAACAATAAAATCGTCCCGATTCGGATGTATCGGAAGTACTCGAACCTTCCACCGAAGCAGCTGGATTTGCAGTCGTGACGATAATGCATTTTTAAATTTGCATACAGAGCAAACTAAATATAATTATTTGTCTTTAAAAAATCCAACTTATATAAATTGAAATAATAAAATGTCAGAAAATACAGTCTCATTCGCAGATTTACATTACTTAAGTAACATTTAACAAACACTAAATCGAACAAATAACCAAATTATAATAAATAAACATTTGGGCATGAAGCACACTAAAAATAACGGCCAAACAATGCTAACAGCATCGTCTGTATCACCACTCCCGCTGATCTACGCCAAGGCTAGGAGAAGAGCAGTTATAAGCAACGAAATCAGTGCTTATATGTGTATGTAACACATTTGAATCGGTATTACCTTTCCGTGCAAGTTTAATGAGCCAAATTTAAAATAGTACTATAAATAATTATACTTTTTGCTGTACGGAATTGATATTGAGCTTTAAGTTGATTAAATATTACAAATTTAAATAAACGATAACCATAATTTTATAAAAATATTTTTGTTAGCATTGGTTTTTATTTTTAATAAATTCTCAAGAGAAGCATTGGTTCCATTGCTTCCATAGACTGCACGCCACTGGGGTTTTTACAGAACTAGCTGTTTTTATTTTGTATCAGTTTAAATCCGTCCCCCCAGGCTCAAGATTAAAAATAAATTAATAAAATAATACAATCATGTTTAACTGTTCTTTTATTTGTGTTTTTTTTCTTTTTCTCCGTCCTTATGAAGTAAGTCAATCGTTATCAACCTTGGTCACATGTTATCAAAAAGGAATCACAACGTAGGATCCAGTTTGTTCTTTTTGTTTATATTTATTATAATAAAATTTGTTATTTGTAAGTTTGGTAGTGCTCTGTTAACTTCCGTTTTGTTAAATATTTGAATTTTACGCGGGTAGAGTAATTTGGGCCGTGATCGTCTAGTGGGTTAGGACCCCGGCTCATTACAATATTATCCCTTTAATTAACTAATTTAGAAATAGATTAAAACGCCTTGTTGTTTTGTTCTAAACAGTCTTTCTACGATGTTTGCTAGTTAACACTAGTTAAAGAAAATATATGTTTAATTCTTATAGAAAATTCGTTTTTAGAACTTAGCTGCGCGTGTTTTGGCAACATTCTTATTCGTCCCAAAAACAGGCAATTATACAAACTAAAATAAATATTTTAGTGTTTTTAATAAAAACAATTCATGGTCAACATCCCGAATAAACTAATAAATAAACCTAGCATGAAAGAAGCATAAATGTAATAAATTCTACAAGCATTGTAAGAGTTTACCCTCCAAGAAAAAATACTGCTGCAAAATGTCCAAAGGAATCCAAAACCAACTGGATCAATACACCACAAAATTACGATGTTACAAAATCAGTAAATTTGTTTATTAATGTAACTTTCTATTCACGGCATTCGTTTCTTATCTTCAGGAAGTCAAAAACGAGAACGACCCCAGAAAAGGCAGCTCGGTAGACATCCTAGAATACCGTTTACTAGTCAGCAACTTGCAGTATTAGAAGAGAAATTCCGTCAGACACCTTACTTAAGCAGTGCAGAAGTTACCAGAATCTCTAGAAGTTTACAGCTAGCAGATATTAGAGTAAGTATAAATTACGTGCTGCAATTATAACTGTTCAAGTGCTTCGAGTGCTAGAACTGATCAAGAAATATTGATTGGCAAAAAATATATACTGTCGCAAAAAAATGAAATTTTTCGTATCAAAACGAGTACCCCAAAAGTAATTCGGCAAGTATCAAATAAAATCAAATTTTGTTGATGCTTTAAATTAAGACACTTTGAATTTTCGATCAAAAAGTCTTCGTCGAGCTTGAAAACTATCAACTAGTAACAAAATTTATTTCAATGTTCAGGTTAAAATATGGTTTCAAAACAGAAGAGCCCGTGAACGAAAAGAACGATTACTCACTGATAATGAAACAATGACCTCAGAGAATATATCATCTCTTGAATATAACAACAGAATGGAAAATTCACCACCTTCTCCATCAACATCTTTCCTAGGAAATTTAGAAAGAAATATCACAAATACCAGTAAAAGTTCAAATTCCTCTACTATCACATCGGTGCTGCCTTTATTACAAAATTATTCAGTCAATTACAGTGATCTTAGAACTGTTCCACCTTATATGATTGATTTTTCAAAGACTTATGTAGATAATGATTCTGATTGATATTTTGTAAAGATTTCTTATATAATAAACATTTATAAACGCAATGCTGTAGTTTCCATTTTTACTGTTGGTTTGGCAAAATACTAAAGAAAACTTCTAAGAAGAAAAGAAAAAATAAAAGAGCCTGACATTACCTACATTAACTACAAAAATAACGTTTACTAGCTGACTACATGATCCCGGAGAATGTGGTGCAGACTTTGTATGCTTTATAGATCTTAACCTACCAAACAATGTTCACCTACTAACGATCCAATAGATTGTTCTCCAGAAGTCATTAAAGATCAAGTGCCTCTATAAGTGACTAGTAACTTTAATACTTAAACTGACCATGACCAACTACTATTAAATGTAAACATTATTGCCATCTCAAACGGTCCGGACCGTGGCGCCCCTGGTCGATGCATTTTCAAACTTAGATTTTTTTATCTTCCGCCAAAATTCAAAACAATCAAGCAGCTGCACTGGATATCGTATTTATTGGACTTGATACTTGTGAATCTGGTACTGTTGGATACCCCGTTACTAGTACGATGTTTCTTTCATACGTCTTTAACTCTAGATTAGTGGCGTGCGATGAGAATTTAGGCTAGGGAAGCAACCACGATTTTAATTATAATACACCTACGTACAGGCGCGGATTAACGGGAGGGAATAATCCCCCCCCCCCCAATTTAGAAATAAGTTTACATAGAATAAAAACAAATAATGTTTGTTTAATTATTATTTATTAAAACAATTATTTTTCCAAAGATTTCCCCCTCAAAATACTTCTCTGGATTCGCCCCTGCTAGGTACAATAAAAAACAGTGTTATAATTATTAAGCTTTAAAGTTTTTCAAAGAAGCACTTTTACACTTTATACTTATGGAATTTGTTGACTATCATTCTTTATTTAAGAAAAAACTACTACTACGTATCAATTTTCCGGTCTTAGCAAAATACCGGTACAGGTTTTAATCTTTGTTGTTAAATTTGAAAGATCTGGTTTTGATCTGCCTTTCTTAATAATTTGTAATTTCTCTCCAAAACTGTATGCGAAAAATTCCTTATTAATAATTTACAAACTGAACAAAAAATCGTCCCGATTCGGCTATATCGAAGGTACTCGAACCTTTCACCGAAGCAGTTGAATTTGCAGTCGTGACGATAAGGCAATTTTAAATTTGCATACAGGCAAACTAAATAAAACTATTTGTCTTTAGAAAAATACAACTTATAAATTAAAATAATAAAATGCGACAAAATACAGTCTCATTCGCAGATTTACATTAGTTAAGTAACACTAAATAGAACAAATAACCAAATTATAATAAATAAACATTTGGGAACGAAGCACAATAAAAATAACGCCAATGTTAACAGCATCCGTATACTATAACACCCCACGCTCGCTGATTCACGCCAAGGTTAAGAGAAGAGCATTTGTAAACAGTGCTTATATGAAGTGTATGTATCACAGTTTGAATCGGTATTACCTTTCCGTGCAAGTTTAATGAGCTTAATTTAAAATAGTACTCTAAATAATTATACTTTTTGCTGTACAGAGTTGATATTGAGCTTTAATTTGATAAATATTTCAATTTAAATAAACGATAACCATAATTTTACAAAAGTATTTTTGTTAGCATTGTTTTTATTTTTAATAAATTCTCAAGGCAAGCATTGCTTCCATTGCTTCCATGGACCGCACGCCACTGCTCTAGATGTTTTCCACTCGTTAACAATGCAGGTATTGAAGCTTTTAACCGAGTGTGAGTTTAGTTACTTGATATTGATAACAGACAGTTTTTCATCCAATATTAGGTTTTTTAATTTCTAAGTGGCTGGATTTCAATCAGAATCTACATTGAACATGCTTTTCTTTCGCCTTTACCATTATCTTCGCCTTTAGCTTTTGTCGCGCTTAAAAAAAATGTTAGAAATGTATTTTTAGATATCGTGATATCTACTCTTTAAAAGACGCGATATCGTCGTAATTCTTAAAAACCTTCTACGAAATGCAAAAAGGACTACCCATAAAGCCTGTGCTCTACTAATAAGAACACATATAAACAACGAATCTGGAGAAAGTGAACATTTTACTCGCAATGCAAATATTCTCTCTAACTGTTACTTCTTCAAAATCTTTGAGAAATGCGACGATAGAAAACATGGAACGTTGAGGTTACGGTTCTATAGCTATGTCATATGGCTGAATGTTATCTTATTATACCTTGTTACAAAACAAATAATCAAAACAACTATTAAACCAGTAGTAAATACTTAATAACTTTTTAGAATAAACAGACACCGTAAAAAAAGTTTTATGATACATAGTACATATAAGCTCTTAGCAGTATAGTTTTAAAAACGCAACTCTACCTTACTATACTTTTTTGTTTACAGATTTGTAGAAAATAAAAATTAAAAAATTATTTAATAACCGTTGTTAAACTTGCGCTTAAACTTACAATAACCTCAACAACGACAAAGTGACAATTCTAATTTTTAAATACATGTCAAGACCAAAGGTTCTAGAGTCCCTCTATAATAATATTAAATAATAAGAATATAACCTATTGTTATTATACAGGAACTCTAAAAGGTTCTAAGCTGAGATAAATCTGATAGAGGACGCCACGGTCCGGACCCTTTGAGATGGCCATAAGTTTTGATTATATTCTGTGGCCGAAGCTTTTTTTTAAACTTTATTTATTGAATATAATAAAACACATTTATATATTTCGTTTGCAGTCGTAGAATATATTTTATTATTTTTAATCAAGAGAAAACTTTATCTCTTTAACATTTATGATACAAATATATTAATATTACTTTGTCAGTAATTATTTAACGAGTTTAAGACGAGTTTAAATAATTAGATTTGAATTAACACACTTAACAGAACAATTTTAGAATTCACATTTAAATGGCATTAAGCAAAATAATTAATTAAAACTCGAATGAGCCTTTATGTTTTACTAGTAGGACAATTTTAAAATCCACACCTAGTTTAATACTCGCTCTGGATATACACTTGTTGAAGAGACTTGTGAGTTGAATGAATACTTAATAAAGACTAAAGACTTAAGATTAACACAGAGGTATTTATACCTTATCTGCCTACACAGTTCACATGGTCATGAGAGAATAAATGCTAAAGAAGTTCTCATAGAGATAACGTAGACTTATCAGAAAAATGTAATTTGATATCGTGTTCACATTCCTAAACAATTCTCATGAAACATGATCTTATCTATAGTGTGATTATACGTACGTTACTCCTCCACCCTTAGTATTTTCAATGTTATTAAAATAATTTGAAAATAAAATTTGAAATAATATTTATATATTACAAAATTTTTCAAAGAAATCTAAATTGGTATTTCTTCGTTATTTTGGTTATTTATAAAACCTTTATTTAGAACATCTGTAAATTTGATTTTGAAGGAGTTACGTTTACAATAAATATACAATAATAAACTTATAACTATTACAATGATAAATATAATTATAATGATACTTAATAAGCTCAAATGATGCGAGGGTTGTAGTACTATTCATCTTTAGAAGATGATTTTGGTTTGTGATCTTCAGTTGATATTTGTTCAATTTCTGTGTATCGATTGTACTTAAATCGATTTTAGTTATATTTAGTTTATTTTAGTTATATTTACATGTTCGAATTGAGGGGTTGTTAATTTTGCAATATCTATGATATTAAATTATATTACTTTATTAGAAATACTTTTGGCCGTAAATAACATGTTTTTATGATTGATCATGACAATACAGTCAGGACTAAGATGTATCAGTTTTGAACCAACAAGTCCTTTTCGATACGTTTGATCTCTACATTTAATGTCTAAAATGGATCTGGAAGGGGAACTGATTAACCAGGTTACAGAATTAATTTGGGAAATCTTTATATCAATAAGTTCAAGTAGGTAAGGTATACAAGTTTGGTTATGATGAAAAGAAAGTAGTTGTGTCTCACAAAGTTTATTATTAGATATTTCAAAGTAGTTTTTATGTTGACAAAAGTATAAATTGGGGGCGGTCGATTTACAATGATCGATCTCAATAGGAATGCTAGTTTGAGCATTATATAGTAAGGTGTTATAAGTCGGTATAATCATACGAGCTTGGTTGGTGCTGGTAATGATTGGAAACGGTATTAATTGAATCAGTTGATTATTTTCGAATTTAGAGATTAATGGAATCTCAAATATGAATGTGATTTTGTTGTCAATTTGGTAAGCTTTAGTAACGATAATTGTTTCATATAAATGTAGGTATTTTGGGTCAGCAGGATAAGGCATGGTTAAAACGTCTTGATCTGTGAGATATGAAGAAATTTCATTTAAGTTTTGAATTATTTCGTCATTGTCTAATAGTGACATATGCATTTGCTGGTTTTGAGCAAAGGTTAAAGTATTTTCTAATTCTGATAGTTCATTAATAAATAGTTGAAGGGATTGAGCTAATTCGATTAAAGTAAGTTTAGTTGCAAATGTAGCTACGTTTTTACTAAATTGTTCATTGTTCAAAATTATTTTGTTTATATTGTCTTGTAATAAATTTTGATTCTTTGCTAAATCACTAATGGTTGAAATAGTATTATTTAAGATATTAGCTTGTTCGATTAGGATTGTTTTATGAAGATCATTATTTTTCTGTAATTTCGAGATTGTTTCTTCGTAACGTCTTCCATCTTCGGCGTCTAAATTGCCTGTCAAAAATTTGAAAATTGACCCAAGGCGGTCAATAAGTCCGCGTTTTTGGATTTTATGATTAGTAGGAAAAAGTTGTCTAAATAGCTTGTCTATTTTAGTAGCATATTGATTTTTAATTAAAAGTAAACTATGACGGTCATATTCTGGAGCATAAAGTTCATTTTGCAAAAAGTTGCTTAAATTGGTTAAAGTGATTTTGAGCCTATCATAATTTGCTATAATAGGAGTATAATCTATAATTTTAATCAAAGTCCATTCACTTTGTTTAATAATTGCTTTGCCTAAATTTAAAGGATATAGTCCGGGATTATCGTCTATGTTTGTTATTGTAACATCGCTGATTGCCGATGCGATAACACAGAAGAGGATGAGGAGCATTGTTGTCCTGAAAAAGGTAACATTTCGTTAGCATGTCTTTGAAGTGGTGGTCTACCATCAGGGGGTGTTAGTTCGTAAACGTCATGTTCTAAAAATTTTGAGATAAAATAAGGTCCGTCAAATCTTGGATCCTTTTTATTTCTTAGATTGGTTTTTATAAATACTTTGCTATTTAAATTAAATTGTTTATTTGTTTTGGATTTGTTTAATTTGGAATTTCGATTTTCTTTAGTTTCCATCTGCGTTTGTTGTAGGGATTCATATAAATATTTCATTTTATTTTTATGTGTGGATAAGTAATCATGATAATATGTTCTATTATAATCAAGGTCAAAGGGGTTTTTACTTTCAGTGTGTCCAAAAACGATTTCGAAAGGGGTTAAATGAAGATTCGAATGTATAGTATGCTTGTATGCTAAAAGGCAATATTGGATTTTTTGCTGTTCAGGTATATTGGTTAATAGTCGATAATATGTTCAATGATTGTAGAATGTAATCTTTCGATTGGTGAATTAGATTGATGGTGATGAGGTGTTGTTGTATGTAATTGGATTTTATGCAAGGCTATAAAATCTTTAAAGATATTTTTATTAAATTCTCCGTCGGCTATAATGACATTAGGAGTTGTAAATGTTGAAATGTATTTCAATAACTGTTCAGTTACTTCTATTAAATTTCGGGATTGTAAAGGATAAGCTTGTGCAAATTTCGAAAAAGCGTCAATGATTGTTAAGTAACTTTTATTTTTGATTTGGAATATATCGATATGAATTGTATGGAATGGTCTAGAAGAAGTAGGGGTTAATTGAAAAGGTTGATTAATAGGTTTTCTGTTGTATTTTTGTTGTTTACAAATTTGACAATTATTAATATAATTTGTAACATCTTTTATAATAGAGGTCCAATAATATTTTATTTTGAGATGTTCAATAGTTTCATTTATTCCACGGTGGTTGATTTTTCCTAAATGGTATTCTTGAATTTGTTTTTGTCTTTCTTCGGAATTTAAAATATAGGTTACTTGAGTTATACAACGATGAAATTTGGGAGTATTTTCGTTTGTGATTGTATTAATGAAATTTGAGAAGTCTAAATAAAGTTGATCATCTGGGAAATAACAATAGTAATGATGTTTGGGTTGACAATGTTCAATTAATAGGGTGTTAATATTTCTGACTTATTAATTTGATTAACAATGGGCCTTCATGGCCTGTGAAAGGGGACTATTATTATTTAATTTGATTAACGAACACGGCGTAATGAGTAATTCCGTCGTATTTTGTGATTCTGATTGATCTTGGAATTTGAGCATTAATAAATTCTATCTGATTTTTAAAATGTTGTAGAGGTTTCTCTGAAATATCAATTACGGGGGTTGAAGATTGTTGAGAATGTATCGTGTCAATATAAGAATTTTGATCATTATTTTCTTCGTTGTTAGGGTTTTCAATGTTTTCAGTAGCGTCAGTTTGAGGGGGATTATAAGTTGGAATGTCGAATAAGTCTGTAATATCGGGAGTACTTGCTCTGCTAGCTAGTCTTCTGTCATAATTAGTTTGTTCTGGTTCAGGGGTTGATAGCGATGCAGGTCTAATACTTAATGGGTGAATTTGAATTCTGGATAATGCATCTGCAACTTTATTTATTTTTCCGGGGATATAATTTACAGTAAAGTCAAATTCTTCTAATTTCATTGCCCAACGAGTTAATTTTGAATTTGGTTCTTTTAAATTCTTGAGCCATACTAATGGTCTATGATCTGTAATTAAGGTAAATTTCTTTCCATAAAGATAGGGTCTAAATTGTTTTGTTGCCCAAATAACTGCTAATAATTCTCTTTCGATAGTACTATAATTTTGTTCAGAATTATTTAAAGTCCTAGAAGCATAACAAACAGGTTTTCCTTTTTGAACAATAGGGAATTTTCCCTTAAATTCAATGTTTACTGTAACACAGTGGACTATGCAGAATGTGATTCAAACTCCAAATATTTATAGATCTTGATCTTGACATTCTAAACAATGCTTCAATTATCCACAAAGAGATCTGGTGGACGGTTTGTCCTTCAGACGCCATCAAAGATCAAGTAGATTAAATTTTGAAATAAAATTTAAGATAAACAGAACTTTTTTGTTTTATAACTTTTAATCGCAAAAAAATTAAACAATAATTCTTGGAAATTAAGTTTTATTGTTAACATCATCATTCTCTTATCCCCTAACGCCTTTGGCACTCTAAGCGATAATAATGCTAAACTGCTACCGTTTGCGACTCTTTAATCCTTTCAAATTTCCTAAGATTGTTTCATAAACCTCTCTTTTAATATGGTGTTAAATCGTAACTTCTTGGAGACCAGGCCCAAGGGACACCTCAGTATGACACATGGCCCTTATATGGCTTCTTAATATAATTAACAGATTTAAATCTATTGAAATTTAGCCACTAAATAGAAATGTATATACTGAAGCAAACCTCTGCTGTAACTGACAGACTAGATCCAATTGAAGTTGTAGCAACGGTAGGAACAACAACAGTAGAACACATGACCAACGTGTTATTACAAATATCGACCGATTTAAACAATAATAAAGTTGCTTAGATGGTACTCTCCAATATCTCAGTCAGAAATTAGATCATTTCTGATGGTAGCAAATGAAATCAAATTTAACGAGAGGTCATCAAACAACCAACCAAAGGTTTTGGAAAAAGGAAAGTTTCAAATATGTCTAAGAGTTCTGATGACGATTCCAATTAGTGTGCATATAGTGATCAGTCTACACTTTTAGTATTTGGCAAATCTAAAGAATTAAACTTAGACAATCAGTGAAAAATAACGTATACTGTATCAATAAAAGAAACTAAAGAATAGAAACTAAACAAAAAGTGATTGCTTAAAACTGTTATATTTACTAAATACGCTAAAGCTCGAAGTTTAATCTTTACTACATTACTTTCATGTAACAGCTTCAACCTTCGAAGCATATTGCCATTAACGTTAACTATTGCATAAGAACTTTATTCCTAGATCTTGAAAATTTTTGTTTTATACATTTGATGATGATATAAAACTGTTGTTTTATAATGATCTCATAATGATTTCATAACCTCCTGGTAGCAAAAGTGTGCACGACATGAGTTGCTGCTTAAAAGGTTTTTCACAACTCCATTTGTTAATTAATAAACTACTATTAATAAATAACCTTCTGATAGCAAGTGTGCACGACATTAGTTGCTGCTTAAAAGACTTTTCACAATTCCAATTAATATTTTTTAATTGTAGTTTAATAATTAACAATTGGAGTGGTGAAAAACTTTTTAAGCAGCAACTGAAGTCATACTTAAAAGTCTATGCTTTATTTGCAAAATTGGCGCCATCTACTATTCGTTTGATAAATTGCCAGATACAGATTGATAGGATTCACATTTTCAAATTTGGATGGTTCCTAAGATGCCGTTCGAGATGCCGTTAATGAGGTTTATTTAAAAATTACCTATTATAGTTTATTAAAAACTTAAAAACTAAAACTATTAAAGTAAATTTAATGTAAAAACACATCGTTCTACGTTGGAGGCTGTACAAGACTTTCATGATAGGATCATAAACAACAGAAGTTATTGTAAAGTAAACGCTACGAGTAAAGAAAGGAAACTATTTATTTTCAGTTTGTAAATACATTTTGTGTAGTAGCAGTAGTATACATGTGGGTAATGCAACCCACTTATCGTACATGTTACATCTTTCTTCTTTTAACAATTTATTAGTTCATTAGTTCTTGTTTGAAAAGGATTCGCTCACATAAATCATATTTTTATAACCCCTGTGAATACATAACCGCCTGGTAGCAAAAGTGTGCACGACACGAGTTGTTGTTTAAAAGGCTTTTCACCACTCCAATAGTTAATTATTAAACTACAGTTAATAAATATTAATTGGAGTTGTGAAAAATCTTTTAAGCAACAACTAATGTCGTACACACTTTTGCTGTCAGAAGGTTATTTATTAATTGTAGTTTAATAATTAACATTGGAGTTGTGAAAAGCCTTTCAAGCAGTAATTGATGTCGTACACACTTCTGCTACCAGGGGTTTATGTATTCACAGAGGATATAAAAATATGAATTTATGTGAGCGAATCCTTTTCAAACAACAACTGATGTAAATAAATTGTTAAAATAAGAAAGGTGTAACATACAAGCTATGTGGGTTGCGTACCCACATGTGCTAGTACACAAAATGTATTTGTCTATTTCGCGTATACAAAGGTTACTTTGTGACACTGTTTTTGCGAAAAACAGTTACACAAAGTGCTACTTTGTGCAACTGGAAGTAGTGATTTTTTTATTTGTAAGGCTGGCAGTAAGTAAATTTTGCTGCCAGCCTACTCTGTCAGTCTGTCTGTGATAGGTACTAATAAGTATTCATTAACTGGCGCCGTTTTGAAAATTTGAATGTTATGATGCTCAGAAATAACAGCGAGAATAATGAAACATACTTATTTTTATTAAAAAATAATTATTTTGATAAGACAATCATGTACTCAATCAAGGTTTTACTGTTTCTATTACAATAAACATTTTTTATCTTATATCAGAAGAAACAACTAAGCTGTCACCTTTTTTTAAACTTGGATTTTTTCCTGCCTACGTGATTTTTTCAAAATGACAGTGTATGTCATTGTATGCGTTATCAATTATTACCAACATTACTACATCGAAAATACCCGCGTGTACATTTTCCCATTTCTTTAAAGTAAATTGTAAATTAAGGCGAAATAGACAAAGTAGTATGTAAAACACGTGGTACAATTCCTTTTTGTAATACTCGTATATTGCTTAACTCGCCGCCTCGCGGCTCGTTAAGCAAACTTATACTCGTATTACAAACATCGTCATTGTAACACTAGTTGTAGAATATACTATTAGAAACTGAAAAGAAAGAGTTAGCGTTAACTTTACAATAACTTCTGTTGTTTGTGTTTCTATTACGAAAGTGTTGCAGTTGGCTATGTCAGAGACTAGAGTCACTCTATATTACTTATAAGAGTTCGGCCAACGCGGGAATTGACGCTGATTAGTTGGATCCATTTGCACTAATGCCAATTTAAAAACACGAAGTTTGACAAAATTATGTAATAATAGGACAGGGCTTTTCACTTCCTCATAAATTTATGTGGAAGTTACTTGCTATGGTTACAACTGTTTCTACAATTGTACCCATCGGATAAATAAATTGTATCCATAACAATTAACTGCCAATAAAGTTACAAGGTGACGAAAATATCGCCCTTAATTTGACAAATAATATAATGTTTAGTAAATCGAAGAATTTTTATGGATTTATCTTCAAGCTTTTAAGAAATGTAAATTGCAATTGAAGGGTTGATATCAAACACGCATTTGTCAAAAAACTATAACCTTTAGGAAAACCAAAAACTAATGTAAGGCCAAACGATTTAATAAAGGCAAAAGATTTTCACTGCTTTTCAAGTGTTTTTATTACGGAAATAATTCAAATGGAAATCGACTTACTAGAGCACAAGAGACATTAACAGTTTTTTTGTAGCTGAGAGTAGTGGCTTCTTTTCTCAATTTTTCAACTAAAATATGAATATATATTACTCTATTTAGGAATTTTATTATATTAATCAATTCAAATAAGCTATGGTAAACTATAATAAAATAAATGTCAGGTTATGAAACATTTGACATTTGCCAGGCAAACATAACCAATAATTTTTGCAAAGTATATTTTTGGGTCCAAAATGGCGGATTGACATTCACGTTGGCTCAATCAAATACTTTAATATTATTAATACCAGAAACTTATTTTGAAAAATGGGAGACAAAATTTAATAGCGCCGCTTGCGGTGTGCAAATAAACGTGAGATTTCTAAAATATTTGAAAAATAATTAAAAAATCGTCATTGTAATGAAATATTGAATAGTTTAGATAAATTGTAAAAGTTTATATATTTTAGTATAACAGTAATAAGCCATCGTTTAACAGAAATAGTGCTATTTTTTAATTAGATGCAGGTCTCTCACCGAAAAACCATTTGTTAGTTGCACACCCATCTGCGAAGATGGCGCCTCAGAAATGTCCCCTATGTAGTCCCCTATTTTCATTTGGTAAAGTATATGGAGATTCCGGTATTAATAATATTAAAGTATTTGGCTCAACTTTTATAAGTAATATAGAGTGACTCTATCAGAGACTAGAGATTCTTGATAAATAATTAAGATAAGAGATGAGACATGTTGGACGCCCGTTCTGGTTGGTTGGAACCAGAATCCACGGACTTTCTGATTTAACTCGAAAACAAACTAAATTTTTTGTTTAAACTTCAATTTTGACAGTTGTCGCTAATTAGTCAATTTAACCTATGATTTTCAGTGCAGACCAAAATGATGGAATGCAACGTGATAGTAATCGTTTTGTACCCTGGTCAAATCAAACAGTTTCTGCTGCATTACAACTTAGATTTACTTGTGGAGCAAGTGGTTATAACACTTTACTCCTTTTATTTTAACACATTTACGCTTTCCTTCAATAAGCACGTTGGACAGAAGAATGCAAAATCTAAAATTCTAAAGTGGCATTCTGTATGGAATATTCGACTTTCTGAGGATTAAAGTGGATTCAATGAATGAATCGTTGACTGATTCCTCTGATTTAGAAGAACCTATCACACAGAAGAAAAGTAAGTTCGTCATTTCTGACGATTCTGATATGGAAGTTTTTTTGATAAAGACTAATGAAAAACTGGCCCTTTACAGGATATACTAGATGATGAAAGCTTAGCCATAGAAAATTACATCCTTGTAAAATTTGCAATGAACAAAACCTGTAAATACCTTGTGGGAGTGGAGGTAGTTCAAAAGGTGATTACTGAGGATATGATGCCAGCCTACTATGTCAAATTCATGAGGAAGAAAGGGCATGAAGGATTTGTCTTCCCTTAACAGACGATTTTTTACATGTGAAACGGGAGCAAATCGTCACCAAGCTTCCTCAACCGTCTTGAGATTAAAGGGACTGCTAAGCAGTCAGGATTTCTGAAATTTGCTGTTAATTTCCATAATCTTAACATTCAATAGAGTAGGGTATAACTTCTTGTATTTATTGAAAAAATAAGTAAATAGTCTATATTATACAACAAGACGATCGAAAATACTCGATTATACGAGACATATTGCCTGAAACTCCACGAAACGAAACGTCGAGTGGTGTTTTATTAGGCAATATGTCGAGTTTCGAGTATTTTAGATCGTCGAGTTGTATACAGGTAGACTATTTCATGAATAAAATATATACTAACAACTTTAACATTTATTTATCATTTATATTGAACGTACAATTATTGTAGACATTGTGAATAGAGCCTGATGAGGTTTGTGGATCATTGTTGCTTACTAATAAATTATTTGACTGTTATAGAGTTTTCATGGATATCTTGAAATTTAAGAATTGAATTTCATGCGGGTGAATATATACAAATACACCAAGAGCCAGCAACGTATTTCGAGTTGTCATTTCAACACGTCGTGAAAATTTGGGTACTAAATCTTATATACCTGCTGAACACTAAAAGTCAAGTCTGGCAGCCCCCTGCGGCCGGGTTATACCACCCCAACATTACTAAGAGGGTGAAAAATAAGATTCTCTAACCCGCAAGCCGCTATATAACTGTCTCGCTCGCACTAACATGTAAACCTACATATACCTACTTTATTTATTGTGTCAAAATTCAAGACTCTTAAAATAACACAAATGTCACTTTTTTAAATCAACATTTACAGCGTTTGGCAACATTTAGAAGGGGAGGAAATGTTCTGGCAATATTTTTGATAAATAAAGAATACTATCGAAAATAACCTCCTGAAATTTCATGACTGTTACTTTAAATAAATTGAATCCTATTTCTCACTTTCTTAGTAATTTTGGGGTAGTATCCCGGCCTGAGGGGGCTGCCAGAATCGACTTTTAGTGTTCAGCAGGTAGATAAGATTTACGGCGGTATTCACAATTGCTAATTAATTTTATTTGGGTGTTAATTACCATAGATACGTTTGTTGAAACAATTGTATCCATGGTATTTAACAGTCAGTTAAAGTTAATCAGCAATTGTGAATACCGTCATTATACCCAAATTTTCACGACTGTTGAAATGACAACTCGAAATACGTTGCTGGCTCTCCGTCTAAAAGGTAGCGCTTATACAAAGGTTTGTATAATCGATTTGTCATTGTTACCGCAATATAACCGTTGGAATACGTGGTATCTAAGGAAGAGTGCGTATTCTTATTGGTTCATAATAGTTATTTATGTATTAAGGGCATAATGGAGCTTTTATGGCCAGAAGCGTTATTTCTAGCCCGAGGCGTTAGCCGAGGGCTAGGAAATGGCTGTAGGGCCATAAAAGCAAGTTATGCCCGCTATACATACACTATTTTATGCACAGAAGTTTTTATGTCAAATCTATTGTTGTGTAAAAATATAATTAAATGAGTACGTACGTACATCAAGCCGCTGTGCGTATACTTATGTGCTTATACGAAGTACGTTACTATAGTTACTATTTCAAAATATTTAATTTCAGCTTAATTTCATTGGTAAGAAGTTTACAAATTGTATTCAGAACCAATCAAGTTCTACAAAAAATTTCTGACATTTAATTGTCGTTTCGTTATTACCCGTCTCACCATAAAGAGGCCCTTAGGCCATAAAAGACGTTTATGTTTAGATGAGTCTTGCAATAATAGTCTAATTATAATGCATCTGTGCATAAAGTTATGAATGAAATAGTCATTAAAATAATTATTTGACATTATTGTTGTTTTAATTAATTATGTACGCATGTGCCTCGTGTGTTGTCTGGAGGTGCCCTACTATGGGGCAAGTTCAGAAAAATGCAACTTCTGAAAAATTATGTTTTCCAAAAACGTATGTAACTTTATTCTAATTTCTACATGCCATCTCGTACACAAATGAACGTGTTGTAAATAGTACATTAGAAAGTTGACAGATCCTATTAAATGAGTATAAAATTCATGTGCGAAATGATTATATTAGGTAGTGTAATGCCTGGCGTGCCGGGCCTTTTCCCAAGCGGCCCGCGATCGACTCCCGGCGCCGGCAGATCTGGTTAAGGCTTTCTGCAGTTTTCCTTAGCTGTGACACAAATGTGGGATTTGCGCTGTTCCATCTGTAAGTCGGCTGCAGCCGCACATTGGGTCTACATAATAATAATAGCCCCCTCCCTCCCGCACAAGCTTATAGCTTCTGGGGCCTTGGTTTAGGCTATGGGTTGTAGTAGTTATTATTATTATTATTATTATTATTATATGCATAATGCTAATGTAGTGGAATAAAGTTTTGGTTATTCTTTTTCTTTCAACATTTGAATAATTATTAAATTTTGAATTGAATAATAACAAAATTGTAACATGATACCAAGCTAGCACGCTGTCAAAATAATAATAATGGTTTGACAAGTCAGGTGGGCCTTTTGTTTCTGGTTCATCATGTCTCATCTCTTATCTTAATTATTATCAAGGATCTCTATCAGAGACTATATAGAGCGACTCTATCAGAGACTAGAGTTCCTCTATATAATATTAAATAATAATAATAAGAGTTGGGACATGTACGATGCCAGATTTTAATTGGCTGGATCCAATGTTAAGAAGTATATCATCTTAATAGTCTGACACTTTGTTTTTTAAATTGTATAACAACATTTAAATTACTTTACATCCTAATACACATTTTCTTTGTAAAATTAAATTTTCTTAATATATCTATTTTTTATAAGTAAATAAATTATTATTATAATGTTGAATCGAAAGACTTATTGACATCTATGTACATAGTTTGTCAAGAAGCAATTTGTCAAATCAAACAACTGAAAATTGATAGGTGAAAATACTATGAAAAATCAAGTTGTTCTTGATATTGGATCCACATGTCCTAACTCTTATCCTTTATAACCTATTATTATTATACAGGAACTCTATCAGAGACTAGAGTTCCTTTATAATAATATTAAATAATAAAAATAAGAGTTGGGACATGTACGATGCCGGATTTTAATTGGTTGGATCCAATGTCAAGGAGTACATGATCTTAATAGTCTGACACTTTGTTTTTTAGATTGTATAACAAAATTCACATTACTTTACATCCTAATACACATTTTTCTTTATAGTATTAAATTATCTTAATAATAATATGTATTTTTTATTAGTAAATAAATATTAAGAGTATTATAATAATGTTGAATCAAAGAATTTATTGACATCGATCTTCATATTTTGTCAAGAAACAATTTGTCAAATCAAACAACTGAAAGTTGATAGGTGAAAATACTTCATGAGAAATCAAGTCGTTCTTGACATTGGATCCACATGTCCTAACTCTTATCTTATATAACCTATTATTATTATATAGGAACTCTATCAGACTGGATTCTTGCGCCACCTAGTGTAGGTTAGAGGGATTAGAGTGTGTGCGTTTGGCAGAGCGCATTATTTGATATTCTCCTTGCAAGTCGTATTCACCTTCTTTTTGGTTAGATGTCGCTAGGATGTCAGGTGCGAAGTTGGAATTTGTTTACTTTTTTGAGTTATTAGACAAGTAAAAATTGGTTTTGGTGTTCAATTATTTCGTTGTAATCAAATGTAGTGAACACAGGATTTTTACAGTGTAAGTTATAACTCTTTCTTTTAGAAAAGTTGCTAATGATATTCTTAGTATTTTAGCTGTGTTTTTTGGAAACCGTTGTTTTAATAAGTGGATTGATGATCCATTTTAAATTATATTTTTTTGAAACCAATTTATTTATGGGGGATCTACTTTTAATGAAGAGATCCATTTTTTGAGAAGATATTTTTGAAGGAGAAAACTTTTTGAGACCCTTTCGAAGACGTTTTAGAGATTTTGTAGTTTAATAGCATAATATTTCTCGTTATTATAAGTGTATTATTATTCTGGAATTTAACAATTCCTACATTTGGTTATTCAAGAAATTTATGGACACAATTAGTGTATTAAATCACTGCTGATCCTTTGGACTAGAAATTAAATAAAACTTTCTATGGTTCAAACTATCCATATACTAGACGACTTCAGATTGATGCTTTGCTACAAGTTCGATGCTTTCTGAACATTTACAACTTCTATCTGGATTTAATTATTCTAGTTATATGTTACCTGCAGTTCTGCAAGAAACACTGGCTGGGCTACAGGTATGTTCTTTTAGTAAGTTATTTGTTTACATGCTTTTGTGCAACTGATAGAAACGATTTGGTACTTTAGGGTATGTCACATGTATTTTTTGGAGCATACCTGTGCTGTGTTAATATCAAATGAATTGAATGTTAACAAATTTACTATTTCTTAGATTGCTTTGAAATATGATTTGTTGCTATAGTAAAATAACTAATTAATTGTATAATTATTTGAATTCAGATAGCTTGTACAATTACTTGCTCATAAGAATCTTAGCTTGAGCCAGGCACGTAGCCAGTGAGAGAGCTCGTGAGACTGAATCCCTCACGAAGCATATATGCAACTGAAATGTAGAACGAATTAATTTCATTTACTCGCATGTGCTCGTAGGAATCATTTATCCTGAATCTCTCCTACTATTAACAACTTTTAATAAACAATGTAATTTTTTTTTCAAAATGTAGATGAAGGTTTTACTTTAAGTCATACGAAATATAGATATTAAATTATTTTATATATTTAGTACTGACCCACTTCATATTTTCTTCACAAAATATTGATATAATACCCCCCCCTCCCCCATGAACATTATAATTTTTTACCTCTTTTTTTCAGATGAACAATATTTTAAAATTAGCCCCTCCCGAAAAGAAATCCTGATTACGGGCCTGACTTGAGCTTTATTTATTTTCAAGTAATCTTATCAATACTAGTGTAATTGTCGACCAGCCAACTTTTGGCATCATTTTTATGTACAGTGGGATAGTGTGGTAACTTTATTATACTATAGTGAATTTTTAGGGGAAATATTTTTGCTTTTTACATATTTTTTATGTACACTGCCTGGGTGCAGGTGCGCCACTGGATTTTTTTTTGTGGTAATTTCTTGTATTTGGTATGGGCAATCTAGGTACTTAAACTGTTTAATATATTGTATTGCTTTATTATGCAATTTGTTAATTAATCGTATCTTATATTTATTGCACTTGCGTGATATTGTTCTAGCAAATTATTTTTTGCTTATTTTTTTTGATTGTCAATCGTAAGGCATTATTTGCCTCTTTTTTCTTAAACATATCACTTTATACTATGCTTATATCTTTTTCATTATAAATGTACTTGTTTAAATTGTGTTTGCTTTTATTTCAATCATATGTATTTGTCAACACATTCACTCTATTTGCGCTTTGTCATTTTTGGTAGAGCTCAATGGCACCACAAATCTCATCTCGTTACTAGCGATTGTTCAGAAAATTCATATATAAGAACTAAAGTTTACAAAATAAGAACCACGCCCTTAAGCTCTTCCAAGTTGCAACTGACACTAAAAAAAGCGATCGTTATAAGATGTAATCCGGAAATTACAGTAACCAATGGATTGGTCCGCCATGATCAATCTATCGAGTATGAAAATTGAAAAATAAATGTTCAGAAATGCTCAGTATGGTGGAGCACCATCTTGCTGAAAAATTAGCATGGGTTGCAAATTTTGGACCTGGGGTAAGAAAAACAGAACCCAACGTTTTTAAGTTTAAGTAATTATTTGCTGTAACTGTCTCCTCAATAAAGAAAAATAGTCCATATAAATGATTACACACACATCAGTCCACACTACACATAAATTTTGGGATATTCCATCTCCACAACATTATGAAGATTTTCTGTTCCACAGATTCTATCAGTATGTTGATTTACCTTCCCTGAAGGTAAATAGGTGTAGGTTTAGTTCTCAAGATGGTTTTCAGATGAACTCCCTTGGGCTATGTAAAAATGATTCATGCACATGTTTGACAATAGCTGCATTTATTGATGGAAGGCCATAGCCTTTCTTAGGAAGTAAGCTTTCAGTGCCTTTTAATTTTCATATCAATTTCTAAAGCCGTTTTTATATGGGGGATTGAAATTGTAAGTCATACTGTAATCTGTAACCTCTGAAGAGTTCTGACCAGTTCTGAGAAAAACAACAAATTTATGGCATCGCAAAGTTGGGCAAAAGTAAGAAGGGTTTTATAATTGTAATTTAAGCTTTTAAACATAAAATAAAACAATTAACACAAAAGCTATAATATAACATTCTTGAGGTAAATATTGAAATATATTTAACACCAGCTCAGTCAACTGGTTTATTAATAATATGAGTTTTTTACTAGGATATTTCAAGCATTTCCGATCTTGTAGGTTGATCAGACCTAGACAGTGGCATATTAACTATCAGTATTCTGTTAATCCCAGTCGCCGGGCGACTTTGGCAACTTCAGGATACCGTTCGGCTATTGTTTTATATGGCAGCAACTTGTTAGTGTTGTTCGTGAAGTACTACGTGTGAGAATACAGACGGAAAATCTTAATATTATTTAAAAATTATGGAACGTCCATTTGATAACAATAAGTTTATTTTCTTAATAGAAGCACCTGCTTGTGTATGGGACACTTCTGAAAATGACGATTCTAATAAAAACAAAAATGTACGCCATTGCACTAAATTTACTCACCACAAAATTACCTCAATCGTGCAAGTACAGAATAAGTATGCCAACAGTCATTGAGGAGTATCCGGCCAGAATTCTTGCAAGAGATTGTATCTCGGATACAGTATCCGGCATACAGTATCCTCGTGTAGAAGTAACCTTAGAGTGACAACTATGTTTGGGCGCAAACCTTTAATTGTCTTATTAACCTTGCTGTTCACTATGGCTTTTCAATTGTTTGTTTGTTTATTAATTTGACATTTGTACTTTGTTTCGTAATGTACTTTTTGTTAAATACCATATCAATAACAAATCACAGTTATTTAAATCTAGTATGTGTAATGGTGAAATATCAAAAGGGCTGGATGTTGGGAGTAACAGTGTATTCAAAACAATTAGACGTTATCTAGAACTCGGTAAGATATCGGATTGTCCTTCATGTTCTGTAAATACAACTCGTTTTATGACAAAATTATTAAAACCACTTTTCATTTAACTCCCTACAAGCACACATCCTTACGGATAATATGAAGAAAGTAAGGCTTAAAAGAGTAGACTACTCGATTCTCCGGAAATGGCAGTTATCGCAAGATTTTGCTGTTTAATGAAAGATCATTTACAATTGAACAATCATTTAAGAGCGCTCATCTCTCATTCCTTTAATTCATACAAAATCGAGTCTTCGCTCTCCCAAGAATTCACAGCTATTATATTATGTATGGCAACAACAAACGTGGAAAATGATTAACAAAGGTTTGACTACAGATAGTTAAAAAAATAATATGTTTAATAGTTTATAAGAGTAAGTGAAAACTACTCAAAATTAGTAACTTTTAGCTAAGTAGCTTAGGAGCAATCAGTGAAGTTTATTGAGATTTTGAAATGCCTGGTAACGTACTAATGTTTCTTCTAACCAATTCTGCAAACATTATCCCATAGTTTTGTTTTGTTGTGTCTTGTACATAATGAAAGAAATTCCGTACACGCACCAAATATTTACTCCTCAGAGGGGAGATATGTCGTCTTAAAATTGTTGCATGCTACTTGTCTGTCATATTAATAACGTTTGTTAGTAAGTTGTAAAGAGTTGGTACGTTGGTACCAGAAGATAAATAATTGGTATGGTTAAATTATAAAGTAGGCACATTTTTAAAAATTATATATTCATTTTCTATTTTTATTACGGAAGAGAGTCCTATGGGGAAAGTCCTATTTAAACAGGAACAATATATCACGTTTCTTTCCTGCTGAAGGTTTCCCCACTCTGCTTCCAAAAGGACGTGTGTTAGGCAGAGCCGCGCTCGCTACCATTCCCACCACGCAGATCCGGCCCTCTGGCATTATATAATTAAATAGAACCATGTTGTTCTATAGCCGAGATTTATCATTATAAAATGTAATACTTTGTAATGATTGCGACTGTGAAGCAATTTTTATATTTAAAAAAAGGACAATTTTACCCCATAGCACGTTTTGAAGAAGATCTTGATTAGGATTACATAAATGGAAAGAGGTTAGGGTACGAAGAAATTTAAAAAAGGACAATTTTAACCCAAAGCACGATTTGTAGAAAATCTTGATTAGGATAACATGAATAGAAAGAGGTTAGGGTGCAAAAAAATTTGTAATAAAACAAATCTATCCATTGCACGTTTTGCAGAAAATCTTGATTAGGATTACATAAATGGAAAGAGGTTAGGGTGCAAAGAAAGTTGAACAAGCACAAATATATCCTATTGCACGTTTTGCAGAAAATCTTGATTAGGATTACATAAATGGAAAGAGGTTAGGGAGCAAAGAAAGTTGAACAAACACAAATATATCCTATTGCACGTTTTGCAGAAAATCTTGATTACGATTACATAAATGGAAAGAGGTTAGGGTACGAAGAAATTTAAAAAAGGACAATTATATCCCATACCACCTTTTGTAGAAGATCTTGATTAGGATTACATAAATGGAAAGAGGTTAGGGTACGAAGAAATTTAAAAAAGGGCGATTTTATCCCATAGCGCGTTTTGTAGAAAATCTTGATTAGGATTACATAAATGAAAAGAGCTTAGGGTACAAAGAAATTTAAAAAAGGGCAATTTTATCCCATAGCGCGTTTATTAGAAAATCTTGATTAGGATTACATAAATGGAAAGAGGTTAGGGTACGAAGAAATTTAAAAAAGGACAATTTTAACAGAAAGCACGATTTGTAGAAAATATTGATTAGGATTACATGAATGGAAGGAGGTTAGGGTGCAAAGAAAGTTGAACAAGCACAAATATATCCTATTGCACGTTTTGCAGAAAATCTTGATTACGATTACATAAGTGGAAAGAGGTTAGGGTACGAAGAAATTTAAAAAAGGACAATTATATCCCATACCACGTTTTGTAGAAGATCTTGATTAGGATTACATAAATGGAAAGAGGTTAGGGTACGAAGAAATTTAAAAAAGGGCGATTTTATCCCATAGCGCGTTTTGTAGAAAATCCTGATTAGGATTACATAAATGGAAAGAGGTTAGGGTACAAAGAAATTTAAAAAAGGGCAATTTTATCCCATAGCGCGTTTATTAGAAAATCTTGATTAGGATTACATAAATGGAAAGAGGTTAGGGTACAAAGAAATTTAAAAAAGGACAATTTTAACCCAAAGCACGATTTGTAGAAAATATTGATTAGGATTACATGAATGCAAAGAGGTTAGGGTGCAAAGAAAGTTGAACAAGCACAAATATAACCTATTGCACGTTTTGCAGAAAATCTTGATTACGATTACATAAATGGAAAGAGGTTAGGGTACGAAAAAATTTAAAAAAGGACAATTTTATCCCATAGCACGTTTTGTAGAAGATCTTGATTAGGATTACATAAATGGAAAGAGGTTAGGGTACGAAGAAATTTAAAAAAGGACAATTTTATCCCATAGCACGTTTTGTAGAAAATCTTGATTAGGATTACATAAATGGAAAGAGGTTAGGGTACGAAGAAATTTAAAAAAGGACAATTTTATCCCATAGCACGTTTTGTAGAAGATCTTGATTAGGATTACATGAATGGAAAGGGGTTAGGGTGCAAAGAAATTTGTAATAAAACAAATCTATCCATTGCACGTTTTGCAGAAAAATCTTGATAAGGATTACACTAATGGAAAGAGGTTAGGGTACAAAGAAATTTAAAAAAGGGCAATTTTATCCCATAGCGCGTTTTGTAGAAGATCTTGATTAGGATTACATGAATGGAAAGGGGTTAGGGTGCAAAGAAGTTTGTAATAAAACAAATGTATCAATTGCACGTTTTGCAGAAAATCTTGATTAGGATTACATAAATGGAAAGAGGTTAGGGCACGAACAAATTTAAAAATGGTCAATTTTATCCCATAGCGCGTTTTGTAGAAGATCTTGATTAGGATTACATGAATGGGAAGGGATTAGGGTGCAAAGAAATTTGTAATAAAACAAATCTATCCATTGCACGTTTTGCAGAAAATCTTGATTAGGATTACATAAATGGAAAGAGGTTAGGGTACAAAGAAATTTAAAAAACGACAATTTTATCTCATAGCACGTTTTGTAGAAAATCTTGATTAGGATTACATAAATGGAAAGAGGTTAGGGCACGAAGAAATTTAAAAAAGAACAATTTTATCCCATAGCACGTTTTGTAGAAGATCTTGATTAGGATTACATGAATGGAAAGAGGTTGGGTTACGAAGAAATTTAAAAAAAGACAATTTTAACCCAAAGCACAATTTGTAGAAAATCTTGATTAGGATTACATGAAGGGAAAGAGGTTAGGATGCAAAGAAATTTGTAATAAAACAAATATATCCATTGCACGTTTTGCAGAATATCTTGATTAGGATTACCGAAATGGAAAGAGGTTAGGGTACAAAGAAATTTAAAAAAGGGCAATTTTATCCCATAGCACGTTTTGTAGAAAATCTTGATTAGGATTACATAAAAGGAAAGAGGTTAGGGCACGAAGAAATTTAAAAAAGAACAATTTTATCCCATAGCACGTTTTGTAGAAGATCTTGATTAGGATTACATGAATGGAAAGAGGTTGGGTTACGAAGAAATTTAAAAAAAGACAATTTTAACTCAAAGCACAATTTGTAGAAAATCTTGATTAGGATTACATGAATGAAAAGGGGTTAGGGTGCAAAGAAATTTTAATAAAACAAATCTATCCATTGCACGTTTTGCAGAAAATCTAGATTAGGATTACATAAATGGAAAGAGGTTAGGGCACGAACAAATTTAAAAAAGGACTATTTTATCCCATAGCACGTTTTGTAGAAGATCTTGAATAGAATTACATGAATGGAAAGGGGTTAGGCTGCAAAGAAATTTAAAAAAGGACAATTTTAACTCAAAGAACGATTTGTAGAAAATCTTGATTAGGATTACATGAATGGAAAGAGGTTAGGGTGCAAAGAAATTTGTAATAAAACAAATCTATCCATTGCACGTTTTGTAGAAAATCTTAAATAGGATTACATAAATGAAAAGAGGTTAGGGCACGAACAAATTTAAAAAAGAACAATTTTATCCCATAACACGGTTTGTAGAAGATCTTGATTAGGATCACATAAATGGAAAGAGGTTAAGGTACGAAGAAATTTAAAACAGGACAATTTTAACCCAAAGCACGATTTGTAGAAAATCTTAATTAGGATTACATGAATGGAAAGAGGTTAGGGTGCAAAGAAATTTGTAATAAAACAAATCTATCCATTGCACGTTTTGCAGAAAATCTTGATTAGGATTACACTAATGGAAAGAGGTTAGGGTACAAAGAAATTTAAAAAAGGGCAATTTTATCCAATAGCGCGTTTTGTAGAAGATCTTGATTAGGATTACATGAATGGAAAGGGGTTAGGGTGCAAAGAAGTTTGTAATAAAACAAATCTATCAATTGCACGTTTTGCAGAAAATCTTGATTAGGATTACATAAATGGAAAGAGGTTAGGGCACGAACAAATTTAAAAATGGACAATTTTATCCCATAGCGCGTTTTGTAGAAGATCTTGATTAGGATTACATGAATGGGAAGGGATTAGGGTGCAAAGAAATTTGTAATAAAACAAATCTATCCATTGCACGTTTTGCAGAATATCTTGATTAGGATTACATAAATGGAAAGAGGTTAGGGTACAAAGAAATTTAAAAAAGGACAATTTTATCCCATAGCACGTTTTGTAGAAAATCTTGACTAGGATTACATAAATGGAAAGAGGTTAGGGCACGAAGAAATTTAAAAAAGAACAATTTTATCCCATTGCAGCTTTTTGCTGCTCGTTTTGTAGAAGATCTTGATTAGGATTACATGAATGGAAAGGGGTTAGAGTGCAAAGAAATTTGTAATAAAACAAATCTATCCATTGCACGTTTTGCAGAAAATCTTGATTAGGATTACATATATGGAAAGAGGTTAGGGTACAAAAAAATTTAAAAAAGGACAATTTTAACCCAAAGCACGATTTGTAGATAATCTTGATTAGGATTACATGAATGGAAAGAGGTTAGGGTGCAAAGAAACTTGTAATAAAACAAATCTATCTATTGCACGTTTTGTAGAAATTCTTGATTAGGATTACATAAATGGAAAGTGGTTAAAGTGCAAAGAAAATTGAACAAGCACAAATATATCCTATTGCACGTTTTGCAGAAAATATTGATTAGGATTAAATAAATGGAAAGAGGTTAGGGTACGAAGAAATTTAAAAAAGGACAATTTTATAACGTAACACGTTTTGTAGAAAATCTTGAATAGGATTACATTAATGGAAAGAGGTTAGGGCACGAACAAATTTAAAAAAGAACAATTTTATTCCATAGCACGTTTTGTAGAAGATCTTGATTAGGATTACATAAATGGAAAGAGGTTAAGGTACGAAGAAATTTAAAAAAGGACAATTTTAACATAAAGCACGATTTGTAGAAAATCTTGATTAGGATTACATGTATGGAAAGAGGTTAGGGTGCAAAGAAATTTGTAATAAAACAAATCTATCCATTGCACGTTTTATAGAAATTCTTGATTAGGATTACATAAATGGAAAGAGGTTAGGGTACGAAGAAATTTAATAAAGGGCAATTTTATCCCAAAGCACGATTTGTAGAAAATCTTGATTAGGATTACATAAATGGAAAGGGGTTAGGGTGCAAAGAAAATTGAACAAGCACAAATATATCCTATTGCACGTTTTGCAGAAAATCTTGATTAGTATTACATAAATGGAAAGAGGTTAGGGTACGAAGAAAATTAAAAAAGAACAATTTTATCCCATAGCACGTATTGTAGAAAATCTTGATTAGGATTACATAAATGGAAAGAGGTTAGGGCACGAACAAATTTAAAAAAGAACAATTTTATCCCATAGCACGTTTTGTAGAAGATCTTGATTAGGATTACATAAATGGAAAGAGGTTAGCGTACGAAGAAATTTAAAAATGGACAATTTTAACCCAAAGCACGATTTGTAGATAATCTTGATTAGGATTACATGAATAGAAAGAGGTTAGGGTGCAAAGAAATTTGTAATAAAACAAATCTATCCATTGCACGTTTTGCAGAAAATCTTAATTAGGAATACATAAATGGAAAGAGGTTAGTGTGCAAAGAAAATTGAACAAGCACAAATATATCCTATTGCACGTTTTGCAGAAAATCTCGATTAGGTTTACATAAATGGAAAGAGGTTAGGGTACGAAGAAATTTAAAAAAGGACAATTTTATCCCATAGCACATTTTGTAGAATGAAATAAATAAAGATTATTAAAAGTTTCACAGTTTTGCACGTTTGTTTATAATTATATTACCTTTGATAATGACAGCATAGCTGTCGAAACAATATTGTCAGGTATATTTTTATAAAACTGTGAAACTTTTAATAATCTTTATTTATTTCATGATTATGGAGTTCCACAAAATAAGGCTGGAAACAATAAACAACATTTTGTAGAAGATCTTGATTAGGATTACATGAATGGAAAGAGGTTAGGGTGCAAAGAAAATTGAACAAGCACAAATATATTATATTGCACGTTTTGCAGAAAATCTCGATTAGGTTTACATAAATGGAAAGAGGTTAGGGTACGAAGAAATTTAAAAAAGGACAATTTTATCCCATAGCACATTTTGTAGAAAATCTTGATTAGGAATACATAAATGGAAAGAGGTTAGGGTGCAAAGAAAATTGAACAAGCACAAATATATCCTATTGCACGTTTTGCAGAAAATCTCGATTAGGTTTACATAAATGGAGAGAGGTTAGGGTACAAAGAAATTTAAAAAAGGGCATTTTTATCCCATAGCGCGTTTTGTAGAAAATCTTGATTAGGATTACATAAATGGAAAGAGGTTAGGGTGCAAAGAAATTTGTAATAAAACAAATCTATCCATTGCACGTTTTATAGAAATTCTTGATTAGGATTACATAAACGGAAAGAGGTTAGGGTGCAAAAAAATTGAACAAGCACAAATATATCCTATTGCACGTTTTGCAGAAAATCTTGAATAGGATTACATAATTGGAAAGAGGTTAGGGCACGAACAAATTTAAAAAAGGACAATTTTATCCCATAGCACGTTTTTTAGAAGATCTTGATTAGGATTACATGAATGGAAAGGGGTTAGGGTGCAAAGAAATTTGTAATAAAACAAATCTATTACATGAATGGAAAGATGTTAGGGTGACAAGAAAATTTGTAATATAACAAATCTATCCATTGCACGTTTTGTAGAAATTCTTGATTAGGATTACATAAAGGGAACGAAGTTAGGGTACGAAGAAATTTAAAAAAGGACAATTTTAACCCAAAGCACGATTTGTAGAAAATCTTGATTAGGATTACATGAATAGAAAGAGGTTAGGGTGCAAAGAAATATGTAATAAAACAAATCTATCCATTGCACGTTTTGCAGAAAATCTTGATTAGGATTACATGAATGGAAAGATGTTAGGGTGAAAAGAAAATTTGTAATATAACAAATCTATCCATTGCACGTTTTGTAGAAATTCTTGATTAGGATTACATAAAGGGAAGGAGGTTAGGGTACGAAGAAATTTAAAAAAGGACAATTTTATCCCGTAACACGTTTTGCAGAAAATCTTGATTAGGATTACATAAATGGAAAGAGGTTAGGGTGCAAAGAAAATTGAACAAGCACAAATATATCCTATTGCACATTTTGCAGAAAATCTTGATTAGGATTACATAAATGGAAAGAGGTTAGGGTACGAAGAAATTTAAAAAAGGACTATTTTATGCCATAGCACGTTTTGTAGAAGATCTTGATTAGGATTACATGAATGGAAAGGGGTTAGGGTGCAAAGAAATTTGTAATAAAGCAAATCTATCCATTGCACGTTTTGCAGAAAATCTTGATTAGGATTACACTAATGGAGAGAGGTTAGGGTACAAAGAAATTTTAAAAAGGGCAAGTTTATACCATAGCGCGTTTTGCAGAAAATCTTGATTAGGATTACACTAATGGAAAGAGGTTAGGGTACAAAGAAATTTAAAAAAGGGCAATTTTATCCCATAGCGCGTTTTGTATAAAATCTTGATTAGGATTACATAAATGGAAAGAGGTTAAGGTACGAAGAAATTTAAAAAAGAACAATTTTATCCCATAGCACGTCTTGTAGAAAATCTTGATTAGGATTACATAAATGGAAAGAGGTTAGGGTACGAAGAAATTTAAGAAAGTACATTTTTAACCCAAAGCACGATTTGTAGAAAATCTTGATTAGGATTACATGAATGAAAAGGGGTTAGGGTGCAAAGAAATTTGTAATAAAACAAATCTATCCATTGCACGTTTTGCAGAAAATCTTGAATAGGATTACATAAATGGAAAGAGGTTAGGTTGCAAAGAAAATTGAACAAGCACAAATATATCCTATTGCACGTTTTGTAGAAATTCTTGATTAGGATTACATAAATGGAAAGGGGTTAGGGTGCAAAGAAATTTGTAATAAAACAAATCTATCCGTTGCACGTTTTGCAGAAGATCTTGATTAGGATTACATGAATGGAAAGGGGTTACGGTGCAAAGAAATTTGTAATAGAACAAATCTATCCATTGCACGTTTTTTAGAAATTCTTGATTAGGATTACATAAATGGAAAGAGGTTAGGGTGCAAAGAAAATTGAACAAGCACAAATATATCCTATTGCACGTTTTGCAGAAAATCTTGATTAGGATTACATAAATGGAAAGAGGTTATGGTACGAAAAAGTTGAAGAAAGGGCAATTTTATCATGTAGCGCTTTTGTAGAAGATTTTGATTAGGATTACATGAATGGAAAGGGGTTAGGGGGCAAAGAAATTTCTAATAAAACAAATCTATCCATTGCAAATTTTGCAGAAAATCTTGATTATGATTAACTAAATGGAAAGAGGTTAAGATACAAAGAAATTTAAGAAAGGGAAATTTAATCCCATAGCGCGTTTTGTAGAAGATCTTGATTAGGATTACATGAATAGAAAGGGGTTAGGGTGCAAAGAAATTTGTAATAAAACAAATCTATCCATTGCACGTTTTGCAGAAAATCTTGATTAGGATTACATAAATGGAAAGAGATTAGGGCACGAACAAATTTAAAAAAGGACAATTTTATCCCATAGCACGTTTTGTAGAAGATCTTGAATAGGATTACATGAATGGAAAGGGGTTAGAGTGCAAAGAAATTTAGAAAAGGACAATTTTAATCCAAAGCACGATTTGTAGAAAATCTTGATGAGGATTACATGAATGGAAAGAGGTTAGGGTGCAAAGAAATTTGTAATAAAACAAATCTATCCATTGCTCGTTTTATAGAAATTCTTGATTAGGATTACATAAATGGAAAGAGGTTAGGGTACAAAGAAAATTGAACAAGTGCAAATATAACCTATTGCACGTTTTGCAGAAAATCTTGATTAGGATTACATAAATGGAAAGAGGTTAGAGTACGAAGAAATTTAAAAAAGGGCAATTTCATCCCATAGCACGTTTTGTAGAAGATCTTGAATAGGATTACATAAATGGAAAGAGGTTAAGGTACGAAGAAATTTAAAAAAGGACAATTTTAACCAAAAGCACGATTTGTAGAAAATCTTGATTGGGATTACATGCATGGAAAGAGGTTAGGGTGCAAAGAAATTTGTAATAAAACAAATCTATCCATTGCACGTTTTGTAGAAATTCTTGATTAGGATTACATAAATGGAAAGAGGTTAGGGTGCAAAGAAATTTGAACAAGCACAAATATATCCTATTGCACGTTTTGCAGAAAATCTTGATTAGGATTACATAAATGGAAAGAGGTTAAGGTACGAAGAAATTTAAAAAAGGACAATTTTAACCCAAAGCACGATTTGTAGGAAATTTTGATTAGGATTACATGAATGGAAAGAGGTTAGGGTGCAAAAAAATTTGTAATAAAACAAATCTATCCATTGCACGTTTTGTAGAAAATCTTGAATAAGATTACATAAATGAAAAGAGGTTAGGGCACGAACAAATTTAAAAAATTACAATTTTATCCCATAGCACGTTTTGTAGAAGATCTTGATTAGGATTACATGAATGGAAAGGGGTTAGTGTGCAAAGAAATTTGTAATAAAACAAATCTATCCATTGCACGTTTTGTAGAAACTCTTGATTAGGATTACATAAATGGAAAGAGGTTATGGTGCAAAGAAAATTGAACAAGCACAAATATATCCTATTGCACGTTTTGCAGAAAATCTTGATTAGGATTACATGCATGGAAAGAGGTTAGGGTGCAAAGAAATTTGTAATAAAACAAATCTAACCATTGCACGTTTTATAGAAATTCTTGATTAGGATTACATAAATGGAAAGAGGTTAGTGTACGAAGAAATTTAAAAAAGAACAATTTTATCCAAAAGCACGTTTTGTAGAAAATCTTGATTAGGATTACATAAATGGAAAGAGGTTAGGGTACGAAGAAATTTAAAAAAGAACATTTTTATCCCATAGCACGTTTTGTAGAAAATCTTGATTAGGATTACATAAATGGAAAGAGGTTAGGGTACGAAGAAATTTAAAAAAGGGCAATTTTATCCCATAGCGCGTTTTGTAGAAAATCTTGATTAGGATTACATAAATGGAAAGAGGTTAGGGTACGAAGAAATTTAAAAAAGGGCAATTTTATCCCATAGCGCGTTTTGTAGAAAATCTTGATTAGGATTACATAAATGGAAAGAGGTTAGGGTACAAAGAAATTTAAAAAAGGGCAATTTTATCCCATAGCGCGTTTTGCAGAAAATCTTGATTAGGATTACACTAATGGAAAGAGGTTAGGGTACAAAGAAATTTAAAAAAGGGCAATTTTATCCCATAGCGCGTTTTGTAGAAAATCTTGATTAGGATTACATAAATGGAAAGAGGTTAGGGTACGAAGAAATTTAAAAAAGAACAATTTTATCCCATAGCACGTTTTGTAGTAAATCTTGATTAGGATTACATAAATGAAAGGGGGTTAGGGTACGAAGAAATTTAAAAAAGGACAATTTTATCCCGTAACACGTTTTGCAGAAATTTTGATTAGGATTACATAAATGGAAAGAGGTTAGGGCACGAACAAATTTAACAAAGGACAATTTTATCCCATAGCACGTTTTGTAGAAGATCTTGATTAGGATTACATGAATGGAAAGGGGTTAGAGTGCAAAGAAATTTGTAATAAAACATATCTATCCATTGCACGTTTTGCACAAAATCTTGAATAGGATTACATAAATGGAAAGAGGTTAGGGTACAAAGAAATTTAAAAAAGGACAATTTTAACCCAAAGCACGATTTGTAGAAAATCTTGATTAGGATTACATGAATGGAAAGAGGTTAGGGTGCAAAGAAATTTGTAATAAAACAAATCTATCTATTGCACGTTTTGTAGAAATTCTTGATTAGGATTACATAAATGGAAAGAGGTTAAAGTGCAAAGAAAATTGAACAAGCACAAATATATCCTATTGCACGTTTTGCAGAAAATCTTGATTAGGATTAAATAAATGGAAAGAGGTTAGGGTACGAAGAAATTTAAAAAAGGACAATTTTATAACGTAACACGTTTTGTAGAAAATCTTGAATAAGATTACATAAATGGAAAGAGGTTAGGGCACGAACAAATTTAAAAAAGGACAATTTTATCCCGTAACAGGTTTTGTAGAAAATCTTGAATAGGATTACATAAATGGAAAGAGGTTAGGGCACAAACAAATTTAAAAAAGAATAATTTTATCCCATAGCACGTTTTGTAGAAGATCTTGATTAGGATTACATAAATGGAAAGAGGTTAGGGTACGAAGAAATTTAAAAAAGGACAATTTTAACCCAAAGCACGATTTGTAGATAATCTTGATTAGGATTACATGAATAGAAAGAGGTTAGGGTGCAAAGAAATTTGTAATAAAACAAATCTATCCATTGCACGTTTTGCAGAAAATCTTGATTAGGAATACATAAATGGAAAGAGGTTAGGGTGCAAAGAAAATTGAACATGCACAAATATATCCTATTGCACGTTTTGCAGAAAATCTCGATTAGGTTTACATAAATGGAAAGAGGTTAGGGTACGAAGAAATTTAAAAAAGGACAATTTTATCCCATAGCACATTTTGTAGAAGATCTTGATTAGGATTACATGAATGGAAAGGGCTTAGGGTGCAAAGAAATCTGTAATAAAACAAATCTATCCATTGCACGTGTTGCAGAAAAACTTGATTAGGATTACATAAATGGAGAGAGGTTAGGGTACAAAGAAATTTAAAAAAGTGCATTTTTATCCCATAGCGCGTTTTGCAGAAAATCTTGATTAGGATTACACTAATGGAAAGAGGTTAGGGTACAAAGAAATTTAAAAAAGTGCAATTTTATCCCATAGCGCGTTTTGTAGAAAATCTTGATTAGGATTACATGAATGGAAAGATGTTAGGGTGACAAGAAAATTTGTAATATAACAAATCTATCCATTGCACGTTTTGCAGAAAATCTTGATTAGGATTACATAAATGGAAAGAGGTTAGGGTACGAAGAAATTTAAAAAGGACAATTTTATCCCGTAACACGTTTTGTAGAAAATCTTGAATAGGATTACATAAATGGAAAGAGGTTAGGGCACGAACAAATTTAAAAAAGAACAATTTTATCCCATAGCACGTTTTGTAGAAGATCTTGATTAGGATTACATAAATGGAAAGAGGTTAGGGTACGAACAAATTTAAAAAAGGACAATTTTAACCCAAAGCACGATTTGTAGAAAATCTTGATTAGGATTACATGAATAGAAAGAGGTTAGGGTGAAAAGAAATTTGTAATAAAACAAATCTATCCATTGCACGTTCTGCAGAAAATCTTGATTAGGATTACATTAATGGAAAGAGGTTAGGGTACGAAGAAATTTAAAAAAGGACAATTTTATCCCATAGCGCGGTTTGTAGAAGATCTTGATTAGGATTACATGAATGGAAAGGGGTTAGGGAGCAAAGAAATTTGTAATAAAACAAATCTATCCATTGCACGTTTTGTAGAAATTCTTGATTAGGATTACATAAATGGAAAGGGGTTAGGGTGCAAAGAAATTTGTAATAAAACAAATCTATCCTTTGCACGTTTTGCAGAAGATCTTGATTAGGATTACATAAATGGAAAGAGGTTAGGGCACGAACAAATTTAAAAAAGGACAATTTTATCCCATAGCACGTTTTTTAGAAGATCTTGATTAGGATTACATGAATGGAAAGGGGTTAGATGCAAAGAAATTTGTAATAAAACAAATCTATCCATTGCACGTTTTATAGAAATTCTTAATTAGGATTACATAAATGGAAAGAGGTTAGGGTGCAAAGAAAGTTGAACAAGCACAAATATATCCTATTGCACGTTTTGCAGAAAATCTTGATTAGGATTACATAAATGGAAAGAGGTTAAGGTACGGAGAAATTTAAAAAAGGACAATTTTAACCAAAAGCACGATTTGTAGAAAATCTTGATTAGGATTACATGCATGAAAAGAGGTTAGGGTGCAAAGAAATTTGTAATAAAACAAATCTATCCACTGCACGTTTTATAGAAATTCTTGATTAGGATTACATAAATGGAAAGAGGTTAGGGCACGAACAAATTTAAAAAATTACAATTTTATCCCATAGCACGTTTTGTAGAAGATCTTGATTAGGATTACATAAATGGAAAGAGGCTAGGCACGAACAAATTTAAAAAAGAACAATTTTATCCCGTAACACGTTTAGTAGAAAATCTTGATTAGGATTACATAAATGGAAGGAGGTTAGGGTACGAAGAAATTTAAAAAAGAACATTTTTAACCCAAAGCACGTTTTGCAGAAAATCTTGATTAGGATTACATAAATGGAAGGACGTAAGGGTAAGAAGAAATCTAAAAAAGGACAATTTTATCCCGTAACACGTCTTGTAGAAAATCTTGAATAGGATTACATCAATGGAAAGTAGTTAGGGCACGAACAAATTTAAAAAAGAACAATTTTATCCCATAACACGTTTTGTAGAAGATCTTGATTAGGATTACATAAATGGAAAGAGGTTAGGGTAAGAAGAAATTTAAAAAAGGACAATTTTAACACAAAGCACGACTTGTAGAAAATCTTGATTAGGATTACATGAATAGAAAGAGGTTAGGGTGCAAAGAAATTTGTAATAAAACAAATCTATCCATTGCACGTTTTGCAGAAAATCTTGATTAGGAATACATAAATGGAAAGAGATTAGGGTGCAAAGAAAATTGAACAAGCACAAATATATCCTATTGCACGTTTTGCAGAAAATCTCGATTAGGTTTACATAAATGGAAAGAGGTTCGGGTACGAAGAAATTTAAAAAAGGACAATTTTATCCCATAGCACATTTTGTAGAAGATCTTGATTAGGATTACATGAATGGAAAGGGCTTAGGGTGCAAAGAAATTTGTAATAAAACAAATCTATCCATTGCACGTGTTGCAGAAAATCTTGATTAGGATTACATAAATGGAGAGAGGTTAGGGTACAAAGAAATTTAAAAAAGGGCATTTTTATCCCATAGCGCGTTTTGCAGAAAATCTTGATTAGGATTACACTAATGGAAAGAGGTTAGTGTACAAAGAAATTTAAAAAAGTGCAATTTTATCCCATAGCGAGTTTTGTAGAAAATCTTGATTAGGATTACATAAATGGAAAGAGGTTAGGGTACGAAGAAATTTAAAAAGGACAATTTTATCCCGTAACACGTTTTGTAGAAAATCTTGAATAGGATTACATAAATGGAAAGAGGTTAGGACACGAACAAATTTAAAAAAGAACGATTTTATCCCATAGCACGTTTTGTAGAAGATCTTGATTAGGATTACATAAATGGAAAGAGGTTAAGGTACGAAGAAGTTTAAAAATGGACAATTTTAACCCAAAGCACGATTTGTAGAAAATCTTGATTAGGAATACATAAATGGAAAGAGGTTAGGGTGCAAAGAAATTTGTAATAAAGCAAATCTATCCATTGCACGTTTTATAGAAATTCTTGATTAGGATTACATAAATGGAAAGAGGTTAGGGTGGAAAGAAAATTGAACAAGCACAAATATATCCTATTGCACGTTTTGCAGAAAATCTTGAATAGGATTACATAATTGGAAAGAGGTTAGGGCACGAACAAATTTAAAAAAGGACAATTTTATCCCATAGCACGTTTTTTAGAAGATCTTGATTAGTATTACATGAATGGAAAGGGGTTAGGGTGCAAAGAAATTTGTAATAAAACAAATCTATCCATTGCACGTTTTGCAGAAAATCTTGATTAGGATTACAGAAATGGAAAGAGGTTAGGGTACAAAGAAATTTAAAAAAGGGCAATTTTATCCCAAAACACGATTTGTAGAAAATCTTGATTAGGATTACATGAATGGAAAGATGTTAGGGTGACAAGAAAATTTGTAATATAACAAATCTATCCATTGCACGTTTTGTAGAAATTCTTGATTAGGAATACATAAATGGAAAGAGGTTAAGGTGCAAAGAAAATTGAACAAGCACAAATATATCCTATTGCACGTTTTGCAGAATATCTTGATTAGTATTACATAAATGGAAAGAGGTTTGTGTACGAAGAAATTTAAAAAAGAACAATTCTATCCCATTGCACGTTTTGTAGAAGACCTTGATTAGGATTACATGAATGGAAAGAGGTTAGGGCACGAAATAATTTAAAAAAGGACAATTTTATCCCATAGCACGTTTTGTAGAAGACCCTGATTAGGATTACATGAATGAAAAAGGGTTAGGGTGCAAAGAAATTTGTAATAAAACAAATCTATCCATTGCACGGTTTGCAGAAAATCTTAATTAGGATTACATAAATGGAAAGAGGTTAGGGTGCAAAGAAATTTGAACAAGCAAAAATATATCCTATTGCACGTTTTGCAGAAAATCTTGATTAGTATTACATAAATGGAAAGAGGTTAGTGTACGAAGAAATTTAAAAAAGGACAATTTTATCCCATACCACGTTTTGTAGAAGATCTTGATTAGGATTACATAAATGGAAATAGGTTAGGGCACGAACAAATTTAAAAAAGGACAATTTTATCCCATAGCACGTTTTGTAGAAGACCTTGATTAGGATTACATGAATGAAAAAGGGTTAGGGTGCAAAGAAATTTGTAATAAAACAAATCTATCCATTGCACGGTTTGCAGAAAATCTTGATTAGGATTACATAAATGGAAAGAGGTTAGGGTGCAAAGAAATTTGAACAAGCAAAAATATATCCTATTGCACGTTTTGCAGTAAATCTTGATTAGGATTACATAAATGGAAAGAGGTTAGGGTACGAAGAAATTTAAAAAAGGCAATTTTATCCCAAAGCACGATTTGTAGAAAGTCTTGATTAGGATTACATGAATGGAAAGAGGTTAGGGTGCAAAGAAATTTAAAAAAGAACTATTTTATCCCATAGCACGTTTTGTAGAAGATCTTGATTAGGATTACATAAATGGAAAGAGGTTAAGGTACAAAGAAAATTAAAAAAGGACAATTTTAACCCAAAGCACAATTTGTAGAAAATCTTGATTAGGATTACATGAATGGAAAGAGGTTAGGGTGACAAAAAAATTGAACAAGCACAAATATATCCTATTGCACGTTTTGCACAAAATCTTGATTAGGATTACATAAATGAAAAGAGGTTAGGGTACGAAGAAATTTAAAAAAGGACAATTTTATCCAGTAACACGTTTTGTAGAAAATCTTGAATAGGATTACAAAATGGTAAGAGGTTAAGTTACGAAGAAATTAAAAAAAGGACAATTTCAACCCAAAGCACGATTTGTAGAAAATCTTGATTAGGATTACATGAATGGAAAGTGGTTAGGATGCATAAAAATTTGTAATAAAACAAATCTATCCATTGCACGTTTTATAGAAATTCTTGATTAGGATTACACAAATGGAAAGAGGTTAGGTTGCAAAGAAATTTGAACAAGCACAAATATATCCTATTGCACGTTTTGCAGAAAATCTTGATTAGTATTACATAAATGGAAAGAGGTTAGTGTACGAAGAAATTTAAAAAAGAACAATTTTATCCCATAGCACGTTTTGTAGAAAATCTTGATTAGGATTACACAAATGGAAGGAGGTTAGGGTACGAAGAAATTTAAAAAAGGACAATTTTATCCCGTAACACGTTTTGTAGAAAATCTTGAATAGGATTACATAAATGGAAAGAGGTTAGGGCACGAACAAATTTAAAAAAGAACAATTTTACCCCATACCAGTTTTGTAGAAGTTCTTGATTAGGATTGCATATATGGAAAGAGGTTAGGCTACGAAGAAATTTAAAAAAAGACAATTTTAACACAAAGCACGATTTGTAGAAAATCTTGATTAAGATTACATGAATAGAAAGAAGTTAGGGTGCAAAGAAATTTGTAATAAAACAAATCTATCCATTGCACGTTTTGCAGAAAATCTTGAATAGGATTACATAAATGGAAAGAGGTTAGGTTGCAAAGAAAATTGAACAAGCACAAATATATCCTATTGCACGTTTTGCAGTATATCTTGATTAGGATTACAAAAATGGAAAGAGGTTAGGGTACGAAGAAATTTAAAAAAGGACAATTTTATCCCATAGCGCGTTTTGTAGAAGATCTTGATTAGGATTACATGAATGGAAAGGGGTTAGGCTACGAAGAAATTTAAAAAAAGACAATTTTAACACAAAGCACGATTTGTAGAAAATCTTGATTAAGATTACATGAATAGAAAGAAGTTAGGGTGCAAAGAAATTTGTAATAAAACAAATCTATCCATTGCACGTTTTGCAGAAAATCTTGAATAGGATTACATAAATGGAAAGAGGTTAGGTTGCAAAGAAAATTGAACAAGCACAAATATATCCTATTGCACGTTTTGCAGTATATCTTGATTAGGATTACAAAAATGGAAAGAGGTTAGGGTACGAAGAAATTTAAAAAAGGACAATTTTATCCCATAGCGCGTTTTGTAGAAGATCTTGATTAGGATTACATGAATGGAAAGGGGTTAGGATGCAAAGAAATTTGTAATAAAACAAATCTATCCATTGCACATTTTGCAGAAAATCTTGATTAGGATTACATAAATGGAAAGATGTTAGGGCACGAACAAATTTAAAAAAGGACAATTTTATTCCATAGCACGTTTTGTAAAAGATCTTGATTAGGATTAGATGAATGGAAAGGGGTTAGGGAGCAAAGAAATTTGTAATAAAACAAATCTATCCATTGCACGTTTTGTAGAAATTCTTGATTAGGATTACATAAATGGAAAGAGGTTAGGGTGCAAAGAAATTTGTAATAAAACAAATCTATCCGTTGCACGTTTTGCAGAAGATCTTGATTAGGATTACATAAATGGAAAGAGGTTAAGGCACGAACAAATTTAAAAAAGGACAATTTTATCCCATAGCACGTTTTTTAGAAGATCTTGATTAGGATTACATGTATGGAAAGGGGTTACGGTGCAAAGAAATTTGTAATAGAACAAATCTATCCATTGCACGTTTTATAGAAATTCTTGATTAGGATTACATAAATGGAAAGAGGTTAGGGTGCAAAGAAAATTGAACAAGCACAAATATATCCTATTGCACGTTTTGCAGAAAATCTTGATTAGGATTACATAAATGGAAAGAGGTTATGGTACGAAGAAGTTGAAGAAAGGGCAATTTTATCATGTAGCGCTTTTGTAGAAGATTTTGATTAGGTTTACATGAATGGAAAGGGGTTAGGGGGCAAAGAAATTTCTAATAAAACAAATCTATCCATTGCACGTTTTGCAGAAAATCTTGATTAGGATTACATAAATGGAAAGAGGTTAGGGCACGAACAAATTTAAAAAAGGACAATTTTATCCCATAGCACGTTTTGTAGAAGATCTTGAATAGGATTACATGAATGGAAAGGGGTTAGAGTGCAAAGAAATTTAGAAAAGGACAATTTTAATCCAAAGCACGATTTGTAGAAAATCTTGATTAGGATTACATGAATGGAAAGAGGTTAGGGTGCAAAGAAATTTGTAATAAAACAAATCTATCAATTGCACGTTTTATAGAATTTCTTGATTAGGATTACATAAATGGAAAGAGGTTAGGGTACAAAGAAAATTGAACAAGTGCAAATATAACCTATTGCACGTTTTGCAGAAAATCTTGATTAGGATTACATAAATGGAAAGAGGTTAGAGTACGAAGAAATTTAAAAAAGGGCAATTTCATCCCATAGCACGTTTTGTAGAAGATCTTGAATAGGATTACATGAATGGAAAGGGGTTAGGGTGCAAAGAAATTTGTAATAAAACAAATCTATCCATTGAACGTTTTGCAGAAAATCTTGATTAGGATTACTTAAATGGAAAGAGGTTAGGGTACAAAGAAATTTAAAAAAGGACATTTTTAACCCAAAGCACGATTTGTAGAAAATCTTGATTAGGATTACATGAATGGAAAGAGGTTAGGGTGCAAAGAAATTTGTAATAAAACAAATCTATCCATTGCATGTTTTGTAGAAATTCTTGATTAGGATTACATAAATGGAAAGAGGTTAGGGTGCAAAGAAAATTGAACAAGCACAAATATATCCTATTGCACGTTTTGCAGAAAATCTTGATTAGGATTACATGAATGGAAAGAGGTTAGGGTGCAAAGAAATTTGTAATAAAACAAATCTATCCATTGCACGTTTTATAGCAATTCTTGATTAGGATTACATAAATGGAAAGAGGTTAGGGTACAAAGAAAATTGAACAAGTGCAAATATAACCTATTGCACGTTTTGCAGAAAATCTTGATTAGGATTACATAAATGGAAAGAGGTTAGAGTACGAAGAAATTTAAAAAAGAACAATTTTACCCCATACCAGTTTTGTAGAAGATCTTGATTAGGATTACATAAATGGAAAGAGGTTAGGGTACGAAGAAATTTAAAAAAGGACAATTTTTAGCCAAAGCACGATTTGTAGAAATTCTTGATTAGGATTACATGAATAGAAAGAGGTTTGGGTACAAAGAAATTTGTAATAAAACAAATCTATCCATTGCACGTTTTGCAGAAAATCTTGATTAGGATTACATAAATGGAAAGAGGTTAGGGTACGAAGAAATTTAAAAAAGGACAATTTTATCCCATAGCACGTTTTGTAGAAGATCTTGATTAGGATTACATGAATGGAAAGATGTTAGGGCACGAACAAATTTAAAAAAGGACAATTTTATCCCATAGCACGTTTTGTAGAAGATCTTGATCAGGATTACATACATGGAAAGAGGTTAGGGTAAGAAGAAATTTAAAAAAGGACAATTTTAACACAAAGCACGACTTGTAGAAAATATTGATTAGGATTACATGAATGGAAAGTGGTTAGGGTGCAAAGTAATTTGTAATAAAACAAATCTATCCATTGCACATTTTGCAGAAAATCTTGATTAGGATTACATAAATGGAAAGATGTTAGGGCACGAACAAATTTAAAAAAGGACAATTTTATCCCATAGCACGTTTTGTAGAAGATCTTGATCAGGATTACATACATGGAAAGAGGTTAGGGTAAGAAGAAATTTAAAAAAGGACAATTTTAACACAAAGCACGACTTGTAGAAAATATTGATTAGGATTACATGAATGGAAAGTGGTTAGGGTGCAAAGTAATTTGTAATAAAACAAATCTATCCATTGCACATTTTGCAAAAATCTTGATTAGGATTATATAAATGGAAAGATGTTAGGGCACGAACAAATTTAAAAAAGGACAATTTTATCCCATAGCAGGTTTTTTAGAAGATCTTGATTAGGATTACATGAATGGAAAGGGGTTAGAATGCAAAGAAATTTGTAATAAAACAAATCTATCCATTGCACGTTTTATAGAAATTCTTGATTAGGATTACATAAATGGAAAGAGGTTAGGGTGCAAAGAAAATTGAACAGGCACAAATATATCCTATTGCACGTTTTGCAGAAAGTCTTGATTAGGATTACATAAATGGAAAGAGGTTAAGGTACGAAGAAATTTAAAAATGACAATTTTAACCAAAAGCACGATTTGTAGAAAATCTTGATTAGGATTACATGCATGGAAAGAGGTTAGGTTGCAAAGAAATTTGTAATAAAACAAACCTATCCATTGCACGTTTTGTAGAAATTCTTGATTAGGATTACATAAATGGAAAGAGATTAGGGTGCAAAGAAAATTGAACAAGCACAAATATATCCTATTGCACGTTTTGCAGAAATTCTTGATTAGGATTACATAAATGGAAAGAGGTTAAGGTACGAAGAAATTTAAAAAAGGACAATTTTAACCCAAAGCACGATTTGTAGGAAATTTTGATTAGGATTACATGAATGGAAAGAGGTTAGGGTGCAAAAAGATTTGTAATAAAACAAATCTATCCATTGCACGTTTTGTAGAAAATCTTGAATAAGATTACATAAATGAAAAGAGGTTAGGGCACGAACAAATTTAAAAAATTACAATTTTATCCCATAGCACGTTTTGTAGAAGATCTTGATTAGGATTACATAAATGGAAAGAGGTTATGGTGCAAAGAAAATTGTAATAAAACAAATCTATCCATTGCACGTTTTATAGAAATTCTTGATTAGGATTGATTACATAAATGGAAAGAGGTTAGGGCAAGAACAAATTTAAAAAATTACAATTTTATCCCATAGCACGTTTTGTAGAAGATCTTGATTAGGATTACATGAATGGAAAGGGGTTAGGGTGCTAAGAAATTTGTAATAAAACAAATCTATCCATTGCACGTTTTGCAGAAAATCTTGATTAGGATTACATAAATGGAAAGAGGTTAGGGTACGAAGAAATTTAAAAAAGGACAATTTTATCCCATAGCACGTTTTGTAGAAGATCATGATTAGGATTACATGAATGAAAAAGGGTTAGGGTGCTAAGAAATTTGTAATAAAACAAATCTATCCATTGCACGTTTTGCAGAAAATCTTGATTAGGATTACATAAATGGAAAGAGGTTAGGGTACGAAGAAATTTAAAAAAGGACAATTTTAACCCAAAGCACGATTTGTAGAAATCTTGATTAGGATTACATGAATGGAAAGAGGTTAGGGTGCAAAGAAATTTGTAATAAAACAATTCTATCCATTGCAAGTTTTGTAGGAAATCTTGAATAGGATTACATAAATGGAAAGAGGTTAGGGCACGAACAAATTTAAAAAAGAACCATTTTATCCCATAGCACGTTTTGTAGAAGATCTTGATTAGGATTACATAAATGGAAAGAGGTTAAGGTACGAAGAAATTTAAAAAAGGACAATTTTAATCCAAAGCACGATTTGTAGAAAATCTTGATTAGGATTACATAAATGGAAAGAGGTTAAGGTACGAAGAAATTTAAAAAAGGACAATTTTAACCCAAAGCACGATTTGTAGAAGATCTTGATTAGGATTACATAAATGGAAATAGGTTAGGGCACGAACAAATTTAAAAAAGGACAATTTTATCCCATAGCACGTTTTGTAGAAGACCTTGATTAGGATTACATGAATGAAAAAGGGTTAGGGTGCAAAGAAATTTGTAATAAAACAAATCTATCCATTGCACGGTTTGCAGAAAATCTTGATTAGGATTACATAAATGGAAAGAGGTTAGGGTGCAAAGAAATTTGAACAAGAAAAAATATATCCTATTGCACGTTTTGCAGTAAATCTTGATTAGGATTACATAAATGGAAAGAGGTTAGGGTACGAAGAAATTTAAAAAACGACAATTTTATCCCAAAGCACGATTTGTAGAAAGTCTTGATTAGGATTACATGAATGGAAAGAGGTTAGGGTGCAAAGAAATTTGTAATAAAACAATTCTATCGATTGCACGTTTTGTAGAAAATCTTGAATAGGATTACATAAATGGAAAGAGGTTAGGGCACGAACAAATTTAAAAAAGAACTATTTTATCCCATAGCACGTTTTGTAGAAGATCTTGATTAGGATTACATAAATGGAAAGAGGTTAAGGTACAAAGAAAATTAAAAAAGGACAATTTTAACCCAAAGCACAATTTGTAGAAAATCTTGATTAGGATTACATGAATGGAAAGAGGTTAGGGTGACAAAAAAATTGAACAAGCACAAATATATCCTATTGCACGTTTTGCACAAAATCTTGATTAGGATTACATAAATGGAAAGAGGTTAGGGTACGAAGAAATTTAAAAAAGGACAATTTTATCCAGTAACACGTTTTGTAGAAAATCTTGAATAGGATTACAAAATGGAAAGAGGTTAAGTTACGAAGAAATTAAAAAAAGGACAATTTCAACCCAAAGCACGATTTGTAGAAAATCTTGATTAGGATTACATGAATGGAAAGTGGTTAGGGTGCATAAAAATTTGTAATAAAACAAATCTATCCATTGCACGTTTTATAGAAATTCTTGATTAGGATTACACAAATGGAAAGAGGTTAGGTTGCAAAGAAATTTGAACAAGCACAAATATATCCTATTGCACGTTTTGCAGAAAATCTTGATTAGGATTACATTAATGGAAAGAGTTGAGGTTACGAAGAAATTGAAAAAAGGGCAATTTTATCCCATAGCGCTTTTGTAGAAGATTTTAATTAGGATTACATGAATGGAAAGGGGTTAGGGTGCAAAGAAATTTCTAATAAAACAAATCTATCCATTGCAAGTTTTGCAGAAAATCTTGATTAGGATTAACTAAATGGAAAGAGGTTAGGGTACAAAGAAATTTAAGAAAGTACATTTTTAACCCAAAGCACGATTTGTAGAAAATCTTGATTAGGATTACATAAATGGAAAGAGGTTAGGGTGCAAAGAAAATTGAACAAGCACAAATATATCCTATTGCACGTTTTGCAGAAAATCTTGATTAGTATTACATAAATGGAAAGAGGTTAGTGTACGAAGAAATTTAAAAAAGAACAATTTTATCCCATAGCACGTTTTGTAGAAAATCTTGATTAGGATTACACAAATGGAAGGAGGTTAGGGTACGAACAAATTTAAAAAAGAACAATTTTACCCCATACCAGTTTTGTAGAAGTTCTTGATTAGGATTGCATATATGGAAAGAGGTTAGGCTACGAAGAAATTTAAAAAAAGACAATTTTAACACAAAGCACGATTTGTAGAAAATCTTGATTAAGATTACATGAATAGAAAGAAGTTAGGGTGCAAAGAAATTTGTAATAAAACAAATCTATCCATTGCACGTTTTGCAGAAAATCTTGAATAGGATTACATAAATGGAAAGAGGTTAGGTTGCAAAGAAAATTGAACAAGCACAAATATATCCTATTGCACGTTTTGCAGTATATCTTGATTAGGATTACAAAAATGGAAAGAGGTTAGGGTACGAAGAAATTTAAAAAAGGACAATTTTATCCCATAGCGCGTTTTGTAGAAGATCTTGATTAGGATTACATGAATGGAAAGGGGTTAGGATGCAAAGAAATTTGTAATAAAACAAATCTATCCATTGCACATTTTGCTGAAAATCTTGATTAGGATTACATAAATGGAAAGATGTTAGGGCACGAACAAATTTAAAAAAGGACAATTTTATTCCATAGCACGTTTTGTAAAAGATCTTGATTAGGATTAGATGAATGGAAAGGGGTTAGGGAGCAAAGAAATTTGTAATAAAACAAATCTATCCATTGCACGTTTTGTAGAAATTCTTGATTAGGATTACATAAATGGAAAGAGGTTAGGGTGCAAAGAAATTTGTAATAAAACAAATCTATCCGTTGCACGTTTTGCAGAAGATCTTGATTAGGATTACATAAATGGAAAGAGGTTAAGGCACGAACAAATTTAAAAAAGGACAATTTTATCCCATAGCACGTTTTTTAGAAGATCTTGATTAGGATTACATGAATGGAAAGGGGTTACGGTGCAAAGAAATTTGTAATAGAACAAATCTATCCATTGCACGTTTTATAGAAATTCTTGATTAGGATTACATAAATGGAAAGAGGTTAGGGTGCAAAGAAAATTGAACATGCACAAATATATCCTATTGCACGTTTTGCAGAAAATCTTGATTAGGATTACATAAATGGAAAGAGGTTATGGTACAAAGAAGTTGAAGAAAGGGCAATTTTATCATGTAGCGCTTTTGTAGAAGATTTTGATTAGGTTTACATGAATGGAAAGGGGTTAGGGGGCAAAGAAATTTCTAATAAAACAAATCTATCCATTGCACGTTTTGCAGAAAATCTTGATTAGGATTACATAAATGGAAAGAGGTTAGGGCACGAACAAATTTAAGAAAGGACAATTTTATCCCATAGCACGTTTTGTAGAAGATCTTGAATAGGATTACATGAATGGAAAGGGGTTAGAGTGCAAAGAAATTTAGAAAAGGACAATTTTAATCCAAAGCACGATTTGTAGAAAATCTTGATTAGGATTACATGAATGGAAAGAGGTTAGGGTGCAAAGAAATTTGTAATAAAACAAATCTATCCATTGCACGTTTTGCAGAAAATCTTGATTAGGATTACATAAATGGAAAGAGGTTAGGGCACGAACAAATTTAAAAAAGGACAATTTTATCCCATAGCACGTTTTGTAGAAGATCTTGAATAGGATTACATGAATGGAAAGGGGTTAGAGTGCAAAGAAATTTAGAAAAGGACAATTTTAATCCAAAGCACGATTTGTAGAAAATCTTGATTAGGATTACATGAATGGAAAGAGGTTAGGGTGCAAAGAAATTTGTAATAAAACAAATCTATCAATTGCACGTTTTATAGAATTTCTTGATTAGGATTACATAAATGGAAAGAGGTTAGGGTACAAAGAAAATTGAACAAGTGCAAATATAACCTATTGCACGTTTTGCAGAAAATCTTGATTAGGATTACATAAATGGAAAGAGGTTAGAGTACGAAGAAATTTAAAAAAGGGCAATTTCATCCCATAGCACGTTTTGTAGAAGATCTTGAATAGGATTACATGAATGGAAAGGGGTTAGGGTGCAAAGAAATTTGTAATAAAACAAATCTATCCATTGAACGTTTTGCAGAAAATCTTGATTAGGATTACTTAAATGGAAAGAGGTTAGGGTACAAAGAAATTTAAAAAAGGACATTTTTAACCCAAAGCTCGATTTGTAGAAAATCTTGATTAGGATTACATGAATGGAAAGAGGTTAGGGTGCAAAGAAATTTGTAATAAAACAAATCTATCCATTGCATGTTTTGTAGAAATTCTTGATTAGGATTACATAAATGGAAAGAGGTTAGGGTGCAAAGAAAATTGAACAAGCACAAATATATCCTATTGCACGTTTTGCAGTATATCTTGATTAGGATTACAAAAATGGAAAGAGGTTAGGGTACGAAGAAATTTAAAAAAGGACAATTTTATCCCATAGCGCGTTTTGTAGAAGATCTTGATTAGGATTACATGAATGGAAAGGGGTTAGGCTACGAAGAAATTTAAAAAAAGACAATTTTAACACAAAGCACGATTTGTAGAAAATCTTGATTAAGATTACATGAATAGAAAGAAGTTAGGGTGCTAAGAAATTTGTAATAAAACAAATCTATCCATTGCACGTTTTGCAGAAAATCTTGAATAGGATTACATAAATGGAAAGAGGTTAGGTTGCAAAGAAAATTGAACAAGCACAAATATATCCTATTGCACGTTTTGCAGTATATCTTGATTAGGATTACAAAAATGGAAAGAGGTTAGGGTACGAAGAAATTTAAAAAAGGACAATTTTATCCCATAGCGCGTTTTGTAGAAGATCTTGATTAGGATTACATGAATGGAAAGGGGTTAGGATGCAAAGAAATTTGTAATAAAACAAATCTATCCATTGCACATTTTGCAGAAAATCTTGATTAGGATTACATAAATGGAAAGATGTTAGGGCACGAACAAATTTAAAAAAGGACAATTTTATTCCATAGCACGTTTTGTAAAAGATCTTGATTAGGATTAGATGAATGGAAAGGGGTTAGGGAGCAAAGAAATTTGTAATAAAACAAATCTATCCATTGCACGTTTTGTAGAAATTCTTGATTAGGATTACATAAATGGAAAGAGGTTAGGGTGCAAAGAAATTTGTAATAAAACAAATCTATCCGTTGCACGTTTTGCAGAAGATCTTGATTAGGATTACATAAATGGAAAGAGGTTAAGGCACGAACAAATTTAAAAAAGGACAATTTTATCCCATAGCACGTTTTTTAGAAGATCTTGATTAGGATTACATGTATGGAAAGGGGTTACGGTGCAAAGAAATTTGTAATAGAACAAATCTATCCATTGCACGTTTTATAGAAATTCTTGATTAGGATTACATAAATGGAAAGAGGTTAGGGTGCAAAGAAAATTGAACAAGCACAAATATATCCTATTGCACGTTTTGCAGAAAATCTTGATTAGGATTACATAAATGGAAAGAGGTTATGGTACGAAGAAGTTGAAGAAAGGGCAATTTTATCATGTAGCGCTTTTGTAGAAGATTTTGATTAGGTTTACATGAATGGAAAGGGGTTAGGGGGCAAAGAAATTTCTAATAAAACAAATCTATCCATTGCACGTTTTGCAGAAAATCTTGATTAGGATTACATAAATGGAAAGAGGTTAGGGCACGAACAAATTTAAAAAAGGACAATTTTATCCCATAGCACGTTTTGTAGAAGATCTTGAATAGGATTACATGAATGGAAAGGGGTTAGAGTGCAAAGAAATTTAGAAAAGGACAATTTTAATCCAAAGCACGATTTGTAGAAAATCTTGATTAGGATTACATGAATGGAAAGAGGTTAGGGTGCAAAGAAATTTGTAATAAAACAAATCTATCAATTGCACGTTTTATAGAATTTCTTGATTAGGATTACATAAATGGAAAGAGGTTAGGGTACAAAGAAAATTGAACAAGTGCAAATATAACCTATTGCACGTTTTGCAGAAAATCTTGATTAGGATTACATAAATGGAAAGAGGTTAGAGTACGAAGAAATTTAAAAAAGGGCAATTTCATCCCATAGCACGTTTTGTAGAAGATCTTGAATAGGATTACATGAATGGAAAGGGGTTAGGGTGCAAAGAAATTTGTAATAAAACAAATCTATCCATTGAACGTTTTGCAGAAAATCTTGATTAGGATTACTTAAATGGAAAGAGGTTAGGGTACAAAGAAATTTAAAAAAGGACATTTTTAACCCAAAGCACGATTTGTAGAAAATCTTGATTAGGATTACATGAATGGAAAGAGGTTAGGGTGCAAAGAAATTTGTAATAAAACAAATCTATCCATTGCATGTTCTGTAGAAATTCTTGATTAGGATTACATAAATGGAAAGCGGTTAGGGTGCAAAGAAAATTGAACAAGCACAAATATATCCTATTGCACGTTTTGCAGAAAATCTTGATTAGGATTACATGAATGGAAAGAGGTTAGGGTGCAAAGAAATTTGTAATAAAACAAATCTATCCATTGCACGTTTTATAGAAATTCTTGATTAGGATTACATAAATGGAAAGAGGTTAGGGTACAAAGAAAATTGAACAAGTGCAAATATAACCTATTGCACGTTTTGCAGAAAATCTTGATTAGGATTACATAAATGGAAAGAGGTTAGAGTACGAAGAAATTTAAAAAAGAACAATTTTACCCCATACCAGTTTTGTAGAAGATCTTGATTAGGATTACATAAATGGAAAGAGGTTAGGGTACGAAGAAATTTAAAAAAGGACAATTTTTAGCCAAAGCACGATTTGTAGAAATTCTTGATTAGGATTACATGAATAGAAAGAGGTTTGGGTGCAAAGAAATTTGTAATAAAACAAATCTATCCATTGCACGTTTTGCAGAAAATCTTGATTAGGATTACATAAATGGAAAGAGGTTAGGGTACGAAGAAATTTAAAAAAGGACAATTTTATCCCATAGCACGTTTTGTAGAAGATCTTGATTAGGATTACATGAATGGAAAGATGTTAGGGCACGAACAAATTTAAAAAAGGACAATTTTATCCCATAGCACGTTTTGTAGAAAATCTTGATCAGGATTACATACATGGAAAGAGGTTAGGGTAAGAAGAAATTTAAAAAAGGACAATTTTAACACAAAGCACGACTTGTAGAAAATATTGATTAGGATTACATGAATGGAAAGTGGTTAGGGTGCAAAGTAATTTGTAATAAAACAAATCTATCCATTGCACATTTTGCAGAAAATCTTGATTAGGATTACATAAATGGAAAGATGTTAGGGCACGAACAAATTTAAAAAAGGACAATTTTATCCCATAGCACGTTTTGTAGAAGATCTTGATCAGGATTACATACATGGAAAGAGGTTAGGGTAAGAAGAAATTTAAAAAAGGACAATTTTAACACAAAGCACGACTTGTAGAAAATATTGATTAGGATTACATGAATGGAAAGTGGTTAGGGTGCAAAGTAATTTGTAATAAAACAAATCTATCCATTGCACATTTTGCAAAAATCTTGATTAGGATTATATAAATGGAAAGATGTTAGGGCACGAACAAATTTAAAAAAGGACAATTTTATCCCATAGCAGGTTTTTTAGAAGATCTTGATTAGGATTACATGAATGGAAAGGGGTTAGAATGCAAAGAAATTTGTAATAAAACAAATCTATCCATTGCACGTTTTATAGAAATTCTTGATTAGGATTACATAAATGGAAAGAGGTTAGGGTGCAAAGAAAATTGAACAGGCACAAATATATCCTATTGCACGTTTTGCAGAAAGTCTTGATTAGGATTACATAAATGGAAAGAGGTTAAGGTACGAAGAAATTTAAAAAAGGACAATTTTAACCAAAAGCACGATTTGTAGAAAATCTTGATTAGGATTACATGCATGGAAAGAGGTTAGGTTGCAAAGAAATTTGTAATAAAACAAACCTATCCATTGCACGTTTTGTAGAAATTCTTGATTAGGATTACATAAATGGAAAGAGATTAGGGTGCAAAGAAAATTGAACAAGCACAAATATATCCTATTGCACGTTTTGCAGAAATTCTTGATTAGGATTACATAAATGGAAAGAGGTTAAGGTACGAAGAAATTTAAAAAAGGACAATTTTAACCCAAAGCACGATTTGTAGGAAATTTTGATTAGGATTACATGAATGGAAAGAGGTTAGGGTGCAAAAAGATTTGTAATAAAACAAATCTATCCATTGCACGTTTTGTAGAAAATCTTGAATAAGATTACATAAATGAAAAGAGGTTAGGGCACGAACAAATTTAAAAAATTACAATTTTATCCCATAGCACGTTTTGTAGAAGATCTTGATTAGGATTACATAAATGGAAAGAGGTTATGGTGCAAAGAAAATTGAACAAGCACAAATATATCCTATTGCACGATTTGCAGAAAATCTTGATTAGGATTACATGCATGGAAAGAGGTTAGGGTGCAAAGAAATTTGTAATAAAACAAATCTATCCATTGCACGTTTTATAGAAATTCTTGATTAGGATTGATTACATAAATGGAAAGAGGTTAGGGCAAGAACAAATTTAAAAAAGGACAATTTTATCCCATAGCACGTTTTGTAGAAAATCTTGATCAGGATTACATACATGGAAAGAGGTTAGGGTAAGAAGAAATTTAAAAAAGGACAATTTTAACACAAAGCACGACTTGTAGAAAATATTGATTAGGATTACATGAATGGAAAGTGGTTAGGGTGCAAAGTAATTTGTAATAAAACAAATCTATCCATTGCACATTTTGCAGAAAATCTTGATTAGGATTACATAAATGGAAAGATGTTAGGGCACGAACAAATTTAAAAAAGGACAATTTTATCCCATAGCACGTTTTGTAGAAGATCTTGATCAGGATTACATACATGGAAAGAGGTTAGGGTAAGAAGAAATTTAAAAAAGGACAATTTTAACACAAAGCACGACTTGTAGAAAATATTGATTAGGATTACATGAATGGAAAGTGGTTAGGGTGCAAAGTAATTTGTAATAAAACAAATCTATCCATTGCACATTTTGCAAAAATCTTGATTAGGATTATATAAATGGAAAGATGTTAGGGCACGAACAAATTTAAAAAAGGACAATTTTATCCCATAGCAGGTTTTTTAGAAGATCTTGATTAGGATTACATGAATGGAAAGGGGTTAGAATGCAAAGAAATTTGTAATAAAACAAATCTATCCATTGCACGTTTTATAGAAATTCTTGATTAGGATTACATAAATGGAAAGAGGTTAGGGTGCAAAGAAAATTGAACAGGCACAAATATATCCTATTGCACGTTTTGCAGAAAGTCTTGATTAGGATTACATAAATGGAAAGAGGTTAAGGTACGAAGAAATTTAAAAAAGGACAATTTTAACCAAAAGCACGATTTGTAGAAAATCTTGATTAGGATTACATGCATGGAAAGAGGTTAGGTTGCAAAGAAATTTGTAATAAAACAAACCTATCCATTGCACGTTTTGTAGAAATTCTTGATTAGGATTACATAAATGGAAAGAGATTAGGGTGCAAAGAAAATTGAACAAGCACAAATATATCCTATTGCACGTTTTGCAGAAATTCTTGATTAGGATTACATAAATGGAAAGAGGTTAAGGTACGAAGAAATTTAAAAAAGGACAATTTTAACCCAAAGCACGATTTGTAGGAAATTTTGATTAGGATTACATGAATGGAAAGAGGTTAGGGTGCAAAAAGATTTGTAATAAAACAAATCTATCCATTGCACGTTTTGTAGAAAATCTTGAATAAGATTACATAAATGAAAAGAGGTTAGGGCACGAACAAATTTAAAAAATTACAATTTTATCCCATAGCACGTTTTGTAGAAGATCTTGATTAGGATTACATAAATGGAAAGAGGTTATGGTGCAAAGAAAATTGAACAAGCACAAATATATCCTATTGCACGATTTGCAGAAAATCTTGATTAGGATTACATGCATGGAAAGAGGTTAGGGTGCAAAGAAATTTGTAATAAAACAAATCTATCCATTGCACGTTTTATAGAAATTCTTGATTAGGATTGATTACATAAATGGAAAGAGGTTAGGGCAAGAACAAATTTAAAAAATTACAATTTTATCCCATAGCACGTTTTGTAGAAGATCTTGATTAGGATTACATGAATGGAAAGGGGTTAGGGTGCAAAGAAATTTGAAATAAAAGAAATCTATCCATTGCACGTTTTGCAGAAAATCTGGATTAGGATTACATAAATGAAAGAGGTTAGGGCACGAACAAATTTAAAAAAGGACAATTTTATCCCATAGCACGTTTTGTAGAAGATCATGATTAGGATTACATGAATGAAAAAGGGTTAGGGTGCTAAGAAATTTGTAATAAAACAAATCTATCCATTGCACGTTTTGCAGAAAATCTTGATTAGGATTACATAAATGGAAAGAGGTTAGGGTACGAAGAAATTTAAAAAAGGACAATTTTAACCCAAAGCACGATTTGTAGAAATCTTGATTAGGATTACATGAATGGAAAGAGGTTAGGGTGCAAAGAAATTTGTAATAAAACAATTCTATCCATTGCAAGTTTTGTAGGAAATCTTGAATAGGATTACATAAATGGAAAGAGGTTAGGGCACGAACAAATTTAAAAAAGAACCATTTTATCCCATAGCACGTTTTGTAGAAGATCTTGATTAGGATTACATAAATGGAAAGAGGTTAAGGTACGAAGAAATTTAAAAAAGGACAATTTTAATCCAAAGCACGATTTGTAGAAAATCTTGATTAGGATTACATAAATGGAAAGAGGTTAGGGTACGAAGAAATTTAAAAAAGGACAATTTTATCCCATAGCACGTTTTGTAGAAGATCTTGATTAGGATTACATGAATGGAAAGATGTTAGGGCACGAACAAATTTAAAAAAGGACAATTTTATCCCATAGCACGTTTTGTAGAAAATCTTGATCAGGATTACATACATGGAAAGAGGTTAGGGTAAGAAGAAATTTAAAAAAGGACAATTTTAACACAAAGCACGACTTGTAGAAAATATTGATTAGGATTACATGAATGGAAAGTGGTTAGGGTGCAAAGTAATTTGTAATAAAACAAATCTATCCATTGCACATTTTGCAGAAAATCTTGATTAGGATTACATAAATGGAAAGATGTTAGGGCACGAACAAATTTAAAAAAGGACAATTTTATCCCATAGCACGTTTTGTAGAAGATCTTGATCAGGATTACATACATGGAAAGAGGTTAGGGTAAGAAGAAATTTAAAAAAGGACAATTTTAACACAAAGCACGACTTGTAGAAAATATTGATTAGGATTACATGAATGGAAAGTGGTTAGGGTGCAAAGTAATTTGTAATAAAACAAATCTATCCATTGCACATTTTGCAAAAATCTTGATTAGGATTATATAAATGGAAAGATGTTAGGGCACGAACAAATTTAAAAAAGGACAATTTTATCCCATAGCAGGTTTTTTAGAAGATCTTGATTAGGATTACATGAATGGAAAGGGGTTAGAATGCAAAGAAATTTGTAATAAAACAAATCTATCCATTGCACGTTTTATAGAAATTCTTGATTAGGATTACATAAATGGAAAGAGGTTAGGGTGCAAAGAAAATTGAACAGGCACAAATATATCCTATTGCACGTTTTGCAGAAAGTCTTGATTAGGATTACATAAATGGAAAGAGGTTAAGGTACGAAGAAATTTAAAAAAGGACAATTTTAACCAAAAGCACGATTTGTAGAAAATCTTGATTAGGATTACATGCATGGAAAGAGGTTAGGTTGCAAAGAAATTTGTAATAAAACAAACCTATCCATTGCACGTTTTGTAGAAATTCTTGATTAGGATTACATAAATGGAAAGAGATTAGGGTGCAAAGAAAATTGAACAAGCACAAATATATCCTATTGCACGTTTTGCAGAAATTCTTGATTAGGATTACATAAATGGAAAGAGGTTAAGGTACGAAGAAATTTAAAAAAGGACAATTTTAACCCAAAGCACGATTTGTAGGAAATTTTGATTAGGATTACATGAATGGAAAGAGGTTAGGGTGCAAAAAGATTTGTAATAAAACAAATCTATCCATTGCACGTTTTGTAGAAAATCTTGAATAAGATTACATAAATGAAAAGAGGTTAGGGCACGAACAAATTTAAAAAATTACAATTTTATCCCATAGCACGTTTTGTAGAAGATCTTGATTAGGATTACATAAATGGAAAGAGGTTATGGTGCAAAGAAAATTGAACAAGCACAAATATATCCTATTGCACGATTTGCAGAAAATCTTGATTAGGATTACATGCATGGAAAGAGGTTAGGGTGCAAAGAAATTTGTAATAAAACAAATCTATCCATTGCACGTTTTATAGAAATTCTTGATTAGGATTGATTACATAAATGGAAAGAGGTTAGGGCAAGAACAAATTTAAAAAATTACAATTTTATCCCATAGCACGTTTTGTAGAAGATCTTGATTAGGATTACATGAATGGAAAGGGGTTAGGGTGCAAAGAAATTTGAAATAAAAGAAATCTATCCATTGCACGTTTTGCAGAAAATCTGGATTAGGATTACATAAATGAAAGAGGTTAGGGCACGAACAAATTTAAAAAAGGACAATTTTATCCCATAGCACGTTTTGTAGAAGATCATGATTAGGATTACATGAATGAAAAAGGGTTAGGGTGCTAAGAAATTTGTAATAAAACAAATCTATCCATTGCACGTTTTGCAGAAAATCTTGATTAGGATTACATAAATGGAAAGAGGTTAGGGTACGAAGAAATTTAAAAAAGGACAATTTTAACCCAAAGCACGATTTGTAGAAATCTTGATTAGGATTACATGAATGGAAAGAGGTTAGGGTGCAAAGAAATTTGTAATAAAACAATTCTATCCATTGCAAGTTTTGTAGGAAATCTTGAATAGGATTACATAAATGGAAAGAGGTTAGGGCACGAACAAATTTAAAAAAGAACCATTTTATCCCATAGCACGTTTTGTAGAAGATCTTGATTAGGATTACATAAATGGAAAGAGGTTAAGGTACGAAGAAATTTAAAAAAGGACAATTTTAATCCAAAGCACGATTTGTAGAAAATCTTGATTAGGATTACATAAATGGAAAGAGGTTAAGGTACGAAGAAATTTAAAAAAGGACAATTTTAACCCAAAGCACGATTTGTAGAAGATCTTGATTAGGATTACATAAATGGAAATAGGTTAGGGCACGAACAAATTTAAAAAAGGACAATTTTATCCCATAGCACGTTTTGTAGAAGACCTTGATTAGGATTACATGAATGAAAAAGGGTTAGGGTGCAAAGAAATTTGTAATAAAACAAATCTATCCATTGCACGGTTTGCAGAAAATCTTGATTAGGATTACATAAATGGAAAGAGGTTAGGGTGCAAAGAAATTTGAACAAGCAAAAATATATCCTATTGCACGTTTTGCAGTAAATCTTGATTAGGATTACATAAATGGAAAGAGGTTAGGGTACGAAGAAATTTAAAAAACGACAATTTTATCCCAAAGCACGATTTGTAGAAAGTCTTGATTAGTATTACATGAATGGAAAGAGGTTAGGGTGCAAAGAAATTTGTAATAAAACAATTCTATCCATTGCACGTTTTGTAGAAAATCTTGATTAGGATTACATAAATGGAAAGAGGTTAGGGCACGAACAAATTTAAAAAAGAACTATTTTATCCCATAGCACGTTTTGTAGAAGATCTTGATTAGGATTACATAAATGGAAAGAGGTTAAGGTACAAAGAAAATTAAAAAAGGACAATTTTAACCCAAAGCACAATTTGTAGAAAATCTTGATTAGGATTACATGAATGGAAAGAGGTTAGGGTGACAAAAAAATTGAACAAGCACAAATATATCCTATTGCACGTTTTGCACAAAATCTTGATTAGGATTACATAAATGGAAAGAGGTTAGGGTACGAAGAAATTTAAAAAAGGACAATTTTATCCAGTAACACGTTTTGTAGAAAATCTTGAATAGGATTACAAAATGGAAAGAGGTTAAGTTACGAAGAAATTAAAAAAAGGACAATTTCAACCCAAAGCACGATTTGTAGAAAATCTTGATTAGGATTACATGAATGGAAAGTGGTTAGGGTGCATAAAAATTTGTAATAAAACAAATCTATCCATTGCACGTTTTATAGAAATTCTTGATTAGGATTACACAAATGGAAAGAGGTTATGTTGCAAAGAAATTTGAACAAGCACAAATATATCCTATTGCACGTTTTGCAGAAAATCTTGATTAGGATTACATTAATGGAAAGAGTTGAGGTTACGAAGAAATTGAAAAAAGGGCAATTTTATCACATAGCGCTTTTGTAGAAGATTTTAATTAGGATTACATGAATGGAAAGGGGTTAGGGTGCAAAGAAATTTCTAATAAAACAAATCTATCCATTGCAAGTTTTGCAGAAAATCTTGATTAGGATTAACTAAATGGAAAGAGGTTAGGGTACAAAGAAATTTAAGAAAGTACATTTTTAACCCAAAGCACGATTTGTAGAAAATCTTGATTAGGATTACATAAATGGAAAGAGGTTAGGGTGCAAAGAAAATTGAACAAGCACAAATATATCCTATTGCACGTTTTGCAGAAAATCTTGATTAGTATTACATAAATGGAAAGAGGTTAGTGTACGAAGAAATTTAAAAAAGAACAATTTTATCCCATAGCACGTTTTGTAGAAAATCTTGATTAGGATTACACAAATGGAAGGAGGTTAGGGTACGAACAAATTTAAAAAAGAACAATTTTACCCCATACCAGTTTTGTAGAAGTTCTTGATTAGGATTGCATATATGGAAAGAGGTTAGGCTACGAAGAAATTTAAAAAAAGACAATTTTAACACAAAGCACGATTTGTAGAAAATCTTGATTAAGATTACATGAATAGAAAGAAGTTAGGGTGCAAAGAAATTTGTAATAAAACAAATCTATCCATTGCACGTTTTGCAGAAAATCTTGAATAGGATTACATAAATGGAAAGAGGTTAGGTTGCAAAGAAAATTGAACAAGCACAAATATATCCTATTGCACGTTTTGCAGTATATCTTGATTAGGATTACAAAAATGGAAAGAGGTTAGGGTACGAAGAAATTTAAAAAAGGACAATTTTATCCCATAGCGCGTTTTGTAGAAGATCTTGATTAGGATTACATGAATGGAAAGGGGTTAGGATGCAAAGAAATTTGTAATAAAACAAATCTATCCATTGCACATTTTGCAGAAAATCTTGATTAGGATTACATAAATGGAAAGATGTTAGGGCACGAACAAATTTAAAAAAGGACAATTTTATTCCATAGCACGTTTTGTAAAAGATCTTGATTAGGATTAGATGAATGGAAAGGGGTTAGGGAGCAAAGAAATTTGTAATAAAACAAATCTATCCATTGCACGTTTTGTAGAAATTCTTGATTAGGATTACATAAATGGAAAGAGGTTAGGGTGCAAAGAAATTTAAAAAAGGACATTTTTAACCCAAAGCACGATTTGTAGAAAATCTTGATTAGGATTACATGAATGGAAAGAGGTTAGGGTGCAAAGAAATTTGTAATAAAACAAATCTATCCATTGCATGTTTTGTAGAAATTCTTGATTAGGATTACATAAATGGAAAGAGGTTAGGGTGCAAAGAAAATTGAACAAGCACAAATATATCCTATTGCACGTTTTGCAGAAAATCTTGATTAGGATTACATGAATGGAAAGAGGTTAGGGTGCAAAGAAATTTGTAATAAAACAAATCTATCCATTGCACGTTTTATAGAAATTCTTGATTAGGATTACATAAATGGAAAGAGGTTAGGGTACAAAGAAAATTGAGCAAGTGCAAATATAACCTATTGCACGTTTTGCAGAAAATCTTGATTAGGATTACATAAATGGAAAGAGGTTAGAGTACGAAGAAATTTAAAAAAGAACAATTTTACCCCATACCAGTTTTGTAGAAGATCTTGATTAGGATTACATAAATGGAAAGAGGTTAGGGTACGAAGAAATTTAAAAAAGGACAATTTTTAGCCAAAGCACGATTTGTAGAAAATCTTGATTAGGATTACATGAATAGAAAGAGGTTTGGGTGCAAAGAAATTTGTAATAAAACAAATCTATCCATTGCACGTTTTGCAGAAAATCTTGATTAGGATTACATAAATGGAAAGAGGTTAGGGTACGAAGAAATTTAAAAAAGGACAATTTTATCCCATAGCACGTTTTGTAGAAGATCTTGATTAGGATTACATGAATGGAAAGGGGTTAGCGTGCAAAGAAATTTGTAATAAAACAAATCTATCCATTGCACGTTTTGCAGAAAATCTTGATTAGGATTACATAAATGGAAAGATGTTAGGGCACGAACAAATTTAAAAAAGGACAATTTTATCCCATAGCACGTTTTGTAGAAGATCTTGATCAGGATTACATACATGGAAAGAGGTTAGGGTAAGAAGAAATTTAAAAAAGGACAATTTTAACACAAAGCACGACTTGTAGAAAATTTTGATTAGGATTACATGAATGGAAAGAGGTTAGGGTGCAAAGTAATTTGTAATAAAACAAATCTATCCATTGCACATTTTGCAAAAATCTTGATTAGGATTACATAAATGGAAAGATGTTAGGGCACGAACAAATTTAAAAAAGGACAATTTTATCCCATAGCAGGTTTTTTAGAAGATCTTGATTAGGATTACATGAATGGAAAGGGGTTAGGATGCAAAGAAATTTGTAATAAAACAAATCTATCCATTGCACGTTTTATAGAAATTCTTGATTAGGATTACATAAATGGAAAGAGGTTAGGGTGCAAAGAAAATTGAACAGGCACAAATATATCCTATTGCACGTTTTGCAGAAAGTCTTGATAAGGATTACATAAATGGAAAGAGGTTAAGGTACGAAGAAATTTAAAAAAGGATAATTTTAACCAAAAGCACGATTTGTAGAAAATCTTGATTAGGATTACATGCATGGAAAGAGGTTAGGTTGCAAAGAAATTTGTAATAAAACAAACCTATCCATTGCACGTTTTGTAGAAATTCTTGATTAGGATTACATAAATGGAAAGAGATTAGGGTGCAAAGAAAATTGAACAAGCACAAATATATCCTATTGCACGTTTTGCAGAAAATCTTGATTAGCATTACATAAATGGAAAGAGGTTAAGGTACGAAGAAATTTAAAAAAGGACAATTTTAACCCAAAGCACGATTTGTAGGAAATTTTGATTAGGATTACATGAATGGAAAGAGGTTAGGGTGCAAAAAGATTTGTAATAAAACAAATCTATCCATTGCACGTTTTGTAGAAAATCTTGAATAAGATTACATAAATGAAAAGAGGTTAGGGCACGAACAAATTTAAAAAATTACAATTTTATCCCATAGCACGTTTTGTAGAAGATCTTGATTAGGATTACATGAATGGAAAGGGGTTAGTGTGCAAAGAAATTTGTAATAAAACAAATCTATCCATTGCACGTTTTGTAGAAACTCTTGATTAGGATTACATAAATGGAAAGAGGTTATGGTGCAAAGAAAATTGAACAAGCACAAATATATCCTATTGCACGTTTTGCAGAAAATCTTGATTAGGATTACATGCATGGAAAGAGGTTAGGGTGCAAAGAAATTTGTAATAAAACAAATCTATCCATTGCACGTTTTATAGAAATTCTTGATTAGGATTGATTACATAAATGGAAAGAGGTTAGGGCAAGAACAAATTTAAAAAATTACAATTTTATCCCATAGCACGTTTTGTAGAAGATCTTGATTAGGATTACATGAATGGAAAGGGGTTAGGGTGCAAAGAAATTTGAAATAAAAGAAATCTATCCATTGCACGTTTTGCAGAAAATCTTGATTAGGATTACATAAATGGAAAGAGGTTAGGGTACGAAGAAATTTAAAAAAGGACAATTTTAACCCAAAGCACGATTTGTAGAAATCTTGATTAGGATTACATGAATGGAAAGAGGTTAGGGTGCAAAGAAATTTGTAATAAAACAATTCTATCCATTGCAAGTTTTGTAGAAAATCTTGAATAGGATTACATAAATGGAAAGAGGTTAGGGCACGAACAAATTTAAAAAAGAACCATTTTATCCCATAGCACGTTTTGTAGAAGATCTTGATTAGGATTACATGAATGGAAAGAGGTTAGGGTGCAATGAAATTTGTAATAAAACAAATCAATCCATTGCACGATTTATAGAAATTCTTGATTAGGATTACATAAATGGAAAGAGGTAACGGTGCAAAGAAAATTGAACAAGCACAAATATATCCTATTGCACGTTTTGCAGAAAATCTTGTTTAGGATTACATAAATGGAAAGAGTTTAGGGTACGAAGAAATTGAAAAAAGGGCAATTTTATCCCATAGCGCTTTTGTAGAAGATTTTGATTAGGATTACATGAATGGAAAGGGGTTAGGGTGCAAAGAAATTTCTAATAAAACAAATCTATACATTGCAAATTTTGCAGAAAATCTTGATTAGGATTAACTAAATGGAAAGAGGTTAGGGTACAAAGAAATTTAAGAAAGTACATTTTTAACCCAAAGCACGATTTGTAGAAGATCTTGATTAGGATTACATAAATGGAAAGAGGTTAGGGTGCAAAGAATTTTGAACAAGCACAAATATATCCTATTGCACGTTTTGCAGAAAATCTCGATTAGGATTACATAAATGGAAAGAGGTTAGGGTACGAAAAAATTTAAAAAAGGACAATTTTAACCCAAAGCACGATTTGTAGAAAATCTTGATTAGGATTACATGAATGGATAGAGGTTAGGGTGCAAAGAAATTTGTAATAAAACAATTCTATCCATTGCACGTTTTGTAGAAAATCTTGAATAGGATTACATAAATGGAAAGAGGTTAGGGCACTAACAAATTTAAAAAAGAACCATTTTATCCCATAGCACGTTTTGTAGAAGATCTTGATTAGGATTACATAAATGGAAAGAGGTTAAGGTACGAAAAAATTTAAAAAAGGACAATTTTAACCCAAAGCACGTTTTGCAGAAAATCTTGATTAGGATTATAAAAATGGAAAGAGGTTAGGGCACGAACAAATTTAAAAAAGATCCATCTCATCCCATAGCACGTTTTGTAGAAGATCTTGATTAGGATTACATAAATGGAAAGAGGTTAAGTTACGAAGAAATTTAAAAAAGGACAATTTTAACCTAAAGCACGATTTGTAGAAAATCCAAATTAGGATTACATGAATGGAAAGAGGTTAGAGTGCAAAGAAATTTGTAATAAAACAAATCTATCTATTGCACGTTTTGCAGAAAATCTTGATTAGGATTACATGAATGGAAAGCGGTTAGGGTGCAAAAAATTTTTAATAAAACAAATCTATCCATTGCACGTTTTGTAGAAATTCTTGATTAGGATTTCATAAATGGAAAGAGGTTAGGGTGCAAAGAAAATTGAACAAGCACAAATATATCCTATTGCACGTTTTGCAGAAAATCGTGATTAGTATTACATAAATGGAAAGAGGTTAGGGTACGAAGTAATTTAAAAAAGGACAATTTTATCCCATAAGAGGTTTTGTAGAAAATTTTGATTAGGATTACATAAATGGAAGGAGGTTAGGGTACGAAGAAATCAAAAAAAGGACAATTTTATTCCGTAACACGTTTTATAGAAAATCTTGAATAGGATTACATAGATGGAAAGAGGTTAGGGCACGAACAAATTTAAAAAAGAACAATTTTATACCATAGCAAGTTTTGTAGAAGATCTTGATTAGGATTACATGAATGGAAAGAGGTTAGGGTAAGAAGAAATTTAAAAAAGGACAATTTTAACAAAAAGCACGATTTGTAGAAAATTTGATTAGGATTACATGAATGGAAAGAGGTTAGGGTGCAAAGAAATTTGTAATAAAACAAATCTATCCATTGCACGTTTTATAGAAATTCTTGATTAGGATTACATGAATGGAAAGAGGTTAGGCTGCAAAGAAATTTGTAATAAAACAAATCTATCCATTGTACGTTTTGTAGAAAATCTTGAATTTGATTACATAAATGGAAAGAGGTTAGGGCACGAACAAATTTAAAAAAGAACCATTTTTTCCCATAGCACGTTTTGTAGAAGATCTTGATTAGGATTACATAAATGGAACGAGGTTAAGGTACGAAGAAATTTAAAAAAGGACAATTTTAGCCCAAAGCACGATTTGTAGAAAATCTTGATTAGGATTACATGAATGGAAAGAGGTTAGGGTGCAAAGAAATTTGTAATAAAACAAATCTTTCCATTGCACGTTTTGTAGAAAAACTTGAATAGGATTACACAGATGGAAAGAGGTTAGGGCACGAACAAATTTAAAAAAGAACCATTTTATCCGATAGCACGTTTTGTAGAAGATCTTGATTAGGATTACATAAATGGAAAAAGGTTAAGGTACGAAGAAAATTAAAAAAGGACAATTTTAACAAAAAGCACGATTTGTAGAAAATTTGATTAGGATTACATGAATGGAAAGAGGTTAAAGTGCAAAGAAATTTGTAATAAAACAAATCTATCCATTGCACGTTTTATAGAAATTCTTGATTAGGATTACATAAATGGAAAGAGGTTAGGGTACAAAGAAATTTAAAAAATGGCAATTTTATCCCATAGCGCGTTTTGTAGAAGATCTAGATTAGGATTACATGAATGGAAAGGGGTTAGGGTGCAAAGAAATTTCTAATAAAACAAATCTATCCATTGCACGTTTTATAGAAATTCTTGATTAGGATTACATAAATGGAAAGAGGTTAGGGTGCAAAAAAAATTGAACAAGCTCAAATATATCCTTTTGCACGTTTTGCAGAAAATCTTGAATAGGATTACATAAATGGAAAGAGGTTAGGGCACGAACAAATTTAAAAAAGGACAATTTTATCCCATAGCACGTTTTTTAGAAGATCTTGATTAGGATTACATGAATGGAAAGGGGTTAGGGTGCAAAGAAATTTGAAATAAACCAAATCTATCCATTGCACGTTTTGCAGAAAATCTTGATTAGGGTTACATAAATGGAAAGAGGTTAGGGTGCAAAGAAAATTGAACAAGCACAAATATATCCTATTGCACGTTTTGCAGAAAATCTTGATTAGGATTACATAAATGGAAAGAGGTTAGGGTACGAAGAAATTTAAAAAAGGACAGTTTTATCCAGTAACACGTTTTGTAGAAAATCTTGAATAGGATTACAAAATGGAAAGAGGTTAGGGCACGAACAAATTTAAAAAAGAACAATTTTATCCCATAGCACGTTTTGTAGAAGATCTTGATTAGGATTACGTAAATGGAAAGAGGTTAGTGTGCAAAGAAATTTGTAATAAAAAAAATCTATCCATTGCACGTTTTGTAGATATTCTTGATTAGGATTACATAAATGGAAAGAGGTTAGAGTGCAACGAAAATTGAACAAGCACAAATATATCCTATTATAGGATTACATAAATGGAAAGAGGTTAGGGTGCAAAGAAATTTGTAATAAAACAAATCTATCCATTGCACGTTTTATAGAAATTCTTGATTAGGATTACATAAATGGAAAGAGGTTAGGGTACAAAGAAATTTAAAAAATGGCAATTTTATCCCATAGCGCGTTTTGTAGAAGATCTAGATTAGGATTACATGAATGGAAAGGGGTTAGGGTGCAAAGAAATTTCTAATAAAACAAATCTATCCATTGCACGTTTTATAGAAATTCTTGATTAGGATTACATAAATGGAAAGAGGTTAGGGTGCAAAAAAAATTGAACAAGCTCAAATATATCCTATTGCACGTTTTGCAGAAAATCTTGAATAGGATTACATAAATGGAAAGAGGTTAGGGCACGAACAAATTTAAAAAAGGACAATTTTATTCCATAGCACGTTTTTTAGAAGATCTTGATTAGGATTACATGAATGGAAAGGGGTTAGTGTGCAAAGAAATTTGAAATAAAACAAATCTATCCATTGCACGTTTTGCAGAAAATCTTGATTATGGTTACATAAATGGAAAGAGGTTAGGGTGCAAAGAAAATTGAACAAGCACAAATATATCCTATTGCACGTTTTGCAGAAAATCTTGATTAGGATTACATAAATGGAAAGAGGTTAGGGTACGAAGAAATTTAAAAAAGGACAATTTTAACCCAAAGCACGATTTGCAGAAAATCTTGATTAGGATTGCATGAATAGAAAGAGGTTAGGATGCAAAGAAATTTGTAATAAAACAAATCTACCCTTTGCACGTTTTGCAGAAAATCTTGAATAGGATTACATAAATGGAAAGAGGTTAGGGTACGAAGAAATTTAAAAAAGGACAATTTTATTCCAAAGCACGTTTTGTAGAAGATCTTGATTAGGATTACATGAATGGAAAGGGGTTAGGGTGCAAAGAAATTTGTAATAAAACAAATCTATCCATTGCACGTATTGCAGAAAATCTTGATTAGGATTACACTAATGGAAAGAGGTTAGGGTACAAAGAAATTTAAAAAGGGCAATTTTATCCCATAGCGCGTTTTGTAGAAGATCATGATTAGAAATACATGAATGGAAAGGGGTTAGGGTGCAAAGAAATTTGTAATAAAACAAGTCTATCCATTGCACGTTTTGCAGAAAATCTTGATTAGGATTACATAAATGGAAAGAGGTTAGGGCACGAACAAATTTAAAAAAGGACAATTTTATCCCATAGCACGTTTTGTAGAAGATCTTGATTAGGATTACATGAATGGAAAGGGTTAGGGTGCAAAGAAATTTATAATAAAACAAATCTATCCATTGCACGTTTTGCAGAAAATCTTGATTAGGATTACATAAATGGAAAGAGGTTAGGGTACAAAGAAATTTAAAACAGGACATTTTTAACCTAAAGCACGATTTGTAGAAAATCATGATTAGGATTACATGAATGCAAAGAGGCTAGGGTGCAAAAAATTTGTAATAAAACAAATCTATCCATTGCACGTTTTTTTAGATATTATTGATTAGGATTACATAAATGGAAAGAGGTTAGGGTGCAAAGAAAATTGAACTAGCACAAATATATCTTATTGCACGTTTTGCAGATAATCTTGATTAGGATTACATAAATGGAAAGAGGTTAGGGTACGAAGAAATCTAAAAGAGGACATTTCTATCCCATAGCACGTTTTGTAGCAGATCTTTGTTAGGATTACATAAATGGAAAGAGGTTAGGGTACGAAGAAATTTAAAAAAGGACAATTTTAACCCAAAGCACGATTTGTAGAAAATCTTGATTAGTATTACATGAATGGAAAGAGGTTAGTGTGCAAAGAAGATTTGTAATAAAACAAATCTATCCATTGCACGCTTTATAGAAATTCTTGATTAGGATTACATAAATGGAAAGAGGTTAGGGCACGAACAAATTTAAAAAAGGACAATTTTATCCCATAGCACGTTTTTTAGAAGATCTTGATTAGGATTACATGAATGGAAGGGGGTTAGGGTGCAAAGAAATTTGTAATAAAACAAATCTATCCATTGCACGTTTTGTTGAAATTCTTGATTAGGATTACATAAATGGAAAGAGGAAAATTGAACAAGCACAAATATATCCTATTGCACGTTTTGCAGAAAATCTTGATTAGGATTAGATAAATGGAAAGAGGTTAGTGTACGAAGAAATTTAAAAAAGGACAATTTTAACCCAAAGCACGATTTGTAGAAAATCTTGATTAGGATTACATGAATGGAAAGAGGTTAGGGTGCAAAGAAATTTGTAATAAAACAAATCTATCCATTGCACGTTTTGTAGAAAATCTTGAATAGGATTACATAAATGGAAAGAGGTTAGGGCACGAACAAATTTAAAAAATAACCATCTTATTCCATAGCACGTTTTGTAGAAGATCTTGATTAGGATTACATAAATGGAAAGAGGTTAAGTTAAAAGAAATTTAAAAAAGGACAATGTTAACGCAAAGCACGATTTGTAGAAAATCTTGATTAGGATTACATGAATGGAAAGAGGTTAGGGAGCAAAGAAATTTGTAATAAAGCAAATCTATCCATTGCACGTTTTGCAGAAAATCTTGATTAGGATTACATAAATGGAAAGAAGTTAGTGTACGAAGAAATTTAAAAAAGGACAATTTTATCCCGTAACACGTTTTGTAGAAAATCTTGAATAGGATTACATAAATGGAAAGAGGTTAGGGCACGAACAAATTTAAAAAAGAACAATTTTATCCCATAGCACGTTTTTTAGAAGATCTTAATTAGGATTACATAAATGGAAAGAGGTTAAGGTACGAAGAAATTTAAAAAAGGACAATTTTAACCCAAAGCACGATTTGTAGAAAATCTTGATTAGTATTACATGAATGGAAAGAGGTTAGGGTACAAAGAAATTTAAAAAAGGACAATTTTAACCCAAAGCACAATTTGTAGAAATTCTTGATTAGGATTACATGAATGGAAAGAGGTTAGGGTGCAAAGAAAATTGAATAAGCACAAATATATCCTATTGCACGTTTTGCAGAAAATCTTGATTAGGATTACATAAATGGAAAGAGGTTAGGGTACGAAGAAATTGAAAAAAGGGCAATTTTATCCCATAGCGCTTTTGTAGAAAATCTTGATTAGGATTACTTAAATGGAAAGAGGTTAGAGTACGAAGAAATTTAAAAAAGGACAATTCTATCCCATAGCACGTTTTGTAGAAGATCTTGATTAGGGTTACATAAATGGAAAGAGGTTAGGGTACGAAGAAATTTTAAAAAGGACAATTTTAACCCAAAGCACGATTTGTAGAAAATCTTGATTAGTATTACATGAATGGAAAGAGGTTAGGGTACAAAGAAATTTAAAAAAGGACAATTTTAACCCAAAGCACAATTTGTAGAAAATCTTGATTAGGATTACATGAATGGAAAGAGGTTAGGGTGCAAAAAAAATTGAACAAGCACAAATATATCCTATAGCACGTTTTGCAGAAAATCTTGATTAGGATTACATAAATGGAAAGAGGTTAGGGCACGAACAAATTTAAAAAAGGACAATTTTATCCCATAGCACGTTTTGTAGAAGATCTTGATTAGGAGTACATGAATGGAAAGGGGTTAGGGTGCAAAGAAGTTTGTAATAAAACAAATCTGTCCATTGCACGTTTTGCAGAAAATCTTGATTAGGATTACATAAATGGAAAGAGGTTAGGGTACAAAGAAATTTAAAAAAGGACATTTTTAACCCAAAGCACGATTTGTAGAAAATCTTGATTAGGATTACATAAATGGAAAGAGGTTAGGGTGCAAAGAAAATTGAACCAGCACAAATATATCATATTGCACGTTTTGCAGAAAATCTTGATTAGGATTATAAAAATGGAAAGAGGTTAGGGCACGAACAAATTTAAAAAACATCCATCTTATCCCATAGCACGTTTTGTAGAAGATCTTGATTATGATTACATAAATGGAAAGAGGTTAAGTTACGAAGAAATTTAAAAAAGGACAATTTTAACCTAAAGCACGATTTGTAGAAAATCCAAATTAGGATTACATGAATGGAAAGAGGTTAGTGTGCAAAGAAATTTGTAATAAAACAAATCTATCTATTGCACGTTTTGCAGAAAATCTTGATTAGGATTACATGAATGGAAAGCGGTTAGGGTGCAAAAAATTTTTAATAAAACAAATCTATCCATTGCACGTTTTGTAGAAATTCTTGATTAGGATTTCATAAATGGAAAGAGGTTAGGGTGCAAAGAAAATTGAACAAGCACAAATATATCCTATTGCACGTTTTGCAGAAAATCGTGATCAGTATTACATAAATGGAAAGAGGTTAGGGTACGAAGTAATTTAAAAAAGGACAATTTTATCCCATAACAGCTTTTGTAGAAAATTTTGATTAGGATTACATAAATGGAAGGAGGTTAGGGTACGAAGAAATCAAAAAAAGGACAATTTTATTCCGTAACACGTTTTGTAGAAAATCTTGAATAGGATTACATAGATGGAAAGAGGTTAGGGCACGAACAAATTTAAAAAAGAACAATTTTATACCATAGCAAGTTTTGTAGAAGATCTTGATTAGGATTACATGAATGGAAAGAGGTTAGGGTAAGAAGAAATTTAAAAAAGGACAATTTTAACAAAAAGCTCGATTTGTAGAAAATTTGATTAGGATTACATGAATGGAAAGAGGTAAGGGTGCAAAGAAATTTGTAATAAAACAAATCTATCCATTGCACGTTTTATAGAAATTCTCGATTAGGATTACATGAATGGAAAGAGGTTAGGCTGCAAAGAAATTTGTAATATAACAAATCTTTCCATTGCACGTTTTGTAGAAAAACTTGAATAGGATTACACAAATGGAAAGAGGTTAGGGCACGAACAAATTTAAAAAAGAACCATTTTATCCCATAGCACGTTTTGTAGAAGATCTTGATTAGGATTACATAAATGGAAAAAGGTTAAGGTACGAAGAAAATTAAAAAAGGACAATTTTAACAAAAAGCACGATTTGTAGAAAATTTGATTAGGATTACATGAATGGAAAGAGGTTAGGGTGCAAAGAAATTTGTAATAAAACAAATCTATCCATTGCACGTTTTATAGAAATTCTTGATTAGGATTACATAAATGGAAAGAGGTTAGGGTACAAAGAAATTTAAAAAATGGCAATTTTATCCCATAGCGCGTTTTGTAGAAGATCTAGATTAGGATTACATGAATGGAAAGGGGTTAGGGTGCAAAGAAATTTCTAATAAAACAAATCTATCCATTGCACGTTTTATAGAAATTCTTGATTAGGATTACATAAATGGAAAGAGGTTAGGGTACGAAGAAATTTAAAAAAGGACAATTTTAACCCAAAGCACGATTTTTAGAAAATCTTGATTAGGATTACATAAATGGACAGAGGTTAGGGTGCAAAGAAAAATGAACAAGCACAAATATATCCTATTGCACGTTTTGCAGAAAATCTTGATTAGGATTACATAAATGGAAAGAGGTTAGGGTACGAAGAAATTTAAAAAAGGACAATTTTAACCCAAAGCACGATTTATAGAAAATCTTGATTAGGATTACATGAATGGAAAGAGGTTAGGGTGCAAAGAAATTTGTAATAAAACAAATCTATCCAATGTAAGTTTTGTAGAAAATCTTGAATAGGATTACATAAACGGAAAGAGGTTAGGGCACGAACAAATTTAAAAAAGAACCATTTTATCCCATAGCTCGTTTTGCAGAAGATCTTGATTAGGATTACATAAATGGAAAGAGGTTAAGGTACGAAGAAATTTAAAAAAGCACAATTTTAACCCAAAGCACGATTTGTAGAAAATCTTGATTAGGATTACATGAATGGAAAGTGGTTAGGGTGCAAAGAAATTTGTAATAAAACAAATGTATCCATTGCACGTTTTTTAGAAATTCTTGATTAGGATTACATAAATGGACAGAGGTTAGGGTGCAAAGAAAATTGAACAAGCACAAATATATCCTATTGCACGTTTTGCAGAAAATCTTGATTAGGATTACATAAATGGAAAGAGGTTATGGTACGAAGAAATTTAAAAAAGGACAATTTTAACCCAAAGCACGAATTGTAGAAAATCTTGATTAGGATTACATGAATGGAAAGAGGTTAGGGTGCAAAGAAATTTGTAATAAAACAAATCTATCCATTGTAAGTTTTGTAGAAAATCTTGAATAGGATTACATAAATGGAAAGAGGTTAGGGCACGAACAAATTTAAAAAAGAACCATTTTATCCCATAGCTCGTTTTGCAGAAGATCTTGATTAGGATTACATAAATGGAAAGAGGTTAGGGTGCAAAGAAAATTGAACAAGCACAAATATATCCTATTGCACGATTTGCAGAAAATCTTGATTAGGATTACATAAATGGAAAGAGGTTAGGGTGCAAAAAATTTGTATAAAACTAATCTATCCATTGCACGTTTTGCAGAAAATCTTGATTGGGATTACATAAATGGAAAGAGGTTAGGGTACAAAGAAATTTAAAAAAGGACATTTTTAAACCAGAGCACGACTTGTAAAAAATCTTGATTAGGATTACATGAATGGAAAGCGGTTAGGGTGCAAAAAATTTGTAATAAAACAAATCTATCCATTGCACGTTTTGTAGAAATTCTTGATTAGGATTACATAAATGGAAAGAGGTTAGGGTGCAAAGAAAATTGAACAAGCACAAATATATCCTATTGCACGATTTGCAGAAAATCTTGATTAGGATTACATAAATGGAAAGAGGTTAGGGTACGAAGAAATTTAAAAAAGGACAATTTTATCCCATAGCACGTTTTGTAGAAAATCTTGATTAGGATTACATAAATGGATGGAGGTAAGGGTATGAAGAAATCTACAAAAGGACAATTTATTCCCGTAACACGTTTTATAGAAAATCTTGAATAGGATTACATAAATGGAAAGAGGTTAGGGTACGAACAAATTTAAAAAAGAACAATTTTATCCCATACCAGTTTTGTAGAAGATCTTGATTAGGATTACATAAATGGAAAGAGGTTAGGTTACGAAGAAATTTAAAAAAGGACAATTTTACCCCAAAGCACGATTTGTAGAAAATCTTTATTAGGATTACATGAATAGAAAGAGGTTAGTGTGCAAAGAAATTTGTAATAAAACAAATCTATCAATTGCACGTTTTACAGAAAATCTTGATTAGGATTACATAAATGGAACGAGGTTAGGGTGCAAAGAAAATTGAACAAGCACAAATATATCCTATTGCGCGTTTTGCAGAAAATCTTGATTAGGATTACATAAATGGAAAGAGGTTAGGGTACGAAGAAATTTAAAAAAGGACAATTTTATCCCATAGCACGTTTTCTAGAAGATCTTGATTAGGAGTACATGAATGGAAAAGGGTTAGGGTGCAAAGAAATTTGAAATAAAACAAATCTATCCATTGCACGTTTTGCAGAAAATCTTGATTAGGATTACATAAATGGAAAGAGGTTAGGGCACGAACATATTTAAAAAAGGGCAATTTTATCCCATAGCACGTTTTGTAGAAGATCTTGATTAGGATTACATGAATGAAAAGGGGTTAGGGTGCAAAGAAATTTGAAATAAAACAAATCTATCCATTGCAAGTTTTGCAGAAAATCTTGATTAGGACTACATAAATGGAAAGAGGTTAGGGTACAAAGAAATTTAAAAAAGGACATTTTTAACCCAAGGCACGATTTGTAGAAAATCTTGATTAGGATTACATAAATGGACAGAGGTTAGGGTGCAAAGAAAATTGAACAAGCACAAATATATCCTATTGCACGTTTTGCAGAAAATCTTGATTAGGATTACATAAATGGAAATAGGTTAGGGTACGAAGAAATTTAAAAAAGGACAATTTTAAGCCAAAGCACGATTTGTAGAAAATCTTGATTAGGATTACATGAATGGAAAGAGGTTAGGGTGCAAATAAATTTAAAAAAGAACCATTTTATCCCATAGCTCGTTTTATAGAAGATCTTGATTAGGATTACATAAATGGAAAGAGGTTAAGGTACGAAGAAATTTAAAAAAGCACAATTCTAACCCAAAGCACGATTTGTAGAAAATCTTGTTTAGGATTACATGAATGGAAAGAGGTTAGGGTGCAAAGAAATTTTAATAAAACAAATCGATCCATTGCACGTTTTGTAGAAAATCTTGAATAGGATTACATAAATGGAAAGAGGTTAGGGCACAAACAAATTTAAAAAAGAACCATTTTATCCCATAGCTCGTTTTATAGAAAATCTTGATTAGGATTACATAAATGGAAAGAGGTTAAGGTACGAAGAAATTTAAAAAAGCACAATTTTAACCCAAAGCACGATTTGTAGAAAATCTTGTTTAGGATTACATAAATGGAAAGAGGTTAGGGTGCAAAGAAATTTGTAATAAAACAAATCTATCCATTGCACGTTTTATAGAAATTCTTGATTAGGATTACATAAATGGAAAGAGGTTAGGGTGCAAAGAAAATTGAACAAGCACAAATATATCCTTCTGCACGTTTTGCAGAAAATCTAGATTAGGATTACATAAATGGAAAGGGGTTAGGGTGCAAAGAAATTTCTAATAAAACGAATCCATCCATTACACGTTTTGCAGAAAATCTTGATTAGGATAACATAAATGGAAGGAGGTAAGGGTAAGAAGAAATCTACAAAAGGACAATTTAATCCCGTAACACGTTTTGTATAAAATCTTGAATAGGATTACATAAATGGAAAGAGGTTAGGGTTCGAACAAATTTAAAAAAGAACAATTTTATCCCATACCAGTTTTGTAGAAGATCTTGATTAGGATTACATAAATGGAAAGAGGTTAGGTTACGAAGAAATTTAAAAAAGGACAATTTTAACCCAAAGCACGATTTGTAGAAAATCTTGATTAGGATTACATGAATAGAAAGAGGTTAGTGTGGAAAGAAATTTGTAATAAAACAAATCTATCAATTGCACGTTTTACAGAAAATCTTGATTAGGATTACATAAATGGAAAGAGGTTAGGGTGCAAAGAAAATTGAACAAGCACAAATATATCCTATTGCACGTTTTGCAGAAAATCTTGATTAGGATTACATAAATGGAAAGAGGTTAGGGTACGAAGAAATTTAAAAAAGAACAATTTTATACCATAGCACGTTTTGTAGAAAATCTTGATTAGGATTACATAAATAGAAAGAGGTTAGGGTACGAAGTAAATTAAAAAGGAATTATTTTAACCCAAAGCACGATTTGTAGAAAATCTTGATTAGGATTACATGAATAGAAAGAGGTTAGGGTGCAAAGAAATTTGTAAAAAAACAAATCTATCCATTGCACGTTTTACAGAAAATCTTGATTAGGATTACATAAATGGAAAGAGGTTAGGGCACGAACAAATTTAAAAAAGGACAATTTTATCCAATAGCACGTTTTGTAGAAGATCTTGATTAGGATTACATGAATGGAAAGGGGTTAGGGTGCAAAGAAATTTGAAATAAAACAAATCTATCCATTGCACGTTTTGTAGAAAATCTTGAATAGGATTACATAAATGGAAAGAGGTTAGGGCACGAACAAATTTAAAAAATAACCATCTTATTCCATAGCACGTTTTGTAGAAGATCTTGATTAGGATTACATGAATGGAAAAGGGTTAGGGTGCAAATAAATTTGTAATAAAACAAATCTATCCATTGCACGTTTTGCAGAACATCTTGATTAGGATTACATAAATGGAAAGAGGTTAGCGTACAAAGAAATTTAAAAAAGGACAATTTTAACCCAAAGCACGATTTGTAGAAAATCTTGATTAGGATTATATGAATGGAAAGAGGTTAGGGTGCAAAGAAATTTGTAATAAAACAAATCTATCCATTGTACGTTTTGTAGAAAATCTTGAATAGTATTACATAAATGGAAAGAGGTTAGGGCACGAACAAATCTAAAAAAGAATAATTTTTTCCCATAGCTCGTTTTGTAGAAGATCTTGATTAGGATTACATAAATGGAAAGAGGTTAAGGTACGAAGAAATTTAAAAAAGCACAATTTTAACCCAAAGCACGATTTGTAGAAAATCTTGATTAGGATTACATGAATGGAAAGCGGTTAGGGTGCAAAGAAATTTGTAATAAAACAAATCGATCCATTGCACGTTTTGTAGAAAATCTTGAATAGGATTACATAAATGGAAAGAGGTTAGGGTGCAAAGAAATTTGTAATAAAACAAATCTAGCAATTTCACGTTTTACAAAAATTCTTGATTATGATTACATAAATGGAAAGAGGTTAGGGTGCAAAAAAATTGAACAAGCACAAATATATCCTATTGCACGTTTTCAGAAAATCTAGATTAGGATTACATAAATGGAAAGGGGTTAGGGTGCAAAGTAATTTCTAATAAAACGAATCCATCCATTACACGTTTAGCAGAAAATCTTGATTAGGATTACATAAATGGAAAGAGGTTAGGGTACAAAGAAATTTAAAAAAGGAAATTTTTATCCCAAAGCACGATTTGTAGAAAATCTTGATTAGGATTACATGAATGGAAAGAGGTTAGGGTGCAAAGAAATTTCTAATAAAACGAATCCATCCATTACACGTTTTGCAGAAAATCTTGATTAGGATTACACTAATGGAGAGAGGTTAGGGTACAAAGAAATTTTAAAAAGGGCAATTTTATACCATAGCGCGTTTTGCAGAAAATCTTGATTAGGATTACACTAATGGAAAGAGGTTAGGGTACAAAGAAATTTAAAAAAGGGCAATTTTATCCCATAGCGCGTTTTGTATAAAATCTTGATTAGGATTACATAAATGGAAAGAGGTTAAGGTACGAAGAAATTTAAAAAAGAACAATTTTATCCCATAGCACGTCTTGTAGAAAATCTTGATTAGGATTACATAAATGGAAAGAGGTTAGGGTACGAAGAAATTTAAGAAAGTACATTTTTAAACCAGAGCACGACTTGTAAAAAATCTTGATTAGGATTACATGAATGGAAAGCGGTTAGGGTGCAAAAAATTTGTAATAAAACAAATCTATCCATTGCACGTTTTGTAGAAATTCTTGATTAGGATTACATAAATGGAAAGAGGTTAGGGTGCAAAGAAAATTGAACAAGCACAAATATATCCTATTGCACGATTTGCAGAAAATCTTGATTAGGATTACATAAATGGAAAGAGGTTAGGGTACGAAGAAATTTAAAAAAGGACAATTTTATCCCATAGCACGTTTTGTAGAAAATCTTGATTAGGATTACATAAATGGATGGAGGTAAGGGTATGAAGAAATCTACAAAAGGACAATTTATTCCCGTAACACGTTTTATAGAAAATCTTGAATAGGATTACATAAATGGAAAGAGGTTAGGGTACGAACAAATTTAAAAAAGAACAATTTTATCCCATACCAGTTTTGTAGAAGATCTTGATTAGGATTACATAAATGGAAAGAGGTTAGGTTACGAAGAAATTTAAAAAAGGACAATTTTACCCCAAAGCACGATTTGTAGAAAATCTTTATTAGGATTACATGAATAGAAAGAGGTTAGTGTGCAAAGAAATTTGTAATAAAACAAATCTATCAATTGCACGTTTTACAGAAAATCTTGATTATGATTACATAAATGGAACGAGGTTAGGGTGCAAAGAAAATTGAACAAGCACAAATATATCCTATTGCGCGTTTTGCAGAAAATCTTGATTAGGATTACATAAATGGAAAGAGGTTAGGGTACGAAGAAATTTAAAAAAGGACAATTTTATCCCATAGCACGTTTTCTAGAAGATCTTGATTAGGAGTACATGAATGGAAAAGGGTTAGGGTGCAAAGAAATTTGAAATAAAACAAATCTATCCATTGCACGTTTTGCAGAAAATCTTGATTAGGATTACATAAATGGAAAGAGGTTAGGGCACGAACATATTTAAAAAAGGGCAATTTTATCCCATAGCACGTTTTGTAGAAGATCTTGATTAGGATTACATGAATGGAAAGGGGTTAGGGTGCAAAGAAATTTGAAATAAAACAAATCTATCCATTGCAAGTTTTGCAGAAAATCTTGATTAGGACTACATAAATGGAAAGAGGTTAGGGTACAAAGAAATTTAAAAAAGGACATTTTTAACCCAAGGCACGATTTGTAGAAAATCTTGATTAGGATTACATAAATGGACAGAGGTTAGGGTGCAAAGAAAATTGAACAAGCACAAATATATCCTATTGCACGTTTTGCAGAAAATCTTGATTAGGATTACATAAATGGAAATAGGTTAGGGTACGAAGAAATTTAAAAAAGGACAATTTTAAGCCAAAGCACGATTTGTAGAAAATCTTGATTAGGATTACATGAATGGAAAGAGGTTAGGGTGCAAATAAATTTAAAAAAGAACCATTTTATCCCATAGCTCGTTTTATAGAAGATCTTGATTAGGATTACATAAATGGAAAGAGGTTAAGGTACGAAGAAATTTAAAAAAGCACAATTCTAACCCAAAGCACGATTTGTAGAAAATCTTGTTTAGGATTACATGAATGGAAAGAGGTTAGGGTGCAAAGAAATTTTAATAAAACAAATCGATCCATTGCACGTTTTGTAGAAAATCTTGAATAGGATTACATAAATGGAAAGAGGTTAGGGCACAAACAAATTTAAAAAAGAACCATTTTATCCCATAGCTCGTTTTATAGAAAATCTTGATTAGGATTACATAAATGGAAAGAGGTTAAGGTACGAAGAAATTTAAAAAAGCACAATTTTAACCCAAAGCACGATTTGTAGAAAATCTTGTTTAGGATTACATAAATGGAAAGAGGTTAGGGTGCAAAGAAATTTGTAATAAAACAAATCTATCCATTGCACGTTTTATAGAAATTCTTGATTAGGATTACATAAATGGAAAGAGGTTAGGGTGCAAAGAAAATTGAACAAGCACAAATATATCCTTCTGCACGTTTTGCAGAAAATCTAGATTAGGATTACATAAATGGAAAGGGGTTAGGGTGCAAAGAAATTTCTAATAAAACGAATCCATCCATTACACGTTTTGCAGAAAATCTTGATTAGGATAACATAAATGGAAGGAGGTAAGGGTAAGAAGAAATCTACAAAAGGACAATTTAATCCCGTAACACGTTTTGTATAAAATCTTGAATAGGATTACATAAATGGAAAGAGGTTAGGGTTCGAACAAATTTAAAAAAGAACAATTTTATCCCATACCAGTTTTGTAGAAGATCTTGATTAGGATTACATAAATGGAAAGAGGTTAGGTTACGAAGAAATTTAAAAAAGGACAATTTTAACCCAAAGCACGATTTGTAGAAAATCTTGATTAGGATTACATGAATAGAAAGAGGTTAGTGTGGAAAGAAATTTGTAATAAAACAAATCTATCAATTGCACGTTTTACAGAAAATCTTGATTAGGATTACATAAATGGAAAGAGGTTAGGGTGCAAAGAAAATTGAACAAGCACAAATATATCCTATTGCACGTTTTGCAGAAAATCTTGATTAGGATTACATAAATGGAAAGAGGTTAGGGTACGAAGAAATTTAAAAAAGAACAATTTTATACCATAGCACGTTTTGTAGAAAATCTTGATTAGGATTACATAAATAGAAAGAGGTTAGGGTACGAAGTAAATTAAAAAGGAATTATTTTAACCCAAAGCACGATTTGTAGAAAATCTTGATTAGGATTACATGAATAGAAAGAGGTTAGGGTGCAAAGAAATTTGTAAAAAAACAAATCTATCCATTGCACGTTTTACAGAAAATCTTGATTAGGATTACATAAATGGAAAGAGGTTAGGGCACGAACAAATTTAAAAAAGGACAATTTTATCCAATAGCACGTTTTGTAGAAGATCTTGATTAGGATTACATAAATGGAAAGAGGTTAGGGTGCAAAGAAATTTGAAATAAAACAAATCTATCCATTGCACGTTTTGTAGAAAATCTTGAATAGGATTACATAAATGGAAAGAGGTTAGGGCACGAACAAATTTAAAAAATAACCATCTTATTCCATAGCACGTTTTGTAGAAGATCTTGATTAGGATTACATGAATGGAAAAGGGTTAGGGTGCAAATAAATTTGTAATAAAACAAATCTATCCATTGCACGTTTTGCAGAACATCTTGATTAGGATTACATAAATGGAAAGAGGTTAGCGTACAAAGAAATTTAAAAAAGGACAATTTTAACCCAAAGCACGATTTGTAGAAAATCTTGATTAGGATTATATGAATGGAAAGAGGTTAGGGTGCAAAGAAATTTGTAATAAAACAAATCTATCCATTGTACGTTTTGTAGAAAATCTTGAATAGTATTACATAAATGGAAAGAGGTTAGGGCACGAACAAATCTAAAAAAGAATAATTTTTTCCCATAGCTCGTTTTGTAGAAGATCTTGATTAGGATTACATAAATGGAAAGAGGTTAAGGTACGAAGAAATTTAAAAAAGCACAATTTTAACCCAAAGCACGATTTGTAGAAAATCTTGATTAGGATTACATGAATGGAAAGCGGTTAGGGTGCAAAGAAATTTGTAATAAAACAAATCGATCCATTGCACGTTTTGTAGAAAATCTTGAATAGGATTACATAAATGGAAAGAGGTTAGGGTGCAAAGAAATTTGTAATAAAACAAATCTAGCAATTTCACGTTTTACAAAAATTCTTGATTATGATTACATAAATGGAAAGAGGTTAGGGTGCAAAAAAATTGAACAAGCACAAATATATCCTATTGCACGTTTTCAGAAAATCTAGATTAGGATTACATAAATGGAAAGGGGTTAGGGTGCAAAGTAATTTCTAATAAAACGAATCCATCCATTACACGTTTAGCAGAAAATCTTGATTAGGATTACATAAATGGAAAGAGGTTAGGGTACAAAGAAATTTAAAAAAGGAAATTTTTATCCCAAAGCACGATTTGTAGAAAATCTTGATTAGGATTACATGAATGGAAAGAGGTTAGGGTGCAAAGAAATTTCTAATAAAACGAATCCATCCATTACACGTTTTGCAGAAAATCTTGATTAGGATTACACTAATGGAGAGAGGTTAGGGTACAAAGAAATTTTAAAAAGGGCAATTTTATACCATAGCGCGTTTTGCAGAAAATCTTGATTAGGATTACACTAATGGAAAGAGGTTAGGGTACAAAGAAATTTAAAAAAGGGCAATTTTATCCCATAGCGCGTTTTGTATAAAATCTTGATTAGGATTACATAAATGGAAAGAGGTTAAGGTACGAAGAAATTTAAAAAAGAACAATTTTATCCCATAGCACGTCTTGTAGAAAATCTTGATTAGGATTACATAAATGGAAAGAGGTTAGGGTACGAAGAAATTTAAGAAAGTACATTTTTAACCCAAAGCACGATTTGTAGAAAATCTTGATTAGGATTACATGAATGAAAAGGGGTTAGGGTGCAAAGAAATTTGTAATAAAACAAATCTATCCATTGCACGTTTTGCAGAAAATCTTGAATAGGATTACATAAATGGAAAGGGGTTAGGGTGCAAAGAAATTTGTAATAAAACAAATCTATCCGTTGCACGTTTTGCAGAAGATCTTGATTAGGATTACATGAATGGAAAGGGGTTACGGTGCAAAGAAATTTGTAATAGAACAAATCTATCCATTGCACGTTTTATAGAAATTCTTGATTAGGATTACATAAATGGAAAGAGGTTAGGGTTCAAAGAAAATTGAACAAGCACAAATATATCCTATTGCACGTTTTGCAGAAAATCTTGATTAGGATTACATAAATGGAAAGAGGTTATGGTACGAAAAAGTTGAAGAAAGGGCAATTTTATCATGTAGCGCTTTTGTAGAAGATTTTGATTAGGATTACATGAATGGAAAGGGGTTAGGAGGCAAAGAAATTTCTAATAAAACAAATCTATCCATTGCAAATTTTGCAGAAAATCTTGATTATGATTAACTAAATGGAAAGAGGTTAGGATACAAAGAAATTTAAGAAAGGGAAATTTAATCCCATAGCGCGTTTTGTAGAAGATCTTGATTAGGATTACATGAATAGAAAGGGGTTAGGGTGCAAAGAAATTTGTAATAAAACAAATCTATCCATTGCACGTTTTGCAGAAAATCTTGATTAGGATTACATAAATGGAAAGAGATTAGGGCACGAACAAATTTAAAAAAGGACAATTTTATCCCATAGCACGTTTTGTAGAAGATCTTGAATAGGATTACATGAATGGAAAGGGGTTAGAGTGCAAAGAAATTTAGAAAAGGACAATTTTAATCCAAAGCACGATTTGTAGAAAATCTTGATGAGGATTACATGAATGGAAAGAGGTTAGTGTGCAAAGAAATTTGTAATAAAACAAATCTATCCATTGCTCGTTTTATAGAAATTCTTGATTAGGATTACATAAATGGAAAGAGGTTAGGGTACAAAGAAAATTGAACAAGTGCAAATATAACCTATTGCACGTTTTGCAGAAAATCTTGATTAGGATTACATAAATGGAAAGAGGTTAGAGTACGAAGAAATTTAAAAAAGGGCAATTTCATCCCATAGCACGTTTTGTAGAAGATCTTGAATAGGATTACATAAATGGAAAGAGGTTAAGGTACGAAGAAATTTAAAAAAGGACAATTTTAACCAAAAGCACGATTTGTAGAAAATCTTGATTGGGATTACATGCATGGAAAGAGGTTAGGGTGCAAAGAAATTTGTAATAAAACAAATCTATCCATTGCACGTTTTGTAGAAATTCTTGATTAGGATTACATAAATGGAAAGAGATTAGGGTGCAAAGAAAATTGAACAAGCACAAATATATCCTATTGCACGTTTTGCAGAAAATCTTGATTAGGATTACATAAATGGAAAGAGGTTAAGGTACGAAGAAATTTAAAAAAGGACAATTTTAACCCAAAGCACGATTTGTAGGAAATTTTGATTAGGATTACATGAATGGAAAGAGGTTAGGGTGCAAAAAAATTTGTAATAAAACAAATCTATCCATTGCACGTTTTGTAGAAAATCTTGAATAAGATTACATAAATGAAAAGAGGTTAGGGCACGAACAAATTTAAAAAATTACAATTTTATCCCATAGCACGTTTTGTAGAAGATCTTGATTAGGATTACATGAATGGAAAGGTGTTAGTGTGCAAAGAAATTTGTAATAAACCAAATCTATCCATTGCACGTTTTGTAGAAACTCTTGATTAGGATTACATAAATGGAAAGAGGTTAGGGTGCAAAGAAATTTGTAATAAAACAAATCTATCCATTGCACGTTTTATAGAAATTCTTGATTAGGATTACATAAATGGAAAGAGGTTAGTGTACGAAGAAATTTAAAAAAGAACAATTTTATCCAAAAGCACGTTTTGTAGAAAATCTTGATTAGGATTACATAAATGGAAAGAGGTTAGGGTACGAAGAAATTTAAAAAAGAACATTTTTATCCCATAGCACGTTTTGTAGAAAATCTTGATTAGGATTACATAAATGGAAAGAGGTTAGGGTACGAAGAAATTTAAAAAAGAACAATTTTATCCCATAGCACGTTTTGTAGATAATCTTGATTAGGATTACATAAATGGAAAGAGGTTAGGGTACGAAGAAATTTAAAAAAGAACAATTTTATCCAAAAGCACGTTTTGTAAAAAATCTTGATTAGGATTACACTAATGGAGAGGGGTTAGGGTACAAAGAAATTTAAAAAAGGGCAATTTTATCCCATAGCGCGTTTTGCAGAAAATCTTGATTAGGATTACACTAATGGAAAGAGGTTAGGGTACAAAGAAATTTAAAAAAGGGCAATTTTATCCCATAGCGCGTTTTGTAGAAAATCTTGATTAGGATTACATAAATGGAAAGAGGTTAGGGTACGAAGAAATTTAAAAAAGAACAATTTTATCCCATAGCACGTTTTGTAGTAAATCTTGATTAGGATTACATAAATGAAAGGGGGTTAGGGTACGAAGAAATTTAAAAAAGGACAATTTTATCCCGTAACACGTTTTGCAGAAATTTTGATTAGGATTACATAAATGGAAAGAGGTTAGGGCACGAACAAATTTAACAAAGGACAATTTTATCCCATAGCACGTTTTGTAGAAGATCTTGATTAGGATTACATGAATGGAAAGGGGTTAGAGTGCAAAGAAATTTGTAATAAAACATATCTATCCATTGCACGTTTTGCAGAAAATCTTGAATAGGATTACATAAATGGAAAGAGGTTAAGGTACAAAGAAATTTAAAAAAGGACAATTTTAACCCAAAGCACGATTTGTAGAAAATCTTGATTAGGATTACATGAATGGAAAGAGGTTAGGGTGCAAAGAAATTTGTAATAAAACAAATCTATCTATTGCACGTTTTGTAGAAATTCTTGATTAGGATTACATAAATGGAAAGAGGTTAAAGTGCAAAGACTATTGAACAAGCACAAATATATCCTATTGCACGTTTTGCAGAAAATCTTGATTAGGATTAAATAAATGGAAAGAGGTTAGGGTACGAAGAAATTTAAAAAAGGACAATTTTATAACGTAACACGTTTTGTAGAAAATCTTGAATAAGATTACATAAATGGAAAGAGGTTAGGGCACGAACAAATTTAAAAAAGAACAATTTTATCCCATAGCACGTATTGTAGAAAATCTTGATTAGGATTACATAAATGGAAGGTTAGGGTACGAAGAAATTTAAAAAAGGACAATTTTATCCCGTAACAGGTTTTGTAGAAAATCTTGAATAGGATTACATAAATGGAAAGAGGTTAGGGCACGAACAAATTTAAAAAAGAACAATTTTATCCCATAGCACGTTTTGTAGAAGATCTTGATTAGGATTACATAAATGGAAAGAGGTTAGGGTACGAAGAAATTTAAAAAAAGACAATTTTAACCCAAAGCACGATTTGTAGATAATCTTGATTAGGATTACATGAATAGAAAGAGGTTAGGGTGCAAAGAAATTTGTAATAAAACAAATCTATCCATTGCACGTTTTGCAGAAAATCTTGATTAGGAATACATAAATGGAAAGAGGTTAGGGTGCAAAGAAAATTGAACATGCACAAATATATCCTATTGCACGTTTTGCAGAAAATCTCGATTAGGTTTACATAAATGGAAAGAGGTTAGGGTACGAAGAAATTTAAAAAAGGACAATTTTATCCCATAGCACATTTTGTAGAAGATCTTGATTAGGATTACATGAATGGAAAGGGCTTAGGGTGCAAAGAAATCTGTAATAAAACAAATCTATCCATTGCACGTGTTGCAGAAAAACTTGATTAGGATTACATAAATGGAGAGAGGTTAGGGTACAAAGAAATTTAAAAAAGGGCATTTTTATCCCATAGCGCGTTTTGCAGAAAATCTTGATTAGGATTACACTAATGGAAAGAGGTTAGGGTACAAAGAAATTTAAAAAAATGCAATTTTATCCCATAGCGCGTTTTGTAGAAAATCTTGATTAGGATTACATGAATGGAAAGATGTTAGGGTGACAAGAAAATTTGTAATAAAACAAATCTATCCATTGCACGTTTTGCAGAAAATCTTGATTAGGATTACATAAATGGAAAGAGGTTAGGGTACGAAGAAATTTAAAAAGGACAATTTTATCCCGTAACACGTTTTGTAGAAAATCTTGAATAGGATTACATAAATGGAAAGAGGTTACGGTCCGAACAAATTTAAAAAAGGGCAATTTTATCCCATAGCACGTTTTGTAGAAGATCTTGATTAGGATTACATAAATGGAAAGAGGTTAGGGTACGAACAAATTTAAAAAAGGACAATTTTAACCCAAAGCACGATTTGTAGAAAATCTTGATTAGGATTACATGCATGGAAAGAGGTTAGGGTGCAAAGAAATTTGTAATAAAACAAATCTATCCATTGCACGTTTTATAGAAATTCTTGATTAGGATTACATAAATGGAAAGAGGTTAGTGTACGAAGAAATTTAAAAAAGAACAATTTTATCCAAAAGCACGTTTTGTAGAAAATCTTGATTAGGATTACATAAATGGAAAGAGGTTAGGGTACGAAGAAATTTAAAAAAGAACATTTTTATCCCATAGCACGTTTTGTAGAAAATCTTGATTAGGATTACATAAATGGAAAGAGGTTAGGGTACGAAGAAATTTAAAAAAGAACAATTTTATCCCATAGCACGTTTTGTAGATAATCTTGATTAGGATTACATAAATGGAAAGAGGTTAGGGTACGAAGAAATTTAAAAAAGAACAATTTTATCCCATAGCACGTTTTGTAAAAAATCTTGATTAGGATTACACTAATGGAGAGGGGTTAGGGTACAAAGAAATTTAAAAAAGGGCAATTTTATCCCATAGCGCGTTTTGCAGAAAATCTTGATTAGGATTACACTAATGGAAAGAGGTTAGGGTACAAAGAAATTTAAAAAAGGGCAATTTTATCCCATAGCGCGTTTTGTAGAAAATCTTGATTAGGATTACATAAATGGAAAGAGGTTAGGGTACGAAGAAATTTAAAAAAGAACAATTTTATCCCATAGCACGTTTTGTCGTAAATCTTGATTAGGATTACATAAATGAAAGGGGGTTAGGGTACGAAGAAATTTAAAAAAGGACAATTTTATCCCGTAACACGTTTTGCAGAAATTTTGATTAGGATTACATAAATGGAATGAGGTTAGGGCACGAACAAATTTAACAAAGGACAATTTTATCCCATAGCACGTTTTGTAGAAGATCTTGATTAGGATTACATGAATGGAAAGGGGTTAGAGTGCAAAGAAATTTGTAATAAAACATATCTATCCATTGCACGTTTTGCAGAAAATCTTGAATAGGATTACATAAATGGAAAGAGGTTAGGGTACAAAGAAATTTAAAAAAGGACAATTTTAACCCAAAGCACGATTTGTAGAAAATCTTGATTAGGATTACATGAATGGAAAGAGGTTAGGGTGCAAAGAAATTTGTAATAAAACAAATCTATCTATTGCACGTTTTGTAGAAATTCTTGATTAGGATTACATAAATGGAAAGAGGTTAAAGTGCAAAGAAAATTGAACAAGCACAAATATATCCTATTGCACGTTTTGCAGAAAATCTTGATTAGGATTAAATAAATGGAAAGAGGTTAGGGTACGAAGAAATTTAAAAAAGGACAATTTTATAACGTAACACGTTTTGTAGAAAATCTTGAATAAGATTACATAAATGGAAAGAGGTTAGGGCACGAACAAATTTAAAAAAGAACAATTTTATCCCATAGCACGTATTGTAGAAAATCTTGATTAGGATTACATAAATGGAAGGTTAGGGTACGAAGAAATTTAAAAAAGGACAATTTTATCCCGTAACAGGTTTTGTAGAAAATCTTGAATAGGATTACATAAATGGAAAGAGGTTAGGGCACAAACAAATTTAAAAAAGAACAATTTTATCCCATAGCACGTTTTGTAGAAGATCTTGATTAGGATTACATAAATGGAAAGAGGTTAGGGTACGAAGAAATTTAAAAAAAGACAATTTTAACCCAAAGCACGATTTGTAGATAATCTTGATTAGGATTACATGAATAGAAAGAGGTTAGGGTGCAAAGAAATTTGTAATAAAACAAATCTATCCATTGCACGTTTTGCAGAAAATCTTGATTAGGAATACATAAATGGAAAGAGGTTAGGGTGCAAAGAAAATTGAACATGCACAAATATATCCTATTGCACGTTTTGCAGAAAATCTCGATTAGGTTTACATAAATGGAAAGAGGTTAGGGTACGAAGAAATTTAAAAAAGGACAATTTTATCCCATAGCACATTTTGTAGAAGATCTTGATTAGGATTACATGAATGGAAAGGGCTTAGGGTGCAAAGAAATCTGTAATAAAACAAATCTATCCATTGCACGTGTTGCAGAAAAACTTGATTAGGATTACATAAATGGAGAGAGGTTAGGGTAAAAAGAAATTTAAAAAAGGGCATTTTTATCCCATAGCGCGTTTTGCAGAAAATCTTGATTAGGATTACACTAATGGAAAGAGGTTAGGGTACAAAGAAATTTAAAAAAATGCAATTTTATCCCATAGCGCGTTTTGTAGAAAATCTTGATTAGGATTACATGAATGGAAAGATGTTAGGGTGACAAGAAAATTTGTAATATAACAAATCTATCCATTGCACGTTTTGCAGAAAATCTTGATTAGGATTACATAAATGGAAAGAGGTTAGGGTACGAAGAAATTTAAAAAGGACAATTTTATCCCGTAACACGTTTTGTAGAAAATCTTGAATAGGATTACATAAATGGAAAGAGGTTAGGGCACGAACAAATTTAAAAAAGAACAATTTTATCCCATAGCACGTTTTGTAGAAGATCTTGATTAGGATTACATAAATGGAAAGAGGTTAGGGTACGAACAAATTTAAAAAAGGACAATTTTAACCCAAAGCACGATTTGTAGAAAATCTTGATTAGGATTACATGAATAGAAAGAGGTTAGGGTGAAAACAAATTTGTAATAAAACAAATCTATCCATTGCACGTTTTGCAGAAAATCTTGATTAGGATTACATGAATGGAAAGAGGTTAGGGTACGAAGAAATTTAAAAAAGGACAATTTTATCCCATAGCGCGTTTTGTAGAAGATCTTGATTAGGATTACATGAATGGAAAGGGGTTAGGGAGCAAAGAAATTTGTAATAAAACAAATCTATCCATTGCACGTTTTGTAGAAATTCTTGATTAGGATTACATAAATGGAAAGGGGTTAGGGTGCAAAGAAATTTGTAATAAAACAAATCTATCCTTTGCACGTTTTGCAGAAGATCTTGATTAGGATTACATAAATGGAAAGAGGTTAGGGCACGAACAAATTTAAAAAAGGACAATTTTATCCCATAGCACGTTTTTTAGAAGATCTTGATTAGGATTACATGAATGGAAAGGGGTTAGATGCAAAGAAATTTGTAATAAAACAAATCTATCCATTGCACGTTTTATAGAAATTCTTGATTAGGATTACATAAATGGAAAGAGGTTAGGGTGCAAAGAAAGTTGAACAAGCACAAATATATCCTATTGCACGTTTTGCAGAAAATCTTGATTAGGATTACATAAATGGAAAGAGGTTAAGGTACGGAGAAATTTAAAAAAGGACAATTTTAACCAAAAGCACGATTTGTAGAAAATCTTGATTAGGATTACATGCATGAAAAGAGGTTAGGGTGCAAAGAAATTTGTAATAAAACAAATCTATCCACTGCACGTTTTATAGAAATTCTTGATTAGGATTACATAAATGGAAAGAGGTTAGGGCACGAACAAATTTAAAAAATTACAATTTTATCCCATAGCACGTTTTGTAGAAGATCTTGATTAGAATTACATGAATGGAAAGGGGTTAGGGTGCAAAGAATTTTGTAATAAAACAAATCTATCCATTGCACGTTTTGCAGAAAATCTTGATTAGGATTACATAAATGGAAAGAGGTTAGCCACGAACAAATTTAAAAAAGAACAATTTTATCCCGTAACACGTTTAGTAGAAAATCTTGATTAGGATTACATAAATGGAAGGAGGTTAGGGTACGAAGAAATTTAAAAAAGAACATTTTTAACCCAAAGCACGTTTTGCAGAAAATCTTGATTAGGATTACATAAATGGAAGGACGTAAGGGTAAGAAGAAATCTAAAAAAGGACAATTTTATCCCGTAACACGTCTTGTAGAAAATCTTGAATAGGATTACATCAATGGAAAGTAGTTAGGGCACGAACAAATTTAAAAAAGAACAATTTTATCCCATAACACGTTTTGTAGAAGATCTTGATTAGGATTACATAAATGGAAAGAGGTTAGGGTAAGAAGAAATTTAAAAAAGGACAATTTTAACACATAGCACGACTTGTAGAAAATCTTGATTAGGATTACATGAATAGAAAGAGGTTAGGGTGCAAAGAAATTTGTAATAAAACAAATCTATCCATTGCACGTTTTGCAGAAAATCTTGATTAGGAATACATAAATGGAAAGAGGTTAGGGCACGAACAAATTTAAAAACGGACAATTTTATCCCATAGCACGTTTTGCAGAACATCTTGATTAGGATTACATAAATGGAAAGAGGTTAGGATACGAAGAAATTTAAAAAAGGACAATTTTATTCCATAGCACGTTTTGTAGAAAATCTTGATTAGGATTACATAAATGGAAAGAGGTTAGGGCACGAACAAATTTAAAAACGGACAATTTTATCCAATAGCACGTTTTGCAGAAAATCTTGAATAGGATTACATAAATGGAAAGAGGTTAGGGCACGAACAAATTTAAAAACGGACAATTTTATCCCATAGCACGTTTTGCAGAACATCTTGATTAGGATTACATAAATGGAAAGGGCTTAGGGTGCAAAGAAATTTGTAATAAAACAAATCTATCCATTGCACGTGTTGCAGAAAATCTTGATTAGGATTACATAAATGGAGAGAGGTTAGGGTACAAAGAAATTTAAAAAAGGGCATTTTTATCCCATAGCGCGTTTTGCAGAAAATCTTGATTAGGATTACACTAATGGAAAGAGGTTAGGGTACAAAGAAATTTAAAAAAGTGCAATTTTATCCCATAGCGAGTTTTGTAGAAAATCTTGATTAGGATTACATAAATGGAAAGAGGTTAGGGTACGAAGAAATTTAAAAAAGGACAATTTTAACCCAAAGCACAATTTCTAGAAATTCTTGATTAGGATTACATGAATGGAAAGATGTTAGCGTGACAAGAAAATTTGTAATATAACAAATCTATCCATTGCACGTTTTGTAGAAATTCTTGATTAGGATCACATAAAGGGAAGGAGGTTAGGGTACGAAGAAATTTAAAAAGGACAATTTTATCCCGTAACACGTTTTGTAGAACATCTTGATTAGGATTACATAAATGGAAAGAGGTTAAGGTACGAAGAAGTTTAAAAATGGACAATTTTAACCCAAAGCACGATTTGTAGAAAATCTTGATTAGGAATACATAAATGGAAAGAGGTTAGGGTGCAAAGAAATTTGTAATAAAGCAAATCTATCCATTGCACGTTTTATAGAAATTCTTGATTAGGATTACATAAATGGAAAGAGGTTAGGGCACGAACAAATTTAAAAAAGGACAATTTTATCCCATAGCACGTTTTTTAGAAGATCTTGATTAGTATTACATGAATGGAAAGGGGTTAGGGTGCAAAGAAATTTGTAATAAAACAAATCTATCCATTGCACGTTTTGCAGAAAATCTTGATTAGGATTACAGAAATGGAAAGAGGTTAGGGTACAAAGAAATTTAAAAAAGGGCAATTTTATCCCAAAGCACGATTTGTAGAAAATCTTGATTAGGATTACATGAATGGAAAGAGGTTAGGGTGACAAGAAAATTTGTAATATAACAAATCTATCCATTGCACGTTTTGTAGAAATTCTTGATTAGGAATACATAAATGGAAAGAGGTTAGGGTGCAAAGAAAATTGAACAAGCAAAAATATATCCTATTGCACGTTTTGCAGTAAATCTTGATTAGGATTACATAAATGGAAAGAGGTTAGGGTACGAAGAAATTTAAAAAAGGACAATTTTATCCCAAAGCACGATTTGTAGAAAGTCTTGATTAGGATTACATGAATGGAAAGAGGTTAGGGTGCAAAGAAATTTAAAAAAGAACTATTTTATCCCATAGCACGTTTTGTAGAAGATCTTGATTAGGATTACATAAATGGAAAGAGGTTAAGGTACAAAGAAAATTAAAAAAGGACAATTTTAACCCAAAGCACAATTTGTAGAAAATCTTGATTAGGATTACATGAATGGAAAGAGGTTAGGGTGACAAAAAAATTGAACAAGCACAAATATATCCTATTGCACGTTTTGCACAAAATCTTGATTAGGATTACATAAATGGAAAGAGGTTAGGGTACGAAGAAATTTAAAAAAGGACAATTTTATCCAGTAACACGTTTTGTAGAAAATCTTGAATAGGATTACAAAATGGAAAGAGGTTAAGTTACGAAGAAATTAAAAAAAGGACAATTTCAACCCAAAGCACGATTTGTAGAAAATCTTGATTAGGATTACATGAATGGAAAGTGGTTAGGATGCATAAAAATTTGTAATAAAACAAATCTATCCATTGCACGTTTTATAGAAATTCTTGATTAGGATTACACAAATGGAAAGAGGTTAGGTTGCAAAGAAATTTGAACAAGCACAAATATATCCTATTGCACGTTTTGCAGAAAATCTTGATTAGTATTACATAAATGGAAAGAGGTTAGTGTACGAAGAAATTTAAAAAAGAACAATTTTATCCCATAGCACGTTTTGTAGAAAATCTTGATTAGGATTACACAAATGGAAGGAGGTTAGGGTACGAAGAAATTTAAAAAAGGACAATTTTATCCCGTAACACGTTTTGTAGAAAATCTTGAATAGGATTACATAAATGGAAAGAGGTTAGGGCACGAACAAATTTAAAAAAGAACAATTTTACCCCATACCAGTTTTGTAGAAGTTCTTGATTAGGATTGCATATATGGAAAGAGGTTAGGCTACGAAGAAATTTAAAAAAAGACAATTTTAACACAAAGCACGATTTGTAGAAAATCTTGATTAAGATTACATGAATAGAAAGAAGTTAGGGTGCAAAGAAATTTGTAATAAAACAAATCTATCCATTGCACGTTTTGCAGAAAATCTTGAATAGGATTACATAAATGGAAAGAGGTTAGGTTGCAAAGAAAATTGAACAAGCACAAATATATCCTATTGCACGTTTTGCAGTATATCTTGATTAGGATTACAAAAATGGAAAGAGGTTAGGGTACGAAGAAATTTAAAAAAGGACAATTTTATCCCATAGCGCGTTTTGTAGAAGATCTTGATTAGGATTACATGAATGGAAAGGGGTTAGGATGCAAAGAAATTTGTAATAAAACAAATCTATCCATTGCACATTTTGCAGAAAATCTTGATTAGGATTACATAAATGGAAAGATGTTAGGGCACGAACAAATTTAAAAAAGGACAATTTTATTCCATAGCACGTTTTGTAAAAGATCTTGATTAGGATTAGATGAATGGAAAGGGGTTAGGGAGCAAAGAAATTTGTAATAAAACAAATCTATCCATTGCACGTTTTGTAGAAATTCTTGATTAGGATTACATAAATGGAAAGAGGTTAGGGTGCAAAGAAATTTGTAATAAAACAAATCTATCCGTTGCACGTTTTGCAGAAGATCTTGATTAGGATTACATAAATGGAAAGAGGTTAAGGCACGAACAAATTTAAAAAAGGACAATTTTATCCCATAGCACGTTTTTTAGAAGATCTTGATTAGGATTACATGAATGGAAAGGGGTTACGGTGCAAAGAAATTTGTAATAGAACAAATCTATCCATTGCACGTTTTATAGAAATTCTTGATTAGGATTACATAAATGGAAAGAGGTTAGGGTGCAAAGAAAATTGAACAAGCACAAATATATCCTATTGCACGTTTTGCAGAAAATCTTGATTAGGATTACATAAATGGAAAGAGGTTATGGTACGAAGAAGTTGAAGAAAGGGCAATTTTATCATGTAGCGCTTTTGTAGAAGATTTTGATTAGGTTTACATGAATGGAAAGGGGTTAGGGGGCAAAGAAATTTCTAATAAAACAAATCTATCCATTGCACGTTTTGCAGAAAATCTTGATTAGGATTACATAAATGGAAAGAGGTTAGGGCACGAACAAATTTAAAAAAGGACAATTTTATCCCATAGCACGTTTTGTAGAAGATCTTGAATAGGATTACATGAATGGAAAGGGGTTAGAGTGCAAAGAAATTTAGAAAAGGACAATTTTAATCCAAAGCACGATTTGTAGAAAATCTTGATTAGGATTACATGAATGGAAAGAGGTTAGGGTGCAAAGAAATTTGTAATAAAACAAATCTATCAATTGCACGTTTTATAGAATTTCTTGATTAGGATTACATAAATGGAAAGAGGTTAGGGTACAAAGAAAATTGAACAAGTGCAAATATAACCTATTGCACGTTTTGCAGAAAATCTTGATTAGGATTACATAAATGGAAAGAGGTTAGGGTACAAAGAAAATTGAACAAGTGCAAATATAACCTATTGCACGTTTTGCAGAAAATCTTGATTAGGATTACTTAAATGGAAAGAGGTTAGGGTACAAAGAAATTTAAAAAAGGACATTTTTAACCCAAAGCACGATTTGTAGAAAATCTTGATTACGATTACATGAATGGAAAGAGGTTAGGGTGCAAAGAAATTTGTAATAAAACAAATCTATCCATTGCATGTTTTGTAGAAATTCTTGATTAGGATTACATAAATGGAAAGAGGTTAGGGTGCAAAGAAAATTGAACAAGCACAAATATATCCTATTGCACGTTTTGCAGAAAATCTTGATTAGGATTACATGAATGGAAAGAGGTTAGGGTGCAAAGAAATTTGTAATAAAACAAATCTATCCATTGCACGTTTTATAGAAATTCTTGATTAGGATTACATAAATGGAAAGAGGTTAGGGTACAAAGAAAATTGAACAAGTGCAAATATAACCTATTGCACTTTTTGCAGAAAATCTTGATTAGGATTACATAAATGGAAAGAGGTTAGAGTACGAAGAAATTTAAAAAAGAACAATTTTACCCCATACCAGTTTTGTAGAAGATCTTGATTAGGATTACATAAATGGAAAGAGGTTAGGGTACGAAGAAATTTAAAGAAGGACAATTTTTAGCCAAAGCACGATTTGTAAAAAATCTTGATTAGGATTACATGAATAGAAAGAGGTTTGGGTGCAAAGAAATTTGTAATAAAACAAATCTATCCATTGCACGTTTTGCAGAAAATCTTGATTAGGATTACATAAATGGAAAGAGGTTAGGGTACGAAGAAATTTAAAAAAGGACAATTTTATCCCATAGCACGTTTTGTAGAAGATCTTGATTAGGATTACATGAATGGAAAGATGTTAGGGCACGAACAAATTTAAAAAAGGACAATTTTATCCCATAGCACGTTTTGTAGAAGATCTTGATCAGCATTACATACATGGAAAGAGGTTAGGGTAAGAAGAAATTTAAAAAAGGACAATTTTAACACAAAGCACGACTTGTAGAAAATATTGATTAGGATTACATGAATGGAAAGTGGTTAGGGTGCAAAGTAATTTGTAATAAAACAAATCTATCCATTGCACATTTTGCAGAAAATCTTGATTAGGATTACATTAATGGAAAGATGTTAGGGCACGAACAAATTTAAAAAAGGACAATTTTATCCCATAGCACGTTTTGTAGAAGATCTTGATCAGGATTACATACATGGAAAGAGGTTAGGGTAAGAAGAAATTTAAAAAAGGACAATTTTAACACAAAGCACGACTTGTAGAAAATATTGATTAGGATTCCTGAATGGAAAGTGGTTAGGGTGCAAAGTAATTTGTAATAAAACAAATCTATCCATTGCACATTTTGCAAAAATCTTGATTAGGATTACATAAATGGAAAGATGTTAGGGCACGAACAAATTTAAAAAAGGACAATTTTATCCCATAGCAGGTTTTTTAGAAGATCTTGATTAGGATTACATGAATGGAAAGGGGTTAGAATGCAAAGAAATTTGTAATAAAACAAATCTATCCATTGCACGTTTTATAGAAATTCTTGATTAGGATTACATAAATGGAAAGAGGTTAGGGTGCAAAGAAAATTGAACAGGCACAAATATATCCTATTGCACGTTTTGCAGAAAGTCTTGATTAGGATTACATAAATGGAAAGAGGTTAAGGTACGAAGAAATTTAAAAAAGGACAATTTTAACCAAAAGCACGATTTGTAGAAAATCTTGATTAGGATTACATGCATGGAAAGAGGTTAGGTTGCAAAGAAATTTGTAATAAAACAAACCTATCCATTGCACGTTTTGTAGAAATTCTTGATTAGGATTACATAAATGGAAAGAGATTAGGGTGCAAAGAAAATTGAACAAGCACAAATATATCCTATTGCACGTTTTGCAGAAATTCTTGATTAGGATTACATAAATGGAAAGAGGTTAAGGTACGAAGAAATTTAAAAAAGGACAATTTTAACCCAAAGCACGATTTGTAGGAAATTTTGATTAGGATTACATGAATGGAAAGAGGTTAGGGTGCAAAAAGATTTGTAATAAAACAAATCTATCCTTTGCACGTTTTGTAGAAATTCTTGATTAGGATTGATTACATAAATGGAAAGAGGTTAGGGCAAGAACAAATTTAAAAAATTACAATTTTATCCCATAGCACGTTTTGTAGAAGATCTTGATTAGGATTACGTGAATGGAAAGGGGTTAGGGTGCAAAGAAAATTGAACAAGCACAAATATATCCTATTGCACGTTTTGCAGAAAATCTTGATTAGGATTACATGCATGGAAAGAGGTTAGGGTGCAAAGAAATTTGTAATAAAACAAATCTATCCATTGCACGTTTTATAGAAATTCTTGATTAGGATTGATTACATAAATGGAAAGAGGTTAGGGCAAGAACAAATTTAAAAAATTACAATTTTATCCCATAGCACGTTTTGTAGAAGATCTTGATTAGGATTACGTGAATGGAAAGGGGTTAGGGTGCAAAGAAATTTGAAATAAAAGAAATCTATCCATTGCACGTTTTGCAGAAAATCTGGATTAGGATTACATAAATGAAAGAGGTTAGGGCACGAACAAATTTAAAAAAGGACAATTTTATCCAATAGCACGTTTTGTAGAAGATCATGATTAGGATTACATGAATGAAAAAGGGTTAGGGTGCTAAGAAATTTGTAATAAAACAAATCTATCCATTGCACGTTTTGCAGAAAATCTTGATTAGGATTACATAAATGGAAAGAGGTTAGGGTACGAAGAAATTTAAATAAGGACAATTTTAACCCAAAGCACGATTTGTAGAAATCTTGATTAGGATTACATGAATGGAAAGAGGTTAGGGTGCAAAGAAATTTGTAATAAAACAATTCTATCCATTGCAAGTTTTGTAGGAAATCTTGAATAGGATTACATAAATGGAAAGAGGTTAGGGCACGAACAAATTTAAAAAAGAACCATTTTATCCCATAGCACGTTTTGTAGAAGATCTTGATTAGGATTACATAAATGGAAAGAGGTTAAGGTACTAAGAAATTTAAAAAAGGACAATTTTAACCCAAAGCACGATTTGTAGAAAATCTTGATTAGGATTACATAAATGGAAAGAGGTTAAGGTACGAAGAAATTTAAAAAAGGACAATTTTAACCCAAAGCACGATTTGTAGAAGATCTTGATTAGGATTACATAAATGGAAATAGGTTAGGGCACGAACAAATTTAAAAAAGGACAATTTTATCCCATAGCACGTTTTGTAGAAGACCTTGATTAGGATTACATGAATGAAAAAGGGTTAGGGTGCAAAGAAATTTGTAATAAAACAAATCTATCCATTGCACGGTTTGCAGAAAATCTTGATTAGGATTACATAAATGGAAAGAGGTTAGGGTGCAAAGAAATTTGAACAAGCAAAAATATATCCTATTGCACGTTTTGCAGTAAATCTTGATTAGGATTACATAAATGGAAAGAGGTTAGGGTACGAAGAAATTTAAAAAACGACAATTTTATCCCAAAGCACGATTTGTAGAAAGTCTTGATTAGGATTACATGAATGGAAAGAGGTTAGGGTGCAAAGAAATTTGTAATAAAACAATTCTATCCATTGCACGTTTTGTAGAAAATCTTGAATAGGATTACATAAATGGAAAGAGGTTAGGGCACGAACAAATTTAAAAAAGAACTATTTTATCCCATAGCACGTTTTGTAGAAGATCTTGATTAGGATTACATAAATGGAAAGAGGTTAAGGTACAAAGAAAATTAAAAAAGGACAATTTTAACCCAAAGCACAATTTGTAGAAAATCTTGATTAGGATTACATGAATGGAAAGAGGTTAGGGTGACAAAAAAATTGAACAAGCACAAATATATCCTATTGCACGTTTTGCACAAAATCTTGATTAGGATTACATAAATGGAAAGAGGTTAGGGTACGAAGAAATTTAAAAAAGGACAATTTTATCCAGTAACACGTTTTGTAGAAAATCTTGAATAGGATTACAAAATGGAAAGAAGTTAAGTTACGAAGAAATTTAAAAAAGGACAATTTCAACCCAAAGCACGATTTGTAGAAAATCTTGATTAGGATTACATGAATGGAAAGTGGTTAGGGTGCATAAAAATTTGTAATAAAACAAATCTATCCATTGCACGTTTTATAGAAATTCTTGATTAGGATTACACAAATGGAAAGAGGTTAGGTTGCAAAGAAATTTGAACAAGCACAAATATATCCTATTGCACGTTTTGCAGAAAATCTTGATTAGGATTACATTAATGGAAAGAGTTGAGGTTACGAAGAAATTGAAAAAAGGGCAATTTTATCCCATAGCGCTTTTGTAGAAGATTTTAATTAGGATTACATGAATGGAAAGGGGTTAGGGTGCAAAGAAATTTAAAAAAGGACAATTTTATCCCATAGCGCGTTTTGTAGAAGATCTTGATTAGGATTACATGAATGGAAAGGGGTTAGGATGCAAAGAAATTTGTAATAAAACAAATCTATCCATTGCACATTTTGCAGAAAATCTTGATTAGGATTACATAAATGGAAAGATGTTAGGGCACGAACAAATTTAAAAAAGGACAATTTTATTCCATAGCACGTTTTGTAAAAGATCTTGATTAGGATTAGATGAATGGAAAGGGGTTAGGGAGCAAAGAAATTTGTAATAAAACAAATCTATCCATTGCACGTTTTGTAGAAATTCTTGATTAGGATTACATAAATGGAAAGAGGTTAGGGTGCAAAGAAATTTGTAATAAAACAAATCTATCCGTTGCACGTTTTGCAGAAGATCTTGATTAGGATTACATAAATGTAAAGAGGTTAAGGCACGAACAAATTTAAAAAAGGACAATTTTATCCCATAGCACGTTTTTTAGAAGATCTTGATTAGGATTACATGAATGGAAAGGGGTTACGGTGCAAAGAAATTTGTAATAGAACAAATCTATCCATTGCACGTTTTATAGAAATTCTTGATTAGGATTACATAAATGGAAAGAGGTTAGGGTGCAAAGAAAATTGAACAAGCACAAATATATCCTATTGCACGTTTTGCAGAAAATCTTGATTAGGATTACATAAATGGAAAGAGGTTATGGTACGAAGAAGTTGAAGAAAGGGCAATTTTATCATGTAGCGCTTTTGTAGAAGATTTTGATTAGGTTTACATGAATGGAAAGGGGTTAGGGGGCAAAGAAATTTCTAATAAAACAAATCTATCCATTGCACGTTTTGCAGAAAATCTTGATTAGGATTACATAAATGGAAAGAGGTTAGGGCACGAACAAATTTAAAAAAGGACAATTTTATCCCATAGCACGTTTTGTAGAAGATCTTGAATAGGATTACATGAATGGAAAGGGGTTAGAGTGCAAAGAAATTTAGAAAAGGACAATTTTAATCCAAAGCACGATTTGTAGAAAATCTTGATTAGGATTACATGAATGGAAAGAGGTTAGGGTGCAAAGAAATTTGTAATAAAACAAATCTATCAATTGCACGTTTTATAGAATTTCTTGATTAGGATTACATAAATGGAAAGAGGTTAGGGTACAAAGAAAATTGAACAAGTGCAAATATAACCTATTGCACGTTTTGCAGAAAATCTTGATTAGGATTACATAAATGGAAAGAGGTTAGAGTACGAAGAAATTTAAAAAAGGGCAATTTCATCCCATAGCACGTTTTGTAGAAGATCTTGAATAGGATTACATGAATGGAAAGGGGTTAGGGTGCAAAGAAATTTGTAATAAAACAAATCTATCCATTGAACGTTTTGCAGAAAATCTTGATTAGGATTACTTAAATGGAAAGAGGTTAGGGTACAAAGAAATTTAAAAGAGGACATTTTTAACCCAAAGCACGATTTGTAGAAAATCTTGATTAGGATTACATGAATGGAAAGAGGTTAGGGTGCAAAGAAATTTGTAATAAAACATATCTATCCATTGCATGTTTTGTAGAAATTCTTGATTAGGATTACATAAATGGAAAGAGGTTAGGGTGCAAAGAAAATTGAACAAGCACAAATATATCCTATTGCACGTTTTGCAGAAAATCTTGATTAGGATTACATGAATGGAAAGAGGTTAGGGTGCAAAGAAATTTGTAATAAAACAAATCTATCCATTGCACGTTTTATAGAAATTCTTGATTAGGATTACATAAATGGAAAGAGGTTAGGGTACAAAGAAAATTGAACAAGTGCAAATATAACCTATTGCACGTTTTGCAGAAAATCTTGATTAGGATTACATAAATGGAAAGAGGTTAGAGTACGAAGAAATTTAAAAAAGAACAATTTTACCCCATACCAGTTTTGTAGAAGATCTTGATTAGGATTACATAAATGGAAAGAGGTTAGGGTACGAAGAAATTTAAAGAAGGACAATTTTTAGCCAAAGCACGATTTGTAGAAAATCTTGATTAGGATTACATGAATAGAAAGAGGTTTGGGTGCAAAGAAATTTGTAATAAAACAAATCTATCCATTGCACGTTTTGCAGAAAATCTTGAATAGGATTACATAAATGGAAAGAGGTTAGGGTACGAAGAAATTTAAAAAAGGACAATTTTATCCCATAGCACGTTTTATAGAAGATCTTGATTAGGATTACATGAATGGAAAGATGTTAGGGCACGAACAAATTTAAAAAAGGACAATTTTATCCCATAGCACGTTTTGTAGAAGATCTTGATCAGCATTACATACATGGAAAGAGGTTAGGGTAAGAAGAAATTTAAAAAAGGACAATTTTAACACAAAGCACGACTTGTAGAAAATATTGATTAGGATTACATGAATGGAAAGTGGTTAGGGTGCAAAGTAATTTGTAATAAAACATATCTATCCATTGCACATTTTGCAGAAAATCTTGATTAGGATTACATAAATGGAAAGATGTTAGGGCACGAACAAATTTAAAAAAGGACAATTTTATCCCATAGCACGTTTTGTAGAAGATCTTGATCAGGATTACATACATGGAAAGAGGTTAGGGTAAGAAGAAATTTAAAAAAAAACAATTTTAACACAAAGCACGACTTGTAGAAAATATTGATTAGGATTCCTGAATGGAAAGTGGTTAGGGTGCAAAGTAATTTGTAATAAAACAAATCTATCCATTGCACATTTTGCAAAAATCTTGATTAGGATTACATAAATGGAAAGATGTTAGGGCACGAACAAATTTAAAAAAGGACAATTTTATTCCATAGCACGTTTTGTAAAAGATCTTGATTAGGATTAGATGAATGGAAAGGGGTTAGGGAGCAAAGAAATTTGTAATAAAACAAATCTATCCATTGCACGTTTTGTAGAAATTCTTGATTAGGATTACATAAATGGAAAGAGGTTAGGGTGCAAAGAAATTTGTAATAAAACAAATCTATCCGTTGCACGTTTTGCAGAAGATCTTGATTAGGATTACATAAATGTAAAGAGGTTAAGGCACGAACAAATTTAAAAAAGGACAATTTTATCCCATAGCACGTTTTTTAGAAGATCTTGATTAGGATTACATGAATGGAAAGGGGTTACGGTGCAAAGAAATTTGTAATAGAACAAATCTATCCATTGCACGTTTTATAGAAATTCTTGATTAGGATTACATAAATGGAAAGAGGTTAGGGTGCAAAGAAAATTGAACAAGCACAAATATATCCTATTGCACGTTTTGCAGAAAATCTTGATTAGGATTACATAAATGGAAAGAGGTTATGGTACGAAGAAGTTGAAGAAAGGGCAATTTTATCATGTAGCGCTTTTGTAGAAGATTTTGATTAGGTTTACATGAATGGAAAGGGGTTAGGGGGCAAAGAAATTTCTAATAAAACAAATCTATCCATTGCACGTTTTGCAGAAAATCTTGATTAGGATTACATAAATGGAAAGAGGTTAGGGCACGAACAAATTTAAAAAAGGACAATTTTATCCCATAGCACGTTTTGTAGAAGATCTTGAATAGGATTACATGAATGGAAAGGGGTTAGAGTGCAAAGAAATTTAGAAAAGGACAATTTTAATCCAAAGCACGATTTGTAGAAAATCTTGATTAGGATTACATGAATGGAAAGAGGTTAGGGTGCAAAGAAATTTGTAATAAAACAAATCTATCAATTGCACGTTTTATAGAATTTCTTGATTAGGATTACATAAATGGAAAGAGGTTAGGGTACAAAGAAAATTGAACAAGTGCAAATATAACCTATTGCACGTTTTGCAGAAAATCTTGATTAGGATTACATAAATGGAAAGAGGTTAGAGTACGAAGAAATTTAAAAAAGGGCAATTTCATCCCATAGCACGTTTTGTAGAAGATCTTGAATAGGATTACATGAATGGAAAGGGGTTAGGGTGCAAAGAAATTTGTAATAAAACAAATCTATCCATTGAACGTTTTGCAGAAAATCTTGATTAGGATTACTTAAATGGAAAGAGGTTAGGGTACAAAGAAATTTAAAAGAGGACATTTTTAACCCAAAGCACGATTTGTAGAAAATCTTGATTAGGATTACATGAATGGAAAGAGGTTAGGGTGCAAAGAAATTTGTAATAAAACATATCTATCCATTGCATGTTTTGTAGAAATTCTTGATTAGGATTACATAAATGGAAAGAGGTTAGGGTGCAAAGAAAATTGAACAAGCACAAATATATCCTATTGCACGTTTTGCAGAAAATCTTGATTAGGATTACATGAATGGAAAGAGGTTAGGGTGCAAAAAAATTTGTAATAAAACAAATCTATCCATTGCACGTTTTATAGAAATTCTTGATTAGGATTACATAAATGGAAAGAGGTTAGGGTACAAAGAAAATTGAACAAGTGCAAATATAACCTATTGCACGTTTTGCAGAAAATCTTGATTAGGATTACATAAATGGAAAGAGGTTAGAGTACGAAGAAATTTAAAAAAGAACAATTTTACCCCATACCAGTTTTGTAGAAGATCTTGATTAGGATTACATAAATGGAAAGAGGTTAGGGTACGAAGAAATTTAAAGAAGGACAATTTTTAGCCAAAGCACGATTTGTAGAAAATCTTGATTAGGATTACATGAATAGAAAGAGGTTTGGGTGCAAAGAAATTTGTAATAAAACAAATCTATCCATTGCACGTTTTGCAGAAAATCTTGAATAGGATTACATAAATGGAAAGAGGTTAGGGTACGAAGAAATTTAAAAAAGGACAATTTTATCCCATAGCACGTTTTATAGAAGATCTTGATTAGGATTACATGAATGGAAAGATGTTAGGGCACGAACAAATTTAAAAAAGGACAATTTTATCCCATAGCACGTTTTGTAGAAGATCTTGATCAGCATTACATACATGGAAAGAGGTTAGGGTAAGAAGAAATTTAAAAAAGGACAATTTTAACACAAAGCACGACTTGTAGAAAATATTGATTAGGATTACATGAATGGAAAGTGGTTAGGGTGCAAAGTAATTTGTAATAAAACAAATCTATCCATTGCACATTTTGCAGAAAATCTTGATTAGGATTACATAAATGGAAAGATGTTAGGGCACGAACAAATTTAAAAAAGGACAATTTTATCCCATAGCACGTTTTGTAGAAGATCTTGATCAGGATTACATACATGGAAAGAGGTTAGGGTAAGAAGAAATTTAAAAAAAAACAATTTTAACACAAAGCACGACTTGTAGAAAATATTGATTAGGATTCCTGAATGGAAAGTGGTTAGGGTGCAAAGTAATTTGTAATAAAACAAATCTATCCATTGCACATTTTGCAAAAATCTTGATTAGGATTACATAAATGGAAAGATGTTAGGGCACGAACAAATTTAAAAAAGGACAATTTTATCCCATAGCAGGTTTTTTAGAAGATCTTGATTAGGATTACATGAATGGAAAGGGGTTAGAATGCAAAGAAATTTGTAATAAAACAAATCTATCCATTGCACGTTTTATAGAAATTCTTGATTAGGATTACATAAATGGAAAGAGGTTAGGGTGCAAAGAAAATTGAACAGGCACAAATATATCCTATTGCACGTTTTGCAGTAAGTCTTGATTAGGATTACATAAATGGAAAGAGGTTAAGGTACGAAGAAATTTAAAAAAGGACAATTTTAACCAAAAGCACGATTTGTAGAAAATCTTGATTAGGATTACATGCATGGAAAGAGGTTAGGTTGCAAAGAAATTTGTAATAAAACAAACCTATCCATTGCACGTTTTGTAGAAATTCTTGATTAGGATTACATAAATGGAAAGAGATTAGGGTGCAAAGAAAATTGAACAAGCACAAATATATCCTATTGCACGTTTTGCAGAAATTCTTGATTAGGATTACATAAATGGAAAGAGGTTAAGGTACGAAGAAATTTAAAAAAGGACAATTTTAACCCAAAGCACGATTTGTAGGAAATTTTGATTAGGATTACATGAATGGAAAGAGGTTAGGGTGCAAAAAGATTTGTAATAAAACAAATCTATCCATTGCACGTTTTGTAGAAAATCTTGAATAAGATTACATAAATGAAAAGAGGTTAGGGCACGAACAAATTTAAAAAATTACAATTTTATCCCATAGCACGTTTTGTAGAAGATCTTGATTAGGATTACATGAATGGAAAGGGGTTAGGGTGCAAAGAAATTTGAAATAAAAGAAATCTATCCATTGCACGTTTTGCAGAAAATCTGGATTAGGATTACATAAATGAAAGAGGTTAGGGCACGAACAAATTTAAAAAAGGACAATTTTATCCCATAGCACGTTTTGTAGAAGATCATGATTAGGATTACATGAATGAAAAAGGGTTAGGGTGCTAAGAAATTTGTAATAAAACAAATCTATCCATTGCACGTTTTCAGAAAATCTTGATTAGGATTACATAAATGGAAAGAGGTTAGGGTACGAAGAAATTTAAAAAAGGACAATTTTAACCCAAAGCACGATTTGTAGAAATCTTGATTAGGATTACATGAATGGAAAGAGGTTAGGGTGCAAAGAAATTTGTAATAAAACAATTCTATCCATTGCAAGTTTTGTAGGAAATCTTGAATAGGATCACATAAATGGAAAGAGGTTAGGGCACGAACAAATTTAAAAAAGAACCATTTTATCCCATAGCACGTTTTGTAGAAGATCTTGATTAGGATTACATAAATGGAAAGAGGTTAAGGTACGAAGAAATTTAAAAAAGGACAATTTTAACCCAAAGTACGATTTGTAGAAAATCTTGATTAGGATTACATAAATGGAAAGAGGTTAAGGTACGAAGAAATTTAAAAAAGGACAATTTTAACCCAAAGCACGATTTGTAGAAGATCTTGATTAGGATTACATAAATGGAAATAGGTTAGGGCACGAACAAATTTAAAAAGGACAATTTTATCCCATAGCACGTTTTGTAGAAGACCTTGATTAGGATTACATGAATGAAAAAGGGTTAGGGTGCAAAGAAATTTGTAATAAAACAAATCTATCCATTGCACGGTTTGCAGAAAATCTTGATTAGGATTACATAAATGGAAAGAGGTTAGGGTGCAAAGAAATTTGAACAAGCAAAAATATATCCTATTGCACGTTTTGCAGTAAATCTTGATTAGGATTACATAAATGGAAAGAGGTTAGGGTACGAAGAAATTTAAAAAACGACAATTTTATCCCAAAGCACGATTTGTAGAAAGTCTTGATTAGGATTACATGAATGGAAAGAGGTTAGGGTGCAAAGAAATTTGTAATAAAACAATTCTATCCATTGCACGTTTTGTAGAAAATCTTGAATAGGATTACATAAATGGAAAGAGGTTAGGGCACGAACAAATTTAAAAAAGAACTATTTTATCCCATAGCACGTTTTGTAGAAGATCTTGATTAGGATTACATAAATGGAAAGAGGTTAAGGTACAAAGAAAATTAAAAAAGGACAATTTTAACCCAAAGCACAATTTGTAGAAAATCTTGATTAGGATTACATGAATGGAAAGAGGTTAGGGTGACAAAAAAATTGAACAAGCACAAATATATCCTATTGCACGTTTTGCAGAAAATCTTGATTAGTATTACATAAATGGAAGGAGGTTAGGGTACGAAGAAATTTAAAAAAGGACAATTTTATCCAGTAACACGTTTTGTAGAAAATCTTGAATAGGATTACAAAATGGAAAGAGGTTAAGTTACGAAGAAATTAAAAAAAGGACAATTTCAACCCAAAGCACGATTTGTAGAAAATCTTGATTAGGATTACATGAATGGAAAGTGGTTAGGGTGCATAAAAATTTGTAACAAAACAAATCTATCCATTGCACGTTTTGCAGAAAATCTTGATTAGGATTACATTAATGGAAAGAGTTGAGGTTACGAAGAAATTGAAAAAAGGGCAATTTTATCCCATAGCGATTTTGTAGAAGATTTTAATTAGGATTACATGAATGGAAAGGGGTTAGGGTGCAAAGAAATTTCTAATAAAACAAATCTATCCATTGCAAGTTTTGCAGAAAATCTTGATTAGGATTAACTAAATGGAAAGAGGTTAGGGTACAAAGAAATTTAAGAAAGTACATTTTTAACCCAAAGCACGATTTGTAGAAAATCTTGATTAGGATTACATAAATGGAAAGAGGTTAGGGTGCAAAGAAAATTGAACAAGCACAAATATATCCTATTGCACGTTTTGCAGAAAATCTTGATTAGTATTACATAAATGGAAGGAGGTTAGGGTACGAAGAAATTTAAAAAAGGACAATTTTATCCCGTAACACGTTTTGTAGAAAATCTTGAATAGGATTACATAAATGGAAAGAGGTTAGGGTACGAAGAAATTTAAATAAGGACAATTTTAACCCAAAGCACGATTTGTAGAAATCTTGATTAGGATTACATGAATGGAAAGAGGTTAGGGTGCAAAGAAATTTGTAATAAAACAATTCTATCCATTGCAAGTTTTGTAGGAAATCTTGAATAGGATTACATAAATGGAAAGAGGTTAGGGCACGAACAAATTTAAAAAAGAACCATTTTATCCCATAGCACGTTTTGTAGAAGATCTTGATTAGGATTACATAAATGGAAAGAGGTTAAGGTACGAAGAAATTTAAAAAAGGACAATTTTAACCCAAAGCACGATTTGTAGAAAATCTTGATTAGGATTACATAAATGGAAAGAGGTTAAGGTACGAAGAAATTTAAAAAAGGACAATTTTAACCCAAAGCACGATTTGTAGAAGATCTTGATTAGGATTACATAAATGGAAATAGGTTAGGGCACGAACAAATTTAAAAAAGGACAATTTTATCCCATAGCACGTTTTGTAGAAGACCTTGATTAGGATTACATGAATGAAAAAGGGTTAGGGTGCAAAGAAATTTGTAATAAAACAAATCTATCCATTGCACGGTTTGCAGAAAATCTTGATTAGGATTACATAAATGGAAAGAGGTTAGGGTGCAAAGAAATTTGAACAAGCAAAAATATATCCTATTGCACGTTTTGCAGTAAATCTTGATTAGGATTACATAAATGGAAAGAGGTTAGGGTACGAAGAAATTTAAAAAACGACAATTTTATCCCAAAGCACGATTTGTAGAAAGTCTTGATTAGGATTACATGAATGGAAAGAGGTTAGGGTGCAAAGAAATTTGTAATAAAACAATTCTATCCATTGCACGTTTTGTAGAAAATCTTGAATAGGATTACATAAATGGAAAGAGGTTAGGGCACGAACAAATTTAAAAAAGAACTATTTTATCCCATAGCACGTTTTGTAGAAGATCTTGATTAGGATTACATAAATGGAAAGAGGTTAAGGTACAAAGAAAATTAAAAAAGGACAATTTTAACCCAAAGCACAATTTGTAGAAAATCTTGATTAGGATTACATGAATGGAAAGAGGTTAGGGTGACAAAAAAATTGAACAAGCACAAATATATCCTATTGCACGTTTTGCACAAAATCTTGATTAGGATTACATAAATGGAAAGAGGTTAGGGTACGAAGAAATTTAAAAAAGGACAATTTTATCCAGTAACACGTTTTGTAGAAAATCTTGAATAGGATTACAAAATGGAAAGAAGTTAAGTTACGAAGAAATTTAAAAAAGGACAATTTCAACCCAAAGCACGATTTGTAGAAAATCTTGATTAGGATTACATGAATGGAAAGTGGTTAGGGTGCATAAAAATTTGTAATAAAACAAATCTATCCATTGCACGTTTTATAGAAATTCTTGATTAGGATTACACAAATGGAAAGAGGTTAGGTTGCAAAGAAATTTGAACAAGCACAAATATATCCTATTGCACGTTTTGCAGAAAATCTTGATTAGGATTACATTAATGGAAAGAGTTGAGGTTACGAAGAAATTGAAAAAAGGGCAATTTTATCCCATAGCGCTTTTGTAGAAGATTTTAATTAGGATTACATGAATGGAAAGGGGTTAGGGTGCAAAGAAATTTAAAAAAGGACAATTTTATCCCATAGCGCGTTTTGTAGAAGATCTTGATTAGGATTACATGAATGGAAAGGGGTTAGGATGCAAAGAAATTTGTAATAAAACAAATCTATCCATTGCACATTTTGCAGAAAATCTTGATTAGGATTACATAAATGGAAAGATGTTAGGGCACGAACAAATTTAAAAAAGGACAATTTTATTCCATAGCACGTTTTGTAAAAGATCTTGATTAGGATTAGATGAATGGAAAGGGGTTAGGGAGCAAAGAAATTTGTAATAAAACAAATCTATCCATTGCACGTTTTGTAGAAATTCTTGATTAGGATTACATAAATGGAAAGAGGTTAGGGTGCAAAGAAATTTGTAATAAAACAAATCTATCCGTTGCACGTTTTGCAGAAGATCTTGATTAGGATTACATAAATGTAAAGAGGTTAAGGCACGAACAAATTTAAAAAAGGACAATTTTATCCCATAGCACGTTTTTTAGAAGATCTTGATTAGGATTACATGAATGGAAAGGGGTTACGGTGCAAAGAAATTTGTAATAGAACAAATCTATCCATTGCACGTTTTATAGAAATTCTTGATTAGGATTACATAAATGGAAAGAGGTTAGGGTGCAAAGAAAATTGAACAAGCACAAATATATCCTATTGCACGTTTTGCAGAAAATCTTGATTAGGATTACATAAATGGAAAGAGGTTATGGTACGAAGAAGTTGAAGAAAGGGCAATTTTATCATGTAGCGCTTTTGTAGAAGATTTTGATTAGGTTTACATGAATGGAAAGGGGTTAGGGGGCAAAGAAATTTCTAATAAAACAAATCTATCCATTGCACGTTTTGCAGAAAATCTTGATTAGGATTACATAAATGGAAAGAGGTTAGGGCACGAACAAATTTAAAAAAGGACAATTTTATCCCATAGCACGTTTTGTAGAAGATCTTGAATAGGATTACATGAATGGAAAGGGGTTAGAGTGCAAAGAAATTTAGAAAAGGACAATTTTAATCCAAAGCACGATTTGTAGAAAATCTTGATTAGGATTACATGAATGGAAAGAGGTTAGGGTGCAAAGAAATTTGTAATAAAACAAATCTATCAATTGCACGTTTTATAGAATTTCTTGATTAGGATTACATAAATGGAAAGAGGTTAGGGTACAAAGAAAATTGAACAAGTGCAAATATAACCTATTGCACGTTTTGCAGAAAATCTTGATTAGGATTACATAAATGGAAAGAGGTTAGAGTACGAAGAAATTTAAAAAAGGGCAATTTCATCCCATAGCACGTTTTGTAGAAGATCTTGAATAGGATTACATGAATGGAAAGGGGTTAGGGTGCAAAGAAATTTGTAATAAAACAAATCTATCCATTGAACGTTTTGCAGAAAATCTTGATTAGGATTACTTAAATGGAAAGAGGTTAGGGTACAAAGAAATTTAAAAGAGGACATTTTTAACCCAAAGCACGATTTGTAGAAAATCTTGATTAGGATTACATGAATGGAAAGAGGTTAGGGTGCAAAGAAATTTGTAATAAAACATATCTATCCATTGCATGTTTTGTAGAAATTCTTGATTAGGATTACATAAATGGAAAGAGGTTAGGGTGCAAAGAAAATTGAACAAGCACAAATATATCCTATTGCACGTTTTGCAGAAAATCTTGATTAGGATTACATGAATGGAAAGGGGTTAGGGTGCAAAGAAATTTGTAATAAAACAAATCTATCCATTGCACGTTTTATAGAAATTCTTGATTAGGATTACATAAATGGAAAGAGGTTAGGGTACAAAGAAAATTGAACAAGTGCAAATATAACCTATTGCACGTTTTGCAGAAAATCTTGATTAGGATTACATAAATGGAAAGAGGTTAGAGTACGAAGAAATTTAAAAAAGAACAATTTTACCCCATACCAGTTTTGTAGAAGATCTTGATTAGGATTACATAAATGGAAAGAGGTTAGGGTACGAAGAAATTTAAAGAAGGACAATTTTTAGCCAAAGCACGATTTGTAGAAAATCTTGATTAGGATTACATGAATAGAAAGAGGTTTGGGTGCAAAGAAATTTGTAATAAAACAAATCTATCCATTGCACGTTTTGCAGAAAATCTTGAATAGGATTACATAAATGGAAAGAGGTTAGGGTACGAAGAAATTTAAAAAAGGACAATTTTATCCCATAGCACGTTTTATAGAAGATCTTGATTAGGATTACATGAATGGAAAGATGTTAGGGCACGAACAAATTTAAAAAAGGACAATTTTATCCCATAGCACGTTTTGTAGAAGATCTTGATCAGCATTACATACATGGAAAGAGGTTAGGGTAAGAAGAAATTTAAAAAAGGACAATTTTAACACAAAGCACGACTTGTAGAAAATATTGATTAGGATTACATGAATGGAAAGTGGTTAGGGTGCAAAGTAATTTGTAATAAAACAAATCTATCCATTGCACATTTTGCAGAAAATCTTGATTAGGATTACATAAATGGAAAGATGTTAGGGCACGAACAAATTTAAAAAAGGACAATTTTATCCCATAGCACGTTTTGTAGAAGATCTTGATCAGGATTACATACATGGAAAGAGGTTAGGGTAAGAAGAAATTTAAAAAAAAACAATTTTAACACAAAGCACGACTTGTAGAAAATATTGATTAGGATTCCTGAATGGAAAGTGGTTAGGGTGCAAAGTAATTTGTAATAAAACAAATCTATCCATTGCACATTTTGCAAAAATCTTGATTAGGATTACATAAATGGAAAGATGTTAGGGCACGAACAAATTTAAAAAAGGACAATTTTATCCCATAGCAGGTTTTTTAGAAGATCTTGATTAGGATTACATGAATGGAAAGGGGTTAGAATGCAAAGAAATTTGTAATAAAACAAATCTATCCATTGCACGTTTTATAGAAATTCTTGATTAGGATTACATAAATGGAAAGAGGTTAGGGTGCAAAGAAAATTGAACAGGCACAAATATATCCTATTGCACGTTTTGCAGTAAGTCTTGATTAGGATTACATAAATGGAAAGAGGTTAAGGTACGAAGAAATTTAAAAAAGGACAATTTTAACCAAAAGCACGATTTGTAGAAAATCTTGATTAGGATTACATGCATGGAAAGAGGTTAGGTTGCAAAGAAATTTGTAATAAAACAAACCTATCCATTGCACGTTTTGTAGAAATTCTTGATTAGGATTACATAAATGGAAAGAGATTAGGGTGCAAAGAAAATTGAACAAGCACAAATATATCCTATTGCACGTTTTGCAGAAATTCTTGATTAGGATTACATAAATGGAAAGAGGTTAAGGTACGAAGAAATTTAAAAAAGGACAATTTTAACCCAAAGCACGATTTGTAGGAAATTTTGATTAGGATTACATGAATGGAAAGAGGTTAGGGTGCAAAAAGATTTGTAATAAAACAAATCTATCCATTGCACGTTTTGTAGAAAATCTTGAATAAGATTACATAAATGAAAAGAGGTTAGGGCACGAACAAATTTAAAAAATTACAATTTTATCCCATAGCACGTTTTGTAGAAGATCTTGATTAGGATTACATGAATGGAAAGGGGTTAGGGTGCAAAGAAATTTGAAATAAAAGAAATCTATCCATTGCACGTTTTGCAGAAAATCTGGATTAGGATTACATAAATGAAAGAGGTTAGGGCACGAACAAATTTAAAAAAGGACAATTTTATCCCATAGCACGTTTTGTAGAAGATCATGATTAGGATTACATGAATGAAAAAGGGTTAGGGTGCTAAGAAATTTGTAATAAAACAAATCTATCCATTGCACGTTTTCAGAAAATCTTGATTAGGATTACATAAATGGAAAGAGGTTAGGGTACGAAGAAATTTAAAAAAGGACAATTTTAACCCAAAGCACGATTTGTAGAAATCTTGATTAGGATTACATGAATGGAAAGAGGTTAGGGTGCAAAGAAATTTGTAATAAAACAATTCTATCCATTGCAAGTTTTGTAGGAAATCTTGAATAGGATTACATAAATGGAAAGAGGTTAGGGCACGAACAAATTTAAAAAAGAACCATTTTATCCCATAGCACGTTTTGTAGAAGATCTTGATTAGGATTACATAAATGGAAAGAGGTTAAGGTACGAAGAAATTTAAAAAAGGACAATTTTAACCCAAAGTACGATTTGTAGAAAATCTTGATTAGGATTACATAAATGGAAAGAGGTTAAGGTACGAAGAAATTTAAAAAAGGACAATTTTAACCCAAAGCACGATTTGTAGAAGATCTTGATTAGGATTACATAAATGGAAAGAGGTTAGGGCACGAACAAATTTAAAAAAGAACAATTTTACCCCATACCAGTTTTGTAGAAGTTCTTGATTAGGATTGCATATATGGAAAGAGGTTAGGCTACGAAGAAATTTAAAAAAAGACAATTTTAACACAAAGCACGATTTGTAGAAAATCTTGATTAAGATTACATGAATAGAAAGAAGTTAGGGTGCAAAGAAATTTGTAATAAAACAAATCTATCCATTGCACGTTTTGCAGAAAATCTTGAATAGGATTACATAAATGGAAAGAGGTTAGGTTGCAAAGAAAATAGAACAAGCACAAATATATCCTATTGCACGTTTTGCAGTATATCTTGATTAGGATTACAAAAATGGAAAGAGGTTAGGGTACGAAGAAATTTAAAAAAGGACAATTTTATCCCATAGCGCGTTTTGTAGAAGATCTTGATTAGGATTACATGAATGGAAAGGGGTTAGGATGCAAAGAAATTTATAATAAAACAAATCTATCCATTGCACATTTTGCAGAAAATCTTGATTAGGATTACATAAATGGAAAGATGTTAGGGCACGAACAAATTTAAAAAAGGACAATTTTATTCCATAGCACGTTTTGTAAAAGATCTTGATTAGGATTAGATGAATGGAAAGGGGTTAGGGAGCAAAGAAATTTGTAATAAAACAAATCTATCCATTGCACGTTTTGTAGAAATTCTTGATTAGGATTACATAAATGGAAAGAGGTTAGGGTGCAAAGAAATTTGTAATAAAACAAATCTATCCATTGCACGTTTTGCAGAAGATCTTGATTAGGATTACATAAATGGAAAGAGGTTAAGGCACGAACAAATTTAAAAAAGGACAATTTTATCCCATAGCACGTTTTTTAGAAGATCTTGATTAGGATTACATGAATGGAAAGGGGTTACGGTGCAAAGAAATTTGTAATAGATCAAATCTATCCATTGCACGTTTTATAGAAATTCTTGATTAGGATTACATAAATGGAAAGAGGTTAGGGTGCAAAGAAAATTGAACAAGCACAAATATATCCTATTGCACGTTTTGCAGAAAATCTTGATTAGGATTACATAAATGGAAAGAGGTTATGGTACGAAGAAGTTGAAGAAAGGGCAATTTTATCATGTAGCGCTTTTGTAGAAGATTTTGATTAGGTTTACATGAATGGAAAGGGGTTAGGGGGCAAAGAAATTTCTAATAAAACAAATCTATCCATTGCACGTTTTGCAGAAAATCTTGATTAGGATTACATAAATGGAAAGAGGTTAGGGCACGAACAAATTTAAAAAAGAACAATTTTACCCCATACCAGTTTTGTAGAAGTTCTTGATTAGGATTGCATATATGGAAAGAGGTTAGGCTACGAAGAAATTTAAAAAAAGACAATTTTAACACAAAGCACGATTTGTAGAAAATCTTGATTAAGATTACATGAATAGAAAGAAGTTAGGGTGCAAAGAAATTTGTAATAAAACAAATCTATCCATTGCACGTTTTGCAGAAAATCTTGAATAGGATTACATAAATGGAAAGAGGTTAGGTTGCAAAGAAAATAGAACAAGCACAAATATATCCTATTGCACGTTTTGCAGTATATCTTGATTAGGATTACAAAAATGGAAAGAGGTTAGGGTACGAAGAAATTTAAAAAAGGACAATTTTATCCCATAGCGCGTTTTGTAGAAGATCTTGATTAGGATTACATGAATGGAAAGGGGTTAGGATGCAAAGAAATTTGTAATAAAATAAATCTATCCATTGCACATTTTGCAGAAAATCTTGATTAGGATTACATAAATGGAAAGATGTTAGGGCACGAACAAATTTAAAAAAGGACAATTTTATTCCATAGCACGTTTTGTAAAAGATCTTGATTAGGATTAGATGAATGGAAAGGGGTTAGGGAGCAAAGAAATTTGTAATAAAACAAATCTATCCATTGCACGTTTTGTAGAAATTCTTGATTAGGATTACATAAATGGAAAGAGGTTAGGGTGCAAAGAAATTTGTAATAAAACAAATCTATCCGTTGCACGTTTTGCAGAAGATCTTGATTAGGATTACATAAATGGAAAGAGGTTAAGGCACGAACAAATTTAAAAAAGGACAATTTTATCCCATAGCACGTTTTTTAGAAGATCTTGATTAGGATTACATGAATGGAAAGGGGTTACGGTGCAAAGAAATTTGTAATAGATCAAATCTATCCATTGCACGTTTTATAGAAATTCTTGATTAGGATTACATAAATGGAAAGAGGTTAGGGTGCAAAGAAAATTGAACAAGCACAAATATATCCTATTGCACGTTTTGCAGAAAATCTTGATTAGGATTACATAAATGGAAAGAGGTTATGGTACGAAGAAGTTGAAGAAAGGGCAATTTTATCATGTAGCGCTTTTGTAGAAGATTTTGATTAGGTTTACATGAATGGAAAGGGGTTAGGGGGCAAAGAAATTTCTAATAAAACAAATCTATCCATTGCACGTTTTGCAGAAAATCTTGATTAGGATTACATAAATGGAAAGAGGTTAGGGCACGAACAAATTTAAAAAAGAACAATTTTACCCCATACCAGTTTTGTAGAAGTTCTTGATTAGGATTGCATATATGGAAAGAGGTTAGGCTACGAAGAAATTTAAAAAAAGACAATTTTAACACAAAGCACGATTTGTAGAAAATCTTGATTAAGATTACATGAATAGAAAGAAGTTAGGGTGCAAAGAAATTTGTAATAAAACAAATCTATCCATTGCACGTTTTGCAGAAAATCTTGAATAGGATTACATAAATGGAAAGAGGTTAGGTTGCAAAGAAAATAGAACAAGCACAAATATATCCTATTGCACGTTTTGCAGTATATCTTGATTAGGATTACAAAAATGGAAAGAGGTTAGGGTACGAAGAAATTTAAAAAAGGACAATTTTATCCCATAGCGCGTTTTGTAGAAGATCTTGATTAGGATTACATGAATGGAAAGGGGTTAGGATGCAAAGAAATTTGTAATAAAACAAATCTATCCATTGCACATTTTGCAGAAAATCTTGATTAGGATTACATAAATGGAAAGATGTTAGGGCACGAACAAATTTAAAAAAGGACAATTTTATTCCATAGCACGTTTTGTAAAAGATCTTGATTAGGATTAGATGAATGGAAAGGGGTTAGGGAGCAAAGAAATTTGTAATAAAACAAATCTATCCATTGCACGTTTTGTAGAAATTCTTGATTAGGATTACATAAATGGAAAGAGGTTAGGGTGCAAAGAAATTTGTAATAAAACAAATCTATCCGTTGCACGTTTTGCAGAAGATCTTGATTAGGATTACATAAATGGAAAGAGGTTAAGGCACGAACAAATTTAAAAAAGGACAATTTTATCCCATAGCACGTTTTTTAGAAGATCTTGATTAGGATTACATGAATGGAAAGGGGTTACGGTGCAAAGAAATTTGTAATAGATCAAATCTATCCATTGCACGTTTTATAGAAATTCTTGATTAGGATTACATAAATGGAAAGAGGTTAGGGTGCAAAGAAAATTGAACAAGCACAAATATATCCTATTGCACGTTTTGCAGAAAATCTTGATTAGGATTACATAAATGGAAAGAGGTTATGGTACGAAGAAGTTGAAGAAAGGGCAATTTTATCATGTAGCGCTTTTGTAGAAGATTTTGATTAGGTTTACATGAATGGAAAGGGGTTAGGGGGCAAAGAAATTTCTAATAAAACAAATCTATCCATTGCACGTTTTGCAGAAAATCTTGATTAGGATTACATAAATGGAAAGAGGTTAGGGCACGAACAAATTTAAGAAAGGACAATTTTATCCCATAGCACGTTTTGTAGAAGATCTTGAATAGGATTACATAAATGGAAAGGGGTTAGAGTGCAAAGAAATTTAGAAAAGGACAATTTTAATCCAAAGCACGATTTGTAGAAAATCTTGATTAGGATTACATGAATGGAAAGAGGTTAGGGTGCAAAGAAATTTGTAATAAAACAAATCTATCCATTGCACGTTTTGCAGAAAATCTTGATTAGGATTACATAAATGGAAAGAGGTTAGGGCACGAACAAATTTAAAAAAGGACAATTTTATCCCATAGCACGTTTTGTAGAAGATCTTGAATTGGATTACATGAATGGAAAGGGGTTAGAGTGCAAAAAAATTTAGAAAAGGACAATTTTAATCCAAAGCACGATTTGTAGAAAATCTTGATTAGGATTACATGAATGGAAAGAGGTTAGGGTGCAAAGAAATTTGTAATAAAACAAATCTATCAATTGCACGTTTTATAGAATTTCTTGATTAGGATTACATAAATGGAAAGAGGTTAGGGTACAAAGAAAATTGAACAAGTGCAAATATAACCTATTGCACGTTTTGCAGAAAATCTTGATTAGGATTACATAAATGGAAAGAGGTTAGAGTACGAAGAAATTTAAAAAAGGGCAATTTCATCCCATAGCACGTTTTGTAGAAGATCTTGAATAGGATTACATGAATGGAAAGGGGTTAGGGTGCAAAGAAATTTGTAATAAAACAAATCTATCCATTGAACGTTTTGCAGAAAATCTTGATTAGGATTACTTAAATGGAAAGAGGTTAGGGTACAAAGAAATTTAAAAAAGGACATTTTTAACCCAAAGCACGATTTGTAGAAAATCTTGATTAGGATTACATGAATGGAAAGAGGTTAGGGTGCAAAGAAATTTGTAATAAAACAAATCTATCCATTGCATGTTTTGTAGAAATTCTTGATTAGGATTACATAAATGGAAAGAGGTTAGGGTGCAAAGAAAATTGAACAAGCACAAATATATCCTATTGCACGTTTTGCAGAAAATCTTGATTAGGATTACATGAATGGAAAGAGGTTAGGGTGCAAAGAAATTTGTAATAAAACAAATCTATCCATTGCACGTTTTATAGAAATTCTTGATTAGGATTACATAAATGGAAAGAGGTTAGGGTACAAAGAAAATTGAGCAAGTGCAAATATAACCTATTGCACGTTTTGCAGAAAATCTTGATTAGGATTACATAAATGGAAAGAGGTTAGAGTACGAAGAAATTTAAAAAAGAACAATTTTACCCCATACCAGTTTTGTAGAAGATCTTGATTAGGATTACATAAATGGAAAGAGGTTAGGGTACGAAGAAATTTAAAAAAGGACAATTTTTAGCCAAAGCACGATTTGTAGAAAATCTTGATTAGGATTACATGAATAGAAAGAGGTTTGGGTGCAAAGAAATTTGTAATAAAACAAATCTATCCATTGCACGTTTTGCAGAAAATCTTGATTAGGATTACATAAATGGAAGGAGGTTAGGGTACGAAGAAATTTAAAAAAGGACAATTTTATCCCATAGCACGTTTTGTAGAAGATCTTGATTAGGATTACATGAATGGAAAGGGGTTAGCGTGCAAAGAAATTTGTAATAAAACAAATCTATCCATTGCACGTTTTGCAGAAAATCTTGATTAGGATTACATAAATGGAAAGATGTTAGGGCACGAACAAATTTAAAAAAGGACAATTTTATCCCATAGCACGTTTTGTAGAAGATCTTGATCAGGATTACATACATGGAAAGAGGTTAGGGTAAGAAGAAATTTAAAAAAGGACAATTTTAACACAAAGCACGACTTGTAGAAAATTTTGATTAGGATTACATGAATGGAAAGTGGTTAGGGTGCAAAGTAATTTGTAATAAAACAAATCTATCCATTGCACATTTTGCAAAAATCTTGATTAGGATTACATAAATGGAAAGATGTTAGGGCACGAACAAATTTAAAAAAGGACAATTTTATCCCATAGCAGGTTTTTTAGAAGATCTTGATTAGGATTACATGAATGGAAAGGGGTTAGGATGCAAAGAAATTTGTAATAAAACAAATCTATCCATTGCACGTTTTATAGAAATTCTTGATTAGGATTACATAAATGGAAAGAGGTTAGGGTGCAAAGAAAATTGAACAGGCACAAATATATCCTATTGCACGTTTTGCAGAAAGTCTTGATAAGGATTACATAAATGGAAAGAGGTTAAGGTACGAAGAAATTTAAAAAAGGACAATTTTAACCAAAAGCACGATTTGTAGAAAATCTTGATTAGGATTACATGCATGGAAAGAGGTTAGGTTGCAAAGAAATTTGTAATAAAACAAACCTATCCATTGCACGTTTTGTAGAAATTCTTGATTAGGATTACATAAATGGAAAGAGATTAGGGTGCAAAGAAAATTGAACAAGCACAAATATATCCTATTGCACGTTTTGCAGAAAATCTTGATTAGGATTACATAAATGGAAAGAGGTTAAGGTACGAAGAAATTTAAAAAAGGACAATTTTAACCCAAAGCACGATTTGTAGGAAATTTTGATTAGGATTACATGAATGGAAAGAGGTTAGGGTGCAAAAAGATTTGTAATAAAACAAATCTATACATTGCACGTTTTGTAGAAAATCTCGAATAAGATTACATAAATGAAAAGAGGTTAGGGCACGAACAAATTTAAAAAATTACAATTTTATCCCATAGCACGTTTTGTAGAAGATCTTGATTAGGATTACATGAATGGAAAGGGGTTAGTGTGCAAAGAAATTTGTAATAAAACAAATCTATCCATTGCACGTTTTGTAGAAACTCTTGATTAGGATTACATAAATGGAAAGAGGTTATGGTGCAAAGAAAATTGAACAAGCACAAATATATCCTATTGCACGTTTTGCAGAAAATCTTGATTAGGATTACATGCATGGAAAGAGGTTAGGGTGCAAAGAAATTTGTAATAAAACAAATCTATCCATTGCACGTTTTATAGAAATTCTTGATTAGGATTGATTACATAAATGGAAAGAGGTTATGGCAAGAACAAATTTAAAAAATTACAATTTTTTCCCATAGCACGTTTTGTAGAAGATCTTGATTAGGATTACATGAATGGAAAGGGGTTAGGGTGCAAAGAAATTTGAAATAAAAGAAATCTATCCATTGCACGTTTTGCAGAAAATCTGGATTAGGATTACATAAATGAAAGAGGTTAGGGCACGAACAAATTTAAAAAAGGACAATTTTATCCCATAGCACGTTTTGTAGAAGATCATGATTAGGATTACATGAATGAAAAAGGGTTAGGGTGATAAGAAATTTGTAATAAAACAAATCTATCCATTGCACGTTTTGCAGAAAATCTTGATTAGGATTACATAAATGGAAAGAGGTTAGGGTACGAAGAAATTTAAAAAAGGACAATTTTAACCCAAAGCACGATTTGTAGAAATCTTGATTAGGATTACATGAATGGAAAGAGGTTAGGGTGCAAAGAAATTTGTAATAAAACAATTCTATCCATTGCAAGTTTTGTAGAAAATCTTGAATAGGATTACATAAATGGAAAGAGGTTAGGGCACGAACAAATTTAAAAAAGAACCATTTTATCCCATAGCACGTTTTGTAGAAGATCTTGATTAGGATTACATAAATGGAAAGAGGTTAAGGTACGAAGAAATTTAAAAAAGGACAATTTTAACCCAAAGCACGATTTGTAGAAAATCTTGATTAGGATTACATAAATGGAAAGAGGTTAAGGTACGAAGAAATTTAAAAAAGGACAATTTTAACCCAAAGCACGATTTGTAGAAATTCTTGATTAGGATTACATAAATGGAAAGAGGTTAGGGTGCAAAGAAAATTGAACAAGCACAAATATATCCTATTGCACGTTTTGCAGAAAATCTTGATTAGGATTACATGAATGGAAAGAGGTTAGGGTGACAAAAAAATTTGTAAAAAAGCAAATCTATCCATTGCACGTTTTGTAGAAATTCTTGATTAGGATTACATAAATGGAAAGAGGTTAGGGCACGAACAAATTTAAAAAAGAACAATTTTATCCCATAGCACGTTTTGTAGAATATCTTGATTAGGATTACATAAATGGAAAGAGGTTAAGGTACGAAGAAATTTAAAAAAGGACAATTTTAACACAAAGCACGATTTGTAGAAAATCTTGATTAGGATTACATGAATGGAAAGAGGTTAGGGTGCAATGAAATTTGTAATAAAACAAATCAATCCATTGCACGATTTATAGAAATTCTTGATTAGGATTACATAAATGGAAAGAGGTAACGGTGCAAAGAAAATTGAACAAGCACAAATATATCCTATTGCACGTTTTGCAGAAAATCTTGTTTAGGATTACATAAATGGAAAGAGTTTAGGGTACGAAGAAATTGAAAAAAGGGCAATTTTATCCCATAGCGCTTTTGTAGAAGATTTTGATTAGGATTACATGAATGGAAAGGGGTTAGGGTGCAAAGAAATTTCTAATAAAACAAATCTATACATTGCAAATTTTGCAGAAAATCTTGATTAGGATTAACTAAATGGAAAGAGGTTAGGGTACAAAGAAATTTAAGAATGTACATTTTTAACCCAAAGCACGATTTGTAGAAAATCTTGATTAGGATTACATGAATGGAAAGAGGTTAGGGTACGAACAAATTTTAAAAAGTACAATTTTATCCCATAGCACGTTTTGAAGAAGATCTTGATTAGGATTACATAAATGGAAAGAGGTTAGGGTGCAAAGAATTTTGAACAAGCACAAATATATCCTATTGCACGTTTTGCAGAAAATCTCGATTAGGATTACATAAATGGAAAGAGGTTAAGGTACGAAAAAATTTAAAAAAGGACAATTTTAACCCAAAGCACGTTTTGCAGAAAATCTTGATTAGGATTATAAAAATGGAAAGAGGTTAGGGCACGAACAAATTTAAAAAAGATCCATCTCATCCCATAGCACGTTTTGTAGAAGATCTTGATTAGGATTACATAAATGGAAAGAGGTTAAGTTACGAAGAAATTTAAAAAAGGACAATTTTAACCTAAAGCACGATTTGTAGAAAATCCAAATTAGGATTACATGAATGGAAAGAGGTTAGAGTGCAAAGAAATTTGTAATAAAACAAATCTATCTATTGCACGTTTTGCAGAAAATCTTGATTAGGATTACATGAATGGAAAGCGGTTAGGGTGCAAAAAATTTTTAATAAAACAAATCTATCCATTGCACGTTTTGTAGAAATTCTTGATTAGGATTACATAAATGGAAAGAGGTTAGGGTGCAAAGAAAATTGAACAAGCACAAATATATCCTATTGCACGTTTTGCAGAAAATCTTGATTAGGATTACATAAATGGAAAGAGGTTAGGGTACGAAGAAATTTAAAAAAGGACAATTTTATCCCATAACAGGTTTTGTAGAAAATTTTGATTAGGATTACATAAATGGAAGGAGGTTAGGGTACGAAGAAATCAAAAAAAGGACAATTTTATTCCGTAACACGTTTTGTAGAAAATCTTGAATAGGATTACATAGATTGAAAGAGGTTAGGGCACGAACAAATTTAAAAAAGAAAAATTTTATACCATAGCAAGTTTTGTAGAAGATCTTGATTAGGATTACATGAATGGAAAGAGGTTAGGGTAAGAAGAAATTTAAAAAAGGACAATTTTAACAAAAAGCACGATTTGTAGAAAATTTGATTAGGATTACATGAATGGAAAGAGGTTAGGGTGCAAAGAAATTTGTAATAAAACAAATCTATCCATTGCACGTTTTATAGAAATTCTTGATTAGGATTACATGAATGGAAAGAGGTTAGGCTGCAAAGAAATTTGTAATAAAACAAATCTATCCATTGTACGTTTTGTAGAAAATCTTGAATTTGATTACATAAATGGAAAGAGGTTAGGGCACGAACAAATTTAAAAAAGAACCATTTTTTCCCATAGCACGTTTTGTAGAAGATCTTGATTAGGATTACATAAATGGAACGAGGTTAAGGTACGAAGAAATTTAAAAAAGGACAATTTTAGCCCAAAGCACGATTTGTAGAAAATCTTGATTAGGATTACATGAATGGAAAGAGGTTAGGGTGCAAAGAAATTTGTAATAAAACAAATCTTTCCATTGCACGTTTTGTAGAAAAACTTGAATAGGATTACACAAATGGAAAGAGGTTAGGGCACGAACAAATTTAAAAAAGAACCATTTTATCCGATAGCACGTTTTGTAGAAGATCTTGATTAGGATTACATAAATGGAAAAAGGTTAAGGTACGAAGAAAATTAAAAAAGGACAATTTTAACAAAAAGCACGATTTGTAGAAAATTTGATTAGGATTACATGAATGGAAAGAGGTTAAGGTGCAAAGAAATTTGTAATAAAACAAATCTATCCATTGCACGTTTTATAGAAATTCTTGATTAGGATTACATAAATGGAAAGAGGTTAGGGTACAAAGAAATTTAAAAAATGGCAATTTTATCCCATAGCGCGTTTTGTAGAAGATCTAGAATAGGATTACATGAATGGAAAGGGGTTAGGGTGCAAAGAAATTTCTAATAAAACAAATCTATCCATTGCACGTTTTATAGAAATTCTTGATTAGGATTACATAAATGGAAAGAGGTTAGGGTGCAAAAAAAATTGAACATGCTCAAATATATCCTTTTGCACGTTTTGCAGAAAATCTTGAATAGGATTACATAAATGGAAAGAGGTTAGGGCACGAACAAATTTAAAAAAGGACAATTTTATCCCATAGCACGTTTTTTAGAAGATCTTGATTAGGATTACATGAATGGAAAGGGGTTAGGGTGCAAAGAAATTTGAAATAAAACAAATCTATCCATTGCACGTTTTGCAGAAAATCTTGATTAGGGTTACATAAATGGAAAGAGGTTAGGGTGCAAAGAAAATTGAACAAGCACAAATATATCCTATTGCACGTTTTGCAGAAAATCTTGATTAGGATTACATAAATGGAAAGAGGTTAGGGTACGAAGAAATTTAAAAAAGGACAGTTTTATCCAGTAACACGTTTTGTAGAAAATCTTGAATAGGATTACAAAATGGAAAGAGGTTAGGGCACGAAAAAATTTAAAAAAGAACAATTTTATCCCATAGCACGTTTTGTAGAAGATCTTGATTAGGATTACGTAAATGGAAAGAGGTTAGTGTGCAAAGAAATTTGTAATAAAAAAAATCTATCCATTGCACGTTTTGTAGATATTCTTGATTAGGATTACATAAATGAAAAAGAGGTTAGAGTGCAACGAAAATTGAACAAGCACAAATATATCCTATTATAGGATTACATAAATGGAAAGAGGTTAGGGTGCAAAGAAATTTGTAATAAAACAAATCTATCCATTGCACGTTTTATAGAAATTCTTGATTAGGATTACATAAATGGAAAGAGGTTAGGGTACAAAGAAATTTAAAAAATGGCAATTTTATCCCATAGCGCGTTTTGTAGAAGATCTAGATTAGGATTACATGAATGGAAAGGGGTTAGGGTGCAAAGAAATTTCTAATAAAACAAATCTATCCATTGCACGTTTTATAGAACTTCTTGATTAGGATTACATAAATGGAAAGAGGTTAGGGTGCAAAAAAAATTGAACAAGCTCAAATATATCCTATTGCACGTTTTGCAGAAAATCTTGAATAGGATTACATAAATGGAAAGAGGTTAGGGCACGAACAAATTTAAAAAAGGACAATTTTATTCCATAGCACGTTTTTTAGAAGATCTTGATTAGGATTACATGAATGGAAAGGGGTTAGTGTGCAAAGAAATTTGAAATAAAACAAATCTATCCATTGCACGTTTTGCAGAAAATCTTGATTATGGTTACATAAATGGAAAGAGGTTAGGGTGCAAAGAAAATTGAACAAGCACAAATATATCCTATAGCACGTTTTGCAGAAAATCTTGATTAGGATTACATAAATGGAAAGAGGTTAGGGTACGAAGAAATTTAAAAAAGGACAATTTTAACCCAAAGCACGATTTGTAGAAAATCTTGATTAGGATTGCATGAATAGAAAGAGGTTAGGATGCAAAGAAATTTGTAATAAAACAAATCTACCCATTGCACGTTTTGCAGAAAATCTTGAATAGGATTACATAAATGGAAAGAGGTTAGGGTACGAAGAAATTTAAAAAAGGACAATTTTATTCCAAAGCACGTTTTGTAGAAGATCTAGATTAGGATTACATGAATGGAAAGGGGTTAGGGTGCAAAGAAATTTGTAATAAAACAAATCTATCCATTGCACGTATTGCAGAAAATCTTGATTAGGATTACACTAATGGAAAGAGGTTAGGGTACAAAGAAATTTAAAAAGGGCAATTTTATCCCATAGCGCGTTTTGTAGAAGATCATGATTAGAAATACATGAATGGAAAGGGGTTAGGGTGCAAAGAAATTTGTAATAAAACAAGTCTATCCATTGCACGTTTTGCAGAAAATCTTGATTAGGATTACATAAATGGAAAGAGGTTAGGGCACGAACAAATTTAAAAAAGGACAATTTTATCCCATAGCACGTTTTGTAGAAGATCTTGATTAGAATTACATGAATGGAAAGGGTTAGGGTGCAAAGAAATTTATAATAAAACAAATCTATCCATTGCACGTTTTTTTAGAAATTATTGATTAGGATTACATAAATGGAAAGAGGTTAGGGTGCAAAGAAAATTGAACAAGCACAAATATATCTTATTGCACGTTTTGCAGAAAATCTTGATTAGGATTACATAAATGGAAAGAGGTTAGGGTACGAAGAAATCTAAAATAGGACATTTCTATCCCATAGCACGTTTTGTAGCAGATCTTGATTAGGATTACATAAATGGAAAGAGGTTAGGGTACGAAGAAATTTAAAAAAGGACAATTTTAACGCAAAGCACGATTTGTAGAAAATCTTGATTAGTATTACATGAATGGAAAGAGGTTAGTGTGCAAAGAAGATTTGTAATAAAACAAATCTATCCATTGCACGCTTTATAGAAATTCTTGATTAGGATTACATAAATGGAAAGAGGTTAGGGCACGAACAAATTTAAAAAAGGACAATTTTATCCCATAGCACGTTTTTTAGAAGATCTTGATTAGGATTACATGAATGGAAGGGGGTTAGGGTGCAAAGAAATTTGTAATAAAACAAATCTATCCATTGCACGTTTTGTTGAAATTCTTGATTAGGATTACATAAATGGAAAGAGGAAAATTGAACAAGCACAAATATATCCTATTGCACGTTTTGCAGAAAATCTTGATTAGGATTAGATAAATGGAAAGAGGTTAGTGTACGAAGAAATTTAAAAAAGGACAATTTTAACCCAAAGCACGATTTGTAGAAAATCTTGATTAGGATTACATGAATGGAAAGAGGTTAGGGTGCAAAGAAATTTGTAATAAAACAAATCTATCCATTGCACGTTTTGTAGAAAATCTTGAATAGGATTACATAAATGGAAAGAGGTTAGGGCACGAACAAATTTAAAAAATAACCATCTTATTCCATAGCACGTTTTGTAGAAGATCTTGATTAGGATTACATAAATGGAAAGAGGTTAAGTTAAAAGAAATTTAAAAAAGGACAATGTAAACGCAAAGCACGATTTGTAGAAAATCTTGATTAGGATTACATGAATGGAAAGAGGTTAGGGTGCAAAGAAATTTGTAATAAAGCAAATCTATCCATTGCACGTTTTGCAGAAAATCTTGATTAGGATTACATAAATGGAAAGAAGTTAGTGTACGAAGAAATTTAAAAAAGGACAATTTTATCCCGTAACACGTTTTGTAGGAAATCTTGAATAGGATTACATAAATGGAAAGAGGTTAGGGCACGAACAAATTTAAAAAAGAACAATTTTATCCCATAGCACGTTTTTTAGAAGATCTTGATTAGGATTACATAAATGGAAAGAGGTTAAGGTACGAAGAAATTTAAAAAAGGACAATTTTAACCCAAAGCACGATTTGTAGAAAATCTTGATTAGTATTACATGAATGGAAAGAGGTTAGGGTACAAAGAAATTTAAAAAAGGACAATTTTAACCCAAAGCACAATTTGTAGAAATTCTTGATTAGGATTACATGAATGGAAAGAGGTTAGGGTGCAAAGAAAATTGAATAAGCACAAATATATCCTATTGCACGTTTTGCAGAAAATCTTGATTAGGATTACATAAATGGAAAGAGGTTAGGGTACGAAGAAATTGAAAAAAGGGCAATTTTATCCCATAGCGCTTTTGTAGAAAATCTTGATTAGGATTACTTAAATGGAAAGAGGTTAGAGTACGAAGAAATTTAAAAAAGGACAATTCTATCACATAGCACGTTTTGTAGAAGATCTTGATTAGGGTTACATAAATGGAAAGAGGTTAGGGTACGAAGAAATTTTAAAAAGGACAATTTTAACCCAAAGCACGATTTGTAGAAAATCTTGATTAGGATTACATGAATGGAAAGAGGTTATGGTGCAAAAAAAATTGAACAAGCACAAATATATCCTATAGCACGTTTTGCAGAAAATCTTGATTAGGATTACATAAATGGAAAGAGGTTAGGGCACGAACAAATTTAAAAAAGGACAATTTTATCCCATAGCACGTTTTGTAGAAGATCTTGATTAGGAGTACATGAATGGAAAGGGGTTAGGGTGCAAAGAAGTTTGTAATAAAACAAATCTGTCCATTGCACGTTTTGCAGAAAATCTTGATTAGGATTACATAAATGGAAAGAGGTTAGGGTACAAAGAAATTTAAAAAAGGACATTTTTAACCCAAAGCACGATTTGTAGAAAATCTTGATTAGGATTACATGAATGGAAAGAGGTTATGGTGCAAAAAAAATTGAACAAGCACAAATATATCCTATAGCACGTTTTGCAGAAAATCTTGATTAGGATTACATAAATGGAAAGAGGTTAGGGCACGAACAAATTTAAAAAAGGACAATTTTATCCCATAGCACGTTTTGTAGAAAATCTTGATTAGTATTACATGAATGGAAAGAGGTTAGGGTACAAAGAAATTTAAAAAAGGACAATTTTAACCCAAAGCACAATTTGTAGAAAATCTTGATTAGGATTACATGAATGGAAAGAGGTTAGGGTGCAAAGAAATTTGTAATAAAACAAATCTATCCATTGTAAGTTTTGTAGAAAATCTTGAATAGGATTACATAAATGGAAAGAGGTTAGGGCACGAACAAATTTAAAAAAGAACCATTTTATCCCATAGCTCGTTTTGCAGAAGATCTTGATTAGGATTACATAAATGGAAAGAGGTTAGGGTGCAAAGAAAATTGAACAAGCACAAATATATCCTATTGCACGATTTGCAGAAAATCTTGATTAGGATTACATAAATGGAAAGAGGTTAGGGTAAAAAAAATTTGTATAAAACTAATCTATCCATTGCACGTTTTGCAGAAAATCTTGATTGGGATTACATAAATGGAAAGAGGTTAGGGTACAAAGAAATTTAAAAAAGGACATTTTTAAACCAGAGCACGACTTGTAAAAAATCTTGATTAGGATTACATGAATGGAAAGTGGTTAGGGTGCAAAAAATTTGTAATAAAACAAATCTATCCATTGCACGATTTGCAGAAAATCTTGATTAGGATTACATAAATGGAAAGAGGTTAGGGTACGAAGAAATTTAAAAAAGGACAATTTTATCCCATAGCACGTTTTGTAGAAAATCTTGATTAGGATTACATAAATGGATGGAGGTAAGGGTATGAAGAAATCTACAAAAGGACAATTTATTCCCGTAACACGTTTTATAGAAAATCTTGAATAGGATTACATAAATGGAAAGAGGTTAGGGTACGAACAAATTTAAAAAAGAACAATTTTATCCCATACCAGTTTTGTAGAAGATCTTGATTAGGATTACATAAATGGAAAGAGGTTAGGTTACGAAGAAATTTAAAAAAGGACAATTTTACCCCAAAGCACGATTTGTAGAAAATCTTTATTAGGATTACATGAATAGAAAGAGGTTAGTGTGCAAAGAAATTTGTAATAAAACAAATCTATCAATTGCACGTTTTACAGAAAATCTTGATTATGATTACATAAATGGAAAGAGGTTAGGGTGCAAAGAAAATTGAACAAGCACAAATATATCCTATTGCGCGTTTTGCAGAAAATCTTGATTAGGATTACATAAATGGAAAGAGGTTAGGGTACGAAGAAATTTAAAAAAGGACAATTTTATCCCATAGCACGTTTTCTAGAAGATCTTGATTAGGAGTACATGAATGGAAAGGGGTTAGGGTGCAAAGAAATTTGAAATAAAACAAATCTATCCATTGCACGTTTTGCAGAAAATCTTGATTAGGATTACATAAATGGAAAGAGGTTAGGGCACGAACATATTTAAAAAAGGGCAATTTTATCCCATAGCACGTTTTGTAGAAGATCTTGATTAGGATTACATGAATGGAAAGGGGTTAGGGTGCATATAAATTTGTAATAAAACAAATCTATCCATTGCAAGTTTTGCAGAAAATCTTGATTAGGATTACATAAATGGAAAGAGGTTAGGGTACAAAGAAATTTAAAAAAGGACATTTTTAACCCAAGGCACGATTTGTAGAAAATCTTGATTAGGATTACATAAATGGACAGAGGTTAGGGTGCAAAGAAAATTGAACAAGCACAAATATATCCTATTGCACGTTTTGCAGAAAATCTTGATTAGGATTACATAAATGGAAATAGGTTAGGGTACGAAGAAATTTAAAAAAGCACAATTTTAACCCAAAGCACGGTTTGTAGAAAATCTTGATTAGGATTACATGAATGGAAAGTGGTTAGGGTGCAAAGAAATTTGTAATAAAACAAATGTATCCATTGCACGTTTTGCAGAAATTCTTGATTAGGATTACATAAATGGAAAGAGGTTAGGGTGCAAAGAAAATTGAACAAGCACAAATATATCCTATTGCACGATTTGCAGAAAATCTTGATTAGGATTACATAAATGGAAAGAGGTTAGGGTGCAAAAAATTTGTATAAAACTAATCTATCCATTGCACGTTTTGCAGAAAATCTTGATTGGGATTACATAAATGGAAAGAGGTTAGGGTACAAAGAAATTTAAAAAAGGACATTTTTAAACCAGAGCACGACTTGTAAAAAATCTTGATTAGGATTACATGAATGGAAAGTGGTTAGGGTGCAAAAAATTTGTAATAAAACAAATCTATCCATTGCACGTTTTGTAGAAATTCTTGATTAGGATTACATAAATGGAAAGAGGTTAGGGTGCAAAGAAAATTGAACAAGCACAAATATATCCTATTGCACGATTTGCAGAAAATCTTGATTAGGATTACATAAATGGAAAGAGGTTAGGGTACGAAGAAATTTAAAAAAGGACAATTTTATCCCATAGCACGTTTTGTAGAAAATCTTGATTAGGATTACATAAATGGATGGAGGTAAGGGTATGAAGAAATCTACAAAAGGACAATTTAATCCCGTAACACGTTTTGTAGAAAATCTTGAATAGGATTACATAAATGGAAAGATGTTAGGGTACGAACAAATTTAAAAAAGAACAATTTTATCCCATACCAGTTTTGTAGAAGATCTTGATTAGGATTACATAAATGGAAAGAGGTTAGGTTACGAAGAAATTTAAAAAAGGACAATTTTACCCCAACGCACGATTTGTAGAAAATCTTTATTAGGATTACATGAATAGAAAGAGGTTAGTGTGCAAAGAAATTTGTAATAAAACAAATCTATCAATTGCACGTTTTACAGAAAATCTTGATTATGATTACATAAATGGAAAGAGGTTAGGGTGCAAAGAAAATTGAACAAGCACAAATATATCCTATTGCGCGTTTTGCAGAAAATCTTGATTAGGATTACATAAATGGAAAGAGGTTAGGGTACGAAGAAATTTAAAAAAGGACAATTTTATCCCATAGCACGTTTTCTAGAAGATCTTGATTAGGAGTACATGAATGGAAAGGGGTTAGGGTGCAAAGAAATTTGAAATAAAACAAATCTATCCATTGCACGTTTTGCAGAAAATCTTGATTAGGATTACATAAATGGAAAGAGGTTAGGCCACGAACAAATTTAAAAAAGGGCAATTTTACCCCATAGCACGTTTTGTAGAAGATCTTGATTAGGATTACATGAATGGAAAGGGGTTAGGGTGCAAATAAATTTGTAATAAAACAAATCTATCCATTGCAAGTTTTGCAGAAAATCTTGATTAGGACTACATAAATGGAAAGAGGTTAGGGTACAAAGAAATTTAAAAAAGGACATTTTTAACCCAAGGCACGATTTGTAGAAAATCTTGATTAGGATTACATAAATGGACAGAGGTTAGGGTGCAAAGAAAATTGAACAAGCACAAATATATCCTATTGCACGTTTTGCAGAAAATCTTGATTAGGATTACATAAATGGAAATAGGTTAGGGTACGAAGAAATTTAAAAAAGGACAATTTTAAGCCAAAGCACGATTTGTAGAAAATCTTGATTAGGATTACATGAATGGAAAGAGGTTAGGGTGCAAATAAATTTAAAAAAGAACCATTTTATCCCATAGCTCGTTTTATAGAAGATCTTGATTAGGATTACATAAATGGAAAGAGGTTAAGGTACGAAGAAATTTAAAAAAGCACAATTCTAACCCAAAGCACGATTTGTAGAAAATCTTGTTTAGGATTACATGAATGGAAAGAGGTTAGGGTGCAAAGAAATTTTAATAAAACAAATCGATCCATTGCACGTTTTGTAGAAAATCTTGAATAGGATTACATAAATGGAAAGAGGTTAGGGCACAAACAAATTTAAAAAAGAACCATTTTATCCCATAGCTCGTTTTATAGAAAATCTTGATTAGGATTACATAAATGGAAAGAGGTTAAGGTACGAAGAAATTTAAAAAAGCACAATTCTAACCCAAAGCACGATTTGTAGAAAATCTTGTTTAGGATTACATGAATGGAAAGAGGTTAGGGTGCAAAGAAATTTTAATAAAACAAATCGATCCATTGCACGTTTTGTAGAAAATCTTGAATAGGATTACATAAATGGAAAGAGGTTAGGGCACAAACAAATTTAAAAAAGAACCATTTTATCCCATAGCTCGTTTTATAGAAATTCTTGATTAGGATTACATAAATGGAAAGAGGTTAGGGTGCAAAGAAAATTGAACATGCACAAATATATCCTTCTGCACGTTTTGCAGAAAATCTAGATTAGGATTACATAAATGGAAAGGGGTTAGGGTGCAAAGAAATTTCTAATAAAACAAATCCATCCATTACACGTTTTGCAGAAAATCTTGATTAGGATTACATAAATGGAAGGAGGTAAGGGTAAGAAGAAATCTACAAAAGGACAATTTAATCCCGTAACACGTTTTGTATAAAATCTTGAATAGGATTACATAAATGGAAAGAGGTTAGGGTACGAACAAATTTAAAAAAGAACAATTTTATCCCATACCAGTTTTGTAGAAGATCTTGATTAGGATTACATAAATGGAAAGAGGTTAGGTTACGAAGAAATTTAAAAAAGGACAATTTTAACCCAAAGCACGATTTGTAGAAAATCTTGATTAGGATTACATGAATAGAAAGAGGTTAGTGTGGAAAGAAATTTGTAATAAAACAAATCTATCAATTGCACGTTTTACAGAAAATCTTGATTAGGATTACATAAATGGAAAGAGGTTAGGGTGCAAAGAAAATTGAACAAGCACAAATATATCCTATTGCACGTTTTGCAGAAAATCTTGATTAGGATTACATAAATGGAAAGAGGTTAGGGTACGAAGAAATTTAAAAAAGAACAATTTTATACCATAGCACGTTTTGTAGAAAATCTTGATTAGGATTACATAAATGGAAAGAGGTTAGGGTACGAAGTAAATTAAAAAGGAATTTTTTTAACCCAAAGCACGATTTGTAGAAAATCTTGATTAGGATTACATGAATAGAAAGAGGTTAGGGTGCAAAGAAATTTGTAAAAAAACAGATCTATCCATTGCACGTTTTACAGAAAATCTTGATTAGGATTACATAAATGGAAAGAGGTTAGGGCACGAACAAATTTAAAAAAGGACAATTTTATCCAATAGCACGTTTTGTAGAAGATCTTGATTAGGATTACATGAATGGAAAGGGGTTAGGGTGCAAAGAAATTTGAAATAAAACAAATCTATCCATTGCACGTTTTGTAGAAAATCTTGAATAGGATTACATAAATGGAAAGAGGTTAGGGCACGAACAAATTTAAAAAATAACCATCTTATTCCATAGCACGTTTTGTAGAAGATCTTGATTAGGATTACATGAATGGAAAAGGGTTAGGGTGCAAATAAATTTGTAATAAAACAAATCTATCCATTGCACGTTTTGCAGAACATCTTGATTAGGATTACATAAATGGAAAGAGGTTAGCGTACAAAGAAATTTAAAAAAGGACAATTTTAACCCAAAGCACGATTTGTAGAAAACTTGATTAGGATTATATGAATGGAAAGAGGTTAGGGTGCAAAGAAATTTGTAATAAAACAAATCTATCCATTGTACGTTTTGTAGAAAATCTTGAATAGTATTACATAAATGGAAAGAGGTTAGGGCACGAACAAATTTAAAAAAGAATAATTTTTTCCCATAGCTCGTTTTGTAGAAGATCTTGATTAGGATTACATAAATGGAAAGAGGTTAAGGTACGAAGAAATTTAAAAAAGCACAATTTTAACCCAAAGCACGATTTGTAGAAAATCTTGATTAGGATTACATGAATGGAAAGCGGTTAGGGTGCAAAGAAATTTGTAATAAAACAAATCGATCCATTGCACGTTTTGTAGAAAATCTTGAATAGGATTACATAAATGGAAAGAGGTTAGGGTGCAAAGAAATTTGTAATAAAACAAATCTAGCAATTGCACGTTTTACAAAAATTCTTGATTATGATTACATAAATGGAAAGAGGTTAGGGTGCAAAAAAATTGAACAAGCACAAATATATCCTATTGCACGTTTTCAGAAAATCTAGATTAGGATTACATAAATGGAAAGGGGTTAGGGTGCAAAGTAATTTCTAATAAAACGAATCCATCCATTACACGTTTAGCAGAAAATCTTGATTAGGATTACATAAATGGAAAGAGGTTAGGGTACAAAGAAATTTAAAAAAGGAAATTTTTATCCCAAAGCACGATTTGTAGAAAATCTTGATTAGGATTACATGAATGGAAAGAGGTTAGGGTGCAAAGAAATTTCTAATAAAACGAATCCATCCATTACACGTTTTGCAGAAAATCTTGATTAGGATTACATAAATGGAAAGAGGTTAGGGTACAAAGAAATTTAAAAAAGGAAATTTTTATCCCAAAGCACGTTTTGCAGAAAATCTTGATTACGATTACATAAATGGAAAGAGGTTAGGAAACAAAGAAATTTAAAAAAGGACAATTTTATCCCGTAACACGTTTTGTAGAAAATCTTGAATAGGATTACATAAATGGGAAGAGGTTAGGGTACGAAGAAATTTAAAAAAGGACAATTTTATCCCATAGCACGTTTTCTAGAAGATCTTGATTAGGAGTACATGAATGGAAAGGGGTTAGGGTGCAAAGAAATTTGAAATAAAACAAATCTATCCATTGTACGTTTTGCAGAAAATCTTGATTAGGATTACATAAATGGAAAGAGGTTAGGGCACGAACAAATTTAAAAAAGGGCAATTTTATCCCATAGCACGTTTTGTAGAAGATCTTGATTAGGATTACATGAATGGAAAGGGGTTAGGGTGCAAATAAATTTGTAATAAAACAAATCTATCCAATGCACGTTTTGCAGAAAATCTTGATTAGGATTACTTAAATGGAAAGAGGTTAGGGTACAAAGAAATTTAAAAAAGGACATTTTTAACCCAAAGCACGATTTGTAGAAAATCTTGATTAGGATTACATGAATGGAAAGAGGTTAGGGTGCAAAAAATGTGTAATAAAACAAATCTATCCATTGCACGTTTTGTAGAAATTCTTGATTAGGATTACATAAATGGACAGAGGTTAGGGTGCAAAGAAAATTGAACAAGCACAAATATATCCTATTGCACGTTTTGCAGAAAATCTTGATTAGGATTACATAAATGGAAATAGGTTACTGTACGAAGAAATTTAGAAAAGGACAATTTTAACCCAAAGCACGATTTGTAGAAAATCTTGATTAGGATTACATGAATGGAAAGAGGTTAGGGTGCAAAGAAATTTGTAATAAAACAAATCTATCCATTGTACGTTTTGTAGAAAATCTTGAATAGGATTACATAAATGGAAAGAGGTTAGGGCACGAACAAATTTAAGAAAGAACCATTTTATCCCATAGCTCGTTTTGTAGAAGATCTTGATTAGGATTACATAAATTGAAAGAGGTTAAGGTACGAACAAATTTAAAAAAGCACAATTTTAACCAAAAGCACGATTTGTAGAAAATCTTGATTAGGATTACATGAATGGAAAGAGGTTAGGGTGCAAAGAAATTTTAATAAAACAAATCGATCCATTGCACGTTTTGTAGAAAATCTTGAATAGGATTACATAAATGGAAAGAGGTTAGGGTGCAAAGAAATTTGTAATAAAACAAATCTATCCATTGCACGTTTTATAGAAATTCTTGATTAGGATTACATAAATGGAAAGAGGTTAGGGTGCAAAGAAAATTGAACAAGCACAAATATATCCTATTGCACGTTTTGCAGAAAATCCAGATTAGGATTACATAAATGGAAAGGGGTTAGGGTGCAAAGAAATTTCTAATAAAACGAATCCATCCATTACACGTTTTGTAGAAAATCTTTAATAGGATTACATAAATGGAAAGAGGTCAGGTTACGAAGAAATTTAAAAAAGGACAATTTTAACCCAAAGCACGATTTGTAGAAAATCTTGATTAGGATTACATAAACGTAAAGAGGTTAGGGTACAAAGAAATTTAAAAAAGAACAATTTTATACCATAGCACGTTTTGTAGAAAATCTTGATTAGGATTACATAAATGGAAGGAGGTTAGGGTACGAATAAATTTAAAAAAGGACAATTTTATCCCGTAACACGTTTTGTAAAAAAACTTGAATAAGATTACATAAATGGAAAGAGGTTAGGGCACGAACAAATTTAAAAAAGGAAAATTTTATCCAATTGCACGTTTTGTAGAAGATCTTGATTAGGATTACATGAATGGAAAAGGGTTAGGGTGCAAAGAAATTTGAAATAAAACAAATCTATCCATTGCACGTTTTGCAGAAAATCTTGATTAGGATTACATAAATGGAAAGAGGTTAGGGCACGAACAAATTTAAAAAAGGACAATTTTATCCCATAGCACGTTTTGTAGAAGATCTTGATTAGGATTACATGAATGGAAAAGGGTTAGGGTGCAAATAAATTTGTAATAAAACAAATCTATCCATTGCACGTTTTGCAGAACATCTTGATTAGGATTACAGAAATGGAAAGAGGTTAGGGTACAAAGAAATTTAAAAAAGGACAATTTTAACCCAAAGCACGATTTGTAGAAAATCTTGATTGGGATTATATGAATGGAAAGAGGTTAGGGTGCAAAGACATTTTAATAAAACAAATCTCTCCATTGCAAGTTTTGCAGAAAATCTTGATTAGGATTACATAAACGTAACGAGGTTAGGGTACAAAGAAATTTAAAAAAGAACAATTTTATACCATAGCACGTTTTGTAGAAAATCTTGATTAGGATTACATAAATGGAAGGAGGTTAGGGTACGAAGAAATTTAAAAAAGGACAATTTTATCCCATAGCGCGTTTTGTAGAAGATCTTGATTAGGATTACATGAATGGAAAAGGGTTAGGGTGCAAATAAATTTGTAATAAAACAAATCTATCCATTGCACGTTTTGCAGAACATCTTGATTAGGATTACATAAATGGAAAGAGGTTAGGGTTCAAAGAAATTTAAAAAAGGACAATTTTAACCCAATGCACGTTTTGCAGAAAATTTTGATTAGGATTACATGAATGGAAAGAGGTTAGGATACGAAGAAATTTAAAAAAAGGACAATTCTAACCCAAAGCACGATTTGTAGAAAATCTTGATTGGGATTATACGAATGGAAAGAGGTTAGGGTGCAAAGAAATTTGTAAAAAAACAAATATATCAATTGCACGTTTTACAGAAAATCTTGATTAGGATTACATAAATGGAAAGAGGTTAGGGTGCAAAGAAAGTTGAACAAGCACAAATATATCCTATTGCACGTTTAGCAGAAAATCTTGATTAGGATTACATAAATGGAAAGAGGTTAGGGTACAAAGAAATTTAAAAAAGCACAATTTTAACCCAAAGCACGATTTGTAGAAAATCTTGATTAGGATTACATGAATGGAAAGAGGTTAGGGTGCAAAGAATTTGTAATAAAACAAATCGATCCATTGCACGTTTTTTAGGAAATCTTGCATAGGATTACATAAATGGAAAGAGGTTAGGGTGCAAAGAAATTTGTAATATAACAAATCTAGCCATTGCACGTTTTACAAAAATTTTTGATTAGGATTACATAAATGGAAAGAGGTTAGGGTGCAAAGAAAATTGAACAAGCACAAATATATCCTATTGCACGTTTTGCAGAAAATCTAGATTAGGATTACATAAATGGAAAGGGGTTAGGGTGCAAAGAAATTTCTAATAAAACGAATCCATCCATTACACGTTTTGCAGAAAATCTTGATTAGGATTACATAAACGTAACGAGGTTAGGGTACAAAGAAATTTAAAAAAGAACAATTTTATACCATAGCACGTTTTGTAGAAAATCTTGATTAGGATTACATAAATGGAAGGAGGTTAGGGTACGAAGAAATTTAAAAAAGGACAATTTTATCCCATAGCGCGTTTTGTAGAAGATCTTGATTAGGATTACATGAATGGAAAAGGGTTAGGGTGCAAATAAATTTGTAATAAAACAAATCTATCCATTGCACGTTTTGCAGAACATCTTGATTAGGATTACATAAATGGAAAGAGGTTAGGGTTCAAAGAAATTTAAAAAAGGACAATTTTAACCCAAAGCACGTTTTGCAGAAAATTTTGATTAGGATTACATGAATGGAAAGAGGTTAGGATACGAAGAAATTTAAAAAAAGGACAATTCTAACCCAAAGCACGATTTGTAGAAAATCTTGATTGGGATTATACGAATGGAAAGAGGTTAGGGTGCAAAGAAATTTGTAAAAAAACAAATATATCAATTGCACGTTTTACAGAAAATCTTGATTAGGATTACATAAATGGAAAGAGGTTAGGGTGCAAAGAAAGTTGAACAAGCACAAATATATCCTATTGCACGTTTAGCAGAAAATCTTGATTAGGATTACATAAATGGAAAGAGGTTAGGGTACAAAGAAATTTAAAAAAGCACAATTTTAACCCAAAGCACGATTTGTAGAAAATCTTGATTAGGATTACATGAATGGAAAGAGGTTAGGGTGCAAAGAATTTGTAATAAAACAAATCGATCCATTGCACGTTTTTTAGGAAATCTTGCATAGGATTACATAAATGGAAAGAGGTTAGGGTGCAAAGAAATTTGTAATATAACAAATCTAGCCATTGCACGTTTTACAAAAATTTTTGATTAGGATTACATAAATGGAAAGAGGTTAGGGTGCAAAGAAAATTGAACAAGCACAAATATATCCTATTGCACGTTTTTCAGAAAATCTAGATTAGGATTACATAAATGGAAAGGGGTTAGGGTGCAAAGAAATTTCTAATAAAACGAATCCATCCATTACACGTTTTGCAGAAAATCTTGATTAGGATTACATAAATGGAAAGAGTTTAGGGTGCAAAGAAAATTGAACAAACACAAATATATCCTATTGCACGTTTTGCAGAAAATCTTGATTAGGATTACATAAATGGAAAGAGGTTAGGGTACAAAGAAATTTAAAAAAGGACAATTTTATCCCGTAACACGTTTTGTAGAAAATCTTGAATAGGATTACATAAATGGAAAGAGGTTAGGGTACGAAGAAATTTAAAAAAGAACAATTTTATCCCATAGCACGTTTTGTAGAAGATCTTGATTAGGATTACATAAATGGAAAGAGTTTAAGGTACGAAGAAACTTAAAAAAGGACAATTTTAACCCAAAGCACGATTTGTAGAAAATCTTGATTAGGATTACATGAATGGAAAGAAGTTAGGGTGCAAAAAATTTGTAAAAAACAAATCTATCCAATGCACGTTTTGCAGAAAATCTTGATTGGGATTACATAAATGGAAAGAGGTTAGGGTACAAAGAAAATTGAACAAACACAAATATATCCTATTGCACGTTTTGCAGAAAATCTTGATTAGGATTACATAAATGGAAAGAGGTTAGGGTACAAAGAAATTTAAAAAAGGACAATTTTATCCCATAGCATGTTTTGTAGAAAATCTTGATTAGGATTACATAAATGGAAGAAGGTAAGGGTAAGAAGAAATCTACAAAAGGACAATTTTATCCCGTAACACGTTTTGTAGAAAATCTTGAATAGGATTACATAAATGGAAAGAGGTTAGGGTACAAACAAATTTAAAAAAGAACAATTTTATGCCATACCAGTTTTGTAGCAGATCTTGATTAGGATTACATAAATGGAAAGTGGTTAGGTTACGAAGAAATTTAAAAAAGGACAATTTTAACCCAAAGCACGATTTGTAGAAAATCTTGATTAGGATTACATGAATAGAAAGAGGTTAGTGTGCAAAGAAATTTGTAAAAAAACAAATATATCAATTGCACGTTTTACAGAAAATCTTGATTAGGATTACATAAATGGAAAGAGGTTATGGTGCAAAGAAAATTGAACAAGTACAAATATATCCTATTGCACGTTTTGCAGAAAATCTTAATTAGTATTACATAAATGGAAAGAGGTTAGGGTACGAAGAAATTTAAAAAAGAACAACTTTATCCCATAGCACGTTTTGTAGAAAATCTTGATTAGGATTACATAAATGGAAGGAGGTTAGGGTACGAAGAAATTTAAAAAAGGACAATTTTATCCCGTAACACGATTTGTAGAAAATCTTGATTAGGATTACATGAATGGAAAGAGGTTAGGGTGACAAAAAAATTTGTAATAATGCAAATCTATCTATTGCACGTTTTGTAGAAATTCTTGATTAGGATTGCATAAATGGAAAGACAGGTTTTGCAGAAAATCTTGATTAGGATTACATAAATGGAAAGAGGTTAGGGTACGAAGAAATTTAAAAAAGGACAATTTAATTCCGTAACACGTTTTGTAGAAAATCTTGAATAGGATTACATAAATGGAAAGAGGTTAGGGCACGAACAAATTTAAAAAAGGACAATTTTATCCCATAGCACGTTTTGTAGAAGATCTTGATTAGGATTACATGAATGGAAAGAGGTTAGGGCACGAACAAATTTAAAAAAGGAAAATTTTATCCAATAGCACGTTTTGTAGAAGATCTTGATTAGGATTACATGAATGGAAAGGGGTTAGGGTGCAAAGAAATTTGAAATAAAACAAATCTATCCATTGCACGTTTTGCAGAAAATCTTGATTAGGATTACATAAATGGAAAGAGGTTAGGGCACGAACAAATTTAAAAAAGGAAAATTTTATCCAATAGCACGTTTTGTAGAAGATCTTGATTAGGATTACATGAATGGAAAAGGGTTAGGGTGCAAATAAATTTGTAATAAAACAAATCTATCCATTGCACGTTTTGCAGAAAATCTTGATTAGGATTACATAAATGGAAAGAGGTTAGGGCACGAACAAATTTAAAAAAGGACAATTTTATCCCATAGCACGTTTTGTAGAAGATCTTGATTAGGATTACATGAATGGAAAGGGGTTAGGGTGCAAAGAAATTTGAAATAAAACAAATCTATCCATTGCACGTTTTGCAGAAAATCTTGATTAGGATTACATAAATGGAAAGAGGTTAGGGCACGAACAAATTTAAAAAAGGACAATTTTATCCCATAGCACGTTTTGTAGAAGATCTTGATTAGGATTACATGAATGGAAAAGGGTTAGGGTGCAAATAAATTTGTAATAAAACAAATCTATCCATTGCACGTTTTGCAGAACATCTTGATTAGGATTACATAAATGGAAAGAGGTTAGGTTACAAAGAAATTTAAAAAAGGACAATTTTAATCCAAAGCCCGATTTGTAGAAAATCCTGATTAGGATTACATGAATGGAAAGAGGTTAGGGTGCAAAGAAAATTGAACAAGCACAAATATATCCTATTGCACGTTTTGCAGAAAATCTTGATTAGGATTACATAAATGGAAAGAGGTTAGGATACGAAGAAATTTAAAAAAGGACAATTTTATCCAATAGCACGTTTTGTAGAAGATCTTGATTAGGATTACATGAATGGAAAGGGGTTAGTGTGCAAAGAAATTTGAAATAAAACAAATCTATCAATTGCACGTTTTGCAGAAAATCTTGAATAGGATTACATAAATGGAAAGAGGTTAGGGAACGAACAAATTTAAAAACGGACAATTTTATCCCATAGCACGTTTTGCAGAACATCTTGATTAGGATTACATAAATGGAAAGAGGTTAGGATACGAAGAAATTTAAAAAAGGACAATTTTATTCCATAGCACGTTTTGTAGAAAATCTTGATTAGGATTACATGAATGGAAAGAGGTTAGGGTACGAAGAAATTTAATAAAGGACAATTTCATCCCATAGCACGTTTTGCAGAAGATCTTGATTAGGATTACATAAATGGAAAGAGGTTAGGGTACAAAAAAATTTAAAAAAGGACTATTTTAACCCAAAGCACGATTTGTAGAAAATCCTGATTAGGATTACATGAATGGAAAGAGGTTAGGGTGCAAAGAAAATTGAACAAGCACAAATATATCCTATTGCACGTTTTGCAGAAAATCTTGATTAGGATTACATAAATGGAAAGAGGTTAGGATACGAAGAAATTTAAAAAAGGACAATTTTATCCAATAGCACGTTTTGTAGAAGATCTTGATTAGGATTACATGAATGGAAAGAGGTTAGGGCACGAACAAATTTAAAAAAGAACAATTTTATCCCAAAGCACGATTTGTAGAAAATCTTGATTAGGATTACATGAATGGAAAGAGGTTAGGGTGCAAAGAAATTTATAATAAAACAAATCTATCCATTGCACGTTTTATAGAAATTCTTGATTAGGGTTACATAAATGGAAAGAGGTTAGGGAGCAAAAAAATTGAACAAGCACAAATATATCCTATTGCACGTTTTGCAGAAAATCTTGAATAGGATTACATAAATGGAAAGAGGTTAGGGCAGGAACAAATTTAAAAAAGGACAATTTTATCCCAAAGCACGATTTGTAGAAAATCTTGATTAGGATTACATGAATGGAAAGAGGTTAGGGTGCAAAGAAATTTATAATAAAACAAATCTATCCATTGCACGTTTTATAGTAATTCTTGATTAGGGTTACATAAATGGAAAGAGGTTAGGGAGCAAAAAAATTGAACAAGCACAAATATATCCTATTGCACGTTTTGCAGAAAATCTTGATTAGGATTACATAAATGAAAGGAGGTTAGGGTACGAAGAAATCTACAATAGGACAATTTTAACCCGTAACACGTTTTGTAGAAAATCTTGAATAGGATTACATAAATGGAAAGAGGTTAGGGCACGAACAAATTTAAAAAAGAACAATTTTATCCCAAAGCACGATTTGTAGAAAATCTAGATTAGGATTACATGAATGGAAAGGGGTTAGTGTGCAAAAAAATTTGTAATAAAGCAAATCTATACATTGCACGTTTTGCAGAAAATCTTGATTAGGATTACATAAATGGAAAGAGGTTAGGGTACAAAGAAATTTAAAAAAGGACATTTTTAACCTAAAGCACGATTTGTAGAAAATCATGATTAGGATTATATGAATGGAAAGCGGTTAGGATGCAAAAAATTTGTAATAAAACAAATCTATCCATTGCACGTTTTGTAGAAATTCTTGATTAGGATTACATAAATGGAAAGAGGTTAGGGTGCAAAGAAAATTGAACAGGCACAAATATATCCTATTGCACGTTTTGCAGAAAATCGTGATTAGGATTACATAAATGGAAAGAGGTTAGGGTACGAAGAAATTTAAAAAAGGACAATTTTATCCCATAGCAGGTTTTGTAGAAAATTTTGATTAGGATTACATCAATGGAAGGAGGTTAGGGTACGAAGAAATTTAAAAAAGGACAATTTTATCCCGTAACACGTTTTGTAGAAAATCTTGAATAGGATTACATAAATGGAAAGAGGTTAGGGCACGAACAAATTTAAAAAAGAACAATTTTATCCCATAGCACGTTTTGTAGAAGATCTTGAATAGGATTACATAAATGGAAAGAGGTTAGGGCACGAACAAATTTAAAAAAGGACAATTTTAACCCAAAGCACAATTTGTAGAAAATCTTGATTAGGATTACATGAATGGAAAGAGGTTAGGGTGCAAAGAAGTTTGTACTAAAACAAATCTATCCATTGCACGTTTTATAGAAATCCTTGATTAGGATTACATAAATGGAAAGAGGTTAGGGTGCAAAAAAATTGAACAAGCACAAATATATCCTATTGCACGTTTTGCAGAAAATCTTGAATAGGATTACATAAATGGAAAGAAGTTAGGGCACGAACAAATTTAAAAAAGGACAATTTTATTCCATAGCACGTTTTGTAGAAGATCTTGATTAGGATTACATGAATGGAAAGGTGTTAGGGTGCACAGAAGTTTGTAATAAAACAGCTCTATCCATTGCACGTTTTGCAGAAAATCTTGATTAGGATTACATGAATGGAAAGAGGTTAGGGTGCAAAAAATTTGTAATAAAACAAATCTATCCATTGCACGTTTTGTAGAAATTCTTGATTAGGATTACATAAATGGACTGAGGTTCGGGTGCAAAGAAAATTGAACAAGCACAAATATATCCTATTGCACGTTTTGCAGAAAATCTTGATTAGGATTACATAAATGGAAAGAGGTTAGGGTACGAAGAAATTTAAAAAAGGACAATTTTAACCCAAAGCACGATTTGTAGAAAATCTTGATTAGGAATACATGAATGAAAAGAGGTTAGGGTGCAAAGAAATTTGTAAGAAAACAAATCTATCCATTGCACGTTTTACAGAAAATCTTGATTAGGATTACATAAATGGAAAGAGGTTAGGGCACGAACAAATTTAAAAAAGAATAATTTTATCCCATAGCACGTTTTGTAGAAGATCTTGATTAGGATTACATAAATGGAAAGAGGTTAGGGCACGAACAAATTTAAAAAAGGACAATTTTAACCCAAAGCACGATTTGTTAAAAATCTTGATTAGGATTACATGAATGGAAAGAAGTTAGGGTGCAAAAAATTTGTAAAAAACAAATCTATCCAATGCACGTTTTGCAGAAAATCTTGATTGGGATTACATAAATGGAAAGAGGTTAGGGTACAAAGAAATTTAAAAAAGGACAATTTTATCCCATAGCACGTTTTGTAGAAAATCTTGATTAGGATTACATAAATGGAAGGAGGTAAGGGTAAGAAGAAATCTACAAAAGGACAATTTTATCCCGTAACACGTTTTGTAGAAAATCTTGAATATGATTACATAAATGGAAAGAGGTTAGGGTACAAACAAATTTAAAAAAGAACAATTTTATGCCATACCAGTTTTGATCTTGATTAGGATTACATAAATGGAAAGTGGTTAGGTTACGAAGAAATTTAAAAAAGGACAATTTTAACCCAAAGCACGATTTGTAGAAAATCTTGATTAGGATTACATGAATAGAAAGAGGTTAGTGTGCAAAGAAATTTGTAAAAAAACAAATATATCAATTGCACGTTTTACAGAAAATCTTGATTAGGATTACATAAATGGAAAGAGGTTAGGGTGCAAAGAAAATTGAACAAGCACAAATATATCCTATTGCACGTTTTGCAGAAAATCTTGATTAGGATTACATAAATGGAAAGAGGTTAGGGTACGAAGAAATTGAAAAAAGGGCAATTTTATCCTATAGCGCTTTTGTAGAAGATCTTAATTAGTATTACATAAATGGAAAGAGGTTAGGGTGACAAAAAAATTTGTAATAATACAAATCTATCCGTTGCACGTTTTGTAGAAAATCTTGATTAGGATTACATGAATGGAAAGAGGTTAGGGTGACAAAAAAATTTGTAATAATGCAAATCTATCTATTGCACGTTTTGTAGAAATTCTTGATTAGGATTGCATAAATGGAAAGACAGGTTTTGCAGAAAATCTTGATTAGGATTACATAAATGGAAAGAGGTTAGGGTACGAAGAAATTTAAAAAAGGACAATTTAATTCCGTAACACGTTTTGTAGAAAATCTTGAATAGGATTACATAAATGGAAAGAGGTTAGGGCACGAACAAATTTAAAAAAGGAAAATTTTATCCAATAGCACGTTTTGTAGAAGATCTTGATTAGGATTACATGAATGGAAAGGGGTTAGGGTGCAAAGAAATTTGAAATAAAACAAATCTATCCATTGCACGTTTTGCAGAAAATCTTAATTAGGATTACATAAATGGAAAGAGGTTAGGGCACGAACAAATTTAAAAAAGGACAATTTTATCCCATAGCACGTTTTGTAGAAGATCTTGATTAGGATTACATGAATGGAAAAGGGTTAGGGTGCAAATAAATTTGTAATAAAACAAATCTATCCATTGCACGTTTTGCAGAACATCTTGATTAGGATTACATAAATGGAAAGAGGTTAGGGTACAAAGAAATTTAAAAAAGGACAATTTTAACCCAAAGCACGATTTGTAGAAAATCCTGATTAGGATTACATGAATGGAAAGAGGTTAGGGTGCAAAGAAAATTGAACAAGCACAAATATATCCTATTGCACGTTTTGCAGAAAATCTTGATTAGGATTACATAAATGGAAAGAGGTTAGGATACGAAGAAATTTAAAAAAGGACAATTTTATCCAATAGCACGTTTTGTAGAAGATCTTGATTAGGATTACATGAATGGAAAGGGGTTAGTGTGCAAAGAAATTTGAAATAAAACAAATCTATCAATTGCACGTTTTGCAGAAAATCTTGAATAGGATTACATAAATGGAAAGAGGTTAGGGCACGAACAAATTTAAAAACGGACAATTTTATCCCATAGCACGTTTTGTAGAAGATCTTGATTAGGATTACATGAATGGAAAAGGGTTAGGGTGCAAATAAATTTGTAATAAAACAAATCTATCCATTGCACGTTTTGCAGAACATCTTGATTAGGATTACATAAATGGAAAGAGGTTAGGGTACAAAGAAATTTACAAAAGGACAATTTTAACCCAAAGCACGATTTGTAGAAAATCCTGATTAGGATTACATGAATGGAAAGAGGTTAGGGTGCAAAGAAAATTGAACAAGCACAAATATATCCTATTGCACGTTTTGCAGAAAATCTTGATTAGGATTACATAAATGGAAAGAGGTTAGGATACGAAGAAATTTAAAAAAGGACAATTTTATCCAATAGCACGTTTTGTAGAAGATCTTGATTAGGATTACATGAATGGAAAGGGGTTAGTGTGCAAAGAAATTTGAAATAAAACAAATCTATCAATTGCACGTTTTGCAGAAAATCTTGATTAGGATTACATAAATGGAAAGAGGTTAGGGCACGAACAAATTTAAAAACGGACAATTTTATCCCATAGCACGTTTTGTAGAAGATCTTGATTAGGATTACATGAATGGAAAAGGGTTAGGGTGCAAATAAATTTGTAATAAAACAAATCTATCCATTGCACGTTTTGCAGAACATCTTGATTAGGATTACATAAATGGAAAGAGGTTAGGGTACAAAGAAATTTAAAAAAGGACAATTTTAACCCAAAGCACGATTTGTAGAAAATCCTGATTAGGATTACATGAATGGAAAGAGGTTAGGGTGCAAAGAAAATTGAACAAGCACAAATATATCCTATTGCACGTTTTGCAGAAAATCTTGATTAGGATTACATAAATGGAAAGAGGTTAGGATACGAAGAAAATTAAAAAAGTACAATTTTAACCCAAAGCACGATTTGTAGAAAATCTTGATTAGGATTATATGAATGGAAAGAGGTTAGGGTGCAAAGAAATTTGTAATAAAACAAATCTATCCATTGTACGTTTTGTAGTGAATCTTGAATAGGATTACATAAATGGAAAGAGGTTAGGGCACGAACAAATTTAAAAAAGAATCATTTTATCCCATAGCTCGTTTTGTAGAAGATCTTGATTAGGATTACATAAATGGAAAGAGGTTAAGGTACGAAGAAATTTAAAAATCACAATTTTAACCCAAAGCACGATTTGTAGAAAATCTTGATTAGGATTACATGAATGGAAAGAGGTTAGGGTGCAAAGAAATTTGTAATAATACAAATCGATCCATTGCACGTTTTTTAGAAAATCTTGAATAGGATTACATAAATGGAAAGAGGTTAGGGTGCAAAGAAATTTGTAATAAAACAAATCTAGCAATTGCACGTTTTACAAAAATTCTTGATTAGGATTACATAAATGGAAAGAGCTTAGGGTGCAAAGAAAATTGAACAAACACAAATATATCCTATTGCACGTTTTGCAGAAAATCTAGATTAGGATTACATAAATGGAAAGGGGTTAGGTTGCAAAGAAATTTCTAATAAAACGAATCCATCCATTACACGTTTTGCAGAAAATCTTGATTAGGATTACATAAATGGAAAGAGGTTAGGGTACAAAGAAATTTAAAAAAGGAGATTTTTAACCCAAAGCACGATTTGTAGAAAATCTTGATTAGGATTACATAAATGGAAAGAGGTTAGGGTGCAAACAAAATTGAACAAACACAAATATATCCTATTGCACGTTTTATAGAAAATCTTGATTAGGATTACATAAATGGAAAGAGGTTAGGGTACAAAGAAATTTAAAAAAGGACAATTTTATCCCGTAACACGTTTTGTAGAAAATCTTGAATAGGATTACATAAATGGAAAGAGGTTAGGGCACGAACAAATTTAAAAAAGAATCATTTTATCCCATAGCTCGTTTTGTAGAAGATCTTGATTAGGATTACATAAATGGAAAGAGGTTAAGGTACGAAGAAATTTAAATAGCACAATTTTAACCCAAAGCACGATTTGTAGAAAATCTTGATTAGGATTACATGAATGGAAAGAGGTTAGGGTGCAAAGAAATTTGTAATAAAACAAATCAATCCATTGCACGTTTTTTAGAAAATCTTGAATAGGATTACATAAATGGAAAGAGGTTAGGGTGCAAAGAAATTTGTAATAAAACAAATCTAGCAATTGCACGTTTTACAAAAATTCTTGATTAGGATTACATAAATGGAAACAGCTTAGGGTGCAAAGAAAATTGAACAAACACAAATATATCCTATTGCACGTTTTGCAGAAAATCTAGATTAGGATTACATAAATGGAAAGGGGTTAGGTTGCAAAGAAATTTCTAATAAAACGAATCCATCCATTACACGTTTTGCAGAAAATCTTGATTAGGATTACATAAATGGAAAGAGGTTAGGGTACAAAGAAATTTAAAAAAGGAGATTTTTAACCCAAAGCACGATTTGTAGAAAATATTGATTAGGATTACATGAATAGAAAGAGGTTAGTGTGCAAAGAAATTTGTAATAAAACAAATCTATCAATTGCACGTTTTACAGAAAATCTTGATTAGGATTACATAAATGGAAAGAGGTTAGGGTGCAAAGAAAATTGAACAAGCACAAATATATCTTATTGCACGTTTTGCAGAAAATCTTGATTAGGATTACATAAATGGAAAGAGGTTAGGGTACGAAGAAATTTAAAAAAGGACAATTTTATCCCATAGCACGTTTTGTAGAAAATCCTGATTAGGATTACATGAATGGAAAGAGGTTAGGGTGCAAAGAAAATTGAACAAGCACAAATATATCCTATTGCACGTTTTGCAGAAAATCTTGATTAGGATTACATAAATGGAAAGAGGTTAGGATACGAAGAAATTTAAAAAAGGACAATTTTATCCAATAGCACGTTTTGTAGAAGATCTTGATTAGGATTACATGAATGGAAAGGGGTTAGTGTGCAAAGAAATTTGAAATAAAACAAATCTATCAATTGCACGTTTTGCAGAAAATCTTGATTAGGATTACATAAATGGAAAGAGGTTAGGGCACGAACAAATTTAAAAACGGACAATTTTATCCCATAGCACGTTTTGTAGAAGATCTTGATTAGGATTACATGAATGGAAAAGGGTTAGGGTGCAAATAAATTTGTAATAAAACAAATCTATCCATTGCACGTTTTGCAGAACATCTTGATTAGGATTACATAAATGGAAAGAGGTTAGGGTACAAAGAAATTTAAAAAAGGACAATTTTAACCCAAAGCACGATTTGTAGAAAATCCTGATTAGGATTACATGAATGGAAAGAGGTTAGGGTGCAAAGAAAATTGAACAAGCACAAATATATCCTATTGCACGTTTTGCAGAAAATCTTGATTAGGATTACATAAATGGAAAGAGGTTAGGATACGAAGAAAATTAAAAAAGTACAATTTTAACCCAAAGCACGATTTGTAGAAAATCTTGATTAGGATTATATGAATGGAAAGAGGTTAGGGTGCAAAGAAATTTGTAATAAAACAAATCTATCCATTGTACGTTTTGTAGAGAATCTTGAATAGGATTACATAAATGGAAAGAGGTTAGGGCACGAACAAATTTAAAAAAGAATCATTTTATCCCATAGCTCGTTTTGTAGAAGATCTTGATTAGGATTACATAAATGGAAAGAGGTTAAGGTACGAAGAAATTTAAAAAGCACAATTTTAACCCAAAGCACGATTTGTAGAAAATCTTGATTAGGATTACATGAATGGAAAGAGGTTAGGGTGCAAAGAAATTTGTAATAAAACAAATCGATCCATTGCACGTTTTTTAGAAAATCTTGAATAGGATTACATAAATGGAAAGAGGTTAGGGTGCAAAGAAATTTGTAATAAAACAAATCTAGCAATTGCACGTTTTACAAAAATTCTTGATTAGGATTACATAAATGGAAAGAGCTTAGGGTGCAAAGAAAATTGAACAAACACAAATATATCCTATTGCATGTTTTGCAGAAAATCTAGATTAGGATTACATAAATGGAAAGGGGTTAGGTTGCAAAGAAATTTCTAATAAAACGAATCCATCCATTACACGTTTTGCAGAAAATCTTGATTAGGATTACATAAATGGAAAGAGGTTAGGGTACAAAGAAATTTAAAAAAGGAGATTTTTAACCCAAAGCACGATTTGTAGAAAATCTTGATTAGGATTACATAAATGGAAAGAGGTTAGGGTGCAAACAAAATTGAACAAACACAAATATATCCTATTGCACGTTTTGCAGAAAATCTTGATTAGGATTACATAAATGGAAAGAGGTTAGGGTACAAAGAAATTTAAAAAAGGACAATTTTATCCCGTAACACGTTTTGTAGAAAATCTTGAATAGGATTACATAAATGGAAAGAGGTTAGGGCACGAACAAATTTAAAAAAGAATCATTTTATCCCATAGCTCGTTTTGTAGAAGATCTTGATTAGGATTACATAAATGGAAAGAGGTTAAGGTACGAAGAAATTTAAATAGCACAATTTTAACCCAAAGCACGATTTGTAGAAAATCTTGATTAGGATAACATGAATGGAAAGAGGTTAGGGTGCAAAGAAATTTGTAATAAAACAAATCGATCCATTGCACGTTTTTTAGAAAATCTTGAATAGGATTACATAAATGGAAAGAGGTTAGGGTGCAAAGAAATTTGTAATAAAACAAATCTAGCAATTGCACGTTTTACAAAAATTCTTGATTAGGATTACATAAATGGAAAGAGCTTAGGGTGCAAAGAAAATTGAACAAACACAAATATATCCTATTGCACGTTTTGCAGAAAATCTAGATTAGGATTACATAAATGGAAAGGGGTTAGGTTGCAAAGAAATTTCTAATAAAACGAATCCATCCATTACACGTTTTGCAGAAAATCTTGATTAGGATTACATAAATGGAAAGAGGTTAGGGTACAAAGAAATTTAAAAAAGGAGATTTTTAACCCAAAGCACGATTTGTAGAAAATATTGATTAGGATTACATGAATAGAAAGAGGTTAGTGTGCAAAGAAATTTGTAATAAAACAAATCTATCAATTGCACGTTTTACAGAAAATCTTGATTAGGATTACATAAATGGAAAGAGGTTAGGGTGCAAAGAAAATTGAACAAGCACAAATATATCTTATTGCACGTTTTGCAGAAAATCTTGATTAGGATTACATAAATGGAAAGAGGTTAGGGTACGAAGAAATTTAAAAAAGGACAATTTTATCCCATAGCACGTTTTGTAGAAAATCTTGATTAGGATTACATGAATGGAAAGAGGTTAGGGTACGAAGAAATTTAAAAAAGGACAATTTCATCCCATAGCACGTTTTGCAGAACATCTTGATTAGGATTACATAAATGGAAAGAGGTTAGGGTACAAAAAAATTTAAAAAAGGACAATTTTAACCCAAAGAACGATTTGTAGAAAATCCTGATTAGGATTACATGAATGGAAAGAGGTTAGGGTGCAAAGAAAATTGAACAAGCACAAATATATCCTATTGCACGTTTTGCAGAAAATCTTGATTAGGATTACATAAATGGAAAGAGGTTAGGATACGAAGAAATTTAAAAAAGGACAATTTTATCCAATAGCACGTTTTGTAGAAGATCTTGATTAGGATTACATGAATGGAAAGAGGTTAGGGCACGAACAAATTTAAAAAAGAACAATTTTATCCCAAAGCACGATTTGTAGACAATCTTGATTAGGATTACATGAATGGAAAGAGGTTAGGGTGCAAAGAAATTTATAATAAAACAAATCTATCCATTGCACGTTTTATAGAAATTCTTGATTAGGATTTCATAAATGGAAAGAGGTTAGGGAGCAAAAAAAATTGAACAAGCACAAATATATCCTATTGCACGTTTTGCAGAAAATCTTGAATAGGATTACATAAATGGAAAGAGGTTAGGGCACGAACAAATTTAAAAAAGGACAATTTTATCCCAAAGCACGATTTGTAGAAAATCTTGATTAGGATTACATGAATGGAAAGAGGTTAGGGTGCAAAGAAATTTATAATAAAACAAATCTATCCATTGCACGTTTTATAGAAATTCTTGATTAGGGTTACATAAATGGAAAGAGGTTAGGGAGCAAAAAAATTGAACAAGCACAAATATATCCTATTGCACGTTTTGCAGAAAATCTTGATTAGGATTACATAAATGAAAGGTTAGGGTACGAAGAAATCTACAATAGGACAATTTTAACCCGTAACACGTTTTGTAGAAAATCTTGAATAGGATTACATAAATGGAAAGAGGATAGGGCACGAACAAATTTAAAAAAGAACAATTTTATCCCAAAGCACGATTTGTAGAAAATCTTGATTAGGATTACATGAATGGAAAGGGGTTAGTGTGCAAAAAAATTTGTAATAAAGCAAATCTATACATTGCACGTTTTGCAGAAAATCTTGATTAGGATTACATAAATGGAAAGAGGTTAGGGTACAAAGAAATTTAAAAAAGGGCATTTTTAACCTAAAGCACGATTTGTAGAAAATCATGTTTAGGATTATATGAATGGAAAGAGGTTAGGGTGCAAAGAAAATTGAACAGGCACAAATATATCCTATTACACGTTTTGCAGAAAATCGTGATTAGGATTACATAAATGGAAAGAGGTTAGGGTACGAAGAAATTTAAAAAAGGACAATTTTATCCCATTGCAGGTTTTGTAGAAAATTTTGATTAGGATTACATCAATGGAAGGAGGTTAGGGTACGAAGAAATCTAAAAAAGGACAATTTTATCCCGTAACACGTTTTGTAGAAAATCTTGAATAGGATTACATGAATGGAAAAAGGTTAGGGTACGAAGAAATTTAAAAAAGGGTAATTTTAACCCAAAGCACAATTTGTGGAAAATCTTGATTAGGATTACATGAATGGAAAGAGGTTAGGGTGCAAAGAAGTTTGTACTAAAACAAATCTATCCATTGCACGTTTTATAGAAATCCTTGATTAGGATTACATAAATGGAAAGAGGTTAGGGTGCAAAAAAATTGAACAAGCACAAATACATCCTATTGTACGTTTTGCAGAAAATCTTGAATAGGATTACATAAATGGAAAGAGGTTAGGGCACGAACAAATTTAAAAAAGGACCATTTTATCCCATAGCACGTTTTGTAGAAGATCTTGATTAGGATTACATGAATGGAAAGGTGTTAGGGTGCAAAGAAATTTGTAATAAAACAGCTCTATCCATTGCACGTTTTGCAGAAAATCTTGATTAGGATTAAATGAATGGAAAGAGGTTAGGGTGCAAAAAATTTGTAATAAAACAAATCTATCCATTGCACGTTTTGCAGAAAATCTTGAATAGGATTACATAAATGGAAAGAGGTTAGGGCACGAACAAATTTAAAAAAGGACAATTTTAACCCAAAGCACAATTTGTAGAAAATCTTGATTAGGATTACATGAATGGAAAGAGGTTAGGGTGCAAAGAAGTTTGTACTAAAACAAATCTATCCATTGCACGTTTTATAGAAATCCTTGATTAGGATTACATAAATGGAAAGAGGTTAGGGTGCAAAAAAATTGAACAAGCACAAATATATCCTATTGCACGTTTTGCAGAAAATCTTGATTAGGATTACATAAATGGAAAGAGGTTAGGGCACGAACAAATTTAAAAAAGGACAATTTTATCCCATAGCACGTTTTGTAGAAGATCTTGATTAGGATTACATGAATGGAAAGGTGTTAGGGTGCAAAGAAATTTGTAATAAAACAGCTCTATCCATTGCACGTTTTGCAGAAAATCTTGATTAGGATTACATGAATGGAAAGAGGTTAGGGTGCAAAAAATTTGTAATAAAACAAATCTATCCATTGCACGTTTTGTAGAAATTCTTGATTAGGATTACATAAATGGACAGAGGTTCGGGTGCAAAAAAAATTGAACAAGCACAAATATATCCTATTGCACGTTTTGCAGAAAATCTTGAATAGGATTACATAAATGGAAAGAAGTTAGGGCACGAACAAATTTAAAAAAGGACAATTTTATTCCATAGCACGTTTTGTAGAAGATCTTGATTAGGATTACATGAATGGAAAGGTGTTAGGGTGCACAGAAATTTGTAATAAAACAGCTCTATCCATTGCACGTTTTGCAGAAAATCTTGATTAGGATTACATGAATGGAAAGAGGTTAGGGTGCAAAAAATTTGTAATAAAACAAATCTATCCATTGCACGTTTTGTAGAAATTCTTGATTAGGATTACATAAATGGACTGAGGTTCGGGTGCAAAGAAAATTGAACAAGCACAAATATATCCTATTGCACGTTTTGCAGAAAATCTTGATTAGGATTACATAAATGGAAAGAGGTTAGGGTACGAAGAAATTTAAAAAAGGACAATTTTAACCCAAAGCACGATTTGTAGAAAATCTTGATTAGGAATACATGAATGGAAAGAGGTTAGGGTGCAAAGAAATTTGTAAGAAAACAAATCTATCCATTGCACGTTTTACAGAAAATCTTGATTAGGATTACATAAATGGAAAGAGGTTAGGGCACGAACAAATTTAAAAAAGAACAATTTTATCCCATAGCACGTTTTGTAGAAGATCTTGATTAGGATTACATGAATGGAAAGGGGTTAGGGTGCAAAGAAATTTGAAATAAAACAAATCTATCCATTGCACGTTTTGCAGAAAATCTTGATTAGGATTACATAAATGGAAAGAGGTTAGGGCACGAACAAATTTAAAAAATGACAATTTTATCCCATAGCACGTTTTTTAGAAGATCTTGATTAGGATTACATAAATGGAAAGAGGTTAGAGTACAAAAAAAAATTAAAAAAGGACATTTTTAACCCAAAGCACGATTTGTAGAAAATCCTGATTAGGATTACAGGAATGGAAAGAGGTTAGGGTGCAAAGAAATTTGTAATAAAACAAATCTACCCATTGCACGTTTTATAGAAATTCTTGATTAGGATTGCACAAATGGAAAGAGGTTAGGATGCAAAGAAAATTGAACAAGCACAAATATATCCTATTGCACGTTTTGCAGAAAATCTTGATTAGGATTACATAAATGGAAAGAGGTTAGGGTACGAAGAAATTGAAAAAAGAACAATTTTATCCCATAGCGCTTTTGTAGAAGATCTTGATTAGGATTACATGAATGGAAAGGGGTTAGGGTGCAAAGAAATTTCTAATAAAACAAATCTATCCATTGCAAATTTTGCAGAAAATCTTGATTAGGATTAACTAAATTGAAAGAGGTTAGAGTTCAAAGAAATTTAAGAAAGTACATTTTTACCCAAATCACGATTTGTAGAAAATCTTGATTAGGATTACATGAATAGAAAGAGGTTAGGGTGCAAAGAAATTTGTAAAAAAACAAATCTATCCATTGCACGTTTTACAGAAAATCTTGATTAGGATTACATAAATGGAAAGAGGTTAGGGCACGAACAAATTTAAAAAAGGACAATTTTATCCAATAGCACGTTTTGTAGAAGATCTTGATTAGGATTACTTGAATGGAAAGGGGTTAGGGTGCAAAGAAATTTGAAATAAAACAAATCTATTACTTGCACGTTTTGCAGAAAATCTTCATTAGAATTACATAAATGGAAAGAGGTTAGGGCACGAACAAATTTAAAAAAGGACAATTTTATCCCATAGCACGTTTTGTAGATCTTGATTAGGATTACATGAATGGAAAAGGGTTAGGGTGCAAATAAATTTGTAATAAAACAAATCTATCCATTGCACGTTTTGCAGAACATCTTGATTAGGATTACATAAATGGAAAGAGGTTAGGGTACAAAGAAATTTAAAAAGGGAAATTTTTAACCCAAAGCACGATTTGTAGAAAATCTTGATTAGGATTACATAAATGGAAAGAGGTTAGGGTGCAAAGAAAATTGAACAAACACAAATATATCCTATTGCACGTTTTGCAGAAAATCTTGATTAGGATTACATGAATAGAAAGAGTTTAGTGTGCAAAGGAATTTGTAATAAAACAAATCTATCAATTGCACGTTTTACAGAAAATCTTGATTAGGATTACATAAATGGAAAGAGGTTAGGGTGCAAAGAAAATTGAACAAGCACAAATATATCCTATTGCACGTTTTGCAGAAAATCTTGATTAGGATTACATAAATGGAAAGAGGTTAGGGCACGAACAAATTTAAAAAAGGAAAATTTTATCCAATAGCACGTTTTGTAGAAAATCTTGATTAGGATTACATGAATAGAAAGAGTTTAGGGTGCAAAGAAATTTGTAATAAAACAAATCTATCAATTGCACCTTTTGCAGAAAATCTTGATTGGGATTGCATAAATGGAAAGAGGTTAGGGTGCAAAGAAAATTGAGCAAGCACAAATATATCCTATTACAGGTTTTGCAGAAAATCTTGATTAGGATTACATAAATGGAAACAGGTTAGGGTACGAAGAAATTTAAAAAAGGACAATTTAATTCCGTAACACGTTTTGTAGAAAATCTTGAATAGGATTACATAAATGGAAAGAGGTTAGGGCACGAACAAATTTAAAAAAGGAAAATTTTATCCAATAGCACGTTTTGTAGAAGATCTTGATTAGGATTACATGAATGGAAAGGGGTTAGGGTGCAAAGAAATTTGAAATAAAACAAATCTATCCATTGCACGTTTTGCAGAAAATCTTGATTAGGATTACATAAATGGAAAGAGGTTAGGGCACGAACAAATTTAAAAAAGGGCAATTTTACCCCATAGCACGTTTTGTAGAAGATCTTGATTAGGATTACATGAATGGAAAGAGGTTAGGGTACAAAGAAATTTAAAAAAGGACATTTTTAACCCAAGGCACGATTTGTAGAAGATCTTGATTAGGATTACATAAATGGACAGAGGTTAGGGTGCAAAGAAAATTGAACAAGCACAAATATATCCTATTGCACGTTTTGCAGAAAATCTTGATTAGGATTACATAAATGGAAATAGGTTAGGGTACGAAGAAATTTAAAAAAGGACAATTTTAACCCAAAGCACGATTTGTAGAAAATCTTGATTAGGATTACATGAATGGAAAGAGGTTAGGGTGCAAATAAATTTAAAAAAGAACCATTTTATCCCATAGCTCGTTTTATAGAAGATCTTGATTAGGATTACATAAATGGAAAGAGGTTAAGGTACGAAGAAATTTAAAAAAGCACAATTCTAACCCAAAGCACGATTTGTAGAAAATCTTGTTTAGGATTACATGAATGGAAAGAGGTTAGGGTGCAAAGAAATTTTAATAAAACAAATCGATCCATTGCACGTTTTGTAGAAAATCTTGAATAGGATTACATAAATGGAAAGAGGTTAGGGCACAAACAAATTTAAAAAAGAACCATTTTATCCCATAGCTCGTTTTATAGAAAATCTTGATTAGGATTACATAAATGGAAAGAGGTTAAGGTACGAAGAAATTAAAAAAAGCACAATTTTAACCCAAAGCACGATTTGTAGAAAATCTTGTTTAGGATTACATAAATGGAAAGAGGTTAGGGTGCAAAGAAATTTGTAATAAAACAAATCTATCCATTGCACGTTTTATAGAAATTCTTGATTAGGATTACATAAATGGAAAGAGGTTAGGGTGCAAAGAAAATTGAACAAGCACAAATATATCCTTCTGCACGTTTTGCAGAAAATCTAGATTAGGATTACATAAATGGAAAGGGGTTAGGGTGTAAAGAAATTTCTAATAAAACGAATCCATCCATTACACGTTTTGCAGAAAATCTTGATTAGGATTACATAAATGGAAGGAGGTAAGCGTAAGAAGAAATCTACAAAAGGACAATTTAATCCCGTAACACGTTTTGTATAAAATCTTGAATAGGATTTCATAAATGGAAAGAGGTTAGGGTACGAACAAATTTAAAAAAGAACAATTTTATCCCATACCAGTTTTGTAGAAGATCTTGATTAGGATTACATAAATGGAAAGAGGTTAGGTTACGAAGAATTTTAAAAAAGGACAATTTTAACCCAAAGCACGATTTGTAGAAAATCTTGATTAGGATTACATGAATAGAAAGAGGTTAGTGTGGAAAGAAATTTGTAATAAAACAAATCTATCAATTGCACGTTTTACAGAAAATCTTGATTAGGATTACATAAATGGAAAGAGGTTAGGGTGCAAAGAAAATTGAACAAGCACAAATATATCCTATTGCACGTTTTGCAGAAAATCTTGATTAGGATTACATAAATGGAAAGAGGTTAGGGTACGAAGAAATTTAAAAAAGAACAATTTTATACCATAGCACGTTTTGTAGAAAATCTTGATTAGGATTACATAAATAGAAAGAGGTTAGGGTACGAAGTAAATTAAAAAGGAATTTTTTAACCCAAAGCACGATTTGTAGAAAATCTTGATTAGGATTACATGAATAGAAAGAGGTTAGGGTGCAAAGAAATTTGTAAAAAAACAAATCTATCCATTGCACGTTTTACAGAAAATCTTGATTAGGATTACATAAATGGAAAGAGGTTAGGGCACGAACAAATTTAAAAAAGGACAATTTTATCCAATAGCACGTTTTGTAGAAGATCTTGATTAGGATTACATGAATGGAAAGGGGTTAGGGTGCAAAGAAATTTGAAATAAAACAAATAAGTAGGTATTGCGACACCTGGCCCAGACGGAAATTGACATGCCATGTGGCATGCCAATGGCATGGCTCCTCCCCTTGCTTCTGATTGGCTACCCCCACTCCTGTAGCTCCTCCCCTTGCTTCTGATTGGTCGCCGCCATCTTGGATTTCCCCGCCTACTGCTCTCTGATTGGTTAACCCCCACTCCTGTAGCTCCTCCCCTTGCTCCTGATTGGTTGAAGGTAGCCATTTTGGAACGTCTGGCTCCATTCTACCACGCCCTGGCGCCAGGCTACCACGCCCGCCGCCGCCATTACGGGAATCTGTATTACCGGCAAACTGAGTGCTACCAATAGAGGGCGTAATGCTACAATTAGTGTGTATTGCTAAGAGAGGGCGTCATGAAGGGATCTGTATTATCGATGCGTTGTGTACTACTACTAGGTGGCGTGTCATGAAGAAGAAGAAGAAATCTGTATTACTACAGAGAGGCAACCATTTTATATCACAGCATCTTGCGTGCGCGCGCGCGCTAAATTTGAATCGGTCAATTTTAAATATTTGTCATTTTTGCATATGTCATTTTTAAATCTGTCAATTTTACTGCTGTCGTTTTTACATCTGTCATTTTAAATCTGTCAATTTTGCTTCTGTCATTTTAAATTTGTCATTTTTGCATCTGTCATTTAAATCTGTCATTTTGAATTTGTCATTTTTTTTTGCATATGTCATTTAAATCTGTCATTCTTAAAGCAACCATCTTACCAGATTTGAATTTTAGCGCTAACTCTGGGATTGGATCCTTTCACTAAGCTGAAACTCTTTCTCTCTCTCTCTCATAGTATGACTACTTACCGGATTTGTAGCTTAGGATGTTCGCCGTCGGAAAGCTTCGGCTTTATTCGTGTACTCTGTCGCTGATGACAACGATCTACCTTTTTTATATAGTCAACCCCTTCACCCTGTGCTAGTAAATGAAACAACAACAACAATGTTTATACATATTATTTATTTTGATATTTAATGGACAATTGTAACATATGATTTGACAAATTATTCATTACACAGTATGAGTTGAGATCATCGCGTAACACTTGCAAATTGTGCAAATATTTTTGCAGCCTATTTCTAAGATAGTTTATTTCCGCCATGGTGTTCTTAATACGACGGTGCAAACGTTGTTGTCGTTGACGTCTCCGACTGCTGCTGTTGCTGATATGATTGCAGTCGTGTACGTACGGCATCGATAAACTTTTGCGGATAATGTTTTATTATTTCTAATAAAATGAACGAGTTCAATCCACCACCAATTGCTGCTGCTGTGTTGTCTATTAAACTGGTAGCTGAGTAGTAACCGCATAACAGTTCGGACGTGAATAAAATTGAATCGGATGTCGGGAGCGATTTATAGGCATCTTCATGGCGTCTCAGTTGACCTTCTGCTACGTTCTCTATGTTTGCGTGATAGAAACGTGAAAAGTCGAGGTGACGTAACGTTCGAGCATGATGATTTATCAACGGTGCTAAATGCATTATAGACTGAAACTCGTAATCTTTTAAGGTTATAGTCCGCTGTGTATCATGTATGGCAACCCTGTTGCCGAAAAACTCGTTGTGAATAATCTCGATGTATAAATTGTCACATAGATGGAATTTCAAATGTTTATCGCAATGTAGTACACTGTTGTCCTTGTTGCAACAGCAGCAACCATGAAAGAAATTTTTAAACAGTGCCTCGACTCGTATATCATACAGCTCGAACCAGTCCCGTTCCGACAACACCAATTCACCATACTCACATACGTTATTCACGCACTCAAGCTTCACTACCACGGCAAATTCTCCCTGGGCGTCGTCATCGGGCGGAATAAGTCCTACTTGGATGTTGTGTATATGATCGTAGTTTTCTTTTTCCCCTGGAGGTCTCGTAACATACAACGGATACTGGACAGCCCCGAGCAGCTGAACACGTACTTCACGTTTAGCTGCTGCTACCGGTGTATCTATGATGGTATAGTTTGCTGATGCTGCTACAGCGTCATCAGCGTAGTATAGAGGCTGCTGCTGCGACAGGAACGCTAAACAATAATAATACAATAATCGATTAATATAAGCATAAACACACACACAAAAGTCTTAAACATCTTACCTGTTTCTTCGACTTCGTTGTTCCACGCTTGACCGTCGTCGTTGTAGGTACTTGCTGTTGATGATGATGATGCATGATCTGCAACATCCGAACCTTCTTCATCTAAAGAAGTAACAAAATAGACACAAATTAGCATACAAACTTGAAGTTTTATAAACAACAATAACTTACCTATTTCCAGAGGTTCGCTCTCACAGTTATCATAACAATAATTAGGACTGCTAGCCATCATCGTAATTGCTGTTGCTGCTGCTGCTGCTCTTGCACACGTACTGTCTACTGCTACACGCTAACAACGGTCGGCTTTATATAGTCACCTATACTTACCTAGATCCAGCGCATGCTCAGTAACACGCATACGGTAAACAGGCAGGCATCGCTGGCAGACAAGTTTCATCCTGTCGCTGACACGTCATCATCATCACAGGCAGGTGTTCGTAGGTAATTACCTCATTCTCTCTCTCTCTCAGTTATAGCTATCACCTTTTTCATACCTTGGTACAGATGGGTGAGAATAGTAATAATACACACATATAAAACATTAATCTTTTTTATTCTATGACAATATTTCTCAAAATTTTTATTGAACATCAACAAAACAACAATAATTAAATAACTAAACAACTATCTGTTCTCGGATAACCATGATAGAACATCTTTTATTCTACGACGACAATGTTTCTTAAAATTATTAAACAACTAGACAATAATCAAAATAACTAAACAATTATTATTAGGTTGAAATCTGCTCGGATAACCATGAAGACATACTCGTTTTTTCATGAAACATCCTATTGAATGCTTTGTACGCTTTGTTATGCCAAATATTCTTTTCATCAATGTCTTGATCTACTACTACTACTACTACATAATTGAAAAGAACAAAATCGCGTTTATCAGATCTATTTCATGAGTATGTTCCCCTGAGTATCCTCTTGTGATTTACATTCAATCACCCTTAAGTTTCACCATCTTTTTTAATAATTACTGTACATAAGGTATAACTCTTGTCAGCTTCACTTATTATTAACTATATTCAATTATCCTTATTCTTATTATAACTACACTATACTGACAAAAGATGATTGAACAATTTACAACAACAACTAATTACCTAATTATTACATTCTTAAATAATTTCGAATATAGTATACACAAAGTATAAACCTAGACATCATCATCATCATCACTTATAATAATAATAATTACATCAAGCCGAAGGTCGATCTCTTGTGATTAACATAACCCCCGACTACTGCTACTACAGTTGAACTGTACATGTACTTATTACTATACAAATATTTTGCTACTTAAGAGTTAGATATGATACTACCTATACAAAAATTTACAAAACTTAAAAATACAACTATACTACTACTATACACATATCTATTACTACAACGATTGAACTGTATAATAATTATATACGTTATGATAATATTTTACTACTTAAGATCTAAATATAATACTACCTATACAAATTTTACAAAACTTAAAAATACAACTATACTACTATACACTTACATATATACAAGAGGGGCTTTAATGTTTATACACGTGGTCGCTTGTTGTTGTTGTAGCCGAACGGAACGGAATCAAAATCTTCTATACGGCGTCTCTTCGCGAACGTTATCTTATAGACTTTTGATTCCGCTCGCGTTACAAGCTGATGGTCAGCCGTACGCCGGATGTTGTTGGACTCTACAATAATCTTTTCGTCCATACCTTCCAGCAGTCTAAGCATGGACTCAAAGTTTATTTTTTGAGTCGCGGCGTGGTTTAGGGTGATGCCCTTGACCTTGACGACCACGTGTATCTGTCCCGTGGTCGGTGAATAAACTTTGTAGGCGTAGTTCTTCGGCCCGCCTGACACAAACTCTATAATATACGATCCGGGACCGTACTCTTCGAGCTCGTCTGTGAGGTCGCCCAGGAAGCTTCCTGTTGGTAGCTCGAAGTCGCCCGGCTTCGAAACGTATATTACGGAATCTGAAACAACGAAAAAAAAAATTAACTCTAATATAAACGGTGTTGATGTTTGATAGTACAATGACTTACCTGTGTCATAGTATAATACTCTCTCTCCTAGCTGATCCAAATAGGAATACAGCTTAAGACGGGCCTGTGCAGTGACAAATGCCGCGATGACCACGTTAACTGACGACAGAGGATCTGCTGCTTCCTCTTTATGCTGCCAGTTAACCGCAATCACCTCGTCATTTATTTCCTGCACATGATTAACTTCTACGCCTGGGCTGGACAACAGGTCGAAAAACTCCTTGGACTCGCTGATTATGGCTGTTTTCGCCTGGTTCTCACGCTGACCAAATTTCCCTAGAATACGAAAAAAAATATTAAGTAAAGAAAACTACATAAGGTTATTATAACTTACCCCAGAAGGAATTCAGCATCAGTTTGGCCAACGATCTCAAACCAGGGTTCTTGACGAGCTTCAACGAATCCAAGGAAACTCCCTCGTTCTCGAAGTAGTCATCAACGTACTGTTTCCGGGCTCCATCGATACCATCCTCGCCGTTGTTGTTGGCAGTTATTGAAGATGGCCAACCGCTGGCTTCCTGCTTCATCTTCAGGAACTTGTCGATGAAACCCGAAAACAGTCCCCCGGTCTTGGACGCTTTGTTGTACTGGGTTACATCGTACGACCAGATCTCTTGTATGTCCTGCACGATGTAACCCTTTCGTGTGGCCATTACCAGTTCGTCCAAGACCCAGGTTCCGTTGATGACTCGGTCCTCTACGCCGTGCTGACATTCGACCTGGTTCAATTCTTCGGCGCAAGTGCGACATAGAGGGAACAGCAGCTTTTGGTGCATCTTGACGGGTAAGACCGGATGGTATAGATCTTGTGGCGGTAACATTGTACATTTTACCACGCCGTTGATGTTTTCCAGGCCCCCTTTATCCCTGATTAGATTTTCACAAGCCGCCTTGCCTACGTAAACTTCTGGATGGCCAACTGGGAATTTGGCGTACTTGCATACCCAAGGATAAAGGGAGCATACATCTACATACCGGATCTTTTCCCCGTCTTTTGCAACTCTCTTTAATTTTGCTGCCCCTGTACGGCCGCCGTAAAATGCCTCTCTCGGGTTTAAGGGCGTGTTTACTAACAAGGGATGTTTCTCAACCTGCTGTCTGAATTCGGGTGTTAACTGCCTTCGGAAGCGACATTCCCACTGTTCAACAACCTCGTATCCTAGCGACTTTAACTTCTCTGTTGTGGCTCGGGTCTTCTCGAGCCTCATATCCATGGTGTCGCTAGGATCGTCGTGTAGAGGCTCGTTGCGACGGGTAGTGAAGCAGGTGGGACATCCATGGAAGTAACACCCGTGAAATTGAAATATGGTATTACCATACAGCCCGTCAACCTTTAACCCGCCCACGATAGCTTCTCTCTGCCTGCCGACGTGTTGAATCTCAACACCTCTTTGATGTTCTTCCAGCAACAGCCATTGGAGAGCTACCTTAGACTGGTTATCTGCGCGTCTATAACCACCCTTTGGTATCAGTCCAATGGTGCTTTCTTTGAGGAATTTCCTCCGGAACATGAGATTGCAGGCAGAGGCGATGGTGATGGCTTCCGTGAACGGGTCAACGTCGCATTCCTCAATAAAGAGATTCCTAAAGTGGATACAGGCTCTCTTCAAAATATCGACGTCTGTTCGACAATATTCGACCAGGTCACGTTGCATGTCGAACTCCGTGATCCCGTCCCTGTTCGCCTCGTACCACTTTAGGAACGCTTTACGAGCCTGGGGTTTCATGGTGTCGGGGCTGTAAAATTTGATGTCCGGAAGAGGACCCACGTAATGGGCATTCGCCTCGGTGTTAAAGAGGTGCGGGAAGTATCCTTTGGGAGCCGGTAGATCGAACGCTTTAGGCAAGTCAGCCAGAGCCATGGGGAAAAAGTTGAGCGAGTCGATAATCTTTAGATTATCTAGTTGCAGCAGCAGAATTTTTGAACCGCGCATAATGAGTTCCGGGTGTAATGAGGTGTTGGTTATAAGATAATTTAGAATAAATTGCGTATCGAAAGCTTGCCCGTTATGGGCAACTGCTACAACCTTTTTGAATAATTTCCGCGAGTCTAGTAGATAGTTCAAAAGCCGATCGATGCATTTTCCTCGCAAGATCTGTTCTCGCAAACCACATCTTACACAACTGGTAGCAGTTGATGATGAGTCATTGTTGTAACACTCAGAACAGACTTGCTGGAAAACACATAGATTCGGCTCGTGGAGGTTGACGCCGGGCGCAATTTCTTTCTCTTACCGGGTCTCCAGGTCGAAGAACACAAACAAGGTGTCTTGCTTTATGTTCCTAGGCCCGGCCGGCTGTATGTGACAGAAATGGTTTTCGGGTTTATGACTCTGACAGATCTTACAATAGATCTCCCCGCACACGTGAGCCTGCTTCCGGGTCTTGATGTTGATGGTTTTGAAACATCCCTCGCATTTTTTAACTTCCAGGCACATGTTGCCCTCCTGATGGATGTTAAAGCAGGCTTGACTTTTAAAGTCTCGCCTGCAGTCCGGACACCTAATCAGCTGCGCTGTTCTTTCGCAGGGCGGAGAGCTACCACAGCCTACGCAGGACTTTTCACACCTGTGATGGTTTTTATGATCGTAGGGTACATGACAGTGCTCACAGAAATAACCGCAGGCAAAGGCTGAGGTCAACGATGTTATGACGTTATAATGATGCTCGTGATACAACAGCTTGATGTTCTTTGTTGCGGCATCATTATCAACGACCCCCTCAAAGATAAGTGAACGACCTCTCGAGCCGTGGCTATACACTACTATCTTGTAGTTGGGGGCCAGGAACTGCTGGAACAACCTTAATTCATTGACCCCGGCTCCCTCCGGTGGAATGAAAGCTACTCCAGCAGCTCGCATCATTTCCTCGGCCTTTATCTTTTGCACTGTCTGATTATCACGGGTCTTCTTGTAATCAGCACTGTTATCTGCGTGAGCCCTGCCTACGACCAAAGCCCTGGGTAGGCATAGATTGTCACTGGTGGTGTTGTTAATCGTGACAATCCCTCTGCGACGGCTACACTCTTCGGCAAAGGTGCTGTACGTACCGTTACGACAGCGACCTTGTCCGGCTGGTGGTGTTACGATTGTAGCTATTAGTCTGAAGGTGTCCGAACTCAAGGCTTCAGGATCGCTCTGTAAAATCGATTCTAAAATGCCCCAGACATCATTGAAGGTGATTTCATCAGAGCGCCTGAGGCTCATGTAGCCGGGAAGTTTTTGTTTGAAACTATCAAACTCAAATGTGGCCCCTACTTTATCATTTGGTCGTGCTCGGCTTAGCACATCCCTTAGAATTAGGTTAATAGCCGTTTTAAAATGCTCCAAATGATCTTCATCGACTGGCGTAACGGCTACTTTAAACACCAGTCGATGTTTCAGAGTGCCAAATTTCTTGATGGTGGACACGTTTTCATCGATAATTTCGTAGAGAGAAGACATTTTGTACAGGAGTAACAGCAACAATAGCAAAAAAAAATATCGCACTTGCACACTTAACAAAGGCTAAAACAACAAAGATTATATGTTGTTAATTTAAATAAACATTGACTAATTACTATTATTAAAGTTTAAATGCACTGCAAGCTGTTAAATATTATAAATTAATTATAAAGATCAATTTTAATGCAAATTAATAAAATCTTTTAGCCATTCTTAAACTTTTAATAGCAAGCTAATTTAAACAAATATAGAGTTTAAAATTGTTACTAAATCCCTTTGACAGATTATTATTATAAACAACAACAAAATAAGCTAAAATTGTTTGAAATATAACAGCAACAGGTAAGAAATCATATAGCGACAAATGGACAGATAAATCTTTTACCATTCACGAACTGCTTCTCTTAACCCCTAATTAAAAATAAAAAGCTTAGATGCTACGTGATGGTAAAAAAAAATTGACGCAAAATAAACAATAACCTCTGAATGCAATGCAGGCTATTAAATATTACAAATTATTTGCTTTGACAAAAGTTAAAGGAAGATCAGTTTCAATGCAAATTAATAAAACCTTTTAATCGATATTACACTTTTTTAACAACAATCTAATTTAAACAAATATAGAGTTTAAATTGTTACTAAATCCCTTTGATAGATTATTATTATAAAAAAAATAAATAAGGAACGGCTAAAAACAACAAAGATTATATGCTGTTAATTTAAATAAACATTGATCTAAAAAGCATAACCTCAAATTATGATTTAAATAACTATGTTACAACCCATAGATAAACAACTAATAACGATCACACTTCGCATAAAACAATTACTACTTTAATCGATAATCAAACTAGGGAAATTAAAAAAATATATAAAACTATTCCTGCAACTTAAATAATTATTTTAAACCGATTATGTTACAGTGTCGTGAAAAATCATGCGAGAACGAGATTGCCGATTATTATAAAAACAATAATAATAATAAATCCTACCTTTTTGTTCGATTAAAGCTGTAGATTTCACATAGACTCTGTAGCAACAATTGGTAATAACAATCAAGAATGGCACAAATCACTTCAAACACAAACGTAATAATTAACAGTACGCATAAAAAACATACATGTGTTGATGTCTCGAGTAACCCCAAACAAGTGATTGTCTACTTCCGTGGTTGGCTTTATAGGTTCGAATTGTTGCGCAATATTATGCAATAAGCTAAAAATAGAACTCGAGTCAATTTGCCCGCTTAACAAAGGAACAAGCGTTCTCTCCGGTGAACACCTGTGGGTCATAAATCAGTTTGAAATGTTTTTTTTCTGCACCAGAGTTGACATACCTTCTAGATTTTATCTATTAGAATAAAAAAAACGGTGTATCATTCTAACCCTCTGGGGATATAATTCATTCAACTGTCATACCGTTTTTTATTGAACGCAGGTGTGACGAATAAGTTATGACCCTGTCTGTATTAAATAAAGGTTACATTCGATATCGCCTTTTGTACTTTAGTGTCTTTCTCGGTTCTATTTGTGTTTAGATATCTGATAAATTTCAACGTATTGTGCGAACAGAGAATGCAATGGTAATATTATATTATTTTTATTAGGCAATAGACAGATTGTTGTCAAAATTCGATATGATTCCCTTTTAAGGATGTGTTTATAACTTTCACTTCAGAAATGAACGAGGCAAGCAGTTTAGGTTTGATTTAATTGTGTGCCTTTTTATTTAAAGAAAATTCTATAAAATTTAAAGTGTGTTCTTTTAAATGCTCTAAGAGACAGAAAGGTCTTTTTACCTGGAAATAACTTTAGAAATCAGACCCGTCAACGTGCGAGATTTACAGGTACTTAATAATACAAAGAGTGATGAAATGTTTGATTATTTTGCTATTACAGTATATCAATATTATAATCTATTGAAACTTTTCTGTTAAATGTGATTATGATAAATCAAAAAAACATTTCTTTAAATAGGTATATTTTTAATAAAAAATGTCTAAAGTATGACAAAAAATAGTTTTAATGCTCTAACACAGTCAACCTTTATTTAGAAGATCGGTCACATAGATAAGTGCTACCTACATGGACAACGCAGGTGTTCTTTTATTCGTTAACGAGTTTCTTTGCTCAGGGTCTGTGTGTGTGTGTGTAATAAATTAAATGGTTATCAATAGTTACATCTAAAAGTTTAATTTAAAATTTTAATGTTATAGTAAATTATAAAAACGACACCGAGGGTAATAAATTTAAATTTTTATCTAATCGTGTTACATGACAGTGCAGGTGTCGATCCCTTTTTTTTTAACAATACCCTTTTTGTTACGAAGGGTAATAAATTAAGATTTTATCTATTCGTGACAGTGCAGGTGTCTACCTTTTTAATGATATCCTTTTGCTCCGACGGTAATAAATTTAGATTTTATCTACTCGTGTTACTTTGACAGTGCAGGTGTCGATCCCTTTTTAACAATACCCTAAAGAACACCTGCGCTGTAAATGTAGGTAGCACTTATCTATGTGACCGATCTTCGAGGGTAATAAATTTAGATTTTTATCTGGTCTCAAGTAATTAATTGACAGTGCAGGTTTTTTTTTTAACAATACCCTTTTTGTTCTGGTAATAAATTAAGATTTTATCTAAAATCATGTTCATTCGCGCAGGTTCGAAGTTTATAAAAGCTCAGTCAAACCCCCCTTCCGTTTTAGTTTGGTCTTGACATCGGTTACGGTGATAGTAATATTGTTATTGTTTGCTTGAACTAGGTATGTTAAAATAATCATTTATTATTCTTGTGAGTGTTAAGTTTTTGTCTATTTTATTTTACATAGAAAAAATGGATTTGCTAATACAACAATTGAACAAATCTCCCGTTAGCCAGAAGCCAATCAAGAAGTTATGTGATTACAAAATAAAAGAAATTGCAGAGATACTACAATTCAAAAGAGTCGTTTGCCGTGATAAGCGTCAAAGTGTGATTATTGTTGCTGAAAAGCATGTTACATTTCTACCAAAGCGAATCAGCGATAAGTTAACAGATCAAAGGGTTACAGAGCTTAACCAGCAGATTGAAGCTAAAACGATTTCTCTAGGTTTGATGTACATGGGGAAAACACACTGTTATGATGACTGCCTGTTTGTGGAATTAAATAAGGTACGAGTAAACATCAAGTTTATACAATAAACCCCTTTTTAACGTTCTATTGTTATTGTTGTTACAGCCCCTGGAACCGCAAATAGAAAACAGAGGTCAGTCCTGAAGTCCTCAAGCACCAGCATTCTATCAACATTTTTTATTATAAATTAAATGTAGCCTTAACACTATATTAATAAACATAATTTTTTTTAATTCCTATATGGCTTTATTATTTCTTCTAGAAAAGGTAGTGGTGGAAACGTTTCAGCTTAGTGAAAGGATGCAATCCCAGAGTTAGCGCTAAAATTCAAATCTGGTAAGATGGTTGCTTTAAGAATGACAGATTTAAATGACATATGCAAAAAAAAAATGACAAATTCAAAATGACAGATTTAAATGACAGATGCAAAAATGACAAATTTAAAATGACAGAAGCAAAATTGACAGATTTAAAATGACAGATGTAAAAACGACAGCAGTAAAATTGACAGATTTAAAAATGACATATGCAAAAATGACAAATATTTAAAATTGACCGATTCAAATTTAGCGTGCGCGCGCACGCAAGATGCTGTGATATAAAATGGTTGCCTCTCTGTAGTAGTAGTAATACAGATTTCTTCTTCTTCTTCATGACACGCCACCTAGTAGTAGTACACAACGCATCGATAATACAGATCCCTTCATGACGCCCTCTCTTAGCAATACACACTAATTGTAGCATTACGCCCTCTATTGGAAGCACTCAGTTTGCCGGTAATACAGATTCCCGTAATGGCGGCGGCGGGCGTGGTAGCCTGGCGCCAGGGCGTGGTAGAATGGAGCCAGACGTTCCAAAATGGCTACCTTCAACCAATCAGGAGCAAGGGGAGGAGCTACAGGAGTGGGGGTTAACCAATCAGAGAGCAGTAGGCGGGGAAATCCAAGATGGCGGCGACCAATCAGAAGCAAGGGGAGGAGCTACAGGAGTGGGGGTAGCCAATCAGAAGCAAGGGGAGGAGCCATGCCATTGGCATGCCACATGGCATGTCAATTTCCGTCTGGGCCAGGTGTCGCAATACCTACTCAAATATATCCATTGCACGTTTTGTAGAAAATCTTGAATAGGATTACATAAATGGAAAGAGGTTAGGGCACGAACAAATTTAAAAAATAACCATCTTATTCCATAGCACGTTTTGTAGAAGATCTTGATTAGGATTACATGAATGGAAAAGGGTTAGGGTGCAAATAAATTTGTAATAAAACAAATCTATCCATTGCACGTTTTGCAGAACATCTTGATTAGGATTACATAAATGGAAAGAGGTTAGCGTACAAAGAAATTTAAAAAAGGACAATTTTAACCCAAAGCACGATTTGTAGAAAATCTTGATTAGGATTATATGAATGGAAAGAGGTTAGGGTGCAAAGAAATTTGTAATAAAACAAATCTATCCATTGTACGTTTTGTAGAAAATCTTGAATAGTATTACATAAATGGAAAGAGGTTAGGGCACGAACAAATTTAAAAAAGAATAATTTTTTCCCATAGCTCGTTTTGTAGAAGATCTTGATTAGGATTACATAAATGGAAAGAGGTTAAGGTACGAAGAAATTTAAAAAAGCACAATTTTAACCCAAAGCACGATTTGTAGAAAATCTTGATTAGGATTACATGAATGGAAAGCGGTTAGGGTGCAAAGAAATTTGTAATAAAACAAATCGATCCATTGCACGTTTTGTAGAAAATCTTGAATAGGATTACATAAATGGAAAGAGGTTAGGGTGCAAAGAAATTTGTAATAAAACAAATCTAGCAATTGCACGTTTTACAAAAATTCTTGATTAGGATTACATAAATGGAAAGAGGTTAGGGTGCAAAGAAAATTGAACAAGCACAAATATATCCTATTGCACGTTTTCAGAAAATCTAGATTAGGATTACATAAATGGAAAGGGGTTAGGGTGCAAAGTAATTTCTAATAAAACGAATCCATCCATTACACGTTTAGCAGAAAATCTTGATTAGGATTACATAAATGGAAAGAGGTTAGGGTACAAAGAAATTTAAAAAAGGAAATTTTTATCCCAAAGCACGATTTGTAGAAAATCTTGATTAGGATTACATGAATGGAAAGAGGTTAGGGTGCAAAGAAATTTCTAATAAAACGAATCCAACCATTACACGTTTTGCAGAAAATCTTGATTAGGATTACATAAATGGAAAGAGGTTAGGGTACAAAGAAATTTAAAAAAGGACAATTTTATCCCGTAACACGTTTTGTAGAAAATCTTGAATAGGATTACATAAATGGAAAGAGGTTAGGGTACGAAGAAATTTAAAAAAGGACAATTTTATCCCATAGCACGTTTTCTAGAAGATCTTGATTAGGAGTACATGAATGGAAAGGGGTTAGGGTGCAAAGAAATTTGAAATAAAACAAATCTATCCATTGTACGTTTTGCAGAAAATCTTGATTAGGATTACATAAATGGAAAGAGGTTAGGGCACGAACAAATTTAAAAAAGGGCAATTTTATCCCATAGCACGTTTTGTAGAAGATCTTGATTAGGATTACATGAATGGAAAGGGGTTAGGGTGCAAATAAATTTGTAATAAAACAAATCTATCCAATGCACGTTTTGCAGAAAATCTTGATTAGGATTACTTAAATGGAAAGAGGTTAGGGTACAAAGAAATTTAAAAAAGGACATTTTTAACCCAAAGCACGATTTGTAGAAAATCTTGATTAGGATTACATGAATGGAAAGAGGTTAGGGTGCAAAAAATGTGTAATAAAACAAATCTATCCATTGCACGTTTTGTAGAAATTCTTGATTAGGATTACATAAATGGACAGAGGTTAGGGTGCAAAGAAAATTGAACAAGCACAAATATATCCTATTGCACGTTTTGCAAAAATCTTGATTAGGATTACATAAATGGAAATAGGTTACGGTACGAAGAAATTTAGAAAAGGACAATTTTAACCCAAAGCACGATTTGTAGAAAATCTTGATTAGGATTACATGAATGGAAAGAGGTTAGGGTGCAAAGAAATTTGTAATAAAACAAATCTATCCATTGTACGTTTTGTAGAAAATCTTGAATAGGATTACATAAATGGAAAGAGGTTAAGGCACGAACAAATTTAAGAAAGAACCATTTTATCCCATAGCTCGTTTTGTAGAAGATCTTGATTAGGATTACATAAATTGAAAGAGGTTAAGGTACGAACAAATTTAAAAAAGCACAATTTTAACCAAAAGCACGATTTGTAGAAAATCTTGATTAGGATTACATGAATGGAAAGAGGTTAGGGTGCAAAGAAATTTTAATAAAACAAATCGATCCATTGCACGTTTTGTAGAAAATCTTGAATAGGATTACATAAATGGAAAGAGGTTAGGGTGCAAAGAAATTTGTAATAAAACAAATCTATCCATTGCACGTTTTATAGAAATTCTTGATTAGGATTACATAAATGGAAAGAGGTTAGGGTGCAAAGAAAATTGAACAAGCACAAATATATCCTATTGCACGTTTTGCAGAAAATCCAGATTAGGATTACATAAATGGAAAGGGGTTAGGGTGCAAAGAAATTTCTAATAAAACGAATCCATCCATTACACGTTTTGTAGAAAATCTTTAATAGGATTACATAAATGGAAAGAGGTCAGGTTACGAAGAAATTTAAAAAAGGACAATTTTAACCCAAAGCACGATTTGTAGAAAATCTTGATTAGGATTACATAAACGTAAAGAGGTTAGGGTACAAAGAAATTTAAAAAAGAACAATTTTATACCATAGCACGTTTTGTAGAAAATCTTGATTAGGATTACATAAATGGAAGGAGGTTAGGGTACGAAGAAATTTAAAAAAGGACAATTTTATCCCGTAACACGTTTTGTAAAAAATCTTGAATAAGATTACATAAATGGAAAGAGGTTAGGGCACGAACAAATTTAAAAAAGGAAAATTTTATCCAATTGCACGTTTTGTAGAAGATCTTGATTAGGATTACATGAATGGAAAAGGGTTAGGGTGCAAAGAAATTTGAAATAAAACAAATCTATCCATTGCACGTTTTGCAGAAAATCTTGATTAGGATTACATAAATGGAAAGAGGTTAGGGCACGAACAAATTTAAAAAAGGACAATTTTATCCCATAGCACGTTTTGTAGAAGATCTTGATTAGGATTACATGAATGGAAAAGGGTTAGGGTGCAAATAAATTTGTAATAAAACAAATCTATCCATTGCACGTTTTGCAGAACATCTTGATTAGGATTACAGAAATGGAAAGAGGTTAGGGTACAAAGAAATTTAAAAAAGGACAATTTTAACCCAAAGCACGATTTGTAGAAAATCTTGATTGGGATTATATGAATGGAAAGAGGTTAGGGTGCAAAGACATTTTAATAAAACAAATCTCTCCATTGCAAGTTTTGCAGAAAATCTTGATTAGGATTACATAAACGTAAAGAGGTTAGGGTACAAAGAAATTTAAAAAAGAACAATTTTATACCATAGCACGTTTTGTAGAAAATCTTGATTAGGATTACATAAATGGAAGGAGGTTAGGGTACGAAGAAATTTAAAAAAGGACAATTTTATCCCATAGCACGTTTTGTAGAAGATCTTGATTAGGATTACATGAATGGAAAAGGGTTAGGGTGCAAATAAATTTGTAATAAAACAAATCTATCCATTGCACGTTTTGCAGAACATCTTGATTAGGATTACATAAATGGAAAGAGGTTAGGGTTCAAAGAAATTTAAAAAAGGACAATTTTAACCCAAAGCACGATTTGTAGAAAATCCTGATTAGGATTACATGAATGGAAAGAGGTTAGGGTGCAAAGAAAATTGAACAAGCACAAATATATCCTATTGCACGTTTTGCAGAAAATCTTGATTAGGATTACATAAATGGAAAGAGGTTAGGATACGAAGAAATTTAAAAAAGGACAATTCTAACCCAAAGCACGATTTGTAGAAAATCTTGATTGGGATTATACGAATGGAAAGAGGTTAGGGTGCAAAGAAATTTGTAAAAAAACAAATATATCAATTGCACGTTTTACAGAAAATCTTGATTAGGATTACATAAATGGAAAGAGGTTAGGGTGCAAAGAAAATTGAACAAGCACAAATATATCCTATTGCACGTTGTGCAGAAAATCTTGATTAGGATTACATAAATGGAAAGAGGTTAGGGTACAAAGAAATATAAAAAAGCACAATTTTAACCCAAAGCACGATTTGTAGAAAATCTTGATTAGGATTACATGAATGGAAAGAGGTTAGGGTGCAAAGAATTTGTAATAAAACAAATCGATCCATTGCACGTTTTTTAGGAAATCTTGCATAGGATTACATAAATGGAAAGAGGTTAGGGTGCAAAGAAATTTGTAATAAAACAAATCTAGCCATTGCACGTTTTACAAAAATTTTTGATTAGGATTACATAAATGGAAAGAGGTTAGGGTGCAAAGAAAATTGAACAAGCACAAATATATCCTATTGCACGTTTTGCAGAAAATCTAGATTAGGATTACATAAATGGAAAGGGGTAAAGGGTGCAAAGAAATTTCTAATAAAACGAATCCATCCATTACACGTTTTGCAGAAAATCTTGATTAGGATTACATAAATGGAAAGAGTTTAGGGTGCAAAGAAAATTGAACAAACACAAATATATCCTATTGCACGTTTTGCAGAAAATCTTGATTAGGATTACATAAATGGAAAGAGGTTAGGGTACAAAGAAATTTAAAAAAGGACAATTTTATCCCGTAACACGTTTTGTAGAAAATCTTGAATAGGATTACATAAATGGAAAGAGGTTAGGGTACGAAGAAATTTAAAAAAGAACAATTTTATCCCATAGCACGTTTTGTAGAAGATCTTGATTAGGATTACATAAATGGAAAGAGTTTAAGGTACGAAGTAATTTAAAAAAGGACAATTTTATCCCATAGCATGTTTTGTAGAAAATCTTGATTAGGATTACATAAATGGAAGAAGGTAAGGGTACGAAGAAATCTACAAAAGGACAATTTTATCCCGTAACACGTTTTGTAGAAAATCTTGAATAGGATTACATAAATGGAAAGAGGTTAGGGTACAAACAAATTTAAAAAAGAACAATTTTATGCCATACCAGTTTTGTAGAAGATCTTGATTAGGATTACATAAATGGAAAGTGGTTAGGTTACGAAGAAATTTAAAAAAGGACAATTTTAACCCAAAGCACGATTTGTAGAAAATCTTGATTAGGATTACATGAATAGAAAGAGGTTAGTGTGCAAAGAAATTTGTAAAAAAACAAATATATCAATTGCACGTTTTACAGAAAATCTTGATTAGGATTACATAAATGGAAAGAGGTTAGGGTGCAAAGAAAATTGAACAAGCACAAATATATCCTATTGCACGTTTTGCAGAAAATCTTGATTAGGATTACATAAATGGAAAGAGGTTAGGGTACGAAGAAATTGAAAAAAGGGCAATTTTATCCTATAGCGCTTTTGTAGAAGATCTTAATTAGTATTACATAAATGGAAAGAGGTTAGGGTGACAAAAAAATTTGTAATAATACAAATCTATCCGTTGCACGTTTTGTAGAAATTCTTGATTAGGATTGCATAAATGGAAAGAGGTTATGGTGCAAAGAAAATTGAACAAGTACAAATATATCCTATTGCACGTTTTGCAGAAAATCTTAATTAGTATTACATAAATGGAAAGAGGTTAGGGTACGAAGAAATTTAAAAAAGAACAACTTTATCCCATAGCACGTTTTGTAGAAAATCTTGATTAGGATTACATAAATGGAAGGAGGTTAGGGTACGAAGAAATTTAAAAAAGGACAATTTTATCCCGTAACACGATTTGTAGAAAATCTTGATTAGGATTACATGAATGGAAAGAGGTTAGGGTGACAAAAAAATTTGTAATAATGCAAATCTATCTATTGCACGTTTTGTAGAAATTCTTGATTAGGATTGCATAAATGGAAAGACAGGTTTTGCAGAAAATCTTGATTAGGATTACATAAATGGAAAGAGGTTAGGGTACGAAGAAATTTAAAAAAGGACAATTTAATTCCGTAACACGTTTTGTAGAAAATCTTGAATAGGATTACATAAATGGAAAGAGGTTAGGGCACGAACAAATTTAAAAAAGGAAAATTTTATCCAATAGCACGTTTTGTAGAAGATCTTGATTAGGATTACATGAATGGAAAGGGGTTAGGGTGCAAAGAAATTTGAAATAAAACAAATCTATCCATTGCACGTTTTGCAGAAAATCTTGATTAGGATTACATAAATGGAAAGAGGTTAGGGCACGAACAAATTTAAAAAAGGACAATTTTATCCCATAGCACGTTTTGTAGAAGATCTTGATTAGGATTACATGAATGGAAAAGGGTTAGGGTGCAAATAAATTTGTAATAAAACAAATCTATCCATTGCACGTTTTGCAGAACATCTTGATTAGGATTACATAAATGGAAAGAGGTTAGGGTACAAAGAAATTTAAAAAAGGACAATTTTAACCCAAAGCACGATTTGTAGAAAATCCTGATTAGGATTACATGAATGGAAAGAGGTTAGGGTGCAAAGAAAATTGAACAAGCACAAATATATCCTATTGCACGTTTTGCAGAAAATCTTGATTAGGATTACATAAATGGAAAGAGGTTAGGATACGAAGAAATTTAAAAAAGGACAATTTTATCCAATAGCACGTTTTGTAGGAGATCTTGATTAGGATTACATGAATGGAAAGAGGTTAGGGCACGAACAAATTTAAAAAAGAACAATTTTATCCCAAAGCACGATTTGTAGAAAATCTTGATTAGGATTACATGAATGGAAAGAGGTTAGGGTGCAAAGAAAATTGAACAAGCACAAATATATCCTATTGCACGTTTTGCAGAAAATCTTGATTAGGATTACATAAATGGAAAGAGGTTAGGATACGAAGAAATTTAAAAAAGGACAATTTTATCCAATAGCACGTTTTGCAGAAAATCTTGAATAGGATTACATAAATGGAAAGAGGTTAGGGCACGAACAAATTTAAAAACGGACAATTTTATCCCATAGCACGTTTTGCAGAACATCTTGATTAGGATTACATAAATGGAAAGAGGTTAGGATACGAAGAAATTTAAAAAAGGACAATTTTATTCCATAGCACGTTTTGTAGAAAATCTTGATTAGGATTACATGAATGGAAAGAGGTTAGGGTACGAAGAAATTTAAAAAAGGACAATTTCATCCCATAGCACGTTTTGCAGAACATCTTGATTAGGATTACATAAATGGAAAGAGGTTAGGGTACAAAAAAATTTAAAAAAGGACTATTTTAACCCAAAGCACGATTTGTAGAAAATCCTGATTAGGATTACATGAATGGAAAGAGGTTAGGGTGCAAAGAAAATTGAACAAGCACAAATATATCCTATTGCACGTTTTGCAGAAAATCTTGATCAGGATTACATAAATGGAAAGAGGTTAGGATACGAAGAAATTTAAAAAAGGACAATTTTATCCAATAGCACGTTTTGTAGAAGATCTTGATTAGGATTACATGAATGGAAAGAGGTTAGGGCACGAACAAATTTAAAAAAGAACAATTTTATCCCAAAGCACGATTTGTAGAAAATCTTGATTAGGATTACATGAATGGAAAGAGGTTAGGGTGCAAAGAAAATTGAACAAGCACAAATATATCCTATTGCACGTTTTGCAGAAAATCTTGATTAGGATTACATAAATGGAAAGAGGTTAGGATACGAAGAAATTTAAAAAAGGACAATTTTATCCAATAGCACGTTTTGCAGAAAATCTTGAATAGGATTACATAAATGGAAAGAGGTTAGGGCACGAACAAATTTAAAAACGGACAATTTTATCCCATAGCACGTTTTGCAGAACATCTTGATTAGGATTACATAAATGGAAAGAGGTTAGGATACGAAGAAATTTAAAAAAGGACAATTTTATTCCATAGCACGTTTTGTAGAAAATCTTGATTAGGATTACATGAATGGAAAGAGGTTAGGGTACGAAGAAATTTAAAAAAGGACAATTTCATCCCATAGCACGTTTTGCAGAACATCTTGATTAGGATTACATAAATGGAAAGAGGTTAGGGTACAAAAAAATTTAAAAAAGGACTATTTTAACCCAAAGCACGATTTGTAGAAAATCCTGATTAGGATTACATGAATGGAAAGAGGTTAGGGTGCAAAGAAAATTGAACAAGCACAAATATATCCTATTGCACGTTTTGCAGAAAATCTTGATTAGGATTACATAAATGGAAAGAGGTTAGGATACGAAGAAATTTAAAAAAGGACAATTTTATCCAATAGCACGTTTTGTAGAAGATCTTGATTAGGATTACATGAATGGAAAGAGGTTAGGGCACGAACAAATTTAAAAAAGAACAATTTTATCCCAAAGCACGATTTGTAGAAAATCTTGATTAGGATTACATGAATGGAAAGAGGTTAGGGTGCAAAGAAATTTATAATAAAACAAATCTATCCATTGCACGTTTTATAGAAATTCTTGATTAGGGTTACATAAATGGAAATAGGTTAGGGAGCAAAAAAATTGAACAAGCACAAATATATCCTATTGCACGTTTTGCAGAAAATCTTGAATAGGATTACATAAATGGAAAGAGGTTAGGGCAGGAACAAATTTAAAAAAGGACAATTTTATCCCAAAGCACGATTTGTAGAAAATCTTGATTAGGATTACATGAATGGAAAGAGGTTAGGGTGCAAAGAAATTTATAATAAAACAAATCTATCCATTGCACGTTTTATAGAAATTCTTGATTAGGGTTACATAAATGGAAAGAGGTTAGGGAGCAAAAAAATTGAACAAGCACAAATATATCCTATTGCACGTTTTGCAGAAAATCTTGATTAGGATTACATAAATGAAAGGAGGTTAGGGTACGAAGAAATCTACAATAGGACAATTTTAACCCGTAACACGTTTTGTAGAAAATCTTGAATAGGATTACATAAATGGAAAGAGGTTAGGGCACGAACAAATTTAAAAAAGAACAATTTTATCCCAAAGCACGATTTGTAGAAAATCTTGATTAGGATTACATGAATGGAAAGGGGTTAGTGTGCAAAAAAATTTGTAATAAAGCAAATCTATACATTGCACGTTTTGTAGAAATTCTTGATTAGGATTACATAAATGGAAAGAGGTTAGGGTGCAAAGAAAATTGAACAGGCACAAATATATCCTATTGCACGTTTTGCAGAAAATCGTGATTAGGATTACATAAATGGAAAGAGGTTAGGGTACGAAGAAATTTAAAAAAGGACAATTTTATCCCATAGCAGGTTTTGTAGAAAATTTTGATTAGGATTACATCAATGGAAGGAGGTTAGGGTACGAAGAAATTTAAAAAAGGACAATTTTATCCCGTAACACGTTTTGTAGAAAATCTTGAATAGGATTACATAAATGGAAAGAGGTTAGGGCACGAACAAATTTTAAAAAGAACAATTTTATCCCATAGCACGTTTTGTAGAAGATCTTGAATAGGATTACATAAATGGAAAGAGGTTAGGGCACGAACAAATTTAAAAAAGGACAATTTTAACCCAAAGCACAATTTGTAGAAAATCTTGATTAGGATTACATGAATGGAAAGAGGTTAGGGTGCAAAGAAGTTTGTACTAAAACAAATCTATCCATTGCACGTTTTATAGAAATCCTTGATTAGGATTACATAAATGGAAAGAGGTTAGGGTGCAAAAAAAATTGAACAAGCACAAATATATCCTATTGCACGTTTTGCAGAAAATCTTGAATTAGATTACATAAATGGAAAGAAGTTAGGGCACGAACAAATTTAAAAAAGGACAATTTTATTCCATAGCACGTTTTGTAGAAGATCTTGATTAGGATTACATGAATGGAAAGGTGTTAGGGTGCACAGAAGTTTGTAATAAAACAGCTCTATCCATTGCACGTTTTGCAGAAAATCTTGATTAGGATTACATGAATGGAAAGAGGTTAGGGTGCAAAAAATTTGTAATAAAACAAATCTATCCATTGCACGTTTTGTAGAAATTCTTGATTAGGATTACATAAATGGACTGAGGTTCGGGTGCAAAGAAAATTGAACAAGCACAAATATATCCTATTGCACGTTTTGCAGAAAATCTTGATTAGGATTACATAAATGGAAAGAGGTTAGGGTACGAAGAAATTTAAAAAAGGACAATTTTAACCCAAAGCACGATTTGTAGAAAATCTTGATTAGGAATACATGAATGGAAAGAGGTTAGGGTGCAAAGAAATTTGTAAGAAAACAAATCTATCCATTGCACGTTTTACAGAAAATCTTGATTAGGATTACATAAATGGAAAGAGGTTAGGGCACGAACAAATTTAAAAAAGAATAATTTTATCCCATAGCACGTTTTGTAGAAGATCTTGATTAGGATTACATAAATGGAAAGAGTTTAAGGTACGAAGAAATTTAAAAAAGGACAATTTTAACCCAAAGCACGATTTGTAGAAAATCTTGATTAGGATTACATGAATGGAAAGAAGTTAGGGTGCAAAAAATTTGTAAAAAACAAATCTATCCAATGCACGTTTTGCAGAAAATCTTGATTGGGATTACATAAATGGAAAGAGGTTAGGGTACAAAGAAATTTAAAAAAGGTCAATTTTATCCCATAGCACGTTTTGTAGAAAATCTTGATTAGGATTACATAAATGGAAGGAGGTAAGGGTAAGAAGAAATCTACAAAAGGACAATTTTATCCCGTAACACGTTTTGTAGAAAATCTTGAATATGATTACATAAATGGAAAGAGGTTAGGGTACAAACAAATTTAAAAAAGAACAATTTTATGCCATACCAGTTTTGATCTTGATTAGGATTACATAAATGGAAAGTGGTTAGGTTACGAAGAAATTTAAAAAAGGACAATTTTAACCCAAAGCACGATTTGTAGAAAATCTTGATTAGTATTACATGAATAGAAAGAGGTTAGTGTGCAAAGAAATTTGTAAAAAAACAAATATATCAATTGCACGTTTTACAGAAAATCTTGATTAGGATTACATAAATGGAAAGAGGTTAGGGTGCAAAGAAAATTGAACAAGCACAAATATATCCTATTGCACGTTTTGCAGAAAATCTTGATTAGGATTACATAAATGGAAAGAGGTTAGGGTACGAAGAAATTGAAAAAAGGGCAATTTTATCCTATAGCGCTTTTGTAGAAGATCTTAATTAGTATTACATAAATGGAAAGAGGTTAGGGTGACAAAAAAATTTGTAATAATACAAATCTATCCGTTGCACGTTTTGTAGAAATTCTTGATTAGGATTGCATAAATGGAAAGAGGTTAGGGTACGAAGAAATTTAAAAAAGAACAACTTTATCCCATAGCACGTTTTGTAGAAAATCTTGATTAGGATTACATAAATGGAAGGAGGTTAGGGTACGAAGAAATTTAAAAAAGGACAATTTTATCCCGTAACACGATTTGTAGAAAATCTTGATTAGGATTACATGAATAGAAAGAGGTTAGTGTGCAAAGAAATTTGTAATAAAACAAATCTATCAATTGCACGTTTTACAGAAAATCTTGGTTACGATTACATAAATGGAAAGGGGTTAGGGTGCAAAGAAATTTCTAATAAAACGAATCCATCCATTACACGTTTTGCAGAAAATCTTGATTAGGATTACATAAATGGAAGGAGGTAAGGGTAAGAAGAAATCTACAAAAGGGCAATTTAATCCCGTAACACGTTTTGTAGAAAATCTTGAATAGGATTACATAAATGGAAAGAGGTTAGGGTACGAAGAAATTTAAAAAGGAAATTTTAACACAAAGCACAATTTGTAGAAAATCTTGATTAGGATTACATGAATGGAAAGAGGTTAGGGTGCAAAGAAGGTTTGTAATAAAACAAATCTATCCATTGCACGTTTTATAGAAATTCTTGATTAGGATTGCATAAATGGAAAGAGGTTAGGGTGCAAAAAAAATTGAACAAGCACAAATATATCCCATTGCACGTTTTGCAGAAAATCTTGAATAGGATTACATAAATGGAAAGAGGTTAGGGCACGAACAAATTTAAAAAAGGACAATTTTAACCCAAAGCACGATTTGTAGAAAATCTTGATTAGGATTACATGAATAGAAAGAGGTTAGGGTGTAAAGAAATTTGTAATAAAACAAATCTATCCATTGCAGGTTGTGCAGAAAATCTTGATTAGGATTACATAAATGGAAAGAGGTTAGGGTACAAAGAAATTTAAAAAAGGGCAATTTTATCCCATAGCGCGTTTTGTAGAAGATCTTGATTAGGATTACATGAATGGAAAGGGTTAGGGTGCAAAGAAATTTGTAATAAAACAAATCTATCCATTGCACGTTTTGCAGAAAATCTTGATTAGGATTACATAAATGGAAAGAGGTTAGGGTACAAAGAAATTTAAAAAAGGACATTTTTAACCTAAAGCACGATTTGTAGAAAATCATGATTAGGATTACATGAATGCAAAGAGGTTAGGGTGCAAAAAGTTTGTAATAAAACAAATCTATCCATTGCACGTTTTGTAGAAATTATTGATTAGGATTACATAAATGGAAAGAGGTTAGGGTGCAAAGAAAATTGAACAAGCACAAATATATCTTATTGCACGTTTTGCAGAAAATCTTAATTAGGATTACATAAATGGAAAGAGGTTAGGGTACGAAGAAATTTAAAAAAGGACAATTTTATCCCATAGCACGTTTTGTAGAAGATCTTGATTAGGATTACATGAATGGAAAGGGTTAGGGTGCAAAGAAATCTGTAATAAAACAAATCTATCCATTGCACGTTTTGCAGAAAATCTTGATTAGGATTACATAAATGGAAAGAGGTTAGTGTACAAAGAAATTTAAAACAGGACATTTTTAACCTAAAGCACGATTTGTAGAAAATCATGATTAAGATTACATGAATGCAAAGAGGTTAGGGTGCAAAAAATTTGTAATAAAACAAATCTATCCATTGCACGTTTTTTTAGAAATTATTGATTAGGATTACATAAATGGAAAGAGGTTAGGGTGCAAAGAAAATTGAACAAGCACAAATATATCCTATTGCACGTTTTGCAGAAAATCTTGATTAGGATTACATAAATGGAAAGAGGTTAGGGTACGAAGAAATTTAAAAAAGGACAATTTTAACCCAAAGCACGATTTGTAGAAAATCTTGATTAGTATTACATGAATGGAAAGAGGTTAGTGTGCAAAGAAGATTTGTAATAAAACAAATCTATCCATTGCACGTTTTATAGAAATTCTTGATTAGGATTACTTAAATGGAAAGAGGTTAGGGTGCAAAAAAAATTGAACAAGCACAAATATATCCTATTGCACGTTTTGCAGAAAATCTTGAATAGGATTACATAAATGGAAAGAGGTTAGGGCACGAACAAATTTAAAAAAGGACAATTTTATCCCATAGCACGTTTTTTAGAAGATCTTGATTAGGATTACATGAATGGAAAGGGGTTAGGGTGCAAAGAAATTTGTAATAAAACAAATCTATCCATTGCAGGTTTTGCAGAAAATCTTGATTAGGATTACATAAATGGAAAGAGGTTAGGGTACAAAGAAATTTAAAAAAGGGCAATTTTATCCCATAGCGCGTTTTGTAGAAGATCTTGATTAGGATTACATGAATGGAAAGGGGTTAGGGTTGAAACACGCTTTTTTCTGTCAGACTAAATGACAATAAACTAACTAAATTACTCACAAACAAAACTAGGCCCCGCGTTGAAGCCAGTGAAACAAACGTTTATCTGCACGAGAACAGAACTATAAAATGGCCCCGCGATTGGGCGCCAGTGAAACAAAGCTTTTTTCGCCAGTATAAAACCAACAAAAATAACAATAAAAGCTATAAAAATACACTCATACTTACTGTAACTAAAAACTCATATGTCTGCCTCAGCTTGAGATTTAAACTCTTTCTTACAAATTAATTATTCAAGTCGTAGGTATTGGTTCCACAGCTGTATAAATTGTGAAAAGGAATAGATAAGGGTTTTAAACACAATTAAAAACTCAAAAAGGGCGCCATCTGGTTCTGATGCTTTAAGTTAATTATAAATTAACCAATCAAAGATGTTATTTTGAATGAGCATTAAAATTTACTAAATCTATTAACCAGAAAATGAATTAAATATTTAGTTGAAACAAAAAAATTTTTGTTTATTTACAATTGTTGAAGAAATGAAACTAAGCTTTCATAACCAATATGGTTCCGTTTTGTAGATCCATCAGTTTTGCAATAATAACATTTATTAACAAAAGAATGGGTAAAATACACATACAAAGATAAACAAATAAAACACACCTTGTATATTTATTACTAATCCAATCTAAATTTATTGGATTATAATTATGTCCAACAATTAATCAATAAAAAAATTCACCAAGAACGTTTAGTTTAATAAAGAAAACAAACAGGAAAACTTACTGGATTGACCACAAAATTGTTCAAAACACATACTATCAATATTAGAAATTTACATTGACTGATCATGATCGCAAAATATTTCAAAAGAATCGATTAGATCAACCATAAAAATTGTTCAAAACAATTTAATTTAAATATTAACCTATATATTAACTGAACTTTTCCTGGACAAAATTTATAAACAAATCTCTGAAGGAGATTAGACAAATTATATCAGTTCAACAGTATCAATATAAATGAATTGCAATTAAGTTAAAGCTTAAAGGTTTTTAACTATCAAGGAGAGCTCTCCCTAAAGAAAATTCATAACCATGACATTCTTAATACTTGAATTACAACAAATACCACTTAGTATTACAGTACCTTGCATTTTCCTTAATTAAACTCATAGAATACCATACATCAAGTCCAGTAGAAATTGGAAATTCGCTTTTCATTTGAGGAAATTGTGATAAATCTCGGCGTTGCATCGAAGGATAGATTCTGCATACCAAAACGTGATCCAATCTTAATTGATAATAACAGCCCATATGTTTTCATAAACCGATAAAATCCAGCACGAAAAATAACCAAGATTTTTAATTGGTGCTTATTTAATAACGTCTTTAATTTTCACCCAAAAAAACTAATGGAACTGTTCTGAAGCTTCCAGTTATTTTTAATTCACTGATTGCATTAACTACACTCAAATTCTTTAAGAGGAATTTTTAATGTTACAAAAGCACAGGAATCGGTCACTACATTTAGGATTGCTTTAAATAATTCTTCCTATAACGTGAAACGTAATTAACTTTAGAACTTTCACAAGTCACAAAAGATCAGTAAAACTATACGGAACGGTAAATAGAATTTCTTGCAATTCTATAGGATTAAAGAACTGTAATCCATTGACACTGATTTAAAAGCAATCAATCATTATTGATCGATAATATAACCGCGCACCCAGGTCGAATCGTAATATCGACCGTTCGCTTGCAGGATGCTGTCGTCAAGCTCTGCCTCAAAAATCTGTCTGTTTTTGTCAAAACCGAGCGAAGCCCTTTTATAAACTCCATTTCACGTTACTCCGCGTATAGACATCTGTTTTTAGGCGGCAAGGGTGCTTGTTGCTTGCCTACTATAGGATTTTAGACCTTACGTGTAAAAAATAGTACCAAAATTCTGCCCGCCAAAAGTGTGGAATGCTACTGCTGTCGAGACGAGAATTTCTACGCCGTATTGACTTAAAATTTAAAACGCAACTAACAGACAAAGGAAAGTGCATTTACGAATCGTATACACTCAAAATATTTACCGAAACATTTCTATAAATGAGAAGACGAAGAGACATTATTTCATTATAGCAAATATTAAACATTCCCTTCATATAAATGCTTTCTGTAGGAAATGTTTGCCTGATGAACTGCATATTTAAATAAAGCGATATCTACAGGACCGAACTTAAGATTTTTAACCAGAATTAATACAAAATTCTATGTACTAAATGCCGGTGGAAAATGTACCCGTTACAGGGTGCAAAGAAATTTGAAATAAAACAAATCTATCCATTGCACGTTTTGCAGAAAATCTTGATTATTATTACATAAATGGAAAGAGGTTAGGGTATGAAGAAATTTAAAAAAGGACAATTTTATCCCAAAGCACGTTTTGTAGATCTTGATTAGGATTACATGAATGGAAAGGGGTTAGGGTGCAAATAAATTTGTAATAAAACAAATCTATCCATTGCACGTTTTGCAGAAAATATTGATTAGGATTACACTAATGGAAAGAGGTTAGGTTACAAAGAAATTTAAAAAAGGACAATTTTATCCCATAGCTCGTTTTGTAGAAGATCTTGATTAGGATTACATGAATGGAAAGGGGTTAGGGTGCGAAGAAGTTTGTAATAAATCAAATCTGTCCATTGCACGTTTTGCAGAAAATCTTGATTAGGATTACATAAATGGAAAGAGGTTAGGGTATAAAGAGATATAAAAAAGGACATTTTTAACCCAAAGCACGATTTGTAGAAAATCTTGATTAGGATTACATGAATGGAAAGAGGTTAGGGTGCAAAGAAATTTGTAATAAAACAAACCTATCCATTGCACGATTTATAGAAATTCTTGATTAGGATTACATAAATGGAAAGAGGAAAATTGAACAAGCACAAATATATCCTATTGCACGTTTTGCAGAAAATCTTGATTAGGATTAGATAAATGGAAAGAGGTTAGTGTACGAAGAAATATAAAAAAGGACAATTTTAACCCAAAGCACGATTTGTAGAAAATATTGATTAGGATTACATGAATGGAAAGAGGTTAGGGTGCAAAGAAATTTGTAATAAAACAAATCTATCCACTGCACGTTTTGTAGAAAATCTTGAATAGGATTACATAAATGGAAAGAGGTTAGAGCACGTACAAATTTAAAAAAGAACCATCTTATCCCATAGCACGTTTTGTAGAAGATCTTGATTAGGATTACATAAATGGAAAGAGGTTAAGTTACGAAGAAATTTAAAAAAGGACAATTTTAACGCAAAGCACGATTTGTAGAAAATCTTGATTAGGATTACATAAATGGAAAGAGGTTAGGGTGCAAAGAAATTTGTAATAAAGCAAATCTATCCATTGCACGTTTTTCAGAAAATCTTGATTAGGATTACATAAATGGAAAGAGGTTAGGGCACGAACAAATTTAAAAAAGAACAATTTTATCCCATAGCACGTTTTTTAGAAGATCTTGATTAGGATTACATAAATGGAAAGAGGTTAAGGTACGAAGAAATTTAAAAAAGGACAATTTTAACGCAAAGCACTATTTGTAGAAAATCTTGATTAGGGTTACATGAATGGAAAGAGGTTAGGGTGCAAAGAAATTTGTAATAAAGCAAATCTATCCATTGCACGTTTTGCAGAAAATCTTGATTAGGATTACATAAATGGAAAGAAGTTAGTGTACGAAGAAATTTAAAAAAGGACAATTTTATCCCGTAACACGTTTTGTAGAAAATCTTGAATAGGATTACATAAATGGAAAGAGGTTAGGGCACAAACAAATTTAAAAAAGAACAATTTTATCCCATAGCACGTTTTTTAGAAGATCTTGATTAGGATTACATAAATGGAAAGAGGTTAAGGTACGAAGAAATTTAAAAAAGGACAATTTTAACCCAAAGCACGATTTGTAGAAAATCTTGATTAGGGTTACATGAATGGAAAGAGGTTAGGGTGCAAAGAAATTTGTAATAAAACAAATCTATCCATTGTAAGTTTTATAGAAATTCTTCATTAGGAATACATAAATGGGAAGAGGTTAGGGTGCAAAGAAAATTGAATAAGCACAAATATATCCTATTGCACGTTTTGCAGAAAATCTTGATTAGGATTACATAAATGGAAAGAGGTTAGGGTACGAAGAAATTGAAAAAAGGGCAATTTTATCCCATAGCGCTTTTGTAGAAGATCTTGATTAGGATTACATGAATGGAAAGAGGTTAGGGTGCAAAGAAATTTCTAATAAAACAAATCTATCCATTGCACGTTTTGCAGAAAATCTTGAATAGTATTACATAAATGGAAAGAGGTTAGGGTGACAAAAAATTTGTAATAATACAAATCTATCCATTGCACGTTTTGTAGAAGATCTTGATTAGGATTACATGAATGGAAAGGCGTTAGGGTGCAAAGAAGTTTGTAATAAAACAAATCTGTCCATTGCACGTTTTGCAGAAAATCTTGATTAGGATTACATAAATGGAAAGAGGTTAGGTTACGAAGAAATTTAAAAAAGGACAATTTTATCCCATAGCAGTTTTGTAGAAGATCTTGATTAGGATTACATAAATGGAAAGAGGTTAGGTTACGAAGAAATTTAAAAAAGGACAATTTTATCCCATAGCAGTTTTGTAGAAGATCTTGATTAGGATTACATAAATGGAAAGAGGTTAGGTTATGAAGAAATTTAAAAAAGGACAATTTTAACCCACAGCACGATTTGTAGAAAATCTTGATTAGGATTACATGAATAGAAAGAGGTTAGTGTGCAAAGAAATTTGTAATAAAACAAATCTATCAATTGCACGTTTTACAGAAAATCTTGATTACGATTACATAAATGGAAAGAGGTTAGGGTGCAAAGAAAATTGAACAAGCACAAATATATCCTATTGCACGTTTTGCAGAAAATCTTGAATAGGATTACATAAATGGAAAGAGGTTAGGGCACGAACAAATTTAAAAAGGACAATTTTAACCCAAAGCACGATTTGTAGAAAATCTTGATTAGGATTACATGAATAGAAAAAGGTTAGGGTGTAAAGAAGTTTGTAATAAAACAAATCTATCCATTGCAGGTTTTGCAGAAAATCTTGATTAGGATTACATAAATGGAAAGAGGTTAGGGTACAAACAAATTTAAAAAAGGGCAATTTTATCCCATAGCGCGTTTTGTAGAAGATCTTGATTAGGATTACATGAATGGAAAGGGGTTAGGGTGCAAAGAAATTTGAAATAAAACAAATCTATCCATTGCACGTTTTGCAGAAAATCTTGATTATTATTACATAAATGGAAAGAGGTTAGGGCACGAACAAATTTAAAAAAGACAATTTTATCCCATAGCACGTTTTGTAGAAGATCTTGATTAGGATTACATGAATGGAAATGGTTAGGTTGCAAAGAAATTTGTAATAAAACAAATCTATCCATTTCAAGTTTTGCAGAAAATCTTGATTAGGATTACATAAATGGAAAGAGGTTAGGGTACAAAGAAATTTAAAACAGGACATTTTTAACCTAAAGCACGATTTGTAGAAAATCATGATTATGATTACATAAATGGAAAGAGGTTAGGGTGCAAAGAAATTTGTAATAAAACAAATCTATCCATTTCAAGTTTTGCAGAAAATCTTGATTAGGATTACATAAATGGAAAGAGGTTAGGGTACAAAGAAATTTAAAACAGGACATTTTTAACCTAAAGCACGATTTGTAGAAAATCATGATTATGATTACATAAATGGAAAGAGGTTAGGGTGCAAAGAAAATTGAACAAGCACAAATATATCCTATTGCACGTTTTGCACAAAATCTTGATTAGGATTACATAAATGGAAAGAGGTTAGGGTACGAAGAAATTTAAAAAAGGACAATTTTATCCCATAGCACGTTTTGTAGCAGATCTTGATTAGGATTACATAAATGGAAAGAGGTTAGGGTACGAAGAAATTTAAAAAAGGACAATTTTAACCCAAAGCACGATTTGTAGAAAATCTTGATTAGTATTACATGAATGGAAAGAGGTTAGTGTGCAAAGAAGATTTGTAATAAAACAAATCTATCCATTGCACGTTTTATAGAAATTCTTGATTAGGATTACATAAATGGAAAGAGGTTAGGGTGCAAAAAAAATTGAACAAGCACAAATATATCCTATTGCACGTTTTGCAGAAAATCTTGAATAGGATTACATAAATGGAAAGAGGTTAGGGCACGAACAAATTTAAAAAAGGACAATTTTATCCCATAGCACGTTTTTTAGAAGATCTTGATTAGGATTACATGAATGGAAAGGGGTTAGGGTGCAAAGAAATTTGTAAAAAAACAAATCTATCCATTGCAGGTTTTGCAGAAAATCTTGATTAGGATTACATAAATGGAAAGAGGTTAGGGTACAAAGAAATTTAAAAAAGGGCAATTTTATCCCATAGCGCGTTTTATAGAAGATCTTGATTAGGATTACATGAATGGAAAGGGGTTAGGGTGCAAAGAAATTTGAAATAAAACAAATCTATCCATTGCACGTTTTGCAGAAAATCTTAATTATTATTACATAAATGGAAAGAGGTTAGGGCACGAACAAATTTAAAAAAGGACAATTTTATCCCATAGCTCGTTTTGTAGAAGATCTTGATTAGGATTACATGAATGGAAAGGGGTTAGAGTGCAAAGAAGTTTGTAATAAAACAAATCTGTCCATTGCACGTTTTGTAGAAAATCTTGATTAGGATTACATAAATGGAAAGAGGTTAGGGTATAAAGAAATATAAAAAAGGACATTTTTAACCCAAAGCACGATTTGTAGAAAATCTTGATTAGGATTACATGAATGGAAAGAGGTTAGGGTGCAAAGAAATTTGTAATAAAACAAATCTATCAATTGCACGTTTTGTAGAAAATCTTGAATAGGATTACATAAATGGAAAGAGGTTAGGGCACGTACAAATTTAAAAAAGAACCATCTTATCCCATAGCACGTTTTGTAGAAAATCTTGATTAGGATTACATAAATGGAAAGAGGTTAGGGTGACAAAAAAATTTGTAATAATACAAATCTATCCATTGCACGTTTTGCAGAAAATCTTGATTAGTATTACATAAATGGAAAGAGGTTAGGGTGACAAAAAAATTTGTAATAATACAAATCTATCCATTGCACGTTTTGTAGAAATTCTTGATTAGGATTGCATAAATGGAAAGAGGTTATGGTGCAAAGAAAATTGAACAAGCACAAATATATCCTATTGCACGTTTTGCAGAAAATCTTGATTAGGATTACATAAATGGAAAGAGGTTAGGGTACGAAGAAATTGAAAAAAGTGCAATTTTATCCCATAGCGCTTTTGTAGAAGATCTTGATTAGGATTACATGAATGGAAAGAGGTTAGGGTGCAAAGAAATTTCTAATAAAACAAATCTATCTATTGCACGTTTTGCAGAAAATCTTGAAAAGTATTACATAAATGGAAAGAGGTTAGGGTGACAAAAAAATTTGTAATAATACAAATCTATCCATTGCACGTTTTGTAGAAGATCTTGATTAGGATTACATGAATGGAAAGAGGTTAGGGTGCAAAGAAATTTGTATTAAAACAAATCTATCTATTGCACGTTTTGCAGAAAATCTTGATTAGGATTACATAAATGGAAAGAGGTTACTGTACGAAGAAATTTAAAAAAGGACAATTTTATCCCGTAACACGTTTTGTAGAAAATCTTGAATAGGATTACATAAATGGAAAGAGGTTAGGGCACGAACAAATTTAAAAAGGAACAATTTTATCCCATAGCACGTTTTGTAGAAGATCTTGATTAGGATTACATAAATGGAAAGAGGTTAAAGTACGAAGAAATTTAAAAAAGGACAATTTTAATCCAAAGCACGATTTGTAGAAAATCTTGATTAGGATTACATGAATGGAAAGAGGTTAGGGTGCAAAGAAATTTGTAATAAAACAAATCTATCCATTGTACATTTTATAGAAATTCTTGATTAGGATTACATAAATGGAAAGTGGTTAGGGTGCAAAGAAAATTGCATAAGCACAAATATATCCTATTGCACGTTTTGCAGAAAATCTTGATTAGGATTACATAAATGGAAAGAGGTTAGGGTACGAAGAAATTGAAAAAAGGGCAATTTTATCACATAGCGTTTTTGTAGAAGATCTTGATTAGGATTACATGAATGGAAAGAGGTTAGGGTGACAAAAAAATTTGTAATAAAGCAAATCTATCTATTGCAAGTTTTGTAGAAATTCTTGATTAGGATTAGATAAATGGAAAGAGGTTAGGGTACGAAGAAATTTCAAAAAGGACAATTTTAACCCAAAGCACTATTTGTAGAAAATCTTGATTAGGATTACATGAATGGAAAGAGGTTAGGGTGCAAAGAAATTTGTAATAAAACAAATCTATCCATTGCACGTTTTGTAGAAAATCTTGAATAGGATTACATAAATGGAAAGAGGTTAGGGCACGAACAAATTTAAAAAAGAACCATCTTATCCCATAGCACGTTTTGTAGAAGATCTTGATTAGGATTACATAAATTGAAAGAGGTTAAGTTACGAAGAAATTTAAAAAAGGACAATTTTTGTCCCGTAACACGTTTTGTAGAAAATCTTGAATAGGATTACATAAATGGAAAGAGGTTAAGGTACGAAGAAATTTAAAAAAGGACAATTTTAACCCAAAGCACGATTTGTAGAAAATCTTGATTAGGATTACATGAATGGAAAGAGGTTAATGTGCAAAGAAATTTGTAATAAAACAAATCTATCCATTGTACGTTTTATAGAAATTCTTGATTAGGATTACATAAATGGAAAGAGGTTAGGGTGCAAAGAAAATTGAATAAGCACAAATATATCCTATTGCACGTTTTGCAGAAAATCTTGATTAGGATTACATAAATGGAAAGAGGTTAGGGTACGAAGAAATTGAAAAAAGGGCAATTTTATCCCATAGCGCTTTTGTAGAAGATCTTGATTAGGATTACATGAATGGAAAGAGGTTAGGGTGCAAAGAAATTTCTAATAAAACAAATCTATCCATTGCACGTTTTGCAGAAAATCTTGATTATTATTACATAAATGGAAAGAGGTTAGGGTGACAAAAAAATTTGTAATAATACAAATCTATCCATTGCACGTTTTGTAGAAATTCTTGATTAGGATTGCATAAATGGAAAGAGGTTATGGTGCAAAGAAAATTGAACAAGCACAAATATATCCTATTGCACGTTTTGCAGAAAATCTTGATTAGTATTACATAAATGGAGAGAGGTTAGGGTACGAAGATATTTAAAAAAGAACAATTTTATCCTATAGCACGTTTTGTAGAAAATCTTGATTAGGATTACATAAATGGAAAGAGGTTAGGGTACGAAGAAATTTAAAAAAGGACAATTTTATCCCATAGCACGATTTGTAGAAAATCTTGATTAGGATTACATAAATGGACGGAGGTAAGGGTAAGAAGAAATCTACAAAAGGGCAATTTAATCCCGTAACACGTTTTGTAGAAAATCTTGAATAGGATTACATGAATGGAAAGAGGTTAGGGTGACAAAAAAATTTGTAATAATACAAATCTATCCATTGCACGTTTTGTAGAAATTCTTGATTACGATTGCATAAATGGAAAGTGGTTATGGTGCAAAGAAAATTGAACAAGCACAAATATATCCTATTGCACGTTTTGCAGAAAATCTTGATTAGTATTACATAAATGGAGAGAGGTTAGGGTACGAAGATATTTAAAAAAGAACAATTTTATCCCATAGCACGTTTTGTAGAAAATCTTGATTAGGATTACATAAATAGAAGGAGGTTAGGGTACGAAGAAATATAAAAAAGGACAATTTTATCCCGTAACACGATTTGTAGAAAATCTTGATTAGGATTACATGAATGGATAGAGGTTATGGTGACAAAAAAATTTGTAATAATACAAATCTATCCATTGCACGTTTTGTAGAAATTCTTGATTAGGATGCATAAATGGAAAGAGGTTATGGAGCAAAGAAAATTGAACAAGCACAAATATATCTTACTGCACGATTTGCAGAAAATCTTGATTAGGATTACATAAATGGAAAGAGGTTAGGGTACGAAGAAATTTAAAAAAGGACAATTTTATCCCATAGCACGTTTTATAGAAGATCTTGATTAGGATTACATAAATGGAAAGAGGTTAGGGTACGAAGAAATTTAAAAAAGGACAATTTTAACCCAAAGCACGATTTGTAGAAAATCTTGATTAGTATTACATGAATGGAAAGAGGTTAGGGTACAAAGAAAGTTAAAAAAGGACAATTTTAACCCAAAGCACAATTTGTAGAAAATCTTGATTAGGATTACATGAATGGAAAGAGGTTAGGGTGCAAAGAAAATTTGTAATAAAACAAATCTATCTATTGCACGTTTTGTAGAAATTCTTGATTAGGATTGCATAAATGGAAAGAGGTTAGGGTGCAAAGAAAATTGAACAAGCACAAATATATCCTATTGCACGTTTTGCAGAAAATCTTGATTAGTATTACATAAATGGAAAGAGGTTAGGTTACGAAGAAATTTAAAAAAGGACAATTTTAACCCACATCACGATTTGTAGAAAATCTTGATTAGGATTACATGAATAGACAGAGGTTAGTGTGCAAAAAAATTTGTAATAAAACAAATCTATCAATTGCACGTTTTACAGAAAATCTTGATTACGATTACATAAATGGAAAGAGGTAAGGGTGCAAAGAAAATTGAACAAGCACAAATATATCCTATTGCACGTTTTGCAGAAAATCTTGATTAGTATTTCATAAATGGAAAGAGGTTAGGGTACGAAGAAATTTAAAAAAGGACAATTTTATCCCATAGCACGTTTTGTAGAAGATCTTGATTAGGATTACATGAATGGAAAAGGGTTAGGGTGCAAATAAATTTGTAATAAAACAAATCTATCCATTGCACGTTTTGCAGAACATCTTGATTAGGATTACATAAATGGAAAGAGGTTAGGGTACAAAGAAATTTAAAAAAGGGCAATTTTAACCCAAAGCACGATTTGTAGAAAATCCTGATTAGGATTACATGAATGGAAAGAGGTTAGGGTGCAAAAAATTTGTAGTAAAACAAATCTATCCATTGCACGTTTTGTTGAAATTCTTGATTAGGATTACATAAATGGAAAGAGGTTAGGGTGCAAAGAAAATTGAACAAGCACAAATATATCCTATTGCACGATTTGCAGAAAATCTTGTTTAGGATTACATAAATGGAAAGAGGTTAGGTTACAAAGAAATTTAAAAAAGGACAATTTTAACCCAAAGCACGATTTGTAGAAAATCCTGATTAGGATTACATGAATGGAAAGAGGTTAGGGTGCAAAAAATTTGTAATAAAACAAATCTATCAATTGCACGTTTTACAGAAAATCTTGATTAGGATTACATAAATGGAAAGAGGTTAGGGTACGAAGAAATTTAAAAAAGGTCAATTTTATCCCATAGCACGTTTTCTAGAAGATCTTGATTAGGAGTACATGAATGGAAAAGGGTTAGGGTGCAAAGAAATTTGAAATAAAACAAATCTATCCATTGCACGTTTTGCAGAAAATCTTGATTAGGATTACATAAATGGAAAGAGGTTAGGGCACGAACAAATTTAAAAAAGGGCAATTTTATCCCATAGCACGTTTTGTAGAAGATCTTGATTAGGATTACATGAATGGAAAGGGGTTAGTGTGCAAATAAATTTGTAATAAAACAAATCTATCCATTGCACGTTTTGTAGAAATTCTTGATTAGGATTACATAAATGGACAGAGGTTAGGGTGCAAAGAAAATTGAACAAGCATAAATATATCCTATTGCACGTTTTGCAGAAAATCTTGATTAGGATTACATAAATGGAAATAGGTTAGGGTACGAAGAAATTTATAAAAGGACAATTTTAACCCAAAGCACGATTTGTAGAAAATCTTGATTAGGATTACATGAATGGAAAGAGGTTAGGGTGCAAAGAAATTTGTAATAAAACAAATCTATCCATTGTACATTTTATAGAAATTCTTGATTAGGATTACATAAATGGAAAGAGGTTAGGGTACGAAGAAATTGAAAAAAGGGCAATTTTATCCCATAGCGCTTTTGTAGAAGATCTTGATTAGGATTACATGAATGGAAAGAGGTTAGGGTGCAAAGAAATTTCTAATAAAACAAATCTATCCATTGCACGTTTTGCAGAAAATCTTGATTAGGATTACATAAATGGAGAGAGGTTAGGGTACGAAGATATTTAAAAAAGAACAATTTTATCCCATAGCACGTTTTGTAGAAAATCTTGGTTAGGATTACTTAAATGGAAAGAGGTTAGGGTACGAAGAAATTTAAAAAAGGACAATTTTGTCCCATAGCACGTTTTGTAGAAGATCTTGATTAGGATTACATAAATGGAAAGAGGTTAGGGTACGAAGAAATTTTAAAAAGGACAATTTTAACCCAAAGCACGATTTGTAGAAAATCTTGATTAGTATTACATGAATGGAAAGAGGTTAGGGTACAAAGAAATTTAAAAAAGGACAATTTTAACCCAAAGCACAATTTGTAGAAAATCTTGATTAGGATTACATGAATGGAAAGAGGTTAGGGTGCAAAGAAAATTTGTAATAAAACAAATCTATCCATTGCACGGTTTATAGAAATTCTTGATTAGGATTACATAAATGGAAAGAGGTTAGGGTGCAAAAAAAATTGAACAAGCACAAATATATCCTATTGCACGATTTGCAGAAAATCTAGATTAGGATTACATAAATGGAAAGAGGTTAGGGCACGAACAAATTTAAAAAAGGACAATTTTATCCCATAGCACGTTTTGTAGAAGATCTTGATTAGGATTACATGAATGGAAAGGGGTTAGGGTGCAAAGAAGTTTGTAATGAAACAAATTTGTCCATTGCACGTTTTGCAGAAAATCTTGATTAGGATTACATAAATGGAAAGAGGTTAGGGTACAAAGAAATTTAAAAAAGGACATTTTTAACCCTAAGCACGATTTGTAGAAAATCTTGATTAGGATTACATGAATGGAAAGAGGTTAGGGTGCAAAGAAAATTTGTAATAAAACAAATCTATCCATTGCACGGTTTATAGAAATTCTTGATTAGGATTACATAAATGGAAAGAGGTTAGGGTGCAAAAAAAATTGAACAAGCACAAATATATCCTATTGCACGATTTGCAGAAAATCTAGATTAGGATTACATAAATGGAAAGAGGTTAGGGCACGAACAAATTTAAAAAAGGACAATTTTATCCCATAGCACGTTTTGTAGAAGATCTTGATTAGGATTACATGAATGGAAAGGGGTTAGGGTGCAAAGAAGTTTGTAATAAAACAAATTTGTCCATTGCACGTTTTGCAGAAAATCTTGATTAGGATTACATAAATGGAAAGAGGTTAGGGTACAAAGAAATTTAAAAAAGGACATTTTTAACCCTAAGCACGATTTGTAGAAAATCTTGATTAGGATTACATAAATGGAAAGAGATTAGGGTGCAAAGAAAATTGAACAAGCACAAATATATCCTATTGCACGTTTTGCAGAAAATCTTGATTAGTATTACATAAATGGAAAGAGGTTAGGGTACAAAGAAATTTAAAAAAGGACAATTTTATCCCGTAACACGATTTGTAGAAAATCTTGATTAGGATTACATGAATGGAAAGAGGTTAGGGTGACAAAAAAATTTGTAATAAAGCAAATCTATCTATTGCAAGTTTTGTAGAAATTCTTGATTAGGATTGCATAAATGGAAAGAGGTTATGGTGCAAAGAAAATTGAACAAGCACAAATATATCCTATTGCACGTTTTGCAGAAAATCTTGATTAGTATTACATAAATGGAAGGAGGTTAGGGTACGAAGAAATTTAAAAAAGGACAATTTTATCCCGTAGCACGTTTTGTAGAAAATCATGAATAGGATTACAAAAATGGAAAGAGGTTAGGGTACGAAAACATTTAAAAAAGGGCAATTTTAACCCAAAGCACGATTTGTAGAAAGTCTTGATTAGGATTCCATGTATAGAAAGAGGTTAGGGTGCAAAGAAATTTGTAATAAAACAAATCTATCAATTGCACGTTTTGTAGAAAATCTTGAATAGGATTACATAAATGGAAAGAGGTTAGGGCACGAACAAATTTAAAAAAGAAGCATCTTATCCCATAGCACGTTTTGTAGAAGATCTTGATTAGGATTACATAAATGGAAAGAGGTTAGGGTGACAAAAAAATTTGTAATAAAGCAAATCTATCTATTGCAAGTTTTGTAGAAATTCTTGATTAGGATTGCATAAATGGAAAGAGGTTATGGTGCAAAGAAAATTGAACAAGCACAAATATATCCTATTGCACGTTTTGCAGAAAATCTTGATTAGTATTACATAAATGGAAGGAGGTTAGGGTACGAAGAAATTTAAAAAAGGACAATTTTATCCAGTTACACGTTTTGTAGAAAATCTTGATTAGGATTACATGAATGGAAAGAGGTTAGGGTGACAAAAAAATTTGTAATAAAGCAAATCTATCTATTGCAAGTTTTGTAGAAATTCTTGATTGGGATTGCATAAATGGAAAGAGGTTATGGTGCAAAGAAAATTGAACAAGCACAAATATATCCTATTGCACGTTTTGCAGAAAATCTTGATTAGTATTACATAAATGGAAGGAGGTTAGGGTACGAAGAAATTTAAAAAAGGACAATTTTATCCCGTAGCACGTTTTGTAGAAAATCATGAATAGGATTACAAAAATGGAAAGAGGTTAGGGTACGAAAACATTTAAAAAAGGACAATTTTAACCCAAAGCACGATTTGTAGAAAGTCTTGATTAGGATTCCATGTATAGAAAGAGGTTAGGGTGCAAAGAAATTTGTAATAAAACAAATCTATCAATTGCACGTTTTGTAGAAAATCTTGAATAGGATTACATAAATGGAAAGAGGTTAGGGCACGAACAAATTTAAAAAAGAAGCATCTTATCCCATAGCACGATTTGTAGAAAATCTTGATTAGGATTACATAAATGGCAAGAGGTTAGTGTACAAAGAAATTTGTTATAAAGCAAATCTATCCATTGCACGTTTTGCAGAAAATCTTGATTGGGATTACATAAATGGAAAGAAGTTAGTGTACGAAGAAATTTAAAAAAGGACAATTTTATCCCGTAACACGTTTTGTAGAAAATCTTGAATGGGATTACATAAATGGATAGAGGTTAAGGTACGAAGAAATTTAAAAAAGGACAATTTTAACCCAAAGCACGATTTGTAAAAAATCTTGATTAGGATTACATGAATGGAAAGAGGTTAGGGTGCAAAGAAATTTGTAATAAAACAAATCTATCCATTGCACGTTTTGTAGAAAATCTTGAATAGGATTACATAAATGGAAAGAGGTTAGGGCACGAACAAATTTAAAAAAGAACCATCTTATCCCATAGCACGTTTTGTAGAAGATCTTGATTAGGATTACATAAATGGAAAGAGGTTAAGATACTAAGAAATTTAAAAAAGGACAATTTTACCGCGAAGCACGATTTGTAGAAAATCTTGATTAGGATTACATAAATGGAAAGAGGTTAGTGTACAAAGAAATTTGTAATAAAGCAAATCTATCCATTGCACGTTTTGCAGAAAATCTTGATTGGGATTACATAAATGGAAAGAAGTTAGTGTACGCAGAAATTTAAAAAAGGACAATTTTATCCAATAGCACGTTTTGTAGAAAACCTTGATTAGGATTACATGAATGGAAAGGGGTTAGGGTGCAAAGAAATTAGTAATAAAACAAATCTATCCATTGCACGTTTTGCAGAAAATCTTGATTAGGATTACATAAATGGAAAGAGGTTAGGGTACGAAGAAATTTGAAAAAGGGAAATTTTATCCCATAGCGCGTTTTGTAGAAGATCTTGATTAGGATTACATAAATGGATCGAGGTTAAGGTACGAAGAAATTTAAAAAAGGACAATTTTAACCCATAGCACGATTTGTAAAAAATCTTGATTAGGATTACATGAATGGAAAGAGGTTAGGGTGCAAAGAAATTTGTAATAAAACAAATCTATCCATTGCACGTTTTGCAGAAAATCTTGATTATTATTACATAAATGGAAAGAGGTTAGGGTGACAAAAAAATTTGTAATAATACAAATCTATCCATTGCACGTTTTGTAGAAATTCTTGATTAGGATTGCATAAATGGAAAGAGGTTAGGGTACGAAGAAATTGAAAAAAGGGCAATTTTATCCCATAGCGCTTTTGTAGAAGATCTTGATTAGGATTACATGAATGGAAAGAGGTTAGGGTGCAAAGAAATTTCTAATAAAACAAATCTATCCATTGCACGTTTTGCAGAAAATCTTGATTATTATTACATAAATGGAAAGAGGTTAGGGTGACAAAAAAATTTGTAATAATACAAATCTATCCATTGCACGTTTTGTAGAAATTCTTGATTAGGATTGCATAAATGGAAAGAGGTTATGGAGCAAAGAAAATTGAACAAGCACAAATATATCCTATTGCACAATTTGCAGAAAATCTTGATTAGGATTACATAAATGGAGAGAGGTTAGGGTACGAAGATATTTAAAAAAGAACAATTTTATCCCATAGCACGTTTTGTAGAAAATCTTGGTTAGGATTACTTAAATGGAAGGAGGTTAGGGTACGAAGAAATTTAAAAAAGGACAATTTTATCCCATAGCACGTTTTGTAGAAGATCTTGATTAGGATTACATAAATGGAAAGAGGTTAGGGTACGAAGAAATTTTAAAAAGGACAATTTTAACCCAAAGCACGATTTGTAGAAAATCTTGATTAGTATTACATGAATGGAAAGAGGTTAGGGTACAAAGAAATTTAAAAAAGGACTATTTTAACCCAAAGCACAATTTGTAGAAAATCTTGATTAGGATTACATGAATGGAAAGAGGTTAGGGTGCAAAGAAAATTTGTAATAAAACAAATCTATCCATTGCACGGTTTATAGAAATTCTAGATTAGGATTACATAAATGGAAAGAGGTTAGGGCACGAACAAATTTAAAAAAGGACAATTTTATCCCATAGCACGTTTTGTAGAAGATCTTGATTAGGATTACATGAATGGAAAGGGGTTAGGGTGCAAAGAAGTTTGTAATAAAACAAATTTTTCCATTGCACGTTTTGTAGAAAATCTTGATTAGGATTACATTAATGGAAAGAGGTTAGGGTACAAAGAAATTTAAAAAAGGACATTTTTAACCCTAAGCACGATTTGTAGAAAATCTTGATTAGGATTACATAAATGGAAAGAGGTTAGGGCACGAACAAATTTTAAAAAGAACCATCTTATCCCATAGCACGTTTTGTAGAAGATCTTGATTAGGATTACATAAATGGAAAGAGGTTAAGTTACGAAGAAATTTAAAAAAGGACAATTTTTACGCAAAGCACGATTTGTAGAAAATCTTGATTAGGATTACATGATTGGAAAGAGGTTAGGGTGCAAAGAAATTTGTAATAAAACAAATCTATCTATTGCACGTTTTGCAGAAAATCTTGATTAGGATTACATAAATGGAAAGAGGTTACTGTACGAAGAAATTTAAAAAAGGACAATTTTATCCCGTAACACGTTTTGTAGAAAATCTTGAATAGGATTACATAAATGGAAAGAGGTTAGGGCACGAACAAATTTAAAAAAGAACAATTTTATCCCATAGCACGTTTTGTAGAAGATCTTGAATAGGATTACATAAATGGAAAGAGGTTAGGGTACGAAGAAATTGAAAAAAGGGCAATTTTATCACATAGCGTTTTTGTAGAAGATCTTGATTAGGATTACATGAATGGAAAGGGGTTAGGGTGCAAAGAAATTTGTAATAATACAAATCTATCCATTGCACGTTTTGTAGAAATTCTTGATTAGGATTGCATAAATGGAAAGAGGTTATGGTGCAAAGAAAATTGAACAAGCACAAATATATCCTATTGCACGTTTTGCAGAAAATCTTGATTAGTATTACATAAATGGAAAGAGGTTAGGGTACGAAGAAATTTAAAAAAGAACAATTTTATCCCATAGCACGTTTTGTAGAAAATTTTGATTAGGATTACATAAATGGAAGGAGGTTAGGGTACGAAGAAATTTAAAAAAGGACAATTTTATCCAGTAACACGATTTGTAGAAAATCTTGATTAGGATTACATGAATGAAAAGAGGTTAGGGTGACAAAAAAATTTGTAATAAAGCAAATCTATCTATTGCAAGTTTTGTAGAAATTCTTGATTAGGATTGCATAAATGGAAAGAGGTTATGGTGCAAAGAAAATTGAACAAGCACAAATATATCCTATTGCACGTTTTGCAGAAAATCTTGATTAGTATTACATAAATGGAAGGAGGTTAGGGTACGAATAAATTTAAAAAAGGACAATTTTATCCCGTAACACGTTTTGTAGAAAATCATGAATAGGATTACAAAAATGGAAAGAGGTTAGGGTACGAAAACATTTAAAAAAGGACAATTTTAACCCAAAGCACGATTTGTAGAAAGTCTTGATTAGGATTACATGTATAGAAAGAGGTTAGGGTGCAAAGAAATTTGTAATAAAACAAATCTATCAATTGCACGTTTTCTAGAAATTCTTGATTAGGATTACATAAATGGAAAGAGGAAAATTGAACAAGCACAAATATATCCTATTGCACGTTTTGCAGAAAATCTTGATTAGGATTAGATAAATGGAAAGAGGTTAGGGTACGAAGAAATTTAAAAAAGGACAATTTTAACCCAAAGCACGATTTGTAGAAAAACTTGATTAGGATTACATGAATGGAAAGAGGTTAGGGTGCAAAGAAATTTGTAATAAAACAAATCTATCCATTGCACGTTTTGTAGAAAATCTTGAATAGGATTACATAAATGGAAAGAGGTTAGGGCACGAACAAATTTAAAAAAGAACCATCTTATCCCATAGCACGTTTTGTAGAAGATCTTGATTAGGATTACATAAATGGAAAGAGGTTAAGTTACGAAGAAATTTAAAAAAGGACAATTTTAACGCGAAGCACGATTTGTAGAAAATCTTGATTAGGATTACATAAATGGAAAGAGGTTAGGGTACAAAGAAATTTGTAATAAAGCAAATCTATCCATTGCACGTTTTGCAGAAAATCTTGATTGGGATTACATAAATGGAAAGAAGTTAGTGTACGAAGAAATTGAAAAAAGGACAATTTTATCCCGTAACACGTTTTGTAGAAAATCTTGAATAGGATTACATAAATGGAAAGAGGTTAAGGTACGAAGAAATTTAAAAAAGGACAATTTTAACCCAAAGCACGATTTGTAAAAAATCTTGATTAGGATTACATGAATGGAAAGAGGTTAGGGTGCAAAGAAATTTGTAATAAAACAAATCTATCCATTGTACGTTTTATAGAAATTCTTGATTAGGATTACATAAATGGAAAGAGGTTAGGGTGCAAAGAAAATTGAATAAGCACAAATATATCCTATTGCACGTTTTGCAGAAAATCTTGCTTAGGATTACATAAATGGAAAGAGGTTAGGGTACGAAGAAATTGAAAAAAGGGCAATTTTATCCCATAGCGCTTTTGTAGAAGATCTTGATTAGGATTACATGAATGGAAAGGGGTTAGGGTGCAAAGAAATTTGTAATAATACAAATCTATCCATTGCACGTTTTGTAGAAATTCTTGATTAGGATTGCATAAATGGAAAGAGGTTATGGTGCAAAGAAAATTGAACAAGCACAAATATATCCTATTGCACGTTTTGCAGAAAATCTTGTTTAGTATTACATAAATGGAAAGAGGTTAGGGTACGAAGAAATTTAAAAAAGAACAATTTTATCCCATAGCACGTTTTGTAGAAAATTTTGATTAGGATTACATAAATGGAAGGAGGTTAGGGTACGAAGAAATTTAAAAAAGGACAATTTTATCCCGTAACACGATTTGTAGAAAATCTTGATTAGGATTACATGAATGAAAAGAGGTTAGGGTGACAAAAAAATTTGTAATAAAGCAAATCTATCTATTGCAAGTTTTGTAGAAATTCTTGATTAGGATTGCATAAATGGAAAGAGGTTATGGTGCAAAGAAAATTGAACAAGCACAAATATATCCTATTGCACGTTTTGCAGAAAATCTTGATTAGTATTACATAAATGGAAGGAGGTTAGGGTACGAATAAATTTAAAAAAGGACAATTTTATCCCGTAACACGTTTTGTAGAAAATCATGAATAGGATTACAAAAATGGAAAGAGGTTAGGGTACGAAAACATTTAAAAAAGGACAATTTTAACCCAAAGCACGATTTGTAGAAAGTCTTGATTAGGATTACATGTATAGAAAGAGGTTAGGGTGCAAAGAAATTTGTAATAAAACAAATCTATCAATTGCACGTTTTCTAGAAATTCTTGATTAGGATTACATAAATGGAAAGAGGAAAATTGAACAAGCACAAATATATCCTATTGCACATTTTGCAGAAAATCTTGATTAGGATTAGATAAATGGAAAGAGGTTAGGGTACGAAGAAATTTAAAAAAGGACAATTTTAACCCAAAGCACGATTTGTAGAAAAACTTGATTAGGATTACATGAATGGAAAGAGGTTAGGGTGCAAAGAAATTTGTAATAAAACAAATCTATCCATTGCACGTTTTGTAGAAAATCTTGAATAGGATTACATAAATGGAAAGAGGTTAGGGCACGAACAAATTTAAAAAAGAACCATCTTATCCCATAGCACGTTTTGTAGAAGATCTTGATTAGGATTACATAAATGGAAAGAGGTTAAGTTACGAAGAAATTTAAAAAAGGACAATTTTAACGCGAAGCACGATTTGTAGAAAATCTTGATTAGGATTACATAAATGGAAAAAGGTTAGGGTACAAAGAAATTTGTAATAAAGCAAATCTATCCATTGCACGTTTTGCAGAAAATCTTGATTAGGATTACATAAATGGAAAGAGGTTAGGGTACAAAGAAATTTAAAAAAGGACATTTTTAACCCTAAGCACGATTTGTAGAAAATCTTGATTAGGATTACATAAATGGAAAGAGATTAGGGTGCAAAGAAAATTGAACAAGCACAAATATATCCTATTGCACATTTTGCAGAAAATCTTGATTAGGATTACATAAATGGAAAGAGGTTAGGGTACAAAGAAATTTAAAAAAGGACATTTTTAACCCTAAGCACGATTTGTAGAAAATCTTGATTAGGATTACATAAATGGAAAGAGATTAGGGTGCAAAGAAAATTGAACAAGCACAAATATATCCTATTGCACATTTTGCAGAAAATCTTGATTAGGATTACATAAATGGAAAGAGGTTAGGGTACAAAGAAATTTAAAAAAGGACATTTTTAACCCTAAGCACGATTTGTAGAAAATCTTGATTAGGATTACATAAATGGAAAGAGATTAGGGTGCAAAGAAAATTGAACAAGCACAAATATATCCTATTGCACGTTTTGCAGAAAATCTTGATTAGGATTACATAAATGGAAGGAGGTTAGGGTACGAAGAAATTTAAAAAAGGACAATTTTATCCCGTAACACGATTTGTAGAAAATCTTGATTAGGATTACATGAATGGAAAGAGGTTAGGGTGACAAAAAAATTTGTAATAAAGCAAATCTATCTATTGCAAGTTTTGTAGAAATTCTTGATTAGGATTGCATAAATGGAAAGAGGTTATGGTGCAAAGAAAATTGAACAAGCACAAATATATCCTATTGCACGTTTTGCAGAAAATCTTGATTAGTATTACATAAATGGAAGGAGGTTAGGGTACGAAGAAATTTAAAAAAGGACAATTTTATCCAGTTACACGTTTTGTAGAAAATCTTGATTAGGATTACATGAATGGAAAGAGGTTAGGGTGACAAAAAAATTTGTAATAAAGCAAATCTATCTATTGCAAGTTTTGTAGAAATTCTTGATTAGGATTGCATAAATGGAAAGAGGTTATGGTGCAAAGAAAATTGAACAAGCACAAATATATCCTATTGCACGTTTTGCAGAAAATCTTGATTAGTATTACATAAATGGAAGGAGGTTAGGGTACGAAGAAATTTAAAAAAGGACAATTTTATCCCGTAGCACGTTTTGTAGAAAATCTTGAATAGGATTACAAAAATGGAAAGAGGTTAGGGTACGAAAACATTTAAAAAAGGACAATTTTAACCCAAAGCACGATTTGTAGAAAGTCTTGATTAGGATTCCATGTATAGAAAGAGGTTAGGGTGCAAAGAAATTTGTAATAAAACAAATCTATCAATTGCACGTTTTGTAGAAAATCTTGAATAGGATTACATAAATGGAAAGAGGTTAGGGCACGAACAAATTTAAAAAAGAAGCATCTTATCCCATAGCACGTTTTGTAGAAGATCTTGATTAGGATTACATAAATGGAAAGAGGTTAGGGTGACAAAAAAATTTGTAATAAAGCAAATCTATCTATTGCAAGTTTTGTAGAAATTCTTGATTAGGATTGCATAAATGGAAAGAGGTTATGGTGCAAAGAAAATTGAACAAGCACAAATATATCCTATTGCACGTTTTGCAGAAAATCTTGATTAGTATTACATAAATGGAAGGAGGTTAGGGTACGAAGAAATTTAAAAAAGGACAATTTTATCCAGTTACACGTTTTGTAGAAAATCTTGATTAGGATTACATGAATGGAAAGAGGTTAGGGTGACAAAAAAATTTGTAATAAAGCAAATCTATCTATTGCAAGTTTTGTAGAAATTCTTGATTAGGATTGCATAAATGGAAAGAGGTTATGGTGCAAAGAAAATTGAACAAGCACAAATATATCCTATTGCACGTTTTGCAGAAAATCTTGATTAGTATTACATAAATGGAAGGAGGTTAGGGTACGAAGAAATTTAAAAAAGGACAATTTTATCCCGTAGCACGTTTTGTAGAAAATCATGAATAGGATTACAAAAATGGAAAGAGGTTAGGGTACGAAAACATTTAAAAAAGGACAATTTTAACCCAAAGCACGATTTGTAGAAAGTCTTGATTAGGATTCCATGTATAGAAAGAGGTTAGGGTGCAAAGAAATTTGTAATAAAACAAATCTATCAATTGCACGTTTTGTAGAAAATCTTGAATAGGATTACATAAATGGAAAGAGGTTAGGGCACGAACAAATTTAAAAAAGAAGCATCTTATCCCATAGCACGATTTGTAGAAAATCTTGATTAGGATTACATAAATGGCAAGAGGTTAGTGTACAAAGAAATTTGTTATAAAGCAAATCTATCCATTGCACGTTTTGCAGAAAATCTTGATTGGGATTACATAAATGGAAAGAAGTTAGTGTACGAAGAAATTTAAAAAAGGACAATTTTATCCCGTAACACGTTTTGTAGAAAATCTTGAATGGGATTACATAAATGGATAGAGGTTAAGGTACGAAGAAATTTAAAAAAGGACAATTTTAACCCAAAGCACGATTTGTAAAAAATCTTGATTAGGATTACATGAATGGAAAGAGGTTAGGGTGCAAAGAAATTTGTAATAAAACAAATCTATCCATTGCACGTTTTGTAGAAAATCTTGAATAGGATTACATAAATGGAAAGAGGTTAGGGCACGAACAAATTTAAAAAAGAACCATCTTATCCCATAGCACGTTTTGTAGAAGATCTTGATTAGGATTACATAAATGGAAAGAGGTTAAGATACTAAGAAATTTAAAAAAGGACAATTTTACCGCGAAGCACGATTTGTAGAAAATCTTGATTAGGATTACATAAATGGAAAGAGGTTAGTGTACAAAGAAATTTGTAATAAAGCAAATCTATCCATTGCACGTTTTGCAGAAAATCTTGATTGGGATTACATAAATGGAAAGAAGGTAGTGTACGAAGAAATTTAAAAAAGGACAATTTTATCCAATAGCACGTTTTGTAGAAAACCTTGATTAGGATTACATGAATGGAAAGGGGTTAGGGTGCAAAGAAATTAGTAATAAAACAAATCTATCCATTGCACGTTTTGCAGAAAATCTTGATTAGGATTACATAAATGGAAAGAGGTTAGGGTACGAAGAAATTTGAAAAAGGGAAATTTTATCCCATAGCGCGTTTTGTAGAAGATCTTGATTAGGATTACATAAATGGATCGAGGTTAAGGTACGAAGAAATTTAAAAAAGGACAATTTTAACCCATAGCACGATTTGTAAAAAATCTTGATTAGGATTACATGAATGGAAAGAGGTTAGGGTGCAAAGAAATTTGTAATAAAACAAATCTATCCATTGCACGTTTTGCAGAAAATCTTGATTATTATTACATAAATGGAAAGAGGTTAGGGTGACAAAAAAATTTGTAATAATACAAATCTATCCATTGCACGTTTTGTAGAAATTCTTGATTAGGATTGCATAAATGGAAAGAGGTTAGGGTACGAAGAAATTGAAAAAAGGGCAATTTTATCCCATAGCGCTTTTGTAGAAGATCTTGATTAGGATTACATGAATGGAAAGAGGTTAGGGTGCAAAGAAATTTCTAATAAAACAAATCTATCCATTGCACGTTTTGCAGAAAATCTTGATTATTATTACATAAATGGAAAGAGGTTAGGGTGACAAAAAAATTTGTAATAATACAAATCTATCCATTGCACGTTTTGTAGAAATTCTTGATTAGGATTGCATAAATGGAAAGAGGTTATGGAGCAAAGAAAATTGAACAAGCACAAATATATCCTATTGCACAATTTGCAGAAAATCTTGATTAGGATTACATAAATGGAGAGAGGTTAGGGTACGAAGATATTTAAAAAAGAACAATTTTATCCCATAGCACGTTTTGTAGAAAATCTTGGTTAGGATTACTTAAATGGAAGGAGGTTAGGGTACGAAGAAATTTAAAAAAGGACAATTTTATCCCATAGCACGTTTTGTAGAAGATCTTGATTAGGATTACATAAATGGAAAGAGGTTAGGGTGCAAAGAAAATTTGTAATAAAACAAATCTATCCATTGCACGGTTTATAGAAATTCTAGATTAGGATTACATAAATGGAAAGAGGTTAGGGCACGAACAAATTTAAAAAAGGACAATTTTATCCCATAGCACGTTTTGTAGAAGATCTTGATTAGGATTACATGAATGGAAAGGGGTTAGGGTGCAAAGAAGTTTGTAATAAAACAAATTTGTCCATTGCACGTTTTGCAGAAAATCTTGATTAGGATTACATAAATGGAAAGAGGTTAGGGTACAAAGAAATTTAAAAAAGGACATTTTTAACCCTAAGCACGATTTGTAGAAAATCTTGATTAGGATTACATAAATGGAAAGAGGTTAGGGCACGAACAAATTTTAAAAAGAACCATCTTATCCCATAGCACGTTTTGTAGAAGATCTTGATTAGGATTACATAAATGGAAAGAGGTTAAGTTACGAAGAAATTTAAAAAAGGACAATTTTTACGCAAAGCACGATTTGTAGAAAATCTTGATTAGGATTACATGATTGGAAAGAGGTTAGGGTGCAAAGAAATTTGTAATAAAACAAATCTATCTATTGCACGTTTTGCAGAAAATCTTGATTAGGATTACATAAATGGAAAGAGGTTACTGTACGAAGAAATTTAAAAAAGGACAATTTTATCCCGTAACACGTTTTGTAGAAAATCTTGAATAGGATTACATAAATGGAAAGAGGTTAGGGCACGAACAAATTTAAAAAAGAACAATTTTATCCCATAGCACGTTTTGTAGAAGATCTTGAATAGGATTACATAAATGGAAAGAGGTTAGGGTACGAAGAAATTGAAAAAAGGGCAATTTTATCACATAGCGTTTTTGTAGAAGATCTTGATTAGGATTACATGAATGGAAAGGGGTTAGGGTGCAAAGAAATTTGTAATAATACAAATCTATCCATTGCACGTTTTGTAGAAATTCTTGATTAGGATTGCATAAATGGAAAGAGGTTATGGTGCAAAGAAAATTGAACAAGCACAAATATATCCTATTGCACGTTTTGCAGAAAATCTTGATTAGTATTACATAAATGGAAAGAGGTTAGGGTACGAAGAAATTTAAAAAAGAACAATTTTATCCCATAGCACGTTTTGTAGAAAATTTTGATTAGGATTACATAAATGGAAGGAGGTTAGGGTACGAAGAAATTTAAAAAAGGACAATTTTATCCAGTAACACGATTTGTAGAAAATCTTGATTAGGATTACATGAATGAAAAGAGGTTAGGGTGACAAAAAAATTTGTAATAAAGCAAATCTATCTATTGCAAGTTTTGTAGAAATTCTTGATTAGGATTGCATAAATGGAAAGAGGTTATGGTGCAAAGAAAATTGAACAAGCACAAATATATCCTATTGCACGTTTTGCAGAAAATCTTGATTAGTATTACATAAATGGAAGGAGGTTAGGGTACGAATAAATTTAAAAAAGGACAATTTTATCCCGTAACACGTTTTGTAGAAAATCATGAATAGGATTACAAAAATGGAAAGAGGTTAGGGTACGAAAACATTTAAAAAAGGACAATTTTAACCCAAAGCACGATTTGTAGAAAGTCTTGATTAGGATTACATGTATAGAAAGAGGTTAGGGTGCAAAGAAATTTGTAATAAAACAAATCTATCAATTGCACGTTTTCTAGAAATTCTTGATTAGGATTACATAAATGGAAAGAGGAAAATTGAACAAGCACAAATATATCCTATTGCACGTTTTGCAGAAAATCTTGATTAGGATTAGATAAATGGAAAGAGGTTAGGGTACGAAGAAATTTAAAAAAGGACAATTTTAACCCAAAGCACGATTTGTAGAAAAACTTGATTAGGATTACATGAATGGAAAGAGGTTAGGGTGCAAAGAAATTTGTAATAAAACAAATCTATCCATTGCACGTTTTGTAGAAAATCTTGAATAGGATTACATAAATGGAAAGAGGTTAGGGCACGAACAAATTTAAAAAAGAACCATCTTATCCCATAGCACGTTTTGTAGAAGATCTTGATTAGGATTACATAAATGGAAAGAGGTTAAGTTACGAAGAAATTTAAAAAAGGACAATTTTAACGCGAAGCACGATTTGTAGAAAATCTTGATTAGGATTACATAAATGGAAAGAGGTTAGGGTACAAAGAAATTTGTAATAAAGCAAATCTATCCATTGCACGTTTTGCAGAAAATCTTGATTGGGATTACATAAATGGAAAGAAGTTAGTGTACGAAGAAATTGAAAAAAGGACAATTTTATCCCGTAACACGTTTTGTAGAAAATCTTGAATAGGATTACATAAATGGAAAGAGGTTAAGGTACGAAGAAATTTAAAAAAGGACAATTTTAACCCAAAGCACGATTTGTAAAAAATCTTGATTAGGATTACATGAATGGAAAGAGGTTAGGGTGCAAAGAAATTTGTAATAAAACAAATCTATCCATTGTACGTTTTATAGAAATTCTTGATTAGGATTACATAAATGGAAAGAGGTTAGGGTGCAAAGAAAATTGAATAAGCACAAATATATCCTATTGCACGTTTTGCAGAAAATCTTGCTTAGGATTACATAAATGGAAAGAGGTTAGGGTACGAAGAAATTGAAAAAAGGGCAATTTTATCCCATAGCGCTTTTGTAGAAGATCTTGATTAGGATTACATGAATGGAAAGGGGTTAGGGTGCAAAGAAATTTGTAATAATACAAATCTATCCATTGCACGTTTTGTAGAAATTCTTGATTAGGATTGCATAAATGGAAAGAGGTTATGGTGCAAAGAAAATTGAACAAGCACAAATATATCCTATTGCACGTTTTGCAGAAAATCTTGATTAGTATTACATAAATGGAAAGAGGTTAGGGTACGAAGAAATTTAAAAAAGAACAATTTTATCCCATAGCACGTTTTGTAGAAAATTTTGATTAGGATTACATAAATGGAAGGAGGTTAGGGTACGAAGAAATTTAAAAAAGGACAATTTTATCCCGTAACACGATTTGTAGAAAATCTTGATTAGGATTACATGAATGGAAAGAGGTTAGGGTGACAAAAAAATTTGTAATAAAGCAAATCTATCTATTGCAAGTTTTGTAGAAATTCTTGATTAGGATTGCATAAATGGAAAGAGGTTATGGTGCAAAGAAAATTGAACAAGCACAAATATATCCTATTGCACGTTTTGCAGAAAATCTTGATTAGTATTACATAAATGGAAGGAGGTTAGGGTACGAATAAATTTAAAAAAGGACAATTTTATCCCGTAACACGTTTTGTAGAAAATCATGAATAGGATTACAAAAATGGAAAGAGGTTAGGGTACGAAAACATTTAAAAAAGGACAATTTTAACCCAAAGCACGATTTGTAGAAAGTCTTGATTAGGATTACATGTATAGAAAGAGGTTAGGGTGCAAAGAAATTTGTAATAAAACAAATCTATCAATTGCACGTTTTCTAGAAATTCTTGATTAGGATTACATAAATGGAAAGAGGAAAATTGAACAAGCACAAATATATCCTATTGCACATTTTGCAGAAAATCTTGATTAGGATTAGATAAATGGAAAGAGGTTAGGGTACGAAGAAATTTAAAAAAGGACAATTTTAACCCAAAGCACGATTTGTAGAAAAACTTGATTAGGATTACATGAATGGAAAGAGGTTAGGGTGCAAAGAAATTTGTAATAAAACAAATCTATCCATTGCACGTTTTGTAGAAAATCTTGAATAGGATTACATAAATGGAAAGAGGTTAGGGCACGAACAAATTTAAAAAAGAACCATCTTATCCCATAGCACGTTTTGTAGAAGATCTTGATTAGGATTACATAAATGGAAAGAGGTTAAGTTACGAAGAAATTTAAAAAAGGACAATTTTAACGCGAAGCACGATTTGTAGAAAATCTTGATTAGGATTACATAAATGGAAAAAGGTTAGGGTACAAAGAAATTTGTAATAAAGCAAATCTATCCATTGCACGTTTTGCAGAAAATCTTGATTAGGATTACATAAATGGAAAGAGGTTAGGGTACAAAGAAATTTAAAAAAGGACATTTTTAACCCTAAGCACGATTTGTAGAAAATCTTGATTAGGATTACATAAATGGAAAGAGATTAGGGTGCAAAGAAAATTGAACAAGCACAAATATATCCTATTGCACATTTTGCAGAAAATCTTGATTAGGATTACATAAATGGAAAGAGGTTAGGGTACAAAGAAATTTAAAAAAGGACATTTTTAACCCTAAGCACGATTTGTAGAAAATCTTGATTAGGATTACATAAATGGAAAGAGATTAGGGTGCAAAGAAAATTGAACAAGCACAAATATATCCTATTGCACATTTTGCAGAAAATCTTGATTAGGATTACATAAATGGAAAGAGGTTAGGGTACAAAGAAATTTAAAAAAGGACATTTTTAACCCTAAGCACGATTTGTAGAAAATCTTGATTAGGATTACATAAATGGAAAGAGATTAGGGTGCAAAGAAAATTGAACAAGCACAAATATATCCTATTGCACGTTTTGCAGAAAATCTTGATTAGGATTACATAAATGGAAGGAGGTTAGGGTACGAAGAAATTTAAAAAAGGACAATTTTATCCCGTAACACGATTTGTAGAAAATCTTGATTAGGATTACATGAATGGAAAGAGGTTAGGGTGACAAAAAAATTTGTAATAAAGCAAATCTATCTATTGCAAGTTTTGTAGAAATTCTTGATTAGGATTGCATAAATGGAAAGAGGTTATGGTGCAAAGAAAATTGAACAAGCACAAATATATCCTATTGCACGTTTTGCAGAAAATCTTGATTAGTATTACATAAATGGAAGGAGGTTAGGGTACGAAGAAATTTAAAAAAGGACAATTTTATCCAGTTACACGTTTTGTAGAAAATCTTGATTAGGATTACATGAATGGAAAGAGGTTAGGGTGACAAAAAAATTTGTAATAAAGCAAATCTATCTATTGCAAGTTTTGTAGAAATTCTTGATTAGGATTGCATAAATGGAAAGAGGTTATGGTGCAAAGAAAATTGAACAAGCACAAATATATCCTATTGCACGTTTTGCAGAAAATCTTGATTAGTATTACATAAATGGAAGGAGGTTAGGGTACGAAGAAATTTAAAAAAGGACAATTTTATCCCGTAGCACGTTTTGTAGAAAATCATGAATAGGATTACAAAAATGGAAAGAGGTTAGGGTACGAAAACATTTAAAAAAGGACAATTTTAACCCAAAGCACGATTTGTAGAAAGTCTTGATTAGGATTCCATGTATAGAAAGAGGTTAGGGTGCAAAGAAATTTGTAATAAAACAAATCTATCAATTGCACGTTTTGTAGAAAATCTTGAATAGGATTACATAAATGGAAAGAGGTTAGGGCACGAACAAATTTAAAAAAGAAGCATCTTATCCCATAGCACGTTTTGTAGAAGATCTTGATTAGGATTACATAAATGGAAAGAGGTTAGGGTGACAAAAAAATTTGTAATAAAGCAAATCTATCTATTGCAAGTTTTGTAGAAATTCTTGATTAGGATTGCATAAATGGAAAGAGGTTATGGTGCAAAGAAAATTGAACAAGCACAAATATATCCTATTGCACGTTTTGCAGAAAATCTTGATTAGTATTACATAAATGGAAGGAGGTTAGGGTACGAAGAAATTTAAAAAAGGACAATTTTATCCAGTTACACGTTTTGTAGAAAATCTTGATTAGGATTACATGAATGGAAAGAGGTTAGGGTGACAAAAAAATTTGTAATAAAGCAAATCTATCTATTGCAAGTTTTGTAGAAATTCTTGATTAGGATTGCATAAATGGAAAGAGGTTATGGTGCAAAGAAAATTGAACAAGCACAAATATATCCTATTGCACGTTTTGCAGAAAATCTTGATTAGTATTACATAAATGGAAGGAGGTTAGGGTACGAAGAAATTTAAAAAAGGACAATTTTATCCCGTAGCACGTTTTGTAGAAAATCATGAATAGGATTACAAAAATGGAAAGAGGTTAGGGTACGAAAACATTTAAAAAAGGACAATTTTAACCCAAAGCACGATTTGTAGAAAGTCTTGATTAGGATTCCATGTATAGAAAGAGGTTAGGGTGCAAAGAAATTTGTAATAAAACAAATCTATCAATTGCACGTTTTGTAGAAAATCTTGAATAGGATTACATAAATGGAAAGAGGTTAGGGCACGAACAAATTTAAAAAAGAAGCATCTTATCCCATAGCACGATTTGTAGAAAATCTTGATTAGGATTACATAAATGGCAAGAGGTTAGTGTACAAAGAAATTTGTTATAAAGCAAATCTATCCATTGCACGTTTTGCAGAAAATCTTGATTGGGATTACATAAATGGAAAGAAGTTAGTGTACGAAGAAATTTAAAAAAGGACAATTTTATCCCGTAACACGTTTTGTAGAAAATCTTGAATGGGATTACATAAATGGATAGAGGTTAAGGTACGAAGAAATTTAAAAAAGGACAATTTTAACCCAAAGCACGATTTGTAAAAAATCTTGATTAGGATTACATGAATGGAAAGAGGTTAGGGTGCAAAGAAATTTGTAATAAAACAAATCTATCCATTGCACGTTTTGTAGAAAATCTTGAATAGGATTACATAAATGGAAAGAGGTTAGGGCACGAACAAATTTAAAAAAGAACCATCTTATCCCATAGCACGTTTTGTAGAAGATCTTGATTAGGATTACATAAATGGAAAGAGGTTAAGATACTAAGAAATTTAAAAAAGGACAATTTTACCGCGAAGCACGATTTGTAGAAAATCTTGATTAGGATTACATAAATGGAAAGAGGTTAGTGTACAAAGAAATTTGTAATAAAGCAAATCTATCCATTGCACGTTTTGCAGAAAATCTTGATTGGGATTACATAAATGGAAAGAAGGTAGTGTACGAAGAAATTTAAAAAAGGACAATTTTATCCAATAGCACGTTTTGTAGAAAACCTTGATTAGGATTACATGAATGGAAAGGGGTTAGGGTGCAAAGAAATTAGTAATAAAACAAATCTATCCATTGCACGTTTTGCAGAAAATCTTGATTAGGGTTACATAAATGGAAAGAGGTTAGGGTACGAAGAAATTTGAAAAAGGGAAATTTTATCCCATAGCGCGTTTTGTAGAAGATCTTGATTAGGATTACATAAATGGAAGAGGTTAGGGTACGAAGAAATTTAAAAAAGGACAATTTTAACCCATAGCACGATTTGTAGAAAATCTTGATTAGGATTACATGAATGGAAAGAGGTTAGGGTGCAAAGAAATTTGTAATAAAACAAATCTATCCATTGCACGTTTTGCAGAAAATCTTGATTATTATTACATAAATGGAAAGAGGTTAGGGTGACAAAAAAATTTGTAATAATACAAATCTATCCATTGCACGTTTTGTAGAAATTCTTGATTAGGATTGCATAAATGGAAAGAGGTTAGGGTACGAAGAAATTGAAAAAAGGGCAATTTTATCCCATAGCGCTTTTGTAGAAGATCTTGATTAGGATTACATGAATGGAAAGAGGTTAGGGTGCAAAGAAATTTCTAATAAAACAAATCTATCCATTGCACGTTTTGCAGAAAATCTTGATTATTATTACATAAATGGAAAGAGGTTAGGGTGACAAAAAAATTTGTAATAATACAAATCTATCCATTGCACGTTTTGTAGAAATTCTTGATTAGGATTGCATAAATGGAAAGAGGTTATGGAGCAAAGAAAATTGAACAAGCACAAATATATCCTATTGCACAATTTGCAGAAAATCTTGATTAGGATTACATAAATGGAGAGAGGTTAGGGTACGAAGATATTTAAAAAAGAACAATTTTATCCCATAGCACGTTTTGTAGAAAATCTTGGTTAGGATTACTTAAATGGAAGGAGGTTAGGGTACGAAGAAATTTAAAAAAGGACAATTTTATCCCATAGCACGTTTTGTAGAAGATCTTGATTAGGATTACATAAATGGAAAGAGGTTAGGGTGCAAAGAAAATTTGTAATAAAACAAATCTATCCATTGCACGGTTTATAGAAATTCTAGATTAGGATTACATAAATGGAAAGAGGTTAGGGCACGAACAAATTTAAAAAAGGACAATTTTATCCCATAGCACGTTTTGTAGAAGATCTTGATTAGGATTACATGAATGGAAAGGGGTTAGGGTGCAAAGAAGTTTGTAATAAAACAAATTTGTCCATTGCACGTTTTGCAGAAAATCTTGATTAGGATTACATAAATGGAAAGAGGTTAGGGTACAAAGAAATTTAAAAAAGGACATTTTTAACCCAAAGCACGATTTGTAGAAAATCTTGATTAGGATTACATAAATGGAAAGAGGTTAGGGCACGAACAAATTTTAAAAAGAACCATCTTATCCCATAGCACGTTTTGTAGAAGATCTTGATTAGGATTACATAAATGGAAAGAGGTTAAGTTACGAAGAAATTTAAAAAAGGACAATTTTTACGCAAAGCACGATTTGTAGAAAATCTTGATTAGGATTACATGATTGGAAAGAGGTTAGGGTGCAAAGAAATTTGTAATAAAACAAATCTATCTATTGCACGTTTTGCAGAAAATCTTGATTAGGATTACATAAATGGAAAGAGGTTAGGGTACGAAGAAATTTAAAAAAGGACAATTTTATCCCGTAACACGTTTTGTAGAAAATCTTGAATAGGATTACATAAATGGAAAGAGGTTAGGGCACGAACAAATTTAAAAAAGAACAATTTTATCCCATAGCACGTTTTGTAGAAGATCTTGAATAGGATTACATAAATGGAAAGAGGTTAGGGTACGAAGAAATTGAAAAAAGGGAAATTTTATCACATAGCGTTTTTGTAGAAGATCTTGATTAGGATTACATGAATGGAAAGGGGTTAGGGTGCAAAGAAATTTGTAATAATACAAATCTATCCATTGCACGTTTTGTAGAAATTCTTGATTAGGATTGCATAAATGGAAAGAGGTTATGGTGCAAAGAAAATTGAACAAGCACAAATATATCCTATTGCACGTTTTGCAGAAAATCTTGATTAGTATTACATAAATGGAAAGAGGTTAGGGTACGAAGAAATTTAAAAAAGAACAATTTTATCCCATAGCACGTTTTGTAGAAAATTTTGATTAGGATTACATAAATGGAAGGAGGTTAGGGTACGAAGAAATTTAAAAAAGGACAATTTTATCCAGTAACACGATTTGTAGAAAATCTTGATTAGGATTACATGAATGAAAAGAGGTTAGGGTGACAAAAAAATTTGTAATAAAGCAAATCTATCTATTGCAAGTTTTGTAGAAATTCTTGATTAGGATTGCATAAATGGAAAGAGGTTATGGTGCAAAGAAAATTGAACAAGCACAAATATATCCTATTGCACGTTTTGCAGAAAATCTTGATTAGTATTACATAAATGGAAGGAGGTTAGGGTACGAATAAATTTAAAAAAGGACAATTTTATCCCGTAACACGTTTTGTAGAAAATCATGAATAGGATTACAAAAATGGAAAGAGGTTAGGGTACGAAAACATTTAAAAAAGGACAATTTTAACCCAAAGCACGATTTGTAGAAAGTCTTGATTAGGATTACATGTATAGAAAGAGGTTAGGGTGCAAAGAAATTTGTAATAAAACAAATCTATCAATTGCACGTTTTCTAGAAATTCTTGATTAGGATTACATAAATGGAAAGAGGAAAATTGAACAAGCACAAATATATCCTATTGCACGTTTTGCAGAAAATCTTGATTAGGATTAGATAAATGGAAAGAGGTTAGGGTACGAAGAAATTTAAAAAAGGACAATTTTAACCCAAAGCACGATTTGTAGAAAAACTTGATTAGGATTACATGAATGGAAAGAGGTTAGGGTGCAAAGAAATTTGTAATAAAACAAATCTATCCATTGCACGTTTTGTAGAAAATCTTGAATAGGATTACATAAATGGAAAGAGGTTAGGGCACGAACAAATTTAAAAAAGAACCATCTTATCCCATAGCACGTTTTGTAGAAGATCTTGATTAGGATTACATAAATGGAAAGAGGTTAAGTTACGAAGAAATTTAAAAAAGGACAATTTTAACGCGAAGCACGATTTGTAGAAAATCTTGATTAGGATTACATAAATGGAAAGAGGTTAGGGTACAAAGAAATTTGTAATAAAGCAAATCTATCCATTGCACGTTTTGCAGAAAATCTTGATTGGGATTACATAAATGGAAAGAAGTTAGTGTACGAAGAAATTGAAAAAAGGACAATTTTATCCCGTAACACGTTTTGTAGAAAATCTTGAATAGGATTACATAAATGGAAAGAGGTTAAGGTACGAAGAAATTTAAAAAAGGACAATTTTAACCCAAAGCACGATTTGTAAAAAATCTTGATTAGGATTACATGAATGGAAAGAGGTTAGGGTGCAAAGAAATTTGTAATAAAACAAATCTATCCATTGTACGTTTTATAGAAATTCTTGATTAGGATTACATAAATGGAAAGAGGTTAGGGTGCAAAGAAAATTGAATAAGCACAAATATATCCTATTGCACGTTTTGCAGAAAATCTTGCTTAGGATTACATAAATGGAAAGAGGTTAGGGTACGAAGAAATTGAAAAAAGGGCAATTTTATCCCATAGCGCTTTTGTAGAAGATCTTGATTAGGATTACATGAATGGAAAGGGGTTAGGGTGCAAAGAAATTTGTAATAATACAAATCTATCCATTGCACGTTTTGTAGAAATTCTTGATTAGGATTGCATAAATGGAAAGAGGTTATGGTGCAAAGAAAATTGAACAAGCACAAATATATCCTATTGCACGTTTTGCAGAAAATCTTGATTAGTATTACATAAATGGAAAGAGGTTAGGGTACGAAGAAATTTAAAAAAGAACAATTTTATCCCATAGCACGTTTTGTAGAAAATTTTGATTAGGATTACATAAATGGAAGGAGGTTAGGGTACGAAGAAATTTAAAAAAGGACAATTTTATCCCGTAACACGATTTGTAGAAAATCTTGATTAGGATTACATGAATGAAAAGAGGTTAGGGTGACAAAAAAATTTGTAATAAAGCAAATCTATCTATTGCAAGTTTTGTAGAAATTCTTGATTAGGATTGCATAAATGGAAAGAGGTTATGGTGCAAAGAAAATTGAACAAGCACAAATATATCCTATTGCACGTTTTGCAGAAAATCTTGATTAGTATTACATAAATGGAAGGAGGTTAGGGTACGAATAAATTTAAAAAAGGACAATTTTATCCCGTAACACGTTTTGTAGAAAATCATGAATAGGATTACAAAAATGGAAAGAGGTTAGGGTACGAAAACATTTAAAAAAGGACAATTTTAACCCAAAGCACGATTTGTAGAAAGTCTTGATTAGGATTACATGTATAGAAAGAGGTTAGGGTGCAAAGAAATTTGTAATAAAACAAATCTATCCATTGTACGTTTTATAGAAATTCTTGATTAGGATTACATAAATGGAAAGAGGTTAGGGTGCAAAGAAAATTGAATAAGCACAAATATATCCTATTGCACGTTTTGCAGAAAATCTTGCTTAGGATTACATAAATGGAAAGAGGTTAGGGTACGAAGAAATTGAAAAAAGGGCAATTTTATCCCATAGCGCTTTTGTAGAAGATCTTGATTAGGATTACATGAATGGAAAGGGGTTAGGGTGCAAAGAAATTTGTAATAATACAAATCTATCCATTGCACGTTTTGTAGAAATTATTGATTAGGATTGCATAAATGGAAAGAGGTTATGGTGCAAAGAAAATTGAACAAGCACAAATATATCCTATTGCACGTTTTGCAGAAAATCTTGATTAGTATTACATAAATGGAAAGAGGTTAGGGTACGAAGAAATTTAAAAAAGAACAATTTTATCCCATAGCACGTTTTGTAGAAAATTTTGATTAGGATTACATAAATGGAAGGAGGTTAGGGTACGAAGAAATTTAAAAAAGGACAATTTTATCCCGTAACACGATTTGTAGAAAATCTTGATTAGGATTACATGAATGAAAAGAGGTTAGGGTGACAAAAAAATTTGTAATAAAGCAAATCTATCTATTGCAAGTTTTGTAGAAATTCTTGATTAGGATTGCATAAATGGAAAGAGGTTATGGTGCAAAGAAAATTGAACAAGCACAAATATATCCTATTGCACGTTTTGCAGAAAATCTTGATTAGTATTACATAAATGGAAGGAGGTTAGGGTACGAATAAATTTAAAAAAGGGCAATTTTATCCCGTAACACGTTTTGTAGAAAATCATGAATAGGATTACAAAAATGGAAAGAGGTTAGGGTACGAAAACATTTAAAAAAGGACAATTTTAACCCAAAGCACGATTTGTAGAAAGTCTTGATTAGGATTACATGTATAGAAAGAGGTTAGGGTGCAAAGAAATTTGTAATAAAACAAATCTATCAATTGCACGTTTTCTAGAAATTCTTGATTAGGATTACATAAATGGAAAGAGGAAAATTGAACAAGCACAAATATATCCTATTGCACATTTTGCAGAAAATCTTGATTAGGATTAGATAAATGGAAAGAGGTTAGGGCACGAACAAATTTAAAAAAGAACCATCTTATCCCATAGCACGTTTTGTAGAAGATCTTGATTAGGATTACATAAATGGAAAGAGGTTAAGTTACGAAGAAATTTAAAAAAGGACAATTTTAACGCGAAGCACGATTTGTAGAAAATCTTGATTAGGATTACATAAATGGAAAAAGGTTAGGGTACAAAGAAATTTGTAATAAAGCAAATCTATCCATTGCACGTTTTGCAGAAAATCTTGATTGGGATTACATAAATGGAAAGAAGTTAGTGTACGAAGAAATTTAAAAAAGGACAATTTTATCCCGTAACACGTTTTGTAGAAAATCTTGAATAGGATTACATAAATGGAAAGAGGTTAAGGTACGAAGAAATTTAAAAAAGGACAATTTTAACCCAAAGCACGATTTGTAAAAAATCTTGATTAGGATTACATGAATGGAAAGAGGTTAGGGTGCAAAGAAATTTGTAATAAAACAAATCTATCCATTGTACGTTTTATAGAAATTCTTGATTAGGATTACATAAATGGAAAGAGGTTAGGGTGCAAAGAAAATTGAATAAGCACAAATATATCCTATTGCACGTTTTGCAGAAAATCTTGCTTAGGATTACATAAATGGAAAGAGGTTAGGGTACGAAGAAATTGAAAAAAGGGCAATTTTATCCCATAGCGCTTTTGTAGAAGATCTTGATTAGGATTACATGAATGGAAAGAGGTTAGGGTGCAAAGAAATTTCTAATAAAACAAATCTATCCATTGCACGTTTTGCAGAAAATCTTGATTATTATTACATAAATGGAAAGAGGTTAGGGTGACAAAAAAATTTGTAATAATACAAATCTATCCATTGCACGTTTTGTAGAAATTCTTGATTACGATTGCATAAATGGAAAGAGGTTATGGTGAAAAGAAAATTAAACAAGCACAAATATATCCTATTGCACGTTTTGCAGAAAATCTTGATTAGTATTACATAAATGGAGAGAGGTTAGGGTACGAAGATATTTAAAAAAGAACAATTTTATCCCATAGCACGTTTTGTAGAAAATCTTGATTAGGATTACATAAATAGAAGGAGGTTAGGGTACGAAGAAATATAAAAAAGGACAATTTTATCCCGTAACACGATTTGTAGAAAATCTTGATTAGGATTACATGAATGGATAGAGGTTATGGTGACAAAAAAATTTGTAATAATACAAATCTATCCATTGCACGTTTTGTAGAAATTATTGATTAGGATTGCATAAATGGAAAGAGGTTATGGTGCAAAGAAAATTGAACAAGCACAAATATATCCTATTGCACGTTTTGCAGAAAATCTTGATTAGTATTACATAAATGGAAGGAGGTTAGGGTACGAATAAATTTAAAAAAGGACAATTTTATCCCGTAACACGTTTTGTAGAAAATCATGAATAGGATTACAAAAATGGAAAGAGGTTAGGGTACGAAAACATTTAAAAAAGGACAATTTTAACCCAAAGCACGATTTGTAGAAAGTCTTGATTAGGATTACATGTATAGAAAGAGGTTAGGGTGCAAAGAAATTTGTAATAAAACAAATCTATCAATTGCACGTTTTCTAGAAATTCTTGATTAGGATTACATAAATGGAAAGAGGAAAATTGAACAAGCACAAATATATCCTATTGCACATTTTGCAGAAAATCTTGATTAGGATTAGATAAATGGAAAGAGGTTAGGGTACGAAGAAATTTAAAAAAGGACAATTTTAACCCAAAGCACGATTTGTAGAAAAACTTGATTAGGATTACATGAATGGAAAGAGGTTAGGGTGCAAAGAAATTTGTAATAAAACAAATCTATCCATTGCACGTTTTGTAGAAAATCTTGATTAGGATTACATAAATGGAAAGAGGTTAGGGCACGAACAAATTTAAAAAAGAACCATCTTATCCCATAGCACGTTTTGTAGAAGATCTTGATTAGGATTACATAAATGGAAAGAGGTTAAGTTACGAAGAAATTTAAAAAAGGACAATTTTAACGCGAAGCACGATTTGTAGAAAATCTTGATTAGGATTACATAAATGGAAAAAGGTTAGGGTACAAAGAAATTTGTAATAAAGCAAATCTATCCATTGCACGTTTTGCAGAAAATCTTGATTGGGATTACATAAATGGAAAGAAGTTAGTGTACGAAGAAATTTAAAAAAGGACAATTTTATCCCGTAACACGTTTTGTAGAAAATCTTGAATAGGATTACATAAATGGAAAGAGGTTAAGGTACGAAGAAATTTAAAAAAGGACAATTTTAACCCAAAGCACGATTTGTAAAAAATCTTGATTAGGATTACATGAATGGAAAGAGGTTAGGGTGCAAAGAAATTTGTAATAAAACAAATCTATCCATTGTACGTTTTATAGAAATTCTTGATTAGGATTACATAAATGGAAAGAGGTTAGGGTGCAAAGAAAATTGAATAAGCACAAATATATCCTATTGCACGTTTTGCAGAAAATCTTGCTTAGGATTACATAAATGGAAAGAGGTTAGGGTACGAAGAAATTGAAAAAAGGGCAATTTTATCCCATAGCGCTTTTGTAGAAGATCTTGATTAGGATTACATGAATGGAAAGAGGTTAGGGTGCAAAGAAATTTCTAATAAAACAAATCTATCCATTGCACGTTTTGCAGAAAATCTTGATTATTATTACATAAATGGAAAGAGGTTAGGGTGACAAAAAAATTTGTAATAATACAAATCTATCCATTGCACGTTTTGTAGAAATTCTTGATTACGATTGCATAAATGGAAAGAGGTTATGGTGCAAAGAAAATTGAACAAGCACAAATATATCCTATTGCACGTTTTGCAGAAAATCTCGATTAGTATTACATAAATGGAGAGAGGTTAGGGTACGAAGATATTTAAAAAAGAACAATTTTATCCCATAGCACGTTTTGTAGAAAATCTTGATTAGGATTACATAAATAGAAGGAGGTTAGGGTACGAAGAAATATAAAAAAGGACAATTTTATCCCGTAACACGATTTGTAGAAAATCTTGATTAGGATTACATGAATGGATAGAGGTTATGGTGACAAAAAAATTTGTAATAATACAAATCTATCCATTGCACGTTTTGTAGAAATTCTTGATTAGGATGCATAAATGGAAAGAGGTTAGGGTACGAAGAAATTTAAAAAAGGACAATTTTATCCCATAGCACGTTTTATAGAAGATCTTGATTAGGATTACATAAATGGAAAGAGGTTAGGGTACGAAGAAATTTAAAAAAGGACAATTTTAACCCAAAGCACGATTTGTAGAAAATCTTGATTAGTATTACATGAATGGAAAGAGGTTAGGGTACAAAGAAATTTAAAAAAGGACAATTTTAACCCAAAGCACAATTTGTAGAAAATCTTGATTAGGATTACATGAATGGAAAGAGGTTAGGGTGCAAAGAAAATTTGTAATAAAACAAATCTATCCATTGCACGGTTTATAGAAATTCTTGATTAGGATTACATAAATGGAAAGAGGTTAGGGTACAAAGAAATTTAAAAAAGGACAATTTTATCCCGTAACACGTTTTGTAGAAAATCTTGATTAGGATTACATAAATGGAAAGAGGTTAAGGTACGAAGAAATTTAAAAAAGGACAATTTTAACCCAAAGCACGATTTGTAGAAAATCTTGATTAGGATTACATGAATGGAAAGAGGTTAGGGTGCAAAGAAATTTGTAATAAAACAAATCTATCCATTGTACATTTTATAGAAATTCTTGATTAGGATTACATAAATGGAAAGAGGTTAGGGTGCAAAGAAAATTGAATAAGCACAAATATATCCTATTGCACGTTTTGCAGAAAATCTTGATTAGGATTACATAAATGGAAAGAGGTTAGGGTGACAAAAAAATTTGTAATAATACAAATCTATCCATTGCACGTTTTGTAGAAATTCTTGATTAGGATTGCATAAATGGAAAGAGGTTATGGAGCAAAGAAAATTGAACAAGCACAAATATATCCTATTGCACAATTTGCAGAAAATCTTGATTAGGATTACGTAAATGGAAAGAGGTTAGGGCACGAACAAATTTAAAAAAGGACAATTTTATCCCATAGCACGTTTTGTAGAAGATCTTGATTAGGATTACATGAATGGAAAGGGGTTAGGGTGCAAAGAAAATTGAACAAGCACAAATATATCCTATTGCACGTTTTGCAGAAAATCTTGATTAGGATTACAATAATGGAAAGAGGTTAGGGCACGAACAAATTTAAAAAAGAACCATCTTATCCCATAGCACGTTTTGTAGAAGATCTTGATTAGGATTACATAAATGGGAAGAGGTTAAGTTACGAAGAAATTTAAAAAAGGACAATTTTAACGCGAAGCACGATTTGTAGAAAATCTTGATTAGGATTACATAAATGGAAAGAGGTTAGGGTACAAAGAAATTTGTAATAAAGCAAATCTATCCATTGCACGTTTTGCAGAAAATCTTGATTGGGATTACATAAATGGAAAGAAGTTAGTGTACGAAGAAATTTAAAAAAGGACAATTTTATCCCGTAACACGTTTTATAGAAAATCTTGAATAGGATTACATAAATGGAAAGAGGTTAAGGTACGAAGAAATTTAAAAAGGACAATTTTAACCCAAAGCACGATTTGTAGAAAATCTTGATTAGGATTACATGAATGGAAAGAGGTTAGGGTGCAAAGAAATTTGTAATAAAGCAAATCTATCCATTGTACATTTTATAGAAATTCTTGATTAGGATTACATAAATGGAAAGAGGTTAGGGTGCAAAGAAAATTGAATAAGCACAAATATATCCTATTGCACGTTTTGCAGAAAATCTTGATTAGGATTACATAAATGGAAAGAGGTTAGGGTACGAAGAAATTGAAAAAAGGGCAATTTTATCCCATAGCGCTTTTGTAGGAGATCTTGATTAGGATTACATGAATGGAAAGAGGTTAGGGTGCAAAGAAATTTCTAATAAAACAAATCTATCCATTGCACGTTTTGTAGAAATTCTTGATTAGGATTGCATAAATGGAAAGAGGTTATGGAGCAAAGAAAATTGAACAAGCACAAATATATCCTATTGCACAATTTGCAGAAAATCTTCATTAGGATTACATAAATGGAGAGAGGTTAGGGTACGAAGATATTTAAAAAAGAACAATTTTATCCCATAGCACGTTTTGTAGAAAATCTTGGTTAGGATTACTTAAATGGAAAGAGGTTAGGGTACGAAGAAATTTAAAAAAGGACAATTTTATCCCATAGCACGTTTTGTAGAAGATCTTGATTAGGATTACATAAATGGAAAGAGGTTAGGGTACGAAGAAATTTTAAAAAGGACAATTTTAACCCAAAGCACGATTTGTAGAAAATCTTGATTAGTATTACATGAATGGAAAGAGGTTAGGGTACAAAGAAATTTAAAAAAGGACAATTTTAAACCAAAGCACAATTTGTAGAAAATCTTGATTAGGATTACATGAATGGAAAGAGGTTAGGGTGCAAAGAAAATTTGTAATAAAACAAATCTATCCATTGCACGGTTTATAGAAATTCTTGATTAGGATTAAATAAATGGAAAGAGGTTAGGGTGCAAAAAAAATTGAACAAGCACAAATATATCCTATTGCACGATTTGCAGAAAATCTAGATTAGGATTACATAAATGGAAAGAGGTTAGGGCACGAACAAATTTAAAAAAGGACAATTTTATCCCATAGCACGTTTTGTAGAAGATCTTGATTAGGATTACATGAATGGAAAGGGGTTAGGGTGCAAAGAAGTTTGTAATAAAACAAATTTGTCCATTGCACGTTTTTCAGAAAATCTTGATTAGGATTACATAAATGGAAAGAGGTTAGGGTACAAAGAAATTTAAAAAAGGACATTTTTAACCCTAAGCACGATTTGTAGAAAATCTTGATTAGGATTACATAAATGGAAAGAGGTTAGGGTGCAAAGAAAATTGAACAAGCACAAACATATCCTATTGCACGTTTTGCAGAAAATCTTGATTAGGATTACATAAATGGAAAGAGGTTAGGGCACGAACAAATTTAAAAAAGAACCATCTTATCCCATAGCACGTTTTGTAGAAGATCTTGATTAGGATTACATAAAAGGAAAGCGGTTAAGTTACGAAGAAATTTAAAAAAGGACAATTTTAACGCAAAGCACGATTTGTAGAAAATCTTGATTAGGATTACATGAATGGAAAGAGGTTAGGGTGCAAAGAAATTTGTAATAAAACAAATCTATCTATTGCACGTTTTGCAGAAAATCTTGATTAGGATTAAATAAATGGAAAGAGGTTACTGTACGAAGAAATTTAAAAAAGGACAATTTTATCCCGTAACACGTTTTGTAGAAAATCTTGAATAGGATTACTTAAATGGAAAGAGGTTGGGGCACGAACAAATTTAAAAAAGAACAATTTTATCCCATAGCACGATTTGTAGTAGATCTTGATTAGGATTACATAAATGGAAAGAGGTTAGGGTACGAAGAAATTGAAAAAAGGGCAATTTTATCACATAGCGTTTTTGTAGAAGATCTTGATTAGGATTACATGAATGGAAAGGGGTTAGGGTGCAAAGAAATTTGTAATAATACAAATCTATCCATTGCACGTTTTGTAGAAATTCTTGATTAGGATTGCATAAATGGAAAGTGGTTATGGTGCAAAGAAAATTGAACAAGCACAAATATATCCTATTGCACGTTTTGCAGAAAATCTTGATTAGTATTACATAAATGGAAAGAGGTTAGGGTACGAAGAAATTTAAAAAAGGACAATTTTATCCCATAGCACGTTTTGTAGAAAATCTTGATTAGGATTACATAAATGGAAGGAGGTTAGGGTACGAAGAAATTTAAAAAAGGACAATTTTATCCCGTAACACGATTTGTAGAAAATCTTGATTAGGATTACATGAATGGAAAGAGGTTAGGGTGACAAAAAAATTTGTAATAAAGCAAATCTATCTATTGCACGTTTTGTAGAAATTCTTGATTAGGATTGCATAAATGGAAAGAGGTTAGGGTGCAAAGAAAATTGAACAAGCACAAATATATCCTATTGCACGTTTTGCAGAAAATCTTGATTAGTATTACATAAATGGAAAGAGGTTAGGTTACGAAGAAATTTAAAAAAGGACAATTTTAACCCACAGCACGATTTGTAGAAAATCTTGATTAGGATTACATGAATAGAAAGAGGTTAGTGTGCAAAAAAATTTGTAATAAAACAAATCTATCAATTGCACGTTTTACAGAAAATCTTGATTACGATTACATAAATGGAAAGAGGTTAGGGTGCAAAGAAAATTGAACAAGCACAAATATATCCTATTGCACGTTTTGCAGAAAATCTTGATTAGTATTTCATAAATGGAAAGAGGTTAGGGTACGAAGAAATTTAAAAAAGGACAATTTTATCCCATAGCACGTTTTCTAGAAGATCTTGATTAGGATTACATGAATGGAAAGGGGTTAGGGTGCAAAGAAATTTGTAATAAAACAAATCTATCCATTGCACGTTTAGCAGAAAGTCTTGATTAGGATTACATAAATGGAAAGAGGTTAGGGTACAAAGAAATTTAAAAAAGAACAATATATAAAATGTATAAAAACAACAATGTATAAAATCCTGATTAGGATTACATGAATGGAAAGAGGTTATGGTGCAAAAAATTTGTAATAAAACAAATCTATCAATTGCACGTTTTACAGAAAATCTTGATTAGGATTACATAAATGGAAAGAGGTTAGGGTACGAAGAAATTTAAAAAAGGACAATTTTATCCCATAGCACGTTTTCTAGAAGATCTTGATTAGGAGTACATGAATGGAAAGGGGTTAGGGTGCAAAGAAATTTGAAATAAAACAAATCTATCCATTGCACGTTTTGCAGAAAATCTTGATTAGGATTACATAAATGGAAAGAGGTTAGGGCACGAACAAATTTAAAAAAGGGCAATTTTATCCCATAGCACGTTTTTTAGAAGATCTTGATTAGGATTACATGAATGGAAAGGGGTTAGTGTGCAAATAAATTTGTAATAAAACAAATCTATCCATTGCACGTTTTGTAGAAATTCTTGATTAGGATTACATAAATGGACAGAGGTTAGGGTGCAAAGAAAATTGAACAAGCATAAATATATCCTATTGCACGTTTTGCAGAAAATCTTGATTAGGATTACATAAATGGAAATAGGTTAGGGTACGAAGAAATTTATAAAAGGACAATTTTAACCCAAAGCACGATTTGTAGAAAATCTTGATTAGGATTACATGAATGGAAAGAGGTTAGGGTGCAAAGAAATTTGTAATAAAACAAATCTATCCATTGTACATTTTATAGAAATTCTTGATTAGGATTACATAAATGGAAAGAGGTTAGGGTGCAAAGAAAATTGAATAAGCACAAATATATCCTATTGCACGTTTTGCAGAAAATCTTGATTAGGATTACATAAATGGAAAGAGGTTAGGGTACGAAGAAATTGAAAAAAGGGCAATTTTATCCCATAGCGCTTTTGTAGAAGATCTTGATTAGGATTACATGAATGGAAAGAGGTTAGGGTGCAAAGAAATTTCTAATAAAACAAATCTATCCATTGCACGTTTTGCAGAAAATCTTGATTATTATTACATAAATGGAAAGAGGTTAGGGTGACAAAAAAATTTGTAATAATACAAATCTATCCATTGCACGTTTTGTAGAAATTCTTGATTAGGATTGCATAAATGGAAAGAGGTTATGGTGCAAAGAAAATTGAACAAGCACAAATATATCCTATTGCACGTTTTGCAGAAAATCTTGATTAGTATTACATAAATGGAGAGAGGTTAGGGTACGAAGATATTTAAAAAAGAACAATTTTATCCCATAGCACGTTTTGTAGAAAATCTTGGTTAGGATTACTTAAATGGAAAGAGGTTAGGGTACGAAGAAATTTAAAAAAGGACAATTTTATCCCATAGCACGTTTTATAGAAGATCTTGATTAGGATTACATAAATGGAAAGAGGTTAGGGTACGAAGAAATTTTAAAAAGGACAATTTTAAGCCAAAGCACGATTTGTAGAAAATCTTGATTAGTATTACATGAATGGAAAGAGGTTAGGGTACAAAGAAATTTAAAAAAGGACAATTTTATCCCATAGCACGTTTTCTAGAAGATCTTGATTAGGATTACATGAATGGAAAGGGGTTAGGGTGCAAAGAAATTTGTAATAAAACAAATCTATCCATTGCACGTTTAGCAGAAAGTCTTGATTAGGATTACATAAATGGAAAGAGGTTAGGGTACAAAGAAATTTAAAAAAGAACAATTTTATACCATAGCACGTTTTGTAGAAAATCTTGATTAGGATTACATAAATGGAAGGAGGTTAGGGTACGAAGAAATTTAAAAAAGGACAATTTTATCCCATAGCACGTTTTATAGAAAATCTTGAATAGGATTACATAAATGGAAAGAGGTTAGAGCACGAACAAATTTCAAAAAGAACAATTTTACACCATACCAGTTTTGTAGAAGATCTTGATTAGGATTACATAAATAGAAAGAGGTTAGGGTACGAAGTAATTTAAAAAAGGAATTTTTTTAACCCAAAGCACGATTTGTAGAAAATCTTGATTAGGATTACATGAATAGAAAGAGGTTAGGGTGCAAAGAAATTTGTAAAAAAACAAATCTATCCATTGCACGATTTACAGAAAATCTTGATTAGGATTACATAAATGGAAAGAGGTTAGGGCACGAACAAATTTAAAAAAGGACAATTTTATCCAATAGCACGTTTTGTAGAAGATCTTGATTAGGATTACATGAATGGAAAGGGGTTAGGGTGCAAAGAAATTTGAAATAAAACAAATCTATCAATTGCACGTTTTGCAGAAAATCTTGATTAGGATTACATAAATGGAAAGAGGTTAGGGCACGTACAAATTTAAAAAAGGACAACTTTATCCCATAGCACGTTTTGTAGAAGATCTTGATTAGGATTACATGAATGGAAAAGGGTTAGGGTGCAAATAAATTTGTAATAAAACAAATCTATCCATTGCACGTTTTGCAGAACATCTTGATTAGGATTACATAAATGGAAAGAGGTTAGGGTACAAAGAAATTTAAAAAAGGACAATTTTAACCCAAAGCACGATTTGTAGAAAATCCTGATTAGGATTACATGAATGGAAAGAGGTTAGGGTGCAAAAAATTTGTAATAAAACAAATCTATCCATTGCACGTTTTGTTGAAATTCTTGATTAGGATTACATAAATGGAAAGAGGTTAGGGTGCAAAGAAAATTGAACAAGCACAAATATATCCTATTGCACGATTTGCAGAAAATCTTGATTAGGATTACATAAATGGAAAGAGGTTAGGGTACAAAGAAATTTAAAAAAGGACAATTTTATCCCATAGCACGTTTTGTAGAAGATTTTGATTAGGATTACATGAATGGAAAGAGGTTAGGGTGCAAAGAAATTTTAATAAAACAAATCGATCCATTGCACGTTTTGTAGAAAATCTTGAATAGGATTTCATAAATGGAAAGAGGTTAGGGTGCAAAGAAATTTGTAATAAAACAAATCTATCCATTGCACGTTTTATAGAAATTCTTGATTAGGATTACATAAATGGAAAGAGGTTAGGGTGCAAAGAAAATTGAACAAGCACAAATATATCCTATTGCACGTTTTGCAGAAAATCTAGATTAGGATTACATAAATGGAATGGGGTTAAGGTGCAAAGAAATTTCTAATAAAACGAATCCATCCATTACACGTTTTGCAGAAAATCTTGATTAGGATTACATAAATGGAAGGAAGTAAGGGTAAGAAGAAATCTACAAAAGGACAATTTAATCCCGTAACACGTTTTGTAGAAAATCTTGAATAGGATTACATAAATGGAAAGAGGTTAGGGTACGAAGAAATTTAAAAAAGAACAATTTTATCCCATACCAGTTTTGTAGAAGATCTTGATTAGGATTACATGAATAGAAAGAGGTTAGTGTGGAAAGAAATTTGTAATAAAACAAATCTATCAATTGCACGTTTTACAGAAAATCTTGATTAGGATTACATAAATGGAAAGAGGTTAGGGTGCAAAGAAAATTGAACAAGCACAAATATATCCTATTGCAGGTTTTGCAGAAAATCTTGATTAGGATTACATAAATGAAAAGAGGTTAGGGTACGAAGAAATTTGTAATAAAACAAATCTATCCATTGCATGTTTTATAGAAATTCTTGATTAGGATCACATAAATGGAAAGAGGTTAGGGTGCAAAGAAAATTGAACAAGTACAAATATATCATATTGCACGTTTTGCAGAAAATCTTGATTAGGATTACATGAATGGAAAGGGGTTAGGGTGCAAATAAATTTGTAATAAAACAAATCTATCCATTGCACATTTTGCAAAAATCTTGATTAGGATTACATAAATGGAAAGAGGTTAGGGTACAAAGAAATTTAAAAAAGGACATTTTTAACCCAAAGCACGATTTGTAGAAAATCTTGATTAGGATTACATGAATGGAATGAGGTTAGGTTGCAAAAAATTTTTAATAAAACAAATCTATCCATTGCACGTATTGTAGAAATTCTTGATTAGGATTACATAAATGGCCAGATGTTAGGGTGCAAAGAAAATTGAACAAGCACAAATATATCATATTGCACGTTTTGCAGAAAATCTTGATTAGGATTACATAAATGGAAAGAGGTTAGGGTACAAAGAATTTTAAAAAAGGACAATTTTAACCCAAAGCACGATTTGTAGAAAATCTTGATTAGGATTACATGAATAAAAAGAGGTTAGGGTGCAAAGAAATTTGTAATAAAACAAATCTATCCATTGTACGTTTTGTAGAAAATCTTGAATAGGATTACATAAATGGAAAGAGGTTAGAGCACAAACAAATTTAAAAAAGTACCATTTTATCCCATACCAGTTTTGTAGAAGATCTTGATTAAGATTACATGAATAGAAAGAGGTTAGTGTGCAAAGAAATTTGTAATAAAACAAATCTATCAATTGCACGTTTTACAGAAAATCTTGATTAGGATTACATAAATGGAAAGAGGTTTGGGTGCAAAGAAAATTGAACAAGCACAAATATATCCTATTGCAGGTTTTGCAGAAAATCTTGATTAGGATTACATAAATGAAAAGAGGTTAGGGTACGAAGAAATTTGTAATAAAACAAATCTATCCATTGCACGTTTTATAGAAATTCTTGAGTAGGATTACATAAATGGAAAGAGGTTAGGGTGCAAAGAAAATTGAACAAGCACAAATACATCCTATTGCACGTTTTGCAGAAAATCTTGATTAGGATTACATAAATGGAAAGGGGTTAGGGTGCAAAGAAATTTCTAATAAAACGAATCCATCCATTACACGTTTTGCAGAAAATCTTGATTAAGATTACATAAATGGAAGGAGGTAAGGGTAAGAAGAAATCTACAAAAGGACAATTTAATCCCGTAACACGTTTTGTAGAAAATCTTGAATAGGATTACATAAATGGAAAGAGGTTAGGGTACGAGCAAATTTAAAAAAGAACAATTTTATCCCATACCAGTTTTGTAGAAAATCTTGATTAGGATTACATGAATAGAAAGAGGTTAGTGTGCAAAGAAATTTGTAATAAAACAAATCTATCAATTGCACGTTTTACAGAAAATCTTGATTAGGATTACATAAATGGAAAGAGGTTAGGGTGCAAAGAAAATTGAACAAGCACAAATATATCCTATTGCACGTTTTGCAGAAATCTTGATTAGGATTACATAAATGGAAAGAGGTTAGGGTACGAAGAAATTTAAAAAAGGACAATTTTATCCCATAGCTCGTTTTGTAGAAGATCTTGATTAGGATTACATGAATGGAAAGGGGTTAGGGTGCAAAGAAATTTGTAATAAAACAAATCTATCCATTGCACATTTAGCAGAAAATCTTGATTAGGATTACATAAATGGAAAGAGGTTAGGGTACAAAGAAATTTAAAAAAGAACAATTTTATACCATAGCACGTTTTGTAGGAAATCTTGATTAGGATTACATAAATGGAAGGAGGTTAGGATACGATGAAATTTAAAAAAGGACAATTTTATCCCGTAACACGTTTTGTAGAAAATTTTGAATAGGATTACATAAATGGAAAGAGGTTAGGGCACGAACAAATTTCAAAAAGAACAATTTTACACCATACCAGTTTTGTAGAAGATCTTGATTAGGAATACATAAATAGAAAGAGGTTAGTGTACGAAGTAATATAAAAAAGGAATTTTTTTAACCCAAAGCACGATTTGTAGAAAATCTTGATTAGGATTACATAAATGGAAAGAGGTTAGGGTGCAAAGAAAATTGAACAAACACAAATATATCCTATTGCACGTTTTGCAGAAAATCTTGATTAGGATTACATAAATGGAAAGAGGTTAGGGTACGAAGAAATTTAAAAAAGGACAATTTTATCCCGTAACACGTTTTGTAGAAAATCTTGAATAGGATTACATAAATGGAAAGAGGTTAGGGTACGAAGAAATTTAAAAAAGGACAATTTTATCCCATAACAGGTTTTGTAGAAAATTTTGATTAGGATTACATAAATGGAAGGAGGTTAGGGTACGAAGAAATCAAAAAAAGGACAATTATATTCCGTAACACGTTTTGTAGAAAATCTTGAATAGGATTACATAGATGGAAAGAGGTTAGGGCACGAACAAATTTAAAAAAGAACAATTTTATCCCATAGCACGTTTTGTAGAAGATCTTGATTAGGATTACATGAATGGAAAGAGGTTAGGGTAAGAAGAAATTTAAAAAAGGACAATTTTAACAAATAGCACGATTTGTAGAAAATTTGATTAGGATTACATGAATGGAAAGAAGTTAGGGTGCAAAGAAATTTGTAATAAAACAAATCTATCCATTGCACGTTTTATAGAAATTCTTGATTTGGATTACATGAATGGAAAGAGGTTAGGGTGCAAAGAAATTTGTAATAAAACAAATCTATCCATTGCACGTTTTATAGAAATTCTTGATTAGGATTACATAAATGGAAAGAGGTTAGGGTGCAAAGAAATTTGTAATAAAACAAATCTATCCATTGCACGTTTTATAGAAATTCTTGATTAGGATTACATAAATGGAAAGAGGTTAGGGTTCAAAAAAATTGAACAAGCTCAAATATATCCTATTGCACATTTTGCAGAAAATCTTGAATAGGATTACATAAATGGAAAGAGGTTAGGGCACGAACAAATTTAAAAAAGGACAATTATATCCCATAGCACGTTTTTTAGAAGATCTTGATTAGGATTACATGAATGAAAAGGGGTTAGGGTGCAAATAAATTTGTAATAAATCAAATCTATCCATTGCACGTTTTGCAGAAAATCTTGATTAGGATTACATAAATGAAAAGAGGTTAGGGTACAAAGAAATTTAAAAAAGGACATTTTTAACCCAAAGCATGATTTGTAGAAAATCTTGATTAGGATTACATGAATGGAAAGAGGTTAGGGTGCAAAAAATTTGTAATAAAACAATTCTATCCATTGCACGTTTTGTAGAAATTCTTGATTAGGATTACATAAATGGACAGAGGTTAGGGTGCAAAGAAAATTGAACAAGCACAAATATATCCTATTGCACGTTTTGCAGAAAATCTTGATTAGGATTACATAAATGGAAAGAGGTTAGGGTACGAAGAAATTTAAAAAAGGACAATTTTAACCCAAAGCACGATTTGTAGGAAATCTTGATTAGGATTACATGAATGGAAAGAGGTTAGGGTGCAAAGAGATTTGTAATAAAACAAATCTATCCATTGTAAGTTTTGTAGAAAATCTTGAATAGGATTACATAAATGGAAAGAGGTTAGGGTACGAACAAATTTAAAAAAGAACCATTTTATCCCATAGCTCGTTTTGTAGAAGATCTTGATTAGGATTACATGAATGGAAAGGGGTTAGGGTGCAAAAAAATTTGTAATAAAACAAATCTATCCATTGCACATTTAGCAGAAAATCTTGATTAGGATTACATAAATGGAAAGAGGTTAGGGTACAAAGAAATTTAAAAAAGAACAATTTTATACCATAGCACGTTTTGTAGGAAATCTTGATTAGGATTACATAAATGGAAGGAGGTTAGGATACGATGAAATTTAAAAAAGGACAATTTTATCCCGTAACACGTTTTGTAGAAAATTTTGAATAGGATTACATAAATGGAAAGAGGTTAGGGCACGAACAAATTTCAAAAAGAACAATTTTACACCATACCAGTTTTGTAGAAGATCTTGATTAGGAATACATAAATAGAAAGAGGTTAGTGTACGAAGTAATATAAAAAAGGAATTTTTTTAACCCAAAGCACGATTTGTAGAAAATCTTGATTGGGATTACATAAATGGAAAGAGGTTAGGGTGCAAAGAAAATTGAACAAACACAAATATATCCTATTGCACGTTTTGCAGAAAATCTTGATTAGGATTACATAAATGGAAAGAGGTTAGGGTACAAAGAAATTTAAAAAAGGACAATTTTATCCCGTAACACGTTTTGTAGAAAATCTTGAATAGGATTACATAAATGGAAAGAGGTTAGGGTACGAAGAAATTTAAAAAAGGACAATTTTATCCCATAACAGGTTTTGTAGAAAATTTTGATTAGGATTACATAAATGGAAGGAGGTTAGGGTACGAAGAAATCAAAAAAAGGACAATTATATTCCGTAACACGTTTTGTAGAAAATCTTGAATAGGATTACATAGATGGAAAGAGGTTAGGGCACGAACAAATTTAAAAAAGAACAATTTTATCCCATAGCACGTTTTGTAGAAGATCTTGATTAGGATTACATGAATGGAAAGAGGTTAGGGTAAGAAGAAATTTAAAAAAGGACAATTTTAACAAATAGCACGATTTGTAGAAAATTTGATTAGGATTACATGAATGGAAAGAAGTTAGGGTGCAAAGAAATTTGTAATAAAACAAATCTATCCATTGCACGTTTTATAGAAATTCTTGATTAGGATTACATGAATGGAAAGAGGTTAGAGTGCAAAGAAATTTGTAATAAAACAAATCTATCCATTGCACGTTTTATAGAAATTCTTGATTAGGATTACATAAATGGAAAGAGGTTAGGGTGCAAAGAAATTTGTAATAAAACAAATCTATCCATTGCACGTTTTATAGAAATTCTTGATTAGGATTACATAAATGGAAAGAGGTTAGGGTTCAAAAAAAATTGAACAAGCTCAAATATATCCTATTGCACATTTTGCAGAAAATCTTGAATAGGATTACATAAATGGAAAGAGGTTAGGGCACGAACAAATTTAAAAAAGGACAATTATATCCCATAGCACGTTTTTTAGAAGATCTTGATTAGGATTACATGAATGAAAAGGGGTTAGGTTGCAAATAAATCTGTAATAAATCAAATCTATCCATTGCACGTTTTGCAGAAAATCTTGATTAGGATTACATAAATGAAAAGAGGTTAGGGTACAAAGAAATTTAAAAAAGGACATTTTTAACCCAAAGCACGATTTGTAGAAAATCTTGATTAGGATTACATGAATGGAAAGAGGTTAGGGTGCAAAAAATTTGTAATAAAACAATTCTATCCATTGCACGTTTTGTAGAAATTCTTGATTAGGATTATATAAATGGACAGAGGTTAGGGTGCAAAGAAAATTGAACAAGCACAAATATATCCTATTGCACGTTTTGCAGAAAATCTTGATTAGGATTACATAAATGGAAAGAGGTTAGGGTACGAAGAAATTTAAAAAAGGACAATTTTAACCCAAAGCACGATTTGTAGGAAATCTTGATTAGGATTACATGAATGGAAAGAGGTTAGGGTGCAAAGAGATTTGTAATAAAACAAATCTATCCATTGTAAGTTTTGTAGAAAATCTTGAATAGGATTACATAAATGGAAAGAGGTTAGGGTACGAACAAATTTAAAAAAGAACCATTTTATCCCATAGCTCGTTTTGTAGAAGATCTTGATTAGGATTACATAAATGGAAAGAGGTTAAGGTGCGAAGAAATTTAAAACAGCACAATTTTTACCTAAAGCACGATTTGTAGAAAATCTTGATTAGGATTACATGAATGGAAAGAGGTTAGGGTGCAAAGAAATTTGAATAAAACAAATCGATCCATTGCACCTTTTGTAGAAAATCTTGAATAGGATTACATAAATGGAAAGAGGTTAGGGTGCAAAGAAATTTGAAATAAAACAAATCTATCTATTGCACGTTTTATAGAAATTCTTGATTAGGATTACATAAATGGAAAGAGGTTAGGGCACGAACAAATTTAAAAAAGGGCAATTTTATCCCATAGCACGTTTTGTAGAAGATCTTGATTAGGATTACATGAATGGAAAGGGGTTAGGGTGCAAATAAATTTGTAATAAAACAAATCTATCCATTGCACGTTTTGCGGAAAATCTTGATTAGGATTACATAAATGGAAAGAGGTTAGGGTACAAAGAAATTTAAAAAAGGACATTTTTAACCCAAAGCACGATTTGTAGAAAATCTTGATTAGGATTACATGAATGGAAAGAGGTTAGGGTGCAAAGAAATTTGTAATAAAACAAATCTATCCATTGTACGTTTTGTAGAAAATCTTGAATAGGATTACATAAATGGAAAGAGATTAGGGCACAAACAAATTTAAAAAAGAACCATTTTATCCCATACCAGTTTTGTAGAAGATCTTGATTAGGATTACATGAATAGAAAGAGGTTAGTGTGCAAAGAAATTTGTAATAAAACAAATCTATCAATTGCACGTTTTACAGAAAATCTTGATTAGGATTACATAAATGGAAAGAGGTTAGGGTGCAAAGAAAATTGAACAAGCACAAATATATCCTATTGCAGGTTTTGCAGAAAATCTTGATTAGGATTACATAAATGGAAAGAGGTTAGGGTACAAAGAAATTTAAAAAAGGACAATTTTAACCCAAAGCACGATTTGTAGAAAATCTTGATTAGGATTACATGAATGGAAAGAGGTTAGGGTGCAAAGAAATTTGAAATAAAACAAATCTATCTATTGCACGTTTTATAGAAATTCTTGATTAGGATTACATAAATGGAAAGAGGTTAGGGCACGAACAAATTTAAAAAAGGGCAATTTTATCCCATAGCACGTTTTGTAGAAGATCTTGATTAGGATTACATGAATGGAAAGGGGTTAGGGTGCAAATAAATTTGTAATAAAACAAATCTATCCATTGCACGTTTTGCAGAAAATCTTGATTAGGATTACATAAATGGAAAGAGGTTAGGGTACAAAGAAATTTAAAAAAGGACATTTTTAACCCAAAGCACGATTTGTAGAAAATCTTGATTAGGATTACATGAATGGAAAGAGGTTAGGGTGCAAAGAAATTTGTAATAAAACAAATCTATCCATTGTACGTTTTGTAGAAAATCTTGAATAGGATTACATAAATGGAAAGAGATTAGGGCACAAACAAATTTAAAAAAGAACCATTTTATCCCATACCAGTTTTGTAGAAGATCTTGATTAGGATTACATGAATAGAAAGAGGTTAGTGTGCAAAGAAATTTGTAATAAAACAAATCTATCAATTGCACGTTTTACAGAAAATCTTGATTAGGATTACATAAATGGAAAGAGGTTAGGGTGCAAAGAAAATTGAACAAGCACAAAAATATCCTATTGCAGGTTTTGCAGAAAATCTTGATTAGGATTACATAAATGGAAAGAGGTTAGGGTACAAAGAAATTTAAAAAAGGACAATTTTAACCCAAAGCACGATTTGTAGAGAATCTTGATTAGGATTACATAAATGGAAAGAGGTTAGGGTGCAAAGAAAATTGAACAAGCACAAATATATCCTATTGCACGTTTTGCAAAAATCTTGATTAGGATTACATAAATGGAAAGAGATTAGGGCACAAACAAATTTAAAAAAGAACCATTTTATCCCATACCAGTTTTGTAGAAGATCTTGATTAGGATTACATGAATAGAAAGAGGTTAGTGTGCAAAGAAATTTGTAATAAAACAAATCTATCAATTGCACGTTTTACAGAAAATCTTGATTAGGATTACATAAATGGAAAGAGGTTAGGGTGCAAAGAAAATTGAACAAGCACAAATATATCCTATTGCACGTTTTGCAGAAAATCTTGATTAGGATTACATAAATGAAAAGAGGTTAGGGTACGAAGAAATTTCTAATAAAACAAATCTATCCATTGCACGTTTTATAGAAATTCTTGATTAGGATTACATAAATGGAAAGAGGTTAAGGTGCAAAGAAAATTGAACAAGCACAAATACATCCTATTGCACGTTTTGCAGAAAATCTTGATTAAGATTACATAAATGGAAAGGGGTTAGGGTGCAAAGAAATTTCTAATAAAACGAATCCATCCATTACACGTTTTGCAGAAAATCTTGATTAAGATTACATAAATGGAAGGAGGTAAAGGTAAGAAGAAATCTACAAAAAGACAATTTAATCCCGTAACACGTTTTGTAGAAAATCTTGAATAGGATTACATAAATGGAAAGAGGTTAGGGTGCAAAGAAATTTGTAATAAAACAAATCTAGCCATTGCACGTTTTACAAAAATTCTTGATTAGGATTACAAAAATGGAAAGAGGTTAGGGTGCAAAGAAAATTGAACAAGCACAAATATATCCTATTGCACGTTTTCAGAAAATCTAGATTAGGATTACATCAATGGAAAGGGGTTAGGGTGCAAAGAAATTTCTAATAAAACGAATCCATTCATTACATGATTTGCAAAAAATCTTGATTAGGATTACAGAAATGGAAAGAGGTTAGGGTACAAAGAAATTTAAAAAAGGAAATTTTTAACCCAAAGCACGATTTGTAGAAAATCCTGATTAGGGTTACATAAATGGAAAGAGGTTAGGGTGCAAAGAAAATTGAACAAACACAAATATATCCTATTGCACGTTTTGCAGAAAATCTTGATTAGGATTACATAAATGGAAAGAGGTTAGGGTACAAAAAAATTTAAAAATGGACAATTTTATCCCGTAACACGTTTTGTAGAAAATCTTGAATAGGATTACATAAATGGAAAGAGGTTAGGGTACGAAGAAATTTAAAAAAGGACAATTTTATCCCATAACAGGTTTTGTAGAAAATTTTGATTAGGATTACATAAATGGAAGGAGGTTAGGGTACGAAGAAATCAAAAAAAGGACAATTTTATTCCGTAACACGTTTTGTAGAAAATCTTGAATAGGATTACATAGATGGAAAGAGGTTAGGGCACGAACAAATTTAAAAAAGAACAATTTTATCTCATAGCACGTTTTGTAGAAGATCTTGATTAGGATTACATGAATGGAAAGAGGTTAGGGTAAGAAGAAATTTAAAAAAGGACAATTTTAACAAATAGCACGATTTGTAGAAAATTTGATTAGGATTACATGAATGGAAAGAAGTTAGGGTGCAAAGAAATTTGTAATAAAACAAATCTATCCATTGCACGTTTTATAGAAATTCTTGATTAGGATTACATGAATGGAAAGAGGCTAGGGTGCAAAGAAATTTGTAATAAAACAAATCTATCCATTGCACGTTTTATAGAAATTCTTGATTAGGATTACATAAATGGAAAGAGGTTAGGGCACGAACAAATTTAAAAAAGGACAATTATCTCCCATAGCACGTTTTTTAGAAGATCTTGATTAGGATTACATGAATGGAAAGGGCTTAGGGTGCAAAGAAATTTGAAATAAAAATATCTATCCATTGTACGTTTTGCAGAAAATCTTGATTAGGATTACATAAATGGAAAGAGGTTAGGGCACGAACAAATTTAAAAAAGGGCAATTTTATCCCATAGCACGTTTTGTAGCAGATCTTGATTAGGATTACATGAATGAAAAGGGGTTAGGGTGCAAATAAATTTGTAATAAATCAAATCTATCCATTGCACATTTTGCAGAAAATCTTGATTAGGATTACATAAATGAAAAGAGGTTAGGGTACAAAGAAATTTAAAAAAGGACATTTTTAACCCAAAGCACAATTTGTAGAAAATCTTGATTAGGATTACATAAATGGACAGAGGTTAGGGTGCAAAGCAAATTTTACAAGCACAAATATATCCTATTGCACGTTTTGCAGAAAATCTTGATTAGGATTACATAAATGGAAAGAGGTTAGGGTGCAAAGAAATTTAAAAAAGGACATTTTTAACCCTAAGCACGATTCGTAGAAAATCTTGATTAGGATTACATAAATGGAAAGAGGTTAGGGTACAAAGAAATTTAAAAAAGGACATTTTTAACCCTAAGCACGATTTGTAGAAAATCTTGATTAGGATTACATAAATGGAATGAGGTTAGGGTGCAAAGAAAATTGAACAAGCACAAATATATCCTATTGCACGTTTTGCAGAAAATCTTGATTAGGATTACATAAATGGAAAGAGGTTAGGGCACGAACAAATTTAAAAAAGAACCATCTTATCCCATAGCACGTTTTGTAGAAGATCTTGATTAGGATTACATAAATGGAAAGAGGTTAAGTTACGAAGAAATTTAAAAAAGGACAATTTTAACGCAAAGCACGATTTGTAGAAAATCTTGATTAGGATTACATGAATGGAAAGAGGTTAGGGTGCAAAGAAATTTGTAATAAAACAAATCTATCTATTGTACGTTTTGCAGAAAATATTGATTAGGATTACATAAATGGAAAGAGGTTACTGTACGAAGAAATTTAAAAAAGGACAATTTTATCCCGTAACACGTTTTGTAGAAAATCTTGAATAGGATTACATAAATGGAAAGAGGTTAGGGCACGAACAAATTTAAAAAAGAACAATTTTATCCCATAGCACGTTTTGTAGAAGATCTTGAATAGGATTACATAAATGGAAAGAGGTTAGGGTACGAAGAAATTGAAAAAAGGGCAATTTTATCACATAGCGTTTTTGTAGAAGATCTTGATTAGGATTACATGAATGGAAAGGGGTTAGGGTGCAAAGAAATTTGTAATAATACAAATCAATCCATTGCACGTTTTGTAGAAATTCTTGATTAGGATTGCATAAATGGAAAGAGGTTATGGTGCAAAGAAAATTGAACAAGCACAAATATATCCTATTGCACGTTTTGCAGAAAATCATGATTAGTATTACATAAATGGAAAGAGGTTAGGGTACGAAGAAATTTAAAAAAGAACAATTTTATCCCATAGCACGTTTTGTAGAAAATCTTGATTAGGATTACATAAATGGAAGGAGGTTAGGGTACGAAGAAATTTAAAAAAGGACAATTTTATCCCGTAACACGATTTGTAGAAAATCTTGATTAGGATTACATGAATGGAAAGAGGTTAGGGTGACAAAAAAATTTGTAATAAAGCAAATCTATCTATTGCAAGTTTTGTAGAAATTCTTGATTAGGATTGCATAAATGGAAAGAGGTTATGGTGCAAAGAAAATTGAACAAGCACAAATATATCCTATTGCACGTTTTGCAAAAAATCTTGATTAGTATTACATAAATGGAAGGAGGTTAGGGTACGAAGAAATTTAAAAAAGGACAATTTTATCCCGTAACACGTTTTGTAAAAAATCATGAATAGGATTACAAAAATGGAAAGAGGTTAGGGTACGAAAACATTTAAAAAAGGACAATTTTAACCCAAAGCACGATTTGTAGAAAGTCTTGATTAGGATTACATGTATAGAAAGAGGTTAGGGTGCAAAGAAATTTGTAATAAAACAAATCTATCAATTGCACGTTTTCTAGAAATTCTTGATTAGGATTACATAAATGGAAAGAGGGAAATTGAACAAGCACAAATATATCCTATTGCACGTTTTGCAGAAAATCTTGATTAGGATTAGATAAATGGAAAGAGGTTAGGGTACGAAGAAATTTAAAGAAGGACAATTTTAACCCAAAGCACGATTTGTAGAAAAACTTGATTAGGATTACATGAATGGAAAGAGGTTAGGGTGCAAAGAAATTTGTAATAAAACAAATCTATCCATTGCACGTTTTGTAGAAAATCTTGAATAGGATTACATAAATGGAAAGAGGTTAGGGCACGAACAAATTTAAAAAAGAACCATCTTATCCCATAACACGTTTTGTAGAAGATCTTGATTAGTATTACATAAATGAAAGAGGTTAAGTTACGAAGAAATTTAAAAAAGGACAATTTTAACGCGAAGCACGATTTGTAGAAAATCTTGATTAGGATTACATAAATGGAAAGAGGTTAGGGTACAAAGAAATTTGTAATCCATTGCACGTTTTGCAGAAAATCTTGATTGGGATTACATAAATGGAAAGAAGTTAGTGTACGAAGAAATTTAAAAAAGGACAATTTTATCCCGTAACACGTTTTGTAGAAAATCTTGAATAGGATTACATAAATGGAAAGAGGTTAAGGTACGAAGAAATTTAAAAAAGGACAATTTTAACCCAAAGCACGATTTGTAAAAAATCTTGATTAGGATTACATGAATGGAAAGAGGTTAGGGTTCAAAGAAATTGAAAAAAGGGCAATTTTATCCCATAGCGCTTTTGTAGAAGATCTTGATTAGGATTACATGAATGGAAAGAGGTTAGGGTGCAAAGAAATTTCTAATAAAACAAATCTATCCATTGTACGTTTTATAGAAATTCTTGATTAGGATTACATAAATGGAAAGAGGTTAGGGTGCAAAGAAAATTGAATAAGCACAAATATATCCTATTGCACGTTTTGCAGAAAATCTTGCTTAGGATTACATAAATGGAAAGAGGTTAGGGTACAAAGAAATTGAAAAAAGGGCAATTTTATCCCATAGCGCTTTTGTAGAAGATCTTGATTAGGATTACATGAATGGAAAGAGGTTAGGGTGCAAAGAAATTTCTAATAAAACAAATCTATCCATTGCACGTTTTGCAGAAAATCTTGATTATTATTACATAAATGGAAAGAGGTTAGGGTGACAAAAAAATTTGTAATAATACAAATCTATCCATTGCACGTTTTGTAGAAATTCTTGATTAGGATTGCATAAATGGAAAGAGGTTATGGTGCAAAGAAAATTGAACAAGCACAAATATATCCTAAGGCACGTTTTGCAGAAAATCTTGATTAGTATTACATAAATGGAGAGAGGTTAGGGTACGAAGATATTTAAAAAAGAACAATTTTATCCCATAGCACGTTTTGTAGAAAATCTTGAATAGGATTACATAAATAGAAGGAGGTTAGGGTACGAAGAAATATAAAAAAGGACAATTTTATCCCGTAACACGATTTGTAGAAAATCTTGATTAGGATTACATGAATGGAAAGAGGTTAGGGTGACAAAAAAATTTGTAATAATACAAATCTATCCATTGCACGTTTTGTAGAAATTCTTGATTAGGATGCATAAATGGAAAGAGGTTATGGAGCAAAGAAAATTGAACAAGCACAAATATATCTTATTGCACGAGTTGCAGAAAATCTTGATTAGGATTACATAAATGGAGAGAGGTTAGGGTACGAAGATATTTAAAAAAGGACAATTTTAACCCAAAGCACGATTTGTAGAAAGTCTTGATTAGGATTACATGTATAGAAAGAGGTTAGGGTGCAAAGAAATTTGTAATAAAACAAATCTATCAATTGCACGTTTTCTAGAAATTCTTGATTAGGATTACATAAATGGAAAGAGGAAAATTGAACAAGCACAAATATATCCTATTGCACATTTTGCAGAAAATCTTGATTAGGATTAGATAAATGGAAAGAGGTTAGGGTACGAAGAAATTTAAAAAAGGACAATTTTAACCCAAAGCACGATTTGTAGAAAAACTTGATTAGGATTACATGAATGGAAAGAGGTTAGGGTGCAAAGAAATTTGTAATAAAACAAATCTATCCATTGCACGTTTTGTAGAAAATCTTGAATAGGATTACATAAATGGAAAGAGGTTAGGGCACGAACAAATTTAAAAAAGAACCATCTTATCCCATAGCACGTTTTGTAGAAGATCTTGATTAGGATTACATAAATGGAAAGAGGTTAAGTTACGAAGAAATTTAAAAAAGGACAATTTTAACGCGAAGCACGATTTGTAGAAAATCTTGATTAGGATTACATAAATGGAAAAAGGTTAGGGTACAAAGAAATTTGTAATAAAGCAAATCTATCCATTGCACGTTTTGCAGAAAATCTTGATTGGGATTACATAAATGGAAAGAAGTTAGTGTACGAAGAAATTTAAAAAAGGACAATTTTATCCCGTAACACGTTTTGTAGAAAATCTTGAATAGGATTACATAAATGGAAAGAGGTTAAGGTACGAAGAAATTTAAAAAAGGACAATTTTAACCCAAAGCACGATTTGTAAAAAATCTTGATTAGGATTACATGAATGGAAAGAGGTTAGGGTGCAAAGAAATTTGTAATAAAACAAATCTATCCATTGTACGTTTTATAGAAATTCTTGATTAGGATTACATAAATGGAAAGAGGTTAGGGTGCAAAGAAAATTGAATAAGCACAAATATATCCTATTGCACGTTTTGCAGAAAATCTTGCTTAGGATTACATAAATGGAAAGAGGTTAGGGTACGAAGAAATTGAAAAAAAGGGCAATTTTATCCCATAGCGCTTTTGTAGAAGATCTTGAATAGGATTACATGAATGGAAAGAGGTTAGGGTGCAAAGAAATTTCTAATAAAACAAATCTATCCATTGCACGTTTTGCAGAAAATCTTGATTATTATTACATAAATGGAAAGAGGTTAGGGTGACAAAAAAATTTGTAATAATACAAATCTATCCATTGCACGTTTTGTAGAAATTCTTGATTACGATTGCATAAATGGAAAGAGGTTATGGTGCAAAGAAAATTGAACAAGCACAAATATATCCTATTGCACGTTTTGCAGAAAATCTTGATTAGTATTACATAAATGGAGAGAGGTTAGGGTACGAAGATATTTAAAAAAGAACAATTTTATCCCATAGCACGTTTTGTAGAAAATCTTGATTAGGATTACATAAATAGAAGGAGGTTAGGGTACGAAGAAATATAAAAAAGGACAATTTTATCCCGTAACACGATTTGTAGAAAATCTTGATTAGGATTACATGAATGGATAGAGGTTATGGTGACAAAAAAATTTGTAATAATACAAATCTATCCATTGCACGTTTTGTAGAAATTCTTGATTAGGATGCATAAATGGAAAGAGGTTAGGGTACGAAGAAATTTAAAAAAGGACAATTTTATCCCATAGCACGTTTTATAGAAGATCTTGATTAGGATTACATAAATGGAAAGAGGTTAGGGTACGAAGAAATTTAAAAAAGGACAATTTTAACCCAAAGCACGATTTGTAGAAAATCTTGATTAGTATTACATGAATGGAAAGAGGTTAGGGTACAAAGAAAGTTAAAAAAGGACAATTTTAACCCAAAGCACAATTTGTAGAAAATCTTGATTAGGATTACATGAATGGAAAGAGGTTAGGGTGCAAAGAAAATTTGTAATAAAACAAATCTATCCATTGCACGGTTTATAGAAATTCTTGATTAGGATTACATAAATGGAAAGAGGTTAGGGTACAAAGAAATTTAAAAAAGGACAATTTTATCCCGTAACACGTTTTGTAGAAAATCTTGATTAGGATTACATAAATGGAAAGAGGTTAAGGTACGAAGAAATTTAAAAAACGACAATTTTAACCCAAAGCACGATTTGTAGAAAATCTTGATTAGGATTACATGAATGGAAAGAGGTTAGGGTGCAAAGAAATTTGTAATAAAACAAATCTATCCATTGTACATTTTATAGAAATTCTTGATTAGGATTACATAAATGGAAAGAGGTTAGGGTGCAAAGAAAATTGAATAAGCACAAATATATCCTATTGCACGTTTTGCAGAAAATCTTGATTAGGATTACATAAATGGAAAGAGGTTAGGGTACGAAGAAATTGAAAAAAGGGCAATTTTATCCCATAGCGCTTTTGTAGGAGATCTTGATTAGGATTACATGAATGGAAAGAGGTTAGGGTGCAAAGAAATTTCTAATAAAACAAATCTATCCTTTGCACGTTTTGCAGAAAATCTTGATTATTATTACATAAATGGAAAGAGGTTAGGGTGACAAAAAAATTTGTAATAATACAAATCTATCCATTGCACGTTTTGTAGAAATTCTTGATTAGGATTGCATAAATGGAAAGAGGTTATGGAGCAAAGAAAATTGAACAAGCACAAATATATCCTATTGCACAATTTGCAGAAAATCTTGATTAGGATTACGTAAATGGAAAGAGGTTAGGGCACGAACAAATTTAAAAAAGGACAATTTTATCCCATAGCACGTTTTGTAGAAGATCTTGATTAGGATTACATGAATGGAAAGGGGTTAGGGTGCAAAGAAGTTTGTAATAAAACAAATTTTTCCATTGCACGTTTTGCAGAAAATCTTGATTAGGATTACAAAAATGGAAAGAGGTTAGGGTACAAAGAAATTTAAAAAAGGACATTTTTAACCCTAAGCTCGATTTGGAGAAAATCTTGATTAGGATTACATAAATGGAAAGAGGTTAGGGTGCAAAGAAAATTGAACAAGCACAAATATATCCTATTGCACGTTTTGCAGAAAATCTTGATTAGGATTACAATAATGGAAAGAGGTTAGGGCACGAACAAATTTAAAAAAGAACCATCTTATCCCATAGCACGTTTTGTAGAAGATCTTGATTAGGATTACATAAATGGGAAGAGGTTAAGTTACGAAGAAATTTAAAAAAGGACAATTTTAACGCGAAGCACGATTTGTAGAAAATCTTGATTAGGATTACATAAATGGAAAGAGGTTAGGGTACAAAGAAATTTGTAATAAAGCAAATCTATCCATTGCACGTTTTGCAGAAAATCTTGATTGGGATTACATAAATGGAAAGAAGTTAGTGTACGAAGAAATTTAAAAAAGGACAATTTTATCCCGTAACACGTTTTGTAGAAAATCTTGAATAGGATTACATAAATGGAAAGAGGTTAAGGTACGAAGAAATTTAAAAAGGACAATTTTAACCCAAAGCACGATTTGTAGAAAATCTTGATTAGGATTACATGAATGGAAAGAGGTTAGGGTGCAAAGAAATTTGTAATAAAGCAAATCTATCCATTGTACATTTTATAGAAATTCTTGATTAGGATTACATAAATGGAAAGAGGTTAGGGTGCAAAGAAAATTGAATAAGCACAAATATATCCTATTGCACGTTTTGCAGAAAATCTTGATTAGGATTACATAAATGGAAAGAGGTTAGGGTACGAAAAAATTGAAAAAAGGGCAATTTTATCCCATAGCGCTTTTGTAGGAGATCTTGATTAGGATTACATGAATGGAAAGAGGTTAGGGTGCAAAGAAATTTCTAATAAAACTAATCTATCCATTGCACGTTTTGTAGAAATTCTTGATTAGGATTGCATAAATGGAAAGAGGTTATGGAGCAAAGAAAATTGAACAAGCACAAATATATCCTATTGCACAATTTGCAGAAAATCTTCATTAGGATTACATAAATGGAGAGAGGTTAGGGTACGAAGATATTTAAAAAAGAACAATTTTATCCCATAGCACGTTTTGTAGAAAATCTTGGTTAGGATTACTTAAATGGAAAGAGGTTAGGGTACGAAGAAATTTAAAAAAGGACAATTTTATCCCATAGCACGTTTTGTAGAAGATCTTGATTAGGATTACATAAATGGAAAGAGGTTAGGGTACGAAGAAATTTTAAAAAGGACAATTTTAACCCAAAGCACGATTTGTAGAAAATCTTGATTAGTATTACATGAATGGAAAGAGGTTAGGGTACAAAGAAATTTAAAAAAGGACAATTTTAACCCAAAGCACAATTTGTAGAAAATCTTGATTAGGATTACATGAATGGAAAGAGGTTAGGGTGCAAAGAAAATTTGTAATAAAACAAATCTATCCATTGCACGGTTTATAGAAATTCTTGATTAGGATTAAATAAATGGAAAGAGGTTAGGGTGCAAAAAAAATTGAACAAGCACAAATATATCCTATTGCACGATTTGCAGAAAATCTAGATTAGGATTACATAAATGGAAAGAGGTTAGGGCACGAACAAATTTAAAAAAGGACAATTTTATCCCATAGCACGTTTTGTAGAAGATCTTGATTAGGATTACATGAATGAAAAGGGGTTAGGGTGCAAAGAAGTTTGTAATAAAACAAATTTGTCCATTGCACGTTTTTCAGAAAATCTTGATTAGGATTACATAAATGGAAAGAGGTTAGGGTACAAAGAAATTTAAAAAAGGACATTTTTAACCCTAAGCACGATTTGTAGAAAATCTTGATTAGGATTACATAAATGGAAAGAGGTTAGGGTGCAAAGAAAATTGAACAAGCACAAATATATCCTATTGCACGTTTTGCAGAAAATCTTGATTAGGATTACATAAATGGAAAGAGGTTAGGGCACGAACAAATTTAAAAAAGAACCATCTTATCCCATAGCACGTTTTGTAGAAGATCTTGATTAGGATTACATAAATGGAAAGCGGTTAAGTTACGAAGAAATTTAAAAAAGTACAATTTTAACGCAAAGCACGATTTGTAGAAAATCTTGATTAGGATTACATGAATGGAAAGAGGTTAGGGTGCAAAGAAATTTGTAATAAAACAAATCTATCTATTGCACGTTTTGCAGAAAATCTTGATTAGGATTAAATAAATGGAAAGAGGTTACTGTACGAAGAAATTTAAAAAAGGACAATTTTATCCCGTAACACGTTTTGTAGAAAATCTTGAATAGGATTACATAAATGGAAAGAGGTTAGGGCACGAACAAATTTAAAAAAGAACAATTTTATCCCATAGCACGTTTTGTAGAAGATCTTGATTAGGATTACATAAATGGAAAGAGGTTAGGGTACGAAGAAATTGAAAAAAGGGCAATTTTATCACATAGCGTTTTTGTAGAAGATCTTGATTAGGATTACATGAATGGAAAGGGGTTAGGGTGCAAAGAAATTTGTAATAATACAAATCTATCCATTGCACGTTTTGTAGAAATTCTTGATTAGGATTGCATAAATGGAAAGTGGTTATGGTGCAAAGAAAATTGAACAAGCACAAATATATCCTATTGCACGTTTTGCAGAAAATCTTGATTAGTATTACATAAATGGAAAGAGGTTAGGGTACGAAGAAATTTAAAAAAGGACAATTTTATCCCATAGCACGTTTTGTAGAAAATCTTGATTAGGATTACATAAAATGAAGGAGGTTAGGGTACGAAGAAATTTAAAAAAGGACAATTTTATCCCGTAACACGATTTGTAGAAAATCTTGATTAGGATTACATGAATGGAAAGAGGTTAGGGTGACAAAAAAATTTGTAATAAAGCAAATCTATCTATTACACGTTTTGTAGAAATTCTTGATTAGGATTGCATAAATGGAAAGAGGTTAGGGTGCAAAGAAAATTGAACAAGCACAAATATATCCTATTGCACGTTTTGCAGAAAATCTTGATTAGTATTACATAAATGGAAAGAGGTTAGGTTACGAAGAAATTTAAAAAAGGACAATTTTAACCCACAGCACGATTTGTAGAAAATCTTGATTAGGATTACATGAATAGAAAGAGGTTAGTGTGCAAAAAAATTTGTAATAAAACAAATCTATCAATTGCACGTTTTACAGAAAATCTTGATTACGATTACATAAATGGAAAGAGGTTAGGGTGCAAAGAAAATTGAACAAGCACAAATATATCCTATTGCACGTTTTGCAGAAAATCTTGATTAGTATTTCATAAATGGAAAGAGGTTAGGGTACGAAGAAATTTAAAAAAGGACAATTTTATCCCATAGCACGTTTTCTAGAAGATCTTGATTAGGATTACATGAATGGAAAGGGGTTAGGGTGCAAAGAAATTTGTAATAAAACAAATCTATCCATTGCACGTTTAGCAGAAAGTCTTGATTAGGATTACATAAATGGAAAGAGGTTAGGGTACAAAGAAATTTAAAAAAGAACAATATATAAAATGTATAAAAACAACAATGTATAAAATCCTGATTAGGATTACATGAATGGAAAGAGGTTAGGGTGCAAAAAATTTGTAATAAAACAAATCTATCAATTGCACGTTTTACAGAAAATCTTGATTAGGATTACATAAATGGAAAGAGGTTAGGGTACGAAGAAATTTAAAAAAGGACAATTTTATCCCATAGCACGTTTTCTAGAAGATCTTGATTAGGAGTACATGAATGGAAAGGGGTTAGGGTGCAAAGAAATTTGAAATAAAACAAATCTATCCATTGCACGTTTTGCAGAAAATCTTGATTAGGATTACATAAATGGAAAGAGGTTAGGGCACGAACAAATTTAAAAAAGGGCAATTTTATCCCATAGCACGTTTTTTAGAAGATCTTGATTAGGATTACATGAATGGAAAGAGGTTAGTGTGCAAATAAATTTGTAATAAAACAAATCTATCCATTGCACGTTTTGTAGAAATTCTTGATTAGGATTACATAAATGGACAGAGGTTAGGGTGCAAAGAAAATTGAACAAGCATAAATATATCCTATTGCACGTTTTGCAGAAAATCTTGATTAGGATTACATAAATGGAAATAGGTTAGGGTACGAAGAAATTTATAAAAGGACAATTTTAACCCAAAGCACGATTTGTAGAAAATCTTGATTAGGATTACATGAATGGAAAGAGGTTAGGGTGCAAAGAAATTTGTAATAAAACAAATCTATCCATTGTACATTTTATAGAAATTCTTGATTAGGATTACATAAATGGAAAGAGGTTAGGGTGCAAAGAAAATTGAATAAGCACAAATATATCCTATTGCACGTTTTGCAGAAAATCTTGATTAGGATTACATAAATGGAAAGAGGTTAGGGTACGAAGAAATTGAAAAAAGGGCAATTTTATCCCATAGCGCTTTTGTAGAAGATCTTGATTAGGATTACATGAATGGAAAGAGGTTAGGGTGCAAAGAAATTTCTAATAAAACAAATCTATCCATTGCACGTTTTGCAGAAAATCTTGATTATTATTACATAAATGGAAAGAGGTTAGGGTGACAAAAAAATTTGTAATAATACAAATCTATCCATTGCACGTTTTGTAGAAATTCTTGATTAGGATTGCATAAATGGAAAGAGGTTATGGAGCAAAGAAAATTGAACAAGCACAAATATATCCTATTGCACAATTTGCAGAAAATCTTGATTAGGATTACATAAATGGAGAGAGGTTAGGGTACGAAGATATTTAAAAAAGAACAATTTTATCCCATAGCACGTTTTGTAGAAAATCTTGGTTAGGATTACTTAAATGGAAAGAGGTTAGGGTACGAAGAAATTTAAAAAAGGACAATTTTGTCCCATAGCACGTTTTGTAGAAGATCTTGATTAGGATTACATAAATGGAAAGAGGTTAGGGTACGAAGAAATTTTAAAAAGGACAATTTTAACCCAAAGCACAATTTGTAGAAAATCTTGATTAGGATTACATGAATGGAAAGAGGTTAGGGTGCAAAGAAAATTTGTAATAAAACAAATCTATCCATTGCACGGTTTATAGAAATTCTTGATTAGGATTACATAAATGGAAAGAGGTTAGGGTGCAAAAAAAATTGAACAAGCACAAATATATCCTATTGCACGATTTGCAGAAAATCTAGATTAGGATTACATAAATGGAAAGAGGTTAGGGCACGAACAAATTTAAAAAAGGACAATTTTATCCCTAAGCACGATTTGTAGAAAATCTTGATTAGGATTACATAAATGGAAAGAGATTAGGGTGCAAAGAAAATTGAACAAGCACAAATATATCCCATTGCACGTTTTGCAGAAAATCTTGATTATTATTACATAAATAGAAAGAGGTTAGGGTACAAAGAAATTTAAAAAAGAACAATTTTATCCCATAGCACGTTTTGTAGAAAATCTTGATTAGGATTACATAAATGGAAGGAGGTTAGGGTACGAAGAAATTTAAAAAAGGACAATTTTATCCCGTAACACGATTTGTAGAAAATCTTGATTAGGATTACATGAATGGAAAGAGGTTAGGGTGACAAAAAAATTTGTAAGAAAGCAAATCTATCTATTGCAAGTTTTGTAGAAATTCTTGATTAGGATTGCATAAATGGAAAGAGGTTATGGTGCAAAGAAAATTGAACAAGCACAAATATATCCTATTGCACGTTTTGCAGAAAATCTTGATTAGTATTACATAAATGGAAGGAGGTTAGGGTACGAAGAAATTTAAAAAAGGACAATTTTATCACGTAACACGTTTTGTAGAAAATCATGAATAGGATTACAAAAATGGAAAGAGGTTAGGGTACGAAAACATTTAAAAAAGGACAATTTTAACCCAAAGCACGATTTGTAGAAAGTCTAGATTAGGATTCCATGTATAGAAAGAGGTTAGGGTGCAAAGAAATTTGTAATAAAACAAATCTATCAATTGCACGTTTTGTAGAAAATCTTGAATAGGATTACATAAATGGAAAGAGGTTAGGGCACGAACAAATTTAAAAAAGAACCATCTTATCCCATAGCACGTTTTGTAAAAGATCTTGATTAGGATTACATAAATGGAAAGAGGTTAAGTTACGAAGAAATTTAAAAAAGGACAATTTTAACGCGAAGCACGATTTGTAGAAAATCTTGATTAGGATTACATAAATGGAAAGAGGTTAGTGTACAAAGAAATTTGTAATAAAGCAAATCTATCCATTGCACGTTTTGCAGAAAATCTTGATTGGGATTACATAAATGGAAAGAGGTTAGGGTACAAAGAAATTGAAAAAAGGGCAATTTTATCCCATAGCGCTTTTGTAGAAGATCTTGATTAGGATTACATGAATGGAAAGAGGTTAGGGTGCAAAGAAATTTCTAATAAAACAAATCTATCCATTGCACGTTTTGCAGAAAATCTTGATTATTATTACATAAATGGAAAGAGGTTAGGGTGACAAAAAAATTTGTAATAATACAAATCTATCCATTGCACGTTTTGTAGAAATTCTTGATTAGGATTGCATAAATGGAAAGAGGTTATGGTGCAAAGAAAATTGAACAAGCACAAATATATCCTATTGCACGTTTTGCAGAAAATCTTGATTAGTATTACATAAATGGAGAGAGGTTAGGGTACGAAGATATTTAAAAAAGAACAATTTTATCCCATAGCACGTTTTGTAGAAAATCTTGGTTAGGATTACTTAAATGGAAAGAGGTTAGGGTACGAAGAAATTTAAAAAAGGACAATTTTATCCCATAGCACGTTTTCTAGAAGATCTTGATTAGGATTACATGAATGGAAAGGGGTTAGGGTGCAAAGAAATTTGTAATAAAACAAATCTATCCATTGCACGTTTAGCAGAAAGTCTTGATTAGGATTACATAAATGGAAAGAGGTTAGGGTACAAAGAAATTTAAAAAAGAACAATTTTATACCATAGCACGTTTTGTAGAAAATCTTGATTAGGATTACATAAATGGAAGGAGGTTAGGGTACGAAGAAATTTAAAAAAGGACAATTTTATCCCGTAACACGTGTTGTAGAAAATCTTGAATAGGATTACATAAATGGAAAGAGGTTAGAGCACGAACAAATTTCAAAAAGAACAATTTTACACCATACCAGTTTTGTAGAAGATCTTGATTAGGATTACATAAATAGAAAGAGGTTAGGGTACGAAGTAATTTAAAAAAGGAATTTTTTTAACCCAAAGCACGATTTGTAGAAAATCTTGATTAGGATTACATGAATAGAAAGAGGTTAGGGTGCAAAGAAATTTGTAAAAAAACAAATCTATCCATTGCACGATTTACAGAAAATCTTGATTAGGATTACATAAATGGAAAGAGGTTAGGGCACGAACAAATTTAAAAAAGGACAATTTTAACCAATAGCACGTTTTGTAGAAGATCTTGATTAGGATTACATGAATGGAAAGGGGTTAGGGTGCAAAGAAATTTGAAATAAAACAAATCTATCAATTGCACGTTTTGCAGAAAATCTTGATTAGGATTACATAAATGGAAAGAGGTTAGGGCACGTACAAATTTAATAAAGGACAACTTTATCCCATAGCACGTTTTGTAGAAGATCTTGATTAGGATTACATGAATGGAAAAGGGTTAGGGTGCAAATAAATTTGTAATAAAACAAATCTATCCATTGCACGTTTTGCAGAACATCTTGATTAGGATTACATAAATGGAAAGAGGTTAGGGTACAAAGAAATTTAAAAAAGGACAATTTTAACCCAAAGCACGATTTGTAGAAAATCCTGATTAGGATTACATGAATGGAAAGAGGTTAGGGTGCAAAAAATTTGTAATAAAACAAATCTATCCATTGCACGTTTTGTTGAAATTCTTGATTAGGATTACATAAATGGAAAGAGGTTAGGGTACAAAGAAATTTAAAAAAGGACAATTTTATCCCATAGCACGTTTTGTAGAAAATCTTGATTAGGATTACATAAATGGATGGAGGTAAGGGTAAGAAGAAACCTACAAAAGGACAATTTAATCCCGTAACACGTTTTGCAGAACATCTTGATTAGGATTACATAAATGGAAAGAGGTTAGGGTACAAAGAAATTGAAAAAAGGACAATTTTATCCCATAGCACGTTTTGTAGAAGATTTTGATTAGGATTACATGAATGGAAAGAGGTTAGGGTGCAAAGAAATTTTAATAAAACAAATCGATCCATTGCACGTTTTGTAGAAAATCTTGAATAGGATTTCATAAATGGAAAGAGGTTAGGGTGCAAAGAAATTTGTAATAAAACAAATCTATCCATTGCACGTTTTATAGAAATTCTTGATTAGGATTACATAAATGGAAAGAGGTTAGGGTGCAAAGAAAATTGAACAAGCACAAATATATCCTATTGCACGTTTTGCAGAAAATCTAGATTAGGATTACATAAATGGAATGGGGTTATGGTGCAAAGAAATTTCTAATAAAACGAATCCATCCATTACACGTTTTGCAGAAAATCTTGATTAGGATTACATAAATGGAAGGAAGTAAGGGTAAGAAGAAATCTACAAAAGGACAATTTAATCCCGTAACACGTTTTGTAGAAAATCTTGAATAGGATTACATAAATGGAAAGAGGTTAGGGTACGAAGAAATTTAAAAAAGAACAATTTTATCCCATACCAGTTTTGTAGAAGATCTTGATTAGGATTACATGAATAGAAAGAGGTTAGTGTGGAAAGAAATTTGTAATAAAACAAATCTATCAATTGCACGTTTTACAGAAAATCTTGATTAGGATTACATAAATGGAAAGAGGTTAGGGTGCAAAGAAAATTGAACAAGCACAAATATATCCTATTGCAGGTTTTGCAGAAAATCTTGATTAGGATTACATAAATGAAAAGAGGTTAGGGTACGAAGAAATTTGTAATAAAACAAATCTATCCATTGCATGTTTTATAGAAATTCTTGATTAGGATCACATAAATGGAAAGAGGTTAGGGTGCAAAGAAAATTGAACAAGTACAAATACATCCTATTGCACGTTTTGCAGAAAATCTTGATTAGGATTTCATAAATGGAAAGGGGTTAGGGTGCAAAGAAATTTCTAATAAAACGAATCCATCCATTACACGTTTTGCAGAAAATCTTGATTAAGATTACATGAATAGAAAGAGGTTAGTGTGCAAAGAAATTTGTAATAAAACATATCTATCAATTGCACGTTTTACAGAAAATCTTGATTAGGATTACATAAATGGAAAGAGGTTAGGGTGCAAAGAAAATTGAACAAGCACAAATATATCCTATTGCACGTTTTGCAGAAAATCTTGATTAGGATTACATAAATGGAAAGAGGTTAGGGTACGAAGAAATTTAAAAAAGGACAATTTTATCCCATAGCACGTTTTCTAGAAGATCTTGATTAGGATTACATGAATGGAAAGGGGTTAGGGTGCAAAGAAATTTGTAATAAAACAAATCTATCCATTGCACATTTAGCAGAAAATCTTGATTAGGATTACATAAATGGAAAGAGGTTAGGGTACAAAGAAATTTAAAAAAGAACAATTTTATACCATAGCACGTTTTGTAGAAAATCTTGATTAGGATTACATAAATGGAAGGAGGTTAGGGTACGATGAAATTTAAAAAAGGACAATTTTATCCCGTAACACGTTTTGTAGAAAATCTTGAATAGGATTACATAAATGGAAAGAGGTTAGGGCACGAACAAATTGCAAAAAGAACAATTTTACACCATACCAGTTTTGTAGAAGATCTTGATTAGGATTACATAAATAGAAAGAGGTTACTGTACGAAGTAATTTAAAAAAGGAATTTTTTTAACCCAAAGCACGATTTGTAGAAAATCTTGATTAGGATTACATGAATAGAAAGAGGTTAGGGTACAAAGAAATTTGTAAAAAAACAAATCTATCCATTGCACGTTTTACAGAAAATCTTAATTAGGATTACATAAATGGAAAGAGGTTAGGGCACGAACAAATTTAAAAAAGGACAATTTTATCCAATAGCACGTTTTGTAGAAGATCTTGATTAGGATTACATGAATGGAAAGGGGTTAGGGTGCAAAGAAATTTGAAATAAAACAAATCTATCAATTGCACGTTTTGCAGAAAATCTTGATTAGGATTACATAAATGGAAAGAGGTTAGGGCACGAACAAATTTAAAAAAGGACAATTTTATCCAATAGCACGTTTTGTAGATCTTGATTAGGATTACATGAATGGAAAGGGGTTAGGGTGCAAAGAAATTTGAAATAAAACAAATCTATCAATTGCACGTTTTGCAGAAAATCTTGATTAGGATTACATAAATGGAAATAGGTTAGGGTACGAAGAAATTTATAAAAGGACAATTTTAACCCAAAGCACGATTTGTAGAAAATCTTGATTAGGATTACATGAATGGAAAGTGGTTAGGGTGCAAAGAAATTTGTAATAAAACAAATCTATCCATTGTACGTTTTGTAGAAAATCTTGAATAGGATTACATACATGGAAAGAGGATAGGCCACAAACAAATTTAAAAAAGAACCATTTTATCCCATAGCTCGTTTTGTAGAAGATTTTGATTAGAATTACATAAATGGAAAGAGGTTAAGGTACGAAGAAATTTAAAAAAGCACAATTTTAACCCAAAGCACGATTTGTAGAAAATCTTGATTAGGATTACATGAATGGAAAGAGGTTAGGGTGAAAAGAAATTTTAATAAAACAAATCGATCCATTGCACGTTTTGTAGAAAATCTTGAATAGGATTTCATAAATGGAAAGAGGTTAGGGTGCAAAGAAATTTGAAATAAAACAAATCTATCCATTGCACGTTTTATAGAAATTCTTGATTAGGATTACATAAATGGAAAGAGTTTAGGGTGCAAAGAAAATTGAACAAGCACAAATATATCCTATTGCACGTTTTGCAGAAAATCTAGATTAGGATTACATAAATGGAAAGGGGTTAAGGTGCAAAGAAATTTCTAATAAAACGAATCCATCCATTACACGTTTTGCAGAAAATCTTGATTAGGATTACATAAATGGAAGGAAGTAAGGGTAAGAAGAAATCTACAAAAGGACAATTTAATCCCGTAACACGTTTTGTAGAAAATCTTGAATAGGAATACCTAAATGGAAAGAGGTTAGGGTACGAACAAATTTAAAAAAGAACAATTTTATCCCATACCAGTTTTGTAGAATGTCTTGATTAGGATTACATGAATAGAAAGAGGTTAGTGTGCAAAGAAATTTGTAATAAAACAAATCTATCAATTGCACGTTTTACAGAAAATCTTGATTAGGATTACATAAATGGAAAGAGGTTAGGGTGCAAAGAAAATTGAACAAGCACAAATATATCCTATTGCAGGTTTTGCAGAAAATCTTGATTAGGATTACATAAATGGAAAGAGGTTAGGGTACGAAGAAATTTAAAAAAGGACAATTTTATCCCATAGCACGTTTTCTAGAAGATCTTGATTAGGATTACATGAATGGAAAGGGGTTAGGGTGCAAAGAAATTTGTAATAAAACAAATCTATCCATTGCACATTTAGCAGAAAATCTTGATTAGGATTACATAAATGGAAAGAGCTTAGGGTACAAAGAAATTTAAAAAAGAACAATTTTATACCATAGCACGTTTTGTAGAAAATCTTGATTAGGATTACATAAATGGAAGGAGGTTAGGGTACGATGAAATTTAAAAAAGGACAATTTTATCCCGTAACACGTTTTGTAGAAAATCTTGAATAGGATTACATAAATGGAAAGAGGTTAGGGCACGAACAAATTTCAAAAAGGACAATTTTATCCAATAGCACGTTTTGTAGAAGATCTTGATTAGGATTACATGAATGGAAAGGGGTTAGGGTGCAAAGAAATTTGAAATAAAACAAATCTATCAATTGCACGTTTTTCAGAAAATCTTGATTAGGATTACATAAATGGAAAGAGGTTAGGGCACGAACAAATTTAAAAAAGGACAATTTTATCCCATAGCACGTTTTGTAGAAGATCTTGATTATGATTACATGAATGGAAAAGGGTTAGGGTGCAAATAAATTTGTAATAAAACAAATCTATCCATTGCACGTTTTGCAGAACATCTTGATTAGGATTACATAAATGGAAAGAGGTTAGGGTACAAAGAAATTTAAAAAAGGACAATTTTAACCCAAAGCACGATTTGTAGAAAATCCTGATTAGGATTACATGAATGGAAAGAGGTTAGGGTGCAAAGAAAATTGAACAAGCACAAATATATCCTATTGCACGTTTTGCAGAAAATCTTGATTAGGATTACATAAATGGAAAGAGGTTAGGAAACGAAGAAATTTAAAAAAGTACAATTTTAACCCAAAGCACGATTTGTAGAAAATCTTGATTAGGATTATATGAATGGAAAGAGGTTAGGGTGCAAAGAAATTTGTAATAAAACAAATCTATCCATTGTACGTTTTGTAGAAAATCTTGAATAGTATTACATAAATGGAAAGAGGTTAGGGCACGAACAAATTTAAAAAAGAATCATTTTATCCCATAGCTCGTTTTGTAGAAGATCTTGATTAGGATTACATAAATGGAAAGAGGTTAATGTACAAAGAAATTTAAAAAAGCACAATTTTAACCCAAAGCACGATTTGTAGAAAATCTTGATTAGGATTACATGAATGTAAAGAGGTTAGGGTGCAAAGAAATTTGTAATAAAACAAATCGATCCATTGCACGTTTTGTAGAAAATCTTGAATAGGATTACATAAATGGAAAGAGGTTAGGGTGCAAAGAAATTTGTAATAAAACAAATCTAGCCATTGCACGTTTTACAAAAATTCTTGATTAGGATTACATAAATGGAAAGAGGTTAGGGTGCAAAGAAAATTGAACAAGCGCAAATATATCCTATTGCACGTTTTCAGAAAATCTAGATTAGGATTACATAAATGGAAAGGGGTTAGGGTGCAAAGAAATTTCTAATAAAACGAATCCATTCATTACATGTTTTGCGGAAAATCTTGATTAGGATTACATAAATGGAAAGAGGTTAGTGTACAAAGAAATTTAAAAAAGGAAATTTTTAACCCAAAGCACGATTTGTAGAAAACCTTGATTAGGATTACATAAATGGAAAGAGGTTATGGTGCAAAGAAAATTGAACAAACACAAATATATCCTATTGCACGTTTTGCAGAAAATCTTGATTAGGATTACATAAATGGAAAGAGGTTAGGGTACAAAGAAATTTAAAAAAGGACAATTTTATCCCGTAACACGTTTTGTAGAAAATCTTGAATAGGATTACATAAATGGAAAGAGGTTAGGGTACGAAGAAATTTAAAAAAGGACAATTTTATCCCATAACAGGTTTTGTAGAAAATTTTGATTAGGATTACATAAATGGAAGGAGGTTAGGGTACGAAGAAATCAAAAAAAGGACAATTTTATTCCGTAACACGTTTTGTAGAAAATCTTGAATAGGATTACATAGATGGAAAGAGGTTAGGGCACGAACAAATTTAAAAAAGAACAATTTTATCCCATAGCACGTTTTGTAGAAGATCTTGATTAGGATTACATGAATGGAAAGAGGTTAGGGTAAGAAGATATTTAAAAAAGGACAATTTTAACAAATAGCACGATTTGTAGAAAATTTGATTAGGATTACATGAATGGAAAGACGTTAGGGTGCAAAGAAATTTGTAATAAAACAAATCTATCCATTGCACGTTTTATAGAAATTCTTGATTAGGATTACATGAATGGAAAGAGGTTAGGGTGCAAAGAAATTTGTAATAAAACAAATCTATCCATTGCACGTTTTATAGAAATTCTTGATTAGGATTACATAAATGGAAAGAGGTTAGGGTGCAAAGAAATTTGTAATAAAACAAATCTATCCATTGCACGTTTTATAGAAATTCTTGATTAGGATTACATAAATGGAAAGAGGTTAGGGTTCAAAAAAAATTGAACAAGCTCAAATATATCCTATTGCACATTTTGCAGAAAATCTTGAATAGGATTACATAAATGGAAAGAGGTTAGGGCACGAACAAATTTAAAAAAGGACAATTATATCTGATAGCACGTTTTTTAGAAGATCTTGATTAGGATTACATAAATGGAAAGGGCTTAGGGTGCAAAGAAATTTGAAATAAAAATATCTATCCATTGTACGTTTTGCAGAAAATCTTGATTAGGATTACATAAATGGAAAGAGGTTAGGGCACGAACAAATTTAAAAAAGGACAATTTTATCCCATAGCACGTTTTGTAGCAGATCTTGATTAGGATTACATGAATGAAAAGGGGTTAGGGTGCAAATAAATTTGTAATAAATCAAATCTATCCATTGCACGTTTTGCAGAAAATCTTGATTAGGATTACATAAATGAAAAGAGGTTAGGGTACAAAGAAATTTAAAAAAGGACATTTTTAACCCAAAGCATGATTTGTAGAAAATCTTGATTAGGATTACATGAATGGAAAGAGGTTAGGGTGCAAAAAATTTGTAATAAAACAATTCTATCCATTGCACGTTTTGTAGAAATTCTTGATTAGGATTACATAAATGGAAAGAGGTTAGGGTACGAAGAAATTTAAAAAAGGACATTTTTAACCCAAAGCATGATTTGTAGAAAATCTTGATTAGGATTACATGAATGGAAAGAGGTTAGGGTGCAAAAAATTTGTAATAAAACAAATCTATCCATTGTAAGTTTTGTAGAAAATCTTGAATAGGATTACATAAATGGAAAGAGGTTAGGGTACGAACAAATTTAAAAAAGAACCATTTTATCTCATAGCTCGTTTTGTAGAAGATCTTGATTAGGATTACATAAATGGAAAGAGGTTAAGGTGCGAAGAAATTTAAAAAGGCACAATTTTTACCTAAAGCACGATTTGTAGAAAATCTTGATTAGGATTACATGAATGGAAAGAGGTTAGGGTGCAAAGAAATTTGAATAAAACAAATCGATCCATTGCACCTTTTGTAGAAAATCTTGAATAGGATTACATAAATGGAAAGAGGTTAGGGTGCAAAGAAATTTGAAATAAAACAAATCTATCTATTGCACGTTTTATAGAAATTCTTGATTAGGATTACATAAATGGACAGAGGATAGGGTGCAAAGAAAATTGAACAAGAACAAATATATCCTATTGCAAGTTTTGCAGAAAATCTTGATTAGGATTACATAAATGGAAAGAGGTTAGGGTACGAAGAAATTTAAAAAAGGACAATTTTAGCCCAAAGCACGATTTGTAGGAAATCTTGATTAGGATTACAAGAATGGAAAGAGGTTAGGGTGCAAAGAGATTTGTAATAAAACAAATCTATCCATTGTAAGTTTTGTAGAAAATCTTGAATAGGATTACATAAATGGAAAGAGGTTAGGGTACGAAGAAATTTAAAAAAGGACAATTTTAGCCCAAAGCACGATTTGTAGGAAATCTTGATTAGGATTACAAGAATGGAAAGAGGTTAGGGTGCAAAGAGATTTGTAATAAAACAAATCTATCCATTGTAAGTTTTGTAGAAAATCTTGATTAGGATTACATAAATGGAAAGAGGTTAGGGTACAAAGAAATTTAAAAAAGGACAATTTTAACCCAAAGCACGATTTGTAGAAAATCCTGATTAGGATTACATGAATGGAAAGAGGTTAGGGTGCAAAAAATTTGTAATAAAACAAATCTATCCATTGCACGTTTTGTTGAAATTCTTGATTAGGATTACATAAATGGAAAGAGGTTAGGGTACAAAGAAATTTAAAAAAGGACAATTTTATCCCATAGCACGTTTTGTAGAAAATCTTGATTAGGATTACATAAATGGATGGAGGTAAGGGTAAGAAGAAACCTACAAAAGGACAATTTAATCCCGTAACACGTTTTGCAGAACATCTTGATTAGGATTACATAAATGGAAAGAGGTTAGGGTACAAAGAAATTGAAAAAAGGACAATTTTATCCCATAGCACGTTTTGTAGAAGATTTTGATTAGGATTACATGAATGGAAAGAGGTTAGGGTGCAAAGAAATTTTAATAAAACAAATCGATCAATTGCACGTTTTGTAGAAAATCTTGAATAGGATTTCATAAATGGAAAGAGGTTAGGGTGCAAAGAAATTTGTAATAAAACAAATCTATCCATTGCACGTTTTATAGAAATTCTTGATTAGGATTACATAAATGGAAAGAGGTTAGGGTGCAAAGAAAATTGAACAAGCACAAATATATCCTATTGCACGTTTTGCAGAAAATCTAGATTAGGATTACATAAATGGAATGGGGTTATGGTGCAAAGAAATTTCTAATAAAACGAATCCATCCATTACACGTTTTGCAGAAAATCTTGATTAGGATTACATAAATGGAAGGAAGTAAGGGTAAGAAGAAATCTACAAAAGGACAATTTAATCCCGTAACACGTTTTGTAGAAAATCTTGAATAGGATTACATAAATGGAAAGAGGTTAGGGTACGAAGAAATTTAAAAAAGAACAATTTTATCCCATACCAGTTTTGTAGAAGATCTTGATTAGGATTACATGAATAGAAAGAGGTTAGTGTGGAAAGAAATTTGTAATAAAACAAATCTATCAATTGCACGTTTTACAGAAAATCTTGATTAGGATTACATAAATGGAAAGAGGTTAGGGTGCAAAGAAAATTGAACAAGCACAAATATATCCTATTGCAGGTTTTGCAGAAAATCTTGATTAGGATTACATAAATGAAAAGAGGTTAGGGTACGAAGAAATTTGTAATAAAACAAATCTATCCATTGCATGTTTTATAGAAATTCTTGATTAGGATCACATAAATGGAAAGAGGTTAGGGTGCAAAGAAAATTGAACAAGTACAAATACATCCTATTGCACGTTTTGCAGAAAATCTTGATTAGGATTTCATAAATGGAAAGGGGTTAGGGTGCAAAGAAATTTCTAATAAAACGAATCCATCCATTACACGTTTTGCAGAAAATCTTGATTAAGATTACATGAATAGAAAGAGGTTAGTGTGCAAAGAAATTTGTAATAAAACATATCTATCAATTGCACGTTTTACAGAAAATCTTGATTAGGATTACATAAATGGAAAGAGGTTAGGGTGCAAAGAAAATTGAACAAGCACAAATATATCCTATTGCACGTTTTGCAGAAAATCTTGATTAGGATTACATAAATGGAAAGAGGTTAGGGTACGAAGAAATTTAAAAAAGGACAATTTTATCCCATAGCACGTTTTCTAGAAGATCTTGATTAGGATTACATGAATGGAAAGGGGTTAGGGTGCAAAGAAATTTGTAATAAAACAAATCTATCCATTGCACATTTAGCAGAAAATCTTGATTAGGATTACATAAATGGAAAGAGGTTAGGGTACAAAGAAATTTAAAAAAGAACAATTTTATACCATAGCACGTTTTGTAGAAAATCTTGATTAGGATTACATAAATGGAAGGAGGTTAGGGTACGATGAAATTTAAAAAAGGACAATTTTATCCCGTAACACGTTTTGTAGAAAATCTTGAATAGGATTACATAAATGGAAAGAGGTTAGGGCACGAACAAATTGCAAAAAGAACAATTTTACACCATACCAGTTTTGTAGAAGATCTTGATTAGGATTACATAAATAGAAAGAGGTTACTGTACGAAGTAATTTAAAAAAGGAATTTTTTTAACCCAAAGCACGATTTGTAGAAAATCTTGATTAGGATTACATGAATAGAAAGAGGTTAGGGTACAAAGAAATTTGTAAAAAAACAAATCTATCCATTGCACGTTTTACAGAAAATCTTAATTAGGATTACATAAATGGAAAGAGGTTAGGGCACGAACAAATTTAAAAAAGGACAATTTTATCCAATAGCACGTTTTGTAGAAGATCTTGATTAGGATTACATGAATGGAAAGGGGTTAGGGTGCAAAGAAATTTGAAATAAAACAAATCTATCAATTGCACGTTTTGCAGAAAATCTTGATTAGGATTACATAAATGGAAAGAGGTTAGGGCACGAACAAATTTAAAAAAGGACAATTTTATCCAATAGCACGTTTTGTAGATCTTGATTAGGATTACATGAATGGAAAGGGGTTAGGGTGCAAAGAAATTTGAAATAAAACAAATCTATCAATTGCACGTTTTGCAGAAAATCTTGATTAGGATTACATAAATGGAAATAGGTTAGGGTACGAAGAAATTTATAAAAGGACAATTTTAACCCAAAGCACGATTTGTAGAAAATCTTGATTAGGATTACATGAATGGAAAGTGGTTAGGGTGCAAAGAAATTTGTAATAAAACAAATCTATCCATTGTACGTTTTGTAGAAAATCTTGAATAGGATTACATACATGGAAAGAGGTTAGGCCACAAACAAATTTAAAAAAGAACCATTTTATCCCATAGCTCGTTTTGTAGAAGATTTTGATTAGAATTACATAAATGGAAAGAGGTTAAGGTACGAAGAAATTTAAAAAAGCACAATTTTAACCCAAAGCACGATTTGTAGAAAATCTTGATTAGGATTACATGAATGGAAAGAGGTTAGGGTGAAAAGAAATTTTAATAAAACAAATCGATCCATTGCACGTTTTGTAGAAAATCTTGAATAGGATTTCATAAATGGAAAGAGGTTAGGGTGCAAAGAAATTTGAAATAAAACAAATCTATCCATTGCACGTTTTATAGAAATTCTTGATTAGGATTACATAAATGGAAAGAGTTTAGGGTGCAAAGAAAATTGAACAAGCACAAATATATCCTATTGCACGTTTTGCAGAAAATCTAGATTAGGATTACATAAATGGAAAGGGGTTAAGGTGCAAAGAAATTTCTAATAAAACGAATCCATCCATTACACGTTTTGCAGAAAATCTTGATTAGGATTACATAAATGGAAGGAAGTAAGGGTAAGAAGAAATCTACAAAAGGACAATTTAATCCCGTAACACGTTTTGTAGAAAATCTTGAATAGGAATACCTAAATGGAAGGAGGTTAGGGTACGAACAAATTTAAAAAAGAACAATTTTATCCCATACCAGTTTTGTAGAATGTCTTGATTAGGATTACATGAATAGAAAGAGGTTAGTGTGCAAAGAAATTTGTAATAAAACAAATCTATCAATTGCACGTTTTACAGAAAATCTTGATTAGGATTACATAAATGGAAAGAGGTTAGGGTGCAAAGAAAATTGAACAAGCACAAATATATCCTATTGCAGGTTTTGCAGAAAATCTTGATTAGGATTACATAAATGGAAAGAGGTTAGGGTACGAAGAAATTTAAAAAAGGACAATTTTATCCCATAGCACGTTTTCTAGAAGATCTTGATTAGGATTACATGAATGGAAAGGGGTTAGGGTGCAAAGAAATTTGTAATAAAACAAATCTATCCATTGCACATTTAGCAGAAAATCTTGATTAGGATTACATAAATGGAAAGAGGTTAGGGTACAAAGAAATTTAAAAAAGAACAATTTTATACCATAGCACGTTTTGTAGAAAATCTTGATTAGGATTACATAAATGGAAGGAGGTTAGGGTACGATGAAATTTAAAAAAGGACAATTTTATCCCGTAACACGTTTTGTAGAAAATCTTGAATAGGATTACATAAATGGAAAGAGGTTAGGGCACGAACAAATTTCAAAAAGGACAATTTTATCCAATAGCACGTTTTGTAGAAGATCTTGATTAGGATTACATGAATGGAAAGGGGTTAGGGTGCAAAGAAATTTGAAATAAAACAAATCTATCAATTGCACGTTTTTCAGAAAATCTTGATTAGGATTACATAAATGGAAAGAGGTTAGGGCACGAACAAATTTAAAAAAGGACAATTTTATCCCATAGCACGTTTTGTAGAAGATCTTGATTATGATTACATGAATGGAAAAGGGTTAGGGTGCAAATAAATTTGTAATAAAACAAATCTATCCATTGCACGTTTTGCAGAACATCTTGATTAGGATTACATAAATGGAAAGAGGTTAGGGTACAAAGAAATTTAAAAAAGGACAATTTTAACCCAAAGCACGATTTGTAGAAAATCCTGATTAGGATTACATGAATGGAAAGAGGTTAGGGTGCAAAGAAAATTGAACAAGCACAAATATATCCTATTGCACGTTTTGCAGAAAATCTTGATTAGGATTACATAAATGGAAAGAGGTTAGGATACGAAGAAATTTAAAAAAGTACAATTTTAACCCAAAGCACGATTTGTAGAAAATCTTGATTAGGATTATATGAATGGAAAGAGGTTAGGGTGCAAAGAAATTTGTAATAAAACAAATCTATCCATTGTACGTTTTGTAGAAAATCTTGAATAGTATTACATAAATGGAAAGAGGTTAGGGCACGAACAAATTTAAAAAAGAATCATTTTATCCCATAGCTCGTTTTGTAGAAGATCTTGATTAGGATTACATAAATGGAAAGAGGTTAATGTACAAAGAAATTTAAAAAAGCACAATTTTAACCCAAAGCACGATTTGTAGAAAATCTTGATTAGGATTACATGAATGTAAAGAGGTTAGGGTGCAAAGAAATTTGTAATAAAACAAATCGATCCATTGCACGTTTTGTAGAAAATCTTGAATAGGATTACATAAATGGAAAGAGGTTAGGGTGCAAAGAAATTTGTAATAAAACAAATCTAGCCATTGCACGTTTTACAAAAATTCTTGATTAGGATTACATAAATGGAAAGAGGTTAGGGTGCAAAGAAAATTGAACAAGCGCAAATATATCCTATTGCACGTTTTCAGAAAATCTAGATTAGGATTACATAAATGGAAAGGGGTTAGGGTGCAAAGAAATTTCTAATAAAACGAATCCATTCATTACATGTTTTGCGGAAAATCTTGATTAGGATTACATAAATGGAAAGAGGTTAGTGTACAAAGAAATTTAAAAAAGGAAATTTTTAACCCAAAGCACGATTTGTAGAAAACCTTGATTAGGATTACATAAATGGAAAGAGGTTATGGTGCAAAGAAAATTGAACAAACACAAATATATCCTATTGCACGTTTTGCAGAAAATCTTGATTAGGATTACATAAATGGAAAGAGGTTAGGGTACAAAGAAATTTAAAAAAGGACAATTTTATCCCGTAACACGTTTTGTAGAAAATCTTGAATAGGATTACATAAATGGAAAGAGGTTAGGGTACGAAGAAATTTAAAAAAGGACAATTTTATCCCATAACAGGTTTTGTAGAAAATTTTGATTAGGATTACATAAATGGAAGGAGGTTAGGGTACGAAGAAATCAAAAAAAGGACAATTTTATTCCGTAACACGTTTTGTAGAAAATCTTGAATAGGATTACATAGATGGAAAGAGGTTAGGGCACGAACAAATTTAAAAAAGAACAATTTTATCCCATAGCACGTTTTGTAGAAGATCTTGATTAGGATTACATGAATGGAAAGAGGTTAGGGTAAGAAGATATTTAAAAAAGGACAATTTTAACAAATAGCACGATTTGTAGAAAATTTGATTAGGATTACATGAATGGAAAGAAGTTAGGGTGCAAAGAAATTTGTAATAAAACAAATCTATCCATTGCACGTTTTATAGAAATTCTTGATTAGGATTACATGAATGGAAAGAGGTTAGGGTGCAAAGAAATTTGTAATAAAACAAATCTATCCATTGCACGTTTTATAGAAATTCTTGATTAGGATTACATAAATGGAAAGAGGTTAGGGTGCAAAGAAATTTGTAATAAAACAAATCTATCCATTGCACGTTTTATAGAAATTCTTGATTAGGATTACATAAATGGAAAGAGGTTAGGGTTCAAAAAAAATTGAACAAGCTCAAATATATCCTATTGCACATTTTGCAGAAAATCTTGAATAGGATTACATAAATGGAAAGAGGTTAGGGCACGAACAAATTTAAAAAAGGACAATTATATCTGATAGCACGTTTTTTAGAAGATCTTGATTAGGATTACATGAATGGAAAGGGCTTAGGGTGCAAAGAAATTTGAAATAAAAATATCTATCCATTGTACGTTTTGCAGAAAATCTTGATTAGGATTACATAAATGGAAAGAGGTTAGGGCACGAACAAATTTAAAAAAGGACAATTTTATCCCATAGCACGTTTTGTAGCAGATCTTGATTAGGATTACATGAATGAAAAGGGGTTAGGGTGCAAATAAATTTGTAATAAATCAAATCTATCCATTGCACGTTTTGCAGAAAATCTTGATTAGGATTACATAAATGAAAAGAGGTTAGGGTACAAAGAAATTTAAAAAAGGACATTTTTAACCCAAAGCATGATTTGTAGAAAATCTTGATTAGGATTACATGAATGGAAAGAGGTTAGGGTGCAAAAAATTTGTAATAAAACAATTCTATCCATTGCACGTTTTGTAGAAATTCTTGATTAGGATTACATAAATGGAAAGAGGTTAGGGTACGAAGAAATTTAAAAAAGGACATTTTTAACCCAAAGCATGATTTGTAGAAAATCTTGATTAGGATTACATGAATGGAAAGAGGTTAGGGTGCAAAAAATTTGTAATAAAACAAATCTATCCATTGTAAGTTTTGTAGAAAATCTTGAATAGGATTACATAAATGGAAAGAGGTTAGGGTACGAACAAATTTAAAAAAGAACCATTTTATCTCATAGCTCGTTTTGTAGAAGATCTTGATTAGGATTACATAAATGGAAAGAGGTTAAGGTGCGAAGAAATTTAAAAAGGCACAATTTTTACCTAAAGCACGATTTGTAGAAAATTTTGATTAGGATTACATGAATGGAAAGAGGTTAGGGTGCAAAGAAATTTGAATAAAACAAATCGATCCATTGCACCTTTTGTAGAAAATCTTGAATAGGATTACATAAATGGAAAGAGGTTAGGGTGCAAAGAAATTTGAAATAAAACAAATCTATCTATTGCACGTTTTATAGAAATTCTTGATTAGGATTACATAAATGGACAGAGGATAGGGTGCAAAGAAAATTGAACAAGAACAAATATATCCTATTGCAAGTTTTGCAGAAAATCTTGATTAGGATTACATAAATGGAAAGAGGTTAGGGTACGAAGAAATTTAAAAAAGGACAATTTTAGCCCAAAGCACGATTTGTAGGAAATCTTGATTAGGATTACAAGAATGGAAAGAGGTTAGGGTGCAAAGAGATTTGTAATAAAACAAATCTATCCATTGTAAGTTTTGTAGAAAATCTTGAATAGGATTACATAAATGGAAAGAGGTTAGGGTACGAACAAATTTAAAAAAGAACCATTTTATCCCATAGCTCGTTTTGTAGAAGACCTTGATTAGGATTACATAAATGGAAAGAGGTTAAGGTGCGAAGAAATTTAAAAAAGCACAATTTTTACCTAAAGCACGATTTGTAGAAAATCTTGATTAGGATTACATGAATGGAAAGAGGTTAGGGTGCAAAGAAATTTGAATAAAACAAATCTATCCATTGCACCTTTTGTAGAAAATCTTGAATAGGATTACATAATTGGAAAGGGGTTAGGGTGCAAAGAAATTTGTAATAAAACAAATCTATCCATTGCACGTTTTGCAGAAAATCTTGATTAGGATTACATAAATGGAAAGAGGTTAGGGTACAAAGAAATTTAAAAAAGGACATTTTTAACCCAAAGCACGATTTGTAGAAAATCTTGATTAGGATTACATGAATGGAATGTGGTTAGGGTACAAAAAAAATAAAACAATTCTATCCATTGCACGTTTTGTAGAAATTCTTGATTAGGATTACATAAATGGACAGAGGTTAGGGTGCAAAGAAAATTGAACAAGCACAAATATATCATATTGCACGTTTTGCAGAAAATCTTGATTAGGATTACATAAATGGAAAGAGGATAGGGTACAAAGAAATTTAAAAAAGGTCAATTTTAACCCAAAGCACGATTTGTAGAAAATCTTGATTAGGATTACATGAATGGAAAGAGGTTAGGGTGCAAAGAAATTTGTAATAAAACAAATCGATCCATTGCACGTTTTGTAGAAAATCTTGAATAGGATTACATAAATGGAAAGAGGTTAGGGTGCAAAGAAATTTGTAATAAAACAAATCTAGCCATTGCACGTTTTACAAAAATTCTTGATTAGGATTACATAAATGGAAAGAGGTTAGGGTGCAAAGAAAATTGAACAAGCGCAAATATATCCTATTGCACGTTTTCAGAAAATCTAGATTAGGATTACATAAATGGATAGGGGTTAGGGTGCAAAGAAATTTCTAATAAAACGAATCCATTCATTACATGTTTTGCGGAAAATCTTGATTAGGATTACATAAATGGAAAGAGGTTAGTGTACAAAGAAATTTAAAAAAGGAAATTTTTAACCCAAAGCAAGATTTGTAGAAAATCTTGATTAGGATTACATAAATGGAAAGAGGTTATGGTGCAAAGAAAATTGAACAAACACAAATATATCCTATTGCACGTTTTGCAGAAAATCTTGATTAGGATTACATAAATGGAAAGAGGTTAGGGTACAAAGAAATTTAAAAAAGGACAATTTTGTCCCGTAACACGTTTTGTAGAAAATCTTGAATAGGATTACATAAATGGAAAGAGGTTAGGGTACGAAGAAATTTAAAAAAGGACAATTTTATCCCATAACAGGTTTTGTAGAAAATTTTGATTAGGATTACATAAATGGAAGGAGGTTAGGGTACGAAGAAATCAAAAAAAGGACAATTTTATTCCGTAACACGTTTTGTAGAAAATCTTGAATAGGATTACATAGATGGAAAGAGGTTAGGGAACAAACAAATTTAAAAAAGAACCATTTTATCCCATACCAGTTTTGTAGAAGATCTTGATTAGGATTACATGAATAGAAAGAGGTTAGTGTGCAAAGAAATTTGTAATAAAACAAATCTATCAATTGCACGTTTTACAGAAAATCTTGATTAGGATTACATAAATGAAAAGAGGTTAGGGTACGAAGAAATTTCTAATAAAACAAATCTATCCATTGCACGTTTTATAGAAATTCTTGATTAGGATTACATAAATGGAAAGAGGTTAGGGTGCAAAGAAAATTGAACAAGCACAAATACATCCTATTGCACGTTTTGCAGAAAATCTTGATTAAGATTACATAAATGGAAAGGGGTTAGGGTGCAAAGAAATTTCTAATAAAACGAATCCATCCATTACACGTTTTGCAGAAAATCTTGATTAAGATTACATAAATGGAAGGAGGTAAGGGTAAGAAGAAATCTACAAAAGAACAATTTAATCCCGTAACACGTTTTGTAGAAAATCTTGAATAGGATTACATAAATGGAAAGAGGTTAGGGTGCAAAGAAATTTGTAATAAAACAAATCGATCCATTGCACGTTTTGTAGAAAATCTTGAATAGGATTACATAAATGGAAAGAGGTTAGGGCACGAACAAATTTAAAAAAGGGCAATTTTATCCCATAGCACGTTTTGTAGCAGATCTTGATTAGGATTACATGAATGAAAAGGGGTTAGGGTGCAAATAAATTTGTAATAAATCAAATCTATCCATTGCACGTTTTGCAGAAAATCTTGATTAGGATTACATAAATGAAAAGAGGTTAGGGTACAAAGAAATTTAAAAAAGGACATTTTTAACCCAAAGCACGATTTGTAGAAAATCTTGATTAGGATTACATGAATGGAAAGAGGTTAGGGTGCAAAGAAAATTTTACAAGCACAAATATATCCTATTGCACGTTTTGCAGAAAATCTTGATTAGGATTACATAAATGGAAAGAGGTTAGGGTACGAAGAAATTTAAAAAAGGACAATTTTAACCCAAAGCACGATTTGTAGGAAATCTTGATTAGGATTACATGAATGGAAAGAGGTTAGGGTGCAAAGAGATTTGTAATAAAACAAATCTATCCATTGTAAGTTTTGTAGAAAATCTTGAATAGGATTACATAAATGGAAAGAGGTTAGGGCACGAACAAATTTAAAAAAGAACCATTTTATCCCATAGCTCGTTTTGTAAAAGATCTTGATTAGGATTACATAAATGGAAAGAGGTTAAGGTGCGAAGAAATTTAATAAAGCACAATTTTAACCTAAAGCACGATTTGTAGAAAATCTTGATTAGGATTACATGAATGGAAAGAGGTTAGGGTGCAAAGAAATTTGAATAAAACAAATCGATCCATTGCACCTTTTGTAGAAAATCTTGAATAGGATTACATAAATGGAAAGAGGTTAGGGTGCAAAGAAATTTGAAATAAAACAAATCTATCTATTGCACGTTTTATAGAAATTCTTTATTAGGATTACATAAATGTAAAGAGGTTAGGGCACGAACAAATTTAAAAAAGGACAATTTTAACCCAAAGCACAATTTGTAAAAATTCTTGATTAGGATTACATAAACGAAAAGAGGTTAGGGTGCAAAGAGATTTGTAATAAAACAAATCTATCCATTGTAAGTTTTGTACAAAATCTTGAATAGGATTACATAAATGGAAAGAGGTTAGGGCACGAACAAATTTAAAAAAGAACCATTTTATCCCATAGCACGTTTTGTAGAAGATCTTGATTAGGATTACATGAATGGAAAGGGGTTAGGGTGCAAATAAATTTGTAATAAAACAAATCTATTCATTGCACGTTTTGCAGAAAATCTTGATTAGGATTACATAAATGGAAAGAGGTTAGGGTACAAAGAAATTTAAAAAAGGACATTTTTAACCCAAAGCACGATTTGTAGAAAATCTTGATTAGGATTACATGAATGGAATGAGGTTAGGTTGCAAAAAATTTTTAATAAAACAAATCTATCCATTGCACGTATTGTAGAAATTCTTGATTAGGATTACATAAATGGCCAGATGTTAGGGTGCAAAGAAAATTGAACAAGCACAAATATATCATATTGCACGTTTTGCAGAAAATCTTGATTAGGATTACATAAATGGAAAGAGGTTAGGGTACGAAGAAATTTGTAATAAAACGAATCCATCCATTACACGTTTTGCAGAAAATCTTGATTAAGATTACATAAATGGAAGGAGGTAAGGGTAAGAAGAAATCTACAAAAGGACAATTTAATCCCGTAACACGTTTTGTAGAAAATCTTGAATAGGATTACATAAATGGAAAGAGGTTAGGGTACGAGCAAATTTAAAAAAGAACAATTTTATCCCATACCAGTTTTGTAGAAAATCTTGATTAGGATTACATGAATAGAAAGAGGTTAGTGTTCAAAGAAATTTGTAATAAAACAAATCTATCAATTGCACGTTTTACAGAAAATCTTGATTAGGATTACATAAATGGAAAGAGGTTAGGGTGCAAAGAAAATTGAACAAGCACAAATATATCCTATTGCACGTTTTGCAGAAATCTTGATTAGGATTACATAAATGGAAAGAGGTTAGGGTACGAAGAAATTTAAAAAAGGACAATTTTATCCCATAGCTCGTTTTGTAGAAGATCTTGATTAGGATTACATGAATGGAAAGGGGTTAGGGTGCAAAGAAATTTGTAATAAAACAAATCTATCCATTGCACATTTAGCAGAAAATCTTGATTAGGATTACATAAATGGAAAGAGGTTAGGGTACAAAGAAATTTAAAAAAGAACAATTTTATACCATAGCACGTTTTGTAGGAAATCTTGATTAGGATTACATAAATGGAAGGAGGTTAGGATACGATGAAATTTAAAAAAGGACAATTTTATCCCGTAACACGTTTTGTAGAAAATTTTGAATAGGATTACATAAATGGAAAGAGGTTAGGGCACGAACAAATTTCAAAAAGAACAATTTTACACCATACCAGTTTTGTAGAAGATCTTGATTAGGAATACATAAATAGAAAGAGGTTAGTGTACGAAGTAATATAAAAAAGGAATTTTTTTAACCCAAAGCACGATTTGTAGAAAATCTTGATTAGGATTACATAAATGGAAAGAGGTTAGGGTGCAAAGAAAATTGAACAAACACAAATATATCCTATTGCACGTTTTGCAGAAAATCTTGATTAGGATTACATAAATGGAAAGAGGTTAGGGTACAAAGAAATTTAAAAAAGGACAATTTTATCCCGTAACACGTTTTGTAGAAAATCTTGAATAGGATTACATAAATGGAAAGAGGTTAGGGTACGAAGAAATTTAAAAAAGGACAATTTTATCCCATAACAGGTTTTGTAGAAAATTTTGATTAGGATTACATAAATGGAAGGAGGTTAGGGTACGAAGAAATCAAAAAAAGGACAATTATATTCCGTAACACGTTTTGTAGAAAATCTTGAATAGGATTACATAGATGGAAAGAGGTTAGGGCACGAACAAATTTAAAAAAGAACAATTTTATCCCATAGCACGTTTTGTAGAAGATCTTGATTAGGATTACATGAATGGAAAGAGGTTAGGGTAAGAAGAAATTTAAAAAAGGACAATTTTAACAAATAGCACGATTTGTAGAAAATTTGATTAGGATTACATGAATGGAAAGAAGTTAGGGTGCAAAGAAATTTGTAATAAAACAAATCTATCCATTGCACGTTTTATAGAAATTCTTGATTAGGATTACATGAATGGAAAGAGGTTAGGGTGCAAAGAAATTTGTAATAAAACAAATCTATCCATTGCACGTTTTATAGAAATTCTTGATTAGGATTACATAAATGGAAAGAGGTTAGGGTGCAAAGAAATTTGTAATAAAACAAATCTATCCATTGCACGTTTTATAGAAATTCTTGATTAGGATTACATAAATGGAAAGAGGTTAGGGTTCAAAAAAAATTGAACAAGCTCAAATATATCCTATTGCACATTTTGCAGAAAATCTTGAATAGGATTACATAAATGGAAAGAGGTTAGGGCACGAACAAATTTAAAAAAGGACAATTATATCCCATAGCACGTTTTTTAGAAGATCTTGATTAGGATTACATGAATGAAAAGGGGTTAGGGTGCAAATAAATTTGTAATAAATCAAATCTATCCATTGCACGTTTTGCAGAAAATCTTGATTAGGATTACATAAATGAAAAGAGGTTAGGGTACAAAGAAATTTAAAAAAGGACATTTTTAACCCAAAGCATGATTTGTAGAAAATCTTGATTAGGATTACATGAATGGAAAGAGGTTAGGGTTCAAAAAAAATTGAACAAGCACAAATATATCCTATTGCACGTTTTGCAGAAAATCTTGATTAGGATTACATAAATGGAAAGAGGTTAGGGTACGAAGAAATTTAAAAAAGGACAATTTTAACCCAAAGCACGATTTGTAGGAAATCTTGATTAGGATTACATGAATGGAAAGAGGTTAGGGTGCAAAGAGATTTGTAATAAAACAAATCTATCCATTGTAAGTTTTGTAGAAAATCTTGAATAGGATTACATAAATGGAAAGAGGTTAGGGTACGAACAAATTTAAAAAAGAACCATTTTATCCCATAGCTCGTTTTGTAGAAGATCTTGATTAGGATTACATGAATGGAAAGGGGTTAGGGTGCAAAGAAATTTGTAATAAAACAAATCTATCCATTGCACATTTAGCAGAAAATCTTGATTAGGATTACATAAATGGAAAGAGGTTAGGGTACAAAGAAATTTAAAAAAGAACAATTTTATACCATAGCACGTTTTGTAGGAAATCTTGATTAGGATTACATAAATGGAAGGAGGTTAGGATACGATGAAATTTAAAAAAGGACAATTTTATCCCGTAACACGTTTTGTAGAAAATTTTGAATAGGATTACATAAATGGAAAGAGGTTAGGGCACGAACAAATTTCAAAAAGAACAATTTTACACCATACCAGTTTTGTAGAAGATCTTGATTAGGAATACATAAATAGAAAGAGGTTAGTGTACGAAGTAATATAAAAAAGGAATTTTTTTAACCCAAAGCACGATTTGTAGAAAATCTTGATTAGGATTACATAAATGGAAAGAGGTTAGGGTGCAAAGAAAATTGAACAAACACAAATATATCCTATTGCACGTTTTGCAGAAAATCTTGATTATGATTACATAAATGGAAAGAGGTTAGGGTACAAAGAAATTTAAAAAAGGACAATTTTATCCCGTAACACGTTTTGTAGAAAATCTTGAATAGGATTACATAAATGGAAAGAGGTTAGGGTACGAAGAAATTTAAAAAAGGACAATTTTATCCCATAACAGGTTTTGTAGAAAATTTTGATTAGGATTACATAAATGGAAGGAGGTTAGGGTACGAAGAAATCAAAAAAAGGACAATTATATTCCGTAACACGTTTTGTAGAAAATCTTGAATAGGATTACATAGATGGAAAGAGGTTAGGGCACAAACAAATTTAAAAAAGAACAATTTTATCCCATAGCACGTTTTGTAGAAGATCTTGATTAGGATTACATGAATGGAAAGAGGTTAGGGTAAGAAGAAATTTAAAAAAGGACAATTTTAACAAATAGCACGATTTGTAGAAAATTTGATTAGGATTACATGAATGGAAAGAAGTTAGGGTGCAAAGAAATTTGTAATAAAACAAATCTATCCATTGCACGTTTTATAGAAATTCTTGATTAGGATTACATGAATGGAAAGAGGTTAGGGTGCAAAGAAATTTGTAATAAAACAAATCTATCCATTGCACGTTTTATAGAAATTCTTGATTAGGATTACATAAATGGAAAGAGGTTAGGGTGCAAAGAAATTTGTAATAAAACAAATCTATCCATTGCACGTTTTATAGAAATTCTTGATTAGGATTACATAAATGGAAAGAGGTTAGGGTTCAAAAAAAATTGAACAAGCTCAAATATATCCTATTGCACATTTTGCAGAAAATCTTGAATAGGATTACATAAATGGAAAGAGGTTAGGGCACGAACAAATTTAAAAAAGGACAATTATATCCCATAGCACGTTTTTTAGAAGATCTTGATTAGGATTACATGAATGAAAAGGGGTTAGGTTGCAAATAAATTTGTAATAAATCAAATCTATCCATTGCACGTTTTGCAGAAAATCTTGATTAGGATTACATAAATGAAAAGAGGTTAGGGTACAAAGAAATTTAAAAAAGGACATTTTTAACCCAAAGCATGATTTGTAGAAAATCTTGATTAGGATTACATGAATGGAAAGAGGTTAGGGTGCAAAAAATTTGTAATAAAACAATTCTATCCATTGCACGTTTTGTAGAAATTCTTGATTAGGATTATATAAATGGACAGAGGTTAGGGTGCAAAGCAAATTGAACAAGCACAAATATATCCTATTGCACGTTTTGCAGAAAATCTTGATTAGGATTACATAAATGGAAAGAGGTTAGGGTACGAAGAAATTTAAAAAAGGACAATTTTAACCCAAAGCACGATTTGTAGGAAATCTTGATTAGGATTACATGAATGGAAAGAGGTTAGGGTGCAAAGAGATTTGTAATAAAACAAATCTATCCATTGTAAGTTTTGTAGAAAATCTTGAATAGGATTACATAAATGGAAAGAGGTTAGGGTACGAACAAATTTAAAAAAGAACCATTTTATCCCATAGCTCGTTTTGTAGAAGATCTTGATTAGGATTACATAAATGGAAAGAGGTTAAGGTGCGAAGAAATTTAAAACAGCACAATTTTTACCTAAAGCACGATTTGTAGAAAATCTTGATTAGGATTACATGAATGGAAAGAGGTTAGGGTGCAAAGAAATTTGAATAAAACAAATCGATCCATTGCACCTTTTGTAGAAAATCTTGAATAGGATTACATAAATGGAAAGAGGTTAGGGTGCAAAGAAATTTGAAATAAAACAAATCTATCTATTGCACGTTTTATAGAAATTCTTGATTAGGATTACATAAATGGAAAGAGGTTAGGGCACGAACAAATTTAAAAAAGGGCAATTTTATCCCATAGCACAATTTGTAGAAGATCTTGATTAGGATTACATGAATGGAAAGGGGTTAGGGTGCAAATAAATTTGTAATAAAACAAATCTATCCATTGCACGTTTTGCGGAAAATCTTGATTAGGATTACATAAATGGAAAGAGGTTAGGGTACAAAGAAATTTAAAAAAGGACATTTTTAACCCAAAGCACGATTTGTAGAAAATCTTGATTAGGATTACATGAATGGAAAGAGGTTAGGGTGCAAAGAAATTTGTAATAAAACAAATCTATCCATTGTACGTTTTGTAGAAAATCTTGAATAGGATTACATAAATGGAAAGAGATTAGGGCACAAACAAATTTAAAAAAGAACCATTTTATCCCATACCAGTTTTGTAGAAGATCTTGATTAGGATTACATGAATAGAAAGAGGTTAGTGTGCAAAGAAATTTGTAATAAAACAAATCTATCAATTGCACGTTTTACAGAAAATCTTGATTAGGATTACATAAATGGAAAGAGGTTAGGGTGCAAAGAAAATTGAACAAGCACAAATATATCCTATTGCAGGTTTTGCAGAAAATCTTGATTAGGATTACATAAATGGAAAGAGGTTAGGGTACAAAGAAATTTAAAAAAGGACAATTTTAACCCAAAGCACGATTTGTAGAAAATCTTGATTAGGATTACATGAATGGAAAGAGGTTAGGGTGCAAAGAAATTTGAAATAAAACAAATCTATCTATTGCACGTTTTATAGAAATTCTTGATTAGGATTACATAAATGGAAAGAGGTTAGGGCACGAACAAATTTAAAAAAGGGCAATTTTATCCCATAGCACGTTTTGTAGAAGATCTTGATTAGGATTACATGAATGGAAAGGGGTTAGGGTGCAAATAAATTTGTAATAAAACAAATCTATCCATTGCACGTTTTGCGGAAAATCTTGATTAGGATTACATAAATGGAAAGAGGTTAGGGTACAAAGAAATTTAAAAAAGGACATTTTTAACCCAAAGCACGATTTGTAGAAAATCTTGATTAGGATTACATGAATGGAAATAGGTTAGGGTGCAAAGAAATTTGTAATAAAACAAATCTATCCATTGTACGTTTTGTAGAAAATCTTGAATAGGATTACATAAATGGAAAGAGATTAGGGCACAAACAAATTTAAAAAAGAACCATTTTATCCCATACCAGTTTTGTAGAAGATCTTGATTAAGATTACATGAATAGAAAGAGGTTAGTGTGCAAAGAAATTTGTAATAAAACAAATCTATCAATTGCACGTTTTACAGAAAATCTTGATTAGGATTACATAAATGGAAAGAGGTTAGGGTGCAAAGAAAATTGAACAAGCACAAAAATATCCTATTGCAGGTTTTGCAGAAAATCTTGATTAGGATTACATAAATGGAAAGAGGTTAGGGTACAAAGAAATTTAAAAAAGGACAATTTTAACCCAAAGCACGATTTGTAGAGAATCTTGATTAGGATTACATAAATGGAAAGAGGTTAGGGTGCAAAGAAAATTGAACAAGCACAAATATATCCTATTGCACGTTTTGCAGAAAATCTTGATTAGGATTACATAAATGGAAAGAGATTAGGGCACAAACAAATTTAAAAAAGAACCATTTTATCCCATACCAGTTTTGTAGAAGATCTTGATTAGGATTACATGAATAGAAAGAGGTTAGTGTGCAAAGAAATTTGTAATAAAACAAATCTATCAATTGCACGTTTTACAGAAAATCTTGATTAGGATTACATAAATGGAAAGAGGTTAGGGTGCAACGAAAATTGAACAAGCACAAATATATCCTATTGCAGGTTTTGCAGAAAATCTTGATTAGGATTACATAAATGAAAAGAGGTTAGGGTACGAAGAAATTTCTAATAAAACAAATCTATCCATTGCACGTTTTATAGAAATTCTTGATTAGGATTACATAAATGGAAAGAGGTTAAGGTGCAAAGAAAATTGAACAAGCACAAATACATCCTATTGCACGTTTTGCAGAAAATCTTGATTAAGATTACATAAATGGAAAGGGGTTAGGGTGCAAAGAAATTTCTAATAAAACGAATCCATCCATTACACGTTTTGCAGAAAATCTTGATTAAGATTACATAAATGGAAGGAGGTAAAGGTAAGAAGAAATCTACAAAAAGACAATTTAATCCCGTAACACGTTTTGTAGAAAATCTTGAATAGGATTACATAAATGGAAAGAGGTTAGGGTGCAAAGAAATTTGTAATAAAACAAATCTAGCCATTGCACGTTTTACAAAAATTCTTGATTAGGATTACAAAAATGGAAAGAGGTTAGGGTGCAAAGAAAATTGAACAAGCACAAATATATCCTATTGCACGTTTTGCAGAAAATCTTGATTAGGATTACATAAATGGAAAGAGGTTAGGGTACAAAAAAATTTAAAAATGGACAATTTTATCCCGTAACACGTTTTGTAGAAAATCTTGAATAGGATTACATAAATGGAAAGAGGTTAGGGTACGAAGAAATTTAAAAAAGGACAATTTTATCCCATAACAGGTTTTGTAGAAAATTTTGATTAGGATTACATAAATGGAAGGAGGTTAGGGTACGAAGAAATCAAAAAAAGGACAATTTTATTCCGTAACACGTTTTGTAGAAAATCTTGAATAGGATTACATAGATGGAAAGAGGTTAGGGCACGAACAAATTTAAAAAAGAACAATTTTATCTCATAGCAAGTTTTGTAGAAGATCTTGATTAGGATTACATGAATGGAAAGAGGTTAGGGTAAGAAGAAATTTGTAATAAAACAAATCTATCCATTGCACGTTTTATAGAAATTCTTGATTAGGATTACATGAATGGAAAGAGGCTAGGGTGCAAAGAAATTTGTAATAAAACAAATCTATCCATTGCACGTTTTATAGAAATTCTTGATTAGGATTACATAAATGGAAAGAGGTTAGGGCACGAACAAATTTAAAAAAGGACAATTATCTCCCATAGCACGTTTTTTAGAAGATCTTGATTAGGATTACATGAATGAAAAGGGGTTAGGGTGCAAATAAATTTGTAATAAATCAAATCTATCCATTGCACATTTTGCAGAAAATCTTGATTAGGATTACATAAATGAAAAGAGGTTAGGGTACAAAGAAATTTAAAAAAGGACATTTTTAACCCAAAGCACAATTTGTAGAAAATCTTGATTAGGATTACATAAATGGACAGAGGTTAGGGTGCAAAGCAAATTTTACAAGCACAAATATATCCTATTGCACGTTTTGCAGAAAATCTTGATTAGGATTACATAAATGGAAAGAGGTTAGGGTGCAAAGAAATTTAAAAAAGGACATTTTTAACCCTAAGCACGATTTGTAGAAAATCTTGATTAGGATTACATAAATGGAAAGAGGTTAGGGTACAAAGAAATTTAAAAAAGGACATTTTTAACCCTAAGCACGATTTGTAGAAAATCTTGATTAGGATTACATAAATGGAATGAGGTTAGGGTGCAAAGAAAATTGAACAAGCACAAATATATCCTATTGCACGTTTTGCAGAAAATCTTGATTAGGATTACATAAATGGAAAGAGGTTAGGGCACGAACAAATTTAAAAAAGTACCATCTTATCCCATAGCACGTTTTGTAGAAGATCTTGATTAGGATTACATAAATGGAAAGAGGTTAAGTTACGAAGAAATTTAAAAAAGGACAATTTTAACGCAAAGCACGATTTGTAGAAAATCTTGATTAGGATTACATGAATGGAAAGAGGTTAGGGTGCAAAGAAATTTGTAATAAAACAAATCTATCTATTGTACGTTTTGCAGAAAATATTGATTAGGATTACATAAATGGAAAGAGGTTACTGTACGAAGAAATTTAAAAAAGGACAATTTTATCCCGTAACACGTTTTGTAGAAAATCTTGAATAGGATTACATAAATGGAAAGAGGTTAGGGCACGAACAAATTTAAAAAAGAACAATTTTATCCCATAGCACGTTTTGTAGAAGATCTTGAATAGGATTACATAAATGGAAAGAGGTTAGGGTACGAAGAAATTGAAAAAAGGGCAATTTTATCACATAGCGTTTTTGTAGAAGATCTTGATTAGGATTACATGAATGGAAAGGGGTTAGGGTGCAAAGAAATTTGTAATAATACAAATCAATCCATTGCACGTTTTGTAGAAATTCTTGATTAGGATTGCATAAATGGAAAGAGGTTATGGTGCAAAGAAAATTGAACAAGCACAAATATATCCTATTGCACGTTTTGCAGAAAATCATGATTAGTATTACATAAATGGAAAGAGGTTAGGGTACGAAGAAATTTAAAAAAGAACAATTTTATCCCATAGCACGTTTTGTAGAAAATCTTGATTAGGATTACATAAATGGAAGGAGGTTAGGGTACGAAGAAATTTAAAAAAGGACAATTTTATCCCGTAACACGATTTGTAGAAAATCTTGATTAGGATTACATGAATGGAAAGAGGTTAGGGTGACAAAAAAATTTGTAATAAAGCAAATCTATCTATTGCAAGTTTTGTAGAAATTCTTGATTAGGATTGCATAAATGGAAAGAGGTTATGGTGCAAAGAAAATTGAACAAGCACAAATATATCCTATTGCACGTTTTGCAAAAAATCTTGATTAGTATTACATAAATGGAAGGAGGTTAGGGTACGAAGAAATTTAAAAAAGGACAATTTTATCCCGTAACACGTTTTGTAAAAAATCATGAATAGGATTACAAAAATGGAAAGAGGTTAGGGTACGAAAACATTTAAAAAAGGACAATTTTAACCCAAAGCACGATTTGTAGAAAGTCTTGATTAGGATTACATGTATAGAAAGAGGTTAGGGTGCAAAGAAATTTGTAATAAAACAAATCTATCAATTGCACGTTTTCTAGAAATTCTTGATTAGGATTAGATAAATGGAAAGAGGTTAGGGTACGAAGAAATTTAAAGAAGGACAATTTTAACCCAAAGCACGATTTGTAGAAAAACTTGATTAGGATTACATGAATGGAAAGAGGTTAGGGTGCAAAGAAATTTGTAATAAAACAAATCTATCCATTGCACGTTTTGTAGAAAATCTTGAATAGGATTACATAAATGGAAAGAGGTTAGGGCACGAACAAATTTAAAAAAGAACCATCTTATCCCATAACACGTTTTGTAGAAGATCTTGATTAGTATTACATAAATGAAAGAGGTTAAGTTACGAAGAAATTTAAAAAAGGACAATTTTAACGCGAAGCACGATTTGTAGAAAATCTTGATTAGGATTACATAAATGGAAAGAGGTTAGGGTACAAAGAAATTTGTAATCCATTGCACGTTTTGCAGAAAATCTTGATTGGGATTACATAAATGGAAAGAAGTTAGTGTACGAAGAAATTTAAAAAAGGACAATTTTATCCCGTAACACGTTTTGTAGAAAATCTTGAATAGGATTACATAAATGGAAAGAGGTTAAGGTACGAAGAAATTTAAAAAAGGACAATTTTAACCCAAAGCACGATTTGTAAAAAATCTTGATTAGGATTACATGAATGGAAAGAGGTTAGGGTTCAAAGAAATTGAAAAAAGGGCAATTTTATCCCATAGCGCTTTTGTAGAAGATCTTGATTAGGATTACATGAATGGAAAGAGGTTAGGGTGCAAAGAAATTTCTAATAAAACAAATCTATCCATTGTACGTTTTATAGAAATTCTTGATTAGGATTACATAAATGGAAAGAGGTTAGGGTGCAAAGAAAATTGAATAAGCACAAATATATCCTATTGCACGTTTTGCAGAAAATCTTGCTTAGGATTACATAAATGGAAAGAGGTTAGGGTACAAAGAAATTGAAAAAAGGGCAATTTTATCCCATAGCGCTTTTGTAGAAGATCTTGATTAGGATTACATGAATGGAAAGAGGTTAGGGTGCAAAGAAATTTCTAATAAAACAAATCTATCCATTGCACGTTTTGCAGAAAATCTTGATTATTATTACATAAATGGAAAGAGGTTAGGGTGACAAAAAAATTTGTAATAATACAAATCTATCCATTGCACGTTTTGTAGAAATTCTTGATTAGGATTGCATAAATGGAAAGAGGTTATGGTGCAAAGAAAATTGAACAAGCACAAATATATCCTATTGCACGTTTTGCAGAAAATCTTGATTAGTATTACATAAATGGAGAGAGGTTAGGGTACGAAGATATTTAAAAAAGAACAATTTTATCCCATAGCACGTTTTGTAGAAAATCTTGAATAGGATTACATAAATAGAAGGAGGTTAGGGTACGAAGAAATATAAAAAAGGACAATTTTATCCCGTAACACGATTTGTAGAAAATCTTGATTAGGATTACATGAATGGAAAGAGGTTAGGGTGACAAAAAAATTTGTAATAATACAAATCTATCCATTGCACGTTTTGTAGAAATTCTTGATTAGGATGCATAAATGGAAAGAGGTTATGGAGCAAAGAAAATTGAACAAGCACAAATATATCTTATTGCACGAGTTGCAGAAAATCTTGATTAGGATTACATAAATGGAGAGAGGTTAGGGTACGAAGATATTTAAAAAAGAACAATTTTATCCCATAGCACGTTTTGTAGAAAATCTTGGTTAGGATTACTTAAATGGAAAGAGGTTAGGGTACGAAGAAATTTAAAAAAGGACAATTTTATCCCATAGCACGTTTTATAGAAGATCTTGATTAGGATTACATAAATGGAAAGAGGTTAGGGTACGAAGAAATTTTAAAAAGGACAATTTTAACCCAAAGCACGATTTGTAGAAAATCTTGATTAGTATTACATGAATGGAAAGAGGTTAGGGTACAAAGAAATTTAAAAAAGGACAATTTTAAACCAAAGCACAATTTGTAGAAAATCTTGATTATGATTACATGAATGGAAAGAGGTTAGGGTGCAAAGAAAATTTGTAATAAAACAAATCTATCCATTGCACGGTTTATAGAAATTCTTGATTAGGATTACATAAATGGAAAGAGGTTAGGGTGCAAAAAAAATTGAAAAAGCACAAATATATCCTATTGCACGATTTGCAGAAAATCTTGATTAGTATTACATAAATGGAAAGAGGTTAGGGTACGAAGAAATTTAAAAAAGGACAATTTTATCCCATAGCACGTTTTCTAGAAGATCTTGATTAGGATTACATGAATGGAAAGGGGTTAGGGTGCAAAGAAATTTGTAATAAAACAAATCTATCCATTGCACATTTAGCAGAAAATCTTGATTAGTATTACATAAATGGAAAGAGGTTAGGGTACAAAGAAATTTAAAAAAGAACAATTTTATACCATAGCACGTTTTGTAGAAAATCTTGATTAGGATTACATAAATGGAAGGAGGTTAGGGTACGATGAAATTTAAAAAAGGACAATTTTATCCCGTAACACGTTTTGTAGAAAATCTTGAATAGGATTACATAAATGGAAAGAGGTTAGGGCACGAACAAATTTCAAAAAGAACAATTTTACACCATACCAGTTTTGTAGAAGATCTTGATTAGGATTACATAAATAGAAAGAGGTTAGTGTACGAAGTAATTTAAAAAAGGAATTTTTTTAACCCAAAGCACGATTTGTAGAAAATCTTGATTAGGATTACATGAATAGAAAGAGGTTAGGGTACAAAGAAATTTGTAAAAAAACAAATCTATCCATTGCACGTTTTACAGAAAATCTTAATTAGGATTACATAAATGGAAAGAGGTTAGGGCACGAACAAATTTAAAAAAGGACAATTTTATCCAATAGCACGTTTTGTAGAAGATCTTGATTAGGATTACATGAATGGAAAGGGGTTAGGGTGCAAAGAAATTTGAAATAAAACAAATCTATCAATTGCACGTTTTGCAGAAAATCTTGATTAGGATTACATAAATGGAAAGAGGTTAGGGCACGAACAAATTTAAAAAAGGACAATTTTATCCCATAGCACGTTTTGTAGAAGATCTTGATTATGATTACATGAATGGAAAAGGGTTAGGGTGCAAATAAATTTGTAATAAAACAAATCTATCCATTGCACGTTTTGCAGAACATCTTGATTAGGATTACATAAATGGAAAGAGGTTAGGGTACAAAGAAATTTAAAAAAGGACAATTTTAACCCAAAGCACGATTTGTAGAAAATCCTGATTAGGATTACATGAATGGAAAGAGGTTAGGGTGCAAAGAAAATTGAACAAGCACAAATATATCCTATTGCACGTTTTGCAGAAAATCTTGATTAGGATTACATAAATGGAAAGAGGTTAGGATAGGAAGAAATTTAAAAAAGGACAATTTTAACCCAAAGCACGATTTGTAGAAAATCTTGATTAGGATTATATGAATGGAAAGAGGTTAGGGTGCAAAGAAATTTGTAATAAAACAAATCTATCCATTGCACGTTTTGTAGAAAATCTTGAATAGTATTACATAAATGGAAAGAGGTTAGGGCACGAACAAATTTAAAAAAGAATCATTTTATCCCATAGCTCGTTTTGTAGAAGATCTTGATTAGGATTACATAAATGGAAAGAGGTTAATGTACAAAGAAATTTAAAAAAGCACAATTTTAACCCAAAGCACGATTTGTAGAAAATCTTGATTAGGATTACATGAATGTAAAGAGGTTAGGGTGCAAAGAAATTTGTAATAAAACAAATCGATCCATTGCACGTTTTGTAGAAAATCTTGAATAGGATTACATAAATGGAAAGAGGTTAGGGTGCAAAGAAATTTGTAATAAAACAAATCTAGCCATTGCACGTTTTACAAAAATTCTTGATTAGGATTACATAAATGGAAAGAGGTTAGGGTGCAAAGAAAATTGAACAAGCGCAAATATATCCTATTGCACGTTTTCAGAAAATCTAGATTAGGATTACATAAATGGAAAGGGGTTAGGGTGCAAAGAAATTTCTAATAAAACGAATCCATTCATTACATGTTTTGCGGAAAATCTTGATTAGGATTACATAAATGGAAAGAGGTTAGTGTACAAAGAAATTTAAAAAAGGAAATTTTTAACCCAAAGCACGATTTGTTGAAAATCTTGATTAGGATTACATAAATGGAAAGAGGTTATGGTGCAAAGAAAATTGAACAAACACAAATATATCCTATTGCACGTTTTGCAGAAAATCTTGATTAGGATTACATAAATGGAAAGAGGTTAGGGTACAAAGAAATTTAAAAAAGGACAATTTTATCCCGTAACACGTTTTGTAGAAAATCTTGAATAGGATTACATAAATGGAAAGAGGTTAGGGTACGAAGAAATTTAAAAAAGGACAATTTTATCCCATAACAGGTTTTGTAGAAAATTTTGATTAGGATTACATAAATGGAAGGAGGTTAGGGTACGAAGAAATCAAAAAAAGGACAATTTTATTCCGTAACACGTTTTGTAGAAAATCTTGAATAGGATTACATAGATGGAAAGAGGTTAGGGCACGAACAAATTTAAAAAAGAACAATTTTATCCCATAGCACGTTTTGTAGAAGATCTTGATTAGGATTACATGAATGGAAAGAGGTTAGGGTAAGAAGAAATTTAAAAAAGGACAATTTTAACAAATAGCACGATTTGTAGAAAATTTGATTAGGATTACATGAATGGAAAGAAGTTAGGGTGCAAAGAAATTTGTAATAAAACAAATCTATCCATTGCACGTTTTATAGAAATTCTTGATTAGGATTACATGAATGGAAAGAGGTTAGGGTGCAAGGAAATTTGTAATAAAACAAATCTATCCATTGCACGTTTTATAGAAATTCTTGATTAGGATTACATAAATGGAAAGAGGTTAGGGTGCAAAGAAATTTGTAATAAAACAAATCTATCCATTGCACGTTTTATAGAAATTCTTGATTAGGATTACATAAATGGAAAGAGGTTAGGGTTCAAAAAAAATTGAACAAGCTCAAATATATCCTATTGCACATTTTGCAGAAAATCTTGAATAGGATTACATAAATGGAAAGAGGTTAGGGCACGAACAAATTTAAAAAAGGACAATTATATCTGATAGCACGTTTTTTAGAAGATCTTGATTAGGATTACATGAATGGAAAGGGCTTAGGGTGCAAAGAAATTTGAAATAAAAATATCTATCCATTGTACGTTTTGCAGAAAATCTTGATTAGGATTACATAAATGGAAAGAGGTTAGGGCACGAACAAATTTAAAAAAGGACAATTTTATCCCATAGCACGTTTTGTAGCAGATCTTGATTAGGATTACATGAATGAAAAGGGGTTAGGGTGCAAATAAATTTGTAATAAATCAAATCTATCCATTGCACGTTTTGCAGAAAATCTTGATTAGGATTACATAAATGAAAAGAGGTTAGGGTACAAAGAAATTTAAAAAAGGACATTTTTATCCCAAAGCATGATTTGTAGAAAATCTTGATTAGGATTACATGAATGGAAAGAGGTTAGGGTGCAAAAAATTTGTAATAAAACAATTCTATCCATTGCACGTTTTGTAGAAATTCTTGATTAGGATTACATAAATGGACAGAGGTTAGGGTGCAAAGAAAATTGAACAAGCACAAATATATCCTATTGCAAGTTTTGCAGAAAATCTTGATTTGGATTACATAAATGGAAAGAGGTTAGGGTACGAAGAAATTTAAAAAAGGACAATTTTAACCCAAAGCACGATTTGTAGGAAATCTTGATTAGGATTACATGAATGGAAAGAGGTTAGGGTGCAAAGAGATTTGTAATAAAACAAATCTATCCATTGTAAGTTTTGTAGAAAATCTTGAATAGGATTACATAAATGGAAAGAGGTTAGGGTACGAACAAATTTAAAAAAAAACGATTTTATCCCATAGCTCGTTTTGTAGAAGATCTTGATTAGGATTACATAAATGGAAAGAGGTTAAGGTGCGAAGAAATTTAAAAAGGCACAATTTTTACCTAAAGCACGATTTGTAGAAAATCTTGATTAGGATTACATGAATGGAAAGAGGTTAGGGTGCAAAGAAATTTGAATAAAACAAATCGATCCATTGCACCTTTTGTAGAAAATCTTGAATAGGATTACATAAATGGAAAGAGGTTAGGGTGCAAAGAAATTTGAAATAAAACAAATCTATCTATTGCACGTTTTATAGAAATTCTTGATTAGGATTACATAAATGGACAGAGGATAGGGTGCAAAGAAAATTGAACAAGCACAAATATATCCTATTGCAAGTTTTGCAGAAAATCTTGATTAGGATTACATAAATGGAAAGAGGTTAGGGTACGAAGAAATTTAAAAAAGGACAATTTTAGCCCAAAGCACGATTAGTAGGAAATCTTGATTAGGATTACAAGAATGGAAAGAGGTTAGGGTGCAAAGAGATTTGTAATAAAACAAATCTATCCATTGTAAGTTTTGTAGAAAATCTTGAATAGGATTACATAAATGGAAAGAGGTTAGGGTACGAACAAATTTAAAAAAGAACCATTTTATCCCATAGCTCGTTTTGTAGAAGACCTTGATTAGGATTACATAAATGGAAAGAGGTTAAGGTGCGAAGAAATTTAAAAAAGCACAATTTTTACCTAAAGCACGATTTGTAGAAAATCTTGATTAGGATTACATGAATGGAAAGAGGTTAGGGTGCAAAGAAATTTGAATAAAACAAATCTATCCATTGCACCTTTTGTAGAAAATCTTGAATAGGATTACATAAATGGAAAGGGGTTAGGGTGCAAATAAATTTGTAATAAAACAAATCTATCCATTGCACGTTTTGCAGAAAATCTTGATTAGGATTACATAAATGGAAAGAGGTTAGGGTACAAAGAAATTTAAAAAAGGACATTTTTAACCCAAAGCACGATTTGTAGAAAATCTTGATTAGGATTACATGAATGGAATGTGGTTAGGGTACAAAAAAAATAAAACAATTCTATCCATTGCACGTTTTGTAGAAATTCTTGATTAGGATTACATAAATGGACAGAGGTTAGGGTGCAAAGAAAATTGAACAAGCACAAATATATCATATTGCACGTTTTGCAGAAAATCTTGATTTGGATTACATAAATGGAAAGAGGTTAGGGTACGAAGAAATTTAAAAAAGGACAATTTTAACCCAAAGCACGATTTGTAGGAAATCTTGATTAGGATTACATGAATGGAAAGAGGTTAGGGTGCAAAGAGATTTGTAATAAAACAAATCTATCCATTGTAAGTTTTGTAGAAAATCTTGAATAGGATTACATAAATGGAAAGAGGTTAGGGTACGAACAAATTTAAAAAAAAACCATTTTATCCCATAGCTCGTTTTGTAGAAGATCTTGATTAGGATTACATAAATGGAAAGAGGTTAAGGTGCGAAGAAATTTAAAAAGGCACAATTTTTACCTAAAGCACGATTTGTAGAAAATCTTGATTAGGATTACATGAATGGAAAGAGGTTAGGGTGCAAAGAAATTTGAATAAAACAAATCGATCCATTGCACCTTTTGTAGAAAATCTTGAATAGGATTACATAAATGGAAAGAGGTTAGGGTGCAAAGAAATTTGAAATAAAACAAATCTATCTATTGCACGTTTTATAGAAATTCTTGATTAGGATTACATAAATGGACAGAGGATAGGGTGCAAAGAAAATTGAACAAGCACAAATATATCCTATTGCAAGTTTTGCAGAAAATCTTGATTAGGATTACATAAATGGAAAGAGGTTAGGGTACGAAGAAATTTAAAAAAGGACAATTTTAGCCCAAAGCACGATTTGTAGGAAATCTTGATTAGGATTACAAGAATGGAAAGAGGTTAGGGTGCAAAGAGATTTGTAATAAAACAAATCTATCCATTGTAAGTTTTGTAGAAAATCTTGAATAGGATTACATAAATGGAAAGAGGTTAGGGTACGAACAAATTTAAAAAAGAACCATTTTATCCCATAGCTCGTTTTGTAGAAGACCTTGATTAGGATTACATAAATGGAAAGAGGTTAAGGTGCGAAGAAATTTAAAAAAGCACAATTTTTACCTAAAGCACGATTTGTAGAAAATCTTGATTAGGATTACATGAATGGAAAGAGGTTAGGGTGCAAAGAAATTTGAATAAAACAAATCTATCCATTGCACGTTTTGTAGAAAATCTTGAATAGGATTACATAAATGGAAAGGGGTTAGGGTGCAAATAAATTTGTAATAAAACAAATCTATCCATTGCACGTTTTGCAGAAAATCTTGATTAGGATTACATAAATGGAAAGAGGTTAGGGTACAAAGAAATTTAAAAAAGGACATTTTTAACCCAAAGCACGATTTGTAGAAAATCTTGATTAGGATTACATGAATGGAATGTGGTTAGGGTACAAAAAAAATAAAACAATTCTATCCATTGCACGTTTTGTAGAAATTCTTGATTAGGATTACATAAATGGACAGAGGTTAGGGTGCAAAGAAAATTGAACAAGCACAAATATATCATATTGCACGTTTTGCAGAAAATCTTGATTTGGATTACATAAATGGAAAGAGGTTAGGGTGCAAAGAAATTTGAATAAAACAAATCTATCCATTGCACCTTTTGTAGAAAATCTTGAATAGGATTACATAAATGGAAAGAGGATAGGGTACAAAGAAATTTAAAAAAGGACAATTTTAACCCAAAGCACGATTTGTAGAAAATCTTGATTAGGATTACATGAATGGAAAGAGGTTAGGGTGCAAAGAAATTTGAATAAAACAAATCTATCCATTGCACCTTTTGTAGAAAATCTTGAATAGGATTACATAAATGGAAAGAGGATAGGGTACAAAGAAATTTAAAAAAGGACAATTTTAACCCAAAGCACGATTTGTAGAAAATCTTGATTAGGATTACATGAATGGAAAGAGGTTAGGGTGCAAAGAAATTTGTAATAAAACAAATCGATCCATTGCACGTTTTGTAGAAAATCTTGAATAGGATTACATAAATGGAAAGAGGTTAGGGTGCAAAGAAATTTGTAATAAAACAAATCTAGCCATTGCACGTTTTACAAAAATTCTTGATTAGGATTACATAAATGGAAAGAGGTTAGGGTGCAAAGAAAATTGAACAAGCACAAATATATCCTATTGCACGTTTTCAGAAAATCTAGATTAGGATTACATAAATGGAAAGGGGTTAGGGTGCAAAGAAATTTCTAATAAAACGAATCCATTCATTACATGTTTTGCGGAAAATCTTGATTAGGATTACATAAATGGAAAGAGGTTAGTGTACAAAGAAATTTAAAAAAGGAAATTTTTCACCCAAAGCACGATTTGTAGAAAATCTTGATTAGGATTACATAAATGGAAAGAGGTTATGGTGCAAAGAAAATTGAACAAACACAAATATATCCTATTGCACGTTTTGCAGAAAATCTTGATTAGGATTACATAAATGGAAAGAGGTTAGGGTACAAAGAAATTTAAAAAAGGACAATTTTATCCCGTAACACGTTTTGTAGAAAATCTTGAATAGGATTACATAAATGGAAAGAGGTTAGGGTACGAAGAAATTTAAAAAAGGACAATTTTATCCCATAACAGGTTTTGTAGAAAATTTTGATTAGGATTACATAAATGGAAGGAGGTTAGGGTACGAAGAAATCAAAAAAAGGACAATTTTATTCCGTAACACGTTTTGTAGAAAATCTTGAATAGGATTACATAGATGGAAAGAGGTTAGGCAACAAACAAATTTAAAAAAGAACCATTTTATCCCATACCAGTTTTGTAGAAGATCTTGATTAGGATTACATGAATAGAAAGAGGTTAGTGTGCAAAGAAATTTGTAAAAAAACAAATCTATCCATTGCACGTTTTACAGAAAATCTTAATTAGGATTACATAAATGGAAAGAGGTTAGGGCACGAACAAATTTAAAAAAGGACATATTTATCCAATAGCACGTTTTGTAGAAGATCTTGATTAGGATTACATGAATGGAAAGAGGTTAGGGTGACAAAAAAATTTGTAATAATACAAATCTATCCATTGCACGTTTTGTAGAAATTCTTGATTAGGATGCATAAATGGAAAGAGGTTATGGAGCAAAGAAAATTGAACAAGCACAAATATATCTTATTGCACGAGTTGCAGAAAATCTTGATTAGGATTACATAAATGGAGAGAGGTTAGGGTACGAAGATATTTAAAAAAGAACAATTTTATCCCATAGCACGTTTTGTAGAAAATCTTGGTTAGGATTACTTAAATGGAAAGAGGTTAGGGTACGAAGAAATTTAAAAAAGGACAATTTTATCCCATAGCACGTTTTATAGAAGATCTTGATTAGGATTACATAAATGGAAAGAGGTTAGGGTACGAAGAAATTTTAAAAAGGACAATTTTAACCCAAAGCACGATTTGTAGAAAATCTTGATTAGTATTACATGAATGGAAAGAGGTTAGGGTACAAAGAAATTTAAAAAAGGACAATTTTAAACCAAAGCACAATTTGTAGAAAATCTTGATTATGATTACATGAATGGAAAGAGGTTAGGGTGCAAAGAAAATTTGTAATAAAACAAATCTATCCATTGCACGGTTTATAGAAATTCTTGATTAGGATTACATAAATGGAAAGAGGTTAGGGTGCAAAAAAAATTGAAAAAGCACAAATATATCCTATTGCACGATTTGCAGAAAATCTTGATTAGTATTACATAAATGGAAAGAGGTTAGGGTACGAAGAAATTTAAAAAAGGACAATTTTATCCCATAGCACGTTTTCTAGAAGATCTTGATTAGGATTACATGAATGGAAAGGGGTTAGGGTGCAAAGAAATTTGTAATAAAACAAATCTATCCATTGCACATTTAGCAGAAAATCTTGATTAGTATTACATAAATGGAAAGAGGTTAGGGTACAAAGAAATTTAAAAAAGAACAATTTTATACCATAGCACGTTTTGTAGAAAATCTTGAATAGGATTACATAAATGGAAAGAGGTTAGGGCACGAACAAATTTCAAAAAGAACAATTTTACACCATACCAGTTTTGTAGAAGATCTTGATTAGGATTACATAAATAGAAAGAGGTTAGTGTACGAAGTAATTTAAAAAAGGAATTTTTTTAACCCAAAGCACGATTTGTAGAAAATCTTGATTAGGATTACATGAATAGAAAGAGGTTAGGGTACAAAGAAATTTGTAAAAAAACAAATCTATCCATTGCACGTTTTACAGAAAATCTTAATTAGGATTACATAAATGGAAAGAGGTTAGGGCACGAACAAATTTAAAAAAGGACAATTTTATCCAATAGCACGTTTTGTAGAAGATCTTGATTAGGATTACATGAATGGAAAGGGGTTAGGGTGCAAAGAAATTTGAAATAAAACAAATCTATCAATTGCACGTTTTGCAGAAAATCTTGATTAGGATTACATAAATGGAAAGAGGTTAGGGCACGAACAAATTTAAAAAAGGACAATTTTATCCCATAGCACGTTTTGTAGAAGATCTTGATTATGATTACATGAATGGAAAAGGGTTAGGGTGCAAATAAATTTGTAATAAAACAAATCTATCCATTGCACGTTTTGCAGAACATCTTGATTAGGATTACATAAATGGAAAGAGGTTAGGGTACAAAGAAATTTAAAAAAGGACAATTTTAACCCAAAGCACGATTTGTAGAAAATCCTGATTAGGATTACATGAATGGAAAGAGGTTAGGGTGCAAAGAAAATTGAACAAGCACAAATATATCCTATTGCACGTTTTGCAGAAAATCTTGATTAGGATTACATAAATGGAAAGAGGTTAGGATAGGAAGAAATTTAAAAAAGGACAATTTTAACCCAAAGCACGATTTGTAGAAAATCTTGATTAGGATTATATGAATGGAAAGAGGTTAGGGTGCAAAGAAATTTGTAATAAAACAAATCTATCCATTGTACGTTTTGTAGAAAATCTTTAATAGTATTACATAAATGGAAAGAGGTTAGGGCACGAACAAATTTAAAAAAGAATCATTTTATCCCATAGCTCGTTTTGTAGAAGATCTTGATTAGGATTACATAAATGGAAAGAGGTTAATGTACAAAGAAATTTAAAAAAGCACAATTTTAACCCAAAGCACGATTTGTAGAAAATCTTGATTAGGATTACATGAATGTAAAGAGGTTAGGGTGCAAAGAAATTTGTAATAAAACAAATCGATCCATTGCACGTTTTGTAGAAAATCTTGAATAGGATTACATAAATGGAAAGAGGTTAGGGTGCAAAGAAATTTGTAATAAAACAAATCTAGCCATTGCACGTTTCACAAAAATTCTTGATTAGGATTACATAAATGGAAAGAGGTTAGGGTGCAAAGAAAATTGAACAAGCGCAAATATATCCTATTGCACGTTTTCAGAAAATCTAGATTAGGATTACATAAATGGAAAGGGGTTAGGGTGCAAAGAAATTTCTAATAAAACGAATCCATTCATTACATGTTTTGCGGAAAATCTTGATTAGGATTACATAAATGGAAAGAGGTTAGTGTACAAAGAAATTTAAAAAAGGAAATTTTTAACCCAAAGCACGATTTGTAGAAAATCTTGATTAGGATTACATAAATGGAAAGAGGTTATGGTGCAAAGAAAATTGAACAAACACAAATATATCCTATTGCACGTTTTGCAGAAAATCTTGATTAGGATTACATAAATGGAAAGAGGTTAGGGTACAAAGAAATTTAAAAAAGGACAATTTTATCCCGTAACACGTTTTGTAGAAAATCTTGAATAGGATTACATAAATGGAAAGAGGTTAGGGTACGAAGAAATTTAAAAAAGGACAATTTTATCCCATAACAGGTTTTGTAGAAAATTTTGATTAGGATTACATAAATGGAAGGAGGTTAGGGTACGAAGAAATCAAAAAAAGGACAATTTTATTCCGTAACACGTTTTGTAGAAAATCTTGAATAGGATTACATAGATGGAAAGAGGTTAGGGCACGAACAAATTTAAAAAAGAACAATTTTATCCCATAGCACGTTTTGTAGAAGATCTTGATTAGGATTACATGAATGGAAAGAGGTTAGGGTAAGAAGAAATTTAAAAAAGGACAATTTTAACAAATAGCACGATTTGTAGAAAATTTGATTAGGATTACATGAATGGAAAGAAGTTAGGGTGCAAAGAAATTTGTAATAAAACAAATCTATCCATTGCACGTTTTATAGAAATTCTTGATTAGGATTACATGAATGGAAAGAGGTTAGGGTGCAAAGAAATTTGTAATAAAACAAATCTATCCATTGCACGTTTTATAGAAATTCTTGATTAGGATTACATAAATGGAAAGAGGTTAGGGTTCAAAAAAAATTGAACAAGCTCAAATATATCCTATTGCACATTTTGCAGAAAATCTTGAATAGGATTACATAAATGGAAAGAGGTTAGGGCACGAACAAATTTAAAAAAGGACAATTATATCTGATAGCACGTTTTTTAGAAGATCTTGATTAGGATTACATGAATGGAAAGGGCTTAGGGTGCAAAGAAATTTGAAATAAAAATATCTATCCATTGTACGTTTTGCAGAAAATCTTGATTAGGATTACATAAATGGAAAGAGGTTAGGGCACGAACAAATTTAAAAAAGGACAATTTTATCCCATAGCACGTTTTGTAGCAGATCTTGATTAGGATTACATGAATGAAAAGGGGTTAGGGTGCAAATAAATTTGTAATAAATCAAATCTATCCATTGCACGTTTTGCAGAAAATCTTGATTAGGATTACATAAATGAAAAGAGGTTAGGGTACAAAGAAATTTAAAAAAGGACATTTTTATCCCAAAGCATGATTTGTAGAAAATCTTGATTAGGATTACATGAATGGAAAGAGGTTAGGGTGCAAAAAATTTGTAATAAAACAATTCTATCCATTGCACGTTTTGTAGAAATTCTTGATTAGGATTACATAAATGGACAGAGGTTAGGGTGCAAAGAAAATTGAACAAGCACAAATATATCCTATTGCAAGTTTTGCAGAAAATCTTGATTTGGATTACATAAATGGAAAGAGGTTAGGGTACGAAGAAATTTAAAAAAGGACAATTTTAACCCAAAGCACGATTTGTAGGAAATCTTGATTAGGATTACATGAATGGAAAGAGGTTAGTGTGCAAAGAGATTTGTAATAAAACAAATCTATCCATTGTAAGTTTTGTAGAAAATCTTGAATAGGATTACATAAATGGAAAGAGGTTAGGGTACGAACAAATTTAAAAAAGAACCATTTTATCCCATAGCTCGTTTTGTAGAAGATCTTGATTAGGATTACATAAATGGAAAGAGGTTAAGGTGCGAAGAAATTTAAAAAGGCACAATTTTTACCTAAAGCACGATTTGTAGAAAATCTTGATTAGGATTACATGAATGGAAAGAGGTTAGGGTGCAAAGAAATTTGAATAAAACAAATCGATCCATTGCACCTTTTGTAGAAAATCTTGAATAGGATTACATAAATGGAAAGAGGTTAGGGTGCAAAGAAATTTGAAATAAAACAAATCGATCCATTGCACCTTTTGTAGAAAATCTTGAATAGGATTACATAAATGGTAAGAGGTTAGGGTGCAAAGAAATTTAAAAAAGGAAATTTTTAACCCAAAGCACGATTTGTAGAAAATCTTGATTAGGATTACATAAATGGAAAGAGGTTATGGTGCAAAGAAAATTGAACAAACACAAATATATCCTATTGCACGTTTTGCAGAAAATCTTGATTAGGATTACATAAATGGAAAGAGGTTAGGGTACAAAGAAATTTAAAAAAGGACAATTTTATCCCGTAACACGTTTTGTAGAAAATCTTGAATAGGATTACATAAATGGAAAGAGGTTAGGGTACGAAGAAATTTAAAAAAGGACAATTTTATCCCATAACAGGTTTTGTAGAAAATTTTGATTAGGATTACATAAATGGAAGGAGGTTAGGGTACGAAGAAATCAAAAAAAGGACAATTTTATTCCGTAACACGTTTTGTAGAAAATCTTGAATAGGATTACATAAATGGAAAGAGGTTAGGGTGCAAAGAAAATTGAACAAGCACAAATATATTCTATTGCAGGTTTTGCAGAAAATCTTGATTAGGATTACATAAATGAAAAGAGGTTAGGGTACGAAGAAATTTCTAATAAAACAAATCTATCCATTGCACGTTTTATAGAAATTCTTGATTAGGATTACATAAATGGAAAGAGGTTAGGGTGCAAAGAAAATTGAACAAGCACAAATACATCCTATTGCACGTTTTGCAGAAAATCTTGATTAAGATTACATAAATGGAAAGGGGTTAGGGTGCAAAGAAATTTCTAATAAAACGAATCCATCCATTACACGTTTTGCAGAAAATCTTGATTAAGATTACATAAATGGAAGGAGGTAAGGGTAAGAAGAAATCTACAAAAGAACAATTTAATCCCGTAACACGTTTTGTAGAAAATCTTGAATAGGATTACATAAATGGAAAGAGGTTAGGGTGCAAAGAAATTTGTAATAAAACAAATCGATCCATTGCACGTTTTGTAGAAAATCTTGAATAGGATTACATAAATGGAAAGAGGTTAGGGCACGAACAAATTTAAAAAAGGGCAATTTTATCCCATAGCACGTTTTGTAGCAGATCTTGATTAGGATTACATGAATGAAAAGGGGTTAGGGTGCAAATAAATTTGTAATAAATCAAATCTATCCATTGCACGTTTTGCAGAAAATCTTGATTAGGATTACATAAATGAAAAGAGGTTAGGGTACAAAGAAATTTAAAAAAGGACATTTTTAACCCAAAGCACGATTTGTAGAAAATCTTGATTAGGATTACATGAATGGAAAGAGGTTAGGGTGCAAAGAAAATTTTACAAGCACAAATATATCCTATTGCACGTTTTGCAGAAAATCTTGATTAGGATTACATAAATGGAAAGAGGTTAGGGTACGAAGAAATTTAAAAAAGGACAATTTTAACCCAAAGCACGATTTGTAGGAAATCTTGATTAGGATTACATGAATGGAAAGAGGTTAGTGTGCAAAGAGATTTGTAATAAAACAAATCTATCCATTGTAAGTTTTGTAGAAAATCTTGAATAGGATTACATAAATGGAAAGAGGTTAGGGCACGAACAAATTTAAAAAAGAACCATTTTATCCCATAGCTCGTTTTGTAGAAGATCTTGATTAGGATTACATAAATGGAAAGAGGTTAAGGTGCGAAGAAATTTAATAAAGCACAATTTTAACCTAAAGCACGATTTGTAGAAAATCTTGATTAGGATTACATGAATGGAAAGAGGTTAGGGTGCAAAGAAATTTGAATAAAACAAATCGATCCATTGCACCTTTTGTAGAAAATCTTGAATAGGATTACATAAATGGAAAGAGGTTAGGGTGCAAAGAAATTTGAAATAAAACAAATCTATCTATTGCACGTTTTATAGAAATTCTTTATTAGGATTACATAAATGTAAAGAGGTTAGGGCACGAACAAATTTAAAAAAGGACAATTTTAACCCAAAGCACAATTTGTAAAAATTCTTGATTAGGATTACATAAACGAAAAGAGGTTAGGGTGCAAAGAGATTTGTAATAAAACAAATCTATCCATTGTAAGTTTTGTACAAAATCTTGAATAGGATTACATAAATGGAAAGAGGTTAGGGCACGAACAAATTTAAAAAAGAACCATTTTATCCCATAGCACGTTTTGTAGAAGATCTTGATTAGGATTACATGAATGGAAAGGGGTTAGGGTGCAAATAAATTTGTAATAAAACAAATCTATTCATTGCACGTTTTGCAGAAAATCTTGATTAGGATTACATAAATGGAAAGAGGTTAGGGTACAAAGAAATTTAAAAAAGGACATTTTTAACCCAAAGCACGATTTGTAGAAAATCTTGATTAGGATTACATAAATGGCCAGAGGTTAGGGTGCAAAGAAAATTGAACAAGCACAAATATATCATATTGCACGTTTTGCAGAAAATCTTGATTAGGATTACATAAATGGAAAGAGGTTAGGGTACAAAGAAATTTAAAAAAGGACAATTTTAACCCAAAGCACGATTTGTAGAAAATCTTGATTAGGATTACATGAATGGAAAGAGGTTAGGGTGCAAAGAAATTTGTAATAAAACAAATCTATCCATTGTACGTTTTGTAGAAAATCTTGAATAGGATTACATAAATGGAAAGAGGTTAGAGCACAAACAAATTTAAAAAAGTACCATTTTATCCCATACCAGTTCTGTAGAAGATCTAGATTAAGATTACATGAATAGAAAGAGGTTAGTGTGCAAAGAAATTTGTAATAAAACAAATCTATCAATTGCACGTTTTACAGAAAATCTTGATTAGGATTACATAAATGGAAAGAGGTTAGGGTGCAAAGAAAATTGAACAAGCACAAATATATCCTATTGCAGGTTTTGCAGAAAATCTTGATTAGGATTACATAAATGAAAAGAGGTTAGGGTACGAGGAAATTTGTAATAAAACAAATCTATCCATTGCACGTTTTATAGAAATTCTTGAGTAGGATTACATAAATGGAAAGAGGTTAGGGTGCAAAGAAAATTGAACAAGCACAAATACATCCTATTGCACGTTTTGCAGAAAATCTTGATTAGGATTACATAAATGGAAAGGGGTTAGGGTGCAAAGAAATTTCTAATAAAACGAATCCATCCATTACACGTTTTGCAGAAAATCTTGATTAAGATTACATAAATGGAAGGAGGTAAGGGTAAGAAGAAATCTACAAAAGGACAATTTAATCCCGTAACACGTTTTGTAGAAAATCTTGAATAGGATTACATAAATGGAAAGAGGTTAGGGTTCGAGCAAATTTAAAAAAGAACAATTTTATCCCATACCAGTTTTGTAGAAAATCTTGATTAGGATTACATGAATAGAAAGAGGTTAGTGTGCAAAGAAATTTGTAATAAAACAAATCTATCCATTGCACGTTTTATAGAAATTCTTGATTAGGATTACATAAATGGAAAGAGGTTAGGGTTCAAAAAAAATTGAACAAGCTCAAATATATCCTATTGCACATTTTGCAGAAAATCTTGAATAGGATTACATAAATGGAAAGAGGTTAGGGCACGAACAAATTTAAAAAAGGACAATTATATCTGATAGCACGTTTTTTAGAAGATCTTGATTAGGATTACATGAATGGAAAGGGCTTAGGGTGCAAAGAAATTTGAAATAAAAATATCTATCCATTGTACGTTTTGCAGAAAATCTTGATTAGGATTACATAAATGGAAAGAGGTTAGGGCACGAACAAATTTAAAAAAGGACAATTTTATCCCATAGCACGTTTTGTAGCAGATCTTGATTAGGATTACATGAATGAAAAGGGGTTAGGGTGCAAATAAATTTGTAATAAATCAAATCTATCCATTGCACGTTTTGCAGAAAATCTTGATTAGGATTACATAAATGAAAAGAGGTTAGGGTACAAAGAAATTTAAAAAAGGACATTTTTATCCCAAAGCATGATTTGTAGAAAATCTTGATTAGGATTACATGAATGGAAAGAGGTTAGGGTGCAAAAAATTTGTAATAAAACAATTCTATCCATTGCACGTTTTGTAGAAATTCTTGATTAGGATTACATAAATGGACAGAGGTTAGGGTGCAAAGAAAATTGAACAAGCACAAATATATCCTATTGCAAGTTTTGCAGAAAATCTTGATTTGGATTACATAAATGGAAAGAGGTTAGGGTACGAAGAAATTTAAAAAAGGACAATTTTAACCCAAAGCACGATTTGTAGGAAATCTTGATTAGGATTACATGAATGGAAAGAGGTTAGTGTGCAAAGAGATTTGTAATAAAACAAATCTATCCATTGTAAGTTTTGTAGAAAATCTTGAATAGGATTACATAAATGGAAAGAGGTTAGGGTACGAACAAATTTAAAAAAGAACCATTTTATCCCATAGCTCGTTTTGTAGAAGATCTTGATTAGGATTACATAAATGGAAAGAGGTTAAGGTGCGAAGAAATTTAAAAAGGCACAATTTTTACCTAAAGCACGATTTGTAGAAAATCTTGATTAGGATTACATGAATGGAAAGAGGTTAGGGTGCAAAGAAATTTGAATAAAACAAATCGATCCATTGCACCTTTTGTAGAAAATCTTGAATAGGATTACATAAATGGAAAGAGGTTAGGGTGCAAAGAAATTTGAAATAAAACAAATCGATCCATTGCACCTTTTGTAGAAAATCTTGAATAGGATTACATAAATGGTAAGAGGTTAGGGTGCAAAGAAATTTGTAATAAAACAAATCTAGCCATTGCACGTTTTACAAAAATTCTTGATTAGGATTACATAAATGGAAAGAGGTTAGTGTACAAAGAAATTTAAAAAAGGAAATTTTTAACCCAAAGCACGATTTGTAGAAAATCTTGATTAGGATTACATAAATGGAAAGAGGTTATGGTGCAAAGAAAATTGAACAAACACAAATATATCCTATTGCACGTTTTGCAGAAAATCTTGATTAGGATTACATAAATGGAAAGAGGTTAGGGTACAAAGAAATTTAAAAAAGGACAATTTTATCCCGTAACACGTTTTGTAGAAAATCTTGAATAGGATTACATAAATGGAAAGAGGTTAGGGTACGAAGAAATTTAAAAAAGGACAATTTTATCCCATAACAGGTTTTGTAGAAAATTTTGATTAGGATTACATAAATGGAAGGAGGTTAGGGTACGAAGAAATCAAAAAAAGGACAATTTTATTCCGTAACACGTTTTGTAGAAAATCTTGAATAGGATTACATAAATGGAAAGAGGTTAGGGTGCAAAGAAAATTGAACAAGCACAAATATATCCTATTGCAGGTTTTGCAGAAAATCTTGATTAGGATTACATAAATGAAAAGAGGTTAGGGTACGAAGAAATTTCTAATAAAACAAATCTATCCATTGCACGTTTTATAGAAATTCTTGATTAGGATTACATAAATGGAAAGAGGTTAGGGTGCAAAGAAAATTGAACAAGCACAAATACATCCTATTGCACGTTTTGCAGAAAATCTTGATTAAGATTACATAAATGGAAAGGGGTTAGGGTGCAAAGAAATTTCTAATAAAACGAATCCATCCATTACACGTTTTGCAGAAAATCTTGATTAAGATTACATAAATGGAAGGAGGTAAGGGTAAGAAGAAATCTACAAAAGAACAATTTAATCCCGTAACACGTTTTGTAGAAAATCTTGAATAGGATTACATAAATGGAAAGAGGTTAGGGTGCAAAGAAATTTGTAATAAAACAAATCGATCCATTGCACGTTTTGTAGAAAATCTTGAATAGGATTACATAAATGGAAAGAGGTTAGGGCACGAACAAATTTAAAAAAGGGCAATTTTATCCCATAGCACGTTTTGTAGCAGATCTTGATTAGGATTACATGAATGAAAAGGGGTTAGGGTGCAAATAAATTTGTAATAAATCAAATCTATCCATTGCACGTTTTGCAGAAAATCTTGATTAGGATTACATAAATGAAAAGAGGTTAGGGTACAAAGAAATTTAAAAAAGGACATTTTTAACCCAAAGCACGATTTGTAGAAAATCTTGATTAGGATTACATGAATGGAAAGAGGTTAGGGTGCAAAGAAAATTTTACAAGCACAAATATATCCTATTGCACGTTTTGCAGAAAATCTTGATTAGGATTACATAAATGGAAAGAGGTTAGGGTACGAAGAAATTTAAAAAAGGACAATTTTAACCCAAAGCACGATTTGTAGAAAATCTTGAATAGGATTACATAAATGGAAAGAGGTTAGGGCACGAACAAATTTAAAAAAGAACCATTTTATCCCATAGCACGTTTTGTAGAAGATCTTGATTAGGATTACATAAATGGAAAGAGGTTAAGGTGCGAAGAAATTTAATAAAGCACAATTTTAACCTAAAGCACGATTTGTAGAAAATCTTGATTAGGATTACATGAATGGAAAGAGGTTAGGGTGCAAAGAAATTTGAATAAAACAAATCGATCCATTGCACCTTTTGTAGAAAATCTTGAATAGGATTACATAAATGGAAAGAGGTTAGGGTGCAAAGAAATTTGAAATAAAACAAATCTATCTATTGCACGTTTTATAGAAATTCTTTATTAGGATTACATAAATGTAAAGAGGTTAGGGCACGAACAAATTTAAAAAAGGACAATTTTAACCCAAAGCACAATTTGTAAAAATTCTTGATTAGGATTACATAAACGAAAAGAGGTTAGGGTGCAAAGAGATTTGTAATAAAACAAATCTATCCATTGTAAGTTTTGTACAAAATCTTGAATAGGATTACATAAATGGAAAGAGGTTAGGGCACGAACAAATTTAAAAAAGAACCATTTTATCCCATAGCACGTTTTGTAGAAGATCTTGATTAGGATTACATGAATGGAAAGGGGTTAGGGTGCAAATAAATTTGTAATAAAACAAATCTATTCATTGCACGTTTTGCAGAAAATCTTGATTAGGATTACATAAATGGAAAGAGGTTAGGGTACAAAGAAATTTAAAAAAGGACATTTTTAACCCAAAGCACGATTTGTAGAAAATCTTGATTAGGATTACATAAATGGCCAGAGGTTAGGGTGCAAAGAAAATTGAACAAGCACAAATATATCCTATTGCACGTTTTGCAGAAAATCTTGATTAGGATTACATAAATGGAAAGAGGTTAGGGTACAAAGAAATTTAAAAAAGGACAATTTTAACCCAAAGCACGATTTGTAGAAAATCTTGATTAGGATTACATGAATGGAAAGAGGTTAGGGTGCAAAGAAATTTGTAATAAAACAAATCTATCCATTGTACGTTTTGTAGAAAATCTTGAATAGGATTACATAAATGGAAAGAGGTTAGAGCACAAACAAATTTAAAAAAGTACCATTTTATCCCATACCAGTTCTGTAGAAGATCTTGATTAAGATTACATGAATAGAAAGAGGTTAGTGTGCAAAGAAATTTGTAATAAAACAAATCTATCAATTGCACGTTTTACAGAAAATCTTGATTAGGATTACATAAATGGAAAGAGGTTAGGGTGCAAAGAAAATTGAACAAGCACAAATATATCCTATTGCAGGTTTTGCAGAAAATCTTGATTAGGATTACATAAATGAAAAGAGGTTAGGGTACGAGGAAATTTGTAATAAAACAAATCTATCCATTGCACGTTTTATAGAAATTCTTGAGTAGGATTACATAAATGGAAAGAGGTTAGGGTGCAAAGAAAATTGAACAAGCACAAATACATCCTATTGCACGTTTTGCAGAAAATCTTGATTAGGATTACATAAATGGAAAGGGGTTAGGGTGCAAAGAAATTTCTAATAAAACGAATCCATCCATTACACGTTTTGCAGAAAATCTTGATTAAGATTACATAAATGGAAGGAGGTAAGGGTAAGAAGAAATCTACAAAAGGACAATTTAATCCCGTAACACGTTTTGTAGAAAATCTTGAATAGGATTACATAAATGGAAAGAGGTTAGGGTTCGAGCAAATTTAAAAAAGAACAATTTTATCCCATACCAGTTTTGTAGAAAATCTTGATTAGGATTACATGAATAGAAAGAGGTTAGTGTGCAAAGAAATTTGTAATAAAACAAATCTATCAATTGCACGTTTTACAGAAAATCTTGATTAGGATTACATAAATGGAAAGAGGTTAGGGTGCAAAGAAAATTGAACAAGCACAAATATATCCTATTGCACGTTTTGCAGAAATCTTGATTAGGATTACATAAATGGAAAGAGGTTAGGGTACGAAGAAATTTAAAAAAGGACAATTTTATCCCATAGCACGTTTTCTAGAAGATCTTGATTAGGATTACATGAATGGAAAGGGGTTAGGGTGCAAAGAAATTTGTAATAAAACAAATCTATCCATTTCACATTTAACAGAAAATCTTGATTAGGATTACATAAATGGAAAGAGGTTAGGGTACAAAGAAATTTAAAAAAGAACAATTTTATACCATAGCACGTTTTGTAGGAAATCTTGATTAGGATTACATAAATGGAAAGAGGTTAGGGTACGATGAAATTTAAAAAAGGACAATTTTATCCCGTAACACGTTTTGTAGAAAATTTTGAATAGGATTACATAAATGGAAAGAGGTTAGGGCACGAACAAATTTCAAAAAGAACAATTTTACACCATACCAGTTTTGTAGAAGATCTTGATTAGGATTACATAAATAGAAAGAGGTTAGTGTACGAAGTAATATAAAAAAGGAATTTTTTTAACCCAAAGCACGATTTGTAGAAAATCTTGATTAGGATTACATAAATGGAAAGAGGTTAGGGTGCAAAGAAAATTGAACAAACACAAATATATCCTATTGCACGTTTTGCAGAAAATCTTGATTAGGATTACATAAATGGAAAGAGGTTAGGGTACAAAGAAATTTAAAAAAGGACAATTTTATCCCGTAACACGTTTTGTAGAAAATCTTGAATAGGATTACATAAATGGAAAGAGGTTAGGGTACGAAGAAATTTAAAAAAGGACAATTTTATCCCATAACAGGTTTTGTAGAAAATTTTGATTAGGATTACATAAATGGAAGGAGGTTAGGGTACGAAGAAATCAAAAAAAGGACAATTTTATTCCGTAACACGTTTTGTAGAAAATCTTGAATAGGATTACATAGATGGAAAGAGGTTAGGGCACGAACAAATTTAAAAAAGAACAATTTTATCCCATAGCACGTTTTGTAGAAGATCTTGATTAGGATTACATGAATGGAAAGAGGTTAGTGTAAGAAGAAATTTTAAAAAGGACAATTTTAACAAATAGCACGATTTGTAGAAAATTTGATTAGGATTACATGAATGGAAAGAAGTTAGGGTGCAAAGAAATTTGTAATAAAACAAATCTATCCATTGCACGTTTTATAGATATTCTTGATTAGGATTACATGACTGGAAAGAGGTTAGGGTGCAAAGAAATTTGTAATAAAACAAATCTATCCATTTCACATTTAACAGAAAATCTTGATTAGGATTACATAAATGGAAAGAGGTTAGGGTACAAAGAAATTTAAAAAAGAACAATTTTATACCATAGCACGTTTTGTAGGAAATCTTGATTAGGATTACATAAATGGAAAGAGGTTAGGGTACGATGAAATTTAAAAAAGGACAATTTTATCCCGTAACACGTTTTGTAGAAAATTTTGAATAGGATTACATAAATGGAAAGAGGTTAGGGCACGAACAAATTTCAAAAAGAACAATTTTACACCATACCAGTTTTGTAGAAGATCTTGATTAGGATTACATAAATAGAAAGAGGTTAGTGTACGAAGTAATATAAAAAAGGAATTTTTTTAACCCAAAGCACGATTTGTAGAAAATCTTGATTAGGATTACATAAATGGAAAGAGGTTAGGGTGCAAAGAAAATTGAACAAACACAAATATATCCTATTGCACGTTTTGCAGAAAATCTTGATTAGGATTACATAAATGGAAAGAGGTTAGGGTACAAAGAAATTTAAAAAAGGACAATTTTATCCCGTAACACGTTTTGTAGAAAATCTTGAATAGGATTACATAAATGGAAAGAGGTTAGGGTACGAAGAAATTTAAAAAAGGACAATTTTATCCCATAACAGGTTTTGTAGAAAATTTTGATTAGGATTACATAAATGGAAGGAGGTTAGGGTACGAAGAAATCAAAAAAAGGACAATTTTATTCCGTAACACGTTTTGTAGAAAATCTTGAATAGGATTACATAGATGGAAAGAGGTTAGGGCACGAACAAATTTAAAAAAGAACAATTTTATCCCATAGCACGTTTTGTAGAAGATCTTGATTAGGATTACATGAATGGAAAGAGGTTAGTGTAAGAAGAAATTTTAAAAAGGACAATTTTAACAAATAGCACGATTTGTAGAAAATTTGATTAGGATTACATGAATGGAAAGAAGTTAGGGTGCAAAGAAATTTGTAATAAAACAAATCTATCCATTGCACGTTTTATAGATATTCTTGATTAGGATTACATGACTGGAAAGAGGTTAGGGTGCAAAGAAATTTGTAATAAAACAAATCTATCCATTGCACGTTTTATAGAAATTCTTGATTAGGATTACATAAATGGAAAGAGGTTAGGGTTCAAAAAAAATTGAACAAGCTCAAATATATCCTATTGCACATTTTGCAGAAAATCTTGAATAGGATTACATAAATGGAAAGAGGTTAGGGCACGAACAAATTTAAAAAAGGACAATTTTATCCCGTAACACGTTTTGTAGAAAATCTTGAATAGGATTACATAAATGGAAAGAGGTTAGGGTACGAAGAAATTTAAAAAAGGACAATTTTATCCCATAACAGGTTTTGTAGAAAATTTTGATTAGGATTACATAAATGGAAGGAGGTTAGGGTACGAAGAAATCAAAAAAAGGACAATTTTATTCCGTAACACGTTTTGTAGAAAATCTTGAATAGGATTACATAAATGGAAAGAGGTTAGGGTGCAAAGAAAATTGAACAAGCACAAATATATCCTATTGCAGGTTTTGCAGAAAATCTTGATTAGGATTACATAAATGAAAAGAGGTTAGGGTACGAAGAAATTTCTAATAAAACAAATCTATCCATTGCACGTTTTATAGAAATTCTTGATTAGGATTACATAAATGGAAAGAGGTTAGGGTGCAAAGAAAATTGAACAAGCACAAATACATCCTATTGCACGTTTTGCAGAAAATCTTGATTAAGATTACATAAATGGAAAGGGGTTAGGGTGCAAAGAAATTTCTAATAAAACGAATCCATCCATTACACGTTTTGCAGAAAATCTTGATTAAGATTACATAAATGGAAGGAGGTAAGGGTAAGAAGAAATCTACAAAAGAACAATTTAATCCCGTAACACGTTTTGTAGAAAATCTTGAATAGGATTACATAAATGGAAAGAGGTTAGGGTGCAAAGAAATTTGTAATAAAACAAATCGATCCATTGCACGTTTTGTAGAAAATCTTGAATAGGATTACATAAATGGAAAGAGGTTAGGGCACGAACAAATTTAAAAAAGGGCAATTTTATCCCATAGCACGTTTTGTAGCAGATCTTGATTAGGATTACATGAATGAAAAGGGGTTAGGGTGCAAATAAATTTGTAATAAATCAAATCTATCCATTGCACGTTTTGCAGAAAATCTTGATTAGGATTACATAAATGAAAAGAGGTTAGGGTACAAAGAAATTTAAAAAAGGACATTTTTAACCCAAAGCACGATTTGTAGAAAATCTTGATTAGGATTACATGAATGGAAAGAGGTTAGGGTGCAAAGAAAATTTTACAAGCACAAATATATCCTATTGCACGTTTTGCAGAAAATCTTGATTAGGATTACATAAATGGAAAGAGGTTAGGGTACGAAGAAATTTAAAAAAGGACAATTTTAACCCAAAGCACGATTTGTAGGAAATCTTGATTAGGATTACATGAATGGAAAGAGGTTAGGGTGCAAAGAGATTTGTAATAAAACAAATCTATCCATTGTAAGTTTTGTAGAAAATCTTGAATAGGATTACATAAATGGAAAGAGGTTAGGGCACGAACAAATTTAAAAAAGAACCATTTTATCCCATAGCTCGTTTTGTAGAAGATCTTGATTAGGATTACATAAATGGAAAGAGGTTAAGGTGCGAAGAAATTTAATAAAGCACAATTTTAACCTAAAGCACGATTTGTAGAAAATCTTGATTAGGATTACATGAATGGAAAGAGGTTAGGGTGCAAAGAAATTTGAATAAAACAAATCGATCCATTGCACCTTTTGTAGAAAATCTTGAATAGGATTACATAAATGGAAAGAGGTTAGGGTGCAAAGAAATTTGAAATAAAACAAATCTATCTATTGCACGTTTTATAGAAATTCTTTATTAGGATTACATAAATGTAAAGAGGTTAGGGCACGAACAAATTTAAAAAAGGACAATTTTAACCCAAAGCACAATTTGTAAAAATTCTTGATTAGGATTACATAAACGAAAAGAGGTTAGGGTGCAAAGAGATTTGTAATAAAACAAATCTATCCATTGTAAGTTTTGTACAAAATCTTGAATAGGATTACATAAATGGAAAGAGGTTAGGGCACGAACAAATTTAAAAAAGAACCATTTTATCCCATAGCACGTTTTGTAGAAGATCTTGATTAGGATTACATGAATGGAAAGGGGTTAGGGTGCAAATAAGTTTGTAATAAAACAAATCTATTCATTGCACGTTTTGCAGAAAATCTTGATTAGGATTACATAAATGGAAAGAGGTTAGGGTACAAAGAAATTTAAAAAAGGACATTTTTAACCCAAAGCACGATTTGTAGAAAATCTTGATTAGGATTACATAAATGGCCAGAGGTTAGGGTGCAAAGAAAATTGAACAAGCACAAATATATCATATTGCACGTTTTGCAGAAAATCTTGATTAGGATTACATAAATGGAAAGAGGTTAGGGTACAAAGAAATTTAAAAAAGGACAATTTTAACCCAAAGCACGATTTGTAGAAAATCTTGATTAGGATTACATGAATGGAAAGAGGTTAGGGTGCAAAGAAATTTGTAATAAAACAAATCTATCCATTGTACGTTTTGTAGAAAATCTTGAATAGGATTACATAAATGGAAAGAGGTTAGAGCACAAACAAATTTAAAAAAGTACCATTTTATCCCATACCAGTTCTGTAGAAGATCTTGATTAAGATTACATGAATAGAAAGAGGTTAGTGTGCAAAGAAATTTGTAATAAAACAAATCTATCAATTGCACGTTTTACAGAAAATCTTGATTAGGATTACATAAATGGAAAGAGGTTAGGGTGCAAAGAAAATTGAACAAGCACAAATATATCCTATTGCAGGTTTTGCAGAAAATCTTGATTAGGATTACATAAATGAAAAGAGGTTAGGGTACGAGGAAATTTGTAATAAAACAAATCTATCCATTGCACGTTTTATAGAAATTCTTGAGTAGGATTACATAAATGGAAAGAGGTTAGGGTGCAAAGAAAATTGAACAAGCACAAATACATCCTATTGCACGTTTTGCAGAAAATCTTGATTAGGATTACATAAATGGAAAGGGGTTAGGGTGCAAAGAAATTTCTAATAAAACGAATCCATCCATTACACGTTTTGCAGAAAATCTTGATTAAGATTACATAAATGGAAGGAGGTAAGGGTAAGAAGAAATCTACAAAAGGACAATTTAATCCCGTAACACGTTTTGTAGAAAATCTTGAATAGGATTACATAAATGGAAAGAGGTTAGGGTTCGAGCAAATTTAAAAAAGAACAATTTTATCCCATACCAGTTTTGTAGAAAATCTTGATTAGGATTACATGAATAGAAAGAGGTTAGTGTGCAAAGAAATTTGTAATAAAACAAATCTATCAATTGCACGTTTTACAGAAAATCTTGATTAGGATTACATAAATGGAAAGAGGTTAGGGTGCAAAGAAAATTGAACAAGCACAAATATATCCTATTGCACGTTTTGCAGAAATCTTGATTAGGATTACATAAATGGAAAGAGGTTAGGGTACGAAGAAATTTAAAAAAGGACAATTTTATCCCATAGCACGTTTTCTAGAAGATCTTGATTAGGATTACATGAATGGAAAGGGGTTAGGGTGCAAAGAAATTTGTAATAAAACAAATCTATCCATTTCACATTTAGCAGAAAATCTTGATTAGGATTACATAAATGGAAAGAGGTTAGGGTACAAAGAAATTTAAAAAAGAACAATTTTATACCATAGCACGTTTTGTAGGAAATCTTGATTAGGATTACATAAATGGAAGGAGGTTAGGGTACGATGAAATTTAAAAAAGGACAATTTTATCCCGTAACACGTTTTGTAGAAAATTTTGAATAGGATTACATAAATGGAAAGAGGTTAGGGCACGAACAAATTTCAAAAAGAACAATTTTACACCATACCAGTTTTGTAGAAGATCTTGATTAGGATTACATAAATAGAAAGAGGTTAGTGTACGAAGTAATATAAAAAAGGAATTTTTTTAACCCAAAGCACGATTTGTAGAAAATCTTGATTAGGATTACATAAATGGAAAGAGGTTAGGGTGCAAAGAAAATTGAACAAACACAAATATATCCTATTGCACGTTTTGCAGAAAATCTTGATTAGGATTACATAAATGGAAAGAGGTTAGGGTACAAAGAAATTTAAAAAAGGACAATTTTATCCCGTAACACGTTTTGTAGAAAATCTTGAATAGGATTACATAAATGGAAAGAGGTTAGGGTACGAAGAAATTTAAAAAAGGACAATTTTATCCCATAACAGGTTTTGTAGAAAATTTTGATTAGGATTACATAAATGGAAGGAGGTTAGGGTACGAAGAAATCAAAAAAAGGACAATTTTATTCCGTAACACGTTTTGTAGAAAATCTTGAATAGGATTACATAGATGGAAAGAGGTTAGGGCACGAACAAATTTAAAAAAGAACAATTTTATCCCATAGCACGTTTTGTAGAAGATCTTGATTAGGATTACATGAATGGAAAGAGGTTAGTGTAAGAAGAAATTTTAAAAAGGACAAAATTAACAAATAGCACGATTTGTAGAAAATTTGATTAGGATTACATGAATGGAAAGAAGTTAGGGTGCAAAGAAATTTGTAATAAAACAAATCTATCCATTGCACGTTTTATAGATATTCTTGATTAGGATTACATGACTGGAAAGAGGTTAGGGTGCAAAGAAATTTGTAATAAAACAAATCTATCCATTGCACGTTTTATAGAAATTCTTGATTAGGATTACATTAATGGAAAGAGGTTAGGGTGCAAAGAAATTTGTAATAAAACAAATCTATCCATTGCACGTTTTATAGAAATTCTTGATTAGGATTACATAAATGGAAAGAGGTTAGGGTTCAAAAAAAATTGAACAAGCTCAAATATATCCTATTGCACATTTTGCAGAAAATCTTGAATAGGATTACATAAATGGAAAGAGGTTAGGGCACGAACAAATTTAAAAAAGGACAATTGTATCCCATAGCACGTTTTTTAGAAGATCTTGATTAGGATTACATGAATGAAAAGGGGTTAGGGTGCAAATAAATTTGTAATAAATCAAATCTATCCATTGCACGTTTTGCAGAAAATCTTGATTAGGATTACATAAATGAAAAGAGGTTAGGGTACAAAGAAATTTAAAAAAGGACATTTTTAACCCAAAGCATGATTTGTAGAAACTCTTGATTAGGATTACATGAATGGAAAGAGGTTAGGGTGCAAAAAATTTGTAATAAAACAATTCTATCCATTGCACGTTTTGTAGAAATTCTTGATTAGGATTACATAAATGGACAGAGGTTAGGGTGCAAAGAAAATTGAACAAGCACAAATATATCCTATTGCACGTTTTGCAGAAAATCTTGATTAGGATTACATAAATGGAAAGAGGTTAGGGTACGAAGAAATTTAAAAAAGGACAATTTTAACCCAAAGCACGATTTGTAGGAAATCTTGATTAGGATTCACTGAATGGAAAGAGGTTAGGGTGCAAAGAGATTTGTAATAAAACAAATCTATCCATTGTAAGTTTTGTAGAAAATCTTGAATAGGATTACATAAATGGAAAGAGGTTAGGGTACGAACAAATTTAAAAAAGAACCATTTTATCCCATAGCTCGTTTTGTAGAAGATCTTGATTAGGATTACATAAATGGAAAGAGGTTAAGGTGCGAAGAAATTTAAAATAGCACAATTTTTACCTAAAGCACGATTTCTAGAAAATCTTGATTAGGATTACATGAATGGAAAGAGGTTAGGGTGCAAAGAAATTTGAATAAAACAAATCGATCCATTGCACCTTTTGTAGAAAATCTTGAATAGGATTACATAAATGGAAAGAGGTTAGGGTGCAAAGAAATTTGAAATAAAACAAATCTATCTATTGCACGTTTTATAGAAATTCTTGATTAGGATTACATAAATGGAAAGAGGTTAGGGCACGAACAAATTTAAAAAAGGGCAATTTTATCCCATAGCACGTTTTGTAGAAGATCTTGATTAGGATTACATGAATGGAAAGGGGTTAGGGTGCAAATAAATTTGTAATTAAACAAATCTATCCATTGCACGTTTTGCGGAAAATCTTGATTAGGATTACATAAATGGAAAGAGGTTAGGGTACAAAGAAATTTAAAAAAGGGCATTTTTAACCCAAAGCACGATTTGTAGAAAATCTTGATTAGGATTACATGAATGGAAAGAGGTTAGGGTGCAAAGAAATTTGTAATAAAACAAATCTATCCATTGTACGTTTTGTAGAAAATCTTGAATAGGATTACATAAATGGAAAGAGATTAGGGCACAAACAAATTTAAAAAAGAACCATTTTATCCCATACCAGTTTTGTAGAAGATCTTGATTAGGATTACATGAATAGAAAGAGGTTAGTGTGCAAAGAAATTTGTAATAAAACAAATCTATCAATTGCACGTTTTACAGAAAATCTTGATTAGGATTACATAAATGGAAAGAGGTTAGGGTGCAAAGAAAATTGAACAAGCACAAATATATCCTATTGCAGGTTTTGCAGAAAATCTTGATTAGGATTACATAAATGGAAAGAGGTTAGGGTACAAAGAAATTTAAAAAAGGACAATTTTAACCCAAAGCACGATTTGTAGAAAATCTTGATTAGGATTACATGAATGGAAAGAGGTTAGGGTGCAAAGAAATTTGAAATAAAACAAATCTATCTATTGCACGTTTTATAGAAATTCTTGATTAGGATTACATAAATGGAAAGAGGTTAGGGCACGAACAAATTTAAAAAAGGGCAATTTTATCCCATAGCACGTTTTGTAGAAGATCTTGATTAGGATTACATGAATGGAAAGGGGTTAGGGTGCAAATAAATTTGTAATAAAACAAATCTATCCATTGCACGTTTTGCGGAAAATCTTGATTAGGATTACATAAATGGAAAGAGGTTAGGGTACAAAGAAATTTAAAAAAGGACAATTTTAACCCAAAGCACGATTTGTAGAAAATCTTGATTAGGATTACATAAATGGAAAGAGGTTAGGGTGCAAAGAAAATTGAACAAGCACAAATATATCCTATTGCACTTTTTGCAAAAATCTTGATTAGGATTACATAAATGGAAAGAGATTAGGGCACAAACAAATTTAAAAAAGAACCATTTTATCCCATACCAGTTTTGTAGAAGATCTTGATTAGGATTACATGAATAGAAAGAGGTTAGTGTGCAAAGAAATTTGTAATAAAACAAATCTATCAATTGCACGTTTTACAGAAAATCTTGATTAGGATTACATAAATGGAAAGAGGTTAGGGTGCAAAGAAAATTGAACAAGCACAAATATATCCTATTGCAGGTTTTGCAGAAAATCTGGATTAGGATTACATAAATGAAAAGAGGTTAGGGTACGAAGAAATTTCTAATAAAACAAATCTATCCATTGCACGTTTTATAGAAATTCTTGATTAGGATTACATAAATGGAAAGAGGTTAAGGTGCAAAGAAAATTGAACAAGCACAAATACATCCTATTGCACGTTTTGCAGAAAATCTTGATTAAGATTACATAAATGGAAAGGGGTTAGGGTGCAAAGAAATTTCTAATAAAACGAATCCATCCATTACACGTTTTGCAGAAAATCTTGATTAAGATTACATAAATGGAAGGAGGTAAAGGTAAGAAGAAATCTACAAAAAGACAATTTAATCCCGTAACACGTTTTGTAGAAAATCTTGAATAGGATTACATAAATGGAAAGAGGTTAGGGTGCAAAGAAATTTGTAATAAAACAAATCTAGCCATTGCACGTTTTACAAAAATTCTTGATTAGGATTACAAAAATGGAAAGAGGTTAGGGTGCAAAGAAAATTGAACAAGCACAAATATATCCTATTGCACGTTTTCAGAAAATCTAGATTAGGATTACATAAATGGAAAGGGGTTAGGGTGCAAAGAAATTTCTAATAGAACGAATCCATTCATTACATGATTTGCAGAAAATCTTGATTAGGATTACAGAAATGGAAAGAGGTTAGGGTACAAAGAAATTTAAAAAAGGAAATTTTTAACCCAAAGCACGATTTGTAGAAAATCCTGATTAGGGTTACATAAATGGAAAGAGGTTAGGGTGCAAAGAAAATTGAACAAACACAAATATATCCTATTGCACGTTTTGCAGAAAATCTTGATTAGGATTACATAAATGGAAAGAGGTTAGGGTACAAAAAAATTTAAAAATGGACAATTTTATCCCGTAACACGTTTTGTAGAAAATCTTGAATAGGATTACATAAATGGAAAGAGGTTAGGGTACGAAGAAATTTAAAAAAGGACAATTTTATCCCATAACAGGTTTTGTAGAAAATTTTGATTAGGATTACATAAATGGAAGGAGGTTAGGGTACGAAGAAATCAAAAAAAGGACAATTTTATTCCGTAACACGTTTTGTAGAAAATCTTGAATAGGATTACATAGATGGAAAGAGGTTAGGGCACGAACAAATTTAAAAAAGAACAATTTTATCTCATAGCACGTTTTGTAGAAGATCTTGATTAGGATTACATGAATGGAAAGAGGTTAGGGTAAGAAGAAATTTAAAAAAGGACAATTTTAACAAATAGCACGATTTGTAGAAAATTTGATTAGGATTACATGAATGGAAAGAAGTTAGGGTGCAAAGAAATTTGTAATAAAACAAATCTATCCATTGCACGTTTTATAGAAATTCTTGATTAGGATTACATGAATGGAAAGAGGCTAGGGTGCAAAGAAATTTGTAATAAAACAAATCTATCCATTGCACGTTTTATAGAAATTCTTGATTAGGATTACATAAATGGAAAGAGGTTAGGGTGCAAAGAAATTTGTAATAAAACAAATCTATCCATTGCACGTTTTATAGAAATTCTTGATTAGGATTACATAAATGGAAAGAGGTTAGGGCACGAACAAATTTAAAAAAGGACAATTATATCCCATAGCACGTTTTTTAGAAGATCTTGATTAGGATTACATGAATGGAAAGGGCTTAGGGTGCAAAGAAATTTGAAATAAAAATATCTATCCATTGTACGTTTTGCAGAAAATCTTGATTAGGATTACATAAATGGAAAGAGGTTAGGGCACGAACAAATTTAAAAAAGGGCAATTTTATCCCATAGCACGTTTTGTAGCAGATCTTGATTAGGATTACATCAATGAAAAGGGGTTAGGGTGCAAATAAATTTGTAATAAATCAAATCTATCCATTGCACGTTTTGCAGAAAATCTTGATTAGGATTACATAAATGAAAAGAGGTTAGGGTACAAAGAAATTTAAAAAAGGACATTTTTAACCCAAAGCACAATTTGTAGAAAATCTTGATTAGGATTACATGAATGGAAAGAGGTTAGGGTGCAAAAAATTTGTAATAAAACAATTCTATCCATTGCACGTTTTGTAGAAATTCTTGATTAGGATTACATAAATGGACAGAGGTTAGGGTGCAAAGAAAATTTTACAAGCACAAATATATCCTATTGCACGTTTTGCAGAAAATCTTGATTAGGATTACATAAATGGAAAGAGGTTAGGGTGCAAAGAAATTTAAAAAAGGACATTTTTAACCCTAAGCACGATTTGTAGAAAATCTTGATTAGGATTACATAAATGGAAAGAGGTTAGGGTACAAAGAAATTTAAAAAAGGACATTTTTAACCCTAAGCACGATTTGTAGAAAATCTTGATTAGGATTACATAAATGGAATGAGGTTAGGGTGCAAAGAAAATTGAACAAGCACAAATATATCCTATTGCACGTTTTGCAGAAAATCTTGATTAGGATTACATAAATGGAAAGAGGTTAGGGTGCAAAGAAATTTGTAATAAAACAAATCTATCTATTGTACGTTTTGCAGAAAATATTGATTAGGATTACATAAATGGAAAGAGGTTACTGTACGAAGAAATTTAAAAAAGGACAATTTTATCCCGTAACACGTTTTGTAGAAAATCTTGAATAGGATTACATAAATGGAAAGAGGTTAGGGCACGAACAAATTTAAAAAAGAACAATTTTATCCCATAGCACGTTTTGTAGAAGATCTTGAATAGGATTACATAAATGGAAAGAGGTTAGGGTACGAAGAAATTGAAAAAAGGGCAATTTTATCACATAGCGTTTTTGTAGAAGATCTTGATTAGGATTACATGAATGGAAAGGGGTTAGGGTGCAAAGAAATTTGTAATAATACAAATCTATCCATTGCACGTTTTGTAGAAATTCTTGATTAGGATTGCATAAATGGAAAGAGGTTATGGTGCAAAGAAAATTGAACAAGCACAAATATATCCTATTGCACGTTTTGCAGAAATCTTGATTAGGATTACATAAATGGAAAGAGGTTAGGGTACGAAGAAATTTAAAAAAGGACAATTTTATCCCATAGCACGTTTTCTAGAAGATCTTGATTAGGATTACATGAATGGAAAGGGGTTAGGGTGCAAAGAAATTTGTAATAAAACAAATCTATCCATTTCACATTTAGCAGAAAATCTTGATTAGGATTACATAAATGGAAAGAGGTTAGGGTACAAAGAAATTTAAAAAAGAACAATTTTATACCATAGCACGTTTTGTAGGAAATCTTGATTAGGATTACATAAATGGAAGGAGGTTAGGGTACGATGAAATTTAAAAAAGGACAATTTTATCCCGTAACACGTTTTGTAGAAAATTTTGAATAGGATTACATAAATGGAAAGAGGTTAGGGCACGAACAAATTTCAAAAAGAACAATTTTACACCATACCAGTTTTGTAGAAGATCTTGATTAGGATTACATAAATAGAAAGAGGTTAGTGTACGAAGTAATATAAAAAAGGAATTTTTTTAACCCAAAGCACGATTTGTAGAAAATCTTGATTAGGATTACATAAATGGAAAGAGGTTAGGGTGCAAAGAAAATTGAACAAACACAAATATATCCTATTGCACGTTTTGCAGAAAATCTTGATTAGGATTACATAAATGGAAAGAGGTTAGGGTACAAAGAAATTTAAAAAAGGACAATTTTATCCCGTAACACGTTTTGTAGAAAATCTTGAATAGGATTACATAAATGGAAAGAGGTTAGGGTACGAAGAAATTTAAAAAAGGACAATTTTATCCCATAACAGGTTTTGTAGAAAATTTTGATTAGGATTACATAAATGGAAGGAGGTTAGGGTACGAAGAAATCAAAAAAAGGACAATTTTATTCCGTAACACGTTTTGTAGAAAATCTTGAATAGGATTACATAGATGGAAAGAGGTTAGGGCACGAACAAATTTAAAAAAGAACAATTTTATCCCATAGCACGTTTTGTAGAAGATCTTGATTAGGATTACATGAATGGAAAGAGGTTAGCGTAAGAAGAAATTTAAAAAAGGACAATTTTAACAAATAGCACGATTTGTAGAAAATTTGATTAGGATTACATGAATGGAAAGAAGTTAGGGTGCAAAGAAATTTGTAATAAAACAAATCTATCCATTGCACGTTTTATAGATATTCTTGATTAGGATTACATGACTGGAAAGAGGTTAGGGTGCAAAGAAATTTGTAATAAATCAAATCTATCCATTGCACGTTTTGCAGAAAATCTTGATTAGGATTACATAAATGAAAAGAGGTTAGGGTACAAAGAAATTTAAAAAAGGACATTTTTAACCCAAAGCATGATTTGTAGAAACTCTTGATTAGGATTACATGAATGGAAAGAGGTTAGGGTGCAAAAAATTTGTAATAAAACAATTCTATCCATTGCACGTTTTGTAGAAATTCTTGATTAGGATTACATAAATGGACAGAGGTTAGGGTGCAAAGAAAATTGAACAAGCACAAATATATCCTATTGCACGTTTTGCAGAAAATCTTGATTAGGATTACATAAATGGAAAGAGGTTAGGGTACGAAGAAATTTAAAAAAGGACAATTTTAACCCAAAGCACGATTTGTAGGAAATCTTGATTAGGATTCACTGAATGGAAAGAGGTTAGGGTGCAAAGAGATTTGTAATAAAACAAATCTATCCATTGTAAGGTTTGTAGAAAATCTTGAATAGGATTACATAAAAGGAAAGAGGTTAGGGTACGAACAAATTTAAAAAAGAACCATTTTATCCCATAGCTCGTTTTGTAGAAGATCTTGATTAGGATTACATAAATGGAAAGAGGTTAAGGTGCGAAGAAATTTAAAATAGCACAATTTTTACCTAAAGCACGATTTGTAGAAAATCTTGATTAGGATTACATGAATGGAAAGAGGTTAGGGTGCAAAGAAATTTGAATAAAACAAATCGATCCATTGCACCTTTTGTAGAAAATCTTGAATAGGATTACATAAATGGAAAGAGGTTAGGGTGCAAAGAAATTTGAAATAAAACAAATCTATCTATTGCACGTTTTATAGAAATTCTTGATTAGGATTACATAAATGGAAAGAGGTTAGGGCACGAACAAATTTAAAAAAGGGCAATTTTATCCCATAGCACGTTTTGTAGAAGATCTTGATTAGGATTACATGAATGGAAAGGGGTTAGTGTGCAAATAAATTTGTATTTAAACAAATCTATCCATTGCACGTTTTGCGGAAAATCTTGATTAGGATTACATAAATGGAAAGAGGTTAGGGTACAAAGAAATTTAAAAAAGGGCATTTTTAACCCAAAGCACGATTTGTAGAAAATCTTGATTAGGATTACATGAATGGAAAGAGGTTAGGGTGCAAAGAAATTTGTAATAAAACAAATCTATCCATTGTACGTTTTGTAGAAAATCTTGAATAGGATTACATAAATGGAAAGAGATTAGGGCACAAACAAATTTAAAAAAGAACCATTTTATCCCATACCAGTTTTGTAGAAGATCTTGATTAGGATTACATGAATAGAAAGAGGTTAGTGTGCAAAGAAATTTGTAATAAAACAAATCTATCAATTGCACGTTTTACAGAAAATCTTGATTAGGATTACATAAATGGAAAGAGGTTAGGGTGCAAAGAAATTTAAATAAGGACAATTTTAACCCAAAGCACGATTTGTAGAAAATCTTGATTAGGATTACATGAATGGAAAGAGGTTAGGGTGCAAAGAAATTTGAAATAAAACAAATCTATCTATTGCACGTTTTATAGAAATTCTTGATTAGGATTACATAAATGGAAAGAGGTTAGGGCACGAACAAATTTAAAAAAGGGCAATTTTATCCCATAGCACGTTTTGTAGAAGATCTTGATTAGGATTACATGAATGGAAAGGGGTTAGGGTGCAAATAAATTTGTAATAAAACAAATCTATCCATTGCACGTTTTGCGGAAAATCTTGATTAGGATTACATAAATGGAAAGAGGTTAGGGTACAAAGAAATTTAAAAAAGGACAATTTTAACCCAAAGCACGATTTGTAGAAAATCTTGATTAGGATTACATAAATGGAAAGAGGTTAGGGTGCAAAGAAAATTGAACAAGCACAAATATATCCTATTGCACTTTTTGCAAAAATCTTGATTAGGATTACATAAATGGAAAGAGATTAGGGCACAAACAAATTTAAAAAAGAACCATTTTATCCCATACCAGTTTTGTAGAAGATCTTGATTAGGATTACATGAATAGAAAGAGGTTAGTGTGCAAAGAAATTTGTAATAAAACAAATCTATCAATTGCACGTTTTACAGAAAATCTTGATTAGGATTACATAAATGGAAAGAGGTTAGGGTGCAAAGAAAATTGAACAAGCACAAATATATCCTATTGCAGGTTTTGCAGAAAATCTTGATTAGGATTACATAAATGAAAAGAGGTTAGGGTACGAAGAAATTTCTAATAAAACAAATCTATCCATTGCACGTTTTATAGAAATTCTTGATTAGGATTACATAAATGGAAAGAGGTTAAGGTGCAAAGAAAATTGAACAAGCACAAATACATCCTATTGCACGTTTTGCAGAAAATCTTGATTAAGATTACATAAATGGAAAGGGGTTAGGGTGCACAGAAATTTCTAATAAAACGAATCCATCCATTACACGTTTTGCAGAAAATCTTGATTAAGATTACATAAATGGAAGGAGGTAAAGGTAAGAAGAAATCTACAAAAAGACAATTTAATCCCGTAACACGTTTTGTAGAAAATCTTGAATAGGATTACATAAATGGAAAGAGGTTAGGGTGCAAAGAAATTTGTAATCAAACAAATCTAGCCATTGCACGTTTTACAAAAATTCTTGATTAGGATTACAAAAATGGAAAGAGGTTAGGGTGCAAAGAAAATTGAACAAGCACAAATATATCCTATTGCACGTTTTCAGAAAATCTAGATTAGGATTACATAAATGGAAAGGGGTTAGGGTGCAAAGAAATTTCTAATAGAACGAATCCATTCATTACATGATTTGCAGAAAATCTTGATTAGGATTACAGAAATGGAAAGAGGTTAGGGTACAAAGAAATTTAAAAAAGGAAATTTTTAACCCAAAGCACGATTTGTAGAAAATCCTGATTAGGGTTACATAAATGGAAAGAGGTTAGGGTGCAAAGAAAATTGAACAAACACAAATATATCCTATTGCACGTTTTGCAGAAAATCTTGATTAGGATTACATAAATGGAAAGAGGTTAGGGTACAAAAAAATTTAAAAATGGACAATTTTATCCCGTAACACGTTTTGTAGAAAATCTTGAATAGGATTACATAAATGGAAAGAGGTTAGGGTACGAAGAAATTTAAAAAAGGACAATTTTATCCCATAACAGGTTTTGTAGAAAATTTTGATTAGGATTACATAAATGGAAGGAGGTTAGGGTACGAAGAAATCAAAAAAAGGACAATTTTATTCCGTAACACGTTTTGTAGAAAATCTTGAATAGGATTACATAGATGGAAAGAGGTTAGGGCACTAACAAATTTAAAAAAGAACAATTTTATCTCATAGCACGTTTTGTAGAAGATCTTGATTAGGATTACATGAATGGAAAGAGGTTAGGGTAAGAAGAAATTTAAAAAAGGACAATTTTAACAAATAGCACGATTTGTAGAAAATTTTAATTAGGATTACATGAATGGAAAGAAGTTAGGGTGCAAAGAAATTTGTAATAAAACAAATCTATCCATTGCACGTTTTATAGAAATTCTTGATTAGGATTACATGAATGGAAAGAGGCTAGGGTGCAAAGAAATTTGTAATAAAACAAATCTATCCATTGCACGTTTTATAGAAATTCTTGATTAGGATTTCATAAATGGAAAGAGGTTAGGGCACGAACAAATTTAAAAAAGGACAATTATATCCCATAGCACGTTTTGTAGCAGATCTTGATTAGGATTACATCAATGAAAAGGGGTTAGGGTGCAAATAAATTTGTAATAAATCAAATCTATCCATTGCACGTTTTGCAGAAAATCTTGATTAGGATTACATAAATGAAAAGAGGTTAGGGTACAAAGAAATTTAAAAAAGGACATTTTTAACCCAAAGCACAATTTGTAGAAAATCTTGATTAGGATTACATGAATGGAAAGAGGTTAGGGTGCAAAAAATTTGTAATAAAACAATTCTATCCATTGCACGTTTTGTAGAAATTCTTGATTAGGATTACATAAATGGACAGAGGTTAGGGTGCAAAGAAAATTTTACAAGCACAAATATATCCTATTGCACGTTTTGCAGAAAATCTTGATTAGGATTACATAAATGGAAAGAGGTTAGGGTGCAAAGAAATTTAAAAAAGGACATTTTTAACCCTAAGCACGATTTGTAGAAAATCTTGATTAGGATTACATAAATGGAAAGAGGTTAGGGTACAAAGAAATTTAAAAAAGGACATTTTTAACCCTAAGCACGTTTTGCAGAAAATCTTGATTAGGATTACATAAATGGAAAGAGGTTAGGGTGCAAAGAAATTTGTAATAAAACAAATCTATCTATTGTACGTTTTGCAGAAAATATTGATTAGTGTTACATAAATGGAAAGAGGTTACTGTACGAAGAAATTTAAAAAAGGACAATTTTATCCCGTAACACGTTTTGTAGAAAATCTTGAATAGGATTACATAAATGGAAAGAGGTTAGGGCACGAACAAATTTAAAAAAGAACAATTTTATCCCATAGCACGTTTTGTAGAAGATCTTGAATAGGATTACATAAATGGAAAGAGGTTAGGGTACGAAGAAATTGAAAAAAGGGCAATTTTATCACATAGCGTTTTTGTAGAAGATCTTGATTAGGATTACATGAATGGAAAGGGGTTAGGGTGCAAAGAAATTTGTAATAATACAAATCTATCCATTGCACGTTTTGTAGAAATTCTTGATTAGGATTGCATAAATGGAAAGAGGTTATGGTGCAAAGAAAATTGAACAAGCACAAATATATCCTATTGCACGTTTTGCAGAAATCTTGATTAGGATTACATAAATGGAAAGAGGTTAGGGTACGAAGAAATTTAAAAAAGGACAATTTTATCCCATAGCACGTTTTCTAGAAGATCTTGATTAGGATTACATGAATGGAAAGGGGTTAGGGTGCAAAGAAATTTGTAATAAAACAAATCTATCCATTTCACATTTAGCAGAAAATCTTGATTAGGATTACATAAATGGAAAGAGGTTAGGGTACAAAGAAATTTAAAAAAGAACAATTTTATACCATAGCACGTTTTGTAGGAAATCTTGATTAGGATTACATAAATGGAAGGAGGTTAGGGTACGATGAAATTTAAAAAAGGACAATTTTATCCCGTAACACGTTTTGTAGAAAATTTTGAATAGGATTACATAAATGGAAAGAGGTTAGGGCACGAACAAATTTCAAAAAGAACAATTTTACACCATACCAGTTTTGTAGAAGATCTTGATTAGGATTACATAAATAGAAAGAGGTTAGTGTACGAAGTAATATAAAAAAGGAATTTTTTTAACCCAAAGCACGATTTGTAGAAAATCTTGATTAGGATTACATAAATGGAAAGAGGTTAGGGTGCAAAGAAAATTGAACAAACACAAATATATCCTATTGCACGTTTTGCAGAAAATCTTGATTAGGATTACATAAATGGAAAGAGGTTAGGGTACAAAGAAATTTAAAAAAGGACAATTTTATCCCGTAACACGTTTTGTAGAAAATCTTGAATAGGATTACATAAATGGAAAGAGGTTAGGGTACGAAGAAATTTAAAAAAGGACAATTTTATCCCATAACAGGTTTTGTAGAAAATTTTGATTCGGATTACATAAATGGAAGGAGGTTAGGGTACGAAGAAATCAAAAAAAGGACAATTTTATTCCGTAACACGTTTTGTAGAAAATCTTGAATAGGATTACATAGATGGAAAGAGGTTAGGGCACGAACAAATTTAAAAAAGAACAATTTTATCCCATAGCACGTTTTGTAGAAGATCTTGATTAGGATTACATGAATGGAAAGAGGTTAGTGTAAGAAGAAATTTAAAAAAGGACAATTTTAACAAATAGCACGATTTGTAGAAAATTTGATTAGGATTACATGAATGGAAAGAAGTTAGGGTGCAAAGAAATTTGTAATAAAACAAATCTATCCATTGCACGTTTTATAGATATTCTTGATTAGGATTACATGACTGGAAAGAGGTTAGGGTGCAAAGAAATTTGTAATAAAACAAATCTATCCATTGCACGTTTTATAGAAATTCTTGATTAGGATTACATAAATGGAAAGAGGTTAGGGTGCAAAGAAATTTGTAATAAAACAAATCTATCCATTGCACGTTTTATAGAAATTCTTGATTAGGATTACATAAATGGAAAGAGGTTAGGGTTCAAAAAAAATTGAACAAGCTCAAATATATCCTATTGCACATTTTGCAGAAAATCTTGAATAGGATTACATAAATGGAAAGAGGTTAGGGCACGAACAAATTTAAAAAAGGACAATTGTATCCCATAGCACGTTTTTTAGAAGATCTTGATTAGGATTACATGAATGAAAAGGGGTTAGGGTGCAAATAAATTTGTAATAAATCAAATCTATCCATTGCACGTTTTGCAGAAAATCTTGATTAGGATTACATAAATGAAAAGAGGTTAGGGTACAAAGAAATTTAAAAAAGGACATTTTTAACCCAAAGCATGATTTGTAGAAACTCTTGATTAGGATTACATGAATGGAAAGAGGTTAGGGTGCAAAAAATTTGTAATAAAACAATTCTATCCATTGCACGTTTTGTAGAAATTCTTGATTAGGATTACATAAATGGACAGAGGTTAGGGTGCAAAGAAAATTGAACAAGCACAAATATATCCTATTGCACGTTTTGCAGAAAATCTTGATTAGGATTACATAAATGGAAAGAGGTTAGGGTACGAAGAAATTTAAAAAAGGACAATTTTAACCCAAAGCACGATTTGTAGGAAATCTTGATTAGGATTCACTGAATGGAAAGAGGTTAGGGTGCAAAGAGATTTGTAATAAAACAAATCTATCCATTGTAAGTTTTGTAGAAAATCTTGAATAGGATTACATAAATGGAAAGAGGTTAGGGTACAAACAAATTTAAAAAAGAACCATTTTATCCCATAGCTCGTTTTGTAGAAGATCTTGATTAGGATTACATAAATGGAAAGAGGTTAATGTGCGAAGAAATTTAAAATAGCACAATTTTTACCTAAAGCACGATTTGTAGAAAATCTTGATTAGGATTACATGAATGGAAAGAGGTTAGGGTGCAAAGAAATTTGAATAAAACAAATCGATCCATTGCACCTTTTGTAGAAAATCTTGAATAGGATTACATAAATGGAAAGAGGTTAGGGTGCAAAGAAATTTGAAATAAAACAAATCTATCTATTGCACGTTTTATAGAAATTCTTGATTAGGATTACATAAATGGAAAGAGGTTAGGGCACGAACAAATTTAAAAAAGGGCAATTTTATCCCATAGCACGTTTTGTAGAAGATCTTGATTAGGATTACATGAATGGAAAGGGGTTAGGGTGCAAATAAATTTGTAATAAAACAAATCTATCCATTGCACGTTTTGCGGAAAATCTTGATTAGGATTACATAAATGGAAAGAGGTTAGGGTACAAAGAAATTTAAAAAAGGGCATTTTTAACCCAAAGCACGATTTGTAGAAAATCTTGATTAGGATTACATGAATGGAAAGAGGTTAGGGTGCAAAGAAATCTGTAATAAAACAAATCTATCCATTGTACGTTTTGTAGAAAATCTTGAATAGGATTACATAAATGGAAAGAGATTAGGGCACAAACAAATTTAAAAAAGAACCATTTTATCCCATACCAGTTTTGTAGAAGATCTTGATTAGGATTACATGAATAGAAAGAGGTTAGTGTGCAAAGAAATTTGTAATAAAACAAATCTATCAATTGCACGTTTTACAGAAAATCTTGATTAGGATTACATAAATGGAAAGAGGTTAGGGTGCAAAGAAAATTGAACAAGCACAAATATATCCTATTGCAGGTTTTGCAGAAAATCTTGATTAGGATTACATAAATGGAGAGAGGTTAGGGTACGAAGATATTTAAAAAAGAACAATTTTATCCCATAGCACGTTTTGTAGAAAATCTTGGTTAGGATTACTTAAATGGAAAGAGGTAAGGGTACGAAGAAATTTAAAAAAGGACAATTTTATCCCATAGCACGTTTTATAGAAGATCTTGATTAGGATTACATAAATGGAAAGAGGTTAGGGTACGAAGAAATTTTAAAAAGGACAATTTTAACCCAAAGCACGATTTGTAGAAAATCTTGATTAGTATTACATGAATGGAAAGAGGTTAGGGTGCAAAGAAAATTTGTAATAAAACAAATCTATCCATTGCACGGTTTATAGAAATTCTTGATTAGGATTACATAAATGGAAAGAGGTTAGGGTGCAAAAAAAATTGAAAAAGCACAAATATATCCTATTGCACGATTTGCAGAAAATCTTGATTAGTATTACATAAATGGAAAGAGGTTAGGGTACGAAGAAATTTAAAAAAGGACAATTTTATCCCATAGCACGTTTTCTAGAAGATCTTGATTAGGATTACATGAATGGAAAGGGGTTAGGGTGCAAAGAAATTTGTAATAAAACAAATCTATCCATTGCACGTTTAGCAGAAAGTCTTGATTAGGATTACATAAATGGAAAGAGGTTAGGGTACAAAGAAATTTAAAAAAGAACAATTTTATACCATAGCACGTTTTGTAGAAAATCTTGATTAGGATTACATAAATGGAAGGAGGTTAGGGTACGAAGAAATTTAAAAAAGGACAATTTTATCCCGTAACACGTGTTGTAGAAAATCTTGAATAGGATTACATAAATGGAAAGAGGTTAGAGCACGAACAAATTTCAAAAAGAACAATTTTACACCATACCAGTTTTGTAGAAGATCTTGATTAGGATTACATAAATAGAAAGAGGTTAGGGTACGAAGTAATTTAAAAAAGGAATTTTTTTAACCCAAAGCACGATTTGTAGAAAATCTTGATTAGGATTACATGAATAGAAAGAGGTTAGGGTGCAAAGAAATTTGTAAAAAAACAAATCTATCCATTGCACGTTTTACAGAAAATCTTGATTAGGATTACATAAATGGAAAGAGGTTAGGGCACGAACAAATTTAAAAAAGGACAATTTTATCCAATAGCACGTTTTGTAGAAGATCTTGATTAGGATTACATGAATGGAAAGGGGTTAGGGTGCAAAGAAATTTGAAATAAAACAAATCTATCAATTGCACGTTTTGCAGAAAATCTTGATTAGGATTACATAAATGGAAAGAGGTTAGGGCACGTACAAATTTAAAAAAGGACAATTTTATCCCATAGCACGTTTTGTAGAAGATCTTGATTAGGATTACATGAATGGAAAAGGGTTAGGGTGCAAATAAATTTGTAATAAAACAAATCTATCCATTGCACGTTTTGCAGAACATCTTGATTAGGATTACATAAATGGAAAGAGGTTAGGGTACAAAGAAATTTAAAAAAGGACAATTTTAACCCAAAGCACGATTTGTAGAAAATCCTGATTAGGATTACATGAATGGAAAGAGGTTAGGGTGCAAAAAATTTGTAATAAAACAAATCTATCCATTGCACGTTTTGTTGAAATTCTTGATTAGGATTACATAAATGGAAAGAGGTTAGGGTGCAAAGAAAATTGAACAAGCACAAATATATCCTATTGCACGATTTGCAGAAAATCTTGATTAGGATTACATAAATGGAAAGAGGTTAGGGTACAAAGAAATTTAAAAAAGGACAATTTTATCCCATAGCACGTTTTGTAGAAAATCTTGATTAGGATTACATAAATGGATGGAGGTAAGGGTAAGAAGAAACCTACAAAAGGACAATTTAATCCCGTAACACGTTTTGCAGAACATCTTGATTAGGATTACATAAATGGAAATAGGTTAGGGTACAAAGAAATTGAAAAAAGGACAATTTTATCCCATAGCACGTTTTGTAGAAGATTTTGATTAGGATTACATGAATGGAAAGAGGTTAGGGTGCAAAGAAATTTTAATAAAACAAATCGATCCATTGCACGTTTTGTAGAAAATCTTGAATAGGATTTCATAAATGGAAAGAGGTTAGGGTGCAAAGAAATTTGTAATAAAACAAATCTATCCATTGCACGTTTTATAGAAATTCTTGATTAGGATTACATAAATGGAAAGAGGTTAGGGTGCAAAGAAAATTGAACAAGCACAAATATATCCTATTGCACGTTTTGCAGAAAATCTAGATTAGGATTACATAAATGGAATGGGGTTAAGGTGCAAAGAAATTTCTAATAAAACGAATCCATCCATTACACGTTTTGCAGAAAATCTTGATTAGGATTACATAAATGGAAGGAAGTAAGGGTAAGAAGAAATCTACAAAAGGACAATTTAATCCCGTAACACGTTTTGTAGAAAATCTTGAATAGGAATACCTAAATGGAAAGAGGTTAGGGTAAGAACAAATTTAAAAAAGAACAATTTTATCCCATACCAGTTTTGTAGAAGATCTTGATTAGGATTACATGAATAGAAAGAGGTTAGTGTGCAAAGAAATTTGTAATAAAACAAATCTATCAATTGCACGTTTTACAGAAAATCTTGATTAGGATTACATAAATGGAAAGAGGTTAGGGTGCAAAGAAAATTGAAAAAGCACAAATATATCCTATTGCAGGTTTTGCAGAAAATCTTGATTAGGATTACATAAATGAAAAGAGGTTAGGGTACGAAGAAATTTGTAATAAAACAAATCTATCCATTGCATGTTTTATAGAAATTCTTGATTAGGATTACATAAATGGAAAGAGGTTAGGGTGCAAAGAAAATTGAACAAGCACAAATACATCCTATTGCACGTTTTGCAGAAAATCTTGATTAGGATTACATAAATGGAAAGGGGTTAGGGTGCAAAGAAAATTGAACAAGCACAAATATATCCTATTGCACGTTTTGCAGAAAATCTTGATTAGGATTACATAAATGGAAAGAGGTTAGGGTACGAAGAAATTTAAAAAAGGACAATTTTATCCCATAGCACGTTTTCTAGAAGATCTTGATTAGGATTACATGAATGGAAAGGGGTTAGGGTGCAAAGAAATTTGTAATAAAACAAATCTATCCATTGCACATTTAGCAGAAAATCTTGATTAGGATTACATAAATGGAAAGAGGTTAGGGTACAAAGAAATTTAAAAAAGAACAATTTTATACCATAGCACGTTTTGTAGAAAATCTTGATTAGGATTACATAAATGGAAGGAGGTTAGGGTACGATGAAATTTAAAAAAGGACAATTTTATCCCGTAACACGTTTTGTAGAAAATCTTGAATAGGATTACATAAATGGAAAGAGGTTAGGGCACGAACAAATTTCAAAAAGAATCATTTTATCCCATAGCTCGTTTTGTAGAAGATCTTGATTAGGATTACATAAATGTAAAGAGGTTAGGGTGCAAAGAAATTTGTAATAAAACAAATCGATCCATTGCACGTTTTGTAGAAAATCTTGAATAGGATTACATAAATGGAAAGAGGTTAGGGTGCAAAGAAATTTGTAATAAAACAAATCTAGCCATTGCACGTTTTACAAAAATTCTTGATTAGGATTACATAAATGGAAAGAGGTTAGGGTGCAAAGAAAATTGAACAAGCACAAATATATCCTATTGCACGTTTTCAGAAAATCTAGATTAGGATTACATAAATGGAAAGGGGTTAGGGTGCAAAGAAATTTCTAATAAAACGAATCCATTCATTACATGTTTTGCGGAAAATCTTGATTAGGATTACATAAATGGAAAGAGGTTAGGGCTCGAACAAATTTAAAAAAGAACAATTTTATCCCATAGCACGTTTTGTAGAAGATCTTGATTAGGATTACATGAATGGAAAGAAGTTAGGGTGCAAAGAAATTTGTAATAAAACAAATCTATCCATTGCACGTTTTATAGAAATTCTTGATTAGGATTACATGAATGGAAAGAGGTTAGGGTGCAAAGAAATTTGTAATAAAACAAATCTATCCATTGCACGTTTTATAGAAATTCTTGATTAGGATTACATAAATGGAAAGAGGTTAGGGTGCAAAGAAATTTGTAATAAAACAAATCTATCCATTGCACGTTTTATAGAAATTCTTGATTAGGATTACATAAATGGAAAGAGGTTAGGGTTCAAAAAAAATTGAACAAGCTCAAATATATCCTATTGCACATTTTGCAGAAAATCTTGAATAGGATTACATAAATGGAAAGAGGTTAGGGCACGAACAAATTTAAAAAAGGACAATTATATCCCATAGCACGTTTTTTAGAAGATCTTGATTAGGATTACATGAATGGAAAGGGCTTAGGGTGCAAAGAAATTTGAAACAAAAATATCTATCCATTGTACGTTTTGCAGAAAATCTTGATTAGGATTACATAAATGGAAAGAGGTTAGGGCACGAACAAATTTAAAAAAGGACAATTTTATCCCATAGCACGTTTTGTAGCAGATCTTGATTAGGATTACATGAATGAAAAGAGGTTAGGGTACAAAGAAATTTAAAAAAGGACATTTTTAACCCAAAGCATGATTTGTAGAAAATCTTGATTAGGATTACATGAATGGAATGTGGTTAGGGTACAAAAAAAATAAAACAATTCTATCCATTGCACGTTTTGTAGAAATTCTTGATTAGGATTACATAAATGGACAGAGGTTAGGGTGCAAAGAAAATTGAACAAGCACAAATATATCCTAATGCAAGTTTTGCAGAAAATCTTGATTAGGATTACATAAATGGAAAGAGGTTAGGGTACGAAGAAATTTAAAAAAGGACAATTTTAGCCCAAAGCACGATTTGTAGGAAATCTTGATTAGGATTACATGAATGGAAAGAGGTTAGGGTGCAAAGAGATTTGTAATAAAACAAATCTATCCATTGTAAGTTTTGTAGAAAATCTTGAATAGGATTACATAAATGGAAAGAGGTTAGGGTACGAACAAATTTAAAAAAGAACCATTTTATCCCATAGCTCGTTTTGTAGAAGACCTTGATTAGGATTACATAAATGGAAAGAGGTTAAGGTGCGAAGAAATTTAAAAAAGCACAATTTTTACCTAAAGCACGATTTGTAGAAAATCTTGATTAGGATTACATGAATGGAAAGAGGTTAGGGTGCAAAGAAATTTGAATAAAACAAATCGATCCATTGCACCTTTTGTAGAAAATCTTGAATAGGATTACATAAATGGAAAGGGGTTAGGGTGCAAATAAATTTGTAATAAAACAAATCTATCCATTGCACGTTTTGCAGAAAATCTTGATTAGGATTACATAAATGGAAAGAGGTTAGGGTACAAAGAAATTTAAAAAAGGACATTTTTAACCCAAAGCACGATTTGTAGAAAATCTTGATTAGGATTACATGAATGGAATGTGGTTAGGGTACAAAAAAAATAAAACAATTCTATCCATTGCACGTTTTGTAGAAATTCTTAATTAGGATTACATAAATGGACAGAGGTTAGGGTGCAAAGAAAATTGAACAAGCACAAATATATCATATTGCACGTTTTGCAGAAAATCTTGATTAGGATTACATAAATGGAAAGAGGATAGGGTACAAAGAAATTTAAAAAAGGACAATTTTAACCCAAAGCACGATTTGTAGAAAATCTTGATTAGGATTACATGAATGGAAAGAGGTTAGGGTGCAAAGAAATTTGTAATAAAACAAATCGATCCATTGCACGTTTTGTAGAAAATCTTGAATAGGATTACATAAATGGAAAGAGGTTAGGGTGCAAAGAAATTTGTAATAAAACAAATCTAGCCATTGCACGTTTTACAAAAATTCTTGATTAGGATTACATAAATGGAAAGAGGTTAGGGTGCAAAGAAAACTGAACAAGCGCAAATATATCCTATTGCACGTTTTCAGAAAATCTAGATTAGGATTACATAAATGGAAAGGGGTTAGGGTGCAAAGAAATTTCTAATAAAACGAATCCATTCATTACATGTTTTGCGGAAAATCTTGATTAGGATTACATAAATGGAAAGAGGTTAGTGTACAAAGAAATTTAAAAAAGGAAATTTTTAACCCAAAGCACGATTTGTAGAAAATCTTGATTAGGATTACATAAATGGAAAGAGGTTATGGTGCAAAGAAAATTGAACAAACACAAATATATCCTATTGCACGTTTTGCAGAAAATCTTGATTAGGATTACATAAATGGAAAGAGGTTAGGGTACAAAGAAATTTAAAAAAGGACAATTTTATCCCGTAACACGTTTTGTAGAAAATCTTGAATAGGATTACATAAATGGAAAGAGGTTAGGGTACGAAGAAATTTAAAAAAGGACAATTTTATCCCATAACAGGTTTTGTAGAAAATTTTGATTAGGATTACATAAATGGAAGGAGGTTAGGGTACGAAGAAATCAAAAAAAGGACAATTTTATTCCGTAACACGTTTTGTAGAAAATCTTGAATAGGATTACATACATGGAAAGAGGTTAGGGAACAAACAAATTTAAAAAAGAACCATTTTATCCCATACCAGTTTTGTAGAAGATCTTGATTAGGATTACATGAATAGAAAGAGGTTAGTGTGCAAAGAAATTTGTAATAAAACAAATCTATCAATTGCACGTTTTACAGAAAATCTTGATTAGGATTACATAAATGGAAAAAGGTTAGGGTGCAAAGAAAATTGAACAAGCACAAATATATCCTATTGCAGGTTTTGCAGAAAATCTTGATTAGGATTACATAAATGAAAAGAGGTTAGGGTACGAAGAAATTTCTAATAAAACAAATCTATCCATTGCACGTTTTATAGAAATTCTTGATTAGGATTACATAAATGGAAAGAGGTTAGGGTGCAAAGAAAATTGAATAAGCACAAATACATCCTATTGCACGTTTTGCAGAAAATCTTGATTAAGATTACATAAATGGAAAGGGGTTAGGGTGCAAAGAAATTTCTAATAAAACGAATCCATCCATTACACGTTTTGCAGAAAATCTTGATTAAGATTACATAAATGGAAGGAGGTAAGGGTAAGAAGGAATCTACAAAAGAACAATTTAATCCCGTAACACGTTTTGTAGAAAATCTTGAATAGGATTACATAAATGGAAAGAGGTTAGGGTGCAAAGAAATTTGTAATAAAACAAATCGATCCATTGCACGTTTTGTAGAAAATCTTGAATAGGATTACATAAATGGAAAGAGGTTAGGGCACGAACAAATTTAAAAAAGTGCAATATTATCCCATAGCACGTTTTGTAGCAGATCTTGATTAGGATTACATGAATGAAAAGGGGTTAGGGTGCAAATAAATTTGTAATAAATCAAATCTATCCATTGCACGTTTTGCAGAAAATCTTGATTAGGATTACATAAATGAAAAGAGGTTAGGGTACAAAGAAATTTAAAAAAGGACATTTTTAACCCAAAGCACGATTTGTAGAAAATCTTGATTAGGATTACATGAATGGAAAGAGGTTAGGGTGCAAAGAAAATTTTACAAGCACAAATATATCCTATTGCACGTTTTGCAGAAAATCTTGATTAGGATTACATAAATGGAAAGAGGTTAGGGTACGAAGAAATTTAAAAAAGGACAATTTTATCCCAAAGCACGATTTGTAGGAAATCTTGATTAGGATTACATGAATGGAAAGAGGTTAGGGTGCAAAGAGATTTGTAATAAAACAAATCTATCCATTGTAAGTTTTGTAGAAAATCTTGAATAGGATTACATAAATGGAAAGAGGTTAGGGCACGAACAAATTTAAAAAAGAACCATTTTATCCCATAGCTCGTTTTGTAGAAGATCTTGATTAGGATTACATAAATGGAAAGAGGTTAAGGTGCGAAGAAATTTAATAAAGCACAATTTTAACCTAAAGCACGATTTGTAGAAAATCTTGATTAGGATTACATGAATGGAAAGAGGTTAGGGTGCAAAGAAATTTGAATAAAACAAATCGATCCATTGCACCTTTTGTAGAAAATCTTGAATAGGATTACATAAATGGAAAGAGGTTAGGGTGCAAAGAAATTTGAAATAAAACAAATCTATCTATTGCACGTTTTATAGAAATTCTTTATTAGGATTACATAAATGTAAAGAGGTTAGGGCACGAACAAATTTAAAAAAGGACAATTTTAACCCAAAGCACAATTTGTAAAAATTCTTGATTAGGATTACATAAACGAAAAGAGGTTAGGGTGCAAAGAGATTTGTAAACAAATCTATCAATTGTAAGTTTTGTAGAAAATCTTGAATAGGATTACATAAATGGAAAGAGGTTAGGGCACGAACAAATTTAAAAAAGAACCATTTTATCCCATAGCACGTTTTGTAGAAGATCTTGATTAGGATTACATGAATGGAAAGGGGTTAGGGTGCAAATAAATTTGTAATAAAACAAATCTATTCATTGCACGTTTTGCAGAAAATCTTGATTAGGATTACATAAATGGAAAGAGGTTAGGGTACAAAGAAATTTAAAAAAGGACATTTTTAACCCAAAGCACGATTTGTAGAAAATCTTGATTAGGATTACATGAATGGAATGAGGTTAGGTTGCAAAAAATTTTTAATAAAACAAATCTATCCATTGCACGTTTTGTAGAAATTCTTGATTAGGATTACATAAATGGCCAGAGGTTAGGGTGCAAAGAAAATTGAACAAGCACAATTATATCATATTGCACGTTTTGCAGAAAATCTTGATTAGGATTACATAAATGGAAAGAGGTTAGGGTACAAAGAAATTTAAAAAAGGACAATTTTAACCCAAAGCACGATTTGTAGAAAATCTTGATTAGGATTACATAAATGGAAAGAGGTTAGGGTGCAAAGAAATTTGTAATAAAACAAATCTATCCATTGTACGTTTTGTAGAAAATCTTGAATAGGATTACATAAATGGAAAGAGGTTAGAGCACAAACAAATTTAAAAAAGTACCATTTTATCCCATACCAGTTTTGTAGAAGATCTTGATTAAGATTACATGAATAGAAAGAGGTTAGTGTGCAAAGAAATTTGTAATAAAACAAATCTATCAATTGCACGTTTTACAGAAAATCTTGATTAGGATTACATAAATGGAAAGAGGTTAGGGTGCAAAGAAAATTCAACAAGCACAAATATATCCTATTGCAGGTTTTGCAGAAAATCTTGATTAGGATTACATAAATGAAAAGAGGTTAGGGTACGAAGAAATTTGTAATAAAACAAATCTATCCATTGCACGTTTTATAGAAATTCTTGAGTAGGATTACATAAATGGAAAGAGGTTAGGGTGCAAAGAAAATTGAACAAGCACAAATACATCCTATTGCACGTTTTGCTGAAAATCTTGATTAGGATTACATAAATGGAAAGGGGTTAGGGTGCAAAGAAATTTCTAATAAAACGAATCCATCCATTACACGTTTTGCAGAAAATCTTGATTAAGATTACATAAATGGAAGGAGGTAAGGGTAAGAAGAAATCTACAAAAGGACAATTTAATCCCGTAACACGTTTTGTAGAAAATCTTGAATAGGATTACATAAATGGAAAGAGGTTAGGGTACGAGCAAATTTAAAAAAGAACAATTTTATCCCATACCAGTTTTGTAGAAAATCTTGATTAGGATTACATGAATAGAAAGAGGTTAGTGTGCAAAGAAATTTGTAATAAAACAAATCTATCAATTGCACGTTTTACAGAAAATCTTGATTAGGATTACATAAATGGAAAGAGGTTAGGGTGCAAAGAAAATTGAACAAGCACAAATATATCCTATTGCACGTTTTGCAGAAATCTTGATTAGGATTACATAAATGGAAAGAGGTTAGGGTACGAAGAAATTTAAAAAAGGACAATTTTATCCCATAGCACGTTTTCTAGAAGATCTTGATTAGGATTACATGAATGGAAAGGGGTTAGGGTGCAAAGAAATTTGTAATAAAACAAATCTATCCATTGCACATTTAGCAGAAAATCTTGATTAGGATTACATAAATGGAAAGAGGTTAGGGTACAAAGAAATTTAAAAAAGAACAATTTTATACCATAGCACGTTTTGTAGGAAATCTTGATTAGGATTACATAAATGGAAGGAGGTTAGGGTACGATGAAATTTAAAAAAGGACAATTTTATCCCGTAACACGTTTTGTAGAAAATTTTGAATAGGATTACATAAATGGAAAGAGGTTAGGGCACGAACAAATTTCAAAAAGAACAATTTTACACCATACCAGTTTTGTAGAAGATCTTGATTAGGATTACATAAATAGAAAGAGGTTAGTGTACGAAGTAATATAAAAAAGGAATTTTTTTAACCCAAAGCACGATTTGTAGAAAATCTTGATTAGGATTACATAAATGGAAAGAGGTTAGGGTGCAAAGAAAATTGAACAAACACAAATATATCCTATTGCACGTTTTGCAGAAAATCTTGATTAGGATTACATAAATGGAAAGAGGTTAGGGTACGAAGAAATTTAAAAAAGGACAATTTTATCCCATAACAGGTTTTGTAGAAAACTTTGATTAGGATTACATAAATGGAAGGAGGTTAGGGTACGAAGAAATCAAAAAAAGGACAATTTTATTCCGTAACACGTTTTGTAGAAAATCTTGAATAGGATTACATAGATGGAAAGAGGTTAGGGCACGAACAAATTTAAAAAAGAACAATTTTATCCCATAGCACGTTTTGTAGAAGATCTTGATTAGGATTACATGAATGGAAAGAGGTTAGGGTAAGAAGAAATTTAAAAAAGGACAATTTTAACAAATAGCACGATTTGTAGAAAATTTGATTAGGATTACATGAATGGAAAGAAGTTAGGGTGCAAAGAAATTTGTAATAAAACAAATCTATCCATTGCACGTTTTATAGAAATTCTTGATTAGGATTACATGAATGGAAAGAGGTTAGGGTGCAAAGAAATTTGTAATAAAACAAATCTATCCATTGCACGTTTTATAGAAATTCTTGATTAGGATTACATAAATGGAAAGAGGTTAGGGTGCAAAGAAATTTGAAATAAAAATATCTATCCATTGTACGTTTTGCAGAAAATCTTGATTAGGATTACATAAATGGAAAGAGGTTAGGGCACGAACAAATTTAAAAAAGGGCAATTTTATCCCATAGCAGGTTTTGTAGCAGATCTTGATTAGGATTACATGAATGAAAAGGGGTTAGGGTGCAAATAAATTTGTAATAAATCAAATCTATCCATTGCACGTTTTGCAGAAAATCTTGATTAGGATTACATAAATGAAAAGAGGTTAGGGTACAAAGAAATTTAAAAAAGGACATTTTTAACCCAAAGCATGATTTGTAGAAAATCTTGATTAGGATTACATGAATGGAAAGAGGTTAGGGTGCAAAAAATTTGTAATAAAACAATTCTATCCATTGCAAGTTTTGTAGAAATTCTTGATTAGGATTACATAAATGGACAGAGGTTAGGGTGCAAAGAAAATTGAACAAGCACAAATATATCCTATTGCACGTTTTGCAGAAAATCTTGATTAGGATTACATAAATGGAAAGAGGTTAGGGTACGAAGAAATTTAAAAAAGGACAATTTTAACCCAAAGCACGATTTGTAGGAAATCTTGATTAGGATTACATGAATGGAAAGAGGTTAGGGTGCAAAGAGATTTGTAATAAAACAAATCTATCCATTGTAAGTTTTGTAGAAAATCTTGAATAGGATTACATAAATGGAAAGAGGTTAGGGCACGAACAAATTTAAAAAAGGGCAATTTTATCCCATAGCACGTTTTGTAGAAGATCTTGATTAGGATTACATGAATGGAAAGGGGTTAGGGTGCAAATAAATTTGTAATAAAACAAATCTATCCATTGCACGTTTTGCGGAAAATCTTGATTAGGATTACATAAATGGAAAGAGGTTAGGGTACAAAGAAATTTAAAAAAGGACATTTTTAACCCAAAGCACGATTTGTAGAAAATCTTGATTAGGATTACATGAATGGAATGAGGTTAAGGTGCAAAGAAAATTGAACAAGCACAAATATATCCTATTGCACGTTTTGCAGAAAATCTTGATTAGGATTACATAAATGGAAAGAGGTTAGGGTGCAAAGAAATTTGTAATAAAACAAATCTATCTATTGTACGTTTTGCAGAAAATATTGATTAGGATTACATAAATGGAAAGAGGTTACTGTACGAAGAAATTTAAAAAAGGACAATTTTATCCCGTAACACGTTTTGTAGAAAATCTTGAATAGGATTACATAAATGGAAAGAGGTTAGGGCACGAACAAATTTAAAAAAGAACAATTTTATCCCATAGCACGTTTTGTAGAAGATCTTGAATAGGATTACATAAATGGAAAGAGGTTAGGGTACGAAGAAATTGAAAAAAGGGCAATTTTATCACATAGCGTTTTTGTAGAAGATCTTGATTAGGATTACATGAATGGAAAGGGGTTAGGGTGCAAAGAAATTTGTAATAATACAAATCTATCCATTGCACGTTTTGTAGAAATTCTTGATTAGGATTGCATAAATGGAAAGAGGTTATGGTGCAAAGAAAATTGAACAAGCACAAATATATCCTATTGCACGTTTTGCAGAAAATCATGATTAGTATTACATAAATGGAAAGAGGTTAGGGTACGAAGAAATTTAAAAAAGAACAATTTTATCCCATAGCACGTTTTGTAGAAAATCTTGATTAGGATTACATAAATGGAAGGAGGTTAGGGTACGAAGAAATTTAAAAAAGGACAATTTTATCCCGTAACACGATTTGTAGAAAATCTTGATTAGAATTACATGAATGGAAAGAGGTTAGGGTGACAAAAAAATTTGTAATAAAGCAAATCTATCTATTGCAAGTTTTGTAGAAATTCTTGATTAGGATTGCATAAATGGAAAGAGGTTATGGTGCAAAGAAAATTGAACAAGCACAAATATATCCTATTGCACGTTTTGCAGAAAATCTTGATTAGTATTACATAAATGGAAGGAGGTTAGGGTACGAAGAAATTTAAAAAAGGACAATTTTATCCCGTAACACGTTTTGTAGAAAATCATGAATAGGATTACAAAAATGGAAAGAGGTTAGGGTACGAAAACATTTAAAAAAGGACAATTTTAACCCAAAGCACGATTTGTAGAAAGTCTTGATTAGGATTACATGTATAGAAAGAGGTTAGGGTGCAAAGAAATTTGTAATAAAACAAATTTATCAATTGCACGTTTTCTAGAAATTCTTGATTAGGATTACATAAATGGAAAGAGGGAAATTGAACAAGCACAAATATATCCTATTGCACGTTTTGCAGAAAATCTTGATTAGGATTAGATAAATGGAAAGAGGTTAGGGTACGAAGAAATTTAAAGAAGGACAATTTTAACCCAAAGCACGATTTGTAGAAAAACTTGATTAGGATTACATGAATGGAAAGAGGTTAGGGTGCAAAGAAATTTGTAATAAAACAAATCTATCCATTGCACGTTTTGTAGAAAATCTTGAATAGGATTACATAAATGGAAAGAGGTTAGGGCACGAACAAATTTAAAAAAGAACCATCTTATCCCATAGCACGTTTTGTAGAAGATCTTGATTAGGATTACATAAATGGAAAGAGGTTAAGTTACGAAGAAATTTAAAAAAGGACAATTTTATCCCGTAACACGTTTTGTAGAAAATCTTGAATAGGATTACATAAATGGAAAGAGGTTAAGGTACGAAGAAATTTAAAAAAGGACAATTTTAACCCAAAGCACGATTTGTAAAAAATCTTGATTAGGATTACATGAATGGAAAGAGGTTAGGGTTCAAAGAAATTGAAAAAAGGGCAATTTTATCCCATAGCGCTTTTCTAGAAGATCTTGATTAGGATTACATGAATGGAAAGAGGTTAGGGTGCAAAGAAATTTCTAATAAAACAAATCTATCCATTGTACGTTTTATAGAAATTCTTGATTAGGATTACATAAATGGAAAGAGGTTAGGGTGCAAAGAAAATTGAATAAGCACAAATATATCCTATTGCACCTTTTTTCAGAAAATCTTGCTTAGGATTACATAAATGGAAAGAGGTTAGGGTACAAAGAAATTGAAAAAAGGGCAATTTTATCACATAGCGCTTTTGTAGAAGATCTTGATTAGGATTACATGAATGGAAAGAGGTTAGGGTGCAAAGAAATTTCTAATAAAACAAATCTATCCATTGCACGTTTTGCAGAAAATCTTGATTATTATTACATAAATGGAAAGAGGTTAGGGTGACAAAAAAAATTGTAATAATACAAATCTATCCATTGCACGTTTTGTAGAAATTCTTGATTAGGATTGCATAAATGGAAAGAGGTTATGGTGCAAAGAAAATTGAACAAGCACAAATATATCCTATTGCACGTTTTGCAGAAAATCTTGATTAGTATTACATAAATGGAGAGAGGTTAGGGTACGAAGATATTTAAAAAAGAACAATTTTATCCCATAGCACGTTTTGTAGAAAATCTTGATTAGGATTACATAAATAGAAGGAGGTTAGGGAACGAAGAAATATAAAAAAGGACAATTTTATCCCGTAACACGATTTGTAGAAAATCTTGATTAGGATTACATGAATGGAAAGAGGTTAGGGTGACAAAAAAATTTGTAATAATACAAATCTATCCATTGCACGTTTTGTAGAAATTCTTGATTAGGATGCATAAATGGAAAGAGGTTATGGAGCAAAGAAAATTGAACAAGCACAAATATATCTTATTGCACGAGTTGCAGAAAATCTTGATTAGGATTACATAAATGGAGAGAGGTTAGGGTACGAAGATATTTAAAAAAGAACAATTTTATCCCATAGCACGTTTTGTAGAAAATCTTGGTTAGGATTACTTAAATGGAAAGAGGTAAGGGTACGAAGAAATTTAAAAAAGGACAATTTTATCCCATAGCACGTTTTATAGAAGATCTTGATTAGGATTACATAAATGGAAAGAGGTTAGGGTACGAAGAAATTTTAAAAAGGACAATTTTAACCCAAAGCACGATTTGTAGAAAATCTTGATTAGTATTACATGAATGGAAAGAGGTTAGGGTGCAAAGAAAATTTGTAATAAAACAAATCTATCCATTGCACGGTTTATAGAAATTCTTGATTAGGATTACATAAATGGAAAGAGGTTAGGGTGCAAAAAAAATTGAAAAAGCACAAATATATCCTATTGCACGATTTGCAGAAAATCTTGATTAGTATTACATAAATGGAAAGAGGTTAGGGTACGAAGAAATTTAAAAAAGGACAATTTTATCCCATAGCACGTTTTCTAGAAGATCTTGATTAGGATTACATGAATGGAAAGGGGTTAGGGTGCAAAGAAATTTGTAATAAAACAAATCTATCCATTGCACGTTTAGCAGAAAGTCTTGATTAGGATTACATAAATGGAAAGAGGTTAGGGTACAAAGAAATTTAAAAAAGAACAATTTTATACCATAGCACGTTTTGTAGAAAATCTTGATTAGGATTACATAAATGGAAGGAGGTTAGGGTACGAAGAAATTTAAAAAAGGACAATTTTATCCCGTAACACGTGTTGTAGAAAATCTTGAATAGGATTACATAAATGGAAAGAGGTTAGAGCACGAACAAATTTCAAAAAGAACAATTTTACACCATACCAGTTTTGTAGAAGATCTTGATTAGGATTACATAAATAGAAAGAGGTTAGGGTACGAAGTAATTTAAAAAAGGAATTTTTTTAACCCAAAGCACGATTTGTAGAAAATCTTGATTAGGATTACATGAATAGAAAGAGGTTAGGGTGCAAAGAAATTTGTAAAAAAACAAATCTATCCATTGCACGTTTTACAGAAAATCTTGATTAGGATTACATAAATGGAAAGAGGTTAGGGCACGAACAAATTTAAAAAAGGACAATTTTATCCAATAGCACGTTTTGTAGAAGATCTTGATTAGGATTACATGAATGGAAAGGGGTTAGGGTGCAAAGAAATTTGAAATAAAACAAATCTATCAATTGCACGTTTTGCAGAAAATCTTGATTAGGATTACATAAATGGAAAGAGGTTAGGGCACGTACAAATTTAAAAAAGGACAATTTTATCCCATAGCACGTTTTGTAGAAGATCTTGATTAGGATTACATGAATGGAAAAGGGTTAGGGTGCAAATAAATTTGTAATAAAACAAATCTATCCATTGCACGTTTTGCAGAACATCTTGATTAGGATTACATAAATGGAAAGAGGTTAGGGTACAAAGAAATTTAAAAAAGGACAATTTTAACCCAAAGCACGATTTGTAGAAAATCCTGATTAGGATTACATGAATGGAAAGAGGTTAGGGTGCAAAAAATTTGTAATAAAACAAATCTATCCATTGCACGTTTTGTTGAAATTCTTGATTAGGATTACATAAATGGAAAGAGGTTAGGGTGCAAAGAAAATTGAACAAGCACAAATATATCCTATTGCACGATTTGCAGAACATCTTGATTAGGATTACATAAATGGAAAGAGGTTAGGGTACAAAGAAATTTAAAAAAGGACAATTTTATCCCATAGCACGTTTTGTAGAAAATCTTGATTAGGATTACATAAATGGATGGAGGTAAGGGTAAGAAGAAACCTACAAAAGGACAATTTAATCCCGTAACACGTTTTGCAGAACATCTTGATTAGGATTACATAAATGGAAATAGGTTAGGGTACAAAGAAATTGAAAAAAGGACAATTTTATCCCATAGCACGTTTTGTAGAAGATTTTGATTAGGATTACATGAATGGAAAGAGGTTAGGGTGCAAAGAAATTTTAATAAAACAAATCGATCCATTGCACGTTTTGTAGAAAATCTTGAATAGGATTTCATAAATGGAAAGAGGTTAGGGTGCAAAGAAATTTGTAATAAAACAAATCTATCCATTGCACGTTTTATAGAAATTCTTGATTAGGATTACATAAATGGAAAGAGGTTAGGGTGCAAAGAAAATTGAACAAGCACAAATATATCCTATTGCACGTTTTGCAGAAAATCTAGATTAGGATTACATAAATGGAATGGGGTTAAGGTGCAAAGAAATTTCTAATAAAACGAATCCATCCATTACACGTTTTGCAGAAAATCTTGATTAGGATTACATAAATGGAAGGAAGTAAGGGTAAGAAGAAATCTACAAAAGGACAATTTAATCCCGTAACACGTTTTGTAGAAAATCTTGAATAGGAATACCTAAATGGAAAGAGGTTAGGGTAAGAACAAATTTAAAAAAGAACAATTTTATCCCATACCAGTTTTGTAGAAGATCTTGATTAGGATTACATGAATAGAAAGAGGTTAGTGTGGAAAGAAATTTGTAATAAAACAAATCTATCAATTGCACGTTTTACAGAAAATCTTGATTAGGATTACATAAATGGAAAGAGGTTAGGGTGCAAAGAAAATTGAAAAAGCACAAATATATCCTATTGCAGGTTTTGCAGAAAATCTTGATTAGGATTACATAAATGAAAAGAGGTTAGGGTACGAAGAAATTTGTAATAAAACAAATCTATCCATTGCATGTTTTATAGAAATTCTTGATTAGGATTACATAAATGGAAAGAGGTTAGGGTGCAAAGAAAATTGAACAAGTACAAATACATCCTATTGCACGTTTTGCAGAAAATCTTGATTAGGATTACATAAATGGAAAGGGGTTAGGGTGCAAAGAAAATTGAACAAGCACAAATATATCCTATTGCACGTTTTGCAGAAAATCTTGATTAGGATTACATAAATGGAAAGAGGTTAGGGTACGAAGAAATTTAAAAAAGGACAATTTTATCCCATAGCACGTTTTCTAGAAGATCTTGATTAGGATTACATGAATGGAAAGGGGTTAGGGTGCAAAGAAATTTGTAATAAAACAAATCTATCCATTGCACATTTAGCAGAAAATCTTGATTAGGATTACATAAATGGAAAGAGGTTAGGGTACAAAGAAATTTAAAAAAGAACAATTTTATACCATAGCACGTTTTGTAGAAAATCTTGATTAGGATTACATAAATGGAAGGAGGTTAGGGTACGATGAAATTTAAAAAAGGACAATTTTATCCCGTAACACGTTTTGTAGAAAATCTTGAATAGGATTACATAAATGGAAAGAGGTTAGGGCACGAACAAATTTCAAAAAGAACAATTTTACACCATACCAGTTTTGTAGAAGATCTTGATTAGGATTACATAAATAGAAAGAGGTTAGTGTACGAAGTAATTTAAAAAAGGACAATTTTAAACCCAAAGCACGATTTGTAGAAAATCTTGATTAGGATTATATGAATGGAAAGAGGTTAGGGTGCAATGAAATTTGTAATAAAACAAATCTATCCATTGTACGTTTTGTAGAAAATCTTGAATAGTATTACATAAATGGAAAGAGGTTAGGGCACGAACAAATTTAAAAAAGAATCATTTTATCCCATAGCTCGTTTTGTAGAAGATCTTGATTAGGATTACATAAATGTAAAGAGGTTAGGGTGCAAAGAAATTTGTAATAAAACAAATCGATCCATTGCACGTTTTGTAGAAAATCTTGAATAGGATTACATAAATGGAAAGAGGTTAGGGTGCAAAGAAATTTGTAATAAAACAAATCTAGCCATTGCACGTTTTACAAAAATTCTTGATTAGGATTACATAAATGGAAAGAGGTTAGGGTGCAAAGAAAATTGAACAAGCACAAATATATCCTATTGCACGTTTTCAGAAAATCTAGATTAGGATTACATAAATGGAAAGGGGTTAGGGTGCAAAGAAATTTCTAATAAAACGAATCCATTCATTACATGTTTTGCGGAAAATCTTGATTAGGATTACATAAATGGAAAGAGGTTAGGGCACGAACAAATTTAAAAAAGAACAATTTTATCCCATAGCACGTTTTGTAGAAAATTTGATTAGGATTACATGAATGGAAAGAAGTTAGGGTGCAAAGAAATTTGTAATAAAACAAATCTATCCATTGCACGTTTTATAGAAATTCTTGATTAGGATTACATGAATGGAAAGAGGTTAGGGTGCAAAGAAATTTGTAATAAAACAAATCTATCAATTGCACGTTTTATAGAAATTCTTGATTAGGATTACATAAATGGAAAGAGGTTAGGGTGCAAAGAAATTTGAAATAAAAATATCTATCCATTGTACGTTTTGCAGAAAATCTTGATTAGGATTACATAAATAGAAAGAGGTTAGGGCACGAACAAATTTAAAAAAGGGCAATTTTATCCCATAGCAGGTTTTGTAGCAGATCTTGATTAGGATTACATGAATGAAAAGGGGTTAGGGTGCAAATAAATTTGTAATAAATCAAATCTATCCATTGCACGTTTTGCAGAAAATCTTGATTAGGATTACATAAATGAAAAGAGGTTAGGGTACAAAGAAATTTAGAAAAGGACATTTTTAACCCAAAGCATGATTTGTAGAAAATCTTGATTAGGATTACATGAATGGAAAGAGGTTAGGGTGCAAAAAATTTGTAATAAAACAATTCTATCCATTGCAAGTTTTGTAGAAATTCTTGATTAGGATTACATAAATGGACAGAGGTTAGGGTGCAAAGAAAATTGAACAAGCACAAATATATCCTATTGCACGTTTTGCAGAAAATCTTGATTAGGATTACATAAATGGAAAGAGGTTAGGGTACGAAGAAATTTAAAAAAGGACAATTTTAACCCAAAGCACGATTTGTAGGAAATCTTGATTAGGATTACATGAATGGAAAGAGGTTAGGGTGCAAAGAGATTTGTAATAAAACAAATCTATCCATTGTAAGTTTTGTAGAAAATCTTGAATAGGATTACATAAATGGAAAGAGGTTAGGGCACGAACAAATTTAAAAAAGGGCAATTTTATCCCATAGCACGTTTTGTAGAAGATCTTGATTAGGATTACATGAATGGAAAGGGGTTAGGGTGCAAATAAATTTGTAATAAAACAAATCTATCCATTGCACGTTTTGCGGAAAATCTTGATTAGGATTACATAAATGGAAAGAGGTTAGGGTACAAAGAAATTTAAAAAAGGACATTTTTAACCCAAAGCACGATTTGTAGAAAATCTTGATTAGGATTACATGAATGGAAAGAGGTTAGGGTGCAAAGAAATTTGTAATAAAACAAATCTATCCATTGTACGTTTTGTAGAAAATCTTGAATAGGATTACATAAATGGAAAGAGATTAGGGCACAAACAAATTTAAAAAAGAACCATTTTATCCCATACCAGTTTTGTAGAAGATCTTGATTAGGATTACATGAATAGAAAGAGGTTAGTGTGCAAAGAAATTTGTAATAAAACAAATCTATCAATTGCACGTTTTACAGAAAATCTTGATTAGGATTACATAAATGGAAAGAGGTTAGGGTGCAAAGAAAATTGAACAAGCACAAATATATCCTATTGCAGGTTTTGCAGAAAATCTTGATTAGGATTACATGAATGGAAAGAGGTTAGGGTACAAAGAAATTTAAAAAAGGACAATTTTAACCCAAAGCACGATTTGTAGAAAATCTTGATTAGGATTACATGAATGGAAAGAGGTTAGGGTGCAAAGAAATTTGAAATAAAACAAATCTATCTATTGCACGTTTTATAGAAATTCTTGATTAGGATTACATAAATGGAAAGAGGTTAGGGCACGAACAAATTTAAAAAAGGGCAATTTTATCCCATAGCACGTTTTGTAGAAGATCTTGATTAGGATTACATGAATGGAAAGGGGTTAGGGTGCAAATAAATTTGTAATAAAACAAATCTATCCATTGCACGTTTTGCGGAAAATCTTGATTAGGATTACATAAATGGAAAGAGGTTAGGGTACAAAGAAATTTAAAAAAAAACATTTTTAACCCAAAGCACGATTTGTAGAAAATCTTGATTAGGATTACATGAATGGAAAGAGGTTAGGGTGCAAAGAAATTTGTAATAAAACAAATCTATCCATTGCACGTTTTATAGAAATTCTTGATTAGGATTACATAAATGGAAAGAGGTTAGGGTGCAAAGAAATTTGAAATAAAAATATCTATCCATTGTACGTTTTGCAGAATATCTTGATTAGGATTACATAAATGGAAAGAGGTTAGGGCACGTACAAATTTAAAAAAGGGCAATTTTATCCCATAGCAGGTTTTGTAGCAGATCTTGATTAGGATTACATGAATGAAAAGGGGTTAGGGTGCAAATAAATTTGTAATAAATCAAATCTATCCATTGCACGTTTTGCAGAAAATCTTGATTAGGATTACATAAATGAAAAGAGGTTAGGGTACAAAGAAATTTAAAAAAGGACATTTTTAACCCAAAGCATGATTTGTAGAAAATCTTGATTAGGATTACATGAATGGAAAGAGGTTAGGGTGCAAAAAATTTGTAATAAAACAATTCTATCCATTGCACGTTTTGTAGAAATTCTTGATTAGGATTACATAAATGGACAGAGGTTAGGGTGCAAAGAAAATTGAACAAGCACAAATATATCCTATTGCACGTTTTGCAGAAAATCTTGATTAGGATTACATAAATGGAAAGAGGTTAGGGTACGAAGAAATTTAAAAAAGGACAATTTTAACCCAAAGCACGATTTGTAGGAAATCTTGATTGGGATTACAAGAATGGAAAGAGGTTAGGGTGCAAAGAGATTTGTAATAAAACAAATCTATCCATTGTAAGTTTTGTAGAAAATCTTGAATAGGATTACATAAATGGAAAGAGGTTAGGGCACGAACAAATTTAAAAAAGGGCAATTTTATCCCATAGCACGTTTTGTAGAAGATCTTGATTAGGATTACATGAATGGAAAGGGGTTAGGGTGCAAATAAATTTGTAATAAAACAAATCTATCCATTGCACGTTTTGCGGAAAATCTTGATTAGGATTACATAAATGGAAAGAGGTTAGGGTACAAAGAAATTTAAAAAAGGACATTTTTAACACAAAGCACGATTTGTAGAAAATCTTGATTAGGATTACATGAATGGAAAGAGGTTAGGGTGCAAAGAAATTTGTAATAAAACAAATCTATCCATTGTACGTTTTGTAGAAAATCTTGAATAGGATTACATAAATGGAAAGAGATTAGGGCACAAACAAATTTAAAAAAGAACCATTTTATCCCATACCAGTTTTGTAGAAGATCTTGATTAGGATTACATGAATAGAAAGAGGTTAGTGTGCAAAGAAATTTGTAATAAAACAAATCTATCAATTGCACGTTTTACAGAAAATCTTGATTAAGATTACATAAATGGAAAGAGGTTAGGGTACAAAGAAATTTAAAAAAGGACAATTTTAACCCAAAGCACGATTTGTAGAAAATCTTGATTAGGATTACATGAATGGAAAGAGGTTAGGGTGCAAAGAAATTTGAAATAAAACAAATCTATCTATTGCACGTTTTATAGAAATTCTTGATTAGGATTACATAAATGGAAAGAGGTTAGGGCACGAACAAATTTAAAAAAGGGCAATTTTATCCCATAGCACGTTTTGTAGAAGATCTTGATTAGGATTACATGAATGGAAAGGGGTTAGGGTGCAAATAAATTTGTAATAAAACAAATCTATCCATTGCACGTTTTGCGGAAAATCTTGATTAGGATTACATAAATGGAAAGAGGTTAGGGTACAAAGAAATTTAAAAAAGGACATTTTTAACCCAAAGCACGATTTGTAGAAAATCTTGATTAGGATTACATGAATGGAAAGAGGTTAGGGTGCAAAGAAATTTGTAATAAAACAAATCTATCCATTGTACGTTTTGTAGAAAATCTTGAATAGGATTACATAAATGGAAAGAGATTAGGGCACAAACAAATTTAAAAAAGAACCATTTTATCCCATACCAGTTTTGTAGAAGATCTTGATTAGGATTACATGAATAGAAAGAGGTTAGTGTGCAAAGAAATTTGTAATAAAACAAATCTATCAATTGCACGTTTTACAGAAAATCTTGATTAGGATTACATAAATGGAAAGAGGTTAGGGTGCAAAGAAAATTGAACAAGCACAAATATATCCTATTGCAGGTTTTGCAGAAAATCTTGATTAGGATTACATAAATGGAAAGAGGTTAGGGTACAAAGAAATTTAAAAAAGGACAATTTTAACCCAAAGCACGATTTGTAGAAAATCTTGATTAGGATTACATAAATGGAAAGAGGTTAGGGTGCAAAGAAAATTGAACAAGCACAAATATATCCTATTGCACGTTTTGCAAAAATCTTGATTAGGATTACAAAAATGGAAAGAGATTAGGGCACAAACAAATTTAAAAAAGAACCATTTTATCCCATACCAGTTTTGTAGAAGATCTTGATTAGGATTACATGAATAGAAAGAGGTTAGTGTGCAAAGAAATTTGTAATAAAACAAATCTATCAATTGCACGTTTTACAGAAAATCTTGATTAGGATTACATAAATGGAAAGAGGTTAGGGTGCAAAGAAAATTGAACAAGCACAAATATATCCTGTTGCAGGTTTTGCAGAAAATCTTGATTAGGATTACATAAATGAAAAGAGGTTAGGGTACGAAGAAATTTCTAATAAAACAAATCTATCCATTGCACGTTTTATAGAAATTCTTGATTAGGATTACATAAATGGAAAGAGGTTAAGGTGCAAAGAAAATTGAACAAGCACAAATACATCCTATTGCACGTTTTGCAGAAAATCTTGATTAAGATTACATAAATGGAATGGGGTTAGGGTGCAAAGAAATTTCTAATAAAACGAATCCATCCATTACACGTTTTGCAGAAAATCTTGATTAAGATTACATAAATGGAAGGAGGTAAAGGTAAGAAGAAATCTACAAAAAGACAATTTAATCCCGTAACACGTTTTGTAGAAAATCTTGAATAGGATTACATAAATGGAAAGAGGTTAGGGTGCAAAGAAATTTGTAATAAAACAAATCGATCCATTGCACGTTTTGTTGAAAATCTTGAATAGGATTACATAAATGGAAAGAGGTTAGGGTGCAAAGAAATTTGTAATAAAACAAATCTAGCCATTGCACGTTTTACAAAAATTCTTGATTAGGATTACAAAAATGGAAAGAGGTTAGGGTGCAAAGAAAATTGAACAAGCACAAATATATCCTATTGCACGTTTTCAGAAAATCTAGATTAGGATTACATAAATGGAAAGGGGTTAGGGTGCAAAAAAATTTCTAATAAAACGAATCCATTCATTACATGATTTGCAGAAAATCTTGATTAGGATTACAGAAATGGAAAGAGGTTAGGGTACAAAGAAATTTAAAAAAGGAAATTTTTAACCCAAAGCACGATTTGTAGAAAATCCTGATTAGGATTACATAAATGGAAAGAGGTTAGGGTGCAAAGAAAATTGAACAAACACAAATATATCCTATTGCACGTTTTGCAGAAAATCTTGATTAGGATTACATAAATGGAAAGAGGTTAGGGTACAAAAAAATTTAAAAATGGACAATTTTATCCCGTAACACGTTTTGTAGAAAATCTTGATTAGGATTACATGAATGGAAAGGGGTTAGGGTGCAAAGAAATTTGTAATAAAACAAATCTATCCATTGTACGTTTTGTAGAAAATCTTGAATAGGAATACATAAATGGAAAGAGGTTAGGGCACAAACAAATTTAAAAAAGAACCATTTTATCCCATACCAGTTTTGTAGAAGATCTTGATTAGGATTACATGAATAGAAAGAGGTTAGTGTGCAAAGAAATTTGTAATAAAACAAATCTATCAATTGCACGTTTTACAGAAAATCTTGATTAGGATTACATAAATGGAAAGAGGTTAGGGTGCAAAGAAAATTGAACAAGCACAAATATATCCTATTGCAGGTTTTGCAGAAAATCTTGATTAGGATTACATAAATGAAAAGAGTTTAGGGTACGAAGAAATTTGTAATAAAACAAATCTATCCATTGCAAGTTTTATAGAAATTCTTGAGTAGGATTACATAAATGGAAAGAGGTTAGGGTGCAAAGAAAATTGAACAAGCACAAATACATCCTATTGCGCGTTTTGCAGAAAATCTTGATTAGGATTACATAAATGGAAAGGGGTTAGGGTGCAAAGAAATTTCTAATAAAACGAATCCATCCATTACACGTTTTGCAGAAAATCTTGATTAAGATTACATAAATGGAAGGAGGTAAGGGTAAGAAGAAATCTACAAAAGGAAAATTTAATCCCGTAACACGTTTTGTAGGAAATCTTGAATAGGATTACATCAATGGAAAGAGGTTAGGGTGCAAAGAAAATTGAACAAGCACAAATACATCCTATTGCAAGTTTTGCAGAAAATCTTGATTAGGATTACATGAATAGAAAGAGGTTAGTGTGCAAAGAAATTTGTAATAAAACAAAACTATCAATTGCACGTTTTACAGAAAATCTTGATTAGGATTACATAAATGGAAAGAGGTTAGGGTACAAAGAAATTTAAAAAAGAACAATTTTATACCATAGCACGTTTTGTAGGAAATCTTGATTAGGATTACATAAATGGAAAGAGGTTAGGGCACGAACAAATTTCAAAAAGAACAATTTTACACCATACCAGTTTTGTAGAAGATCTTGATTAGGATTACATAAATGGAAAGAGGTTAGGGCACGAACAAATTTAAAAAAGGGCAATTTTATCCCATAGCACGTTTTGTAGCAGATCTTGATTAGGATTACATGAATGAAAAGGGGTTAGGGTGCAAATAAATTTGTAATAAATCAAATCTATCCATTGCACGCTTTGCAGAAAATCTTGATTAGGATTACATAAATGAAAAGAGGTTAGGGTACAAAGAAATTTAAAAAAGGACATTTTTAACCCAAAGCACGATTTGTAGAAAATCTTGATTAGGATTACATGAATGGAAAGAGGTTAGGGTGCAAAGAAAATTTTACAAGCACAAATATATCCTATTGCACGTTTTGCAGAAAATCTTGATTAGGATTACATAAATGGAAAGAGGTTAGGGTACGAAGAAATTTAAAAAAGGACAATTTTAACCCAAAGCACGATTTGTAGGAAATCTTGATTAGGATTACATGAATGGAAAGAGGTTAGGGTGCAAAGAGATTTGTAATAAAACAAATCTATCCATTGTAAGTTTTGTAGAAAATCTTGAATAGGATTACATAAATGGAAAGAGGTTAGGGCACGAACAAATTTAAAAAAGAACCATTTTATCCCATAGCTCGTTTTGTAGAAGATCTTGATTAGGATTACATAAATGGAAAGAGGTTAAGGTGCGAAGAAATTTAATAAAGCACAATTTTAACCTAAAGCACGATTTGTAGAAAATCTTGATTAGGATTACATGAATGGAAAGAGGTTAGGGTGCAAAGAAATTTGAATAAAACAAATCGATCCATTGCACCTTTTGTAGAAAATCTTGAATAGGATTACATAAATGGAAAGAGGTTAGGGTGCAAAGAAATTTGAAATAAAACAAATCTATCTATTGCACGTTTTATAGAAATTCTTTATTAGGATTACATAAATGTAAAGAGGTTAGGGCACGAACAAATTTAAAAAAGGACAATTTTAACCCAAAGCACAATTTGTAAAAATTCTTGATTAGGATTACATAAACGAAAAGAGGTTAGGGTGCAAAGAGATTTGTAATAAAACAAATCTATCCATTGTAAGTTTTGTAGAAAATCTTGAATAGGATTACATAAATGGAAAGAGGTTAGGGCACGAACAAATTTAAAAAAGAACCATTTTATCCCATAGCACGTTTTGTAGAAGATCTTGATTAGGATTACATGAATGGAAAGGGGTTAGGGTGCAAAGAAATTTGTAATAAAACAAATCTATTCATTGCACGTTTTGCAGAAAATCTTGATTAGGATTACATAAATGGAAAGAGGTTAGGGTACAAAGAAATTTAAAAAAGGACATTTTTAACCCAAAGCACGATTTGTAGAAAATCTTGATTAGGATTACATGAATGGAATGAGGTTAGGTTGCAAAAAATTTTTAATAAAACAAATCTATCCATTGCACGTTTTGTAGAAATTCTTGATTAGGATTACATAAATGGCCAGAGGTTAGGGTGCAAAGAAAATTGAACAAGCACAATTATATCATATTGCACGTTTTGCAGAAAATCTTGATTAGGATTACATAAATGGAAAGAGGTTAGGGTACAAAGAAATTTAAAAAAGGACAATTTTAACCCAAAGCACGATTTGTAGAAAATCTTGATTAGGATTACATGAATGGAAAGAGGTTAGGGTGCAAAGAAAATTGAACAAGCACAAATATATCCTATTGCAGGTTTTGCAGAAAATCTTGATTAGGATTACATAAATGAAAAGAGGTTAGGGTACGAAGAAATTTGTAATAAAACAAATCTATCCATTGCACGTTTTATAGAAATCCTTGATTAGGATTACATAAATGGAAAGAGGTTAGGGTGCAAAGAAATTTGAAATAAAAATATCTATCCATTGTACGTTTTGCAGAATATCTTGATTAGGATTACATAAATGGAAAGAGGTTAGGGCACGAACAAATTTAAAAAAGGGCAATTTTATCCCATAGCAGGTTTTGTAGCAGATCTTGATTAGGATTACATGAATGAAAAGGGGTTAGGGTGCAAATAAATTTGTAATAAATCAAATCTATCCATTGCACGTTTTGCAGAAAATCTTGATTAGGATTACATAAATGAAAAGAGGTTAGGGTACAAAGAAATTTAAAAAAGGACATTTTTAACCCAAAGCATGATTTGTAGAAAATCCTGATTAGGATTACATGAATGGAAAGAGGTTAGGGTGCAAAAAATTTGTAATAAAACAATTCTATCCATTGCACGTTTTGTAGAAATTCTTGATTAGGATTACATAAATGGACAGAGGTTAGGGTGCAAAGAAAATTGAACAAGCACAAATATATCCTATTGCACGTTTTGCAGAAAATCTTGATTAGGATTACATAAATGGAAAGAGGTTAGGGTACGAAGAAATTTAAAAAAGGACAATTTTAACCCAAAGCACGATTTGTAGGAAATCTTGATTAGGATTACAAGAATGGAAAGAGGTTAGGGTGCAAAGAGATTTGTAATAAAACAAATCTATACATTGTAAGTTTTGTAGAAAATCTTGAATAGGATTACATAAATGGAAAGAGGTTAGGGCACGAACAAATTTAAAAAAGGGCAATTTTATACCATAGCACGTTTTGTAGAAGATCTTGATTAGGATTACATGAATGGAAAGGGGTTAGGGTGCAAATAAATTTGTAATAAAACAAATCTATCCATTGCACGTTTTGCGGAAAATCTTGATTAGGATTACATAAATGGAAAGAGGTTAGGGTACAAAGAAATTTAAAAAAGGACATTTTTAACCCAAAGCACGATTTGTAGAAAATCTTGATTAGGATTACATGAATGGAAAGAGGTTAGGGTGCAAAGAAATTTGTAATAAAACAAATCTATCCATTGTACGTTTTGTAGAAAATCTTGAATAGGATTACATAAATGGAAAGAGATTAGGGCACAAACAAATTTAAAAAAGAACCATTTTATCCCATACCAGTTTTGTAGAAGATCTTGATTAGGATTACATGAATAGAAAGAGGTTAGTGTGCAAAGAAATTTGTAATAAAACAAATCTATCAATTGCACGTTTTACAGAAAATCTTGATTAGGATTACATAAATGGAAAGAGGTTAGGGTGCAAAGAAAATTGAACAAGCACAAATATATCCTATTGCAGGTTTTGCAGAAAATCTTGATTAGGATTACATAAATGGAAAGAGGTTAGGGTACAAAGAAATTTAAAAAAGGACAATTTTAACCCAAAGCACGATTTGTAGAAAATCTTGATTAGGATTACATGAATGGAAAGAGGTTAGGGTGCAAAGAAATTTGAAATAAAACAAATCTATCTATTGCACGTTTTATAGAAATTCTTGATTAGGATTACATAAATGGAAAGAGGTTAGGGCACGAACAAATTTAAAAAAGGGCAATTTTATCCCATAGCACGTTTTGTAGAAGATCTTGATTAGGATTACATGAATGGAAAGGGGTTAGGGTGCAAATAAATTTGTAATAAAACAAATCTATCCATTGCACGTTTTGCAGAAAATCTTGATTAGGATTACATAAATGGAAAGAGGTTAGGGTACAAAGAAATTTAAAACAGGACATTTTTAACCCAAAGCACGATTTGTAGAAAATCTTGATTAGGATTACATGAATGGAAAGAGGTTAGGGTGCAAAGAAATTTGTAATAAAACAAATCTATCCATTGTACGTTTTGTAGAAAATCTTGAATAGGATTACATAAATGGAAAGAGATTAGGGCACAAACAAATTTAAAAAAGAACCATTTTATCCCATACCAGTTTTGTAGAAGATCTTGATTAGGATTACATGAATAGAAAGAGGTTAGTGTGCAAAGAAATTTGTAATAAAACAAATCTATCAAATGCACGTTTTACAGAAAATCTTGATTAGGATTACATAAATGGAAAGAGGTTAGGGTGCAAAGAAAATTGAACAAGCACAAATATATCCTATTGCAGGTTTTGCAGAAAATCTTGATTAGGATTACATGAATGGAAAGAGGTTAGGGTACAAAGAAATTTAAAAAAGGACAATTTTAACCCAAAGCACGATTTGTAGAAAATGTTGATTAGGATTACATAAATGGAAAGAGGTTAGGGTGCAAAGAAAATTGAACAAGCACAAATATATCCTATTGCACGTTTTGCAAAAATCTTGATTAGGATTACAAAAATGGAAAGAGATTAGGGCACAAACAAATTTAAAAAAGAACCATTTTATCCCATACCAGTTTTGTAGAAGATCTTGATTAGGATTACATGAATAGAAAGAGGTTAGTGTGCAAAGAAATTTGTAATAAAACAAATCTATCAATTGCACGTTTTACAGAAAATCTTGATTAGGATTACATAAATGGAAAGAGGTTAGGGTGCAAAGAAAATTGAACAAGCACAAATATATCCTGTTGCAGGTTTTGCAGAAAATCTTGATTAGGATTACATAAATGAAAAGAGGTTAGGGTACGAAGAAATTTCTAATAAAACAAATCTATCCATTGCACGTTTTATAGAAATTCTTGATTAGGATTACATAAATGGAAAGAGGTTAAGGTGCAAAGAAAATTGAACAAGCACAAATACATCCTATTGCACGTTTTGCAGAAAATCTTGATTAAGATTACATAAATGGAAAGGGGTTAGGGTGCAAAGAAATTTCTAATAAAACGAATCCATCCATTACACGTTTTGCAGAAAATCTTGATTAAGATTACATAAATGGAAGGAGGTAAAGGTAAGAAGAAATCTACAAAAAGACAATTTAATCCCGTAACACGTTTTTTAGAAAATCTTGAATAGGATTACATAAATGGAAAGAGGTTAGGGTGCAAAGAAATTTGTAATAAAACAAATCTATCCATTGCACGTTTTGTAGAAAATCTTGAATAGGATTACATAAATGGAAAGAGGTTAGGGTGCAAAGAAATTTGTAATAAAACAAATCTAGCCATTGCACGTTTTACAAAAATTCTTGATTAGGATTACAAAAATGGAAAGAGGTTAGGGTGCAAAGAAAATTGAACAAGCACAAATATATCCTATTGCACGTTTTCAGAAAATCTAGATTAGGATTACATAAATGGAAAGGGGTTAGGGTGCAAAAAAATTTCTAATAAAACGAATCCATTCATTACATGATTTGCAGAAAATCTTGATTAGGATTACAGAAATGGAAAGAGGTTAGGGTACAAAGAAATTTAAAAAAGGAAATTTTTAACCCAAAGCACGATTTGTAGAAAATCCTGATTAGGATTACATAAATGGAAAGAGGTTAGGGTGCAAAGAAAATTGAACAAACACAAATATATCCTATTGCACGTTTTGCAGAAAATCTTGATTAGGATTACATAAATGGAAAGAGGTTAGGGTACAAAAAAATTTAAAAATGGACAATTTTATCCCGTAACACGTTTTGTAGAAAATCTTGATTAGGATTACATGAATGGAAAGGGGTTAGGGTGCAAAGAAATTTGTAATAAAACAAATCTATCCATTGTACGTTTTGTAGAAAATCTTGAATAGGAATACATAAATGGAAAGAGGTTAGGGCACAAACAAATTTAAAAAAGAACCATTTTATCCCATACCAGTTTTGTAGAAGATCTTGATTAGGATTACATGAATAGAAAGAGGTTAGTGTGCAAAGAAATTTGTAATAAAACAAATCTATCAATTGCACGTTTTACAGAAAATCTTGATTAGGATTACATAAATGGAAAGAGGTTAGGGTGCAAAGAAAATTGAACAAGCACAAATATATCCTATTGCAGGTTTTGCAGAAAATCTTGATTAGGTTTACATAAATGAAAAGAGGTTAGGGTACGAAGAAATTTGTAATAAAACAAATCTATCCATTGCAAGTTTTATAGAAATTCTTGAGTAGGATTACATAAATGGAAAGAGGTTAGGGTGCAAAGAAAATTGAACAAGCACAAATACATCCTATTGCACGTTTTGCAGAAAATCTTGATTAGGATTACATAAATGGAAAGGGGTTAGGGTGCAAAGAAATTTCTAATAAAACGAATCCATCCATTACACGTTTTGCAGAAAATCTTGATTAAGATTACATAAATGGAAGGAGGTAAGGGTAAGAAGAAATCTACAAAAGGAAAATTTAATCCCGTAACACGTTTTGTAGGAAATCTTGAATAGGATTACATCAATGGAAAGAGGTTAGGGTGCAAAGAAAATTGAACAAGCACAAATACATCCTATTGCACGTTTTGCAGAAAATCTTGATTAGGATTACATGAATAGAAAGAGGTTAGTGTGCAAAGAAATTTGTAATAAAACAAAACTATCAATTGCACGTTTTACAGAAAATCTTGATTAGGATTACATAAATGGAAAGAGGTTAGGGTACAAAGAAATTTAAAAAAGAACAATTTTATACCATAGCACGTTTTGTAGGAAATCTTGATTAGGATTACATAAATGGAAAGAGGTTAGGGCACGAACAAATTTCAAAAAGAACAATTTTACACCATACCAGTTTTGTAGAAGATCTTGATTAGGATTACATAAATGGAAAGAGGTTAGGGCACGAACAAATTTAAAAAAGGGCAATTTTATCCCATAGCACGTTTTGTAGCAGATCTTGATTAGGATTACATGAATGAAAAGGGGTTAGGGTGCAAATAAATTTGTAATAAATCAAATCTATCCATTGCACGTTTTGCAGAAAATCTTGATTAGGATTACATAAATGAAAAGAGGTTAGGGTACAAAGAAATTTAAAAAAGGACATTTTTAACCCAAAGCACGATTTGTAGAAAATCTTGATTAGGATTACATGAATGGAAAGAGGTTAGGGTGCAAAGAAAATTTTACAAGCACAAATATATCCTATTGCACGTTTTGCAGAAAATCTTGATTAGGATTACATAAATGGAAAGAGGTTAGGGTACGAAGAAATTTAAAAAAGGACAATTTTAACCCAAAGCACGATTTGTAGGAAATCTTGATTAGGATTACATGAATGGAAAGAGGTTAGGGTGCAAAGAGATTTGTAATAAAACAAATCTATCCATTGTAAGTTTTGTAGAAAATCTTGAATAGGATTACATAAATGGAAAGAGGTTAGGGCACGAACAAATTTAAAAAAGAACCATTTTATCCCATAGCTCGTTTTGTAGAAGATCTTGATTAGGATTACATAAATGGAAAGAGGTTAAGGTGCGAAGAAATTTAATAAAGCACAATTTTAACCTAAAGCACGATTTGTAGAAAATCTTGATTAGGATTACATCAATGGAAAGAGGTTAGGGTGCAAAGAAATTTGAATAAAACAAATCGATCCATTGCACCTTTTGTAGAAAATCTTGAATAGGATTACATAAATGGAAAGAGGTTAGGGTGCAAAGAAATTTGAAATAAAACAAATCTATCTATTGCACGTTTTATAGAAATTCTTTATTAGGATTACATAAATGTAAAGAGGTTAGGGCACGAACAAATTTAAAAAAGGACAATTTTAACCCAAAGCACAATTTGTAAAAATTCTTGATTAGGATTACATAAACGAAAAGAGGTTAGGGTGCAAAGAGATTTGTAATAAAACAAATCTATCCATTGTAAGTTTTGTAGAAAATCTTGAATAGGATTACATAAATGGAAAGAGGTTAGGGCACGAACAAATTTAAAAAAGAACCATTTTATCCCATAGCACGTTTTGTAGAAGATCTTGATTAGGATTACATGAATGGAAAGGGGTTAGGGTGCAAATAAATTTGTAATAAAACAAATCTATTCATTGCACGTTTTGCAGAAAATCTTGATTAGGATTACATAAATGGAAAGAGGTTAGGGTACAAAGAAATTTAAAAAAGGACATTTTTAACCCAAAGCACGATTTGTAGAAAATCTTGATTAGGATTACATGAATGGAATGAGGTTAGGTTGCAAAAAATTTTTAATAAAACAAATCTATCCATTGCACGTTTTGTAGAAATTCTTGATTAGGATTACATAAATGGCCAGAGGTTAGGGTGCAAAGAAAATTGAACAAGCACAATTATATCATATTGCACGTTTTTCAGAAAATCTTGATTAGGATTACATAAATGGAAAGAGGTTAGGGTACAAAGAAATTTAAAAAAGGACAATTTTAACCCAAAGCACGATTTGTAGAAAATCTTGATTAGGATTACATGAATGGAAAGAGGTTAGGGTGCAAAGAAATTTGTAATAAAACAAATCTATCCATTGTACGTTTTGTAGAAAATCTTGAATAGGATTACATAAATGGAAAGAGGTTAGAGCACAAACAAATTTAAAAAAGTACCATTTTATCCCATACCAGTTTTGTAGAAGATCTTGATTAAGATTACATGAATAGAAAGAGGTTAGTGTGCAAAGAAATTTGTAATAAAACAAATCTATCAATTGCACGTTTTACAGAAAATCTTGATTAGGATTACATAAATGGAAAGAGGTTAGGGTGCAAAGAAAATTGAACAAGCACAAATATATCCTATTGCAGGTTTTGCAGAAAATCTTGATTAGGATTACATAAATGAAAAGAGGTTAGGTTACGAAGAAATTTGTAATAAAACAAATCTATCCATTGCACGTTTTATAGAAATTCTTGAGTAGGATTACATAAATGGAAAGAGGTTAGGGTGCAAAGAAAATTGAACAAGCACAAATACATCCTATTGCACGTTTTGCAGAAAATCTTGATTAGGATTACATAAATGGAAAGGGGTTAGGGTGCAAAGAAATTTCTAATAAAACGAATCCATCCATTACACGTTTTGCAGAAAATCTTGATTAAGATTACATAAATGGAAGGAGGTAAGGGTAAGAAGAAATCTACAAAAGGAAAATTTAATCCCGTAACACGTTTTGTAGGAAATCTTGAATAGGATTACATCAATGGAAAGAGGTTAGGGTGCAAAGAAATTTGAAATAAAACAAATCTATCTATTGCACGTTTTATAGAAATTCTTTATTAGGATTACATAAATGTAAAGAGGTTAGGGCACGAACAAATTTAAAAAAGGACAATTTTAACCCAAAGCACAATTTGTAAAAATTCTTGATTAGGATTACATAAACGAAAAGAGGTTAGGGTGCAAAGAGATTTGTAATAAAACAAATCTATCCATTGTAAGTTTTGTAGAAAATCTTGAATAGGATTACATAAATGGAAAGAGGTTAGGGCACGAACAAATTTAAAAAAGAACCATTTTATCCCATAGCACGTTTTGTAGAAGATCTTGATTAGGATTACATGAATGGAAAGGGGTTAGGGTGCAAATAAATTTGTAATAAAACAAATCTATTCATTGCACGTTTTGCAGAAAATCTTGATTAGGATTACATAAATGGAAAGAGGTTAGGGTACAAAGAAATTTAAAAAAGGACATTTTTAACCCAAAGCACGATTTGTAGAAAATCTTGATTAGGATTACATGAATGGAATGAGGTTAGGTTGCAAAAAATTTTTAATAAAACAAATCTATCCATTGCACGTTTTGTAGAAATTCTTGATTAGGATTACATAAATGGCCAGAGGTTAGGGTGCAAAGAAAATTGAACAAGCACAATTATATCATATTGCACGTTTTGCAGAAAATCTTGATTAGGATTACATAAATGGAAAGAGGTTAGGGTACAAAGAAATTTAAAAAAGGACAATTTTAACCCAAAGCACGATTTGTAGAAAATCTTGATTAGGATTACATGAATGGAAAGAGGTTAGGGTGCAAAGAAAATTGAACAAGCACAAATATATCCTATTGCAGGTTTTGCAGAAAATCTTGATTAGGATTACATAAATGAAAAGAGGTTAGGGTACGAAGAAATTTGTAATAAAACAAATCTATCCATTGCACGTTTTATAGAAATCCTTGATTAGGATTACATAAATGGAAAGAGGTTAGGGTGCAAAGAAATTTGAAATAAAAATATCTATCCATTGTACGTTTTGCAGAATATCTTGATTAGGATTACATAAATGGAAAGAGGTTAGGGCACGAACAAATTTAAAAAAGGGCAATTTTATCCCATAGCAGGTTTTGTAGCAGATCGTGATTAGGATTACATGAATGAAAAGGGGTTAGGGTGCAAATAAATTTGTAATAAATCAAATCTATCCATTGCACGTTTTGCAGAAAATCTTGATTAGGATTACATAAATGAAAAGAGGTTAGGGTACAAAGAAATTTAAAAAAGGACATTTTTAACCCAAAGCATGATTTGTAGAAAATCCTGATTAGGATTACATGAATGGAAAGAGGTTAGGGTGCAAAAAATTTGTAATAAAACAATTCTATCCATTGCACGTTTTGTAGAAATTCTTGATTAGGATTACATAAATGGACAGAGGTTAGGGTGCAAAGAAAATTGAACAAGCACAAATATATCCTATTGCACGTTTTGCAGAAAATCTTGATTAGGATTACATAAATGGAAAGAGGTTAGGGTACGAAGAAATTTAAAAAAGGACAATTTTAACCCAAAGCACGATTTGTAGGAAATCTTGATTAGGATTACAAGAATGGAAAGAGGTTAGGGTGCAAAGAGATTTGTAATAAAACAAATCTATACATTGTAAGTTTTGTAGAAAATCTTGAATAGGATTACATAAATGGAAAGAGGTTAGGGCACGAACAAATTTAAAAAAGGGCAATTTTATCCCATAGCACGTTTTGTAGAAGATCTTGATTAGGATTACATGAATGGAAAGGGGTTAGGGTGCAAATAAATTTGTAATAAAACAAATCTATCCATTGCACGTTTTGCGGAAAATCTTGATTAGGATTACATAAATGGAAAGAGGTTAGGGTACAAAGAAATTTAAAAAAGGACATTTTTAACCCAAAGCACGATTTGTAGAAAATCTTGATTAGGATTACATGAATGGAAAGAGGTTAGGGTGCAAAGAAATTTGTAATAAAACAAATCTATCCATTGTACGTTTTGTAGAAAATCTTGAATAGGATTACATAAATGGAAAGAGATTAGGGCACAAACAAATTTAAAAAAGAACCATTTTATCCCATACCAGTTTTGTAGAAGATCTTGATTAGGATTACATGAATAGAAAGAGGTTAGTGTGCAAAGAAATTTGTAATAAAACAAATCTATCAATTGCACGTTTTACAGAAAATCTTGATTAGGATTACATAAATGGAAAGAGGTTAGGGTGCAAAGAAAATTGAACAAGCACAAATATATCCTATTGCAGGTTTTGCAGAAAATCTTGATTAGGATTACATAAATGGAAAGAGGTTAGGGTACAAAGAAATTTAAAAAAGGACAATTTTAACCCAAAGCACGATTTGTAGAAAATCTTGATTAGGATTACATGAATGGAAAGAGGTTAGGGTGCAAAGAAATTTGAAATAAAACAAATCTATCTATTGCACGTTTTATAGAAATTCTTGATTAGGATTACATAAATGGAAAGAGGTTAGGGCACGAACAAATTTAAAAAAGGGCAATTTTATCCCATAGCACGTTTTGTAGAAGATCTTGATTAGGATTACATGAATGGAAAGGGGTTAGGGTGCAAATAAATTTGTAATAAAACAAATCTATCCATTGCACGTTTTGCGGAAAATCTTGATTAGGATTACATAAATGGAAAGAGGTTAGGGTACAAAGAAATTTAAAACAGGACATTTTTAACCCAAAGCACGATTTGTAGAAAATCTTGATTAGGATTACATGAATGGAAAGAGGTTAGGGTGCAAAGAAATTTGTAATAAAACAAATCTATCCATTGTACGTTTTGTAGAAAATCTTGAATAGGATTACATAAATGGAAAGAGATTAGGGCACAAACAAATTTAAAAAAGAACCATTTTATCCCATACCAGTTTTGTAGAAGATCTTGATTAGGATTACATGAATAGAAAGAGGTTAGTGTGCAAAGAAATTTGTAATAAAACAAATCTATCAAATGCACGTTTTACAGAAAATCTTGATTAGGATTACATAAATGGAAAGAGGTTAGGGTGCAAAGAAAATTGAACAAGCACAAATATATCCTATTGCAGGTTTTGCAGAAAATCTTGATTAGGATTACATAAATGGAAAGAGGTTAGGGTACAAAGAAATTTAAAAAAGGACAATTTTAACCCAAAGCACGATTTGTAGAAAATCTTGATTAGGATTACATAAATGGAAAGAGGTTAGGGTGCAAAGAAAATTGAACAAGCACAAATATATCCTATTGCACGTTTTGCAAAAATCTTGATTAGGATTACAAAAATGGAAAGAGATTAGGGCACAAACAAATTTAAAAAAGAACCATTTTATCCCATACCAGTTTTGTAGAAGATCTTGATTAGGATTACATGAATAGAAAGAGGTTAGTGTGCAAAGAAATTTGTAATAAAACAAATCTATCAATTGCACGTTTTACAGAAAATCTTGATTAGGATTACATAAATGGAAAGAGGTTAGGGTGCAAAGAAAATTGAACAAGCACAAATATATCCTGTTGCAGGTTTTGCAGAAAATCTTGATTAGGATTACATAAATGAAAAGAGGTTAGGGTACGAAGAAATTTCTAATAAAACAAATCTATCCATTGCACGTTTTATAGAAATTCTTGATTAGGATTACATAAATGGAAAGAGGTTAAGGTGCAAAGAAAATTGAACAAGCACAAATACATCCTATTGCACGTTTTGCAGAAAATCTTGATTAAGATTACATAAATGGAAAGGGGTTAGGGTGCAAAGAAATTTCTAATAAAACGAATCCATCCATTACACGTTTTGCAGAAAATCTTGATTAAGATTACATAAATGGAAGGAGGTAAAGGTAAGAAGAAATCTACAAAAAGACAATTTAATCCCGTAACACGTTTTTTAGAAAATCTTGATTAGGATTACATAAATGGAAAGAGGTTAGGGTGCAAAGAAATTTTTAATAAAACAAATCTATCCATTGCACGTTTTGTAGAAAATCTTGAATAGGATTACATAAATGGAAAGAGGTTAGGGTGCAAAGAAATTTGTAATAAAACAAATCTAGCCATTGCACGTTTTACAAAAATTCTTGATTAGGATTACAAAAATGGAAAGAGGTTAGGGTGCAAAGAAAATTGAACAAGCACAAATATATCCTATTGCACGTTTTCAGAAAATCTAGATTAGGATTACATAAATGGAAAGGGGTTAGGGTGCAAAAAAATTTCTAATAAAACGAATCCATTTATTACATGATTTGCAGAAAATCTTGATTAGGATTACAGAAATGGAAAGAGGTTAGGGTACAAAGAAATTTAAAAAAGGAAATTTTTAACCCAAAGCACGATTTGTAGAAAATCCTGATTAGGATTACATAAATGGAAAGAGGTTAGGGTGCAAAGAAAATTGAACAAACACAAATATATCCTATTGCACGTTTTGCAGAAAATCTTGATTAGGATTACATAAATGGAAAGAGGTTAGGGTACAAAAAAATTTAAAAATGGACAATTTTATCCCGTAACACGTTTTGTAGAAAATCTTGATTAGGATTACATGAATGGAAAGGGGTTAGGGTGCAAAGAAATTTGTAATAAAACAAATCTATCCATTGTACGTTTTGTAGAAAATCTTGAATAGGAATACATAAATGGAAAGAGGTTAGGGCACAAACAAATTTAAAAAAGAACCATTTTATCCCATACCAGTTTTGTAGAAGATCTTGATTAGGATTACATGAATAGAAAGAGGTTAGTGTGCAAAGAAATTTGTAATAAAACAAATCTATCAATTGCACGTTTTACAGAAAATCTTGATTAGGATTACATAAATGGAAAGAGGTTAGGGTGCAAAGAAAATTGAACAAGCACAAATATATCCTATTGCAGGTTTTGCAGAAAATCTTGATTAGGTTTACATAAATGAAAAGAGGTTAGGGTACGAAGAAATTTGTAATAAAACAAATCTATCCATTGCAAGTTTTATAGAAATTCTTGAGTAGGATTACATAAATGGAAAGAGGTTAGGGTGCAAAGAAAATTGAACAAGCACAAATACATCCTATTGCACGTTTTGCAGAAAATCTTGATTAGGATTACATAAATGGAAAGGGGTTAGGGTGCAAAGAAATTTCTAATAAAACGAATCCATCCATTACACGTTTTGCAGAAAATCTTGATTAAGATTACATAAATGGAAGGAGGTAAGGGTAAGAAGAAATCTACAAAAGGAAAATTTAATCCCGTAACACGTTTTGTAGGAAATCTTGAATAGGATTACATCAATGGAAAGAGGTTAGGGTGCAAAGAAAATTGAACAAGCACAAATACATCCTATTGCACGTTTTGCAGAAAATCTTGATTAGGATTACATGAATAGAAAGAGGTTAGTGTGCAAAGAAATTTGTAATAAAACAAAACTATCAATTGCACGTTTTACAGAAAATCTTGATTAGGATTACATAAATGGAAAGAGGTTAGGGTACAAAGAAATTTAAAAAAGAACAATTTTATACCATAGCACGTTTTGTAGGAAATCTTGATTAGGATTACATAAATGGAAAGAGGTTAGGGCACGAACAAATTTCAAAAAGAACAATTTTACACCATACCAGTTTTGTAGAAGATCTTGATTAGGATTACATAAATGGAAAGAGGTTAGGGCACGAACAAATTTAAAAAAGGGCAATTTTATCCCATAGCACGTTTTGTAGCAGATCTTGATTAGGATTACATGAATGAAAAGGGGTTAGGGTGCAAATAAATTTGTAATAAATCAAATCTATCCATTGCACGTTTTGCAGAAAATCTTGATTAGGATTACATAAATGAAAAGAGGTTAGGGTACAAAGAAATTTAAAAAAGGACATTTTTAACCCAAAGCACGATTTGTAGAAAATCTTGATTAGGATTACATGAATGGAAAGAGGTTAGGGTGCAAAGAAAATTTTACAAGCACAAATATATCCTATTGCACGTTTTGCAGAAAATCTTGATTAGGATTACATAAATGGAAAGAGGTTAGGGTACGAAGAAATTTAAAAAAGGACAATTTTAACCCAAAGCACGATTTGTAGGAAATCTTGATTAGGATTACATGAATGGAAAGAGGTTAGGGTGCAAAGAGATTTGTAATAAAACAAATCTATCCATTGTAAGTTTTGTAGAAAATCTTGAATAGGATTACATAAATGGAAAGAGGTTAGGGCACGAACAAATTTAAAAAAGAACCATTTTATCCCATAGCTCGTTTTGTAGAAGATCTTGATTAGGATTACATAAATGGAAAGAGGTTAAGGTGCGAAGAAATTTAATAAAGCACAATTTTAACCTAAAGCACGATTTGTAGAAAATCTTGATTAGGATTACATCAATGGAAAGAGGTTAGGGTGCAAAGAAATTTGAATAAAACAAATCGATCCATTGCACCTTTTGTAGAAAATCTTGAATAGGATTACATAAATGGAAAGAGGTTAGGGTGCAAAGAAATTTGAAATAAAACAAATCTATCTATTGCACGTTTTATAGAAATTCTTTATTAGGATTACATAAATGTAAAGAGGTTAGGGCACGAACAAATTTAAAAAAGGACAATTTTAACCCAAAGCACAATTTGTAAAAATTCTTGATTAGGATTACATAAACGAAAAGAGGTTAGGGTGCAAAGAGATTTGTAATAAAACAAATCTATCCATTGTAAGTTTTGTAGAAAATCTTGAATAGGATTACATAAATGGAAAGAGGTTAGGGCACGAACAAATTTAAAAAAGAACCATTTTATCCCATAGCACGTTTTGTAGAAGATCTTGATTAGGATTACATGAATGGAAAGGGGTTAGGGTGCAAATAAATTTGTAATAAAACAAATCTATTCATTGCACGTTTTGCAGAAAATCTTGATTAGGATTACATAAATGGAAAGAGGTTAGGGTACAAAGAAATTTAAAAAAGGACATTTTTAACCCAAAGCACGATTTGTAGAAAATCTTGATTAGGATTACATGAATGGAATGAGGTTAGGTTGCAAAAAATTTTTAATAAAACAAATCTATCCATTGCACGTTTTGTAGAAATTCTTGATTAGGATTACATAAATGGCCAGAGGTTAGGGTGCAAAGAAAATTGAACAAGCACAATTATATCATATTGCACGTTTTTCAGAAAATCTTGATTAGGATTACATAAATGGAAAGAGGTTAGGGTACAAAGAAATTTAAAAAAGGACAATTTTAACCCAAAGCACGATTTGTAGAAAATCTTGATTAGGATTACATGAATGGAAAGAGGTTAGGGTGCAAAGAAATTTGTAATAAAACAAATCTATCCATTGTACGTTTTGTAGAAAATCTTGAATAGGATTACATAAATGGAAAGAGGTTAGAGCACAAACAAATTTAAAAAAGTACCATTTTATCCCATACCAGTTTTGTAGAAGATCTTGATTAAGATTACATGAATAGAAAGAGGTTAGTGTGCAAAGAAATTTGTAATAAAACAAATCTATCAATTGCACGTTTTACAGAAAATCTTGATTAGGATTACATAAATGGAAAGAGGTTAGGGTGCAAAGAAAATTGAACAAGCACAAATATATCCTATTGCAGGTTTTGCAGAAAATCTTGATTAGGATTACATAAATGAAAAGAGGTTAGGTTACGAAGAAATTTGTAATAAAACAAATCTATCCATTGCACGTTTTATAGAAATTCTTGAGTAGGATTACATAAATGGAAAGAGGTTAGGGTGCAAAGAAAATTGAACAAGCACAAATACATCCTATTGCACGTTTTGCAGAAAATCTTGATTAGGATTACATAAATGGAAAGGGGTTAGGGTGCAAAGAAATTTCTAATAAAACGAATCCATCCATTACACGTTTTGCAGAAAATCTTGATTAAGATTACATAAATGGAAGGAGGTAAGGGTAAGAAGAAATCTACAAAAGGACAATTTAATCCCGTAACACGTTTTGTAGAAAATCTTGAATAGGATTACATAAATGGAAAGAGGTTAGGGTACGAGCAAATTTAAAAAAGAACAATTTTATCCCATACCAGTTTTGTAGAAAATCTTGATTAGGATTACATGAATAGAAAGAGGTTAGTGTGCAAAGAAATTTGTAATAAAACAAATCTATCAATTGCACGTTTTACAGAAAATGTTGATTAGGATTACATAAATGGAAAGAGGTTAGGGTGCAAAGAAAATTGAACAAGCACAAATATATCCTATTGCACGTTTTGCAGAAATCTTGATTAGGATTACATAAATGGAAAGAGGTTAGGGTACGAAGAAATTTAAAAAAGGACAATTTTATCCCATAGCACGTTTTCTAGAAGATCTTGATTAGGATTACATGAATGGAAAGGGGTTAGGGTGCAAAGAAATTTGTAATAAAACAAATCTATCCATTGCACATTTAGCAGAAAATCTTGATTAGGATTACATAAATGGAAAGAGGTTAGGGTACAAAGAAATTTAAAAAAGAACAATTTTATACCATAGCACGTTTTGTAGGAAATCTTGATTAGGATTACATAAATGGAAGGAGGTTAGGGTACGATGAAATTTAAAAAAGGACAATTTTATCCAGTAACACGTTTTGTAGAAAATTTTGAATAGGATTACATAAATGGAAAGAGGTTAGGGCACGAACAAATTTCAAAAAGAACAATTTTACACCATACCAGTTTTGTAGAAGATCTTGATTAGGATTACATAAATAGAAAGAGGTTAGTGTACGAAGTAATATAAAAAAGGAATTTTTTTAACCCAAACCACGATTTGTAGAAAATCTTGATTAGGATTACATAAATGGAAAGAGGTTAGGGTGCAAAGAAAATTGAACAAACACAAATATATCCTATTGCACGTTTTGCAGAAAATCTTGATTAGGATTACATAAATGGAAAGAGGTTAGGGTACAAAGAAATTTAAAAAAGGACAATTTTATCCCGTAACACGTTTTGTAGAAAATCTTGAATAGGATTACATAAATGGAAAGAGGTTAGGGTACGAAGAAATTTAAAAAAGGACAATTTTATCCCATAACAGGTTTTGTAGAAAACTTTGATTAGGATTACATAAATGGAAGGAGGTTAGGGTACGAAGAAATCAAAAAAAGGACAATTTTATTCCGTAACACGTTTTGTAGAAAATCTTGAATAGGATTACATAGATGGAAAGAGGTTAGGGCACGAACAAATTTAAAAAAGAACAATTTTATCCCATAGCACGTTTTGTAGAAGATCTTGATTAGGATTACATGAATGGAAAGAGGTTAGGGTAAGAAGAAATTTAAAAAAGGACAATTTTAACAAATAGCACGATTTGTAGAAAATTTGATTAGGATTACATGAATGGAAAGAAGTTAGGGTGCAAAGAAATTTGTAATAAAACAAATCTATCCATTGCACGTTTTATAGAAATTCTTGATTAGGATTACATGAATGGAAAGAGGATAGGGTGCAAAGAAATTTGTAATAAAACAAATCTATCCATTGCACGTTTTATAGAAATTCTTGATTAGGATTACATAAATGGAAAGAGGTTAGGGTGCAAAGAAATTTGAAATAAAAATATCTATCCATTGTACGTTTTGCAGAAAATCTTGATTAGGATTACATAAATGGAAAGAGGTTAGGGCACGAACAAATTTAAAAAAGGGCAATTTTATCCCATAGCAGGTTTTGTAGCAGATCTTGATTAGGATTACATGAATGAAAAGGGGTTAGGGTGCAAATAAATTTGTAATAAATCAAATCTATCCATTGCACGTTTTGCAGAAAATCTTGATTAGGATTACATAAATGAAAAGAGGTTAGGGTACAAAGAAATTTAAAAAAGGACATTTTTAACCCAAAGCATGATTTGTAGAAAATCTTGATTAGGATTACATGAATGGAAAGAGGTTAGGGTGCAAAAAATTTGTAATAAAACAATTCTATCCATTGCACGTTTTGTAGAAATTCTTGATTAGGATTACATAAATGGACAGAGGTTAGGGTGCAAAGAAAATTGAACAAGCACAAATATATCCTATTGCACGTTTTGCAGAAAATCTTGATTAGGATTACATAAATGGAAAGAGGTTAGGGTACGAAGAAATTTAAAAAAGGACAATTTTAACCCAAAGCACGATTTGTAAGAAATCTTGATTAGGATTACATGAATGGAAAGAGGTTAGGGTGCAAAGAGATTTGTAATAAAACAAATCTATCCATTGTAAGTTTTGTAGAAAATCTTGAATAGGATTACATAAATGGAAAGAGGTTAGGGCACGAACAAATTTAAAAAAGGGCAATTTTATCCCATAGCACGTTTTGTAGAAGATCTTGATTAGGATTACATGAATGGAAAGGGGTTAGGGTGCAAATAAATTTGTAATAAAACAAATCTATCCATTGCACGTTTTGCGGAAAATCTTGATTAGGATTACATAAATGGAAAGAGGTTAGGGTACAAAGAAATTTAAAAAAGGACATTTTTAACCCAAAGCACGATTTGTAGAAAATCTTGATTAGGATTACATGAATGGAAAGAGGTTAGGGTGCAAAGAAATTTGTAATAAAACAAATCTATCAATTGTACGTTTTGTAGAAAATCTTGAATAGGATTACATAAATGGAAAGAGATTAGGGCACAAACAAATTTAAAAAAGAACCATTTTATCCCATACCAGTTTTGTAGAAGATCTTGATTAGGATTACATGAATAGAAAGAGGTTAGTGTGCAAAGAAATTTGTAATAAAACAAATCTATCAATTGCACGTTTTACAGAAAATCTTGATTAGGATTACATAAATGGAAAGAGGTTAGGGTGCAAAGAAAATTGAACAAGCACAAATATATCCTATTGCAGGTTTTGCAGAAAATCTTGATTAGGATTACATAAATGGAAAGAGGTTAGGGTACAAAGAAATTTAAAAAAGGACAATTTTAACCCAAAGCACGATTTGTAGAAAATCTTGATTAGGATTACATGAATGTAAAGAGGTTAGGGTGCAAAGAAATTTGAAATAAAACAAATCTATCTATTGCACGTTTTATAGAAATTCTTGATTAGGATTACATAAATGGAAAGAGGTTAGGGCACGAACAAATTTAAAAAAGGGCAATTTTATCCCATAGCACGTTTTGTAGAAGATCTTGATTAGGATTACATGAATGGAAAGGGGTTAGGGTGCAAATAAATTTGTAATAAAACAAATCTATCCATTGCACGTTTTGCGGAAAATCTTGATTAGGATTACATAAATGGAAAGAGGTTAGGGTACAAAGAAATTTAAAAAAGGACATTTTTAACCCAAAGCACGATTTGTAGAAAATCTTGATTAGGATTACATGAATGGAAAGAGGTTAGGGTGCAAAGAAATTTGTAATAAAACAAATCTATCCATTGCACGTTTTATAGAAATTCTTGATTAGGATTACATAAATGGAAAGAGGTTAGGGTGCAAAGAAATTTGAAATAAAAATATCTATCCATTGTACGTTTTGCAGAATATCTTGATTAGGATTACATAAATGGAAAGAGGTTAGGGCACGAACAAATTTAAAAAAGGGCAATTTTATCCCATAGCAGGTTTTGTAGCAGATCTTGATTAGGATTACATGAATGAAAAGGGGTTAGGGTGCAAATAAATTTGTAATAAATCAAATCTATCCATTGCACGTTTTGCAGAAAATCTTGATTAGGATTACATAAATGAAAAGAGGTTAGGGTACAAAGAAATTTAAAAAAGGACATTTTTAACCCAAAGCATGATTTGTAGAAAATCTTGATTAGGATTACATGAATGGAAAGAGGTTAGGGTGCAAAAAATTTGTAATAAAACAATTCTATCCATTGCACGTTTTGTAGAAATTCTTGATTAGGATTACATAAATGGACAGAGGTTAGGGTGCAAAGAAAATTGAACAAGCACAAATATATCCTATTGCACGTTTTGCAGAAAATCTTGATTAGGATTACATAAATGGAAAGAGGTTAGGGTACGAAGAAATTTAAAAAAGGACAATTTTAACCCAAAGCACGATTTGTAGGAAATCTTGATTAGGATTACAAGAATGGAAAGAGGTTAGGGTGCAAAGAGATTTGTAATAAAACAAATCTATCCATTGTAAGTTTTGTAGAAAATCTTGAATAGGATTACATAAATGGAAAGAGGTTAGGGCACGAACAAATTTAAAAAAGGGCAATTTTATCCCATAGCACGTTTTGTAGAAGATCTTGATTAGGATTACATGAATGGAAAGGGTTTAGGGTGCAAATAAATTTGTAATAAAACAAATCTATCCATTGCACGTTTTGCGGAAAATCTTGATTAGGATTACATAAATGGAAAGAGGTTAGGGTACAAAGAAATTTAAAAAAGGACATTTTTAACCCAAAGCACGATTTGTAGAAAATCTTGATTAGGATTACATGAATGGAAAGAGGTTAGGGTGCAAAGAAATTTGTAATAAAACAAATCTATCCATTGTACGTTTTGTAGAAAATCTTGAATAGGATTACATAAATGGAAAGAGATTAGGGCACAAACAAATTTAAAAAAGAACCATTTTATCCCATACCAGTTTTGTAGAAGATCTTGATTAGGATTACATGAATAGAAAGAGGTTAGTGTGCAAAGAAATTTGTAATAAAACAAATCTATCAATTGCACGGTTTACAGAAAATCTTGATTAGGATTACATAAATGGAAAGAGGTTAGGGTGCAAAGAAAATTGAACAAGCACAAATATATCCTATTGCAGGTTTTGCAGAAAATCTTGATTAGGATTACATAAATGGAAAGAGGTTAGGGTACAAAGAAATTTAAAAAAGGACAATTTTAACCCAAAGCACGATTTGTAGAAAATCTTGATTAGGATTACATGAACGGAAAGAGGTTAGGGTGCAAAGAAATTTGAAATAAAACAAATCTATCTATTGCACGTTTTATAGAAATTCTTGATTAGGATTACATAAATGGAAAGAGGTTAGGGCACGAACAAATTTAAAAAAGGGCAATTTTATCCCATAGCACGTTTTGTAGAAGATCTTGATTAGGATTACATGAATGGAAAGGGGTTAGGGTGCAAATAAATTTGTAATAAAACAAATCTATCCATTGCACGTTTTGCGGAAATTCTTGATTAGGATTACATAAATGGAAAGAGGTTAGGGTACAAAGAAATTTAAAAAAGGACATTTTTAACCCAAAGCACGATTTGTAGAAAATCTTGATTAGGATTACATGAATGGAAAGAGGTTAGGGTGCAAAGAAATTTGTAATAAAACAAATCTATCCATTGTACGTTTTGTAGAAAATCTTGAATAGGATTACATAAATGGAAAGAGATTAGGGCACAAACAAATTTAAAAAAGAACCATTTTATCCCATACCAGTTTTGTAGAAGATCTTGATTAGGATTACATGAATAGAAAGAGGTTAGCGTGCAAAGAAATTTGTAATAAAACAAATCTATCAATTGCACGTTTTGCAGAAAATCTTGATTAGGATTACATAAATGGAAAGAGGTTAGGGTGCAAAGAAAATTGAACAAGCACAAATATATCCTGTTGCAGGTTTTGCAGAAAATCTTGATTAGGATTACATAAATGAAAAGAGGTTAGGGTACGAAGAAATTTCTAATAAAACAAATCTATCCATTGCACGTTTTATAGAAATTCTTGATTAGGATTACATAAATGGAAAGAGGTTAAGGTGCAAAGAAAATTGAACAAGCACAAATACATCCTATTGCACGTTTTGCAGAAAATCTTGATTAAGATTACATAAATGGAAAGGGGTTAGGGTGCAAAGAAATTTCTAATAAAACGAATCCATCCATTACACGTTTTGCAGAAAATCTTGATTAAGATTACATAAATGGAAGGAGGTAAAGGTAAGAAGAAATCTACAAAAAGACAATTTAATCCCGTAACACGTTTTGTAGAAAATCTTGAATAGGATTACATAAATGGAAAGAGGTTAGGGTGCAAAGAAATTTGTAATAAAACAAATCGATCCATTGCACGTTTTGTAGAAAATCTTGAATAGGATTACATAAATGGAAAGAGGTTAGGGTGCAAAGAGATTTGTAATAAAACAAATCTAGCCATTGCACGTTTTACAAAAATTCTTGATTAGGATTACAAAAATGGAAAGAGGTTAGGGTGCAAAGAAAATTGAACAAGCACAAATATATCCTATTGCACGTTTTCAGAAAATCTAGATTAGGATTACATAAATGGAAAGGGGTTAGGGTGCAAAAAAATTTCTAATAAAACGAATCCATTCATTACATGATTTGCAGAAAATCTTGATTAGGATTACAGAAATGGAAAGAGGTTAGGGTACAAAGAAATTTAAAAAAGGAAATTTTTAACCCAAAGCACGATTTGTAGAAAATCCTGATTAGGATTACATAAATGGAAAGAGGTTAGGGTGCAAAGAAAATTGAACAAACACAAATATATCCTATTGCACGTTTTGCAGAAAATCTTGATTAGGATTACATAAATGGAAAGAGGTTAGGGTACAAAAAAATTTAAAAATGGACAATTTTATCCCGTAACACGTTTTGTAGAAAATCTTGATTAGGATTACATGAATGGAAAGGGGTTAGGGTGCAAAGAAATTTGTAATAAAACAAATCTATCCATTGTACGTTTTGTAGAAAATCTTGAATAGGAATACATAAATGGAAAGAGGTTAGGGCACAAACAAATTTAAAAAAGAACCATTTTATCCCATACCAGTTTTGTAGAAGATCTTGATTAGGATTACATGAATAGAAAGAGGTTAGTGTGCAAAGAAATTTGTAATAAAACAAATCTATCAATTGCACGTTTTACAGAAAATCTTGATTAGGATTACATAAATGGAAAGAGGTTAGGGTGCAAAGAAAATTGAACAAGCACAAATATATCCTATTGCAGGTTTTGCAGAAAATCTTGATTAGGATTACATAAATGAAAAGAGGTTAGGGTACGAAGAAATTTGTAATAAAACAAATCTATCCATTGCAAGTTTTATAGAAATTCTTGAGTAGGATTACATAAATGGAAAGAGGTTAGGGTGCAAAGAAAATTGAACAAGCACAAATACATCCTATTGCACGTTTTGCAGAAAATCTTGATTAGGATTACATAAATGGAAAGGGGTTAGGGTGCAAAGAAATTTCTAATAAAACGAATCCATCCATTACACGTTTTGCAGAAAATCTTGATAAAGATTACATAAATGGAAGGAGGTAAGGGTAAGAAGAAATCTACAAAAGGAAAATTTAATCCCGTAACACGTTTTGTAGGAAATCTTGAATAGGATTACATCAATGGAAAGAGGTTATGGTGCAAAGAAAATTGAACAAGCACAAATACATCCTATTGCACGTTTTGCAGAAAATCTTGATTAGGATTACATGAATAGAAAGAGGTTAGTGTGCAAAGAAATTTGTAATAAAACAAAACTATCAATTGCACGTTTTACAGAAAATCTTGATTAGGATTACATAAATGGAAAGAGGTTAGGGTACAAAGAAATTTAAAAAAGAACAATTTTATACCATAGCACGTTTTGTAGGAAATCTTGATTAGGATTACATAAATGGAAAGAGGTTAGGGCACGAACAAATTTCAAAAAGAACAATTTTACACCATACCAGTTTTGTAGAAGATCTTGATTAGGATTACATAAATAGAAAGAGGTTAGTGTACGAAGTAATATAAAAAAGGAATTTTTTTAACCTAAAGCACGATTTGTAGAAAATCTTGATTAGGATTACATGAATAGAAAGAGGTTAGGGTGCAAAGAAATTTGTAAAAAAACAAATCTATCCATTGCACGTTTTACAGAAAATCTTGATTAGGATTACATAAATGGAAAGAGGTTAGGGCACGAACAAATTTAAAAAGGACAATTTTATCCAATAGCACGTTTTGTAGAAGATCTTGATTAGGATTACATGAATGGAAAGGGGTGAGGGTGCAAAGAAATTTGAAATAAAACAAATCTATCAATTGCACGTTTTGCAGAAAATCTTGATTAGGATTACATAAATGGAAAGAGGTTAGGGTACAAAGAAATTTAAAAAAGGACAATTTTAACCCAAAGCACGATTTGTAGAAAATCTTGATTAGGATTACATGAATGTAAAGAGGTTAGGGTGCAAAGAAATTTGTAATAAAACAAATCGATCCATTGCACGTTTTGTAGAAAATCTTGATTAGGATTACATAAATGGAAAGAGGTTAGGGTACAAAGAAATTTAAAAAAGAACAATTTTATACCATAGCACGTTTTGTAGGAAATCTTGATTAGGATTACATAAATGGAAGGAGGTTAGGGTACGATGAAATTTAAAAAAGGACAATTTTATCCCGTAACACGTTTTGTAGAAAATCTTGAATAGGATTACATAAATGGAAAGAGGTTAGGGCACGAACAAATTTCAAAAAGAACAATTTTACACCATACCAGTTTTGTAGAAAATCTTAATTAGGATTACATGAATGTAAAGAGGTTAGGGTGCAAAGAAATTTGTAATAAAACAAATCTAGCCATTGCACGTTTTACAAAAATTCTTGATTAGGATTACATGAATGTAAAGAGGTTAGGGTGCAAAGAAATTTCTAATAAAACAAATCCATTCATTACATGTTTTGCAGAAAATCTTGATTAGGATTACATAAATGGAAAGAGGTCAGTGTACAAAGAAATTTAAAAAAGGAAATTTTTAACCCAAAGCACGATTTGTAGAAAATCTTGATTAGGATTACATAAATGGAAAGAGGTTAGGGTGCAAAGAAAATTAAACAAACACAAATATATCCTATTGCACGTTTTGCAGAAAATCTTGATTAGGATTACATAAATGGAAAGAGGTTAGGGTACAAAGAAATTTAAAAAAGGACAATTTTATCCCGTAACACGTTTTGTAGAAAATCTTGAATAGGATTACATAAATGGAAAGAGGTTAGGGTACGAAGAAATTTAAAAAAGGACAATTTTATCCCATAACAGGTTTTGTAGAAAATTTTGATTAGGATTACATAAATGGAAGGAGGTTAGGGTACGAAGAAATCAAAAAAAGGACAATTTTATTCCGTAACACGTTTTGTAGAAAATCTTGAATAGGATTACATAGATGGAAAGAGGTTAGGGCACGAACAAATTTTAAAAAGGACAATTTTATCCCATAGCACGTTTTGTAGAAGATCTTGATTAGGATTACATGAATGGAAAGAGGTTAGGGTAAGAAGAAATTTAAAAAAGGACAATTTTAACAAATAGCACGATTTGTAAAAAATTTGATTAGGATTACATGAATGGAAAGAAGTTAGGGTGCAAAGAAATTTGTAATAAAACAAATCTATCCATTGCACGTTTTCTAGAAATTCTTGATTAGGATTACATGAATGGAAAGAGGTTAGGGTGCAAAGAAATTTGTAATAAAACAAATCTATCCATTGCACGTTTTATAGAAATTCTTGATTAGGATTACATAAATGGAAAGAGGTTAGGGTACAAAGAAATTTAAAAAAGGACAATTTTATCCCGTAACACGTTTTGTAGAAAATCTTGAATAGGATTACATAAATGGAAAGAGGTTATGGTACGAAGAAATTTAAAAAAGGACAATTTTATCCCATAACAGGTTTTGTAGAAAATTTTGATTAGGATTACATAAATGGAAGGAGGTTAGGGTACGAAGAAATCAAAAAAAGGACAATTTTATTCCGTAACACGTTTTGTAGAAAATCTTGAATAGGATTACATAGATGGAAAGAGGTTAGGGCACGAACAAATTTAAAAAAGGACAATTTTATCCCATAGCACGTTTTGTAGAAGATCTTGATTAGGATTACATGAATGGAAAGAGGTTAGGGTAAGAAGAAATTTAAAAAAGGACAATTTTAACAAATAGCACGATTTGTAAAAAATTTGATTAGGATTACATGAATGGAAAGAAGTTAGGGTGCAAAGAAATTTGTAATAAAACAAATCTATCCATTGCACGTTTTATAGAAATTCTTGATTAGGATTACATGAATGGAAAGAGGTTAGGGTGCAAAGAAATTTGTAATAAAACAAATCTATCCATTGCGCGTTTTATAGAAATTCTTGATTAGGATTACATAAATGGAAAGAGGTTAGGGTGCAAAGAAATTTGTAATAAAACAAATCTATCCATTGCACGTTTTATAGAAATTCTTGATTAGGATTACATAAATGGAAAGAGGTTAGGGTTCAAAAAAAATTGAACAAGCTCAAATATATCCTATTGCACATTTTGCAGAAAATCTTGAATAGGATTACATAAATGAAAAGAGGTTAGGGTACAAAGAAATTTAAAAAAGGACATTTTTAACCCAAAGCACGATTTGTAGGAAATCTAGATTAGGATTACATGAATGGAAAGAGGTTAGGGTGCAAAGAGATTTGTAATAAAACAAATCTATCCATTGCACGTTTTGTAGAAATTCTTGATTAGGATTACATAAATGGACAGAGGTTAGGGTGCAAAGAAAATTGAACAAGCACAAATATATCCTATTGCACGTTTTGCAGAAAATCTTGATTAGGATTACATAAATGGAAAGTGGTTAGGGTACGAAGAAATTTAAAAAAAGGACAATTTTAACCCAAAGCACGATTTGTAGGAAATCTTGATTAGGATTACATGAATGGAAAGAGGTTAGGGTGCAAAGAGATTTGTAATAAAACAAATCTATCCATTGTAAGTTTTGTAGAAAATCTTGAATAGGATTACATAAATGGAAAGAGGTTAGGGCACGAACAAATTTAAAAAAGAACCATTTTATCCCATAGCTCGTTTTGTAGAAGATCTTGATTAGGATTACATAAATGGAAAGAGGTTAAGGTGCGAAGAAATTTTAAAAAGCACAATTTTAACCTAAAGCACGATTTGTAGAAAATCTTGATTAGGATTACATGAATGGAAAGAGGTTAGGGTGCAAAGAAATTTGAATAAAACAAATCGATCCATTGCACCTTTTGTAGAAAATCTTGAATAGGATTACATAAATGGAAAGAGGTTAGGGTGCAAAGAAATTTGAAATAAAACAAATCTATCTATTGCACGTTTTATAGAAAATCTTGATTAGTATTACATAAATGGAAAGAGGTTAGGGCACGAACAAATTTAAAAAAGGGCAATTTTATCCCATAGCACGTTTTGTAGAAGATCTTGATTAGGATTACATGAATGGAAAGGGGTTAGGGTGCAAATAAATTTGTAATAAAACAAATCTATCCATTGCACGTTTTGCAGAAAATCTTGATTAGGATTACATAAATGGAAAGAGGTTAAGGTACGAAGAAATTTAAAAAAGCACAATTTTAACCCAAAGCACGATTTGTAGAAAATCTTGATTAGGATTACAAGAATGGAAAGAGGTTAGGGTGCAAAGAAATTTTAATAAAATAAATCGATCTATTGCACGTTTTGTAGAAAATCTTGAATAGGATTACATAAATGGAAAGAGGTTAGGGTGCAAAGAAATTTGTAATAAAACAAATCTATCCATTGCACGTTTTATAGAAATTCTTGATTAGGATTACATAAATGGAAAGAGGTTAGGGTGCAAAGAAAATTGAACAAGCACAAATATATCCTATTGCACGTTTTGCAGAAAATCTAGATTAGGATTACATAAATGGAAAGGGGTTAGGGTGCAAAGAAATTTCTAATAAAACGAATCCATCCATTACACGTTTTGCAGAAAATCTTGATTAGGATTACATAAATGGAAGGAGGTAAGGGTAAGAAGAAATCTACAAAAGGGCAATTTAATCCCGTAACACGTTTTGTAGAAGATCTTGATTAGGATTACATAAATGGAAAGAGGTTAGGTTACGAAGAAATTTAAAAAAGGACAATTTTAACCCACAGCACGATTTGTAGAAAATCTTGATTAGGATTACATGAATAGAAAGAGGTTAGTGTGCAAAGAAATTTGTAATAAAAGAAATCTATCAATTGCACGTTTTACAGAAACTCTTGATTACGATTACATAAATGGAAGAGGTTAGGGTGCAAAGAAAATTGAACAAGCACAAATATATCCTATTGCACGTTTTGCAGAAATTCTTGATTAGGATTACATAAATGGAAAGAGGTTAGGATACGAAGAAATTTAAAAAAGGACAATTTTAACCCAAAGCACGATTTGTAGAAAATCTTGATTAGGATTATATGAATGGAAAGAGGTTAGGGTGCAAAGAAATTTGTAATAAAACAAATCTATCCATTGTACGTTTTGTAGAAAATCTTGAATAGTATTACATAAATGGAAAGAGATTAGGGCACGAACAAATTTAAAAAAGAATCATTTTATCCCATAGCTCGTTTTGTAGAAGATCTTGATTAGGATTACATAAATGGAAAGAGGTTAAGGTAGGAAGAAATTTAAAAAAGCACAATTTTAACCCAAAGCACGATTTGTAGAAAATCTTGATTAGGATTACATGAATGTAAAGAGGTTAGGGTGCAAAGAAATTTGTAATAAAACAAATCGATCCATTGCACGTTTTGTAGAAAATATTGAATAGGATTACATAAATGGAAAGAGGTTAGGGTACAAAGAAATTTAAAAAAGAACAATTTTATACCATAGCACGTTTTGTAGAAAATCTTGATTAGGATTGCATAAATGGAAGGAGGTTAGGGTACGAAGAAATTTAAAAAGGGACAATTTTATCCCGTAACACGTTTTGTAGAAAATCTTGAATAGGATTACATAAATGGAAAGAAGTTAGTGTACGAAGTAATTTAAAAAAGGAATTTTTTTAACCCAAAGCACGATTTGTAGAAAATCTTGATTAGGATTACATGAATAGAAAGAGGTTATGGTGCAAAAGAAATTTGTAAAAAACAAATCTATCCATTGCACGTTTTACAGAACATCTTGATTAGGATTACATAAATGGAAAGAGGTTAGGGCACGAACAAATTTAAAAAAAGGACAATTTTATCCAATAGCACGTTTTGTAGAAGATCTTGATTAGGATTACATGAATGGAAAGGGGTTAGGGTGCAAAGAAATTTGAAATAAAACAAATCTATCAATTGCACGTTTTGCAGAAAATCTTGATTAGGATTACATAAATGGAAAGAGGTTAGGGCACGAAAAAATTTAAAAAAGGACAATTTTATCCCATAGCACGTTTTGTAGAAGATCTTGATTAGTATTACATGAATGGAAAAGGGTTAGGGTGCAAATAAATTTGTAATAAAACAAATCTATCCATTGCACGTTTTGCAGAACATCTTGATTAGGATTACATAAATGGAAAGAGGTTAGGGTACAAAGAAATTTAAAAAAGGACAATTTTAACCCAAAGCACGATTTGTAGAAAATCCTGATTAGGATTACATGAATGGAAAGAGGTTAGTGTGCAAAGAAATTTGTAATAAAACAAATCGATCCATTGCACGTTTTGTAGAAAATCTTGAATAGGATTACATAAATGGAAAGAGGTTAGGGTGCAAAGAAAATTGAACAAGCACAAATATAATCTATTGCACGTTTTCAGAAAATCTAGATTAGGATTACATAAATGGAAAGGGGTTAGGGTGCAAATAAATTTTAATAAAACAAATCTATCCATTGCACGTTTTGCAGAAAATCTTGATTAGGATTACATAAATGGAAAGAGGTTAGGGTACAAAGAAATTTAAAAAAGTACATTTTTAACCCAAAGCACGATTTGTAGAAAATCTTGATTAGTATTACATGAATGGAAAGAGGTTAGGGTGCAAAAAATTTGTAATAAAACAATTCTATCCATTGCACGTTTTGTAGAAATTCTTGATTAGGATTACATAAATGGACAGAGGTTAGGGTGCAAAGAAAATTGAACAAGCACAAATATATCCTATTGCACGTTTTGCAGAAAATCTTGATTAGGATTACATAAATGGAAAGAAGTTAGGATACGAAGAAATTTAAAAAAGGACAATTTTAACCCAAAGCACGATTTGTAGAAAATCTTGATTAGGATTATATGAATGGAAAGAGGTTAGGGTGCAAAGAAATTTGTAATAAAACAAATCTATCCATTGTACGTTTTGTAGAAAATATTAAATAGTATTACATAAATGGAAAGAGGTTAGGGCACGAACAAATTTAAAAAAGAATCATTTTATCCCATAGCTCGTTTTGTAGAAGATCTTGATTAGGATTACATAAATGGAAAGAGGTTAAGGTACAAAGAAATTTAAAAAAGCAAAATTTTAACCCAAAGCACGATTTGTAGAAAATCTTGATTAGGATTACATGAATGTAAAGAGGTTAGGGTGCAAAGAAATTTGTAATAAAACAAATCGATCCATTGCACGTTTTGTAGAAAATCTTGATTAGGGTTACATAAATGGAAAGAGGTTAGGGTACAAAGAAATTTAAAAAAGAACAATTTTATACCATAGCACGTTTTGTAGTAAATCTTGATTAGGATTACATAAATGGAAGGAGGTTAGGGTACGATGAAATTTAAAAAAGGACAATTTTATCCCGTAACACGTTTTGTAGAAAATCTTGAATAGGATTACATAAATGGAAAGAGGTTAGGGCACGAACAAATTTCAAAAAGAACAATTTTACACCATACCAGTTTTGTAGAAAATCTTAATTAGGATTACATGAATGTAAAGAGGTTAGGGTGCAAAGAAATTTCTAATAAAACAAATCCATTCATTACATGTTTTGCAGAAAATCTTGATTAGGATTACATAAATGGAAAGAGGTTAGGGTACAAAGAAATTTAAAAAAGGACAATTTTATCCCGTAACACGTTTTGTAGAAAATCTTGAATAGGATTACATAAATGGAAAGAGGTTAGGGTACGAAGAAATTTAAAAAAGGACAATTTTAACAAATAGCACGATTTGTAGAAAATTTGATTAGGATTACATGAATGGAAAGAAGTTAGGGTGCAAAGAAATTTGTAATAAAACAAATCTATCCATTGCACGTTTTATAGAAATTCTTGATTAGGATTACATGAATGGAAAGAGGTTAGGGTGCAAAGAAATTTGTAATAAAACAAATCTATCCATTGCACGTTTTATAGAAATTCTTGATTAGGATTACATAAATGGAAAGAGGTTAGGGTGCAAAGAAATTTGTAATAAAACAAATCTATCCATTGCACGTTTTATAGAAATTCTTGATTAGGATTACATAAATGGAAAGAGGTTAGGGTTAAAAAAAAATTGAACAAGCTCAAATATATCCTATTGCACATTTTGCAGAAAATCTTGAATAGGATTACATAAATGAAAAGAGGTTAGGGTACAAAGAAATTTAAAAAAGGACATTTTTAACCCAAAGCACGATTTGTAGGAAATCTAGATTAGGATTACATGAATGGAAAGAGGTTAGGGTGCAAAGAGATTTGTAATAAAACAAATCTATCCATTGCACGTTTTGTAGAAATTCTTGATTAGGATTACATAAATGGACAGAGGTTAGGGTGCAAAGAAAATTGAACAAGCACAAATATATCCTATTGCACGTTTTGCAGAAAACTTGATTAGTATTACATAAATGGAAAGTGGTTAGGGTACGAAGAAATTTAAAAAAAGGACAATTTTAACCCAAAGCACGATTTGTAGGAAATCTTGATTAGGATTACATGAATGGAAAGAGGTTAGGGTGCAAAGAGATTTGTAATAAAACAAATCTATCCATTGTAAGTTTTGTAGAAAATCTTGAATAGGATTACATAAATGGAAAGAGGTTAGGGCACGAACAAATTTAAAAAAGGGCAATTTTATCCCATAGCACGATTTGTAGAAGATCTTGATTAGGATTACATGAATGGAAAGGGGTTAGGGTGCAAATAAATTTGTAATAAAACAAATCTATCCATTGCACGTTTTGTAGAAATTCTTGATTAGGATTACATAAATGGACAGAGGTTAGGGTGCAAAGAAAATTGAACAAGCACAAATATATCCTATTGCACGTTTTGCAGAAAATCTTGATTAGGATTACATAAATGGAAAGAGGTTAGGATACGAAGAAATTTAAAAAAAGACAATTTTAACCCAAAGCACGATTTGTAGAAAATCTTGATTAGTATTACATGAATGTAAAGAGGTTAGGGTGCAAAGAAATTTGTAATAAAACAAATCGATCAATTGCACGTTTTGTAGAAAATCTTGAATAGGATTACATAAATGGAAAGAGGTTAGGGTGCAAAGAAAATTGAACAAGCACAAATATAATCTATTGCACGTTTTCAGAAAATCTAGATTAGGATTACATAAATGGAAAGGGGTTAGGGTGCAAATAAATTTTAATAAAACAAATCTATCCATTGCACGTTTTGCAGAAAATCTTGATTAGGATTACATAAATGGAAAGAGGTTAGGGTACAAAGAAATTTAAAAAAGTACATTTTTAACCCAAAGCACGATTTGTAGAAAATCTTGATTAGTATTACATGAATGGAAAGAGGTTAGGGTGCAAAAAATTTGTAATAAAACAATTCTATCCATTGCACGTTTTGTAGAAATTCTTGATTAGGATTACATAAATGGACAGAGGTTAGGGTGCAAAGAAAATTGAACAAGCACAAATATATCCTATTGCACGTTTTGCAGAAAATCTTGATTAGGATTACATAAATGGAAAGAAGTTAGGATACGAAGAAATTTAAAAAAGGACAATTTTAACCCAAAGCACGATTTGTAGAAAATCTTGATTAGGATTATATGAATGGAAAGAGGTTAGGGTGCAAAGAAATTTGTAATAAAACAAATCTATCCATTGTACGTTTTGTAGAAAATATTAAATAGTATTACATAAATGGAAAGAGGTTAGGGCACGAACAAATTTAAAAAAGAATCATTTTATCCCATAGCTCGTTTTGTAGAAGATCTTGATTAGGATTACATAAATGGAAAGAGGTTAAGGTACAAAGAAATTTAAAAAAGCACAATTTTAACCCAAAGCACGATTTGTAGAAAATCTTGATTAGGATTACATGAATGTAAAGAGGTTAGGGTGCAAAGAAATTTGTAATAAAACAAATCGATCCATTGCACGTTTTGTAGAAAATCTTGATTAGGATTACATAAATGGAAAGAGGTTAGGGTACAAAGAAATTTAAAAAAGAACAATTTTATACCATAGCACGTTTTGTAGTAAATCTTGATTAGGATTACATAAATGGAAGGAGGTTAGGGTACGATGAAATTTAAAAAAGGACAATTTTATCCCGTAACACGTTTTGTAGAAAATCTTGAATAGGATTACATAAATGGAAAGAGGTTAGGGCACGAACAAATTTCAAAAAGAACAATTTTACACCATACCAGTTTTGTAGAAAATCTTAATTAGGATTACATGAATGTAAAGAGGTTAGGGTGCAAAGAAATTTGTAATAAAACAAATCTAGCCATTGCACGTTTTACAAAAATTCTTGATTAGGATTACATGAATGTAAAGAGGTTAGGGTGCAAAGAAATTTCTAATAAAACAAATCCATTCATTACATGTTTTGCAGAAAATCTTGATTAGGATTACATAAATGGAAAGAGGTTAGGGTACAAAGAAATTTAAAAAAGGACAATTTTATCCCGTAACACGTTTTGTAGAAAATCTTGAATAGGATTACATAAATGGAAAGAGGTTAGGGTACGAAGAAATTTAAAAAAGGACAATTTTATCCCATAACAGGTTTTGTAGAAAATTTTGATTAGGATTACATAAATTGAAGGAGGTTAGGGTACGAAGAAATCAAAAAAAGGACAATTTTATTCCGTAACACGTTTTGTAGAAAATCTTGAATAGGATTACATAGATGGAAAGAGGTTAGGGCACGAACAAATTTAAAAAGAACAATTTTATCCCATAGCACGTTTTGTAGAAGATCTTGATTAGGATTACATGAATGGAAAGAGGTTAGGGTAAGAAGAAATTTAAAAAAGGACAATTTTAACAAATAGCACGATTTGTAGAAAATTTGATTAGGATTACATGAATGGAAAGAAGTTAGGGTGCAAAGAAATTTGTAATAAAACAAATCTATCCATTGCACGTTTTATAGAAATTCTTGATTAGGATTACATGAATGGAAAGAGGTTAGGGTGCAAAGAAATTTGTAATAAAACAAATCTATCCATTGCACGTTTTATAGAAATTCTTGATTAGGATTACATAAATGGAAAGAGGTTAGGGTGCAAAGAAATTTGTAATAAAACAAATCTATCCATTGCACGTTTTATAGAAATTCTTGATTAGGATTACATAAATGGAAAGAGGTTAGGGTTAAAAAAAAATTGAACAAGCTCAAATATATCCTATTGCACATTTTGCAGAAAATCTTGAATAGGATTACATAAATGAAAAGAGGTTAGGGTACAAAGAAATTTAAAAAAGGACATTTTTAACCCAAAGCACGATTTGTAGGAAATCTAGATTAGGATTACATGAATGGAAAGAGGTTAGGGTGCAAAGAGATTTGTAATAAAACAAATCTATCCATTGCACGTTTTGTAGAAATTCTTGATTAGGATTACATAAATGGACAGAGGTTAGGGTGCAAAGAAAATTGAACAAGCACAAATATATCCTATTGCACGTTTTGCAGAAAATCTTGATTAGGATTACATAAATGGAAAGTGGTTAGGGTACGAAGAAATTTAAAAAAAGGACAATTTTAACCCAAAGCACGATTTGTAGGAAATCTTGATTAGGATTACATGAATGGAAAGAGGTTAGGGTGCAAAGAGATTTGTAATAAAACAAATCTATCCATTGTAAGTTTTGTAGAAAATCTTGAATAGGATTACATAAATGGAAAGAGGTTAGGGCACGAACAAATTTAAAAAAGAACCATTTTATCCCATAGCTCGTTTTGTAGAAGATCTTGATTAGGATTACATAAATGGAAAGAGGTTAAGGTGCGAAGAAATTTAAAAAAGCACAATTTTAACCTAAAGCACGATTTGTAGAAAATCTTGATTAGGATTACATGAATGGAAAGAGGTTAGGGTGCAAAGAAATTTGAATAAAACAAATCGATCCATTGCACCTCTTGTAGAAAATCTTGAATAGGATTACATAAATGGAAAGAGGTTAGGGTGCAAAGAAATTTGAAATAAAACAAATCTATCTATTGCACGTTTTATAGAAAATCTTGATTAGTATTACATAAATGGAAAGAGGTTAGGGCACGAACAAATTTAAAAAAGGGTAATTTTATCCCATAGCACGATTTGTAGAAGATCTTGATTAGGATTACATGAATGGAAAGGGGTTAGGGTGCAAATAAATTTGTAATAAAACAAATCTATCCATTGCACGTTTTGCAGAAAATCTTGATTAGGATTACATAAATGGAAAGAGGTTAGGGTACAAAGAAATTTAAAAAAGGACATTTTTAACCCAAAGCACAATTTGTAGAAAATCTTGATTAGGATTACATGAATGGAAAGAGGTTAGGGTGCAAAAAATTTGTAATAAAACAATTCTATCCATTGCACGTTTTGTAGAAATTCTTGATTAGGATTACATAAATGGACAGAGGTTAGGGTGCAAAGAAAATTGAACAAGCATAAATATATCATATTGCACGTTTTGCAGAAAATCTTGATTAGGATTACATAAATGGAAAGAGGTTAAGGTACGAAGAAATTTAAAAAAGCACAATTTTAACCCAAAGCACGATTTGTAGAAAATCTTGATTAGGATTACATGAATGGAAAGAGGTTAGGGTGCAAAGAAATTTTAATAAAATAAATCGATCTATTGCACGTTTTGTAGAAAATCTTGAATAGGATTACATAAATGGAAAGAGGTTAGGGTGCAAAGAAATTTGTAATAAAACAAATCTATCCATTGCACGTTTTATAGAAATTCTTGATTAGGATTACATAAATGGAAAGAGGTTAGGGTGCAAAGAAAATTGAACAAGCACAAATATATCCTATTGCACGTTTTGCAGAAAATCTAGATTAGGATTACATAAATGGAAAGGGGTTAGGGTGCAAAGAAATTTCTAATAAAACGAATCCATCCATTACACGTTTTGCAGAAAATCTTGATTAGGATTACATAAATGGAAGGAGGTAAGGGTAAGAAGAAATCTACAAAAGGGCAATTTAGTCCCGTAACACGTTTTGTAGAAAATCTTGAATAGGATTACATAAATGGAAAGAGGTTAGGGTAAGAACAAATTTAAAAAAGAACAATTTTATCCCATACCAGTTTTGTAGAAGATCTTGATTAGGATTACATAAATGGAAAGAGGTTAGGTTACGAAGAAATTTAAAAAAGGACAATTTTAACCCACAGCACGATTTGTAGAAAATCTTGATTAGGATTACATGAATAGAAAGAGGTTAGTGTGCAAAGAAATTTGTAATAAAAGAAATCTATCAATTGCACGTTTTACAGAAACTCTTGATTACGATTACATAAATGGAAGAGGTTAGGGTGCAAAGAAAATTGAACAAGCACAAATATATCCTATTGCACGTTTTGCAGAAAATCTTGATTAGTATTACATAAATGGAAAGAGGTTAGGGTACGAAGAAATTTAAAAAAGGACAATTTTATCCCATAGCACGTTTTCTAGCAGATCTTGATTAGGATTGCATGAATGGAAAGGGGTTAGGGTGCAAAGAAATTTGTAATAAAACAAATCTATCCATTGCACGTTTAGCAGAAAATCTTGATTAGGATTACATAAATGGAAAGAGGTTAGGGTACAAAGAAATTTAAAAAAGAACAATTTTATACCATAGCACGTTTTGTAGAAAATCTTGATTAGGATTACATAAATGGAAGGAGGTTAGGGTACGAAGAAATTTAAGAAAGGACAATTTTCTCCCGTACCACGTGTTTTAGAAAATCTTGAATAGGATTACATAAATGGATAGAGGTTAGGGCACGAACAAATTTCAAAAAGAACAATTTTACACCATACCAGTTTTGTAGAAGATCTTGATTAGGATTACATAAATAGAAAGAGGTTAGGGTACGAAGTAATTTAAAAAAGGAATTTTTTTAACCCAAAGCACGATTTGTAGAAAATCTTGATTAGGATTACATGAATAGAAAGAGGTTAGGGTGCAAAGAAATTTGTAAAAAAACAAATCTATCCATTGCACGTTTTACAGAAAATCTTGATTAGGATTACAAAAATGGAAAGAGGTTAGGGCACGAACAAATTTAAAAAAGGACAATTTTATCCAATAGCACGTTTTGTAGAAGATCTTGATTAGGATTACATGAATGGAAAGGGGTTAGGGTGCAAAGAAATTTGGATTAAAACAAATCTATCAATTGCACGTTTTGCAGAAAATCTTGATTAGGATTACATAAATGGAAAGAGGTTAGGGCACGAAAAAATTTAAAAAAGGACAATTTTATCCCATAGCACGATTTGTAGAAGATCTTGATTAGGATTACAAGAATGGGAAAGGGTTAGGGTGCAAATAAATTTGTAATAAAACAAATCTATCCATTGCACGTTTTGCAGAACATCTTGATTAGGATTACATAAATGGAATGAGGTTAGGGTACAAAGAAATTTAAAAAAGGACAATTTTAACCCAAAGCACGATTTGTAGAAAATCCTGATTAGGATTACATGAATGGAAAGAGGTTAGGGTGCAAAGAAAATTGAACAAGCACAAATATATCCTATTGCACGTTTTGCAGAAATTCTTGATTAGGATTACATAAATGGAAAGAGGTTAGGATACGAAGAAATTTAAAAAAGCACAATTTTAACCCAAAGCACGATTTGTAGAAAATCTTGATTAGGATTACATGAATGTAAAGAGGTTAGGGTGCAAAGAAATTTGTAATAAAACAAATCGATCCATTGCACGTTTTGTAGAAAATCTTGAATAGGATTACATAAATGGAAAGAGGTTAGGGTACAAAGAAATTTAAAAAAGAACAATTTTATACCATAGCACGTTTTGTAGAAAATCTTGATTAGGATTGCATAAATGGAAGGAGGTTAGGGTACGAAGAAATTTAAAAAGGGACAATTTTATCCCGTAACACGTTTTGTAGAAAATCTTGAATAGGATTACATAAATGGAAAGAGGTTAGGGCACGAACAAATTTCAAAAAGAACAATTTTACACCATACCAGTTTTGTAGAAGATCTTGATTAGGATTACATAAATAGAAAGAAGTTAGTGTACGAAGTAATTTAAAAAAGGAATTTTTTTAACCCAAAGCACGATTTGTAGAAAATCTTGATTAGGATTACATAAATAGAAAGAGGTTATGGTGCAAAGAAATTTGTAAAAAACAAATCTATCCATTGCACGTTTTACAGAAAATCTTGATTAGGATTACATAAATGGAAAGAGGTTAGGGCACGAACAAATTTAAAAAAGGACAATTTTATCCAATAGCACGTTTTGTAGAAGATCTTGATTAGGATTACATGAATGGAAAGGGGTTAGGGTGCAAAGAAATTTGAAATAAAACAAATCTATCAATTGCACGTTTTGCAGAAAATCTTGATTAGGATTACATAAATGGAAAGAGATTAGGGCACGAACAAATTTAAAAAAGAATCATTTTATCCCATAGCACGTTTTGTAGAAGATCTTGATTAGTATTACATGAATGGAAAAGGGTTAGGGTGCAAATAAATTTGTAATAAAACAAATCTATCCATTGCACGTTTTGCAGAACATCTTGATTAGGATTACATAAATGGAAAGAGGTTAGGGTACAAAGAAATTTAAAAAAGGACAATTTTAACCCAAAGCACGATTTGTAGAAAATCCTGATTAGGATTACATGAATGGAAAGAGGTTAGTGTGCAAAGAAAATTGAACAAGCACAAATATATCCTATCGCACGTTTTGCAGTAAATCTTGATTACGATTACATAAATGGAAAGAGGTTAGGATACCAAGAAATTTAAAAAAAGACAATTTTAACCCAAAGCACGATTTGTAGAAAATCTTGATTAGTATTACATGAATGTAAAGAGGTTAGGGTGCAAAGAAATTTGTAATAAAACAAATCGATCCATTGCACGTTTTGTAGAAAATCTTGAATAGGATTACATAAATGGAAAGAGGTTAGGGTGCAAAGAAAATTGAACAAGCACAAATATAATCTATTGCACGTTTTCAGAAAATCTAGATTAGGATTACATAAATGGAAAGGGGTTAGGGTGCAAATAAATTTTTAATAAAACAAATCTATCCATTGCACGTTTTGCAGAAAATCTTGATTAGGATTACATAAATGGAAAGAGGTTAGGGTACAAAGAAATTTAAAAAAGTATATTTTTAACCCAAAGCACGATTTGTAGAAAATCTTGATTAGTATTACATGAATGTAAAGAGGTTAGGGTGCAAAGAAATTTGTAATAAAACAAATCGATCCATTGCACGTTTTGTAGAAAATCTTGAATAGGATTACATAAATGGAAAGAGGTTAGGGTGCAAAGAAAATTGAACAAGCACAAATATAATCTATTGCACGTTTTCAGAAAATCTAGATTAGGATTACATAAATGGAAAGGGGTTAGGGTGCAAATAAATTTGTAATAAAACAAATCTATCCATTGCACGTTTTGCAGAACATCTTGATTAGGATTACATAAATGGAAAGAGGTTAGGGTACAAAGAAATTTAAAAAAGGACAATTTTAACCCAAAGCACGATTTGTAGAAAATCCTGATTAGGATTACATGAATGGAAAGAGGTTAGTGTGCAAAGAAAATTGAACAAGCACAAATATATCCTATCGCACGTTTTGCAGTAAATCTTGATTACGATTACATAAATGGAAAGAGGTTAGGATACCAAGAAATTTAAAAAAAGACAATTTTAACCCAAAGCACGATTTGTAGAAAATCTTGATTAGTATTACATGAATGTAAAGAGGTTAGGGTGCAAAGAAATTTGTAATAAAACAAATCGATCCATTGCACGTTTTGTAGAAAATCTTGAATAGGATTACATAAATGGAAAGAGGTTAGGGTGCAAAGAAAATTGAACAAGCACAAATATAATCTATTGCACGTTTTCAGAAAATCTAGATTAGGATTACATAAATGGAAAGGGGTTAGGGTGCAAATAAATTTTTAATAAAACAAATCTATCCATTGCACGTTTTGCAGAAAATCTTGATTAGGATTACATAAATGGAAAGAGGTTAGGGTGCAAAGAAATTTGTAATAAAACAAATCTATCCATTGCACGTTTTATAGAAATTCTTGATTAGGATTACATAAATGGACAGAGGTTAGGGTGCAAAGAAAATTGAACAAGCACAAATATATCCTATTGCACGTTTTGCAGAAATTCTAGATTAGGATTACATAAATGGAAAGGGGTTAGGGTGCAAAGAAATTTCTAATAAAACGAATCCATCCATTACACGTTTTGCAGAAAATCTTGATTAGGATTACATAAATGGAAGGAGGTAAGGGTAAGAAGAAATCTACAAAAGGGCAATTTAATCCCGTAACACGTTTTGTAGAAAATCTTGAATAGGATTACATAAATGGAAAGAGGTTAGGGTACGAACAAATTTAAAAAAGAACAATTTTATCCCATACCAGTTTTGTAGAAGATCTTGATTAGGATTACATAAATGGAAAGAGGTTAGGTTACGAAGAAATTTAAAAAAGGACAATTTTAACCCACAGCACGATTTGTAGAAAATCTTGATTAGGATTACATGAATAGAAAGAGGTTAGTGTGCAAAGAAATTTGTAATAAAAGAAATCTATCAATTGCACGTTTTACAGAAACTCTTGATTACGATTACATAAATGGAAGAGGTTAGGGTGCAAAGAAAATTGAACAAGCACAAATATATCCTATTGCACGTTTTGCAGAAAATCTTGATTAGTATTACATAAATGGAAAGAGGTTAGGGTACGAAGAAATTTAAAAAAGGACAATTTTATCCCATAGCACGTTTTCTAGCAGATCTTGATTAGGATTGCATGAATGGAAAGGGGTTAGGGTGCAAAGAAATTTGTAATAAAACAAATCTATCCATTGCACGTTTAGCAGAAAATCTTGATTAGGATTACATAAATGGAAAGAGGTTAGGGTACAAAGAAATTTAAAAAAGAACAATTTTATACCATAGCACGTTTTGTAGAAAATCTTGATTAGGATTACATAAATGGAAGGAGGTTAGGGTACGAAGAAATTTAAGAAAGGACAATTTTATCCCGTACCACGTGTTTTAGAAAATCTCGAATAGGATTACATAAATGGATAGAGGTTAGGGCACGAACAAATTTCAAAAAGAACAATTTTACACCATACCAGTTTTGTAGAAGATCTTGATTAGGATTACATAAATAGAAAGAGGTTATGGTACGAAGTAATTTAAAAAAGGAATTTTTTTAACCTAAAGCACGATTTGTAGAAAATCTTGATTAGGATTACATGAATAGAAAGAGGTTAGGGTGCAAAGAAATTTGTAAAAAAACAAATCTATCCATTGCACGTTTTACAGAAAATCTTGATTAGGATTACATAAATGGAAAGAGGTTAGGGCACGAACAAATTTAAAAAAGGACAATTTTATCCAATAGCACGTTTTGTAGAAGATCTTGATTAGGATTACATGAATGGAAAGGGGTTAGGGTGCAAAGAAATTTGAAATAAAACAAATCTATCAATTGCACGTTTTTCAGAAAATCTTGATTAGGATTACATAAATGGAAAGAGGTTAGGGCACGAAAAAATTTAAAAAAGGACAATTTTATCCCATAGCACGATTTGTAGAAGATCTTGATTAGGATTACAAGAATGGGAAAGGGTTAGGGTGCAAATAAATTTGTAATAAAACAAATCTATCCATTGCACGTTTTGCAGAACATCTTGATTAGGATTACATAAATGGAATGAGGTTAGGGTACAAAGAAATTTAAAAAAGGACAATTTTAACCCAAAGCACGATTTGTAGAAAATCCTGATTAGGATTACATGAATGGAAAGAGGTTAGGGTGCAAAGAAAATTGAACAAGCACAAATATATCCTATTGCACGTTTTGCAGAAATTCTTGATTAGGATTACATAAATGGAAAGAGGTTAGGATACGAAGAAATTTAAAAAAGGACAATTTTAACCCAAAGCACGATTTGTAGAAAATCTTGATTAGGATTATATGAATGGAAAGAGGTTAGGGTGCAAAAGAAATTTGTAATAAAACAAATCTATCCATTGTACGTTTTGTAGAAAATCTTGAATAGTATTACATAAATGGAAAGAGATTAGGGCACGAACAAATTTAAAAAAGAATCATTTTATCCCATAGCTCGTTTTGTAGAAGATCTTGATTAGGATTACATAAATGGAAAGAGGTTAAGGTAGGAAGAAATTTAAAAAAGCACAATTTTAACCCAAAGCACGATTTGTAGAAAATCTTGATTAGGATTACATGAATGTAAAGAGGTTAGGGTGCAAAGAAATTTGTAATAAAACAAATCGATCCATTGCACGTTTTGTAGAAAATCTTGAATAGGATTACATAAATGGAAAGAGGTTAGGGTACAAAGAAATTTAAAAAAGAACAATTTTATACCATAGCACGTTTTGTAGAAAATCTTGATTAGGATTGCATAAATGGAAGGAGGTTAGGGTACGAAGAAATTTAAAAAGGGACAATTTTATCCCGTAACACGTTTTGTAGAAAATCTTGAATAGGATTACATAAATGGAAAGAGGTTAGGGCACGAACAAATTTCAAAAAGAACAATTTTACACCATACCAGTTTTGTAGAAGATCTTGATTAGGATTACATAAATAGAAAGAAGTTAGTGTACGAAGTAATTTAAAAAAGGAATTTTTTTAACCCAAAGCACGATTTGTAGAAAATCTTGATTAGGATTACATGAATAGAAAGAGGTTATGGTGCAAAGAAATTTGTAAAAAACAAATCTATCCATTGCACGTTTTACAGAAAATCTTGATTAGGATTACATAAATGGAAAGAGGTTAGGGTGCAAAGAAAATTGAACAAGCACAAATATAATCTATTGCACGTTTTCAGAAAATCTAGATTAGTATTACATAAATGGAAAGGGGTTAGGGTGCAAATAAATTTTTAATAAAACAAAACTATCCATTGCACGTTTTGCAGAAAATCTTGATTAGGATTACATAAATGGAAAGAGGTTAGGGTGCAAAGAAATTTGTAATAAAACAAATCTATCCATTGCACGTTTTATAGAAATTCTTGATTAGGATTACATAAATGGACAGAGGTTAGGGTGCAAAGAAAATTGAACAAGCACAAATATATCCTATTGCACGTTTTGCAGAAATTCTAGATTAGGATTACATAAATGGAAAGGGGTTAGGGTGCAAAGAAATTTCTAATAAAACGAATCCATCCATTACACGTTTTGCAGAAAATCTTGATTAGGATTACATAAATGGAAGGAGGTAAGGGTAAGAAGAAATCTACAAAAGGGAAATTTAATCCCGTAACACGTTTTGTAGAAAATCTTGAATAGGATTACATAAATGGAAAGAGGTTAGGGTACGAACAAATTTAAAAAAGAACAATTTTATCCCATACCAGTTTTGTAGAAGATCTTGATTAGGATTACATAAATGGAAAGAGGTTAGGTTACGAAGAAATTTAAAAAAGGACAATTTTAACCCACAGCACGATTTGTAGAAAATCTTGATTAGGATTACATGAATAGAAAGAGGTTAGTGTGCAAAGAAATTTGTAATAAAAGAAATCTATCAATTGCACGTTTTACAGAAACTCTTGATTACGATTACATAAATGGAAGAGGTTAGGGTGCAAAGAAAATTGAACAAGCACAAATATATCCTATTGCACGTTTTGCAGAAAATCTTGATTAGTATTACATAAATGGAAAGAGGTTAGGGTACGAAGAAATTTAAAAAAGGACAATTTCATCCCATAGCACGTTTTCTAGCAGATCTTGATTAGGATTGCATGAATGGAAAGGGGTTAGGGTGCAAAGAAATTTGTAATAAAACAAATCTATCCATTGCACGTTTAGCAGAAAATCTTGATTAGGATTACATAAATGGAAAGAGGTTAGGGTACAAAGAAATTTAAAAAAGAACAATTTTATACCATAGCACGTTTTGTAGAAAATCTTGATTAGGATTACATAAATGGAAAGAGGTTAGGGTACGAAGAAATTTAAGAAAGGACAATTTTATCCCGTACCACGTGTTTTAGAAAATCTTGAATAGGATTACATAAATGGATAGAGGTTAGGGCACGAACAAATTTCAAAAAGAACAATTTTACACCATACCAGTTTTGTAGAAGATCTTGATTAGGATTACATAAATAGAAAGAGGTTAGGGTACGAAGTAATTTAAAAAAGGAATTTTTTTAACCCAAAGCACGATTTGTAGAAAATCTTGATTAGGATTACATGAATAGAAAGAGGTTAGGGTGCAAAGAAATTTGTAAAAAAACAAATCTATCCATTGCACGTTTTACAGAAAATCTTGATTAGGATTACATAAATGGAAAGAGGTTAGGGCACGAACAAATTTAAAAAAGGACAATTTTATCCAATAGCACGTTTTGTAGAAGATCTTGATTAGGATTACATGAATGGAAAGGGGTTAGGATGCAAAGAAATTTGAAATAAAACAAATCTATCAATTGCACGTTTTGCAGAAAATCTTGATTAGGATTACATAAATGGAAAGAGGTTAGGGCACGAAAAAATTTAAAAAAGGACAATTTTATCCCATAGCACGATTTGTAGAAGATCTTGATTAGGATTACAAGAATGGGAAAGGGTTAGGGTGCAAATAAATTTGTAATAAAACAAATCTATCCATTGCACGTTTTGCAGAACATCTTGATTAGGATTACATAAATTGAATGAGGTTAGGGTACAAAGAAATTTAAAAAAGGACAATTTTAAACCAAAGCACGATTTGTAGAAAATCCTGATTAGGATTACATGAATGGAAAGAGGTTAGGGTGCAAAGAAAATTGAACAAGCACAAATATATCCTATTGCACGTTTTGCAGAAATTCTTGATTAGGATTACATAAATGGAAAGAGGTTAGGATACGAAGAAATTTAAAAAAGGACAATTTTAACCCAAAGCACGATTTGTAGAAAATCTTGATTAGGATTATATGAATGGAAAGAGGTTAGGGTGCAAAGAAATTTGTAATAAAACAAATCTATCCATTGTACGTTTTGTAGAAAATCTTGAATAGTATTACATAAATGGAAAGAGATTAGGGCACGAACAAATTTAAAAAAGAATCATTTTATCCCATAGCTCGTTTTGTAGAAGATCTTGATTAGGATTACATAAATGGAAAGAGGTTAAGGTAGGAAGAAATTTAAAAAAGCACAATTTTAACCCAAAGCACGATTTGTAGAAAATCTTGATTAGGATTACATGAATGTAAAGAGGTTAGGGTGCAAAGAAATTTGTAATAAAACAAATCGATCCATTGCACGTTTTGTAGAAAATCTTGAATAGGATTACATAAATGGAAAGAGGTTAGGGTACAAAGAAATTTAAAAAAGAACAATTTTATACCATAGCACGTTTTGTAGAAAATCTTGATTAGGATTGCATAAATGGAAGGAGGTTAGGGTACGAAGAAATTTAAAAAGGGACAATTTTATCCCGTAACACGTTTTGTAGAAAATCTTGAATAGGATTACATAAATGGAAAGAGGTTAGGGCACGAACAAATTTCAAAAAGAACAATTTTACACCATACCAGTTTTGTAGAAGATCTTGATTAGGATTACATAAATAGAAAGAAGTTAGTGTACGAAGTAATTTAAAAAAGGAATTTTTTTAACCCAAAGCACGATTTGTAGAAAATCTTGATTAGGATTACATGAATAGAAAGAGGTTATGGTGCAAAGAAATTTGTAAAAAAACAAATCTATCCATTGCACGTTTTACAGAAAATCTTGATTAGGATTACATAAATGGAAAGAGGTTAGGGCACGAACAAATTTAAAAAAGGACAATTTTATCCAATAGCACGTTTTGTAGAAGATCTTGATTAGTATTACATGAATGGAAAAGGGTTAGGGTGCAAATAAATTTGTAATAAAACAAATCTATCCATTGCACGTTTTGCAGAACATCTTGATTAGGATTACATAAATGGAAAGAGGTTAGGGCACGAAAAAATTTAAAAAAGGACAATTTTATCCCATAGCACGTTTTGTAGAAGATCTTGATTAGTATTACATGAATGGAAAAGGGTTAGGGTGCAAATAAATTTGTAATAAAACAAATCTATCAATTGCACGTTTTACAGAAAATCTTGATTAGGATTACATAAATGGAAAGAGGTTAGGGCACGAACAAATTTAAAAAAGGACAATTTTATCCAATAGCACGTTTTGTAGAAGATCTTGATTAGGATTACATGAATGGAAAGGGGTTAGGGTGCAAAGAAATTTGAAATAAAACAAATCTATCAATTGCACGTTTTGCAGAAAATCTTGATTAGGATTACATAAATGGAAAGAGGTTAGGGCACGAAAAAATTTAAAAAAGGACAATTTTAACCCAAAGCACGATTTGTAGAAAATCTTGATTAGTATTACATGAATGTAAAGAGGTTAGGGTGCAAAGAAATTTGTAATAAAACAAATCGATCCATTGCACGTTTTGTAGAAAATCTTGAATAGGATTACATAAATGGAAAGAGGTTAGGGTGCAAAGAAAATTGAACAAGCACAAATATAATCTATTGCACGTTTTCAGAAAATCTAGATTAGGATTACATAAATGGAAAGGGGTTAGGGTGCAAATAAATTTTTAATAAAACAAATCTATCCATTGCACGTTTTGCAGAAAATCTTGATTAGGATTACATAAATGGAAAGAGGTTAGGGTGCAAAGAAATTTGTAATAAAACAAATCTATCCATTGCACGTTTTATAGAAATTCTTGATTAGGATTACATAAATGGACAGAGGTTAGGGTGCAAAGAAAATTGAACAAGCACAAATATATCCTATTGCACGTTTTGCAGAAAATCTAGATTAGGATTACATGAATGGAAAAGGGTTAGGGTGCAAATAAATTTGTAATAAAACAGATCTATCCATTGCACGTTTTGCAGAACATCTTGATTAGGATTACATAAATGGAAAGAGGTTAGGGTACAAAGAAATTTAAAAAAGGACAATTTTAACCCAAAGCACGATTTGTAGAAAATCCTGATTAGGATTACATGAATGGAAAGAGGTTAGTGTGCAAAGAAATTTGTAATAAAACAAATCGATCCATTGCACGTTTTGTAGAAAATCTTGAATAGGATTACATAAATGGAAAGAGGTTAGGGTGCAAAGAAAATTGAACAAGCACAAATATAATCTATTGCACGTTTTCAGAAAATCTAGATTAGGATTACATAAATGGAAAGGGGTTAGGGTGCAAATAAATTTTAATAAAACAAATCTATCCATTGCACGTTTTGCAGAAAATCTTGATTAGTATTACATAAATGGAAAGAGGTTAGGGTACAAAGAAATTTAAAAAAGTACATTTTTAACCCAAAGCACGATTTGTAGAAAATCTTGATTAGTATTACATGAATGGAAAGAGGTTAGGGTGCAAAAAATTTGTAATAAAACAATTCTATCCATTGCACGTTTTGTAGAAATTCTTGATTAGGATTACATAAATGGACAGAGGTTAGGGTGCAAAGAAAATTGAACAAGCACAAATATATCCTATTGCACGTTTTGCAGAAAATCTTGATTAGGATTACATAAATGGAAAGAAGTTAGGATACGAAGAAATTTAAAAAAGGACAATTTTAACCCAAAGCACGATTTGTAGAAAATCTTGATTAGTATTACATGAATGTAAAGAGGTTAGGGTGCAAAGAAATTTGTAATAAAACAAATCGATCCATTGCACGTTTTGTAGAAAATCTTGAATAGGATTACATAAATGGAAAGAGGTTAGGGTGCAAAGAAAATTGAACAAGCACAAATATAATCTATTGCACGTTTTCAGAAAATCTAGATTAGGATTACATAAATGGAAAGGGGTTAGGGTGCAAATAAATTTTAATAAAACAAATCTATCCATTGCACGTTTTGCAGAAAATCTTGATTAGGATTACATAAATGGAAAGAGGTTAGGGTACAAAGAAATTTAAAAAAGTACATTTTTAACCCAAAGCACGATTTGTAGAAAATCTTGATTAGTATTACATGAATGGAAAGAGGTTAGGGTGCAAAAAATTTGTAATAAAACAATTCTATCCATTGCACGTTTTGTAGAAATTCTTGATTAGGATTACATAAATGGACAGAGGTTAGGGTGCAAAGAAAATTGAACAAGCACAAATATATCCTATTGCACGTTTTGCAGAAAATCTTGATTAGGATTACATAAATGGAAAGAAGTTAGGATACGAAGAAATTTAAAAAAGGACAATTTTAACCCAAAGCACGATTTGTAGAAAATCTTGATTAGGATTATATGAATGGAAAGAGGTTAGGGTGCAAAGAAATTTGTAATAAAACAAATCTATCCATTGCACGTTTTATAGAAATTCTTGATTAGGATTACATAAATGGAAAGAGGTTAGGGTTAAAAAAAAATTGAACAAGCTCAAATATATCCTATTGCACATTTTGCAGAAAATCTTGAATAGGATTACATAAATGAAAAGAGGTTAGGGTACAAAGAAATTTAAAAAAGGACATTTTTAACCCAAAGCACGATTTGTAGGAAATCTAGATTAGGATTACATGAATGGAAAGAGGTTAGGGTGCAAAGAGATTTGTAATAAAACAAATCTATCCATTGCACGTTTTGTAGAAATTCTTGATTAGGATTACATAAATGGACAGAGGTTAGGGTGCAAAGAAAATTGAACAAGCACAAATATATCCTATTGCACGTTTTGCAGAAAATCTTGATTAGGATTACATAAATGGAAAGTGGTTAGGGTACGAAGAAATTTAAAAAAAGGACAATTTTAACCCAAAGCACGATTTGTAGGAAATCTTGATTAGGATTACATGAATGGAAAGAGGTTAGGGTGCAAAGAGATTTGTAATAAAACAAATCTATCCATTGTAAGTTTTGTAGAAAATCTTGAATAGGATTACATAAATGGAAAGAGGTTAGGGCACGAACAAATTTAAAAAAGAACCATTTTATCCCATAGCTCGTTTTGTAGAAGATCTTGATTAGGATTACATAAATGGAAAGAGGTTAAGGTGCGAAGAAATTTAAAAAAAGACAATTTTAACCCAAAGCACGATTTGTAGAAAATCTTGATTAGGATTACATGAATGGAAAGAGGTTAGGGTGCAAAGAAATTTGAATAAAACAAATCGATCCATTGCACCTTTTGTAGAAAATCTTGAATAGGACTACATAAATGGAAAGAGGTTAGGGTGCAAAGAAATTTGAAATAAAACAAATCTATCTATTGCACGTTTTATAGAAAATCTTGATTAGTATTACATAAATGGAAAGAGGTTAGGGCACGAACAAATTTAAAAAAGGGCAATTTTATCCCATAGCACGATTTGTAGAAGATCTTGATTAGGATTACATGAATGGAAAGGGGTTAGGGTGCAAATAAATTTGTAATAAAACAAATCTATCCATTGCACGTTTTGTAGAAATTCTTGATTAGGATTACATAAATGGACAGAGGTTAGGGTGCAAAGAAAATTGAACAAGCACAAATATATCCTATTGCACGTTTTGCAGAAAATCTTGATTAGGATTACATAAATGGAAAGAGGTTAGGATACGAAGAAATTTAAAAAAAGACAATTTTAACCCAAAGCACGATTTGTAGAAAATCTTGATTAGTATTACATGAATGTAAAGAGGTTAGGGTGCAAAGAAATTTGTAATAAAACAAATCGATCCATTGCACGTTTTGTAGAAAATCTTGAATAGGATTACATAAATGGAAAGAGGTTAGGGTGCAAAGAAAATTGAACAAGCACAAATATAATCTATTGCACGTTTTCAGAAAATCTAGATTAGGATTACATAAATGGAAAGGGGTTAGGGTGCAAATAAATTTTAATAAAACAAATCTATCCATTGCACGTTTTGCAGAAAATCTTGATTAGGATTACATAAATGGAAAGAGGTTAGGGTACAAAGAAATTTAAAAAAGTACATTTTTAACCCAAAGCACGATTTGTAGAAAATCTTGATTAGTATTACATGAATGGAAAGAGGTTAGGGTGCAAAAAATTTGTAATAAAACAATTCTATCCATTGCACGTTTTGTAGAAATTCTTGATTAGGATTACATAAATGGACAGAGGTTAGGGTGCAAAGAAAATTGAACAAGCACAAATATATCCTATTGCACGTTTTGCAGAAAATCTTGATTAGGATTACATAAATGGAAAGAAGTTAGGATACGAAGAAATTTAAAAAAGGACAATTTTAACCCAAAGCACGATTTGTAGAAAATCTTGATTAGGATTATATGAATGGAAAGAGGTTAGGGTGCAAAGAAATTTGTAATAAAACAAATCTATCCATTGTACGTTTTGTAGAAAATATTAAATAGTATTACATAAATGGAAAGAGGTTAGGGCACGAACAAATTTAAAAAAGAATCATTTTATCCCATAGCTCGTTTTGTAGAAGATCTTGATTAGGATTACATAAATGGAAAGAGGTTAAGGTACAAAGAAATTTAAAAAAGCACAATTTTAACCCAAAGCACTATTTGTAGAAAATCTTGATTAGGATTACATGAATGTAAAGAGGTTAGGGTGCAAAGAAATTTGTAATAAAACAAATCGATCCATTGCACGTTTTGTAGAAAATCTTGATTAGGATTACATAAATGGAAAGAGGTTAGGGTACAAAGAAATTTAAAAAAGAACAATTTTATACCATAGCACGTTTTGTAGTAAATCTTGATTAGGATTACATAAATGGAAGGAGGTTAGGGTACGATGAAATTTAAAAAAGGACAATTTTATCCCGTAACACGTTTTGTAGAAAATCTTGAATAGGATTACATAAATGGAAAGAGGTTAGGGCACGAACAAATTTCAAAAAGAACAATTTTACACCATACCAGTTTTGTAGAAAATCTTAATTAGGATTACATGAATGTAAAGAGGTTAGGGTGCAAAGAAATTTGTAATAAAACAAATCTAGCCATTGCACGTTTTACAAAAATTCTTGATTAGGATTACATGAATGTAAAGAGGTTAGGGTGCAAAGAAATTTCTAATAAAACAAATCCATTCATTACATGTTTTGCAGAAAATCTTGATTAGGATTACATAAATGGAAAGAGGTTAGGGTACAAAGAAATTTAAAAAAGGACAATTTTATCCCATAACAGGTTTTGTAGAAAATTTTGATTAGGATTACATAAATTGAAGGAGGTTAGGGTACGAAGATATCAAAAAAAGGACAATTTTATTCCGTAACACGTTTTGTAGAAAATCTTGAATAGGATTACATAGATGGAAAGAGGTTAGGGCAAGAACAAATTTAAAAAAGAACAATTTTATCCCATAGCACGTTTTGTAGAAGATCTTGATTAGGATTACATGAATGGAAAGAGGTTAGGGTACGAAGAAATTTAAAAAAGCACAATTTTAACCCAAAGCACGATTTGTAGAAAATCTTGATTAGGATTACATGAATGGAAAGAGGTTAGGGTGCAAAGAAATTTGTAATAAAACAAATCTATCTATTGCACGTTTTGTAGAAAATCTTGAATAGGATTACATAAATGGAAAGAGGTTAGGGTGCAAAGAAATTTGTAATAAAACAAATCTATCCATTGCACGTTTTATAGAAATTCTTGATTAGGATTACATAAATGGAAAGAGGTTAGGGTGCAAAGAAAATTGAACAAGCACAAATATATCCTATTGCACGTTTTGCAGAAAATCTAGATTAGGATTACATAAATGGAAAGGGGTTAGGGTGCAAAGAAATTTCTAATAAAACGAATCCATCCATTACACGTTTTGCAGAAAATCTTGATTAGGATTACATAAATGGAAGGAGGTAAGGGTAAGAAGAAATCTACAAAAGGGCAATTTAGTCCCGTAACACGTTTTGTAGAAAATCTTGAATAGGATTACATAAATGGAAAGAGGTTAGGGTAAGAACAAATTTAAAAAAGAACAATTTTATCCCATACCAGTTTTGTAGAAGATCTTGATTAGGATTACATAAATGGAAAGAGGTTAGGTTACGAAGAAATTTAAAAAAGGACAATTTTAACCCACAGCACGATTTGTAGAAAATCTTGATTAGGATTACATGAATAGAAAGAGGTTAGTGTGCAAAGAAATTTGTAATAAAAGAAATCTATCAATTGCACGTTTTACAGAAACTCTTGATTACGATTACATAAATGGAAGAGGTTAGGGTGCAAAGAAAATTGAACAAGCACAAATATATCCTATTGCACGTTTTGCAGAAAATCTTGATTAGTATTACATAAATGGAAAGAGGTTAGGGTACGAAGAAATTTAAAAAAGGACAATTTCATCCCATAGCACGTTTTCTAGCAGATCTTGATTAGGATTGCATGAATGGAAAGGGGTTAGGGTGCAAAGAAATTTGTAATAAAACAAATCTATCCATTGCACGTTTAGCAGAAAATCTTGATTAGGATTACATAAATGGAAAGAGGTTAGGGTACGAAGAAATTTAAAAAAGGACAATTTTATACCATAGCACGTTTTGTAGAAAATCTTGATTAGGATTACATAAATGGAAGGAGGTTAGGGTACGAAGAAATTTAAGAAAGGACAATTTTATCCCGTACCACGTGTTTTAGAAAATCTTGAATAGGATTACATAAATGGATAGAGGTTAGGGCACGAACAAATTTCAAAAAGAACAATTTTACACCATACCAGTTTTGTAGAAGATCTTGATTAGGATTACATAAATAGAAAGAGGTTAGGGTACGAAGTAATTTAAAAAAGGAATTTTTTTAACCCAAAGCACGATTTGTAGAAAATCTTGATTAGGATTACATGAATAGAAAGAGGTTAGGGTGCAAAGAAATTTGTAATAAAACAAATCTATCCATTGCACGTTTAGCAGAAAATCTTGATTAGGATTACATAAATGGAAAGAGGTTAGGGTACAAAGAAATTTAAAAAAGAACAATTTTATACCATAGCACGTTTTGTAGAAAATCTTGATTAGGATTACATAAATGGAAGGAGGTTAGGGTACGAAGAAATTTAAGAAAGGACAATTTTATCCCGTACCACGTGTTTTAGAAAATCTTGAATAGGATTACATAAATGGATAGAGGTTAGGGCACGAACAAATTTCAAAAAGAACAATTTTACACCATACCAGTTTTGTAGAAGATCTTGATTAGGATTACATAAATAGAAAGAGGTTAGGGTACGAAGTAATTTAAAAAAGGAATTTTTTTAACCCAAAGCACGATTTGTAGAAAATCTTGATTAGGATTACATGAATAGAAAGAGGTTAGGGTGCAAAGAAGTTTGTAAAAAAACAAATCTATCCATTGCACGTTTTACAGAAAATCTTGATTAGGATTACATAAATGGAAAGAGGTTAGGGCACGAACAAATTTAAAAAAGGACAATTTTATCCAATAGCACGTTTTGTAGAAGATCTTGATTAGGATTACATGAATGGAAAGGGGTTAGGGTGCAAAGAAATTTGAAATAAAACAAATCTATCAATTGCACGTTTTGCAGAAAATCTTGATTAGGATTACATAAATGGAAAGAGGTTAGGGCACGAAAAAATTTAAAAAAGGACAATTTTATCCCATAGCACGATTTGTAGAAGATCTTGATTAGGATTACAAGAATGGGAAAGGGTTAGGGTGCAAATAAATTTGTAATAAAACAAATCTATCCATTGCACGTTTTGCAGAACATCTTGATTAGGATTACATAAATTGAATGAGGTTAGGGTACAAAGAAATTTAAAAAAGGACAATTTTAACCCAAAGCACGATTTGTAGAAAATCCTGATTAGGATTACATGAATGGAAAGAGGTTAGGGTGCAAAGAAAATTGAACAAGCACAAATATATCCTATTGCACGTTTTGCAGAAATTCTTGATTAGGATTACATAAATGGAAAGAGGTTAGGATACGAAGAAATTTAAAAAAGGACAATTTTAACCCAAAGCACGATTTGTAGAAAATCTTGATTAGGATTATATGAATGGAAAGAGGTTAGGGTGCAAAGAAATTTGTAATAAAACAAATCTATCCATTGTACGTTTTGTAGAAAATCTTGAATAGTATTACATAAATGGAAAGAGATTAGGGCACGAACAAATTTAAAAAAGAATCATTTTATCCCATAGCTCGTTTTGTAGAAGATCTTGATTAGGATTACATAAATGGAAAGAGGTTAAGGTAGGAAGAAATTTAAAAAAGCACAATTTTAACCCAAAGCACGATTTGTAGAAAATCTTGATTAGGATTACATGAATGTAAAGAGGTTAGAGTGCAAAGAAATTTGTAATAAAACAAATCGATCCATTGCACGTTTTGTAGAAAATCTTGAATAGGATTACATAAATGGAAAGAGGTTAGGGTACAAAGAAATTTAAAAAAGAACAATTTTATACCATAGCACGTTTTGTAGAAAATCTTGATTAGGATTGCATAAATGGAAGGAGGTTAGGGTACGAAGAAATTTAAAAAGGGACAATTTTATCCCGTAACACGTTTTGTAGAAAATCTTGAATAGGATTACATAAATGGAAAGAGGTTAGGGCACGAACAAATTTCAAAAAGAACAATTTTACACCATACCAGTTTTGTAGAAGATCTTGATTAGGATTACATAAATAGAAAGAAGTTCGTGTACGAAATAATTTAAAAAAGGAATTTTTTTAACCCAAAGCACGATTTGTAGAAAATCTTGATTAGGATTACATGAATAGAAAGAGGTTATGGTGCAAAGAAATTTGTAAAAAACAAATCTATCCATTGCACGTTTTACAGAAAATCTTGATTAGGATTACATAAATGGAAAGAGGTTAGGGCACGAACAAATTTAAAAAAGGACAATTTTATCCAATAGCACGTTTTGTAGAAGATCTTGATTAGTATTACATGAATGGAAAAGGGTTAGGGTGCAAATAAATTTGTAATAAAACAAATCTATCCATTGCACGTTTTGCAGAACATCTTGATTAGGATTACATAAATGGAAAGAGGTTAGGGCACGAAAAAATTTAAAAAAGGACAATTTTATCCCATAGCACGTTTTGTAGAAGATTTTGATTAGTATTACATGAATGGAAAAGGGTTAGGGTGCAAATAAATTTGTAATAAAACAAATCTATCCATTGCACGTTTTGCAGAACATCTTGATTAGGATTACATAAATGGAAAGAGGTTAGGGTACAAAGAAATTTAAAAAAGGACAATTTTAACCCAAAGCACGATTTGTAGAAAATCCTGATTAGGATTACATGAATGGAAAGAGGTTAGTGTGCAAAGAAAATTGAACAAGCACAAATATATCCTATCGCACGTTTTGCAGTAAATCTTGATTACGATTACATAAATGGAAAGAGGTTAGGATACGAAGAAATTTAAAAAAAGACAATTTTAACCCAAAGCACGATTTGTAGAAAATCTTGATTAGTATTACATGAATGTAAAGAGGTTAGGGTGCAAAGTAATTTGTAATAAAACAAATCGATCCATTGCACGTTTTGTAGAAAATCTTGAATAGGATTACATAAATGGAAAGAGGTTAGGGTGCAAAGAAAATTGAACAAGCACAAATATAATCTATTGCACGTTTTCAGAAAATCTAGATTAGGATTACATAAATGGAAAGGGGTTAGGGTGCAAATAAATTTTTAATAAAACAAATCTATCCATTGCACGTTTTGCAGAAAATCTTGATTAGGATTACATAAATGGAAAGAGGTTAGGGTACAAAGAAATTTAAAAAAGTACATTTTTAACTCAAAGCACGATTTGTAGAAAATCTTGATTAGTATTACATGAATGGAAAGAGGTTAGGGTGCAAAAAATTTGTAATAAAACAATTCTATCCATTGCACGTTTTGTAGAAATTCTTGATTAGGATTACATAAATGGACAGAGGTTAGGGTGGAAAGAAAATTGAACAAGCACAAATATATCCTATTGCACGTTTTGCAGAAAATCTTGATTAGGATTACATAAATGGAAAGAGGTTAGGGTACAAAGAAATTTAAAAAAGGACAATTTTATCCCGTAACACGTTTTGTAGAAAATCTTGAATAGGATTACATAAATGGAAAGAGGTTAGGGTTCGAAGAAATTTAAAAAAGAACAATTTTATCCCATAGCACGTTTTGTAGAAGATCTTGATTAGGATTACATAAATGGAAAGAAGTTAGGGTACAAAAAATTTGTAAAAAACAAATCTATCCAATGCACGTTTTGCAGAAAATCTTGATTGGGATTACATAAATGGAAAGAGGTTAGGGTACGAAGAAATATAAAAAAGGACAATTTTATCCCATAGCACGTTTTCTAGAAGATCTTGATTAGGATTACAGGAATGGAAAGGGGTTAGGGTGCAAAGAAATTTGTAATAAAACAAATCTATCAATTGCACGTTTTACAGAAAATCTTGATTAGGATTACATAAATGGAAAGAGGTTAGGGTACGAAGAAATATGAAAAAGGACAATTTTATTCCATAGCACGTTTTCTAGAAGATCTTGATTAGGGTTACATGAATAGAAAGAGGTTAGGGTGCAAAGAAATTTGTAATAAAACAAATCTACCCATTGCACGTTTTGCATAAAATCTTGATTAGGATTACATGAATGGAAAGAGGTTAGGGTGCAAAGAAAATTGAACAAGCACAAATATATCCTATTGCACGTTTTGCAGAAAATCTTGATTAGGATTACATAAATGGAAAGAGGTTAGGGTACTAAGAAATATAAAAAAGGACAATTTTATCCCATAGCACGTTTTCCAGAAGATCTTGATTAGGATTACAGGAATGGAAAGGGGTTAGGGTGCAAAGAAATTTGTAATAAAACAAATCTATCCATTGCACGTTTTGCAGAAAATCTTGATTAGGATTACATAAATGGAAAGAGGTTAGGGTACGAAGAAATATAAAAAAGGACAATTTTATCCCATAGCACGTTTTCTAGAAGATCTTGATTAGGGTTACATGAATAGAAAGAGGTTAGGGTGCAAAGAAATTTGTAATAAAACAAATCTACCCATTGCACGTTTTGCATAAAATCTTGATTAGGATTACATGAATGGAAAGAGGTTAGGGTGCAAAGAAAATTGAACAAGCACAAATATATCCTATTGCACGTTTTGCAGAAAATCTTGATTAGGATTACATAAATGGAAAGAGGTTAGGGTACTAAGAAATATAAAAAAGGACAATTTTATCCCATAGCACGTTTTCTAGAAGATCTTGATTAGGATTACAGGAATGGAAAGGGGTTAGGGTGCAAAGAAATTTGTAATAAAACAAATCTATCAATTGCACGTTTTACAGAAAATCTTGATTAGGATTACATAAATGGAAAGAGGTTAGGGTACGAAGAAATATAAAAAAGGACAATTTTATCCCATAGCACGTTTTCTAGAAGATCTTGATTAGGGTTACATGAATAGAAAGAGGTTAGGGTGCAAAGAAATTTGTAATAAAACAAATCTACCCATTGCACGTTTTGCATAAAATCTTGATTAGGATTACATGAATGGAAAGAGGTTAGGGTGCAAAGAAAATTGAACAAGCACAAATATATCCTATTGCACGTTTTGCAGAAAATCTTGATTAGGATTACATAAATGGAAAGAGGTTAGGGTACTAAGAAATATAAAAAAGGACAATTTTATCCCATAGCACGTTTTCTAGAAGATCTTGATTAGGATTACAGGAATGGAAAGGGGTTAGGGTGCAAAGAAATTTGTAATAAAACAAATCTATCAATTGCACGTTTTACAGAAAATCTTGATTAGGATTACATAAATGGAAAGAGGTTAGGGTACGAAGAAATATAAAAAAGGACAATTTTATCCCATAGCACGTTTTCTAGAAGATCTTGATTAGGGTTACATGAATAGAAAGAGGTTAGGGTGCAAAGAAATTTGTAATAAAACAAATCTACCCATTGCACGTTTTGCATAAAATCTTGATTAGGATTACATGAATGGAAAGAGGTTAGGGTGCAAAGAAAATTGAACAAGCACAAATATATCCTATTGCACGTTTTGCAGAAAATCTTGATTAGGATTACATAAATGGAAAGAGGTTAGGGTACTAAGAAATATAAAAAAGGACAATTTTATCCCATAGCACGTTTTCTAGAAGATCTTGATTAGGATTACAGGAATGGAAAGGGGTTAGGGTGCAAAGAAATTTGTAATAAAACAAATCTATCCATTGCACGTTTTGCAGAAAATCTTGATTAGGATTACACTAATGGACAGAGGTTAGGGTACAAAGAAATTTAATAAAGGACATTTTTAACCTAAAGCACGATTTGTAGAAAATCATGATTAGAATTACATGAATGGAAAGAGGTTAGTGTGCAAAAAATTTGTAATAAAACAAATCTATCCATTGCACGTTTTGTAAAAATTGTTGATTAGGATTACATAAATGGAAAGATGTTAGTGTACGAAGAAACTTAAAAAAAGAACAATTTTATCCCATAGCACGTTTTGTAAAAGATCTTGATTAGGATTACATAAATGGAAGGAGGTTAGGGTACGAAGAAATTTAAAAAAGGACAATTTTATCCCGTAACACGTTTTGTAGAAAATCTTGAATAGGATTACATAAATGGAAAGAGGTTAGTGCACGAACAAATCTAAAAAAGAACAATTTTACACCATACCAGTTTTGTAGAAGATCTTGATTAGGATTACATAAATAGAAAGAGGTTAGGGTACGAAGTAATTTAAAAAAGGAATTTTTTTAACCCAAAGCACGATTTGTAGAAAATCTTGATTAGGATTACATGAATAGAAAGAGGTTAGGGTGCAAAGAAGTTTGTAAAAAAACAAATCTATCCATTGCACGTTTTACAGAAAATCTTGATTAGGATTACATAAATGGAAAGAGGTTAGGGCACGAACAAATTTAAAAAAGGACAATTTTATCCAATAGCACGTTTTGTAGAAGATCTTGATTAGGATTACATGAATGGAAAGGGGTTAGGGTGCAAAGAAATTTGAAATAAAACAAATCTATCAATTGCACGTTTTGCAGAAAATCTTGATTAGGATTACATAAATGGAAAGAGGTTAGGGCACGAAAAAATTTAAAAAAGGACAATTTTATCCCATAGCACGATTTGTAGAAGATCTTGATTAGGATTACAAGAATGGGAAAGGGTTAGGGTGCAAATAAATTTGTAATAAAACAAATTTATCCATTGCACGTTTTGCAGAACATCTTGATTAGGATTACATAAATTGAATGAGGTTAGGGTACAAAGAAATTTAAAAAAGGACAATTTTAACCCAAAGCACGATTTGTAGAAAATCCTGATTAGGATTACATGAATGGAAAGAGGTTAGGGTGCAAAGAAAATTGAACAAGCACAAATATATCCTATTGCACGTTTTGCAGAAATTCTTGATTAGGATTACATAAATGGAAAGAGGTTAGGATACGAAGAAATTTAAAAAAGGACAATTTTAACCCAAAGCACGATTTGTAGAAAATCTTGATTAGGATTATATGAATGGAAAGAGGTTAGGGTGCAAAGAAATTTGTAATAAAACAAATCTATCCATTGTACGTTTTGTAGAAAATCTTGAATAGTATTACATAAATGGAAAGAGATTAGGGCACGAACAAATTTAAAAAAGAATCATTTTATCCCATAGCTCGTTTTGTAGAAGATCTTGATTAGGATTACATAAATGGAAAGAGGTTAAGGTAGGAAGAAATTTAAAAAAGCACAATTTTAACCCAAAGCACGATTTGTAGAAAATCTTGATTAGGATTACATGAATGAGGTTAGGGTGCAAAGAAATTTGTAATAAAACAAATCTACCCATTGCACGTTTTGCATAAAATCTTGATTAGGATTACATGAATGGAAAGAGGTTAGGGTGCAAAGAAAATTGAACAAGCACAAATATATCCTATTGCACGTTTTGCAGAAAATCTTGATTAGGATTACATAAATGGAAAGAGGTTAGGGTACTAAGAAATATAAAAAAGGACAATTTTATCCCATAGCACGTTTTCTAGAAGATCTTGATTAGGATTACAGGAATGGAAAGGGGTTAGGGTGCAAAGAAATTTGTAATAAAACAAATCTATCCATTGCACGTTTTGCAGAAAATCTTGATTAGGATTACACTAATGGACAGAGGTTAGGGTACAAAGAAATTTAATAAAGGACATTTTTAACCTAAAGCACGATTTGTAGAAAATCATGATTAGAATTACATGAATGGAAAGAGGTTAGTGTGCAAAAAATTTGTAATAAAACAAATCTATCCATTGCACGTTTTGTAAAAATTGTTGATTAGGATTACATAAATGGAAAGATGTTAGTGTACGAAGAAACTTAAAAAAAGAACAATTTTATCCCATAGCACGTTTTGTAAAAGATCTTGATTAGGATTACATAAATGGAAGGAGGTTAGGGTACGAAGAAATTTAAAAAAGGACAATTTTATCCCGTAACACGTTTTGTAGAAAATCTTGAATAGGATTACATAAATGGAAAGAGGTTAGTGCACGAACAAATCTAAAAAAGAACAATTTTACACCATACCAGTTTTGTAGAAGATCTTGATTAGGATTACATAAATAGAAAGAGGTTAGGGTACGAAGTAATTTAAAAAAGGAATTTTTTTAACCCAAAGCACGATTTGTAGAAAATCTTGATTAGGATTACATGAATAGAAAGAGGTTAGGGTGCAAAGAAGTTTGTAAAAAAACAAATCTATCCATTGCACGTTTTACAGAAAATCTTGATTAGGATTACATAAATGGAAAGAGGTTAGGGCACGAACAAATTTAAAAAAGGACAATTTTATCCAATAGCACGTTTTGTAGAAGATCTTGATTAGGATTACATGAATGGAAAGGGGTTAGGGTGCAAAGAAATTTGAAATAAAACAAATCTATCAATTGCACGTTTTGCAGAAAATCTTGATTAGGATTACATAAATGGAAAGAGGTTAGGGCACGAAAAAATTTAAAAAAGGACAATTTTATCCCATAGCACGATTTGTAGAAGATCTTGATTAGGATTACAAGAATGGGAAAGGGTTAGGGTGCAAATAAATTTGTAATAAAACAAATCTATCCATTGCACGTTTTGCAGAACATCTTGATTAGGATTACATAAATTGAATGAGGTTAGGGTACAAAGAAATTTAAAAAAGGACAATTTTAACCCAAAGCACGATTTGTAGAAAATCCTGATTAGGATTACATGAATGGAAAGAGGTTAGGGTGCAAAGAAAATTGAACAAGCACAAATATATCCTATTGCACGTTTTGCAGAAATTCTTGATTAGGATTACATAAATGGAAAGAGGTTAGGATACGAAGAAATTTAAAAAAGGACAATTTTAACCCAAAGCACGATTTGTAGAAAATCTTGATTAGGATTATATGAATGGAAAGAGGTTAGGGTGCAAAGAAATTTGTAATAAAACAAATCTATCCATTGTACGTTTTGTAGAAAATCTTGAATAGTATTACATAAATGGAAAGAGATTAGGGCACGAACAAATTTAAAAAAGAATCATTTTATCCCATAGCTCGTTTTGTAGAAGATCTTGATTAGGATTACATAAATGGAAAGAGGTTAAGGTAGGAAGAAATTTAAAAAAGCACAATTTTAACCCAAAGCACGATTTGTAGAAAATCTTGATTAGGATTACATGAATGAGGTTAGGGTGCAAAGAAATTTGTAATAAAACAAATCGATCCATTGCACGTTTTGTAGAAAATCTTGAATAGGATTACATAAATGGAAAGAGGTTAGGGTACAAAGAAATTTAAAAAAGAACAATTTTATACCATAGCACGTTTTGTAGAAAATCTTGATTAGGATTGCATAAATGGAAGGAGGTTAGGGTACGAAGAAATTTAAAAAGGGACAATTTTATCCCGTAACACGTTTTGTAGAAAATCTTGAATAGGATTACATAAATGGAAAGAGGTTAGGGCACGAACAAATTTCAAAAAGAACAATTTTACACCATACCAGTTTTGTAGAAGATCTTGATTAGGATTACATAAATAGAAAGAAGTTCGTGTACGAAGTAATTTAAAAAAGGAATTTTTTTAACCCAAAGCACGATTTGTAGAAAATCTTGATTAGGATTACATGAATAGAAAGAGGTTATGGTGCAAAGAAATTTGTAAAAAACAAATCTATCCATTGCACGTTTTACAGAAAATCTTGATTAGGATTACATAAATGGAAAGAGGTTAGGGCACGAACAAATTTAAAAAAGGACAATTTTATCCAATAGCACGTTTTGTAGAAGATCTTGATTAGTATTACATGAATGGAAAAGGGTTAGGGTGCAAATAAATTTGTAATAAAACAAATCTATCCATTGCACGTTTTGCAGAACATCTTGATTAGGATTACATAAATGGAAAGAGGTTAGGGCATGAAAAAATTTAAAAAAGGACAATTTTATCCCATAGCACGTTTTGTAGAAGATTTTGATTAGTATTACATGAATGGAAAAGGGTTAGGGTGCAAATAAATTTGTAATAAAACAAATCTATCCATTGCACGTTTTGCAGAACATCTTGATTAGGATTACATAAATGGAAAGAGGTTAGGGTACAAAGAAATTTAAAAAAGGACAATTTTAACCCAAAGCACGATTGGTAGAAAATCCTGATTAGGATTACATGAATGGAAAGAGGTTAGTGTGCAAAGAAAATTGAACAAGCACAAATATATCCTATCGCACGTTTTGCAGTAAATCTTGATTACGATTACATAAATGGAAAGAGGTTAGGATACGAAGAAATTTAAAAAAAGACAATTTTAACCCAAAGCACGATTTGTAGAAAATCTTGATTAGTATTACATGAATGTAAAGAGGTTAGGGTGCAAAGAAATTTGTAATAAAACAAATCGATCCATTGCACGTTTTGTAGAAAATCTTGAATAGGATTACATAAATGGAAAGAGGTTAGGGTGCAAAGAAAATTGAACAAGCACAAATATAATCTATTGCACGTTTTCAGAAAATCTAGATTAGGATTACATAAATGGAAAGGGGTTAGGGTGCAAATAAATTTTTAATAAAACAAATCTATCCATTGCACGTTTTGCAGAAAATCTTGATTAGGATTACATAAATGGAAAGAGGTTAGGGTACAAAGAAATTTAAAAAAGTACATTTTTAACTCAAAGCACGATTTGTAGAAAATCTTGATTAGTATTACATGAATGGAAAGAGGTTAGGGTGCAAAAAATTTGTAATAAAACAATTCTATCCATTGCACGTTTTGTAGAAATTCTTGATTAGGATTACATAAATGGACAGAGGTTAGGGTGGAAAGAAAATTGAACAAGCACAAATATATCCTATTGCACGTTTTGCAGAAAATCTTGATTAGGATTACATAAATGGAAAGAGGTTAGGGTACAAAGAAATTTAAAAAAGGACAATTTTATCCCGTAACACGTTTTGTAGAAAATCTTGAATAGGATTACATAAATGGAAAGAGGTTAGGGTTCGAAGAAATTTAAAAAAGAACAATTTTATCCCATAGCACGTTTTGTAGAAGATCTTGATTAGGATTACATAAATGGAAAGAAGTTAGGGTACAAAAAATTTGTAAAAAACAAATCTATCCAATGCACGTTTTGCAGAAAATCTTGATTGGGATTACATAAATGGAAAGAGGTTAGGGTACGAAGAAATATAAAAAAGGACAATTTTATCCCATAGCACGTTTTCTAGAAGATCTTGATTAGGATTACAGGAATGGAAAGGGGTTAGGGTGCAAAGAAATTTGTAATAAAACAAATCTATCAATTGCACGTTTTACAGAAAATCTTGATTAGGATTACATAAATGGAAAGAGGTTAGGGTACGAAGAAATATAAAAAAGGACAATTTTATCCCATAGCACGTTTTCTAGAAGATCTTGATTAGGGTTACATGAATAGAAAGAGGTTAGGGTGCAAAGAAATTTGTAATAAAACAAATCTACCCATTGCACGTTTTGCATAAAATCTTGATTAGGATTACATGAATGGAAAGAGGTTAGGGTGCAAAGAAAATTGAACAAGCACAAATATATCCTATTGCACGTTTTGCAGAAAATCTTGATTAGGATTACATAAATGGAAAGAGGTTAGGGTACTAAGAAATATAAAAAAGGACAATTTTATCCCATAGCACGTTTTCTAGAAGATCTTGATTAGGATTACAGGAATGGAAAGGGGTTAGGGTGCAAAGAAATTTGTAATAAAACAAATCTATCAATTGCACGTTTTACAGAAAATCTTGATTAGGATTACATAAATGGAAAGAGGTTAGGGTACGAAGAAATATAAAAAAGGACAATTTTATCCCATAGCACGTTTTCTAGAAGATCTTGATTAGGGTTACATGAATAGAAAGAGGTTAGGGTGCAAAGAAATTTGTAATAAAACAAATCTACCCATTGCACGTTTTGCATAAAATCTTGATTAGGATTACATGAATGGAAAGAGGTTAGGGTGCAAAGAAAATTGAACAAGCACAAATATATCCTATTGCACGTTTTGCAGAAAATCTTGATTAGGATTACATAAATGGAAAGAGGTTAGGGTACTAAGAAATATAAAAAAGGACAATTTTATCCCATAGCACGTTTTCTAGAAGATCTTGATTAGGATTACAGGAATGGAAAGGGGTTAGGGTGCAAAGAAATTTGTAATAAAACAAATCTATCAATTGCACGTTTTACAGAAAATCTTGATTAGGATTACATAAATGGAAAGAGGTTAGGGTATGAAGAAATATAAAAAAGGACAATTTTATCCCATAGCACGTTTTCTAGAAGATCTTGATTAGGGTTACATGAATAGAAAGAGGTTAGGGTGCAAAGAAATTTGTAATAAAACAAATCTACCCATTGCACGTTTTGCATAAAATCTTGATTAGGATTACATGAATGGAAAGAGGTTAGGGTGCAAAGAAAATTGAACAAGCACAAATATATCCTATTGCACGTTTTGCAGAAAATCTTGATTAGGATTACATAAATGGAAAGAGGTTAGGGTACTAAGAAATATAAAAAAGGACAATTTTATCCCATAGCACGTTTTCTAGAAGATCTTGATTAGGATTACAGGAATGGAAAGGGGTTAGGGTGCAAAGAAATTTGTAATAAAACAAATCTATCAATTGCACGTTTTACAGAAAATCTTGATTAGGATTACATAAATGGAAAGAGGTTAGGGTACTAAGAAATATAAAAAAGGACAATTTTATCCCATAGCACGTTTTCTAGAAGATCTTGATTAGGGTTACATGAATAGAAAGAGGTTAGGGTGCAAAGAAAATTGAACAAGCACAAATATATCCTATTGCACGTTTTGCAGAAAATCTTGATTAGGATTACATAAATGGAAAGAGGTTAGGGTACTAAGAAATATAAAAAAGGACAATTTTATCCCATAGCACGTTTTCTAGAAGATCTTGATTAGGATTACAGGAATGGAAAGGGGTTAGGGTGCAAAGAAATTTGTAATAAAACAAATCTATCCATTGCACGTTTTGCAGAAAATCTTGATTAGGATTACATAAATGGAAAGAGGTTAGGGTACGAAGAAATATAAAAAAGGACAATTTTATCCCATAGCACGTTTTCTAGAAGATCTTGATTAGGGTTACATGAATAGAAAGAGGTTAGGGTGCAAAGAAATTTGTAATAAAACAAATCTACCCATTGCACGTTTTGCATAAAATCTTGATTAGGATTACATGAATGGAAAGAGGTTAGGGTGCAAAGAAAATTGAACAAGCACAAATATATCCTATTGCACGTTTTGCAGAAAATCTTGATTAGGATTACATAAATGGAAAGAGGTTAGGGTACTAAGAAATATAAAAAAGGACAATTTTATCCCATAGCATGTTTTCTAGAAGATCTTGATTAGGATTACAGGAATGGAAAGGGGTTAGGGTGCAAAGAAATTTGTAATAAAACAAATCTATCAATTGCACGTTTTACAGAAAATCTTGATTAGGATTACATAAATGGAAAGAGGTTAGGGTATGAAGAAATATAAAAAAGGACAATTTTATCCCATAGCACGTTTTCTAGAAGATCTTGATTAGGGTTACATGAATAGAAAGAGGTTAGGGTGCAAAGAAATTTGTAATAAAACAAATCTACCCATTGCACGTTTTGCATAAAATCTTGATTAGGATTACATGAATGGAAAGAGGTTAGGGTGCAAAGAAAATTGAACAAGCACAAATATATCCTATTGCACGTTTTGCAGAAAATCTTGATTAGGATTACATAAATGGAAAGAGGTTAGGGTACTAAGAAATATAAAAAAGGACAATTTTATCCCATAGCACGTTTTCTAGAAGATCTTGATTAGGATTACAGGAATGGAAAGGGGTTAGGGTGCAAAGAAATTTGTAATAAAACAAATCTATCCATTGCACGTTTTGCAGAAAATCTTGATTAGGATTACACTAATGGACAGAGGTTAGGGTACAAAGAAATTTAATAAAGGACATTTTTAACCTAAAGCACGATTTGTAGAAAATCATGATTAGAATTACATGAATGGAAAGAGGTTAGTGTGCAAAAAATTTGTAATAAAACAAATCTATCCATTGCACGTTTTGTAAAAATTGTTGATTAGGATTACATAAATGGAAAGATGTTAGTGTACGAAGAAACTTAAAAAAAGAACAATTTTATCCCATAGCACGTTTTGTAAAAGATCTTGATTAGGATTACATAAATGGAAGGAGGTTAGGGTACGAAGAAATTTAAAAAAGGACAATTTTATCCCGTAACACGTTTTGTAGAAAATCTTGAATAGGATTACATAAATGGAAAGAGGTTAGTGCACGAACAAATCTAAAAAAGAACAATTTTACACCATACCAGTTTTGTAGAAGATCTTGATTAGGATTACATAAATGGAAAGAGAATAGGGTACGAAGTAATTTAAAAAAGGACTTTTTTTAACCCAAAGCACGATTTGTAGAAAATCTTGATTAGGATTACATGAATAGAAAGAGGTTAGGGTGCAAAGAAATTTGTAATAAAACAAATCTACCCATTGCACGTTTTGCAGAAAATCTTGATTAGGATTACATAAATGGAAAGAGGTTAGGGTACGAAGAAATTTCAAAAAGGACAATTTTATCCCAAAGCACGTTTTTTAGATCTTGATTAGGATTACATGAATGGAAAGGGGTTAGGGTGCAAAGCAATTTGTAATAAAACAAATCTATCCATTGCACGTTTTGCAGAAAATATTGATTAGGATTACACTAATGGAAAGAGGTTAGGGTACAAAGAAATTTAAAAAAGGGCAATTTTATCCCATAGCGCGTTTTGTAGAAGATCTTGATTAGAAATACATGAATGGAAAGGGGTTAGGGTGCAAAGAAATTTGTAATAAAACAAATCTATGTATTACACGTTTTGCAGAAAATCTTGATTAGGATTACATAAATGGAAAGAGGTTAGTGTACGAAGAAATTTAAAAAAGGACAATTTTATCCCGTAACACGTTTTGTAGAAAATCTTGAATAGGATTACATAAATGGAAAGAGGTTAGGGCACGAACAAATTTAAAAAAGGACAATTTTATCCCGTAACACGTTTTGTAGAAAATCTTGATTAGGATTACATGAATGGAAAGAGGTTAGGGTGCAAAGAAATTTTTAATAAAACAAATCTATCCATTGCACGTTTTGCAGAAAATCTTGATTAGTATTACATAAATGGAAAGAGGTTAGGGTACGAAGAAATTTAAAAAAGAACAATTTTATCCCATAGCATGTTTTGTAGAAAATCTTGATTAGGATTACATAAATGGAAGGAGGTTAGTGTACGAAGAAATTTAAAAAAGGACAATTTTATCCCGTAACACGATTTGTAGAAAATCTTGATTAGGATTACATGAATGGAAAGAGGTTAGGGTGACAAAAAAATTTGTAATAAAGCAAATCTATCTATTGCACGTTTTGTAGAAATTCTTGATTAGGATTGCATAAATGGAAAGAGGTTATGGTGCAAAGAAAATTGAACAAGCACAAATATATCCTATTGCACGTTTTGCAGAAAATCTTGATTAGTATTACATAAATGGAAAGAGGTTAGGGTACGAAGAAATTTAAAAAAGAACAATTTTGTCCCATAGCACGTTTTGTAGAAAATCTTGAATAGGATTACATAAATGGAAGGAGGTTAGGGTACGAAGAAATTTATAAAAGAACAATTTTATCCCATACCAGCTTTCTAGAAGATCTTGATTAGGATTACATAAATGGAAAGAGGTTAGGGTGCAAAGAAAATAGTACAAGCACAAATATATCCTATTGCACGATTTGCAGAAAATGTTGATTAAGATTACATAAATGGAAAGAGGTTAGGGTACGAAGAAATTTAAAAAAGGACAATTTTATCCGATTGCACGTTTTGTAGAAGATCTTCATTAAGATTACATAAATGGAAGGAGGTAAGGGTAAGAAGAAATCTACAAAAAGAACAATTTTATCCCGTAACACGTTTTGTAGAAAATCTTGAATAGGATTACATAAATGGAAAGAGGTTAGGGTACGAACAAATTTAAAATGAACAATTTTATGCCATACCAGTTTTGTAGAAGATCTTGATTATGATTACATAAATGGAAAGAGGTTAGGTTACGAAGAAATTTAAAAAAGGACAATTTTAACCCAAAGCACGATTTGTAGAAAATCTTGATTAGGATTACATGAATAGAAAGAGGTTAGGGTACAAAGAAATTTAAAAAAGGACATTTTTAACCCAGAGCACGATTTGTAGAAAATCTTGATTAGGATTACATGAAAGGAAAGAGGTTAGGGTGCAAAAAAAATTGAACAAGCACAAATATATCCTATTGCACGATTTGCAGAAAATCTTGATTAGGATTACATAAATGGAAGGAGGTTAGGTTACGAAGAAATTTAAAAAAGGACAATTTTAACCCAAAGCACGATTTGTAGAAAATCTTGATTAGGATTACATGAATAGAAAGAGGTTAGGGTGCAAAGAAAATTGAACAAGCACAAATATATCCTATTGTACGTTTTGCAGAAAATCTTGATTAGGATTAAATAAATGGAAAGAGGTTAGGGTACGAAGAAATTTAAAAAAGAACAATTTTATCCCATAGCACGTTTTCTAGAAGATCTTGATTAGGATTACATGAATGGAAAGGGGTTAGGGTGCAAAGAAATTTGTAATAAAACAAATCTATCCATTGCACGTTTTGCAGAAAATCTTGATTAGGATTACACTAATGGGCAGAGGTTAGGGTACAAAGAAATTTAATAAAGGACATTTTTAACCTAAAGCACGATTTGTAGAAAATCATGATTAGGATTACATCAATGGAAAGAGGTTAGGGTGCAAAGAAATTTAAAAAAGGAAATTTTTAACCCAAAGCACGATTTGCAGAAAATCTTGATTAGGATTACATAAATGGAAAGAGGTTAGGGTACGAAGAAATTTAAAATAGGACAATTTTATCCCATAGCACGTTTTGTAGAAAATCTTGATTAGGATTACATAAATGGAAGGAGGTAAGGGTAAGAAGAAATCTACAAAAGGACAAATTTATCCCGTAACACGTTTTGTAGAAAATCTTGAATAGGATTACATAAATGGAAAGAGGTTAGGGTACGAACAAATTTAAAAAAGAACAATTTTATTCCATACCAGTTTTGTAGAAGATCTTGATTAGGATTACATAATTGGAAAGTGGTTAGGTTACGAAGAAATTTAAAAAAGGAAAATTTTAACCCAAAGCACGATTTGTAGAAAATCTTGATTAGGATTACATGAATAGAAAGAGGATAGTGTGCAAAGAAATTTGTAATAAAACAAATCTATCAATTGCACGTTTTACAGAAAATCTTGATTAGGATTACATAAATGGAAAGAGGTTAGGGTGCAAAGAAAATTGAACAAGCACAAATATATCCTATTGCACGTTTTGCAGAAAATCTTGATTAGGATTACATAAATGGAAAGAGGTTAGGGTACGAAGAAATATAAAAAAGGACAATTTTATCCCATAGCACGTTTTCTAGAAGATCTTGATTAGGATTACATGAATGGAAAGGGGTTAGGGTGCAAAGAAATTTGTAATAAAACAAATCTATCCATTGCACGTTTTGCAGAAAATCTTGATTAGGATTACACTAATGGGCAGAGGTTAGGGTACAAAGAAATTTAATAAAGGACATTTTTAACCTAAAGCACGATTTGTAGAAAATCATGATTAGGATTACATGAATGGAAAGAGGTTAGGGTGCAAAAAATTTGTAATAAAACAAATCTATCCATTGCACGTTTTGTAAAAATTCTTGATTAGGATTACATAAATGGAAAGAGGTTAGTGTACGAAGAAATTTAAAAAAAGAACAATTTTATCCCATAGCACGTTTTGTAGAAAATCTTGATTAGGATTACATAAATGGAAGGAGGTTAGGGTACGAAGAAATTTAAAAAAGGACAATTTTATCCCGTAACACGTTTTGTAGAAAATCTTGAAAAGGATTACATAAATGGAAAGAGGTTAGTGCACGAACAAATCTAAAAAAGAACAATTTTACACCATACCAGTTTTGTAGAAGATCTTGATTAGTATTACATAAATGGAAAGAGGTTAGGGTACGAAGTAATTTAAAAAAGGACTTTTTTTAACCCAAAGCACGATTTGTAGAAAATCTTGATTAGGATTACATGAATAGAAAGAGGTTAGGGTGCAAAGAAATTTGTAATAAAACAAATCTACCCATTGCACGTTTTGCATAAAATCTTGATTAGGATTACATAAATGGAAAGAGATTAGGGTACGAAGAAATTTAAAAAAGGACAATTTTATCCCAAAGCACGTTCTTTAGATCTTGATTAGGATTACATGAATGGAAAGGGGTTAGTGTACGAAGAAATTTAAAAAGGACAACTTTATCCCGTAACACGTTTTGTAGAAAATCTTGAATAGGATTACATAAATGGAAAGAGGTTAGGGCACGAACAAATTTAAAAAAGGACAATTTTATCCCGTAACACGTTTTGTAGAAAATCTTGATTAGGATTACATGAATGGAAAGAGGTTAGGGTGCAAAGAAAATTGAATAAGCACAAATATATCCTATTGCACGTTTTGCAGAAAATCTTGATTAGGATTACATAAATGGAAAGAGGTTAGGGTACGAAGAAATTGAAAAAAGGGCAATTTTAACCCATAGCGCTTTTGTAGAAGATCTTGATTAGGATTACATGAATGGAAAGGGGTTAGTGTGCAAAAAAATTTGTAATAAAGCAAATCTATCCATTGCACGTTTTGCAGAAAATCTTGATTAGGATTACATAAATGGAAAGAGGTTAGGGTACAAAGAAATTTAAAAAAGGACATTTTTAACCTAAAGCACGATTTGTAGAAAATCATGATTAGGATTACATGAATGGAAAGCGGTTAGGGTGCAAAAAATTTGTAATAAAACAAATCTATCCATTGCACGTTTTGTAGAAATTCTTGATTAGGATTACATAAATGGAAAGAGGTTAGGGTGCAAAGAAAATAGTACAAGCACAAATATATCCTATTTCACGATTTGTAGAAAATCTTGATTAGGATTACATAAATGGAAAGAGGTTAGGGTACGAAGAAATTTAAAAAAGGACAATTTTATCCCATAGCACGTTTTGTAGAAGATCTTGATTAAGATTACATAAATGGAAGGAGGTAAGGGTAAGAAGAAATCTACAAAAAGAACAATTTTATCCCGTAACACGTTTTGTAGAAAATCTTGAATAGGATTACATAAATGGAAAGAGGTTAGGTTACGAAGAAATTTAAAAAAGGACAATTTTAACCCAAAGCACGATTTGTAGAAAATCTTGATTAGGATTACATGAATAGAAAGAGGTTAGTGTGCAAAGAAATTTGTAATAAAACAAATCTATCAATTGCACGTTTTACAGAAAATCTTGATTAGGATTACATAAATGGAAAGAGGTTAGGGTACAAAGAAATTTAAAAAAGGACATTTTTAACCCAGAGCACGATTTGTAGAAAATCTTGATTAGGATTACATGAATGGAAAGAGGTTAGGGTGCAAAGAAAATTGAACAAGCACAAATATATCCTATTGCACGATTTGCAGAAAATCTTGATTAGGATTACATAAATGGAAGGAGGTAAGGGTAAGAAGAAATCTACAAAAGGACAAATTTATCCCGTAACACGTTTTGTAGAAAATCTTGAATAGGATTACATAAATGGAAAGAGGTTAGGGTACGAACAAATTTAAAAAAGCACAATTTTATTCCATACCAGTTTTGTAGAAGATCTTGATTAGGATTACATAAATGGAAAGTGGTTAGGTTACGAAGAAATTTAAAAAAGGGAAATTTTAACCCAAAGCACGATTTGTAGAAAATCTTGATTAGGATTACATGAATAGAAAGAGGTTAGTGTGCAAAGAAATTTGTAATAAAACAAATCTATCAATTGCACGTTTCACAGAAAATCTTGATTAGGATTACATAAATGGAAAGAGGTTAGGGTGCAAAGAAAATTGAACAAGCACAAATATATCCTATTGCACGTTTTGCAGAAAATCTTGATTAGGATTACATAAATGGAAAGAGGTTACGGTACGAAGAAATATAAAAAAGGACAATTTTATCCCATAGCACGTTTTCTAGAAGATCTTGATTAGGATTACATGAATGGAAAGGGGTTAGGGTGCAAAGAAATTTGTAATAAAACAAATCTATCCATTGCACGTTTTGCAGAAAATCTTGATTAGAATTACACTAATGGACAGAGGTTAGGGTACAAAGAAATTTAATAAAGGACATTTTTAACCTAAAGCACGATTTGTAGAAAATCATGATTAGGATTACATGAATGGAAAGAGGTTAGGGTGCAAAAAATTTGTAATAAAACAAATCTATCCATTGCACGTTTTGTAAAAATTCTTGATTAGGATTACATAAATGGAAAGAGGTTAGTGTACGAAGAAATTTAGAAAAAGAACAATTTTATCCCATAGCACGTTTTGTAGAAAATCTTGATTAGGATTACATAAATGGAAGGAGGTTAGGGTACGAAGAAATTTAAAAAAGGACAATTTTATCCCGTAACACGTTTTGTAGAAAATCTTGAAAAGGATTACATAAATGGAAAGAGGTTAGTGCACGAACAAATCTAAAAAAGAACAATTTTACACCATACCAGTTTTGTAGAAGATCTTGATTAGTATTACATAAATGGAAAGAGGTTAGGGTACGAAGTAATTTAAAAAAGGACTTTTTTTAACCCAAAGCACGATTTGTAGAAAATCTTGATTAGGATTACATGAATAGAAAGAGGTTAGGGTGAAAAGAAATTTGTAATAAAACAAATCTACCCATTGCACGTTTTGCATAAAATCTTGATTAGGATTACATAAATGGAAAGAGGTTAGGGTGCAAAGAAAATTGAACAAGCTCAAATATATCCTATTGCACGTTTTGCAGAAAATCTTGATTAGGATTACATAAATGGAAAGAGGTTAGGGTACGAAGAAATTTCAAAAAGGACAATTTTATCCCAAAGCACGTTTTTTAGATCTTGATTAGGATTACATGAATGGAAAGGGGTTAGGGTGCAAAGAAATTTGTAATAAAACAAATCTATGCATTACACGTTTTGCAGAAAATCTTGATTAGGATTACATAAATGGAAGGAGGTTAGGGTACGAAGAAATTTAAAAAAGTACAATTTTATCCCGTAACACGTTTTGTAGAAAATCTTGAATAGGATTACATAAATGGAAAGAGGTTAGGGCACGAACAAATTTATAAAAGAACAATTTTATCCCATACCAGCTTTCTAGAAGACCTTGATTAGGATTACATAAATGGAAAGAGGTTAGGGTACGAAAAAATTTAAAAAAGGACAATTTTAATCCAAAGCACGATTTGTAGAAAGTCTTGATTAGGATTACATGAATAGAAAGAGGTTAGGGTGCAAAGAAATTTGTAATAAAACAAATCTACCCATTGCACGTTTTGCATAAAATCTTGAAAAGGATTACATAAATGGAAAGAGGTTAGTGTACGAAGAAATTTAAAAAAAGGACAATTTTATCCCATAGCACGTTTTGTAGATAATCTTGGTTAGGATTACATAAATGGAAGGAGGTTAGGGTACGAAGAAATTTAAAAAAGGACAATTTTATCCCGTAACACGTTTTGTAGAAAATCTTGAATAGGATTACATAAATGGAAAGAGGTTAGTGCACGAACAAATCTAAAAAAGAACAATTTTACACCTTACCAGTTTTGTAGAAGATCTTGATTAGGATTACATAAATGGAAAGAGGTTAGGGTACGAAGTAATTTAAAAAAGGACTTTTTTTAACCCAAAGCACGATTTGTAGAAAATCTTGTTTAGGATTACATGAATAGAAAGAGGTTAGGGTGCAAAGAAATTTGTAATAAAACAAATCTACCCATTGCACGTTTTGCATAAAATCTCGATTAGGATTACATAAATGGAAAGAGGTTAGGATGCAAAGAAAATTGAACAAGCACAAATATATCCTATTGCACGTTTTGCAGAAAATCTTGATTAGTATTACATAAATGGAAAGAGGTTAGGGTACGAAGAAATTTAAAAAAGGACAATTTTATCCCATAGCACGTTTTCTAGCAGATCTTGATTAGGATTGCATGAATGGAAAGGGGTTAGGGTGCAAAGAAATTTGTAATAAAACAAATCTATCCATTGCACGTTTAGCAGAAAATCTTGATTAGGATTACATAAATGGAAAGAGGTTAGGGTACAAAGAAATTTAAAAAAGAACAATTTTATACCATAGCACGTTTTGTAGAAGATCTTGATTAGGATTACATAAATGGAAGGAGGTTAGGGTACGAAGAAATTTAAGAAAGGACAATTTTATCCCGTACCACGTGTTTTAGAAAATCTTGAATAGGATTACATAAATGGATAGAGGTTAGGGCACGAACAAATTTCAAAAAGAACAATTTTACACCATACCAGTTTTGTAGAAGATCTTGATTAGGATTACATAAATAGAAAGAGGTTAGGGTACGAAGTAATTTAAAAAAGGAATTTTTTTAACCCAAAGCACGATTTGTAGAAAATCTTGATTAGGATTACATGAATAGAAAGAGGTTAGGGTGCAAAGAAATTTGTAAAAAAACAAATCTATCCATTGCACGTTTTACAGAAAATCTTGATTAGGATTACATAAATGGAAAGAGGTTAGGGCACGAACAAATTTAAAAAAGGACAATTTTATCCAATAGCACGTTTTGTAGAAGATCTTGATTAGGATTACATGAATGGAAAGGGGTTAGGGTGCAAAGAAATTTGAAATAAAACAAATCTATCAATTGCACGTTTTGCAGAAAATCTTGATTAGGATTACATAAATGGAAAGAGGTTAGGGCACGAAGAAATTTAAAAAAGGACAATTTTAACCCAAAGCACGATTTGTAGAAAATCCTGATTAGGATTACATGAATGGAAAGAGGTTAGGGTGCAAAGAAAATTGAACAAGCACAAATATATCCTATTGCACGTTTTGCAGAAATTCTTGATTAGGATTACATAAATGGAAAGAGGTTAGGATACGAAGAAATTTAAAATAGGACAATTTTAACCCAAAGCACGATTTGTAGAAAATCTTGATTAGGATTATATGAATGGAAAGAGGTTAGGGTGCAAAGAAATTTGTAATAAAACAAATCTATCCATTGTACGTTTTGTAGAAAATCTTGAATAGTATTACATAAATGGAAAGAGATTAGGGCACGAACAAATTTAAAAAAGAATCATTTTATCCCATAGCTCGTTTTGTAGAAGATCTTGATTAGGATTACATAAATGGAAAGACGTTAAGGTAGGAAGAAATTTAAAAAAGCACAATTTTAACCCAAAGCACGATTTGTAGAAAATCTTGATTAGGATTACATGAATGAGGTTAGGGTGCAAAGAAATTTGTAATAAAACAAATCGATCCATTGCACGTTTTGTAGAAAATCTTGAATAGGATTACATAAATGGAAAGAGGTTAGGGTACAAAGAAATTTAAAAAAGAACAATTTTATACCATAGCACGTTTTGTAGAAAATCTTGATTAGGATTGCATAAATGGAAGGAGGTTAGGGTACGAAGAAATTTAAAAAGGGACAATTTTATCCCGTAACACGTTTTGTAGAAAATCTTGAATAGGATTACATAAATGGAAAGAGGTTAGGGCACGAACAAATTTCAAAAAGAACAATTTTACACCATACCAGTTTTGTAGAAGATCTTCATTAGGATTACATAAATAGAAAGAAGTTAGTGTACGAAGTAATTTAAAAAAGGAATTTTTTTAACCCAAAGCACGATTTGTAGAAAATCTTGATTAGGATTACATGAATAGAAAGAGGTTATGGTGCAAAGAAATTTGTAAAAAACAAATCTATCCATTGCACGTTTTACAGAAAATCTTGATTAGGATTACATAAATGGAAAGAGATTAGGGCACGAACAAATTTAAAAAAGGACAATTTTATCCAATAGCACGTTTTGTAGAAGATCTTGATTAGGATTACATGAATGGAAAGGGGTTAGGGTGCAAAGAAATTTGAAATAAAACAAATCTATCAATTGCACGTTTTGCAGAAAATCTTGATTAGGATTACATAAATGGAAAGAGGTTAGGGCACGAAAAAATTTAAAAAAGGACAATTTTATCCCATAGCACGTTTTGTAGAAGATCTTGATTAGTATTACATGAATGGAAAAGGGTTAGGGTGCAAATAAATTTGTAATAAAACAAATCTATCCATTGCACGTTTTGCAGAACATCTTGATTAGGATTACATAAATGGAAAGAGGTTAGGGTACAAAGAAATTTAAAAAAGGACAATTTTAACCCAAAGCACGATTTGTAGAAAATCCTGATTAGGATTACATGAATGGAAAGAGGTTAGTGTGCAAAGAAAATTGAACAAGCACAAATATATCCTATCGCACGTTTTGCAGTAAATCTTGATTACGATTACATAAATGGAAAGAGGTTAGGATACGAAGAAATTTAAAAAAAGACAATTTTAACCCAAAGCACGATTTGTAGAAAATCTTGATTAGTATTACATGAATATAAAGAGGTTAGGGTGCAAAGAAATTTGTAATAAAACAAATCGATCCATTGCACGTTTTGTAGAAAATCTTGAATAGGATTACATAAATGGAAAGAGGTTAGGGTGCAAAGAAAATTGAACAAGCACAAATATAATCTATTGCACGTTTTCAGAAAATCTAGATTAGGATTACATAAATGGAAAGGGGTTAGGGTGCAAATAAATTTTTAATAAAACAAATCTATCCATTGCACGTTTTGCAGAAAATCTTGATTAGGATTACATAAATGGAAAGAGGTTAGGGTACAAAGAAATTTAAAAAAGTACATTTTTAACCCAAAGCACGATTTGTAGAAAATCTTGATTAGTATTACATGAATGGAAAGAGGTTAGGGTGCAAAAAATTTGTAATAAAACAATTCTATCCATTGCACGTTTTGTAGAAATTCTTGATTAGGATTACATAAATGGACAGAGGTTAGGGTGCAAAGAAAATTGAACAAGCACAAATATATCCTATTGCACGTTTTGCAGAAAATCTAGATTAGGATTACATAAATGGAAAGGGGTTAGGGTGCAAAGAAATTTCTAATAAAACGAATCCATCCATTACACGTTTTGCAGAAAATCTTGATTAGGATTACATAAATGGAAGGAGGTAAGGGTAAGAAGAAATCTACAAAAGGGCAATTTAATCCCGTAACACGTTTTGTAGAAAATCTTGAATAGGATTACATAAATGGAAAGAGGTTAGGTTACGAACAAATTTAAAAAAGAACAATTTTATCCCATACCAGTTTTGTAGAAGATCTTGATTAGGATTACATAAATGGAAAGAGGTTAGGTTACGAAGAAATTTAAAAAAGGACAATTTTAACCCACAGCACGATTTGTAGAAAATCTTTATTAGGATTACATGAATAGAAAGAGGTTAGTGTGCAAAGAAATTTGTAATAAAAGAAATCTATCAATTGCACGTTTTACAGAAACTCTTGATTACGATTACATAAATGGAAGAGGTTAGGGTGCAAAGAAAATTGAACAAGCACAAATATATCCTATTGCACGTTTTGCAGAAAATCTTGATTAGTATTACATAAATGGAAAGAGGTTAGGGTACGAAGAAATTTAAAAAAGGACAATTTTATCCCATAGCACGTTTTCTAGCAGATCTTGATTAGGATTGCATGAATGGAAAGGGGTTAGGGTGCAAAGAAATTTGTAATAAAACAAATCTATCCATTGCACGTTTAGCAGAAAATCTTGATTAGGATTACATAAATGGAAAGAGGTTGCACGTTTTGCAGAACATCTTGATTAGGATTACATAAATGGAATGAGGTTAGGGTACAAAGAAATTTAAAAACGGACAATTTTAACCCAAAGCACGATTTGTAGAAAATCCTGATTAGGATTACATGAATGGAAAGAGGTTAGGGTGCAAAGAAAATTGAACAAGCACAAATATATCCTATTGCACGTTTTGCAGAAATTCTTGATTAGGATTACATAAATGGAAAGAGGTTAGGATACGAAGAAATTTAAAAAAGGACAATTTTAACCCAAAGCACGATTTGTAGAAAATCTTGATTAGGATTATATGAATGGAAAGAGGTTAGGGTGCAAAGAAATTTGTAATAAAACAAATCTATCCATTGTACGTTTTGTAGAAAATCTTGAATAGTATTACATAAATGGAAAGAGATTAGGGCACGAACAAATTTAAAAAAGAATCATTTTATCCCATAGCTCGTTTTGTAGAAGATCTTGATTAGGATTACATAAATGGAAAGAGGTTAAGGTAGGAAGAAATTTAAAAAAGCACAATTTTAACCCAAAGCACGATTTGTAGAAAATCTTGATTAGGATTACATGAATGTAAAGAGGTTAGGGTGCAAAGAAATTTGTAATAAAACAAATCGATCCATTGCACGTTTTGTAGAAAATCTTGAATAGGATTACATAAATGGAAAGAGGTTAGGGTACAAAGAAATTTAAAAAAGAACAATTTTATACCATAGCACGTTTTGTAGAAAATCTTGATTAGGATTGCATAAATGGAAAGAGGTTAGGGCACGAAAAAATTTAAAAAAGGACAATTTTATCCCATAGCACGTTTTGTAGAAGATCTTGATTAGTATTACATGAATGGAAAAGGGTTAGGGTGCAAATAAATTTGTAATAAAACAAATCTATCCATTGCACGTTTTGCAGAACATCTTGATTAGGATTACATAAATGGAAAGAGGTTAGGGTACAAAGAAATTTAAAAAAGGACAATTTTAACCCAAAGCACGATTTGTAGAAAATCCTGATTAGGATTACATGAATGGAAAGAGGTTAGTGTGCAAAGAAAATTGAACAAGCACAAATATATCCTATCGCACGTTTTGCAGTAAATCTTGATTACGATTACATAAATGGAAAGAGGTTAGGATACGAAGAAATTTAAAAAAAGACAATTTTAACCCAAAGCACGATTTGTAGAAATTCTTGATTAGTATTACATGAATGTAAAGAGGTTAGGGTGCAAAGAAATTTGTAATAAAACAAATCGATCCATTGCACGTTTTGTAGAAAATCTTGAATAGGATTACATAAATGGAAAGAGGTTAGGGTGCAAAGAAAATTGAACAAGCACAAATATAATCTATTGCACGTTTTCAGAAAATCTAGATTAGGATTACATAAATGGAAAGGGGTTAGGGTGCAAATAAATTTTTAATAAAACAAATCTATCCATTGCACGTTTTGCAGAAAATCTTGATTAGGATTACATAAATGGAAAGAGGTTAGGGTACAAAGAAATTTAAAAAAGTACATTTTTAACCCAAAGCACGATTTGTAGAAAATCTTGATTAGTATTACATGAATGGAAAGAGGTTATGGTGCAAAAAATTTGTAATAAAACAATTCTATCCATTGCACGTTTTGTAGAAATTCTTGTTTAGGATTACATAAATGGACAGAGGTTAGGGTGCAAAGAAAATTGAACAAGCACAAATATATCCTATTGCACGTTTTGCAGAAAATCTTGAATAGGATTACATAAATGGAAAGAGGTTAGGGTTCGAAGAAATTTAAAAAAGAACAATTTTATCCCATAGCACGTTTTGTAGAAGATCTTGATTAGGATTACATAAATGGAAAGAAGTTAGGGTACAAAAAATTTGTAAAAAACAAATCTATCCAATGCACGTTTTGCAGAAAATCTTGATTGGGATTACATAAATGGAAAGAGGTTAGGGTACAAAGAAATTTAAAAAAGGAAAATTTTAACCCAAAGCACGATTTGTAGAAAATCTTGATTAGGATTACATGAATAGAAAGAGGTTAGTGTGCAAAGAAATTTGTAATAAAACAAATCTATCAATTGCACGTTTTACAGAAAATCTTGATTAGGATTACATAAATGGAAAGAGGTTAGGGTACGAAGAAATATAAAAAAGGACAATTTTATCCCATAGCACGTTTTCTAGAAGATCTTGATTAGGGTTACATGAATAGAAAGAGGTTAGGGTGCAAAGAAATTTGTAATAAAACAAATCTACCCATTGCACGTTTTGCATAAAATCTTGATTAGGATTACATGAATGGAAAGAGGTTAGGGTGCAAAGAAAATTGAACAAGCACAAATATATCCTATTGCAAGTTTTGCAGAAAATCTTGATTAGGATTACATAAATGGAAAGAGGTTAGGGTACTAAGAAATATAAAAAAGGACAATTTTATCCCATAGCACGTTTTCTAGAAGATCTTGATTAGGATTACATGAATGGAAAGGGGTTAGGGTGCAAAGAAATTTGTAATAAAACAAATCTATCCATTGCACGTTTTGCAGAAAATCTTGATTAGGATTACACTAATGGACAGAGGTTAGGGTACAAAGAAATTTAATAAAGGACATTTTTAACCTAAAGCACGATTTGTAGAAAATCATGATTAGAATTACATGAATGGAAAGAGGTTAGTGTGCAAAAAATTTGTAATAAAACAAATCTATCCATTGCACGTTTTGTAAAAATTGTTGATTAGGATTACATAAATGGAAAGATGTTAGTGTACGAAGAAATTTAAAAAAAGAACAATTTTATCCCATAGCACGTTTTGTAAAAGATCTTGATTAGGATTACATAAATGGAAGGAGGTTAGGGTACGAAGAAATTTAAAAAAGGACAATTTTATCCCGTAACACGTTTTGTAGAAAATCTTGAATAGGATTACATAAATGGAAAGAGGTTAGTGCACGAACAAATCTAAAAAAGAACAATTTTACACCATACCAGTTTTGTAGAAGATCTTGATTAGGATTACATAAATGGAAAGAGGTTAGGGTACGAAGTAATTTAAAAAAGGACTTTTTTTAACCCAAAGCACGATTTGTAGAAAATCTTGATTAGGATTACATGAATAGAAAGAGGTTAGGGTGCAAAGAAATTTGTAATAAAACAAATCTACCCATTGCACGTTTTGCATAAAATCTTGATTAGGATTACATAAATGGAAAGAGGTTAGGGTGCAAAGAAAATTGAACAAGCACAAATATATCCTATTGCACGTTTTGCAGAACATCTTGATTAGGATTACACTAATGGAAAGAGGTTAGGGTACAAAGAAATTTAAAAAAGGGCAATTTTATCCCATAGCGCGTTTTGTAGAAGATCTTGATTAGAAATACATGAATGGAAAGGGGTTAGGGTGCAAAGAAATTTTTAATAAAACAAATCTATGTATTACACGTTTTGCAGAAAATCTTGATTAGGATTACATAAATGGAAAGAGGTTAGGGCACGAACAAATTTAAAAAAGGACAATTTTATCCCGTAACACGTTTTGTAGAAAATCTTGATTAGGATTACATGAATGGAAAGAGGTTAGGGTGCAAAGAAAATTGAATAAGCACAAATATATCCTATTGCACGTTTTGCAGAAAATCTTGATTAGGATTACATAAATGGAAAGAGGTTAGGGTACGAAGAAATTGAAAAAAGGGCAATTTTAACCCATAGCGCTTTTGTAGAAGATCTTGATTAGGATTACATGAATGGAAAGGGGTTTGGGTGCAAAGAAATTATTAATAAAACAAATCTATCCATTGCACGTTTTGCAGAAAATCTTGATTAGTATTACATAAATGGAAAGAGGTTAGGGTACGAAGAAAATTAAAAAAGAACAATTTTATCCCATAGCACGTTTTGTAGAAAATCTTGATTAGGATTACATAAATGGAAGGAGGTTAGTGTACGAAGAAATTTAAAAAAGGACAATTTTATCCCGTAACACGATTTGTAGAAAATCTTGATTAGGATTACATAAATGGAAAGAGGTTAGGGTGACAAAAAAATTTGTAATAAAGCAAATCTATCTATTGCACGTTTTGTAGAAATTCTTGATTAGGATTGCATAAATGGAAAGAGGTTATGGTGCAAAGAAAATTGAACAAGCACAAATATATCCTATTGCACGTTTTGCAGAAAATCTTGATTAGTATTACATAAATGGAAAGAGGTTAGGGTACGAAGAAATTTAAAAAAGAACAATTTGTCCCATAGCACGTTTTGTAGAAAATCTTGAATAGGATTACATAAATGGAAGTAGGTTAGGGTACGAAGAAATTTATAAAAGTACAATTTTATCCCATACCAGCTTTCTAGAAGATCTTGATTAGGATTACATAAATGGAAAGAGGTTAGGGTACGAAAAAATTTAAAAAAGGACAATTTTAATCCAAAGCACGATTTGTAGAAAGTCTTGATTAGGATTACATGACTAGAAAGAGGTTAGGGTGCAAAGGAATTTGTAATAAAACAAATCTATCAATTGCACCTTTTGCAGAAAATCTTGATTAGGATTACATAAATGGAAAGAGGTTAGGGTGCAAAGAAAATTGAGCAAGCACAAATATATGCTATTGCAGGTTTTGCAGAAAATCTTGATTAGGATTACATAAATGGAAAGAGGTTAGGGTACGAAGAAATTTAAAAAAGGACAATTTTATCAAATAGCACGTTTTGTAGAAGATCTTGATTAGGATTACATGAACGGAAAGGAGTTAGGGTGCAAAGAAATTTGTAATAAAACAAATCTATCCATTGCACGTTTTGCAGAAAATCTTGATTAGGATTACACTAATGGAAAGAGGTTAGGGTACAAAGAAATTTAAAAAAGGGCAATTTTATCCCATATCGCGTTTTGTAGAAGATCTTGATTAGGATTACATGAATGGAAACGGGTTAGGGTGCAAAGAAATTTGTAATAAAACAAATCTATTCATTGCACGTTTTGCAGAAAATCTTGATTAGGATTACACTAATGGAAAGAGGGTAGGGTACAAAGAAATTTAAAAAAGGGCAATTTTATCCCATAGCGCGTTTTGTAGAAGATCTTGATTAGGATTACATGAATGGAAACGGGTTAGGGTGCAAAGAAATTTGTAACAAAACAAATCTATCCATTGCACGTTTTGCAGAAAATCTTGATTAGAATTACACTAATGGAAAGAGGTTAGGGTACCAAGAAATTTAAAAAAGGGCATTTTTATCCCATAGCGCGTTTTGTAGAAGATCTTGATTAGGATTACATGAATGGAAACGGGTTAGGGTGCAAAGAAATTTGTAATAAAACAAATCTATTAATTGCACGTTTTGCAGAAAATCTTGATTAGGATTACATAAATGGAAAGAGGTTAGGGCACGAACAAATTTAAAAAAGGACAATTTTATTCCATAGCACGTTTTGTTGAAGATCTTGATTAGGATTACATGAATGGAAAGGGGTTAGTGTGCAAAAAAATTTGTAATAAAGCAAATCTATCCATTGCACGTTTTGCAGAAAATCTTGATTAGGATTACATAAATGGAAAGAGGTTATGGTACAAAGAAATTTAAAAATGGACATTTTTAACCTAAAGCACGATTTGTAGAAAATCATGATTAGGATTACATGAATGGAAAGCGGTTAGGGTCCAAAAAATTTGTAATAAAACAAATCTATCCATTGCACGTTTTGTAGAAATTCTTGATTAGGATTACATAAATGGAAAGAGGTTAGGGTGCAAAGAAAATAGTAAAAGCACAAATATATCCTATTGCACGATTTGCAGAAAATGTTGATTAGGATTACATAAATGGAAAGAGGTTAGGGTACGAAGAAATTTAAAAAAGGACAATTTTATCCGATTGCACGTTTTGTAGAAGATCTTGATTAAGATTACATAAATGGAAGGAGGTAAGGGTAAGAAGAAATCTACAAAAAGAACAATTTTATCCCGTAACACGTTTTGTAGAAAATCTTCAATAGGATTACATAAATGGAAAGAGGTTAGGGTACGAACAAATTTAAAATGAACAAGTTTATGCCATACTAGTTTTGTAGAAGATCTTGATTATGATTACATAAATGGAAAGAGGTTAGGTTACGAAGAAATTTAAAAAAGGTCAATTTTAACCCAAAGCACGATTTGTAGAAAATCTTGATTAGGATTACATTAATAGAAAGAGGTTAGGGTACAAAGAAATTTAAAAAAGGACATTTTTAACCCAGAGCACGATTTGTAGAAAATCTTGATTAGGATTACGTGAAAGGAAAGAGGTTAGGGTGCAAAGAAAATTGAACAAGCACAAATATATCCTATTGCACGATTTGCAGAAAATCTTGATTAGGATTACATAAATGGAAAGAGGTTAGGGTACGAAAAATTTAAAAAAGGACAATTTTATCCCATAGCACGTTTTGTAGAAAATCTTGATTAGGATTACATAAATGGAAGGAGGTAAGGGTAAGAAGAAATCTACAAAAGGACAATTTTATCCCGTAACACGTTTTGTAGAAAATCTTGAATAGGACTACATAAATTGAAAGAGGTTAGGGTACGAACAAATTTAAAAAGAACAATTTTATGCCATACCAGTTTTGCAGAAGATCTTGATTAGGATTATATAAATGGAAAGAGGTTAGGTTACGAAGAAATTTAAAAAAGGACAATTTTAACCCAAAGCACGATTTGTAGAAAATCTTGATTAGGATTACATGAATAGAAAGAGGTTAGGGTGCAAAGAAAATTGAACAAGCACAAATATATCCTATTGCACGTTTTGCAGAAAATCTTGATTAGGATTACATAAATGGAAAGAGGTTAGGGTACAAAGAAATTTAATAAAGGACATTTTTAACCTAAAGCACGATTTGTAGAAAATCATGATTAGGATTACATCAATGGAAAGAGGTTAGGGTACGAAGAAATTTAAAAAAGGACAATTTTATCCCATAGCACGTTATGTAGAAAATCTTGATTAGGATTACATAAATGGAAGGAGGTAAGGGTAAGAAGAAATCTACAAAAGGACAAATTTATCCCGTAACACGTTTTGTAGAAAATCTTGAATAGGATTACATAAATGGAAAGAGGTTAGGGTACGAACAAATTTAAAAAAGAACAATTTTATTCCATACCAGTTTTGTAGAAGATCTTGATTAGGATTACATAAATGGAAAGTGGTTAGGTTACGAAGAAATTTAAAAAAGGAAAATTTTAACCCAAAGCACGATTTGTAGAAAATCTTGATTAGGATTACATGAATAGAAAGAGGTTAGTGTGCAAAGAAATTTGTAATAAAACAAATCTATCAATTGCACGTTTTGCAGAAAATCTTGATTAGGATTACATAAATGGAAAGAGGTTAGGGTACGAAGAAATTTAAAAAAGAACAATTTTACCCCATAGCACGTTTTCTAGAAGATCTTGATTAGGATTACATGAATGGAAAGGGGTTAGGGTGCAAAGAAATTTGTAACAAAACAAATCTATCCATTGCACGTTTTGCAGAAAATCTTGATTAGGATTACACTAATGGACAGAGGTTAGGGTACAAAGAAATTTAATAAAGGACATTTTTAACCTAAAGCACGATTTGTAGAAAATCATGATTAGGATTACATGAATGGAAAGAGGTTAGGGTGCAAAAAATTTGTAATAAAACAAATCTATCCATTGCACGTTTTGTAAAAATTCTTGATTAGGATTACATAAATGGAAAGAGGTTAGTGTACGAAGAAATTTAAAAAAAGAACAATTTTATCCCATAGCACGTTTTGTAGAAAATCTTGATTAGGATTACATAAATGGAAGGAGGTTAGGGTACGAAGAAATTTAAAAAAGGACAATTTTATCCCGTAACACGTTTTGTAGAAAATCTTGAAAAGGATTACATAAATGGAAAGAGGTTAGTGCACGAACAAATCTAAAAAAGAACAATTTTACACCATACCAGTTTTGTAGAAGATCTTGATTAGTATTACATAAATGGAAAGAGGTTAGGGTACGAAGAAATTTAAAAAAAGAACAATTTTATCCCATAGCACGTTTTGTAGAAAATCTTGATTAGGATTACATAAATGGAAGGAGGTTAGGGTACGAAGAAATTTAAAAAAGGACAATTTTATCCCGTAACACGTTTTGTAGAAAAACTTGAAAAGGATTACATAAATGGAAAGAGGTTAGTGCACGAACAAATCTAAAAAAGAACAATTTTACACCATACCAGTTTTGTAGAAGATCTTGATTAGTATTACATAAATGGAAAGAGGTTAGGGTACGAAGTAATTTAAAAAAGGACTTTTTTTAACCCAAAGCACGATTTGTAGAAAATCTTGATTAGGATTACATGAATAGAAAGAGGTTAGGGTGCAAAGAAATTTGTAATAAAACAAATCTACCCATTGCACGTTTTGCATAAAATCTTGATTAGGATTACATAAATGGAAAGAGGTTAGGGTGCAAAGAAAATTGAACAAGCACAAATATATCCTATTGCACGTTTTGCAGAAAATCTTGATTAGGATTACATAAATGGAAAGAGGTTAGGGTACGAAGAAATTGAAAAAAGGGCAATTTTAACCAATAGCGCTTTTGTAGAAGATCTTGATTAGGATTACATGAATGGAAAGGGGTTAGGGTGCAAAGAAATTTTTAATAAAACAAATCTATCCATTGCACGTTTTGCAGAAAATCTTGATTAGTATTACATAAATGGAAAGAGGTTAGGGTACGAAGAAATTTAAAAAAGAACAATTTTATCCCATAGCACGTTTTGTAGAAAATCTTGATTAGGATTACATAAATGGAAGGAGGTTAGTGTACGAAGAAATTTAAAAAAGGACAATTTTATCCCGTAACACGATTTGTAGAAAATCTTGATTAGGATTACATGAATGGAAAGAGGTTAGGGTACGAAGAAATTTAAAAAAGAACAATTTTGTCCCATAGCACGTTTTGTAGAAAATCTTGAATAGGATTACATAAATGGAAGGAGGTTAGGGTACGAAGAAATTTAAAAAAGGACAATTTTATCCCGTAACACGTTTTGTAGAAAATCTTGAATAGGATTACATAAATGGAAAGAGGTTAGGGCACGAACAAATTTATAAAAGAACAATTTTATCCCATACCAGCTTTCTAGAAGATCTTGATTAGGATTACATAAATGGAAAGAGGTTAGGGTACGAAAAAATTTAAAAAAGGACAAATTTAATCCAAAGCACGATTTGTAGAAAGTCTTGATTAGGATTACATGAATAGAAAGAGGTTAGGGTGCAAAGAAATTTGTAATAAAACAAATCTACCCATTGCACGTTTTGCATAAAATCTTGAAAAGGATTACATAAATGGAAAGAGGTTAGTGTACGAAGAAATTTAAAAAAAGGACAATTTTATCCCATAGCACGTTTTGTAGAAAATCTTGGTTAGGATTACATAAATGGAAGGAGGTTAGGGTACGAAGAAATTTAAAAAAGGACAATTTTATCCCGTAACACGTTTTGTAGAAAATCTTGAATAGGATTACATAAATGGAAAGAGGTTAGTGCACGAACAAATCTAAAAAAGAACAATTTTACACCTTACCAGTTTTGTAGAAGATCTTGATTAGGATTACATAAATGGAAAGAGGTTAGGGTACGAAGTAATTTAAAAAAGGACTTTTTTTAACCCAAAGCACGATTTGTAGAAAATCTTGATTAGGATTACATGAATAGAAAGAGGTTAGGGTGCAAAGAAATTTGTAATAAAACAAATCTACCCATTGCACGTTTTGCATAAAATCTCGATTAGTATTACATAAATGGAAAGAGGTTAGGGTGCAAAGAAAATTGAACAAGCACAAATATATCCTATTGCACGTTTTGCAGAAAATCTTGATTAGGATTACATAAATGGAAAGAGGTTAGGGTACGAAGAAATTTAAAAAAGGACAATTTTATCCCAAAGCACGTTTTTTAGATCTTGATTAGGATTACATGAATGGAAAGGGGTTAGGGTGCAAAGAAATTTGTAATAAAACAAATCTATCCATTGCACGTTTTGCAGAAAATCTTGATTAGGATTACATAAATGGAAAGAGGTTAGTGTACGAAGAAATTTAAAAAAGGACAATTTTATCCCGTAACACGTTTTGTAGAAAATCTTGAATAGGATTACATAAATGGAAAGAGGTTAGTGCACGAACAAATCTAAAAAAGAACAATTTTACACCTTACCAGTTTTGTATAAGATCTTGATTAGGATTACATAAATGGAAAGAGGTTAGGGTACCAAGTAATTTAAAAAAGGACTTTTTTAACCCAAAGCACGATTTGTAGAAAATCTTGATTAGGATTACATGAATAGAAAGAGGTTAGGGTGCAAAGAAATTTGTAATAAAACAAATCTACCCATTGCACGTTTTGCATAAAATCTCGATTAGATTACATAAATGGAAAGAGGTTAGGGTGCAAAGAAAATTGAACAAGCACAAATATATCCTATTGCACGTTTTGCAGACAATCTTGATTAGGATTACATAAATGGAAAGAGGTTAGGGTACGAAGAAATTTAAAAAAGGACAATTTTATCCCAAAGCACGTTTTTTAGATCTTGATTAGGATTACATGAATGGAAAGGGGTTAGGGTGCAAAGAAATTTGTAATAAAACAAATCTACCCATTGCACGTTTTGCAGAAAATCTTGATTAGGATTACACTAATGGAAAGAGGTTAGGGTACAAAGAAATTTAAAAAAGGGCAATTTTATCCCATAACGCGTTTTGTAGAAGATCTTGATTAGGATTACATGAATGGAAACGGGTTAGGGTGCAAAGAAATTTGTAATAAAACAAATCTATTAATTGCACGTTTTGCAGAAAATCTTGATTAGGATTACATAAATGGAAAGAGGTTAGGGCACGAACAAATTTAAAAAAGGGCAATTTTATTCCATAGCACGATTTGTAGAAAATCTTGATTAGGATTACATGAATGTAAAGAGGTTAGGGTGCAAAAAAATTTGTAATAAAGCAAATCTATCCATTGCACGTTTTGCAGAAAATCTTGATTAGGATTACATAAATGGAAAGAGGTTAGGGTACAAAGAAATTTAAAAAAGGACATTTTTACCTAAAGCACGATTTGTAGAAAATCATGATTAGGATTACATGAATGGAAAGCGGTTAGGGTGCAAAAAATTTGTAATAAAACAAATCTATCCATTGCACGTTTTGTAGAAATTCTTGATTAGGATTACATAAATGGAAAGAGGTTAGGGTGCAAAGAAAATAGTACAAGCACAAATATATCCTATTTCACGATTTGCAGAAAATCTTGATTAGGATTACATAAATAGAAAGAGGTTAGGGTACTAAGAATTTTAAAAAAGGACAATTTTATCCCATAGCACGTTTTGTAGAAGATCTTGATTAAGATTACATAAATGGAAGGAGGTAAGGGTAAGAAGAAATCTACAAAAAGAACAATTTTATCCCGTAACACGTTTTGTAGAAAATCTTGAATAGGATTACATAAATGGAAAGAGGTTAGGTTACGAAGAAATTTAAAAAAGGACAATTTTAACCCAAAGCACGATTTGTAGAAAATCTTGATTAGGATTACATGAATAGAAAGAGGTTAGTGTGCAAAGAAATTTGTAATAAAACAAATCTATCAATTGCACGTTTTACAGAAAATCTTGATTAGGATTACATAAATGGAAAGAGGTTAGGGTACAAAGAAAATTGAACAAGCACAAATATATCCTATTGCACGATTTGCAGAAAATCTTGATTAAGATTACATAAATGGAAGGAGGTAAGGGTAAGAAGAAATCTACAAAAGGACAAATTTATCCCGTAACACGTTTTGTAGAAAATCTTGATTAGGATTACATGAATGGAAAGAGGTTAGGGTGCAAAGAAAATTGAACAAGCACAAATATATCCTATTGCACGATTTGCAGAAAATCTTGATTAGGATTACATAAATGGAAGGAGGTAAAGGTAAGAAGAAATCTACAAAAGGACAAATTTATCCCGTAACACGTTTTGTAGAAAATCTTGAATAGGATTACATAAATGGAAAGAGGTTAGGGTACGAACAAATTTAAAAAAGAACAATTTTATTCCATACCAGTTTTGTAGAAGATCTTGATTAGGATTACATAAATGGAAAGTGGTTAGGTTACGAAGAAATTTAAAAAAGGGAAATTTTAACCCAAAGCACGATTTGTAGAAAATCTTGATTAGGATTACATGAATAGAAAGAGGTTAGTGTGCAAAGAAATTTGTAATAAAACAAATCTATCAATTGCACGTTTCACAGAAAATCTTGATTAGGATTACATAAATGGAAAGAGGTTAGGGTGCAAAGAAAATTGAACAAGCACAAATATATCCTATTGCACGTTTTGCAGAAAATCTTGATTAGGATTACATAAATGGAAAGAGGTTAGGGTACGAAGAAATATAAAAAAGGACAATTTTATCCCATAGCACGTTTTCTAGAAGATCTTGATTAGGATTACATGAATGGAAAGGGGTTAGGGTGCAAAGAAATTTGTAATAAAACAAATCTATCCATTGCACGTTTTGCAGAAAATCTTGATTAGGATTACACTAATGGACAGAGGTTAGGGTACAAAGAAATTTAATAAAGGACATTTTTAACCTAAAGCACGTTTTGTAGAAAATCGTGATTAGGATTACATGAATGGAAAGAGGTTAGGGTGCAAAAAATTTGTAATAAAACAAATCTATCCATTGCACGTTTTGTAAAAATTCTTGATTAGGATTACATAAATGGAAAGAGGTTAGTGTACGAAGAAATTTAGAAAAAGAACAATTTTATCCCATAGCACGTTTTGTAGAAAATCTTGATTAGGATTACATAAATGGAAGGAGGTTAGGGTACGAAGAAATATAAAAAAGGACAATTTTATCCCGTAACACGTTTTGTAGAAAATCTTGAAAAGGATTACATAAATGGAAAGAGGTTAGTGCACGAACAAATCTAAAAAAGAACAATTTTACACCATACCAGTTTTGTAGAAGATCTTGATTAGTATTACATAAATGGAAAGAGGTTAGGGTACGAAGTAATTTAAAAAAGGACTTTTTTTAACCCAAAGCACGATTTGTAGAAAATCTTGATTAGGATTACATGAATAGAAAGAGGTTAGGGTGAAAAGAAATTTGTAATAAAACAAATCTACCCATTGCACGTTTTGCAGAAAATCTTGATTAGAATTACATAAATGGAAAGAGGTTAGTGTACGAAGAAATTTAAAAAAGGACAATTTTATCCCGTAACACGTTTTGTAGAAAATCTTGAATAGGATTACATAAATGGAAAGAGGTTAGGGCACGAACAAATTTAAAAAAGGACAATTTTATCCCGTAACACGTTTTGTAGAAAATCTTGATTAGGATTACATGAATGGAAAGAGGTTAGGGTGCAAAGAAAATTGAATAAGCACAAATATATCCTATTGCACGTTTTGCAGAAAATCTTGAATAGGATTACATAAATGGAAAGAGGTTAGGGTACGAAGAAATTGAAAAAAGGGCAATTTTAACCCATAGCGCTTTTGTAGAAGATCTTGATTAGGATTACATGAATGGAAAGGGGTTAGGGTGCAAAGAAATTTTTAATAAAACAAATCTATCCATTGCACGTTTTGCAGAAAATCTTGATTAGTATTACATAAATGGAAAGAGGTTAGGGTACGAAGAAATTTAAAAAAGAACAATTTTATCCCATAGCACGTTTTGTAGAAAATCTTGATTAGGATTACATAAATGGAAGGAGGTTAGTGTACGAAGAAATTTAAAAAAGGACAATTTTATCCCGTAACACGATTTGTAGAAAATCTTGATTAGGATTACATGAATGGAAAGAGGTTATGGTGCAAAGAAAATTGAACAAGCACAAATATATCCTATTGCACGTTTTGCAGAAAATCTTGATTAGGATTACATAAATGGAAAGAGGTTAGTGTACGAAGAAATTTAAAAAAGGATAATTTTATCCCGTAACACGTTTTGTAGAAAATCTTGAATAGGATTACATAAATGGAAAGAGGTTAGGGCACGAACAAATTTAAAAAAGGACAATTTTATCCCGTAACACGTTTTGTAGAAAATCTTGATTAGGATTACATGAATGGAAAGAGGTTAGGGTGCAAAGAAAATTGAATAAGCACAAATATATCCTATTGCACGATTTGCAGAAAATCTTGAATAGGATTACATAAATGGAAAGAGGTTAGGGTACGAAGAAATTGAAAAAAGGGCAATTTTAACCCATAGCGCTTTTGTAGAAGATCTTGATTAGGATTACATGAATGGAAAGGGGTTAGGGTGCAAAGAAATTTTTAATAAAACAAATCTATCCATTGCACGTTTTGCAGAAAATCTTGATTAGTATTACATAAATGGAAAGAGGTTAGGGTACGAAGAAATTTAAAAAAGAACAATTTTGTCCCATAGCACGTTTTGTAGAAAATCTTGAATAGGATTACATAAATGGAAGGAGGTTAGGGTACGAAGAAATTTAAAAAAGGACAATTTTATCCCATACCAGCTTTCTAGAAGATCTTGATTAGGATTACATAAATGGAAAGAGGTTAGGGTACGAAAAAATTTAAAAAAGGACAATTTTAATCCAAAGCACGATTTGTAGAAAGTCTTGATTAGGATTACATGAATAGAAAGAGGTTAGGGTGCAAAGAAATTTGTAATAAAACAAATCTACCCATTGCACGTTTTGCATAAAATCTTGAAAAGGATTACATAAATGGAAAGAGGTTAGTGTACGAAGAAATTTACAAAAAGAACAATTTTATCCCATAGCACGTTTTGTAGAAAAAAATCTTGGTTAGGATTACATAAATGGAAGGAGGTTAGGGTACGAAGAAATTTAAAAAAGGACAATTTTATCCCGTAACACGTTTTGTAGAAGATCTTGATTAGGATTACATAAATGGAAAGAGGTTAGGGTACGAAGTAATTTAAAAAAGGACTTTTTTTAACCCAAAGCACGATTTGTAGAAAATCTTGATTAGGATTACATGAATAGAAAGAGGTTAGGGTGCAAAGAAATTTGTAATAAAACAAATCTACCCATTGCACGTTTTGCATAAAATCTCGATTAGGATTACATAAATGGAAAGAGGTTAGGGTGCAAAGAAAATTGAACAAGCACAAATATATCCTATTGCACGTTTTGCAGAAAATCTTGATTAGGATTACATAAATGGAAAGAGGTTAGGGTACGAAGAAATTTAAAAAAGGACAATTTTATCCCAAAGCACGTTTTTTAGATCTTGATTAGGATTACATGAATGGAAAGGGGTTAGGGTGCAAAGAAATTTGTAATAAAACAAATCTATCCATTGCACGTTTTGCAGAAAATATTGATTAGGATTACACTAATGGAAAGAGGTTAGGGTACAAAGAAATTTAAAAAAGGGCAATTTTATCCCATAGCGCGTTTTGTAGATCTTGATTAGAAATACATGAATGGAAAGGGGTTAGGGTGCAAAGAAATTTGTAATAAAACAAATCTATGCATTACACGTTTTGCAGAAAATCTTGATTAGGATTACATAAATGGAAAGAGGTTAGTGTACGAAGAAATTTAAAAAAGGACAATTTTATCCCGTAACACGTTTTGTAGAAAATCTTGAATAGGATTACATAAATGGAAAGAGGTTAGGGTACGAAGTGATTTAAAAAAAGACTTTTTTAACCCAAAGCACGATTTGTAGAAAATCTTGATTAGGATTACATGAATGGAAAGAGGTTATGGTGCAAAGAAAATTGAACAAGCACAAATATATCCTATTGCACGTTTTGCAGAAAATCTTGATTAGTATTACATAAATGGAAAGAGGTTAGGGTACGAAGAAATTTAAAAAAGAACAATTTTGTCCCATAGCACGTTTTGTAGAAAATCTTGAATAGGATTACATAAATGGAAGGAGGTTAGGGTACGAAGAAATTTATAAAAGAACAATTTTATCCCATACCAGCTTTCTAGAAGATCTTGATTAGGATTACATAAATGGAAAGAGGTTAGGGTACGAAAAAATTTAAAAAAGGACAATTTTAATCCAAAGCACGATTTGTAGAAAGTCTTGATTAGGATTACATGAATAGAAAGAGGTTAGGGTGCAAAGAAATTTGTAATAAAACAAATCTACCCATTGCACGTTTTGCATAAAATCTTGAAAAGGATTACATAAATGGAAAGAGGTTAGTGTACGAAGAAATTTAAAAAAAGAACAATTTTATCCCATAGCACGTTTTGTAGAAAAAAATCTTGGTTAGGATTACATAAATGGAAGGAGGTTAGGGTACGAAGAAATTTAAAAAAGGACAATTTTATCCCGTAACACGTTTTGTAGAAGATCTTGATTAGGATTACATAAATGGAAAGAGGTTAGGGTACGAAGTAATTTAAAAAAGGACTTTTTTTAACCCAAAGCACGATTTGTAGAAAATCTTGATTAGGATTACATGAATAGAAAGAGGTTAGGGTGCAAAGAAATTTGTAATAAAACAAATCTACCCATTGCACGTTTTGCATAAAATCTCGATTAGGATTACATAAATGGAAAGAGGTTAGGGTGCAAAGAAAATTGAACAAGCACAAATATATCCTATTGCACGTTTTGCAGAAAATCTTGATTAGGATTACATAAATGGAAAGAGGTTAGGGTACGAAGAAATTTAAAAAAGGACAATTTTATCCCAAAGCACGTTTTTTAGATCTTGATTAGGATTACATGAATGGAAAGGGGTTAGGGTGCAAAGAAATTTGTAATAAAACAAATCTATCCATTGCACGTTTTGCAGAAAATATTGATTAGGATTACACTAATGGAAAGAGGTTAGGGTACAAAGAAATTTAAAAAAGGGCAATTTTATCCCATAGCGCGTTTTGTAGATCTTGATTAGAAATACATGAATGGAAAGGGGTTAGGGTGCAAAGAAATTTGTAATAAAACAAATCTATGCATTACACGTTTTGCAGAAAATCTTGATTAGGATTACATAAATGGAAAGAGGTTAGTGTACGAAGAAATTTAAAAAAGGACAATTTTATCCCGTAACACGTTTTGTAGAAAATCTTGAATAGGATTACATAAATGGAAAGAGGTTAGGGTACGAAGTAATTTAAAAAAAGACTTTTTTAACCCAAAGCACGATTTGTAGAAAATCTTGATTAGGATTACATGAATGGAAATAGGTTATGGTGCAAAGAAAATTGAACAAGCACAAATATATCCTATTGCACGTTTTGCAGAAAATCTTGATTAGTATTACATAAATGGAAAGAGGTTAGGGTACGAAGAAATTTAAAAAAGAACAATTTTGTCCCATAGCACGTTTTGTAGAAAATCTTGAATAGGATTACATAAATGGAAGGAGGTTAGGGTACGAAGAAATTTATAAAAGAACAATTTTATCCCATACCAGCTTTCTAGAAGATCTTGATTAGGATTACATAAATGGAAAGAGGTTAGGGTACGAAAAAATTTAAAAAAGGACAATTTTAATACAAAGCACGATTTGTAGAAAGTCTTGATTAGGATTACATGAATAGAAAGAGGTTAGGGTGCAAAGAAATTTGTAATAAAACAAATCTACCCATTGCACGTTTTGCATAAAATCTTGAAAAGGATTACATAAATGGAAAGAGGTTAGTGTACGAAGAAATTTAAAAAAAGAACAATTTTATCCCATAGCACGTTTTGTAGAAAAAAATCTTGGTTAGGATTACATAAATGGAAGGAGGTTAGGGTACGAAGAAATTTAAAAAAGGACAATTTTATCCCGTAACACGTTTTGTAGAAGATCTTGATTAGGATTACATAAATGGAAAGAGGTTAGGGTACGAAGTAATTTAAAAAAGGACTTTTTTTAACCCAAAGCACGATTTGTAGAAAATCTTGATTAGGATTACATAAATAGAAAGAGGTTAGGGTGCAAAGAAATTTGTAATAAAACAAATCTACCCATTGCACGTTTTGCATAAAATCTCGATTAGGATTACATAAATGGAAAGAGGTTAGGGTACGAAGAAATTTAAAAAAGGACAATTTTATCCCAAAGCACGTTTTTTAGATCTTGATTAGGATTACATGAATGGAAAGGGGTTAGGGTGCAAAGAAATTTGTAATAAAACAAATCTATCCATTGCACGTTTTGCAGAAAATATTGATTAGGATTACACTAATGGAAAGAGGTTAGGGTACAAAGAAATTTAAAAAAGGGCAATTTTGTCCTATAGCGCGTTTTGTAGATCTTGATTAGAAATACCTGAATGGAAAGGGGTTAGGGTGCAAAGAAATTTGTAATAAAACAAATCTATGCATTACACGTTTTGCAGAAAATCTTGATTAGGATTACATAAATGGAAAGAGGTTAGTGTACGAAGAAATTTAAAAATGACAATTTTATCCCGTAACACGTTTTGTAGAAAATCTTGAATAGGATTACATAAATGGAAAGAGGTTAGGGTACGAAGTAATTTAAAAAAGGACTTTTTTAACCCAAAGCACGATTTGTAGAAAATCTTGATTAGGATTACATGAATAGAAAGAGGTTAGGGTGCAAAGAAATTTGTAATAAAACAAATCTACCCATTGCACGTTTTGCATAAAATCTCGATTAGGATTACATAAATGGAAAGATGTTAGGGTGCAAAGAAAATTGAACAAGCACAAATATATCCTATTGCACGTTTTGCAGAAAATCTTGATTAGGATTACATAAATGGAAAGAGGTTAGTGCACGAACAAATCTAAAAAAGAACAATTTTACACCTTACCAGTTTTGTAGAAGATCTTGATTAGGATTACATAAATGGAAACAGGTTAGGGTACGAAGTAATTTAAAAAAGGACTTTTTTAACCCAAAGCACGATTTGTAGAAAATCTTGATTAGGATTACATGAATAGAAAGAGGTTAGGGTGCAAAGAAATTTGTAATAAAACAAATCTACCCATTGCACGTTTTGCAGAAAATCTTGATTAGGATTACACTAATGGAAAGAGGTTAGGGTACAAAGAAATTTAAAAAAGGGCAATTTTATCCCATAGCGCGTTTTGTAGAAGATCTTGATTAGGATTACATGAATGGAAACGGGTTAGGGTGCAAAGAAATTTGTAATAAAACAAATCTATTCATTGCACGTTTAGCAGAAAATCTTGATTAGGATTACATAAATGGAAAGAGGTTAGGGCACGAACAAATTTAAAAAAGGGCAATTTTATTCCATAGCACGTTTTGTAGAAGATCTTGATTAGGATTACATGAATGGAAAGGGGTTAGTGTGCAAAAAAATTTGTAATAAATCAAATCTATCCATTGCACGTTTTGCAGAAAATCTTGATTAGGATTACATAAATGGAAAGAGGTTAGGGTGCAAAGAAAATAGTACAAGCACAAAAATATCCTATTTCACGATTTGCAGAAAATCTTGATTAGGATTATATAAATGGAAAGAGGTTAGGGTACGAAGAAATTTAAAAAAGGACAATTTTATCCCATAGCACGTTTTGTAGAAGATCTTGATTAAGATTACATAAATGGAAGGAGGTAAGGGTAAGAAGAAATCTACAAAAAGAACAATTTTATCCCGTAACACGTTTTGTAGAAAATCTTGAATAGGATTACACAAATGGAAAGAGGTTAGGTTACGAAGAAATTTAAAAAAGGACAATTTTAACCCAAAGCACGATTTGTAGAAAATCTTGATTAGGATTACATGAATAGAAAGAGGTTAGTGTGCAAAGAAATTTGTAATAAAACAAATCTATCAATTGCACGTTTTACAGAAAATCTTGATTAGGATTACATAAATGGAAAGAGGTTAGGGTACAAAGAAATTTAAAAAAGGACATTTTTAACCCAGAGCACGATTTGTAGAAAATCATGATTAGGATTACATGAATGGAAAGCGGTTAGGGTGCAAAAAATTTGTAATAAAACAAATCTATCCATTGCACGTTTTGTAGAAATTCTTGATTAGGATTACATAAATGGAAAGAGGTTAGGGTGCAAAGAAAATAGTACAAGCACAAATATATCCTATTTCACGATTTGCAGAAAATCTTGATTAGGATTACATAAATGGAAAGAGGTTAGGGTACGAAGAAATTTAAAAAAGGACAATTTTATCCCATAGCACGTTTTGTAGAAGATCTTGATTAAGATTACATAAATGGAAGGAGGTAAGGGTAAGAAGAAATCTACAAAAAGAACAATTTTATCCCGTAACACGTTTTGTAGAAAATCTTGAATAGAATTACATAAATGGAAAGAGGTTAGGTTACGAAGAAATTTAAAAAAGGACAATTTTAACCCAGAGCACGATTTGTAGAAAATCTTGATTAGGATTACATGAATAGAAAGAGGTTAGTGTGCAAAGAAATTTGTAATAAAACAAATCTATCAATTGCACGTTTTACAGAAAATCTTGATTAGGATTACATAAATGGAAAGAGGTTAGGGTACAAAGAAATTTAAAAAAGGACATTTTTAACCCAGAGCACGATTTGTAGAAAATCATGATTAGGATTACATGAATGGAAAGCGGTTAGGGTGCAAAAAATTTGTAATAAAACTAATCTATCCATTGCACGTTTTGTAGAAATTCTTGATTAGGATTACATAAATGGAAAGAGGTTAGGGTGCAAAGAAAATAGTACAAGCACAAATATATCCTATTTCACGATTTGCAGAAAATCTTGATTAGGATTACATAAATGGAAAGAGGTTAGGGTACGAAGAAATTTAAAAAAGGACAATTTTATCCCATAGCACGTTTTGTAGAAGATCTTGATTAAGATTACATAAATGGAAGGAGGTAAGGGTAAGAAGAAATCTACAAAAAGAACAATTTTATCCCGTAACACGTTTTGTAGAAAATCTTGAATAGGATTACATAAATGGAAAGAGGTTAGGTTACGAAGAAATTTAAAAAAGGACAATTTTAACCCAAAGCACGATTTGTAGAAAATCTTGATTAGGATTACATGAATAGAAAGAGGTTAGTGTGCAAAGAAATTTGTAATAAAACAAATCTATCAATTGCACGTTTTACAGAAAATCTTGATTAGGATTACATAAATGGAAAGAGGTTAGGGTACAAAGAAATTTAAAAAAGGACATTTTTAACCCAGAGCACGATTTGTAGAAAATCTTGATTAGGATTACATGAATGGAAAGAGGTTAGGGTGCAAAGAAAATTGAACAAGCACAAATATATCCTATTGCACGATTTGCAGAAAATCTTGATTAGGATTACATAAATGGAAAGAGGTTAGGGTACGAAGAAATTTAAAAAAGGACAATTTTATCCCATAGCACGTTTTGTAGAAAATCTTGATTAGGATTACATAAATGGAAGGAGGTAAAGGTAAGAAGAAATCTACAAAAGGACAATTTTATCCCGTAACAGGTTTTGTAGAAAATCTTGAATAGGACTACATAAATGGAAAGAGGTTAGGGTACGAACAAATTTAAAAAAGAACAATTTTATGCCATACCAGTATTGTAGAAGATCTTGATTAGGATTATATAAAAGGAAAGAGGTTAGGTTACGAAGTAATTTAAAAAAGGACAATTTTAACCCAAAGCACTATTTGTAGAAAATCTTGATTAGGATTACATGAATAGAAAGAGGTTAGGGTGCAAAGAAAATTGAACAAGCACAAATATATCCTATTGCACGTTTTGCAGAAAATCTTGATTAGGATTACATAAATGGAAAGAGGTTAGGGTACGAAGAAATTTAAAAAAGAACAATTTTATCCCATAGCACGTTTTCTAGAAGATCTTGATTAGGATTACATGAATGGAAAGGGGTTAGGGTGCAAAGAAATTTGTAATAAAGCTAATCTATCCATTGTACGTTTTGCAGAAAATCTTGATTAGGATTACACTAATGGAAAGGGGATTACACTAATGGAAAGGGGTTAGGGTACAAAGAAATTTAAAAAGGGCAATTTTAACCTAAAGCACGATTTGTAGAAAATTATGATTAGGATTACATGAATGGAAAGAGGTTAGGGTGCAAGGAAATTTAAAAAAGGAAATTTTTAACCCAAAGCACGATTTGTAGAAAATCTTGATTAGGATTACATAAATGGAAAGAGGTTAGGGTGCAAAGAAAATTAAACAAACACAAATATATCCTATTGCACGTTTTGCAGAAAATCTTGATTAGGATTACATAAATGGAAAGAGGTTAGGGTACAAAGAAATTTAAAAAAGGACAATTTTATCCCGTAACACGTTTTGTAGAAAATCTTGAATAGGATTACATAAATGGAAAGAGGTTAGGGAACGAAGAAATTTAAAAAAGAACAATTTTATCCCATAGCACGTTTTGTAGAAGATCTTGATTAGGATTACATAAACGGAAAGAGGTTAAGGTACGAAGAAATTTAAAAAAGGACAATTTTAACCCAAAGCACGATTTGTAGAAAATCTTGATTAGGATTACATGAATGGAAAGAGGTTAGGGTGCAAAAAATTTGTATAAAACAAATCTATCCAATGCACGTTTTGCAGAAAATCTTGATTGGGATTACATAAATGGAAAGAGGTTAGGGTACAAAGAAATTTAAAAAAGGACATTTTTAACCCAGAGCACGATTTGTAGAAAATCTTGATTAGGATTACATGAATGGAAAGAGGTTAGGGTGCAAAGAAAATTGAACAAGCACAAATATATCCTATTGCACGATTTGCAGAAAATCTTGATTAGGATTACATAAATGGAAAGAGGTTAGGGTACGAAGAAATTTAAAAAAGGACAATTTTATCCCATAGCACGTTTTGTAGAAAATCTTGATTAGGATTACATAAATGGAAGGAGGTAAGGGTAAGAAGAAATCTACAAAAGGACAATTTTAACCCGTAACACGTTTTGTAGAAAATCTTGAATAGGATTACATAAATGGAAAGAGGTTAGGGTACGAACAAATTTAAAAAAGAACAATTTTATGCCATACCAGTTTTGTAGAAGATCTTGATTAGGATTATATAAATGGAAAGAGGTTAGGTTACGAAGAAATATAAAAAAGGACAATTTTAACCAAAAGCACGATTTGTAGAAAATCTTGATTAGGATTACATGAATAGAAAGAGGTTAGTGTGCAAAGAAATTTGTAATAAAACAAATCTATCAATTGCACGTTTTACAGAAAATCTTGATTAGGATTACATAAATGGAAAGAGCTTAGGGTGCAAAGAAAATTGAACAAGCACAAATATATCCTATTGCACGTTTTGCAGAAAATCTTGATTAGGATTACATAATTGGAAAGAGGTTAGGGTACGAAGAAATTTAAAAAAGGACAATTTTATACCATAGCACGTTTTCTAGAAGATCTTGATTAGGATTACATGAATGGAAAGAGGTTAGGGTGCAAAAAATTTGTAATAAAACAAATCTATTCATTGCACGTTTTGTAGAAATTCTTGATTAGGATTACATAAATGGAAAGAGGTTAGTGAACGAAGAAATTTAAAAAGGAACAATTTTATCCCATAGCACGTTTTGTAGAAAATCTTGATTAGGATTACATAAATGGAAGGAGGTTAGGGTACGAAGAAATTTAAAAAAGGACAATTTTATCCCGTAACACGTTTTTTAAAAAATCTTGAATAGGATTACATAAATGGAAAGAGGTTAGAGCACGAACAAATCTAAAAAAGAACAATTTTACACCATACCAGTTTTGTAGAAGATCTTGATTAGGATTACATAAATGGAAAGAGGTTAGGGTACGAAGTAATTTAAAAAAGGACTTTTTTAACCCAAAGCACGATTTGTAGTAAGTCTTGATTAGGATTACATGAATAGAAAGAGGTTAGGGTGCAAAGAAATTTGTAATAAAACAAATCTACCCATTGCACGTTTTGCAGAAAATCTTGATTAGGATTACATAAATGGAAAGAGGTTAGGGTGCAAAGAAAATTGAACAAGCACAAATATACCCTATTGCACGTTTTGCAGAAAATCTTGATTAAGATTACATAAATGGAAAGATGTTAGGGTACGAAGAAACTTAAAAAAGGACAATTTTATCCCAAAGCACGTTTTGTAGATCTTGATTAGGATTACATGAATGGAAAGGGGTTAGGGTGCAAAGAAATTTGTAATAAAACAAATCTATCCATTGCACGTTTTGCAGAAAATATTGATTAGGATTACACTAATGGAAAGAGGTTAGGGTACAAAGAAATTTAAAAAAGGGCAATTTTATCCCATAGCGCGTTTTGTAGAAGATATTGATTAGAAATACATGAATGGAAAGGGGTTAGGGTGCAAAGAAATTTGTAATAAAACAAATCTATCCATTGCACGTTTTGCAGAAAATCTTGATTAGGATTACATAAATGGAAAGAGGTTAGGGCACGAACAAATTTTAAAAAGGACAATTTTATCCCATAGCACGTTTTGTAGAAAATCTTGATTAGGATTACATAAATGGAAGGAGGTAAGTGTAAGAAGAAATCTACAAAAGGACAATTTTATCCCGTAACACGTTTTGTAGAAAATCTTGAATAGGACTAAATAAATGGAAAGAGGTTAGGGTACGAACAAATTTAAAAAAGAACAATTTTATGCCATACCAGTTTTGTAGAAGGTCTTGATTAGGATTATATAAATGGAAAGAGGTTAGGGTGCAAAGAAATTTGTAATAAAACAAATCTATCCATTGCACGTTTTACAGAAAATCTTGATTAGGATTACATAAATGGAAAGAGGTTAGGGTACGAAGAAATTTAAAAAAGGACAATTTTATCCCATAGCACGTTTTCTAGAAGATCTTGATTAGGATTACATGAATGGAAAGGGGTTAGGGTGCAAAGAAATTTGTAATAAAACAAATCTATCCATTGCACGTTTTTCAGAAAATCTTGATTAGGATTACACTAATGGAAAGGGGTTAGGGTACAAAGAAATTTAAAAAGGGCAATTTTATCCCATAGCGCGTTTTGTAGAAGATCTTGATTAGGATTACATAAATGGAAAGGGGTTAGGGTGCAAAGAAATTTGTAATAAAACAAATCTATCCATTGCACGTTTTGCAGAAAATCTTGATTAGAATTACATAAATGGAAAGAGGTTAGGGTACAAAGAAATTTAATAAAGGACATTTTTAACCTAAAGCACGATTTGTAGAAAATCATGATTAGGATTACATGAATGGAAAGAGGTTAGGGTGCAGAGAAATTTAAAAAAGGAAATTTTTAACCCAAAGCACGATTTGTAGAAAATCTTGATTAGGATTACATGAATGGAAAGAGGTTAGGGTGCAAAGAAAATTGAACAAGCACAAATATATCCTATTGCACGATTTGCAGAAAATCTTGATTAGGATTACATAAATGGAAAGAGGTTAGGGTACGATGAAATTTAAAAAAGGACAATTTTATCCCATAGCACGTTTTGTAGAAAATCTTGATTAGGATTACATAAATGGAAGGAGGTAAGGGTAAGAAGAAATCTACAAAAGGACAATTTTATCCCGTAACACGTTTTGTAGAAAATCTTGAATAGGACTACATAAATGGAAAGAGGTTAGGGTACGAACAAATTTAAAAAAGAACAATTTTATGCCATACCAGTATTGTAGTAGATCTTGATTAGGATTATATAAAAGGAAAGAGGTTAGGTTACGAAGAAATTTAAAAAAGGACAATTTTATCCCATAGCACGTTTTCTAGAAGATCTTGATTAGGATTACATGAATGGAAAGGGGTTAGGGTGCAAAGAAATTTGTAATAAAACTAATCTATCCATTGTACGTTTTGCAGAAAATCTTGATTAGGATTACACTAATGGAAAGGGGATTACACTAATGGAAAGGGGTTAGGGTAGAAAGAAATTTAAAAAGGGCAATTTTAACCTAAAGCACGATTTGTAGAAAATTATGATTAGGATTACATCAATGGAAAGAGGTTAGGGTGCAAAGAAATTTAAAAAAGGAAATTTTTAACCCAAAGCACGATTTGTAGAAAATCTTGATTAGGATTACATAAATGGAAAGAGGTTAGGGTGCAAAGAAAATTAAACAAACACAAATATATCCTATTGCACGTTTTGCAGAAAATCTTGATTAGGATTACATAAATGGAAAGAGGTTAGGGTACAAAGAAATTTAAAAAAGGACAATTTAATCCCGTAACACGTTTTGTAGAAAATCTTGAATAGGATTACATAAATGGAAAGAGGTTAGGGTACGAAGAAATTTAAAAAAGAACAATTTTATCCCATAGCACGTTTTGTAGAAGATCTTGATTAGAATTACATAAACGGAAAGAGGTTAAGGTACGAAGAAATTTAAAAAAGGACAATTTTAACCCAAAGCACGATTTGTAGAAAATCTTGATTAGGATTACATGAATGGAAAGAGGTTAGGGTGCAAAAAATTTGTATAAAACAAATCTATCCAATGCACGTTTTGCAGAAAATCTTGATTGGGATTACATAAATGGAAAGAGGTTAGGGTACAAAGAAATTTAAAAAAGGACATTTTTAACCCAGAGCACGATTTGTAGAAAATCTTGATTAGGATTACATGAATGGAAAGAGGTTAGGGTACAAAGAAAATTGAACAAGCACAAATATATCCTATTGCACGATTTGCAGAAAATCTTGATTAGGATTACATAAATGGAAAGAGTTTAGGGTACGAAGAAATTTAAAAAAGGACAATTTTATCCCATAGCACGTTTTGTAGAAAATCTTGATTAGGATTACATAAATGGAAGGAGGTAAGGGTAAGAAGAAATCTACAAAAGGACAATTTTAACCCGTAACACGTTTTGTAGAAAATCTTGAATAGGATTACATAAATGGAAAGAGGTTCGGGTACGAACAAATTTAAAAAAGAACAATGTTATGCCATACCAGTTTTGTAGAAGATCTTGATTAGGATTATATAAATGGAAAGAGGTTAGGTTACGAAGAAATTTAAAAAAAGACAATTTTAACCCAAAGCACGATTTGTAGAAAATCTTGATTAGGATTACATGAATAGAAAGAGGTTAGTGTGCAAAGAAATTTGTAATAAAACAAATCTATCAATTGCACGTTTTACAGAAAATCTTGATTAGGATTACATAAATGGAAAGAGGTTAGGGTGCAAAGAAAATTGAACAAGCACAAATATATCCTATTGCACGTTTTGCAGAAAATCTTGATTAGGATTACATAAATGGAAAGATGTTAGGGTACGAAGAAACTTAAAAAAGGACAATTTTATCCCAAAGCACGTTTTGTAGATCTTGATTAGGATTACATAAATGGAAAGGGGTTAGGGTGCAAAGAAATTTGTAATAAAACAAATCTACCCATTGCACGTTTTGCAGAAAATCTTGATTAGGATTACATAAATGGAAAGAGGTTAGGGTGCAAAGAAAATTGAACAAGCACAAATATACCCTATTGCACGTTTTGCAGAAAATCTTGATTAGGATTACATAAATGGAAAGATGTTAGGGTACGAAGAAACTTAAAAAAGGACAATTTTATCCCAAAGCACGTTTTGTAGATCTTGATTAGGATTACATAAATGGAAAGGGGTTAGGGTGCAAAAAAATTTGTAATAAAACAAATCTATCCATTGCACGTTTTGCAGAAAATATTGATTAGGATTACACTAATGGAAAGAGGTTAGGGTACAAAGAAATTTAAAAAAGGGCAATTTTATCCCATAGCGCGTTTTGTAGAAGATATTGATTAGAAATACATGAATGGAAAGGGGTTAGGGTGCAAAGAAATTTTTAATAAAACAAATCTATCCATTGCACGTTTTGCAGAAAATCTTGATTAGGATTACATAAATGGAAAGAGGTTAGGGTACGAAGAAATTTTAAAAAGGACAATTTTATCCCATAGCACGTTTTGTAGAAAATCTTGATTAGAATTACATGAATAGAAAGAGGTTAGTGTGCAAAGAAATTTGTAATAAAACAAATCTATCAATTGCACGTTTTACAGAAAATCTTGATTAGGATTACATAAATGGAAAGAGGTTAGGGTACGAAGAAATTTAAAAAAGGACAATCTTATCCCATAGCACGTTTTCTAGAAGATCTTGATTAGGATTACATGAATGGAAAGGGGTTAGGGTGCAAAGAAATTTGTAATAAAACAAATCTATCCATTGCACGTTTTGCAGAAAATCTTGATTAGGATTACACTAATGGAAAGGGGTTAGGGTACAAAGAAATTTAAAAAGGGCAATTTTATCCCATAGCGCGTTTTGTAGAAGATCTTGATTAGGATTACATAAATGGAAAGGGGTTAGGGTGCAAAGAAATTTGTAATAAAACAAATCTATCCATTGCACGTTTTGCAGAAAATCTTGATTAGGATTACATAAATGGAAAGAGGTTAGGGTACAAAGAAATTTAATAAAGGACATTTTTAACCTAAAGCACGATTTGTAGAAAATCATGATTAGGATTACATGAATGGAAAGAGGTTAGGGTGTAGAGAAATTTAAAAAAGGAAATTTTTAACCCAGAGCACGATTTGTAGAAAATCTTGATTAGGATTACATAAATGGAAAGAGGTTAGGGTGCAAAGAAAATTGAACAAACACAAATATATCCTATTGCACGTTTTGCAGAAAATCTTGATTAGGATTACATAAATGGAAAGAGGTTAGGGTACAAAGAAATTTAAAAAAGGACAATTTTATCCCGTAACACGTTTTGTAGAAAATCTTGAATAGGATTACATAAATGGAAAGAGGTTAGGGTACGAAGAAATTTAAAAAAGAACAATTTTATCCCATAGCACGTTTTGTAGAAGATCTTGATTAGGATTACATAAATGGAAAGAGGTTAAGGTACGAAGAAATTTAAAAAAGGACAATTTTAACCCAAAGCACAATTTGTAGAAAATCATGATTAGGATTACATGAATGGAAAGAGGTTAGGGTACAAAGAAATTTAAAAAAGGACATTTTTAACCCAGAGCACGATTTGTAGAAAATCTTGATTAGGATTACATGAATGGAAAGAGGTTAGGGTGCAAAGAAAATTGAACAAGCACAAATATATCCTATTGCACGATTTGCAGAAAATCTTGATTAGGATTACATAAATGGAAGAGGTTAGGGTACGAAGAAATTTAAAAAAGGACAATTTTATCCCATAGCACGTTTTGTAGAAAATCTTGATTAGGATTACATAAATGGAAGGAGGTAAGGGTAAGAAGAAATCTACAAAATGACAATTTTATCCCGTAACACGTTTTGTAGAAAATCTTGAATAGGATTACATAAATGGAAAGAGATTAGGGTACGAACAAATATAAAAAAGAACAATTTTATGCCATACCAGTTTTGTAGAAGATCTTGATTAGGATTACATAAATGGAAAGAGGTTAGGTTACTAAGAAATTTAAAAAAGGACAATTTTAACCCAAAGCACGATTTGTAGAAAATCTTGATTAGGATTACATAAATGGAAAGAGGTTAGGGTACGAAGAAACTTAAAAAAGGACAATTTTATCCCAAAGCACGTTTTGTAGATCTTGATTAGGATTACATGAATGGAAAGGGGTTAGGGTGCAAAGAAATTTGTAATAAAACAAATCTATCCATTGCACGTTTTGCAGAAAATCTTGATTAGGATTACATAAATGGAAAGAGGTTAGGGCACGAACAAATTTAAAAAAGGACAATTTTATGCCATACCAGTTTTGTAGAAGATCTTGATTAGGATTATATAAATGGAAAGAGGTTAGGTTACGAAGAAATTTAAGAAAGGAAAATTTTAACCCAAAGCACGATTTGTAGAAAATCTTGATTAGGATTACATGAATAGAAAGAGGTTAGTGTGCAAAGAAATTTGTAATAAAACAAATCTATCAATTGCACGTTTTACAGAAAATCTTGATTAGGATTACATAAATGGAAAGAGGTTAGGGTGCAAAGAAAATTGAACAAGCACAAATAAATCCTATTGCACGTTTTGCAGAAAATCTTGATTAGGATTACATAAATGGAAAGAGGTTAGGGTACGAAGAAATTTAAAAAAGGACAATTTTATCCCATAGCACGTTTTGTAGAAGATCTTGATTAGGATTACACTAATGGAAAGGGGTTAGGGTACAAAGAAATTTAAAAAGGGCAATTTTATCCCATAGCGCGTTTTGTAGAAGATCTTGATTAGGATTACATAAATGGAAAGGGGTTAGGGTGCAAAGAAATTTGTAATAAAACAAATCTATCCATTGCACGTTTTGCAGAAAATCTTGATTAGGATTACATAAATGGAAAGAGGTTAGGGTACAAAGAAATTTAATAAAGGACATTTTTAACCTAAAGCACGATTTGTAGAAAATCATGATTATGATTACATGAATGGAAAGAGGTTAGGGTGCAGAGAAATTTAAAAAAGGAAATTTTTAACCCAAAGCACGATTTGTAGATCTTGATTAGGATTACATGAATGGAAAGGGGTTAGGGTGCAAAGAAATTTGTAATAAAACAAATCTATCCATTGCACGTTTTGCAGAAAATCTTGATTAGGATTACACTCATGGAAAGAGGTTAGAGTACAAAGAAATTTAAAAAGGGCAATTTTATCCCATAGCGCGTTTCGTAGAAGATCTTGATTAGGATTACATAAATGGAAAGGGGTTAGGGTGCAAAGAAATTTGTAATAAAACAAATCTATCCATTGCACGTTTTGCAAAAAATCTTGATTAGGATTACATAAATGGAAAGAGGTTAGGGTACAAAGAAATTTAATAAAGGACATTTTTAACCTAAAGCACGATTTGTAGAAAATCATAATTAGGATTACATGAATGGAAAGAGGTTAGGGTGCAAAAAATTTGTAATAAAACAAATCTATTCATTGCACGTTTTGTAGAAATTCTTGATTAGGATTACATAAATGGAAAGAGGTTAGTGTACGAAGAAATTTAAAAAGGAACAATTTTATCCCATAGCACGTTTTGTAGAAAATCTTGATTAGGATTACATAAATGGAAGGAGGTTAGGGTACGAAGAAATTTAAAAAAGGACAATTTTAACCCGTAACACGTTTTTTAAAAAATCTTGAATAGGATTACATAAATGGAAAGAGGTTAGAGCACGAACAAATCTAAAAAAGAACAATTTTACACCATACCAGTTTTGTAGATGATCTTGATTAGGATTACATAAATGGAAAGAGGTTAGGGTACGAAGTAATTTAAAAAAGGACTTTTTTAACCCAAAGCACGATTTGTAGAAAGTCTTGATTAGGATTACATGAATAGAAAGAGGTTAGGGTGCAAAGAAATTTGTAATAAAACAAATCTACCCATTGCACGTTTTGCAGAAAATCTTGATTAGGATTACACTAATGGAAAGAGGTTAGGGTACAAAGAAATTTAAAAAAGGACAATTTTATCCCATAGCGCGTTTTGTAGAAGATCTTGATTAGGATTACATGAATGGAAACGGGTTAGGGTGCAAAGAAATTTGTAATAAAACAAATCTATTCATTGCACGTTTTGCAGAAAATCTTGATTAGGATTACATAAATGGAAAGAGGTTAGGGCACGAACAAATTTAAAAAAGGGCAATTTTATTCCATAGCACGTTTTGTAGAAGATCTTGATTAGGATTACATGAATGGAAAGGGGTTAGTGTGCAAAAAAATTTGTAATAAATCAAATCAATCCATTGCACGTTTTGCAGAAAATCTTGATTAGGATTACATAAATGGAAAGAGGTTAGGGTGCAAAGAAAATAGTACAAGCACAAAAATATCCTATTTCACGATTTGCAGAAAATCTTGATTAGGATTACATAAATGGAAAGAGGTTAGGGTACGAAGAAATTTAAAAAAGGACAATTTTATCCCATAGCACGTTTTGTAGAAGATCTTGATTAAGATTACATAAATGGAAGGAGGTAAGGGTAAGAAGAAATCTACAAAAAGAACAATTTTATCCCGTAACACGTTTTGTAGAAAATCTTGAATAGGATTACATAAATGGAAAGAGGTTAGGTTACGAAGAAATTTAAAAAAGGACAATTTTAACCCAAAGCACGATTTGTAGAAAATCTTGATTAGGATTACATGAATAGAAAGAGGTTAGTGTGCAAAGAAATTTGTAATAAAACAAATCTATCAATTGCACGTTTTACAGAAAATCTTGATTAGGATTACATAAATGGAAAGAGGTTAGGGTACAAAGAAATTTAAAAAAGGACATTTTTAACCCAGAGCACAATTTGTAGAAAATCATGATTAGGATTACATGAATGGAAAGCGGTTAGGGTGCAAAAAATTTGTAATAAAACAAATCTATCCATTGCACGTTTTGTAGAAATTCTTGATTAGGATTACATAAATGGAAAGAGGTTAGGGTGCAAAGAAAATAGTACAAGCACAAATATATCCTATTTCACGATTTGCAGAAAATCTTGATTAGGATTACATAAATGGAAAGAGGTTAGGGTACGAAGAAATTTAAAAAAGGACAATTTTATCCCATAGCACGTTTTGTAGAAGATCTTGATTAAGATTACATAAATGGAAGGAGGTAAGGGTAAGAAGAAATCTACAAAAAGAACAATTTTATCCCGTAACACGTTTTGTAGAAAATCTTGAATAGGATTACATAAATGGAAAGAGGTTAGGTTACGAAGAAATTTAAAAAAGGACAATTTTAACCCAGAGCACGATTTGTAGAAAATCTTGATTAGGATTACATGAATAGAAAGAGGTTAGTGTGCAAAGAAATTTGTAATAAAACAAATCTATCAATTGCACGTTTTTCAGAAAATCTTGATTAGGATTACATAAATGGAAAGAGGTTAGGGTACAAAGAAATTTAAAAAAGGACATTTTTAACCCAGAGCACGATTTGTAGAAAATCATGATTAGGATTACATGAATGGAAAGCGGTTAGGGTGCAAAAAATTTGTAATAAAACAAATCTATCCATTGCACGTTTTGTAGAAATTCTTGATTAGGATTACATAAATGGAAAGAGGTTAGGGTGCAAAGAAAATAGTACAAGCACAAATATATCCTATTTCACGATTTGCAGAAAATCTTGATTAGGATTACATAAATGGAAAGAGGTTAGGGTACGAAGAAATTTAAAAAAGGACAATTTTATCCCATAGCACGTTTTGTAGAAGATCTTGATTAAGATTACATAAATGGAAGGAGGTAAGGGTAAGAAGAAATCTACAAAAAGAACAATTTTATCCCGTAACACGTTTTGTAGAAAATCTTGAATAGGATTACATAAATGGAAAGAGGTTAGGTTACGAAGAAATTTAAAAAAGGACAATTTTAACCCAAAGCACGATTTGTAGAAAATCTTGATTAGGATTACATGAATAGAAAGAGGTTAGTGTGCAAAGAAATTTGTAATAAAACAAATCTATCAATTGCACGTTTTACAGAAAATCTTGATTAGGATTACATAAATGGAAAGAGGTTAGGGTACAAAGAAATTTAAAAAAGGACATTTTTAACCCAGAGCACGATTTGTAGAAAATCTTGATTAGGATTACATGAATGGAAAGAGGTTAGGGTGCAAAGAAAATTGAACAAGCACAAATATATCCTATTGCACGATTTTCAGAAAATCTTGATTAGGATTACATAAATGGAAAGAGGTTAGGGTACGAAGAAATTTAAAAAAGGACAATTTTATCCCATAGCACGTTTTGTAGAAAATCTTGATTAGGATTACATAAATGGAAGGAGGTAAAGGTAAGAAGAAATCTACAAAAGGACAATTTTATCCCTTAACACGTTTTGTAGAAAATCTTGAATAGGACTACATAAATGGAAAGAGGTTAGGGTACGAACAAATTTAAAAAAGAACAATTTTATGCCATACCAGTATTGTAGAAGATCTTGATTAGGATTATATAAAAGGAAAGAGGTTAGGTTACGAAGTAATTTAAAAAAGGACAATTTTAACCCAAAGCACGATTTGTAGAAAATCTTGATTAGGATTACATGAATAGAAAGAGGTTAGGGTGCAAAGAAAATTGAACAAGCACAAATATATCCTATTGCACGTTTTGCAGAAAATCTTGATTAGGATTACATAAATGGAAAGAGGTTAGGGTACGAAGAAATTTAAAAAAGAACAATTTTATCCCATAGCACGTTTTCTAGAAGATCTTGATTAGGATTACATGAATGGAAAGGGGTTAGGGTGCAAAGAAATTTGTAATAAAGCTAATCTATCCATTGTACGTTTTGCAGAAAATCTTGATTAGGATTACACTAATGGAAAGGGGATTACACTAATGGAAAGGGGTTAGGGTACAAAGAAATTTAAAAAGGGCAATTTTAACCTAAAGCACGATTTGTAGAAAATTATGATTAGGATTACATGAATGGAAAGAGGTTAGGGTGCAAGGAAATTTAAAAAAGAAAATTTTTAACCCAAAGCACGATTTGTAGAAAATCTTGATTAGGATTACATAAATGGAAAGAGGTTAGGGTGCAAAGAAAATTAAACAAACACAAATATATCCTATTGCACGTTTTGCAGAAAATCTTGATTAGGATTACATAAATGGAAAGAGGTTAGGGTACAAAGAAATTTAAAAAAGGACAATTTTATCCCGTAACACGTTTTGTAGAAAATCTTGAATAGGATTACATAAATGGAAAGAGGTTAGGGAACGAAGAAATTTAAAAAAGAACAATTTTATCCCATAGCACGTTTTGTAGAAGATCTTGATTAGGATTACATAAACGGAAAGAGGTTAAGGTACGAAGAAATTTAAAAAAGGACTTTTTTAACCCAAAGCACGATTTGTAGAAAGTCTTGATTAGGATTACATGAATAGAAAGAGGTTAGGGTGCAAAGAAATTTGTAATAAAACAAATCTACCCATTGCACGTTTTGCAGAAAATCTTGATTAGGATTACATAAATGGAAAGAGGTTAGGGTACGAAGAAATTTAAAAAAGGACAATTTTATCCCATAGCACGTTTTGTAGAAAATCTTGATTAGGATTACATGAATAGAAAGAGGTTAGGGTGCAAAGAAATTTGTAATAAAACAAATCTACCCATTGCACGTTTTGCAGAAAATCTTGATTAGGATTACACTAATGGAAAGAGGTTAGGGTACAAAGAAATTTAAAAAAGGGCAATTTTATCCCATAGCGCGTTTTGTAGAAGATCTTGATTAGGATTACATGAATGGAAACGGGTTAGGGTGCAAAGAAATTTGTAATAAAACAAATCTATTCATTGCACGTTTTGCAGAAAATCTTGATTAGGATTACATAAATGGAAAGAGGTTAGGGCACGAACAAATTTAAAAAAGGGCAATTTTATTCCATAGCACGTTTTGTAGAAGATCTTGATTAGGATTACATGAATGGAAAGGGGTTAGTGTGCAAAAAAATTTGTAATAAATCAAATCTATCCATTGCACGTTTTGCAGAAAATCTTGATTAGGATTACATAAATGGAAAGAGGTTAGGGTGCAAAGAAAATAGTACAAGCACAAAAATATCCTATTTCACGATTTGCAGAAAATCTTGATTAGGATTACATAAATGGAAAGAGGTTAGGGTACGAAGAAATTTAAAAAAGGACAATTTTATCCCATAGCACGTTTTGTAGAAGATCTTGATTAAGATTACATAAATGGAAGGAGGTAAGGGTAAGAAGAAATCTACAAAAAGAACAATTTTATCCCGTAACACGTTTTGTAGAAAATCTTGAATAGGATTACATAAATGGAAAGAGGTTAGGTTACGAAGAAATTTAAAAAAGGACAATTTTAACCCAAAGCACGATTTGTAGAAAATCTTGATTAGGATTACATGAATAGAAAGAGGTTAGTGTGCAAAGAAATTTGTAATAAAACAAATCTATCAATTGCACGTTTTACAGAAAATCTTGATTAGGATTACATAAATGGAAAGAGGTTAGGGTACAAAGAAATTTAAAAAAGGACATTTTTAACCCAGAGCACGATTTGTAGAAAATCATGATTAGGATTACATGAATGGAAAGCGGTTAGGGTGCAAAAAATTTGTAATAAAACAAATCTATCCATTGCACGTTTTGTAGAAATTCTTGATTAGGATTACATAAATGGAAAGAGGTTAGGGTGCAAAGAAAATAGTACAAGCACAAATATATCCTATTTCACGATTTGCAGAAAATCTTGATTAGGATTACATAAATGGAAAGAGGTTAGGGTACGAAGAAATTTAAAAAAGGACAATTTTATCCCATAGCACGTTTTGTAGAAGATCTTGATTAAGATTACATAAATGGAAGGAGGTAAGGGTAAGAAGAAATCTACAAAAAGAACAATTTTATCCCGTAACACGTTTTGTAGAAAATCTTGAATAGGATTACATAAATGGAAAGAGGTTAGGTTACGAAGAAATTTAAAAAAGGACAATTTTAACCCAGAGCACGATTTGTAGAAAATCTTGATTAGGATTACATGAATAGAAAGAGGTTAGTGTGCAAAGAAATTTGTAATAAAACAAATCTATCAATTGCACGTTTTACAGAAAATCTTGATTAGGATTACATAAATGGAAAGAGGTTAGGGTACAAAGAAATTTAAAAAAGGACATTTTTAACCCAGAGCACGATTTGTAGAAAATCATGATTAGGATTACATGAATGGAAAGAGGTTAGGGTGCAAAAAATTTGTAATAAAACAAATCTATCCATTGCACGTTTTGTAGAAATTCTTGATTAGGATTACATAAATGGAAAGAGGTTAGGGTACGAAGAAATTTAAAAAAGGACAATTTTATCCCATAGCACGTTTTGTAGAAGATCTTGATTAAGATTACATAAATGGAAGGAGGTAAGGGTAAGAAGAAATCTACAAAAAGAACAATTTTATCCCGTAACACGTTTTGTAGAAAATCTTGAATAGGATTACATAAATGGAAAGAGGTTAGGTTACGAAGAAATTTAAAAAAGGACAATTTTAACCCAAAGCACGATTTGTAGAAAATCTTGATTAGGATTACATGAATAGAAAGAGGTTAGTGTGCAAAGAAATTTGTAATAAAACAAATCTATCAATTGCACGTTTTACAGAAAATCTTAATTAGGATTACATAAATGGAAAGAGGTTAGGGTACAAAGAAATTTTAAAAAGGACATTTTTAACCCAGAGCACGATTTGTAGAAAATCTTGATTAGGATTACATGAATGGAAAGAGGTTAGGGTGCAAAGAAAATTGAACAAGCACAAATATATCCTATTGCACGATTTGCAGAAAATCTTGATTAGGATTACATAAATGGAAAGAGGTTAGGGTACGAAGAAATTTAAAAAAGGACAATTTTATCCCATAGCACGTTTTGTAGAAAATCTTGATTAGGATTACATAAATGGAAGGAGGTAAAGGTAAGAAGAAATCTACAAAAGGACAATTTTATCCCGTAACACGTTTTGTAGAAAATCTTGAATAGGACTACATAAATGGAAAGAGGTTAGGGTACGAACAAATTTAAAAAAGAACAATTTTATGCCATACCAGTATTGTAGAAGATCTTGATTAGGATTATATAAAAGGAAAGAGGTTAGGTTACGAAGTAATTTAAAAAAGGACAATTTTAACCCAAAGCACGATTTGTAGAAAATCTTGATTAGGATTACATGAATAGAAAGAGGTTAGGGTGCAAAGAAAATTGAACAAGCACAAATATATCCTATTGCACGTTTTGCAGAAAATCTTGATTAGGATTACATAAATGGAAAGAGGTTAGGGTACGAAGAAATTTAAAAAAGAACAATTTTGTCCCATAGCACGTTTTCTAGAAGATCTTGATTAGGATTACATGAATGGAAAGGGGTTAGGGTGCAAAGAAATTTGTAATAAAGCTAATCTATCCATTGTACGTTTTGCAGAAAATCTTGATTAGGATTACACTAATGGAAAGGGGATTACACTAATGGAAAGGGGTTAGGGTACAAAGAAATTTAAAAAGGGCAATTTTAACCTAAAGCACGATTTGTAGAAAATTATGATTAGGATTACATGAATGGAAAGAGGTTAGGGTGCAAGGAAATTTAAAAAAGAAAATTTTTAACCCAAAGCACGATTTGTAGAAAATCTTGATTAGGATTACATAAATGGAAAGAGGTTAGGGTGCAAAGAAAATTAAACAAACACAAATATATCCTATTGCACGTTTTGCAGAAAATCTTGATTAGGATTACATAAATGGAAAGAGGTTAGGGTACAAAGAAATTTAAAAAAGGACAATTTTATCCCGTAACACGTTTTGTAGAAAATCTTGAATAGGATTACATAAATGGAAAGAGGTTAGGGAACGAAGAAATTTAAAAAAGAACAATTTTATCCCATAGCACGTTTTGTAGAAGATCTTGATTAGGATTACATAAACGGAAAGAGGTTAAGGTACGAAGAAATTTAAAAAAGGACTTTTTTAACCCAAAGCACGATTTGTAGAAAGTCTTGATTAGGATTACATGAATAGAAAGAGGTTAGGGTGCAAAGAAATTTGTAATAAAACAAATCTACCCATTGCACGTTTTGCAGAAAATCTTGATTAGGATTACATAAATGGAAAGAGGTTAGGGTACGAAGAAATTTAAAAAAGGACAATTTTATCCCATAGCACGTTTTGTAGAAAATCTTGATTAGGATTACATAAATGGAAGGAGGTAAGGGTAAGAAGAAATCTACAAAATGACAATTTTATCCCGTAACACGTTTTGTAGAAAATCTTGAATAGGATTACATAAATGGAAAGAGATTAGGGTACGAACAAATTTAAAAAAGAACAATTTTATGCCATACCAGTTTTGTAGAAGATCTTGATTAGGATTACATAAATGGAAAGAGGTTAGGTTACGAAGAAATTTAAAAAAGGACAATTTTAACCCAAAGCACGATTTGTAGAAAATCTTGATTAGGATTACATGAATAGAAAGAGGTTAGGGTGCAAAGAAATTTGTAATAAAACAAATCTACCCATTGCACGTTTTGCAGAAAATCTTGATTAGGATTACACTAATGGAAAGAGGTTAGGGTACAAAGAAATTTAAAAAAGGGCAATTTTATCCCATAGCGCGTTTTGTAGAATATCTTGATTAGGATTACATGAATGGAAACGGGTTAGGGTGCAAAGAAATTTGTAATAAAACAAATCTATTCATTGCACGTTTTGCAGAAAATCTTGATTAGGATTACATAAATGGAAAGAGGTTAGGGCACGAACAAATTTAAAAAAGGGCAATTTTATTCCATAGCACGTTTTGTAGAAGATCTTGATTAGGATTACATGAATGGAAAGGGGTTAGTGTGCAAAAAAATTTGTAATAAATCAAATCTATCCATTGCACGTTTTGCAGAAAATCTTGATTAGGATTACATAAATGGAAAGAGGTTAGGGTGCAAAGAAAATAGTACAAGCACAAAAATATCCTATTTCACGATTTGCAGAAAATCTTGATTAGGATTACATAAATGGAAAGAGGTTAGGGTACGAAGAAATTTAAAAAAGGACAATTTTATCCCATAGCACGTTTTGTAGAAGATCTTGATTAAGATTACATAAATGGAAGGAGGTAAGGGTAAGAAGAAATCTACAAAAAGAACAATTTTATCCCGTAACACGTTTTGTAGAAAATCTTGAATAGGATTACATAAATGGAAAGAGGTTAGGTTACGAAGAAATTTAAAAAAGGACAATTTTAACCCAAAGCACGATTTGTAGAAAATCTTGATTAGGATTACATGAATAGAAAGAGGTTAGTGTGCAAAGAAATTTGTAATAAAACAAATCTATCAATTGCACGTTTTACAGAAAATCTTGATTAGGATTACATAAATGGAAAGAGGTTAGGGTACAAAGAAATTTAAAAAAGGACATTTTTAACCCAGAGCACGATTTGTAGAAAATCATGATTAGGATTACATGAATGGAAAGCGGTTAGGGTGCAAAAAATTTGTAATAAAACAAATCTATCCATTGCACGTTTTGTAGAAATTCTTGATTAGGATTACATAAATGGAAAGAGGTTAGGGTGCAAAGAAAATAGTACAAGCACAAATATATCCTATTTCACGATTTGCAGAAAATCTTGATTAGGATTACATAAATGGAAAGAGGTTAGGGTACGAAGAAATTTAAAAAAGGACAATTTTATCCCATAGCACGTTTTGTAGAAGATCTTGATTAAGATTACATAAATGGAAGGAGGTAAGGGTAAGAAGAAATCTACAAAAAGAACAATTTTATCCCGTAACACGTTTTGTAGAAAATCTTGAATAGGATTACATAAATGGAAAGAGGTTAGGTTACGAAGAAATTTAAAAAAGGACAATTTTAACCCAGAGCACGATTTGTAGAAAATCTTGATTAGGATTACATGAATAGAAAGAGGTTAGTGTGCAAAGAAATTTGTAATAAAACAAATCTATCAATTGCACGTTTTACAGAAAATCTTGATTAGGATTACATAAATGGAAAGAGGTTAGGGTACAAAGAAATTTAAAAAAGGACATTTTTAACCCAGAGCACGATTTGTAGAAAATCATGATTAGGATTACATGAATGGAAAGCGGTTAGGGTGCAAAAAATTTGTAATAAAACAAATCTATCCATTGCACGTTTTGTAGAAATTCTTGATTAGGATTACATAAATGGAAAGAGGTTAGGGTACGAAGAAATTTAAAAAAGGACAATTTTATCCCATAGCACGTTTTGTAGAAGATCTTGATTAAGATTACATAAATGGAAGGAGGTAAGGGTAAGAAGAAATCTACAAAAAGAACAATTTTATCCCGTAACACGTTTTGTAGAAAATCTTGAATAGGATTACATAAATGGAAAGAGGTTAGGGTACGAAGAAATTTAAAAAAGGACAATTTTAACCCAAAGCACGATTTGTAGAAAATCTTGATTAGGATTACATGAATAGAAAGAGGTTAGTGTGCAAAGAAATTTGTAATAAAACAAATCTATCAATTGCACGTTTTACAGAAAATCTTAATTAGGATTACATAAATGGAAAGAGGTTAGGGTACAAAGAAATTTTAAAAAGGACATTTTTAACCCAGAGCACGATTTGTAGAAAATCTTGATTAGGATTACATGAATGGAAAGAGGTTAGGGTGCAAAGAAAATTGAACAAGCACAAATATATCCTATTGCACGATTTGCAGAAAATCTTGATTAGGATTACATAAATGGAAAGAGGTTAGGGTACGAAGAAATTTAAAAAAGGACAATTTTATCCCATAGCACGTTTTGTAGAAAATCTTGATTAGGATTACATAAATGGAAGGAGGTAAAGGTAAGAAGAAATCTACAAAAGGACAATTTTATCCCGTAACACGTTTTGTAGAAAATCTTGAATAGGACTACATAAATGGAAAGAGGTTAGGGTACGAACAAATTTAAAAAAGAACAATTTTATGCCATACCAGTATTGTAGAAGATCTTGATTAGGATTATATAAAAGGAAAGAGGTTAGGTTACGAAGTAATTTAAAAAAGGACAATTTTAACCCAAAGCACGATTTGTAGAAAATCTTGATTAGGATTACATGAATAGAAAGAGGTTAGGGTGCAAAGAAAATTGAACAAGCACAAATATATCCTATTGCACGTTTTGCAGAAAATCTTGATTAGGATTACATAAATGGAAAGAGGTTAGGGTACGAAGAAATTTAAAAAAGAACAATTTTGTCCCATAGCACGTTTTCTAGAAGATCTTGATTAGGATTACATGAATGGAAAGGGGTTAGGGTGCAAAGAAATTTGTAATAAAGCTAATCTATCCATTGTACGTTTTGCAGAAAATCTTGATTAGGATTACACTAATGGAAAGGGGATTACACTAATGGAAAGGGGTTAGGGTACAAAGAAATTTAAAAAGGGCAATTTTAACCTAAAGCACGATTTGTAGAAAATTATGATTAGGATTACATGAATGGAAAGAGGTTAGGGTGCAAGGAAATTTAAAAAAGAAAATTTTTAACCCAAAGCACGATTTGTAGAAAATCTTGATTAGGATTACATAAATGGAAAGAGGTTAGGGTGCAAAGAAAATTAAACAAACACAAATATATCCTATTGCACGTTTTGCAGAAAATCTTGATTAGGATTACATAAATGGAAAGAGGTTAGGGTACAAAGAAATTTAAAAAAGGACAATTTTATCCCGTAACACGTTTTGTAGAAAATCTTGAATAGGATTACATAAATGGAAAGAGGTTAGGGAACGAAGAAATTTAAAAAAGAACAATTTTATCCCATAGCACGTTTTGTAGAAGATCTTGATTAGGATTACATAAACGGAAAGAGGTTAAGGTACGAAGAAATTTAAAAAAGGACAATTTTAACCCAAAGCACGATTTGTAGAAAATCTTGATTAGGATTACATGAATGGAAAGAGGTTAGGGTGCAAAAAATTTGTATAAAACAAATCTATCCAATGCACGTATTGCAGAAAATCTTGATTGGGATTACATAAATGGAAAGAGGTTAGGGTACAAAGAAATTTAAAAAAGGACATTTTTAACCCAGAGCACGATTTGTAGAAAATCTTGATTAGGATTACATGAATGGAAAGAGGTTAGGGTGCAAAGAAAATTGAACAAGCACAAATATATCCTATTGCACGATTTGCAGAAAATCTTGATTAGGATTACATAAATGGAAAGAGGTTAGGGTACGAAGAAATTTAAAAAAGGACAATTTTATCCCATAGCACGTTTTGTAGAAAATCTTGATTAGGATTACATAAATGGAAGGAGGTAAGGGTAAGAAGAAATCTACAAAAGGACAATTTTAACCCGTAACACGTTTTGTAGAAAATCTTGAATAGGATTACATAAATGGAAAGAGGTTAGGGTACGAACAAATTTAAAAAAGAACAATTTTATGCCATACCAGTTTTGTAGAAGATCTTGATTAGGATTATATAAATGGAAAGAGGTTAGGTTACGAAGAAATTTAAAAAAGGACAATTTTAACCCAAAGCACGATTTGTAGAAAATCTTGATTAGGATTACATGAATAGAAAGAGGTTAGTGTGCAAAGAAATTTGTAATAAAACAAATCTATCAATTGCACGTTTTACAGAAAATCTTGATTAGGATTACATAAATGGAAAGAGCTTAGGGTGCAAAGAAAATTGAACAAGCACAAATATATCCTATTGCACGTTTTGCAGAAAATCTTGATTAGGATTACATAATTGGAAAGAGGTTAGGGTACGAAGAAATTTAAAAAAGGACAATTTTATACCATAGCACGTTTTCTAGAAGATCTTGATTAGGATTACATGAATGGAAAGGGGTTAGGGTGCAAAGAAATTTGTAATAAAACAATTCTATCCATTGCACGTTTTGCAGAAAATCTTGATTAGGATTACACTAATGGAAAGAGGTTAGAGTACAAAGAAATTTAAAAAGGGCAATTTTATCCCATAGCTCGTTTTGTAGAAGATCTTGATTAGGATTACATAAATGGAAAGGGGTTAGGGTGCAAAGAAATTTGTAATAAAACAAATCTATCCATTGCACGTTTTGCAGAAATTCTTGATTAGGATTACATAAATGGAAAGAGGTTAGTGAACGAAGAAATTTAAAAAGGAACAATTTTATCCCATAGCACGTTTTGTAGAAAATCTTGATTAGGATTACATAAATGGAAGGAGGTTAGGGTACGAAGAAATTTAAAAAAGGACAATTTTATCCCGTAACACGTTTTTTAAAAAATCTTGAAAAGGATTACATAAATGGAAAGAGGTTAGAGCACGAACAAATCTAAAAAAGAACAATTTTACACCATACCAGTTTTGTAGAAGATCTTGATTAGGATTACATAAATGGAAAGAGGTTAGGGTACGAAGTAATTTAAAAAAGGACTTTTTTAACCCAAAGCACGATTTGTAGTAAGTCTTGATTAGGATTACATGAATAGAAAGAGGTTAGGGTGCAAAGAAATTTGTAATAAAACAAATCTACCCATTGCACGTTTTGCAGAAAATCTTGATTAGGATTACATAAATGGAAAGAGGTTAGGGTGCAAAGAAAATTGAACAAGCACAAATATACCCTATTGCACGTTTTGCAGAAAATCTTGATTAAGATTACATAAATGGAAAGATGTTAGGGTACGAAGAAACTTAAAAAAGGACAATTTTATCCCAAAGCACGTTTTGTAGATCTTGATTAGGATTACATGAATGGAAAGGGGTTAGGGTGCAAAGAAATTTGTAATAAAACAAATCTATCCATTGCACGTTTTGCAGAAAATATTGATTAGGATTACACTAATGGAAAGAGGTTAGGGTACAAAGAAATTTAAAAAAGGGCAATTTTATCCCATAGCGCGTTTTGTAGAAGATATTGATTAGAAATACATGAATGGAAAGGGGTTAGGGTGCAAAGAAATTTGTAATAAAACAAATCTATCCATTGCACGTTTTGCAGAAAATCTTGATTAGGATTACATAAATGGAAAGAGGTTAGGGCACGAACAAATTTTAAAAAGGACAATTTTATCCCATAGCACGTTTTGTAGAAAATCTTGATTAGGATTACATAAATGGAAGGAGGTAAGTGTAAGAAGAAATCTACAAAAGGACAATTTTATCCCGTAACACGTTTTGTAGAAAATCTTGAATAGGACTAAATAAATGGAAAGAGGTTAGGGTACGAACAAATTTAAAAAAGAACAATTTTATGCCATACCAGTTTTGTAGAAGGTCTTGATTAGGATTATATAAATGGAAAGAGGTTAGGTTACGAAGAAATTTAAAAAAGGACAATTTTAACCCAAAGCACGATTTGTAGAAAATCTTGATTAGAATTACATGAATAGAAAGAGGTTAGTGTGCAAAGAAATTTGTAATAAAACAAATCTATCAATTGCACGTTTTACAGAAAATCTTGATTAGGATTACATAAATGGAAAGAGGTTAGGGTACGAAGAAATTTAAAAAAGGACAATTTTATCCCATAGCACGTTTTCTAGAAGATCTTGATTAGGATTACATGAATGGAAAGGGGTTAGGGTGCAAAGAAATTTGTAATAAAACAAATCTATCCATTGCACGTTTTTCAGAAAATCTTGATTAGGATTACACTAATGGAAAAGGGTTAGGGTACAAAGAAATTTAAAAAGGGCAATTTTATCCCATAGCGCGTTTTGTAGAAGATCTTGATTAGGATTACATAAATGGAAAGGGGTTAGGGTGCAAAGAAATTTGTAATAAAACAAATCTATCCATTGCACGTTTTGCAGAAAATCTTGATTAGAATTACATAAATGGAAAGAGGTTAGGGTACAAAGAAATTTAATAAAGGACATTTTTAACCTAAAGCACGATTTGTAGAAAATCATGATTAGGATTACATGAATGGAAAGAGGTTAGGGTGCAGAGAAATTTAAAAAAGGAAATTTTTAACCCAAAGCACGATTTGTAGAAAATCTTGATTAGGATTACATGAATGGAAAGAGGTTAGGGTGCAAAGAAAATTGAACAAGCACAAATATATCCTATTGCACGATTTGCAGAAAATCTTGATTAGGATTACATAAATGGAAAGAGGTTAGGGTACGATGAAATTTAAAAAAGGACAATTTTATCCCATAGCACGTTTTGTAGAAAATCTTGATTAGGATTACATAAATGGAAGGAGGTAAGGGTAAGAAGAAATCTACAAAAGGACAATTTTATCCCGTAACACGTTTTGTAGAAAATCTTGAATAGGACTACATAAATGGAAAGAGGTTAGGGTACGAACAAATTTAAAAAAGAACAATTTTATGCCATACCAGTATTGTAGAAGATCTTGATTAGGATTATATAAAAGGAAAGAGGTTAGGTTACGAAGAAATTTAAAAAAGGACAATTTTATCCCATAGCACGTTTTCTAGAAGATCTTGATTAGGATTACATGAATGGAAAGGGGTTAGGGTGCAAAGAAATTTGTAATAAAACTAATCTATCCATTGTACGTTTTGCAGAAAATCTTGATTAGGATTACACTAATGGAAAGGGGATTACACTAATGGAAAGGGGTTAGGGTACAAAGAAATTTAAAAAGGGCAATTTTAACCTAAAGCACGATTTGTAGAAAATTATGATTAGGATTACATGAATGGAAAGAGGTTAGGGTGCAAAGAAATTTAAAAAAGGAATTTTTTAACCCAAAGCACGATTTGTAGAAAATCTTGATTAGGATTACATAAATGGAAAGAGGTTAGGGTGCAAAGAAAATTAAACAAACACAAATATATCCTATTGCACGTTTTGCAGAAAATCTTGATTAGGATTACATAAATGGAAAGAGGTTAGGGTACAAAGAAATTTAAAAAAGGACAATTTTATCCCGTAACACGTTTTGTAGAAAATCTTGATTAGGATTACATAAATGGAAAGAGGTTAGGGTACAAAGAAATTTAAAAAAGGACATTTTTAACCCAGAGCACGATTTGTAGAAAATCTTGATTAGGATTACATGAATGGAAAGAGGTTAGGGTGCAAAAAATTTGTATAAAACAAATCTATCCAATGCACGTTTTGCAGAAAATCTTGATTGGGATTACATAAATGGAAAGAGGTTAGGGTACAAAGAAATTTAAAAAAGGACATTTTTAACCCAGAGCACGATTTGTAGAAAATCTTGATTAGGATTACATGAATGGAAAGAGGTTAGGGTGCAAAGAAAATTGAACAAGCACAAATATATCCTATTGCACGATTTGCAGAAAATCTTGATTAGGATTACATAAATGGAAAGAGTTTAGGGTACGAAGAAATTTAAAAAATGGCAATTTTATCCCATAGCACGTTTTGTAGAAAATCTTGATTAGGATTACATAAATGGAAGGAGGTAAGGGTAAGAAGAAATCTACAAAAGGACAATTTTAACCCGTAACACGTTTTGTAGAAAATCTTGAATAGGATTACATAAATGGAAAGAGGTTAGGGTACGAACAAATTTAAAAAAGAACAATGTTATGCCATACCAGTTTTGTAGAAGATCTTGATTAGGATTATATAAATGGAAAGAGGTTAGGTTACGAAGAAATTTAAAAAAAGACAATTTTAACCCAAAGCACGATTTGTAGAAAATCTTGATTAGGATTACATGAATAGAAAGAGGTTAGTGTGCAAAGAAATTTGTAATAAAACAAATCTATCAATTGCACGTTTTACAGAAAATCTTGATTAGGATTACATAAATGGAAAGAGGTTAGGGTGCAAAGAAAATTGAACAAGCACAAATATATCCTATTGCACGTTTTGCAGAAAATCTTGATTAGGATTACATAAATGGAAAGATGTTAGGGTACGAAGAAACTTAAAAAAGGACAATTTTATCCCAAATCACGTTTTGTAGATCTTGATTAGGATTACATAAATGGAAAGGGGTTAGGGTGCAAAGAAATTTGTAATAAAACAAATCTACCCATTGCACGTTTTGCAGAAAATATTGATTAGGATTACACTAATGGAAAGAGGTTAGGGTACAAAGAAATTTAAAAAAGGGCAATTTTATCCCATAGCGCGTTTTGTAGAAGATATTGATTAGAAATACATGGATGGAAAGGGGTTAGGGTGCAAAGAAATTTGTAATAAAACAAATCTATCCATTGCACGTTTTGCAGAAAATATTGATTAGGATTACACTAATGGAAAGAGGTTAGGGTACAAAGAAATTTAAAAAAGGGCAATTTTATCCCATAGCGCGTTTTGTAGAAGATATTGATTAGAAATACATGAATGGAAAGGGGTTAGGGTGCAAAGAAATTTGTAATAAAACAAATCTATCCATTGCACGTTTTGCAGAAAATCTTGATTAGGATTACATAAATGGAAAGAGGTTAGGGTACGAAGAAATTTTAAAAAGGACAATTTTATCCCATAGCACGTTTTGTAGAAAATCTTGATTAGAATTACATGAATAGAAAGAGGTTAGTGTGCAAAGAAATTTGTAATAAAACAAATCTATCAATTGCACGTTTTACAGAAAATCTTGATTAGGATTACATAAATGGAAAGAGGTTAGGGTACGAAGAAATTTAAAAAAGGAGAATTTTATCCCATAGCACGTTTTCTAGAAGATCTTGATTAGGATTACATGAATGGAAAGGGGTTAGGGTGCAAAGAAATTTGTAATAAAACAAATCTATCCATTGCACGTTTTGCAGAAAATCTTGATTAGGATTACACTAATGGAAAGAGGTTAGGGTACAAAGAAATTTAAAAAGGGCAATTTTATCCCATAGCGCGTTTTGTAGAAGATCTTGATTAGGATTACATAAATGGAAAGGGGTTAGGGTGCAAAGAAATTTGTAATAAAACAAATCTATCCATTGCACGTTTTGCAGAAAATCTTGATTAGGATTACATAAATGGAAAGAGGTTAGGGTACAAAGAAATTTAATAAAGGACATTTTTAACCTAAAGCACGATTTGTAGAAAATCATGATTAGGATTACATGAATGGAAAGAGGTTAGGGTGTAGAGAAATTTAAAAAAGGAAATTTTTAACCCAGAGCACGATTTGTAGAAAATCGTGATTAGGATTACATAAATGGAAAGAGGTTAGGGTGCAAAGAAAATTGAACAAACACAAATATATCCTATTGCACGTTTTGCAGAAAATCTTGATTAGGATTACATAAATGGAAAGAGGTTAGGGTACAAAGAAATTTAAAAAAGGACAATTTTATCCCGTAACACGTTTTGTAGAAAATCTTGAATAGGATTACATAAATGGAAAGAGGTTAGGGTACGAAGAAATTTAAAAAAAAACAATTTTATCCCATAGCACGTTTTGTAGAAGATCTTGATTAGGATTACATAAATGGATAGAGGTTAAGGTACGAAGAAATTTAAAAAAGGACAATTTTAACCCAAAGCACAATTTGTAGAAAATCATGATTAGGATTACATGAATGGAAAGAGGTTAGGGTACAAAGAAATTTAAAAAAGGACATTTTTAACCCATAGCACGATTTGTAGAAAATCTTGATTAGGATTACATGAATGGAAAGAGGTTAGGGTGCAAAGAAAATTGAACAAGCACAAATATATCCTATTGCACGATTTGCAGAAAATCTTGATTAGGATTACATAAATGGAAGAGGTTAGGGTACGAAGAAATTTAAAAAAGGACAATTTTATCCCATAGCACGTTTTGTAGAAAATCTTGATTAGGATTACATAAATGGAAGGAGGTAAGGGTAAGAAGAAATCTACAAAATGGCAATTTTATTCCGTAACACGTTTTGTAGAAAATCTTGAATAGGATTACATAAATGGAAAGAGATTAGGGTACGAACAAATATACAAAAGAACAATTTTATGCCATACCAGTTTTGTAGAAGATCTTGATTAGGATTACATAAATGGAAAGAGGTTAGGTTACGAAGAAATTTAAAAAAGGACAATTTTAACCCAAAGCACGATTTGTAGAAAATCTTGATTAGGATTACATAAATGGAAAGAGGTTAGGGTACGAAGAAACTTAAAAAAGGACAATTTTATCCCAAAGCACGTTTTGTAGATCTTGATTAGGATTACATGAATGGAAAGGGGTTAGGGTGCAAAGAAATTTGTAATAAAACAAATCTATCCATTGCACGTTTTGCAGAAAATCTTGATTAGGATTACATAAATGGAAAGAGGTTAGGGCACGAACAAATTTAAAAAAGGACAATTTTATCCCATAGCACGTTTTGTAGAAAATCTTGATTAGGATTACATAAATGGAAGGAGGTAAGGGTAAGAAGAAATCTACAAAAGGACAATTTTATCCCGTAACACGTTTTGTAGAAAATCTTGAATAGGACTACATAAATGGAAAGAGGTTAGGGTACGAACAAATTTAAAAAAGAACAATTTTATGCCATACCAGTTTTGTAGAAGATCTTGATTAGGATTATATAAATGGAAAGAGGTTAGGTTACGAAGAAATTTAAGAAAGGAAAATTTTAACCCAAAGCACGATTTGTAGAAAATCTTGATTAGGATTACATGAATAGAAAGAGGTTAGTGTGCAAAGAAATTTGTAATAAAACAAATCTATCAATTGCACGTTTTACAGAAAATCTTGATTAGGATTACATAAATGGAAAGAGGTTAGGGTGCAAAGAAAATTGAACAAGCACAAATAAATCCTATTGCACGTTTTGCAGAAAATCTTGATTAGGATTACATAAATGGAAAGAGGTTAGGGTACGAAGAAATTTAAAAAAGGACAATTTTATCCCATAGCACGTTTTCTAGAAGATCTTGATTAGGATTACATGAATGGAAAGGGGTTAGGGTGCAAAGAAATTTGTAAAAAAACAAATCTATCCATTGCACGTTTTGCAGAAAATCTTGATTAGGATTACACTAATGGAAAGGGGTTAGGGTACAAAGAAATTTAAAAAGGGCAATTTTATCCCATAGCGCGTTTTGTAGAAGATCTTGATTAGGATTACATAAATGGAAAGGGGTTAGGGTGCAAAGAAATTTGTAATAAAACAAATCTATCCATTGCACATTTTGCATAAAATCTTGATTAGGATTACATAAATGGAAATAGGTTAGGGTACAAAGAAATTTAATAAAGGACATTTTTAACCTAAAGCACGATTTGTAGATCTTGATTAGGATTACATGAATGGAAAGGGGTTAGGGTGCAGAGAAATTTAAAAAAGGAAATTTTTAACCCAAAGCACGATTTGTAGATCTTGATTAGGATTACATGAATGGAAAGGGGTTAGGGTGCAAAGAAATTTGTAATAAAACAAATCTATCCATTGCACGTTTTGCAGAAAATCTTGATTAGGATTACACTCATGGAAAGAGGTTAGAGTCCAAAGAAATTTAAAAAGTGCAATTTTATCCCATAGCGCGTTTCGTAGAAGATCTTGATTAGGATTACATAAATGGAAAGGGGTTAGGGTGCAAAGAAATTTGTAATAAAACAAATCTATCCATTGCACGTTTTGCAGAAAATCTTGATTAGGATTACATAAATGGAAAGAGGATAGGGTACGAAGAAATTTAAAAAAGGACAATTTTATCCCGTAACACGTTTTTTAAAAAATCTTGAATAGGATTACATAAATGGAAAGAGGTTAGAGCACGAACAAATCTAAAAAAGAACAATTTTACACCATACCAGTTTTGTAGATGATCTTGATTAGGATTACATAAATGGAAAGAGGTTAGGGTACGAAGTAATTTAAAAAAGGACTTTTTTAACCCAAAGCACGATTTGTAGAAAGTCTTGATTAGGATTACATGAATGGAAAGAGGTTAGGGTGCAGAGAAATTTAAAAAAGGAAATTTTTAACCCAAAGCACGATTTGTAGATCTTGATTAGGATTACATGAATGGAAAGGGGTTAGGGTGCAAAGAAATTTGTAATAAAACAAATCTATCCATTGCACGTTTTGCAGAAAATCTTGATTAGGATTACACTCATGGAAAGAGGTTAGAGTCCAAAGTAATTTAAAAAGGGCAATTTTATCCCGTAACACGTTTTTTAAAAAATCTTGAATAGGATTACATAAATGGAAAGAGGTTAGAGCACGAACAAATCTAAAAAAGAACAATTTTACACCATACCAGTTTTGTAGATGATCTTGATTAGGATTACATAAATGGAAAGAGGTTAGGGTACGAAGTAATTTAAAAAAGGACTTTTTTAACCCAAAGCACGATTTGTAGAAAGTCTTGATTAGGATTACATGAATAGAAAGAGGTTAGGGTGCAAAGAAATTTGTAATAAAACAAATCTACCCATTGCACGTTTTGCAGAAAATCTTGATTAGGATTACATAAATGGAAAGAGGTTAGGGTACGAAGAAATTTAAAAAAGGACAATTTTATCCCATAGCACGTTTTGTAGAAAATCTTGATTAGGATTACATAAATGGAAGGAGGTAAGGGTAAGAAGAAATCTACAAAATGACAATTTTATCCCGTAACACGTTTTGTAGAAAATCTTGAATAGGATTACATAAATGGAAAGAGATTAGGGTACGAACAAATTTAAAAAAGAACAATTTTATGCCATACCAGTTTTGTAGAAGATCTTGATTAGGATTACATAAATGGAAAGAGGTTAGGTTACGAAGAAATTTAAAAAAGGACAATTTTAACACAAAGCACGATTTGTAGAAAATCTTGATTAGGATTACATGAATAGAAAGAGGTTAGTGTGCAAAGAAATTTGTAATAAAACAAATCTATCAATTGCACGTTTTACAGAAAATCTTGATTAGGATTACATAAATGGAAAGAGGTTAGGGTGCAAAGAAAATTGAACAAGCACAAATATATCCTATTGCACGTTTTGCAGAAAATCTTGATTAGGATTACATAAATGGAAAGAGGTTAGGGTACGAAGAAATTTAAAAAAGGACAATTTTATCCCATAGCACGTTTTCTAAAAGATCTTGATTAGGATTACATGAATGGAAATGGATTAGGGTGCAAAGAAATTTGTAATAAATCAAATCTATCCATTGCACGTTTTGCAGAAAATCTTGATTAGGATTACACTAATGGAAAGAGGTTAGAGTACAAAGAAATTTAAAAAGGGCAATTTTATCCCATAGCGCGTTTTGTAGAAGATCTTGATTAAGATTACATAAATGGAAAGGGGTTAGGGTGCAAAGAAATTTGTAATAAAATAAATCTATCCATTGCACGTTTTGCAGAAAATCTTGATTAGGATTACATAAATGGAAAGAGGTTAGGGTACAAAGAAATTTAATAAAGGACATTTTTAACCTAAAGCACGATTTGTAGAAAATCATGATTAGGATTACATGAATGGAAAGAGGTTAGGGTGCAAGAAATTTGTAATAAAACAAATCTATCCATTGCACGTTTCGTAGAAAATCTTGATTAGGATTACATAAATGGAAAGAGGTTAGGGTACGAAGAAATTTTAAAAAGGACAATTTTATCCCATAGCACGTTTTGTAGAAAATCTTGATTAGAATTACATGAATAGAAAGAGGTTAGTGTGCAAAGAAATTTGTAATAAAACAAATCTATCAATTGCACGTTTTACAGAAAATCTTGATTAGGATTACATAAATGGAAAGAGGTTAGGGTACGAAGAAATTTAAAAAAGGAGAATTTTATCCCATAGCACGTTTTCTAGAAGATCTTGATTAGGATTACATGAATGGAAAGGGGTTAGGGTGCAAAGAAATTTGTAATAAAACAAATCTATCCATTGCACGTTTTGCAGAAAATCTTGATTAGGATTACACTAATGGAAAGGGGTTAGGGTACAAAGAAATTTAAAAAGGGCAATTTTATCCCATAGCGCGTTTTGTAGAAGATCTTGATTAGGATTACATAAATGGAAAGGGGTTAGGGTGCAAAGAAATTTGTAATAAAACAAATCTATCCATTGCACGTTTTGCAGAAAATCTTGATTAGGATTACATAAATGGAAAGAGGTTAGGGTACAAAGAAATTTAATAAAGGACATTTTTAACCTAAAGCACGATTTGTAGAAAATCATGATTAGGATTACATGAATGGAAAGAGGTTAGGGTGTAGAGAAATTTAAAAAAGGAAATTTTTAACCCAGAGCACGATTTGTAGAAAATCGTGATTAGGATTACATAAATGGAAAGAGGTTAGGGTGCAAAGAAAATTGAACAAACACAAATATATCCTATTGCACGTTTTGCAGAAAATCTTGATTAGGATTACATAAATGGAAAGAGGTTAGGGTACAAAGAAATTTAAAAAAGGACAATTTTATCCCGTAACACGTTTTGTAGAAAATCTTGAATAGGATTACATAAATGGAAAGAGGTTAGGGTACGAAGAAATTTAAAAAAAAACAATTTTATCCCATAGCACGTTTTGTAGAAGATCTTGATTAGGATTACATAAATGGATAGAGGTTAAGGTACGAAGAAATTTAAAAAAGGACAATTTTAACCCAAAGCACAATTTGTAGAAAATCATGATTAGGATTACATGAATGGAAAGAGGTTAGGGTACAAAGAAATTTAAAAAAGGACATTTTTAACCCAGAGCACGATTTGTAGAAAATCTTGATTAGGATTACATGAATGGAAAGAGGTTAGGGTGCAAAGAAAATTGAACAAGCACAAATATATCCTATTGCACGATTTGCAGAAAATCTTGATTAGGATTACATAAATGGAAGAGGTTAGGGTACGAAGAAATTTAAAAAAGGACAATTTTATCCCATAGCACGTTTTGTAGAAAATCTTGATTAGGATTACATAAATGGAAGGAGGTAAGGGTAAGAAGAAATCTACAAAATGACAATTTTATCCCGTAACACGTTTTGTAGAAAATCTTGAATAGGATTACATAAATGGAAAGAGATTAGGGTACGAACAAATATAAAAAAGAACAATTTTATGCCATACCAGTTTTGTAGAAGATCTTGATTAGGATTACATAAATGGAAAGAGGTTAGGTTACGAAGAAATTTAAAAAAGGACAATTTTAACCCAAAGCACGATTTGTAGAAAATCTTGATTAGGATTACATAAATGGAAAGAGGTTAGGGTACGAAGAAACTTAAAAAAGGACAATTTTATCCCAAAGCACGTTTTGTAGATCTTGATTACGATTACATGAATGGAAAGGGGTTAGGGTGCAAAGAAATTTGTAATAAAACAAATCTATCCATTGCACGTTTTGCAGAAAATCTTGATTAGGATTACATAAATGGAAAGAGGTTAGGGCACGAACAAATTTAAAAAAGGACAATTTTATCCCATAGCACGTTTTGTAGAAAATCTTGATTAGGATTACATAAATGAAAGGAGGTAAGGGTAAGAAGAAATCTACAAAAGGACAATTTTATCCCGTAACACGTTTTGTAGAAAATCTTGAATAGGACTACATAAATGGAAAGAGGTTAGGGTACGAACAAATTTAAAAAAGAACAATTTTATGCCATACCAGTTTTGTAGAAGATCTTGATTAGGATTATATAAATGGAAAGAGGTTAGGTTACGAAGAAATTTAAGAAAGGAAAATTTTAACCCAAAGCACGATTTGTAGAAAATCTTGATTAGGATTACATGAATAGAAAGAGGTTAGTGTGCAAAGAAATTTGTAATAAAACAAATCTATCAATTGCACGTTTTACAGAAAATCTTGATTAGGATTACATAAATGGAAAGAGGTTAGGGTGCAAAGAAAATTGAACAAGCACAAATAAATCCTATTGCACGTTTTGCAGAAAATCTTGATTAGGATTACATAAATGGAAAGAGGTTAGGGTACGAAGAAATTTAAAAAAGGACAATTTTATCCCATAGCACGTTTTCTAGAAGATCTTGATTAGGATTACATGAATGGAAAGGGGTTAGGGTGCAAAGAAATTTGTAAAAAAACAAATCTATCCATTGCACGTTTTGCAGAAAATCTTGATTAGGATTACACTAATGGAAAGGGGTTAGGGTACAAAGAAATTTAAAAAGGGCAATTTTATCCCATAGCGCGTTTTGTAGAAGATCTTGATTAGGATTACATAAATGGAAAGGGGTTAGGGTGCAAAGAAATTTGTAATAAAACAAATCTATCCATTGCACATTTTGCATAAAATCTTGATTAGGATTACATAAATGGAAATAGGTTAGGGTACAAAGAAATTTAATAAAGGACATTTTTAACCTAAAGCACGATTTGTAGATCTTGATTAGGATTACATGAATGGAAAGGGGTTAGGGTGCAGAGAAATTTAAAAAAGGAAATTTTTAACCCAAAGCACGATTTGTAGATCTTGATTAGGATTACATGAATGGAAAGGGGTTAGGGTGCAAAGAAATTTGTAATAAAACAAATCTATCCATTGCACGTTTTGCAGAAAATCTTGATTAGGATTACACTCATGGAAAGAGGTTAGAGTCCAAAGAAATTTAAAAAGGGCAATTTTATCCCATAGCGCGTTTCGTAGAAGATCTTGATTAGGATTACATAAATGGAAAGGGGTTAGGGTGCAAAGAAATTTGTAATAAAACAAATCTATCCATTGCACGTTTTGCAGAAAATCTTGATTAGGATTACATAAATGGAAAGAGGATAGGGTACGAAGAAATTTAAAAAAGGACAATTTTATCCCGTAACACGTTTTTTAAAAAATCTTGAATAGGATTACATAAATGGAAAGAGGTTAGAGCACGAACAAATCTAAAAAAGAACAATTTTACACCATACCAGTTTTGTAGATGATCTTGATTAGGATTACATAAATGGAAAGAGGTTAGGGTACGAAGTAATTTAAAAAAGGACTTTTTTAACCCAAAGCACGATTTGTAGAAAGTCTTGATTAGGATTACATGAATGGAAAGAGGTTAGGGTGCAGAGAAATTTAAAAAAGGAAATTTTTAACCCAAAGCACGATTTGTAGATCTTGATTAGGATTACATGAATGGAAAGGGGTTAGGGTGCAAAGAAATTTGTAATAAAACAAATCTATCCATTGCACGTTTTGCAGAAAATCTTGATTAGGATTACACTCATGGAAAGAGGTTAGAGTCCAAAGTAATTTAAAAAGGGCAATTTTATTCCGTAACACGTTTTTTAAAAAATCTTGAATAGGATTACATAAATGGAAAGAGGTTAGAGCACGAACAAATCTAAAAAAGAACAATTTTACACCATACCAGTTTTGTAGATGATCTTGATTAGGATTACATAAATGGAAAGAGGTTAGGGTACGAAGTAATTTAAAAAAGGACTTTTTTAACCCAAAGCACGATTTGTAGAAAGTCTTGATTAGGATTACATGAATAGAAAGAGGTTAGGGTGCAAAGAAATTTGTAATAAAACAAATCTACCCATTGCACGTTTTGCAGAAAATCTTGATTAGGATTACATAAATGGAAGGAGGTAAGGGTAAGAAGAAATCTACAAAATGACAATTTTATCCCGTAACACGTTTTGTAGAAAATCTTGAATAGGATTACATAAATGGAAAGAGATTAGGGTACGAACAAATTTAAAAAAGAACAATTTTATGCCATACCAGTTTTGTAGAAGATCTTGATTAGGATTACATAAATGGAAAGAGGTTAGGTTACGAAGAAATTTAAAAAAGGACAATTTTAACACAAAGCACGATTTGTAGAAAATCTTGATTAGGATTACATGAATAGAAAGAGGTTAGTGTGCAAAGAAATTTGTAATAAAACAAATCTATCAATTGCACGTTTTACAGAAAATCTTGATTAGGATTACATAAATGGAAAGAGGTTAGGGTGCAAAGAAAATTGAACAAGCACAAATATATCCTATTGCACGTTTTGCAGAAAATCTTGATTAGGATTACATAAATGGAAAGAGGTTAGGGTACGAAGAAATTTAAAAAAGGACAATTTTATCCCATAGCACGTTTTGTAGAAAATCTTGATTAGGATTACATAAATGGAAGGAGGTAAGGGTAAGAAGAAATCTACAAAATGACAATTTTATCCCGTAACACGTTTTGTAGAAAATCTTGAATAGGATTACATAAATGGAAAGAGATTAGGGTACGAACAAATTTAAAAAAGAACAATTTTATGCCATACCAGTTTTGTAGAAGATCTTGATTAGGATTACATAAATGGAAAGAGGTTAGGTTACGAAGAAATTTAAAAAAGGACAATTTTAACACAAAGCACGATTTGTAGAAAATCTTGATTAGGATTACATGAATAGAAAGAGGTTAGTGTGCAAAGAAATTTGTAATAAAACAAATCTATCAATTGCACGTTTTACAGAAAATCTTGATTAGGATTACATAAATGGAAAGAGGTTAGGGTGCAAAGAAAATTGAACAAGCACAAATATATCCTATTGCACGTTTTGCAGAAAATCTTGATTAGGATTACATAAATGGAAAGAGGTTAGGGTACGAAGAAATTTAAAAAAGGACAATTTTATCCCATAGCACGTTTTCTAAAAGATCTTGATTAGGATTACATGAATGGAAATGGATTAGGGTGCAAAGAAATTTGTAATAAATCAAATCTATCCATTGCACGTTTTGCAGAAAATCTTGATTAGGATAACACTAATGGAAAGAGGTTAGAGTACAAAGAAATTTAAAAAGGGCAATTTTATCCCATAGCGCGTTTTGTAGAAGTTCTTGATTAAGATTACATAAATGGAAAGGGGTTAGGGTGCAAAGAAATTTGTAATAAAATAAATCTATCCATTGCACGTTTTGCAGAAAATCTTGATTAGGATTACATAAATGGAAAGAGGTTAGGGTACAAAGAAATTTAATAAAGGACATTTTTAACCTAAAGCACGATTTGTAGAAAATCATGATTAGGATTACATGAATGGAAAGAGGTTAGGGTGCAAGAAATTTGTAATAAAACAAATCTATCCATTGCACGTTTCGTAGAAATTCTTGATTAGGATTACATAAATGGAAAGAGGTTAGTGTACGAAGAAATTTAAAAAGGAACAATTTTATCCCATAGCACGTTTTGTAGAAAATCTTGATTAGGATTACATAAATGGAAGGAGGTTAGGGTACGAAGAAATTTAAAAAAGGACAATTTTATCCCGTAACACGTTTTGTAAAAAATCTTGAATAGGATTACATAAATGGAAAGAGGTTAGAGCACGAACAAATCTAAAAAAGAACAATTTTACACCATACCAGTTTTGTAGAAGATCTTGATTAGGATTACATAAATGGAAAGAGGTTAGGGTACGAAGTAATTTAAAAAAGGACTTTTTTAACCCAAAGCACGATTTGTAGAAAATCTTGATTAGGATTACATGAATAGAAAGAGGTTAGGGTGCAAAGAAATTTGTAATAAAACAAATCTACCCATTGCACGTTTTGCAGAAAATCTGGATTAGGATTACATAAATGGAATGAGGTTAGGGTGCAAAGAAAATTGAACAAGCACAAATATATCCTATTGCACGTTTTGCAGAAAATATTGATTAGGATTACATAAATGGAAAGAGGTTAGGGTACGAAGAAATTTAAAAAAGGACAATTTTATCCCAAAGCACGTTTTGTAGATCTTGATTAGGATTACATGAATGGAAAGGGGTTAGGGTGCAAAGAAATTTGTAATAAAACAAATCTATCCATTGCACGTTTTGCAGAAAATCTTGATTAGGATTACACTAATGGAAAGAGGTTAGAGTACAAAGAAATTTAAAAAGGGCAATTTTATCCGATAGCGCGTTTTCTAGAAGATCTTGATTAGGATTACATGAATGGAAATGGGTTAGGGTGCAAAGAAATTTGTAATAAAACAAATCTATCCATTGCACGTTTTGCAGAAAATCTTGATTAGGATTACACTAATGGAAAGAGGTTAGAGTACAAAGAAATTTAAAAAGGGCAATTTTATCCCATAGCGCGTTTTGTAGAAGATCTTGATTAAGATTACATAAATGGAAAGCTGTTAGGGTGCAAAGAAATTTGTAATAAAACAAATCTATCCATTGCACGTTTTGCAGAAAATCTTGATTAGGATTACACTAATGGAAAGAGGTTATAGTACAAAGAAATTTAAAAAGGGCAATTTTATCCCATAGCGCGTTTTGTAGAAGATCTTGATTAAGATTACATAAATGGAAAGGGGTTAGGGTGCAAAGAAATTTGTAATAAAATAAATCTATCCATTGCACGTTTTGCAGAAAATCTTGATTAGGATTACATAAATGGAAAGAGGTTAGGGTACAAAGAAATTTAATAAAGGACATTTTTAACCTAAAGCACGATTTGTAGAAAATCATGATTAGGATTACATGAATGGAAAGAGGTTAGGGTGCAAGAAATTTGTAATAAAACAAATCTATCCATTGCACGTTTCGTAGAAATTCTTGATTAGGATTACATAAATGGAAAGAGGTTAGTGTACGAAGAAATTTAAAAAGGAACAATTTTATCCCATAGCACGTTTTGTAGAAAATCTTGATTAGGATTACATAAATGGAAGGAGGTTAGGGTACGAAGAAATTTAAAAAAGGACAATTTTATCCCGTAACACGTTTTGTAAAAAATCTTGAATAGGATTACATAAATGGAAAGAGGTTAGAGCACGAACAAATCTAAAAAAGAACAATTTTACACCATACCAGTTTTGTAGAAGATCTTGATTAGGATTACATAAATGGAAAGAGGTTAGGGTACGAAGTAATTTAAAAAAGGACTTTTTTAACCCAAAGCACGATTTGTAGAAAATCTTGATTAGGATTACATGAATAGAAAGAGGTTAGGGTGCAAAGAAATTTGTAATAAAACAAATCTACCCATTGCACGTTTTGCAGAAAATCTGGATTAGGATTACATAAATGGAATGAGGTTAGGGTGCAAAGAAAATTGAACAAGCACAAATATATCCTATTGCACGTTTTGCAGAAAATATTGATTAGGATTACATAAATGGAAAGAGGTTAGGGTACGAAGAAATTTAAAAAAGGACAATTTTATCCCAAAGCACGTTTTGTAGATCTTGATTAGGATTACATGAATGGAAAGGGGTTAGGGTGCAAAGAAATTTGTAATAAAACAAATCTATCCATTGCACGTTTTGCAGAAAATCTTGATTAGGATTACACTAATGGAAAGAGGTTAGAGTACAAAGAAATTTAAAAAGGGCAATTTTATCCGATAGCGCGTTTTGTAGAAGATCTTGATTAGGATTACATAAATGGAAAGGGGTTAGGGTGCAAAGAAATTTGTAATAAAACAAATCTATCCATTGCACGTTTTGCAGAAAATCTTGATTAGGATTACATAAATGGAAAGAGGTTAGGGTACAAAGAAATTTAATAATGGACATTTTTTACCTAAAGCACGATTTGTAGAAAATCATGATTAGGATTACATGAATGGAAAGAGGTTAGGGTGCAAAAAATTTGTAATAAAACAAATCTATTCATTGCACGTTTTGTAGAAATTCTTGATTAGGATTACATAAATGGAAAGAGGTTAGTGTACGAAGAAATTTAAAAAGGAACAATTTTATCCCGTAACACGTTTTTTAAAAAATCTTGAATAGGATTACATAAATGGAAAGAGGTTAGAGCACGAACAAATCTAAAAAAGAACAATTTTACACCATACCAGTTTTGTAGAAGATCTTGATTAGGATTACATAAATGGAAAGAGGTTAGGGTACGAAGTAATTTAAAAAAGGACATTTTTAACCCAAAGCACGATTTGTCGAAAGTCTTGATTAGGATTACATGAATAGAAAGAGGTTAGGGTGCAAAGAAATTTGTAATAAAACAAATCTACCCATTGCACGTTTTGCAGAAAATCTTGATTAGGATTACATAAATGGAAAGAGGTTAGGGTGCAAAGAAAATTGAACAAGCACAAATATATCCTATTGCACGTTTTGCAGAAAATCTTGATTAGGATTACATAAATGGAAAGAGGTTAGGGTACGAAGAAACTTAAAAAAGGACAATTTTATCCCAAAGCACGTTTTGTAGATCTTGATTAGGATTACATGAATGGAAAGGAGTTAGGGTGCAAAGAAATTTGTAATAAAACAAATCTATCCATTGCACGTCTTGCAGAAAATATTGATTAGGATTACACTCATGGAAAGAGGTTAGGGTACAAAGAAATTTAAAAAAGGGCAATTTTATCCCATAGCGCGTTTTGTAGAAGATCTTGATTAGAAATACATGAATGGAAAGGGGTTAGGGTGCAAAGAAATTTGTAATAAAACAAATCTATCCATTGCACGTTTTGCAGAAAATCTTGATTAGGATTACATAAATGGAAAGAGGTTAAGGTACGAAGAAATTTAAAAAAGGACAATTTTAACCCAAAGCACGATTTGTAGAAAATCTTGATTAGGATTACATGAATGGAAAAAGGTTAGGGTGCAAAAAATTTGTATAAAACAAATCTATCCAATGCACGTTTTGCAGAAAATCTTGATTGAGTTTACATAAATGGAAAGAGGTTAGGGTACAAAGAAATTTAAAAAAGGACATTTTTAACCCAGAGCACGATTTGTAGAAAATCTTGATTAGGATTACATGAATGGAAAGAGGTTAGGTTGCAAAGAAAATTGAACAAGCACAAATATATCCTATTGCACGATTTGCAGAAAATCTTGATTAGGATTACATAAATGGAAAGAGGTTAGGGTACGAAGAAATTTAAAAAAGGACAATTTTATCCCATAGCACGTTTTGTAGAAAATCTTGAATAGGATTACATAAATGATAAGAGATTAGGGTACGAACAAATTTAAAAAAGAACAATTTTATGCCATACCAGTTTTGTAGAAGATCTTGATTAGGATTACATAAATGGAAAGAGGTTAGGTTACGAAGAAATTTAAAAAAGGACAATTTTAACCCAAAGCACGATTTGTAGAAAATCTTGATTAGGATTACATGAATAGAAAGAGGTTAGTGTGCAAAGAAATTTGTAATAAAACAAATCTATCAATTGGAAGTTTTACAGAAAATCTTGATTAGGATTACATAAATGGAAAGAGGTTAGGGTACGAAGAAATTTAAAAAAGGACAATTTTATCCCATAGCACGTTTTCTAGAAGATCTTGATTAGGATTACATGAATGGAAATGGGTTAGGGTGCAAAGAAATTTGTAATAAAACAAATCTATCCATTGCACGTTTTGCAGAAAATCTTGATTAGGATTACACTAATGGAAAGAGGTTAGAGTACAAAGAAATTTAAAAAGGGCAATTTTATCCCATAGCGCGTTTTGTAGAAGATCTTGATTAAGATTACATAAATGGAAAGGGGTTAGTGTGCAAAGAAATTTGTAATAAAACAAATCTATCCATTGCACGTTTTGCAGAAAATCTTGATTAGGATTACATAAATGGAAAGAGGTTAGGGTACAAAGAAATTTAATAAAGGACATTTTTAACATAAAGCACGATTTGTAGAAAATCATGATTAGGATTACATGAATGGAAAGAGGTTAGGGTGCAAGAAATTTGTAATAAAACAAATCTATCCATTGCACGTTTCGTAGAAATTCTTGATTAGGATTACATAAATGGAAAGAGGTTAGGGTACGAAGAAATTTAAAAAAGGGCAATTTTATCCCGTAACACGTTTTGTAAAAAATCTTGAATAGGATTACATAAATGGAAAGAGGTTAGAGCACGAACAAATCTAAAAAAGAACAATTTTACACCATACCAGTTTTGTAGAAGATCTTGATTAGGATTACATAAATGGAAAGAGGTTAGGGTACGAAGTAATTTAAAAAAGGACTTTTTTAACCCAAAGCACGATTTGTAGAAAATCTTGATTAGGATTAAATGAATGGAAAGAGGTTAGGGTGCAAAGAAAATTGAACAAGCACAAATATATCCTATTGCACGTTTTGCAGAAAATATTGATTAGGATTACATAAATGGAAAGAGGTTAAAGTGCAAAGAAAATTGAACAAGCACAAATATATCCTATTGCACGTTTTGCAGAAAATCTTGATTAGGATTACATAAATGGAAAGAGGTTAGGGTACGAAGAAATTTAAAAAAAGGGCAATTTTATCCCATAGCACGTTTTCTAGAAGATCTTGATTAGGATTACATGAATGGAAATGGGTTAGGGTGCAAAGAAATTTGTAATAAAACAAATCTATCCATTGCACGTTTTGCAGAAAATCTTGATTAGGATTACACTAATGGAAAGAGGTTAGAGTACAAAGAAATTTAAAAAGGGCAATTTTATCCCATAGCGCGTTTTGTAGAAGATCTTGATTAGGATTACATAAATGGAAAGGGGTTAGGGTGCAAAGAAATTTGTAATAAAACAAATCTATCCATTGCACGTTTTGCAGAAAATCTTGATTAGGATTACATAAATGGAAAGAGGTTAGGGTACAAAGAAATTTAATAAAGTACATTTTTAACCTAAAGCACGATTTGTAGAAAATCATGATTAGGATTACATGAATGGAAAGAGGTTAGGGTGCAAAAAATTTGTAATAAAACAAATCTATTCATTGCACGTTTTGTAGAAATTCTTGATTAGGATTACATAAATGGAAAGAGGTTAGTGTACGAAGAAATTTAAAAAGGAACAATTTTATCCCATAGCACGTTTTGTAGAAAATCTTGATTAGGATTACATAAATGGAAGGAGGTTAGGGTACGAAGAAATTTAAAAAAGGACAATTTTATCCCGTAACACGTTTTTTAAAAAATCTTGAATAGGATTACATAAATGGAAAGAGGTTAGAGCACGAACAAATCTAAAAAAGAACAATTTTACACCATACCAGTTTTGTAGAAGATCTTGATTAGGATTACATAAATGGAAAGAGGTTAGGGTACGAAGTAATTTAAAAAAGGACTTTTTTAACCCAAAGCACGATTTGTAGAAAGTCTTGATTAGGATTACATGAATAGAAAGAGGTTAGGGTGCAAAGAAATTTGTAATAAAACAAATCTACCCATTGCACGTTTTGCAGAAAATCTTGATTAGGATTACATAAATGGAAGGAGGTAAGGGTAAGAAGAAATCTACAAAATGACAATTTTATCCCGTAACACGTTTTGTAGAAAATCTTGAATAGGATTACATAAATGGAAAGAGATTAGGGTACGAACAAATTTAAAAAAGAACAATTTTATGCCATACCAGTTTTGTAGAAGATCTTGATTAGGATTACATAAATGGAAAGAGGTTAGGTTACGAAGAAATTTAAAAAAGGACAATTTTAACCCAAAGCACGATTTGTAGAAAATCTTGATTAGGATTACATGAATAGAAAGAGGTTAGTGTGCAAAGAAATTTGTAATAAAACAAATCTATCAATTGCACGTTTTACAGAAAATCTTGATTAGGATTACATAAATGGAAAGAGGTTAGGGTGCAAAGAAAATTGAACAAGCACAAATATATCCTATTGCACGTTTTGCAGAAAATCTTGATTAGGATTACATAAATGGAAAGAGGTTAGGGTACGAAGAAATTTAAAAAGGGCAATGTTATCCCATAGCGCGTTTTGTAGAAGATCTTGATTAAGATTACATAAATGGAAAGGGGTTAGGGTGCAAAGAAATTTGTAATAAAACAAATGTATCCATTGCACGTTTCGCAGAAAATCTTGATTAGGATTACATAAATGGAAAGAGGTTAGGGTACAAAGAAATTTAAAAAGGGCAATGTTATCCCATAGCGCGTTTTGTAGAAGATCTTGATTAAGATTACATAAATGGAAAGGGGTTAGGGTGCAAAGAAATTTGTAATAAAACAAATCTATCCATTGCACGTTTTGCAGAAAATCTTGATTAGGATTACATAAATGGAAAGAGGTTAGGGTACAAAGAAATTTAATAAAGGACATTTTTAACCTAAAGCACGATTTGTAGAAAATCATGATTAGGATTACATGAATGGAAAGAGGTTAGGGTGCAAGAAATTTGTAATAAAACAAATCTATCCATTGCACGTTTCGTAGAAATTCTTGATTAGGATTACATAAATGGAAAGAGGTTAGTGTACGAAGAAATTTAAAAAGGAACAATTTTATCCCATAGCACGTTTTGTAGAAAATCTTGATTAGGATTACATAAATGGAAGGAGGTTAGGGTACGAAGAAATTTAAAAAAGGACAATTTTATCCCGTAACACGTTTTGTAAAAAATCTTGAATAGGATTACATAAATGGAAAGAGGTTAGAGCACGAACAAATCTAAAAAAGAACAATTTTACACCATACCAGTTTTGTAGAAGATCTTGATTAGGATTACATAAATGGAAAGAGGTTAGGGTACGAAGTAATTTAAAAAAGGACTTTTTTAACCCAAAGCACGATTTGTAGAAAATCTTGATTAGGATTACATGAATAGAAAGAGGTTAGGGTGCAAAGAAATTTGTAATAAAACAAATCTACCCATTGCACGTTTTGCAGAAAATCTGGATTAGGATTAAATAAATGGAATGAGGTTAGGGTGCAAAGAAAATTGAACAAGCACAAATATATCCTATTGCACGTTTTGCAGAAAATATTGATTAGGATTACATAAATGGAAAGAGGTTAGGGTACGAAGAAATTTAAAAAAGGACAATTTTATCCCAAAGCACGTTTTGTAGATCTTGATTAGGATTACATGAATGGAAAGGGGTTAGGGTGCAAAGAAATTTGTAATAAAACAAATCTATCCATTGCACGTTTTGCAGAAAATCTTGATTAGGATTACATAAATGGAAAGAGGTTAGGGTACAAAGAAATTTAATAAAGGACATTTTTTACCTAAAGCACGATTTGTAGAAAATCATGATTAGGATTACATGAATGGAAAGAGGTTAGGGTGCAAAAAATTTGTAATAAAACAAATCTATTCATTGCACGTTTTGTAGAAATTCTTGATTAGGATTACATAAATGGAAAGAGGTTAGTGTACGAAGAAATTTAAAAAGGAACAATTTTATCCCATAGCACGTTTTGTAGAAAATCTTGATTAGGATTACATAAATGGAAGGAGGTTAGGGGAAAAGAACTATTTTATCCCATAGCACGTTTTCTAGAAAATCTTGATTAGGATTACATAAATGGAAAGAGGTTAGGGTACGAAGAAATTTAAAAAAGAACTATTTTATCCCATAGCACGTTTTGTAGAAAATCATGATTAGGATTATATAAATGGAAAGAGGTTAGGGCACGAACAAATTTATAAAAGAACAATTTTATCCCATACCAGCTTTCTAGAAGATCTTGATTAGGATTACATAAATGGAAAGAGGTTAGGGTACGAAGAAATATAAAAAAGGACAATTTTATCCCATAGCACGTTTTCTAGAAGATCTTGATTAGGATTACATGAATGGAAATGGGTTAGGGTGCAAAGAAATTTGTAATAAAACAAATCTATCCATTGCACGTTTTGCAGAAAATCTTGATTAGGATTACACTAATGGAAAGAGGTTAGAGTACAAAGAAATTTAAAAAGGGCAATTTTATCCCATAGCGCGTTTTGTAGAAGATCTTGATTAAGATTACATAAATGGAAAGGGGTTAGGGTGCAAAGAAATTTGTAATAAAACAAATCTATCCATTGCACGTTTTGCAGAAAATCTTGATTAGGATTACATAAATGGAAAGAGGTTAGGGTACAAAGAAATTTAATAAAGGACATTTTTAACCTAAAGCACGATTTGTAGAAAATCATGATTAGGATTACATGAATGGAAAGAGGTTAGGGTGCAAGAAATTTGTAATAAAACAAATCTATCCATTGCACGTTTTGTAGAAAATCTTGAATAGGATTACATAAATGGAAAGAGGTTAGGGTACGAACAAATTTAAAAAAGAACAATTTTATGCCATACCAGTTTTGTAGAAGATCTTGATTAGGATTATATAAATGGAAAGAGGTTAGGGTACAAAGAAATTTAATAAAGGACATTTTTTACCTAAAGCACGATTTGTAGAAAATCATGATTAGGATTACATGAATGGAAAGAGGTTAGGGTGCAAAAAATTTGTAATAAAACAAATCTATTCATTGCACGTTTTGTAGAAATTCTTGATTAGGATTACATAAATGGAAAGAGGTTAGTGTACGAAGAAATTTAAAAAGGAACAATTTTATCCCATAGCACGTTTTGTAGAAAATCTTGATTAGGATTACATAAATGGAAGGAGGTTAGGGTACGAAGAAATTTAAAAAAGGACAATTTTATCCCGTAACACGTTTTTTAAAAAATCTTGAATAGGATTACATAAATGGAAAGAGGTTAGAGCACGAACAAATCTAAAAAAGAACAATTTTACACCATACCAGTTTTGTAGAAGATCTTGATTAGGATTACATAAATGGAAAGAGGTTAGGGTACGAAGTAATTTAAAAAAGGACATTTTTAACCCAAAGCACGATTTGTCGAAAGTCTTGATTAGGATTACATGAATAGAAAGAGGTTAGGGTGCAAAGAAATTTGTAATAAAACAAATCTACCCATTGCACGTTTTGCAGAAAATCTTGATTAGGATTACATAAATGGAAAGAGGTTAGGGTGCAAAGAAAATTGAACAAGCACAAATATATCCTATTGCACGTTTTGCAGAAAATCTTGATTAGGATTACATAAATGGAAAGAGGTTAGGGTACGAAGAAACTTAAAAAAGGACAATTTTATCCCAAAGCACGTTTTGTAGATCTTGATTAGGATTACATGAATGGAAAGGAGTTAGGGTGCAAAGAAATTTGTAATAAAACAAATCTATCCATTGCACGTTTTGCAGAAAATATTGATTAGGATTACACTCATGGAAAGAGGTTAGGGTACAAAGAAATTTAAAAAAGGGCAATTTTATCCCATAGCGCGTTTTGTAGAAGATCTTGATTAGAAATACATGAATGGAAAGGGGTTAGGGTGCAAAGAAATTTGTAATAAAACAAATCTATCCATTGCACGTTTTGCAGAAAATCTTGATTAGGATTACATAAATGGAAAGAGGTTAAGGTACGAAGAAATTTAAAAAAGGACAATTTTAACCCAAAGCACGATTTGTAGAAAATCTTGATTAGGATTACATGAATGGAAAAAGGTTAGGGTGCAAAAAATTTGTATAAAACAAATCTATCCAATGCACGTTTTGCAGAAAATCTTGATTGGGTTTACATAAATGGAAAGAGGTTAGGGTACAAAGAAATTTAAAAAAGGACATTTTTAACCCAGAGCACGATTTGTAGAAAATCTTGATTAGGATTACATGAATGGAAAGAGGTTAGGGTGCAAAGAAAATTGAACAAGCACAAATATATCCTATTGCACGATTTGCAGAAAATCATGATTAGGATTACATGAATGGAAAGAGGTTAGGGTACGAAGAAATTTAAAAAAGGACAATTTTATCCCATAGCACGTTTTGTAGAAAATCTTGATTAGGATTACATAAATGGAAGGAGGTAAGGGTAAGAAGAAATCTACAAAATGACAATTTTATCCCGTAACACGTTTTGTAGAAAATCTTGAATAGGATTACATAAATGATAAGAGATTAGGGTACGAACAAATTTAAAAAAGAACAATTTTATGCCATACCAGTTTTGTAGAAGATCTTGATTAGGATTACATAAATGGAAAGAGGTTAGGTTACGAAGAAATTTAAAAAAGGACAATTTTAACCCAAAGCACGATTTGTAGAAAATCTTGATTAGGATTACATGAATAGAAAGAGGTTAGTGTGCAAAGAAATTTGTAATAAAACAAATCCATCAATTGGAAGTTTTACAGAAAATCTTGATTAGGATTACATAAATGGAAAGAGGTTAGGGTACGAAGAAATTTAAAAAAGGACAATTTTATCCCATAGCACGTTTTCTAGAAGATCTTGATTAGGATTACATGAATGGAAATGGGTTAGGGTGCAAAGAAATTTGTAATAAAACAAATCTATCCATTGCACGTTTTGCAGAAAATCTTGATTAGGATTACACTAATGGAAAGAGGTTAGAGTACAAAGAAATTTAAAAAGGGCAATTTTATCCCATAGCGCGTTTTGTAGAAGATCTTGATTAAGATTACATAAATGGAAAGCTGTTAGGGTGCAAAGAAATTTGTAATAAAACAAATCTATCCATTGCACGTTTTGCAGAAAATCTTGATTAGGATTACACTAATGGAAAGAGGTTAGAGTACAAAGAAATTTAAAAAGGGCAATTTTATCCCATAGCGCGTTTTGTAGAAGATCTTGATTAAGATTACATAAATGGAAAGGGGTTAGGGTGCAAAGAAATTTGTAATAAAACAAATCTATCCATTGCACGTTTTGCAGAAAATCTTGATTAGGATTACACTAATGGAAAGAGGTTAGAGTACAAAGAAATTTAAAAAGGGCAATTTTATCCCATAGCGCGTTTTGTAGAAGATCTTGATTAAGATTACATAAATGGAAAGGGGTTAGGGTGCTAAGAAATTTGTAATAAAACAAATCTATCCATTGCACGTTTTGCAGAAAATCTTGATTAGGATTACATAAATGGAAAGAGGTTAGGGTACAAAGAAATTTAATAAAGGACATTTTTAACCTAAAGCACGATTTGTAGAAAATCATGATTAGGATTACATGAATGGAAAGAGGTTAGGGTGCAAGAAATTTGTAATAAAACAAATCTATCCATTGCACGTTTCGTAGAAATTCTTGATTAGGATTACATAAATGGAAAGAGGTTAGGGTACGAAGAAATTTAAAAAAGGGCAATTTTATCCCGTAACACGTTTTGTAAAAAATCTTGAATAGGATTACATAAATGGAAAGAGGTTAGGGTACGAAGTAATTTAAAAAAGGACTTTTTTAACCCAAAGCACGATTTGTAGAAAATCTTGATTAGGATTACATGAATGGAAAGAGGTTAGGGTGCAAAGAAAATTGAACAAGCACAAATATATCCTATTGCACGTTTTGCAGAAAATCTTGATTAGGATTACATAAATGGAAAGAGGTTAGGGTACGAAGAAATTTAAAAAAGGACAATTTTATCCCATAGCACGTTTTCTAGAAGATCTTGATTAGGATTACATGAATGGAAATGGGTTAGGGTGCAAAGAAATTTGTAATAAAACAAATCTATCCATTGCACGTTTTGCAGAAAATCTTGATTAGGATTACACTAATGGAAAGAGGTTAGAGTACAAAGAAATTTAAAAAGGGCAATTTTATCCCATAGCGCGTTTTGTAGAAGATCTTGATTAGGATTACATAAATGGAAAGGGGTTAGGGTGCAAAGAAATTTGTAATAAAACAAATCTATCCATTGCACGTTTTGCAGAAAATCTTGATTAGGATTACATAAATGGAAAGAGGTTAGGGTACAAAGAAATTTAATAAAGGACATTTTTTACCTAAAGCACGATTTGTAGAAAATCATGATTAGGATTACATGAATGGAAAGAGGTTAGGGTGCAAAAAATTTGTAATAAAACAAATCTATTCATTGCACGTTTTGTAGAAATTCTTGATTAGGATTACATAAATGGAAAGAGGTTAGTGTACGAAGAAATTTAAAAAGGAACAATTTTATCCCATAGCACGTTTTGTAGAAAATCTTGATTAGGATTACATAAATGGAAGGAGGTTAGGGTACGAAGAAATTTAAAAAAGGACAATTTTATCCCGTAACACGTTTTTTAAAAAATCTTGAATAGGATTACATAAATGGAAAGAGGTTAGAGCACGAACAAATCTAAAAAAAAACAATTTTACACCATACCAGTTATGTAGAAGATCTTGATTAGGATTACATAAATGGAAAGAGGTTAGGGTACGAAGTAATTTAAAAAAGGACATTTTTAACCCAAAGCACGATTTGTAGAAAGTCTTGATTAGGATTACATGAATAGAAAGAGGTTAGGGTGCAAAGAAATTTGTAATAAAACAAATCTACCCATTGCACGTTTTGCAGAAAATCTTGATTAGGATTACATAAATGGAAAGAGGTTAGGGTGCAAAGAAAATTGAACAAGCACAAATATATCCTATTGCACGTTTTGCAGAAAATCTTGATTAGGATTACATAAATGGAAAGAGGTTAGGGCACGAACAAATTTAAAAAAGGACAATTTTATCCCAAAGCACGTTTTGTAGATCTTGATTAGGATTACATGAATGGAAAGGGGTTAGGGTGCAAAGAAATTTGTAATAAAACAAATCTATCCATTGCACGTTTTGCAGAAAATCTTGATTAGGATTACATAAATGGAAAGAGGTTAGGGTACAAAGAAATTTAATAAAGTACATTTTTAACCTAAAGCACGATTTGTAGAAAATCATGATTAGGATTACATGAATGGAAAGAGGTTAGGGTGCAAAAAATTTGTAATAAAACAAATCTATTCATTGCACGTTTTGTAGAAATTCTTGATTAGGATTACATAAATGGAAAGAGGTTAGTGTACGAAGAAATTTAAAAAGGAACAATTTTATCCCATAGCACGTTTTGTAGAAAATCTTGATTAGGATTACATAAATGGAAGGAGGTTAGGGTACGAAGAAATTTAAAAAAGGACAATTTTATCCCGTAACATGTTTTTTAAAAAATCTTGAATAGGATTACATAAATGGAAAGAGGTTAGAGCACGAACAAATCTAAAAAAGAACAATTTTACACCATACCAGTTTTGTAGAAGATCTTGATTAGGATTACATAAATGGAAAGAGGTTAGGGTACGAAGTAATTTAAAAAAGGACTTTTTTAACCCAAAGCACGATTTGTAGAAAGTCTTGATTAGGATTACATGAATAGAAAGAGGTTAGGGTGCAAAGAAATTTGTAATAAAACAAATCTACCCATTGCACGTTTTGCAGAAAATCTTGATTAGGATTACATAAATGGAAAGAGGTTAGGGTACGAAGAAATTTAAAAAAGGACAATTTTATCCCATAGCACGTTTTGTAGAAAATCTTGATTAGGATTACATAAATGGAAGGAGGTAAGGGTAAGAAGAAATCTACAAAATGACAATTTTATCCCGTAACACGTTTTGTAGAAAATCTTGAATAGGATTACATAAATGGAAAGAGATTAGGGTACGAACAAATTTAAAAAAGAACAATTTTATGCCATACCAGTTTTGTAGAAGATCTTGATTAGGATTACATAACTGGAAAGAGGTTAGGTTACGAAGAAATTTAAAAAAGGACAATTTTAACCCAAAGCACGATTTGTAGAAAATCTTGATTAGGATTACATGAATAGAAAGAGGTTAGTGTGCAAAGAAATTTGTAATAAAACAAATCTATCAATTGCACGTTTTACAGAAAATCTTGATTAGGATTACATAAATGGAAAGAGGTTAGGGTGCAAAGAAAATTGAACAAGCACAAATATATCCTATTGCACGTTTTGCAGAAAATCTTGATTAGGATTACATAAATGGAAAGAGGTTAGGGTACGAAGAAATTTAAAAAGGGCAATGTTATCCCATAGCGCGTTTTGTAGAAGATCTTGATTAAGATTACATAAATGGAAAGGGGTTAGGGTGCAAAGAAATTTGTAATAAAACAAATGTATCCATTGCACGTTTTGCAGAAAATCTTGATTAGGATTACATAAATGGAAAGAGGTTAGGGTACAAAGAAATTTAAAAAGGGCAATGTTATCCCATAGCGCGTTTTGTAGAAGATCTTGATTAAGATTACATAAATGGAAAGGGGTTAGGGTGCAAAGAAATTTGTAATAAAACAAATCTATCCATTGCACGTTTTGCAGAAAATCTTGATTAGGATTACACTAATGGAAAGAGGTTAGAGTACAAAGAAATTTAAAAAGGGCAATGTTATCCCATAGCGCGTTTTGTAGAAGATCTTGATTAAGATTACATAAATGGAAAGGGGTTAGGGTGCAAAGAAATTTGTAATAAAACAAATCTATCCATTGCACGTTTTGCAGAAAATCTTGATTAGGATTACATAAATGGAAAGAGGTTAGGGTACAAAGAAATTTAATAAAGGACATTTTTAACCTAAAGCACGATTTGTAGAAAATCATGATTAGGATTACATGAATGGAAAGAGGTTAGGGTGCAAGAAATTTGTAATAAAACAAATCTATCCATTGCACGTTTCGTAGAAAATCTTGATTAGGATTACATAAATGGAAAGAGGTTAGTGTACGAAGAAATTTAAAAAGGAACAATTTTATCCCATAGCACGTTTTGTAGAAAATCTTGATTAGGATTACATAAATGGAAGGAGGTTAGGGTACGAAGAAATTTAAAAAAGGACAATTTTATCCCGTAACACGTTTTGTAAAAAATCTTGAATAGGATTACATAAATGGAAAGAGGTTAGAGCAAAAACAAATCTAAAAAAGAACAATTTTACACCATACCAGTTTTGTAGAAGATCTTGATTAGGATTACATAAATGGAAAGAGGTTAGGGTACGAAGTAATTTAAAAAAGGACTTTTTTAACCCAAAGCATGATTTGTAGAAAATCTTGATTAGGATTACATGAATAGAAAGAGGTTAGGGTGCAAAGAAATTTGTAATAAAACAAATCTACCCATTGCACGTTTTGCAGAAAATCTGGATTAGGATTAAATAAATGGAATGAGGTTAGGGTGCAAAGAAAATTGAACAAGCACAAATATATCCTATTGCACGTTTTGCAGAAAATATTGATTAGGATTACATAAATGGAAAGAGGTTAGGGTACGAAGAAATTTAAAAAAGGACAATTTTATCCCAAAGCACGTTTTGTAGATCTTGATTAGGATTACATGAATGGAAAGGGGTTAGGGTGCAAAGAAATTTGTAATAAAACAAATCTATCCATTGCACGTTTTGCAGAAAATCTTGATTAGGATTACACTAATGGAAAGAGGTTAGAGTACAAAGAAATTTAAAAAGGGCAATTTTATCCCATAGCGCGTTTTGTAGAAGATCTTGATTAGGATTACATAAATGGAAAGGGGTTAGGGTGCAAAGAAATTTGTAATAAAACAAATCTATCCATTGCACGTTTTGCAGAAAATCTTGATTAGGATTACATAAATGGAAAGAGGTTAGGGTACAAAGAAATTTAATAAAGGACATTTTTTACCTAAAGCACGATTTGTAGAAAATCATGATTAGGATTACATGAATGGAAAGAGGTTAGGGTGCAAAAAATTTGTAATAAAACAAATCTATTCATTGCACGTTTTGTAGAAATTCTTGATTAGGATTACATAAATGGAAAGAGGTTAGTGTACGAAGAAATTTAAAAAGGAACAATTTTATCCCATAGCACGTTTTGTAGAAAATCTTGATTAGGATTACATAAATGGAAGGAGGTTAGGGGAAAAGAACTATTTTATCCCATAGCACGTTTTCTAGAAAATCTTGATTAGGATTACATAAATGGAAAGAGGTTAGGGTACGAAGAAATTTAAAAAAGAACTATTTTATCCCATAGCACGTTTTGTAGAAAATCATGATTAGGATTATATAAATGGAAAGAGGTTAGGGCACGAACAAATTTATAAAAGAACAATTTTATCCCATACCAGCTTTCTAGAAGATCTTGATTAGGATTACATAAATGGAAAGAGGTTAGGGTACGAAGAAATTTAAAAAAGGACAATTTTATCCCATAGCACGTTTTCTAGAAGATCTTGATTAGGATTACATGAATGGAAATGGGTTAGGGTGCAAAGAAATTTGTAATAAAACAAATCTATCCATTGCACGTTTTGCAGAAAATCTTGATTAGGATTACACAAATGGAAAGAGGTTAGAGTACAAAGAAATTTAAAAAGGGCAATTTTATCCCCTAGCGCGTTTTGTAGAAGATCTTGATTAAGATTACATAAATGGAAAGGGGTTAGGGTGCAAAGAAATTTGTAATAAAACAAATCTATCCATTGCACGTTTTGCAGAAAATCTTGATTAGGATTACATAAATGGAAAGAGGTTAGGGTACAAAGAAATTTAATAAAGGACATTTTTAACCTAAAGCACGATTTGTAGAAAATCATGATTAGGATTACATGAATGGAAAGAGGTTAGGGTGCAAGAAATTTGTAATAAAACAAATCTATCCATTGCACGTTTTGTAGAAAATCTTGAATAGGATTACATAAATGGAAAGAGGTTAGGGTACGAACAAATTTAAAAAAGAACAATTTTATGCCATACCAGTTTTGTAGAAGATCTTGATTAGGATTATATAAATGGAAAGAGGTTAGGGTACAAAGAAATTTAATAAAGGACATTTTTTACCTAAAGCACGATTTGTAGAAAATCATGATTAGGATTACATGAATGGAAAGAGGTTAGGGTGCAAAAAATTTGTAATAAAACAAATCTATTCATTGCACGTTTTGTAGAAATTCTTGATTAGGATTACATAAATGGAAAGAGGTTAGTGTACGAAGAAATTTAAAAAGGAACAATTTTATCCCATAGCACGTTTTGTAGAAAATCTTGATTAGGATTACATAAATGGAAGGAGGTTAGGGTACGAAGAAATTTAAAAAAGGACAATTTTATCCCGTAAAACGTTTTTTAAAAAATCTTGAATAGGATTACATAAATGGAAAGAGGTTAGAGCACGAACAAATCTAAAAAAGAACAATTTTACACCATACCAGTTTTGTAGAAGATCTTGATTAGGATTACATAAATGGAAAGAGGTTAGGGTACGAAGTAATTTAAAAAAGGACATTTTTAACCCAAAGCACGATTTGTCGAAAGTCTTGATTAGGATTACATGAATAGAAAGAGGTTAGGGTGCAAAGAAATTTGTAATAAAACAAATCTACCCATTGCACGTTTTGCAGAAAATCTTGATTAGGATTACATAAATGGAAAGAGGTTAGGGTGCAAAGAAAATTGAACAAGCACAAATATATCCTATTGCACGTTTTGCAGAAAATCTTGATTAGGATTACATAAATGGAAAGAGGTTAGGGTACGAAGAAACTTAAAAAAGGACAATTTTATCCCAAAGCACGTTTTGTAGATCTTGATTAGGATTACATGAATGGAAAGGAGTTAGGGTGCAAAGAAATTTGTAATAAAACAAATCTATCCATTGCACGTTTTGCAGAAAATATTGATTAGGATTACACTCATGGAAAGAGGTTAGGGTACAAAGAAATTTAAAAAAGGGCAATTTTATCCCATAGCGCGTTTTGTAGAAGATCTTGATTAGAAATACATGAATGGAAAGGGGTTAGGGTGCAAAGAAATTTGTAATAAAACAAATCTATCCATTGCACGTTTTGCAGAAAATCTTGATTAGGATTACATAAATGGAAAGAGGGTAAGGTACGAAGAAATTTAAAAAAGGACAATTTTAAACCAAAGCACGATTTGTAGAAAATCTTGATTAGGATTACATGAATGGAAAAAGGTTAGGGTGCAAAAAATTTGTATAAAACAAATCTATCCAATGCACGTTTTGCAGAAAATCTTGATTGGGTTTACATAAATGGAAAGAGGTTAGGGTACAAAGAAATTTAAAAAAGGACATTTTTAACCCAGAGCACGATTTGTAGAAAATCTTGATTAGGATTACATGAATGGAAAGAGGTTAGGGTGCAAAGAAAATTGAACAAGCACAAATATATCCTATTGCACGATTTGCAGAAAATCTTGATTAGGATTACATAAATGGAAAGAGGTTAGGGTACGAAGAAATTTAAAAAAGGACAATTTTATCCCATAGCACGTTTTGTAGAAAATCTTGATTAGGATTACATAAATGGAAGGAGGTAAGGGTAAGAAGAAATCTACAAAATGACAATTTTATCCCGTAACACGTTTTGTAGAAAATCTTGAATAGGATTACATAAATGATAAGAGATTAGGGTACGAACAAATTTAAAAAAGAACAATTTTATGCCATACCAGTTTTGTAGAAGATCTTGATTAGGATTACATAAATGGAAAGAGGTTAGGTTACGAAGAAATTTAAAAAAGGACAATTTTAACCCAAAGCACGATTTGTAGAAAATCTTGATTAGGATTACATGAATAGAAAGAGGTTAGTGTGCAAAGAAATTTGTAATAAAACAAATCTATCAATTGGAAGTTTTACAGAAAATCTTGATTAGGATTACATAAATGGAAAGAGGTTAGGGTACGAAGAAATTTAAAAAAGGACAATTTTATCCCATAGCACGTTTTCTAGAAGATCTTGATTAGGATTACATGAATGGAAATGGGTTAGGGTGCAAAGAAATTTGTAATAAAACAAATCTATCCATTGCACGTTTTGCAGAAAATCTTGATTAGGATTACACTAATGGAAAGAGGTTAGAGTACAAAGAAATTTAAAAAGGGCAATTTTATCCCATAGCGCGTTTTGTAGAAGATCTTGATTAAGATTACATAAATGGAAAGCTGTTAGGGTGCAAAGAAATTTGTAATAAAACAAATCTATCCATTGCACGTTTTGCAGAAAATCTTGATTAGGATTACACTAATGGAAAGAGGTTAGAGTACAAAGAAATTTAAAAAGGGCAATTTTATCCCATAGCGCGTTTTGTAGAAGATCTTGATTAAGATTACATAAATGGAAAGGGGTTAGGGTGCAAAGAAATTTGTAATAAAACAAATCTATCCATTGCACGTTTTGCAGAAAATCTTGATTAGGATTACACTAATGGAAAGAGGTTAGAGTACAAAGAAATTTAAAAAGGGCAATTTTATCCCATAGCGCGTTTTGTAGAAGATCTTGATTAAGATTACATAAATGGAAAGGGGTTAGGGTGCAAAGAAATTTGTAATAAAACAAATCTATCCATTGCACGTTTTGCAGAAAATCTTGATTAGGATTACATAAATGGAAAGAGGTTAGGGTACAAAGAAATTTAATAAAGGACATTTTTAACCTAAAGCACGATTTGTAGAAAATCATGATTAGGATTACATGAATGGAAAGAGGTTAGGGTGCAAGAAATTTGTAATAAAACAAATCTATCCATTGCACGTTTCGTAGAAATTCTTGATTAGGATTACATAAAAGGAAAGAGGTTAGGGTACGAAGAAATTTAAAAAAGGGCAATTTTATCCCGTAACACGTTTTGTAAAAAATCTTGAATAGGATTACATAAATGGAAAGAGGTTAGGGTACGAAGTAATTTAAAAAAGGACTTTTTTAACCCAAAGCACGATTTGTAGAAAATCTTGATTAGGATTACATGAATGGAAAGAGGTTAGGGTGCAAAGAAAATTGAACAAGCACAAATATATCCTATTGCACGTTTTGCAGAAAATATTGATTAGGATTACATAAATGGAAAGAGGTTAGAGTGCAAAGAAAATTGAACAAGCACAAATATATCCTATTGCACGTTTTGCAGAAAATCTTGATTAGGATTACATAAATGGAAAGAGGTTAGGGTACGAAGAAATTTAAAAAAGGACAATTTTATCCCATAGCACGTTTTCTAGAAGATCTTGATTAGGATTACATGAATGGAAATGGGTTAGGGTGCAAAGAAATTTGTAATAAAACAAATCTATCCATTGCACGTTTTGCAGAAAATCTTGATTAGGATTACACTAATGGAAAGAGGTTAGAGTACAAAGAAATTTAAAAAGGGCAATTTTATCCCATAGCGCGTTTTGTAGAAGATCTTGATTAGGATTACATAAATGGAAAGGGGTTAGGGTGCAAAGAAATTTGTAATAAAACAAATCTATCCATTGCACCTTTTGCAGAAAATCTTGATTAGGATTACATAAATGGAAAGAGGTTAGGGTACAAAGAAATTTAATAAAGGACATTTTTTACCTAAAGCACGATTTGTAGAAAATCATGATTAGGATTACATGAATGGAAAGAGGTTAGGGTGCAAAAAATTTGTAATAAAACAAATCTATTCATTGCACGTTTTGTAGAAATTCTTGATTAGGATTACATAAATGAAAGAGGTTAGTGTACGAAGAAATTTAAAAAGGAACAATTTTATCCCATAGCACGTTTTGTAGAAAATCTTGATTAGGATTACATAAATGGAAGGAGGTTAGGGTACGAAGAAATTTAAAAAAGGACAATTTTATCCCGTAACACGTTTTTTAAAAAATCTTGAATAGGATTACATAAATGGAAAGAGGTTAGAGCACGAACAAATCTAAAAAAAAACAATTTTACACCATACCAGTTTTGTAGAAGATCTTGATTAGGATTAAATAAATGGAAAGAGGTTAGGGTACGAAGTAATTTAAAAAAGGACATTTTTAACCCAAAGCACGATTTGTAGAAAGTCTTGATTAGGATTACATGAATAGAAAGAGGTTAGGGTGCAAAGAAATTTGTAATAAAACAAATCTACCCATTGCACGTTTTGCAGAAAATCTTGATTAGGATTACATAAATGGAAAGAGGTTAGGGTGCAAAGAAAATTGAACAAGCACAAATATATCCTATTGCACGTTTTGCAGAAAATCTTGATTAGGATTACATAAATGGAAAGAGGTTAGGGCACGAACAAATTTAAAAAAGGACAATTTTATCCCAAATCACGTTTTGTAGATCTTGATTAGGATTACATGAATGGAAAGGGGTTAGGGTGCAAAGAAATTTGTAATAAAACAAATCTATCCATTGCACGTTTTGCAGAAAATCTTGATTAGGATTACATAAATGGAAAGAGGTTAGGGTACAAAGAAATTTAATAAAGTACATTTTTAACCTAAAGCACGATTTGTAGAAAATCATGATTAGGATTACATGAATGGAAAGAGGTTAGGGTGCAAAAAATTTGTAATAAAACAAATCTATTCATTGCACGTTTTGTAGAAATTCTTGATTAGGATTACATAAATGGAAAGAGGTTAGTGTACGAAGAAATTTAAAAAGGAACAATTTTATCCCATAGCACGTTTTGTAGAAAATCTTGATTAGGATTACATAAGTGGAAGGAGGTTAGGGTACGAAGAAATTTAAAAAAGGACAATTTTATCCCGTAACACGTTTTTTAAAAAATCATGAATAGGATTACATAAATGGAAAGAGGTTAGAGCACGAACAAATCTAAAAAAGATCAATTTTACACCATACCAGTTTTGTAGAAGATCTTGATTAGGATTACATAAATGGAAAGAGGTTAGGGTACGAAGTAATTTAAAAAAGGACTTTTTTAACCCAAAGCACGATTTGTAGAAAGTCTTGATTAGGATTACATGAATAGAAAGAGGTTAGGGTGCAAAGAAATTTGTAATAAAACAAATCTACCCATTGCACGTTTTGCAGAAAATCTTGATTAGGATTACATAAATGGAAAGAGGTTAGGGTACGAAGAAATTTAAAAAAGGACAATTTTATCCCATAGCACGTTTTGTAGAAAATCTTGATTAGGATTACATAAATGGAAGGAGGTAAGGGTAAGAAGAAATTTAAAAAGGGCAATGTTATCCCATAGCGCGTTTTGTAGAAGATCTTGATTAAGATTACATAAATGGAAAGGGGTTAGGGTGCAAAGAAATTTGTAATAAAACAAATCTATCCATTGCACGTTTTGCAGAAAATCTTGATTAGGATTACACTAATGGAAAGAGGTTAGAGTACAAAGAAATTTAAAAAGGGCAATGTTATCCCATAGCGCGTTTTGTAGAAGATCTTGATTAAGATTACATAAATGGAAAGGGGTTAGGGTGCAAAGAAATTTGTAATAAAACAAATCTATCCATTGCACGTTTTGCAGAAAATCTTGATTAGGATTACATAAATGGAAAGAGGTTAGGGTACAAAGAAATTTAATAAAGGACATTTTTAACCTAAAGCACGATTTGTAGAAAATCATGATTAGGATTACATGAATGGAAAGAGGTTAGGGTGCAAGAAATTTGTAATAAAACAAATCTATCCATTGCACGTTTCGTAGAAAATCTTGATTAGGATTACATAAATGGAAAGAGGTTAGTGTACGAAGAAATTTAAAAAGGAACAATTTTATCCCATAGCACGTTTTGTAGAAAATCTTGATTAGGATTACATAAATGGAAGGAGGTTAGGGTACGAAGAAATTTAAAAAAGGACAATTTTATCCCGTAACACGTTTTGTAAAAAATCTTGAATAGGATTACATAAATGGAAAGAGGTTAGAGCACGAACAAATCTAAAAAAGAACAATTTTACACCATACCAGTTTTGTAGAAGATCTTGATTAGGATTACATAAATGGAAAGAGGTTAGGGTACGAAGTAATTTAAAAAAGGACTTTTTTAACCCAAAGCATGATTTGTAGAAAATCTTGATTAGGATTACATGAATAGAAAGAGGTTAGGGTGCAAAGAAATTTGTAATAAAACAAATCTACCCATTGCACGTTTTGCAGAAAATCTGGATTAGGATTAAATAAATGGAATGAGGTTAGGGTGCAAAGAAAATTGAACAAGCACAAATATATCCTATTGCACGTTTTGCAGAAAATATTGATTAGGATTACATAAATGGAAAGAGGTTAGGGTACGAAGAAATTTAAAAAAGGACAATTTTATCCCAAAGCACGTTTTGTAGATCTTGATTAGGATTACATGAATGGAAAGGGGTTAGGGTGCAAAGAAATTTGTAATAAAACAAATCTATCCATTGCACGTTTTGCAGAAAATCTTGATTAGGATTACACTAATGGAAAGAGGTTAGAGTACAAAGAAATTTAAAAAGGGCAATTTTATCCCATAGCGCGTTTTGTAGAAGATCTTGATTAGGATTACATAAATGGAAAGGGGTTAGGGTGCAAAGAAATTTGTAATAAAACAAATCTATCCATTGCACGTTTTGCAGAAAATCTTGATTAGGATTACATAAATGGAAAGAGGTTAGGGTACAAAGAAATTTAATAAAGGACATTTTTTACCTAAAGCACGATTTGTAGAAAATCATGATTAGGATTACATGAATGGAAAGAGGTTAGGGTGCAAAAAATTTGTAATAAAACAAATCTATTCATTGCACGTTTTGTAGAAATTCTTGATTAGGATTACATAAATGGAAAGAGGTTAGTGTACGAAGAAATTTAAAAAGGAACAATTTTATCCCATAGCACGTTTTGTAGAAAATCTTGATTAGGATTACATAAATGGAAGGAGGTTAGGGGAAAAGAACTATTTTATCCCATAGCACGTTTTCTAGAAAATCTTGATTAGGATTACATAAATGGAAAGAGGTTAGGGTACGAAGAAATTTAAAAAAGAACTATTTTATCCCATAGCACGTTTTGTAGAAAATCATGATTAGGATTATATAAATGGAAAGAGGTTAGGGCACGAACAAATTTATAAAAGAACAATTTTATCCCATACCAGCTTTCTAGAAGATCTTGATTAGGATTACATAAATGGAAAGAGGTTAGGGTACGAAGAAATTTAAAAAAGGACAATTTTATCCCATAGCACGTTTTCTAGAAGATCTTGATTAGGATTACATGAATGGAAATGGGTTAGGGTGCAAAGAAATTTGTAATAAAACAAATCTATCCATTGCACGTTTTGCAGAAAATCTTGATTAGGATTACACTAATGGAAAGAGGTTAGAGTACAAAGAAATTTAAAAAGGGCAATTTTATCCCATAGCGCGTTTTGTAGAAGATCTTGATTAAGATTACATAAATGGAAAGGGGTTAGGGTGCAAAGAAATTTGTAATAAAACAAATCTATCCATTGCACGTTTTGCAGAAAATCTTGATTAGGATTACATAAATGGAAAGAGGTTAGGGTACAAAGAAATTTAATAAAGGACATTTTTAACCTAAAGCACGATTTGTAGAAAATCATGATTAGGATTACATGAATGGAAAGAGGTTAGGGTGCAAGAAATTTGTAATAAAACAAATCTATCCATTGCACGTTTTGTAGAAAATCTTGAATAGGATTACATAAATGGAAAGAGGTTAGGGTACGAACAAATTTAAAAAAGAACAATTTTATGCCATACCAGTTTTGTAGAAGATCTTGATTAGGATTATATAAATGGAAAGAGGTTAGGGTACAAAGAAATTTAATAAAGGACATTTTTTACCTAAAGCACGATTTGTAGAAAATCATGATTAGGATTACATGAATGGAAAGAGGTTAGGGTGCAAAAAATTTGTAATAAAACAAATCTATTCATTGCACGTTTTGTAGAAATTCTTGATTAGGATTACATAAATGGAAAGAGGTTAGTGTACGAAGAAATTTAAAAAGGAACAATTTTATCCCATAGCACGTTTTGTAGAAAATCTTGATTAGGATTACATAAATGGAAGGAGGTTAGGGTACGAAGAAATTTAAAAAAGGACAATTTTATCCCGTAAAACGTTTTTTAAAAAATCTTGAATAGGATTACATAAATGGAAAGAGGTTAGAGCACGAACAAATCTAAAAAAGAACAATTTTACACCATACCAGTTTTGTAGAAGATCTTGATTAGGATTACATAAATGGAAAGAGGTTAGGGTACGAAGTAATTTAAAAAAGGACATTTTTAACCCAAAGCACGATTTGTCGAAAGTCTTGATTAGGATTACATGAATAGAAAGAGGTTAGGGTGCAAAGAAATTTGTAATAAAACAAATCTACCCATTGCACGTTTTGCAGAAAATCTTGATTAGGATTACATAAATGGAAAGAGGTTAGGGTGCAAAGAAAATTGAACAAGCACAAATATATCCTATTGCACGTTTTGCAGAAAATCTTGATTAGGATTACATAAATGGAAAGAGGTTAGGGTACGAAGAAACTTAAAAAAGGACAATTTTATCCCAAAGCACGTTTTGTAGATCTTGATTAGGATTACATGAATGGAAAGGAGTTAGGGTGCAAAGAAATTTGTAATAAAACAAATCTATCCATTGCACGTTTTGCAGAAAATATTGATTAGGATTACACTCATGGAAAGAGGTTAGGGTACAAAGAAATTTAAAAAAGGGCAATTTTATCCCATAGCGCGTTTTGTAGAAGATCTTGATTAGAAATACATGAATGGAAAGGGGTTAGGGTGCAAAGAAATTTGTAATAAAACAAATCTATCCATTGCACGTTTTGCAGAAAATCTTGATTAGGATTACATAAATGGAAAGAGGGTAAGGTACGAAGAAATTTAAAAAAGGACAATTTTAACCCAAAGCACGATTTGTAGAAAATCTTGATTAGGATTACATGAATGGAAAAAGGTTAGGGTGCAAAAAATTTGTATAAAACAAATCTATCCAATGCACGTTTTGCAGAAAATCTTGATTGGGTTTACATAAATGGAAAGAGGTTAGGGTACAAAGAAATTTAAAAAAGGACATTTTTAACCCAGAGCACGATTTGTAGAAAATCTTGATTAGGATTACATGAATGGAAAGAGGTTAGGGTGCAAAGAAAATTGAACAAGCACAAATATATCCTATTGCACGATTTGCAGAAAATCTTGATTAGGATTACATAAATGGAAAGAGGTTAGGGTACGAAGAAATTTAAAAAAGGACAATTTTATCCCATAGCACGTTTTGTAGAAAATCTTGATTAGGATTACATAAATGGAAGGAGGTAAGGGTAAGAAGAAATCTACAAAATGACAATTTTATCCCGTAACACGTTTTGTAGAAAATCTTGAATAGGATTACATAAATGATAAGAGATTAGGGTACGAACAAATTTAAAAAAGAACAATTTTATGCCATACCAGTTTTGTAGAAGATCTTGATTAGGATTACATAAATGGAAAGAGGTTAGGTTACGAAGAAATTTAAAAAAGGACAATTTTAACCCAAAGCACGATTTGTAGAAAATCTTGATTAGGATTACATGAATAGAAAGAGGTTAGTGTGCAAAGAAATTTGTAATAAAACAAATCTATCAATTGGAAGTTTTACAGAAAATCTTGATTAGGATTACATAAATGGAAAGAGGTTAGGGTACGAAGAAATTTAAAAAAGGACAATTTTATCCCATAGCACGTTTTCTAGAAGATCTTGATTAGGATTACATGAATGGAAATGGGTTAGGGTGCAAAGAAATTTGTAATAAAACAAATCTATCCATTGCACGTTTTGCAGAAAATCTTGATTAGGATTACACTAATGGAAAGAGGTTAGAGTACAAAGAAATTTAAAAAGGGCAATTTTATCCCATAGCGCGTTTTGTAGAAGATCTTGATTAAGATTACATAAATGGAAAGCTGTTAGGGTGCAAAGAAATTTGTAATAAAACAAATCTATCCATTGCACGTTTTGCAGAAAATCTTGATTAGGATTACACTAATGGAAAGAGGTTAGAGTACAAAGAAATTTAAAAAGGGCAATTTTATCCCATAGCGCGTTTTGTAGAAGATCTTGATTAAGATTACATAAATGGAAAGGGGTTAGGGTGCAAAGAAATTTGTAATAAAACAAATCTATCCATTGCACGTTTTGCAGAAAATCTTGATTAGGATTACACTAATGGAAAGAGGTTAGAGTACAAAGAAATTTAAAAAGGGCAATTTTATCCCATAGCGCGTTTTGTAGAAGATCTTGATTAAGATTACATAAATGGAAAGGGGTTAGGGTGCAAAGAAATTTGTAATAAAACAAATCTATCCATTGCACGTTTTGCAGAAAATCTTGATTAGGATTACATAAATGGAAAGAGGTTAGGGTACAAAGAAATTTAATAAAGGACATTTTTAACCTAAAGCACGATTTGTAGAAAATCATGATTAGGATTACATGAATGGAAAGAGGTTAGGGTGCAAGAAATTTGTAATAAAACAAATCTATCCATTGCACGTTTCGTAGAAATTCTTGATTAGGATTACATAAAAGGAAAGAGGTTAGGGTACGAAGAAATTTAAAAAAGGGCAATTTTATCCCGTAACACGTTTTGTAAAAAATCTTGAATAGGATTACATAAATGGAAAGAGGTTAGGGTACGAAGTAATTTAAAAAAGGACTTTTTTAACCCAAAGCACGATTTGTAGAAAATCTTGATTAGGATTACATGAATGGAAAGAGGTTAGGGTGCAAAGAAAATTGAACAAGCACAAATATATCCTATTGCACGTTTTGCAGAAAATATTGATTAGGATTACATAAATGGAAAGAGGTTAGAGTGCAAAGAAAATTGAACAAGCACAAATATATCCTATTGCACGTTTTGCAGAAAATCTTGATTAGGATTACATAAATGGAAAGAGGTTAGGGTACGAAGAAATTTAAAAAAGGACAATTTTATCCCATAGCACGTTTTCTAGAAGATCTTGATTAGGATTACATGAATGGAAATGGGTTAGGGTGCAAAGAAATTTGTAATAAAACAAATCTATCCATTGCACGTTTTGCAGAAAATCTTGATTAGGATTACACTAATGGAAAGAGGTTAGAGTACAAAGAAATTTAAAAAGGGCAATTTTATCCCATAGCGCGTTTTGTAGAAGATCTTGATTAGGATTACATAAATGGAAAGGGGTTAGGGTGCAAAGAAATTTGTAATAAAACAAATCTATCCATTGCACGTTTTGCAGAAAATCTTGATTAGGATTACATAAATGGAAAGAGGTTAGGGTACAAAGAAATTTAATAAAGGACATTTTTTACCTAAAGCACGATTTGTAGAAAATCATGATTAGGATTACATGAATGGAAAGAGGTTAGGGTGCAAAAAATTTGTAATAAAACAAATCTATTCATTGCACGTTTTGTAGAAATTCTTGATTAGGATTACATAAATGAAAGAGGTTAGTGTACGAAGAAATTTAAAAAGGAACAATTTTATCCCATAGCACGTTTTGTAGAAAATCTTGATTAGGATTACATAAATGGAAGGAGGTTAGGGTACGAAGAAATTTAAAAAAGGACAATTTTATCCCGTAACACGTTTTTTAAAAAATCTTGAATAGGATTACATAAATGGAAAGAGGTTAGAGCACGAACAAATCTAAAAAAAAACAATTTTACACCATACCAGTTTTGTAGAAGATCTTGATTAGGATTAAATAAATGGAAAGAGGTTAGGGTACGAAGTAATTTAAAAAAGGACATTTTTAACCCAAAGCACGATTTGTAGAAAGTCTTGATTAGGATTACATGAATAGAAAGAGGTTAGGGTGCAAAGAAATTTGTAATAAAACAAATCTACCCATTGCACGTTTTGCAGAAAATCTTGATTAGGATTACATAAATGGAAAGAGGTTAGGGTGCAAAGAAAATTGAACAAGCACAAATATATCCTATTGCACGTTTTGCAGAAAATCTTGATTAGGATTACATAAATGGAAAGAGGTTAGGGCACGAACAAATTTAAAAAAGGACAATTTTATCCCAAATCACGTTTTGTAGATCTTGATTAGGATTACATGAATGGAAAGGGGTTAGGGTGCAAAGAAATTTGTAATAAAACAAATCTATCCATTGCACGTTTTGCAGAAAATCTTGATTAGGATTACATAAATGGAAAGAGGTTAGGGTACAAAGAAATTTAATAAAGTACATTTTTAACCTAAAGCACGATTTGTAGAAAATCATGATTAGGATTACATGAATGGAAAGAGGTTAGGGTGCAAAAAATTTGTAATAAAACAAATCTATTCATTGCACGTTTTGTAGAAATTCTTGATTAGGATTACATAAATGGAAAGAGGTTAGTGTACGAAGAAATTTAAAAAGGAACAATTTTATCCCATAGCACGTTTTGTAGAAAATCTTGATTAGGATTACATAAGTGGAAGGAGGTTAGGGTACGAAGAAATTTAAAAAAGGACAATTTTATCCCGTAACACGTTTTTTAAAAAATCATGAATAGGATTACATAAATGGAAAGAGGTTAGAGCACGAACAAATCTAAAAAAGATCAATTTTACACCATACCAGTTTTGTAGAAGATCTTGATTAGGATTACATAAATGGAAAGAGGTTAGGGTACGAAGTAATTTAAAAAAGGACTTTTTTAACCCAAAGCACGATTTGTAGAAAGTCTTGATTAGGATTACATGAATAGAAAGAGGTTAGGGTGCAAAGAAATTTGTAATAAAACAAATCTACCCATTGCACGTTTTGCAGAAAATCTTGATTAGGATTACATAAATGGAAAGAGGTTAGGGTACGAAGAAATTTAAAAAAGGACAATTTTATCCCATAGCACGTTTTGTAGAAAATCTTGATTAGGATTACATAAATGGAAGGAGGTAAGGGTAAGAAGAAATCTACAAAATGACAATTTTATCCCGTAACACGTTTTGTAGAAAATCTTGAATAGGATTACATAAATGGAAAGAGATTAGGGTACGAACAAATTTAAAAAAGAACAATTTTATGCCATACCAGTTTTGTAGAAGATCTTGATTAGGATTACATAAATGGAAAGAGGTTAGGTTACGAAGAAATTTAAAAAAGGACAATTTTAACCCAAAGCACGATTTGTAGAAAATCTTGATTAGGATTACATGAATAGAAAGAGGTTAGTGTGCAAAGAAATTTGTAATAAAACAAATCTATCAATTGCACGTTTTACAGAAAATCTTGATTAGGATTACATAAATGGAAAGAGGTTAGGGTGCAAAGAAAATTGAACAAGCACAAATATATCCTATTGCACGTTTTGCAGAAAATCTTGATTAGGATTACATAAATGGAAAGAGGTTAGGGTACGAAGAAATTTAAAAAAGGACAATTTTATCCCATAGCACGTTTTCTAGAAGATCTTGATTAGGATTACATGAATGGAAATGGATTAGGGTGCAAAGAAATTTGTAATAAAACAAATCTATCCATTGCACGTTTTGCAGAAAATCTTGATTAGGATTACACTAATGGAAAGAGGTTAGAGTACAAAGAAATTTAAAAAGGGCAATGTTATCCCATAGCGCGTTTTGTAGAAGATCTTGATTAAGATTACATAAATGGAAAGGGGTTAGGGTGCAAAGAAATTTGTAATAAAACAAATCTATCCATTGCACGTTTTGCAGAAAATCTTGATTAGGATTACATAAATGGAAAGAGGTTAGGGTACAAAGAAATTTAATAAAGGACATTTTTAACCTAAAGCACGATTTGTAGAAAATCATGATTAGGATTACATGAATGGAAAGAGGTTAGGGTGCAAGAAATTTGTAATAAAACAAATCTATCCATTGCACGTTTCGTAGAAATTCTTGATTAGGATTACATAAATGGAAAGAGGTTAGTGTACGAAGAAATTTAAAAAGGAACAATTTTATCCCATAGCACGTTTTGTAGAAAATCTTGATTAGGATTACATAAATGGAAGGAGGTTAGGGTACGAAGAAATTTAAAAAAGGACAATTTTATCCCGTAACACGTTTTGTAAAAAATCTTGAATAGGATTACACAAATGGAAAGAGGTTAGAGCACGAACAAATCTAAAAAAGAACAATTTTACACCATACCAGTTTTGTAGAAGATCTTGATTAGGATTACATAAATGGAAAGAGGTTAGGGTACGAAGTAATTTAAAAAAGGACTTTTTTAACCCAAAGCACGATTTGTAGAAAATCTTGATTAGGATTACATGAATAGAAAGAGGTTAGGGTGCAAAGAAATTTGTAATAAAACAAATCTACCCATTGCACGTTTTGCAGAAAATCTGGATTAGGATTAAATAAATGGAATGAGGTTAGGGTGCAAAGAAAATTGAACAAGCACAAATATATCCTATTGCACGTTTTGCAGAAAATATTGATTAGGATTACATAAATGGAAAGAGGTTAGGGTACGAAGAAATTTAAAAAAGGACAATTTTATCCCAAAGCACGTTTTGTAGATCTTGATTAGGATTACATGAATGGAAAGGGGTTAGGGTGCAAAGAAATTTGTAATAAAACAAATCTATCCATTGCACGTTTTGCAGAAAATCTTGATTAGGATTACACTAGTGGAAAGAGGTTAGAGTACAAAGAAATTTAAAAAGGGCAATTTTATCCCATAGCCCGTTTTGTAGAAGATCTTGATTAGGATTACATAAATGGAAAGGGGTTAGGGTGCAAAGAAATTTGTAATAAAACAAATCTATCCATTGCACGTTTTGCAGAAAATCTTGATTAGGATTACACTAGTGGAAAGAGGTTAGAGTACAAAGAAATTTAAAAAGGGCAATTTTATCCCATAGCGCGTTTTGCAGAAAATCTTGATTAGGATTACATAAATGGAAAGAGGTTAGGGTACAAAGAAATTTAATAAAGGACATTTTTTACCTAAAGCACGATTTGTAGAAAATCATGATTAGGATTACATGAATGGAAAGAGGTTAGGGTGCAAAAAATTTGTAATAAAACAAATCTATTCATTGCACGTTTTGTAGAAATTCTTGATTAGGATTACATAAATGGAAAGAGGTTAGTGTACGAAGAAATTTAAAAAGGGTCAATTTTATCCCATAGCACGTTTTCTAGAAGATCTTGATTAGGATTACATGAATGGAAATGGGTTAGGGTGCAAAGAAATTTGTAATAAAACAAATCTATCCATTGCACGTTTTGCAGAAAATCTTGATTAGGATTACACTAATGGAAAGAGGTTAGAGTACAAAGAAATTTAAAAAGGGCAATTTTATCCCATAGCGCGTTTTGTAGAAGATCTTGATTAAGATTACATAAATGGAAAGAGGTTAGGGTACGAAGAAATTTAAAAAAGGACAATTTTATCCCATAGCACGTTTTCTAGAAGATCTTGATTAGGATTACATGAATGGAAATGGGTTAGGGTGCAAAGAAATTTGTAATAAAACAAATCTATCCATTGCACGTTTTGCAGAAAATCTTGATTAGGATTACACTAATGGAAAGAGGTTAGAGTACAAAGAAATTTAAAAAGGGCAATTTTATCCCATAGCGCGTTTTGTAGAAGATCTTGATTAAGATTACATAAATGGAAAGGGGTTAGGGTGCAAAGAAATTTGTAATAAAACAAATCTATCCATTGCACGTTTTGCAGAAAATCTTGATTAGGATTACATAAATGGAAAGAGGTTAGGGTACAAAGAAATTTAATAAAGGACATTTTTAACCTAAAGCACGATTTGTAGAAAATCATGATTAGGATTACATGAATGGAAAGAGGTTAGGGTGCAAGAAATTTGTAATAAAACAAATCTATCCATTGCACGTTTCGTAGAAATTCTTGATTAGGATTACATAAATGGAAAGAGGTTAGGGTACGAAGAAATTTAAAAAAGGGCAATTTTATCCCGTAACACGTTTTGTAAAAAATTTTGAATAGGATTACATAAATGGAAAGAGGTTAGAGCACGAACAAATCTAAAAAAGAACAATTTTACACCATACCAGTTTTGTAGAAGATCTTGATTAGGATTACATAAATGGAAAGAGGTTAGGGTACGAAGTAATTTAAAAAAGTACTTTTTTAACCCAAAGCACGATTTGTAGAAAATCTTGATTAGGATTACATGAATGGAAAGAGGTTAGGGTGCAAAGAAAATTGAACAAGCACAAATATATCCTATTGCACGTTTTGCAGAAAATATTGATTAGGATTACATAAATGGAAAGAGGTTAGGGTGCAAAGAAAATTGAACAAGCACAAATATATCCTATTGCACGTTTTGCAGAAAATCTTGATTAGGATTACATAAATGGAAAGAGGTTAGGGTACGAAGAAATTTAAAAAAGGACAATTTTATCCCATAGCGCGTTTTGTAGAAGATCTTGATTAGGATTACATAAATGGAAAGGGGTTAGGGTGCAAAGAAATTTGTAATAAAACAAATCTATCCATTGCACGTTTTGCAGAAAATCTTGATTAGGATTACATAAATGGAAAGACGTTAGGGTACAAAGAAATTTAATAAAGGACATTTTTAACCTAAAGCACGATTTGTAGAAAATCATGATTAGGATTACATGAATGGAAAGAGGTTAGGGTGCAAAAAATTTGTAATAAAACAAATCTATTCATTGCACGTTTTGTAGAAATCCTTGATTAGGATTACATAAATGGAAAGAGGTTAGTGTACGAAGAAATTTAAAAAGGAACAATTTTATCCCATAGCATGTTTTGTAGAAAATCTTGATTAGGATTACATAAATGGAAGGAGGTTAGGGTACGAAGAAATTTAAAAAAGGACAATTTTATCCCGTAACACGTTTTTTAAAAAATCTTGAATAGGATTACATAAATGGAAAGAGGTTAGAGCACGAACAAATCTAAAAAAGAACAATTTTACACCATACCAGTTTTGTAGAAGATCTTGATTAGGATTACATAAATGGAAAGAGGTTAGGGTACGAAGTAATTTAAAAAAGGACATTTTTAACCCAAAGCACGATTTGTAGAAAGTCTTGATTAGGATTACATGAATAGAAAGAGGTTAGGGTGCAAAGAAATTTGTAATAAAACAAATCTACCCATTGCACGTTTTGCAGAAAATCTTGATTAGGATTACATAAATGGAAAGAGGTTAGGGTGCAAAGAAAATTGAACAAGCACAAATATATCCTATTGCACGTTTTGCAGAAAATCTTGATTAGGATTACATAAATGGAAAGAGGTTAGGGTACGAAGAAACTTAAAAAAGGACAATTTTATCCCAAAGCACGTTTTGTAGATCTTGATTAGGATTACATGAATGGAAAGGGGTTAGGGTGCAAAGAAATTTGTAATAAAACAAATCTATCCATTGCACGTTTTGCAGAAAATATTGATTAGGATTACACTCATGGAAAGAGGTTAGGGTACAAAGAAATTTAAAAAAGGGCAATTTTATCCCATAGCGCGTTTTGTAGAAGATCTTGATTAGAAATACATGAATGGAAAGGGGTTAGGGTGCAAAGAAATTTGTAATAAAACAAATCTATCCATTGCACGTTTTGCAGAAAATCTTGATTAGGATTACATAAATGGAAAGAGGTTAGGGCACGAACAAATTTAAAAAAGGACAATTTTATCCCATAGCACGTTTTGTAGAAAATCTTGATTAGGATTACATAAATGGAAGGAGGTAAGGGTAAGAAGAAATCTACAAAAGGACAATTTTATCCCGTAACACGTTTTGTAGAAAATCTTGAATAGGACTACATAAATGGAAAGAGGTTAGGGTACGAACAAATTTAAAAAAGAACAATTTTATCCCATAGCACGTTTTCTAGAAGATCTTGATTAGGATTACATGAATGGAAAGGGGTTAGGGTGCAAAGAAATTTGTAATAAAACAAATCTATCCATTGCACGTTTTGCAGAAAATCTTGATTATGATTACACTAATGGAAAGGGGTTAGGGTACAAAGAAATTTAAAAAGGGCAATTTTATCCCATAGCGCGTTTTGTAGAAGATCTTGATTAGGATTACATAAATGGAAAGGGGTTAGGGTGCAAAGAAATTTGTAATAAAACAAATCTATCCATTGCACGTTTTGCAGAAAATCTTGATTAGGATTACATAAATGGAAAGAGGTTAGGGTACAAAGAAATTTAATAAAGGACATTTTTAACCTAAAGCACGATTTGTAGAAAATCATGATTATGATTACATGAATGGAAAGAGGTTAGGGTGCAGAAAAATTTAAAAAAGGAAATTTTTAACCCAAAGCACGATTTGTAGAAAATCGTGATTAGGATTACATAAATGGAAAGTGGTTAGGGTGCAAAGAAATTTAAAAAAGGACAATTTTATCCCGTAACACGTTTTGTAGAAAATCTTGAATAGGATTACATAAATGGAAAGAGGTTAGGGTACGAAGAAATTTAAAAAAGAACAATTTTATCCCATAGCACGTTTTGTAGAAGATCTTGATTAGGATTACATAAATGGAAAGAGGTTAAGGTACGAAGAAATTTAAAAAAGGACAATTTTAACCCAAAGCACGATTTGTAGAAAATCTTGATTAGGATTACATGAATGGAAAAAGGTTAGGGTGCAAAAAATTTGTATAAAACAAATCTATCCAATGCACGTTTTGCAGAAAATCTTGATTGGGTTTACATAAATGGAAAGAGGTTAGGGTACAAAGAAATTTAAAAAAGGACATTTTTAACCCAGAGCACGATTTGTAGAAAATCTTGATTAGGATTACATGAATGGAAAGAGGTTAGGGTGCAAAGAAAATTGAACAAGAACAAATATATCCTATTGCACGATTTGCAGAAAATCTTGATTAGGATTACATAAATGGAAAGAGGTTAGGGTACGAAGAAATTTAAAAAAGGACAATTTTATCCCATAGCACGTTTTGTAGAAAATCTTGATTAGGATTACATAAATGGAAGGAGGTATGGGTAAGAAGAAATCTACAAAATGACAATTTTATCCCGTAACACGTTTTGTAGAAAATCTTGAATAGGATTACATAAATGGAAAGAGATTAGGGTACGAACAAATTTAAAAAAGAACAATTTTATGCCATACCAGTTTTGTAGAAGATCTTGATTAGGATTACATAAATGGAAAGAGGTTAGGTTACGAAGAAATTTAAAAAAGGACAATTTTAACCCAAAGCACGATTTGTAGAAAATCTTGATTAGGATTACATGAATAGAAAGAGGTTAGTGTGCAAAGAAATTTGTAATAAAACAAATCTATCAATTGCACGTTTTACAGAAAATCTTGATTAGGATTACATAAATGGAAAGAGGTTAGGGTACGAAGAAATTTAAAAAAGGACAATTTTAACCCAAAGCACGATTTGTAGAAAATCTTGATTAGGATTACATGAATAGAAAGAGGTTAGTGTGCAAAGAAATTTGTAATAAAACAAATCTATCAATTGCACGTTTTACAGAAAATCTTGATTAGGATTACATAAATGGAAAGAGGTTAGGGTACGAACAAATTTAAAAAAGAACAATTTTATGCCATACCAGTTTTGTAGAAGATCTTGATTAGGATTACATAAATGGAAAGAGGTTAGGTTACGAAGAAATTTACAAAAGGACAATTTTAACCCAAAGCACGATTTGTAGAAAATCTTGATTAGGATTACATGAATAGAAAGAGGTTAGGGTGCAAAGAAATTTGTAATAAAACAAATCTATCCATTGCACGTTTTGCAGAAAATCTTGATTAGGATTACACTAATGGAAAGAGGTTAGAGTACAAAGAAATTTAAAAAGGGCAATTTTATCCCATAGCGCGTTTTGTAGAAGATCTTGATTAAGATTACATAAATGGAAAGGGGTTAGGGTGCAAAGAAATTTGTAATAAAACAAATCTATCCATTGCACGTTTTGCAGAAAATCTTGATTAGGATTACATAAATGGAAAGAGGTTAGGGTACAAAGAAATTTAATAAAGGACATTTTTAACCTAAAGCACGATTTGTAGAAAATCATGATTAGGATTACATGAATGGAAAGAGGTTAGGGTGCAAGAAATTTGTAATAAAACAAATCTATCCATTGCACGTTTCGTAGAAATTCTTGATTAGGATTACATAAATGGAAAGAGGTTAGGGTACGAAGAAATTTAAAAAAGGGCAATTTTATCCCGTAACACGTTTTGTAAAAAATCTTGAATCGGATTACATAAATGGAAAGAGGTTAGAGCACGAACAAATCTAAAAAAGAACAATTTTACACCATACCAGTTTTGTAGAAGATCTTGATTAGGATTACATTAATGGAAAGAGGTTAGGGTACGAAGTAATTTAAAAAAGGACTTTTTTAACCCAAAGCACGATTTGTAGAAAATGTTGATTAGGATTACATGAATGGAAAGAGGTTAGGGTGCAAAGAAAATTGAACAAGCACAAATATATCCTATTGCACGTTTTGCAGAAAATATTGATTAGGATTACATGAATGGAAAGGGGTTAGGGTGCAAAGAAATTTGTAATAATACAAATCTATCCATTGCACGTTTTGCAGAAAATTTTGATTAGGATTACACTAATGGAAAGAGGTTAGGGTACAAAGAAATTTAAAAAAGGGCAATTTTATCCCATAGCGCGTTTTGTAGAAGATCTTGATTAGAAATACATGAGTGGAAAGGGGTTAGGGTGCAAAGAAATTTGTAATAAAACAAATCTATCCATTGCACGTTTTGCAGAAAATATTGATTAGGATTACATAAATGGAAAGAGGTTAGGGTACGAAGAAATTTAAAAAAGGGCAATTTTATCCCATAGCGCGTTTTGTAGAAGATCTTGATTAGGATTACATGAATGGAAACGGGTTAGGGTGCAAAGAAATTTGTAATAAAACAAATCTATCCATTGCACGTTTTGCAGAAAATCTTGATTAGGATTACACTAATGGAAAGAGGTTAGGGTACAAAGAAATTCAAAAAAGGGCAATTTTATCCCATAGCGCGTTTTGTAGAAGATCCTGATTAGGATTACATGAATGGAAACGGGTTAGGGTGCAAAGAAATTTGTAATAAAACAAATCTATCCATTGCACGTTTTGCAGAAAATCTTGATTAGGATTACACTAATGGAAAGAGGTTAGAGTACAAAGAAATTTAAAAAGGGCAATTTTATCCCATAGCGCGTTTTGTAGAAGATCTTGATTAAGATTACATAAATGGAAAGGGGTTAGGGTGCAAAGAAATTTGTAATAAAACAAATCTATCCATTGCACATTTTGCAGAAAATCTTGATTAGGATTACATAAATGGAAAGAGGTTAGGGCACGAACAAATTTAAAAAAGGACAATTTTATTCCATAGCACGTTTTGTAGAAGATCTTGATTAGGATTACATGAATGGAAAGGGGTTAGGGTGCAAAGAAATTTGTAATAAAACAAATCTATTCATTGCACGTTTTGCAGAAAATCTTGATTAGGATTACATAAATGGAAAGAGGTTAGGGCACGAACAAATTTAAAAAAGTACAATTTTATTCCATAGCACGTTTTGTAGAAGATCTTGATTAGGATTACATGAATGGAAAGGGGTTAGTGTGCAAAAAAATTTGTAATAAAACAAATCTATCCATTGCACGTTTTGTAGAAATTCTTGATTAGGATTACATAAATGGAAAGAGGTTAGGGTGCAAAGAAAATAGTACAAGCACAAATATATCCTATTGCACGAATTGCAGAAAATCTTGATTAGGATTACATAAATAGAAAGAGGTTAGGGTACTAAGAATTTTAAAAAAGGACAATTTTATCCCATAGCACGTTTTGTAGAAGATCTTGATTAAGATTACCTAAATGGAAGGAGGTAAGGGTAAGAAGAAATTTAAAAAAGAACAATTTTATCCCGTAACACGTTTTGTAGAAAATCTTGAATAGGATTACATAAATGGAAAGAGGTTAGGGTACGAACAAATTTAAAAAAGAACAATTTTATGCCATACCAGTTTTGTAGAAGATCTTGATTATGATTACATAAATGGAAAGAGGTTAGGTTACGAAGAAATTTAAAAAAGGACAATTTTAACCCAAAGCACGATTTGTCGAAAATCTTGATTAGGATTACATGAATAGAAAGAGGTTAGGGTGCAAAGAAATTTGTAATAAAACAAATCTATCAATTGCACGTTTTACAGAAAATCTTGATTAGGATTACATAAATGGAAAGAGGTTAGGGTGCAAAGAAAATTGAACAAGCACAAATAAATCCTATTGCACGTTTTGCAGAAAATCTTGATTAGGATTACATAAATGGAAAGAGGTTAGGGTACGAAGAAATTTAAAAAAGGACAATTTTATCCCATAGCACGTTTTCTAGAAGATCTTGATTAGGATTACATGAATGGAAAGGGGTTAGGGTGCAAAGAAATTTGTAATAAAACAAATCTATCCATTGCACGTTTTGCAGAAAATCTTGATTAGGATTACACTAATGGAAAGGGGTTAGGGTAGAAAGAAATTTAAAAAGGGCAATTTTATCCCATAGCGCGTTTTGTAGAAGATCTTGATTAGGATTACATAAATGGAAAGGGGTTAGGGTGCAAAGAAATTTGTAATAAAACAAATCTATCCATTGCACGTTTTGCAGAAAATCTTGATTAGGATTACATAAATGGAAAGAGGTTAGGGTACAAAGAAATTTAATAAAGGACATTTTTAACCTAAAGCACGATTTGTAGAAAATCATGATTAGGATTACATGAATGGAAAGAGGTTAGGGTGCAAGAAATTTGTAATAAAACAAATCTATCCATTGCACGTTTCGTAGAAATTCTTGATTAGGATTACATAAATGGAAAGAGGTTAGTGTACGAAGAAATTTAAAAAGGAACAATTTTATCCCATAGCACGTTTTGTAGAAAATCTTGATTAGGATTACATAAATGGAAGGAGGTTAGGGTACGAAGAAATTTAAAAAAGGACAATTTTATCCCGTAACACGTTTTGTAAAAAATCTTGAATAGGATTACACAAATGGAAAGAGGTTAGAGCACGAACAAATCTAAAAAAGAACAATTTTACACCATACCAGTTTTGTAGAAGATCTTGATTAGGATTACATAAATGGAAAGAGGTTAGGGTACGAAGTAATTTAAAAAAGGACTTTTTTAACCCAAAGCACGATTTGTAGAAAATCTTGATTAGGATTACATGAATAGAAAGAGGTTAGGGTGCAAAGAAATTTGTAATAAAACAAATCTACCCATTGCACGTTTTGCAGAAAATCTGGATTAGGATTAAATAAATGGAATGAGGTTAGGGTGCAAAGAAAATTGAACAAGCACAAATATATCCTATTGCACGTTTTGCAGAAAATATTGATTAGGATTACATAAATGGAAAGAGGTTAGGGTACGAAGAAATTTAAAAAAGGACAATTTTATCCCAAAGCACGTTTTGTAGATCTTGATTAGGATTACATGAATGGAAAGGGGTTAGGGTGCAAAGAAATTTGTAATAAAACAAATCTATCCATTGCACGTTTTGCAGAAAATCTTGATTAGGATTACACTAGTGGAAAGAGGTTAGAGTACAAAGAAATTTAAAAAGGGCAATTTTATCCCATAGCGCGTTTTGTAGAAGATCTTGATTAGGATTACATAAATGGAAAGGGGTTAGGGTGCAAAGAAATTTGTAATAAAACAAATCTATCCATTGCACGTTTTGCAGAAAATCTTGATTAGGATTACATAAATGGAAAGAGGTTAGGGTACAAAGAAATTTAATAAAGGACATTTTTTACCTAAAGCACGATTTGTAGAAAATCATGATTAGGATTACATGAATGGAAAGAGGTTAGGGTGCAAAAAATTTGTAATAAAACAAATCTATTCATTGCACGTTTTGTAGAAATTCTTGATTAGGATTACATAAATGGAAAGAGGTTAGTGTACGAAGAAATTTAAAAAGGGACAATTTTATCCCATAGCACGTTTTGTAGAAAATCTTGATTAGGATTACATAAATGGAAGGAGGTTAGGGGAAAAGAACTATTTTATCCAATAGCACGTTTTCTAGAAAATCTTGATTAGGATTACATAAATGGAAAGAGGTTAGGGTACGAAGAAATTTAAAAAAGAACTATTTTATCCCATTGCACGTTTTGCAGAAAATCATGATTAGGATTATATAAATGGAAAGAGGTTAGGGCACGAACAAATTTATAAAAGAACAATTTTATCCCATACCAGCTTTCTAGAAGATCTTGATTAGGATTACATAAATGGAAAGAGGTTAGGGTACGAAGAAATTTAAAAAAGGACAATTTTATCCCATAGCACGTTTTCTAGAAGATCTTGATTAGGATTACATGAATGGAAATGGGTTAGGGTGCAAAGAAATTTGTAATAAAACAAATCTATCCATTGCACGTTTTGCAGAAAATCTTGATTAGGATTACACTAATGGAAAGAGGTTAGAGTACAAAGAAATTTAAAAAGGGCAATTTTATCCCATAGCGCGTTTTGTAGAAGATCTTGATTAAGATTACATAAATGGAAAGGGGTTAGGGTGCAAAGAAATTTGTAATAAAACAAATCTATCCATTGCACGTTTTGCAGAAAATCTTGATTAGGATTACATAAATGGAAAGAGGTTAGGGTACAAAGAAATTTAATAAAGGACATTTTTAACCTAAAGCACGATTTGTAGAAAATCATGATTAGGATTACATGAATGGAAAGAGGTTAGGGTGCAAGAAATTTGTAATAAAACAAATCTATCCATTGCACGTTTCGTAGAAATTCTTGATTAGGATTACATAAATGGAAAGAGGTTAGGGTACGAAGAAATTTAAAAAAGGGCAATTTTATCCCGTAACACGTTTTGTAAAAAATTTTGAATAGGATTACATAAATGGAAAGAGGTTAGAGCACGAACAAATCTAAAAAAGAACAATTTTACACCATACCAGTTTTGTAGAAGATCTTGATTAGGATTACATAAATGGAAAGAGGTTAGGGTACGAAGTAATTTAAAAAAGTACTTTTTTAACCCAAAGCACGATTTGTAGAAAATCTTGATTAGGATTACATGAATGGAAAGAGGTTAGGGTGCAAAGAAAATTGAACAAGCACAAATATATCCTATTGCACGTTTTGCAGAAAATATTGATTAGGATTACATAAATGGAAAGAGGTTAGGGTGCAAAGAAAATTGAACAAGCACAAATATATCCTATTGCACGTTTTGCAGAAAATCTTGATTAGGACTACATAAATGGAAAGAGGTTAGGGTACGAAGAAATTTAAAAAAGGACAATTTTATCCCATAGCGCGTTTTGTAGAAGATCTTGATTAGGATTACATAAATGGAAAGGGGTTAGTGTGCAAAGAAATTTGTAATAAAACAAATCTATCCATTGCACGTTTTGCAGAAAATCTTGATTAGGATTACATAAATGGAAAGACGTTAGGGTACAAAGAAATTTAATAAAGGACATTTTTAACCTAAAGCACGATTTGTAGAAAATCATGATTAGGATTACATGAATGGAAAGAGGTTAGGGTGCAAAAAATTTGTAATAAAACAAATCTATTCATTGCACGTTTTGTAGAAATCCTTGATTAGGATTACATAAATGGAAAGAGGTTAGTGTACGAAGAAATTTAAAAAGGAACAATTTTATCCCATAGCACGTTTTGTAGAAAATCTTGATTAGGATTACATAAATGGAAGGAGGTTAGGGTACGAAGAAATTTAAAAAAGGACAATTTTATCCCGTAACACGTTTTTTAAAAAATCTTGAATAGGATTACATAAATGGAAAGAGGTTAGAGCACGAACAAATCTAAAAAAGAACAATTTTACACCATACCAGTTTTGTAGAAGATCTTGATTAGGATTACATAAATGGAAAGAGGTTAGGGTACGAAGTAATTTAAAAAAGGACATTTTTAACCCAAAGCACGATTTGTAGAAAGTCTTGATTAGGATTACATGAATAGAAAGAGGTTAGGGTGCAAAGAAATTTGTAATAAAACAAATCTACCCATTGCACGTTTTGCAGAAAATCTTGATTAGGATTACATAAATGGAAAGAGGTTAGGGTGCAAAGAAAATTGAACAAGCACAAATATATCCTATTGCACGTTTTGCAGAAAATCTTGATTAGGATTACATAAATGGAAAGAGGTTAGGGTACGAAGAAACTTAAAAAAGGACAATTTTATCCCAAAGCACGTTTTGTAGATCTTGATTAGGATTACATGAATGGAAAGGGGTTAGGGTGCAAAGAAATTTGTAATAAAACAAATCTATCCATTGCACGTTTTGCAGAAAATATTGATTAGGATTACACTCATGGAAAGAGGTTAGGGTACAAAGAAATTTAAAAAAGGGCAATTTTATCCCATAACGCGTTTTGTAGAAGATCTTGATTAGAAATACATGAATGGAAAGGGGTTAGGGTGCAAAGAAATTTGTAATAAAACAAATCTATCCATTGCACGTTTTGCAGAAAATCTTGATTAGGATTACATAAATGGAAAGAGGTTAGGGCACGAACAAATTTAAAAAAGGACAATTTTATCCCATAGCACGTTTTGTAGAAAATCTTGATTAGGATTACATAAATGGAAGGAGGTAAGGGTAAGAAGAAATCTACAAAAGGACAATTTTATCCCGTAACACGTTTTGTAGAAAATCTTGAATAGGACTACATAAATGGAAAGAGGTTAGGGTACGAACAAATTTAAAAAAGAACAATTTTATCCCATAGCACGTTTTCTAGAAGATCTTGATTAGGATTACATGAATGGAAAGGGGTTAGGGTGCAAAGAAATTTGTAATAAAACAAATCTATCCATTGCACGTTTTGCAGAAAATCTTGATTATGATTACACTAATGGAAAGGGGTTAGGGTACAAAGAAATTTAAAAAGGGCAATTTTATCCCATAGCGCGTTTTGTAGAAGATCTTGATTAGGATTACATAAATGGAAAGGGGTTAGGGTGCAAAGAAATTTGTAATAAAACAAATCTATCCATTGCACGTTTTGCAGAAAATCTTGATTAGGATTACATAAATGGAAAGAGGTTAGGGTACAAAGAAATTTAATAAAGGACATTTTTAACCTAAAGCACGATTTGTAGAAAATCATGATTATGATTACATGAATGGAAAGAGGTTAGGGTGCAGAAAAATTTAAAAAAGGAAATTTTTAACCCAAAGCACGATTTGTAGAAAATCGTGATTAGGATTACATAAATGGAAAGTGGTTAGGGTGCAAAGAAATTTAAAAAAGGACAATTTTATCCCGTAACACGTTTTGTAGAAAATCTTGAATAGGATTACATAAATGGAAAGAGGTTAGGGTACGAAGAAATTTAAAAAAGAACAATTTTATCCCATAGCACGTTTTGTAGAAGATCTTGATTAGGATTACATAAATGGAAAGAGGTTAAGGTACGAAGAAATTTAAAAAAGGACAATTTTAACCCAAAGCACGATTTGTAGAAAATCTTGATTAGGATTACATGAATGGAAAAAGGTTAGGGTGCAAAAAATTTGTATAAAACCAATCTATCCAATGCACGTTTTGCAGAAAATCTTGATTGGGTTTACATAAATGGAAAGAGGTTAGGGTACAAAGAAATTTAAAAAAGGACATTTTTAACCCAGAGCACGATTTGTAGAAAATCTTGATTAGGATTACATGAATGGAAAGAGGTTAGGGTGCAAAGAAAATTGAACAAGAACAAATATATCCTATTGCACGATTTGCAGAAAATCTTGATTAGGATTACATAAATGGAAAGAGGTTAGGGTACGAAGAAATTTAAAAAAGGACAATTTTATCCCATAGCACGTTTTGTAGAAAATCTTGATTAGGATTACATAAATGGAAGGAGGTATGGGTAAGAAGAAATCTACAAAATGACAATTTTATCCCGTAACACGTTTTGTAGAAAATCTTGAATAGGATTACATAAATAGAAAGAGATTAGGGTACGAACAAATTTAAAAAAGAACAATTTTATGCCATACCAGTTTTGTAGAAGATCTTGATTAGGATTACATAAATGGAAAGAGGTTAGGTTACGAAGAAATTTAAAAAAGGACAATTTTAACCCAAAGCACGATTTGTAGAAAATCTTGATTAGGATTACATGAATAGAAAGAGGTTAGTGTGCAAAGAAATTTGTAATAAAACAAATCTATCAATTGCACGTTTTACAGAACATCTTGATTAGGATTACATAAATGGAAAGAGGTTAGGGTACGAAGAAATTTAAAAAAGGACAATTTTAACCCAAAGCACGATTTGTAGAAAATCTTGATTAGGATTACATGAATAGAAAGAGGTTAGTGTGCAAAGAAATTTGTAATAAAACAAATCTATCAATTGCACGTTTTACAGAAAATCTTGATTAGGATTACATAAATGGAAAGAGGTTAGGGTACGAACAAATTTAAAAAAGAACAATTTTATGCCATACCAGTTTTGTAGAAGATCTTGATTAGGATTACATAAATGGAAAGAGGTTAGGTTACGAAGAAATTTACAAAAGGACAATTTTAACCCAAAGCACGATTTGTAGAAAATCTTGATTAGGATTACATGAATAGAAAGAGGTTAGGGTGCAAAGAAATTTGTAATAAAACAAATCTATCCATTGCACGTTTTGCAGAAAATCTTGATTAGGATTACATGAATAGAAAGAGGTTAGGGTGCAAAGAAATTTGTAATAAAACAAATCTATCAATTGCACGTTTTACAGAAAATCTTGATTAGGATTACATAAATGGAAAGAGGTTAGGGTACGAAGAAATTTAAAAAAGGGCAATTTTATCCCATAGCGCGTTTTGTAGAAGATCTTGATTAAGATTACATAAATGGAAAGGGGTTAGGGTGCAAAGAAATTTGTAATAAAACAAATCTATCCATTGCACGTTTTGCAGAAAATCTTGATTAGGATTACATAAATGGAAAGAGGTTAGGGTACAAAGAAATTTAATAAAGGACATTTTTAACCTAAAGCACGATTTGTAGAAAATCATGATTAGGATTACATGAATGGAAAGAGGTTAGGTTGCAAGAAATTTGTAATAAAACAAATCTATCCATTGCACGTTTCGTAGAAATTCTTGATTAGGATTACATAAATGGAAAGAGGTTAGGGTACGAAGAAATTTAAAAAAGGGCAATTTTATCCCGTAACACGTTTTGTAAAAAATCTTGAATCGGATTACATAAATGGAAAGAGGTTAGAGCACGAACAAATCTAAAAAAGAACAATTTTACACCATACCAGTTTTGTAGAAGATCTTGATTAGGATTACATTAATGGAAAGAGGTTAGGGTACGAAGTAATTTAAAAAAGGACTTTTTTAACCCAAAGCACGATTTGTAGAAAATGTTGATTAGGATTACATGAATGGAAAGAGGTTAGGGTGCAAAGAAAATTGAACAAGCACAAATATATCCTATTGCACGTTTTGCAGAAAATATTGATTAGGATTACATAAATGGAAAGAGGTTAGGGTACGAAGAAGTTTAAAAAAGGACAATTTTATCCCAAAGCACGTTTTGTAGATCTTGATTAGGATTACATGAATGGAAAGGGGTTAGGGTGCAAAGAAATTTGTAATAAAACAAATCTATCCATTGCACGTTTTGCAGAAAATTTTGATTAGGATTACACTAATGGAAAGAGGTTAGGGTACAAAGAAATTTAAAAAAGGGCAATTTTATCCCATAGCGCGTTTTGTAGAAGATCTTGATTAGAAATACATGAGTGGAAAGGGGTTAGGGTGCAAAGAAATTTGTAATAAAACAAATCTATCCATTGCACGTTTTGCAGAAAATATTGATTAGGATTACATAAATGGAAAGAGGTTAGGGTACGAAGAAATTTAAAAAAGGGCAATTTTATCCCATAGCGCGTTTTGTAGAAGATCTTGATTAGGATTACATGAATGGAAACGGGTTAGGGTGCAAAGAAATTTGTAATAAAACAAATCTATCCATTGCACGTTTTGCAGAAAATCTTGATTAGGATTACACTAATGGAAAGAGGTTAGGGTACAAAGAAATTCAAAAAAGGGCAATTTTATCCCATAGCGCGTTTTGTAGAAGATCTTGATTAGGATTACATGAATGGAAACGGGTTAGGGTGCAAAGAAATTTGTAATAAAACAAATCTATCCATTGCACGTTTTGCAGAAAATCTTGATTAGGATTACACTAATGGAAAGAGGTTAGAGTACAAAGAAATTTAAAAAGGGCAATTTTATCCCATAGCGCGTTTTGTAGAAGATCTTGATTAAGATTACATAAATGGAAAGGGGTTAGGGTGCAAAGAAATTTGTAATAAAACAAATCTATCCATTGCACGTTTTGCAGAAAATCTTGATTAGGATTACATAAATGGAAAGAGGTTAGGGTACAAAGAAATTTAATAAAGGACATTTTTAACCTAAAGCACGATTTGTAGAAAATCATGATTAGGATTACATGAATGGAAAGAGGTTAGGGTGCAAGAAATTTGTAATAAAACAAATCTATCCATTGCACGTTTCGTAGAAATTCTTGATTAGGATTACATAAATGGAAAGAGGTTAGGGTACGAAGAAATTTAAAAAAGGGCAATTTTATCCCGTAACACGTTTTGTAAAAAATCTTGAATCGGATTACATAAATGGAAAGAGGTTAGAGCACGAACAAATCTAAAAAAGAACAATTTTACACCATACCAGTTTTGTAGAAGATCTTGATTAGGATTACATTAATGGAAAGAGGTTAGGGTACGAAGTAATTTAAAAAAGGACTTTTTTAACCCAAAGCACGATTTGTAGAAAATGTTGATTAGGATTACATGAATGGAAAGAGGTTAGGGTGCAAAGAAAATTGAACAAGCACAAATATATCCTATTGCACGTTTTGCAGAAAATATTGATTAGGATTACATAAATGGAAAGAGGTTAGGGTACGAAGAAGTTTAAAAAAGGACAATTTTATCCCAAAGCACGTTTTGTAGATCTTGATTAGGATTACATGAATGGAAAGGGGTTAGGGTGCAAAGAAATTTGTAATAAAACAAATCTATCCATTGCACGTTTTGCAGAAAATTTTGATTAGGATTACACTAATGGAAAGAGGTTAGGGTACAAAGAAATTTAAAAAAGGGCAATTTTATCCCATAGCGCGTTTTGTAGAAGATCTTGATTAGAAATACATGAGTGGAAAGGGGTTAGGGTGCAAAGAAATTTGTAATAAAACAAATCTATCCATTGCACGTTTTGCAGAAAATATTGATTAGGATTACATAAATGGAAAGAGGTTAGGGTACGAAGAAATTTAAAAAAGGGCAATTTTATCCCATAGCGCGTTTTGTAGAAGATCTTGATTAGGATTACATGAATGGAAACGGGTTAGGGTGCAAAGAAATTTGTAATAAAACAAATCTATCCATTGCACGTTTTGCAGAAAATCTTGATTAGGATTACACTAATGGAAAGAGGTTAGGGTACAAAGAAATTCAAAAAAGGGCAATTTTATCCCATAGCGCGTTTTGTAGAAGATCTTGATTAGGATTACATGAATGGAAACGGGTTAGGGTGCAAAGAAATTTGTAATAAAACAAATCTATCCATTGCACGTTTTGCAGAAAATCTTGATTAGGATTACACTAATGGAAAGAGGTTAGAGTACAAAGAAATTTAAAAAGGGCAATTTTATCCCATAGCGCGTTTTGTAGAAGATCTTGATTAAGATTACATAAATGGAAAGGGGTTAGGGTGCAAAGAAATTTGTAATAAAACAAATCTATCCATTGCACGTTTTGCAGAAAATCTTGATTAGGATTACATAAATGGAAAGAGGTTAGGGTACAAAGAAATTTAATAAAGGACATTTTTAACCTAAAGCACGATTTGTAGAAAATCATGATTAGGATTACATGAATGGAAAGAAGTTAGGGTGCAAGAAATTTGTAATAAAACAAATCTATCCATTGCACGTTTCGTAGAAATTCTTGATTAGGATTACATAAATGGAAAGAGGTTAGGGTACGAAGAAATTTAAAAAAGGGCAATTTTATCCCGTAACACGTTTTGTAAAAAATCTTGAATCGGATTACATAAATGGAAAGAGGTTAGAGCACGAACAAATCTAAAAAAGAACAATTTTACACCATACCAGTTTTGTAGAAGATCTTGATTAGGATTACATTAATGGAAAGAGGTTAGGGTACGAAGTAATTTAAAAAAGGACTTTTTTAACCCAAAGCACGATTTGTAGAAAATGTTGATTAGGATTACATGAATGGAAAGAGGTTAGGGTGCAAAGAAAATTGAACAAGCACAAATATATCCTATTGCACGTTTTGCAGAAAATATTGATTAGGATTACATAAATGGAAAGAGGTTAGGGTACGAAGAAGTTTAAAAAAGGACAATTTTATCCCAAAGCACGTTTTGTAGATCTTGATTAGGATTACATGAATGGAAAGGGGTTAGGGTGCAAAGAAATTTGTAATAAAACAAATCTATCCATTGCACGTTTTGCAGAAAATATTGATTAGGATTACACTCATGGAAAGAGGTTAGGGTACAAAGAAATTTAAAAAAGGGCAATTTTATCCCATAGCGCGTTTTGTAGAAGATCTTGATTAGAAATACATGAATGGAAAGGGGTTAGGGTGCAAAGAAATTTGTAATAAAACAAATCTATCCATTGCACGTTTTGCAGAAAATCTTGATTAGGATTACATAAATGGAAAGAGGGTAAGGTACGAAGAAATTTAAAAAAGGACAATTTTAACCCAAAGCACGATTTGTAGAAAATCTTGATTAGGATTACATGAATGGAAAAAGGTTAGGGTGCAAAAAATTTGTATAAAACAAATCTATCCAATGCACGTTTTGCAGAAAATCTTGATTGGGTTTACATAAATGGAAAGAGGTTAGGGTACAAAGAAATTTAAAAAAGGACATTTTTAACCCAGAGCACGATTTGTAGAAAATCTTGATTAGGATTACATGAATGGAAAGAGGTTAGGGTGCAAAGAAAATTGAACAAGCACAAATATATCCTATTGCACGATTTGCAGAAAATCTTGATTAGGATTACATAAATGGAAAGAGGTTAGGGTACGAAGAAATTTAAAAAAGGACAATTTTATCCCATAGCACGTTTTGTAGAAAATCTTGATTAGGATTACATAAATGGAAGGAGGTAAGGGTAAGAAGAAATCTACAAAATGACAATTTTATCCCGTAACACGTTTTGTAGAAAATCTTGAATAGGATTACATAAATGATAAGAGATTAGGGTACGAACAAATTTAAAAAAGAACAATTTTATGCCATACCAGTTTTGTAGAAGATCTTGATTAGGATTACATAAATGGAAAGAGGTTAGTGTGCAAAGAAATTTGTAATAAAACAAATCTATCAATTGGAAGTTTTACAGAAAATCTTGATTAGGATTACATAAATGGAAAGAGGTTAGGGTACGAAGAAATTTAAAAAAGGACAATTTTATCCCATAGCACGTTTTCTAGAAGATCTTGATTAGGATTACATGAATGGAAATGGGTTAGGGTGCAAAGAAATTTGTAATAAAACAAATCTATCCATTGCACGTTTTGCAGAAAATCTTGATTAGGATTACACTAATGGAAAGAGGTTAGAGTACAAAGAAATTTAAAAAGGGCAATTTTATCCCATAGCGCGTTTTGTAGAAGATCTTGATTATGATTACATAAATGGAAAGCTGTTAGGGTGCAAAGAAATTTGTAATAAAACAAATCTATCCATTGCACGTTTTGCAGAAAATCTTGATTAGGATTACACTAATGGAAAGAGGTTAGAGTACAAAGAAATTTAAAAAGGGCAATTTTATCCCATAGCGCGTTTTGTAGAAGATCTTGATTAAGATTACATAAATGGAAAGGGGTTAGGGTGCAAAGAAATTTGTAATAAAACAAATCTATCCATTGCACGTTTTGCAGAAAATCTTGATTAGGATTACACTAATGGAAAGAGGTTAGAGTACAAAGAAATTTAAAAAGGGCAATTTTATCCCATAGCGCGTTTTGTAGAAGATCTTGATTAAGATTACATAAATGGAAAGGGGTTAGGGTGCAAAGAAATTTGTAATAAAACAAATCTATCCATTGCACGTTTTGCAGAAAATCTTGATTAGGATTACATAAATGGAAAGAGGTTAGGGTACAAAGAAATTTAATAAAGGACATTTTTAACCTAAAGCACGATTTGTAGAAAATCATGATTAGGATTACATGAATGGAAAGAGGTTAGGGTGCAAGAAATTTGTAATAAAACAAATCTATCCATTGCACGTTTCGTAGAAATTCTTGATTAGGATTACATAAAAGGAAAGAGGTTAGGGTACGAAGAAATTTAAAAAAGGGCAATTTTATCCCGTAACACGTTTTGTAAAAAATCTTGAATAGGATTACATAAATGGAAAGAGGTTAGGGTACGAAGTAATTTAAAAAAGGACTTTTTTAACCCAAAGCACGATTTGTAGAAAATCTTGATTAGGATTACATGAATGGAAAGAGGTTAGGGTGCAAAGAAAATTGAACAAGCACAAATATATCCTATTGCACGTTTTGCAGAAAATATTGATTAGGATTACATAAATGGAAAGAGGTTAGAGTGCAAAGAAAATTGAACAAGCACAAATATATCCTATTGCACGTTTTGCAGAAAATCTTGATTAGGATTACATAAATGGAAAGAGGTTAGGGTACGAAGAAATTTAAAAAAGGACAATTTTATCCCATAGCACGTTTTCTAGAAGATCTTGATTAGGATTACATGAATGGAAATGGGTTAGGGTGCAAAGAAATTTGTAATAAAACAAATCTATCCATTGCACGTTTTGCAGAAAATCTTGATTAGGATTACACTAATGGAAAGAGGTTAGAGTACAAAGAAATTTAAAAAGGGCAATTTTATCCCATAGCGCGTTTTGTAGAAGATCTTGATTAGGATTACATAAATGGAAAGGGGTTAGGGTGCAAAGAAATTTGTAATAAAACAAATCTATCCATTGCACGTTTTGCAGAAAATCTTGATTAGGATTACATAAATGGAAAGAGGTTAGGGTACAAAGAAATTTAATAAAGGACATTTTTTACCTAAAGCACGATTTGTAGAAAATCATGATTAGGATTACATGAATGGAAAGAGGTTAGGGTGCAAAAAATTTGTAATAAAACAAATCTATTCATTGCACGTTTTGTAGAAATTCTTGATTAGGATTACATAAATGAAAGAGGTTAGTGTACGAAGAAATTTAAAAAGGAACAATTTTATCCCATAGCACGTTTTGTAGAAAATCTTGATTAGGATTACATAAATGGAAGGAGGTTAGGGTACGAAGAAATTTAAAAAAGGACAATTTTATCCCGTAACACGTTTTTTAAAAAATCTTGAATAGGATTACATAAATGGAAAGAGGTTAGAGCACGAACAAATCTAAAAAAAAACAATTTTACACCATACCAGTTTTGTAGAAGATCTTGATTAGGATTAAATAAATGGAAAGAGGTTAGGGTACGAAGTAATTTAAAAAAGGACATTTTTAACCCAAAGCACGATTTGTAGAAAGTCTTGATTAGGATTACATGAATAGAAAGAGGTTAGGGTGCAAAGAAATTTGTAATAAAACAAATCTACCCATTGCACGTTTTGCAGAAAATCTTGATTAGGATTACATAAATGGAAAGAGGTTAGGGTGCAAAGAAAATTGAACAAGCACAAATATATCCTATTGCACGTTTTGCAGAAAATCTTGATTAGGATTACATAAATGGAAAGAGGTTAGGGCACGAACAAATTTAAAAAAGGACAATTTTATCCCAAATCACGTTTTGTAGATCTTGATTAGGATTACATGAATGGAAAGGGGTTAGGGTGCAAAGAAATTTGTAATAAAACAAATCTATCCATTGCACGTTTTGCAGAAAATCTTGATTAGGATTACATAAATGGAAAGAGGTTAGGGTACAAAGAAATTTAATAAAGTACATTTTTAACCTAAAGCACGATTTGTAGAAAATCATGATTAGGATTACATGAATGGAAAGAGGTTAGGGTGCAAAAAATTTGTAATAAAACAAATCTATTCATTGCACGTTTTGTAGAAATTCTTGATTAGGATTACATAAATGGAAAGAGGTTAGTGTACGAAGAAATTTAAAAAGGAACAATTTTATCCCATAGCACGTTTTGTAGAAAATCTTGATTAGGATTACATAAGTGGAAGGAGGTTAGGGTACGAAGAAATTTAAAAAAGGACAATTTTATCCCGTAACACGTTTTTTAAAAAATCATGAATAGGATTACATAAATGGAAAGAGGTTAGAGCACGAACAAATCTAAAAAAGATCAATTTTACACCATACCAGTTTTGTAGAAGATCTTGATTAGGATTACATAAATGGAAAGAGGTTAGGGTACGAAGTAATTTAAAAAAGGACTTTTTTAACCCAAAGCACGATTTGTAGAAAGTCTTGATTAGGATTACATGAATAGAAAGAGGTTAGGGTGCAAAGAAATTTGTAATAAAACAAATCTACCCATTGCACGTTTTGCAGAAAATCTTGATTAGGATTACATAAATGGAAAGAGGTTAGGGTACGAAGAAATTTAAAAAAGGACAATTTTATCCCATAGCACGTTTTGTAGAAAATCTTGATTAGGATTACATAAATGGAAGGAGGTAAGGGTAAGAAGAAATCTACAAAATGACAATTTTATCCCGTAACACGTTTTGTAGAAAATCTTGAATAGGATTACATAAATGGAAAGAGATTAGGGTACGAACAAATTTAAAAAAGAACAATTTTATGCCATACCAGTTTTGTAGAAGATCTTGATTAGGATTACATAAATGGAAAGAGGTTAGGTTACGAAGAAATTTAAAAAAGGACAATTTTAACCCAAAGCACGATTTGTAGAAAATCTTGATTAGGATTACATGAATAGAAAGAGGTTAGTGTGCAAAGAAATTTGTAATAAAACAAATCTATCAATTGCACGTTTTACAGAAAATCTTGATTAGGATTACATAAATGGAAAGAGGTTAGGGTGCAAAGAAAATTGAACAAGCACAAATATATCCTATTGCACGTTTTGCAGAAAATCTTGATTAGGATTACATAAATGGAAAGAGGTTAGGGTACGAAGAAATTTAAAAAAGGACAATTTTATCCCATAGCACGTTTTCTAGAAGATCTTGATTAGGATTACATGAATGGAAATGGATTAGGGTGCAAAGAAATTTGTAATAAAACAAATCTATCCATTGCACGTTTTGCAGAAAATCTTGATTAGGATTACACTAATGGAAAGAGGTTAGAGTACAAAGAAATTTAAAAAGGGCAATGTTATCCCATAGCGCGTTTTGTAGAAGATCTTGATTAAGATTACATAAATGGAAAGGGGTTAGGGTGCAAAGAAATTTGTAATAAAACAAATCTATCCATTGCACGTTTTGCAGAAAATCTTGATTAGGATTACATAAATGGAAAGAGGTTAGGGTACAAAGAAATTTAATAAAGGACATTTTTAACCTAAAACACGATTTGTAGAAAATCATGATTAGGATTACATGAATGGAAAGAGGTTAGGGTGCAAGAAATTTGTAATAAAACAAATCTATCAATTGCACGTTTCGTAGAAATTCTTGATTAGGATTACATAAATGGAAAGAGGTTAGTGTACGAAGAAATTTAAAAAGGAACAATTTTATCCCATAGCACGTTTTGTAGAAAATCTTGATTAGGATTACATAAATGGAAGGAGGTTAGGGTACGAAGAAATTTAAAAAAGGACAATTTTATCCCGTAACACGTTTTGTAAAAAATCTTGAATAGGATTACACAAATGGAAAGAGGTTAGAGCACGAACAAATCTAAAAAAGAACAATTTTACACCATACCAGTTTTGTAGAAGATCTTGATTAGGATTACATAAATGGAAAGAGGTTAGGGTACGAAGTAATTTAAAAAAGGACTTTTTTAACCCAAAGCACGATTTGTAGAAAATCTTGATTAGGATTACATGAATAGAAAGAGGTTAGGGTGCAAAGAAATTTGTAATAAAACAAATCTACCCATTGCACGTTTTGCAGAAAATCTGGATTAGGATTAAATAAATGGAATGAGGTTAGGGTGCAAAGAAAATTGAACAAGCACAAATATATCCTATTGCACGTTTTGCAGAAAATATTGATTAGGATTACATAAATGGAAAGAGGTTAGGGTACGAAGAAATTTAAAAAAGGACAATTTTATCCCAAAGCACGTTTTGTAGATCTTGATTAGGATTACATGAATGGAAAGGGGTTAGGGTGCAAAGAAATTTGTAATAAAACAAATCTATCCATTGCACGTTTTGCAGAAAATCTTGATTAGGATTACACTAGTGGAAAGAGGTTAGAGTACAAAGAAATTTAAAAAGGGCAATTTTATCCCATAGCGCGTTTTGTAGAAGATCTTGATTAGGATTACATAAATGGAAAGGGGTTAGGGTGCAAAGAAATTTGTAATAAAACAAATCTATCCATTGCACGTTTTGCAGAAAATCTTGATTAGGATTACACTAGTGGAAAGAGGTTAGAGTACAAAGAAATTTAAAAAGGGCAATTTTATCCCATAGCGCGTTTTGTAGAAGATCTTGATTAAGATTACATAAATGGAAAGAGGTTAGGGTACGAAGAAATTTAAAAAAGGACAATTTTATCCCATAGCACGTTTTCTAGAAGATCTTGATTAGGATTACATGAATGGAAATGGGTTAGGGTGCAAAGAAATTTGTAATAAAACAAATCTATCCATTGCACGTTTTGCAGAAAATCTTGATTAGGATTACACTAATGGAAAGAGGTTAGAGTACAAAGAAATTTAAAAAGGGCAATTTTATCCCATAGCGCGTTTTGTAGAAGATCTTGATTAAGATTACATAAATGGAAAGGGGTTAGGGTGCAAAGAAATTTGTAATAAAACAAATCTATCCATTGCACGTTTTGCAGAAAATCTTGATTAGGATTACATAAATGGAAAGAGGTTAGGGTACAAAGAAATTTAATAAAGGACATTTTTAACCTAAAGCACGATTTGTAGAAAATCATGATTAGGATTACATGAATGGAAAGAGGTTAGGGTGCAAGAAATTTGTAATAAAACAAATCTATCCATTGCACGTTTCGTAGAAATTCTTGATTAGGATTACATAAATGGAAAGAGGTTAGGGTACGAAGAAATTTAAAAAAGGGCAATTTTATCCCGTAACACGTTTTGTAAAAAATTTTGAATAGGATTACATAAATGGAAAGAGGTTAGAGCACGAACAAATCTAAAAAAGAACAATTTTACACCATACCAGTTTTGTAGAAGATCTTGATTAGGATTACATAAATGGAAAGAGGTTAGGGTACGAAGTAATTTAAAAAAGTACTTTTTTAACCCAAAGCACGATTTGTAGAAAATCTTGATTAGGATTACATGAATGGAAAGAGGTTAGGGTGCAAAGAAAATTGAACAAGCACAAATATATCCTATTGCACGTTTTGCAGAAAATATTGATTAGGATTACATAAATGGAAAGAGGTTAGGGTGCAAAGAAAATTGAACAAGCACAAATATATCCTATTGCACGTTTTGCAGAAAATCTTGATTAGGATTACATAAATGGAAAGAGGTTAGGGTACGAAGAAATTTAAAAAAGGACAATTTTATCCCATAGCGCGTTTTGTAGAAGATCTTGATTAGGATTACATAAATGGAAAGGGGTTAGGGTGCAAAGAAATTTGTAATAAAACAAATCTATCCATTGCACGTTTTGCAGAAAATCTTGATTAGGATTACATAAATGGAAAGACGTTAGGGTACAAAGAAATTTAATAAAGGACATTTTTAACCTAAAGCACGATTTGTAGAAAATCATGATTAGGATTACATGAATGGAAAGAGGTTAGGGTGCAAAAAATTTGTAATAAAACAAATCTATTCATTGCACGTTTTGTAGAAATCCTTGATTAGGATTACATAAATGGAAAGAGGTTAGTGTACGAAGAAATTTAAAAAGGAACAATTTTATCCCATAGCATGTTTTGTAGAAAATCTTGATTAGGATTACATAAATGGAAGGAGGTTAGGGTACGAAGAAATTTAAAAAAGGACAATTTTATCCCGTAACACGTTTTTTAAAAAATCTTGAATAGGATTACATAAATGGAAAGAGGTTAGAGCACGAACAAATCTAAAAAAGAACAATTTTACACCATACCAGTTTTGTAGAAGATCTTGATTAGGATTACATAAATGGAAAGAGGTTAGGGTACGAAGTAATTTAAAAAAGGACATTTTTAACCCAAAGCACGATTTGTAGAAAGTCTTGATTAGGATTACATGAATAGAAAGAGGTTAGGGTGCAAAGAAATTTGTAATAAAACAAATCTACCCATTGCACGTTTTGCAGAAAATCTTGATTAGGATTACATAAATGGAAAGAGGTTAGGGTGCAAAGAAAATTGAACAAGCACAAATATATCCTATTGCACGTTTTGCAGAAAATCTTGATTAGGATTACATAAATGGAAAGAGGTTAGGGTACGAAGAAACTTAAAAAAGGACAATTTTATCCCAAAGCACGTTTTGTAGATCTTGATTAGGATTACATGAATGGAAAGGGGTTAGGGTGCAAAGAAATTTGTAATAAAACAAATCTATCCATTGCACGTTTTGCAGAAAATATTGATTAGGATTACACTCATGGAAAGAGGTTAGGGTACAAAGAAATTTAAAAAAGGGCAATTTTATCCCATAGCGCGTTTTGTAGAAGATCTTGATTAGAAATACATGAATGGAAAGGGGTTAGGGTGCAAAGAAATTTGTAATAAAACAAATCTATCCATTGCACGTTTTGCAGAAAATCTTGATTAGGATTACATAAATGGAAAGAGGTTAGGGCACGAACAAATTTAAAAAAGGACAATTTTATCCCATAGCACGTTTTGTAGAAAATCTTGATTAGGATTACATAAATGGAAGGAGGTAAGGGTAAGAAGAAATCTACAAAAGGACAATTTTATCCCGTAACACGTTTTGTAGAAAATCTTGAATAGGACTACATAAATGGAAAGAGGTTAGGGTACGAACAAATTTAAAAAAGAACAATTTTATCCCATAGCACGTTTTCTAGAAGATCTTGATTAGGATTACATGAATGGAAAGGGGTTAGGGTGCAAAGAAATTTGTAATAAAACAAATCTATCCATTGCACGTTTTGCAGAAAATCTTGATTATGATTACACTAATGGAAAGGGGTTAGGGTACAAAGAAATTTAAAAAGGGCAATTTTATCCCATAGCGCGTTTTGTAGAAGATCTTGATTAGGATTACATAAATGGAAAGGGGTTAGGGTGCAAAGAAATTTGTAATAAAACAAATCTATCCATTGCACGTTTTGCAGAAAATCTTGATTAGGATTACATAAATGGAAAGAGGTTAGGGTACAAAGAAATTTAATAAAGGACATTTTTAACCTAAAGCACGATTTGTAGAAAATCATGATTATGATTACATGAATGGAAAGAGGTTAGGGTGCAGAAAAATTTAAAAAAGGAAATTTTTAACCCAAAGCACGATTTGTAGAAAATCGTGATTAGGATTACATAAATGGAAAGTGGTTAGGGTGCAAAGAAATTTAAAAAAGGACAATTTTATCCCGTAACACGTTTTGTAGAAAATCTTGAATAGGATTACATAAATGGAAAGAGGTTAGGGTACGAAGAAATTTAAAAAAGAACAATTTTATCCCATAGCACGTTTTGTAGAAGATCTTGATTAGGATTACATAAATGGAAAGAGGTTAAGGTACGAAGAAATTTAAAAAAGGACAATTTTAACCCAAAGCACGATTTGTAGAAAATCTTGATTAGGATTACATGAATGGAAAAAGGTTAGGGTGCAAAAAATTTGTATAAAACAAATCTATCCAATGCACGTTTTGCAGAAAATCTTGATTGGGTTTACATAAATGGAAAGAGGTTAGGGTACAAAGAAATTTAAAAAAGGACATTTTTAACCCAGAGCACGATTTGTAGAAAATCTTGATTAGGATTACATGAATGGAAAGAGGTTAGGGTGCAAAGAAAATTGAACAAGAACAAATATATCCTATTGCACGATTTGCAGAAAATCTTGATTAGGATTACATAAATGGAAAGAGGTTAGGGTACGAAGAAATTTAAAAAAGGACAATTTTATCCCATAGCACGTTTTGTAGAAAATCTTGATTAGGATTACATAAATGGAAGGAGGTATGGGTAAGAAGAAATCTACAAAATGACAATTTTATCCCGTAACACGTTTTGTAGAAAATCTTGAATAGGATTACATAAATGGAAAGAGATTAGGGTACGAACAAATTTAAAAAAGAACAATTTTATGCCATACCAGTTTTGTAGAAGATCTTGATTAGGATTACATAAATGGAAAGAGGTTAGGTTACGAAGAAATTTAAAAAAGGACAATTTTAACCCAAAGCACGATTTGTAGAAAATCTTGATTAGGATTACATGAATAGAAAGAGGTTAGTGTGCAAAGAAATTTGTAATAAAACAAATCTATCAATTGCACGTTTTACAGAAAATCTTGATTAGGATTACATAAATGGAAAGAGGTTAGGGTACGAAGAAATTTAAAAAAGGACAATTTTAACCCAAAGCACGATTTGTAGAAAATCTTGATTAGGATTACATGAATAGAAAGAGGTTAGTGTGCAAAGAAATTTGTAATAAAACAAATCTATCAATTGCACGTTTTACAGAAAATCTTGATTAGGATTACATAAATGGAAAGAGGTTAGGGTACGAACAAATTTAAAAAAGAACAATTTTATGCCATACCAGTTTTGTAGAAGATCTTGATTAGGATTACATAAATGGAAAGAGGTTAGGTTACGAAGAAATTTACAAAAGGACAATTTTAACCCAAAGCACGATTTGTAGAAAATCTTGATTAGGATTACATGAATAGAAAGAGGTTAGGGTGCAAAGAAATTTGTAATAAAACAAATCTATCCATTGCACGTTTTGCAGAAAATCTTGATTAGGATTACACTAATGGAAAGAGGTTAGAGTACAAAGAAATTTAAAAAGGGCAATTTTATCCCATAGCGCGTTTTGTAGAAGATCTTGATTAAGATTACATAAATGGAAAGGGGTTAGGGTGCAAAGAAATTTGTAATAAAACAAATCTATCCATTGCACGTTTTGCAGAAAATCTTGATTAGGATTACATAAATGGAAAGAGGTTAGGGTACAAAGAAATTTAATAAAGGACATTTTTAACCTAAAGCACGATTTGTAGAAAATCATGATTAGGATTACATGAATGGAAAGAGGTTAGGGTGCAAGAAATTTGTAATAAAACAAATCTATCCATTGCACGTTTCGTAGAAATTCTTGATTAGGATTACATAAATGGAAAGAGGTTAGGGTACGAAGAAATTTAAAAAAGGGCAATTTTATCCCGTAACACGTTTTGTAAAAAATCTTGAATCGGATTACATAAATGGAAAGAGGTTAGAGCACGAACAAATCTAAAAAAGAACAATTTTACACCATACCAGTTTTGTAGAAGATCTTGATTAGGATTACATTAATGGAAAGAGGTTAGGGTACGAAGTAATTTAAAAAAGGACTTTTTTAACCCAAAGCACGATTTGTAGAAAATGTTGATTAGGATTACATGAATGGAAAGAGGTTAGGGTGCAAAGAAAATTGAACAAGCACAAATATATCCTATTGCACGTTTTGCAGAAAATATTGATTAGGATTACATGAATGGAAAGGGGTTAGGGTGCAAAGAAATTTGTAATAATACAAATCTATCCATTGCACGTTTTGCAGAAAATTTTGATTAGGATTACACTAATGGAAAGAGGTTAGGGTACAAAGAAATTTAAAAAAGGGCAATTTTATCCCATAGCGCGTTTTGTAGAAGATCTTGATTAGAAATACATGAGTGGAAAGGGGTTAGGGTGCAAAGAAATTTGTAATAAAACAAATCTATCCATTGCACGTTTTGCAGAAAATATTGATTAGGATTACATAAATGGAAAGAGGTTAGGGTACGAAGAAATTTAAAAAAGGGCAATTTTATCCCATAGCGCGTTTTGTAGAAGATCTTGATTAGGATTACATGAATGGAAACGGGTTAGGGTGCAAAGAAATTTGTAATAAAACAAATCTATCCATTGCACGTTTTGCAGAAAATCTTGATTAGGATTACACTAATGGAAAGAGGTTAGGGTACAAAGAAATTCAAAAAAGGGCAATTTTATCCCATAGCGCGTTTTGTAGAAGATCCTGATTAGGATTACATGAATGGAAACGGGTTAGGGTGCAAAGAAATTTGTAATAAAACAAATCTATCCATTGCACGTTTTGCAGAAAATCTTGATTAGGATTACACTAATGGAAAGAGGTTAGAGTACAAAGAAATTTAAAAAGGGCAATTTTATCCCATAGCGCGTTTTGTAGAAGATCTTGATTAAGATTACATAAATGGAAAGGGGTTAGGGTGCAAAGAAATTTGTAATAAAACAAATCTATCCATTGCACATTTTGCAGAAAATCTTGATTAGGATTACATAAATGGAAAGAGGTTAGGGCACGAACAAATTTAAAAAAGGACAATTTTATTCCATAGCACGTTTTGTAGAAGATCTTGATTAGGATTACATGAATGGAAAGGGGTTAGGGTGCAAAGAAATTTGTAATAAAACAAATCTATTCATTGCACGTTTTGCAGAAAATCTTGATTAGGATTACATAAATGGAAAGAGGTTAGGGCACGAACAAATTTAAAAAAGTACAATTTTATTCCATAGCACGTTTTGTAGAAGATCTTGATTAGGATTACATGAATGGAAAGGGGTTAGTGTGCAAAAAAATTTGTAATAAAACAAATCTATCCATTGCACGTTTTGTAGAAATTCTTGATTAGGATTACATAAATGGAAAGAGGTTAGGGTGCAAAGAAAATAGTACAAGCACAAATATATCCTATTGCACGAATTGCAGAAAATCTTGATTAGGATTACATAAATAGAAAGAGGTTAGGGTACTAAGAATTTTAAAAAAGGACAATTTTATCCCATAGCACGTTTTGTAGAAGATCTTGATTAAGATTACCTAAATGGAAGGAGGTAAGGGTAAGAAGAAATTTAAAAAAGAACAATTTTATCCCGTAACACGTTTTGTAGAAAATCTTGAATAGGATTACATAAATGGAAAGAGGTTAGGGTACGAACAAATTTAAAAAAGAACAATTTTATGCCATACCAGTTTTGTAGAAGATCTTGATTATGATTACATAAATGGAAAGAGGTTAGGTTACGAAGAAATTTAAAAAAGGACAATTTTAACCCAAAGCACGATTTGTCGAAAATCTTGATTAGGATTACATGAATAGAAAGAGGTTAGGGTGCAAAGAAATTTGTAATAAAACAAATCTATCAATTGCACGTTTTACAGAAAATCTTGATTAGGATTACATAAATGGAAAGAGGTTAGGGTGCAAAGAAAATTGAACAAGCACAAATAAATCCTATTGCACGTTTTGCAGAAAATCTTGATTAGGATTACATAAATGGAAAGAGGTTAGGGTACGAAGAAATTTAAAAAAGGACAATTTTATCCCATAGCACGTTTTCTAGAAGATCTTGATTAGGATTACATGAATGGAAAGGGGTTAGGGTGCAAAGAAATTTGTAATAAAACAAATCTATCCATTGCACGTTTTGCAGAAAATCTTGATTAGGATTACACTAATGGAAAGGGGTTAGGGTAGAAAGAAATTTAAAAAGGGCAATTTTATCCCATAGCGCGTTTTGTAGAAGATCTTGATTAGGATTACATAAATGGAAAGGGGTTAGGGTGCAAAGAAATTTGTAATAAAACAAATCTATCCATTGCACGTTTTGCAGAAAATCTTGATTAGGATTACATAAATGGAAAGAGGTTAGGGTACAAAGAAATTTAATAAAGGACATTTTTAACCTAAAGCACGATTTGTAGAAAATCATGATTAGGATTACATGAATGGAAAGAGGTTAGGGTGCAAGAAATTTGTAATAAAACAAATCTATCCATTGCACGTTTCGTAGAAATTCTTGATTAGGATTACATAAATGGAAAGAGGTTAGTGTACGAAGAAATTTAAAAAGGAACAATTTTATCCCATAGCACGTTTTGTAGAAAATCTTGATTAGGATTACATAAATGGAAGGAGGTTAGGGTACGAAGAAATTTAAAAAAGGACAATTTTATCCCGTAACACGTTTTGTAAAAAATCTTGAATAGGATTACACAAATGGAAAGAGGTTAGAGCACGAACAAATCTAAAAAAGAACAATTTTACACCATACCAGTTTTGTAGAAGATCTTGATTAGGATTACATAAATGGAAAGAGGTTAGGGTACGAAGTAATTTAAAAAAGGACTTTTTTAACCCAAAGCACGATTTGTAGAAAATCTTGATTAGGATTACATGAATAGAAAGAGGTTAGGGTGCAAAGAAATTTGTAATAAAACAAATCTACCCATTGCACGTTTTGCAGAAAATCTGGATTAGGATTAAATAAATGGAATGAGGTTAGGGTGCAAAGAAAATTGAACAAGCACAAATATATCCTATTGCACGTTTTGCAGAAAATATTGATTAGGATTACATAAATGGAAAGAGGTTAGGGTACGAAGAAATTTAAAAAAGGACAATTTTATCCCAAAGCACGTTTTGTAGATCTTGATTAGGATTACATGAATGGAAAGGGGTTAGGGTGCAAAGAAATTTGTAATAAAACAAATCTATCCATTGCACGTTTTGCAGAAAATCTTGATTAGGATTACACTAGTGGAAAGAGGTTAGAGTACAAAGAAATTTAAAAAGGGCAATTTTATCCCATAGCGCGTTTTGTAGAAGATCTTGATTAGGATTACATAAATGGAAAGGGGTTAGGGTGCAAAGAAATTTGTAATAAAACAAATCTATCCATTGCACGTTTTGCAGAAAATCTTGATTAGGATTACATAAATGGAAAGAGGTTAGGGTACAAAGAAATTTAATAAAGGACATTTTTTACCTAAAGCACGATTTGTAGAAAATCATGATTAGGATTACATGAATGGAAAGAGGTTAGGGTGCAAAAAATTTGTAATAAAACAAATCTATTCATTGCACGTTTTGTAGAAATTCTTGATTAGGATTACATAAATGGAAAGAGGTTAGTGTACGAAGAAATTTAAAAAGGGACAATTTTATCCCATAGCACGTTTTGTAGAAAATCTTGATTAGGATTACATAAATGGAAGGAGGTTAGGGGAAAAGAACTATTTTATCCAATAGCACGTTTTCTAGAAAATCTTGATTAGGATTACATAAATGGAAAGAGGTTAGGGTACGAAGAAATTTAAAAAAGAACTATTTTATCCCATAGCACGTTTTGTAGAAAATCATGATTAGGATTATATAAATGGAAAGAGGTTAGGGCACGAACAAATTTATAAAAGAACAATTTTATCCCATACCAGCTTTCTAGAAGATCTTGATTAGGATTACATAAATGGAAAGAGGTTAGGGTACGAAGAAATTTAAAAAAGGACAATTTTATCCCATAGCACGTTTTCTAGAAGATCTTGATTAGGATTACATGAATGGAAATGGGTTAGGGTGCAAAGAAATTTGTAATAAAACAAATCTATCCATTGCACGTTTTGCAGAAAATCTTGATTAGGATTACACTAATGGAAAGAGGTTAGAGTACAAAGAAATTTAAAAAGGGCAATTTTATCCCATAGCGCGTTTTGTAGAAGATCTTGATTAAGATTACATAAATGGAAAGGGGTTAGGGTGCAAAGAAATTTGTAATAAAACAAATCTATCCATTGCACGTTTTGCAGAAAATCTTGATTAGGATTACATAAATGGAAAGAGGTTAGGGTACAAAGAAATTTAATAAAGGACATTTTTAACCTAAAGCACGATTTGTAGAAAATCATGATTAGGATTACATGAATGGAAAGAGGTTAGGGTGCAAGAAATTTGTAATAAAACAAATCTATCCATTGCACGTTTCGTAGAAATTCTTGATTAGGATTACATAAATGGAAAGAGGTTAGGGTACGAAGAAATTTAAAAAAGGGCAATTTTATCCCGTAACACGTTTTGTAAAAAATTTTGAATAGGATTACATAAATGGAAAGAGGTTAGAGCACGAACAAATCTAAAAAAGAACAATTTTACACCATACCAGTTTTGTAGAAGATCTTGATTAGGATTACATAAATGGAAAGAGGTTAGGGTACGAAGTAATTTAAAAAAGTACTTTTTTAACCCAAAGCACGATTTGTAGAAAATCTTGATTAGGATTACATGAATGGAAAGAGGTTAGGGTGCAAAGAAAATTGAACAAGCACAAATATATCCTATTGCACGTTTTGCAGAAAATATTGATTAGGATTACATAAATGGAAAGAGGTTAGGGTGCAAAGAAAATTGAACAAGCACAAATATATCCTATTGCACGTTTTGCAGAAAATCTTGATTAGGACTACATAAATGGAAAGAGGTTAGGGTACGAAGAAATTTAAAAAAGGACAATTTTATCCCATAGCGCGTTTTGTAGAAGATCTTGATTAGGATTACATAAATGGAAAGGGGTTAGTGTGCAAAGAAATTTGTAATAAAACAAATCTATCCATTGCACGTTTTGCAGAAAATCTTGATTAGGATTACATAAATGGAAAGACGTTAGGGTACAAAGAAATTTAATAAAGGACATTTTTAACCTAAAGCACGATTTGTAGAAAATCATGATTAGGATTACATGAATGGAAAGAGGTTAGGGTGCAAAAAATTTGTAATAAAACAAATCTATTCATTGCACGTTTTGTAGAAATCCTTGATTAGGATTACATAAATGGAAAGAGGTTAGTGTACGAAGAAATTTAAAAAGGAACAATTTTATCCCATAGCACGTTTTGTAGAAAATCTTGATTAGGATTACATAAATGGAAGGAGGTTAGGGTACGAAGAAATTTAAAAAAGGACAATTTTATCCCGTAACACGTTTTTTAAAAAATCTTGAATAGGATTACATAAATGGAAAGAGGTTAGAGCACGAACAAATCTAAAAAAGAACAATTTTACACCATACCAGTTTTGTAGAAGATCTTGATTAGGATTACATAAATGGAAAGAGGTTAGGGTACGAAGTAATTTAAAAAAGGACATTTTTAACCCAAAGCACGATTTGTAGAAAGTCTTGATTAGGATTACATGAATAGAAAGAGGTTAGGGTGCAAAGAAATTTGTAATAAAACAAATCTACCCATTGCACGTTTTGCAGAAAATCTTGATTAGGATTACATAAATGGAAAGAGGTTAGGGTGCAAAGAAAATTGAACAAGCACAAATATATCCTATTGCACGTTTTGCAGAAAATCTTGATTAGGATTACATAAATGGAAAGAGGTTAGGGTACGAAGAAACTTAAAAAAGGACAATTTTATCCCAAAGCACGTTTTGTAGATCTTGATTAGGATTACATGAATGGAAAGGGGTTAGGGTGCAAAGAAATTTGTAATAAAACAAATCTATCCATTGCACGTTTTGCAGAAAATATTGATTAGGATTACACTCATGGAAAGAGGTTAGGGTACAAAGAAATTTAAAAAAGGGCAATTTTATCCCATAACGCGTTTTGTAGAAGATCTTGATTAGAAATACATGAATGGAAAGGGGTTAGGGTGCAAAGAAATTTGTAATAAAACAAATCTATCCATTGCACGTTTTGCAGAAAATCTTGATTAGGATTACATAAATGGAAAGAGGTTAGGGCACGAACAAATTTAAAAAAGGACAATTTTATCCCATAGCACGTTTTGTAGAAAATCTTGATTAGGATTACATAAATGGAAGGAGGTAAGGGTAAGAAGAAATCTACAAAAGGACAATTTTATCCCGTAACACGTTTTGTAGAAAATCTTGAATAGGACTACATAAATGGAAAGAGGTTAGGGTACGAACAAATTTAAAAAAGAACAATTTTATCCCATAGCACGTTTTCTAGAAGATCTTGATTAGGATTACATGAATGGAAAGGGGTTAGGGTGCAAAGAAATTTGTAATAAAACAAATCTATCCATTGCACGTTTTGCAGAAAATCTTGATTATGATTACACTAATGGAAAGGGGTTAGGGTACAAAGAAATTTAAAAAGGGCAATTTTATCCCATAGCGCGTTTTGTAGAAGATCTTGATTAGGATTACATAAATGGAAAGGGGTTAGGGTGCAAAGAAATTTGTAATAAAACAAATCTATCCATTGCACGTTTTGCAGAAAATCTTGATTAGGATTACATAAATGGAAAGAGGTTAGGGTACAAAGAAATTTAATAAAGGACATTTTTAACCTAAAGCACGATTTGTAGAAAATCATGATTATGATTACATGAATGGAAAGAGGTTAGGGTGCAGAAAAATTTAAAAAAGGAAATTTTTAACCCAAAGCACGATTTGTAGAAAATCGTGATTAGGATTACATAAATGGAAAGTGGTTAGGGTGCAAAGAAATTTAAAAAAGGACAATTTTATCCCGTAACACGTTTTGTAGAAAATCTTGAATAGGATTACATAAATGGAAAGAGGTTAGGGTACGAAGAAATTTAAAAAAGAACAATTTTATCCCATAGCACGTTTTGTAGAAGATCTTGATTAGGATTACATAAATGGAAAGAGGTTAAGGTACGAAGAAATTTAAAAAAGGACAATTTTAACCCAAAGCACGATTTGTAGAAAATCTTGATTAGGATTACATGAATGGAAAAAGGTTAGGGTGCAAAAAATTTGTATAAAACAAATCTATCCAATGCACGTTTTGCAGAAAATCTTGATTGGGTTTACATAAATGGAAAGAGGTTAGGGTACAAAGAAATTTAAAAAAGGACATTTTTAACCCAGAGCACGATTTGTAGAAAATCTTGATTAGGATTACATGAATGGAAAGAGGTTAGGGTGCAAAGAAAATTGAACAAGAACAAATATATCCTATTGCACGATTTGCAGAAAATCTTGATTAGGATTACATAAATGGAAAGAGGTTAGGGTACGAAGAAATTTAAAAAAGGACAATTTTATCCCATAGCACGTTTTGTAGAAAATCTTGATTAGGATTACATAAATGGAAGGAGGTATGGGTAAGAAGAAATCTACAAAATGACAATTTTATCCCGTAACACGTTTTGTAGAAAATCTTGAATAGGATTACATAAATAGAAAGAGATTAGGGTACGAACAAATTTAAAAAAGAACAATTTTATGCCATACCAGTTTTGTAGAAGATCTTGATTAGGATTACATAAATGGAAAGAGGTTAGGTTACGAAGAAATTTAAAAAAGGACAATTTTAACCCAAAGCACGATTTGTAGAAAATCTTGATTAGGATTACATGAATAGAAAGAGGTTAGTGTGCAAAGAAATTTGTAATAAAACAAATCTATCAATTGCACGTTTTACAGAAAATCTTGATTAGGATTACATAAATGGAAAGAGGTTAGGGTACGAAGAAATTTAAAAAAGGACAATTTTAACCCAAAGCACGATTTGTAGAAAATCTTGATTAGGATTACATGAATAGAAAGAGGTTAGTGTGCAAAGAAATTTGTAATAAAACAAATCTATCAATTGCACGTTTTACAGAAAATCTTGATTAGGATTACATAAATGGAAAGAGGTTAGGGTACGAACAAATTTAAAAAAGAACAATTTTATGCCATACCAGTTTTGTAGAAGATCTTGATTAGGATTACATAAATGGAAAGAGGTTAGGTTACGAAGAAATTTACAAAAGGACAATTTTAACCCAAAGCACGATTTGTAGAAAATCTTGATTAGGATTACATGAATAGAAAGAGGTTAGGGTGCAAAGAAATTTGTAATAAAACAAATCTATCCATTGCACGTTTTGCAGAAAATCTTGATTAGGATTACATGAATAGAAAGAGGTTAGGGTGCAAAGAAATTTGTAATAAAACAAATCTATCAATTGCACGTTTTACAGAAAATCTTGATTAGGATTACATAAATGGAAAGAGGTTAGGGTACGAAGAAATTTAAAAAAGGGCAATTTTATCCCATAGCGCGTTTTGTAGAAGATCTTGATTAAGATTACATAAATGGAAAGGGGTTAGGGTGCAAAGAAATTTGTAATAAAACAAATCTATCCATTGCACGTTTTGCAGAAAATCTTGATTAGGATTACATAAATGGAAAGAGGTTAGGGTACAAAGAAATTTAATAAAGGACATTTTTAACCTAAAGCACGATTTGTAGAAAATCATGATTAGGATTACATGAATGGAAAGAGGTTAGGTTGCAAGAAATTTGTAATAAAACAAATCTATCCATTGCACGTTTCGTAGAAATTCTTGATTAGGATTACATAAATGGAAAGAGGTTAGGGTACGAAGAAATTTAAAAAAGGGCAATTTTATCCCGTAACACGTTTTGTAAAAAATCTTGAATCGGATTACATAAATGGAAAGAGGTTAGAGCACGAACAAATCTAAAAAAGAACAATTTTACACCATACCAGTTTTGTAGAAGATCTTGATTAGGATTACATTAATGGAAAGAGGTTAGGGTACGAAGTAATTTAAAAAAGGACTTTTTTAACCCAAAGCACGATTTGTAGAAAATGTTGATTAGGATTACATGAATGGAAAGAGGTTAGGGTGCAAAGAAAATTGAACAAGCACAAATATATCCTATTGCACGTTTTGCAGAAAATATTGATTAGGATTACATAAATGGAAAGAGGTTAGGGTACGAAGAAGTTTAAAAAAGGACAATTTTATCCCAAAGCACGTTTTGTAGATCTTGATTAGGATTACATGAATGGAAAGGGGTTAGGGTGCAAAGAAATTTGTAATAAAACAAATCTATCCATTGCACGTTTTGCAGAAAATTTTGATTAGGATTACACTAATGGAAAGAGGTTAGGGTACAAAGAAATTTAAAAAAGGGCAATTTTATCCCATAGCGCGTTTTGTAGAAGATCTTGATTAGAAATACATGAGTGGAAAGGGGTTAGGGTGCAAAGAAATTTGTAATAAAACAAATCTATCCATTGCACGTTTTGCAGAAAATATTGATTAGGATTACATAAATGGAAAGAGGTTAGGGTACGAAGAAATTTAAAAAAGGGCAATTTTATCCCATAGCGCGTTTTGTAGAAGATCTTGATTAGGATTACATGAATGGAAACGGGTTAGGGTGCAAAGAAATTTGTAATAAAACAAATCTATCCATTGCACGTTTTGCAGAAAATCTTGATTAGGATTACACTAATGGAAAGAGGTTAGGGTACAAAGAAATTCAAAAAAGGGCAATTTTATCCCATAGCGCGTTTTGTAGAAGATCTTGATTAGGATTACATGAATGGAAACGGGTTAGGGTGCAAAGAAATTTGTAATAAAACAAATCTATCCATTGCACGTTTTGCAGAAAATCTTGATTAGGATTACACTAATGGAAAGAGGTTAGAGTACAAAGAAATTTAAAAAGGGCAATTTTATCCCATAGCGCGTTTTGTAGAAGATCTTGATTAAGATTACATAAATGGAAAGGGGTTAGGGTGCAAAGAAATTTGTAATAAAACAAATCTATCCATTGCACGTTTTGCAGAAAATCTTGATTAGGATTACATAAATGGAAAGAGGTTAGGGTACAAAGAAATTTAATAAAGGACATTTTTAACCTAAAGCACGATTTGTAGAAAATCATGATTAGGATTACATGAATGGAAAGAGGTTAGGGTGCAAGAAATTTGTAATAAAACAAATCTATCCATTGCACGTTTCGTAGAAATTCTTGATTAGGATTACATAAATGGAAAGAGGTTAGGGTACGAAGAAATTTAAAAAAGGGCAATTTTATCCCGTAACACGTTTTGTAAAAAATCTTGAATCGGATTACATAAATGGAAAGAGGTTAGAGCACGAACAAATCTAAAAAAGAACAATTTTACACCATACCAGTTTTGTAGAAGATCTTGATTAGGATTACATTAATGGAAAGAGGTTAGGGTACGAAGTAATTTAAAAAAGGACTTTTTTAACCCAAAGCACGATTTGTAGAAAATGTTGATTAGGATTACATGAATGGAAAGAGGTTAGGGTGCAAAGAAAATTGAACAAGCACAAATATATCCTATTGCACGTTTTGCAGAAAATATTGATTAGGATTACATAAATGGAAAGAGGTTAGGGTACGAAGAAGTTTAAAAAAGGACAATTTTATCCCAAAGCACGTTTTGTAGATCTTGATTAGGATTACATGAATGGAAAGGGGTTAGGGTGCAAAGAAATTTGTAATAAAACAAATCTATCCATTGCACGTTTTGCAGAAAATTTTGATTAGGATTACACTAATGGAAAGAGGTTAGGGTACAAAGAAATTTAAAAAAGGGCAATTTTATCCCATAGCGCGTTTTGTAGAAGATCTTGATTAGAAATACATGAGTGGAAAGGGGTTAGGGTGCAAAGAAATTTGTAATAAAACAAATCTATCCATTGCACGTTTTGCAGAAAATATTGATTAGGATTACATAAATGGAAAGAGGTTAGGGTACGAAGAAATTTAAAAAAGGGCAATTTTATCCCATAGCGCGTTTTGTAGAAGATCTTGATTAGGATTACATGAATGGAAACGGGTTAGGGTGCAAAGAAATTTGTAATAAAACAAATCTATCCATTGCACGTTTTGCAGAAAATCTTGATTAGGATTACACTAATGGAAAGAGGTTAGGGTACAAAGAAATTCAAAAAAGGGCAATTTTATCCCATAGCGCGTTTTGTAGAAGATCTTGATTAGGATTACATGAATGGAAACGGGTTAGGGTGCAAAGAAATTTGTAATAAAACAAATCTATCCATTGCACGTTTTGCAGAAAATCTTGATTAGGATTACACTAATGGAAAGAGGTTAGAGTACAAAGAAATTTAAAAAGGGCAATTTTATCCCATAGCGCGTTTTGTAGAAGATCTTGATTAAGATTACATAAATGGAAAGGGGTTAGGGTGCAAAGAAATTTGTAATAAAACAAATCTATCCATTGCACGTTTTGCAGAAAATCTTGATTAGGATTACATAAATGGAAAGAGGTTAGGGTACAAAGAAATTTAATAAAGGACATTTTTAACCTAAAGCACGATTTGTAGAAAATCATGATTAGGATTACATGAATGGAAAGAAGTTAGGGTGCAAGAAATTTGTAATAAAACAAATCTATCCATTGCACGTTTCGTAGAAATTCTTGATTAGGATTACATAAATGGAAAGAGGTTAGGGTACGAAGAAATTTAAAAAAGGGCAATTTTATCCCGTAACACGTTTTGTAAAAAATCTTGAATCGGATTACATAAATGGAAAGAGGTTAGAGCACGAACAAATCTAAAAAAGAACAATTTTACACCATACCAGTTTTGTAGAAGATCTTGATTAGGATTACATTAATGGAAAGAGGTTAGGGTACGAAGTAATTTAAAAAAGGACTTTTTTAACCCAAAGCACGATTTGTAGAAAATGTTGATTAGGATTACATGAATGGAAAGAGGTTAGGGTGCAAAGAAAATTGAACAAGCACAAATATATCCTATTGCACGTTTTGCAGAAAATATTGATTAGGATTACATAAATGGAAAGAGGTTAGGGTACGAAGAAGTTTAAAAAAGGACAATTTTATCCCAAAGCACGTTTTGTAGATCTTGATTAGGATTACATGAATGGAAAGGGGTTAGGGTGCAAAGAAATTTGTAATAAAACAAATCTATCCATTGCACGTTTTGCAGAAAATTTTGATTAGGATTACACTAATGGAAAGAGGTTAGGGTACAAAGAAATTTAAAAAAGGGCAATTTTATCCCATAGCGCGTTTTGTAGAAGATCTTGATTAGAAATACATGAGTGGAAAGGGGTTAGGGTGCAAAGAAATTTGTAATAAAACAAATCTATCCATTGCACGTTTTGCAGAAAATATTGATTAGGATTACATAAATGGAAAGAGGTTAGGGTACGAAGAAATTTAAAAAAGGGCAATTTTATCCCATAGCGCGTTTTGTAGAAGATCTTGATTAGGATTACATGAATGGAAACGGGTTAGGGTGCAAAGAAATTTGTAATAAAACAAATCTATCCATTGCACGTTTTGCAGAAAATCTTGATTAGGATTACACTAATGGAAAGAGGTTAGGGTACAAAGAAATTCAAAAAAGGGCAATTTTATCCCATAGCGCGTTTTGTAGAAGATCTTGATTAGGATTACATGAATGGAAACGGGTTAGGGTGCAAAGAAATTTGTAATAAAACAAATCTATCCATTGCACGTTTTGCAGAAAATCTTGATTAGGATTACACTAATGGAAAGAGGTTAGAGTACAAAGAAATTTAAAAAGGGCAATTTTATCCCATAGCGCGTTTTGTAGAAGATCTTGATTAAGATTACATAAATGGAAAGGGGTTAGGGTGCAAAGAAATTTGTAATAAAACAAATCTATCCATTGCACGTTTTGCAGAAAATCTTGATTAGGATTACATAAATGGAAAGAGGTTAGGGTACAAAGAAATTTAATAAAGGACATTTTTAACCTAAAGCACGATTTGTAGAAAATCATGATTAGGATTACATGAATGGAAAGAGGTTAGGGTGCAAGAAATTTGTAATAAAACAAATCTATCTATTGCACGTTTCGTAGAAATTCTTGATTAGGATTACATAAATGGAAAGAGGTTAGGGTACGAAGAAATTTAAAAAAGGGCAATTTTATCCCGTAACACGTTTTGTAAAAAATCTTGAATCGGATTACATAAATGGAAAGAGGTTAGAGCACGAACAAATCTAAAAAAGAAAAATTTTACACCATACCAGTTTTGTAGAAGATCTTGATTAGGATTACATTAATGGAAAGAGGTTAGGGTACGAAGTAATTTAAAAAAGGACTTTTTTAACCCAAAGCACGATTTGTAGAAAATGTTGATTAGGATTAAATGAATGGAAAGAGGTTAGGGTGCAAAGAAAATTGAACAAGCACAAATATATCCTATTGCACGTTTTGCAGAAAATATTGATTAGGATTACATAAATGGAAAGAGGTTAGGGTACGAAGAAGTTTAAAAAAGGACAATTTTATCCCAAAGCACGTTTTGTAGATCTTGATTAGGATTACATGAATGGAAAGGGGTTAGGGTGCAAAGAAATTTGTAATAAAACAAATCTATCCGTTGCACGTTTTGCAGAAAATTTTGATTAGGATTACACTAATGGAAAGAGGTTAGGGTACAAAGAAATTTAAAAAAGGGCAATTTTATCCCATAGCGCGTTTTGTAGAAGATCTTGATTAGAAATACATGAGTGGAAAGGGGTTAGGGTGCAAAGAAATTTGTAATAAAACAAATCTATCCATTGCACGTTTTGCAGAAAATATTGATTAGGATTACATAAATGGAAAGAGGTTAGGGTACGAAGAAATTTAAAAAAGGGCAATTTTATCCCATAGCGCGTTTTGTAGAAGATCTTGATTAGGATTACATGAATGGAAACGGGTTAGGGTGCAAAGAAATTTGTAATAAAACAAATCTATCCATTGCACGTTTTGCAGAAAATCTTGATTAGGATTACACTAATGGAAAGAGGTTAGGGTACAAAGAAATTCAAAAAAGGGCAATTTTATCCCATAGCGCGTTTTGTAGAAGATCTTGATTAGGATTACATGAATGGAAACGGGTTAGGGTGCAAAGAAATTTGTAATAAAACAATTCTATCCATTGCACATTTTGCAGAAAATCTTGATTAGGATTACATAAATGGAAAGAGGTTAGGGCACGAACAAATTTAAAAAAGGACACTTTTATTCCATAGCACGTTTTGTAGAAGATCTTGATTAGGATTACATGAATGGAAAGGGGTTAGGGTGCAAAGAAATTTGTAATAAAACAAATCTATTCATTGCACGTTTTGCAGAAAATCTTGATTAGGATTACATAAATGGAAAGAGGTTAGGGCACGAACAAATTTAAAAAAGTACAATTTTATTCCATAGCACGTTTTGTAGAAGATCTTGATTAGGATTACATGAATGGAAAGGGGTTAGTGTGCAAAAAATTTGTAATAAAACAAATCTATCCATTGCACGTTTTGTAGAAATTCTTGATTAGGATTACATAAATGGAAAGAGGTTAGGGTGCAAAGAAAATAGTACAAGCACAAATATATCCTATTGCACGATTTGCAGAAAATCTTGATTAGGATTACATAAATAGAAAGAGGTTAGGGTACTAAGAATTTTAAAAAAGGACAATTTTATCCCATAGCACGTTTTGTAGAAGATCTTGATTAAGATTACCTAAATGGAAGGAGGTAAGGGTAAGAAGAAATTTAAAAAAGAACAATTTTATCCCGTAACACGTTTTGTAGAAAATCTTGAATAGGATTACATAAATGGAAAGAGGTTAGGGTACGAACAAATTTAAAAAAGAACAATTTTATGCCATACCAGTTTTGTAGAAGATCTTGATTATGATTACATAAATGGAAAGAGGTTAGGTTACGAAGAAATTTAAAAAAGGACAAGTTTAACCCAAAGCACGATTTGTCGAAAATCTTGATTAGGATTACATGAATAGAAAGAGGTTAGGGTGCAAAGAAATTTGTAATAAAACAAATCTATCAATTGCACGTTTTACAGAAAATCTTGATTAGGATTACATAAATGGAAAGAGGTTAGGGTGCAAATAAAATTGAACAAGCACAAATAAATCCTATTGCACGTTTTGCAGAAAATCTTGATTAGGATTACATAAATGGAAAGAGGTTAGGGTACGAAGAAATTTAAAAAAGGACAATTTTATCCCATAGCACGTTTTCTAGAAGATCTTGATTAGGATTACATGAATGGAAAGGGGTTAGGGTGCAAAGAAATTTGTAATAAAACAAATCTATCCATTGCACGTTTTGCAGAAAATCTTGATTAGGATTACACTAATGGAAAGGGGTTAGGGTAGAAAGAAATTTAAAAAGGGCAATTTTATCCCATAGCGCGTTTTGTAGAAGATCTTGATTAGGATTACATAAATGGAAAGGGGTTAGGGTGCAAAGAAATTTGTAATAAAACAAATCTATCCATTGCACGTTTTGCAGAAAATCTTGATTAGGATTACATAAATGGAAAGAGGTTAGGGTACAAAGAAATTTAATAAAGGACATTTTTAACCTAAAGCACGATTTGTAGAAAATCATGATTAGGATTACATGAATGGAAAGAGGTTAGGGTGCAGAGAAATTTAAAAAAGGAAATTTTTAACCCAAAGCACGATTTGTAGAAAATCGTGATTAGGATTACATAAATGGAAAGAGGTTAGGGTGCAAAGAAAATTGAACAAACACAAATATATCCTATTGCACGTTTTGCAGAAAATCTTGATTAGGATTACATAAATGGAAAGAGGTTAGGGTACAAAGAAATTTAAAAAAGGACAATTTTATCCCGTAACACGTTTTGTAGAAAATCTTGAATAGGATTACATAAATGGAAAGAGGTTAGGGTACGGAGAAATTTAAAAAAGAACAATTTTATCCCATAGCACGTTTTGTAGAAGATCTTGATTAGGATTACATAAATGGAAAGAGGTTAAGGTACGAAGAAATTTAAAACAGGACAATTTTAACCCAAAGCACGATTTGTAGAAAATCTTGATTAGGATTACATGAATGGAAAGAGGTTAGGGTGCAAAAAATTTGTATAAAACAAATCTATCCAATGCACGTTTTGCAGAAAATCTTGATTGGGATTACATAAATGGAAAGAGGTTAGGGTACAAAGAAATTTAAAAAAGGACATTTTTAACCCAGAGCACGATTTGTAGAAAATCTTGATTAGGATTATATGAATGGAAAGAGGTTAGGGTGCAAAGAAAATTGAACAAGCACAAATATATCCTATTGCACGATTTGCAGAAAATCTTGATTAGGATTACATAAATGGAAAGAGGTTAGGGTACGAAGAAATTTAAAAAAGGACAATTTTATCCCATAGCACGTTTTGTAGAAGATCTTGATTAGGATTACATAAATGGAAAGAGGTTAGGTTACGAAGAAATTTAAAAAAGAACAATTTTATGCCATACCAGTCTTGTAGAAGATCTTGATTAGGATTACATAAATGGAGAGAGGTTAGGTTACGAAGAAATTTAAAAAAGGACAATTTTAACCCAAAGCACGATTTGTAGAAAATCTTGATTAGGATTACACGAATAGAAAGAGGTTAGTGTGCAAAGAAATTTGTAATAAAACAAATCTATCAATTGCACGTTTTACAGAAAATATTGATTAGGATTACACTAATGGAAAGAGGTTAGGGTACAAAGAAATTCAAAAAAGGGCAATTTTATCCCATAGCGCGTTTTGTAGAAGATCTTGATTAGGATTACATGAATGGAAACGGGTTAGGGTGCAAAGAAATTTGTAATAAAACAAATCTATCCATTGCACGTTTTGCAGAAAATCTTGATTAGGATTACACTAATGGAAAGAGGTTAGGGTACAAAGAAATTCAAAAAAGGGCAATTTTATCCCATAGCGCGTTTTGTAGAAGATCTTGATTAGGATTACATGAATGGAAACGGGTTAGGGTGCAAAGAAATTTGTAATAAAACAAATCTATCCATTGCACATTTTGCAGAAAATCTTGATTAGGATTACATAAATGGAAAGAGGTTAGGGCACGAACAAATTTAAAAAAGGACAATTTTATTCCATAGCACGTTTTGTAGAAGATCTTGATTAGGATTACATGAATGGAAAGGGGTTAGGGTGCAAAGAAATTTGTAATAAAACAAATCTATTCATTGCACGTTTTGCAGAAAATCTTGATTAGGATTACATAAATGGAAAGAGGTTAGGGCACGAACAAATTTAAAAAAGTACAATTTTATTCCATAGCACGTTTTGTAGAAGATCTTGATTAGGATTACATGAATGGAAAGGGGTTAGTGTGCAAAAAAATTTGTAATAAAACAAATCTATCCATTGCACGTTTTGTAGAAATTCTTGATTAGGATTACATAAATGGAAAGAGGTTAGGGTGCAAAGAAAATAGTACAAGCACAAATATATCCTATTGCACGATTTGCAGAAAATCTTGATTAGGATTACATAAATAGAAAGAGGTTAGGGTACTAAGAAATTTAAAAAAGGACAATTTTATCCCATAGCACGTTTTGTAGAAGATCTTGATTAAGATTACCTAAATGGAAGGAGGTAAGGGTAAGAAGAAATTTAAAAAAGAACAATTTTATCCCGTAACACGTTTTGTAGAAAATCTTGAATAGGATTACATAAATGGAAAGAGGTTAGGGTACGAACAAATTTAAAAAAGAACAATTTTATGCCATACCAGTTTTGTAGAAGATCTTGATTATGATTACATAAATGGAAAGAGGTTAGGTTACGAAGAAATTTAAAAAAGGACAATTTTAACCCACAGCACGATTTGTAGAAAATCTTGATTAGGATTACATGAATAGAAAGAGGTTAGTGTGCAAAGAAATTTGTAATAAAACAAATCTATCAATTGCACGTTTTACAGAAAATCTTGATTAGGATTACATAAATGGAAAGAGGTTAGGGTGCAAAGAAAATTGAACAAGCACAAATAAATCCTATTGCACGTTTTGCAGAAAATCTTGATTAGGATTACATAAATGGAAAGAGGTTAGGGTACGAAGAAATTTAAAAAAGGGCAATTTTATCCCATAGCACGTTTTCTAGAAGATCTTGATTAGGATTACATGAATGGAAAGGGGTTAGGGTGCAAAGAAATTTGTAATAAAACAAATCTATCCATTGCACGTTTTGCAGAAAATCTTGATTAGGATTACACTAATGGAAAGGGGTTAGGGTACAAAGAAATTTAAAAAGGGCAATTTTATCCCATAGCGCGTTTTGTAGAAGATCTTGATTAGGATTACATAAATGGAAAGGGGTTAGGGTGCAAAGAAATTTGTAATAAAACAAATCTATCCATTGCACGTTTTGCAGAAAATCTTGATTAGGATTACATAAATGGAAAGAGGTTAGGGTGCAGAGAAATTTAAAAAAGGAAATTTTTAACCCAAAGCACGATTTGTAGAAAATCGTGATTAGGATTACATAAATGGAAAGAGGTTAGGGTGCAAAGAAAATTGAACAAACACAAATATATCCTATTGCACGTTTTGCAGAAAATCTTGATTAGGATTACATAAATGGAAAGAGGTTAGGGTACAAAGAAATTTAAAAAAGGACAATTTTATCCCGTAACACGTTTTGTAGAAAATCTTGAATAGGATTACATAAATGGAAAGAGGTTAGGGTACGAAGAAATTTAAAAAAGAACAATTTTATCCCATAGCACGTTTTGTAGAAGATCTTGATTAGGATTACATAAATGGAAAGAGGTTAAGGTACGAAGAAATTTAAAACAGGACAATTTTAACCCAAAACACGATTTGTAGAAAATCTTGATTAGGATTACATGAATGGAAAGGGGTTAGGGTGCAAAGAAATTTGTAATAAAACAAATCTATTCATTGCACGTTTTGCAGAAAATCTTGATTAGGATTACATAAATGGAAAGAGGTTAGGGCACGAACAAATTTAAAAAAGTACAATTTTATTCCATAGCACGTTTTGTAGAAGATCTTGATTAGGATTACATGAATGGAAAGGGGTTAGTGTGCAAAAAATTTGTATAAAACAAATCTATCCAATGCACGTTTTGCAGAAAATCTTGATTGGGATTACATAAATGGAAAGAGGTTAGGGTGCAAAGAAAATAGTACAAGCACAAATATATCCTATTGCACGATTTGCAGAAAATCTTGATTAGGATTACATAAATAGAAAGAGGTTAGGGTACTAAGAATTTTAAAAAAGGACAATTTTATCCCATAGCACGTTTTGTAGAAGATCTTGATTAAGATTACCTAAATGGAAGGAGGTAAGGGTAAGAAGAAATTTAAAAAAGAACATTTTTATCCCGTAACACGTTTTGTAGAAAATCTTGAATAGGATTACATAAATGGAAAGAGGTTAGGGTACGAACAAATTTAAAAAAGAACAATTTTATGCCATACCAGTTTTGTAGAAGATCTTGATTATGATTACATAAATGGAAAGAGGTTAGGTTACGAAGAAATTTAAAAAAGGACAATTTTAACCCAAAGCACGATTTGTCGAAAATCTTGATTAGGATTACATGAATAGAAAGAGGTTAGGGTGCAAAGAAATTTGTAATAAAACAAATCTATCAATTGCACGTTTTACAGAAAATCTTGATTAGGATTACATAAATGGAAAGAGGTTAGGGTGCAAAGAAAATTGAACAAGCACAAATAAATCCTATTGCACGTTTTGCAGAAAATCTTGATTAGGATTACATAAATGGAAAGAGGTTAGGGTACGAAGAAATTTAAAAAAGGACAATTTTATCCCATAGCACGTTTTCTAGAAGATCTTGATTAGGATTACATGAATGGAAAGGGGTTAGGGTGCAAAGAAATTTGTAATAAAACAAATCTATCCATTGCACGTTTTGCAGAAAATCTTGATTAGGATTACACTAATGGAAAGGGGTTAGGGTAGAAAGAAATTTAAAAAGGGCAATTTTATCCCATAGCGCGTTTTGTAGAAGATCTTGATTAGGATTACATAAATGGAAAGGGGTTAGGGTGCAAAGAAATTTGTAATAAAACAAATCTATCCATTGCACGTTTTGCAGAAAATCTTGATTAGGATTACATAAATGGAAAGAGGTTAGGGTACAAAGAAATTTAATAAAGGACATTTTTAACCTAAAGCACGATTTGTAGAAAATCATGATTAGGATTACATGAATGGAAAGAGGTTAGGGTGCAGAGAAATTTAAAAAAGGAAATTTTTAACCCAAAGCACGATTTGTAGAAAATCGTGATTAGGATTACATAAATGGAAAGAGGTTAGGGTGCAAAGAAAATTGAACAAACACAAATATATCCTATTGCACGTTTTGCAGAAAATCTTGATTAGGATTACATAAATGGAAAGAGGTTAGGGTACAAAGAAATTTAAAAAAGGACAATTTTATCCCGTAACACGTTTTGTAGAAAATCTTGAATAGGATTACATAAATGGAAAGAGGTTAGGGTACGGAGAAATTTAAAAAAGAACAATTTTATCCCATAGCACGTTTTGTAGAAGATCTTGATTAGGATTACATAAATGGAAAGAGGTTAAGGTACGAAGAAATTTAAAACAGGACAATTTTAACCCAAAGCACGATTTGTAGAAAATCTTGATTAGGATTACATGAATGGAAAGAGGTTAGGGTGCAAAAAATTTGTATAAAACAAATCTATCCAATGCACGTTTTGCAGAAAATCTTGATTGGGATTACATAAATGGAAAGAGGTTAGGGTACAAAGAAATTTAAAAAAGGACATTTTTAACCCAGAGCACGATTTGTAGAAAATCTTGATTAGGATTATATGAATGGAAAGAGGTTAGGGTGCAAAGAAAATTGAACAAGCACAAATATATCCTATTGCACGATTTGCAGAAAATCTTGATTAGGATTACATAAATGGAAAGAGGTTAGGGTACGAAGAAATTTAAAAAAGGACAATTTTATCCCATAGCACGTTTTGTAGAAGATCTTGATTAGGATTACATAAATGGAAAGAGGTTAGGTTACGAAGAAATTTAAAAAAGAACAATTTTATGCCATACCAGTCTTGTAGAAGATCTTGATTAGGATTACATAAATGGAGAGAGGTTAGGTTACGAAGAAATTTAAAAAAGGACAATTTTAACCCAAAGCACGATTTGTAGAAAATCTTGATTAGGATTACACGAATAGAAAGAGGTTAGTGTGCAAAGAAATTTGTAATAAAACAAATCTATCAATTGCACGTTTTACAGAAAATCTTGATTAGGATTACACTAATGGAAAGAGGTTAGGGTACAAAGAAATTCAAAAAAGGGCAATTTTATCCCATAGCGCGTTTTGTAGAAGATCTTGATTAGGATTACATGAATGGAAACGGGTTAGGGTGCAAAGAAATTTGTAATAAAACAAATCTATCCATTGCACGTTTTGCAGAAAATCTTGATTAGGATTACACTAATGGAAAGAGGTTAGGGTACAAAGAAATTCAAAAAAGGGCAATTTTATCCCATAGCGCGTTTTGTAGAAGATCTTGATTAGGATTACATGAATGGAAACGGGTTAGGGTGCAAAGAAATTTGTAATAAAACAAATCTATCCATTGCACATTTTGCAGAAAATCTTGATTAGGATTACATAAATGGAAAGAGGTTAGGGCACGAACAAATTTAAAAAAGGACAATTTTATTCCATAGCACGTTTTGTAGAAGATCTTGATTAGGATTACATGAATGGAAAGGGGTTAGGGTGCAAAGAAATTTGTAATAAAACAAATCTATTCATTGCACGTTTTGCAGAAAATCTTGATTAGGATTACATAAATGGAAAGAGGTTAGGGCACGAACAAATTTAAAAAAGTACAATTTTATTCCATAGCACGTTTTGTAGAAGATCTTGATTAGGATTACATGAATGGAAAGGGGTTAGTGTGCAAAAAAATTTGTAATAAAACAAATCTATCCATTGCACGTTTTGTAGAAATTCTTGATTAGGATTACATAAATGGAAAGAGGTTAGGGTGCAAAGAAAATAGTACAAGCACAAATATATCCTATTGCACGATTTGCAGAAAATCTTGATTAGGATTACATAAATAGAAAGAGGTTAGGGTACTAAGAAATTTAAAAAAGGACAATTTTATCCCATAGCACGTTTTGTAGAAGATCTTGATTAAGATTACCTAAATGGAAGGAGGTAAGGGTAAGAAGAAATTTAAAAAAGAACAATTTTATCCCGTAACACGTTTTGTAGAAAATCTTGAATAGGATTACATAAATGGAAAGAGGTTAGGGTACGAACAAATTTAAAAAAGAACAATTTTATGCCATACCAGTTTTGTAGAAGATCTTGATTATGATTACATAAATGGAAAGAGGTTAGGTTACGAAGAAATTTAAAAAAGGACAATTTTAACCCACAGCACGATTTGTAGAAAATCTTGATTAGGATTACATGAATAGAAAGAGGTTAGTGTGCAAAGAAATTTGTAATAAAACAAATCTATCAATTGCACGTTTTACAGAAAATCTTGATTAGGATTACATAAATGGAAAGAGGTTAGGGTGCAAAGAAAATTGAACAAGCACAAATAAATCCTATTGCACGTTTTGCAGAAAATCTTGATTAGGATTACATAAATGGAAAGAGGTTAGGGTACGAAGAAATTTAAAAAAGGGCAATTTTATCCCATAGCACGTTTTCTAGAAGATCTTGATTAGGATTACATGAATGGAAAGGGGTTAGGGTGCAAAGAAATTTGTAATAAAACAAATCTATCCATTGCACGTTTTGCAGAAAATCTTGATTAGGATTACACTAATGGAAAGGGGTTAGGGTACAAAGAAATTTAAAAAGGGCAATTTTATCCCATAGCGCGTTTTGTAGAAGATCTTGATTAGGATTACATAAATGGAAAGGGGTTAGGGTGCAAAGAAATTTGTAATAAAACAAATCTATCCATTGCACGTTTTGCAGAAAATCTTGATTAGGATTACATAAATGGAAAGAGGTTAGGGTGCAGAGAAATTTAAAAAAGGAAATTTTTAACCCAAAGCACGATTTGTAGAAAATCGTGATTAGGATTACATAAATGGAAAGAGGTTAGGGTGCAAAGAAAATTGAACAAACACAAATATATCCTATTGCACGTTTTGCAGAAAATCTTGATTAGGATTACATAAATGGAAAGAGGTTAGGGTACAAAGAAATTTAAAAAAGGACAATTTTATCCCGTAACACGTTTTGTAGAAAATCTTGAATAGGATTACATAAATGGAAAGAGGTTAGGGTACGAAGAAATTTAAAAAAGAACAATTTTATCCCATAGCACGTTTTGTAGAAGATCTTGATTAGGATTACATAAATGGAAAGAGGTTAAGGTACGAAGAAATTTAAAACAGGACAATTTTAACCCAAAACACGATTTGTAGAAAATCTTGATTAGGATTACATGAATGGAAAGGGGTTAGGGTGCAAAGAAATTTGTAATAAAACAAATCTATTCATTGCACGTTTTGCAGAAAATCTTGATTAGGATTACATAAATGGAAAGAGGTTAGGGCACGAACAAATTTAAAAAAGTACAATTTTATTCCATAGCACGTTTTGTAGAAGATCTTGATTAGGATTACATGAATGGAAAGGGGTTAGTGTGCAAAAAATTTGTATAAAACAAATCTATCCAATGCACGTTTTGCAGAAAATCTTGATTGGGATTACATAAATGGAAAGAGGTTAGGGTGCAAAGAAAATAGTACAAGCACAAATATATCCTATTGCACGATTTGCAGAAAATCTTGATTAGGATTACATAAATAGAAAGAGGTTAGGGTACTAAGAATTTTAAAAAAGGACAATTTTATCCCATAGCACGTTTTGTAGAAGATCTTGATTAAGATTACCTAAATGGAAGGAGGTAAGGGTAAGAAGAAATTTAAAAAAGAACATTTTTATCCCGTAACACGTTTTGTAGAAAATCTTGAATAGGATTACATAAATGGAAAGAGGTTAGGGTACGAACAAATTTAAAAAAGAACAATTTTATGCCATACCAGTTTTGTAGAAGATCTTGATTATGATTACATAAATGGAAAGAGGTTAGGTTACGAAGAAATTTAAAAAAGGACAATTTTAACCCAAAGCACGATTTGTCGAAAATCTTGATTAGGATTACATGAATAGAAAGAGGTTAGGGTGCAAAGAAATTTGTAATAAAACAAATCTATCAATTGCACGTTTTACAGAAAATCTTGATTAGGATTACATAAATGGAAAGAGGTTAGGGTGCAAAGAAAATTGAACAAGCACAAATAAATCCTATTGCACGTTTTGCAGAAAATCTTGATTAGGATTACATAAATGGAAAGAGGTTAGGGTACGAAGAAATTTAAAAAAGGACAATTTTATCCCATAGCACGTTTTCTAGAAGATCTTGATTAGGATTACATGAATGGAAAGGGGTTAGGGTGCAAAGAAATTTGTAATAAAACAAATCTATCCATTGCACGTTTTGCAGAAAATCTTGATTAGGATTACACTAATGGAAAGGGGTTAGGGTAGAAAGAAATTTAAAAAGGGCAATTTTATCCCATAGCGCGTTTTGTAGAAGATCTTGATTAGGATTACATAAATGGAAAGGGGTTAGGGTGCAAAGAAATTTGTAATAAAACAAATCTATCCATTGCACGTTTTGCAGAAAATCTTGATTAGGATTACATAAATGGAAAGAGGTTAGGGTACAAAGAAATTTAATAAAGGACATTTTTAACCTAAAGCACGATTTGTAGAAAATCATGATTAGGATTACATGAATGGAAAGAGGTTAGGGTGCAGAGAAATTTAAAAAAGGAAATTTTTAACCCAAAGCACGATTTGTAGAAAATCGTGATTAGGATTACATAAATGGAAAGAGGTTAGGGTGCAAAGAAAATTGAACAAACACAAATATATCCTATTGCACGTTTTGCAGAAAATCTTGATTAGGATTACATAAATGGAAAGAGGTTAGGGTACAAAGAAATATAAAAAAGGACAATTTTATCCCGTAACACGTTTTGTAGAAAATCTTGAATAGGATTACATAAATGGAAAGAGGTTAGGGTACGGAGAAATTTAAAAAAGAACAATTTTATCCCATAGCACGTTTTGTAGAAGATCTTGATTAGGATTACATAAATGGAAAGAGGTTAAGGTACGAAGAAATTTAAAACAGGACAATTTTAACCCAAAGCACGATTTGTAGAAAATCTTGATTAGGATTACATGAATGGAAAGAGGTTAGGGTGCAAAAAATTTGTATAAAACAAATCTATCCAATGCACGTTTTGCAGAAAATCTTGATTGGGATTACATAAATGGAAAGAGGTTAGGGTACAAAGAAATTTAAAAAAGGACATTTTTAACCCAGAGCACGATTTGTAGAAAATCTTGATTAGGATTATATGAATGGAAAGAGGTTAGGGTGCAAAGAAAATTGAACAAGCACAAATATATCCTATTGCACGATTTGCAGAAAATCTTGATTAGGATTACATAAATGGAAAGAGGTTAGGGTACGAAGAAATTTAAAAAAGGACAATTTTATCCCATAGCACGTTTTGTAGAAGATCTTGATTAAGATTACATAAATGGAAAGAGGTTAGGGTACGAAGAAATTTAAAAAAGAACAATTTTATGCCATACCAGTCTTGTAGAAGATCTTGATTAGGATTACATAAATGGAGAGAGGTTATGTTACGAAGAAATTTAAAAAAGGACAATTTTAACCCAAAGCACGATTTGTAGAAAATCTTGATTAGGATTACACGAATAGAAAGAGGTTAGTGTGCAAAGAAATTTGTAATAAAACAAATCTATCAATTGCACGTTTTACAGAAAATCTTGATTAGGATTACACTAATGGAAAGAGGTTAGGGTACAAAGAAATTCAAAAAAGGGCAATTTTATCCCATAGCGCGTTTTGTAGAAGATCTTGATTAGGATTACATGAATGGAAACGGGTTAGGGTGCAAAGAAATTTGTAATAAAACAAATCTATCCATTGCACGTTTTGCAGAAAATCTTGATTAGGATTACACTAATGGAAAGAGGTTAGGGTACAAAGAAATTCAAAAAAGGGCAATTTTATCCCATAGCGCGTTTTGTAGAAGATCTTGATTAGGATTACATGAATGGAAACGGGTTAGGGTGCAAAGAAATTTGTAATAAAACAAATCTATCCATTGCACATTTTGCAGAAAATCTTGATTAGGATTACATAAATGGAAAGAGGTTAGGGCACGAACAAATTTAAAAAAGGACAATTTTATTCCATAGCACGTTTTGTAGAAGATCTTGATTAGGATTACATGAATGGAAAGGGGTTAGGGTGCAAAGAAATTTGTAATAAAACAAATCTATTCATTGCACGTTTTGCAGAAAATCTTGATTAGGATTACATAAATGGAAAGAGGTTAGGGCACGAACAAATTTAAAAAAGTACAATTTTATTCCATAGCACGTTTTGTAGAAGATCTTGATTAGGATTACATGAATGGAAAGGGGTTAGTGTGCAAAAAAATTTGTAATAAAACAAATCTATCCATTGCACGTTTTGTAGAAATTCTTGATTAGGATTACATAAATGGAAAGAGGTTAGGGTGCAAAGAAAATAGTACAAGCACAAATATATCCTATTGCACGATTTGCAGAAAATCTTGATTAGGATTACATAAATAGAAAGAGGTTAGGGTACTAAGAAATTTAAAAAAGGACAATTTTATCCCATAGCACGTTTTGTAGAAGATCTTGATTAAGATTACCTAAATGGAAGGAGGTAAGGGTAAGAAGAAATTTAAAAAAGAACAATTTTATCCCGTAACACGTTTTGTAGAAAATCTTGAATAGGATTACATAAATGGAAAGAGGTTAGGGTACGAACAAATTTAAAAAAGAACAATTTTATGCCATACCAGTTTTGTAGAAGATCTTGATTATGATTACATAAATGGAAAGAGGTTAGGTTACGAAGAAATTTAAAAAAGGACAATTTTAACCCAAAGCACGATTTGTAGAAAATCTTAATTAGGATTACATGAATAGAAAGAGGTTAGTGTGCAAAGAAATTTGTAATAAAACAAATCTATCAATTGCACGTTTTACAGAAAATCTTGATTAGGATTACATAAATGGAAAGAGGTTAGGGTGCAAAGAAAATTGAACAAGCACAAATAAATCCTATTGCACGTTTTGCAGAAAATCTTGATTAGGATTACATAAATGGAAAGAGGTTAGGGTACGAAGAAATTTAAAAAAGGGCAATTTTATCCCATAGCACGTTTTCTAGAAGATCTTGATTAGGATTACATGAATGGAAAGGGGTTAGGGTGCAAAGAAATTTGTAATAAAACAAATCTATCCATTGCACGTTTTGCAGAAAATCTTGATTAGGATTACACTAATGGAAAGGGGTTAGGGTACAAAGAAATTTAAAAAGGGCAATTTTATCCCATAGCGCGTTTTGTAGAAGATCTTGATTAGGATTACATAAATGGAAAGGGGTTAGGGTGCAAAGAAATTTGTAATAAAACAAATCTATCCATTGCACGTTTTGCAGAAAATATTGATTAGGATTACATAAATGGAAAGAGGTTAGGGTACGAAGAAATTTAAAAAAGGGCAATTTTATCCCATAGCGCGTTTTGTAGAAGATCTTGATTAGGATTACATGAATGGAAACGGGTTAGGGTGCAAAGAAATTTGTAATAAAACAAATCTATCCATTGCACGTTTTGCAGAAAATCTTGATTAGGATTACACTAATGGAAAGAGGTTATGGTACAAAGAAATTCAAAAAAGGGCAATTTTATCCCATAGCGCGTTTTGTAGAAGATCTTGATTAGGATTACATGAATGGAAACGGGTTAGGGTGCAAAGAAGTTTGTAATAAAACAAATCTATCCATTGCACATTTTGCAGAAAATCTTGATTAGGATTACATAAATGGAAAGAGGTTAGGGCACGAACAAATTTAAAAAAGGACAATTTTATTCCATAGCACGTTTTGTAGAAGATCTTGATTAGGATTACATGAATGGAAAGGGGTTAGTGTGCAAAAAAATTTGTAATAAAACAAATCTATCCATTGCACGTTTTGTAGAAATTCTTGATTAGGATTACATAAATGGAAAGAGGTTAGGGTGCAAAGAAAATAGTACAAGCACAAATATATCCTATTGCACGATTTGCAGAAAATCTTGATTAGGATTACATAAATAGAAAGAGGTTAGGGTACTAAGAATTTTAAAAAAGGACAATTTTATCCCATAGCACGTTTTGTAGAAGATCTTGATTAAGATTACCTAAATGGAAGGAGGTAAGGGTAAGAAGAAATTTAAAAAAGAACAATTTTATCCCGTAACACGTTTTGTAGAAAATCTTGAATAGGATTACATAAATGGAAAGAGGTTAGGGTACGAACAAATTTAAAAAAGAACAATTTTATGCCATACCAGTTTTGTAGAAGATCTTGATTATGATTACATAAATGGAAAGAGGTTAGTTTACGAAGAAATTTAAAAAAGGACAATTTTAACCCAAAGCACGATTTGTCGAAAATCTTGATTAGGATTACATGAATAGAAAGAGGTTAGGGTGCAAAGAAATTTGTAATAAAACAAATCTATCAATTGCACGTTTTACAGAAAATCTTGATTAGGATTACATAAATGGAAAGAGGTTAGGGTGCAAAGAAAATTGAACAAGCACAAATAAATCCTATTGCACGTTTTGCAGAAAATCTTGATTAGGATTACATAAATGGAAAGAGGTTAGGGTACGAAGAAATTTAAAAAAGGACAATTTTATCCCATAGCACGTTTTCTAGAAGATCTTGATTAGGATTACATGAATGGAAAGGGGTTAGGGTGCAAAGAAATTTGTAATAAAACAAATCTATCCATTGCACGTTTTGCAGAAAATCTTGATTAGGATTACACTAATGGAAAGGGGTTAGGGTAGAAAGAAATTTAAAAAGGGCAATTTTATCCCATAGCGCGTTTTGTAGAAGATCTTGATTAGGATTACATAAATGGAAAGGGGTTAGGGTGCAAAGAAATTTGTAATAAAACAAATCTATCCATTGCACGTTTTGCAGAAAATCTTGATTAGGATTACATAAATGGAAAGAGGTTAGGGTACAAAGAAATTTAATAAAGGACATTTTTAACCTAAAGCACGATTTGTAGAAAATCATGATTATGATTACATGAATGGAAAGAGGTTAGGGTGCAGAAAAATTTAAAAAAGGAAATTTTTAACCCAAAGCACGATTTGTAGAAAATCGTGATTAGGATTACATAAATGGAAAGTGGTTAGGGTGCAAAGAAATTTAAAAAAGGACAATTTTATCCCGTAACACGTTTTGTAGAAAATCTTGAATAGGATTACATAAATGGAAAGAGGTTAGGGTACGAAGAAATTTAAAAAAGAACAATTTTATCCCATAGCACGTTTTGTAGAAGATCTTGATTAGGATTACATAAATGGAAAGAGGTTAAGGTACGAAGAAATTTAAAAAAGGACAATTTTAACCCAAAGCACGATTTGTAGAAAATCTTGATTAGGATTACATGAATGGAAAAAGGTTAGGGTGCAAAAAATTTGTATAAAACAAATCTATCCAATGCACGTTTTGCAGAAAATCTTGATTGGGTTTACATAAATGGAAAGAGGTTAGGGTACAAAGAAATTTAAAAAAGGACATTTTTAACCCAGAGCACGATTTGTAGAAAATCTTGATTAGGATTACATGAATGGAAAGAGGTTAGGGTGCAAAGAAAATTGAACAAGAACAAATATATCCTATTGCACGATTTGCAGAAAATCTTGATTAGGATTACATAAATGGAAAGAGGTTAGGGTACGAAGAAATTTAAAAAAGGACAATTTTATCCCATAGCACGTTTTGTAGAAAATCTTGATTAGGATTACATAAATGGAAGGAGGTATGGGTAAGAAGAAATCTACAAAATGACAATTTTATCCCGTAACACGTTTTGTAGAAAATCTTGAATAGGATTACATAAATGGAAAGAGATTAGGGTACGAACAAATTTAAAAAAGAACAATTTTATGCCATACCAGTTTTGTAGAAGATCTTGATTAGGATTACATAAATGGAAAGAGGTTAGGTTACGAAGAAATTTAAAAAAGGACAATTTTAACCCAAAGCACGATTTGTAGAAAATCTTGATTAGGATTACATGAATAGAAAGAGGTTAGTGTGCAAAGAAATTTGTAATAAAACAAATCTATCAATTGCACGTTTTACAGAAAATCTTGATTAGGATTACATAAATGGAAAGAGGTTAGGGTACGAAGAAATTTAAAAAAGGACAATTTTAACCCAAAGCACGATTTGTAGAAAATCTTGATTAGGATTACATGAATAGAAAGAGGTTAGTGTGCAAAGAAATTTGTAATAAAACAAATCTATCAATTGCACGTTTTACAGAAAATCTTGATTAGGATTACATAAATGGAAAGAGGTTAGGGTACGAACAAATTTAAAAAAGAACAATTTTATGCCATACCAGTTTTGTAGAAGATCTTGATTAGGATTACATAAATGGAAAGAGGTTAGGTTACGAAGAAATTTACAAAAGGACAATTTTAACCCAAAGCACGATTTGTAGAAAATCTTGATTAGGATTACATGAATAGAAAGAGGTTAGGGTGCAAAGAAATTTGTAATAAAACAAATCTATCCATTGCACGTTTTGCAGAAAATCTTGATTAGGATTACACTAATGGAAAGAGGTTAGAGTACAAAGAAATTTAAAAAGGGCAATTTTATCCCATAGCGCGTTTTGTAGAAGATCTTGATTAAGATTACATAAATGGAAAGGGGTTAGGGTGCAAAGAAATTTGTAATAAAACAAATCTATCCATTGCACGTTTTGCAGAAAATCTTGATTAGGATTACACTAATGGAAAGAGGTTAGGGTACAAAGAAATTCAAAAAAGGGCAATTTTATCCCATAGCGCGTTTTGTAGAAGATCTTGATTAGGATTACATGAATGGAAACGGGTTAGGGTGCAAAGAAATTTGTAATAAAACAAATCTATCCATTGCACGTTTTGCAGAAAATCTTGATTAGGATTACACTAATGGAAAGAGGTTAGGGTACAAAGAAATTCAAAAAAGGGCAATTTTATCCCATAGCGCGTTTTGTAGAAGATCTTGATTAGGATTACATGAATGGAAACGGGTTAGGGTGCAAAGAAATTTGTAATAAAACAAATCTATCCATTGCACATTTTGCAGAAAATCTTGATTAGGATTACATAAATGGAAAGAGGTTAGGGCACGAACAAATTTAAAAAAGGACACTTTTATTCCATAGCACGTTTTGTAGAAGATCTTGATTAGGATTACATGAATGGAAAGGGGTTAGGGTGCAAAGAAATTTGTAATAAAACAAATCTATTCATTGCACGTTTTGCAGAAAATCTTGATTAGGATTACATAAATGGAAAGAGGTTAGGGCACGAACAAATTTAAAAAAGTACAATTTTATTCCATAGCACGTTTTGTAGAAGATCTTGATTAGGATTACATGAATGGAAAGGGGTTAGTGTGCAAAAAATTTGTAATAAAACAAATCTATCCATTGCACGTTTTGTAGAAATTCTTGATTAGGATTACATAAATGGAAAGAGGTTAGGGTGCAAAGAAAATAGTACAAGCACAAATATATCCTATTGCACGATTTGCAGAAAATCTTGATTAGGATTACATAAATAGAAAGAGGTTAGGGTACTAAGAATTTTAAAAAAGGACAATTTTATCCCATAGCACGTTTTGTAGAAGATCTTGATTAAGATTACCTAAATGGAAGGAGGTAAGGGTAAGAAGAAATTTAAAAAAGAACAATTTTATCCCGTAACACGTTTTGTAGAAAATCTTGAATAGGATTACATAAATGGAAAGAGGTTAGGGTACGAACAAATTTAAAAAAGAACAATTTTATGCCATACCAGTTTTGTAGAAGATCTTGATTATGATTACATAAATGGAAAGAGGTTAGGTTACGAAGAAATTTAAAAAAGGACAAGTTTAACCCAAAGCACGATTTGTCGAAAATCTTGATTAGGATTACATGAATAGAAAGAGGTTAGGGTGCAAAGAAATTTGTAATAAAACAAATCTATCAATTGCACGTTTTACAGAAAATCTTGATTAGGATTACATAAATGGAAAGAGGTTAGGGTGCAAATAAAATTGAACAAGCACAAATAAATCCTATTGCACGTTTTGCAGAAAATCTTGATTAGGATTACATAAATGGAAAGAGGTTAGGGTACGAAGAAATTTAAAAAAGGACAATTTTATCCCATAGCACGTTTTCTAGAAGATCTTGATTAGGATTACATGAATGGAAAGGGGTTAGGGTGCAAAGAAATTTGTAATAAAACAAATCTATCCATTGCACGTTTTGCAGAAAATCTTGATTAGGATTACACTAATGGAAAGGGGTTAGGGTAGAAAGAAATTTAAAAAGGGCAATTTTATCCCATAGCGCGTTTTGTAGAAGATCTTGATTAGGATTACATAAATGGAAAGGGGTTAGGGTGCAAAGAAATTTGTAATAAAACAAATCTATCCATTGCACGTTTTGCAGAAAATCTTGATTAGGATTACATAAATGGAAAGAGGTTAGGGTACAAAGAAATTTAATAAAGGACATTTTTAACCTAAAGCACGATTTGTAGAAAATCATGATTAGAATAACATGAATGGAAAGAGGTTAGGGTGCAGAGAAATTTAAAAAAGGAAATTTTTAACCCAAAGCACGATTTGTAGAAAATCGTGATTAGGATTACATAAATGGAAAGAGGTTAGGGTGCAAAGAAAATTGAACAAACACAAATATATCCTATTGCACGTTTTGCAGAAAATCTTGATTAGGATTACATAAATGGAAAGAGGTTAGGGTACAAAGAAATTTAAAAAAGGACAATTTTATCCCGTAACACGTTTTGTAGAAAATCTTGAATAGGATTACATAAATGGAAAGAGGTTAGGGTACGGAGAAATTTAAAAAAGAACAATTTTATCCCATAGCACGTTTTGTAGAAGATCTTGATTAGGATTACATAAATGGAAAGAGGTTAAGGTACGAAGAAATTTAAAACAGGACAATTTTAACCCAAAGCACGATTTGTAGAAAATCTTGATTAGGATTACATGAATGGAAAGAGGTTAGGGTGCAAAAAATTTGTATAAAACAAATCTATCCAATGCACGTTTTGCAGAAAATCTTGATTGGGATTACATAAATGGAAAGAGGTTAGGGTACAAAGAAATTTAAAAAAGGACATTTTTAACCCAGAGCACGATTTGTAGAAAATCTTGATTAGGATTATATGAATGGAAAGAGGTTAGGGTGCAAAGAAAATTGAACAAGCACAAATATATCCTATTGCACGATTTGCAGAAAATCTTGATTAGGATTACATAAATGGAAAGAGGTTAGGGTACGAAGAAATTTAAAAAAGGACAATTTTATCCCATAGCACGTTTTGTAGAAGATCTTGATTAGGATTACATAAATGGAAAGAGGTTAGGTTACGAAGAAATTTAAAAAAGAACAATTTTATGCCATACCAGTCTTGTAGAAGATCTTGATTAGGATTACATAAATGGAGAGAGGTTAGGTTACGAAGAAATTTAAAAAAGGACAATTTTAACCCAAAGCACGATTTGTAGAAAATCTTGATTAGGATTACACGAATAGAAAGAGGTTAGTGTGCAAAGAAATTTGTAATAAAACAAATCTATCAATTGCACGTTTTACAGAAAATATTGATTAGGATTACACTAATGGAAAGAGGTTAGGGTACAAAGAAATTCAAAAAAGGGCAATTTTATCCCATAGCGCGTTTTGTAGAAGATCTTGATTAGGATTACATGAATGGAAACGGGTTAGGGTGCAAAGAAATTTGTAATAAAACAAATCTATCCATTGCACGTTTTGCAGAAAATCTTGATTAGGATTACACTAATGGAAAGAGGTTAGGGTACAAAGAAATTCAAAAAAGGGCAATTTTATCCCATAGCGCGTTTTGTAGAAGATCTTGATTAGGATTACATGAATGGAAACGGGTTAGGGTGCAAAGAAATTTGTAATAAAACAAATCTATCCATTGCACATTTTGCAGAAAATCTTGATTAGGATTACATAAATGGAAAGAGGTTAGGGCACGAACAAATTTAAAAAAGGACAATTTTATTCCATAGCACGTTTTGTAGAAGATCTTGATTAGGATTACATGAATGGAAAGGGGTTAGGGTGCAAAGAAATTTGTAATAAAACAAATCTATTCATTGCACGTTTTGCAGAAAATCTTGATTAGGATTACATAAATGGAAAGAGGTTAGGGCACGAACAAATTTAAAAAAGTACAATTTTATTCCATAGCACGTTTTGTAGAAGATCTTGATTAGGATTACATGAATGGAAAGGGGTTAGTGTGCAAAAAAATTTGTAATAAAACAAATCTATCCATTGCACGTTTTGTAGAAATTCTTGATTAGGATTACATAAATGGAAAGAGGTTAGGGTGCAAAGAAAATAGTACAAGCACAAATATATCCTATTGCACGATTTGCAGAAAATCTTGATTAGGATTACATAAATAGAAAGAGGTTAGGGTACTAAGAAATTTAAAAAAGGACAATTTTATCCCATAGCACGTTTTGTAGAAGATCTTGATTAAGATTACCTAAATGGAAGGAGGTAAGGGTAAGAAGAAATTTAAAAAAGAACAATTTTATCCCGTAACACGTTTTGTAGAAAATCTTGAATAGGATTACATAAATGGAAAGAGGTTAGGGTACGAACAAATTTAAAAAAGAACAATTTTATGCCATACCAGTTTTGTAGAAGATCTTGATTATGATTACATAAATGGAAAGAGGTTAGGTTACGAAGAAATTTAAAAAAGGACAATTTTAACCCACAGCACGATTTGTAGAAAATCTTGATTAGGATTACATGAATAGAAAGAGGTTAGTGTGCAAAGAAATTTGTAATAAAACAAATCTATCAATTGCACGTTTTACAGAAAATCTTGATTAGGATTACATAAATGGAAAGAGGTTAGGGTGCAAAGAAAATTGAACAAGCACAAATAAATCCTATTGCACGTTTTGCAGAAAATCTTGATTAGGATTACATAAATGGAAAGAGGTTAGGGTACGAAGAAATTTAAAAAAGGGCAATTTTATCCCATAGCACGTTTTCTAGAAGATCTTGATTAGGATTACATGAATGGAAAGGGGTTAGGGTGCAAAGAAATTTGTAATAAAACAAATCTATCCATTGCACGTTTTGCAGAAAATCTTGATTAGGATTACACTAATGGAAAGGGGTTAGGGTACAAAGAAATTTAAAAAGGGCAATTTTATCCCATAGCGCGTTTTGTAGAAGATCTTGATTAGGATTACATAAATGGAAAGGGGTTAGGGTGCAAAGAAATTTGTAATAAAACAAATCTATCCATTGCACGTTTTGCAGAAAATCTTGATTAGGATTACATAAATGGAAAGAGGTTAGGGTGCAGAGAAATTTAAAAAAGGAAATTTTTAACCCAAAGCACGATTTGTAGAAAATCGTGATTAGGATTACATAAATGGAAAGAGGTTAGGGTGCAAAGAAAATTGAACAAACACAAATATATCCTATTGCACGTTTTGCAGAAAATCTTGATTAGGATTACATAAATGGAAAGAGGTTAGGGTACAAAGAAATTTAAAAAAGGACAATTTTATCCCGTAACACGTTTTGTAGAAAATCTTGAATAGGATTACATAAATGGAAAGAGGTTAGGGTACGAAGAAATTTAAAAAAGAACAATTTTATCCCATAGCACGTTTTGTAGAAGATCTTGATTAGGATTACATAAATGGAAAGAGGTTAAGGTACGAAGAAATTTAAAACAGGACAATTTTAACCCAAAACACGATTTGTAGAAAATCTTGATTAGGATTACATGAATGGAAAGGGGTTAGGGTGCAAAGAAATTTGTAATAAAACAAATCTATTCATTGCACGTTTTGCAGAAAATCTTGATTAGGATTACATAAATGGAAAGAGGTTAGGGCACGAACAAATTTAAAAAAGTACAATTTTATTCCATAGCACGTTTTGTAGAAGATCTTGATTAGGATTACATGAATGGAAAGGGGTTAGTGTGCAAAAAATTTGTATAAAACAAATCTATCCAATGCACGTTTTGCAGAAAATCTTGATTGGGATTACATAAATGGAAAGAGGTTAGGGTGCAAAGAAAATAGTACAAGCACAAATATATCCTATTGCACGATTTGCAGAAAATCTTGATTAGGATTACATAAATAGAAAGAGGTTAGGGTACTAAGAATTTTAAAAAAGGACAATTTTATCCCATAGCACGTTTTGTAGAAGATCTTGATTAAGATTACCTAAATGGAAGGAGGTAAGGGTAAGAAGAAATTTAAAAAAGAACATTTTTATCCCGTAACACGTTTTGTAGAAAATCTTGAATAGGATTACATAAATGGAAAGAGGTTAGGGTACGAACAAATTTAAAAAAGAACAATTTTATGCCATACCAGTTTTGTAGAAGATCTTGATTATGATTACATAAATGGAAAGAGGTTAGGTTACGAAGAAATTTAAAAAAGGACAATTTTAACCCAAAGCACGATTTGTCGAAAATCTTGATTAGGATTACATGAATAGAAAGAGGTTAGGGTGCAAAGAAATTTGTAATAAAACAAATCTATCAATTGCACGTTTTACAGAAAATCTTGATTAGGATTACATAAATGGAAAGAGGTTAGGGTGCAAAGAAAATTGAACAAGCACAAATAAATCCTATTGCACGTTTTGCAGAAAATCTTGATTAGGATTACATAAATGGAAAGAGGTTAGGGTACGAAGAAATTTAAAAAAGGACAATTTTATCCCATAGCACGTTTTCTAGAAGATCTTGATTAGGATTACATGAATGGAAAGGGGTTAGGGTGCAAAGAAATTTGTAATAAAACAAATCTATCCATTGCACGTTTTGCAGAAAATCTTGATTAGGATTACACTAATGGAAAGGGGTTAGGGTAGAAAGAAATTTAAAAAGGGCAATTTTATCCCATAGCGCGTTTTGTAGAAGATCTTGATTAGGATTACATAAATGGAAAGGGGTTAGGGTGCAAAGAAATTTGTAATAAAACAAATCTATCCATTGCACGTTTTGCAGAAAATCTTGATTAGGATTACATAAATGGAAAGAGGTTAGGGTACAAAGAAATTTAATAAAGGACATTTTTAACCTAAAGCACGATTTGTAGAAAATCATGATTAGGATTACATGAATGGAAAGAGGTTAGGGTGCAGAGAAATTTAAAAAAGGAAATTTTTAACCCAAAGCACGATTTGTAGAAAATCGTGATTAGGATTACATAAATGGAAAGAGGTTAGGGTGCAAAGAAAATTGAACAAACACAAATATATCCTATTGCACGTTTTGCAGAAAATCTTGATTAGGATTACATAAATGGAAAGAGGTTAGGGTACAAAGAAATTTAAAAAAGGACAATTTTATCCCGTAACACGTTTTGTAGAAAATCTTGAATAGGATTACATAAATGGAAAGAGGTTAGGGTACGGAGAAATTTAAAAAAGAACAATTTTATCCCATAGCACGTTTTGTAGAAGATCTTGATTAGGATTACATAAATGGAAAGAGGTTAAGGTACGAAGAAATTTAAAACAGGACAATTTTAACCCAAAGCACGATTTGTAGAAAATCTTGATTAGGATTACATGAATGGAAAGAGGTTAGGGTGCAAAAAATTTGTATAAAACAAATCTATCCAATGCACGTTTTGCAGAAAATCTTGATTGGGATTACATAAATGGAAAGAGGTTAGGGTACAAAGAAATTTAAAAAAGGACATTTTTAACCCAGAGCACGATTTGTAGAAAATCTTGATTAGGATTATATGAATGGAAAGAGGTTAGGGTGCAAAGAAAATTGAACAAGCACAAATATATCCTATTGCACGATTTGCAGAAAATCTTGATTAGGATTACATAAATGGAAAGAGGTTAGGGTACGAAGAAATTTAAAAAAGGACAATTTTATCCCATAGCACGTTTTGTAGAAGATCTTGATTAGGATTACATAAATGGAAAGAGGTTAGGTTACGAAGAAATTTAAAAAAGAACAATTTTATGCCATACCAGTCTTGTAGAAGATCTTGATTAGGATTACATAAATGGAGAGAGGTTAGGTTACGAAGAAATTTAAAAAAGGACAATTTTAACCCAAAGCACGATTTGTAGAAAATCTTGATTAGGATTACACGAATAGAAAGAGGTTAGTGTGCAAAGAAATTTGTAATAAAACAAATCTATCAATTGCACGTTTTACAGAAAATCTTGATTAGGATTACACTAATGGAAAGAGGTTAGGGTACAAAGAAATTCAAAAAAGGGCAATTTTATCCCATAGCGCGTTTTGTAGAAGATCTTGATTAGGATTACATGAATGGAAACGGGTTAGGGTGCAAAGAAATTTGTAATAAAACAAATCTATCCATTGCACGTTTTGCAGAAAATCTTGATTAGGATTACACTAATGGAAAGAGGTTAGGGTACAAAGAAATTCAAAAAAGGGCAATTTTATCCCATAGCGCGTTTTGTAGAAGATCTTGATTAGGATTACATGAATGGAAACGGGTTAGGGTGCAAAGAAATTTGTAATAAAACAAATCTATCCATTGCACATTTTGCAGAAAATCTTGATTAGGATTACATAAATGGAAAGAGGTTAGGGCACGAACAAATTTAAAAAAGGACAATTTTATTCCATAGCACGTTTTGTAGAAGATCTTGATTAGGATTACATGAATGGAAAGGGGTTAGGGTGCAAAGAAATTTGTAATAAAACAAATCTATTCATTGCACGTTTTGCAGAAAATCTTGATTAGGATTACATAAATGGAAAGAGGTTAGGGCACGAACAAATTTAAAAAAGTACAATTTTATTCCATAGCACGTTTTGTAGAAGATCTTGATTAGGATTACATGAATGGAAAGGGGTTAGTGTGCAAAAAAATTTGTAATAAAACAAATCTATCCATTGCACGTTTTGTAGAAATTCTTGATTAGGATTACATAAATGGAAAGAGGTTAGGGTGCAAAGAAAATAGTACAAGCACAAATATATCCTATTGCACGATTTGCAGAAAATCTTGATTAGGATTACATAAATAGAAAGAGGTTAGGGTACTAAGAAATTTAAAAAAGGACAATTTTATCCCATAGCACGTTTTGTAGAAGATCTTGATTAAGATTACCTAAATGGAAGGAGGTAAGGGTAAGAAGAAATTTAAAAAAGAACAATTTTATCCCGTAACACGTTTTGTAGAAAATCTTGAATAGGATTACATAAATGGAAAGAGGTTAGGGTACGAACAAATTTAAAAAAGAACAATTTTATGCCATACCAGTTTTGTAGAAGATCTTGATTATGATTACATAAATGGAAAGAGGTTAGGTTACGAAGAAATTTAAAAAAGGACAATTTTAACCCACAGCACGATTTGTAGAAAATCTTGATTAGGATTACATGAATAGAAAGAGGTTAGTGTGCAAAGAAATTTGTAATAAAACAAATCTATCAATTGCACGTTTTACAGAAAATCTTGATTAGGATTACATAAATGGAAAGAGGTTAGGGTGCAAAGAAAATTGAACAAGCACAAATAAATCCTATTGCACGTTTTGCAGAAAATCTTGATTAGGATTACATAAATGGAAAGAGGTTAGGGTACGAAGAAATTTAAAAAAGGGCAATTTTATCCCATAGCACGTTTTCTAGAAGATCTTGATTAGGATTACATGAATGGAAAGGGGTTAGGGTGCAAAGAAATTTGTAATAAAACAAATCTATCCATTGCACGTTTTGCAGAAAATCTTGATTAGGATTACACTAATGGAAAGGGGTTAGGGTACAAAGAAATTTAAAAAGGGCAATTTTATCCCATAGCGCGTTTTGTAGAAGATCTTGATTAGGATTACATAAATGGAAAGGGGTTAGGGTGCAAAGAAATTTGTAATAAAACAAATCTATCCATTGCACGTTTTGCAGAAAATCTTGATTAGGATTACATCAATGGAAAGAGGTTAGGGTGCAGAGAAATTTAAAAAAGGAAATTTTTAACCCAAAGCACGATTTGTAGAAAATCGTGATTAGGATTACATAAATGGAAAGAGGTTAGGGTGCAAAGAAAATTGAACAAACACAAATATATCCTATTGCACGTTTTGCAGAAAATCTTGATTAGGATTACATAAATGGAAAGAGGTTAGGGTACAAAGAAATTTAAAAAAGGACAATTTTATCCCGTAACACGTTTTGTAGAAAATCTTGAATAGGATTACATAAATGGAAAGAGGTTAGGGTACGAAGAAATTTAAAAAAGAACAATTTTATCCCATAGCACGTTTTGTAGAAGATCTTGATTAGGATTACATAAATGGAAAGAGGTTAAGGTACGAAGAAATTTAAAACAGGACAATTTTAACCCAAAACACGATTTGTAGAAAATCTTGATTAGGATTACATGAATGGAAAGGGGTTAGGGTGCAAAGAAATTTGTAATAAAACAAATCTATTCATTGCACGTTTTGCAGAAAATCTTGATTAGGATTACATAAATGGAAAGAGGTTAGGGCACGAACAAATTTAAAAAAGTACAATTTTATTCCATAGCACGTTTTGTAGAAGATCTTGATTAGGATTACATGAATGGAAAGGGGTTAGTGTGCAAAAAATTTGTATAAAACAAATCTATCCAATGCACGTTTTGCAGAAAATCTTGATTGGGATTACATAAATGGAAAGAGGTTAGGGTGCAAAGAAAATAGTACAAGCACAAATATATCCTATTGCACGATTTGCAGAAAATCTTGATTAGGATTACATAAATAGAAAGAGGTTAGGGTACTAAGAATTTTAAAAAAGGACAATTTTATCCCATAGCACGTTTTGTAGAAGATCTTGATTAAGATTACCTAAATGGAAGGAGGTAAGGGTAAGAAGAAATTTAAAAAAGAACATTTTTATCCCGTAACACGTTTTGTAGAAAATCTTGAATAGGATTACATAAATGGAAAGAGGTTAGGGTACGAACAAATTTAAAAAAGAACAATTTTATGCCATACCAGTTTTGTAGAAGATCTTGATTATGATTACATAAATGGAAAGAGGTTAGGTTACGAAGAAATTTAAAAAAGGACAATTTTAACCCAAAGCACGATTTGTCGAAAATCTTGATTAGGATTACATGAATAGAAAGAGGTTAGGGTGCAAAGAAATTTGTAATAAAACAAATCTATCAATTGCACGTTTTACAGAAAATCTTGATTAGGATTACATAAATGGAAAGAGGTTAGGGTGCAAAGAAAATTGAACAAGCACAAATAAATCCTATTGCACGTTTTGCAGAAAATCTTGATTAGGATTACATAAATGGAAAGAGGTTAGGGTACGAAGAAATTTAAAAAAGGACAATTTTATCCCATAGCACGTTTTCTAGAAGATCTTGATTAGGATTACATGAATGGAAAGGGGTTAGGGTGCAAAGAAATTTGTAATAAAACAAATCTATCCATTGCACGTTTTGCAGAAAATCTTGATTAGGATTACACTAATGGAAAGGGGTTAGGGTAGAAAGAAATTTAAAAAGGGCAATTTTATCCCATAGCGCGTTTTGTAGAAGATCTTGATTAGGATTACATAAATGGAAAGGGGTTAGGGTGCAAAGAAATTTGTAATAAAACAAATCTATCCATTGCACGTTTTGCAGAAAATCTTGATTAGGATTACATAAATGGAAAGAGGTTAGGGTACAAAGAAATTTAATAAAGGACATTTTTAACCTAAAGCACGATTTGTAGAAAATCATGATTAGGATTACATGAATGGAAAGAGGTTAGGGTGCAGAGAAATTTAAAAAAGGAAATTTTTAACCCAAAGCACGATTTGTAGAAAATCGTGATTAGGATTACATAAATGGAAAGAGGTTAGGGTGCAAAGAAAATTGAACAAACACAAATATATCCTATTGCACGTTTTGCAGAAAATCTTGATTAGGATTACATAAATGGAAAGAGGTTAGGGTACAAAGAAATATAAAAAAGGACAATTTTATCCCGTAACACGTTTTGTAGAAAATCTTGAATAGGATTACATAAATGGAAAGAGGTTAGGGTACGGAGAAATTTAAAAAAGAACAATTTTATCCCATAGCACGTTTTGTAGAAGATCTTGATTAGGATTACATAAATGGAAAGAGGTTAAGGTACGAAGAAATTTAAAACAGGACAATTTTAACCCAAAGCACGATTTGTAGAAAATCTTGATTAGGATTACATGAATGGAAAGAGGTTAGGGTGCAAAAAATTTGTATAAAACAAATCTATCCAATGCACGTTTTGCAGAAAATCTTGATTGGGATTACATAAATGGAAAGAGGTTAGGGTACAAAGAAATTTAAAAAAGGACATTTTTAACCCAGAGCACGATTTGTAGAAAATCTTGATTAGGATTATATGAATGGAAAGAGGTTAGGGTGCAAAGAAAATTGAACAAGCACAAATATATCCTATTGCACGATTTGCAGAAAATCTTGATTAGGATTACATAAATGGAAAGAGGTTAGGGTACGAAGAAATTTAAAAAAGGACAATTTTATCCCATAGCACGTTTTGTAGAAGATCTTGATTAAGATTACATAAATGGAAAGAGGTTAGGTTACGAAGAAATTTAAAAAAGAACAATTTTATGCCATACCAGTCTTGTAGAAGATCTTGATTAGGATTACATAAATGGAGAGAGGTTATGTTACGAAGAAATTTAAAAAAGGACAATTTTAACCCAAAGCACGATTTGTAGAAAATCTTGATTAGGATTACACGAATAGAAAGAGGTTAGTGTGCAAAGAAATTTGTAATAAAACAAATCTATCAATTGCACGTTTTACAGAAAATCTTGATTAGGATTACACTAATGGAAAGAGGTTAGGGTACAAAGAAATTCAAAAAAGGGCAATTTTATCCCATAGCGCGTTTTGTAGAAGATCTTGATTAGGATTACATGAATGGAAACGGGTTAGGGTGCAAAGAAATTTGTAATAAAACAAATCTATCCATTGCACGTTTTGCAGAAAATCTTGATTAGGATTACACTAATGGAAAGAGGTTAGGGTACAAAGAAATTCAAAAAAGGGCAATTTTATCCCATAGCGCGTTTTGTAGAAGATCTTGATTAGGATTACATGAATGGAAACGGGTTAGGGTGCAAAGAAATTTGTAATAAAACAAATCTATCCATTGCACATTTTGCAGAAAATCTTGATTAGGATTACATAAATGGAAAGAGGTTAGGGCACGAACAAATTTAAAAAAGGACAATTTTATTCCATAGCACGTTTTGTAGAAGATCTTGATTAGGATTACATGAATGGAAAGGGGTTAGGGTGCAAAGAAATTTGTAATAAAACAAATCTATTCATTGCACGTTTTGCAGAAAATCTTGATTAGGATTACATAAATGGAAAGAGGTTAGGGCACGAACAAATTTAAAAAAGTACAATTTTATTCCATAGCACGTTTTGTAGAAGATCTTGATTAGGATTACATGAATGGAAAGGGGTTAGTGTGCAAAAAAATTTGTAATAAAACAAATCTATCCATTGCACGTTTTGTAGAAATTCTTGATTAGGATTACATAAATGGAAAGAGGTTAGGGTGCAAAGAAAATAGTACAAGCACAAATATATCCTATTGCACGATTTGCAGAAAATCTTGATTAGGATTACATAAATAGAAAGAGGTTAGGGTACTAAGAAATTTAAAAAAGGACAATTTTATCCCATAGCACGTTTTGTAGAAGATCTTGATTAAGATTACCTAAATGGAAGGAGGTAAGGGTAAGAAGAAATTTAAAAAAGAACAATTTTATCCCGTAACACGTTTTGTAGAAAATCTTGAATAGGATTACATAAATGGAAAGAGGTTAGGGTACGAACAAATTTAAAAAAGAACAATTTTATGCCATACCAGTTTTGTAGAAGATCTTGATTATGATTACATAAATGGAAAGAGGTTAGGTTACGAAGAAATTTAAAAAAGGACAATTTTAACCCAAAGCACGATTTGTAGAAAATCTTAATTAGGATTACATGAATAGAAAGAGGTTAGTGTGCAAAGAAATTTGTAATAAAACAAATCTATCAATTGCACGTTTTACAGAAAATCTTGATTAGGATTACATAAATGGAAAGAGGTTAGGGTGCAAAGAAAATTGAACAAGCACAAATAAATCCTATTGCACGTTTTGCAGAAAATCTTGATTAGGATTACATAAATGGAAAGAGGTTAGGGTACGAAGAAATTTAAAAAAGGGCAATTTTATCCCATAGCACGTTTTCTAGAAGATCTTGATTAGGATTACATGAATGGAAAGGGGTTAGGGTGCAAAGAAATTTGTAATAAAACAAATCTATCCATTGCACGTTTTGCAGAAAATCTTGATTAGGATTACACTAATGGAAAGGGGTTAGGGTACAAAGAAATTTAAAAAGGGCAATTTTATCCCATAGCGCGTTTTGTAGAAGATCTTGATTAGGATTACATAAATGGAAAGGGGTTAGGGTGCAAAGAAATTTGTAATAAAACAAATCTATCCATTGCACGTTTTGCAGAAAATATTGATTAGGATTACATAAATGGAAAGAGGTTAGGGTACGAAGAAATTTAAAAAAGGGCAATTTTATCCCATAGCGCGTTTTGTAGAAGATCTTGATTAGGATTACATGAATGGAAACGGGTTAGGGTGCAAAGAAATTTGTAATAAAACAAATCTATCCATTGCACGTTTTGCAGAAAATCTTGATTAGGATTACACTAATGGAAAGAGGTTATGGTACAAAGAAATTCAAAAAAGGGCAATTTTATCCCATAGCGCGTTTTGTAGAAGATCTTGATTAGGATTACATGAATGGAAACGGGTTAGGGTGCAAAGAAGTTTGTAATAAAACAAATCTATCCATTGCACATTTTGCAGAAAATCTTGATTAGGATTACATAAATGGAAAGAGGTTAGGGCACGAACAAATTTAAAAAAGGACAATTTTATTCCATAGCACGTTTTGTAGAAGATCTTGATTAGGATTACATGAATGGAAAGGGGTTAGTGTGCAAAAAAATTTGTAATAAAACAAATCTATCCATTGCACGTTTTGTAGAAATTCTTGATTAGGATTACATAAATGGAAAGAGGTTAGGGTGCAAAGAAAATAGTACAAGCACAAATATATCCTATTGCACGATTTGCAGAAAATCTTGATTAGGATTACATAAATAGAAAGAGGTTAGGGTACTAAGAATTTTAAAAAAGGACAATTTTATCCCATAGCACGTTTTGTAGAAGATCTTGATTAAGATTACCTAAATGGAAGGAGGTAAGGGTAAGAAGAAATTTAAAAAAGAACAATTTTATCCCGTAACACGTTTTGTAGAAAATCTTGAATAGGATTACATAAATGGAAAGAGGTTAGGGTACGAACAAATTTAAAAAAGAACAATTTTATGCCATACCAGTTTTGTAGAAGATCTTGATTATGATTACATAAATGGAAAGAGGTTAGTTTACGAAGAAATTTAAAAAAGGACAATTTTAACCCAAAGCACGATTTGTCGAAAATCTTGATTAGGATTACATGAATAGAAAGAGGTTAGGGTGCAAAGAAATTTGTAATAAAACAAATCTATCAATTGCACGTTTTACAGAAAATCTTGATTAGGATTACATAAATGGAAAGAGGTTAGGGTGCAAAGAAAATTGAACAAGCACAAATAAATCCTATTGCACGTTTTGCAGAAAATCTTGATTAGGATTACATAAATGGAAAGAGGTTAGGGTACGAAGAAATTTAAAAAAGGACAATTTTATCCCATAGCACGTTTTCTAGAAGATCTTGATTAGGATTACATGAATGGAAAGGGGTTAGGGTGCAAAGAAATTTGTAATAAAACAAATCTATCCATTGCACGTTTTGCAGAAAATCTTGATTAGGATTACACTAATGGAAAGGGGTTAGGGTAGAAAGAAATTTAAAAAGGGCAATTTTATCCCATAGCGCGTTTTGTAGAAGATCTTGATTAGGATTACATAAATGGAAAGGGGTTAGGGTGCAAAGAAATTTGTAATAAAACAAATCTATCCATTGCACGTTTTGCAGAAAATCTTGATTAGGATTACATAAATGGAAAGAGGTTAGGGTACAAAGAAATTTAATAAAGGACATTTTTAACCTAAAGCACGATTTGTAGAAAATCATGATTATGATTACATGAATGGAAAGAGGTTAGGGTGCAGAAAAATTTAAAAAAGGAAATTTTTAACCCAAAGCACGATTTGTAGAAAATCGTGATTAGGATTACATAAATGGAAAGTGGTTAGGGTGCAAAGAAATTTAAAAAAGGACAATTTTATCCCGTAACACGTTTTGTAGAAAATCTTGAATAGGATTACATAAATGGAAAGAGGTTAGGGTACGAAGAAATTTAAAAAAGAACAATTTTATCCCATAGCACGTTTTGTAGAAGATCTTGATTAGGATTACATAAATGGAAAGAGGTTAAGGTACGAAGAAATTTAAAAAAGGACAATTTTAACCCAAAGCACGATTTGTAGAAAATCTTGATTAGGATTACATGAATGGAAAAAGGTTAGGGTGCAAAAAATTTGTATAAAACAAATCTATCCAATGCACGTTTTGCAGAAAATCTTGATTGGGTTTACATAAATGGAAAGAGGTTAGGGTACAAAGAAATTTAAAAAAGGACATTTTTAACCCAGAGCACGATTTGTAGAAAATCTTGATTAGGATTACATGAATGGAAAGAGGTTAGGGTGCAAAGAAAATTGAACAAGAACAAATATATCCTATTGCACGATTTGCAGAAAATCTTGATTAGGATTACATAAATGGAAAGAGGTTAGGGTACGAAGAAATTTAAAAAAGGACAATTTTATCCCATAGCACGTTTTGTAGAAAATCTTGATTAGGATTACATAAATGGAAGGAGGTATGGGTAAGAAGAAATCTACAAAATGACAATTTTATCCCGTAACACGTTTTGTAGAAAATCTTGAATAGGATTACATAAATGGAAAGAGATTAGGGTACGAACAAATTTAAAAAAGAACAATTTTATGCCATACCAGTTTTGTAGAAGATCTTGATTAGGATTACATAAATGGAAAGAGGTTAGGTTACGAAGAAATTTAAAAAAGGACAATTTTAACCCAAAGCACGATTTGTAGAAAATCTTGATTAGGATTACATGAATAGAAAGAGGTTAGTGTGCAAAGAAATTTGTAATAAAACAAATCTATCAATTGCACGTTTTACAGAAAATCTTGATTAGGATTACATAAATGGAAAGAGGTTAGGGTACGAAGAAATTTAAAAAAGGACAATTTTAACCCAAAGCACGATTTGTAGAAAATCTTGATTAGGATTACATGAATAGAAAGAGGTTAGTGTGCAAAGAAATTTGTAATAAAACAAATCTATCAATTGCACGTTTTACAGAAAATCTTGATTAGGATTACATAAATGGAAAGAGGTTAGGGTACGAACAAATTTAAAAAAGAACAATTTTATGCCATACCAGTTTTGTAGAAGATCTTGATTAGGATTACATAAATGGAAAGAGGTTAGGTTACGAAGAAATTTACAAAAGGACAATTTTAACCCAAAGCACGATTTGTAGAAAATCTTGATTAGGATTACATGAATAGAAAGAGGTTAGGGTGCAAAGAAATTTGTAATAAAACAAATCTATCCATTGCACGTTTTGCAGAAAATCTTGATTAGGATTACACTAATGGAAAGAGGTTAGAGTACAAAGAAATTTAAAAAGGGCAATTTTATCCCATAGCGCGTTTTGTAGAAGATCTTGATTAAGATTACATAAATGGAAAGGGGTTAGGGTGCAAAGAAATTTGTAATAAAACAAATCTATCCATTGCATGTTTTGCAGAAAATCTTGATTAGGATTACATAAATGGAAAGAGGTTAGGGTACAAAGAAATTTAATAAAGGACATTTTTAACCTAAAGCACGATTTGTAGAAAATCATGATTAGGATTACATGAATGGAAAGAGGTTAGGGTGCAAGAAATTTGTAATAAAACAAATCTATCCATTGCACGTTTCGTAGAAATTCTTGATTAGGATTACATAAATGGAAAGAGGTTAGGGTACGAAGAAATTTAAAAAAGGGCAATTTTATCCCGTAACACGTTTTGTAAAAAATCTTGAATCGGATTACATAAATGGAAAGAGGTTAGAGCACGAACAAATCTAAAAAAGAACAATTTTACACCATACCAGTTTTGTAGAAGATCTTGATTAGGATTACATTAATGGAAAGAGGTTAGGGTACAAAGAAATTTAAAAAAGGGCAATTTTATCCCATAGCGCGTTTTGTAGAAGATCTTGATTAGAAATACATGAGTGGAAAGGGGTTAGGGTGCAAAGAAATTTGTAATAAAACAAATCTATCCATTGCACGTTTTGCAGAAAATATTGATTAGGATTACATAAATGGAAAGAGGTTAGGGTACGAAGAAATTTAAAAAAGGGCAATTTTATCCCATAGCGCGTTTTGTAGAAGATCTTGATTAGGATTACATGAATGGAAACGGGTTAGGGTGCAAAGAAATTTGTAATAAAACAAATCTATCCATTGCACGTTTTGCAGAAAATCTTGATTAGGATTACACTAATGGAAAGAGGTTAGGGTACAAAGAAATTCAAAAAAGGGCAATTTTATCCCATAGCGCGTTTTGTAGAAGATCTTGATTAGGATTACATGAATGGAAACGGGTTAGGGTGCAAAGAAATTTGTAATAAAACAAATCTATCCATTGCACGTTTTGCAGAAAATCTTGATTAGGATTACACTAATGGAAAGAGGTTAGAGTACAAAGAAATTTAAAAAGGGCAATTTTATCCCATAGCGCGTTTTGTAGAAGATCTTGATTAAGATTACATAAATGGAAAGGGGTTAGGGTGCAAAGAAATTTGTAATAAAACAAATCTATCCATTGCACGTTTTGCAGAAAATCTTGATTAGGATTACATAAATGGAAAGAGGTTAGGGTACAAAGAAATTTAATAAAGGACATTTTTAACCTAAAGCACGATTTGTAGAAAATCATGATTAGGATTACATGAATGGAAAGAGGTTAGGGTGCAAGAAATTTGTAATAAAACAAATCTATCCATTGCACGTTTCGTAGAAATTCTTGATTAGGATTACATAAATGGAAAGAGGTTAGGGTACGAAGAAATTTAAAAAAGGGCAATTTTATCCCGTAACACGTTTTGTAAAAAATCTTGAATCGGATTACATAAATGGAAAGAGGTTAGAGCACGAACAAATCTAAAAAAGAACAATTTTACACCATACCAGTTTTGTAGAAGATCTTGATTAGGATTACATTAATGGAAAGAGGTTAGGGTACGAAGTAATTTAAAAAAGGACTTTTTTAACCCAAAGCACGATTTGTAGAAAATGTTGATTAGGATTACATGAATGGAAAGAGGTTAGGGTGCAAAGAAAATTGAACAAGCACAAATATATCCTATTGCACGTTTTGCAGAAAATATTGATTAGGATTACATAAATGGAAAGAGGTTAGGGTACGAAGAAGTTTAAAAAAGGACAATTTTATCCCAAAGCACGTTTTGTAGATCTTGATTAGGATTACATGAATGGATAGGGGTTAGGGTGCAAAGAAATTTGTAATAAAACAAATCTATCCATTGCACGTTTTGCAGAAAATTTTGATTAGGATTACACTAATGGAAAGAGGTTAGGGTACAAAGAAATTTAAAAAAGGGCAATTTTATCCCATAGCGCGTTTTGTAGAAGATCTTGATTAGAAATACATGAGTGGAAAGGGGTTAGGGTGCAAAGAAATTTGTAATAAAACAAATCTATCCATTGCACGTTTTGCAGAAAATATTGATTAGGATTACATAAATGGAAAGAGGTTAGGGTACGAAGAAATTTAAAAAAGGGCAATTTTATCCCATAGCGCGTTTTGTAGAAGATCTTGATTAGGATTACATGAATGGAAACGGGTTAGGGTGCAAAGAAATTTGTAATAAAACAAATCTATCCATTGCACGTTTTGCAGAAAATCTTGATTAGGATTACACTAATGGAAAGAGGTTAGGGTACAAAGAAATTCAAAAAAGGGCAATTTTATCCCATAGCGCGTTTTGTAGAAGATCTTGATTAGGATTACATGAATGGAAACGGGTTAGGGTGCAAAGAAATTTGTAATAAAACAAATCTATCCATTGCACGTTTTGCAGAAAATCTTGATTAGGATTACACTAATGGAAAGAGGTTAGAGTACAAAGAAATTTAAAAAGGGCAATTTTATCCCATAGCGCGTTTTGTAGAAGATCTTGATTAAGATTACATAAATGGAAAGGGGTTAGGGTGCAAAGAAATTTGTAATAAAACAAATCTATCCATTGCACGTTTTGCAGAAAATCTTGATTAGGATTACATAAATGGAAAGAGGTTAGGGTACAAAGAAATTTAATAAAGGACATTTTTAACCTAAAGCACGATTTGTAGAAAATCATGATTAGGATTACATGAATGGAAAGAGGTTAGGGTGCAAGAAATTTGTAATAAAACAAATCTATCTATTGCACGTTTCGTAGAAATTCTTGATTAGGATTACATAAATGGAAAGAGGTTAGGGTACGAAGAAATTTAAAAAAGGGCAATTTTATCCCGTAACACGTTTTGTAAAAAATCTTGAATCGGATTACATAAATGGAAAGAGGTTAGAGCACGAACAAATCTAAAAAAGAACAATTTTACACCATACCAGTTTTGTAGAAGATCTTGATTAGGATTACATTAATGGAAAGAGGTTAGGGTACGAAGTAATTTAAAAAAGGACTTTTTTAACCCAAAGCACGATTTGTAGAAAATGTTGATTAGGATTAAATGAATGGAAAGAGGTTAGGGTGCAAAGAAAATTGAACAAGCACAAATATATCCTATTGCACGTTTTGCAGAAAATATTGATTAGGATTACATAAATGGAAAGAGGTTAGGGTACGAAGAAGTTTAAAAAAGGACAATTTTATCCCAAAGCACGTTTTGTAGATCTTGATTAGGATTACATGAATGGAAAGGGGTTAGGGTGCAAAGAAATTTGTAATAAAACAAATCTATCCGTTGCACGTTTTGCAGAAAATTTTGATTAGGATTACACTAATGGAAAGAGGTTAGGGTACAAAGAAATTTAAAAAAGGGCAATTTTATCCCATAGCGCGTTTTGTAGAAGATCTTGATTAGAAATACATGAGTGGAAAGGGGTTAGGGTGCAAAGAAATTTGTAATAAAACAAATCTATCCATTGCACGTTTTGCAGAAAATATTGATTAGGATTACATAAATGGAAAGAGGTTAGGGTACGAAGAAATTTAAAAAAGGGCAATTTTATCCCATAGCGCGTTTTGTAGAAGATCTTGATTAGGATTACATGAATGGAAACGGGTTAGGGTGCAAAGAAATTTGTAATAAAACAAATCTATCCATTGCACGTTTTGCAGAAAATCTTGATTAGGATTACACTAATGGAAAGAGGTTAGGGTACAAAGAAATTCAAAAAAGGGCAATTTTATCCCATAGCGCGTTTTGTAGAAGATCTTGATTAGGATTACATGAATGGAAACGGGTTAGGGTGCAAAGAAATTTGTAATAAAACAAATCTATCCATTGCACATTTTGCAGAAAATCTTGATTAGGATTACATAAATGGAAAGAGGTTAGGGCACGAACAAATTTAAAAAAGGACAATTTTATTCCATAGCACGTTTTGTAGAAGATCTTGATTAGGATTACATGAATGGAAAGGGGTTAGGGTGCAAAGAAATTTGTAATAAAACAAATCTATTCATTGCACGTTTTGCAGAAAATCTTGATTAGGATTACATAAATGGAAAGAGGTTAGGGCACGAACAAATTTAAAAAAGTACAATTTTATTCCATAGCACGTTTTGTAGAAGATCTTGATTAGGATTACATGAATGGAAAGGGGTTAGTGTGCAAAAAATTTGTAATAAAACAAATCTATCCATTGCACGTTTTGTAGAAATTCTTGATTAGGATTACATAAATGGAAAGAGGTTAGGGTGCAAAGAAAATAGTACAAGCACAAATATATCCTATTGCACGATTTGCAGAAAATCTTGATTAGGATTACATAAATAGAAAGAGGTTAGGGTACTAAGAATTTTAAAAAAGGACAATTTTATCCCATAGCACGTTTTGTAGAAGATCTTGATTAAGATTACCTAAATGGAAGGAGGTAAGGGTAAGAAGAAATTTAAAAAAGAACAATTTTATCCCGTAACACGTTTTGTAGAAAATCTTGAATAGGATTACATAAATGGAAAGAGGTTAGGGTACGAACAAATTTAAAAAAGAACAATTTTATGCCATACCAGTTTTGCAGAAGATCTTGATTATGATTACATAAATGGAAAGAGGTTAGGTTACGAAGAAATTTAAAAAAGGACAAGTTTAACCCAAAGCACGATTTGTCGAAAATCTTGATTAGGATTACATGAATAGAAAGAGGTTAGGGTGCAAAGAAATTTGTAATAAAACAAATCTATCAATTGCACGTTTTACAGAAAATCTTGATTAGGATTACATAAATGGAAAGAGGTTAGGGTGCAAAGAAAATTGAACAAGCACAAATAAATCCTATTGCACGTTTTGCAGAAAATCTTGATTAGGATTACATAAATGGAAAGAGGTTAGGGTACGAAGAAATTTAAAAAAGGACAATTTTATCCCATAGCACGTTTTCTAGAAGATCTTGATTAGGATTACATGAATGGAAAGGGGTTAGGGTGCAAAGAAATTTGTAATAAAACAAATCTATCCATTGCACGTTTTGCAGAAAATCTTGATTAGGATTACACTAATGGAAAGGGGTTAGGGTAGAAAGAAATTTAAAAAGGGCAATTTTATCCCATAGCGCGTTTTGTAGAAGATCTTGATTAGGATTACATAAATGGAAAGGGGTTAGGGTGCAAAGAAATTTGTAATAAAACAAATCTATCCATTGCACGTTTTGCAGAAAATCTTGATTAGGATTACATAAATGGAAAGAGGTTAGGGTACAAAGAAATTTAATAAAGGACATTTTTAACCTAAAGCACGATTTGTAGAAAATCATGATTAGGATTACATGAATGGAAAGAGGTTAGGGTGCAGAGAAATTTAAAAAAGGAAATTTTTAACCCAAAGCACGATTTGTAGAAAATCGTGATTAGGATTACATAAATGGAAAGAGGTTAGGGTGCAAAGAAAATTGAACAAACACAAATATATCCTATTGCACGTTTTGCAGAAAATCTTGATTAGGATTACATAAATGGAAAGAGGTTAGGGTACAAAGAAATTTAAAAAAGGACAATTTTATCCCGTAACACGTTTTGTAGAAAATCTTGAATAGGATTACATAAATGGAAAGAGGTTAGGGTACGGAGAAATTTAAAAAAGAACAATTTTATCCCATAGCACGTTTTGTAGAAGATCTTGATTAGGATTACATAAATGGAAAGAGGTTAAGGTACGAAGAAATTTAAAACAGGACAATTTTAACCCAAAGCACGATTTGTAGAAAATCTTGATTAGGATTACATGAATGGAAAGAGGTTAGGGTGCAAAAAATTTGTATAAAACAAATCTATCCAATGCACGTTTTGCAGAAAATCTTGATTGGGATTACATAAATGGAAAGAGGTTAGGGTACAAAGAAATTTAAAAAAGGACATTTTTAACCCAGAGCACGATTTGTAGAAAATCTTGATTAGGATTATATGAATGGAAAGAGGTTAGGGTGCAAAGAAAATTGAACAAGCACAAATATATCCTATTGCACGATTTGCAGAAAATCTTGATTAGGATTACATAAATGGAAAGAGGTTAGGGTACGAAGAAATTTAAAAAAGGACAATTTTATCCCATAGCACGTTTTGTAGAAGATCTTGATTAGGATTACATAAATGGAAAGAGGTTAGGTTACGAAGAAATTTAAAAAAGAACAATTTTATGCCATACCAGTCTTGTAGAAGATCTTGATTAGGATTACATAAATGGAGAGAGGTTAGGTTACGAAGAAATTTAAAAAAGGACAATTTTAACCCAAAGCACGATTTGTAGAAAATCTTGATTAGGATTACACGAATAGAAAGAGGTTAGTGTGCAAAGAAATTTGTAATAAAACAAATCTATCCATTGCACGTTTTGCAGAAAATCTTGATTAGGATTACACTAATGGAAAGAGGTTAGGGTACAAAGAAATTCAAAAAAGGGCAATTTTATCCCATAGCGCGTTTTGTAGAAGATCTTGATTAGGATTACATGAATGGAAACGGGTTAGGGTGCAAAGAAATTTGTAATAAAACAAATCTATCCATTGCACATTTTGCAGAAAATCTTGATTAGGATTACATAAATGGAAAGAGGTTAGGGCACGAACAAATTTAAAAAAGGACAATTTTATTCCATAGCACGTTTTGTAGAAGATCTTGATTAGGATTACATGAATGGAAAGGGGTTAGGGTGCAAAGAAATTTGTAATAAAACAAATCTATTCATTGCACGTTTTGCAGAAAATCTTGATTAGGATTACATAAATGGAAAGAGGTTAGGGCACGAACAAATTTAAAAAAGTACAATTTTATTCCATAGCACGTTTTGTAGAAGATCTTGATTAGGATTACATGAATGGAAAGGGGTTAGTGTGCAAAAAAATTTGTAATAAAACAAATCTATCCATTGCACGTTTTGTAGAAATTCTTGATTAGGATTACATAAATGGAAAGAGGTTAGGGTGCAAAGAAAATAGTACAAGCACAAATATATCCTATTGCACGATTTGCAGAAAATCTTGATTAGGATTACATAAATAGAAAGAGGTTAGGGTACTAAGAAATTTAAAAAAGGACAATTTTATCCCATAGCACGTTTTGTAGAAGATCTTGATTAAGATTACCTAAATGGAAGGAGGTAAGGGTAAGAAGAAATTTAAAAAAGAACAATTTTATCCCGTAACACGTTTTGTAGAAAATCTTGAATAGGATTACATAAATGGAAAGAGGTTAGGGTACGAACAAATTTAAAAAAGAACAATTTTATGCCATACCAGTTTTGTAGAAGATCTTGATTATGATTACATAAATGGAAAGAGGTTAGGTTACGAAGAAATTTAAAAAAGGACAATTTTAACCCACAGCACGATTTGTAGAAAATCTTGATTAGGATTACATGAATAGAAAGAGGTTAGTGTGCAAAGAAATTTGTAATAAAACAAATCTATCAATTGCACGTTTTACAGAAAATCTTGATTAGGATTACATAAATGGAAAGAGGTTAGGGTGCAAAGAAAATTGAACAAGCACAAATAAATCCTATTGCACGTTTTGCAGAAAATCTTGATTAGGATTACATAAATGGAAAGAGGTTAGGGTACGAAGAAATTTAAAAAAGGGCAATTTTATCCCATAGCACGTTTTCTAGAAGATCTTGATTAGGATTACATGAATGGAAAGGGGTTAGGGTGCAAAGAAATTTGTAATAAAACAAATCTATCCATTGCACGTTTTGCAGAAAATCTTGATTAGGATTACACTAATGGAAAGGGGTTAGGGTACAAAGAAATTTAAAAAGGGCAATTTTATCCCATAGCGCGTTTTGTAGAAGATCTTGATTAGGATTACATAAATGGAAAGGGGTTAGGGTGCAAAGAAATTTGTAATAAAACAAATCTATCCATTGCACGTTTTGCAGGAAATCTTGATTAGGATTACATAAATGGAAAGAGGTTAGGGTGCAGAGAAATTTAAAAAAGGAAATTTTTAACCCAAAGCACGATTTGTAGAAAATCGTGATTAGGATTACATAAATGGAAAGAGGTTAGGGTGCAAAGAAAATTGAACAAACACAAATATATCCTATTGCACGTTTTGCAGAAAATCTTGATTAGGATTACATAAATGGAAAGAGGTTAGGGTACAAAGAAATTTAAAAAAGGACAATTTTATCCCGTAACACGTTTTGTAGAAAATCTTGAATAGGATTACATAAATGGAAAGAGGTTAGGGTACGAAGAAATTTAAAAAAGAACAATTTTATCCCATAGCACGTTTTGTAGAAGATCTTGATTAGGATTACATAAATGGAAAGAGGTTAAGGTACGAAGAAATTTAAAACAGGACAATTTTAACCCAAAACACGATTTGTAGAAAATCTTGATTAGGATTACATGAATGGAAAGGGGTTAGGGTGCAAAGAAATTTGTAATAAAACAAATCTATTCATTGCACGTTTTGCAGAAAATCTTGATTAGGATTACATAAATGGAAAGAGGTTAGGGCACGAACAAATTTAAAAAAGTACAATTTTATTCCATAGCACGTTTTGTAGAAGATCTTGATTAGGATTACATGAATGGAAAGGGGTTAGTGTGCAAAAAATTTGTATAAAACAAATCTATCCAATGCACGTTTTGCAGAAAATCTTGATTGGGATTACATAAATGGAAAGAGGTTAGGGTGCAAAGAAAATAGTACAAGCACAAATATATCCTATTGCACGATTTGCAGAAAATCTTGATTAGGATTACATAAATAGAAAGAGGTTAGGGTACTAAGAATTTTAAAAAAGGACAATTTTATCCCATAGCACGTTTTGTAGAAGATCTTGATTAAGATTACCTAAATGGAAGGAGGTAAGGGTAAGAAGAAATTTAAAAAAGAACATTTTTATCCCGTAACACGTTTTGTAGAAAATCTTGAATAGGATTACATAAATGGAAAGAGGTTAGGGTACGAACAAATTTAAAAAAGAACAATTTTATGCCATACCAGTTTTGTAGAAGATCTTGATTATGATTACATAAATGGAAAGAGGTTAGGTTACGAAGAAATTTAAAAAAGGACAATTTTAACCCAAAGCACGATTTGTCGAAAATCTTGATTAGGATTACATGAATAGAAAGAGGTTAGGGTGCAAAGAAATTTGTAATAAAACAAATCTATCAATTGCACGTTTTACAGAAAATCTTGATTAGGATTACATAAATGGAAAGAGGTTAGGGTGCAAAGAAAATTGAACAAGCACAAATAAATCCTATTGCACGTTTTGCAGAAAATCTTGATTAGGATTACATAAATGGAAAGAGGTTAGGGTACGAAGAAATTTAAAAAAGGACAATTTTATCCCATAGCACGTTTTCTAGAAGATCTTGATTAGGATTACATGAATGGAAAGGGGTTAGGGTGCAAAGAAATTTGTAATAAAACAAATCTATCCATTGCACGTTTTGCAGAAAATCTTGATTAGGATTACACTAATGGAAAGGGGTTAGGGTAGAAAGAAATTTAAAAAGGGCAATTTTATCCCATAGCGCGTTTTGTAGAAGATCTTGATTAGGATTACATAAATGGAAAGGGGTTAGGGTGCAAAGAAATTTGTAATAAAACAAATCTATCCATTGCACGTTTTGCAGAAAATCTTGATTAGGATTACATAAATGGAAAGAGGTTAGGGTACAAAGAAATTTAATAAAGGACATTTTTAACCTAAAGCACGATTTGTAGAAAATCATGATTAGGATTACATGAATGGAAAGAGGTTAGGGTGCAGAGAAATTTAAAAAAGGAAATTTTTAACCCAAAGCACGATTTGTAGAAAATCGTGATTAGGATTACATAAATGGAAAGAGGTTAGGGTGCAAAGAAAATTGAACAAACACAAATATATCCTATTGCACGTTTTGCAGAAAATCTTGATTAGGATTACATAAATGGAAAGAGGTTAGGGTACAAAGAAATTTAAAAAAGGACAATTTTATCCCGTAACACGTTTTGAAGAAAATCTTGAATAGGATTACATAAATGGAAAGAGGTTAGGGTACGGAGAAATTTAAAAAAGAACAATTTTATCCCATAGCACGTTTTGTAGAAGATCTTGATTAGGATTACATAAATGGAAAGAGGTTAAGGTACGAAGAAATTTAAAACAGGACAATTTTAACCCAAAGCACGATTTGTAGAAAATCTTGATTAGGATTACATGAATGGAAAGAGGTTAGGGTGCAAAAAATTTGTATAAAACAAATCTATCCAATGCACGTTTTGCAGAAAATCTTGATTGGGATTACATAAATGGAAAGAGGTTAGGGTACAAAGAAATTTAAAAAAGGACATTTTTAACCCAGAGCACGATTTGTAGAAAATCTTGATTAGGATTATATGAATGGAAAGAGGTTAGGGTGCAAAGAAAATTGAACAAGCACAAATATATCCTATTGCACGATTTGCAGAAAATCTTGATTAGGATTACATAAATGGAAAGAGGTTAGGGTACGAAGAAATTTAAAAAAGGACAATTTTATCCCATAGCACGTTTTGTAGAAGATCTTGATTAAGATTACATAAATGGAAAGAGGTTAGGTTACGAAGAAATTTAAAAAAGAACAATTTTATGCCATACCAGTCTTGTAGAAGATCTTGATTAGGATTACATAAATGGAGAGAGGTTATGTTACGAAGAAATTTAAAAAAGGACAATTTTAACCCAAAGCACGATTTGTAGAAAATCTTGATTAGGATTACACGAATAGAAAGAGGTTAGTGTGCAAAGAAATTTGTAATAAAACAAATCTATCAATTGCACGTTTTACAGAAAATCTTGATTAGGATTACACTAATGGAAAGAGGTTAGGGTACAAAGAAATTCAAAAAAGGGCAATTTTATCCCATAGCGCGTTTTGTAGAAGATCTTGATTAGGATTACATGAATGGAAACGGGTTAGGGTGCAAAGAAATTTGTAATAAAACAAATCTATCCATTGCACATTTTGCAGAAAATCTTGATTAGGATTACATAAATGGAAAGAGGTTAGGGCACGAACAAATTTAAAAAAGGACAATTTTATTCCATAGCACGTTTTGTAGAAGATCTTGATTAGGATTACATGAATGGAAAGGGGTTAGGGTGCAAAGAAATTTGTAATAAAACAAATCTATTCATTGCACGTTTTGCAGAAAATCTTGATTAGGATTACATAAATGGAAAGAGGTTAGGGCACGAACAAATTTAAAAAAGTACAATTTTATTCCATAGCACGTTTTGTAGAAGATCTTGATTAGGATTACATGAATGGAAAGGGGTTAGTGTGCAAAAAAATTTGTAATAAAACAAATCTATCCATTGCACGTTTTGTAGAAATTCTTGATTAGGATTACATAAATGGAAAGAGGTTAGGGTGCAAAGAAAATAGTACAAGCACAAATATATCCTATTGCACGATTTGCAGAAAATCTTGATTAGGATTACATAAATAGAAAGAGGTTAGGGTACTAAGAAATTTAAAAAAGGACAATTTTATCCCATAGCACGTTTTGTAGAAGATCTTGATTAAGATTACCTAAATGGAAGGAGGTAAGGGTAAGAAGAAATTTAAAAAAGAACAATTTTATCCCGTAACACGTTTTGTAGAAAATCTTGAATAGGATTACATAAATGGAAAGAGGTTAGGGTACGAACAAATTTAAAAAAGAACAATTTTATGCCATACCAGTTTTGTAGAAGATCTTGATTATGATTACATAAATGGAAAGAGGTTAGGTTACGAAGAAATTTAAAAAAGGACAATTTTAACCCAAAGCACGATTTGTAGAAAATCTTAATTAGGATTACATGAATAGAAAGAGGTTAGTGTGCAAAGAAATTTGTAATAAAACAAATCTATCAATTGCACGTTTTACAGAAAATCTTGATTAGGATTACATAAATGGAAAGAGGTTAGGGTGCAAAGAAAATTGAACAAGCACAAATAAATCCTATTGCACGTTTTGCAGAAAATCTTGATTAGGATTACATAAATGGAAAGAGGTTAGGGTACGAAGAAATTTAAAAAAGGGCAATTTTATCCCATAGCACGTTTTCTAGAAGATCTTGATTAGGATTACATGAATGGAAAGGGGTTAGGGTGCAAAGAAATTTGTAATAAAACAAATCTATCCATTGCACGTTTTGCAGAAAATCTTGATTAGGATTACACTAATGGAAAGGGGTTAGGGTACAAAGAAATTTAAAAAGGGCAATTTTATCCCATAGCGCGTTTTGTAGAAGATCTTGATTAGGATTACATAAATGGAAAGGGGTTAGGGTGCAAAGAAATTTGTAATAAAACAAATCTATCCATTGCACGTTTTGCAGAAAATCTTGATTAGGATTACATAAATGGAAAGAGGTTAGGGTACAAAGAAATTTAATAAAGGACATTTTTAACCTAAAGCACGATTTGTAGAAAATCATGATTAGGATTACATGAATGGAAAGAGGTTAGGGTGCAGAGAAATTTAAAAAAGGAAATTTTTAACCCAAAGCACGATTTGTAGAAAATCGTGATTAGGATTACATAAATGGAAAGAGGTTAGGGTGCAAAGAAAATTGAACAAACACAAATATATCCTATTGCACGTTTTGCAGAAAATCTTGATTAGGATTACATAAATGGAAAGAGGTTAGGGTACAAAGAAATTTAAAAAAGGACAATTTTATCCCGTAACACGTTTTGTAGAAAATCTTGAATAGGATTACATAAATGGAAAGAGGTTAGGGTACGAAGAAATTTAAAAAAGAACAATTTTATCCCATAGCACGTTTTGTAGAAGATCTTGATTAGGATTACATAAATGGAAAGAGGTTAAGGTACGAAGAAATTTAAAACAGGACAATTTTAACCCAAAACACGATTTGTAGAAAATCTTGATTAGGATTACATGAATGGAAAGAGGTTAGGGTGCAAAAAATTTGTATAAAACAAATCTATCCAATGCACGTTTTGCAGAAAATCTTGATTGGGATTACATAAATGGAAAGAGGTTAGGGTACAAAGAAATTTAAAAAAGGACATTTTTAACCCAGAGCACGATTTGTAGAAAATCTTGATTAGGATTACATGAATGGAAAGAGGTTAGGGTGCAAAGAAAATTGAACAAGCACAAATATATCCTATTGCACGATTTGCAGAAAATCTTGATTAGGATTACATAAATGGAAAGAGGTTAGGGTACGAAGAAATTTAAAAAAGGACAATTTTATCCCATAGCACGTTTTGTAGAAGATCTTGATTAGGATTACATAAATGGGAAGAGGTTAGGTTACGAAGAAATTTAAAAAAGAACAATTTTATGCCATACCAGTCTTGTAGAAGATCTTGATTAGGATTACATAAATGGAGAGAGGTTAGGTTACGAAGAAATTTAAAAAACGACAATTTTAACCCAAAGCACGATTTGTAGAAAATCTTGATTAGGATTACACGAATAGAAAGAGGTTAGTGTGCAAAGAAATTTGTAATAAAACAAATCTATCAATTGCACGTTTTACAGAAAATCTTGATTAGGATTACATAAATGGAAAGAGGTTAGGGTGCAAAGAAAATTGAACAAGCACAAATATATCCTATTGCACGTTTTGCAGAAAATCTTGATTAGGATTACATAAATGGAAAGAGGTTAGTGTACGAAGAAATTTAAAAAAGGACAATTTTATCCCATAGCACGTTTTCTAGAAGATCTTGATTAGGATTACATGAATGGAAATGGGTTAGGGTGCAAAGAAATTTGTAATAAAACAAATCTATCCATTGCACGTTTTGCAGAAAATCTTGATTAGGATTACATAAATGGAAAGAGGTTAGGGTACAAAGAAATTTAATAAAGGACATTTTTAACCTAAAGCAAGATTTGTAGAAAATCATGATTAGGATTACATGAATGGAAAGAGGTTAGGGTGCAAGAAATTTGTAATAAAACAAATCTATCCATTGCACGTTTCGTAGAAATTCTTGATTAGGATTACATAAATGGAAAGAGGTTAGTGTACGAAGAAATTTAAAAAGGAACAATTTTATCCCATAGCACGTTTTGTAGAAAATCTTGATTAGGATTACATAAATGGAAGGAGGTTAGGGTACGAAGAAATTTAAAAAAGGACAATTTTATCCCGTAACACGTTTTGTAAAAAATCTTGAATAGGATTACATAAATGGAAAGAGGTTAGAGCACGAACAAATCTAAAAAAGAACAATTTTACACCATACCAGTTTTGTAGAAGATCTTGATTAGGATTACATAAATGGAAAGAGGTTAGGGTACGAAGTAATTTAAAAAAGGACTTTTTTAACCCAAAGCACGATTTGTAGAAAATCTTGATTAGGATTACATGAATAGAAAGAGGTTAGGGTGCAAAGAAATTTGTAATAAAACAAATCTACCCATTGCACGTTTTGCAGAAAATCTGGATTAGGATTACATAAATGGAAAGAGGTTAGGGTGCAAAGAAAATTGAACAAGCACAAATATATCCTATTGCACGTTTTGCAGAAAATATTGATTAGGATTACATAAATGGAAAGAGGTTAGGGTACGAAGAAATTTAAAAAAGGACAATTTTATCCCATAGCACGTTTTGTAGAAGATCTTGATTAGGATTACATAAATGAAAAGGGGTTAGGGTGCAAAGAAATTTGTAATAAAACAAATCTATCCATTGCACGTTTTACAGAAAATCTTGATTAGGATTACATAAATGGAAAGAGGTTAGGGTGCAAAGAAAATTGAACAAGCACAAATATATCCTATTGCACGTTTTGCAGAAAATCTTGATTAGGATTACATAAATGGAAAGAGGTTAGTGTACGAAGTAATTTAAAAAAGGACAATTTTATCCCATAGCACGTTTTCTAGAAGATCTTGATTAGGATTACATGAATGGAAATGGGTTAGGGTGCAAAGAAATTTGTAATAAAACAAATCTATCCATTGCACGTTTTGCAGAAAATCTTGATTAGGATTACACTAATGGAAAGAGTTTAGAGTACAAAGAAATTTAAAAAGGGCAATTTTATCCCATAGCGCGTTTTGTAGAAGATCTTGATTAAGATTACATAAATGGAAAGGGGTTAGGGTGCAAAGAAATTTGTAATAAAACAAATCTATCCATTGCACGTTTTGCAGAAAATCTTGATTAGGATTACATAAATGGAAAGAGGTTAGGGTACAAAGAAATTTAATAAAGGACATTTTTAACCTAAAGCAAGATTTGTAGAAAATCATGATTAGGATTACATGAATGGAAAGAGGTTAGGGTGCAAGAAATTTGTAATAAAACAAATCTATCCATTGTACGTTTCGTAGAAATTCTTGATTAGGATTACATAAATGGAAAGAGGTTAGTGTACGAAGAAATTTAAAAAGGAACAATTTTATCCCATAGCACGTTTTGTAGAAAATCTTGATTAGGATTACATAAATGGAAGGAGGTTAGGGTACGAAGAAATTTAAAAAAGGACAATTTTATCCCGTAACACGTTTTGTAAAAAATCTTGAATAGGATTACATAAATGGAAAGAGGTTAGAGCACGAACAAATCTAAAAAAGAACAATTTTACACCATACCAGTTTTGTAGAAGATCTTGATTAGGATTACATAAATGGAAAGAGGTTAGGGTACGAAGTAATTTAAAAAACGACTTTTTTAACCCAAAGCACGATTTGTAGAAAATCTTGATTAGGATTACATGAATAGAAAGAGGTTAGGGTGCAAAGAAAATTGAACAAGCACAAATATATCCTATTGCACGATTTGCAGAAAATATTGATTAGGATTACATAAATGGAAAGAGGTTAGGGTACGAAGAAATTTAAAAAGGGCAATTTTATCCCATAGCGCGTTTTGTAGAAGATCTTGATTAGGATTACATAAATGAAAAGGGGTTAGGGTGCAAAGAAATTTGTAATAAAACAAATCTATCCATTGCACGTTTTGCAGAAAATCTTGATTAGGATTACATAAATGGAAAGAGGTTAGGGTACAAAGAAATTTAATAAAGGACATTTTTAACCTAAAGCACGATTTGTAGAAAATCATGATTAGGATTACATGAATGGAAAGAGGTTAGGGTGCAAAAAATTTGTAATAAAACAAATCTATTCATTGCACGTTTTGTAGAAATTCATGATTAGGATTACATAAATGGAAAGAGGTTAGTGTACGAAGAAATTTAAAAAGGAACAATTTTATCCCATAACACGTTTTGTAGAAAATCTTGATTAGGATTACATAAATGGAAGGAGGTTAGGGTACGAAGAAATTTAAAAAAGGACAATTTTATGCCGTAACACGTTTTTTAAAAAATCTTGAATAGGATTACATAAATGGAAAGAGGTTAGAGCACGAACAAATCTAAAAAAGAACAATTTTACACCATTCCAGTTTTGTAGAAGATCTTGATTAGGATTACATAAATGGAAAGAGGTTAGGGTACGAAGTAATTTAAAAAAGGACTTTTTTAACGCAAAGCACGATTTGTAGAAAGTCTTGATTAGGATTACATGAATAGAAAGAGGTTTGGGTGCAAAGAAATTTGTAATAAAACAAATCTACCCATTGCACGTTTTGCAGAAAATCTTGATTAGGATTACATAAATGGAAAGAGGTTAGGGTGCAAAGAAAATTGAACAAGCACAAATATATCCTATTGCACGTTTTGCAGAAAATCTTGATTAGGATTACATAAATGGAAAGAGGTTAGGGTACGAAGAAATTTAAAAAAGGGCAATTTTATCCCATAGCGCGTTTTGTAGAAGATCATGATTAGAAATACATGAATGGAAAGGGGTTAGGGTGCAAAGAAATTTGTAATAAAACAAATCTATCCATTGCACGTTTTGCAGAAAATCTTGATTAGGATTACATAAATGGAAAGAGGTTAGGGCACGAACAAATTTAAAAAAGGACAATTTTATCCCAAAGCACGTTTTGTAGATCTTGATTAGGATTACATGAATGGAAAGGGGTTAGGGTGCAAAAAAATTTGTAATAAAACAAATCTATCCATTGCACGTTTTGCAGAAAATATTGAATAGGATTACATAAATGGAAAGAGGTTAGGGTACGAAGAAATTTAAAAAAGGGCAATTTTATCCCATAGCGCGTTTTGTAGAAGATCTTGATTAGGATTACATGAATGGAAACGGGTTAGGGTGCAAAGAAATTTCTAATAAAACAAATCTATCCATTGCACGTTTTGCAGAAAATCTTGATTAGGATTACATAAATGGAAAGAGGTTAGGGCACGAACAAATTTAAAAAAGGACAATTTTATTCCATAGCACGTTTTGTAGAAGATCTTGATTAGGATTACATGAATGGAAAGGGGTTAGGGTGCAAAAAATTTGTAATAAAACAAATCTATTCATTGCACGTTTTGTAGAAATTCTTGATTAGGATTACATAAATGGAAAGAGGTTAGTGTACGAAGAAACTTAAAAAGGAACAATTTTATCCCATAGCACGTTTTGTAGAAAATCTTGATTAGGATTACATAAATGGAAGGAGGTTAGGGTACGAAGAAATTTAAAAAAGGACAATTTTATCCCGTAACACGTTTTTTAAAAAATTTGAATAGGATTACATAAATGGAAAGAGGTTAGAGCACGAACAAATCTAAAAAATAAAACAATTTTTCACCATACCAGTTTTGTAGAAGATCTTGATTAGGATTACATAAATGGAAAGAGGTTAGGGTACGAAGTAATTTAAAAAAGGACTTTTTTAACCCAAAGCACGATTTGTAGAAAGTCTTGATTAGGATTACATGATTAGAAAGAGGTTAGGGTGCAAAGAAATTTGTAATAAAACAAATCTACCCATTGCACGTTTTGCTGAAAATCTTGATTAGGATTACATAAATGGAAAGAGGTTAGGGTGCAAGGAAAATTGAACAAGCACAAATATATCCTATTGCACGTTTTGCAGAAAATCTTGATTAGGATTACATAAATGGAAAGAGGTTAGGGTACGAAGAAACTTAAAAAAGGACAATTTTATCCCAAAGCACGTTTTGTAGATCTTGATTAGGATTACATGAATGGAAAGGGGTTAGGGTGCAAAGAAATTTAAAAAAGGGCAATTTTATCCCATAGCGCGTTTTGTAGAAGATCTTGATTAGAAATACATGAATGGAAAGGGGTTAGGGTGCAAAGAAATTTGTAATAAAACAAATCTATCCATTGCACGTTTTGCAGAAAATCTTGATTAGGATTACTCAAATGGAAAGAGGTTAGGGCACGAACAAATTTAAAAAAGGACAATTTTATCCCATAGCACGTTTTGTAGAAGATCTTGATTAGGATTACATGAATGGAAGCGGGTTAGGGTGCAAAGAAATTTGTAATAAAACAAATCTATCCATTGCACGTTTTGCAGAAAATCTTGATTAGGATTACACTAATGGATAGAGGTTAGGGTACAAAGAAATTTAAAAAAGGGCAATTTTATCCCATAGCGCGTTTTGTAGAAGATCTTGATTAGGATTACATGAATGGAAACGGGTTAGGGTGCAAAGAAATTTGTAATAAAACAAATCTATTCATTGCACGTTTTGCAGAAAATCTTGATTAGGATTACATAAATGGAAAGAGGTTAGGGCACGAAGAAGTTTAAAAAAGGACAATTTTATTCCATATCAGGTTTTGTAGAAGATCTTGATTAGGATTACATGAACGGAAAGGGGTTAGGGTGCAAAGAAATTTGTAATAAAACAAATCTATCCATTGCACGTTTTGCAGAAAATTTTGATTAGGATTACACTAATGGAAAGAGGTTAGGGTACAAAGAAATTTAAAAAAGGGCAATTTTATCCCATAGCGCGTTTTGTAGAAGATCTTGATTAGAAATACATGAATGGAAAGGGGTTAGGGTGCAAAGAAATTTGTAATAAAACAAATCTATCCATTGCACGTTTTGCAGAAAATATTGAATAGGATTACATAAATGGAAAGAGGTTAGGGTACGAAGAAATTTAAAATAGGGCAATTTTATCCCATAGCGCGTTTTGTAGAAGATCTTGATTAGGATTACATGAATGGAAACGGGTTAGGGTGCAAAGAAATTTGTAATAAAACAAATCTATCCATTGCACGTTTTGCAGAAAATCTTGATTAGGATTACATAAATGGAAAGAGGTTAGGGCACGAACAAATTTAAAAAAGGACAATTTTATTCCATAGCACGTTTTGTAGAAGATCTTGATTAGGATTACATGAATGGAAAGGGGTTAGGGTGCAAAGAAATTTGTAATAAAACAAATATATTCATTGCACGTTTTGCAGAAAATATTGATTAGGATTACTTAAATGGAAAGAGGTTAGGGCACGAACAAATTTAAAAAAGGACAATTTTATTCCATAGCACGTTTTGTAGAAGATCTTGATTAGGATTACATGAATGGAAAGGGGTTAGTGTGCAAAAAAATTTGTAATAAAACAAATCTATCCATTGCACGTTTTGTAGAAATTCTTGATTAGGATTACATAAATGGAAAGAGGTTAGGGTGCAAAGAAAATAGTACAAGCACAAATATATCCTATTGCACGATTTGCAGAAAATCTTGATTAGGATTACATAAATGGAAAGAGGTTAGGGCACGAACAAATTTAAAAAAGGACAATTTTATCCCATAGCACGTTTTGTAGAAAATCTTGATTAGGATTACATAAATGGAAGGAGGTAAGGGTAAGAAGAAATCTACAAAAGGACAATTTTATCCCGTAACACGTTTTGTAGAAAATCTTGAATAGGACTACATAAATGGAAAGAGGTTAGGGTACGAACAAATTTAAAAAAGAACAATTTTATGCCATACCAGTTTTGTAGAAGATCTTGATTAGGATTATATAAAAGGAAAGAGGTTAGGTTACGAAGAAATTTAAAAAAGGACAATTTTAACCCAAAGCACGATTTGTAGAAAATCTTGATTAGGATTACATGAATAGAAAGAGGTTAGTGTACAAAGAAATTTGTAATAAAGCAAATCTATCAATTGCACGTTTTACAGAAAATCTTGATTAGGATTACATAAATGGAAAGAGGTTAGGGTGCAAAGAAAATTGAACAAGCACAAATATATACTATTGCACGTTTTGCAGAAAATCTTGATTAGGATTACATAAATGGAAAGAGGTTAGGGTACGAAGAAATTTAAAAAAGAACAATTTTATCCCATAGCACGTTTTCTAGAAGATCTTGATTAGGATTACATGAATGGAAAGGGGTTAGGGTGCAAAGAAATTTGTAATAAAACAAATCTATCCATTGCACGTTTTGCAGAAAATCTTGATTAGGATTACACTAATGGAAAGGGGATTACACTAATGGAAAGGGGTTAGTGTACAAAGAAATTTAAAAAGGGCAATTTTATCCCATAGCGCGTTTTGTAGAAGATCTTGATTTGGATTACATAAATGGAAAGGTGTTAGGGTGCAAAGAAATTTAATAAAGGACATTTTTAACCTAAAGCACGATTTGTAGAAAATCATGATTAGGATTACATGAATGGAAAGAGGTTAGGGTGCAAAGAAATTTGAAAAAGGAAATTTTTAACCCAAAGCACGATTTGTAGAAAATCTTGATTAGGATTACATAAATGGAAAGAGGTTAGGGTGCAAAGAAAATTAAACAAACACAAATATATCCTATTGCACGTTTTGCAGAAAATCTTGATTAGGATTACATAAATGGAAAGAGGTTAGGGTACAAAGAAATTTAAAAAAGGACAATTTTATCCCGTAACACGTTTTGTAGAAAATCTTGAATAGGATTACATAAATGGAAAGAGGTTAGGGTACGAAGAAATTTAAAAAAGAACAATTTTATCCCATAGCACGTTTTGCAGAAGATCTTGATTAGGATTACATAAATGGAAAGAGGTTAAGGTACGAAGAAATTTAAAAAAGGACAATTTTAACCCAAAGCACGATTTGTAGAAAATCTTGATTAGGATTACATGAATGGAAAGAGGTTAGGGTGCAAAAAATTTGTATAAAACAAATCTATCCAATGCACGTTTTGCAGAAAATCTTGATTGGGATTACATAAATGGAAAGAGGTTAGGGTACAAAGAAATTTAAAAAAGGACATTTTTAACCCAGAGCACGATTTGTAGAAAATCTTGATTAGGATTACATGAATGGAAAGAGGTTAGGGTGCAAAGAAAATTGAACAAGCACAAATATATCCTATTGCACGATTTTCAGAAAATCTTGATTAGGATTACATAAATGGAAAGATGTTAGGGTACGAAGAAATTTAAAAAAGGACAATTTTATCCCATAGCACGTTTTGTAGAAAATCTTGATTAGGATTACATAAATGGAAGGAGGTAAGGGTAAGAAGAAATCTACAAAAGGACAATTTTATCCCGTAACACGTTTTGTAGAAAATCTTGAATAGGATTACATAAATGGAAAAAGGTTAGGGTACGAACAAATTTAAAACAGAACAATTTTATGCCATACCAGTTTTGTAGAAGATCTTGATTAGGATTACATAAATGGAAAGAGGTTAGGTTATGAAAAAATTTAAAAAAGGACAATTTTAACCCAAAGCACGATTTGTACAAAATCTTGATTAGGATTACATTAATAGAAAGAGGTTAGTGTGCAAAGAAATTTGTAATAAAACAAATCTATCAATTGCACGTTTTACAGAAAATCTTGATTAGGATTACATAAATGGAAAGAGGTTAGGGTGCAAAGAAAATTGAACAAGCACAAATATATCCTATTGCACGTTTTGCAGAAAATCTTGATTAGGATTACATAAATGGAAAGAGGTTAGGGTACGAAGTAATTTAAAAAAGTACAATTTTATCCCATAGCACGTTTTCTAGAAGATCTTGATTAGGATTACATGAATGGAAAGGGGTTAGGGTGCAAAGAAATTTGTAATAAAACAAATCTATCCATTGCACGTTTTGCAGAAAATCTTGATTAGGATTACACTAATGGAAAGAGGTTATAGTACAAAGAAATTTAAAAAGGGCAATTTTATCCCATAGCGCGTTTTGTAGAAGATCTTGATTAGGATTACATAAATGGAAAGAGGTTAGTGTGCAAAGAAATTTGTAATAAAACAAATCTATCCATTGCACGTTTTGCAGAAAATCTTGATTAGGATTACATAAATGGAAAGAGGTTAGGGTACAAAGAAATTTAATAAAGGACATTTTTAACCTAAAGCACGATTTGTAGAAAATCATGATTAGGATTACATGAATGGAAAGAGGTTAGGGTGCAAGAAATTTGTAATAAAACAAATCTATCCATTGCACGTTTTGCAGAAAATTTTGATTAGGATTACACTAATGGAAAGAGGTTAGGGTACAAAGAAATTTAAAAAAGGGCAATTTTATCCCATAGCGCGTTTTGTAGAAGATCTTGATTAGAAATACATGAATGGAAAGGGGTTAGGGTGCAAAGAAATTTGTAATAAAACAAATCTATCCATTGCACGTTTTGCAGAAAATATTGAATAGGATTACATAAATGGAAAGAGGTTAGGGTACGAAGAAATTTAAAATAGGGCAATTTTATCCCATAGCGCGTTTTGTAGAAGATCTTGATTAGGATTACATGAATGGAAACGGGTTAGGGTGCAAAGAAATTTGTAATAAAACAAATCTATCCATTGCACGTTTTGCAGAAAATCTTGATTAGGATTACATAAATGGAAAGAGGTTAGGGCACGAACAAATTTAAAAAAGGACAATTTTATTCCATAGCACGTTTTGTAGAAGATCTTGATTAGGATTACATGAATGGAAAGGGGTTAGGGTGCAAAGAAATTTGTAATAAAACAAATCTATTCATTGCACGTTTTGCAGAAAATCTTGATTAGGATTACTTAAATGGAAAGAGGTTAGGGCACGAACAAATTTAAAAAAGGACAATTTTATTCCATAGCACGTTTTGTAGAAGATCTTGATTAGGATTACATGAATGGAAAGGGGTTAGTGTGCAAAAAAATTTGTAATAAAACAAATCTATCCATTGCACGTTTTGTAGAAATTCTTGATTAGGATTACATAAATGGAAAGAGGTTAGGGTGCAAAGAAAATAGTACAAGCACAAATATATCCTATTGCACGATTTGCAGAAAATCTTGATTAGGATTACATAAATGGAAAGAGGTTAGGGCACGAACAAATTTAAAAAAGGACAATTTTATCCCATAGCACGTTTTGTAGAAAATCTTGATTAGGATTACATAAATGGAAGGAGGTAAGGGTAAGAAGAAATCTACAAAAGGACAATTTTATCCCATAGCACGTTTTGTAGAAAATCTTGAATAGGACTACATAAATGGAAAGAGGTTAGGGTACGAACAAATTTAAAAAAGAACAATTTTATGCCATACCAGTTTTGTAGAAGATCTTGATTAGGATTATATAAAAGGAAAGAGGTTAGGTTACGAAGAAATTTAAAAAAGGACAATTTTAACCCAAAGCACGATTTGTAGAAAATCTTGATTAGGATTACATGAATAGAAAGAGGTTAGTGTACAAAGAAATTTGTAATAAAACAAATCTATCAATTGCACGTTTTACAGAAAATCTTGATTAGGATTACATAAATGGAAAGAGGTTAGGGTGCAAAGAAAATTGAACAAGCACAAATATATAATATTGCACGTTTTGCAGAAAATCTTGATTAGGATTACATAAATGGAAAGAGGTTAGGGTACGAAGAAATTTAAAAAAGAACAATTTTATCCCATAGCACGTTTTCTAGAAGATCTTGATTAGGATTACATGAATGGAAAGGGGTTAGGGTGCAAAGAAATTTGTAATAAAACAAATCTATCCATTGCACGTTTTGCAGAAAATCTTGATTAGGATTACACTAATGGAAAGGGGATTACACTAATGGAAAGGGGTTAGTGTACAAAGAAATTTAAAAAGGGCAATTTTATCCCATAGCGCGTTTTGTAGAAGATCTTGATTAGGATTACATAAATGGAAAGGTGTTAGGGTGCAAAGAAATTTAATAAAGGACATTTTTAACCTAAAGCACGATTTGTAGAAAATCTTGATTAGGATTACATAAATGGAAAGAGGTTAGGGTGCAAAGAAAATTAAACAAACACAAATATATCCTATTGCACGTTTTGCAGAAAATCTTGATTAGGATTACATAAATGGAAAGAGGTTAGGGTACAAAGAAATTTAAAAAAGGACAATTTTATCCCGTAACACGTTTTGTAGAAAATCTTGAATAGGATTACATAAATGGAAAGAGGTTAGGGTACGAAGAAATTTAAAAAAGAACAATTTTATCCCATAGCACGTTTTGTAGAAGATCTTGATTAGGATTACATAAATGGAAAGAGGTTAAGGTACGAAGAAATTTAAAAAAGGAAATTTTTAACCCAAAGCACGATTTGTAGAAAATCTTGATTAGGATTACATAAATGGAAAGAGGTTAGGGTGCAAAGAAAATTAAACAAACACAAATATATCCTATTGCACGTTTTGCAGAAAATCTTGATTAGGATTACATAAATGGAAAGAGGTTAGGGTACAAAGAAATTTAAAAAAGGACAATTTTATCCCGTAACACGTTTTGTAGAAAATCTTGAATAGGATTACATAAATGGAAAGAGGTTAGGGTACGAAGAAATTTAAAAAAGAACAATTTTATCCCATAGCACGTTTTGTAGAAGATCTTGATTAGGATTACATAAATGGAAAGAGGTTAAGGTACGAAGAAATTTAAAAAAGGACAATTTTAACCCAAAGCACGATTTGTAGAAAATCTTGATTAGGATTACATGAATGGAAAGAGGTTAGGGTGCAAAAAATTTGTATAAAACAAATCTATCCAATGCACGTTTTGCAGAAAATCTTGATTGGGATTACATAAATGGAAAGAGGTTAGGGTACAAAGAAATTTAAAAAAGGACATTTTTAACCCAGAGCACGATTTGTAGAAAATCTTGATTAGGATTACATGAATGGAAAGAGGTTAGGGTGCAAAGAAAATTGAACAAGCACAAATATATCCTATTGCACGATTTGCAGAAAATCTTGATTAGGATTACATAAATGGAAAGATGTTAGGGTACGAAGAAATTTAAAAAAGGACAATTTTATCCCATAGCACGTTTTGTAGAAAATCTTGATTAGGATTACATAAATGGAAGGAGGTAAGGGTAAGAAGAAATCTACAAAAGGACAATTTTATCCCGTAACACGTTTTGTAGAAAATCTTGAATAGGATTACATAAATGGAAAAAGGTTAGGGTACGAACAAATTTAAAACAGAACAATTTTATGCCATACCAGTTTTGTAGAAGATCTTGATTAGGATTACATAAATGGAAAGAGGTTAGGTTATGAAAAAATTTAAAAAAGGACAATTTTAACCCAAAGCACGATTTGTAGAAAATCTTGATTAGGATTACATTAATAGAAAGAGGTTAGTGTGCAAAGAAATTTGTAATAAAACAAATCTATCAATTGCACGTTTTACAGAAAATCTTGATTAGGATTACATAAATGGAAAGAGGTTAGGGTGCAAAGAAAATTGAACAAGCACAAATATATCCTATTGCACGTTTTGCAGAAAATCTTGATTAGGATTACATAAATGGAAAGAGGTTAGGGTACGAAGAAATTTAAAAAAGTACAATTTTATCCCATAGCACGTTTTCTAGAAGATCTTGATTAGGATTACATGAATGGAAAGGGGTTAGGGTGCAAAGAAATTTGTAATAAAACAAATCTATCCATTGCACGTTTTGCAGAAAATCTTGATTAGGATTACACTAATGGAAAGAGGTTATAGTACAAAGAAATTTAAAAAGGGCAATTTTATCCCATAGCGCGTTTTGTAGAAGATCTTGATTAGGATTACATAAATGGAAAGAGGTTAGTGTGCAAAGAAATTTGTAATAAAACAAATCTATCCATTGCACGTTTTGCAGAAAATCTTGATTAGGATTACATAAATGGAAAGAGGTTAGGGTACAAAGAAATTTAATAAAGGACATTTTTAACCTAAAGCACGATTTGTAGAAAATCATGATTAGGATTACATGAATGGAAAGAGGTTAGGGTGCAAAAAATTTGTAATAAAACAAATCTATTCATTGCACGTTTTGTAGAAATTCTTGATTAGGATTACATAAATGGAAAGAGGTTAGTGTACGAAGAAACTTAAAAAGGAACAATTTTATCCCATAGCACGTTTTGTAGAAAATCTTGATTAGGATTACATAAATGGAAAGAGGTTAGGGTACGAAGAAATTTAAAAAAGTACAATTTTATCCCATAGCACGTTTTCTAGAAGATCTTGATTAGGATTACATGAATGGAAAGGGGTTAGGGTGCAAAGAAATTTGTAATAAAACAAATCTATCCATTGCACGTTTTGCAGAAAATCTTGATTAGGATTACACTAATGGAAAGAGGTTATAGTACAAAGAAATTTAAAAAGGGCAATTTTATCCCATAGCGCGTTTTGTAGAAGATCTTGATTAGGATTACATAAATGGAAAGAGGTTAGTGTGCAAAGAAATTTGTAATAAAACAAATCTATCCATTGCACGTTTTGCAGAAAATCTTGATTAGGATTACATAAATGGAAAGAGGTTAGGGTACAAAGAAATTTAATAAAGGACATTTTTAACCTAAAGCACGATTTGTAGAAAATCATGATTAGGATTACATGAATGGAAAGAGGTTAGGGTGCAAAAAATTTGTAATAAAACAAATCTATTCATTGCACGTTTTGTAGAAATTCTTGATTAGGATTACATAAATGGAAAGAGGTTAGTGTACGAAGAAACTTAAAAAGGAACAATTTTATCCCATAGCACGTTTTGTAGAAAATCTTGATTAGGATTACATAAATGGAAAGAGGTTAGAGCACGAACAAATCTAAAAAAGAACAATTTTACACCATACCAGTTTTGTAGAAGATCTTGATTAGGATTACATAAATGGAAAGAGGTTAGGGTACGAAGTAATTTAAAAAAGGACTTTTTTAACCCAAAGCACGATTTGTAGAAAGTCTTGATTAGGATTACATGATTAGAAAGAGGTTAGGGTGCAAAGAAATTTGTAATAAAACAAATCTACCCATTGCACGTTTTGCTGAAAATCTTGATTAGGATTACATAAATGGAAAGAGGTTAGGGTGCAAGGAAAGTTGAACAAGCACAAATATATCCTATTGCACGTTTTGCAGAAAATCTTGATTAGGATTACATAAATGGAAAGAGGTTAGGGTACGAAGAAACTTAAAAAAGGACAATTTTATCCCAAAGCACGTTTTGTAGATCTTGATTAGGATTACATGAATGGAAAGGGGTTAGGGTGCAAAGAAATTTGTAATAAAACAAATCTATCCATTGCACGTTTTGCAGAAAATCTTGATTAGGATTACATAAATGGAAAGAGGTTAGGGCACGAACAAATTTAAAAAAGGACAATTTTATCCCATAGCACGTTTTGTAGAAAATCTTGATTAGGATTACATAAATGGAAGGAGGTAAGGGTAAGAAGAAATCTACAAAAGGACAATTTTATCCCGTAACACGTTTTGTAGAAAATCTTGAATAGGACTACATAAATGGAAAGAGGTTAGGGTATGAACAAATTTAAAAAAGAACAATTTTATGCCATACCAGTTTTGTAGAAGATCTTGATTAGGATTATATAAATGGAAAGAGGTTAGGTTACGAAGAAATTTAAAAAAGGACAATTTTAACCCAAAGCACGATTTGTAGAAAATCTTGATTAGGATTACATGAATAGAAAGAGGTTAGTGTGCAAAGAAATTTGTAATAAAACAAATCTATCAATTGCACGTTTTACAGAAAATCTTGATTAGGATTACATAAATGGAAAGAGGTTAGGGTACAAAGAAAATTGAACAAGCACAAATAAATCCTATTGCACGTTTTGCAGAAAATCTTGATTAGGATTACATAAATGGAAAGAGGTTAGGGTACGAAGAAATTTAAAAAAGGACAATTTTATCCCGTAACACGTTTTGTAGAAAATCTTGAATAGGATTACATAAATGGAAATAGGTTAGGGTACGAAGAAATTTAAAAAAGAACAATTTTATCCCATAGCACGTTTTCTAGAAGATCTTGATTAGGATTACATGAATGGAAAGGGGTTAGGGTGCAAAGAAATTTAAAAAGGGCAATTTTATCCCATAGCGCGTTTTGTAGAAGATCTTGATTAGGATTACATAAATGGAAAGGGGTTAGGGTGCAAAGAAATTTGTAATAAAACAAATCTATCCATTGCACGTTTTGCAGAATATCTTGATTAGGATTACATAAATGGAAAGAGGTTAGGGTACAAAGAAATTTAATAAAGGACATTTTTAACCTAAAGCACGATTTGTAGAAAATCATGATTAGGATTACATAAATGGAAAGAGGTTAGGGTGCAGAGAAATTTAAAAAAGGAAATTTTTAACCCAAAGCACGATTTGTAGAAAATCGTGATTAGGATTACATAAATGGAAAGAGGTTAGGGTGCAAAGAAAATTGAACAAACACAAATATATCCTATTGCACGTTTTGCAGAAAATCATGATTAGGATTACATAAATGGAAAGAGGTTAGGGTACAAAGAAATTTAAAAAAGGACAATTTTATCCCGTAACACGTTTTGTAGAAAATCTTGAATAGGATTACATAAATGGAAAGAGGTTAGGGTACGAAGAAATTTAAAAAAGAACAATTTTATCCCATAGCACGTTTTGTAGAAGATCTTGATTAGGATTACATAAATGGAAAGAGTTTAAGGTACGAAGAAATTTAAAAAAGGACAATTTTAACCCAAAGCACGATTTGTAGAAAATCTTGATTAAGATTACATGAATGGAAAGAGGTTAGGGTGCAAAAAATTTGTATAAAACAAATCTATCCAATGCACGTTTTGCAGAAAATCTTGATTGGGATTACATAAATGGAAAGAGGTTAGGGTACAAAGAAATTTAAAAAAGGACATTTTTAACCCAGAGCACGATTTGTAGAAAATCTTGATTAGGATTACATAAATGGAAGGAGGTAAGGGTAAGAAGAAATCTACAAAATGACAATTTTATCCCGTAACACGTTTTGTAGAAAATCTTGAATAGGATTACATAAATGGAAAGAGATTAAGGTACGAACAAATTTAAAAAAGAACAATTTTATGCCATACCAGTTTTGTAGAAGATCTTGATTAGGATTACATAAATGGAAAGAGGTTAGGTCCTAAGAAATTTAAAAAAGGACAATTTTAACCCAAAGCACGATTTGTAGAAAATCTTGATTAGGATTACATGAATAGAAAGAGGTTAGTGAGCAAAGAAATTTGTAATAAAACAAATCTATCAATTGTACGTTTTACAGAAAATCTTGATTAGGATTACATAAATGGAAAGAGGTTAGGGTCCAAGAAAATTGAACAAGCACAAATATATCCTATTGCACGTTTTGCAGAATATCTTGATTAGGATTACATAAATGGAAAGAGGTTAGGGTACGAAGAAATTTAAAAAAGGACAATTTTATCCCATAGCACGTTTTCTAGAAGATCTTGATTAGGATTACATAAATGGAAAGGGGTTAGGGTGCAAAGAAATTTGTAATAAAACAAAGCTATCCATTGCACGTTTTGCAGAAAATCTTGATTAGGATTACATAAATGGAAAGAGGTTAGGGTACAAAGAAATTTAATAAAGGACATTTTTAACCTAAAGCACGATTTGTAGAAAATCATGATTAGGATTACATGAATGGAAAGAGGTTAGGGTGCAAGAAATTTGTAATAAAACAAATCTATCCATTGCACGTTTCGTAGAAATTCTTGATTAGGATTACATAAATGGAAAGAGGTTAGTGTACGAAGAAATTTAAAAAGGAACAATTTTATCCCATAGCACGTTTTGTAGAAAATCTTGATTAGGATTACATAAATGGAAGGAGGTTAGGGTACGAAGAAATTTAAAAAAGGACAATTGTATCCCGTAACACGTTTTGTAAAAAATCTTGAATAGGATTACATAAATGGAAAGAGGTTAGAGCACGAACAAATCTCAAAAAGAACAATTTTACACCATACCAGTTTTGTAGAAGATCTTGATTAGGATTACATAAATGGAAAGAGGTTAGGGTACGAAGTAATTTAAAAAAGGACTTTTTTAACCCAAAGCACGATTTGTAGAAAATCTTGATTAGGATTACATGAATAGAAAGAGGTTAGGGTGCAAAGAAATTTGTAATAAAACAAATCTACCCATTGCACGTTTTGCAGAAAATCTGGATTAGGATTACATAAATGGAAAGAGGTTAGGGTGCAAAGAAAATTGAACAAGCACAAATATATCCTATTGCACGTTTTGCAGAAAATATTGATTAGGATTACATAAATGGAAAGAGGTTAGGGTACGAAGAAATTTAAAAAAGGACAATTTTATCCCAAAGCACGTTTTGTAGATCTTGATTAGGATTACATGAATGGAAAGGGGTTAGGGTGCAAAGAAATTTGTAATAAAACAAATCTATCCATTGCACGTTTTGCAGAAAATTTTGATTAGGATTACACTAATGGAAATAGGTTAGGGTACAAAGAAATTTAAAAAAGGGCAATTTTATCCCATAGCGCGTTTTGTAGAAGATGTTGATTAGAAATACATGAATGGAAAGGGGTTAGGGTGCAAAGAAATTTGTAATAAAACAAATCTATCCATTGCACGTTTTGCAGAAAATATTGATTAGGATTACATAAATGGAAAGAGGTTAGGGTACGAAGAAATTTAAAAAAGGGCAATTTTATCCCATAGCGCGTTTTGTAGAATATCTTGATTAGGATTACATGAATGGAAACGGGTTAGGGTGCAAAGAAATTTGTAATAAAACAAATCTATCCATTGCACGTTTTGCAGAAAATCTTGATTAGGATTACACTAATGGAAAGAGGTTAGGGTACAAAGAAATTTAAAAAAGGGCAATTTTATCCCATAGCGCGTTTTGTAGAAGATCTTGATTAGGATTACATGAATGGAAACGGGTTAGGGTGCAAAGAAATTTGTAATAAAACAAATCTATTCATTGCACGTTTTGCAGAAAATCTGGATTAGGATTACATAAATGGAAAGAGGTTAGGGTGCAAAGAAAATTGAACAAGCACAAATATATCCTATTGCACGTTTTGCAGAAAATATTGATTAGGATTACATAAATGGAAAGAGGTTAGGGTAAGAAGAAATTTAAAAAAGGACAATTTTATCCCAAAGCACGTTTTGTAGATCTTGATTAGGATTACATGAATGGAAAGGGGTTAGGGTGCAAAGAAATTTGTAATAAAACAAATCTATCCATTGCACGTTTAGCAGAAAATCTTGATTAGGATTACACTAATGGAAAGAGGTTAGAGTACAAAGAAATTTAAAAAGGGCAATTTTATCCCATAGCGCGTTTTGTAGAAGATCTTGATTAGGATTACATAAATGAAAAGGGGTTAGGGTGCAAAGAAATTTGTAATAAAACAAATCTATCCAATGCACGTTTTGCAGAAAATCTTGATTAGGATTACATAAATGGAAAGAGGTTAGGGTACAAAGAAATTTAATAAAGGACATTTTTAACCTAAAGCACGATTTGTAGAAAATCATGATTAGGATTACATGAATGGAAAGAGGTTAGGGTGCAAAAAATTTGTAATAAAACAAATCTATTCATTGCACGTTTTGTAGAAATTCATGATTAGGATTACATAAATGGAAAGAGGTTAGTGTACGAAGAAATTTAAAAAGGAACAATTTTATCCAATAGCACGTTTTGTAGAAAATCTTGATTAGGATTACATAAATGGAAGGAGGTTAGGGTACGAAGAAATTTAAAAAAGGACAATTTTATCCCGTAACACGTTTTTTAAAAAATCTTGAATAGGATTACATAAATGGAAAGAGGTTAGAGCACGAACAAATCTAAAAAAGAACAATTTTACACCATTCCAGTTTTGTAGAAGATCTTGATTAGGATTACATAAATGGAAAGAGGTTAGTGTACGAAGTAATTTAAAAAAGGACTTTTTTAACCCAAAGCACGATTTGTAGAAAGTCTTGATTAGGATTACATGAATAGAAAGAGGTTAGGGTGCAAAGAAATTTGTAATAAAACAAATCTACCCATTGCACGTTTTGCAGAAATTCTTGATTAGGATTACATAAATGGAAAGAGGTTAGGGTGCAAAGAAAATTGAACAAGCACAAATATATCCTCTTGCACGTTTTGCAGAAAATCTTGATTAGGATTACATAAATGGAAAGAGGTTAGGGTACGAAGAAACTTAAAAAAGGACAATTTTATCCCAAAGCACGTTTTGTAGATCTTGATTAGGATTACATGAATGGAAAGGGGTTAGGGTGCAAAGAAATTTGTAATAAAACAAATCTATCCATTGCACGTTTTGCAGAAAATATTGATTAGGATTACACTCATGGAAAGAGGTTAGGGTACAAAGAAATTTAAAAAAGGGCAATTTTATCCCATAGCGCGTTTTGTAGAAGATCTTGATTAGAAATACATGAATGGAAAGGGGTTAGGGTGCAAAGAAATTTGTAATAAAACAAATCTATCCATTGCACGTTTTGCAGAAAATCTTGATTAGGATTACATAAATGGAAAGAGGTTAGGGCACGAACAAATTTAAAAAAGGACAATTTTATCCCAAAGCACGTTTTGTAGATCTTGATTAGGATTACATGAATGGAAAGGGGTTAGGGTGCAAAAAAATTTGTAATAAAACAAATCTATCCATTGCACGTTTTGCAGAAAATTTTGATTAGGATTACACTAATGGAAAGAGGTTAGGGTACAAAGAAATTTAAAAAAGGGCAATTTTATCCCATAGCGCGTTTTGTAGAAGATCTTGATTAGGATTACATGAATGGAAGCGGGTTAGGGTGCAAAGAAATTTGTAATAAAACAAATCTATCCATTGCACGTTTTGCAGAAAATCTTGATTAGGATTACACTAATGGAAAGAGGTTAGGGTACAAAGAAATTTAAAAAAGGGCAATTTTATCCCATAGCGCGTTTTGTAGAAGATTTTGATTAGGATTACATGAATGGAAACGGGTTAGGGTGCAAAGAAATTTGTAATAAAACAAATCTATTCATTGCACGTTTTGCAGAAAATCTTGATTAGGATTACATAAATGGAAAGAGGTTAGGGCACGAACAAATTTAAAAAAGGACAATTTTATTCCATATCAGGTTTTGTAGAAGATCTTGATTAGGATTACATGAACGGAAAGGGGTTAGGGTGCAAAGAAATTTGTAATAAAACAAATCTATCCATTGCACGTTTTGCAGAAAATTTTGATTAGGATTACACTAATGGAAAGAGGTTAGGGTACAAAGAAATTTAAAAAAGGGCAATTTTATCCCATAGCGCGTTTTGTAGAAGATCTTGATTAGAAATACATGAATGGAAAGGGGTTAGGGTGCAAAGAAATTTGTAATAAAACAAATCTATCCATTGCACGTTTTGCAGAAAATATTGAATAGGATTACATAAATGGAAAGAGGTTAGGGTACGAAGAAATTTAAAAAAGGGCAATTTTATCCCATAGCGCGTTTTGTAGAAGATCTTGATTAGGATTACATGAATGGAAACGGGTTAGGGTGCAAAGAAATTTGTAATAAAACAAATCTATCCATTGCACGTTTTGCAGAAAATCTTGATTAGGATTACATAAATGGAAAGAGGTTAGGGCACGAACAAATTTAAAAAAGGACAATTTTATCCCATAGCACGTTTTGTAGAAGATCTTGATTAGGATTACATGAATGGAAAGCGGTTAGGGTGCAAAAAATTTGTAATAAAACAAATCTATTCATTGCACGTTTTGTAGAAATTCTTGATTAGGATTACATAAATGGAAAGAGGTTAGTGTACGAAGAAACTTAAAAAGGAACAATTTTATCCCATAGCACGTTTTGTAGAAAATCTTGATTAGGATTACATAAATGGAAGGAGGTTAGGGTACGAAGAAATTTAAAAAAGGACAATTTTATCCCGTAACACGTTTTTTAAAAAATTTGAATATGATTACATAAATGGAAAGAGGTTAGGGTACGAAGTAATTTAAAAAAGGACTTTTTTAACCCAAAGCACGATTTGTAGAAAGTCTTGATTAGGATTACATGATTAGAAAGAGGTTAGGGTGCAAAGAAATTTGTAATAAAACAAATCTACCCATTGCACGTTTTGCTGAAAATCTTGATTAGGATTACATAAATGGAAAGAGGTTAGGGTGCAAGGAAAATTGAACAAGCACAAATATATCCTATTGCACGTTTTGCAGAAAATCTTGATTAGGATTACATAAATGGAAAGAGGTTAGGGTACGAAGAAACTTAAAAAAGGACAATTTTATCCCAAAGCACGTTTTGTAGATCTTGATTAGGATTACATGAATGGAAAGGGGTTAGCGTGCAAAGAAATTTAAAAAAGGGCAATTTTATCCCATAGCGCGTTTTGTAGAAGATCTTGATTAGAAATACATGAATGGAAAGGGGTTAGGGTGCAAAGAAATTTGTAATAAAACAAATCTATCCATTGCACGTTTTGCAGAAAATCTTGATTAGGATTACATAAATGGAAAGAGGTTAGGGTACGAAGAAATTTAAAAAAGGACAATTTTATCCCATAGCACGTTTTGTAGAAGATCTTGATTAGGATTACATGAATGGAAGCGGGTTAGGGTGCAAAGAAATTTGTAATAAAACAAATCTATCCATTGCACGTTTTGCAGAAAATCTTGATTAGGATTACACTAATGGAAAGAGGTTAGGGTACAAAGAAATTTAAAAAAGGGCAATTTTATCCCATAGCGCGTTTTGTAGAAGATCTTGATTAGGATTACATGAATGGAAACGGGTTAGGGTGCAAAGAAATTTGTAATAAAACAAATCTATTCATTGCACGTTTTGCAGAAAATCTTGATTAGGATTACATAAATGGAAAGAGGTTAGGGCACGAACAAATTTAAAAAAGGACAATTTTATTCCATATCAGGTTTTGTAGAAGATCTTGATTAGGATTACATGAACGGAAAGGGGTTAGGGTGCAAAGAAATTTGTAATAAAACAAATCTATCCATTGCACGTTTTGCAGAAAATTTTGATTAGGATTACACTAATGGAAAGAGGTTAGGGTACAAAGAAATTTAAAAAAGGGCAATTTTATCCCATAGCGCGTTTTGTAGAAGATCTTGATTAGAAATACATGAATGGAAAGGGGTTAGGGTGCAAAGAAATTTGAAATAAAACAAATCTATCCATTGCACGTTTTGCAGAAAATATTGAATAGGATTACATAAATGGAAAGAGGATAGGGTACGAACAAATTTAAAACAGAACAATTTTATGCCATACCAGTTTTGTAGAAGATCTTGATTAGGATTACATAAATGGAAAGAGGTTAGGTTACGAAAAAATTTAAAAAAGGACAATTTTAACCCAAAGCACGATTTGTAGAAAATCTTGATTAGGATTACATTAATAGAAAGAGGTTAGTGTGCAAAGAAATTTGTAATAAAACAAATCTATCAATTGCACGTTTAACAGAAAATCTTGATTAGGATTACATAAATGGAAAGAGGTTAGGGTGCAAAGAAAATTGAACAAGCACAAATATATCCTATTGCACGTTTTGCAGAAAATCTTGATTAGGATTACATAAATGGAAAGAGGTTAGGGTACGAAGAAATTTAAAAAAGGACAATTTTATCCCATAGCACGTTTTCTAGAAGATCTTGATTAGGATTACATGAATGGAAAGGGGTTAGGGTGCAAAGAAATTTGTAATAAAACAAATCTATCCATTGCACGTTTTGCAGAAAATCTTGATTAGGATTACACTAATGGAAAGAGGTTATAGTACAAAGAAATTTAAAAAGGGCAATTTTATCCCATAGCGCGTTTTGTAGAAGATCTTGATTAGGATTACATAAATGGAAAGAGGTTAGTGTGCAAAGAAATTTGTAATAAAACAAATCTATCCATTGCACGTTTTGCAGAAAATCTTGATTAGGATTACATAAATGGAAAGAGGTTAGGGTACAAGGAAATTTAATAAAGGACATTTTTAACCTAAAGCACGATTTGTAGAAAATCATGATTAGGATTACATGAATGGAAAGAGGTTAGGGTGCAAAAAATTTGTAATAAAACAAATCTATTCATTGCACGTTTTGTAGAAATTCTTGATTAGGATTACATAAATGGAAAGAGGTTAGTGTACGAAGAAACTTAAAAAGGAACAATTTTATCCCATAGCACGTTTTGTAGAAAATCTTGATTAGGATTACATAAATGGAAGGAGGTTAGGGTACGAAGAAATTTAAAAAAGGACAATTTTATCCCGTAACACGTTTTTTAAAAAATTTGAATAGGATTACATAAATGGAAAGAGGTTAGAGCACGAACAAATCTAAAAAAGAACAATTTTACATCATACCAGTTTTGTAGAAGATCTTGATTAGGATTACATAAATGGAAAGAGGTTAGGGTACGAAGTAATTTAAAAAAGGACTTTTTTAACCCAAAGCACGATTTGTAGAAAGTCTTGATTAGGATTACATGATTAGAAAGAGGTTAGGGTGCAAAGAAATTTGTAATAAAACAAATCTACCCATTGCACGTTTTGCAGAAAATCTGGATTAGGATTACATAAATGGAAAGAGGTTAGGGTGCAAAGAAAATTGAACAAGCACAAATATATCCTATAGCACGTTTTGCAGAAAATATTGATTAGGATTACATAAATGGAAAGAGGTTAGGGTACGAAGAAATTTAAAAAAGGACAATTTTATCCCAAAGCACGTTTTGTAGATCTTGATTAGGATTACATGAATGGAAAGGGGTTAGGGTGCAAAGAAATTTGTAATAAAACAAATCTATCCATTGCACGTTTTGCAGAAAATTTTGATTAGGATTACACTAATGGAAAGAGGTTAGGGTACAAAGAAATTTAAAAAAAGGCAATTTTATCCCATAGCGCGTTTTGTAGAAGATGTTGATTAGAAATACATGAATGGAAAGGGGTTAGGGTGCAAAGAAATTTGTAATAAAACAAATCTATCCATTGCACGTTTTGCAGAAAATATTGATTAGGATTACATAAATGGAAAGAGGTTAGGGTACGAAGAAATTTAAAAAAGGACAATTTTATCCCATAGCACGTTTTCTAGAAGATCTTGATTAGGATTACATGAATGGAAAGGGGTTAGGGTGCAAAGAAATTGGTAATAAAACAAATCTATTCATTGCACGTTTTGCAGAAAATCTTGATTAGGATTACATAAATGGAAAGAGGTTAGGGCACGAACAAATTTAAAAAAGGACAATTTTATTCCATATCAGGTTTTGTAGAAGATCTTGATTAGGATTACATGAACGGAAAGGGGTTAGGGTGCAAAGAAATTTGTAATAAAACAAATCTATCCATTGCACGTTTTGCAGAAAATTTTGATTAGGATTACACTAATGGAAAGAGGTTAGGGTACAAAGAAATTTAAAAAAGGGCAATTTTATCCCATAGCGCGTTTTGTAGAAGATCTTGATTAGAAATACATGAATGGAAAGGGGTTAGGGTGCAAAGAAATTTGTAATAAAACAAATCTATCCATTGCACGTTTTGCAGAAAATCTTGAATAGGATTACATAAATGGAAAGAGGTTAGGGTACGAAGAAATTTAAAAAAGGGCAATTTTATCCCATAGCGCGTTTTGTAGAAGATCTTGATTAGGATTACATGAATGGAAACGGGTTAGGGTGCAAAGAAATTTGTAATAAAACAAATCTATCCATTGCACGTTTTGCAGAAAATCTTGATTAGGATTACATAAATGGAAAGAGGTTAGGGCACGAACAAATTTAAAAAAGGACAATTTTATTCCATAGCACGTTTTGTAGAAGATCTTGATTAGGATTACATGAATGGAAAGCGGTTAGGGTGCAAAAAATTTGTAATAAAACAAATCTATTCATTGCACGTTTTGTAGAAATTCTTGATTAGGATTACATAAATGGAAAGAGGTTAGTGTACGAAGAAACTTAAAAAGGAACAATTTTATCCCATAGCACGTTTTGTAGAAAATCTTGATTAGGATTACATAAATGGAAGGAGGTTAGGGTACGAAGAAATTTAAAAAAGGACAATTTTATCCCGTAACACGTTTTTTAAAAAATTTGAATAGGATTACATAAATGGAAAGAGGTTAGGGTACGAAGTAATTTAAAAAAGGACTTTTTTAACCCAAAGCACGATTTGTAGAAAGTCTTGATTAGGATTACATGATTAGAAAGAGGTTAGGGTGCAAAGAAATTTGTAATAAAACAAATCTACCCATTGCACGTTTTGCTGAAAATCTTGATTAGGATTACATAAATGGAAAGAGGTTAGGGTGCAAGGAAAATTGAACAAGCACAAATATATCCTATTGCACGTTTTGCAGAAAATCTTGATTAGGATTACATAAATGGAAAGAGGTTAGGGTACGAAGAAACTTAAAAAAGGACAATTTTATCCCAAAGCACGTTTTGTAGATCTTGATTAGGATTACATGAATGGAAAGGGGTTAGCGTGCAAAGAAATTTAAAAAAGGGCAATTTTATCCCATAGCGCGTTTTGTAGAAGATCTTGATTAGAAATACATGAATGGAAAGGGGTTAGGGTGCAAAGAAATTTGTAATAAAACAAATCTATCCATTGCACGTTTTGCAGAAAATCTTGATTAGGATTACATAAATGGAAAGAGGTTAGGGCACGAACAAATTTAAAAAAGGACAATTTTATCCCATAGCACGTTTTGTAGAAGATCTTGATTAGGATTACATGAATGGAAGCGGGTTAGGGTGCAAAGAAATTTGTAATAAAACAAATCTATCCATTGCACGTTTTGCAGAAAATCTTGATTAGGATTACACTAATGGAAAGAGGTTAGGGTACAAAGAAATTTAAAAAAGGGCAATTTTATCCCATAGCGCGTTTTGTAGAAGATCTTGATTAGGATTACATGAATGGAAACGGGTTAGGGTGCAAAGAAATTTGTAATAAAACAAATCTATTCATTGCACGTTTTGCAGAAAATCTTGATTAGGATTACATAAATGGAAAGAGGTTAGGGCACGAACAAATTTAAAAAAGGACAATTTTATTCCATATCAGGTTTTGTAGAAGATCTTGATTAGGATTACATGAACGGAAAGGGGTTAGGGTGCAAAGAAATTTGTAATAAAACAAATCTATCCATTGCACGTTTTGCAGAAAATTTTGATTAGGATTACACTAATGGAAAGAGGTTAGGGTACAAAGAAATTTAAAAAAGGGCAATTTTATCCCATAGCGCGTTTTGTAGAAGATCTTGATTAGAAATACATGAATGGAAAGGGGTTAGGGTGCAAAGAAATTTGTAATAAAACAAATCTATCCATTGCACGTTTTGCAGAAAATATTGAATAGGATTACATAAATGGAAAGAGGTTAGGGTACGAACAAATTTAAAACAGAACAATTTTATGCCATACCAGTTTTGTAGAAGATCTTGATTAGGATTACATAAATGGAAAGAGGTTAGGTTACGAAAAAATTTAAAAAAGGACAATTTTAACCCAAAGCACGATTTGTAGAAAATCTTGATTAGGATTACATTAATAGAAAGAGGTTAGTGTGCAAAGAAATTTGTAATAAAACAAATCTATCAATTGCACGTTTAACAGAAAATCTTGATTAGGATTACATAAATGGAAAGAGGTTAGGGTGCAAAGAAAATTGAACAAGCACAAATATATCCTATTGCACGTTTTGCAGAAAATCTTGATTAGGATTACATAAATGGAAAGAGGTTAGGGTACGAAGAAATTTAAAAAAGGACAATTTTATCCCATAGCACGTTTTCTAGAAGATCTTGATTAGGATTACATGAATGGAAAGGGGTTAGGGTGCAAAGAAATTTGTAATAAAACAAATCTATCCATTGCACGTTTTGCAGAAAATCTTGATTAGGATTACACTAATGGAAAGAGGTTATAGTACAAAGAAATTTAAAAAGGGCAATTTTATCCCATAGCGCGTTTTGTAGAAGATCTTGATTAGGATTACATAAATGGAAAGAGGTTAGTGTGCAAAGAAATTTGTAATAAAACAAATCTATCCATTGCACGTTTTGCAGAAAATCTTGATTAGGATTACATAAATGGAAAGAGGTTAGGGTACAAGGAAATTTAATAAAGGACATTTTTAACCTAAAGCACGATTTGTAGAAAATCATGATTAGGATTACATGAATGGAAAGAGGTTAGGGTGCAAAAAATTTGTAATAAAACAAATCTATTCATTGCACGTTTTGTAGAAATTCTTGATTAGGATTACATAAATGGAAAGAGGTTAGTGTACGAAGAAACTTAAAAAGGAACAATTTTATCCCATAGCACGTTTTGTAGAAAATCTTGATTAGGATTACATAAATGGAAGGAGGTTAGGGTACGAAGAAATTTAAAAAAGGACAATTTTATCCCGTAACACGTTTTTTAAAAAATTTGAATAGGATTACATAAATGGAAAGAGGTTAGAGCACGAACAAATCTAAAAAAGAACAATTTTACATCATACCAGTTTTGTAGAAGATCTTGATTAGGATTACATAAATGGAAAGAGGTTAGGGTACGAAGTAATTTAAAAAAGGACTTTTTTAACCCAAAGCACGATTTGTAGAAAGTCTTGATTAGGATTACATGATTAGAAAGAGGTTAGGGTGCAAAGAAATTTGTAATAAAACAAATCTACCCATTGCACGTTTTGCAGAAAATCTGGATTAGGATTACATAAATGGAAAGAGGTTAGGGTGCAAAGAAAATTGAACAAGCACAAATATATCCTAAAGCACGTTTTGCAGAAAATATTGATTAGGATTACATAAATGGAAAGAGGTTAGGGCACGAACAAATTTAAAAAAGTACAATTTTATTCCATAGCACGTTTTGTAGAAGATCTTGATTAGGATTACATGAATGGAAAGGGGTTAGTGTGCAAAAAATTTGTAATAAAACAAATCTATCCATTGCACGTTTTGTAGAAATTCTTGATTAGGATTACATAAATGGAAAGAGGTTAGGGTGCAAAGAAAATAGTACAAGCACAAATATATCCTATTGCACGATTTGCAGAAAATCTTGATTAGGATTACATAAATAGAAAGAGGTTAGGGTACTAAGAATTTTAAAAAAGGACAATTTTATCCCATAGCTCGTTTTGTAGAAGATCTTGATTAAGATTACCTAAATGGAAGGAGGTAAGGGTAAGAAGAAATTTAAAAAAGAACAATTTTATCCCGTAACACGTTTTGTAGAAAATCTTGAATAGGATTACATAAATGGAAAGAGGTTAGGGTACGAACAAATTTAAAAAAGAACAATTTTATGCCATACCAGTTTTGCAGAAGATCTTGATTATGATTACATAAATGGAAAGAGGTTAGGTTACGAAGAAATTTAAAAAAGGACAAGTTTAACCCAAAGCACGATTTGTCGAAAATCTTGATTAGGATTACATGAATAGAAAGAGGTTAGGGTGCAAAGAAATTTGTAATAAAACAAATCTATCAATTGCACGTTTTACAGAAAATCTTGATTAGGATTACATAAATGGAAAGAGGTTAGGGTGCAAAGAAAATTGAACAAGCACAAATAAATCCTATTGCACGTTTTGCAGAAAATCTTGATTAGGATTACATAAATGGAAAAGGTTAGGGTACGAAGAAATTTAAAAAAGGACAATTTTATCCCATAGCACGTTTTCTAGAAGATCTTGATTAGGATTACATGAATGGAAAGGGGTTAGGGTGCAAAGAAATTTGTAATAAAACAAATCTATCCATTGCACGTTTTGCAGAAAATCTTGATTAGGATTACACTAATGGAAAGGGGTTAGGGTAGAAAGAAATTTAAAAAGGGCAATTTTATCCCATAGCGCGTTTTGTAGAAGATCTTGATTAGGATTACATAAATGGAAAGGGGTTAGGGTGCAAAGAAATTTGTAATAAAACAAATCTATCCATTGCACGTTTTGCAGAAAATCTTGATTAGGATTACATAAATGGAAAGAGGTTAGGGTACAAAGAAATTTAATAAAGGACATTTTTAACCTAAAGCACGATTTGTAGAAAATCATGATTAGGATTACATGAATGGAAAGAGGTTAGGGTGCAGAGAAATTTAAAAAAGGAAATTTTTAACCCAAAGCACGATTTGTAGAAAATCGTGATTAGGATTACATAAATGGAAAGAGGTTAGGGTGCAAAGAAAATTGAACAAACACAAATATATCCTATTGCACGTTTTGCAGAAAATCTTGATTAGGATTACATAAATGGAAAGAGGTTAGGGTACAAAGAAATTTAAAAAAGGACAATTTTATCCCGTAACACGTTTTGTAGAAAATCTTGAATAGGATTACATAAATGGAAAGAGGTTAGGGTACGGAGAAATTTAAAAAAGAACAATTTTATCCCATAGCACGTTTTGTAGAAGATCTTGATTAGGATTACATAAATGGAAAGAGGTTAAGGTACGAAGAAATTTAAAACAGGACAATTTTAACCCAAAGCACGATTTGTAGAAAATCTTGATTAGGATTACATGAATGGAAAGAGGTTAGGGTGCAAAAAATTTGTATAAAACAAATCTATCCAATGCACGTTTTGCAGAAAATCTTGATTGGGATTACATAAATGGAAAGAGGTTAGGGTACAAAGAAATTTAAAAAAGGACATTTTTAACCCAGAGCACGATTTGTAGAAAATCTTGATTAGGATTATATGAATGGAAAGAGGTTAGGGTGCAAAGAAAATTGAACAAGCACAAATATATCCTATTGCACGATTTGCAGAAAATCTTGATTAGGATTACATAAATGGAAAGAGGTTAGGGTACGAAGAAATTTAAAAAAGGACAATTTTATCCCATAGCACGTTTTGTAGAAGATCTTGATTAGGATTACATAAATGGAAAGAGGTTAGGTTACGAAGAAATTTAAAAAAGAACAATTTTATGCCATACCAGTCTTGTAGAAGATCTTGATTAGGATTACATAAATGGAGAGAGGTTAGGTTACGAAGAAATTTAAAAAAGGACAATTTTAACCCAAAGCACGATTTGTAGAAAATCTTGATTAGGATTACACGAATAGAAAGAGGTTAGTGTGCAAAGAAATTTGTAATAAAACAAATCTATCAATTGCACGTTTTACAGAAAATCTTGATTAGGATTACACTAATGGAAAGAGGTTAGGGTACAAAGAAATTCAAAAAGGGCAATTTTATCCCATAGCGCGTTTTGTAGAAGATCTTGATTAGGATTACATAAATGGAAAGAGGTTAGTGTGCAAAGAAATTTGTAATAAAACAAATCTATCCATTGCACGTTTTGCAGAAAATCTTGATTAGGATTACATAAATGGAAAGAGGTTAGGGTACAAGGAAATTTAATAAAGGACATTTTTAACCTAAAGCACGATTTGTAGAAAATCATGATTAGGATTACATGAATGGAAAGAGGTTAGGGTGCAAAAAATTTGTAATAAAACAAATCTATTCATTGCACGTTTTGTAGAAATTCTTGATTAGGATTACATAAATGGAAAGAGGTTAGTGTACGAAGAAACTTAAAAAGGAACAATTTTATCCCATAGCACGTTTTGTAGAAAATCTTGATTAGGATTACATAAATGGAAGGAGGTTAGGGTACGAAGAAATTTAAAAAAGGACAATTTTATCCCGTAACACGTTTTTTAAAAAATTTGAATAGGATTACATAAATGGAAAGAGGTTAGAGCACGAACAAATCTAAAAAAGAACAATTTTACATCATACCAGTTTTGTAGAAGATCTTGATTAGGATTACATAAATGGAAAGAGGTTAGGGTACGAAGTAATTTAAAAAAGGACTTTTTTAACCCAAAGCACGATTTGTAGAAAGTCTTGATTAGGATTACATGATTAGAAAGAGGTTAGGGTGCAAAGAAATTTGTAATAAAACAAATCTACACATTGCACGTTTTGCAGAAAATCTGGATTAGGATTACATAAATGGAAAGAGGTTAGGGTGCAAAGAAAATTGAACAAGCACAAATATATCCTATAGCACGTTTTGCAGAAAATATTGATTAGGATTACATAAATGGAAAGAGGTTAGGGCACGAACAAATTTAAAAAAGTACAATTTTATTCCATAGCACGTTTTGTAGAAGATCTTGATTAGGATTACATGAATGGAAAGGGGTTAGTGTGCAAAAAATTTGTAATAAAACAAATCTATCCATTGCACGTTTTGTAGAAATTCTTGATTAGGATTACATAAATGGAAAGAGGTTAGGGTGCAAAGAAAATAGTACAAGCACAAATATATCCTATTGCACGATTTGCAGAAAATCTTGATTAGGATTACATAAATAGAAAGAGGTTAGGGTACTAAGAATTTTAAAAAAGGACAATTTTATCCCATAGCACGTTTTGTAGAAGATCTTGATTAAGATTACCTAAATGGAAGGAGGTAAGGGTAAGAAGAAATTTAAAAAAGAACAATTTTATCCCGTAACACGTTTTGTAGAAAATCTTGAATAGGATTACATAAATGGAAAGAGGTTAGGGTACGAACAAATTTAAAAAAGAACAATTTTATGCCATACCAGTTTTGCAGAAGATCTTGATTATGATTACATAAATGGAAAGAGGTTAGGTTACGAAGAAATTTAAAAAAGGACAAGTTTAACCCAAAGCACGATTTGTCGAAAATCTTGATTAGGATTACATGAATAGAAAGAGGTTAGGGTGCAAAGAAATTTGTAATAAAACAAATCTATCAATTGCACGTTTTACAGAAAATCTTGATTAGGATTACATAAATGGAAAGAGGTTAGGGTGCAAAGAAAATTGAACAAGCACAAATAAATCCTATTGCACGTTTTGCAGAAAATCTTGATTAGGATTACATAAATGGAAAGAGGTTAGGGTACGAAGAAATTTAAAAAAGGACAATTTTATCCCATAGCACGTTTTCTAGAAGATCTTGATTAGGATTACATGAATGGAAAGGGGTTAGGGTGCAAAGAAATTTGTAATAAAACAAATCTATCCATTGCACGTTTTGCAGAAAATCTTGATTAGGATTACACTAATGGAAAGGGGTTAGGGTAGAAAGAAATTTAAAAAGGGCAATTTTATCCCATAGCGCGTTTTGTAGAAGATCTTGATTAGGATTACATAAATGGAAAGGGGTTAGGGTGCAAAGAAATTTGTAATAAAACAAATCTATCCATTGCACGTTTTGCAGAAAATCTTGATTAGGATTACATAAATGGAAAGAGGTTAGGGTACAAAGAAATTTAATAAAGGACATTTTTAACCTAAAGCACGATTTGTAGAAAATCATGATTAGGATTACATGAATGGAAAGAGGTTAGGGTGCAGAGAAATTTAAAAAAGGAAATTTTTAACCCAAAGCACGATTTGTAGAAAATCGTGATTAGGATTACATAAATGGAAAGAGGTTAGGGTGCAAAGAAAATTGAACAAACACAAATATATCCTATTGCACGTTTTGCAGAAAATCTTGATTAGGATTACATAAATGGAAAGAGGTTAGGGTACAAAGAAATTTAAAAAAGGACAATTTTATCCCGTAACACGTTTTGTAGAAAATCTTGAATAGGATTACATAAATGGAAAGAGGTTAGGGTACGGAGAAATTTAAAAAAGAACAATTTTATCCCATAGCACGTTTTGTAGAAGATCTTGATTAGGATTACATAAATGGAAAGAGGTTAAGGTACGAAGAAATTTAAAACAGGACAATTTTAACCCAAAGCACGATTTGTAGAAAATCTTGATTAGGATTACATGAATGGAAAGAGGTTAGGGTGCAAAAAATTTGTATAAAACAAATCTATCCAATGCACGTTTTGCAGAAAATCTTGATTGGGATTACATAAATGGAAAGAGGTTAGGGTACAAAGAAATTTAAAAAAGGACATTTTTAACCCAGAGCACGATTTGTAGAAAATCTTGATTAGGATTATATGAATGGAAAGAGGTTAGGGTGCAAAGAAAATTGAACAAGCACAAATATATCCTATTGCACGATTTGCAGAAAATCTTGATTAGGATTACATAAATGGAAAGAGGTTAGGGTACGAAGAAATTTAAAAAAGGACAATTTTATCCCATAGCACGTTTTGTAGAAGATCTTGATTAGGATTACATAAATGGAAAGAGGTTAGGTTACGAAGAAATTTAAAAAAGAACAATTTTATGCCATACCAGTCTTGTAGAAGATCTTGATTAGGATTACATAAATGGAGAGAGGTTAGGTTACGAAGAAATTTAAAAAAGGACAATTTTAACCCAAAGCACGATTTGTAGAAAATCTTGATTAGGATTACACGAATAGAAAGAGGTTAGTGTGCAAAGAAATTTGTAATAAAACAAATCTATCAATTGCACGTTTTACAGAAAATCTTGATTAGGATTACACTAATGGAAAGAGGTTAGGGTACAAAGAAATTCAAAAAAGGGCAATTTTATCCCATAGCGCGTTTTGTAGAAGATCTTGATTAGGATTACATGAATGGAAACGGGTTAGGGTGCAAAGAAATTTGTAATAAAACAAATCTATCCATTGCACGTTTTGCAGAAAATCTTGATTAGGATTACACTAATGGAAAGAGGTTAGGGTACAAAGAAATTCAAAAAAGGGCAATTTTATCCCATAGCGCGTTTTGTAGAAGATCTTGATTAGGATTACATGAATGGAAACGGGTTAGGGTGCAAAGAAATTTGTAATAAAACAAATCTATCCATTGCACATTTTGCAGAAAATCTTGATTAGGATTACATAAATGGAAAGAGGTTAGGGCACGAACAAATTTAAAAAAGGACAATTTTATTCCATAGCACGTTTTGTAGAAGATCTTGATTAGGATTACATGAATGGAAAGGGGTTAGGGTGCAAAGAAATTTGTAATAAAACAAATCTATTCATTGCACGTTTTGCAGAAAATCTTGATTAGGATTACATAAATGGAAAGAGGTTAGGGCACGAACAAATTTAAAAAAGTACAATTTTATTCCATAGCACGTTTTGTAGAAGATCTTGATTAGGATTACATGAATGGAAAGGGGTTAGTGTGCAAAAAAATTTGTAATAAAACAAATCTATCCATTGCACGTTTTGTAGAAATTCTTGATTAGGATTACATAAATGGAAAGAGGTTAGGGTGCAAAGAAAATAGTACAAGCACAAATATATCCTATTGCACGATTTGCAGAAAATCTTGATTAGGATTACATAAATAGAAAGAGGTTAGGGTACTAAGAAATTTAAAAAAGGACAATTTTATCCCATAGCACGTTTTGTAGAAGATCTTGATTAAGATTACCTAAATGGAAGGAGGTAAGGGTAAGAAGAAATTTAAAAAAGAACATTTTTATCCCGTAACACGTTTTGTAGAAAATCTTGAATAGGATTACATAAATGGAAAGAGGTTAGGGTACGAACAAATTTAAAAAAGAACAATTTTATGCCATACCAGTTTTGTAGAAGATCTTGATTATGATTACATAAATGGAAAGAGGTTAGGTTACGAAGAAATTTAAAAAAGGACAATTTTAACCCACAGCACGATTTGTAGAAAATCTTGATTAGGATTACATGAATAGAAAGAGGTTAGTGTGCAAAGAAATTTGTAATAAAACAAATCTATCAATTGCACGTTTTACAGAAAATCTTGATTAGGATTACATAAATGGAAAGAGGTTAGGGTGCAAAGAAAATTGAACAAGCACAAATAAATCCTATTGCACGTTTTGCAGAAAATCTTGATTAGGATTACATAAATGGAAAGAGGTTAGGGTACGAAGAAATTTAAAAAAGGGCAATTTTATCCCATAGCACGTTTTCTAGAAGATCTTGATTAGGATTACATGAATGGAAAGGGGTTAGGGTGCAAAGAAATTTGTAATAAAACAAATCTATCCATTGCACGTTTTGCAGAAAATCTTGATTAGGATTACACTAATGGAAAGGGGTTAGGGTACAAAGAAATTTAAAAAGGGCAATTTTATCCCATAGCGCGTTTTGTAGAAGATCTTGATTAGGATTACATAAATGGAAAGGGGTTAGGGTGCAAAGAAATTTGTAATAAAACAAATCTATCCATTGCACGTTTTGCAGAAAATCTTGATTAGGATTACATAAATGGAAAGAGGTTAGGGTGCAGAGAAATTTAAAAAAGGAAATTTTTAACCCAAAGCACGATTTGTAGAAAATCGTGATTAGGATTACATAAATGGAAAGAGGTTAGGGTGCAAAGAAAATTGAACAAACACAAATATATCCTATTGCACGTTTTGCAGAAAATCTTGATTAGGATTACATAAATGGAAAGAGGTTAGGGTACAAAGAAATTTAAAAAAGGACAATTTTATCCCGTAACACGTTTTGTAGAAAATCTTGACTAGGATTACATAAATGGAAAGAGGTTAGGGTACGAAGAAATTTAAAAAAGAACAATTTTATCCCATAGCACGTTTTGTAGAAGATCTTGATTAGGATTACATAAATGGAAAGAGGTTAAGGTACGAAGAAATTTAAAACAGGACAATTTTAACCCAAAACACGATTTGTAGAAAATCTTGATTAGGATTACATGAATGGAAAGGGGTTAGGGTGCAAAGAAATTTGTAATAAAACAAATCTATTCATTGCACGTTTTGCAGAAAATCTTGATTAGGATTACATAAATGGAAAGAGGTTAGGGCACGAACAAATTTAAAAAAGTACAATTTTATTCCATAGCACGTTTTGTAGAAGATCTTGATTAGGATTACATGAATGGAAAGGGGTTAGTGTGCAAAAAATTTGTATAAAACAAATCTATCCAATGCACGTTTTGCAGAAAATCTTGATTGGGATTACATAAATGGAAAGAGGTTAGGGTGCAAAGAAAATAGTACAAGCACAAATATATCCTATTGCACGATTTGCAGAAAATCTTGATTAGGATTACATAAATAGAAAGAGGTTAGGGTACTAAGAATTTTAAAAAAGGACAATTTTATCCCATAGCACGTTTTGTAGAAGATCTTGATTAAGATTACCTAAATGGAAGGAGGTAAGGGTAAGAAGAAATTTAAAAAAGAACATTTTTATCCCGTAACACGTTTTGTAGAAAATCTTGAATAGGATTACATAAATGGAAAGAGGTTAGGGTACGAACAAATTTAAAAAAGAACAATTTTATGCCATACCAGTTTTGTAGAAGATCTTGATTATGATTACATAAAAGGAAAGAGGTTAGGTTACGAAGAAATTTAAAAAAGGACAATTTTAACCCAAAGCACGATTTGTCGAAAATCTTGATTAGGATTACATGAATAGAAAGAGGTTAGGGTGCAAAGAAATTTGTAATAAAACAAATCTATCAATTGCACGTTTTACAGAAAATCTTGATTAGGATTACATAAATGGAAAGAGGTTAGGGTGCAAAGAAAATTGAACAAGCACAAATAAATCCTATTGCACGTTTTGCAGAAAATCTTGATTAGGATTACATAAATGGAAAGAGGTTAGGGTACGAAGAAATTTAAAAAAGGACAATTTTATCCCATAGCACGTTTTCTAGAAGATCTTGATTAGGATTACATGAATGGAAAGGGGTTAGGGTGCAAAGAAATTTGTAATAAAACAAATCTATCCATTGCACGTTTTGCAGAAAATCTTGATTAGGATTACACTAATGGAAAGGGGTTAGGGTAGAAAGAAATTTAAAAAGGGCAATTTTATCCCATAGCGCGTTTTGTAGAAGATCTTGATTAGGATTACATAAATGGAAAGGGGTTAGGGTGCAAAGAAATTTGTAATAAAACAAATCTATCCATTGCACGTTTTGCAGAAAATCTTGATTAGGATTACATAAATGGAAAGAGGTTAGGGTACAAAGAAATTTAATAAAGGACATTTTTAACCTAAAGCACGATTTGTAGAAAATCATGATTAGGATTACATGAATGGAAAGAGGTTAGGGTGCAGAGAAATTTAAAAAAGGAAATTTTTAACCCAAAGCACGATTTGTAGAAAATCGTGATTAGGATTACATAAATGGAAAGAGGTTAGGGTGCAAAGAAAATTGAACAAACACAAATATATCCTATTGCACGTTTTGCAGAAAATCTTGATTAGGATTACATAAATGGAAAGAGGTTAGGGTACAAAGAAATTTAAAAAAGGACAATTTTATCCCGTAACACGTTTTGTAGAAAATCTTGAATAGGATTACATAAATGGAAAGAGGTTAGGGTACGGAGAAATTTAAAAAAGAACAATTTTATCCCATAGCACGTTTTGTAGAAGATCTTGATTAGGATTACATAAATGGAAAGAGGTTAAGGTACGAAGAAATTTAAAACAGGACAATTTTAACCCAAAGCACGATTTGTAGAAAATCTTGATTAGGATTACATGAATGGAAAGAGGTTAGGGTGCAAAAAATTTGTATAAAACAAATCTATCCAATGCACGTTTTGCAGAAAATCTTGATTGGGATTACATAAATGGAAAGAGGTTAGGGTACAAAGAAATTTAAAAAAGGACATTTTTAACCCAGAGCACGATTTGTAGAAAATCTTGATTAGGATTATATGAATGGAAAGAGGTTAGGGTGCAAAGAAAATTGAACAAGCACAAATATATCCTATTGCACGATTTGCAGAAAATCTTGATTAGGATTACATAAATGGAAAGAGGTTAGGGTACGAAGAAATTTAAAAAAGGACAATTTTATCCCATAGCACGTTTTGTAGAAGATCTTGATTAAGATTACATAAATGGAAAGAGGTTAGGTTACGAAGAAATTTAAAAAAGAACAATTTTATGCCATACCAGTCTTGTAGAAGATCTTGATTAGGATTACATAAATGGAGAGAGGTTATGTTACGAAGAAATTTAAAAAAGGACAATTTTAACCCAAAGCACGATTTGTAGAAAATCTTGATTAGGATTACACGAATAGAAAGAGGTTAGTGTGCAAAGAAATTTGTAATAAAACAAATCTATCAATTGCACGTTTTACAGAAAATCTTGATTAGGATTACACTAATGGAAAGAGGTTAGGGTACAAAGAAATTCAAAAAAGGGCAATTTTATCCCATAGCGCGTTTTGTAGAAGATCTTGATTAGGATTACATGAATGGAAACGGGTTAGGGTGCAAAGAAATTTGTAATAAAACAAATCTATCCATTGCACATTTTGCAGAAAATCTTGATTAGGATTACATAAATGGAAAGAGGTTAGGGCACGAACAAATTTAAAAAAGGACAATTTTATTCCATAGCACGTTTTGTAGAAGATCTTGATTAGGATTACATGAATGGAAAGGGGTTAGGGTGCAAAGAAATTTGTAATAAAACAAATCTATTCATTGCACGTTTTGCAGAAAATCTTGATTAGGATTACATAAATGGAAAGAGGTTAGGGCACGAACAAATTTAAAAAAGTACAATTTTATTCCATAGCACGTTTTGTAGAAGATCTTGATTAGGATTACATGAATGGAAAGGGGTTAGTGTGCAAAAAAATTTGTAATAAAACAAATCTATCCATTGCACGTTTTGTAGAAATTCTTGATTAGGATTACATAAATGGAAAGAGGTTAGGGTGCAAAGAAAATAGTACAAGCACAAATATATCCTATTGCACGATTTGCAGAAAATCTTGATTAGGATTACATAAATAGAAAGAGGTTAGGGTACTAAGAAATTTAAAAAAGGACAATTTTAACCCATAGCACGTTTTGTAGAAGATCTTGATTAAGATTACCTAAATGGAAGGAGGTAAGGGTAAGAAGAAATTTAAAAAAGAACAATTTTATCCCGTAACACGTTTTGTAGAAAATCTTGAATAGGATTACATAAATGGAAAGAGGTTAGGGTACGAACAAATTTAAAAAAGAACAATTTTATGCCATACCAGTTTTGTAGAAGATCTTGATTATGATTACATAAATGGAAAGAGGTTAGGTTACGAAGAAATTTAAAAAAGGACAATTTTAACCCAAAGCACGATTTGTAGAAAATCTTAATTAGGATTACATGAATAGAAAGAGGTTAGTGTGCAAAGAAATTTGTAATAAAACAAATCTATCAATTGCACGTTTTACAGAAAATCTTGATTAGGATTACATAAATGGAAAGAGGTTAGGGTGCAAAGAAAATTGAACAAGCACAAATAAATCCTATTGCACGTTTTGCAGAAAATCTTGATTAGGATTACATAAATGGAAAGAGGTTAGGGTACGAAGAAATTTAAAAAAGGGCAATTTTATCCCATAGCACGTTTTCTAGAAGATCTTGATTAGGATTACATGAATGGAAAGGGGTTAGGGTGCAAAGAAATTTGTAATAAAACAAATCTATCCATTGCACGTTTTGCAGAAAATCTTGATTAGGATTACACTAATGGAAAGGGGTTAGGGTACAAAGAAATTTAAAAAGGGCAATTTTATCCCATAGCGCGTTTTGTAGAAGATCTTGATTAGGATTACATAAATGGAAAGGGGTTAGGGTGCAAAGAAATTTGTAATAAAACAAATCTATCCATTGCACGTTTTGCAGAAAATCTTGATTAGGATTACATAAATGGAAAGAGGTTAGGGTACAAAGAAATTTAATAAAGGACATTTTTAACCTAAAGCACGATTTGTAGAAAATCATGATTAGGATTACATGAATGGAAAGAGGTTAGGGTGCAGAGAAATTTAAAAAAGGAAATTTTTAACCCAAAGCACGATTTGTAGAAAATCGTGATTAGGATTACATAAATGGAAAGAGGTTAGGGTGCAAAGAAAATTGAACAAACACAAATATATCCTATTGCACGTTTTGCAGAAAATCTTGATTAGGATTACATAAATGGAAAGAGGTTAGGGTACAAAGAAATTTAAAAAAGGACAATTTTATCCCGTAACACGTTTTGTAGAAAATCTTGAATAGGATTACATAAATGGAAAGAGGTTAGGGTACGAAGAAATTTAAAAAAGAACAATTTTATCCCATAGCACGTTTTGTAGAAGATCTTGATTAGGATTACATAAATGGAAAGAGGTTAAGGTACGAAGAAATTTAAAACAGGACAATTTTAACCCAAAACACGATTTGTAGAAAATCTTGATTAGGATTACATGAATGGAAAGAGGTTAGGGTGCAAAAAATTTGTATAAAACAAATCTATCCAATGCACGTTTTGCAGAAAATCTTGATTGGGATTACATAAATGGAAAGAGGTTAGGGTACAAAGAAATTTAAAAAAGGACATTTTTAACCCAGAGCACGATTTGTAGAAAATCTTGATTAGGATTACATGAATGGAAAGAGGTTAGGGTGCAAAGAAAATTGAACAAGCACAAATATATCCTATTGCACGATTTGCAGAAAATCTTGATTAGGATTACATAAATGGAAAGAGGTTAGGGTACGAAGAAATTTAAAAAAGGACAATTTTATCCCATAGCACGTTTTGTAGAAGATCTTGATTAGGATTACATAAATGGGAAGAGGTTAGGTTACGAAGAAATTTAAAAAAGAACAATTTTATGCCATACCAGTCTTGTAGAAGATCTTGATTAGGATTACATAAATGGAGAGAGGTTAGGTTACGAAGAAATTTAAAAAACGACAATTTTAACCCAAAGCACGATTTGTAGAAAATCTTGATTAGGATTACACGAATAGAAAGAGGTTAGTGTGCAAAGAAATTTGTAATAAAACAAATCTATCAATTGCACGTTTTACAGAAAATCTTGATTAGGATTACATAAATGGAAAGAGGTTAGGGTACAAAGAAAATTGAACAAGCACAAATATATCCTATTGCACGTTTTGCAGAAAATCTTGATTAGGATTACATAAATGGAAAGAGGTTAGTGTACGAAGAAATTTAAAAAAGGACAATTTTATCCCATAGCACGTTTTCTAGAAGATCTTGATTAGGATTACATGAATGGAAATGGGTTAGGGTGCAAAGAAATTTGTAATAAAACAAATCTATCCATTGCACGTTTTGCAGAAAATCTTGATTAGGATTACATAAATGGAAAGAGGTTAGGGTACAAAGAAATTTAATAAAGGACATTTTTAACCTAAAGCAAGATTTGTAGAAAATCATGATTAGGATTACATGAATGGAAAGAGGTTAGGGTGCAAGAAATTTGTAATAAAACAAATCTATCCATTGCACGTTTCGTAGAAATTCTTGATTAGGATTACATAAATGGAAAGAGGTTAGTGTACGAAGAAATTTAAAAAGGAACAATTTTATCCCATAGCACGTTTTGTAGAAAATCTTGATTAGGATTACATAAATGGAAGGAGGTTAGGGTACGAAGAAATTTAAAAAAGGACAATTTTATCCCGTAACACGTTTTGTAAAAAATCTTGAATAGGATTACATAAATGGAAAGAGGTTAGAGCACGAACAAATCTAAAAAAGAACAATTTTACACCATACCAGTTTTGTAGAAGATCTTGATTAGGATTACATAAATGGAAAGAGGTTAGGGTACGAAGTAATTTAAAAAAGGACTTTTTTAACCCAAAGCACGATTTGTAGAAAATCTTGATTAGGATTACATGAATAGAAAGAGGTTAGGGTGCAAAGAAATTTGTAATAAAACAAATCTACCCATTGCACGTTTTGCAGAAAATCTGGATTAGGATTACATAAATGGAAAGAGGTTAGGGTGCAAAGAAAATTGAACAAGCACAAATATATCCTATTGCACGTTTTGCAGAAAATATTGATTAGGATTACATAAATGGAAAGAGGTTAGGGTACGAAGAAATTTAAAAAAGGACAATTTTATCCCAAAGCACGTTTTGTAGAAGATCTTGATTAGGATTACATAAATGAAAAGGGGTTAGGGTGCAAAGAAATTTGTAATAAAACAAATCTATCCATTGCACGTTTTACAGAAAATCTTGATTAGGATTACATAAATGGAAAGAGGTTAGGGTGCAAAGAAAATTGAACAAGCACAAATATATCCTATTGCACGTTTTGCAGAAAATCTTGATTAGGATTACATAAATGGAAAGAGGTTAGTGTACGAAGTAATTTAAAAAAGGACAATTTTATCCCATAGCACGTTTTCTAGAAGATCTTGATTAGGATTACATGAATGGAAATGGGTTAGGGTGCAAAGAAATTTGTAATAAAACAAATCTATCCATTGCACGTTTTGCAGAAAATCTTGATTAGGATTACACTAATGGAAAGAGTTTAGAGTACAAAGAAATTTAAAAAGGGCAATTTTATCCCATAGCGCGTTTTGTAGAAGATCTTGATTAAGATTACATAAATGGAAAGGGGTTAGGGTGCAAAGAAATTTGTAATAAAACAAATCTATCCATTGCACGTTTTGCAGAAAATCTTGATTAGGATTACATAAATGGAAAGAGGTTAGGGTACAAAGAAATTTAATAAAGGACATTTTTAACCTAAAGCAAGATTTGTAGAAAATCATGATTAGGATTACATGAATGGAAAGCGGTTAGGGTGCAAGAAATTTGTAATAAAACAAATCTATCCATTGCACGTTTCGTAGAAATTCTTGATTAGGATTACATAAATGGAAAGAGGTTAGTGTACGAAGAAATTTAAAAAGGAACAATTTTATCCCATAGCACGTTTTGTAGAAAATCTTGATTAGGATTACATAAATGGAAGGAGGTTAGGGTACGAAGAAATTTAAAAAAGGACAATTTTATCCCGTAACACGTTTTGTAAAAAATCTTGAATAGGATTACATAAATGGAAAGAGGTTAGAGCACGAACAAATCTAAAAAAGAACAATTTTACACCATACCAGTTTTGTAGAAGATCTTGATTAGGATTACATAAATGGAAAGAGGTTAGGGTACGAAGTAATTTAAAAAACGACTTTTTTAACCCAAAGCACGATTTGTAGAAAATCTTGATTAGGATTACATGAATAGAAAGAGGTTAGGGTGCAAAGAAAATTGAACAAGCACAAATATATCCTATTGCACGTTTTGCAGAAAATATTGATTAGGATTACATAAATGGAAAGAGGTTAGGGTACGAAGAAATTTAAAAAGGGCAATTTTATCCCATAGCGCGTTTTGTAGAAGATCTTGATTAGGATTACATAAATGAAAAGGGGTTAGGGTGCAAAGAAATTTGTAATAAAACAAATCTATCCATTGCACGTTTTGCAGAAAATCTTGATTAGGATTACATAAATGGAAAGAGGTTAGGGTACAAAGAAATTTAATAAAGGACATTTTTAACCTAAAGCACGATTTGTAGAAAATCATGATTAGGATTACATGAATGGAAAGAGGTTAGGGTGCAAAAAATTTGTAATAAAACAAATCTATTCATTGCACGTTTTGTAGAAATTCATGATTAGGATTACATAAATGGAAAGAGGTTAGTGTACGAAGAAATTTAAAAAGGAACAATTTTATCCCATAACACGTTTTGTAGAAAATCTTGATTAGGATTACATAAATGGAAGGAGGTTAGGGTACGAAGAAATTTAAAAAAGGACAATTTTATGCCGTAACACGTTTTTTAAAAAATCTTGAATAGGATTACATAAATGGAAAGAGGTTAGAGCACGAACAAATCTAAAAAAGAACAATTTTACACCATTCCAGTTTTGTAGAAGATCTTGATTAGGATTACATAAATGGAAAGAGGTTAGGGTACGAAGTAATTTAAAAAAGGACTTTTTTAACGCAAAGCACGATTTGTAGAAAGTCTTGATTAGGATTACATGAATAGAAAGAGGTTTGGGTGCAAAGAAATTTGTAATAAAACAAATCTACCCATTGCACGTTTTGCAGAAAATCTTGATTAGGATTACATAAATGGAAAGAGGTTAGGGTGCAAAGAAAATTGAACAAGCACAAATATATCCTATTGCACGTTTTGCAGAAAATCTTGATTAGGATTACATAAATGGAAAGAGGTTAGGGTACGAAGAAATTTAAAAAAGGGCAATTTTATCCCATAGCGCGTTTTGTAGAAGATCATGATTAGAAATACATGAATGGAAAGGGGTTAGGGTGCAAAGAAATTTGTAATAAAACAAATCTATCCATTGCACGTTTTGCAGAAAATCTTGATTAGGATTACATAAATGGAAAGAGGTTAGGGCACGAACAAATTTAAAAAAGGACAATTTTATCCCAAAGCACGTTTTGTAGATCTTGATTAGGATTACATGAATGGAAAGGGGTTAGGGTGCAAAAAAATTTGTAATAAAACAAATCTATCCATTGCACGTTTTGCAGAAAATATTGAATAGGATTACATAAATGGAAAGAGGTTAGGGTACGAAGAAATTTAAAAAAGGGCAATTTTATCCCATAGCGCGTTTTGTAGAAGATCTTGATTAGGATTACATGAATGGAAACGGGTTAGGGTGCAAAGAAATTTCTAATAAAACAAATCTATCCATTGCACGTTTTGCAGAAAATCTTGATTAGGATTACATAAATGGAAAGAGGTTAGGGCACGAACAAATTTAAAAAAGGACAATTTTATTCCATAGCACGTTTTGTAGAAGATCTTGATTAGGATTACATGAATGGAAAGGGGTTAGGGTGCAAAAAATTTGTAATAAAACAAATCTATTCATTGCACGTTTTGTAGAAATTCTTGATTAGGATTACATAAATGGAAAGAGGTTAGTGTACGAAGAAACTTAAAAAGGAACAATTTTATCCCATAGCACGTTTTGTAGAAAATCTTGATTAGGATTACATAAATGGAAGGAGGTTAGGGTACGAAGAAATTTAAAAAAGGACAATTTTATCCCGTAACACGTTTTTTAAAAAATTTGAATAGGATTACATAAATGGAAAGAGGTTAGAGCACGAACAAATCTAAAAAATAAAACAATTTTTCACCATACCAGTTTTGTAGAAGATCTTGATTAGGATTACATAAATGGAAAGAGGTTAGGGTACGAAGTAATTTAAAAAAGGACTTTTTTAACCCAAAGCACGATTTGTAGAAAGTCTTGATTAGGATTACATGATTAGAAAGAGGTTAGGGTGCAAAGAAATTTGTAATAAAACAAATCTACCCATTGCACGTTTTGCTGAAAATCTTGATTAGGATTACATAAATGGAAAGAGGTTCGGGTGCAAGGAAAATTGAACAAGCACAAATATATCCTATTGCACGTTTTGCAGAAAATCTTGATTAGGATTACATAAATGGAAAGAGGTTAGGGTACGAAGAAACTTAAAAAAGGACAATTTTATCCCAAAGCACGTTTTGTAGATCTTGATTAGGATTACATGAATGGAAAGGGGTTAGGGTGCAAAGAAATTTAAAAAAGGGCAATTTTATTTCATAGCGCGTTTTGTAGAAGATCTTGATTAGAAATACATGAATGGAAAGGGGTTAGGGTGCAAAGAAATTTGTAATAAAACAAATCTATCCATTGCACGTTTTGCAGAAAATCTTGATTAGGATTACTCAAATGGAAAGAGGTTAGGGCACGAACAAATTTAAAAAAGGACAATTTTATCCCATAGCACGTTTTGTAGAAGATCTTGATTAGGATTACATGAATGGAAGCGGGTTAGGGTGCAAAGAAATTTGTAATAAAACAAATCTATCCATTGCACGTTTTGCAGAAAATCTTGATTAGGATTACACTAATGGATAGAGGTTAGGGTACAAAGAAATTTAAAAAAGGGCAATTTTATCCCATAGCGCGTTTTGTAGAAGATCTTGATTAGGATTACATGAATGGAAACGGGTTAGGGTGCAAAGAAATTTGTAATAAAACAAATCTATTCATTGCACGTTTTGCAGAAAATCTTGATTAGGATTACATAAATGGAAAGAGGTTAAGGCACGAACAAATTTAAAAAAGGACAATTTTATTCCATATCAGGTTTTGTAGAAGATCTTGATTAGGATTACATGAACGGAAAGGGGTTAGGGTGCAAAGAAATTTGTAATAAAACAAATCTATCCATTGCACGTTTTGCAGAAAATTTTGATTAGGATTACACTAATGGAAAGAGGTTAGGGTACAAAGAAATTTAAAAAAGGGCAATTTTATCCCATAGCGCGTTTTGTAGAAGATCTTGATTAGAAATACATGAATGGAAAGGGGTTAGGGTGCAAAGAAATTTGTAATAAAACAAATCTATCCATTGCACGTTTTGCAGAAAATATTGAATAGGATTACATAAATGGAAAGAGGTTAGGGTACGAAGAAATTTAAAATAGGGCAATTTTATCCCATAGCGCGTTTTGTAGAAGATCTTGATTAGGATTACATGAATGGAAACGGGTTAGGGTGCAAAGAAATTTGTAATAAAACAAATCTATCCATTGCACGTTTTGCAGAAAATCTTGATTAGGATTACATAAATGGAAAGAGGTTAGGGCACGAACAAATTTAAAAATGACAATTTTATTCCATAGCACGTTTTGTAGAAGATCTTGATTAGGATTACATGAATGGAAAGGGGTTAGGGTGCAAAGAAATTTGTAATAAAACAAATCTATTCATTGCACGTTTTGCAGAAAATATTGATTAGGATTACTTAAATGGAAAGAGGTTAGGGCACGAACAAATTTAAAAAAGGACAATTTTATTCCATAGCACGTTTTGTAGAAGATCTTGATTAGGATTACATGAATGGAAAGGGGTTAGTGTGCAAAAAAATTTGTAATAAAACAAATCTATCCATTGCACGTTTTGTAGAAATTCTTGATTAGGATTACATAAATGGAAAGAGGTTAGGGTGCAAAGAAAATAGTACAAGCACAAATATATCCTATTGCACGATTTGCAGAAAATCTTGATTAGGATTACATAAATGGAAAGAGGTTAGGGCACGAACAAATTTAAAAAAGGACAATTTTATCCCATAGCACGTTTTGTAGAAAATCTTGATTAGGATTACATAAATGGAAGGAGGTAAGGGTAAGAAGAAATCTACAAAAGGACAATTTTATCCCGTAACACGTTTTGTAGAAAATCTTGAATAGGACTACATAAATGGAAAGAGGTTAGGGTACGAACAAATTTAAAAAAGAACAATTTTATGCCATACCAGTTTTGTAGAAGATCTTGATTAGGATTATATAAAAGGAAAGAGGTTAGGTTACGAAGAAATTTAAAAAAGGACAATTTTAACCCAAAGCACGATTTGTAGAAAATCTTGATTAGGATTACATGAATAGAAAGAGGTTAGTGTACAAAGAAATTTGTAATAAAGCAAATCTATCAATTGCACGTTTTACAGAAAATCTTGATTAGGATTACATAAATGGAAAGAGGTTAGGGTGCAAAGAAAATTGAACAAGCACAAATATATACTATTGCACGTTTTGCAGAAAATCTTGATTAGGATTACATAAATGGAAAGAGGTTAGGGTACGAAGAAATTTAAAAAAGAACAATTTTATCCCATAGCACGTTTTCTAGAAGATCTTGATTAGGATTACATGAATGGAAAGGGGTTAGGGTGCAAAGAAATTTGTAATAAAACAAATCTATCCATTGCACGTTTTGCAGAAAATCTTGATTAGGATTACACTAATGGAAAGGGGATTACACTAATGGAAAGGGGTTAGTGTACAAAGAAATTTAAAAAGGGCAATTTTATCCCATAGCGCGTTTTGTAGAAGATCTTGATTTGGATTACATAAATGGAAAGGTGTTAGGGTGCAAAGAAATTTAATAAAGGACATTTTTAACCTAAAGCACGATTTGTAGAAAATCATGATTAGGATTACATGAATGGAAAGAGGTTAGGGTGCAAAGAAATTTGAAAAAGGAAATTTTTAACCCAAAGCACGATTTGTAGAAAATCTTGATTAGGATTACATAAATGGAAAGAGGTTAGGGTACAAAGAAATTTAAAAAAGGACAATTTTATCCCGTAACACGTTTTGTAGAAAATCTTGAATAGGATTACATAAATGGAAAGAGGTTAGGGTACGAAGAAATTTAAAAAAGAACAATTTTATCCCATAGCACGTTTTGCAGAAGATCTTGATTAGGATTACATAAATGGAAAGAGGTTAAGGTACGAAGAAATTTAAAAAAGGACAATTTTAACCCAAAGCACGATTTGTAGAAAATCTTGATTAGGATTACATGAAAGGAAAGAGGTTAGGGTGCAAAAAATTTGTATAAAACAAATCTATCCAATGCACGTTTTGCAGAAAATCTTGATTGGGATTACATAAATGGAAAGAGGTTAGGGTACAAAGAAATTTAAAAAAGGACATTTTTAACCCAGAGCACGATTTGTAGAAAATCTTGATTAGGATTACATGAATGGAAAGAGGTTAGGGTGCAAAGAAAATTGAACAAGCACAAATATATCCTATTGCACGATTTTCAGAAAATCTTGATTAGGATTACATAAATGGAAAGATGTTAGGGTACGAAGAAATTTAAAAAAGGACAATTTTATCCCATAGCACGTTTTGTAGAAAATCTTGATTAGGATTACATAAATGGAAGGAGGTAAGGGTAAGAAGAAATCTACAAAAGGACAATTTTATCCCGTAACACGTTTTGTAGAAAATCTTGAATAGGATTACATAAATGGAAAAAGGTTAGGGTACGAACAAATTTAAAACAGAACAATTTTATGCCATACCAGTTTTGTAGAAGATCTTGATTAGGATTACATAAATGGAAAGAGGTTAGGTTATGAAAAAATTTAAAAAAGGACAATTTTAACCCAAAGCACGATTTGTACAAAATCTTGATTAGGATTACATTAATAGAAAGAGGTTAGTGTGCAAAGAAATTTGTAATAAAACAAATCTATCAATTGCACGTTTTACAGAAAATCTTGATTAGGATTACATAAATGGAAAGAGGTTAGGGTGCAAAGAAAATTGAACAAGCACAAATATATCCTATTGCACGTTTTGCAGAAAATCTTGATTAGGATTACATAAATGGAAAGAGGTTAGGGTACGAAGAAATTTAAAAAAGTACAATTTTATCCCATAGCACGTTTTCTAGAAGATCTTGATTAGGATTACATGAATGGAAAGGGGTTAGGGTGCAAAGAAATTTGTAATAAAACAAATCTATCCATTGCACGTTTTGCAGAAAATCTTGATTAGGATTACACTAATGGAAAGAGGTTATAGTACAAAGAAATTTAAAAAGGGCAATTTTATCCCATAGCGCGTTTTGTAGAAGATCTTGATTAGGATTACATAAATGGAAAGAGGTTAGTGTGCAAAGAAATTTGTAATAAAACAAATCTATCCATTGCACGTTTTGCAGAAAATCTTGATTAGGATTACATAAATGGAAAGAGGTTAGGGTACAAAGAAATTTAATAAAGGACATTTTTAACCTAAAGCACGATTTGTAGAAAATCATGATTAGGATTACATGAATGGAAAGAGGTTAGGGTGCAAGAAATTTGTAATAAAACAAATCTATCCATTGCACGTTTTGCAGAAAATTTTGATTAGGATTACACTAATGGAAAGAGGTTAGGGTACAAAGAAATTTAAAAAAGGGCAATTTTATCCCATAGCGCGTTTTGTAGAAGATCTTGATTAGAAATACATGAATGGAAAGGGGTTAGGGTGCAAAGAAATTTGTAATAAAACAAATCTATCCATTGCACGTTTTGCAGAAAATATTGAATAGGATTACATAAATGGAAAGAGGTTAGGGTACGAAGAAATTTAAAATAGGGCAATTTTATCCCATAGCGCGTTTTGTAGAAGATCTTGATTAGGATTACATGAATGGAAACGGGTTAGGGTGCAAAGAAATTTGTAATAAAACAAATCTATCCATTGCACGTTTTGCAGAAAATCTTGATTAGGATTACATAAATGGAAAGAGGTTAGGGCACGAACAAATTTAAAAAAGGACAATTTTATTCCATAGCACGTTTTGTAGAAGATCTTGATTAGGATTACATGAATGGAAAGGGGTTAGGGTGCAAAGAAATTTGTAATAAAACAAATCTATTCATTGCACGTTTTGCAGAAAATCTTGATTAGGATTACTTAAATGGAAAGAGGTTAGGGCACGAACAAATTTAAAAAAGGACAATTTTATTCCATAGCACGTTTTGTAGAAGATCTTGATTAGGATTACATGAATGGAAAGGGGTTAGTGTGCAAAAAAATTTGTAATAAAACAAATCTATCCATTGCACGTTTTGTAGAAATTCTTGATTAGGATTACATAAATGGAAAGAGGTTAGGATGCAAAGAAAATAGTACAAGCACAAATATATCCTATTGCACGATTTGCAGAAAATCTTGATTAGGATTACATAAATGGAAAGAGGTTAGGGCACGAACAAATTTAAAAAAGGACAATTTTATCCCATAGCACGTTTTGTAGAAAATCTTGATTAGGATTACATAAATGGAAGGAGGTAAGGGTAAGAAGAAATCTACAAAAGGACAATTTTATCCCATAGCACGTTTTGTAGAAAATCTTGAATAGGACTACATAAATGGAAAGAGGTTAGGGTACGAACAAATTTAAAAAAGAACAATTTTATGCCATACCAGTTTTGTAGAAGATCTTGATTAGGATTATATAAAAGGAAAGAGGTTAGGTTACGAAGAAATTTAAAAAAGGACAATTTTAACCCAAAGCACGATTTGTAGAAAATCTTGATTAGGATTACATGAATAGAAAGAGGTTAGTGTACAAAGAAATTTGTAATAAAACAAATCTATCAATTGCACGTTTTACAGAAAATCTTGATTAGGATTACATAAATGGAAAGAGGTTAGGGTGCAAAGAAAATTGAACAAGCACAAATATATAATATTGCACGTTTTGCAGAAAATCTTGATTAGGATTACATAAATGGAAAGAGGTTAGGGTACGAAGAAATTTAAAAAAGAACAATTTTATCCCATAGCACGTTTTCTAGAAGATCTTGATTAGGATTACATGAATGGAAAGGGGTTAGGGTGCAAAGAAATTTGTAATAAAACAAATCTATCCATTGCACGTTTTGCAGAAAATCTTGATTAGGATTACACTAATGGAAAGGGGATTACACTAATGGAAAGGGGTTAGTGTACAAAGAAATTTAAAAAGGGCAATTTTATCCCATAGCGCGTTTTGTAGAAGATCTTGATTAGGATTACATAAATGGAAAGGTGTTAGGGTGCAAAGAAATTTAATAAAGGACATTTTTAACCTAAAGCACGATTTGTAGAAAATCTTGATTAGGATTACATAAATGGAAAGAGGTTAGGGTGCAAAGAAAATTAAACAAACACAAATATATCCTATTGCACGTTTTGCAGAAAATCTTGATTAGGATTACATAAATGGAAAGAGGTTAGGGTACAAAGAAATTTAAAAAAGGACAATTTTATCCCGTAACACGTTTTGTAGAAAATCTTGAATAGGATTACATAAATGGAAAGAGGTTAGGGTACGAAGAAATTTAAAAAAGAACAATTTTATCCCATAGCACGTTTTGTAGAAGATCTTGATTAGGATTACATAAATGGAAAGAGGTTAAGGTACGAAGAAATTTAAAAAAGGAAATTTTTAACCCAAAGCACGATTTGTAGAAAATCTTGATTAGGATTACATAAATGGAAAGAGCTTAGGGTGCAAAGAAAATTAAACAAACACAAATATATCCTATTGCACGTTTTGCAGAAAATCTTGATTAGGATTACATAAATGGAAAGAGGTTAGGGTACAAAGAAATTTAAAAAAGGACAATTTTATCCCGTAACACGTTTTGTAGAAAATCTTGAATAGGATTACATAAATGGAAAGAGGTTAGGGTACGAAGAAATTTAAAAAAGAACAATTTTATCCCATAGCACGTTTTGTAGAAGATCTTGATTAGGATTACATAAATGGAAAGAGGTTAAGGTACGAAGAAATTTAAAAAAGGACAATTTTAACCCAAAGCACGATTTGTAGAAAATCTTGATTAGGATTACATGAATGGAAAGAGGTTAGGGTGCAAAAAATTTGTATAAAACAAATCTATCCAATGCACGTTTTGCAGAAAATCTTGATTGGGATTACATAAATGGAAAGAGGTTAGGGTACAAAGAAATTTAAAAAAGGACATTTTTAACCCAGAGCACGATTTGTAGAAAATCTTGATTAGGATTACATGAATGGAAAGAGGTTAGGGTGCAAAGAAAATTGAACAAGCACAAATATATCCTATTGCACGATTTGCAGAAAATCTTGATTAGGATTACATAAATGGAAAGATGTTAGGGTACGAAGAAATTTAAAAAAGGACAATTTTATCCCATAGCACGTTTTGTAGAAAATCTTGATTAGGATTACATAAATGGAAGGAGGTAAGGGTAAGAAGAAATCTACAAAAGGACAATTTTATCCCGTAACACGTTTTGTAGAAAATCTAGAATAGGATTACATAAATGGAAAAAGGTTAGGGTACGAACAAATTTAAAACAGAACAATTTTATGCCATACCAGTTTTGTAGAAGATCTTGATTAGGATTACATAAATGGAAAGAGGTTAGGTTATGAAAAAATTTAAAAAAGGACAATTTTAACCCAAAGCACGATTTGTAGAAAATCTTGATTAAGATTACATTAATAGAAAGAGGTTAGTGTGCAAAGAAATTTGTAATAAAACAAATCTATCAATTGCACGTTTTACAGAAAATCTTGATTAGGATTACATAAATGGAAAGAGGTTAGGGTGCAAAGAAAATTGAACAAGCACAAATATATCCTATTGCACGTTTTGCAGAAAATCTTGATTAGGATTACATAAATGGAAAGAGGTTAGGGTACGAAGAAATTTAAAAAAGTACAATTTTATCCCATAGCACGTTTTCTAGAAGATCTTGATTAGGATTACATGAATGGAAAGGGGTTAGGGTGCAAAGAAATTTGTAATAAAACAAATCTATCCATTGCACGTTTTGCAGAAAATCTTGATTAGGATTACACTAATGGAAAGAGGTTATAGTACAAAGAAATTTAAAAAGGGCAATTTTATCCCATAGCGCGTTTTGTAGAAGATCTTGATTAGGATTACATAAATGGAAAGGTGTTAGGGTGCAAAGAAATTTAATAAAGGACATTTTTAACCTAAAGCACGATTTGTAGAAAATCTTGATTAGGATTACATAAATGGAAAGAGGTTAGGGTGCAAAGAAAATTAAACAAACACAAATATATCCTATTGCACGTTTTGCAGAAAATCTTGATTAGGATTACATAAATGGAAAGAGGTTAGGGTACAAAGAAATTTAAAAAAGGACAATTTTATCCCGTAACACGTTTTGTAGAAAATCTTGAATAGGATTACATAAATGGAAAGAGGTTAGGGTACGAAGAAATTTAAAAAAGAACAATTTTATCCCATAGCACGTTTTGTAGAAGATCTTGATTAGGATTACATAAATGGAAAGAGGTTAAGGTACGAAGAAATTTAAAAAAGGAAATTTTTAACCCAAAGCACGATTTGTAGAAAATCTTGATTAGGATTACATAAATGGAAAGAGGTTAGGGTGCAAAGAAAATTAAACAAACACAAATATATCCTATTGCACGTTTTGCAGAAAATCTTGATTAGGATTACATAAATGGAAAGAGGTTAGGGTACAAAGAAATTTAAAAAAGGACAATTTTATCCCGTAACACGTTTTGTAGAAAATCTTGAATAGGATTACATAAATGGAAAGAGGTTAGGGTACGAAGAAATTTAAAAAAGAACAATTTTATCCCATAGCACGTTTTGTAGAAGATCTTGATTAGGATTACATAAATGGAAAGAGGTTAAGGTACGAAGAAATTTAAAAAAGGACAATTTTAACCCAAAGCACGATTTGTAGAAAATCTTGATTAGGATTACATGAATGGAAAGAGGTTAGGGTGCAAAAAATTTGTATAAAACAAATCTATCCAATGCACGTTTTGCAGAAAATCTTGATTGGGATTACATAAATGGAAAGAGGTTAGGGTACAAAGAAATTTAAAAAAGGACATTTTTAACCCAGAGCACGATTTGTAGAAAATCTTGATTAGGATTACATGAATGGAAAGAGGTTAGGGTGCAAAGAAAATTGAACAAGCACAAATATATCCTATTGCACGATTTGCAGAAAATCTTGATTAGGATTACATAAATGGAAAGATGTTAGGGTACGAAGAAATTTAAAAAAGGACAATTTTATCCCATAGCACGTTTTGTAGAAAATCTTGATTAGGATTACATAAATGGAAGGAGGTAAGGGTAAGAAGAAATCTACAAAAGGACAATTTTATCCCGTAACACGTTTTGTAGAAAATCTTGAATAGGATTACATAAATGGAAAAAGGTTAGGGTACGAACAAATTTAAAACAGAACAATTTTATGCCATACCAGTTTTGTAGAAGATCTTGATTAGGATTACATAAATGGAAAGAGGTTAGGTTATGAAAAAATTTAAAAAAGGACAATTTTAACCCAAAGCACGATTTGTAGAAAATCTTGATTAGGATTACATTAATAGAAAGAGGTTAGTGTGCAAAGAAATTTGTAATAAAACAAATCTATCAATTGCACGTTTTACAGAAAATCTTGATTAGGATTACATAAATGGAAAGAGGTTAGGGTGCAAAGAAAATTGAACAAGCACAAATATATCCTATTGCACGTTTTGCAGAAAATCTTGATTAGGATTACATAAATGGAAAGAGGTTAGGGTACGAAGAAATTTAAAAAAGTACAATTTTATCCCATAGCACGTTTTCTAGAAGATCTTGATTAGGATTACATGAATGGAAAGGGGTTAGGGTGCAAAGAAATTTGTAATAAAACAAATCTATCCATTGCACGTTTTGCAGAAAATCTTGATTAGGATTACACTAATGGAAAGAGGTTATAGTACAAAGAAATTTAAAAAGGGCAATTTTATCCCATAGCGCGTTTTGTAGAAGATCTTGATTAGGATTACATAAATGGAAAGAGGTTAGTGTGCAAAGAAATTTGTAATAAAACAAATCTATCCATTGCACGTTTTGCAGAAAATCTTGATTAGGATTACATAAATGGAAAGAGGTTAGGGTACAAAGAAATTTAATAAAGGACATTTTTAACCTAAAGCACGATTTGTAGAAAATCATGATTAGGATTACATGAATGGAAAGAGGTTAGGGTGCAAAAAATTTGTAATAAAACAAATCTATTCATTGCACGTTTTGTAGAAATTCTTGATTAGGATTACATAAATGGAAAGAGGTTAGTGTACGAAGAAACTTAAAAAGGAACAATTTTATCCCATAGCACGTTTTGTAGAAAATCTTGATTAGGATTACATAAATGGAAAGAGGTTAGAGCACGAACAAATCTAAAAAAGAACAATTTTACACCATACCAGTTTTGTAGAAGATCTTGATTAGGATTACATAAATGGAAAGAGGTTAGGGTACGAAGTAATTTAAAAAAGGACTTTTTTAACCCAAAGCACGATTTGTAGAAAGTCTTGATTAGGATTACATGATTAGAAAGAGGTTAGGGTGCAAAGAAATTTGTAATAAAACAAATCTACCCATTGCACGTTTTGCTGAAAATCTTGATTAGGATTACATAAATGGAAAGAGGTTAGGGTGCAAGGAAAGTTGAACAAGCACAAATATATCCTATTGCACGTTTTGCAGAAAATCTTGATTAGGATTACATAAATGGAAAGAGGTTAGGGTACGAAGAAACTTAAAAAAGGACAATTTTATCCCAAAGCACGTTTTGTAGATCTTGATTAGGATTACATGAATGGAAAGGGGTTAGGGTGCAAAGAAAATTAAACAAACACAAATATATCCTATTGCACGTTTTGCAGAAAATCTTGATTAGGATTACATAAATGGAAAGAGGTTAGGGTACAAAGAAATTTAAAAAAGGACAATTTTATCCCGTAACACGTTTTGTAGAAAATCTTGAATAGGATTACATAAATGGAAAGAGGTTAGGGTACGAAGAAATTTAAAAAAGAACAATTTTATCCCATAGCACGTTTTGTAGAAGATCTTGATTAGGATTACATAAATGGAAAGAGGTTAAGGTACGAAGAAATTTAAAAAAGGACAATTTTAACCCAAAGCACGATTTGTAGAAAATCTTGATTAGGATTACATGAATGGAAAGAGGTTAGGGTGCAAAAAATTTGTAAAAAACAAATCTATCCAATGCACGTTTTGCAGAAAATCTTGATTGGGATTACATAAATGGAAAGAGGTTAGGGTACAAAGAAATTTAAAAAAGGACATTTTTAACCCAGAGCACGATTTGTAGAAAATCTTGATTAGGATTACATGAATGGAAAGAGGTTAGGGTGCAAAGAAAATTGAACAAGCACAAATATATCCTATTGCACGATTTGCAGAAAATCTTGATTAGGATTACATAAATGGAAAGATGTTAGGGTACGAAGAAATTTAAAAAAGGACAATTTTATCCCATAGCACGTTTTGTAGAAAATCTTGATTAGGATTACATAAATGGAAGGAGGTAAGGGTAAGAAGAAATCTACAAAAGGACAATTTTATCCCGTAACACGTTTTGTAGAAAATCTTGAATAGGATTACATAAATGGAAAAAGGTTAGGGTACGAACAAATTTAAAACAGAACAATTTTATGCCATACCAGTTTTGTAGAAGATCTTGATTAGGATTACATAAATGGAAAGAGGTTAGGTTATGAAAAAATTTAAAAAAGGACAATTTTAACCCAAAGCACGATTTGTAGAAAATCTTGATTAGGATTACATTAATAGAAAGAGGTTAGTGTGCAAAGAAATTTGTAATAAAACAAATCTATCAATTGCACGTTTTACAGAAAATCTTGATTAGGATTACATAAATGGAAAGAGGTTAGGGTGCAAAGAAAATTGAACAAGCACAAATATATCCTATTGCACGTTTTGCAGAAAATCTTGATTAGGATTACATAAATGGAAAGAGGTTAGGGTACGAAGAAATTTAAAAAAGTACAATTTTATCCCATAGCACGTTTTCTAGAAGATCTTGATTAGGATTACATGAATGGAAAGGGGTTAGGGTGCAAAGAAATTTGTAATAAAACAAATCTATCCATTGCACGTTTTGCAGAAAATCTTGATTAGGATTACACTAATGGAAAGAGGTTATAGTACAAAGAAATTTAAAAAGGGCAATTTTATCCCATAGCGCGTTTTGTAGAAGATCTTGATTAGGATTACATAAATGGAAAGGTGTTAGGGTGCAAAGAAATTTAATAAAGGACATTTTTAACCTAAAGCACGATTTGTAGAAAATCTTGATTAGGATTACATAAATGGAAAGAGGTTAGGGTGCAAAGAAAATTAAACAAACACAAATATATCCTATTGCACGTTTTGCAGAAAATCTTGATTAGGATTACATAAATGGAAAGAGGTTAGGGTACAAAGAAATTTAAAAAAGGACAATTTTATCCCGTAACACGTTTTGTAGAAAATCTTGAATAGGATTACATAAATGGAAAGAGGTTAGGGTACGAAGAAATTTAAAAAAGAACAATTTTATCCCATAGCACGTTTTGTAGAAGATCTTGATTAGGATTACATAAATGGAAAGAGGTTAAGGTACGAAGAAATTTAAAAAAGGAAATTTTTAACCCAAAGCACGATTTGTAGAAAATCTTGATTAGGATTACATAAATGGAAAGAGGTTAGGGTGCAAAGAAAATTAAACAAACACAAATATATCCTATTGCACGTTTTGCAGAAAATCTTGATTAGGATTACATAAATGGAAAGAGGTTAGGGTACAAAGAAATTTAAAAAAGGACAATTTTATCCCGTAACACGTTTTGTAGAAAATCTTGAATAGGATTACATAAATGGAAAGAGGTTAGGGTACGAAGAAATTTAAAAAAGAACAATTTTATCCCATAGCACGTTTTGTAGAAGATCTTGATTAGGATTACATAAATGGAAAGAGGTTAAGGTACGAAGAAATTTAAAAAAGGACAATTTTAACCCAAAGCACGATTTGTAGAAAATCTTGATTAGGATTACATGAATGGAAAGAGGTTAGGGTGCAAAAAATTTGTATAAAACAAATCTATCCAATGCACGTTTTGCAGAAAATCTTGATTGGGATTACATAAATGGAAAGAGGTTAGGGTACAAAGAAATTTAAAAAAGGACATTTTTAACCCAGAGCACGATTTGTAGAAAATCTTGATTAGGATTACATGAATGGAAAGAGGTTAGGGTGCAAAGAAAATTGAACAAGCACAAATATATCCTATTGCACGATTTGCAGAAAATCTTGATTAGGATTACATAAATGGAAAGATGTTAGGGTACGAAGAAATTTAAAAAAGGACAATTTTATCCCATAGCACGTTTTGTAGAAAATCTTGATTAGGATTACATAAATGGAAGGAGGTAAGGGTAAGAAGAAATCTACAAAAGGACAATTTTATCCCGTAACACGTTTTGTAGAAAATCTTGAATAGGATTACATAAATGGAAAAAGGTTAGGGTACGAACAAATTTAAAACAGAACAATTTTATGCCATACCAGTTTTGTAGAAGATCTTGATTAGGATTACATAAATGGAAAGAGGTTAGGTTATGAAAAAATTTAAAAAAGGACAATTTTAACCCAAAGCACGATTTGTAGAAAATCTTGATTAGGATTACATTAATAGAAAGAGGTTAGTGTGCAAAGAAATTTGTAATAAAACAAATCTATCAATTGCACGTTTTACAGAAAATCTTGATTAGGATTACATAAATGGAAAGAGGTTAGGGTGCAAAGAAAATTGAACAAGCACAAATATATCCTATTGCACGTTTTGCAGAAAATCTTGATTAGGATTACATAAATGGAAAGAGGTTAGGGTACGAAGAAATTTAAAAAAGTACAATTTTATCCCATAGCACGTTTTCTAGAAGATCTTGATTAGGATTACATGAATGGAAAGGGGTTAGGGTGCAAAGAAATTTGTAATAAAACAAATCTATCCATTGCACGTTTTGCAGAAAATCTTGATTAGGATTACACTAATGGAAAGAGGTTATAGTACAAAGAAATTTAAAAAGGGCAATTTTATCCCATAGCGCGTTTTGTAGAAGATCTTGATTAGGATTACATAAATGTAAAGAGGTTAGTGTGCAAAGAAATTTGTAATAAAACAAATCTATCCATTGCACGTTTTGCAGAAAATCTTGATTAGGATTACATAAATGGAAAGAGGTTAGGGTACAAAGAAATTTAATAAAGGACATTTTTAACCTAAAGCACGATTTGTAGAAAATCATGATTAGGATTACATGAATGGAAAGAGGTTAGGGTGCAAAAAATTTGTAATAAAACAAATCTATTCATTGCACGTTTTGTAGAAATTCTTGATTAGGATTACATAAATGGAAAGAGGTTAGTGTACGAAGAAACTTAAAAAGGAACAATTTTATCCCATAGCACGTTTTGTAGAAAATCTTGATTAGGATTACATAAATGGAAAGAGGTTAGAGCACGAACAAATCTAAAAAAGAACAATTTTACACCATACCAGTTTTGTAGAAGATCTTGATTAGGATTACATAAATGGAAAGAGGTTAGGGTACGAAGTAATTTAAAAAAGGACTTTTTTAACCCAAAGCACGATTTGTAGAAAGTCTTGATTAGGATTACATGATTAGAAAGAGGTTAGGGTGCAAAGAAATTTGTAATAAAACAAATCTACCCATTGCACGTTTTGCTGAAAATCTTGATTAGGATTACATAAATGGAAAGAGGTTAGGGTGCAAGGAAAGTTGAACAAGCACAAATATATCCTATTGCACGTTTTGCAGAAAATCTTGATTAGGATTACATAAATGGAAAGAGGTTAGGGTACGAAGAAACTTAAAAAAGGACAATTTTATCCCAAAGCACGTTTTGTAGATCTTGATTAGGATTACATGAATGGAAAGGGGTTAGGGTGCAAAGAAATTTGTAATAAAACAAATCTATCCATTGCACGTTTTGCAGAAAATCTTGATTAGGATTACATAAATGGAAAGAGGTTAGGGCACGAACAAATTTAAAAAAGGACAATTTTATCCCATAGCACGTTTTGTAGAAAATCTTGATTAGGATTACATAAATGGAAGGAGGTAAGGGTAAGAAGAAATCTACAAAAGGACAATTTTATCCCGTAACACGTTTTGTAGAAAATCTTGAATAGGACTACATAAATGGAAAGAGGTTAGGGTATGAACAAATTTAAAAAAGAACAATTTTATGCCATACCAGTTTTGTAGAAGATCTTGATTAGGATTATATAAATGGAAAGAGGTTAGGTTACGAAGAAATTTAAAAAAGGACAATTTTAACCCAAAGCACGATTTGTAGAAAATCTTGATTAGGATTACATGAATAGAAAGAGGTTAGTGTGCAAAGAAATTTGTAATAAAACAAATCTATCAATTGCACGTTTTACAGAAAATCTTGATTAGGATTACATAAATGGAAAGAGGTTAGGGTACAAAGAAAATTGAACAAGCACAAATAAATCCTATTGCACGTTTTGCAGAAAATCTTGATTAGGATTACATAAATGGAAAGAGGTTAGGGTACGAAGAAATTTAAAAAAGGACAATTTTATCCCGTAACACGTTTTGTAGAAAATCTTGAATAGGATTACATAAATGGAAAGAGGTTAGGGTACGAAGAAATTTAAAAAAGAACAATTTTATCCCATAGCACGTTTTCTAGAAGATCTTGATTAGGATTACATGAATGGAAAGGGGTTAGGGTGCAAAGAAATTTAAAAAGGGCAATTTTATCCCATAGCGCGTTTTGTAGAAGATCTTGATTAGGATTACATAAATGGAAAGGGGTTAGGGTGCAAAGAAATTTGTAATAAAACAAATCTATCCATTGCACGTTTTGCAGAATATCTTGATTAGGATTACATAAATGGAAAGAGGTTAGGGTACAAAGAAATTTAATAAAGGACATTTTTAACCTAAAGCACGATTTGTAGAAAATCATGATTAGGATTACATAAATGGAAAGAGGTTAGGGTGCAGAGAAATTTAAAAAAGGAAATTTTTAACCCAAAGCACGATTTGTAGAAAATCGTGATTAGGATTACATAAATGGAAAGAGGTTAGGGTGCAAAGAAAATTGAACAAACACAAATATATCCTATTGCACGTTTTGCAGAAAATCATGATTAGGATTACATAAATGGAAAGAGGTTAGGGTACAAAGAAATTTAAAAAAGGACAATTTTATCCCGTAACACGTTTTGTAGAAAATCTTGAATAGGATTACATAAATGGAAAGAGGTTAGGGTACGAAGAAATTTAAAAAAGAACAATTTTATCCCATAGCACGTTTTGTAGAAGATCTTGATTAGGATTACATAAATGGAAAGAGTTTAAGGTACGAAGAAATTTAAAAAAGGACAATTTTAACCCAAAGCACGATTTGTAGAAAATCTTGATTAGGATTACATGAATGGAAAGAGGTTAGGGTGCAAAAAATTTGTATAAAACAAATCTATCCAATGCACGTTTTGCAGAAAATCTTGATTGGGATTACATAAATGGAAAGAGGTTAGGGTACAAAGAAATTTAAAAAAGGACATTTTTAACCCAGAGCACGATTTGTAGAAAATCTTGATTAGGATTACATAAATGGAAGGAGGTAAGGGTAAGAAGAAATCTACAAAATGACAATTTTATCCCGTAACACGTTTTGTAGAAAATCTTGAATAGGATTACATAAATGGAAAGAGATTAAGGTACGAACAAATTTAAAAAAGAACAATTTTATGCCATACCAGTTTTGTAGAAGATCTTGATTAGGATTACATAAATGGAAAGAGGTTAGGTCCTAAGAAATTTAAAAAAGGACAATTTTAACCCAAAGCACGATTTGTAGAAAATCTTGATTAGGATTACATGAATAGAAAGAGGTTAGTGAGCAAAGAAATTTGTAATAAAACAAATCTATCAATTGTACGTTTTACAGAAAATCTTGATTAGGATTACATAAATGGAAAGAGGTTAGGGTCCAAGAAAATTGAACAAGCACAAATATATCCTATTGCACGTTTTGCAGAATATCTTGATTAGGATTACATAAATGGAAAGAGGTTAGGGTACGAAGAAATTTAAAAAAGGACAATTTTATCCCATAGCACGTTTTCTAGAAGATCTTGATTAGGATTACATAAATGGAAAGGGGTTAGGGTGCAAAGAAATTTGTAATAAAACAAAGCTATCCATTGCACGTTTTGCAGAAAATCTTGATTAGGATTACATAAATGGAAAGAGGTTAGGGTACAAAGAAATTTAATAAAGGACATTTTTAACCTAAAGCACGATTTGTAGAAAATCATGATTAGGATTACATGAATGGAAAGAGGTTAGGGTGCAAGAAATTTGTAATAAAACAAATCTATCCATTGCACGTTTCGTAGAAATTCTTGATTAGGATTACATAAATGGAAAGAGGTTAGTGTACGAAGAAATTTAAAAAGGAACAATTTTATCCCATAGCACGTTTTGTAGAAAATCTTGATTAGGATTACATAAATGGAAGGAGGTTAGGGTACGAAGAAATTTAAAAAAGGACAATTGTATCCCGTAACACGTTTTGTAAAAAATCTTGAATAGGATTACATAAATGGAAAGAGGTTAGAGCACGAACAAATCTCAAAAAGAACAATTTTACACCATACCAGTTTTGTAGAAGATCTTGATTAGGATTACATAAATGGAAAGAGGTTAGGGTACGAAGTAATTTAAAAAAGGACTTTTTTAACCCAAAGCACGATTTGTAGAAAATCTTGATTAGGATTACATGAATAGAAAGAGGTTAGGGTGCAAAGAAATTTGTAATAAAACAAATCTACCCATTGCACGTTTTGCAGAAAATCTGGATTAGGATTACATAAATGGAAAGAGGTTAGGGTGCAAAGAAAATTGAACAAGCACAAATATATCCTATTGCACGTTTTGCAGAAAATATTGATTAGGATTACATAAATGGAAAGAGGTTAGGGTACGAAGAAATTTAAAAAAGGACAATTTTATCCCAAAGCACGTTTTGTAGATCTTGATTAGGATTACATGAATGGAAAGGGGTTAGGGTGCAAAGAAATTTGTAATAAAACAAATCTATCCATTGAACGTTTTGCAGAAAATTTTGATTAGGATTACACTAATGGAAATAGGTTAGGGTACAAAGAAATTTAAAAAAGGGCAATTTTATCCCATAGCGCGTTTTGTAGAAGATGTTGATTAGAAATACATGAATGGAAAGGGGTTAGGGTGCAAAGAAATTTGTAATAAAACAAATCTATCCATTGCACGTTTTGCAGAAAATATTGATTAGGATTACATAAATGGAAAGAGGTTAGGGTACGAAGAAATTTAAAAAAGGGCAATTTTATCCCATAGCGCGTTTTGTAGAATATCTTGATTAGGATTACATGAATGGAAACGGGTTAGGGTGCAAAGAAATTTGTAATAAAACAAATCTATCCATTGCACGTTTTGCAGAAAATCTTGATTAGGATTACACTAATGGAAAGAGGTTAGGGTACAAAGAAATTTAAAAAAGGGCAATTTTATCCCATAGCGCGTTTTGTAGAAGATCTTGATTAGGATTACATGAATGGAAACGGGTTAGGGTGCAAAGAAATTTGTAATAAAACAAATCTATTCATTGCACGTTTTGCAGAAAATCTGGATTAGGATTACATAAATGGAAAGAGGTTAGGGTGCAAAGAAAATTGAACAAGCACAAATATATCCTATTGCACGTTTTGCAGAAAATATTGATTAGGATTACATAAATGGAAAGAGGTTAGGGTAAGAAGAAATTTAAAAAAGGACAATTTTATCCCAAAGCACGTTTTGTAGATCTTGATTAGGATTACATGAATGGAAAGGGGTTAGGGTGCAAAGAAATTTGTAATAAAACAAATCTATCCATTGCACGTTTAGCAGAATATCTTGATTAGGATTACACTAATGGAAAGAGGTTAGAGTACAAAGAAATTTAAAAAGGGCAATTTTATCCCATAGCGCGTTTTGTAGAAGATCTTGATTAGGATTACATAAATGAAAAGGGGTTAGGGTGCAAAGAAATTTGTAATAAAACAAATCTATCCAATGCACGTTTTGCAGAAAATCTTGATTAGGATTACATAAATGGAAAGAGGTTAGGGTACAAAGAAATTTAATAAAGGACATTTTTAACCTAAAGCACGATTTGTAGAAAATCATGATTAGGATTACATGAATGGAAAGAGGTTAGGGTGCAAAAAATTTGTAATAAAACAAATCTATTCATTGCACGTTTTGTAGAAATTCATGATTAGGATTACATAAATGGAAAGAGGTTAGTGTACGAAGAAATTTAAAAAGGAACAATTTTATCCAATAGCACGTTTTGTAGAAAATCTTGATTAGGATTACATAAATGGAAGGAGGTTAGGGTACGAAGAAATTTAAAAAAGGACAATTTTATCCCGTAACACGTTTTTTAAAAAATCTTGAATAGGATTACATAAATGGAAAGAGGTTAGAGCACGAACAAATCTAAAAAAGAACAATTTTACACCATTCCAGTTTTGTAGAAGATCTTGATTAGGATTACATAAATGGAAAGAGGTTAGGGTACGAAGTAATTTAAAAAAGGACTTTTTTAACCCAAAGCACGATTTGTAGAAAGTCTTGATTAGGATTACATGAATAGAAAGAGGTTAGGGTGCAAAGAAATTTGTAATAAAACAAATCTACCCATTGCACGTTTTGCAGAAATTCTTGATTAGGATTACATAAATGGAAAGAGGTTAGGGTGCAAAGAAAATTGAACAAGCACAAATATATCCTCTTGCACGTTTTGCAGAAAATCTTGATTAGGATTACATAAATGGAAAGAGGTTAGGGTACGAAGAAACTTAAAAAAGGACAATTTTATCCCAAAGCACGTTTTGTAGATCTTGATTAGGATTACATGAATGGAAAGGGGTTAGGGTGCAAAGAAATTTGTAATAAAACAAATCTATCCATTGCACGTTTTGCAGAAAATATTGATTAGGATTACACTCATGGAAAGAGGTTAGGGTACAAAGAAATTTAAAAAAGGGCAATTTTATCCCATAGCGCGTTTTGTAGAAGATCTTGATTAGAAATACATGAATGGAAAGGGGTTAGGGTGCAAAGAAATTTGTAATAAAACAAATCTATCCATTGCACGTTTTGCAGAAAATCTTGATTAGGATTACATAAATGGAAAGAGGTTAGGGCACGAACAAATTTAAAAAAGGACAATTTTATCCCAAAGCACGTTTTGTAGATCTTGATTAGGATTACATGAATGGAAAGGGGTTAGGGTGCAAAAAAATTTGTAATAAAACAAATCTATCCATTGCACGTTTTGCAGAAAATTTTGATTAGGATTACACTAATGGAAAGAGGTTAGGGTACAAAGAAATTTAAAAAAGGGCAATTTTATCCCATAGCGCGTTTTGTAGAAGATCTTGATTAGGATTACATGAATGGAAGCGGGTTAGGGTGCAAAGAAATTTGTAATAAAACAAATCTATCCATTGCACGTTTTGCAGAAAATCTTGATTAGGATTACACTAATGGAAAGAGGTTAGGGTACAAAGAAATTTAAAAAAGGGCAATTTTATCCCATAGCGCGTTTTGTAGAAGATTTTGATTAGGATTACATGAATGGAAACGGGTTAGGGTGCAAAGAAATTTGTAATAAAACAAATCTATTCATTGCACGTTTTGCAGAAAATCTTGATTAGGATTACATAAATGGAAAGAGGTTAGGGCACGAACAAATTTAAAAAAGGACAATTTTATTCCATATCAGGTTTTGTAGAAGATCTTGATTAGGATTACATGAACGGAAAGGGGTTAGGGTGCAAAGAAATTTGTAATAAAACAAATCTATCCATTGCACGTTTTGCAGAAAATTTTGATTAGGATTACACTAATGGAAAGAGGTTAGGGTACAAAGAAATTTAAAAAAGGGCAATTTTATCCCATAGCGCGTTTTGTAGAAGATCTTGATTAGAAATACATGAATGGAAAGGGGTTAGGGTGCAAAGAAATTTGTAATAAAACAAATCTATCCATTGCACGTTTTGCAGAAAATATTGAATAGGATTACATAAATGGAAAGAGGTTAGGGTACGAAGAAATTTAAAAAAGGGCAATTTTATCCCATAGCGCGTTTTGTAGAAGATCTTGATTAGGATTACATGAATGGAAACGGGTTAGGGTGCAAAGAAATTTGTAATAAAACAAATCTATCCATTGCACGTTTTGCAGAAAATCTTGATTAGGATTACATAAATGGAAAGAGGTTAGGGCACGAACAAATTTAAAAAAGGACAATTTTATTCCATAGCACGTTTTGTAGAAGATCTTGATTAGGATTACATGAATGGAAAGCGGTTAGGGTGCAAAAAATTTGTAATAAAACAAATCTATTCATTGCACGTTTTGTAGAAATTCTTGATTAGGATTACATAAATGGAAAGAGGTTAGTGTACGAAGAAACTTAAAAAGGAACAATTTTATCCCATAGCACGTTTTGTAGAAAATCTTGATTAGGATTACATAAATGGAAGGAGGTTAGGGTACGAAGAAATTTAAAAAAGGACAATTTTATCCCGTAACACGTTTTTTAAAAAATTTGAATAGGATTACATAAATGGAAAGAGGTTAGGGTACGAAGTAATTTAAAAAAGGACTTTTTTAACCCAAAGCACGATTTGTAGAAAGTCTTGATTAGGATTACATGATTAGAAAGAGGTTAGGGTGCAAAGAAATTTGTAATAAAACAAATCTACCCATTGCACGTTTTGCTGAAAATCTTGATTAGGATTACATAAATGGAAAGAGGTTAGGGTGCAAGGAAAATTGAACAAGCACAAATATATCCTATTACACGTTTTGCAGAAAATCTTGATTAGGATTACATAAATGGAAAGAGGTTAGGGTACGAAGAAACTTAAAAAAGGACAATTTTATCCCAAAGCACGTTTTGTAGATCTTGATTAGGATTACATGAATGGAAAGGGGTTAGCGTGCAAAGAAATTTAAAAAAGGGCAATTTTATCCCATAGCGCGTTTTGTAGAAGATCTTGATTAGAAATACATGAATGGAAAGGGGTTAGGGTGCAAAGAAATTTGTAATAAAACAAATCTATCCATTGCACGTTTTGCAGAAAATCTTGATTAGGATTACATAAATGGAAAGAGGTTAGGGCACGAACAAATTTAAAAAAGGACAATTTTATCCCATAGCACGTTTTGTAGAAGATCTTGATTAGGATTACATGAATGGAAGCGGGTTAGGGTGCAAAGAAATTTGTAATAAAACAAATCTATCCATTGCACGTTTTGCAGAAAATCTTGATTAGGATTACACTAATGGAAAGAGGTTAGGGTACAAAGAAATTTAAAAAAGGGCAATTTTATCCCATAGCGCGTTTTGTAGAAGATCTTGATTAGGATTACATGAATGGAAACGGGTTAGGGTGCAAAGAAATTTGTAATAAAACAAATCTATTCATTGCACGTTTTGCAGAAAATCTTGATTAGGATTACATAAATGGAAAGAGGTTAGGGCACGAACAAATTTAAAAAAGGACAATTTTATTCCATATCAGGTTTTGTAGAAGATCTTGATTAGGATTACATGAACGGAAAGGGGTTAGGGTGCAAAGAAATTTGTAATAAAACAAATCTATCCATTGCACGTTTTGCAGAAAATTTTGATTAGGATTACACTAATGGAAAGAGGTTAGGGTACAAAGAAATTTAAAAAAGGGCAATTTTATCCCATAGCGCGTTTTGTAGAAGATCTTGATTAGAAATACATGAATGGAAAGGGGTTAGGGTGCAAAGAAATTTGTAATAAAACAAATCTATCCATTGCACGTTTTGCAGAAAATATTGAATAGGATTACATAAATGGAAAGAGGTTAGGGTACGAACAAATTTAAAACAGAACAATTTTATGCCATACCAGTTTTGTAGAAGATCTTGATTAGGATTACATAAATGGAAAGAGGTTAGGTTACGAAAAAATTTAAAAAAGGACAATTTTAACCCAAAGCACGATTTGTAGAAAATCTTGATTAGGATTACATTAATAGAAAGAGGTTAGTGTGCAAAGAAATTTGTAATAAAACAAATCTATCCATTGCACGTTTAACAGAAAATCTTGATTAGGATTACATAAATGGAAAGAGGTTAGGGTGCAAAGAAAATTGAACAAGCACAAATATATCCTATTGCACGTTTTGCAGAAAATCTTGATTAGGATTACATAAATGGAAAGAGGTTAGGGTACGAAGAAATTTAAAAAAGGACAATTTTATCCCATAGCACGTTTTCTAGAAGATCTTGATTAGGATTACATGAATGGAAAGGGGTTAGGGTGCAAAGAAATTTGTAATAAAACAAATCTATCCATTGCACGTTTTGCAGAAAATCTTGATTAGGATTACACTAATGGAAAGAGGTTATAGTACAAAGAAATTTAAAAAGGGCAATTTTATCCCATAGCGCGTTTTGTAGAAGATCTTGATTAGGATTACATAAATGGAAAGAGGTTAGTGTGCAAAGAAATTTGTAATAAAACAAATCTATCCATTGCACGTTTTGCAGAAAATCTTGATTAGGATTACATAAATGGAAAGAGGTTAGGGTACAAGGAAATTTAATAAAGGACATTTTTAACCTAAAGCACGATTTGTAGAAAATCATGATTAGGATTACATGAATGGAAAGAGGTTAGGGTGCAAAAAATTTGTAATAAAACAAATCTATTCATTGCACGTTTTGTAGAAATTCTTGATTAGGATTACATAAATGGAAAGAGGTTAGTGTACGAAGAAACTTAAAAAGGAACAATTTTATCCCATAGCACGTTTTGTAGAAAATCTTGATTAGGATTACATAAATGGAAGGAGGTTAGGGTACGAAGAAATTTAAAAAAGGACAATTTTATCCCGTAACACGTTTTTTAAAAAATTTGAATAGGATTACATAAATGGAAAGAGGTTAGAGCACGAACAAATCTAAAAAAGAACAATTTTACATCATACCAGTTTTGTAGAAGATCTTGATTAGGATTACATAAATGGAAAGAGGTTAGGGTACGAAGTAATTTAAAAAAGGACTTTTTTAACCCAAAGCACGATTTGTAGAAAGTCTTGATTAGGATTACATGATTAGAAAGAGGTTAGGGTGCAAAGAAATTTGTAATAAAACAAATCTACCCATTGCACGTTTTGCAGAAAATCTGGATTAGGATTACATAAATGGAAAGAGGTTAGGGTGCAAAGAAAATTGAACAAGCACAAATATATCCTATAGCACGTTTTGCAGAAAATATTGATTAGGATTACATAAATGGAAAGAGGTTAGGGTACGAAGAAATTTAAAAAAGGACAATTTTATCCCAAAGCACGTTTTGTAGATCTTGATTAGGATTACATGAATGGAAAGGGGTTAGGGTGCAAAGAAATTTGTAATAAAACAAATCTATCCATTGCACGTTTTGCAGAAAATTTTGATTAGGATTACACTAATGGAAAGAGGTTAGGGTACAAAGAAATTTAAAAAAGGGCAATTTTATCCCATAGCGCGTTTTGTAGAAGATGTTGATTAGAAATACATGAATGGAAAGGGGTTAGGGTGCAAAGAAATTTGTAATAAAACAAATCTATCCATTGCACGTTTTGCAGAAAATATTGATTAGGATTACATAAATGGAAAGAGGTTAGGGTACGAAGAAATTTAAAAAAGGACAATTTTATCCCATAGCACGTTTTCTAGAAGATCTTGATTAGGATTACATGAATGGAAAGGGGTTAGGGTGCAAAGAAATTTGTAATAAAACAAATCTATTCATTGCACGTTTTGCAGAAAATCTTGATTAGGATTACATAAATGGAAAGAGGTTAGGGCACGAACAAATTTAAAAAAGGACAATTTTATTCCATATCAGGTTTTGTAGAAGATCTTGATTAGGATTACATGAACGGAAAGGGGTTAGGGTGCAAAGAAATTTGTAATAAAACAAATCTATCCATTGCACGTTTTGCAGAAAATTTTGATTAGGATTACACTAATGGAAAGAGGTTAGGGTACAAAGAAATTTAAAAAAGGGCAATTTTATCCCATAGCGCGTTTTGTAGAAGATCTTGATTAGAAATACATGAATGGAAAGGGGTTAGGGTGCAAAGAAATTTGTAATAAAACAAATCTATCCATTGCACGTTTTGCAGAAAATATTGAATAGGATTACATAAATGGAAAGAGGTTAGGGTACGAAGAAATTTAAAAAAGGGCAATTTTATCCCATAGCGCGTTTTGTAGAAGATCTTGATTAGGATTACATGAATGGAAACGGGTTAGGGTGCAAAGAAATTTGTAATAAAACAAATCTATCCATTGCACGTTTTGCAGAAAATCTTGATTAGGATTACATAAATGGAAAGAGGTTAGGGCACGAACAAATTTAAAAAAGGACAATTTTATTCCATAGCACGTTTTGTAGAAGATCTTGATTAGGATTACATGAATGGAAAGCGGTTAGGGTGCAAAAAATTTGTAATAAAACAAATCTATTCATTGCACGTTTTGTAGAAATTCTTGATTAGGATTACATAAATGGAAAGAGGTTAGTGTACGAAGAAACTTAAAAAGGAACAATTTTATCCCATAGCACGTTTTGTAGAAAATCTTGATTAGGATTACATAAATGGAAGGAGGTTAGGGTACGAAGAAATTTAAAAAAGGACAATTTTATCCCGTAACACGTTTTTTAAAAAATTTGAATAGGATTACATAAATGGAAAGAGGTTAGGGTACGAAGTAATTTAAAAAAGGACTTTTTTAACCCAAAGCACGATTTGTAGAAAGTCTTGATTAGGATTACATGATTAGAAAGAGGTTAGGGTGCAAAGAAATTTGTAATAAAACAAATCTACCCATTGCACGTTTTGCTGAAAATCTTGATTAGGATTACATAAATGGAAAGAGGTTATGGTGCAAGGAAAATTGAACAAGCACAAATATATCCTATTGCACGTTTTGCAGAAAATCTTGATTAGGATTACATAAATGGAAAGAGGTTAGGGTACGAAGAAACTTAAAAAAGGACAATTTTATCCCAAAGCACGTTTTGTAGATCTTGATTAGGATTACATGAATGGAAAGGGGTTAGCGTGCAAAGAAATTTAAAAAAGGGCAATTTTATCCCATAGCGCGTTTTGTAGAAGATCTTGATTAGAAATACATGAATGGAAAGGGGTTAGGGTGCAAAGAAATTTGTAATAAAACAAATCTATCCATTGCACGTTTTGCAGAAAATCTTGATTAGGATTACATAAATGGAAAGAGGTTAGGGCACGAACAAATTTAAAAAAGGACAATTTTATCCCATAGCACGTTTTGTAGAAGATCTTGATTAGGATTACATGAATGGAAGCGGGTTAGGGTGCAAAGAAATTTGTAATAAAACAAATCTATCCATTGCACGTTTTGCAGAAAATCTTGATTAGGATTACACTAATGGAAAGAGGTTAGGGTACAAAGAAATTTAAAAAAGGGCAATTTTATCCCATAGCGCGTTTTGTAGAAGATCTTGATTAGGATTACATGAATGGAAACGGGTTAGGGTGCAAAGAAATTTGTAATAAAACAAATCTATTCATTGCACGTTTTGCAGAAAATCTTGATTAGGATTACATAAATGGAAAGAGGTTAGGGCACGAACAAATTTAAAAAAGGACAATTTTATTCCATATCAGGTTTTGTAGAAGATCTTGATTAGGATTACATGAACGGAAAGGGGTTAGGGTGCAAAGAAATTTGTAATAAAACAAATCTATCCATTGCACGTTTTGCAGAAAATTTTGATTAGGATTACACTAATGGAAAGAGGTTAGGGTACAAAGAAATTTAAAAAAGGGCAATTTTATCCCATAGCGCGTTTTGTAGAAGATCTTGATTAGAAATACATGAATGGAAAGGGGTTAGGGTGCAAAGAAATTTGTAATAAAACAAATCTATCCATTGCACGTTTTGCAGAAAATATTGAATAGGATTACATAAATGGAAAGAGGTTAGGGTACGAACAAATTTAAAACAGAACAATTTTATGCCATACCAGTTTTGTAGAAGATCTTGATTAGGATTACATAAATGGAAAGAGGTTAGGTTACGAAAAAATTTAAAAAAGGACAATTTTAACCCAAAGCACGATTTGTAGAAAATCTTGATTAGGATTACATTAATAGAAAGAGGTTAGTGTGCAAAGAAATTTGTAATAAAACAAATCTATCAATTGCACGTTTAACAGAAAATCTTGATTAGGATTACATAAATGGAAAGAGGTTAGGGTGCAAAGAAAATTGAACAAGCACAAATATATCCTATTGCACGTTTTGCAGAAAATCTTGATTAGGATTACATAAATGGAAAGAGGTTAGGGTACGAAGAAATTTAAAAAAGGACAATTTTATCCCATAGCACGTTTTCTAGAAGATCTTGATTAGGATTACATGAATGGAAAGGGGTTAGGGTGCAAAGAAATTTGTAATAAAACAAATCTATCCATTGCACGTTTTGCAGAAAATCTTGATTAGGATTACACTAATGGAAAGAGGTTATAGTACAAAGAAATTTAAAAAGGGCAATTTTATCCCATAGCGCGTTTTGTAGAAGATCTTGATTAGGATTACATAAATGGAAAGAGGTTAGTGTGCAAAGAAATTTTTAATAAAACAAATCTATCCATTGCACGTTTTGCAGAAAATCTTGATTAGGATTACATAAATGGAAAGAGGTTAGGGTACAAGGAAATTTAATAAAGGACATTTTTAACCTAAAGCACGATTTGTAGAAAATCATGATTAGGATTACATGAATGGAAAGAGGTTAGGGTGCAAAAAATTTGTAATAAAACAAATCTATTCATTGCACGTTTTGTAGAAATTCTTGATTAGGATTACATAAATGGAAAGAGGTTAGTGTACGAAGAAACTTAAAAAGGAACAATTTTATCCCATAGCACGTTTTGTAGAAAATCTTGATTAGGATTACATAAATGGAAGGAGGTTAGGGTACGAAGAAATTTAAAAAAGGACAATTTTATCCCGTAACACGTTTTTTAAAAAATTTGAATAGGATTACATAAATGGAAAGAGGTTAGAGCACGAACAAATCTAAAAAAGAACAATTTTACATCATACCAGTTTTGTAGAAGATCTTGATTAGGATTACATAAATGGAAAGAGGTTAGGGTACGAAGTAATTTAAAAAAGGACTTTTTTAACCCAAAGCACGATTTGTAGAAAGTCTTGATTAGGATTACATGATTAGAAAGAGGTTAGGGTGCAAAGAAATTTGTAATAAAACAAATCTACCCATTGCACGTTTTGCAGAAAATCTGGATTAGGATTACATAAATGGAAAGAGGTTAGGGTGCAAAGAAAATTGAACAAGCACAAATATATCCTATAGCACGTTTTGCAGAAAATATTGATTAGGATTACATAAATGGAAAGAGGTTAGGGTACGAAGAAATTTAAAAAAGGACAATTTTATCCCAAAGCACGTTTTGTAGATCTTGATTAGGATTACATGAATGGAAAGGGGTTAGGGTGCAAAGAAATTTGTAATAAAACAAATCTATCCATTGCACGTTTTGCAGAAAATTTTGATTAGGATTACACTAATGGAAAGAGGTTAGGGTACAAAGAAATTTAAAAAAGGGCAATTTTATCCCATAGCGCGTTTTGTAGAAGATGTTGATTAGAAATACATGAATGGAAAGGGGTTAGGGTGCAAAGAAATTTGTAATAAAACAAATCTATCCATTGCACGTTTTGCAGAAAATATTGATTAGGATTACATAAATGGAAAGAGGTTAGGGTACGAAGAAATTTAAAAAAGGGCAATTTTATCCCATAGCGCGTTTTGTAGAATATCTTGATTAGGATTACATGAATGGAAACGGGTTAGGGTGCAAAGAAATTTGTAATAAAACAAATCTATCCATTGCACGTTTTGCAGAAAATCTTGATTAGGATTACACTAATGGAAAGAGGTTAGGGTACAAAGAAATTTAAAAAAGGGCAATTTTATCCCATAGCGCGTTTTGTAGAAGATCTTGATTAGGATTACATGAATGGAAACGGGTTAGGGTGCAAAGAAATTTGTAATAAAACAAATCTATCCATTGCACGTTTTGCAGAAAATCTTGATTAGGATTACACTAATGGAAAGAGGTTAGGGTACAAAGAAATTTAAAAAGGGCAAATTTATCCCATAGCGCGTTTTGTAGAAGATCTTGATTAAGATTACATAAATGGAAAGAGGTTAGGGTACGAAGTAATTTAAAAAAGGACTTTTTTAACCCAAAGCACGATTTGTAGAAAATCTTGATTAGGATTACATGAATAGAAAGAGGTTAGGGTGCAAAGAAATTTGTAATAAAACAAATCTACCCATTGCACGTTTTGCAGAAAATCTGGATTAGGATTACATAAATGGAAAGAGGTTAGGGTGCAAAGAAAATTGAACAAGCACAAATATATCCTATTGCACGTTTTGCAGAAAATATTGATTAGGATTACATAAATGGAAAGAGGTTAGGGTACGAAGAAATTTAAAAAAGGACAATTTTATCCCAAAGCACGTTTTGTAGATCTTGATTAGGATTACATGAATGGAAAGGGGTTAGGGTGCAAAGAAATTTGTAATAAAACAAATCTATCCATTGCACGTTTTGCAGAAAATTTTGATTAGGATTACACTAATGGAAAGAGGTTAGGGTACAAAGAAATTTAAAAAAGGGCAATTTTATCACATAGCGCGTTTTGTAGAAGATGTTGATTAGAAATACATGAATGGAAAGGGGTTAGGGTGCAAAGAAATTTGTAATAAAACAAATCTATCCATTGCACGTTTTGCAGAAAATATTGATTAGGATTACATAAATGGAAAGAGGTTAGGGTACGAAGAAATTTAAAAAAGGGCAATTTTATCCCATAGCGCGTTTTGTAGAATATCTTGATTAGGATTACATGAATGGAAACGGGTTAGGGTGCAAAGAAATTTGTAATAAAACAAATCTATCCATTGCACGTTTTGCAGAAAATCTTGATTAGGATTACACTAATGGAAAGAGGTTAGGGTACAAAGAAATTTAAAAAAGGGCAATTTTATCCCATAGCGCGTTTTGTAGAAGATCTTGATTAGGATTACATGAATGGAAACGGGTTAGGGTGCAAAGAAATTTGTAATAAAACAAATCTATTCATTGCACGTTTTGCAGAAAATCTGGATTAGGATTACATAAATGGAAAGAGGTTAGGGTGCAAAGAAAATTGAACAAGCACAAATATATCCTATTGCACGTTTTGCAGAAAATATTGATTAGGATTACATAAATGGAAAGAGGTTAGGGTAAGAAGAAATTTAAAAAAGGACAATTTTATCCCAAAGCACGTTTTGTAGATCTTGATTAGGATTACTTGAATGGAAAGGGGTTAGGGTGCAAAGAAATTTGTAATAAAACAAATCTATCCATTGCACGTTTAGCAGAAAATCTTGATTAGGATTACACTAATGGAAAGAGGTTAGAGTACAAAGAAATTTAAAAAGGGCAATTTTATCCCATAGCGCGTTTTGTAGAAGATCTTGATTAGGATTACATAAATGAAAAGGGGTTAGGGTGCAAAGAAATTTGTAATAAAACAAATCTATCCATTGCACGTTTTGCAGAAAATCTTGATTAGGATTACATAAATGGAAAGAGGTTAGGGTACAAAGAAATTTAATAAAGGACATTTTTAACCTAAAGCACGATTTGTAGAAAATCATGATTAGGATTACATGAATGGAAAGAGGTTAGGGTGCAAAAAATTTGTAATAAAACAAATCTATTCATTGCACGTTTTGTAGAAATTCATGATTAGGATTACATAAATGGAAAGAGGTTAGTGTACGAAGAAATTTAAAAAGGAACAATTTTATCCCATAGCACGTTTTGTAGAAAATCTTGATTAGGATTACATAAATGGAAGGAGGTTAGGGTACGAAGAAATTTAAAAAAGGACAATTTTATCCCGTAACACGTTTTTTAAAAAATCTTGAATAGGATTACATAAATGGAAAGAGGTTAGAGCACGAACAAATCTAAAAAAGAACAATTTTACACCATTCCAGTTTTGTAGAAGATCTTGATTAGGATTACATAAATGGAAAGAGGTTAGGGTACGAAGTAATTTAAAAAAGGACTTTTTTAACCCAAAGCACAATTTGTAGAAAGTCTTGATTAGGATTACATGAATAGAAAGAGGTTAGGGTGCAAAGAAATTTGTAATAAAACAAATCTACCCATTGCACGTTTTGCAGAAAATCTTGATTAGGATTACATAAATGGAAAGAGGTTAGGGTGCAAAGAAAATTGAACAAGCACAAATATATCCTATTGCACGTTTTGCAGAAAATCTTGATTAGGATTACATAAATGGAAAGAGGTTAGGGTACGAAGAAACTTAAAAAAGGACAATTTTATCCCAAAGCACGTTTTGTAGATCTTGATTAGGATTACATGAATGGAAAGGGGTTAGGGTGCAAAGAAATTTGTAATAAAACAAATCTATCCATTGCACGTTTTGCAGAAAATATTGATTAGGATTACACTCATGGAAAGAGGTTAGGGTACAAAGAAATTTAAAAAAGGGCAATTTTATCCCATAGCGCGTTTTGTAGAAGATCTTGATTAGAAATACATGAATGGAAAGGGGTTAGGGTGCAAAGAAATTTGTAATAAAACAAATCTATCCATTGCACGTTTTGCAGAAAATCTTGATTAGGATTACATAAATGGAAAGAGGTTAGGGCACGAACAAATTTAAAAAAGGACAATTTTATTCCATATCAGGTTTTGTAGAAGATCTTGATTAGGATTACATGAACGGAAAGGGGTTAGGGTGCAAAGAAATTTGTAATAAAACAAATCTATCCATTGCACGTTTTGCAGAAAATTTTGATTAGGATTACACTAATGGAAAGAGGTTAGGGTACAAAGAAATTTAAAAAAGGGCAATTTTATCCCATAGCGCGTTTTGTAGAAGATCTTGATTAGAAATACACGAATGGAAAGGGGTTAGGGTGCAAAGAAATTTGTAATAAAACAAATCTATCCATTGCACGTTTTGCAGAAAATATTGAATAGGATTACATAAATGGAAAGAGGTTAGGGTACGAAGAAATTTAAAAAAGGGCAATTTTATCCCATAGCGCGTTTTGTAGAAGATCTTGATTAGGATTACATGAATGGAAACGGGTTAGGGTGCAAAGAAATTTGTAATAAAACAAATCTATCCATTGCACGTTTTGCAGAAAATCTTGATTAGGATTACATAAATGGAAAGAGGTTAGGGCACGAACAAATTTAAAAAAGGACAATTTTATTCCATTGCACGTTTTGTAGAAATTCTTGATTAGGATTACATAAATGGAAAGAGGTTAGTGTACGAAGAAACTTAAAAAGGAACAATTTTATCCCATAGCACGTTTTGTAGAAAATCTTGATTAGGATTACATAAATGGAAGGAGGTTAGGGTACGAAGAAATTTAAAAAAGGACAATTTTATCCCGTAACACGTTTTTTAAAAAATTTGAATAGGATTACATAAATGGAAAGAGGTTAGAGCACGAACAAATCTAAAAAAGAACAATTTTACACCATACCAGTTTTGTAGAAGATCTTGATTAGGATTACATAAATGGAAAGAGGTTAGGGTACGAAGTAATTTAAAAAAGGACTTTTTTAACCCAAAGCACGATTTGTAGAAAGTCTTGATTAGGATTACATGATTAGAAAGAGGTTAGGGTGCAAAGAAATTTGTAATAAAACAAATCTACCCATTGCACGTTTTGCTGAAAATCTTGATTAGGATTACATAAATGGAAAGAGGTTAGGGTGCAAGGAAAATTGAACAAGCACAAATATATCATATTGCACGTTTTGCAGAAAATCTTGATTAGGATTACATAAATGGAAAGAGGTTAGGGTACGAAGAAACTTAAAAAAGGACAATTTTATCCCAAAGCACGTTTTGTAGATCTTGATTAGGATTACATGAATGGAAAGGGGTTAGGGTGCAAAGAAATTTAAAAAAGGGCAATTTTATCCCATAGCGCGTTTTGTAGAAGATCTTGATTAGAAATACATGAATGGAAAGGGGTTAGGGTGCAAAGAAATTTGTATTAAAACAAATCTATCCATTGCACGTTTTGCAGAAAATCTTGATTAGGATTACATAAATGGAAAGAGGTTAGGGCACGAACAAATTTAAAAAAGGACAATTTTATCCCATAGCACGTTTTGTAGAAGATCTTGATTAGGATTACATGAATGGAAGCGGGTTAGGGTGCAAAGAAATTTGTAATAAAACAAATCTATCCATTGCACGTTTTGCAGAAAATCTTGATTAGGATTACACTAATGGAAAGAGGTTAGGGTACAAAGAAATTTAAAAAAGGGCAATTTTATCCCATAGCGCGTTTTGTAGAAGATCTTGATTAGGATTACATGAATGGAAACGGGTTAGGGTGCAAAGAAATTTGTAATAAAACAAATCTATTCATTGCACGTTTTGCAGAAAATCTTGATTAGGATTACATAAATGGAAAGAGGTTAGGGCACGAACAAATTTAAAAAAGGACAATTTTATTCCATATCAGGTTTTGTGGAAGATCTTGATTAGGATTACATGAACGGAAAGGGGTTAGGGTGCAAAGAAATTTGTAATAAAACAAATCTATCCATTGCACGTTTTGCAGAAAATATTGAATAGGATTACATAAATGGAAAGAGGTTAGGGTACGAAGAAATTTAAAAAAGGGCAATTTTATCCCATAGCGCGTTTTGTAGAAGATCTTGATTAGAAATACATGAATGGAAAGGGGTTAGGGTGCAAAGAAATTTGTAATAAAACAAATCTATCCATTGCACGTTTTGCAGAAAATATTGAATAGGATTACATAAATGGAAAGAGGTTAGGGTACGAAGAAATTTAAAAAAGGGCAATTTTATCCCATAGCGCGTTTTGTAGAAGATCTTGATTAGGATTACATGAATGGAAACGGGTTAGGGTGCAAAGAAATTTGTAATAAAACAAATCTATCCATTGCACGTTTTGCAGAAAATCTTGATTAGGATTACATAAATGGAAAGAGGTTAGGGCACGAACAAATTTAAAAAAGGACAATTTTATTCCATAGCACGTTTTGTAGAAGATCTTGATTAGGATTACATGAATGGAAAGGGGTTAGTGTGCAAAAAAATTTGTAATAAAACAAATCTATCCATTGCACGTTTTGTAGAAATTCTTGATTAGGATTACATAAATGGAAAGAGGTTAGGGTGCAAAGAAAATAGTACAAGCACAAATATATCCTATTGCACGATTTGCAGAAAATCTTGATTAGGATTACATAAATGGAAATAGGTTAGGGTACGAAGAAATTTAAAAAAGGACAATTTTATCCCATAGCACGTTTTGTAGAAGATCTTGATTAAGATTACATAAATGGAAGGAGGTAAGGGGAAGAAGAAATCTACAAAAAGAACAATTTTATCCCGTAACACGTTTTGTAGAAAATCTTGAATAGGATTACATAAATGGAAAGAGGTTAGGTTACGAAGAAATTTAAAAAAGGACAATTTTAACCCAAAGCACGATTTGTAGAAAATCTTGATTAGGATTACATGAATAGAAAGAGGTTAGTGTGCAAAGAAATTTGTAATAAAACAAATCTATCAATTGCACGTTTTACAGAAAATCTTGATTAGGATTACATAAATGGAAAGAGGTTAGGGTACAAAGAAATTTAAAAAAGGACATTTGTAACCCAGAGCACGATTTGTAGAAAATCTTGATTAGGATTACATGAATGGAAAGAGGTTAGGGTGCAAAGAAAATTGAACAAGCACAAATATATCCTATTGCACGATTTGCAGAAAATCTTGATTAGGATTACATAAATGGAAAGAGGTTAGGGTACGAAGAAATTTAAGAAAGGACAATTTTATACCATAGCACGTTTTGTAGAAAATCTTGATTAGGATTACATAAATGGAAGGAGGTAAGGGTAAGAAGAAATCTACAAAAGGACAATTTTATCCCGTAACACGTTTTGTAGAAAATCTTGAATAGGACTACATAAATGGAAAGAGGTTAGGGTACGAACAAATTTAAAAAAGAACAATTTTATGCCATACCAGTTTTGTAGAAGATCTTGATTAGGATTATATAAAAGGAAAGAGGTTAGGTTACGAAGAAATTTAAAAAAGGACAATTTTAACCCAAAGCACGATTTTTAGAAAATCTTGATTAGGATTACATGAATAGAAAGAGGTTAGTGTACAAAGAAATTTGTAATAAAACAAATCTATCAATTGCACGTTTTACAGAAAATCTTGATTAGGATTACATAAATGGAAAGAGGTTAGGGTGCAAAGAAAATTGAACAAGCACAAATATATACTATTGCACGTTTTGCAGAAAATCTTGATTAGGATTACATAAATGGAAAGAGGTTAGGGTACGAAGAAATTTAAAAAAGAACAATTTTATCCCATAGCACGTTTTCTAGAAGATCTTGATTAGGATTACATGAATGGAAAGGGGTTAGGGTGCAAAGAAATTTGTAATAAAACAAATCTATCCATTGCACGTTTTGCAGAAAATCTTGATTAGGATTACACTAATGGAAAGGGGATTACACTAATGGAAAGGGGTTAGTGTACAAAGAAATTTAAAAAGGGCAATTTTATCCCATAGCGCGTTTTGTAGAAGATCTTGATTAGGATTACATAAATGGAAAGGGGTTAGGGTGCAAAGAAATTTAATAAAGGACATTTTTAACCTAAAGCACGATTTGTAGAAAATCATGATTAGGATTACATGAATGGAAAGAGGTTAGGGTGCAAAGAAATTTAAAAAAGGAAATTTTTAACCCAAAGCACGAATTGTAGAAAATCTTGATTAGGATTACATAAATGGAAAGAGGTTAGGGTGCAAAGAAAATTAAACAAACACAAATATATCCTATTGCACGTTTTGCAGAAAATCTTGATTAGGATTACATAAATGGAAAGTGGTTAGGGTACAAAGAAATTTAAAAAAGGACAATTTTATCCCGTAACACGTTTTGTAGAAAATCTTGAATAGGATTACATAAATGGAAAGAGGTTAGGGTACGAAGAAATTTAAAAAAGAACAATTTTATCCCATAGCACGTTTTGTAGAAGATCTTGATTAGGATTACATAAATGGAAAGAGGTTAAGGTACGAAGAAATTTAAAAAAGGACAATTTTAACCCAAAGCACGATTTGTAGAAAATCTTGATTAGGATTACATGAATGGAAAGAGGTTAGGGTGCAAAAAATTTGTATAAAACAAATCTATCCAATGCACGTTTTGCAGAAAATCTTGATTGGGATTACATAAATGGAAAGAGGTTAGGGTACAAAGAAATTTAAAAAAGGACATTTTTAACCCAGAGCACGATTTGTAGAAAATCTTGATTAGGATTACATGAATGGAAAGAGGTTAGGGTGCAAAGAAAATTGAACAAGCACAAATATATCCTATTGCACGATTTGCAGAAAATCTTGATTAGGATTACATAAATGGAAAGATGTTAGGGTACGAAGAAATTTAAAAAAGGACAATTTTATCCCATAGCACGTTTTGTAGAAAATCTTGATTAGGATTACATAAATGGAAGGAGGTAAGGGTAAGAAGAAATCTACAAAAGGACAATTTTATCCCGTAACACGTTTTGTAGAAAATCTTGAATAGGATTACATAAATGGAAAAAGGTTAGGGTACGAACAAATTTAAAACAGAACAATTTTATGCCATACCAGTTTTGTAGAAGATCTTGATTAGGATTACATAAATGGAAAGAGGTTAGGTTACGAAAAAATTTAAAAAAGGACAATTTTAACCCAAAGCACGATTTGTAGAAAATCTTGATTAGGATTACATTAATAGAAAGAGGTTAGTGTGCAAAGAAATTTGTAATAAAACAAATCTATCAATTGCACGTTTTACAGAAAATCTTGATTAGGATTACATAAATGGAAAGAGGTTAGGGTACGAAGAAATTTAAAAAAGGACAATTTTATCCCATAGCACGTTTTCTAGAAGATCTTGATTAGGATTACATGAATGGAAAGGGGTTAGGGTGCAAAGAAATTTGTAATAAAACAAATCTATCCATTGCACGTTTTGCAGAAAATCTTGATTAGGATTACACTAATGGAAAGAGATTATAGTACAAAGAAATTTAAAAAGGGCAATTTTATCCCATAGCGCGTTTTGTAGAAGATCTTGATTAGGATTACATAAATGGAAAGAGGTTAGTGTGCAAAGAAATTTGTAATAAAACAAATCTATCCATTGCACGTTTTGCAGAAAATCTTGATTAGGATTACATAAATGGAAAGAGGTTAGGGTACAAAGAAATTTAATAAAGGACATTTTTAACCTAAAGCACGATTTGTAGAAAATCATGATTAGGATTACATGAATGGAAAGAGGTTAGGGTGCAAAAAATTTGTAATAAAACAAATCTATTCATTGCACGTTTTGTAGAAATTCTTGATTAGGATTACATAAATGGAAAGAGGTTAGTGTACGAAGAAACTTAAAAAGGAACAATTTTATCCCATAGCACGTTTTGTAGAAAATCTTGATTAGGATTACATAAATGGAAGGAGGTTAGGGTACGAAGAAATTTAAAAAAGGACAATTTTATCCCGTAACACGTTTTTTAAAAAATTTGAATAGGATTACATAAATGGAAAGAGGTTAGAGCACGAACAAATCTAAAAAAGAACAATTTTACACCATACCAGTTTTGTAGAAGATCTTGATTAGGATTACATAAATGGAAAGAGGTTAGGGTACGAAGTAATTTAAAAAAGGACTTTTTTAACCCAAAGCACGATTTGTAGAAAGTCTTGATTAGGATTACATGATTAGAAAGAGGTTAGGGTGCAAAGAAATTTGTAATAAAACAAATCTACCCATTGCACGTTTTGCTGAAAATCTTGATTAGGATTACATAAATGGAAAGAGGTTAGGGTGCAAGGAAAATTGAACAAGCACAAATATATCCTATTGCACGTTTTGCAGAAAATCTTGATTAGGATTACATAAATGGAAAGAGGTTAGGGTACGAAGAAACTTAAAAAAGGACAATTTTATCCCAAAGCACGTTTTGTAGATCTTGATTAGGATTACATGAATGGAAAGGGGTTAGGGTGCAAAGAAATTTAAAAAAGGGCAATTTTATCCCATAGCGCGTTTTGTAGAAGATCTTGATTAGAAATACATGAATGGAAAGGGGTTAGGGTGCAAAGAAATTTGTAATAAAACAAATCTATCCATTGCACGTTTTGCAGAAAATCTTGATTAGGATTACATAAATGGAAAGAGGTTAGGGCACGAACAAATTTAAAAAAGGACAATTTTATCCCATAGCACGTTTTGTAGAAAATCTTGATTAGGATTACATAAATGGAAGGAGGTAAGGGTAAGAAGAAATCTACAAAAGGACAATTTTATCCCGTAACACGTTTTGTAGAAAATCTTGAATAGGACTACATAAATGGAAATAGGTTAGGGTATGAACAAATTTAAAAAAGAACAATTTTATGCCATACCAGTTTTGTAGAAGATCTTGATTAGGATTATTAAAATGGAAAGAGGTTAGGTTACGAAGAAATTTAAAAAAGGACAATTTTAACCCAAAGCACGATTTGTAGAAAATCTTGATTAGGATTACATGAATAGAAAGAGGTTAGTGTGCAAAGAAATTTATAATAAAACAAATCTATCAATTGCACGTTTTACAGAAAATCTTGATTAGGATTACATAAATGGAAAGAGGTTAGGGTACAAAGAAAATTGAACAAGCACAAATAAATCCTATTGCACGTTTTGCAGAAAATCTTGATTAGGATTACATAAATGGAAAGAGGTTAGGGTACGAAGAAATTTAAAAAAGGACAATTCTATCCCATAGCACGTTTTCTAGAAGATCTTGATTAGGATTACATGAATGGAAAGGGGTTAGGGTGCAAAGAAATTTAAAAAGGGCTATTTTATCCCATAGCGCGTTTTGTAGAAGATCTTGATTAGGATTACATAAATGGAAAGGGGTTAGGGTGCAAAGAAATTTGTAATAAAACAAATCTATCCATTGCACGTTTTGCAGAAAATCTTGATTAGGATTACATAAATGGAAAGAGGTTAGGGTACAAAGAAATTTAATAAAGGACATTTTTAACCTAAAGCACGATTTGTAGAAAATCATGATTAGGATTACATAAATGGAAAGAGGTTAGGGTGCAGAGAAATTTAAAAAAGGAAATTTTTAACCCAAAGCACGATTTGTAGAAAATCGTGATTAGGATTACATAAATGGAAAGAGGTTAGGGTGCAAAGAAAATTGAACAAACACAAATATATCCTATTGCACGTTTTGCAGAAAATCTTGATTAGGATTACATAAATGGAAAGAGGTTAGGGTACAAAGAAATTTAAAAAAGGACAATTTTATCCCGTAACACGTTTTGTAGAAAATCTTGAATAGGATTACATAAATGGAAAGAGGTTAGGGTACGAAGAAATTTAAAAAAGAACAATTTTATCCCATAGCACGTTTTGTAGAAGATCTTGATTAGGATTACATAAATGGAAAGAGTTTAAGGTACGAAGAAATTTAAAAAAGGACAATTTTAACCCAAAGCACGATTTGTAGAAAATCTTGATTAGGATTACATGAATGGAAAGAGGTTAGGGTGCAAAAAATTTGTATAAAACAAATCTATACAATGCACGTTTTGCAGAAAATCTTGAATGGGATTACATAAATGGAAAGAGGTTAGGGTACAAAGAAATTTAAAAAAGGACATTTTTAACCCAGAGCACGATTTGTAGAAAATCTTGATTAGGATTACATGAATGGAAAGAGGTTATGGTGCAAAGAAAATTGAACAAGCACAAATATATCCTATTGCACGTTTTGTAGAAAATCTTGATTAGGATTACATAAATGGAAGGAGGTAAGGGTAAGAAGAAATCTACAAAATGACAATTTTATCCCGTAACACGTTTTGTAGAAAATCTTGAATAGGATTACATAAATGTAAAGAGATTAAGGTACGAACAAATTTAAAAAAGAACAATTTTATGCCATACCAGTTTTGTAGAAGATCTTGATTAGGATTACATAAATGGAAAGAGGTTAGGTTACGAAGAAATTTAAAAAAGGACAATTTTAACCCAAAGCACGATTTGTAGAAAATCTTGATTAGGATTACATGAATAGAAAGAGGTTAGTGAGCAAAGAAATTTGTAATAAAACAAATCTATCAATTATACGTTTTACAGAAAATCTTGATTAGGATTACATAAATGGAAAGAGGTTAGGGTCCAAGAAAATTGAACAAGCACAAATATATCCTATTGCACGTTTTGCAGAATATCTTGATTAGGATTACATAAATGGAAAGAGGTTAGGGTACGAAGAAATTTAAAAAAGGACAATTTTATCCCATAGCACGTTTTCTAGAAGATCTTGATTAGGATTACATGAATGGAAATGGGTTAGGATGCAAAGAAATTTGTAATAAAACAAATTATCCATTGCACGTTTTGCAGAAAATCTTGATTAGGATTACACTAATGGAAAGAGGTTAGAGTACAAAGACATTTAAAAAGGGCAAATTTATCCCATAGCGCGTTTTGTAGAAGATCTTGATTAAGATTACATAAATGGAAAGGGGTTAGGGTGCAAAGAAATTTGTAATAAAACAAATCTATCCATTGCACGTTTTGCAGAAAATCTTGATTAGGATTACATAAATGGAAAGAGGTTAGGGTACAAAGAAATGTAATAAAGGACATTTTTAACCTAAAGCACGATTTGTAGAAAATCATGATTAGGATTACATGAATGGAAAGAGGTTAGGGTGCAAGAAATTTGTAATAAAACAAATCTATCCATTGCACGTTTCGTAGAAATTCTTGATTAGGATTACATAAATGGAAAGAGGTTAGTGTACGAAGAAATTTAAAAAGGAACAATTTTATCCCATAGCACGTTTTGTAGAAAATCTTGATTAGGATTACATAAATGGAAAGGGGTTAGGGTACGAAGAAATTTAAAAAAGGACAATTGTATCCCGTAACACGTTTTGTAAAAAATCTTGAATAGGATTACATAAATGGAAAGAGGTTAGAGCACGAACAAATCTAAAAAAGAACAATTTTACACCATACCAGTTTTGTAGAAGATCTTGATTAGGATTACATAAATGGAAAGAGGTTAGGGTACGAAGTAATTTAAAAAAGGACTTTTTTAACCCAAAGCACGATTTGTAGAAAATCTTGATTAGGATTACATGAATAGAAAGAGGTTAGGGTGCAAAGAAATTTGTAATAAAACAAATCTACCCATTGCACGTTTTGCAGAAAATCTGGATTAGGATTACATAAATGGAAAGAGGTTAGGGTGCAAAGAAAATTGAACAAGCACAAATATATCCTATTGCACGTTTTGCAGAAAATATTGATTAGGATTACATAAATGGAAGGAGGTTAGGGTACGAAGAAATTTAAAAAAGGACAATTGTATCCCGTAACACGTTTTGTAAAAAATCTTGAATAGGATTACATAAATGGAAAGAGGTTAGAGCACGAACAAATCTAAAAAAGAACAATTTTACACCATACCAGTTTTGTAGAAGATCTTGATTAGGATTACATAAATGGAAAGAGGTTAGGGTACGAAGTAATTTAAAAAAGGACTTTTTTAACCCAAAGCACGATTTGTAGAAAATCTTGATTAGGATTATATGAATAGAAAGAGGTTAGGGTGCAAAGAAATTTGTAATAAAACAAATCTACCCATTGCACGTTTTGCAGAAAATCTGGATTAGGATTACATAAATGGAAAGAGGTTAGTGTGCAAAGAAAATTGAACAAGCACAAATATATCCTATTGCACGTTTTGTAGAAAATCTTGATTAGGATTACATAAATGGAAGGAGGTTAGGGTACGAAGAAATTTAAAAAAGGACAATTGTATCCCGTAACACGTTTTGTAAAAAATCTTGAATAGGATTACATAAATGGAAAGAGGTTAGAGCACGAACAAATCTAAAAAAGAACAATTTTACACCATACCAGTTTTGTAGAAAATCTTGATTAGGATTACATAAATGGAAAGAGGTTAGGGTACGAAGTAATTTAAAAAAGGCCTTTTTTAACCCAAAGCACGATTTGTAGAAAATCTTGATTAGGATTACATGAATAGAAAGAGGTTAGGGTGCAAAGAAATTTGTAATAAAACAAATCTACCCATTGCACGTTTTGCAGAAAATCTGGATTAGGATTACATAAATGGAAAGAGGTTAGGGTGCAAAGAAAATTGAACAAGCACAAATATATCCTATTGCACGTTTTGCAGAAAATATTGATTAGGATTACATAAATGGAAAGAGGTTAGGGTACGAAGAAATTTAAAAAAGGACAATTTTATCCCAAAGCACGTTTTGTAGATCTTGATTAGGATTACATGAATGGAAAGGGGTTAGGGTGCAAAGAAATTTGTAATAAAACAAATCTATTCATTGCACGTTTTGCAGAAAATCTTGATTAGGATTACATAGATGGAAAGAGGTTAGGGCACTAACAAATTTAAAAAAGGACAATTTTCTTCCATAGCACGTTTTGTAGAAGGTCTTGATTAGGATTACATGAATGGAAAGGGGTTAGGGTGCAAAGAAATTTGTAATAAAACAAATCTATCCATTGCACGTTTTGCAGAAAATTTTGATTAGGATTACACTAATGGAAAGAGGTTAGGGTACAAAGAAATTTAAAAAAGGGCAATTTTATCCCATAGCGCGTTTTGTAGAAGATCTTGATTAGAAATACATGAATGGAAAGGGGTTAGGGTGCAAAGAAATTTGTAATAAAACAAATCTATCCTTTGCACGTTTTGCAGAAAATATTGATTAGGATTACATAAATGGAAAGAGGTTAGGGTACGAAGAAATTTAAAAAAGGACAATTTTATCCCATAGCGCGTTTTGTAGAAGATCTTGATTAGGATTACATGAATGGAAAGGGGTTAGGGTGCAAAGAAATTTGTAATAAAACAAATCTATCCATTGCACGTTTTGCAGAAAATCTTGATTAGGATTACACTAATGGAAAGAGGTTAGGGTACAAAGAAATTTAAAAAAGGGCAATTTTATCCCATAGCGCGTTTTGTAGAAGATCTTGATTAGGATTACATGAATGGAAACGGGTTAGGGTGCAAAGAAATTTGTAATAAAACAAATCTATTCATTGCACGTTTTGCAGAAAAGCTTGATTAGGATTACATAAATGGAAAGAGGTTAGGGCACGAACAAATTTAAAAAAGGACAATTTTATTCCATAGCACGTTTTGTAGAAGATCTTGATTAGGATTACATGAATGGAAAGGGGTTAGTGTGCAAAGAAATTTGTAATAAAACAAATCTATTCATTGCACGTTTTGCAGAAAATCTTGATTAGGATTACATAAATGGAAAGAGGTTAGGGCACGAACAAATTTAAAAAAGGACAATTTTATTCCATAGCACGTTTTGTAGAAGATCTTGATTAGGATTACATGAATGGAAAGGGGTTAGGGTGCAAAGAAAATAGTACAAGCACAAATATATCCTATTGCACGATTTGCAGAAAATCTTAATTAGGATTACATAAATGGAAAGAGGTTAGGGCACGAAGAAATTTAAAAAAGGGCAATTTATCCCATAGCGCGTTTTGTAGAAGATCTTGATTAGGATTACATGAATGGAAACGGGTTAGGGTGCAAAGAAATTTGTAATAAAACAAATCTATTCATTGCACGTTTTGCAGAAAATCTTGATTAGGATTACATAAATGGAAAGAGGTTAGGGCACGAACAAATTTAAAAAAGGACAATTTTATTCCATAGCACGTTTTGTAGAAGATCTTGATTAGGATTACATGAATGGAAAGGGGTTAGTGTGCAAAGAAATTTGTAATAAAACAAATCTATTCATTGCACGTTTTGCAGAAAATCTTGATTAGGATTACATAAATGGAAAGAGGTTAGGGCACGAACAAATTTAAAAAAGGACAATTTTATTCCATAGCACGTTTTGTAGAAGGTCTTGATTAGGATTACATAAATGGAAAGAGGTTAGGGTGCAAAGAAAATAGTACAAGCACAAATATATCCTATTGCACGATTTGCAGAAAATCTTAATTAGGATTACATAAATGGAAAGAGGTTAGGGTACGAAGAAATTTAAAAAAGGACAATTTTATACCATAGCACGTTTTGTTTAAGATCTTGATTAAGATTACATAAATGGAAGGAGGTAAGGGTAAGAAGAAATCTACAAAAAGAACAATTTTATCCCGTAACACGTTTTATAGAAAATCTTGAATAGGATTACATAAATGGAAAGAGGTTAGGGTACGAACAAATTTAAAAAAGAACAATTTTATGCCATACCAGTTTTGTAGAAGATCTTGATTATGATTACATAAATGGAAAGAGGTTAGGTTACGAAGAAATTTAAAAAAGGACATTTTTAACCCAGAGCACGATTTGTAGAAAATCTTGATTAGGATTAAATAAATGGAAAGAGGTTAGGGTGCAAAGAAAATTGAACAAGAACAAATATATCCTATTGCACGATTTGCAGAAAATCTTGATTAGGATTACATAAATGGAAAGAGGTTAGGGTACGAAGAAATTTAAAAAAGGACAATTTTATCCCATAGCACGTTTTGCAGAAAATCTTGATTAGGATTACATAAATGGAAGGAGGTAAGGGTAAGAAGAAATCTACAAAAGGACAATTTTATCCCGTAACACGTTTTGTAGAAAATCTTGAATAGGACTACATAAATGGAAAGAGGTTAGGGTACCAACAAATTTTAAAAAGAACAATTTTATGCCATACCAGTTTTGTAGAAGATCTTGATTAGGATTATATAAAAGAAAAGAGGTTAGGTTACGAAGAAATTTAAAAAAGGACAATTTTAACCCAAAGCACGATTTGTAGAAAATCTTGATTAGGATTACATGAATAGAAAGAGGTTAGTGTGCAAAGAAATTTGTAATAAAACAAATCTATCAATTGCACGTTTTACAGAAAATCTTGATTAGGATTACATAAATGGAAACAGGTTAGGGTACGAAGAAATTTAAAAAAGAACAATTTTATCCCATAGCACGTTTTCTAGAAGATCTTGATTACGATTACATGAATGGAAAGGGGTTAGAGTGCAAAGAAATTTGTAATAAAACAAATCTATCCAATGCACGTTTTGCAGAAAATCTTGATTAGGATTACTTAAATGGAAAGAGGTTAGGGCACGAACAAATTTAAAAAAGGACAATTTTATTCCATAGCACGTTTTGTAGAAGATCTTGATTAGGATTACATGAATGGAAAGGGGTTAGTGTGCAAAAAAATTTGTAATAAAACAAATCTATCCATTGCACGTTTTGTAGAAATTCTTGATTAGGATTACATAAATGGAAAGAGGTTAGGGTGCAAAGAAAATAGTACAAGCACAAATATATCCTATTGCACGATTTGCAGAAAATCTTGATTAGGATTACATAAATGGAAATAGGTTAGGGTACGAAGAAATTTAAAAAAGGACAATTTTATCCCATAGCACGTTTTGTAGAAGTTCTTGATTAAGATTACATAAATGGAAGGAGGTAAGGGGAAGAAGAAATCTACAAAAAGAACAATTTTATCCCGTAACACGTTTTGTAGAAAATCTTGAATAGGATTACATAAATGGAAAGAGGTTAGGTTACGAAGAAATTTAAAAAAGGACAATTTTAACCCAAAGCACGATTTGTAGAAAATCTTGATTAGGATTACATGAATAGAAAGAGGTTAGTGTGCAAAGAAATTTGTAATAAAACAAATCTATCAATTGCACGTTTTACAGAAAATCTTGATTAGGATTACATAAATGGAAAGAGGTTAGGGTACAAAGAAATTTAAAAAAGGACATTTGTAACCCAGAGCACGATTTGTAAAAAATCTTGATTAGGATTACATGAATGGAAAGAGGTTAGGGTGCAAAGAAAATTGAACAAGCACAAATATATCCTATTGCACGATTTGCAGAAAATCTTGATTAGGATTACATAAATGGAAAGAGGTTAGGGTACGAAGAAATTTAAGAAAGGACAATTTTATCCCATAGCACGTTTTGTAGAAAATCTTGATTAGGATTACATAAATGGAAGGAGGTAAGGGTAAGAAGAAATCTACAAAAGGACAATTTTATCCCGTAACACGTTTTGTAGAAAATCTTGAATAGGACTACATAAATGGAAAGAGGTTAGGGTACGAACAAATTTAAAAAAGAACAATTTTATGCCATACCAGTTTTGTAGAAGATCTTGATTAGGATTATATAAAAGGAAAGAGGTTAGGTTACGAAGAAATTTAAAAAAGGACAATTTTAACCCAAAGCACGATTTGTAGAAAATTTCGATTAGGATTACATGAATAGAAAGAGGTTAGTGTACAAAGAAATTTGTAATAAAACAAATCTATCAATTGCACGTTTTACAGAAAATCTTGATTAGGATTACATAAATGGAAAGACGTTAGGGTGCAAAGAAAATTGAACAAGCACAAATATATACTATTGCACGTTTTGCAGAAAATCTTGATTAGGATTACATAAATGGAAAGAGGTTAGGGTACGAAGAAATTTAAAAAAGAACAATTTTATCCCATAGCACGTTTTCTAGAAGATCTTGATTAGGATTACATGAATGGAAAGGGGTTAGGGTGCAAAGAAATTTGTAATAAAACAAATCTATCCATTGCACGTTTTGCAGAAAATCTTGATTAGGATTACACTAATGGAAAGGGGATTACACTAATGGAAAGGGGTTAGTGTACAAAGAAATTTAAAAAGGGCAATTTTATCCCATAGCGCGTTTTGTAGAAGATCTTGATTAGGATTACATAAATGGAAAGGGGTTAGGGTGCAAAGAAATTTAATAAAGGACATTTTTAACCTAAAGCACGATTTGTAGAAAATCATGATTAGGATTACATGAATGGAAAGAGGTTAGGGTGCAAAGAAATTTAAAAAAGGAAATTTTTAACCCAAAGCACGATTTGTAGAAAATCTTGATTAGGATTACATAAATGGAAAGAGGTTAGGGAGCAAAGAACATTAAACAAACACAAATATATCCTATTGCACGTTTTGCAGAAAATCTTGATTAGGATTACATAAATGGAAAGAGGTTAGGGTACAAAGAAATTTAAAAAAGGACAATTTTATCCCGTAACACGTTTTGTAGAAAATCTTGAATAGGATTACATAAATGGAAAGAGGTTAGGGTACGAAGAAATTTAAAAAAGAACAATTTTATCCCATAGCACGCTTTGTAGAAGATCTTGATTAGGATTACATAAATGGAAAGAGGTTAAGGTACGAAGAAATTTAAAAAAGAACAATTTTAACCCAAAGCACGATTTGTAGAAAATCTTGATTAGGATTACATGAATGGAAAGAGGTTAGGGTGCAAAAAATTTGTATAAAACAAATCTATCCAATGCACGTTTTGCAGAAAATCTTGATTGGGATTACATAAATGGAAAGAGGTTAGGGTACAAAGAAATTTAAAAAAGGACATTTTTAACCCAGAGCACGATTTGTAGAAAATCTTGATTAGGATTACATGAATGGAAAGAGGTTAGGGTGCAAAGAAAATTGAACAAGCACAAATATATCCTATTGCACGATTTGCAGAAAATCTTGATTAGGATTACATAAATGGAAAGATGTTAGGGTACGAAGAAATTTAAAAAAGGACAATTTTATCCCATAGCACGTTTTGTAGAAAATCTTGATTAGGATTACATAAATGGAAGGAGGTAAGGGTAAGAAGAAATCTACAAAAGGACAATTTTATCCCGTAACACGTTTTTTAAAAAATCTTGAATAGGATTACATAAATGGAAAAAGGTTAGGGTACGAACAAATTTAAAACAGAACAATTTTATGCCATACCAGTTTTGTAGAAGATCTTGATTAGGATTACATAAATGGAAAGAGGTTAGGTTACGAAAAAATTTAAAAAAGGACAATTTTAACCCAAAGCACGATTTGTAGAAAATCTTGATTAGGATTACATTAATAGAAAGAGGTTAGTGTGCAAAGAAATTTGTAATAAAACAAATCTATCAATTGCACGTTTTACAGAAAATCTTGATTAGGATTACATAAATGGAAAGAGGTTAGGGTGCAAAGAAAATTGAACAAGCACAAATATATCCTATTGCACGTTTTGCAGAAAATCTTGATTAGGATTACATAAATGGAAAGAGGTTAGGGTACGAAGAAATTTAAAAAAGGACAATTTTATCCCATAGCACGTTTTCTAGAAGATCTTGATTAGGATTACATGAATGGAAAGGGGTTAGGGTGCAAAGAAATTTGTAATAAAACAAATCTATCCATTGCACGTTTTGCAGAAAATCTTGATTAGGATTACACTAATGGAAAGAGGTTATAGTACAAAGAAATTTAAAAAGGGCAATTTTATCCCATAGCGCGTTTTGTAGAAGATCTTGATTAGGATTACATAAATGGAAAGAGGTTAGTGTGCAAAGAAATTTGTAATAAAACAAATCTATCCATTGCACGTTTTGCAGAAAATCTTGATTAGGATTACATAAATGGAAAGAGGTTAGGGTACAAAGAAATTTAATAAAGGACATTTTTAACCTAAAGCACGATTTGTAGAAAATCATGATTAGGATTACATGAATGGAAAGAGGTTAGGGTGCAAAAAATTTGTAATAAAACAAATCTATTCATTGCACGTTTTGTAGAAATTCTTGATTAGGATTACATAAATGGAAAGAGGTTAGTGTACGAAGAAACTTAAAAAGGAACAATTTTATCCCATAGCACGTTTTGTAGAAAATCTTGATTAGGATTACATAAATGGAAGGAGGTTAGGGTACGAAGAAATTTAAAAAAGGACAATTTTATCCCGTAACACGTTTTTTAAAAAATTTGAATAGGATTACATAAATGGAAAGAGGTTAGAGCACGAACAAATCTAAAAAAGAACAATTTTACACCATACCAGTTTTGTAGAAGATCTTGATTAGGATTACATAAATGGAAAGAGGTTAGGGTACGAAGTAATTTAAAAAAGGACTTTTTTAACCCAAAGCACGATTTGTAGAAAGTCTTGATTAGGATTACATGATTAGAAAGAGGTTAGGGTGCAAAGAAATTTGTAATAAAACAAATCTACCCATTGCACGTTTTGCTGAAAATCTTGATTAGGATTACATAAATGGAAAGAGGTTAGGGTGCAAGGAAAATTGAACAAGCACAAATATATCCTATTGCACGTTTTGCAGAAAATCTTGATTAGGATTACATAAATGGAAAGAGGTTAGGGTACGAAGAAACTTAAAAAAGGACAATTTTATCCCAAAGCACGTTTTGTAGATCTTGATTAGGATTAAATGAATGGAAAGGGGTTAGGGTGCAAAGAAATTTAAAAAAGGGCAATTTTATCCCATAGCGCGTTTTGTAGAAGATCTTGATTAGAAATACATGAATGGAAAGGGGTTAGGGTGCAAAGAAATTTGTAATAAAACAAATCTATCCATTGCACGTTTTGCAGAAAATCTTGATTAGGATTACATAAATGGAAAGAGGTTAGGGCACGAACAAATTTAAAAAAGGACAATTTTATCCCATAGCACGTTTTGTAGAAGATCTTGATTAGGATTACATGAATGGAAGCGGGTTAGGGTGCAAAGAAATTTGTAATAAAACAAATCTATCCATTGCACGTTTTGCAGAAAATCTTGATTAGGATTACACTAATGGAAAGAGGTTAGGGTACAAAGAAATTTAAAAAAGGGCAATTTTATCCCATAGCGCGTTTTGTAGAAGATCTTGATTAGGATTACATGAATGGAAACGGGTTAGGGTGCAAAGAAATTTGTAATAAAACAAATCTATTCATTGCACGTTTTGCAGAAAATCTTGATTAGGATTACATAAATGGAAAGAGGTTAGGGCACGAACAAATTTAAAAAAGGACAATTTTATTCCATATCAGGTTTTGTAGAAGATCTTGATTAGGATTACATGAACGGAAAGGGGTTAGGGTGCAAAGAAATTTGTAATAAAACAAATCTATCCATTGCACGTTTTGCAGAAAATTTTGATTAGGATTACACTAATGGAAAGAGGTTAGGGTACAAAGAAATTTAAAAAAAGGCAATTTTATCCCATAGCGCGTTTTGTAGAAGATCTTGATTAGAAATACATGAATGGAAAGGGGTTAGGGTGCAAAGAAATTTGTAATAAAACAAATCTATCCATTGCACGTTTTGCAGAAAATATTGAATAGGATTACATAAATGGAAAGAGGTTAGGGTACGAAGAAATTTAAAAAAGGGCAATTTTATCCCATAGCGCGTTTTGTAGAAGATCTTGATTAGGATTACATGAATGGAAACGGGTTAGGGTGCAAAGAAATTTGTAATAAAACAAATCTATTATTGCACGTTTTGCAGAAAATCTTGATTAGGATTACATAAATGGAAAGAGGTTAGGGCACGAACAAATTTAAAAAAGGACAATTTTATTCCATAGCACGTTTTGTAGAAGATCTTGATTAGGATTACATGAATGGAAAGGGGTTAGGGTGCAAAGAAATTTGTAATAAAACAAATCTATTCATTGCACGTTTTGCAGAAAATCTTGATTAGGATTACTTAAATGGAAAGAGGTTAGGGCACGAACAAATTTAAAAAAGGACAATTTTATTCCATAGCACGTTTTGTAGAAGATCTTGATTAGGATTACATGAATGGAAAGGGGTTAGTGTGCAAAAAAATTTGTAATAAAACAAATCTATCCATTGCACGTTTTGTAGAAATTCTTGATTAGGATTACATAAATGGAAAGAGGTTAGGGTGCAAAGAAAATAGTACAAGCACAAATATATCCTATTGCACGATTTGCAGAAAATCTTGATTAGGATTACATAAATGGAAATAGGTTAGGGTACGAAGAAATTTAAAAAAGGACAATTTTATCCCATAGCACGTTTTGTAGAAGATCTTGATTAAGATTACATAAATGGAAGGAGGTAAGGGGAAGAAGAAATCTACAAAAAGAACAATTTTATCCCGTAACACGTTTTGTAGAAAATCTTGAATAGGATTACATAAATGGAAAGAGGTTAGGTTACGAAGAAATTTAAAAAAGGACAATTTTAACCCAAAGCACGATTTGTAGAAAATCTTGATTAGGATTACATGAATAGAAAGAGGTTAGTGTGCAAAGAAATTTGTAATAAAACAAATCTATCAATTGCACGTTTTACAGAAAATCTTGATTAGGATTACATAAATGGAAAGAGGTTAGGGTACAAAGAAATTTAAAAAAGGACATTTGTAACCCAGAGCACGATTTGTAGAAAATCTTGATTAGGATTACATGAATGGAAAGAGGTTAGGGTGCAAAGAAAATTGAACAAGCACAAATATATCCTATTGCACGATTTGCAGAAAATCTTGATTAGGATTACATAAATGGAAAGAGGTTAGGGTACGAAGAAATTTAAGAAAGGACAATTTTATCCCATAGCACGTTTTGTAGAAAATCTTGATTAGGATTACATAAATGGAAGGAGGTAAGGGTAAGAAGAAATCTACAAAAGGACAATTTTATCCCGTAACACGTTTTGTAGAAAATCTTGAATAGGACTACATAAATGGAAAGAGGTTAGGGTACGAACAAATTTAAAAAAGAACAATTTTATGCCATACCAGTTTTGTAGAAGATCTTGATTAGGATTATATAAAAGGAAAGAGGTTAGGTTACGAAGAAATTTAAAAAAGGACAATTTTAACCCAAAGCACGATTTGTAGAAAATCTTGATTAGGATTACATGAATAGAAAGAGGTTAGTGTACAAAGAAATTTGTAATAAAACAAATCTATCAATTGCACGTTTTACAGAAAATCTTGATTAGGATTACATAAATGGAAAGAGGTTAGGGTGCAAAGAAAATTGAACAAGCACAAATATATACTATTGCACGTTTTGCAGAAAATCTTGATTAGGATTACATAAATGGAAAGAGGTTAGGGTACGAAGAAATTTAAAAAAGAACAATTTTATCCCATAGCACGTTTTCTAGAAGATCTTGATTAGGATTACATGAATGGAAAGGGGTTAGGGTGCAAAGAAATTTGTAATAAAACAAATCTATCCATTGCACGTTTTGCAGAAAATCTTGATTAGGATTACACTAATGGAAAGGAGATTACACTAATGGAAAGGGGTTAGTGTACAAAGAAATTTAAAAAGGGCAATTTTATCCCATAGCGCGTTTTGTAGAAGATCATGATTAGGATTACATAAATGGAAAGGGGTTAGGGTGCAAAGAAATTTAATAAAGGACATTTTTAACCTAAAGCACGATTTGTAGAAAATCATGATTAGGATTACATGAATGGAAAGAGGTTAGGGTGCAAAGAAATTTAAAAAAGGAAATTTTTAACCCAAAGCACGATTTGTAGAAAATCTTGATTAGGATTACATAAATGGAAAGAGGTTAGGGTGCAAAGAAAATTAAACAAACACAAATATATCCTATTGCACGTTTTGCAGAAAATCTTGATTAGGATTACATAAATGGAAAGAGGTTAGGGTACAAAGAAATTTAAAAAAGGACAATTTTATCCCGTAACACGTTTTGTAGAAAATCTTGAATAGGATTACATAAATGGAAAGAGGTTAGGGTACGAAGAAATTTAAAAAAGAACAATTTTATCCCATAGCACGTTTTGTAGAAGATCTTGATTAGGATTACATAAATGGAAAGAGGTTAAGGTACGAAGAAATTTAAAAAAGGACAATTTTAACCCAAAGCACAATTTGTAGAAAATCTTGATTAGGATTACATGAATGGAAAGAGGTTAGGGTGCAAAAAATTTGTATAAAACAAATCTATCCAATGCACGTTTTGCAGAAAATCTTGATTGGGATTACATAAATGGAAAGAGGTTAGGGTACAAAGAAATTTAAAAAAGGACATTTTTAACCCAGAGCACGATTTGTAGAAAATCTTGATTAGGATTACATGAATGGAAAGAGGTTAGGGTGCAAAGAAAATTGAACAAGCACAAATATATCCTATTGCACGATTTGCAGAAAATCTTGATTAGGATTACATAAATGAAAAGATGTTAGGGTACGAAGAAATTTAAAAAAGGACAATTTTATCCCATAGCACGTTTTGTAGAAAATCTTGATTAGGATTACATAAATGGAAGGAGGTAAGGGTAAGAAGAAATCTACAAAAGGACAATTTTATCCCGTAACACGTTTTGTAAAAAAATCTTGAATAGGATTACATAAATGGAAAAAGGTTAGGGTACGAACAAATTTAAAACAGAACAATTTTATGCCATACCAGTTTTGTAGAAGATCTTGATTAGGATTACATAAATGGAATGAGGTTAGGTTACGAAAAAATTTAAAAAAGGACAATTTTAACCCAAAGCACGATTTGTAGAAAATCTTGATTAGGATTACATAAATGGAAAGAGGTTAGGGTGCAAAGAAAATTGAACAAGCACAAATATATCCTATTGCACGTTTTGCAGAAAATCTTGATTAGGATTACATAAATGGAAAGAGGTTAGGGTACGAAGAAATTTAAAAAAGGACAATTTTATCCCATAGCACGTTTTCTAGAAGATCTTGATTAGGATTACATGAATGGAAAGGGGTTAGGGTGCAAAGAAATTTGTAATAAAACAAATCTATCCATTGCACGTTTTGCAGAAAATCTTGATTAGGATTACACTAATGGAAAGAGGTTATAGTACAAAGAAATTTAAAAAGGGCAATTTTATCCCATAGCGCGTTTTGTAGAAGATCTTGATTAGGATTACATAAATGGAAAGAGGTTAGTGTGCAAAGAAATTTGTAATAAAACAAATCTATCCATTGCACGTTTTGCAGAAAATCTTGATTAGGATTACATAAATGGAAAGAGGTTAGGGTACAAAGAAATTTAATAAAGGACATTTTTAACCTAAAGCACGATTTGTAGAAAATCATGATTAGGATTACATGAATGGAAAGAGGTTAGGGTGCAAAAAATTTGTAATAAAACAAATCTATTCATTGCACGTTTTGTAGAAATTCTTGATTAGGATTACATAAATGGAAAGAGGTTAGTGTACGAAGAAACTTAAAAAGGAACAATTTTATCCCATAGCACGTTTTGTAGAAAATCTTGATTAGGATTACATAAATGGAAGGAGGTTAGGGTACGAAGAAATTTAAAAAAGGACAATTTTATCCCGTAACACGTTTTTTAAAAAATTTGAATAGGATTACATAAATGGAAAGAGGTTAGAGCACGAACAAATCTAAAAAAGAACAATTTTACACCATACCAGTTTTGTAGAAGATCTTGATTAGGATTACATAAATGGAAAGAGGTTAGGGTACGAAGTAATTTAAAAAAGGACTTTTTTAACCCAAAGCACGATTTGTAGAAAGTCTTGATTAGGATTACATGATTAGAAAGAGGTTAGGGTGCAAAGAAATTTGTAATAAAACAAATCTACCCATTGCACGTTTTGCTGAAAATCTTGATTAGGATTACATAAATGGAAAGAGGTTAGGGTGCAAGGAAAATTGAACAAGCACAAATATATCCTATTGCACGTTTTGCAGAAAATCTTGATTAGGATTACATAAATGGAAAGAGGTTAGGGTACGAAGAAACTTAAAAAAGGACAATTTTATCCCAAAGCACGTTTTGTAGATCTTGATTAGGATTACATGAATGGAAAGGGGTTAGGGTGCAAAGAAATTTAAAAAAGGGCAATTTTATCCCATAGCGCGTTTTGTAGAAGATCTTGATTAGAAATACATGAATGGAAAGGGGTTAGGGTGCAAAGAAATTTGTAATAAAACAAATCTATCCATTGCACGTTTTGCAGAAAATCTTGATTAGGATTACATAAATGGAAAGAGGTTAGGGCACGAACAAATTTAAAAAAGGACAATTTTATCCCATAGCACGTTTTGTAGAAGATCTTGATTAGGATTACATGAATGGAAGCGGGTTAGGGTGCAAAGAAATTTGTAATAAAACAAATCTATCCATTGCACGTTTTGCAGAAAATCTTGATTAGGATTACACTAATGGAAAGAGGTTAGGGTACAAAGAAATTTAAAAAAGGGCAATTTTATCCCATAGCGCGTTTTGTAGAAGATCTTGATTAGGATTACATGAATGGAAACGGGTTAGGGTGCAAAGAAATTTGTAATAAAACAAATCTATTCATTGCACGTTTTGCAGAAAATCTTGATTAGGATTACATAAATGGAAAGAGGTTAGGGCACGAACAAATTTAAAAAAGGACAATTTTATTCCATATCAGGTTTTGTAGAAGATCTTGATTAGGATTACATGAACGGAAAGGGGTTAGGGTGCAAAGAAATTTGTAATAAAACAAATCTATCCATTGCACGTTTTGCAGAAAATTTTGATTAGGATTACACTAATGGAAAGAGGTTAGGGTACAAAGAAATTTAAAAAAGGGCAATTTTATCCCATAGCGCGTTTTGTAGAAGATCTTGATTAGAAATACATGAATGGAAAGGGGTTAGGGTGCAAAGAAATTTGTAATAAAACAAATCTATCCATTGCACGTTTTGCAGAAAATATTGAATAGGATTACATAAATGGAAAGAGGTTAGGGTACGAAGAAATTTAAAAAAGGGCAATTTTATCCCATAGCGCGTTTTGTAGAAGATCTTGATTAGGATTACATGAATGGAAACGGGTTAGGGTGCAAAGAAATTTGTAATAAAACAAATCTAACTATTGCACGTTTTGCAGAAAATCTTGATTAGGATTACATAAATGGAAAGAGGTTAGGGCACGAACAAATTTAAAAAAGGACAATTTTATTCCATAGCACGTTTTGTAGAAGATCTTGATTAGGATTACATGAATGGAAAGGGGTTAGGGTGCAAAGAAATTTGTAATAAAACAAATCTATTCATTGCACGTTTTGCAGAAAATCTTGATTAGGATTACTTAAATGGAAAGAGGTTAGGGCACGAACAAATTTAAAAAAGGACAATTTTATTCCATAGCACGTTTTGTAGAAGATCTTGATTAGGATTACATGAATGGAAAGGGGTTAGTGTGCAAAAAAATTTGTAATAAAACAAATCTATCCATTGCACGTTTTGTAGAAATTCTTGATTAGGTTTACATAAATGGAAAGAGGTTAGGGTGCAAAGAAAATAGTACAAGCACAAATATATCCTATTGCACGATTTGCAGAAAATCTTGATTAGGATTACATAAATGGAAATAGGTTAGGGTACGAAGAAATTTAAAAAAGGACAATTTTATCCCATAGCACGTTTTGTAGAAGATCTTGATTAAGATTACATAAATGGAAGGAGGTAAGGGGAAGAAGAAATCTACAAAAAGAACAATTTTATCCCGTAACACGTTTTGTAGAAAATCTTGAATAGGATTACATAAATGGAAAGAGGTTAGGTTACGAAGAAATTTAAAAAAGGACAATTTTAACCCAAAGCACGATTTGTAGAAAATTTTGATTAGGATTACATGAATAGAAAGAGGTTAGTGTGCAAAGAAATTTGTAATAAAACAAATCTATCAATTGCACGTTTTACAGAAAATCTTGATTAGGATTACATAAATGGAAAGAGGTTAGGGTACAAAGAAATTTAAAAAAGGACATTTGTAACCCAGAGCACGATTTGTAGAAAATCTTGATTAGGATTACATGAATGGAAAGAGGTTAGGGTGCAAAGAAAATTGAACCAGCACAAATATATCCTATTGCACGATTTTCAGAAAATCTTGATTAGGATTACATAAATGGAAAGAGGTTAGGGTACGAAGAAATTTAAGAAAGGACAATTTTATCCCATAGCACGTTTTGTAGAAAATCTTGATTAGGATTACATAAATGGAAGGAGGTAAGGGTAAGAAGAAATCTACAAAAGGACAATTTTATCCCGTAACACGTTTTGTAGAAAATCTTGAATAGGACTACATAAATGGAAAGAGGTTAGGGTACGAACAAATTTAAAAAAGAACAATTTTATGCCATACCAGTTTTGTAGAAGATCTTGATTAGGATTATATAAAAGGAAAGAGGTTAGGTTACGAAGAAATTTAAAAAAGGACAATTTTAACCCAAAGCACGATTTGTAGAAAATCTTGATTAGGATTACATGAATAGAAAGAGGTTAGTGTACAAAGAAATTTGTAATAAAACAAATCTATCAATTGCACGTTTTACAGAAAATCTTGATTAGGATTACATAAATGGAAAGAGGTTAGGGTGCAAAGAAAATTGAACAAGCACAAATATATACTATTGCACGTTTTGCAGAAAATCTTGATTAGGATTACATAAATGGAAAGAGGTTAGGGTACGAAGAAATTTAAAAAAGAACAATTTTATCCCATAGCACGTTTTCTAGAAGATCTTGATTAGGATTACATGAATGGAAAGGGGTTAGGGTGCAAAGAAATTTGTAATAAAACAAATCTATCCATTGCACGTTTTGCAGAAAATCTTGATTAGGATTACACTAATGGAAAGGAGATTACACTAATGGAAAGGGGTTAGTGTACAAAGAAATTTAAAAAGGGCAATTTTATCCCATAGCGCGTTTTGTAGAAGATCTTGATTAGGATTACATAAATGGAAAGGGGTTAGGGTGGAAAGAAATTTAATAAAGGACATTTTTAACCTAAAGCACGATTTGTAGAAAATCATGATTAGGATTACATGAATGGAAAGAGGTTAGGGTGCAAAGAAATTTAAAAAAGGAAATTTTTAACCCAAAGCACGATTTGTAGAAAATCTTGATTAGGATTACATAAATGGAAAGAGGTTAGGGTGCAAAGAAAATTAAACAAACACAAATATATCCTATTGCACGTTTTGCAGAAAATCTTGATTAGGATTACATAAATGGAAAGAGGTTAGGGTACAAAGAAATTTAAAAAAGGACAATTTTATCCCGTAACACGTTTTGTAGAAAATCTTGAATAGGATTACATAAATGGAAAGAGGTTAGGGTACGAAGAAATTTAAAAAAGAACAATTTTATCCCATAGCACGTTTTGTAGAAGATCTTGATTAGGATTACATAAATGGAAAGAGGTTAGGGTGCAAAAAATTTGTATAAAACAAATCTATCCAATGCACGTTTTGCAGAAAATCTTGATTGGGATTACATAAATGGAAAGGGGTTAGGGTGGAAAGAAATTTAATAAAGGACATTTTTAACCTAAAGCACGATTTGTAGAAAATCATGATTAGGATTACATGAATGGAAAGAGGTTAGGGTGCAAAGAAATTTAAAAAAGGAAATTTTTAACCCAAAGCACGATTTGTAGAAAATCTTGATTAGGATTACATAAATGGAAAGAGGTTAGGGTGCAAAGAAAATTAAACAAACACAAATATATCCTATTGCACGTTTTGCAGAAAATCTTGATTAGGATTACATAAATGGAAAGAGGTTAGGGTACAAAGAAATTTAAAAAAGGACAATTTTATCCCGTAACACGTTTTGTAGAAAATCTTGAATAGGATTACATAAATGGAAAGAGGTTAAGGTACGAAGAAATTTAAAAAAGGACAATTTTAACCCAAAGCACGATTTGTAGAAAATCTTGATTAGGATTACATGAATGGAAAGAGGTTAGGGTGCAAAAAATTTGTATAAAACAAATCTATCCAATGCACGTTTTGCAGAAAATCTTGATTGGGATTACATAAATGGAAAGAGGTTAGGGTACAAAGAAATTTAAAAAAGGACATTTTTAACCCAGAGCACGATTTGTAGAAAATCTTGATTAGGATTACATGAATGGAAAGAGGTTAGGGTGCAAAGAAAATTGAACAAGCACAAATATATCCTATTGCACGATTTGCAGAAAATCTTGATTAGGATTACATAAATGGAAAGATGTTAGGGTACGAAGAAATTTAAAAAAGGACAATTTTATCCCATAGCACGTTTTGTAGAAAATCTTGATTAGGATTACATAAATGGAAGGAGGTAAGGGTAAGAAGAAATCTACAAAAGGACAATTTTATCCCGTAACACGTTTTGTAAAAAAATCTTGAATAGGATTACATAAATGGAAAAAGGTTAGGGTACGAACAAATTTAAAACAGAACAATTTTATGCCATACCAGTTTTGTAGAAGATCTTGATTAGGATTACATAAATGGAAAGAGGTTAGGTTACGAAAAAATTTAAAAAAGGACAATTTTAACCCAAAGCACGATTTGTAGAAAATCTTGATTAGGATTACATAAATGGAAAGAGGTTAGGGTGCAAAGAAAATTGAACAAGCACAAATATATCCTATTGCACGTTTTGCAGAAAATCTTGATTAGGATTACATAAATGGAAAGAGGTTAGGGTACGAAGAAATTTAAAAAAGGACAATTTTATCCCATAGCACGTTTTCTAGAAGATCTTGATTAGGATTACATGAATGGAAAGGGGTTAGGGTGCAAAGAAAACAAATCTATCCATTGCACGTTTTGCAGAAAATCTTGATTAGGATTACACTAATGGAAAGAGGTTATAGTACAAAGAAATTTAAAAAGGGCAATTTTATCCCATAGCGCGTTTTGTAGAAGATCTTGATTAGGATTACATAAATGGAAAGAGGTTAGTGTGCAAAGAAATTTGTAATAAAACAAATCTATCCATTGCACGTTTTGCAGAAAATCTTGATTAGGATTACATAAATGGAAAGAGGTTAGGGTACAAAGAAATTTAATAAAGGACATTTTTAACCTAAAGCACGATTTGTAGAAAATCATGATTAGGATTACATGAATGGAAAGAGGTTAGGGTGCAAAAAATTTGTAATAAAACAAATCTATTCATTGCACGTTTTGTAGAAATTCTTGATTAGGATTACATAAATGGAAAGAGGTTAGTGTACGAAGAAACTTAAAAAGGAACAATTTTATCCCATAGCACGTTTTGTAGAAAATCTTGATTAGGATTACATAAATGGAAGGAGGTTAGGGTACGAAGAAATTTAAAAAAGGACAATTTTATCGCGTAACACGTTTTTTAAAAAATTTGAATAGGATTACATAAATGGAAAGAGGTTAGAGCACGAACAAATCTAAAAAAGAACAATTTTACACCATACCAGTTTTGTAGAAGATCTTGATTAGGATTACATAAATGGAAAGAGGTTAGGGTACGAAGTAATTTAAAAAAGGACTTTTTTAACCCAAAGCACGATTTGTAGAAAGTCTTGATTAGGATTACATGATTAGAAAGAGGTTAGGGTGCAAAGAAATTTGTAATAAAACAAATCTATCAATTGCACGTTTTACAGAAAATCTTGATTAGGATTACATAAATGGAAAGAGGTTAGGGTGCAAAGAAAATTGAACAAGCACAAATATATCCTATTGCACGTTTTGCAGAAAATCTTGATTAGGATTACATAAATGGAAAGAGGTTAGGGTACGAAGAAATTTAAAAAAGGACAATTTTATCCCGTAACACGTTTTTTAAAAAATTTGAATAGGATTACATAAATGGAAAGAGGTTAGAGCACGAACAAATCTAAAAAAGAACAATTTTACACCATACCAGTTTTGTAGAAGATCTTGATTAGGATTACATAAATGGAAAGAGATTAGGGTACGAAGTAATTTAAAAAAGGACTTTTTTAACCCAAAGCACGATTTGTAGAAAGTCTTGATTAGGATTACATGATTAGAAAGAGGTTAGTGTGCAAAGAAATTTGTAATAAAACAAATCTATCAATTGCACGTTTTACAGAAAATCTTGATTAGGATTACATTAATGGAAAGAGGTTAGGGTGCAAAGAAAATTGAACAAGCACAAATATATCCTATTGCACGTTTTGCAGAAAATCTTGATTAGGATTACATAAATGGAAAGAGGTTAGGGTACGAAGAAATTTAAAAAAGGACAATTTTATCCCATAGCACGTTTTCTAGAAGATCTTGATTAGGATTACATGAATGGAAAGGGGTTAGGGTGCAAAGAAATTTGTAATAAAACAAATCTATCCATTGCACGTTTTGCAGAAAATCTTGATTAGGATTACACTAATGGAAAGAGGTTATAGTACAAAGAAATTTAAAAAGGGCAATTTTATCCCATAGCGCGTTTTGTAGAAGATCTTGATTAGGATTACATAAATGGAAAGAGGTTAGTGTGCAAAGAAATTTGTAATAAAACAAATCTATCCATTGCACGTTTTGCAGAAAATCTTGATTAGGATTACATAAATGGAAAGAGGTTAGGGTACAAAGAAATTTAATAAAGGACATTTTTAACCTAAAGCACGATTTGTAGAAAATCATGATTAGGATTACATGAATGGAAAGAGGTTAGGGTGCAAAAAATTTGTAATAAAACAAATCTATTCATTGCACGTTTTGTAGAAATTCTTGATTAGGATTACATAAATGGAAAGAGGTTAGTGTACGAAGAAACTTAAAAAGGAACAATTTTATCCCATAGCACGTTTTGTAGAAAATCTTGATTAGGATTACATAAATGGAAGGAGGTTAGGGTACGAAGAAATTTAAAAAAGGACAATTTTATCCCGTAACACGTTTTTTAAAAAATTTGAATAGGATTACATAAATGGAAAGAGGTTAGAGCACGAACAAATCTAAAAAAGAACAATTTTACACCATACCAGTTTTGTAGAAGATCTTGATTAGGATTACATAAATGGAAAGAGGTTAGGGTACGAAGTAATTTAAAAAAGGACTTTTTTAACCCAAAGCACGATTTGTAGAAAGTCTTGATTAGGATTACATGATTAGAAAGAGGTTAGGGTGCAAAGAAATTTGTAATAAAACAAATCTACCCATTGCACGTTTTGCTGAAAATCTTGATTAGGATTACATAAATGGAAAGAGGTTAGGGTGCAAGGAAAATTGAACAAGCACAAATATATCCTATTGCACGTTTTGCAGAAAATCTTGATTAGGATTACATAAATGGAAAGAGGTTAGGGTACGAAGAAACTTAAAAAAGGACAATTTTATCCCAAAGCACGTTTTGTAGATCTTGATTAGGATTACATGAATGGAAAGGGGTTAGGGTGCAAAGAAATTTAAAAAAGGGCAATTTTATCCCATAGCGCGTTTTGTAGAAGATCTTGATTAGAAATACATGAATGGAAAGGGGTTAGGGTGCAAAGAAATTTGTAATAAAACAAATCTATCCATTGCACGTTTTGCAGAAAATCTTGATTAGGATTACATAAATGGAAAGAGGTTAGGGCACGAACAAATTTAAAAAAGGACAATTTTATCCCATAGCACGTTTTGTAGAAAATCTTGATTAGGATTACATAAATGGAAGGAGGTAAGGGTAAGAAGAAATCTACAAAAGGACAATTTTATCCCGTAACACGTTTTGTAGAAAATCTTGAATAGTACTACATAAATGGAAAGAGGTTAGGGTATGAACAAATTTAAAAAAGAACAATTTTATGCCATACCAGTTTTGTAGAAAATCTTGATTAGGATTATATAAATGGAAAGAGGTTAGGTTACGAAGAAATTTAAAAAAGGACAATTTTAACCCAAAGCACGATTTGTAGAAAATCTTGATTAGGATTACATGAATAGAAAGAGGTTAGTGTGCAAAGAAATTTGTAATAAAACAAATCTATCAATTGCACGTTTTACAGAAAATCTTGATTAGGATTACATAAATGGAAAGAGGTTAGGGTACAAAGAAAATTGAACAAGCACAAATAAATCCTATTGCACGTTTTGCAGAAAATCTTGATTAGGATTACATAAATGGAAAGAGGTTAGGGTACGAAGAAATTTAAAAAAGGACAATTTTATCCCATAGCACGTTTTCTAGAAGATCTTGATTAGGATTACATGAATGGAAAGGGGTTAGGGTGCAAAGAAATTTAAAAAGGGCAATTTTATCCCATAGCGCGTTTTGTAGAAGATCTTGATTAGGATTACATAAATTGAAAGGGGTTAGGGTGCAAAGAAATTTGTAATAAAACAAATCTATCCATTGCACGTTTTGCAGAAAATCTTGATTAGGATTACATAAATGGAAAGAGGTTAGGGTACAAAGAAATTGAATAAAGGACATTTTTAACCTAAAGCACGATTTGTAGAAAATCATGATTAGGATTACATAAATGGAAAGAGGTTAGGGTGCAGAGAAATTTAAAAAAGGAAATTTTTAACCCAAAGCACGATTTGTAGAAAATCGTGATTAGGATTACATAAATGGAAAGAGGTTAGGGTACGAAGAAATTTAAAAAAGGACAATTTTAACCCATAGCACGTTTTGTAGAAGATCTTGATTAGGATTACATGAATGGAAAGAGGTTAGGGTGCAAAAAATTTGTATAAAACAAATCTATCCAATGCACGTTTTGCAGAAAATCTTGATTGGGATTACATAAATGGAAAGAGGTTAGGGTACAAAGAAATTTAAAAAAGGACATTTTTAACCCAGAGCACGATTTGTAGAAAATCTTGATTAGGATTACATGAATGGAAAGAGGTTATGGTGCAAAGAAAATTGAACAAGCACAAATATATCCTATTGCACGATTTGCAGAAAATCTTGATTAGGATTACATAAATGGAAAGAGGTTAGGGTACGAAGAAATTTAAAAAAGAACAATTTTATCCCATAGCACGTTTTGTAGAAGATCTTGATTAGGATTACATAAATGGAAAGAGTTTAAGGTACGAAGAAATTTAAAAAAGGACAATTTTAACCCAAAGCACGATTTGTAGAAAATCTTGATTAGGATTACATGAATGGAAAGAGGTTAGGGTGCAAAAAATTTGTATAAAACAAATCTATCCAATGCACGTTTTGCAGAAAATCTTGATTGGGATTACATAAATGGAAAGAGGTTAGGGTACAAAGAAATTTAAAAAAGGACATTTTTAACCCAGAGCACGATTTGTAGAAAATCTTGATTAGGATTACATGAATGGAAAGAGGTTATGGTGCAAAGAAAATTGAACAAGCACAAATATATCCTATTGCACGATTTGCAGAAAATCTTGATTAGGATTACATAAATGGAAAGAGGTTAGGGTACGAAGAAATTTAAAAAAGGACAATTTTATCCCATAGCACGTTTTGTAGAAAATCTTGATTAGGATTACATAAATGGAAGGAGGTAAGAGTAAGAAGAAATCTACAAAATGACAATTTTATCCCGTAACACGTTTTGTAGAAAATCTTGAATAGGATTACATAAATGGAAAGAGATTAAGGTACGAACAAATTTAAAAAAGAACAATTTTATGCCATACCAGTTTTGTAGAAGATCTTGATTAGGATTACATAAATGGAAAGAGGTTAGGTTACGAAGAAATTTAAAAAAGGACAATTTTAACCCAAAGCACGATTTGTAGAAAATCTTGATTAGGATTACATGAATAGAAAGAGGTTAGTGAGCAAAGAAATTTGTAATAAAACAAATCTATCAATTATACGTTTTACAGAAAATCTTGATTAGGATTACATAAATGGAAAGAGGTTAGGGTCCAAGAAAATTGAACAAGCACAAATATATCCTATTGCACGTTTTGCAGAATATCTTGATTAGGATTACATAAATGGAAAGAGGTTAGGGTACGAAGAAATTTAAAAAAGGACAATTTTATCCCATAGCACGTTTTCTAGAAGATCTTGATTAGGATTACATGAATGGAAATGGGTTAGGGTGCAAAGAAATTTGTAATAAAACAAATCTATCCATTGCACGTTTTGCAGAAAATCTTGATTAGGATTACACTAATGGAAAGAGGTTAGAGTACAAAGACATTTAAAAAGGGCAAATTTATCCCATAGCGCGTAGAAGATCTTGATTAAGATTACATAAATGGAAAGGGGTTAGGGTGCAAAGAAATTTGTAATAAAACAAATCTATCCATTGCACGTTTTGCAGAAAATCTTGATTAGGATTACATAAATGGAAAGAGGTTAGGGTACAAAGAAATTTAATAAAGGACATTTTTAACCTAAAGCACGATTTGTAGAAAATCATGATTAGGATTACATGAATGGAAAGAGGTTAGGGTGCAAGAAATTTGTAATAAAACAAATCTATCCATTGCACGTTTCGTAGAAATTCTTGATTAGGATTACATAAATGGAAAGAGGTTAGTGTACGAAGAAATTTAAAAAGGAACAATTTTATCCCATAGCACGTTTTGTAGAAAATCTTGATTAGGATTACATAAATGGAAGGAGGTTAGGGTACGAAGAAATTTAAAAAAGGACAATTGTATCCCGTAACACGTTTTGTAAAAAATCTTGAATAGGATTACATGAATAGAAAGAGGTTAGGGTGCAAAGAAATTTGTAATAAAACAAATCTACCCATTGCACGTTTTGCAGAAAATCTGGATTAGGATTACATAAATGGAAAGAGGTTAGGGTGCAAAGAAAATTGAACAAGCACAAATATATCCTATTGCACGTTTTGTAGAAAATCTTGATTAGGATTACATAAATGGAAGGAGGTTAGGGTACGAAGAAATTTAAAAAAGGACAATTGTATCCCGTAACACGTTTTGTAAAAAATCTTGAATAGGATTACATAAATGGAAAGAGGTTAGAGCACGAACAAATCTAAAAAAGAACAATTTTACACCATACCAGTTTTGTAGAAAATCTTGATTAGGATTACATAAATGGAAAGAGGTTAGGGTACGAAGTAATTTAAAAAAGGACTTTTTTAACCCAAAGCACGATTTGTAGAAAATCTTGATTAGGATTACATGAATAGAAAGAGGTTAGGGTGCAAAGAAATTTGTAATAAAACAAATCTACCCATTGCACGTTTTGCAGAAAATCTGGATTAGGATTACATAAATGGAAAGAGGTTAGGGTGCAAAGAAAATTGAACAAGCACAAATATATCCTATTGCACGTTTTGCAGAAAATATTGATTAGGATTACATAAATGGAAAGAGGTTAGGGTACGAAGAAATTTAAAAAAGGACAATTTTATCCCAAAGCACGTTTTGTAGATCTTGATTAGGATTACATGAATGGAAAGGGGTTAGGGTGCAAAGAAATTTGTAATAAAACAAATCTATCCATTGCACGTTTTGCAGAAAATTTTGATTAGGATTACACTAATGGAAAGAGGTTAGGGTACAAAGAAATTTAAAAAAGGGCAATTTTATCCCATAGCGCGTTTTGTAGAAGATGTTGATTAGAAATACATGAATGGAAAGGGGTTAGGGTGCAAAGAAATTTGTAATAAAACAAATCTATCCATTGCACGTTTTGCAGAAAATATTGATTAGGATTACATAAATGGAAAGAGGTTAGGGCACGAAGAAATTTAAAAAAGGGCAATTTTATCCCATAGCGCGTTTTGTAGAATATCTTGATTAGGATTACATGAATGGAAACGGGTTAGGGTGCAAAGAAATTTGTAATAAAACAAATCTATCCATTGCACGTTTTGCAGAAAATCTTGATTAGGATTACACTAATGGAAAGAGGTTAGGGTACAAAGAAATTTAAAAAAGGGCAATTTTATCCCATAGCGCGTTTTGTAGAAGATCTTGATTAGGATTACATGAATGGAAACGGGTTAGGGTGCAAAGAAATTTGTAATAAAACAAATCTATTCATTGCACGTTTTGCAGAAAATCTTGATTAGGATTACATAGATGGAAAGAGGTTAGGGCACTAACAAATTTAAAAAAGGACAATTTTATTCCATAGCACGTTTTGTAGAAGGTCTTGATTAGGATTACATGAATGGAAAGGGGTTAGGGTGCAAAGAAATTTGTAATAAAACAAATCTATCCATTGCACGTTTTGCAGAAAATTTTGATTAGGATTACACTAATGGAAAGAGGTTAGGGTACAAAGAAATTTAAAAAAGGGCAATTTTATCCCATAGCGCGTTTTGTAGAAGATCTTGATTAGAAATACATGAATGGAAAGGGGTTAGGGTGCAAAGAAATTTGTAATAAAACAAATCTATCCATTGCACGTTTTGCAGAAAATATTGATTAGGATTACATAAATGGAAAGAGGTTAGGGTACGAAGAAATTTAAAAAAGGACAATTTTATCCCATAGCGCGTTTTGTAGAAGATCTTGATTAGAAATACATGAATGGAAACGGATTAGGGTGCAAAGAAATTTGTAATAAAACAAATCTATCCATTGCACGTTTTGCAGAAAATCTTGATTAGGATTACACTAATGGAAAGAGGTTAGGGTACAAAGAAATTTAAAAAAGGGCAATTTTATCCCATAGCGCGTTTTGTAGAAGATCTTGATTAGGATTACATGAATGGAAACGGGTTAGGGTGCAAAGAAATTTGTAATAAAACAAATCTATTCATTGCACGTTTTGCAGAAAAGCTTGATTAGGATTACATAAATGGAAAGAGGTTAGGGCACGAACAAATTTAAAAAAGGACAATTTTATTCCATAGCACGTTTTGTAGAAGATCTTGATTAGGATTACATGAATGGAAAGGGGTTAGTGTGCAAAGAAATTTGTAATAAAACAAATCTATTCATTGCACGTTTTGCAGAAAATCTTGATTAGGATTACATAAATGGAAAGAGGTTAGGGCACGAACAAATTTAAAAAAGGACAATTTTATTCCATAGCACGTTTTGTAGAAGATCTTGATTAGGATTACATGAATGGAAAGGGGTTAGGGTGCAAAGAAAATAGTACAAGCACAAATATATCCTATTGCACGATTTGCAGAAAATCTTAATTAGGATTACATAAATGGAAAGAGGTTAGGGCACGAAGAAATTTAAAAAAGGGCAATTTATCCCATAGCGCGTTTTGTAGAAGATCTTGATTAGGATTACATGAATGGAAACGGGTTAGGGTGCAAAGAAATTTGTAATAAAACAAATCTATTCATTGCACGTTTTGCAGAAAATCTTGATTAGGATTACATAAATGGAAAGAGGTTAGGGCACGAACAAATTTAAAAAAGGACAATTTTATTCCATAGCACGTTTTGTAGAAGATCTTGATTAGGATTACATGAATGGAAAGGGGTTAGTGTGCAAAGAAATTTGTAATAAAACAAATCTATTCATTGCACGTTTTGCAGAAAATCTTGATTAGGATTACATAAATGGAAAGAGGTTAGGGCACGAACAAATTTAAAAAAGGACAATTTTATTCCATAGCACGTTTTGTAGAAGATCTTGATTAGGATTACATAAATGGAAAGAGGTTAGGGTGCAAAGAAAATAGTACAAGCACAAATATATCCTATTGCACGATTTGCAGAAAATCTTAATTAGGATTACATAAATGGAAAGAGGTTAGGGTACGAAGAAATTTAAAAAAGGACAATTTTATACCATAGCACGTTTTGTTGAAGATCTTGATTAAGATTACATAAATGGAAGGAGGTAAGGGTAAGAAGAAATCTACAAAAAGAACAATTTTATCCCGTAACACGTTTTATAGAAAATCTTGAATAGGATTACATAAATGGAAAGAGGTTAGGGTACGAACAAATTTAAAAAAGAACAATTTTATGCCATACCAGTTTTGTAGAAAATCTTGATTAGGATTACATAAATGGAAAGAGGTTAGGGTGCAAAGAAAATTGAAAAGCACAAATATATCCTATTGCACGATTTGCAGAAAATCTTGATTAGGATTACATAAATGGAAAGAGGTTAGGGTACGAAGAAATTTAAAAAAGGACAATTTTAACCCATAGCACGTTTTGCAGAAAATCTTGATTAGGATTACATAAATGGAAGGAGGTAAGGGTAAGAAGAAATCTACAAAAGGACAATTTTATCCCGTAACACGTTTTGTAGAAAATCTTGAATAGGACTACATAAATGGAAAGAGGTTAGGGTACCAACAAATTTTAAAAAGAACAATTTTATGCCATACCAGTTTTGTAGAAGATCTTGATTAGGATTATATAAAAGAAAAGAGGTTAGGTTACGAAGAAATTTAAAAAAGGACAATTTTATCCCATAGCACGTTTTCTAGAAGATCTTGATTAGGATTACATGAATGGAAAGGGGTTAGAGTGCAAAGAAATTTGTAATAAAACAAATCTATCCATTGCACGTTTTGCAGAAAATCTTGATTAGGATTACATAAATGGAAAGAGGTTAGGGTACAAAGAAATTTAAAAAAGGACAATTTTATCCCGTAACACTCTTTGTAGAAAATCTTGAATAGGATTACATAAATGGAAAGAGGTTAGGGTACGAAGAAATTTAAAAAAGAACAATTTTATCCCATAGCACGTTTTGTAGAAGATCTTGATTAGGATTACATAAATGGAAAGAGGTTAAGGTACGAAGAAATTTAAAAAAGGACAATTTTAACCCAAAGCACGATTTGTAGAAAATCTTGATTAGGATTACATGAATGGAAAGAGGTTAGGGTGCAAAAAATTTGTATAAAACAAATCTATCCAATGCACGTTTTGCAGAAAATCTTGATTGGGATTACATAAATGGAAAGAGGTTAGGGTACAAAGAAATTTAAAAAAGGACATTTTTAACCCAGAGCACGATTTGTAGAAAATCTTGATTAGGATTACATGAATGGAAAGAGGTTAGGGTGCAAAGAAAATTGAACAAGCACAAATATATCCTATTGCACGATTTGCAGAAAATCTTGATTAGGATTACATAAATGGAAAGAGGTTAGGGTACGAAGAAATTTAAAAAAGGACAATTTTATCCCATAGCACGTTTTGTAGAAAATCTTGATTAGGATTACATAAATGGAAGGAGGTAAGGGTAAGAAGAAATCTACAAAAGGACAATTTTATCCCGTAACACGTTTTGTAGAAAATCTTGAATAGGATTACATAAACGGAAAGAGGTTAGGGTACGAAGAAATTTAAAATAGGACAATTTTATCCCATAGCACGTTTTCTAGAAGATCTTGATTAGGATTACATGAATGGAAAGGGGTTAGGGTGCAAAGAAATTTGTAATAAAACAAATCTATCCATCGCACGTTTTGCAGAAAATCTTGATTAGGATTACACTAATGGAAAGGGGATTACACTAATGGAAAGGGGTTAGGGTACAAAGAAATTTAAAAAGGGCAATTTTATCCCATAGCGCGTTTTGTATAAGATCTTGATTAGGATTACATAAATGGAAAGGGGTTAGGGTGCAAAGAAATTTAATAAAGGACATTTTTAACCTAAAGCACGATTTGTAGAAAATCATGATTAGGATTACATGAATGGAAAGAGGTTAGGGTGCAAAGAAATTTAAAAAAAGGAAATTTTTAACCCAAAGCACGATTTGTAGAAAATCTTGATTAGGATTACATAAATGGAAAGAGGTTAGGGTGCAAAGAAAATTAAACAAACACAAATATATCCTATTGCACGTTTTGCAGAAAATCTTGATTAGGATTACATAAATGGAAAGAGGTTAGGGTACGAAGAAATTTAAAAAAGAACAATTTTATCCCATAGCACGTTTTCTAGAAGATCTTGATTAGGATTACATGAATGGAAAGGGGTTAGGGTGCAAAGAAATTTGTAATAAAACAAATCTATCCATTGCACGTTTTGCAGAAAATCTTGATTAGGATTACACTAATGGAAAGGGGATTACACTAATGGAAAGGGGTTAGGGTACAAAGAAATTTAAAAAGGGCAATTTTATCCCATAGCGCGTTTTGTAGAAGATCTTGATTAGGATTACATAAATGGAAAGGGGTTAGGGTGCAAAGAAATTTAATAAAGGACATTTTTAACCTAAAGCACGATTTGTAGAAAATCATGATTAGGATTACATGAATGGAAAGAGGTTAGGGTGCAAAGAAATTTAAAAAAAGGAAATTTTTAACCCAAAGCACGATTTGTAGAAAATCTTGATTAGGATTACATAAATGGAAAGAGGTTAGGGTGCAAAGAAAATTAAACAAACACAAATATATCCTATTGCACGTTTTGCAGAAAATCTTGATTAGGATTACATAAATGGAAAGAGGTTAGGGTACAAAGAAATTTAAAAAAGGACAATTTTATCCCATAGCACGTTTTGTAGAAGATCTTGATTAGGATTACATAAATGGAAAGAGGTTAGGGTACGAAGAAATTTAAAAAAGAACAATTTTATCCCATAGCACGTTTTGTAGAAGATCTTGATTAGGATTACATAAATGGAAAGAGGTTAAGGTACGAAGAAATTTAAAAAAGGACAATTTTAACCCAAAGCACGATTTGTAGAAAATCTTGATTAGGATTACATGAATGGAAAGAGGTTAGGGTGCAAAAAATTTGTATAAAACAAATCTATCCAATGCACGTTTTGCAGAAAATCTTGATTGGGATTACATAAATGGAAAGAGGTTAGGGTACAAAGAAATTTAAAAAAGGACATTTTTAACCCAGAGCACGATTTGTAGAAAATCTTGATTAGGATTACATGAATGGAAAGAGGTTAGGGTGCAAAGAAAATTGAACAAGCACAAATATATCCTAGTGCACGATTTGCAGAAAATCTTGATTAGGATTACATAAATGGAAAGAGGTTAGGGTACGAAGAAATTTAAAAAAGGACAATTTTATCCCATAGCACGTTTTGTAGAAAATCTTGATTAGGATTACATAAATGGAAGGAGGTAAGGGTAAGAAGAAATCTACAAAAGGACAATTTTATCCCGTAACACGTTTTGTAGAAAATCTTGAATAGGATTACATAAATGGAAAAAGGTTAGGGTACGAACAAATTTAAAAAAGAACAATTTTATGCCATACCAGTTTTGTAGAAGATCTTGATTAGGATTACATAAATGGAAAGAGGTTAGGTTACGAAAAAATTTAAAAAAGGACAATTTTAACCCAAAGCACGATTTGTAGAAAATCTTGATTAGGATTACATGAATAGAAAGAGGTTAGTGTGCAAAGAAATTTGTAATAAAACAAATCTATCAATTGCACGTTTTACAGAAAATCTTGATTAGGATTACATAAATGGAAAGAGGTTAGGGTGCAAAGAAAATTGAACAAGCACAAATATATCCTATTGCACGTTTTGCAGAAAATCTTGATTAGGATTACATAAATGGAAAGAGGTTAGGGTACGAAGAAATTTAAAAAAGGACAATTTTATCCCATAGCACGTTTTCTAGAAGATCTTGATTAGGATTACATGAATGGAAAGGGGTTAGGGTACAAAGAAATTTGTAATAAAACAAATCTATCCATTGCACGTTTTGCAGAAAATCTTGATTAGGATTACACTAATGGAAAGAGGTTAGAGTACAAAGAAATTTAAAAAGGGCAATTTTATCCCATAGCGCGTTTTGTAGAAGATCTTGATTAGGATTACATAAATGGAAAGGGGTTAGGGTGCAAAGAAATTTGTAATAAAACAAATCTATCCATTGCACGTTTTGCAGAAAATCTTGATTAGGATTACATAAATGGAAGGAGGTTAGGGTACGAAGAAATTTAAAAAAGGACAATTTTATCCCGTAACACGTTTTTTAAAAAATCTTGAATAGGATTACATAAATGGAAAGAGGTTAGAGCACGAACAAATCTAAAAAAGAACAATTTTACACCATACCAGTTTTGTAGAAGATCTTGATTAGGATTACATAAATGGAAAGAGGTTAGGGTACGAAGTAATTTAAAAAAGGACTTTTTTAACCCAAAGCACGATTTGTAGAATGTCTTGATTAGGATTACATGAATAGAAAGAGGTTAGGGTGCAAAGAAATTTGTAATAAAACAAATCTACCCATTGCACGTTTTGCAGAAAATCTTGATTAGGATTACATAAATGGAAAGAGGTTAGGGTGCAAAGAAAATTGAACAAGCACAAATATATCCTATTGCACGTTTTGCAGAAAATCTTGATTAGGATTACATAAATGGAAAGAGGTTAGGGTACAAAGAAACTTAAAAAAGGACAATTTTATCCCAAAGCACGTTTTGTAGATCTTGATTAGGATTACATGAATGGAAAGGGGTTAGGGTGCAAAGAAATTTGTAATAAAACAAATCTATCAATTGCACGTTTTGCAGAAAATATTGATTAGGATTACACTAATGGAAAGAGGTTAGGGTACAAAGAAATTTAAAAAAGGGCAATTTTATCCCATAGCGCGTTTTGTAGAAGATCTTGATTAGAAATACATGAATGGAAAGAGGTTAGGGTACAAAGAAATTTAAAAAAGGACAATTTATCCCGTAACACGTTTTGTAGAAGATCTTGATTAGGATTACATAAATGGAAAGAGGTTAGGGTACGAAGAAATTTAAAAAAGAACAATTTTATCCCATAGCACGTTTTGTAGAAGATCTTGATTAGGATTACATAAATGGAAAGAGGTTAAGGTACGAAGAAATTTAAAAAAGGACAATTTTAACCCAAAGCACGATTTGTAGAAAATCTTGATTAGGATTACATGAATGGAAAGAGGTTAGGGTGCAAAAAATTTGTATAAAACAAATCTATCCAATGCACGTTTTGCAGAAAATCTTGATTGGGATTACATAAATGGAAAGAGGTTAGGGTACGAAGAAATTTAAAAAAGGACAATTTTATCCCATAGCACGTTTTGTATAAAAATCTTGATTAGGATTACATAAATGGAAGGAGGTAAGGGTAAGAAGAAATCTACAAAATGACAATTTTATCCCGTAACACGTTTTGTAGAAAATCTTGAATAGGATTACATAAATGGAAAGAGATTAGGGTACGTACAAATTTAAAAAAGAACAATTTTATGCCATACCAGTTTTGTAGAAGATCTTGATTAGGATTACATAAATGGAAAGAGGTTAAGGTACGAAGAAATTTAAAAAAGGACAATTTTATCCCGTAACACGTTTTGTAAAAAATCTTGAATAGGATTACATAAATGGAAAGAGGTTAGAGCACGAACAAATCTAAAAAAGAACAATTTTACACCATACCAGTTTTGTAGAAAATCTTGATTAGGATTACATGAATAGAAAGAGGTTAGGGTGCAAAGAAATTTGTAATAAAACAAATCTACCCATTGCACGTTTTGCAGAAAATCTGGATTAGGATTACATAAATGGAAAGAGGTTAGGGTGCAAAGAAAATTGAACAAGCACAAATATATCCTATTGCACGTTTTGCAGAAAATATTGATTAGGATTACATAAATGGAAAGAGGTTAGGGTACGAAGAAATTTAAAAAAGGACAATTTTATCCCAAAGCACGTTTTGTAGATCTTGATTAGGATTACATGAATGGAAAGGGGTTAGTGTGCAAAGAAAATTGAACAAACACAAATATATCCTATTGCACGTTTTGCAGAAAATCTTGATTAGGATTACATAAATGGAAAGAGGTTAGGGTACGATGAAATTTAAAAAAGGACAATTTTATCCCATAGCACGTTTTCTAGAAGATTTTGATTAGGATTACATGAATAGAAAGAGGTTAGGGTGCAAAGAAATTTGTAATAAAACAAATCTACCCATTGCACGTTTTGCAGAAAATCTGGATTAGGATTACATAAATGGAAAGAGGTTAGGGTGCAAAGAAAATTGAACAAGCACAAATATATCCTATTGCACGTTTTGCAGAAAATATTGATTAGGATTACATAAATGGAAAGAGGTTAGGGTACGAAGAAATTTAAAAAAGGACAATTTTATCCCAAAGCACGTTTTGTAGATCTTGATTAGGATTACATGAATGGAAAGGGGTTAGTGTGCAAAGAAATTTGTAATAAAACAAATCTATCCATTGCACGTTTTGCAGAAAATATTGATTAGGATTACATAAATGGAAAGAGGTTAGGGTACGAAGAAATTTAAAAAAGGACAATTTTATCCGAAAGCACGTTTTGTAGATCTTGATTAGGATTACATGATTGGAAAGGGGTTAGGGTGCAAAGAAATTTGTAATAAAACAAATCTATCCATTGCACGTTTTGCAGAAAATATTGATTAGGATTACACTAATGGAAAGAGGTTAGGGTACAAAGAAATTTAAAAAAGGGCAATTTTATCCCATACCGCGTTTTGTAGAAGATCTTGATTAGAAATACATGAATGGAAAGGGGTTAGGGTGCAAAGAAATTAGTAATAAAACAAATCTATCCATTGCACGTTTTGCAGAAAATCTTGATTAGGATTACATAAATGGAAAGAGGTTAGTGTACGAAGAAATTTAAAAAAGGACAATTTTATCCCGTAACACGTTTTGTAGAAGATCTTGATTAGTATTACATGAATGGAAAGGGGTTAGGGCACGAACTAATTTAAAAAAGAATAATTTTATCCTATTGCACGTTTTGCAGAAAATCTTGATTAGGATTACATAAATGGAAAGAGGTTAGGGCACGAACTAATTTAAAAAAGAATAATTTTATCCTATTGCACGTTTTGCAGAAAATCTTGATTAGGATTACATAAATGGAAAAAGGTTAGGGTACTAAGAAAATGCAAAAAAGGGCAATTTTATCCCATAGCGCTTTTGTAGAAGATCTTGATTAGGATTACATGAATGGAAAGGGGTTAGGGTGCAAAGAAATTTCTAATAAAACAAATCTATCCATTGCACGTTTTGCAGAAAATCTTGATTAGGATTACATAAATGGAAAGAGGTTAGGGTGACAAAAAAATTTGTAATAATACAAATCTATCCATTGCATGTTTTGTAGAAAATCTTGATTAGTATTACATAAATGGAAAGAGGTTAGGGTACGAAGAAATTTAAAAAAGAACTATTTTATCCCATAGCACGTTTTCTAGAAAATCTTGATTAGGATTACATAAATGGAAAGAGGTTAGGGTACGAAGAAATTTAAAAAAGAACTATTTTATTCCATAGCACGTTTTGTAGAAAATCTTGATTAGGATTATATAAATGGAAAGAGGTTAGGGCACGAACAAATTTATAAAAGAACAATTTTATCCCATACCAGCTTTCTAGAAGATCTTGATTAGGATTACATAAATGGAAAGAGGATAGGGTACGAAAAAAATTAAAAAAGGACAATTTTAACCCAAAGCACGATTTGTAGAAAGTCTTGATTAGGATTACATGAATAGAAAGAGGTTAGGGTGCAAAGAAATTTGTAATAAAACAAATCTATCAATTGCACCTTTTGCAGAAAATCTTGATTAGGATTACATAAATGGAAAGAGGTTAGGGTGCAAAGAAAATTGAGCAAGCACAAATATATCCTATTGCAGGTTTTGCAGAAAATCTTGATTAGGAATACATAAATGGAAAGAGTTTAGGGTACGAAGAAATTTAAAGAAGGACAATTTTATCCCATAGCACGTTTTGTAGAAGATCTTGATTAGGATTACATGAATGGAAACGGGTTAGGGTGCAAAGCAATTTGTAATAAAACAAATCTAACCTTTGCACGTTCTGCAGAAAATCTTGATTAGGATTACATAAATGGAAAGAGGTTAGGGCAAGAACAAATTTAAAAAAGGACAATTTTATTCCATAGCACGTTTTGTAGAAGATCTTAATTAGAAATACATGAATGGAAAGGGGTTAGGGTGCAAAGAAATTTGTAATAAAACAAATCTCTCCATTGCACGTTTTGCAGAAAATCTTGATTAGCATTACATAAATGGAAAGAGGTTAGGGCACGAACAAATTTAAAAAAGGATAATTTTATCCCATAGCACGTTTTGTAGAAGATCTTGATTAGGATTACATGAATGGAAAGGGTTAGGGTGCAAAGAAATTTGTAATAAAACAAATCTATCCATTGCACGTTTTGCAGAAAATCTTGATTAGGATTACATAAATGAAAAGAGGTTAGGGTACAAAGAAATTTAAAAAAGGACAATTTTATCCCGTAACACGTTTTGTAGAAAATCTTGATTAGGATTACATGAATGGAAAGAGGTTAGGGTGCAAAGAAAATTGAACAAGCACAAATATATCCTATTGCACGATTTGCAGAAAATCTTGATCAGGATTACATAAATGGAAAGAGGTTAGGGTACGAAGAAATTCAAAAAAAGACAATTTTATCCCATAGCACGTTTTGTAGAAAATCTTGATTAGGATTACATAAATGGAAAGAGGTTAGGGTGCAAAGAAAATTGAGCAAGCACAAATATATCCTATTGCAGGTTTTGCAGAAAATCTTGATTAGGAATACATAAATGGAAAGAGGATAGGGTACGAAGAAATTTAAAAAAGGACAATTTTATCCCATAGCACGTTTTGTAGAAAATCTTGATTAGGATTACATAAATGGAAGGAGGTAAGGGTAAGAAGAAATCTACAAAAGGACAATTTTATCCCGTAACACGTTTTGTAGAAAATCTTGATTAGGATTACATAAATGGAAAGAGGTTAGGGTACGAACAAATTTAAAAAAGAACTATTTTATCCCATAGCACGTTTTGTAGAAAATCTTGATTAGGATTACATAAATGGAAAGAGGTTAGGGCACGAACAAATTTATAAAAGAACAATTTTATCCCATACCAGCTTTCTAGAAGATCTAGATTAGGATTACATAAATGGGAAGAGGATAGGGTACGAAAAAAATTAAAAAAGGACAATTTTAACCCAAAGCATGATTTGTAGAAAGTCTTGATTAGGATTACATGAATGGAAACGGGATAGGGTGCAAAGAAATTTGTAATAAAACAAATCTAACCATTGCACGTTTTGCAGAAAATCTTGATTAGGATTACATAAATGGAAAGAGGTTAGGGCACGAACAAATTTAAAAAAGGACAATTTTATTCCATAGCACGTTTTGTAGAAGATCTTAATTAGAAATACATGAATGGAAAGGCGTTAGGGTGCAAAGAAATTTGTAATAAAACAAATCTATCCATTGCACGTTTTGCAGAAAATCTTGATTAGGATTACATAAATGGAAAGAGGCTAGGGCACGAACAAATTTAAAAAAGGACAATTTTATCCCATAGCACGTTTTGAAGAAGATCTTGATTAGGATTACATGAATGGAAAGGGTTAGGGTGCAAAGAAATTTGTAATAAAAGAAATCTATCCATTGCACGTTTTGCAGAAAATCTTGATTAGGATTACATAAATGAAAAGAGGTTAGGGTACAAAGAAATTTAAAAAAGAACAATTTTATCCCTTAGCACGTTTTGTAGAAGATCTTGATTAGGATTACATAAATGGAAAGAGGTGAAGGTACGAAGAAATTTAAAAAATGACAATTTTAACCCAAAGCACGATTTGTAGAAAATCTTGATTAGGATTACATGAATGGAAAGAGGTTAGGGTGCAAAAAATTTGTATAAAACAAATCTATCCAATGCACGTTTTGCAGAAAATCTTGATTGGGATTACATAAATGGAAAGAGGTTAGGGTACGAAGAAATTCAAAAAAGGACAATTTTATCCCATAGCACGATTTGTAGAAAATCTTGATTAGGATTACATAAATGGAAGGAGGTAAGGGTAAGAAGAAATCTAAAAAAGGACAATTTTATCCCATAACACGTTTTGTAGAAAATTTTGATTAGGATTACATAAATGGAAAGAGGTTAGGGTACGAACAAATTTAAAGAAGAACAATTTTATGCCATACCAGTTTTGTAGAAGATCTTGATTAGGATTACATAAATGGAAAGAGGTTAGGTTACGAAGAAATTTAAAAAAGGACAATTTTAACCAAAAGCACGATTTGTAGAAAATCTTGATTAGGATTACATGAATAGAAAGAGGTTAGTGTGCAAAGAAATTTGTAATAAAACAAATCTATCAATTGCACGTTTTACAGAAAATCTTGATTAGGATTACATAAATGGAAAGAGGTTAGGGTGCAAAGAAAATTGAACAAGCACAAATATATCCTATTGCACGTTTTGCAGAAAATATTGATTAGGATTACATAAATGGAAAGAGGTTAGGGTACGAAGAAATTTAAAAAAGGACAATTTTATCCCATAGCACGTTTTCTAGAAGATCTTGATTAGGATTACATGAATGGAAAGTGGTTAGGGTGCAAAGAAATTTGTAATAAAACAAATCTATCCATTGCACGTTTTGCAGAAAATCTTGATTAGGATTACACTAATGGAAAGAGGTTAGAGTACAAAGAAATTTAAAAAGGGCAATTTTATCCCATAGCGCGTTTTGTAGAAGATCTTGATTAGGATTACATAAATGGAAAGGGGTTAGGGTGCAAAGAAATTTGTAATAAAACAAATCTATCCATTGCACGTTTTGCAGAAAATCTTGATTAGGATTACATAAATGGAAAGAGGTTAGGGTACAATGAAATTTAATAAAGGACATTTTAACCTAAAGCACGATTTGTAGAAAATCATGATTAGGATTACATGAATGGAAAGAGGTTAGGGTGCAAGAAATTTGTAATAAAACAAATCTATCCATTGCACGTTTTGTAGAAATTCTTGATTAGGATTACATAAATGGAAAGAGGTTAGTGTACGAAGAAATTTAAAAAAGGACAATTTTATCCCGTAACACGTTTTGTAGAAAATCTTGATTAGGATTACATAAATGGAAAGAGGTTAGGGCACGAACAAATTTAAAAAAGAACAATTTTATTCCATAGCACGTTTTGTAGAAGATCTTGATTAGGATTACATAAATGGAAAGAGGTTAGGGTACGAAGAAATTTAAAAAAGGACAATTTTATCCCAAAGCACGATTTGTAGAAAATCTTGATTAGGATTACATGAATGGAAAAATGTTAGGGTGACAAAAAAATTTGTAATATAACAAATCTATCCATTGCACGTTTTGTAGAAAATCTTGATTAGTATTACATAAATGGAAAGAGGTTAGGGTACGAAGAAATTTAAAAAAGAACAATTTTATCCCATAGCACGTTTTGTAGAAAATCTTGATTAGGATTACATAAATGGAAGGAGGTTAGTGTACGAAGAAATTTAAAAAAGGACAATTTTATCCCGTAACACGTTTTGTAGAAAATCTTGAATAGGATTACATAAATGGAAAGAGGTTAGGGCACGAACAAATTTAAAAAAGAACAATTTTATCCCATAGCACGTTTTGTAGAAGATCTTGATTAGGATTACATGAGTAGAAAGAGGTTAGGGTGCAAAGAAATTTGTAATAAAACAAATCTATCCATTGCACGTTTTGCAGAAAATCTTGATTAGGATTACACTAATGGAAAGAGGTTAGGGTACAAAGAAATTTAAAAAAGGGCAATTTTATCCCATAGCGCGTTTTGTATAAAATCTTGATTAGGATTACATAAATGGAAAGAGGTTAGGGTACGAAGAAATTTAAATAAGAACAATTTTATCCCATAGCACGTTTTGTAGAAAATCTTGATAAGGATTACATAAATGGAAAGAGGTTAGGGTACGAAGAAATTTAAAAAAGGACAATTTTATCCCATAACACGTTTTGTAGAAAATCTTGATTAGGATTACATAAATGGAAAGAGGTTAGGGTACGAAGAAATTTAAAAACGAACAATTTTATCCCATAGCACGTTTTGTATAAAATCTTGATTAGGATTACATAAATGGAAAGAGGTTAGGGTACTAAGAAATTTAAAAAAGGACAATTTTATCCCGTAACACGTTTTGTAGAAAATCTTGATTAGGATTACATAAATGGAAAGAGGTTAGGTTACGAAGAAATTTAAAAAAGAACAATTTTATCCAAAAGCACGTTTTGTAGAAAATCTTGATTAGGATTACATAAATAGAAAGAGGTTAGGGTACGAAGAAATTTAAAAAAGGACAGTTTTATCCCATAGCACGTTTTGTTAAAGATCTTGATTAGGATTACATGAATGGAAAGAGGTTAGGGTACGAAGAAATTTAAAAAAGAACAATTTTATCCCGTAACACGTTTTGTAGAAAATCTTGATTAGGATTACATAAATGGAAAGAGGTTAGGGTACGAAGAAATTTAAAAAAGGACAATTTTATCCCATAGTACGTTTTGTAGAAAATCTTGATTAGGATTACATAAATGGAAAGAGGTTAGGGTACGAAGAAATTTAAAAAAGGACAATTTTATCCCATAGTACGTTTTGTAGAAGATCTTGATTAGGATTACATGAATGGAAAGGGGTTAGGGTGCAAAGAAATTTGTAATAAAACAAATCTATCCATAGCACGTTTTGCAGAAAATCTTGATTAGGATTACATAAATGGAAAGAGGTTAGGGCACGAACAAATTTAAAAAAGGACAATTTTATCCCATAGCACGTTTTGTAGAAGATCTTGATTAGGATTACATAAATGGAAAGAGGTTAGGTTACGAAGAAATTTAAAAAAGAACAATTTTATCCAAAAGCACGTTTTGTAGAAAATCTTGATTAAGATTACATAAATGGAAAGAGGTTAGGGTACGAAGAAATGTAAAAAACGACAATTTTATCCCATAGTACGTTTTGTAGAAAATCTTGATTAGGATTACATAAATGGAAAGAGGTTAAGGTACGAAGAAATTTAAAATAGAACAATTTTATCCCATAGCACGTTTTGTAGAAAATCTTGATTAGGATTACATAAATGGAAAGAGGTTAGGGTACGAAGAAATTTAAAAAAGAACAATTTTATCCCGTAACACGTTTTGTAGAAAATCTTGATTAGGATTACATAAATGGAAAGAGGTTAGGGTACAAAGAAATGTAAAAAAGGACAATTTTATCCCATAGTACGTTTTGTAGAAAATCTTGATTAGGATTACATAAATGGAAAGAGGTTAAGGTACGAAGAAATTTAAAATAGAACAATTTTATCCCATAGCACGTTTTGTAGAAAATCTTGATTAGGATTACATAAATGGAAAGAGGTTAGGGTACGAAGAAATTTAAAAAAGGACAATTTTATCCCATTGCACGTTTTGTAGAAATTCTTGATTAGGATTACATAAATGGAAAGAGGTTAGGGTGCAAAGAAAATTGAACAAGCACAAATTTATCCTATTGCACGTTTTGCAGTAAATCTTGATTAGGATTACATAAATGGAAAGAGGTTAGGGTACGAAGAAATTTAAAAAAGGACAATTTTATCCCATAGCACATTTTGTAGAAGATCTTGATTAGGATTACTTGAATGGAAAGGGGTTAGGGTGCAAAGAAATTTGTAATAAAACAAATCTATCCATTGCACGTTTTGCAGAAAATCTTGATTAGGATTACACTAATGGAAAGAGGTTAGGGTACAAAGAAATTTAAAAAAGGGCAATTTTATCCCATAGCGCATTTTGTATAAAATCTTGATTAGGATTACATAAATGGAAAGAGGTTAGGGTACGAAGAAATTTAAAAAAGAACAATTTTATCCCATAGCACGTTTTGTAGAAAATCTTGATTAGGATTACATAAATGGAAAGAGGTTAGGGTACGAAGAAATTTAAAAAAGGGCAATTTTATATCATAGCGCGTTTTGTATAAAATCTTGATTAGGATTACATAAATGGAAAGAGGTTAGGGTACGAAGAAATTTAAAAAAGGACAATTTTATCCCGTAATACGTTTTGTAGAAAATCTTGATTAGGATTACATAAATGGAAAGAGGTTAGGTTACAATGAAATTTAAAAAAGAACAATTTTATCCAAATGCACGTTTTGTAGAAAATCTTGATTAGGATTACATAAATGGAAAGAGGTTAGGGTACGAAGAAATTTAAAAAAGGACAATTTTATCCCATAGCACGTTTTGTTAAAGATCTTGATTAGGATTACATGAATGGAAAGAGGTTAGGGTACGAAGAAATTTAAAAAAGAACAATTTTATCCCGTAACACGTTTTTTAGAAAATCTTGATTAGGATTACATAAATGGAAAGAGGTTAGGGTACGAAGAAATGTAAAAAAGGACAATTTTATCCCATTGTACGTTTTGTAGAAAATCTTGATTAGGATTACATAAATGGAAAGAGGTTAAGGTACGAAGAAATTTAAAAAAGAACAATTTTATCCCATAGCACGTTTTGTAGAAATTCTTGATTAGGATTACATAAATGGAAAGAGGTTAGGGTGCAAAGAAAATTGAACAAGCACAAATATATCCCATTGCACGTCTTGTAGAAAATCTTGATTACGATTACATAAATGGAAAGAGGTTAGGGTACGAAGAAATTTAAAAAAGGACAATTTTAACATAAAGCACGATTTGTAGAAAATCTTGATTAGGATTACATGTATGGAAAGAGGTTAGGGTGCAAAGAAATTTGTAATAAAACAAATCTATCCATTGCACGTTTTATAGAAATTCTTGATTAGGATTACATAAATGGAAAGAGGATAGGGTACGAAGAAATTTAAAAAAGGGCAATTTTATCCCAAAGCACGATTTGTAGAAAATCTTGATTAGGATTACATGAATGGAAAGATGTTAGGGTGGCAAGAAAATTTGTAATATAACAAATCTATCCATTGCACGTTTTGTAGAAATTCTTGATTAGGATTACATAAATGGAAAGAGGTTAGGGTGCAAAGAAAATTGAACAAGCACAAATATATCCTATTGCACGTTTTGCAGAAAATCTTGATTAGTATTACATAAATGGAAAGAGGTTAGGGTACGAAGAAATTTAAAAAAGGACAATTTTAACCCAAAGCACGATTTGTAGAAAATCTTGATTAGGATTACATGAATAGAAAGAGGTTAGGGTGCAAAGAAATTTGTAATAAAACAAATCTATCCATTGCACGTTTTGCAGAAAATCTTGATTAGGATTACATAAATGGAAAGAGGTTAGGGTGCAAAGAAAATTGAACAAGCACAAATATATCCTATTGCACGTTTTGCAAAAATCTTGATTAGGATTACATAAATGGAAAGAGGTTAGGGTACGAAGAAATTTAAAAAAGGACAATTTTATCCCATACCACATTTTGTAGAAGATCTTGATTAGGATTACTTGAATGGAAAGGGGTTAGGGTGCAAAGAAATTTGTAATAAAACAAATCTATCCATTGCACGTTTTGCAGAAAATCTTGATTAGGATTACACTAATGGAGAGAGGTTAGGGTACAAAGAAATTTAAAAAAAAGCAATTTTATCCTATAGCGCGTTTTGCAGAAAATCTTGATTAGGATTACACTAATGGAAAGAGGTTAGGGTACAAAGAAATTTAAAAAGGGCAATTTTATCCCATAGCGCGTTTTGTAGAAAATCTGGATTAGGATTACATGAATGGAAAGAGGTTAAGGTACGAAGAAATTTAAAATAGAACAATTTTATCCCATAGCACGTTTTGTAGAAAATCTGGATTAGGATTACATAAATGGAAAGAGGTTAGGGTACGAAGAAATTTAAAAAAGGACAATTTTATCCCATTGCACGTTTTGTAGAAATTCTTGATTAGGATTACATAAATGGAAAGAGGTTAGGGTGCAAAGAAAATTGAACAAGCACAAATTTATCCTATTGCACGTTTTGCAGTAAATCTTGATTAGGATTACATAAATGGAAAGAGGTTAGGGTACGAAGAAATTTAAAAAAGGACAATTTTATCCCATAGCACATTTTGTAGAAGATCTTGATTAGGATTACTTGAATGGAAAGGGGTTAGGGTGCAAAGAAATTTGTAATAAAACAAATCTATCCATTGCACGTTTTGCAGAAAATCTTGATTAGGATTACACTAATGGAGAGAGGTTAGGGTACAAAGAAATTTAAAAAAAAAGCAATTTTATCCTATAGCGCGTTTTGCAGAAAATCTTGATTAGGATTACACTCATGGAAAGAGGTTAGGGTACAAAGAAATTTAAAAAAGGGCAATTTTATCCCATAGCGCGTTTTGTATAAAATCTTGATTAGGATTACATAAATGGAAAGAGGTTAGGGTACGAAGAAATTTAAAAAAGGACAATTTTATCCCGTAACACGTTTTGTAGAAAATCTTGATTAGGATTACATAAATGGAAAGAGGTTAGGTTACAAAGAAATTTAAAAAAGAACAATTTTATCCAAAAGCACGTTTTGTAGAAAATCTTGATTAGGATTACATAAATGGAAAGAGGTTAGGGTACGAAGAAATTTAAAAAAGGACAATTTTATCCCATAGCACGTTTTGTTAAAGATCTTGATTAGGATTACATGAATGGAAAGAGGTTAGGGTACGAAGAAATTTAAAAAAGAACAATTTTATCCCGTAACACGTTTTGTAGAAAATCTTGATTAGGATTACATAAATGGAAAGAGGTTAGGGTACGAAGAAATGTAAAAAAGGACAATTTTATCCCATAGTACGTTTTGTAGAAAATCTTGATTAGGATTACATAAATGGAAAGAGGTTAAGGTACGAAGAAATTTAAAAAAGGACAATTTTATCCCATAGCACGTTTTGTAGAAATTCTTGATTAGGATTACATAAATGGAAAGAGGTTAGGGTGCAAAGAAAATTGTACAAGCACAAATATATCCCATTGCACGTCTTGTAGAAAATCTTGATTACGATTACATAAATGGAAAGAGGTTAGGGTACGAAGAAATTTAAAAAAGGGCAATTTTATCCCATAGCGCGTTTTGTAGAAGATCTTGATTAGGATTACATAAATGGAAAGAGGTTAGGGTACGAAGAAATTTAAAAAAGGACAATTTTAACATAAAGCACGATTTGTAGAAAATCTTGATTAGGATTACATGTATGGAAAGAGGTTAGGGTGCAAAGAAATTTGTAATAAAACAAATCTATCCATTGCACGTTTTATAGAAATTCTTGATTAGGATTACATAAATGGAAAGAGGATAGGGTACGAAGAAATTTAAAAAAGGGCAATTTTATCCCAAAGCACGATTTGTAGAAAATCTTGATTAGGATTACATGAATGGAAAGATGTTAGGGTGGCAAGAAAATTTGTAATATAACAAATCTATCCATTGCACGTTTTGCAGAAATTCTTGATTAGTATTACATAAATGGAAAGAGGTTAGGGTACGAAGAAATTTAAAAAAGAACAATTTTATCCCATAGCACGTTTTGTAGAAAATCTTGATTAGGATTACATAAATGGAAGGAGGTTAGTGTACGAAGAAATTTAAAAAAGGACAATTTTATCCCGTAACACGTTTTGTAGAAAATCTTGAATAGGATTACATAAATGGAAAGAGGTTAGGGTACGAAGAAATTTAAAAAAGGACAATTTTAACCCAAAGCACGATTTGTAGAAAATCTTGATTAGGATTACATGAATGGAAAGATGTTAGGGTGGCAAGAAAATTTGTAATATAACAAATCTATCCATTGCACGTTTTGTAGAAATTCTTGATTAGGATTACATAAATGGAAAGAGGTTAGGGTGCAAAGAAAATTGAACAAGCACAAATATATCCTATTGCACGTTTTGCAGAAAATCTTGATTAGTATTACATAAATGGAAAGAGGTTAGGGTACGAAGAAATTTAAAAAAGAACAATTTTATCCCATAGCACGGTTTGTAGAAGATCTTGATTAGGATTACATAAATGGAAAGAGGTTAGGGTATGAAGAAATTTAAAAAAGGACAATTTTAACCCAAAGCACGATTTGTAGAAAATCTTGATTAGGATTACATGAATAGAAAGAGGTTAGGGTGCAAAGAAATTTGTAATAAAACAAATCTATCCATTGCACGTTTTGCAGAAAATCTTGATTAGGATTACATAAATGGAAAGAGGTTAGGGTGCAAAGAAAATTGAACAAGCACAAATATATCCTATTGCACGTTTTGCAAAAATCTTGATTAGGATTACATAAATGGAAAGAGGTTAGGGTACGAAGAAATTTAAAAAAGGACAATTTTATCCCATACCACATTTTGTAGAAGATCTTGATTAGGATTACTTGAATGGAAAGGGGTTAGGGTGCAAAGAAATTTGTAATAAAACAAATCTATCCATTGCACGTTTTGCAGAAGATCTTGATTAGGATTACACTAATGGAGAGAGGTTAGGGTACAAAGAAATTTAAAAAAAAAGCAATTTTATCCTATAGCGCGTTTTGCAGAAAATCTTGATTAGGATTACACTAATGGAAAGAGGTTAGGGTACAAAGAAATTTAAAAAGGGCAATTTTATCCCATAGCGCGTTTTGTAGAAAATCTGGATTAGGATTACATGAATGGAAAGAGGTTAAGGTACGAAGAAATTTAAAATAGAACAATTTTATCCCATAGCACGTTTTGTAGAAAATCTGGATTAGGATTACATAAATGGAAAGAGGTTAGGGTACGAAGAAATTTAAAAAAGGACAATTTTATCCCATTGCACGTTTTGTAGAAATTCTTGATTAGGATTACATAAATGGAAAGAGGTTAGGGTGCAAAGAAAATTGAACAAGCACAAATTTATCCTATTGCACGTTTTGCAGTAAATCTTGATTAGGATTACATAAATGGAAAGAGGTTAGGATACGAAGAAATTTAAAAAAGGACAATTTTATCCCATAGCACATTTTGTAGAAGATCTTGATTAGGATTACTTGAATGGAAAGGGGTTAGGGTGCAAAGAAATTTGTAATAAAACAAATCTATCCATTGCACGTTTTGCAGAAAATCTTGATTAGGATTACACTAATGGAGAGAGGTTAGGGTACAAAGAAATTTAAAAAAAAAGCAATTTTATCCTATAGCGCGTTTTGCAGAAAATCTTGATTAGGATTACACTCATGGAAAGAGGTTAGGGTACAAAGAAATTTAAAAAAGGGCAATTTTATCCCATAGCGCGTTTTGTATAAAATCTTGATTAGGATTACATAAATGGAAAGAGGTTAGGGTACGAAGAAATTTAAAAAAGGACAATTTTATCCCGTAACACGTTTTGTAGAAAATCTTGATTAGGATTACATAAATGGAAAGAGGTTAGGTTACAAAGAAATTTAAAAAAGAACAATTTTATCCAAAAGCACGTTTTGTAGAAAATCTTGATTAGGATTACATAAATGGAAAGAGGTTAGGGTACGAAGAAATTTAAAAAAGGACAATTTTATCCCATAGCACGTTTTGTTAAAGATCTTGATTAGGATTACATGAATGGAAAGAGGTTAGGGTACGAAGAAATTTAAAAAAGAACAATTTTATCCCGTAACACGTTTTGTAGAAAATCTTGATTAGGATTACATAAATGGAAAGAGGTTAGGGTACGAAGAAATGTAAAAAAGGACAATTTTATCCCATAGTACGTTTTGTAGAAAATCTTGATTAGGATTACATAAATGGAAAGAGGTTAAGGTACGAAGAAATTTAAAAAAGGACAATTTTATCCCATAGCACGTTTTGTAGAAATTCTTGATTAGGATTACATAAATGGAAAGAGGTTAGGGTGCAAAGAAAATTGTACAAGCACAAATATATCCCATTGCACGTCTTGTAGAAAATCTTGATTACGATTACATAAATGGAAAGAGGTTAGGGTACGAAGAAATTTAAAAAAGGGCAATTTTATCCCATAGCGCGTTTTGTAGAAGATCTTGATTAGGATTACATAAATGGAAAGAGGTTAGGGTACGAAGAAATTTAAAAAAGGACAATTTTAACCCAAAGCACGATTTGTAGAAAATCTTGATTAGGATTACATGTATGGAAAGAGGTTAGGGTGCAAAGAAATTTGTAATAAAACAAATCTATCCATTGCACGTTTTATAGAAATTCTTGATTAGGATTACATAAATGGAAAGAGGATAGGGTACGAAGAAATTTAAAAAAGGGCAATTTTATCCCAAAGCACGATTTGTAGAAAATCTTGATTAGGATTACATGAATGGAAAGATGTTAGGGTGGCAAGAAAATTTGTAATATAACAAATCTATCCATTGCACGTTTTGCAGAAATTCTTGATTAGTATTACATAAATGGAAAGAGGTTAGGGTACGAAGAAATTTAAAAAAGAACAATTTTATCCCATAGCACGTTTTGTAGAAAATCTTGATTAGGATTACATAAATGGAAGGAGGTTAGTGTACGAAGAAATTTAAAAAAGGACAATTTTATCCCGTAACACGTTTTGTAGAAAATCTTGAATAGGATTACATAAATGGAAAGAGGTTAGGGTACGAAGAAATTTAAAAAAGGACAATTTTAACCCAAAGCACGATTTGTAGAAAATCTTGATTAGGATTACATGAATAGAAAGAGGTTAGGGTGCAAAGAAATTTGTAATAAAACAAATCTATCCATTGCACGTTTTGCAGAAAATCTTGATTAGGATTACACTAATGGAGAGAGGTTAGGGTACAAAGAAATTTAAAAAAAAGCAATTTTATCCTATAGCGCGTTTTGCAGAAAATCTTGATTAGGATTACACTAATGGAAAGAGGTTAGGGTACAAAGAAATTTAAAAAAGGGCAATTTTATCCCATAGCGCGTTTTGTAGAAAATCTTGATTAGGATTACATGTATGGAAAGAGGTTAGGGTGCAAAGAAATTTGTAATAAAACAAATCTATCCATTGCACGTTTTATAGAAATTCTTGATTAGGATTACATAAATGGAAAGAGGTTAGGGTACGAAGAAATTTGAAAAAGGGCAATTTTAACCCAAAGCACGATTTGTAGAAAATCTTGATTAGGATTACATGAATAGAAAGAGGTTAGGGTGCAAAGAAATTTGTAATAAAACAAATCTATCCATTGCACGTTTTGCAGAAAATCTTGATTAGGATTACATAAATGGAAAGAGGTTAGGGTGCAAAGAAAATTGAACAAGCACAAATATATCCTATTGCACGTTTTGCAGAAAATCTTGATTAGTATTACATAAATGGAAAGAGGTTAGGGTACGAAGAAATTTAAAAAAGAACAATTTTATCCCATAGCACGTTTTGTAGAAAATCTTGATTAGGATTACATAAATGGAAGGAGGTTAGTGTACGAAGAAATTTAAAAAAGGACAATTTTATCCCGTAACACGTTTTGTAGAAAATCTTGAATAGGATTACATAAATGGAAAGAGGTTAGTGCACGAACAAATTTAAAAAAGAACAATTTTATCCCATAGCACATTTTGTAGAAGATCTTGATTAGGATTACATAAATGGAAAGAGGTTAGGGTACGAAGAAATTTAAAAAAGGACAATTTTAACCCAAAGCACGATTTGTAGAAAATCTTGATTAGGATTACATGAATAGAAAGAGGTTAGGGTGCAAAGAAATTTGTAATAAAACAAATCTATCCATTGCACGTTTTGCAGAAAATCTTGATTAGGATTACATAAATAGAAAGAGGTTAGGGTGCAAAGAAAATTGAACAAGCACAAATATATCCTATTGCACGTTTTGCAGAAAATCTTGATTAGGATTACATAAATGGAAAGAGGTTAGGGTATGAAGAAATTTAAAAAAGGACAATTTTATCCCATAGCACATTTTGTAGAAGATCTTGATTAGGATTACTTGAATGGAAAGGAGTTAGGGTGCAAAGAAATTTGTAATAAAACAAATCTATCCATTGCACGTTTTGCAGAAAATCTTGATTAGGATTACACTAATGGAGAGAGGTTAGGGTACAAATAAATTTAAAAAAAAAGCAATTTTATCCTATAGCGCGTTTTGCAGAAAATCTTGATTAGGATTACACTAATAGAAAGAGGTTAGGGTACAAAGAAATTTAAAAAAGAGCAATTTTATCCCATAGCGAGTTTTGTATAAAATCTTGATTAGGATTACATAAATGGAAAGAGGTTAGGGTACGAAGAAATTTAAAAAAGAACAATTTTATCCCATAGCACGTTTTGTAGAAAATCTTGATTAGGATTACATAAATGGAAAGAGGTTAGGGTACGAAGAAATTTAAAAAAGGACAATTTTATCCCGTAACACGTTTTGTAGAAAATCTTGATTAGGATTACATAAATGGAAAGAGGTTAGGTTACGAAGAAATTTAAAAAAGAACAATTTTATCCAAAAGCACGTTTTGTAGAAAATCTTGATTAGGATTACATAAATGGAAAGAGGTTAGGGTACGAAGAAATTTAAAAAAGGACAGTTTTATACCATAGCACGTTTTGTTAAAGATCTTGATTAGGATTACATGAATGGAAAGAGGTTAGGGTACGAAGAAATTTAAAAAAGAACAATTTTATTCAGTAACACGTTTTGTAGAAAATCTTGATTAGGATTATATAAATGGAAAGAGGTTAGGGTACGAAGAAATGTAAAAAAGGACAATTTTATCCCATAGTACGTTTTGTAGAAAATCTTGATTAGGATTACATAAATGGAAAGAGGTTAAGGTACGAAGAAATTTAAAATAGAACAATTTTATCCCATAGCACGTTTTGTAGAAAATCTTGATTAGGATTACATAAATGGAAAGAGGTTAGGGTACGAAGAAATTTAAAAAAGGACAATTTTATCCCATAGCACGTTTTGTAGAAATTCTTGATTAGGATTACATAAATGGAAAGAGGTTAGGGTGCAAAGAAAATTGAACAAGCACAAATATATCCTATTGCACGTTTTGCAGAAAATCTTGATTAGGATTACATAAATGGAAAGAGGTTAGGGTACGAAGAAATTTAAAAAAGGACAATTTTATTCCATAGCACATTTTGTAGAAGATCTTGATTAGGATTACTTGAATGGAAAGGGGTTAGGGTGCAAAGAAATTTGTAATAAAACAAATCTATCCATTGCACGTTTTGCAGAAAATCTTGATTAGGATTACACTAATGGAAAGAGGTTAGGGTACAAAGAAATTTAAAAAAAAATCAATTTTATCCTATAGCGCGTTTTGCAGAAAATCTTGATTAGGATTACACTAATGGAAAGAGGTTAGGGTACAAAGAAATTTAAAAAAGGGCAATTTTATCCCATAGCGCGTTTTGAATAAAATCTTGATTAGGATTACATAAATGGAAAGAGGTTAGGGTACGAAGAAATTTAAAAAAGAACAATTTTATCCCATAGCACGTTTTGTAGAAAATCTTGATTAGGATTACATAAATGGAAAGAGATTAGGGTACGAAGAAATTTAAAAAAGGACAATTTTATCCCGTAACACGTTTTGTAGAAAATCTTGATTAGGATTACATAAATGGAAAGAGGTTAGGGTACGAAGAAATTTAAAAAAGAACAATTTTATCCCATAGCACGTTTTGTATAAAATCTTGATTAGGATTACATAAATGGAAAGAGGTTAGGGTGCGAAGAAATTTAAAAAAGAACCATTTTATCCCATAGCACGATTTGTAGAAAGTCTTGATTAGGATTACATAAATGGAAGGAGGTTAGGGTACGAAGAAATTTAAAAAAGGACAATTTTATCCCGTAACACGTTTTGTAGAAAATCTTGAATAGTATTTCATAAATGGAAAGAGGTTAAGGCACGAAGAAATTTAAAAAGCAAACACAGTTATATTGATAATAATAGAACACTGCATTTGCTTTGGTGCTAAAATTTAGTTTTTACGATTTGCATTCGCATTAAATCGGTCGAATTCGTGATTTCTTCTCAATTACTGATAGGAAAGGGAACTGTGGCACGCTGCATTGCAGGTGAAACTAAATGATTGTAGATAAGTGCTCTTAATCCCAATAATGACATAATATGGTCACAAAGTATTGAGAAAACCAACCTGACTGGCCATAAAGTTTTAAGATCGTAAAAACCCATGTCTGTTATGGTTTGAGCCGGAATAACGTGAAATGGTAAAACACCGCTATTATGGATAGAGAAGTGAAAATTGACCAAGAATTATACAGTCGTGTTTAGCGTTCTTAATGAAAGAACTTTCTGAAAATGCTGATGAGAACGTTCGCGCATGTTAAAACCGTATCAAAAGAACGTTCTCTTGGAGAACATAATCAAGCAAGTTGGCGAACATTCTCATATAATGAAATAAATAAAGATTATTAAAAGTTTCACAGTTTTATTAAAATATACCTGACAATATTGTTTCGACAGCTATGCTGTCATTATCAAAGGTAATATAATTATAAACAAACACGTCGCTAAGGTAGATACACAATAGGTAACTAGATAAAATAATAATAATAATAATAAAAATCATAATTAAACATCTAATACTTCCAGTAACGGAGAATTACTGAGCTCAAGTTGTTCATTCATTAAAGGTACCCTGAGTGTGTGTTTGTATATCTCAAAGGCTTCTAAAATGTCTAATTTGCGTTTGTTATTACAAAAATGTAGGAATTTAATATTATTTTGAGGAGTCATTGTGTGATTTTGTTCTAAAAGGTGTTTGGCGTAATTCGATTTTTCAGGATGTTTATTTTTGTAATGACGTACGTGTTCTTTATATCTTATGTCAAAATTTCGAAGTGTTTGTCCAATATATACTGAACTACAAAAAGAACAATTTAAACGGTAAATGCCCGATTTCATGATATCATGTGTTCTGTCTTTAGCATTAAATAAAAATGAAAAAGTGTTAGTGTTGGTTTTAAATGTTATTTTATAATTGTTGGTTTTTCTTAGTATATGTGCAATTTTTTCTGATATTTTGCCAAAATATGGTATAGATATGTAATTTGTGTCTTCTGTTTGATTGTCAATGGGATATATTCTTTTGATAGCTAACCTATAATCTTTTTGTTTAATTAAAGTGTCAATCATGTTCGGATTATAATGATTTGCATGTGCTAGTTGTTTAATGGTTGATATCTCTTTGCTAAAATCTGATTTTGTTAGTGGAATAGTTAAAGCTCTGTGTACTAATGATCTGTATGCTGCTATTTTATGTGTATTGTGGTGACAAGATTCATTTGGTATTGTTATGTCTGTTTGTGTTGGTTTTCTGTATATGGAAAATTCAAAAAGATTGTCTGCGTTAATCTTGATATTTAAGTCTAGAAAGTTTATAGCCCTGTTTTGTTCTGTTTCTAGTGTAAATTTTATATTAGGATGGATATTGTTTATAAGAATTAAAAATTCATTGATAACCTCAAAAGAACTGTCAAAACAAGCTAAAATGTCATCAACATAACGAAACCAGAAGATAATGTGTTTAGAGAGGTTTAATTCAAATATTCGATCTTCAAACTTGTCCATAAATATGTTAGCTAATAGAGGACTTAGAGAATTACCCATAGGTAAACCATCCTTTTGTAAATAAATTATGTTATTAAAAGTGAAATAATTTTGACTTATACAAAGGTCAAATAATTGAATTAACTCTAACCTTTTAACTAATTCTATATTACTATTGATCAAGAAACTATCTAATAAATGAATACATTCTTGTGGTGGTATTCTGGAGAACATGTTGCAAATATCAAAACTAACAAGTTTTGAATGTGGTGGAAGATGTATGTTTTGCAGCTTATCTACTAATTCTAATGAATTTCTAACAGAGTATTTCGATTTGTAACCTATCGTGTTAATAATCTGGTTCAGTTTTTTGGATAAAATGTGATTAGGTGCATTGATGTATGATACAACTGGTCTTATTTATCCTCGTTTCATAAACTTGTCGAATATAACATTCAATGACAGAGAAACACGATTTCTTAACAAAGGTTTCAAATTTTGTCCTTTTCCAAAATTTACCAACAAAATTAAAGAAATTTTGACCGTTGAATGCGAAACTATACTTAAGAAAGATCATAATAACTATGCAAAATTCCAAATTTCGAATTTGTTAAAAGAGATGTCTTTGAAACAGGACAAAATGTACAACACATCTAACATATCACTTCTTCAATCTATAAAACAGAAAATCACAGAGAACAATCTAATTTCTGTTAAAGCAGATAAGGGTAGCACTTTGGTAATTCTTTCAAAAGATATTTACATACAAAAAGTTAATGAATTTATTAATAAAGAAAATTTTGAAACGCTAAACAAAAACCCAACCACAAAATTCCAAAAAGAAATAAAACAAGGTTTAGAAAACTGCAATATCTGCTTTTCAGAATTAGAAAAGCAACAAATCATTAATAAAAACCCACAAATACCTAAACTGTATGGATTAGTCAAGACCCACAAACAGAATATGCCAATAAGACCAGTTGTATCATACATCAATGCACCTAATCACATTTTATCCAAAAAACTGAACCAGATTATTAACACGATAGGTTACAAATCGAAATACTCTGTTAGAAATTCATTAGAATTAGTAGATAAGCTGCAAAACATACATCTTCCACCACATTCAAAACTTGTTAGTTTTGATATTTGCAACATGTTCTCCAGAATACCCCCACAAGAATGTATTCCTTTATTAGATAGTTTCTTGATCAATAGTAATATAGAATTAGTTAAAAGGTTAGAGTTAATTCAATTATTTGACCTTTGTATAAGTCAAAATTATTTCACTTTTAATAACATAATTTATTTACAAAAGGATGGTTTACCTATGGGTAATTCTCTAAGTCCTCTATTAGCTAACATATTTATGGACAAGTTTGAAGATCGAATATTTGAATTAAACCTCTCTAAACACATTATCTTCTGGTTTCGTTATGTTGATGACATTTTAGCTTGTTTTGACAGTTCTTTTGAGGTTATCAATGAATTTTTAATTCTTATAAACATAATCCATCCTAATATAAAATTTACACTAGAAACAGAACAAAACAGGGCTATAAACTTTCTAGACTTAAATATCAAAATCAACGCAGACAATCTTTTTGAATTTTCCATATACAGAAAACCAACACAAACAGACATAACAATACCAAATGAATCTTGTCACCACAATACACATAAAATAGCAGCATACAGATCATTAGTACACAGAGCTTTAACTATTCCACTAACAAAATCAGATTTTAGCAAAGAGATATCAACCATTAAACAACTAGCACATGCAAATCATTATAATCCGAACATGATTGACACTTTAATTAAACAAAAAGATTATAGGTTAGCTATCAAAAGAATATATCCCATTGACAATCAAACAGAAGACACAAATTACATATCTATACCATATTTTGGCAAAATATCAGAAAAAATTGCACATATACTAAGAAAAACCAACAATTATAAAATAACATTTAAAACCAACACTAACACTTTTTCATTTTTATTTAATGCTAAAGACAGAACACATGATATCATGAAATCGGGCATTTACCGTTTAAATTGTTCTTTTTGTAGTTCGGTATATATTGGACAAACACTTCGAAATTTTGACATAAGATATAAAGAACACGTACGTCATTACAAAAATAAACATCCTGAAAAATCGAATTACGCCAAACACCTTTTAGAACAAAATCACACAATGACTCCTCAAAATAATATTAAATTCCTACATTTTTGTAATAACAAACGCAAATTAGACATTTTAGACGCCTTTGAGATATACAAACACACACTCAGGGTACCTTTAATGAATGAACAACTTGAGCTCAGTAATTCTCCGTTACTGGAAGTATTAGATGTTTAATTATGATTTTTATTATTATTATTATTATTTTATCTAGTTACCTATTGTGTATCTACCTTAGCGACGTGTTTGTTTATAATTATATTACCTTTGATAATGACAGCATAGCTGTCGAAACAATATTGTCAGGTATATTTTAATAAAACTGTGAAACTTTTAATAATCTTTATTTATTTCATGATTATGGAGTTCCACAAAATAAGGCTGGAAACAATAAACAAGATTCTCATATAATTTCTCGAGAACTTTCAGAATAATACAGCACAAACAAGCATAAACAAGAACATTAAAAATCGAGAATAAAACTGAAACTAACAGAACCTAAACTGCATGCCCACGCAAAATGTACATGTGTTACTCGCAGCAGCTAGGAGCATAATCAAGCACGTTCGCGAACGTTCTCATAATAATTCTCGAGAACTTTCAAAATAATACGTCACAAACGAGCATAAACAAACATTAAAAATCGAGAATAAAACCGAAACTAAACGATCTTAAACCGCATGCCCACGCAAAATGTACACGTGTTACTTGCAGCTGCTGTCGGCGTCGGGTGTTCAAAAGGCAGACAGTTTCATAAGCATAGTTTATACAATTTATGCCTTTGAAAGCATCATTGACAGGAAATTTGGGTTACCGTCCGGAAGCACCTGTTTTGTTTTTCATTATATATGAACTTTTTATTTAAATTTGTTATTTTGTTTATACAAATAGTGACAAATGTTTGTAAAGTTTTTAACATGTATTATTTGTGCATGCGGTGGCTGGGTACTGGACATCGGCCGTGGACACTACGACGACTGGTGGTTTTGGACACTACGCCGACTGGTGGTTTTGGACACTACGCCGACTGGCGGTTTTGGACACTTTGCCCACCGTAAGCAATGGACACCTTGCGCGGTTAGCGTATTATCCATGGTCGGCAAAATGTCCAGTAGCAAAGTTTATTTTCAGGGTTGGCGTAGTGTCCGCGGTCGGCGAAGTGTCTGCGGTCAGCATTGTATCCGGTAGCCGTAAAGGTGCGGGTCTAGGACAACTCGGCGTAGACAATTCAGCGCGGCCGATTCGACGCTGAAACAATTCGGCGCCAAATATTACTAATTTGTATTACATTGTATTTTGTCATACAAATCACTCGTTATTAAGCAAGTAAATTAATTTAAATATTTATTAAAATAATAAAGGCGTGAGACGGTCATTTATTGCTATGAATATCAAAAGATATCTTGTATTTGCTTAAAATTAATAAATTTAATTAGTTAAATCATTTTAATTGCCAAGAACTTGCAATTTGTATTAATTTATTAATATTAAATATTGCACTTACTACAAATTTATTATCAACAAACATAAAATAAAATAACTAATACAAAAAACCTACCCTACTAGTAAAACCCAGAGCATAAGTTCTTCCTAGAAAATTTTACCAACCATCTGAATATGATTATCTTATGCATTAGTAAAAGATTAGAGAGAGAGCGAGTAAATAACATACAGGATTAATATTTAGGTAATGACTACCAAGAAAAACTCAACCTGATGTAAATGGAATTTGAAAAACGCAATTGAGTTATAAAGTAAAATTTAACAGAAATACAGTTTGGTTAGGTTTTTCGGCGCCGAATTGTTTGCGCCAAGTCATCCCATACCGAAAGGTGCATACCTGAGCTTCTAATCTAAATATAATGGGACATATTCGCATGCCATGATTAAAGTGTCTCTAACTAAAGTTATAATTAAAATAAACAAAAAAAAAGATAGCTTTATCTCATTCTAATAGGTGGAAAAAGATTAGAATTGGTCACCGTGGTAATTAAACACGTTAATTTACTTAATAGTGAGAAAATAAGACCCAACGAGTTTAATATTTTCAATTCTCTATTATTGCATTATTTTTCAACACATTACCTTCCAACACTCAAATTAACTACAACTACTAGTTTTGATATTATGTTTATTTTGGGTATATCTTTGCAAGTTAAAGGTATATTCTCCAGTCCTGCTCACTTTTGAGGGTTTATTCTCGTTTGTGCACCGGGAATATTCTCCAAAAATAAATGCTCGAGCATTTTCCAACACTAGTCGTGTTATTCTTGAGTGTTTTGAAGAACAATAATGAATCCTCCAACAAGATTCGGCACCTTCATACAAGACTCGAACTAGTGGTGTAGAAACAATTTGTCAGCATACATTAGCACTGAAGTTTGGCTGCCTTACTCGCTGGATCTTAATCCATTGGATTATTCCTTATGGAGTATTCTGCAGAGTAGAGCTTGTGCTCCATCCAAATATTGAATCACTAAAGCAATCTTTGATTACTGCATGGGAAGATATAGATGGTGATACAGTGCGAGAAATTATAGAACAGTTTCCAAAACATTTGAGAGAGAAAGAGATCATTGATCGTTAGCCTTGTTGTTTGTTCAGTATTGGAAATATATATTTTGATTACAGTTTCTTGATTTATTTAATAAACGTGTGCAAAAAAAATTAAATAGACTTATATAAAGAAAACTCAGAACACCTATGGTCCTGATATAAAAAGTGATTTTAGGAATTAACAGCGGAAGGTAAGAACTTATTTGACAACTATTTTTGTGTAGGTGACTGGTTACTTAATTTCCATTAGCTCCATACGAAGTCTGATCGGACCAGGAAGAAATAATAATAGTAATAATTGCTGCAACCCATAACCTGAAAACCAGGCCCCAGAAGCTATAAAGCTTGTGCAGTAGGGAGGGGGCGATTATTATTATTATGTAGGCTCAACATGCGTCTGCAGCCAACTTACAGTTGGAACAGCACAAATCCCACATTTGGGTAACAGCTAAGGAAAAACTGCAGAAATCCTTAACCAGGTCTGCCGGTAATAGAAGTCTAACCTGGCCCACCCGGTTGGATGAAAATCCAGCACGCTAGAAAAATACAATGTTTAATGATGTAAGTATAATGACATAGTTGCAAGACCAGTATAATTTAAAAATAAATAAAACAAAAATAATTTGTAACAAGATTTAATATTTGTACGAGGAAATTGCTTTACAAACTAACTGTAGCTATAATGCACTGTACACGTGTTTGCGCATAATACTTATTCATAAAAAGATGTACAATATCTAATATAATTATACAGGAAAAACGAGAACGATACCCTATTATGATCGACCAATTAATAAAACCTGAGAATATTGACATAAAAACAAATTTTCTAACGATCTTACATATTTCTTTTCTAGTTAGCTTCTATTAAAAACCGAAGAACAAGATTAGAAAATCTCTTAGTACTGCTTACGAATGTTTTTAATGCCAACAATACTTTTTTCCCTAATACAATCTTTACAAATGATTTCCTTAAAAACGATACATTTAAAAATACATTTTTGTTAGCGTAAAAAGCTGACGATTTCATAAGTGGTGTAAATATGCAAAAAATACACTTGTGGTGGCACTTATTACATTTATTTGTTTTTTTATTCTCCTTCGAATGTTCTTGTATTTTATCCATCCACAAGACCGACGAGAAAGTACAAAGCCACGATACTTCTTTTATTTTTTAAGTATTGCAATTTTTTAATTGTTATAATTGATTAACCTTCTTAATAAAATAAGTACTACAAGTTCGAAGAATAACTTCGTTTTGTTAAGATACGAACATCATTATTAAACACTTACAAAAATTAAACTGATAGATATCTAATGTTCAATGACTGGTTGTCAGCTAATTTCGTGGTAGATGGATGGGGTTGAGTAGTTTATGAACACTTTGGTGTACTGTTTAGCAACAATGTAACCTATCATTTCCTTTCAAACAAGATGGCTTGTTCTTGTGATGATCAATGCAATATTTTCAACCATAGGTACACTATATCCAACTGTTACCTTCTAGGGTATTTCATTGACTCATCTAATAAAAGTGGTTTATTAAAATAATGCTGTACATGTTGGTAATCTCATTAGAAATCACAAATTGAACATTTGCCAAGTATAACAGATTCTGCACTGTTGATTGTTTTCAGTTTATAGGTTATATTATTCAATTCATCCCACCAGTCCCCAAATCATCAACCTCATAAGATGCATTGAGTAATTTCGATAGAATTTATAAAACGTAAGACGAATTAACCGATTAGATTTTCGAATGCAATTGGTGCAAGCAGTATCTACCAGTATAATTTTCGTAAATGCTATTATAAATTATAGAGAATTATGATAAAATTTTGGTTAAAACTCTCTTTTCATTATTTTGAATACTACTTAAAAAAATAATTAATAAGATTTAAAATAAACATTGTATAAATAATAAAATCAGACCTATCCCATCATTCTAAGAATTTCAAAGAAAAATCAAAATTAATCGTGTTCAATAAACAATAATTACGTTTATAAAGTAATAACATAATTCAAGAAACATGAATATAGGAAACAATTAAAATAAATTAAAATAGATCTGATTATTATATTAGAAATCAATGTATCGTAATAATGGATTCTCTCCCTTTACCAACACCAATCCATTTAACTAAAACAAAAAAATAATTGTTAGTATTTAAAAAAAAAGTTTTAAACTTCTAGATCCATACCAGGTACTTTTAGGATTTCTTCGACTTTTTCAACATATCGTTTAGCATTTTCTGGTAAATCACTAAACTCTCTTACTTCTTCTGTACATGTTTGCCATCCAGGCATTGTAATATATTCAACCTATAAAAGCAATTAATTATACAGATTTATCATAAATAAAATGTATAAATGCTACCTTTGCGGATGCTAAATCATTTATATTAGATGGGAAATATTCAATCTTTTCACCACGTAAACTATACCCAACACCCAATTTAATTTCAGGCAAAGTATCTAGAATATCTAATTTGGTCAGGCACAATGCGGTGTAACCATTCACCATACTTGTGTATTTCAATAAGAATAAATCTAACCAACCACACCTCCTTTTCCTTTTTGTTGTAACACCAATCTCACGACCTCTCTGTTGTAATTGTTCTCCAATTTCCTAAATTTTAATATTTAATTGATATTAATATACTTGTTAATATTATTTTTTAAATACACTTACATCGTGTAGTTCTGTAGGGAACGGTCCGTCGCCAACTCTTGTTGTGTAGGCCTTAACAACACCAATAACTTCTCCTATTCTAGTTGGTGGAATTCCTAAACCTGTACATACGCCACCTACACTGCAGTTGGAAGAAGTTACATAGGGGTAGGTGCCTAAAATAGCAGACTATAGAGAAACAAAAGATATTGTAATACTTGCTATAGGCCAAAGCAAAATATAAATCTATACAATTCTATCATAAAAGGTAATTAATGGTAAGAAACGTTACGATTCATTTTTGAATAACATAACCTCAAATTGCAATTACTTACTTGATTCAAGATCACTTACTGAATCTTGCTTTAATTTACTGAATATTAATAGTATATTAAAGTATTAGTTTCATAAGACACGTTTTTAGTGCACGCGTCCGAGTTTAGAAAACAACCCGCGTAGCGGGGAGTTTTCTACAGAGGAGAAGTGCGCTAAAACGTCTTATGAAATGAATACTTTATACTATTTTTTCTATTTGCGTTAATTTGTTATTAAATAATTTAAAAAATTACTTAGTTTTAAACAAAATTTGTTAAGGATATTTTGGTAAGTAGCATATCAGTTGGCAACACTAGAAATTATGAATTGTTTTTACATAATCTCGCTTAATCCGTGCGACGTGGAAATTCTCATTCTTATCTCATATACATAAAGCCCGCGGGCCGCTACTAAGCAGCATTGCCTTGTGCCAGGTGTATGATACGTACTGTTGAAAATTATTATAAATTCAAAGTAGCATGTATGCCAATATATTTGTGACATAAATAATTGCTACTTAATGTTTAGTAGGGTTTAGTATTAATTATTTAAATTTGCCTGCAGAACCGTGTAGAATCTGTATGCTCGCTCAAGAAAATCCGATATAATCGAGTTGCCTCGATTTGCTCCGAATGTCATCTGTTTGCTCTTGAAGTGAATAAAAAAACGCGAACAAGTAAAAAGACGTAAAAGATGCAATTCTAGAACGTAGTAATAGAATAAATTGCCTTATTTGTCAAAGAAATTAATGAGATATAAATTCATTAGTATTTTCAGCAAAGAATGATTTTTGTTAACAAAAATAATTATTCATTGGATCTTTTGGATATTATAACTTATAAGGTAAAGATATATAATTTTATAAAACTGAATTTTATTACGTTAAGTTCGTTAGTAATAAAATAAAAACCGTTACGCCATTAACAGGGCTATTTATTATTCGGCGCATTTATGTGGCCTGCAAGACTAGTTTTGCAAGCGTTACATTTCAGTTATGAGTTCACTGTGTAAATAAGATAAGTTTGACATTTTAAGAACAGCTGTCTAACAGTGATATCAACTATAAAAAAATAAAATGTTACTGTTTACAGTATTCTAAAAAATTTCATTAGGACACGCAAATATAAAAAAGCATTTGTAATAACCTACAAACTAAAATGATTCTAGGTTAAGATATATTTTCTTGAATGAACTTCCTCTTCTTTAGCTGATGCAATGCAACTGAATAATTTTACAATTTTCAGTAATTATTTTTAGTTACTTAAACAAATGGTGTAAAGTATACAGGTGATGTATTGCACATCTAGAGAGGGACAGAATTCGTGAACCAATGAAAATTGGTCGAAAGTGCAGGACGGGAAGCCATGCTAATTTTAAATTATTCAAAAGAAAATAAAAGAGAATGGAAATAATGTCATATAAAGCGACAAAATGTATATTTAATTTATAAATTAAATAAATAACTGATAATTAATAAATGAAATATATCAATTAAATATAGAAATATTTTTTGACAAAAAAATTACAAATCTATGCAACCGTTTTTAGGTTAAAACTTTTCACACTAACATCAACTTCGTGTTGCACTTTCGACCAAATTTGATTGGTTTAGAGAATTCAGTCTACTGCGTATTCTTGGGAACACGACACCTCTATTCTTACACCATGCTTAAACATATGTAAATATTTAAATTAAATTGTAACACAATATATATGAACTCTCACAACATATGATTCTGAAAAATAAAACTCTTAGTTTTCACAACAAAATGCCTAATACTATGTGAAATGTTTATAAGTTTTTAATAAAACACTTTTATGTCCGATTGCATTATAAAGTACTGTTTATTGTATTGTTTTGCGGCAGTAAACTGGCTTATTATTGTACTCGTAAAATAAAGTGGTAGTAGTAAAATAAAGTATATAGTAGTAAAATAAAGTATGTCAACTGTATATTACATGTCAAATTTTCTTCTGTCAAGAATAGATGTCAAATTTATAAACTGATTTTTTTTTGATAATTAGCCAATTTTAGGAATCGAACATAAAGCTTTGTATGCAACTCTTACATAATCGGACCTTATAGACTCGCCCTTTTTATAGGCCTTGCTTGCTTCGCTCACTTGGCCATAAACTGGGCTTGTCTATAAAGTCCTATATTATGTACTTGTTACATAAATAGCTATTATGTCCGATTGCATTATAAAGTACTGTTTATTGTATTGTTTTGCGGCAGTAAACTGGCTTATTATTGTACTCGTAAAATAAAGTAGTAGTAGTAAAATAAAGTATGGCAACTGTATATTACATGTCAAATTTTCTTCTGTCAAGAATAAATGTCAAATTTATAAACTGATCTTTTTTTGATAATTAGGCAATTTTAGGAATCGAACATAAAGCTTTGTATGCAACTCTTACATAATCGAACCTTATAGACTCGCCCTTTTTATAGGCCTTGCTTGCTTCGCTCACTTGGCCATAAACTGGGCTTGTCTATAAAGTCCTAATACATTACGTACTTGTTACATAAATAGCTATTATTGTATTGAATCAAAGCATATTTAAGAATACCTTTGTTATTTTGAGGTTATGTTTTTATTTTATGTAATGCTATTTTAATAAAGCTATTTAGTTTACAATTTGATTTTTGTAATTGCATTAGTTCTGAATCATACATTTCAAATGTATAACAAATAAAGAAATTTAAGTCTTGCATTATATACATAATTAGGCAATTCAAACCAATATGGTCGCTGTGGGCAAACATTCCTTTCGGCACCAAAAAAACACATTAATTTGACAAATCGTTGGATTGCCCAATATATATTAATAAGCATATTTGAGGTTAGGTACAAGCTGCTTGATACAAACAAAAAGAGTGGCAATTATTTAATAGCATATTTGAACTAATTGAATTGAATTTGAAGGCCATTGTAACAATAAACACTTACCGAAATCAATATCCAGCATAGCTGCATTCGCTCCTTCCACCAATATTTTCTTTCCATCCTTAATACATTTATCTAAATAATACACAGTTTCTTTAACATAAGGCCTAACTTTTTCAGCATACTTTTGATATATCGCTAGTTCCGAATCAACATCTACTATTAGGTCAGGAAACATTCGTTGATACATAGCGGCCAATGCTTGAAATCTACAATACAACAAATTTAATTATTTTATCAAAAAAATCAAACCTTCTCTTACTTTTCACTAAATTGTGTGAAATCACCGAGTAGATCCCCAATCCTAATTCCATTTCTTGTAGCTTTTGATGAATAAGTCGGGCCAATACCTTTTTTTGTTGTACCCAACTTCTGACCTTTCTGACTTTTTTCTTGTTCTTGAAAGCCATCGACTTGTTGATGAAAATCGAAAACCAAATGGGCCCTGTCTGAGATCACAAGCCGGTTTTCCCAATTATTTAAGCCCTTGTTGATGTTTTTTTCAAGCTCATCAAAGAGGCCTGGTAAATGTATTACTACACCATTACCTATAAATAATAAAACAATAATTAGAAATCAATAATGCAAGAGTAGTAAACACGTTTTTAAGCAACGCACAAGATAAATTACTGACTTCCTTGTATTACATACATTATACATATCTCTGACCTTGAACAGTTTTGATTTGAAAAGGTCTTAATGTTGGGTACAAATGTTACTTTTTAACTGGATTTATGCAGATTAGTGACTAATGAGTAAAGTATTGGTATATTCTTTTTTAATTTTTATCTTAAGTATGTACAATGTTTTATGTTTATGTGAAGTTTGGTGATAAGAACTTGCATAAGTGTGGAACTAACAAGGAAAGAATTGAACGTGATTGACACTTGAAAAAGTAATTTAGTAACACGTTTATGCATTTGTTTATCTTTCTAGGTTATCTTGTATAATATATTGACATATACACAGTGATTTGATCCATATGCAGCAAAATAATACCTACGCTAAGTTTGGAACGCAAAAACTGCAGAAAAAGTCTTTAAAGCTCTCTTACATTTTAATTCTAATTCACGTAGCAATGGGTCACTGCACAATATGCATCAAAAAAATGACAGAGACGCACATAACAATTATTGAACAATCGCTTATAATTGCAATATAAAAGAATAATATTAAAAAACAAGTCCAAAAATAAACAAAAACAAAAACGAACTCTTAAAAGTTAATAAATTGTATAACAATGAATATGCAATATGACAAAGTTACTAATAAAGAGCATGGACAGGTTTAGCTTATACACAGACACACTGTACCAAATACACTATAACACTATACTAATAGCAATCCTTAAAATAGTTGCTGTAGTTATACTTAAAAATATTTGAGTTCACTTTAATGAATATTGCCTTGCAGCTTGTAACGTAGGAAGAGTTAAGTCTTAATTTCATTTTTGGTTTTTCCATTCTATGGTATAAGCAAAAAGTAAATTTAGAGTGCCTATGGAATTTCAAAAAACAAAAGCTTAGATTAGTGGATACAGTTATAATTAATTCTAATAACTGTTAAGATTTCTAATCTCAATCTTAATGAATGTACTTTTTGCTCTTATAAATAAAAAATTGATCATCGATAAATGATCAATCGGTTGATTGATTAATAGATTTTTAGAAAATAATCGTAGTTCCGAATAATCGATTTACTAATCAGTCGATTAAACCGATTAATCAATTTCTTTTTTAATCTATTTTCATTATTGATGTTCATAATCGCACAACCATAGTTGCTTCGCAAACTTTGGTTGAAGTAGCATTAACAACGACCACGAATTGCACAAATTGTTTTTCTACTAAAGCACAACATTGGTGATGATGGTGTCGTATTATTCTTATTCGTACTATGTATAATGCAAAATAAAATTTATTAGTATGAGGTTAAGTGGAAACTTGATACTGCCTCGTGATGACAGTTATTTAGTTATTAAGGTGTAAGAACAATGTATTTCTTTTGGGAAAAAATAAAGACTGTTATTATTATTATTATAAGTACAAGGTATCACCATAGCACCAGACTGTGATCAACCAGAACATACACTGCTTGACTGCACACAAATTGAAGTGAATTTTTAAAAATATAATTTATATGAAAATATACTTTAGCAAAATTTCAGTAGACGTTACTATTTATGTTAATTCAGAAAAGGCTTTAGACCAGAGTGGTCCAAGGTCGAGGGGAACCTTCCCTTACTCTATTAGTGCGACGCCACGTCACAAATGCATTTCAATCCTCCTATACCCCTACTTAGCAGAATCTTTGCCAATCTTAATTAGTCTAAAGCTAAACTATATTAAATAATTCATTTATATCTTGCAATTTTTTTATTTATTTACTAACGTACATATATTAAATTTTTATTTCATCAGATTTTTTTTAAAGCACGTAAAAAATAGATGTTCCACTAGTGTTACTTTCCCATTATAAATATTATAATTATAACCTGTCCTGTATTTGTTAATTAAATTAGTTTTATTTGTGTAGGTTCACTTTTAGATTTGTGGTTTTGCGTATTTTTACATATATACCTACTTATTTTATTAAATCCGCAACAGCAAGAAGAAAATTACAGGATTTGGTTATCAAATTGTTATAAAAGTTTTATTAACATTAGTTACAACACAATTGAGAAGGATCGCAAATCAAGCAACTCAAACGTCTGTTCTAACTATTATTAATTTAGAAATTATGTTATTGACTAGTAAAATCGTTCAACAAAGAATTAAATTATAATCACTATGAATGTAGGGTTTATTAATTACTTCTTCAGTTATAATTTTATAAAATTTGTATGTTCAGAAACCAAACATTAATTTTCAATTCATATAATTTAAACGTGTTACTTCAAGGAATTTAACTAACAAAGTGGGAGACGAGTAGGGAAATAGTGAGGGTTAAGACAGCCCAAAATGACTCAAACTGATGCCGTAGTGGGAGTCAGAGAGCCGTAAGGGGCTCCTCCAGTGGCCCAGCCTGCTTTAGACTATAATATAGAAGACACTTAAGATATTTTTAAATAATCGATTAATCCTATAAATCGATTATTTGATCAATCGATTTATCGATCAATCGATTTATCGATCAATCGATTTAATTGATTAATCGATTTGATTGATTTTTTCTAATCGATTTTCGATTATTGATTTCGATAATCGCACAGCACTATTCTACACCAGAAAGACTGCAAAGAGCTCTAAAGAATAAAAGGCCAGGTCTTCTCAGTTCCGTAATTGTTTTGCTGCACGACCACACACGCCAGCTCTTACACAACAACTCTTGGAAAAATTTAAATTTGAAATTTTTGATCATCCACCCCACAGCCCTGATCTTGCACCTGGTGATTTTCATCTTTTTCTTCACGGTAAGAAATCTTTAGAGGGCCAGCGATGCAATACCGATGCTGAAGTACAAGATTGGATGAAAAAGTTGGAGCAAAATCCCAGATAGTCGTATACGGAAGCTTGTAGCACACTACAATAAATGTTTAAATTTAAATGGCAATTATGTTAAGAAGTGATTTAAGATACATCTAAGCAAATAATAATAAAAATATTAAAACAAAGAAATTCTTGTAATTTTTATGACCAATATCGGAACTTAGTTTGTGGATATGCCTCGTATATTTACTTTTCTTTTCAAAATGCAAAGTGAACAAACCAGAGATGCTGCAACTCTGTGCTCACTTTGATGACTAGATAATTTCAGGTTTGCAACTGTGGTTTCTTCTGCCTGTTTATTATATCTTGTTGATCTTGGTTTGTTAAGTAATCCATAATTAATTATGTTCGCTTGAGGGTTTTGAAATATTTTACTAATTGGTTGTCGTCTTTCCAGGTAACAATTAATTCATATAAATCTGCTACTAGCAATTCATTTTAATACAAATGGACACTAATAGACTACAAAAAAGCAGATAAACACAAATAAGTTTATATTTTTGAGTTTGACAGGAGGAATAAATTTTTTTTGTAGCTTCCGTTTAATCAAAAGCTACTAGGTAGGGTTTAACTTGAAAGTGTAAATAATACACTGAGATTAAGAAGACGAAAATAGTTGGTAGTAGATTTTTTAAAAATCCCTGCAAAATTTGAAAAATGTTATATTGACTACACTGAATAAACCAGTGCCTTACATTATGCTGTGATTCCAGCACTGATAATTGAATATAATTCATTTGGGTTGCCTATATATTTAGGGATTTGGATTTAACTGGAACAAATCTGAATCGAATAAATTAATTTGTTACTTAATAGGTAAAGAATACACTCTACATCACTTGATTATAATAAGAAGTAGATCTTAAACGGATTTTTCACTTAAAACTGAAAAATTATTTTGACAAGTTACGATTTGCATATCGTTAGGCCGTTGGACTTGGTTTTCATAATTAAAGCCATTGCAAGGTGTAGTTTCACCTGAAAATTATAAAAGGCATAGATGGAAAGGTGTATGCAAGCAATCACCACAATACTCACAGTTTTTGTTGTTGAATTTCAAGTAAATTCCATGCTGGTTTAATGATTCATCAAATTTCATGATAAATGTATAATTTTTATTAATCTATGCACTTGCAGCCAAAATGTTTTGCTGCAATATTCTTAATTAGGTTAAGGCACCTTTAGCAAAGAATTTCCAAGTGGGCAGCTCTATATAGAGAAGGTTTAGCCTGTTGAAGCTTATAATTTGTATCGTTTTAACCTGATCTGTTAATATGGTAAAATTTTGTTAATATTTAAAGTTTTGGTGCCAAAATTTATGTAAATATTGTGTGATAGGGTATTAGGATTCATTTAATAATTAAAAAAGGAAGTAATAAGGTGTGAAAATGTTATCTTAATTTTGTAAAAACCATGTTCGTCAGGAAATTCAAGATGGTTGCCATTGAATCCTGGAGTTAAATTTGGTTTTTGTTAGACATGCAATACACCAAAATATAGGGAAAATTATCCTCTTTCCTATTATGTAATTTGTTTAAACATTTAATTGAATTTTTCAACCATATTTTGGTTATGTATAGATCTTGTTAGGTTAGATGTTCAATTGTTTTTAGTTACTTCCCAAATTTTGTTAATGGAAAAATGACGTTTGTAGTCTGTTTTTGAAAAAAATATAAAAGCAGATTGAAAATCTGGTTACTTGCTTGTTGATTTTCATATAAAGAAGAAGCCATATCAGATCACGCAATAATAAAATTTTGAGGTTATGACAAATGTCAACCAAATTTAATTTTTTTTTTAAGTGTTTAATAATGATAATAACAATGAACAATTAAAGTGATTTAAATAAAAAGGAAAGTGGAAGTGTTAATTTGGTTTTTTGGACTATTTATAAGAAGAAAATTTTTTGGAAAACGTATTGTAACTTTATTTCTGGATACAAGGAAATTAAAACTGGATGTAATATGAATTTTTGGAAAATAGACAATTGATTTATGTACTCACGTATTGGAGGTAAATTGTTCAATATTTAATAGTTGTAATAAATTACACAAGAAGATCCACAAGAACAATTATATGGAAATGCGTATTCGCCAACGCAACAAGTAAGCAGGTAAATTTACTGACTATTACAGAAAACTGCCAAATAATATAGTGTGCAAAAATTTCCAAGAGTGGCGCAAAATTTTTGAATTTAAAAAAATTATTTTCAAACTTCAACTTTATTTTCTTCCTTCAATTATAATTTAAGGTCGTGGGAGTGATCAAATAAAAATTGAACAGGACAAATAGAATTAGACTGTCTCTTGATTCTTATTTTGTTAAATCCAATTGGCATCAATAATTAATTGAATCCATTTTATGTAATAAGAATTTTTTTGTTTTCGTTTCTCGTTTCATTCTTTTTATGTGTGTATTAATAAAATATTTTAAATGTTAAAAAGGAGATTCATTTGTGTATTTTTCTTGTTTTGTGTCCATTAACAGAATTTAACAGGTATAAGCTGAACAATATTTTATTATGAAATATAATATAAATACAAAGATTAGTTAAAGTTTCACAAGTTTTATTAATATCTTAACCTGACAATATTGTTTCGACACTTTGTGTTATTATCAAAGGTAGATAAGATTGATAAACAAACACGTTGCTAAGGATAAATACATACAGAAAATAGATACAATACATAACAAAAACTAAATATCTAACACTTCTAATAAAGGAGAATTACTAAGCTCAGTTTGTTCATTCATTAAAGGTACTGTGCGTTTATGTCTGTATATTTCAAAAGGTTCTAAAATGTCTAATTTGTGTTTGTTGTTGCAAAAATGTAAGAATTTAATGTTGTTTTGAGGTGTCATTGGATGGTTCTGTTCCAAAATGTGTTTGGCATAATTCGATTTTTCTGGATGTTTAAGTCTATAAGAGCGTACGTGTTCTTTGTATCTTATGTCGAAATTTCTAAGTGTTTGTCCATTATAAACCGAGTTACAAAAAGAACAATTCAAACGGTAAATGCCGGATTTCATGATATCTTGTGTTTTGTCTTTAGCATTGAATAAAAATGAAAAGGTGTTGGTGTTAGTTTTATAAGTTGTTTTGTAACTGGTGGTTTTTCTTATTATAGTTGCAATTTGTTCTGATATCTTGCCAAAGTATGGTATTGATATGTATTTTTTGTCTTGTATTTGAGTGTCAATTGGAAATATTCTTTTGATAGCTAACGTATAATATTTTTGTTGAATTAAAGTGTCAATCATGTTATGGTTATAATGGTTTGCATATGCTAATTGTTTGATGATTGAAATTTCTTGATCAAAATGTGATCGTTTCATTGGAGTAGTTAAAGCTCGGTGTACTAAAGATCTATAAGCCGCTAGTTTATGCATTTTATGATGACATGAATCGTTAGGTATAGTGACGTCTGTGCTTGTGGGTTTGCTGTAGATGGAAAAATCAAATTCATTGTTTGTATTAATTGTAATAGTTAAATCCAAAAAATTAATAGCTCTATTTTGTTCTGTTTCTAGTGTAAACGTGATGTTTGTGTGAAGACTGTTAATAAGAATTAAAAACTCATTGATAACCTCAAAAGAACTGTCAAAACAAGCTAGAATGTCATCAACATAACGAAACCAAAAAATAATGTGTTTAGAAAGATCTAATTCAAATATTCGATCTTCCAAATTATCCATAAATATGTTAGCTAATAGAGGACTCAGAGAATTACTCATAGGTAATATTCAATCTTCGATCAAATATTCGATCTTCCAAATTATCCATAAATATGTTAGCTAATAGAGGACTCAGAGAATTACTCATAGGTAAACCATCTTTCTGTAAACAAATTATATTATTAAAAATGAAATCATTTTGACTGATACAAAGATCAAATAATTGAATTAACTCTAATCTTTTTACTAACTCTACATTACTATTAGCTAGGAAATTATCTAACAAAGGAATACAGTCTTGTGGTGGAATCTTTGAAAACATGTTACAAATGTCAAAGCTTACAAGTTTTGAATGTGCTGGAAGATGTATGTTCTGTAGTTTTTCTACTAATTCTAATGAATTTTTGACAGAGTATTTCGATTTGTATCCTATGATGTTAATAATATGGTTGAATTTCTTGGACAAGGTGTGATTAGGTGCGTTCATATATGATACTACTGGTCGCATAGGCATGTTGTGTTTATGTGTTTTAATCAGTCCATATAGTTTTGTTGGTTGTGGGTTTTTATGTATGATGTGTTGTTTTTCTAATTCGTTAAAGCAGATATTGCAGTTTGCTAAAGCTTGTTTTATTTCTTTTTGAAATTTTGTGGTAGGATCTTTGTTTAAAACATCTAAATTTTCTTTATGAATAAAATCATTAACCTTTTGCAGCGGTCGTAGCAGAATTAATTGAAAAAATATGTAAATAGTGACTAAATTTTCTTAAAATATGTACTTTTTAGCGTCTTTTTTCTAAATATGTACCAAATATGTATGTCGTTTATAAAAAAAATAGTATATTATTCAACAAGCATATAATGATGGCTATTAATCACTAGGGCGAAGTTTAAGTTTATTAGAATCGGCTGAGCGACTACTCGCCATTATATGCGAGTCGAATACTATACTTTGTCCACAACTGTTCCATTCAATTTTAATTCGATTTTTTTATTCCATATATGTTTACGAACTGTTTAAAAGACTTTGTAGCTCAGTGGGTTAGCAATCGAGTTTGTGACGCAGAAGACAAATCCCGTGGTTACGAAGATGATGCATTTTTGTATTCACGGTTGAAGTTTATCAGGCAATATAATACACCCTTCTCAATAGTACATTCTAAATTGCTAATAGCGCGCTACGCTAAACAATAATGGTTCTTATTACCTGCACGACAAGGTGCAATTTGCATTTATTTTCTTAATAAGTTTCGTCCAAAATGGCTTGCGTTGTACAATCGCGGTTGTAAATTTTGGAATTTAAAACTTGCTAACAAAATACATACCTTTAGTGACTAAATGCTAAAAATATGTACTTTTATGCACTAGGGTAAAAAATATGTACTTTTATGTAAAATAGTGACCAAATACGACCGCTGCTTTTGTGTGTAAACATCTTTCGAAAGGATTACCAAAGTGTTACCCTTATCTGCTTTAACAGAAATTAAATTGTTTTCTGTAATTTTATGTCTGATAGATTGAAGTAGTGACAGGTTAGATGTTTTATTCTGTGTTTTTGTCCTTTTTCAAAGATATTTCTTTTATCAGATTCAATTAGTAAACGCTAATATTTTATTATTTTGTCAAAGAGCGACCAGCCTGAAATTTTCTCATGCAATTTTCCTGAGCTTGTCTTTGGATTTTAAAATCATAGCCGGAGCAAATTTTCTTTTCATCACAAAGGTAAGTGGTGTTTGTTTTTGTATAACTTTTCAGTTTGCCTTGCTACTATTAAACATAAGTGATAGTGGTCTTTAAATTTAAATAAATTTATGATCAAGTGTTGTAAAGTGTATACTAGTACGGCGCTTATCACGATAAAATTTTATTGTCGCACGAATGCGATGCTTATTAACCATTAAAATATCATAGCATTTACTTGATTTGTCATCTGGGTTTTTTTTTTTGAAGTTATGTATGTTTTATGAGGAAGGTATGTTTTTCCTTTTCCTTTATGGATCGCTATTCTCTTCTTTCATTAAATGAGGTTTTTTTTACTAATTTTTCTGCAAGCTTGATTTTTTGCAAACTATTTTAATAAAAATGCCTTTTTCTTAAAAAAAAGAACACTTTTATTGTTATGGCCTACTTCCACTATAACATTGTAATATCATTGTTATTAAAATAATACTATTATTAACTAGAATTTGTTTAGGAGTCACTGGTTGAAACTCAATTCATCGTTCATTTGAGGTGCGCTGCACCATTTCCCTTTCTCAAGTTTATGAGATGCACGAACATGAGCCTATGGACTCAAGTAGAACGTCCTCTTTGCTAAAAGGAAATTTTTGTCAAGATGGCAATCCTCAAGACTGAACAGTTGTAATTTCAAGCAGAAGTCTTTTGCGGAGTCGTGTTCTCATAGTTCGATATATTTTCCATTTATATCTATGGTATCCTCTTGTGTAAACACTGGTAGACAAGGATTTCTAACTTATATGTACAGGTTATTTGTGGCAGGGTTTTATTTTGGGGGTCCTTCTGTTTGGCCTTCTTTTAGTTCCCATTTGGGAGTGTGGCTTCTCTCCAGTTGCGGACGTGTACAACCTTATACACATGCACACTGGCTAAATTAAATATCCCGCAGAATCATTCAGGGAAAACCAAGTAAGTCTTTAAGACCTTATTAAATTATCTTTTATGTATTGTATAACGAAGAAATCAATTTTACCATAATCTCATTGTCCCAAAACATACTTGAAGAACCAATAAAGCCCTACTTTAGTATTTCACCCTATATGCTTCTGTGTTTTATTATATTTATTTTGTTGTTTATGTTCATACTTTTTATTACAGATTTTTGTTTCAACAAACTTGTAGGTAGGTGTATTGGGTGCCGTGCAAGGCCAAAATTGTTGGAAGTTGACAATATCTCTTTTGAGAATCTGTTTCTCCGTTTCTCACAGCTTGGGGCTTTAGTATTTTTATATTATGTTTAAATGAAGCAGTGTTTGTTTATTTGCCTTTCTTTTAACCTAGCCACTCTCCGACCTATTCTGGGAGCTAACCGGCAAAAAGCTGAAGCATAATCATGAAACTCATCAAAAATACTATTGATTTCTATGAACTTTTAATTTCAATGGAAAAAGTTTCTACCACAGATTTAGCAGAAAGTGGCATAGCTTCTGAATGGGGTGTTTCCGCACCTTAAGACTACTGTCATTCAACTTGGCTTGTGAAGCTGCATCAAAAGGTCGGAGTGCGTTAAAGCTCCTTTCTATTCGCTAAAGTAGATCTCAGCCTGCAAACTGTTCTTGATCATTTTATGGATACTAAAATTATTACTGAAGACGTCCTTGCTGATATACAACAGTGCATGCAAAACTGTCCTGAGAAACCTCTTCATAATTATCTGCACAAACAGGTTAGCAAACGATAATGTTAGTTATTTATCCAATCGGTAAAATAATTCGTTTATTTATAAATCTCTCTTATGGAGGCTGTCAGAAAATCCTTAAAAAAAAAATTTACACATGCCGTATGGTACACAAGGATAGTAAAACACCTAGCTTTACGCATTTTTTTTCGTCACTTAAGATATGTGATAATTATGGACAGACTATAAATCTGCAATCAAATTTTATTCCTTGCTCTAGTATCTAGTGTTTTTTTTAATTTGACGTCAACGTAGGCTGTGAATAGTCGATTGTGAATAAACCAGAAAATGACATCTAACCTTACTTTTGTAATTTTAATTGAAAATTGGACAGAGGTTGCCAGGTTGGATTTGAACGTTTTGACAATGACATTTATTAATACGATCAAGATCCGTTCACAATCAACTACCCATAGCCGCCTTCGACGTCAAATTTAAAAAACACTCGATATAAATCAGAAACGTCTTTACTATACCACACAGTATAACCAACACATATTTAATCTAAAATGATTGCAAGTCATTCCCGCTTCATTAAATAGGTACAAAAGAAATCAACAAAAAATGAAAGGGTACAAAAATAAAATCAAATCTAATATTTTTTAAATGATTCCAGAATGCTCAACTCTGACCTTTAACTTAATAAAAATCTTAAAGACAAAAAATACTGTTACAAGGCAACTACCTATTTCTCCAACAATCTTATTAAATCTATAAATGAGTTATCATCATAACCATTTATTAGTAGCTATCCAAATTTAGTTTGCATAAATTCAACACGATTCTATTTACAAATTGTACCTAATAATAGTAACAAAAAAAAAAACTCTTAAATCGTAAAATAACAAACTAAATGGAAAACTAAAATTAAAAATGTATCATCATAATATTCTAAATATCAGTCTTAATCAATAATCGGTTATTTTAGAGTTATTCCAGTTATTTAACATTGCATGTTAACAACATTTAAATCTCAGAAAAAATGAAATGACTTTAATTGTGGTTTTCAGATTCCTTTAGAGACTAATAATAATATCATGATGATAGGACAACTTTTCAGCAGCATTTTCAGTCATGGTCATGGTACCACTACACAATTGATACCGAGCTAATTCATAATGACATGCAAATTACCTTTAATATAATTTGATTTACTAACATAATTGAATATTATAGAAGATAAATATTCAACATAGTGAATGTGTCATCATTAAAAGATTAGTTATTTAAATATTACCTATTAGTATTTTTGTCGTCTGTATACTTTTTTTTCCTCTATTTCATGGACACAAACAAAAACAAAAGCAACAAAACTATGTATATGAAATTAACCCATCCAGTAAAACTTTGACACTGACACATAAATCTGTCCTAAAAATAACTGTTTGGTTTCTTTTGTGTGTCAGCAGGTGGTAAACGAATGCCAAAACACTGTTACATAATTGCCAAAATATTTCATTGGATCTCTACCAATACAACTGTGTTTATATAGCCAATTTCAAAATATAAAAAGTGGACGGAAGATGAAAGCTTGAGATTACAAAAAAAAAGACCAAGAAGTTTTTACTGGTATTATGTTTGTCAAATCAACAATAATAAAGAGAAAAAAGTAAGTTTGTGTAATATTCATAGCCCTTGATTGTTCTTGAAGCATACCCTGAGATCTCCTTCAATAAAGCAATAGCATAAATAAAGCTCAATAAGTTTAAAAAAAATTGCTACTTTGTTTTTTTATACCTACCTATGACTGATGTGCATTTAGGACTAATAATACCACTTGGTAGAAGATGAAAGTCATACTCGATTCCATTTGCTACTACTGTATGACCAGCATTATTGCCACCCTGCAAATAACAAAATTAGTTAATTAAAAGTTTGTTGCCATTATTTTTATCATTTTTAGTCTAAACAAAATTTAGTTATCATTTAAACATAAACAACCAACTTTTAGCGGTTTTTTACTTCAATGAATGAATCAAAGTCTAAACTACAATCCACATATTAAATATTTATCTTATCACTTTCTTTAAATTAATATTCAATCGGTAATTGCTACTTATAAAATGATAGCAAGGATTATATAATCAATTCAAACTATTGCGCATATTTGTAAGTTTATTTATTCTTTTTTTCTTATAACATTCTTATAATATATGAGAAGCATGACAAATCCATTAAAATTATGTGTGCATCTACTAAAAACTTCAAAAAATAAACTTAATTTTAGAATAAAAACAGTATAGAAAAGTCATAAATTTATAAAAGTTATTTTTTTTAAATACCTTACAACTACGTATACATTTTTTTATAATACACTAAAACAAAGTGAAAGTTGTCTTTAATTAGTTAGTTCACAATAAATTGAAGTCATCATATCACTTTGTGTATTTTACATAAGCAATCATTCTTAAAATACGATATTATTGGATATTTTTTTTCTGGGGAAAAAATATTTATCTGGGGAATAACAGGTGATTTTTAGGTCTGACACTCCACTCAAGTCTCACCTGGTAATACTCAAAATCAGATAAAAATATAAAATCCAATTGAGATTACCATAAAGATTAGTAAAATATAAAAACTTATAGTATTTTATATTTTATGTTTGTCATTTTTTTTTATTTGCAATAAATATTTTCTAGCGCTTTGGGATTTATTTATTTTTTATAACACATAGCTTATTTCGAGGTATTTTAGAAATAGACGCAAAATATTCCAGTCACGAAAATGTATTAAAATCCAGGAATACCACATAATAATTTACAAAAACATGTATTTTCTTTTTGGGGATTTTTTCGAAAAGTCTTAAATTTGGGGGATTTTTAAGTTTCCACTGGGGAAATTGAGCCTCAATCATGCCCGCCGTCAGCGTATATGAATGGCCATGATATTGTAGCGATTATTGCGACATCTAATACCTCAGTGGAAATTGGACCATAAAAAGATTAGTCGTTTTTTTTTTCATAGTACTCTTATGCCAGTTTTCTATCTTAACCTTCTCTAATCTCTGTTTTAGAGCATAGGACGCGACCACGCTTCAAACGAATTGATCACGTAATTCTTATTCTATTTATCAAAAAACTTCTGTAATAAAGAATCAATTTCTCTTTGTTTATCCTATCGTGCGTTACCTAATCGAACAGAGAACGGCACTCGACTGCTACCGGCAGCCGATAGCAACCGACGCCCGCACACCGGCCACGAAAAGATACGAACAACATAAATCAGTTGCGCAAATATTTCATTACGAGAAATGAGCGACGTCAGTAATGGGTATCTTATATGGGCGATTGCAATTCCTTAATACACATCAAATGTACATTTAGAATTCGACACTATACGACAAAGATAGTGCATTAGCCTAATAACTGAGGGGAAATGAGATGGGCAATGCAGCATTTTACTTTAATTTTAATATTGTTATTTAATTAAACAAGATTTGCATAAAATAGAATTATGGGTAGTTACCTATATGTTTATAGACTAGAGGGAAGTACTTGATGCGGTTCAATTAAACGTAGTTAGTCTAGAAATTAAATGTTTTAATACATATAGTAACCAAGTTTTGTTTTTAATGCCATTTATTTACACAAATATTACATATTTGTTCAGTTTAACGTGTTTCCTCCATTCTATAACTCTTTAACTATCCAATTGATTTAGTTTTTTTCTAATAAATATTTTCTTTTTGCTACATTTGCAATTTTATAAAAATGCAAATAACTCAGCCTATTTCTTTCTAATGTTTCGTATATGGACGTTAGTAGAAGTAGTCGCGACGCAGTACGCGTCTTGTAATGGTCATGTAATGTGCGATAAGCGTGTCCTATCGCCTTAACAGGTTTTTAAAATTCACAAAGACAGATAATTAATGAATTAAAAAAAATGTGATGATTGAGGTTACGTTAATTGTCCAAATTAAGGTAGAAGATTTAAGATGAAATACAATTTTTGTGACTACATTAAAGAATTCTGTTTTGTAGGTATGTAGGAAGGAGAGAGCCAACTCATCATTGAAAGTCCCCATTGTGATTGCACAATTAAAATTTAAAAATATATGCCTAAACGTGCACCAAAGAAGTCCTAAATATCAACGTCGTGGTTATGCATGATCACTGTTTTTTCAAAGACCAAACCATTTATCATGATTTTCACTTTTTAATTTTTGCAATAATCATTTTAAGTGTTCTTGTAACTATAATTTACTAGACAATTAACCGATGTAAGTTGTCTTTTAACTTAAAATAACTTTTGGTTTTTCTTCTTAGGAAAGAAAAAGTAAGCTAGGTACTTCCTCTGTCAACGCTTGGCCAGATGACTGATCCTTCTGCAAAGTAGTAACGTTCGCAGAAAGACAAACCATGACAGCAAGCCAATATCAAATAGCTTTGTCCACTACTTCGCACTCGCTCGACATTAGTTGCTGTGTTAGATAAGGTTTATCTCAAAAGTTGCGACTGCTGAAAGCTTTTTGTTTCAATCCTTTGCAGATGAATTTTCGTTTGATCACTATGTCTGATCAAAAGTGAAGTCATATGCCAAATTGCACAGCCTTCTGGGTCATTTAAGGAAATACAGTGTGTTGAGAAAAATGGCGAATCAACACTAAAAGAATTATCTTAAAGATATGACGGTTTGAAAAATAAATTGAAAATTCAATTTATTATTAAACAAACCCGAATATTTCAACAATTTTTTTGAAAGAAAAATGTTTAAAATCATATTCAATAATAATTTTGACTGACCAAATATCTTTTTATAGTTTTATTTTTCATATTTTACACGATAAACAATAACATTTTTTTTAAATATTTTTCTCATGCTCAGAGGGGGTTCCTGAATAGTGTAGTGTAGTGTTGATTTGCAATTTGTTTCAGCCTTAGAATATAAAACTGTAGGAAGGAAGATAATCATCTATCACATGCGACCGGGATGGGGTCTCAATATGGCGGAGTAGGTGTTTCCGGTTTTGTAATGAGATATTTCCATTGGCGGTTCTCACTATCTCGAAATGCGCACATAACCACAATTTTAAAACATAGTATTTTAAAATTAATCTTAGAATATAAATTTTATATTTAATATTTTAAACAAACGAATTCTCACTTATAAAATGTAATTCCCTTCTTCGTATTTGTCGGAGTTTGAGAGAAAAGCAGATTTAAATGGTGTCTAATGGCGGCCAGTGTGACGTCATATTCGTCGCTTTTAAAGCTCATTGCGCCGGGTAGTTACGCTCCTTCCTACAGTTTTATATTCTAAGGTTTCAGCAATCTGTATATACATTTGGGTGATTAGTGTAAACTGAACCCGCACAAGTATGAACCGCCCGTTGTTTACAAATAACAAAATACTAATTCTGTTTTAATAAGTTTTAAAAGATTTCATATAAAAAATGTGATAATTGAGGTTATGTTAAGAAAATTTAAGACAAACCAAATTTAAACTATTTTATGAAAGGAACTTTTGTGGTTGCTACTTGCAAATAAGTAATAATTAAAATATTAAAGAAACATAAAAATACATAAATGATAACTATTGCATGATCGAAAAGTCTTTGGATCGCAATTGCCATGGAATGTAAAAACCATCGATAGAATTATTTACTTCTACTGCCCGTAATTTTTGTGAACTGTACAGAGTAGTGCCAATGTATCTTGAGTAGCATTAATGGAGACACAGCCACCTGTGTCAAAGAAATACGATGCGCTGACACCGCTTCACAGAGCCCCATAGTACACATAAAATGTTAGGTTAGCGTACGCTATTATTATTTCTTGCGCTTGCAGTTATTTCAAGTATTACTTAATAACATTTATAAAAAGAACACAGAATGGAATTTATTTGAACTGTTATATATTGACATGACAGTTGAGAACTAAATGTCAAAAATAATAGAAATAAATAATTTCATAGATAGCATGGCAACCCTGATCCAAAGACTTTTTGATCATACTATATTTAGCTATTTCTCAAGAGTATTCTTCTTGTTTGATTTCTCATTGTTTATTATCCAGTTTGTTGTTGTAAATTATGTAAATTTATAAAAAAAATTATAAATTTTCAAATGATCTTTTTTTTCTAAAAACTGCAAATTACGAAGCAAAAGTTAATTAATAATATTCTTAATATGGCATTCAGAATTGGAAATAATAGTGTACAAATCTCAGAATTAAAAGCTTTTGTTTTTTAATTGTAATAACACATGCAATTCCATAATAGAAAAATTCTAATACATAGTATTTCTACTTTTAAAACTAATAGTTTTTAAAATTTTAAAGTATACTATTATGGCACAAACTTGAATTCTTTGAAATAAATAAAAAGCCTTTTGGCCGGTTTCAGAAAGGTTGATTAAGTTCTGATTAACTGAATTGTGATTAAATTTGAAATCTAGAAATATAATTAGATAAAATCTCAGATCTCTTAAAACTATCAGATAACGATAAAACATCATCCTCAAAAGAGAATGATGGAAGAGGATGATAATGAAAGAGGGTATACAAAGTCAATGCCTTAGCAATAATTTTTGTTTTTCGTTGGTCATCTATCTAAATCAGGCCTAGGTGCAATTTTTTTTTTAATTCCATAAATCAAAATTAACAACCAAATAATCCATTTGGGCCGTTGAAGCTTTAAAACCCTAATTTATTAATTTTAAAATTATTCATTCCTGACATTCATTATTGTGTACAAATGTCATACAAACAACTTCGGAAGGCTGCAAGTAAATAATTGAGACCCACAGATTGAACAGGCCTGATCTAACAGAAGACAACTAATACATGTTTTCTTTTCATCTTCTACAATTCCCTTTCCCAAAAAAAGCAATAATTAAATCGACACATCTCATTAACGCCTCATTTAGATTGAGATATGTACCGAGGATGTGGAAAATCTCTGAAGTCATTATGATGCCTAAACCAGGAACCCCCCCCCCTGAAGTCACATCATGTAGGCCCATCTCTCTTTTGCCTGTGATATCAAAACTGTTTGAAAAAATACTCTTGAAAAGACTGAAACCCATTATCGAAGTAAGGAATTTCAGGGAGTCCCATTCAACGATAGATCAGGTACACAGAATTACGGATGTGATTGAAAGATCACAAGAAAACAAAGAAGTCTGATCAAACACCTCCCGGACGTTGCGCAAACTTCTGACAAAGTATGGCTTGACAGTCTAAAATATATGACTGAATATGCTCCTTTCGCAAGAATATTCGGAACTACTGGAGTCCTATATCTTAAACAGGTTCTTCAGAGTGAAGCAGAATGAAATGTACACTGACTTGAAGGAGATCGAAGCGGGAGTGCCTCAGGGAAGTGTTCTGGGACCTATCTTGTACCTGAGTTACACCAGTGATATACCACACCTAGAACAAGACACAATAGCCACCTTTGCAGACAATACGGCTGTGTTGGCTGTAGGAAAAACTCATGAAGAGGCGGCAAATAAATTACAAATATCAGTCAACCAAATAAAAAACTGGACCAAAAGATAGCGCATTAAATTGAACGAAACTAAATCTGTTCATACTTACTTCACAAATAAAAGGGACCAACAAATTCGAGAGCTCAACATAAGATATAAGAAAATGTACTGGCTAATTGGTAGGCACTCCAACCTATCGATATACAACAAAATAGTCTTGTATAAACAAGTCCTCAAACCAATGTGGACTTACGGCATACAGCTCTGAGGTTATGCCAACAAAAGTAACATTCTAACCATCCAGATATTCCAGAATAAAGTACTGAGGAACATTGTCAATGCGCCTTGGTACGAGGGTGGTCCCAGAAGTACCCGACCTGACCAAGAGGTGGCGGTAGTTGTTTGAAAATATCACTGTATTGGAAAGTACGCAGTCTATAAAGCATATGTTTCAAGTTTGAAAGCGCCACGTTGTTCAGTATTTGTTTGGCAGCCATCAATAGTGAACGTTGTCAGTGAATTTGTGAAAATGGAGAAAATTGGTCATCATTATGTGATACAATACTTTTATTTGAAAGGCCTCAGCCCAACCAATATAAAAGCTGAACTGGATTCTACTCTGGGTGAGTCTGCTCCTTCGTTTACAACAGTTAAATTTTGGGTAGCTGAGTTTAAACAAGGCCGTACGAGCTGCCAAGACGAGCATCGCAGTGGTCGACCAAATGAGGTGACGACTCCAGAAATGGTGAAGAAAATCCACAAAGCGGTACTTGATGATCGTCAACTGAAAGTGCGCGAGCTAGCAGACATTACGGGCATTTCAAAAAGTGCGGTACATCGCATATTATCTGAAAATTTGGACATGAGAAAGCTGTGTGCAAGATGGGCAAAATGTTTCAATTGAGTGTTTAGCGAAGTTTCACAGCAACAAAGCAGAACTTTTGCGCCGTTTCGTAACAATGGATGAAACATGGGTCCGTCATTTCACACCCGAGACAAAAGAACAATCGAAACAATGGACTCAAAAGGGAGAACCGGCTCCAAAGAAGGCGAAGACCGTTTCATCTGCAGGCAAGGTTATGGCGTCGGTTTGTTGGGATGCGCGTGGAATAATTTTTATTGACTATCTCGAAAAAGGAAAAACTATCAACGGCCAGTATTATGCAAACTTATTGCAACGTTTGAGCGAAGAAATCAAGCAAAAACGGCCGCATTTGGCTAAAAAGAAAGTGTTGTTTCATCACGACAACGCGTCAGCTCACAAATCCGTTATTGCAATGGCCAAAATTAATCAATTAAAGTTTGAATTGCTACCTCATGCACCATATTCGCCAGATTTAGCCCCCTCGGATTATTCTGTTACCAAACTTGAAAAAATGGCTCAGTGGTCAAAGATTTTCCAACGATGAAGAAGTGATGTCAGCAGTTAATGGCTATTTTGAGGAGCAAGACAGTTCTTATTATAAAAAGGGTATCGAACTTTTTGGACACCGCTGGGAAAAGTGTATAGAGCTGAAAGGAGATTACGTTGAAAAATAAATAAATCTTTTTCCAAAATTTTTGTGTTTTCTTTGTTGGGTCGGGTACTTCTGGGACCACCCTCGTATATCAGAAATAGTGATCTTTATCGAGACCTTCAGACAAACACTGTTGACCAAACCATTTCCAGATTCGCAAAGAGTCACGAACAATGGTTCCATCGACACGTGAATGTTGAGGCAATCCAGCTCCTCGACAACTCCAACTTGACGAGAAGACTTAAGAGAGTGAAGCCTTTTGAGTTAGCTAAGTGATTGTGACAGTGCAAAGCAAAGATTGTGCAGTTTCGTGACAGTGTAAGTAAGTCATCAGACCCACCGTTGTGCAAAGGTGTGCATGGCACACGGGCAGCCAAATAAATTTAAAATTAATATTACTGCCCTGTTAAGGATATAGGTCCTATCTGCATAACTGTAAGTTTTGAGAAATCAATAAAAAACTAAATGTTGTTGTACCATCCAAAGGGCTTTTTGTTTTGTATTAACTTTATATAAAATAACCACTTTAATATAAAACAAAAAATGCTTTGGATGGCACAACAACAATTAGTTTTTTAATGATTTCTCAAAATTTACAGTTATGCAGATACGACCTTTATCCTTAACAGGGCAGTATACTACTGTTATACTACCTATATGGCGACGGACAGCAATAACAAATTCCAAATTAAAATTATCGGAAAAATATTATTATACATACTTATTTTTGTAATAAACGTATTTTTGTTACAATATTTGTTACAAATTAACATAAAATTTAAAACTGTTGTCTAATTTCATCTTTGCACAAGGGCAGCTAAGTATCTAGGGAAGCCCCTGATCCAGACCCTAAGGTTAACTAATGATTAAAACTTTAGTTTTCAAGATTTCACTCTAATTAAGTTAGGATAGATTAAAATTACTCATTGATCAACATAGTGATCAGATTGTAATTCCAGTAAATGCCCATAGGGCGTTTATATATAGATAAATAAAATCTGCAATAAATAAATAAATTGTAATAAGTTGTATGGTGAAAGATAATGTCATACACATATGCAAAATATGAACACATTGTAAAAAAGGTTACAAAAAAATTAAGTCTGGTTTACTACTTAAAGGTCATTCACATCCTTAAAATTTGTTTAAACTTTATTTAAAATCAAAGATAAAAATGTTTATTCAAGATACGTAAATATCTTTTAATGAAACGAAATTTGAAATGCTTCCTATTTTTACCTATAGGAATCCAAATTATAATACATAAAATGAATGTTCGCTCTGGTATTACCAAAGAAAAAAGTATATTATTTAAAGTTTATTTAATGTCTCTCATTAAAATAATCAGGTTTGAGTAACGCTTAATGACATAATCAATATTAAGTATGATTCATTTGAATTGTTTTATTTAATCTTTGATCTTTCTAGAAAATATATTATTAACCCACTAATAAGTAAAAAACACTTAACAGTTAACCATAATAATATTAAACTTTGACGACCTGTAATTTGTTTTCAATTTATTTATTTTCTATTATTAATTGTTAGCTAAACAAATGAATGCTAGTTATTAATAATTATTTCAACCTTTTTTTTATACAGGTAGGCTGAAGCCACCCAGAATATATACAGAAATTAAAATGGGAAATACTTGACAAGATCAGAGTTTGCTGTGGTCTCCTGAACTTGAAATATTCCCAAAAACACAAATTCTTACTGTCCCAATAACTTATTTTATAAATGGCAATTATCTTTTCAGATTGTATTGCCAATATAAATTAAATAATATCAAATCATGCAAAGATAAAACTAATATGATTGTGTCCCCATAGTCGACTTTTTTTTTTAATTTTAAAATAATTGTAAAATTACTTTGCCACTGTAAAGAATTATTACAATAATAAAATCTTGACTCTATAGTAATATTTAATCAGGGGCGGATCCAGAAAATTATTTTGGGGGGAGGGGGATATTTGGAAACATAATTGTTTTAATAGATAATAATTCAACAGACATTATTTGTTTTTATCCTATGTATATTTATTTATAGATTTTGGGGGGAGGGAACTTAGGGGTACTTAGGTGCAGTAATAGTTATTTTCATAACGAGTGTCGAAAGTTGGTTATATCGTACGAGCGAGAATGTTGATGCACGAGCGACAGCGAGTGCAGAAATCTCATGAGCAGACGATATAACACTTTCGAAAGAGTTATGAACACTATTTTTTAGGCGACCACATAAAATAAATTTAATTTTTAAGAATTGTTTTTATTTATTTCATTTACAAAATTTATTGTTATATTATATTTATATTTGGATTCGAGTATGTGCGCTCTATAAAGCAACACGTTTTTGGTGTTCGCTCCGTTATCACTTCGTAAACAGTTGTGTTGTTAAAAATTATAAAAATATATTTTAATATTTTAGCAGTTTGAACTATTTATTATTATTCTCACTGTTAATTTTCTACAATGGGAGGCAATGACAGACAACTTAGAAGTAATCAAAGTCGTATACCTGACAGTGCACCTGAGAGTGTACCTGATGAAGAAGACAAGGAGTTAATAGAAAAAATGAAAGAGTGTTACAAAGAAGAAACTAAAAACATATTAGAAAAACTGGATGAAAAATTTAAATTGTTAATGGACAGTTATGAACAATTAAAACCGATTGTGGATAATATGGAAACAAAATTAGAAATCAATAGAAAGACTACAATTGAACTTGATAAACGCCTAGATAAATATGAGCAATATACTCGAAGAAATTCTATTCGAGTATTTGGTATTCCTGAACAAGATATTAATGGTAAAGAAAATACAGATGAAATTGTTATTTCTCTTTTTAAAAATAAATTGAATTTAAATGTTCAGAAGATTGAGATTGACAGGTCACACCGTCTGGGAAGAAAAAATCAAAATAAACCACGGCAGATAATAGTGAAATTCGTATCTCATAATACAAAAATGGATATTGTAGGATCAAGAAAATTATTAAAAGGCACTAGGATTTATATATTCGAAGATTTAACCAAAAGAAGGCTCGAGTGTGTTAATCAAGCAAAAATCCGATTTGGTAATCATAATGTATGGACCTCTGACGGAACCATTTTCATCAAGCACAACAATGCTGTGTATAAAACATATTGTACAGAAGATATGGACAACATTCCTGACCTGGTTACTATTAAAAACAATTAAAAACGTGCAGCTAATCATAATGAGGGTCAAGTATATTTAATTCAGTAATTATAATCTAATACTAAGTATATTTTCTTAACAAATACCTCTATAAAAAGGATTCTTATTTTACAAGAAAGTTCGTTATATAAAAATGCTTACATCTTATATGTTACATTACATATAAAAAAATGAGATTTGTGTTAGTTTTAAATAATCAATCTTTATTTTCTAATATTTATTACAATAATTTATTTACATTTTTGAATAATAAACCAAATCAATAAATTGATAACGTTTTATGCCATAATCTCATGTTATTTATGAACAGCATTTGTTTTTATTTTTCTAATCAAAAAGTATGTACAACGTTAATACATTGTTACTTACATTCTTATTATTTTTTCAATGTTTCTTGTTTAATTTATAAATAATGAATCAATTACTAAAACTGTACAGCCATATTATATTTTTATTCTTTAGTCATATATTTTAGAATTATTATCGAAGCGATCGGATCGATCACCAAATTGTTTATGTTGCTTTAGAAGGGGTATATATTGTTTTTCGCTGTCATTTTATCATTGTTTTTGTTTTTTTTTTTTTTTTTTTTTTTTAATTTTATATTTTACTTTACTTATCTGTTTTTTTTGTAGGTAGAAAATATGAAAATTGGGCATTTAAATGTAAGATCTTTGTTCACTGGATTTAACTCTTTGGTAAATTTAATTCAAAGCAACAATTTTGATGCGTTTTTCGTTTCCGAAACATGGATGACGTCTGACGTGGTAGATGATGCATTTTCCATACCGGGATACCAATTCTTTAGAAAGGATAGAGCCGGTGGCTTAAGAGGAGGTGGTGTAGGGTTGTATATAAAAACAAATCTTATTTGTGAAAAAATTTTATTTGATTTTCCTTTAAATAATGAGTTAGAATATTTGTTTGCTAAAATTAAAATACATTCAATAACTGTTATAATAGGAACGTTTTATAGGCCAGTATGGTATAATATTAATAACTTCATAAATAATTTAGATGATATACTGACTTTTTTAACTCCCACTGCGGATCATTTAGTATGCTTAGCTGATATGAATGTAGATTTCTTTAATGTTGATAATCCAATTAATCATTGTTTTAATTCATATGATTTTACACAAATTCTAAATGAACCTACCAGGATAACTCGTAACAGCAGTACTCTTATAGATCCTATATTTATAAATAGTAATTCTATAGTTGATAGTTTTGGCACAATAGAGGCCCACGAGATTTCAGATCATAGAGCAGCTTTTTGTAATTTAAAAATTGAATATCCTAAATGTGAACCTAAAATTATTAAATTCAGATGCTTTCGCAACTTTGTCCATAACAACTTTTTGTCAGATTTGCAAGAACTTCCCTGGCATCGAATGATTCGAGAAGTCGATATAGATAAAAAGGTCTCCATCTTTGAAACTCTTATTTTGTCTGTTTTCAACACTCATGCCCCTATTAAAGAGGTACGTGTCACTAAACCTCGTTCACCTTGGTTAACGGATAACTTAAGGGTTATTATGAGAGAACGTAACAGTGCCCTGAGAAAATATAAACGTACTAGACTTCCTGAAGACTGGAGGAGATATAAAGAATTAAGAAATTTTACAGTATCTAGCATTCGTCGTGAAAAAAAAGCATATTTAGATTCACTTGGATTAGAAAGCAATTCTCGAAAGATGTGGTCTGCATTAACTGATTTAAACATACGATTTGCAAAGAACAACAACGTACCCGCTAATCTAGCTAACCCTAACGACCTTGGAAATTATTTTAGTTCTTTTGTTCAATCTACCTCAGTTAATTGTGATACTCAAATCCAATATTATCGTACCCACCAACACGCTAATAATCACTCTTTTAATTTCTCTTTAACTACTATTGAGGAAGTGCACAAAATTTTATTCAATCTTAAATCTAATGCTGTAGGTTCTGATAATATTTCCCTTATAATGCTAAGATATTGCAGTCCATTCATAGATAAATATATAACTCATATTATTAACTGCTGTATTGAGATTAGTTATTTTCCATTAAAATGGAAAGAAGCAATTGGTCTACCATTACCAAAAGTCAACAATCCTAATTCATATTCTGACATACGAATAATAAGTATATTGCCATGTATCTCTAAAATATTTGAAAAAGTATTATATAAACAAATTTATGACTTTTCTATTCGAAATGATATTTTACCTAAATGTCAATCGGGTTTCCGAGCTGGTTTTAGTACCGTTGACTCTCTTGCCACTGTTACGGATGGGATCATCCATGCTACAGATAAGAAAGAAATTACTGCCCTTATACTACTCGATTTTTCGAAAGCATTCGATACCATCAGCCATTCCCTTCTTTGTGCTAAGCTTCAATATTATGGTTTCGGAAACACCGCTGTTGAATTAGTAAACTCTTATTTATTAAACAGAAGCTTGAAAATAAAAGTTGATAATCAAACCTCTGGCACATTTAAAATCAGTTCTGGTGTCCCGCAAGGTTCAGTTCTAGGACCTCTGTTTTTCATTATGTACACCTCTGATATTTTAAAATCAGTAAAATATTGCAAAGTACAAGCCTACGCAGACGATAATCAGATTTATAAATCATTTACCTTTGCCAATAGGGTGCAAGCTTTTGAGAACATCAATAATGATTTAAATTCAATCAAGGAACTATCACTACAACATAATTTAAAACTTAATGCGGATAAGTCAAAACTTTTACTTTTTGGTAATAAAAGCTACATTACTGCTCCAGATTTTAATCTCAATATAAGGATTGATAATGAGTACTTACCTGTTACCGATACTGCAAGAAATCTGGGCATTGTTTTCGATACAAAATTGCGTTTCAAGTCTCATGTTAATAAATTACTTCAAAAAACGTACTCATCGCTAAAACTTCTTTATGCTAATCGAGATATTTTAAGTTTTGGTCAAAAGAAGTTACTATCGGAATCATTAGTGCTATCACATTTTAATTATTGTAATTTTATTTACTATCCTTGCTTAGACCTGCAGGACAAAAATCGCATTCAAAAAGTGCAAAATTGGTGCTGCAGATTTATATACAATTTACGACGCTATGATCACGTTTCTTACTATATTAAAGAATTAGGATGGTTAAGAATGGATAACCGTTGGAAATATCAGCTAGGCACCTATACTTATACCCTCTGTAAATCCATTCATTCTCCCAATGTTCTTTCTTCGAAATTGGTGTCCAGGTCTGAAATGCACTCTGTAAATATTCGAAATACAAATAGGTTAACAATGCCGCGTCATACGACTGCTTTGTTTCGGAGAGGATTTACTTACAATGCGGTTTCGTTATATAACACAATTCCTGCTGATATTAAATGCTTGAATTTTGATACATACAGGGTTTCATTGAAAAAGTATTTCTTAGATTTACAATAAATATTGAAACACATAGAATTTTTTTTTAATGAAATTTTGTTTTTCTGTGCGTGTTTCCTGCCCATAAAAAAAAAAACAATTACATTTATTTTATTTACCTACTAAATTATTTCTTTATTGTATTGGTGGTCTCCTGGTTAAATAGAGTAGCCTTTGGCTAGATTTCGCCATGAGACTTCCTTCATAATTATTATAATAAGCATTTTTTGTTTTATTTAGTTATTTATAAGAACCTGTTTATTATACAGTATTATATACATACATATATTTTTTTAAGATGCAGAGTTCATTACTTATTTATTTTTGTTTTATGCTTATTTGTTTATTTGAATAAAGGCGATTATTATTATTATTATTATTATTATTATTATTAGTACAATTATAAAAAATGATGGGATTTTGGGAAGCTTGAAGGGTTTGTTCTATTTGCTTTTTTGTCTCTGATGGTGTGGCATCTGCATTTAATCGAAGTTCTGGTTCACGGACTGGTTCTATCGTGTTCGGTAATGACGATGATGAAGACGCAGAATTTTCTATTGAGTTAACTATTGTATCAGCTATCTTTATTTTCTTTTGCACCGATTCTTCAATGTAGCCCTCTGCTACAGAAGTAGACTTCCAACCCCCATGACGTTTGAGGGTAGTGATATCACCTCCAGCGTCTACCAGAATCGTAGCAGAGGAGCGTCTATAACAATGACCAGTGTATAATTCTGGTTCTTGCAAACCGAGATAAGTAGCGATGTTTCTAGGAGTATTCCCAATTTTATTAATTCCAACGACTTGTTTGGTGCATTTTTTATTTTGATAGTTAAAAAAAAACGCTTTTCAGTTAAATTTGATGGTCTCAGAGCCGCATATTTCTTGTAAAATTTGTAAAATTCTCCAGTAATAGTGAAAGATCGCTCTCTTTTCGTTTTGCTGTCAGGGATTTGAATGAGCACAGCAGAGCCTAGATCTTTTATATTATCGACCGTTAGTTGTACCAATTCATGTTTTCGACAGGCGCCACAAATTCCAACTATTAACACTATCTAGAACAAGAATAATAAAATTTAACATGAAAATTGGTAATATTAGAAACAAATCTAAACGTAAATTCGTAAATACAATCATTGGTAAATGGAAATAACTAAAAACTTACCTTTTGTAAAAGATGTGTGTCATCTGGTGCTTCATGAAGGTATCTATTTATTTCTTCAGTTGTCAGAGTTTTGGATTTTTTGGGTTTGTATCCATCCGATTTGCGTTTTATAAAAGCTCTTAATTTAACGTATTGTGTTATGTCTACATCGTGGTGAATGCTAACAGTGCTTTTTAACATTGAATATTGAGTCCATAACGTGTTCGGTGCAATTTTTGTCGATAGTTCACCAAAATATGCCATAAAGACATTTTCAGAAAAAGATGAATGAATTTGCTTTTGTTTGCGCCAGTTCATAAATTGATTGTACGCAAATTCATACCGCTTTTTTGATTTTGCCGGTAAAAGGTCCAAAGTATTTTCTTTTGCGGCTTCTAAAATTTCTGGCGGAGTTAATTAACTTCATCGTAACTTTCCATCATTTACACGTTTTTACACTTCAATGAATTGTTTGAATTGATATATTAGCAAATAAATTAACTTTTAAAGCGATTTAAATGTTAAATAATTACAAACAATCGTTGTTTGTAAAAATGCACTTCATTGTAGTCATAGTAACAAACAAAGCCAAGCCGTTTGGATTATGTGAATAAATTCGTACCGTTACGATATGACCGTGCGATATTATATCGTGCTAGTATACGAAAACAACAACTTTCAATAGTAGGCTGATGTCTCGATATTAATTACTTTCATACGTGGTCGCCTAAAAAAACAATATCATAATGATTAGGCTTATAAAAGATTTTTAAATAAGAACTTTTCACTTGATACTTTATGAGATTTGTGATAGCAGATTATAATATTTATTAAAAAAAGTATTTATAATGCAATTCAAATATGTGGATAAATTGGAAAATTCACTTATTCCAATTTCATAATTAAAAAGAAGGCAAGGACAACAAAATAACACATAAGCTACGACCAATATTTTGGAACAAACTCACAGAAATTTGTTTTATTCGTGAAAACAAAAAACAATTAGTTAAGACATTTAACAAAAATTTTTTTCAAAATTTTGTAAATGTAAAAAAATAGATTTTACGCGTTTAAACGATTGATCATACGAAAAGATGTTATGAAAGTTTTGTTTGTCATGTTAGATGAGATGCACCTTCTGACAAAGCCCCATAATTAAACTAATATTATTAATGTGGCAAAATGATGTTAAAGTTTACAACTTTATTATCTTTTTCTGAAAAAGTGGTACGTCCTAGAACAAAGATGTATATGGCTTTTTGTTCCTTTTGATGTCTTCTATCACCCCTTAAAATTAACGCGTAGTAACTCTTTCCACCTTGTATATTGAACAAACTTTGACATAAGATATAAAGATCACTGTTACAGAAATAAGTATCCAGAAAAATCTAATTATGCCAAACACCTTTTAGAACAGAATCGCACAATGACTCCCCAAAATAATATTAAATTCTTGCATTTTTGTAATCACAAACGCAAACTGGACATTTTCAAAGATTTTAAGATATACAAACACAAACTCAGGGTACTTTTAATAAATGAACAGATTGACCTCAGTAGTTCTCCGTTACTGGAAGTCTTAGATATTTCATTTTTATTATTTTTAGCTTTTTATGTACTACTTATTTATTTTTTGTATTTACTTTAGCAACATGTTTGTGTATACTATTTATATTAGCTTGGATAATGACAGCTTAGCTGTCGAAACAATTGCCAGACAGATTATAATAAACTTGTAAAACTTTTTACTAATCATTTTGAGTTATTTCATGATTATGGAATTTTACCAAACAAGGTTTGAAACAATAAACAATATTTAATGATTTATTAAACAAATTTAACTTAAGCATAATAATAATGTGATAAATTTAAGCAGGATAAGCACAATTGTTCGTTTCTTAACCAGTTCTTTATCTACATTAATTAAGGGAAAAACACAATTATTGTTATTATATATTTTACACAATTAACCTTGTCAAAGCATAATAAAATAATCGCATTAATTCCGAACATTTCCACTGTGGATATACACTATTACATTTAAAAAATGCAATGTAGGTTTTGATCCTATCATAAAACATGCATTGGATAAATTTAAATTGTTTTAAAAAGTCGCAAGATAATAAAACCTATAATCACATAACCTCAATATTGAGAATTTGACAAGTGCATAACCTCTAAATATACTAAATTTTCTTGCATACACTTTCTGCTGCAAGATAGAATTAACTGCAGCTAAATTCTATTGGTAAATACATTGCAATTTTACATTTAAGACTTTTTTGGTAATTTTACGTTTCTATTTCTGTACAACTAGTTAGAATTATTCGGGCCTTGTTATATGATTAAAAAACAAGCACAATAACCTTGAAATTGAATAAAAACGCGGGGTCCCAAATTTCCCTAATGTCAAGGCATCTATAAAGTAATGTGCTAAATGCGTCGCTTCTTAACTAGTTAGATGACGAGGAAATTTCTTAAAACAGTAATGGCCAAATACAACGAGAAGCCCAGAGATTAGATAAGACCGAAACGGGAATTTTATAATCACACTCCCAGCCTTTCCAAGTTTATAATAGAAAGGAAACGCCGTGCTTAATCGAAATGAAAATTAAAAGATCATGGAACTGTGACAACCGCGTGACAAACACATACATTCATTATGCGATACATAAAGATCATGTGAAATTTCTTGACGTAATTGCGCGCTGTGTTATATTATTAAACAACACATTTTATGTTGAAGCACAAGTGCAAAAATCACGAGATCTCAACAGAAACGAAAGCTGTACCCTAAAAATAAACACTCAGCATAAACCGCGCGAATTTTTTTCTCCAAAGGACAATGGGAACTTTTTTTAAGGTCGAATACTATAGGTACATACATAACACCCATTACGTAAGAATCTGTAATTAACACTCAATTAGCATTTCTATTATTACATGAAATCACGTATAATTTTGCGTCATTAAACGCAAAATCAGCACAGACACAGGTACGCCCCTGATAATCCATCTAGTTAAAACAAATGAATTCCTCTACATATCAGAATATTCTCTCAATGTCATTTATTCACTTTAACTAACAAAAGCCAATCGAGGTTATTTTTACAGAATATCCATAACCAAACTATAACTACATTCATTTTTTAATCATTATTACCTGGCACCGGCATACGACATCAGCATCAGTTGCGAGCATGTCAACTACTTTCCCTTTGCCTTCGTCACCCCATTGTGCGCCTAGAATGACTGTAACCTTCGGTTCGATCTCCGTACGGGCTCTTTTTCGGGGTGAACCCATGGTGTTGCCATTTGTGTTATTCACATGTACAACACTCGCCATTTTCAACCAACAACACCCAAGCTCGCTTGTACAACTACTGGCCAACGGCAATGTTGAATTGACTTGTCCCCACTTCCGTTCTGTACAAATTTAATCGTGTTCTCACAGGTTGTAGAACACGCAGGCGTGGGGATTCTAAAGCAGGAATATTTTAAATTTTGTTTTTTATATAATGGAAATTCTTTTTTTATTGGTCTTGGTTTATATTATATGAGATTGCGACGAAGTTTAATTATTCTGTAATAATAATTTATATGACTATTCTCCACAATAGCTGCCGATTCACATTTAAAAAATAAAAGGCAGGGAAAAGTTACCATACCCTTTATCCATTATGTCATGCTTATGTTGATATTTTGTAAAATCGAATAAAAGTATGGGGAATTTGGAAGGTGGTGGGTTATTTATTTAAATATTTATGATCCTGTCAATTGGTTAATACAATTTATACCAAAGGTGACTTTAGTGTATCTAAAAAAAACTGTTGTGGTCACAATTAAGATCAGCAGACCGCGCCTAGTAGATGTGCAAGAAGTACATAAGCTGCGTTCGATTTTAGGGTTTCCACACACTTTTTCACTCCTAAAGTTTAGTTTGCGTTCGTTTATTACAAACAGCACTTTAGGCGCAAACGCCCCCGCGTTCGTTTAGTACAATTCAGAACGTTAAGAATTTACTCTTTTAATTCGGAACCGAAACATCGTTCTTTTAGAACTTTATCACGCGACCAAACTGTTCCAAGAACAAATAACGAAGACGTTTTTAACAAACGGAAAAAATATATTGTTAGCGATTTCCTTGTGCATTTGCTATTTAGCAATCAGTTGTATTTGTTTTAAATGGTTATACTCATTTTAGCTTACCAAGTGAAATAAGTATTTGAAATCGTAAAATCATAAAGAAGCAAACTAAGTTTTGGATTAAGTGCATTTCACATAAGCAATTAATAGGAACTACACACAAAGTTAACAAAATATATTAATTATAAACACATATTTTACTAATATTTATTGAAGGTAATTAATATGTATTTTGATAAAATATAAATTGGCTCAAGTTTATTGAAGTTCGTTAGTTCACAAAAGTTGCACAATAATGAATTACTTGACTGCAGTTGTCACCTTACTTTGTTTTTGTTCATAGAACTTTTAAACGAACATAAATTTAACAACACGACATATATATTTTGCCTTAGAAGATTGCTTTTAGGTCAAAGACCAACATCAAGCACTATAGGCAATCTACAAAGGAGAAATTTTACCGATGCTGTCAGCTTATAAAGCCCCAATATGGATATCGGCAATGTGTAGGAAAGACAATTAAAACAAATATAGTTTTAGAACTACCGCCTCGTCATTTTGTTTTGCAAATTATTGCTTGTAAAGTTCTTAATTCGACATCCTGTTTCATGTATATTAACAGCAAATTAAAATTTCTTTTTAAGCTACTCAAGTTCGGCTTATAATCTAAACAGTTTTACACAGCCTTATGATAAACTTGCCAGCTTTCGTATTAAGACATTCTAAAACTGTGAAGCAGGGATTGGCAACCTTCGGCCAGCCAAGCAATTTCAACTAATTATCATCGCACCGTTCAAGCAAACCGTGAATAAATTTTGGAAGAATGTGCGGCATCGTAAGTGTGCCAATGCATTTTCACTGGCTCATAGTTTGGCAGGACGAGTTGTTTCTTCTCCAGAATATTGTAAGACATGCCCATATATTAATTCAGATGCCAGAGTGACAGTTAAATTGTCGGCCAATTAAAAATGACCTGAGCTGGCCTATCTTTATAAATTGCTTTTTATAAGTGCACACCGCCTCATTATTCATGCCCCTCAAAAATCTGGATTTTATATTTAAATTTTTTCTTGTTCAGCCAGGAGGGCTAGACATTAGGTTTTGACGGATCAGACTGGGGTGTCCATTAAATCAGCTGTAGCCTAAGTACTCAGGAAATTTGTTGAATGTCTTGTATGTCAGCCCGCGAAATACTATAAAAGGTTGCCAACCCCTGTTATAAAGCACAGTGTCCCATATATTTTCACATCTTGCGACGGTTAATGTCAACCATTAAATTTGTTAAGCCATTTTTTGACATGTGCGTCATATTTTGAAAGTGGCTTAAATTTTGAAGGTTTTTATAGGGATTTTAAATCTGCTGATTTTTGTGCAATATCAGATTTTTTTGATCGATTTGATTGGGACATTATATTAAGAGATAACAATCTTGATGCTATGTTAAGTGTTTTTTATGAACGTTTGTACCTAGCTATAGACTTATTTGTACCTTTAAAAAAATACTCAGCTAGAAAATTCCCCGTTTGGTACTCATCGGAACTAAAGAATTGTCTAATTGAAAAGAAATTAGCACATAAACGATTCAAAACCTCACAATCAACTTATGACTACCGGGAGTTCTCTAGACTGAGATTACTGTGCAAGAGATTTACTTAGGAATGCTATACTAGATATATATATACCACAGAGGAATCTATATCTTTAAATATAAAACGGTTTTGGTCGTTTGTCAATACAAAGCGTAAATGTAATGCTTATCCTAACGAACTCTCATATGAAAATCGAAAAAGTTGTTCAGGACAGGAAATCGTAAATATGTTTGCTGATTATTTCTCCACAGTGTATTGTAATGATCATCTCAAATTACCATCGCATGAAGTTTCTATGACTAATATCCACATTCCTGATTACAACATTTTGATTTCTGATATTTACACAAAACTCTCTTCCTTGGATATACATAAAGGTCCTGGACCAGATGGTATTCCAACAATCCTATTAAAACGATGCAGTTTTAATTTATCTAGAGCTCTCTTTCATATTTTTAACCTTTCACTCTCCAGTGGTGTTTTTCCGGATTTTTGGAAAGTTAGTTTTATAAAGCCAATATTTAAATCTGGAGATAAATCATCAATTTCTAACTATAGGCCCATCTCCCCTAAACTGGATCCAATTTTAATTGATCAACAATTTGGATTTCGGGTACAAAGGTCCACTGAATTAAACCTTCTTACTCATGTAGACTTCTTGGCGGAAGCCTTGGAGAGAAGAATTCAGGTAGACACTATCTACACTGACTTCTCCAAGGCTTTCGACAGGGTGCCTCATGATATGTTACTACATAAACTAAAAATGATTGGACTTGGTAACCCACTTCTCTCATGGTTCAAAAGTTACTTACTTCAACATAAGCAAGTTGTCAAAGTTGGAAACTATTACTCACATGAAATACTAAATCCTTCTGGAGTGCCACAAGGTTCTCATTTAGGGCCCATTCTATTCTTTTACACAATACAGCTTTAAAAAAGCTGTATTGTGCTCTTGTCCGACCAATTTTAGAATATGCATCTTGTGTTTGGTTTCCTTATTACAACATTCATACTCAAAATCTTGAACGTGTCCAACATAAGTTTTTGAAACAAATTGTGTATAAAACAAATCATTTACACAATTCTACTGATGAAGAACTACTTTCCTTACTTAACTTAACTCCAATATTAAAGCGTCATTAAAGAAAAGACCTGCTAACATTATACAACATACTAAATAATAAAGTGTCTGCTCCCGCACTATTAAGTAGAATTGATCTTCATGTGCCACCCAGAGTGACTCGATCTACCAATAGTTTTTATGTTACTACACATAGAACAAACTATGGATGTAATACTTTTATTTCCAGAACCTCTAGGCTCGCTAATATTCGCACTGAATTAGATTTCTTCTCCTCACCCAAAAGATTCCTTAAGCAACTTAACCATAACTTTTCTATGTGAGTTTATCTTCCTCTTATTTCTGTGATCTCGTAGCTTTCTGACTACTCTTTATAATTATTTCGAGTAAGTCTACTTAATCGATTCTAATGTAATGTTTAGTGTCCTGTGTAAATTGATTAATATCTCATTTGTTAAAAATTCATAACTTTATTTATTTCAAATACTATTTACATGTCTTGTTGTGTTTGCATTGTATGAATATTTATAATTATAATTAAGTTACTATTATGATATTTCATTATTTAATCTCACAATACGTTTTAGTGTCTATACTTAATAACACCAAAATTATATTCTGCTTTAAATTTATACTTTGTATATCTTAATTGGGCATTAGCCCGTGGATAAATAAAATAAATAAATAAAATTAGCAAACAGATTTCGATCCATATACAGTGAGTGAAATGGTAGTACCTCACTAGGTTGGAATATCAGTCAGTTGCTTACTCTTTGGTAGTTAATCTAAATATTTAATCAATAATTCTTAATGGTAGTTCTTTAAAATAAACGATTAAAATAAAAACAACCTTACTTAAAGTAGATATATTTTAGAAAATTTAATATTAAAAGAATTACATGTAAACATTTACAATAATGGATAATTATGCATAACATCCTGCCGAGCTAATTCTAACAACATAGGATCATCAAAGAACTTATTAATAGATACATCCTGACTAAGCCCCTTCCTTCTACGTGTTTTAATCATAAACTCCCTAGCTAAATGCGTCGCTGGCTGTGGTTCCAATGGTCGAATCACAATACTCTTATCCAACGGATCACCAGGTACAATCTGCCAATGATGAAACACAGACAAGCAAAACGCTTGGCCTTGCGTATGCGTCCTCAAATCAGTTTCAAATCCAAAACTATCAATTGCTGGAATAAATGCTTTAATAGTATACAAAGGTGAACCTGGTACAGGAGCGTCTTGTGTGACGTGACCTCTGCGTTTTGCCAAAACTGTATAAACTGCGGATACACAATCAGCAGGTGCTTGAACTTCCACAAATAAGTAAGGTTCCATAAGACGCGGTGTGGCCATCAAAAATGCTGAATACACAACTCTTCTAGCTGTAGGAATTATTTGACCGCCACCTCTATGTAGGGGCTCTTGAGCAATAACTGCATCTAAAATTTTAAACTTAGAGTTTCTTATTGGTTCTTCACATAATGGACCCTCTCGAGTACCCCATTGAAAACCTTGCACGATTGAATCTTTAACAGAATTCAATAAACCTTTATCAACTTCAGATGGCAACGTATCATCAACCAAAATATTTGGACCGGTTACATCAGGACCAAAGGCCCAAATGCTTCTGGCTGCTAACAAATCCCAATCATATTTTGTTTGAAAGAATTCTCCTAACTTCTTTTTATTCCATGTTATTTGCACGTTTTCGTTTTCAATATCTTCCGCTAAACCTTTCTCTAGAGGTTCGGCAATCATTGTCAGTTTATTTTTCTTGTTTGGTGTTTCAGCGAAACATTTTAAACTTGATGTTTCAACAACTGTTTCGCAGAATGCTACAACAGGATCGGCAACTTTTATATCAATTTCTGAATACATCTTACGTAAATCATGCATTACGCAATCCAGATAAAGTTCACCGGTTCCCAAGATAATATGTTCACCTGATTCTTCAACTCTAGTTGTTAAAAGAGGGTATGATTTGTTGACTTTTCTTAAGCCGTCTAACATCTTTGGTAGCTCCGATGGGTTTACAGGTTCGACAGCAATTTTAATTATACTTTGTGTATTAAATTTAAGAGGTCTAAATATATAAAGCTCTTGGTGTATTGTAAGATCTGTGATTGTTGCTGTTTTTACAATTGATTGGTCAATGCCTTCTATTAATACCCAATTGCCAGCAGGAACACGGTTTAATTCAATTTTATAACGAGCTTCGTAGATCCACAATCTTCCAACTGTTAAGACCCTTGAGTCTTCCTCGTCTTGCAATGTGTAATTTTCTCCTAAAATTCTGACATCTTGTCCAGCATGAAGGGTTCCACTCATAACACGTGCTAACACTTGGAAGAACGTGCAGTCTTCAGTTGGATACATTTTTGAACTGTGAACCATTAGCTTTCCATCTTGATCACATTTAACCATGTCTTCATAATGTTTACTTGTATTAGGACCAGTATAGATATGATCCACTTTTAATTTTGCGTTATCCGCTGGTGAATTAATATGTTCGACACACATGCTCACAAAACCTGAGAAATCGCCAAGAAACTTATTACATACAAGTCTTAGTAAAGGACGAATATTAAGCTTCAATTCCAATTTATTCAATCTGATTCCCAGTTCGTCTAGAACATCTGGTAGAGTTGTATCGACATCACCAACAACTTGTGCAAATACCTTATAGAGTGGTTCAAGAATAAATTCGACAAAGCTTCTCTGTGCTGAATTATGTGGTGCTTTTTTGGTGAATTTCCGAGTCTTACTATTAAAATAAATATCACCCCAAAGTCGTTTTGCAAACTCTTCAACATTTACATCGCCATAATATTGTTTGTAAACATTAGCAAAGGATTTCAAAGTGAAACAAACAGCATATTGAGAACTTGCAAAACAAACATTACCTAGAACTGGTGACAAGATTATAGGATTTTCTTCATTTGAGTAAAGCGTGAGGAGACCGTTAATTTCCTCTACAATATGACGTAATTTATAATACGCATCTTGAGGTGGTAATTTCAATTCTAAAATGAGCCTATCAATTTTATTAATACAAAGTGTAATTTGCATTCTTTCCTGGACAGCATGTTTTAATAATCTTTCTGTATTCAACATCACACCTTCAGCAGCATCCACAAATAATATAACTCCATCACAAAGCCGCATCGCAGCTGTAACTTCATCAGAAAAATTAACATGCCCAGGAGTATCAAAAACATTCACAAGATAATTTTTCTGTTTTATATCTGCAAGCAACAAAGTAACAGGTATGGATTTTATTGATGTACCTCGTTCCTGCTCAGTAAATAATGTGTCAGTATAACGCAAATTCTTTTCCTCATAATCTTGATACCCAGGATGCGTTTGACGAATAAGACAGTCTACGAAAGTCGTTTTTCCATGATGTAAATGTCCAACCAGAGCCACATTACGAATCAATGCAGTATTATCCATCATGTCGGCTAAATATTCCATTTCATAAACAGTATCAGGTAAGTCTTGCTCTTTCAGCTGAAACTTTTTCTTTTTCACCGGTTCAATAAGAGGCACCTCTAGTGGTTGTGCATCCTCCTCTTGAACAATTGTCTCTACTTCAGGCCCATAAACTTGCTGTGCTGAAGGATAATACGATTTATCTTCATGCAGAACAATAGGCATTGGTTGAGGTTCGTTTTCCTCCATTTGCTCATCATCATATTCCTGTTGTTCCTCGTCATCTGCATACTGTTCTTGCTCATCATCGTCTTCCTCTTCACTATCAAGCTCGGGACCAACATAATTACCAAATTCGTCATAAAGGTCTGTATCCATTGCAAGTTTTATTAAAAGTTTTCAAACGTAATGAAAATACCGCATAACCTACAAAAAAGGATTTGAGTTTTTTTCTTTTGTAATCTTACTGTAATTGCGGTAAAAAACAAAAATTGTGGACTTTACCGTGTTATGTCAATGTTATAATTATATTCAATTCCTTTTATTAATTTCCGTTGTACACAAATTTTAACGTTTACAGACGTTGATTGGAAAAACTAAGGTTATGTTTAGCTTTGGATAGTGGATGTTTGATTGTTTGTTAGATTTGCATGGTTGCCATGTCTAGTATTATTCCTACATTAATCATAAGATTTAATAATTTTCTACAGAAATAGTAAATTATCTTCTTCATTATTTTGTTCAGTACTCTCTAATAAGACATTACCTCCTTCATTTATTGACATGTTTAGCAAATTCGACGTTTACACCAGTTTGTTATTCAGAATTATTAAAAACTGCCGAAAGAAATTTGTAAGCATAGTAACATTGGAAAGATTGCTCTTTGGTTATCAAATGTTATTCAATTTCGGTTTTACTTTTTAGCTTTTAGTTCACTTCCGTTAGACATTCGTAACAATCGGAAAACTGATTGAGAGTACTATAATTTTTGGTAAGTGTACTGTAATTTTAAATGCCCCTGTACTATTTCCGTTTTCGTCCATGTTAGCAACGCTGGACGCGTCCCATGTCCCAATACCTATGTCCCGGTCCTAATACCTAAACTTATAATCGTTAATTGCAGTTAATTGTGTAGTTAATAATGCATGCAAGATCTACAGAATGCTGTCAAAACAAAAATATTCTAATATTTGTTTATTTCACCATTCGATATACCTAACCTTCAAACAGGATAGCTATCATACATTGATATACCAGAAACATTCTAGGGAAATATTTACTGATATAAATAAGGTACTGTGTAGGTTAGCTCAAAACATGGCGGCAAGATGCAGAAAAGACTTCATTTTTGGTTTTTTTCAGATTTTCTGATCATACAGATTTCCAAGTGCACCAGTTCAATAAACTTATTCTGGTCCCTAAAGTATTTTACTATATTATTGTCTTAACTACGCAATTAATGTTGTTTAATAAAAATCATTAGCTATTTACTTGTATCACTCGTCACAGACAGAGAAATATACACTTATACAGAACTGGATATGTACTATTTCCTATAGACAACATTTTGATGAGTAAGCATGTAATAAAATGCAACTTCCACAAGATAGAAAGGGATACAGCCTTGTACATCTATTATCAGTTGTTTTAAGCGAGCGACAGAATGATAGTAACTAACTGACACTTTATTGTTGTCACTGTTATTTTTGACCAAGATGAAACTTAATAATAAACACTGAATATTAAACTGCATCAAATGAGTGCAGATTACGTTGGGCCGTATTCACATCTCACTATTAAGTAAATAACGTGTTTAATTACCACGGTGACCAATTCTAATCTTTTTCCACCTATTAGAATTAGATAAAGCTATCTTTTTTCTTGTTGATTTTAATTAGAACTTTGGTTAGAGACACCTTTGATCATGGCATGTGAATACATCCCAACGTTTCTTAATGTCCTGGCTAAACACAAATACTTTTAATATTATTAATACCGGAAACTTATTTCGAAAAATAGGAGACAAAGTTTAAAAGCGTCTCTTGCATATGGTGTGCAAATAAATCTGACATTTCTAAAATATTTGGAAAGTAATTGAAAAATCGTCATTGTAATGAAAGATTGAATAGTTTAGATAAATTGTAAAAGTTTATACATTTTAGCATAACAGTAATAATCCATCGTTTAACAGGAATAGTGCTATTTTTTAATTAGATGCAGGATTCTCACCGAAAAACCATTTGTTAGTTGCACACGCATTTGCAAAGATGGCGCTTAAAAATGTCCCCCTTATAGCCCCTTTACTTTCAAATAGTAGCGACAACCATTGATCTCGCCGCTGGAGCAAAATCACATTGGCGACATTGAATGTTACCATATTACAATAAGTCTTAGGTTTAATAATAATCATGTACAAAAATATTCACAGTTTAACATTAATTTGATAATGGGCATTCATGTTCTGTAAAAATGACCATATTAATATGACATATACTTCTGTAATTCTAATTTTTGAATAACTTTTTATTAAAATTCCGCAACTTCATGCATGTAGTAATTTTTTGTTTATTAAAGTTTGTATCAGGTTTGCTCCACGATGTCGCTACTATATGAAATAGAGGGGCTATAGCCCCCTAGTTTCATATGGTAAAGTATATATTTGCTAAACCTGACCAGTTTAAATCTACAGTACTACTCAAACTGAACAACTCCACCAATTGTATATAGGTATGCAAACAATTAACAATGTAAAAAATGGTCTAGTATTACCAAATACATAAAAACAATAAACAAATCTGTAGAAAATGTCTTTTATTATAAGTACAGATCTTTCGAGAGCTTGAATAAACATTCATTTACATATAATACTGCAACTCTTATGCAAAATTTATTGTAACTATTTTTGCCCATTTTCCACCAACAATCTTTTATTTATTTTACTCAAGATTTCATATGGAAAGTATTCTTCGTCGTCATCTTCAGGCGATGTGTCATCAACTTGATAACTAAAAGATAAAATATTTAATTTTGTACTGTTGAAAGTTTACATTATTTACCACTTACTTAATTGCTTTAAAGAATTCACTATCTCGATTATTCTTTAAAACAGTTAAAACAACCTTTTTCAAACTATTACTAAATGCGATCAATTCTAAAATTTGCATCATAAACTTTCCTAGACCTTTTCTCTGAATATGTGGTTCTAATTGTAATTCATAACTAAAAATCAGAACTCCATCAAATAATGCAATTTAAGGTAAGAAAATAGCAATTACCAATATAAAACTTCAATTCCTTCGTCTAAATCAAATCGAAAATGAGAGAATCCTAATAAGCTAGCATTATCTTTCGACTTAGCTATTAAATACCATGCAGCATCATCCATCATTTCTTCTAACTTTTTACTGTCGTTCCAACCCCAGGAACATTGTTCATATCTATAAAGGGTTTTTTAGAAATGTATCATTTAGAAATTTCAATTCGAAAGTGCTTACTTATCTTTCATATTACGTTTTGTTAAATCAAATATCCATGTTTTAATCTCTTCGTCTAACTCAACTACTCGTTTTATATACAATTCAGCAATAACATCGTTTTTATTGAATGTTCGAAATGTTTGGAATGGCGCTAGAGGATCTTCCATTTCATTAGCTTTATCCACTACTTGTTTAGCTAATTTAAGTCTATGTTGCTCTTCTTTACGTTGCTGGCGTTTTTCTTTGCCTTTTCCTGGATTTTTTCTCTGTACAATACAAAAAAACATACAAATGTTTTATAGAATGAGGTTAGGTGTTATTTGGGATGTGTTTATTACCAAACAAAACTATTTTTAATATGAAAAAATACTTACGCCCATAATGAACTATTACAGATGTACTTTATTTTATAAAAGAGTTCAATTATATTTTATAAACCTATGAACGCTCTTGTGAACAAAACAGTTTATATATACATAACCTCAAAATTCAAGTTTGGAGTTTGCGCGCGTTTAAAACAGCTGAGGAGAACGAAAAGATTTCATTAAAATTTAAAAACAAATTTGTTGATTTTATATAAGAAAAAACAAACAATTTTATAAAGTGATAATTGCATAATCGTATTATTTTTTAAAATGAAAGAACTAAATTTGTTAAAATAACAATTTATCTAAGTTTAAATCAAATTGAAATTTTGAAAGTATAGCTACCCAAGTTTATTCATTTAATAATCTTTTAGATTTTCGTGTTATTAAAACTATAACGTTATAAAAAAGGTAATTAAAATAATACAAATATTTTGAATCTTCCTCTTTTTTGCATCAAGAGGGTCATGTGCAAAACCAACCGCTATCCTGATTGGCTGACCATTACGTCACCCAAAGATCTATTTTTAGTAAAGCGCACGCGTTAACTGCTTATAATTCCGCCATTTTTAGAATTTATTGTTGTATGTTTAAAAACCGTTTTGTAATGATTGTGACATAACTGCGTAATTCAATCGCTTTCCTGGCATCTCGAGAATTGATAATTTGGTATGTATTCTTAATCATGTCGCCCTAGCTTTAATCGATAGCTATCTTTTGTTTGACAGCGCCTTATGTCAAAATTTTGTTAAAGTGAGTGATCTCTCTTCTGCCCTCCTGTGACAATTTATGTGTTGACATCATTTTTATTTACAGAAGATGAAGCGCCGCTGACAGTCAGTTTTTAAAACAACTGAAGAGTCGAGCTCACAAAGAAATGGGAGCATTCCTCGATAAGCCAAAGACGGACAAGTTTCAGGAACATGGAGAAGGTAATGGGCTGCGATACGGAGTGGCCAGCATGCAGGGTTGGCGGGTCGAAATGGAAGATGCCCACATGGCCAAGACAGACTTGGGTGGTGCGCTCAAAGACTGGTCATATTTTGCTGTATTCGATGGGCATGCCGGTGCGAGGGTGTCTGCACACTGTGCAGAACATCTACTCGATGCTATCATGCAGACAGAGGAATTTCAAGAAGACGTAATGAAGGGTATTCATAATGGATTTTTAGAATTAGATAATAAAATGCGCGCGTTACCTGAAATGACATCCGGTGAAGATAAGAGTGGTTCCACAGCCGTTTGCGCGTTTGTATCACCTAGAGTAATCTATGTAGCTAATTGTGGGGACTCTAGAGCTGTTTTGTGTCGTGATGGAAGTCCTGTCTTTACAACGCAGGATCATAAACCAGGCCTTCCAACAGAAAGAGAGCGTATCATTAAAGCGGGTGGTTCTGTAATGATACAGCGGGTTAATGGCAGCCTGGCTGTGAGTAGAGCACTGGGTGATTATGAGTACAAGAACGTAGAAGGTCGTGGGCCATGCGAACAACTTGTATCGCCTGAACCTGAGATATTTGTCAGGGATAGAGATGACAATTTAGATGAGTTCCTAGTCTTAGCATGTGATGGAATTTGGGATGTGATGAGTAATGAGGACCTGTGCCAGTATGTACATTCACGCCTTTTACTTACTGATGATCTTCGAGAAGTTACCAGTCAAGTTATTGATACTTGCTTATATAAGGTAATGACACCATGAAATAGGTTGAGGTTTCTTTAAGGAATGATTCCATTAACATGTTTTGCAGGGGAGTCGAGATAACATGAGCATTGTGTTAGTGGTATTCCCTGGTGCACCAACCCCGTCCCAAGAAGCAATTCAAGCTGAGCAAGAGTTAGATGCTATCATTGAGAGGCGTGTTAAAGGTTGTTTAAATTTTCTCACTTGTCGTAATGTTTAACGTTCAGTATTCTTTTTACAGTATTAATAACCAAGTAACAATAATATACGTTTAATTTTCATTTCACAATTACAATTATTACGATTAAGTGAATTGTTGAAATGAAAAACAAAAAGACGTTAGGTATACATGATTGAGACCAAATCGATAATATTATTATACAATTAAATGTACTTATGATAAGCAAAAGCACAAAAGAGATTTTTAAAGACAAGAAAATGTCAAAGCAATATTTATGTAGTTAATGTATTTGATAGCAGGGATATTTGTACGTAATTTAAACAGTAAAAATGAGTATAGAGAATATGAATATTGACAATCCTATAAGCACTCAGTGATTGCAGCCGCTCAAGGTCTTATGTTACAATATATTATGAAAGGCCTGAAATTTATAAATATAAGACCGATCGAAAAAAAAGATTTTAAAATATTCTTTCCTTTTTAATTAATGTTAAATGTTATTTGTTTTATTGAATAAGATTTTACATTATTGGGAATGTTTTAAAATGTATTTTAAACAAAAATGAAAATTTTAGTCATTAAATACGAACTGTTTAAAATTACGCTTATAAAAAAGAATTTTAAATGTTAAAGTAAATTTTAATAGATTTTATGAGAGAATAATAAGATTATAAATTTAATATTTTGACAATATTAAGTCGGAATGTGATTCTAAATTCTTACATCTAGTCAAGTGAAAAGAAATTTAATAATGAACTTAAAAATTAAAAATAGAGGTTTGTTACGTTTAACAAGGCTGAACATATTGGGAGTCCCCCCGCCGGTCAATTAGATTGAGTTTTTTTTTATTAATTGAAACATGCAATTTACAAAATTAGACGAAAGTAATCCATAGATTGTGTAAATTAGGTTATAAACACATACATAACCTAAATGCTAGAAAGTCTTGACATTTCTAAGCTATCTTTTCTTATTAATAAAGGATGATTTAAAAAAAATACTTCAACAGAGTTGGCTATGGTTGTACAAAAAATGCATGTAGTTTAATTCTTAAAAAAGTGTCAACATTACAGAAAATGACGCTGACAGTTGATTTGCATAATGACATTTAGAAAATATTGAGTAAAAATTTGATATTTGGCTAATAGGTTGGTTATGTTGGTATGTATAAATCAAAGACAAACTGATTTCCAAGCATAGGTTACTCTGATAAAGTTGTTTTTTAATCATGTGATACTGCAAATTAATTTGATTCTATAGTATGAGCAAAAAGTAACTCCATCAAAGGTGCCATCAAATGTTTTTCAATGACAAACCTGCTGCTAATTAAAAAATAACACTATTTTTGATAGTCAGCTGTTTATTATTTGTATGTTAGCCCACATCTTTCATTACAATGACTATTTTTTAATTACTTTCCAAATATTTTAGAAATGTCAGATTTAGTTGCACACCACATGTCAAGAGGCACATTCATATTTTGTCTCCCACTTTTTAGTTTAAAATAATTTTAAAGTATTTGCTTAAAATTAACTATTTAATTGTGTTTCTATTCAGACCTATAAAAAAAGTTAATAAATTTTGTACCATTTGATTCAGTCTAATATAACCTCAAGTTCTATAGGGCAATTCAAAACAGGTTAGTTTAAAGGGAAGACACACAAATAGTTTGAAGCATTGTAGTTTTAAAAATATTAAATGTTTTAAATATCTGTTTTAACATCCAATTTTTGCTTTAATCATATATTTTAGGTAACATAGAGAGAAATTTATGGTAGCATTTGAGGTTATATGTATGTGCCCTCCGGGAACTTTGATAGCAATCTGGATTACCCTATTAAGAAAAAGTTTACAAGATCATTGTTTGATTTATGATAAATGTTAAGAAAATTATTCCTGTAAAAATTTATAAAATGTGTAGTATTAACTTATAAACACAAAGGATGATAGATTTGAGCTAATTCCACACTCTGAGCCCAATATGCATCAGATTAAAGCTCTTAATGAACCTTATGATGGCTATAAGCTGTTCAAAACCCAGTTCTGAGCAAATGAAAATTTAACCATAAACATTGCCAAAATGTAACTTACAAATACACAAATATCTTTTGAAATGATTTGCTCTGCTCCCCTCTGGGTTAGTTCGGATCTGGACAGCTTATAGCTATGAGCTCTTCGAGAGCTTCTATTTGTTACTTTAGGTAGGTTTTAAATTTGTTTTGCTCAATTTTACAATTCTGTGCAATAATTATTAATGGCAATCATATAAACAGTAGCAATCCCTTTTAAAGTGTGTATGTATGTTGCACAGAAGTTAGTAACACCCTTGTTATTATCAAGAAAGCACTTCCTGTGTACATTTATGTAGAACACAGTTTTGGTCAATAGCAATTCTGTAGTGGTCACTTTTTATAGTGTTATTTATATAGGGTTTCACATCGCTTGTTATTTATTTAGGGTTTGACATTGCTTCTGTGTACATAGTAATACATGATTATGGCTGAAATGGGCATAAGAGATGCCAGGCAGGTCTGCATGGCTCATAACAATTCGCTCGGTTTGAGCATAATCATATGTTGCTACAAACATAGAAGTGATTACAAATTCTGTATTAACAAATATTTTCAGGAATATAATTGAAAATGAACTTTAATTGTGGTTAATGATGGATGAGTAATTTTTTAATTTTATTTATTTACAATGATAATTTAATTTGATACAAATGCCTTCTCTGCGGTAATTTTGAATATACCTGAATGTTTCTATGAATCGTAGTGATTTTACAACGAATAGCGATACCTATAGTAAGAATGTGATTTTTTTTTCTTTGTTTAACTTTATTAGGAGTATTTTTATTATTGTGTATGCTGCTAATTATTATCCATTTAAACATGTCAAAGGAATGGGAAAAATATAAGTTTTTTGTTTGCAAAAATCTGCAAAATGCTAATAAGCAAGAAAATTACAACTTGTCTTTTTTCCTATTCTTTCAAATCATGTTCAGTTTGGAAAAGACATTCTACATTTAAACTTTAGTTTTCCCTTACATCCATATAAAAAAACATACTTGGAAATTAGCGTTTTTGGAAATTAATGATTACTCGTTTTTGAGAATCTGTAAACAAATAATAAAGACTGAAAAGTATTCCAATTAAAAAAAAATTCAATTGTTAAATACATCTAAAAAAATTATGACATTTAACTAACCTCAAATGTTAAATATTTGACAGTTAGCATAACCTAAACATTTAAGATATGTTATTAACACAGCCTTCCACACATTATTTACTTTATCGTTTATTGTTGATTTTGGAATTTTAGGAAAGCCCATCACTCTTCAAAGTGTTTTATACTCATCATGTCATATATCAGAGGTCAAATCAGAAACAGAGTTGAGCTTAGCAGGGCAGACTACCCAGTCCCACTGATTTAAAACGCCCTTTGTAGCAAATTTATTTTTGGTCAGAATTGGTATAAACTATATAAATATTTTAAATGGCATAAAATTCTCTTATATTCTGGTTCAGTAAATTTTCATATTTACTAAATCGACACAAGAATGATGAGTCATCGAACTTTTCGAAATTACAAGATAAGTATTTTTATTTTACTGAAATCCGTAGAGTATTGTGTTCTCTTTTCAACCATAATAAATATTCATACTCTTACATCAGACAATTTCCAAGAAATACATGAAAAGGATTTATGACTACTAGACTTTGTATTGTGGTTACTCCAATTAATAAAACTTCACGCATGTAAAAATGGTATATGGAACACTGGTCAACACGACCATACGTTCCATTTGAAATAGCTTTAAAATGCTATTGGATCCATGCTTCAATTAATCATTACTGTTATCTCTTCTGACATATTTATTTAATGACCTTTTTATTCGGATCTGCACCATAGGGATAACTAATTTTTTCAATGTAACTTACAAAAAGTCATCTTTCATATTTTAAACAGAAATAAATCTCAATCCAAACATGTATCGTTTTTCCACTTGAGATTGCCATCATTCCAATGTTTTTATTCTCGATATATTGCCATCTGTGATTCATTTCGAATGCTATTCATTGTTCATGTTTAAAGGGCCCTACACACGGACGTACATGACTTACTATATTTACATGTGTACATAAACGTGCAAATTATTTGTTGAAACGAAAATGATTCCATTGCTATAATCAACTTAGAAATCTTTATGTTGCAGAATTCGGACATATTCATCTCACTGTAGAGGTTATGACAAATATCAAATCGAAGAAACAATTAGGTTATATGAATTGCAGGTTAGAATTTATTAAGAGTTGTCGTTTTCAAAAATTTTTTTATAGGGCTGTTAGTTTTTAAATAAGATATTTTTTAACATTTTATAATATTTACGGCAAGATTATTGGAATTTAGACAGCTTTGTTATTCAATTATTAATTGAAATATATTTTACTATCATATGCAAAAAACTAACCGCTCAAATTACTTCAAACAAAATCAGTTAGATAGACAATTTATTTTTGTATAAAACAGTAAATTTGTAAGATTTGCGAGTATTGACTTAGAGTGTGTCTTTAATAATTAATAGAGTGTGTCTTTAATAATTAATATTTCAACTGCTCATCAGAATTGAATGCAATTTGCAAACAGCTAATAGTGTTGCAATTTTTGTAATTTGAGATATGCATTACTTCTCAAGTTATTCTCCAAATAATGAAATAAAGAGTAATGCATTCTGGTGTTCTGATGCCTTAATCAAAAACTTTTTTATTTACAAAATATAGTGAGCCAGCATTAACAGCATGTTTAATTACCACGGTGACCAATTCTAATCTTTTCCCACTTATTAAAATTAGATAGAGCTATCTATTCTTGTTGATTTTAAACGAAATTTTACTTAGAGACATCTTTAATCGTGGCTCGTAATACGGCCCATTATTTTTTAATAAAACATCACTTACATCAAGAAATTTTGAAAATATTCATGAATTAATTAATAAATAATTCTTTAAAGAATGTGCACTCAGTGCACAGTCAACTCAGCAAACTCGGGGATCAAGAATTTTGCATACGATCATAGGTATTTTTTTTAAGTAACAGCAGTATACACAAATTAAATTTTATGTATCGCTATCTCTTTAAGACTTCTTAATAGGTCTAATCTCCCAAATTTGAAAATCAATTTTTAATTACCAGTTAAATTGTCATCCTGTTGCAAAATTCCACAAAACACATTATTTTGCGGAGTCTGTGTAATTTATTATTCGACAAGCGAGGTTAGAATTTGAACTGTTACACATACAGAGTGGGATTAAAGTATGGAATAATTTAAAAAAAGCGCACTCAACCGGTTTTTTTAAAAACGCTGAAACACGTCGATTTTGTTTTTTAGAAATACACATTAATATATGCGATTCACCTTCCGACTTTCATTTGTTTCTAAGTTATGACGTCATCACAAAAAGATTTAAATGACAATATAGATTTTTAATAGTGGAATCCGATAGTGATTTTTCTTCTCTTTATGATCATGCAAAAAAATCATAAGGTTGCATAACAAAAATTCTGAGAAAAATCGATCTGAACATTTAATGTTATTGATATTATGGTATCAATATATCAATATATAGGATCCATTTTTCTCAGAATTTTTGTTATGCAACCTTATGATTTTTTTGCATGATCATAAAGAGAAGAAAAATCACTATCAGATTCCACTATTAAAAATCTATAGTCATTTAAATTTTTTTGTGATGACGTTATAACTTAGAAACAAATGAAAGTTGAAAGGTGAATCGCACATATTAATGTGCATTTCTAAAAAACAAAATCGACGTGTTTCAGCGTTTTTAAAAAAACCGGTTGAGTGCGCTTTTTTTTTAAATATTTTATACTTTAATCCCACACTGTATATTATTTTGTTTGTTGACTGTTAGGCTGGACATGCACTTGCGATTTTCTTTCATGCAATTTCTCAGTCACACAAATAGAACCTACAAGTTTTAATGGAAATGTGTGCATATGCACTAAAATAATCACAATGATTAAAAAGACGTAAGCGAACTTACTTTCTAGCAAAGCAATTGTCGCAGATTGATATAAAGCACACTGACATGTATGCACTTGTGATTTCACGTTCATTTACGAGTTCACTATATTGTTAATCATTAAAATTTAATATATATGATGAATTGGATTACTATTACGATGTGCGGTTATTTATGAAAGTGACTGTTTAATGTGATATACGTTATTTAGTGTAAGTTTACTTTCACGTCATTACTAAATTATGACGTCAGAATATGCTCTGTTGCCATATGAAATTGGATATTCCTTGTTTGATCCAACACCTTTGCTGCATATTTTCAGTGTATATTTTTAAAAGAATTATTCTCTTATGAACAACATGACTTTGTTCATCCCCCCATCATCCCTTGTCTTGGATGGTCATTCTTATAATATTCGAATCCAATTTGTCGTAAGACAATGGATAAATAACTTCTACTTCCTTCATACATGAACTTGGATTTCAAATTTTTTGACAAAATATTAAGTGATACATGTTCTCCTGTATCCAAATGTGGTATATCAATTGAAGAGCATAGCCACACACATAACGTCAGGTACTTACTGTTCTTATATATGTATTTCATATATTTTATTGCTAATATTTGCCTCTACAGAGGATCAATCTCTGTAGTTTGTTTTCGATTTCGTTTCCACTTTGGACTGGAAACTTCTTCCACAGATGAAATGTTGGAAACAGTCTTAAGATATATTCTCAGTGCTTGTGAAATTCTCTAGAATAATGCAATTATAAATACAAAATAGGTAACAAACTATTGTAAACCGAACTTAGAAAACATAAGAAATAAATTTGACAATACAGCGTGTCGCTTACACAGGTGTACCAACCTGTTTTTCTGTTGAAATAAATGTGTATTTTCTCATAAAATTAATAAATTACGTTTTGGTTTAAAAATCTATTTGTATTTATTCTATAAATAAATGCATTACTAAATATATGAAAATTAAATTTTATTATTTTCGATAAAGCAAGTAATCTTTCTTCATAAAATTCAATTTTGAAAGTTATTATTTGTACAGTTGGTTGTACACTTACGTCACTACTTTTATATCTATACGTAAACTTAGACTAAACGGTTTATATATTCAGTATTGGTTTTTACATTTTCTTTTTTGCTTTTTAGTAAAAAATGTTGCTGAAAAATCCATTTTAAATTGCTAAATCGTAAATGCAATTCCAATTTTTGTGCTACTACGATTTTTTAATTGCAATGATAGAAAATTTTCAGTGTGTGCCTAGCCTTATTTGATTCTTGATGTGGTTCAATGTTTGTACCTCAATTGTTACCTTAAGTTAACTGTAATGTTTAAATTTCATGCAGGATTGACAATTTGATAAAACAAAACTTGATTGTCATATGTTTGTTAAAGAATAGACTCTATACATGCTGTAGTAGATTAAGAAATTTTCATGTAGCAACAGTTCTGTCCCTCCATTTGTATATAGTATACATCTATCTAAACTACTATTTTTACTACTTTTCTATTAGATGCTGTATTAATACAACAAACTTTTAGCGAAATTCTATAATTTGTCTTTTTTATACTGGTGTGATACCTTTCAATATTTTTGCTCAAAGATGTTTCAGAGTAAAAATGCATTGCGCTAAGTTATATGCTTAGTATACACATTGATGTATTTTTATCTTGAAACAGTCTCTAAAAAATTAGCTGTATTTTTCTAAATATTTAATATTTTCGAAAAATAACATTTTTTATTTTGAGGTTAAATGTATTTTTAACCTTTTTTCTGCCAGTACTTATACCACTAAAAATATTATTTCATATTTTTATATTTTTAATTTCTAGATTATGACATAACTACATCACACCGGTAATATTGCGAGATTAAAAAAAAATTAATCAGAGTTAACTAAGAAGTTACCTACAAACAAAATGCATGTTGTAGATTTTTATAAACAAATATTGGTAAAACAGGGAACAACGCTGATAGATCTATTATGTAGGTGGTTTAACTGCGAATGTATTTCTATTCATAGGTGACTTGATTAGATAGTTTTTAATTTACGACATTATTTTTATATTTATTTACAATACAAGTATCTATATTTAGGTCCATAAACTAAAGTAATACAGAGTATATATATACGCAAATTGATCTCTAACGACTTATTAAATCGGAATGTTGATGAATCAGTGATTTCCTCATTTATTAGTATTACACATGTGTTCTATGCTAGTTTTCACAGGCTGGTCTTGTCTACTATTGAATATTTCATTTGCATTCATAAACTTATTTTCACGGATGATTTGATTTTAAAACTGAAACAGTAGGATAATGATAATATTCTATAGTGTTCAAGAGCCAGTTAAAAAAACAAGCAGTAATATTTATATCTAGTCTTCCAACACTTTTGTGTGTATTTTTATGTACAATTCTTGTTATAGTTTTACTAGTTTACACTACTTACTATCGTATATAAACATTATATGCAATACGACTTCTATCCTTTTAAAAAAATTTTTATTAGGTCTAGTAATGCGGGGGAAAAGATACACTTTTGTAGTAGTAGATTTTTTTCCGTTTTCTTTAGTAGTTTGTTTCTCCTATTATTATAGATAAGTTCTTTGTAGTATTTTTGATCAGTATTAAATTGTTGTGTTCTTGTTATTGTTGTTGTTACCTTTATTGATTTTTAACTCGTTCTCTAGTCTTATTATTATAGTTACTACTTATTTTTTGTGTTATTGAAAGCAAATTTAAAGAGACAAAAGAAAGGATTTGAAGAAGGTGTGTTGTAAATTGTTAGTATTAAAAATAAACGATTGAATGGGAATTGTGTTTTATTTATATTTATTTATTTTTTCTTTTCAGAGGTTATATCACAAGAGGGCGAGGTTGAATTCTCACGGGTACTCCAGAGACTACTTGATCTCGAAGGGCTGCCTCCAGGGGGTGGACTTGCAGCTAAGTAAGTATTATATAGTAATAGTTTTTAAGTGTAACTATAGAAAATTATTATTAAAATTTTACTATTGCAAAATAATAATTGAATAGAATAAGAATTTATTGGCACCTAGGCACTAAAGCCTATATGTGCAAGAGTGTGCAAACATAAACACACTGAAAAATTATTGAAATAATAAAAAATTACATAGTAAACAAATTTATAACAACTTGATTACATTTTCATAGTTTTGAAAGATAAATTCTCTGCTACTTTTTATGTAAAGCATTTCATGTTATTTTAAGTCATCCATGGAATAATTTATTTATTAACACTGGCATAAAATTTAATAGAGAATTTTATTATTTGACGGTTGTCTAACTTTTGAACTGTTGCTGTCTCATAAATTCTCCCACATTACTAAAATACATTTTTCAGTGTCACGCTATGTGAATGAAAACGAATATAAGGCCAGGTTTTTAAGTAATGTTATTAATATTAAATTGTCACAATCATAAGACCATAAAGACGCAACATGCAATCTGATGCTATTCAAGTGGTACTACTGGATGCATGTGGTGGAGTTCAAGTTATTTAAAAGAAGGATACTCTGTTCTGCTGTTGACGTAATTGTAAACAATAATAAATAAAACAATTCTATATCACCTATTTGTTAACAACATATGACACAATATTAGGAGTAACAAATAAACCAATAGCTAATAATAATAAATTTTTATTTAATTAATAATAATTACAATGGCTGATAACCTAAGCTGTTGATGCCATTAAACAAAATTTAAAAAAAAATTAATTACATCTACTATAGGGTCATTCCATGCGAAATCGATCACTAAAATGGGTCGATCTCACGGATTTCGATGAAAATCAATTATGAGGTAGTAATCAACTAAAGAACATAACTTTCATTCATCAATTTGCTATATTACGCAGAACTTCGGAAATATTCAACCTAAAAAAATTGTCAACACTGCTTGCACGTCTTTAAAGAAATATAAATATCTCGAAAAGTATTTATCCTAGAACAAACATTTTTTTTATAAATTACTCACAAGAAGACGGGCTTTTTGGACGGCCTAATAATTTTTTGCTACCAAACGTATTTCTATTTTTTTCTTAACGAAATATTCTAAAATTGCAAAACAATCGGTGTGGTCCCATTTTTAAAAATGTGAAAAAAATTGTACAGATTCTTTGAACATTTCTGTATTTAAATGCAAAATGGCAAGCTGGACATTTTAATAGTTTTTGCAGGAGAAATTTTTAAGGAGCGCATTACAAGCAGTTGGTGCACCATAGCCCACGGCCGGCCGGTGCAATCCTATCGCTACCTTTTAGTTAGTAATAATACGATTCATATAATAATAGCGATCTGTCTTAACTAGTGTACATAAGATAAATGCATCTATGTGGATATGATTATACTGATTAGTTAATTACTAATTTAATTAGTATTTAAATCGGTTTCTTCGGGTGTGTTACATAAATAAAGATCCTTAAATATTATAATGCAATAGCTTATTTAATTTAAGTTTTATTAAACATCAGAACCTACAATAGAACTCGGAAAAAGCGTTTATCGGTGCAGCTTTTCCGGACTAAGTGTAAACTGTTTTTAAATTTAATATTAAAAACAACTCATTTTCTGGTTGGACGGAGAAAAAAATAGTAACAGCTTGATCTAGTAAACATCACTAATAAGGTTTGTAAACAAAAATGTATACTGATTCACTCTTGGCCAATAACACGTCTTAAATGATATTGCTCGACGGAAACCACGAGAAGGTGGTGAATCGCCTTCCGTCAGGAAAGGTTTAGGAAAGAGGATAAAGGAATAATGGGAAAAATAGAAAGTCGAGGATAGGAAAGATGAATTTAAAGAATTGCACGAATTACCTGAACAACGGAGCTTTCCTCTGAGGAAGAAAACGTTTTGGCTATAAGCTCTGTCTGAGATTGAGGTAAAAATCCATGAAACTTTCGTGTACCTTTTACGGGTACAGCTAATTGAAATCTATTTGCTAGTTCGACAGTATGATTTGCGTGCTCTTCTTTGGTGCAGTATTCTATATTAAGGTTTTTTATATTCTCATTAGCCCATTGGAATAATTGTAAAGGATCTGTAATTTGATCAGTATGTGGTCTTTGCAGGCTTGCATGCTTGGCTAATCGTTTGATTGTACCCCCAAGTCCATCACATGGGCCCTTTCCATGGGAAGTAGCAAAAAAGTGCCATTCACCTTGTATTCCAAAATCTCTTTGGTGATAAACTAAATTTGCAAAATTGTACTTATTTTTGTACTGGGAAGCAGCTCCATCCGAAAAGTAAAACATCTTTTCAATTCTATTTTCAAATTTTGTTTTTACGAATGAAGTTAGCCGACATTGAAAAAGATGAACAGCACTTGTGTCATGTGTAAGGCAGTCGGAAATTATCACAAAATTTTCACTTTTGGTGTCATTATTACTGCGATGGTATATAGTAAAAGGGTGAATAGTCGCTTGTGTGTTAGTCCAGTGATAGCTTTGTACTTCATCCTGAATTACGAAAGAATAGTTTTCGGAAAAATCTGCGATTACTACTAATTCATCAATACCAAGATTTTCTTTTCTTTCTTTCAGAAAGTCGCTTTGCGTTCTGGCAATAAAATCATGCGTTTGAAGCTGCCGCAACTGTTGTAATAATCTATCAACATATTCATCGGGTGTACAAATGGATGTTCGCAAGGTACACCTATCCGTTTGTGTCCACTCTTTATATTCGATTTGAGTTATAAAATGTTCATCGAATAATTTTTCCATACGTAATTGTATGTCTTCAAATCCAGGACACAGACTGCAGTTTTGTAAATGACAAGACGTGGAAGGTGGTTGGCACATTACCATCGCTAGTATTCCCTTATAAGTTGTAGGAAAGGCGACTGTATCCGTTTCAAGTTCGCCTAGTTTTGCTGCCATTAACATTAATTTGGGATTTTGGTGTATGACACATACACACACGGAATGAGTACCACTGGATCCTGCTAACACGCATTGTTTTGGCCGCAAAGATGCAAATTTAGAAAATCCTACTTTTTCGAGGGGATATTTTTCTTTGAAAGCCTCATACGTTTCTTTTAAATTGCACAAAACCAATCGCTTCTGTACGTGTATCCGACGATTTTCCTGCTTAACTGAGACAAAATCTTTTGCTCCAGGCATCATTCGGCTTATGCTATCATCTTTGTAAAAATCAACTACACGGGTTGCTGTAGCTGCTGATAAAGTTTGACCAGGTTTTAAATTGGGAGAAGAAAGTAATCCTTTTACTTTACGTAGATTTTTAGCCTTACGTGCCATATAAAAAGTTGTTCCGAATTCTTTTATTATTTTTCTTATTGACCAACTCTCTGGAAGTACTGTGAGAATTCGAACTTTTTCACTGGAATCTGCCACGGACACGAACTTCTCCTTTAGGTCTTTTATGATAGTACCGCCGACCGTTTCTTCTTCCTCCGAACTATCACTACTATCTTCGAATAGCTTTCTCTTTAGCGCTTTCTGGATTTTATCAATCTTCTGACGCTTGTTTGGATCTCTGCTAAAATCTTCCTTTATTGGCGACTCTTTGATTATTGGAAGCACCTTATTAACAGCTGTTATAATCGTTTGCCTCTCAGTTTCTTGGTCAACAAATACAGCGGAAGTAGTTGATGTGGAAGATCCTTTATTTTCATTTGATGATGACGATGATGATCCTGGAATATCAATTTCAGATCCTCTTGATGTGCTAACATCAACATTTTCTAACTCCCTTTCGCCTGTTGTAGCTATATTCTTAAGTCGACATAGATTTAGTCGACAACTAGAACATATATATTCTCCTAAAACTAAGTTAATGTCTTCACACAACGCACGTAACTGTCCAGGCACTTTTCTCACATTTTTTGTTACGCGATTATGACCTCGCTTCTTATGGGGGTTACAACAATAAAATTTTGGCATTATTGAAAACTCGTGATATGTAACTTCATGAAGTTCACAGAACAACAACACATTATCAACTGTTGCTGTTTTCTAAAAACCAAGTTTATATTTAGTTGTCGGTAAAGGGAAGTAAATAGTATAAAACCAATAAAAGATAGAATAAAAGACTAATTGTACTCTGTGTCAATGCCGTGTCCTTTTTTCTAAAATTGCCTGTCGAATATTTATGACTCGAGATCCAAAGCTATATGTACCGTTATAACATAGTTTGAATGTTGAAAAACACTCTTCGTCAAACTCATTTGTAGAAATAGGTAAATGTTTTATTGTGCCTATTGTTCAAATAGGTTTTAAATGCTATTGTAGTAAAAGAGGACCGAGACAGGACATATCAATTTTTATACCATGCTACCAATAAAACTTCAGTACTTCATCATAAACATTTTAAGAGTTTATGAGATCATAAACATTAATTTACTATAGGTACCCTTTTAACGGAACAGTTGGAATTTATAATACGAAGCCGATCTGAAATACACAAGTAATTAACTAATCAATATAATCATATCCACATAAATGCATTTATCTTGTGTACACTAGGTAAGACATATCGCTATTATTATAGGGACCATGTTATTACTAACTAAAAGGTAGTGATAGGATTGCGCCGGCCGGTCGTGGGCTATGGTGCACCAACTGCTTGCAATGCGCTCCTTAAAAATTTCTCCTGCAAAAACTATTAAAATGTCCAGCTTGCCATTTTGTATTTAAATACAGAAATGTTCAAAGAATCTGTACAATTTTTTTCAGATTTTTAAAAATGTGACCACACCGATTGTTTTGCAATTTTAGAATATTTCGTTAAGAAAAAAATAGAAATACGTTTGGTAGCAAAAAATTATTAGGCCGTCCAAAAAGCCCGTCTTCTTGTGAGTAATTTATAAAAAAAATGTTTGTTCTAGGATAAATACTTTTCTAGATATTTATATTTCTTTAAAGACGTGCAAGCAGTGTTGACAATTTTTTTAGTTTGAATATTTCCGAAGTTCTGCGTAATATAGCAAATTGATGAATGAAAGTTATGTTCTTTAGTTGATTACTACCTCATAATTGATTTTCATCGAAATCCGTGAGGTCAACCCATTTTAGTGATCGATTTCGCATGGAATGACCCTATATCTAGTAGCAGTGTAGAGGTTATGTATTTGACATAAAAGGATAGAAAAGAAGCCATAACTGCCCTCAAAACAGGACATTTAGAAAGCACTTTCTGTTCAGTTAAGCCATAAAAGTAATATCAAAAGCATTATAGTTTTTAACACAACATCGGTAAAGATTTATCAAACCGCATTCTTAAAGTAGATTTATAAACTTACATTTGACTTTTTATATAAATTTGTTGGTACAAAATGGCGACTTATACGAGCCCCGACGCATATTAATTCGTCTACTTTCATTTTTGTTAAAAATCACTGCACAATCTTTACTTTCGAAATTTTCTTCTGGTACTAAAAGTGGCTCTTTCTTGTTGCCAGAAGCGAAGTACTGCATCTGCATCGACACCATGCGACATTTCATAAAATTATATTAATAGCCCGAGAGCTGGCGACTAAAAAGTGTAAGAGTTTTGTAAAGGCTAATATTTTAATATTAGCTTATATTTACGGTGTAAATGAATATCCTACACAAATGACATCCAGATATGGGGACGCTCGGCGTCAGCGCAGTTCGAAAGTTGTAACAAGAAGTAGTGTCATCTAAGTGTTTTCTAAAAGCTGAAAATTGATCACTAAGCAGTTTATGTAATAAAAGGTCAATGTAAAGAAATGATTTAAAAAAGCTGGATTTTGGTACAGTGTTAATTTATTGAATATAGTTTCTCAAAAACACAGTCAGACTTCATTTTGATATAACCGAGCTAGTCAGCAGTCGCTAGAAGCAGTCGTTACTTCTACCTGGTGAGAACCACTGGATAGAATTTCATGAAACTTAACATGGAATAAGTGCAAAAATAGTACTTCACTCTAACAACAAGAAACACTCATCCGTATATCAAAAGAAAATGCGGGAATTTCTTTAAATAACAAAAATAGAGTGTGAAACTTCAGTGAGACAGGACTCGTATATTAAAAAATAATACCTTGATTTAACCCATCCCAAGGGGGCCTGCTAGTTTATTTTACACCAGAGCCTGTACCGGATCTCCACGGGCCTGCATGTACACATCTTGGCCTTATTTATAAGCTCTCCTTTGCTTCTAAATGGTAACGTCACTGAATGAAATTATAGGTTACGTACACAATTTAGAAACCTACATACTAAAGAGGAAATACTGTCATCTTATTTTTAAATGCAGTTAGAAACCCTTTAAATAATCACTATGAATACACTGCATCACTAGAAAGTAATGTTATAAGTTTAGGTAATTAATTCTATGCATCATAAATTTATAACACATTTTAATTTATAGTGAATTATCAAAAAAAAAAAACTAATTTATAATTTAATTAGACTAACTTTACTATTACTACAGATAATTATTTAGTTTTGGTCAAAATATCAGGAATACTCTCTTACTTTTGATTCTTCTAGAATTTTTAGTACAAACGAACTAACTTATTGTTTATTGTTTCCAGCCTTCCAGAACTAACTTCTCCTAGCCTCTGATCTCAGCTCTAACCTAACCTCTAATTGTCAATTAGTCAAAAACAAATAAACTCAATAATCATTACTTTTGTTTAATACTACATTTATACTTTTAAGATCAGAAATATTGTAAGATAAATATGTTTTAAATTTTTGTTTTTTTCAATGGCATAGGTATAATCTTTTTCCTCTCTAAAAACGTTTAGAATTACCAACAAATGAAAGATTTATTTAAAATGTATGAACTAGGAAGGCTTACTAATTACGAATTACAATAATAACACGGTACACGGTACAATAACACAAAAGAATTTTCAGGTTTTCATATAGTTTTTCTAAAGCTTTGCTAAATCTGCTATTGGTTTTTTCGGGTCAGGTCAAATACTGTTGTTTCGCTGTCATTTGCGTGTCATGCAGCCATCATTTACCTGTCTCATGAGTTGTAACTCAAAAGCCAATACAAGAATAGCATGCATACAACACATGAACAGGGTTGGAAGTTTTGGTGATTTAGCTCCATTTTGGGTATCTTTTGATGCTTCCTGGTTCTACAGTTTTTGTTTTAGCGCTTGGTACTGTAGTGATTTAGCATGCCTTGATTTAGTATCCAAGGTAATAAATGTAAACAGTGTCAGATATGAATTCATAAGTAAACCAGTCAAACATTAATTCTCTCCTCTCTAACATTATAAGAATAAAGCTTTTAATGAACAATTATAACTTTTAATCAATCCAAACCTTTACGTAGTACAGTAAATACTACATGTGATGAAATAATGAACACAAAAAAGTTTTTTGTCAGAAAATCTTGTGGTGTATCGCATCGGTGTGACTACATGTATTTGTAGTACTACTTTGAGGTTCCTATGGCAGGAAATTTTGAGGGTTTACTCACACCGGGGTCACCACATGTATTTCCTGTACTACGTTGAGATTTGTATCGATTAAAAGACTAACTGTTCTTTAAAAGCTTTATTCTTATAATATTGGAGAAAAGAGAATTAATGTTTGACTGGTTTATTTATTGATTCATATCTAACTCTCTTGTGCATGCTAAATCATTTGCAGCACCTAAATTTTGGCTATTATTTGTATAGTGTTTGCCTACTATAGGCTATTGTATAATAAGTAGTGTACCCTGACTCGACCTAACGATAAATAAAAATGACAATCGGGGTAACTATAACTCTCGTTCATCTAGACTGATCTAGTGCCCTGAGCTCTTTATGATGGGTGGTTGCGTATTAAGTCTGAATTCATTATGGAGCGATTATCCCTGCCTATCTATCTACCTGGTAAACACTAGAACTCGCATATTCTTGACTACTGGGTAATGATCTTTGTAACCAGGTAATAAACTGCAGCATTGCCAGTTCTCATTACCGAAGAACAAAGATTTTGCCAAAACATGTTTAATCACTGCTAGATAATAAATTTTGTTACCTGATGGTACACGCTAAAACTAGCCTATTTTTAACAACTGAGTAATGAGTTTTGCAACCAGGTAATAAGATGCGGCAATGCCACTTCTTGTACCGAAGAACAAAAATGACACCAAAACGTGTTTAATCACTACCAGGTAACAAGATTTGTTACCTGCAGGTAATGATTAAACTTAAAGAACTGCCTATGCTTCTCGTGTATTTAAAAACGAGTTTTAATTTAAAGCAAATTCGAATATATCTGAAATTTGACCTGATCCGAAAAAACAACAGATTCATGATATGCATCTTAAAAACCTCTAGAAAAAGTAAATTAAAACCTGGAAATTTTTTCAAGTCCTATTTTGTTGTACAGTGTAACTGTTGAAAATGATCGTCTTCAACCATGATACAAGTATCAAGTCACCTTCTCACTGATTGACGCACACATTCAAAGACTGTGGGGGTATCGTGTATTGTCTGGCATGCATGGTGATTTAGAACACAGATTTTAGGTGACCCCACAGGAAAACATCTTTAGAATTAATTCTGATGATCTAGGTAGTCATGGTTGTGTTCCTCCTCAACTTATCTAGCAGCCAGGATGCGCAGTAGCCAAAAACTGTTGAGCAGTTAGGCTAAATTGTGCAAGAGCCCTATCATGCATAAACTATAATTGATTTTTTACTCTGTATGACACTTCTTGTATACAGAGAGTAGAATCGCTTCATGCACAATACACCCTAATTATTTTATAGTAAAGATATTTAGGAGTGCTATAAAGAAAAATATTACGAATTGTATGATGTCTTGGACGGATTACATTTGGTCGTAACCGTAAAAAATAAAGAAAGTAAAACTTCTGTTTATGCAAAAACAGCTATGCCTTGGAACTATTGGAACATCAGAAATCAATTATACTTTGAAAACATTAAAATGCCAGTGGAAATATTTGCTTCATATTGTCACGTATCGGGCTTTAGCTCAGGTAATTAGAGAACATACTTACATACATCGCTTGGCTTATTTACGATAGGTAGATACGGAGCTTTGGGATTAAAAAGATAAACAAGGTTTTATATTAATTAAATGAATAAAGAGAAAAGCAATTGAACAATTATAGTATTAATTAAAGAGTTAACTTACATATTAAATAATGATTTATTCGCTGATAAATCATCGTTCGAAGCCAGGTTCTTCAATGATTCCATTATGACTATGTTTCGGGTGTTCTTGATGACACTAATTACTTGTTAACGAACTACTACGAACGACCAAGTCTCAGGGAATCTCCCTGGTTTTATAGACTTCTGCAATGAGAGAATCTATCACGTGCTTCCAAATATATTTCAGGAAGTTCAAGTCACGTAGTCCCCGAAATGTTAATTACTTCAACGGATACTGAGGTTAGGCTTACGTCTGGGATTATTCATAATTAGCCAACCTCAGGATACGTCTTAACCAAAGGTTTTAATGATAAGAATTATATTTGAGAAAGAATTACAATTTAATGCATATTGAATAATTTGAAAATATATATATGGAATTTGGTAAATAACATTTCGTGACGATATGTCAAGATTATTTTGAAAAATTGAATTCGTTGTTTTGCGATATTTCTGGTTGTAAAATAGAACAAAATGTATTCCATACCAGAAAAAGTGCAAGTTATTTAAACTTTGTTATATTAAAAAACGTTATTTGTTTTGTAATTCTCTTTTTATCTAGTTCGTAATCTACTTTGTTTATAATGTTTATTTGTTTTAATAAAATTATTGCTTGCCTAACCTTTAAAAATCTTTATTGTCTTTCTTTCCTAAACTATCGAATCATAAATACATCTTGTCCGTGGAGTACTATCCAATTATAAGTTTCGTTTGTTATAATACAAATTCAATAGTCAAGCAGTTCAATATAACCTTAAAAATGACATTTAGGAGCAAATATTTGCAATGCAATATAGGTAGCAATGAAAGATTTATTTTTTTTTACTTTTTCCGGTTACGACCAAAGGCAATCTGTATCCAAGAGCATACGAACACAACTTCAAAGAGCAACAAAGGTATTATTTTTAAACATGTATTTAAATGCAACAGCCTATTGCATGTTCTCCTAACCTCAAAAGACAGCATTTAAAACTGAAATGATAGTATGTACTATTTGTAGGTAAAGTAAAGTAAAGGTTTTGGCAAAACCTGTTTCTACACAAAGGACGGAGTTGAATTGAATTGGTATTGTAAATGTTCAGTTAGAGGTTTGGTTACATTAGGTTAGATTAGGTTTAAAAAAAAGATTTACTCCATGCCTGGCAAGACAAACTGTAAATTACAAACTTGATAGAATTCTAAAGATAAATTATAATTTGACAATTACATGACAGTTAAAATTAATGAGGTTATGTTGACAATTTTCAATTTGTTCAATATATCTTGTTAACACTTAAAGAAAGTAATCCGATAAATGAGGGTTTGTTATATTACTTGTGAACATAAACTAAACAACCTAGATGATGAAACAACAAATTCATTATCAACCGTCGCTAATGACTACAAGAAAGAAAATCTTGCTGAGCACGAAGTTTACAGATTTATAAATTATGACTATTGTTAAAACTGAACATCATATGCTTCAAGTTCTTAGTGATTATAATAACAACGGCTTCATTATCATCACAAACAAAAATTGCAAACATTCCTAAATTCATGTTTACTTGTTTGTTCATATTTCTTAAACGTTGTTGTGTAGTCTGAGTCTGAAACCTTTTGCGTTCATTTATTTGTAATTGATTAATCAAGATTGTTAATCTGATAGTTCCGATCAAGTTTTCGTAAATGCTTATTTGAAGAACACTGAATTCATTTAAAATTAACATATCATACATAAATTTGTACATAATCATACGATTGTAAGAGAATTTTATTTTGTAATGACCTCAACAAAACAAACAGAATCAAAGACTGTGTTTTAAAATAGACACTTGAATTAAAATGTGTAGTATTTTTTTATTTAAAAATAATGCAGTTTGATTGTTGCAAACTATCAAACTCATTTGACACTGTCACTTATTGAAAAAGTGAGGTTATAGTTTAATAATGATAATGTTACTAATGTCTTAAAAAAATAATAAAATTTTTTTTTCCAGGCGGTCACTAATTGAAGAGATATTTAAGGAATTGTGCCCGAAACAAGCAGACACAGTAAGTTGGGGTTACGACATGACCTACTAACATTTTATTGATATACTCCTTTAATACATATATACATAATTCATGGTTTCACTTACATATGTTAGAAGATTGGTAAACAAAAAAAAATCGGGCCTTTTATTACGTTTTAGGAGGTATTAAAATATGTTCAATTTTACAAACTAAATATATCAAATACAAACTGTTTGTTGTAAGCGAAACCAAGTGAAGTTGTTATTTGTTTTTAATAATCTTCCTTTGTGGGTGAATAAACTTTTATCGGATCTTTTGACAAAGTTCTTACCTATTTAAATTATCTATTTTTTACACACTTACATGTATATTATACAATTTTTTGAAATTATGTTTTTTTAAATTTTTCTCTTTGTAGGCTAAGCTCCACCTACTTTGCACTTCAAAGCTGAGCTTGGTTAAGTCAAGGCATGTTTAAGGAAAGAAAAAAAAGTCAAATAAGATAAAATCAATAAAGCTTGTGTGCATTGTGGGAGTGGCTTTGCTTTTATTTAACAGTTGGTAAAAATGATGTATGATCTCTTTTTTTAATATATTATACATCTTTGGTGTCATGTCTTTTCAATTAAGCATGTTCTTGTCGTAAATCTATCAAAGCAATAATGTTGAGAAAGAAATGAAACATTGACATGTTGATGCTACCTTTTCAAGTTCTTATTTAGCATGTTTTGCTTCGCAATACTGCAACATTGGCACTGTGATCTTAATATCATTGTAGCATAATGAAGTTAGTATGGTTATAAAAATTAGGTTAGGTTTGTAAAACCAAAAAGTTTAAATAGCATGTACTTAAGATTGATTATATTATTAATTGTTGTAAGTAATACAAACCTCACCTAAGACTTTATAAATACATGCCTGTGAATTGTGTAGGTTTGTATATATGTTCTTCACTTTTTATTTTAGATTGTTAATGTAAAACTAATTAATTTCTAGTAGAGATGGAGGTTTGTTAATCGCCATGCTTGTTTTAAAAGCGATATTTTCAAATGTGTTTTAAAATGAAACTAATTGCTTTAATAAGATAGCTATCAAAATAACTATTTGAGGAATTACAATAAGAAGCAATTCTGTTTGTATCAGAATAACACTTTTCTATTAATATTCTTCATTCATTTTCTTTATTGAATCTAATCAATGTTTTGATGTTGATCAAGGAAGATGTGTTTGAAAAAGATGCAGGTTGTTTGTATATACCCTCAACTCAAACATATTCGTACTTCAAGAATTTACAAACAATCAACAGGTTTATTGTATTAAAACACAATTAAATAGTTAAAGACGTTCTGATGATTGATAGCTTCATTAATGCGCAGATGTCTACTAACAATTTTAAATGTAAGTTCTTTCTTACTCAGAGTATAATCCAAACTAGTACAAATTAAACCAGATATTCGAAAAGGTAATCAGCACAAAAAGATTGGTGTTCGTGAAATAATCGATTGTTAAAAAAGAAATCCTTGTTAAAAAAAAAAGAAAAAACATTACAAACTAAGCTATCGTGCTTACTTATAAGGTTAATTTATGTAGAACTAGGAAGCAAAAAATATTTAATAAACTAATGTTTATTACCACCACTAATAAAAACTAATAAGAGATTAGGTGGGATTAATCACAAAGTACGCTTACAAATTCTATGAAATAATAACACAAATATAATAGACTGTGCTTTATATGGAATATATCTGCACACACTGTACTTTTCCTGACCTGCAATACATGTTGAACAGTGAATATTCCAAGAGAAAGCAAATTGTCGCCTTTTAGCTTTAACAACATTATTTTTTGCCATATAATACTGTATATCTTCTATTGAAAATACTTTTACATGCACATACGCGTTTAGACATTTATTCACTACTAAACGTTCAAATGTTGCATCTCTATGTGGAACATAACCTAAAAATACATGATTAATATTTTTTTAGTATGATGCTGCTAAGATGATATATAGTACTGTATCGTTACTTCAATCATTAACTACATTATAAACAACTGAAAAGTGTAACATTTGCATAATCATCACAAATCATTCAAATTTTAAGTATTTGAGGTTATAACATTGTGCTACAACAAACTTTGAGTTCTTTTACTACTCAAAAGCATAATCCATTAAAGCTACGGATAAAATTTAATCTATCGAATTTAAATTGACACAACAATTAATAGAAATGGTTAGATCCTTACACTTAACTCTTCTACCTTAATTTTCTCAATAAAATGTTCAAACTGTTGGAATAGTTTTAGATGTGTGCTTCAGGATGAATTTTAAAATACAAGGTTTTTTTTTTAATAATTTAAAAAGGAAATATCAACAACAATTAATCTAGGCACAGAAGAGAAATTGAGTTTTGTATGTAATATTGAATTGTAAATATTTCCGTTTGTGACAATACTTTTAACAGTTTTCGAAATATTTCCTTTTAAATATATAAATTACACCCTATCGCATATTCGATCGAGTATGCTCTGATTTTAAAAACATTTGCTTTGAATTGTTACTTTAACATTTCTAACAATAAAGTAAATGGGCATTAGTGAATTTATTTTATACTATAACAATGTAAAGATAACAGATTTACATTCAAGAGAACGGCCTTCAAATAGAACATTCGTTACAGTAACTCTAGGTTATTTTTATTATTGTTAAGTGTTTTCTAATTCTAATTAAATATTTTATGTGTTATTATTTAATATTATTTATTTATATATTTAAACGTAAATAATTCAGAAAGTATTAGAAGTGAATACTATGTGTTCTATACAGTAGAAATCAGTGCAAAATTCTACATAAAAAAAATACAATAAAATACAGTGTTCCATTTAAAAAAATTCAATATATATGTATATATAACTTCAGCATTTATTTTTCAATTGTTTTTTTGATGTCATATTTAAAAACTTTAGAAAAAGCCCTACAACTTTTGTAAGAATAATTTTTTTGTAACTACAGAAATAACAGAGAAAAGTACGGGGGAAGTTAAGTGGATCAACCTGTACAAGTAGAAAACTAGTTTTAATTTATAATTGTTGGCGATGCCAAGGAGGTTGTTTATATTTATTTTGAGCATAATAATGGTGCCGATTAGTTAGAGCCGAAAGTTAATGCTGAGCGGGCGCTATAAATAATAATACGCTGGTTGTTATGGACTTGTTTATATAGTTCATATCTTAGGTATGACAACAACAAATAATATACAGGTGATAAATAATAGCTATTTATGTAACAAGTACATAATGTACGACTTTATCGACAAGCCCAGTTGGCCCAAAGGGCGAGTCTATAAAGTTCGATTATGTAAGAGTTGCATACAAAGCTTTATGTTCGATTCCTAAAATTGGCTAATTATCAAAAAAAATCAGTTTATAAATTTGACATGTAATATACAGCTGCCATACTTTATTTTACTACTATATACTTTATTTTACTACTACCACTTTATTTTACGAATACAATAATAAGCCAGTTTACTGCCACAAAACAATACAATAAACAGTACTTTATAATGCAATCGGACTTAAAATAAATTATTTTCAGTTGAACCACTTTTATAGCATGGGGTTTCTGTGGACAACTAGTGGGTTAGAGTGCGTTAACTTAAGTTACGTCATTTTACTTTAGTAATGCTTCAGAAAAACAGAATAAGAAATTGCAACATGTTTATTACCAAAAATCGTAAAATATAAAACTTCTAACAAGTCACATAAAGAATCATTTCATTCACTAATTAGAGATGAGCTGAAAGTACAAAAATCATATCAGAAGTCTTAGCGTTTGATCATTTAAACAAAACTTCTAGCTATTTAAAACATATGCAATTAGATTATTTCCTTTTAAGCAAAATGTTCAATGGGATCAGATTTGTAAATGAGTCGAACGGGAGTGAGTTATAAAAAGAAACACTGATTGCTGATTTAATTAATACTATCTATCTATTAATTATTAAATGTTCTGTAGAGAAATTTAATTAGAACTTAAAACTAAAATAATTAATCATGAATTAAATAAAGATTAATAAAAAGTTTCACAGTATTTATTAAAATATAACCTGACAATATTTTTTCGACAGCTAAGCTGTCATTATCAAAGGTAATATAAATATAAACAAAAACATGTTGCTAAGGTAAATACAAAAAATAGGTAACTAGATAAAAAGATAAGAATAATCAGAGTTAAATATCTAACACTTTCAGTAACAGAGAATTACTGAGTTCAAGCTGTACATTCATTAAGGTACCCTGAGTTTGTATTTGTATATCTCAAAAGCTTCTAAAAATGTCTTAATTTGCGTTTGTTATTACAAAAATGAAAGAATTTAATATTATTTTTGGAAGTCATTGTGTGATTTTGTTCTACAAGGTGTTTGGCATAATTAGATTTTTCAGGATGTTTATTTCTGTAACAACCTACATGTTCGTTATATCTTATATCAAAATTTCAAAGTTATTATTAGCGATTATGGAGTTCCACAAAGTAAGGCTAGAAACAATAATTAAAATAATTAACACCAAAACTTCAATAAATCAGTAAAATACTGATAAGCCCAAGGCATGCCGGTCTCCGTCACAAAACACCCTCACAAATTATCAGTAAATTTCAAAGTAAACATTCTAAAAAATAAAAGAAATTTGGTCGCCTTAGATTTGTATGGTGCAAATTACTGCAATTAAGCTAATTATTGTCGAGATACAGGTACTAACATCCGGTTGAAACTTACGGGGAACATAGAAAGATATATGAAACTTCATAATATATCGGTCGCTTTTACCCCGTCTCATTACAAGTACATCGGCGACCTCCTTGAAGAGGTGACTTTTCAGTACCACGCTTCCGACTTCGAACATCCAATGTTTTCTTATTTTAAATTGTCTTGTAAATGAAAATAATGGTAACGCTATGAAAGAATTATTGTAAATGGTCGACGACCTGATTTTCTATGACCATCGTTACTTCACTTGCACTCCTACTCTACCTTGCAAAAAAATTTTATTTTGTAGAATGTTTTTCTTCCAAATCACACTGTGAAACATATTGCAGGAGTGCCAGATTACGAAATATAAATAAGAAATTGAAAGTAAAGTTTCACACAAACTTAATTTTTTTAATAAGATGCTGATAAATATATTTTGCCATAATTTTATTATAAATTAAATTAATTTTATAAATATTCAACTAAAATTTATAAAGCATTATTTACTTTGATGGGTAGTTACATCATGAATCATTAAGAAAGTAAGACATTACCAAAGCTTGTAAACAATGATATGGATCAACACCACCTATATAACAAGGCCTAACAACCACATAGTGACGTCACAACAAAGAGGCAATCCCCGAATCTTTTATTCCTCATTTTACATTCAGATTTTAGCTAATAGGCAGTCTTATTCCACCAAAATTAAAAGATTTCCCAGAATATTAATTAAGAATGAGTTTTTATTTAGCAGGAACCCTCTTTCATATGAAAATCCTATCGTAAATATAAAATAGCAACTTGTGTTTATTACGTATTTGCAACTAAATAGCTTTAAAAATAAAATTTTTGTAGTAGTTAGACTAAGTCGATGGTAATAGGATGTGCAAAATAACTCATAGAATAGGAATCTTAATTCAAATAGCGGTGACAACGCGTAAATAATCAGAAAATCAATGCTAAAGTTGCCATTTTGAGGTTACAGTTATACTTGACAGAAAGATTTCATAATTCTTATGTTTTTTGCGAAGTTTTTCTAAAGAAAATCCCTTAGTCGCGAGGATCTTGGGTGTTTTAAATTTACTAAACCGGTAAGTGTAATTTCTACTATTAAGACGCCATAGCGTCAGTTTTATCAAACAATTATTATACTCTTTAATAAGCATCTTGTTAGCATCTCACGAAACAGGTAAAAAGCAAACTAAAAAGCAAGAATAATTCGATGGCATAGTACAATTTACTCGGTGAATTTTACGAATCCACTTTTTTTTTGTGATTTGTCGTCTTTCAGAAACTTAAACAACACGTGCATTTTATGTTCTTCATTGTAATTACCGTTGCACCGGGTACACAATAACACAACTACTTGTTTACCATTTTAAAAAACTTTATTAGTTTTACATTATATTAATTATACAAGCTAATAATGTGCTACACATATAAAAATTACAATACACCAGCCAACACAATTACACAAATTGACATAATACTATTATTTATTAGTACATACTGTCATTTGTTTGTTTTTTGTTTGCCTTTTGTAGGTGATGTCACTATGACGTTTACAATATGTTGTGAGGCCTTAGTTATATAGGTGATGTTGGATGGATACACAACAAACAGCCACGTAGCAACTCTTCATTTATTTAATTTCTTTGGTGACAACAATAACATGTCAGCCTTTAACTGTCACTTTTCTGCAGTGTTTTACATCGTTTAATGGGTGGTGAACGAGTCCAATGAATGAGATGTAATACTTTGTTGTCTCATTGAACGTATCTAAAGTATCATAAATTAAGTTTATTGCACATTTTTTAATTAAAAATAGAAATACTTGCTTATCTAGTAAAATTAAAAGTTATTGCATAATTTATTTTTTCAGGTTACCTTGCGTTTACGAGAAAGCTTCTTGATGAATGTTATTAGCAATCGAGAGCAATTCCATAATAAAATTGGTTGATCAGTGTATATAATAAATGTTTCATGTCTAAATGAACTAATAGAAATTTTTCGTACGATACAATATTTTTCATTTATTTAATTGAAGAATCTGCAATTGTTTCTAAAGAAATTAAGATTTATAGCCTTGTTTGATATCTCAGGCCGCTTCCCTCAAAGAGCCAATGAAATGTAGAGAGGAATAACAATCAATCAATTCTGCATCACTTAATTATTAGGTACTTTGGAGATTAAACATTATCTTGAGTCCAAATCCTTAAGTCAATCATAATGTTGAAGAGATTTTATGACACTTTGAGGTTATGTTCAACATCTCTAACAGCTAATAATGTAAATTTTGTCATGTGGAAATGATTCATTAGTTGTGTTTGTTTGAAGTCTTAAAAACAGAACAAACAAAATACTGAGAAAACGATTAACAAAGTTGCACTCAAATCCACGAATGTATATATGGGTTAACACAGTATGCCCAAGAACGCTTGAGAGTTTTATATTTAAACAACTCACCATGTATATGAAAAACTATGTAACAATAGTTTAAAAATTGACATTGAAAAAAACTGCAATTTACATCTTAGTTATTGAAATACGTCGAATATAAAATTGTATTCCAGCTGTAACCGGATACGTGACTGAAGTTGTTTACCAAACTCTAACTTCACTTTGGTTTTATGCCAAATGCTGATCGTACATTGCTTTGCCAAATCTTATACATCAATGTATACTATGTTAGTAAAGTTAACAAAGGTGTCATTATTAATTTGTTTTTTTTACAGCTCTCAAAAAATGATGACATTTTTCCATTAATACCCGTATGCAAAATGGCACATTGGTTTTGTTTACTTGACAATGTGCACAAAATATTTTTCGCTTTAAAGCCAAAAAATTTTCGTGCATTTATGAAATTTATACATATTTGAGCAATGTCGCTTTCGTAGCAACAACAAATAAAAGTGCGCTAAAATAAAAATTTTATTTGCAACAGAAAAATAACAAATAGGTTTTATAAATTTCTGCAGAACCATCAAAACTTTTTTTAAGATCAAGAAACTTAACCAAAAAAGTTACATCTTGAAAGTAAATATCTGAAGTCCGGATAATCCACAATTCTTTTTCGCATAAATGACTTCTGCTAGAAGTAAATTAACCCATGTGTGACAGTAGAATGGACCCAAACCCAAATCTCGAAATTATCTTAACATTTTGGAGGTTATGTTAATTGTCAATGTCATAAGCTAAAATTTTAAATATTAATGTGGTGTATTTTTCTGATAGAGATATAAGACAGCTTTTGATACGATTATTTTATATTTTGATATTAACATATTAGTATAAACTAGTTAACTATTATTTTGTAAGGTGTTTTTTTTTTCTAGTTTGATTCTAATTAATGATGTGCATAATTGAATAAAAATATATCAATTTGATCTTATCTAATTTATCTTATTTTAGTGAAAGGCATATACAAACAAAGGTGTAATAAATTTTATCTACGACCACCATAGAAAGTTACACATTCCGCACAATCTAGTAACCGTGAAAACGATCAATTGCAAACAATCTCCAAACTCAACGGTAAAGACCGTGAGGAATGATTTCTCACGATCAGTAGTTGTATTAAAACGCCATAGATGTCACCACTTGCAATATTTATAATATTATTAATTATTTGAAATATAAAATGTTATAAATTTTAGATAAAGGTTAATTTATTTTGTTTAATTAATATTTTACATTAAATTATATTTCGAATGGAAATCCATCTAGAAAAAAAACTAAGGTCAGACCCGGGAATTGAACCCGGATCGCTCGGTTAGTAGCTAGAGCGTAAGCATTGAGCTATCGAGATGCCTTTCAATGATATTTTTTTTCTCATTATATAAAGTTACAATGATTGTTATTCAATTAAAACGTAAAATTAATTAATGTTTTACATTATTATATAATTTTTAATGTAATATTATTTATTATTATTGCTAAATTACAATAAAAACATTGAAAACATTTATAATTTGCTTCATAATGCGAGAATATTTGACATTTTGCGCAGAGGTTAATAACCTTGACAATGAAATGGTGATTTTTGTACATATATTATTTTTTTAAAACGAGTACATAATTATTTAGCTGTAAGTACTAAATAGTAGATTGACTGAAATTATACAAATTGTAAACGTATTATTACTATTGTCTTTACAAAGGACCCCGCACAAATCTTATGGAAATTGGGTCCCGGTCAAATTCGCTGAATTTTTGATATGTGATAGAGTTCATCATACTGGTCAATTGTCTCAATGGCCACAAAGCTCAAAAATGGATAGTCTGGCCGGTACAGAGCTTTAAAGCTCCGAGTATCCTCCACGGATTTATGTATATGCGCAGTGTGTATAGACTTTTGAAATAGCCTATTTCATTTTTTTTATTATCTAGGTTTATATTTTTGAGGTTGCTGAATTCAGATCTGTTGTTAGATTTTCAAAATTGACAGTTGGCAGCTGTCAAATAGCTGTCAATGTGCTATAATAAAGCCAAAAACTTGTTTTTTTATGTTTTATCTTTCTTTTTTTTTAGTTCGATAAGTTCAAAGATGATATCAAACCAATAACAATGACTATCGGTAGCTGTCATTTAGCTGTCAACAATTCTTCAAAGTCCGGTAATAAAGTCAAAAAATTATTTTTTGTTTATAACTTCAAGTTTTTTAGATAAGTGAATATAAATATGATATAAAATTATGTAGTCATCAGCTTACAGCTGTCAACTAACTGTCAAAATGCAATAATAGAGCAAGTAACTTATTTTTTGTGCTTAACTTTGTGGATAAAAAATCAAACATGATATAAGTTTATGACATCACTTTTGAACTCAGTGATCTAAGCAACTTTTATCCACAAAGTTAAGCACAAAAAATAAGTTACTTGCTCTATTATTGCATTTTGACAGTTAGTTGACAGCTTGTTGACAGCTGTAAGCTGATGACTACATAATTTTATATCATATTTATATTCACTTATCTAAAAAACTTGAAGTTATAAACAAAAAATAATTTTTTGACTTTATTACCGGACTTTGAAGAATTGTTGACAGCTAAATGACAGCTACCGATAGTCATTGTTATTGGTTTGATATCATCTTTGAACTTATCGAACTAAAAAAAAAGAAAGATAAAACATAAAAAAACAAGTTTTTGGCTTTATTATAGCACATTGACAGCTATTTGACAGCTGCCAACTGTCAATTTTGAAAATCTAACAACAGATCTGAATTCAGCAACCTCAAAAATATAAACCTAGATAATAAAAAAAATGAAATAGGCTATTTCAAAAGTCTATACACACTGCGCATATACATAAATCCGTGGAGGATACTCGGAGCTTTAAAGCTCTGTACCGGCCAAACTATCCATTTTTGAGCTTTGTGGCCATTGAGACAATTGACCAGTATGATGAACTCTATCACATATCAAGAATTCAGCGAATTTGACCGGGACCCAATTTCCATAAGATTTGTGCGGGGTCCTTTAATGTTTACTTTTGTCGTTTTTAAAATTCTATATGTATCATGAGAATCCGATGAAGGAAAATTGGGGTGTACAGTGTACACCTCCAAACATCGTGGAAGCGGCTCACATTACATCTCTTAATTTATTGCCAAATATTTCACGTAAAAAATATGAATGCGAGTGTAAATTGGGGGCATGGAGCATCTGCGCGCTATTTTAATTCGCAAACATACTATTGTTCTGTTTTTTATAATTCTGATTTTAAGAATTTTAAATTAATTTAAATTGTTTATATATAAATAAAATTGTTTTCTTTGGGAATTATTTGGAAATGTAATTTGATAATTATCTAATTATAATATGAAATTTGAATGAAACGTCTAATTTTGCATCTGTGATATATTTCTAATCTAAACATGTGAACTTATTATTTTATTTAATTATTGTAAGGCTGCCGCATGCTTACGTATGATTGGTTAGATTGGATCGCTGTTACGCCTACCTCGGAGATCGCTGCTAGCGGCCAGCAAGGACAGGGGTAGCAGCCGCATAAGGGGCTCCTACCCCGTGTCCATCACTGTTTTAAATAATATCAAAGTTAGGTTTCCTGTCATTCTGTTGGGCATTACTTTACTTTAAATTATTCAAGTTTGCAAGAATTAAAAATTATACAATATTATGTAAAAAAAATGCTTTTATTTTAATACATTTCATTGTTTCATACTAATAAAGTTCCAAGAAATTATCAGGGCCAGGTCAAGCATTTGGAGGGGCCTGAGACTTGAAGATTTGAGGGCCTCTCTGGCCATGTGTCCATTATAAGAATTGAAGGGTCAGCCGTAACAACGTATGTAACAAATGAATTTGAACAGCAGCTCGAATTGACAACAAATTACACTGTTGTTACATGGCATACTGCAAATTCACACTTTCAAAACCAGCATTCGGGGAGTCTGCTTAAGAATATTTTATATCTCTATGGCGCCAACATGGGGAGGCCCCAAGATCTTTAGCTGTAGGGCCCGAATGTAGGTGCGTCTTTACCTCTTAATCCAGGCCTAGAAGTGATAATTTTATAAGGAACGGAACCTCAATTTTGTGCTATTGTTGGGGTTAGACATTTTACAATTTATTGTTCTCTTGAGGATACTTTTTTAGTTGCTGACATAACATTGAGCTCTTCCATTGATATTTAGAAGACCAACAATTCACAAACCTAAAAGTTGAAATTAGTCCGCTTATAGTGATTTTGAGTATTTATGGTTACTTAGCCAGTAAATTGAAATAATTTGATACATTCGCATTACAAAATATTTAAACTTGTTAACAAAGCCATGATGTGTAGATTTTTGAAAACAACTCTAGAATTTCTAAACAATTTGTAAGTAACAAGGAAATAATTTGCACGGGTGCTGTCTGGGTCCATTTGTACAGATATCAGAGCAACCGCGATGCCCCCATTTCAACTTATAACTGCATACATTTAACTTCAGTTAATGTTTCAAAGGAAGAGAATTACTTATTAATGGTATATCTGTATAAAGGCATTCGTAAATGTGCATGCATTTTCTTTTATAACAAGTATTTAAAGAATGTTTTTAAAGACATTTAAATTGGGCATGTATTTTTTACCTTTTTTTTTTGTTTTCATTTTAACAAGACTAAATGCTATTGTCAAACAAAATACTAAAACTCAAGTTGTTTACAGGATTCCGATGGATTGTATACGTAAAGGCGAGGGATTTTCAAAATAACAAAGTTAAAAACGAAAGGTACTTCAACATTTTTTTTAATTAATTTTATTACTATTATTATTAATTGTATGTGATTATTTTTCCATGATACTTATATATACAAACGTTTGTATTATACACACTTTTTTTTGCAGTATTCTTAACTCTCTTTCATTTTGTTTAATGATAATAATGATTGCTTTAAAAAAAAAACAAATATGGAGAAACATTTTACTACATACTAACCAACAAAGTCTTGCAAATTTATATATCTTTTACACTTATTATTATTTGTGTTTAATTGCAATTGGAATTTTTTAATTCACGGCCTAATGCTTTTAATTAATTTTAGTGTACCAAAGCTATATATAAAATAAAATTTTATAAAGTCTTTTCTTTTTAAAAATTTATCATTTTTTTAATTATTTGCTCACTTTTTAAGTGATTCTTATATTTTACAAAAGAAAAAATGTTTTAAAAGTGCTTATTTTTGGAATTAAAAAGGTTTCCAATTGCTAAAATTCGTATTGGCAGTAAACCTAACCATATACTACTTGTCACTTTGACATTACACTAGAATTGAGAGGATGCTGTGATATTTCCCACTTAAAAGATTTGCAACACTGTCAATAGCATGGCCTGCTGGAAATAAAACCTATAAATCTTAAAAACTATTGGAAACCTTTTTAATTAGTCGAATAATTTATTTATTAACGGAACAGTAAAATTCTGGCCGCTGTTTATAGTGGCAATGTTCAACTTATTTTTTAAATATTTTATTTTGTGTAAATTTTATTAATTGTATCTTGATGTTGTGTTTATTAAGAATTTTTGTACCTACTATAATTTTGTGAATTATCACCGTAGTTTTCAGGATTGCAGAGATATACAAATGGAAATTTAACCTATTTTAATTTCGATCTCCTAATAGTAATAGCTTCCCTATTATATATATATATATATCATACTATATTATAGTATGATGCAAATAAGATGTATTATATATCGAGTGATCATGAAAACTGCAACTATAAACTAAAAGAACACATAAATTTCACAATACCTCTCAGATTGTTATATACAAAAAAAAAACCAAAGTTTCTTAATAATTATTACCTAGTTCGTAACTATAATAAGGAAAAAGAATTGCAGGAATAAACCAATAAGTCTATTTCAGGAATCATTTTAGTACGATTGTAAAAAACATTACTATAATAAGGGAAAGAAAAAAGAATACCTATAGAGATATATTTAAGGAATAATCAAATTTTATCCATTACAACTTTAAATTTTTTTGCAAAATTTTCTCCCATTCATGTACTTACAGCGCTAAGGCAGTGTTTTAAAAAATAAATAAAAATGAAGCAACGTGCCGAAATTAGATTTGTTTATTTTCGCAAAGCTTCTAGTTTGTAATATCGATAAACTATATTTAAATCTATGACATGATGTATTATAATAATAATAAAGGGAGCGACCCTCTATTTATTTTTTAATAGGGAAAAAATATTGTAGATAATAAAATTTTGTGAAGAAATCTTAATAAAAGTAAGAAAGAGGGTAAATTGATCGTCACTACAAAATAAGTTCTTATCATTTTCATATCATAATTTTTATCATTGCATGGCTTTAGGACGAGCCATTCATTTATAATATATTGTAATTATTATGAAGAAATAAGATATTGTCATCTTAGAAATTGTAAAAGTATATTTTTCAACAGTTAGTGTAAAAAGTGTGGTATAAGTAAGTCAAGTTAGTGTATAAATAAATAATATTTAAGTACAACAGCCTATGTTTTATTTTACTATTTATTTTTCAATATCTTTATTCAGCATCTACTTAGTAACCATTTTGCAAGTTCATAATGGTTTAGTTAGCTTAATATTACTTAGCTATATAGTACTTCATAAAGGCAATATTTACTGGTTGAACGCAGTGTTTGTTAAGTTAAGAAAAAATAAATTGAAGTTACTTATTTTATACTAAAAATGTTGATCAAATACGATTGGATTTACAAAGTAGTTTTTTTTTCTAAAACCTTTGGTGTAGGTGTTTGTGCAGTTCACACTATAATATTTACATGTTCGAGTACTATTATCATTACACTAGAAAAATCACTAAATCCCGATACAAATTTCAGATATCCCGGTTACAATTCTAATGGATCTCCATTAAATCACTATGAATTGTGTCCTGATCTACAGTATAGTCACGAGCCATTGAAAGTTGACAATACATCAGATGTCGGCAACCTATGATCCGCGGGACACCGAGTGACCCATTTGATAATTTCATGTGACCCACTCTAGTGCAAATAAAGTATAATATATAAACAAAACGAACATCTTGAGGAAATATAAATAATAAGATTAACAAACATTTTGGTTCAATTACAAAGCTGCAGAACATAGGCGGAATACAGCGACGTTGTCCGAAATGAAAATACCCATTAACCCGAAACGTCCTCTTAATAGTCACATTTTGATTAATTTTGACCCGTAGCCTAAAAAAAGTTGCTGACATCTGCAATAGATCATGTACGTTTGCTTGTGACTTTTAATTATTAAAAAACCATCTATTATGGAGTATTAGCACTCCTATAACCATGAAGCAGATTTACACAGCATATATTATACATAATATTGTTTTCTCATATGCATAGCAAAAGCAAACTAACATGTTCAAAATAGATAACTTTAAATCCAATTCGACAGATGATGACTATTGATTGTACTTTAAAAAAATCAATTTTTGAATGCTCCATACACCTTGTATCGCTGACATAGCTGCTGCAAACCAAATCACTTAAATCTGAAGTGTTTTTAAAGGGGGTATAGCACAAAGAGCAAAAGCGTTATAAAGTGTGGAAAGATAGAATTCATTGTGCAAATATTGTTCAAAACCATATCCATGTACCTAGTTTGCACCATACATTTAGTGACTATTTAGTATACAAATTATCATGCAAAAAGAACATGCCTAATCCATGGTAAAGATTTTTACAGTGTTATATTTACTACCTTTAAAATAATGCCATTGTCAAGAACAATCAAAGATAGTGTGACATTACTTATTTTTTTCTCATACTCTTCAATTACTCTCCATCTAAGTGCACTACTCATTTGTCTCCCACACTTAATTAAATGGCATAAATTTTCTTTCCTTTGCAGGCTTCGCTAAAACGTTATAACTGTAGTATCTATTATAAAGCAGTAAAGCACCACATATCTTCGGTCATAAATGATATTCGGTATTTCAAAAACAAATATGAAAATAAATCGTACAACTGAAAACCAATTAAACCAAAAGAAAAGCGTTTGTCAAGATTTGGTTCCAACAAACAAAATTGCTACAAGCTAAATGCCGCCACAATTATTGTAGTATCGTTGTCTTTCTTCCTCCGTTTTACATTTTAAAAGTAAGCTGTGCCTTACCATATTTAAACTATCTAAGTGTAAAACTACATTTAGAAATGATTCGTAAAGAATAATGCATATGTTTTCTTCTCTTACTCATTTTCAAGATCATTTTCCTTGCAGCAAATGCATTTTCTTACGGTTGACATAAGCATACAATTATTGCATTTGCACCAATTTAGATTGTTTAATCTTGTAATATTCGACTTGATTTCCAGCTTTTTTTTTCTTCCTTTATTTGCTTTAATTGAGCCTGTGTATTAGTCGCCATTGTATTATTAGTGTATTAGTAATTTAAGACGCCATCAACCGTTTTCGAGGAGTTTTTATTCCGTAGCTCATCAGGATGATTTCCTACGAAAAAATGTTCCTTATATGGGTGCATAAGGTGCAAAATTGAAGAAACTGCCAAAATCATGTATGTGTTTTAAGTTGCCATAAAAATTTTAATAGTCAACCAATATTGATGCAACTTACATTAGGTATAGTTTAAATTATGTACAATAAGCACTCAAAACCCGTATGCCAGGTATACAAAACTTTTTGTTTAACAAGGTTTTATAAATCTACTGCGCCTAAAACTTTGGAAGTTTGAAAAAGCTGTTTGGAGCTTTGCATACTATTGCAAATGTGCATATATACAGGGTGGTCCAGACCACCCGTACACCCCTTTTAAAATGTGGGGGATTAAAAGTTTTTAAGAAGACGATGGGTGATCTTACTAATGTCGATGTGCTCTTTCGAACGATCCCAGAATGGAACCCCTCTGATTAAGGGAAGAAACCTTGGAAATTCAAATAGGAACCCCGAGATTTTATTGCATATTTAGATTCTACTCATCAAAATATGAATAATTTATTTGAAACATTTTTTTATCTTGGCAACAGGTGGCGCTGTAATCGCAAAAAACCGACTTTTTACATTTTCGCCGTCTCTGGCATATTTACAGGTGCAAATAACAGTTTTTCATATTTTTTACTAAATAGTGATGAAAAAGCTTTGCTAATGTGTACTTTCATAAGAAAAAAATTTTACGTTACAATGAAAAACGCAAATTCTCTACCTAAGATGTTTTTGACAAACAGATTTTTTTCTAACGTTGTACGTGATAATATTTTTTGCCTTAAATGTTGTTAGAATTTGTGTTCCATTCTAACAACATTTTTCAAGATTCTACTGGGGAAGATGGTTTTACTTCAAAGCATTACAAAAATCTGCCGACGAGAATTTCACTTTATAATTCACTATTAAATTTCGGTGGTTATCTTTCTTTTAACGTATAGCAATGAATGATGAAATATGGATATCTCATCCACTCACCCATAAAGTAAGAATAATTTAAACGAATAAAATTTTAAATTGTGAAATAATAGCTATTTATGTAACAAGTACATAATGTAGGACATTATAGACAAGTCCAGTTTATGGCCGAGCGAGCGAAGCGAGCAAGGCCTATAAAAAGGGCGAGTCTATAAGGTCCGATTATGTAAGAGTTGCATACAAAGCTTTATGTTCGATTCATAAAATTGGCTAATTATCAAAAAAAAATAAGTTTATAAATTTGACATCTATTCTTGACAGAAGAAAATTTGACATGTAATATACAGTTGTCATACTTTATTTTACTACTACCACTTTATTTTACGAGTACAATAATAAGCCAGTTCACTGCCGCAAAACAATACAATAAACAGTACTTTATAATGCAATCGGACATAAAAATTATTTATTTGAACAGTTGATTTTCAACAATTACATACTATTTAAATAGAATTGCGAAGCAAAGAATTGTAGCAAGTTATTTTCTGTTAAAATTAAATATTAAATTAGTACGATTTAAATATTATTTTGCCATATGCAGAGCAGATTACAATTTACAATGTTTTGTCGATCATTTGTATTAATTACATATGCTTAAAATAAATATTCAGATAAAGATTAAAAAGATTAAGCAATATCTAAATAAGTAGACGTTAAGGTTAAAAACGATCGAAAATTTTCAAAAAAAAAATTGTTGCCACGTACAACGCAAGAAAAAAAATCTGGTTGTTGAAAACACCTTAGGGAGAGAATTTCCGTTTTTCATCGTAACGTAAAGTTATTTCTCATGAAAGTACACATTAGCAAAGTCTTTTCATCACTATTTAGTAAAAAATATGAAAAACTGCTATTTGCACATGTAAATATGCCAGAGACGGCGGAAAATGCAAAAAGTAGGTTTTCTGTGATTACAGCGCCAAGATAAAAAAATGTTTCAAATAAATTATTTATATTTTGATGAGTAGAATCTAAATATGCAATAAAACTTTGGGGTTCCCATTTGAATTTTCAAAGTTTACCCCCTACAAGGGGGGTTTCTTTTTAGCATCATTCGATAAAGCACATCGACTTTAGTAAGATCACCCATTGTCTTGTTAAAAATTTTTAATCCCCCGAATTTTAAAAGGGGTGTACGGGTGGTCTGGACCACCCTGTATAGCTTAAGTCATTAGCAATCGAACGCAATTTGTAAAATTCGATTGCGTTTATTTTTGCAATATTGGTGACGTTTTACATCTCTTCGGTTTTGTCTTTTAGTTTTGCTATGTTTATAAATAATTAGTTTTTTGGTTCGTATACGTGGTCATTTATGAAATATTCCGTTGGGTTCGAATAGACGACAAAAAATACGCAATGTAGCTTAATATTGATTAATTTAAAATAATAGTTATTTATGTACCAAGTCAGTAAAGTGATTCTTTATCGAACGAGTCTGAGATTATGAGACGAGCCAGCGAAGCGAGCGAGGCGAATAACAGGCTAGTTCGATAAAGACACTTTACTGACGTGGTGCATACAAAATTTTATCGCCAACCATATTTGCGGCAGGTAAAATGCTTGATTTGTACAGTAAAATAAAGTGTTTGTTTACTTCCACAAATCGCTATGGTAATGCATGGCTTTATTGATGGTTGGCGATAAAAACTTTTATTTCACTTATTTAAAAATTACAAATTAGTTTATTAAAAATAAAAATATTGAAGAATACACAACATTTTCATAACAGTTGGTTGAAGAGTCACTGAAACAAAAAGAAAAAACCTTAATTTGCAATGCTGCCGCCAGCGGCATGCCGCCATCTAATGTAAATTTATATAGTTCATATTGGAGCTGATGTTTATTTATAAAATTGCAAATTAGTTTATTAAAATTAAGACACATTGAAGCAAATGTAAAAACCTGTTGCTCTATGATGGAGACTATCCTACACTTTCGTAACAGAAACACATAAGCAACGGAAAGTATAACCCACTACAAAAAATTCAGAAAAACCTTTACTTCACTTCATGGCCAACTGCATCAATAAACCCAGGGGGGTTTATATGGCCGTGCCAATAAGGCAAAAAAATGTTTATTTTGACAGTTCTCATACTAGAGACCTCTTGCTGATATAAATAAAATCAATTTGATTAGATGTCAGAATTTAGAGGTTAATAATGGCAAATGGAGAGAAAAATAATTGTCAAATTTTTAATGTATATAGAATTATTCAGTTTTGTTATTCTTGGAATTAGCATGTCTGGCGTGCCGGACTTTCACCCAAGCGGCCCGGGTTCGACTCCCGGCGCTGGCAGATTTGGTTAAGGTTTTCTGCAGTTTCCCTTAGCTGTAACACAAATGTGAGATTTGTGCTGTTCCATCTATAAGTCGGCTGCAGCCGCACATTGGGCCTACATAATAATAATAATCGCCCCCTCCCTCCCGCACAAGCTTATACCTTCTGGGGCCTTGGTTAAGGTTATGGGTTGTAGTAATTATTATTATTATAGCATTACCGTTCTTCTAGATATATTTTGCAATTGACTAATGCTAACAATAACAAATACAACGTAATAAAACACTGGCTAAACAGTAAACCTAATTTTTAGTTAGTGAAGTGTAAGTACTTTTCTTTAAATTAATTACAATTTAAATACTTTTCTACTAAGTGTGGTTAAAAGATGTCTTTTAGCAAGTATCGAATGGGGGCAAAAGTCAAAGAATATCCAATGGTAAACGTATTAAATGTAATTTTGCAGTGATGCTTCATAGAGACTTTTGAGAAGGGCCACATTAGAAGAAATGTTGGCTAAAATGTTATCAGTGACAATTTGTAATATGACAATGAATTCGCGGTCTGTTACAAGTTCCAAGACTTTTTTCAATGTCAATTAATGTAATTCAGCTGTTGTAATTGATTGAATGGAAGAAATATGTGATTAGAATAGTAAATGTTGTAGCCAGTCCATGGATAACAAATCATAGAAAGTTTTTCGAAATTGAAGTAGGTTTATGTGTCGAGTTCATAGATAAGATTCTCTGTTCTACTGCATATAGTAATTTTTTTTCTTTAATAGACATATCATCAGCAATCAACAAGCGATGCTGTCAATACGTAACTTGCTTAAAACGTGATAAATCAGTGCAAAGACGTTGTTTAATCAATTAATTTTGAAATAATAATTAAATATTGAAATAGATAGATATAATTGGAAAAAAGAAAATTTTCTATTTTTATATAATAAACACGATTTAACTATTTTTCAAAATATCAAAAATTAATGTGCAGCCTACTCAAATTTTTATTCAATTGGCCTCACTATTATATTTTAGTTCCTTGTTTCTCGAAAAGCGGCGCCACGGGGAGGACCCCTGGCCTACGGCAGGAATCACACTGCTCGACCACGTCGATCGTCCGAGACCGAACGAAATTTCGAACACATATAACTGTATGCGCAACGTCACACTGTTAGACCATCGGCCGTCCACCGTCGCCCATGCTCGATCGTCCACCTTGAAATTCAAACGGGTTGGAATTTTGACCGATTGTGGTCGACGATCGCATGCGCGTTATTACTTTGCATTTCCAAACACGTGGGCGTGTTTGCAAAGTTTTGTGTATCAGAACATAACTTATGTATAAAGTTTATAGGCATGGATGTAAAATATTGCCAGTGGCGTGCAGTGAGAATTTAGGCTAGGGAAGCAACCACGATTTAAATTTTAATACACCTAGGTACAATAAAAAACAGTGTTATAATTATTAAGCTTAAAAGTCTTTTAAGGAAGAATTTTTACACTTCAGTAGTATTCTTTTACCCTATAATGATTAATCGGATTGGTAATTTTTTAGCACATCTCATTCTTTTGTTCTGTAAATTGAGTTGTACATGAATTCACCATAATTCAAGGGTGCCCGATCGAATGGTTCAAAAATTGAACATGTCCTGCTTTTCTATAATAATTATAGAAAAGCAGGACATGTTCAGTTTTTGCACTATTCGATCGGGCACCCTTGAATTATGGTGAATTCATGTACAACTCAATTTACACAATAAGTGGACATATTCAGTTTCTGCATTGACCGATTCAATTATAATAAACATCTAATCACGGAGTACGCTAATAAAAATAACTCGACCTTATACGACGTTAACTTTAGCCCACAACGCACCCGCGACTCGCCCGCCACCGAAAGCAAGCCGTGCAGGAAGCAACGAAATCCGTGCTTATATGCAGTGTAACTAACACATTTGAATCGGTATTACCTTTCCGCGCAAGTCTAATGAGCCTAATTTAAAATAGTACTCTAATAATTATACTTTTTGCTGTACGGAATTGATATTGAGCTTTAAGTTGATTAAACATTACAAATTTAAATAAACGATAACCATAATTTAATAAAACTATTTTTGTTAGCATTGTTTTTGAATTTTAATAAATTCTTAAGGGAAGCATTGCTTCCCTTGCTTCCATGGACCGCACGCCACTGAATATTGCGATTTTGTTTTTCTGCTGTTAGTATAATAGCCCATGATGAAATTTGGTTTTATAAGCTGCACTAAAACATTGATGAATAGCGGTACAATACAAAAAATTCTCCTTGTTCCCGCTTTAAATACATTTCTCGGGCTCATATTTTTCTTTCTCTGCTTAATCTCCTCAAAATCATATAATTAACAATTAAATTTTCGGAATCGCTATCACCACTGCTTTTTTAGTCACTTAATTTTGAAAATTTTATTAGAAAATTAATAAAAGTGAGGTTAGGAAGAAAAAACCGCTCGAGGTCGGCCGACCAGTGTGATTTGAATATTTTAATGATCAGCGGTCGACCGATTTTTTTAAGCCGATGGTGGACGGTCGATGCTGGTCGATCGAGCAGTGTGATTCCTACCTACTTCTCTCAAACAACATTTTAGCGCTTATGAGACGGCCATATAACCCCCCCCCCCCGGGTTTATTGATGCAGTTGGCCATGCTTCACTTGGAAAGCTGCCGCCATTTACGGTTCATCTGATAAATTCATCATATAACCTTATAGAGTTCGTATTTACAACATTGTTAGTCTCGCAGGTGAGTTTAGAGATGGCGCTGATGTAGTTTATTTAAAAATTGCAAATTAGTTTATTAAAAATTAAAACACATTAAATTAATTTTTTCTATTTTGCGTCTATAATAAAGCTGTTAAAGTACCCAAAACAGTGCGTTATAGCTCATTTGAGTGCTTTGATAGCCCAACTTTTTTAAAGTTGGTAGCATTGAAAAATAATCGAAAAAACCAGAAAATTGGCAAAAACTTATGAAACTCGTTCTTTAATATACTATTAAAGCACACTGCTCTATGTTGGAGACTATTCAACACTTTCGTAACAGGAATACATAAGCAGCAGAAAGTATAAGCTACTACAAAAAGCAGAAAAACCTTTACTTAAAAAGCTGCGGCGGTTAACCTGATAAATTCATACATATAACATTATCGAGTTCGTATTTACAACCTTCTTAGTGTCGCAGGTAAGTTTAGAGATGGCGCTGATGTAGTTTATTTAAAACAACCTTAATTTAAAAATTGCAAATTAGTTTATTAAAAATAAAAGCAAATTTAAAAACACATTGGTCTATGTTGGAGGCTATTCAACACTTTCGTAACAGGAACACATAAGCAGTAGAAAGTATAAGCCACTGCAAAATGCAAAAAACCTATACTTAATAAGCTGCGGCAGTTGACCTGATAAATTCACATAACATTGTATATTATTATATACATATAACATTATAGAGTTCGTATTTACAACGATGTTGGTCTCGCAGGTTAGTTTAGAGATGGAGAAGTAGTTCGTTTAAAAATTTGTTAAAAATTAAAACATATTAAAGCACATTTAAAAACACGTTATTCTATGTTGGAGACTATTCAATAAAATTTCGCTAATTCTGGCTAGTCAATACATTAATCTCTTTGCATTCATAACCTCCTACAACCAAGAAATCTTTGCTATGAGGTTGATCAAAGAGTTTGGTAAATACGGATTTATCGTTATCGTAACCTCGTTGCACTCATAACCTCATACTACTAAGGGATATTTACTTCGATTTTGTTTACTAAGTTTCTAACTAGTGATTTGACATTATCTTAACCTCTTTGCATTCATAACCTCCTAATGAGACATCTTCGATGTTGGCTGCAAAATTTTGAAAATACCGATTTGTCATTATTTTAACCTCGTTGCACTCATAACCTCATACTACTAAGGGATATCTACTTCGCTGTTGTTCACTAAGTTTGTAATTAGTGATTTGTCATTATCTTAACCTCTTTGCATTCATAACCTCCTAATGAGAAATCTTTATTTCGATGTAGGCTGAAAAATTTTGGAAATACTGATTTGTCGTTATTTTAACCTCGTTGCACTCATAACCTCATACTACTAAGAGAGATTTACTTCGCTCTTGTTCACTAAGTTTGTAACTAGTGATTTGTCATTACCTTAACCTCTTTGCATTTATAACCTCCTAATGAGAAATCTTTATTTCGATGTAGGCTGCAAAATTTTGGAAATACTGATTTGTCGTTATTTTAACCTTATTTTGATGTTGTTCACTAAGTTTGTTACTAGTGATTTGTCATTATCTTAACCTCTTTGCATTCATAACATCCTAATGAGATATCTTTACTTCGATGAAGGCTGCACATAAACTGCACTAACCTCATACTACTAAGGAATATTTACTTTGATGTTGTTCACTAAGTTTGTAACTAGTGGTTTGTCATTATCTTAACCTCTTTGCATTCATAACCTCCTAATGAGAAATCTTTACTTCGATGTAGGCTGCACATAACCTGCACTAACTTCATACTACTAAGGAATATTTAGTTCGATGTTGTTCACTAAGTTTGTAACTAGTGGTTTGTCATTATCTTAACCTCTTTGCATTCATAACCTCCTAATGAGATATCTTTACTTCGATGTAGGCTGCACATAACCTGCACTAACTTCATACTACTAAGGAATATTTAGTTCGATGTTGTTCACTAAGTTTGTAACTAGTGGTTTGTCATTATCTTAACCTCTTTGCATTCATAACCTCCTAATGAGATATCTTTACTTCGATGTAGGCTGCACATAACCTGCACTAACCTCATACTACTAAGGAATATTTACTTCGATGTTGTTTACTAAGTTTGTAACTAGTGATTTGTCATTATCTTAACCTCTTTGCATTCATAACCTCCTAATGAGATATCTTTACTTCGATGTAGGCTGCACATAACCTGCACTAACTTCATACTACTAAGGAATATTTAGTTCGATGTTGTTCACTAAGTTTGTAACTAGTGGTTTGTCATTATCTTAACCTCTTTGCATTCATAACCTCCTAATGAGAAATCTTTACTTCGATGTAGGCTGCAAAATTCCGGAACTACTGATTTGTCGTTATTTTAACCTGGTTGCACTCATAACCTCATACTACTAAGGAATATTTATTTCGATGTTGTTCACTAAGTTTGTAACTAGTGGTTTGTCATTATCTTAACCTCTTTGCATTCATAACCTCCTAATGAGATATCTTTACTTCGATGTAGGCTGCACATAACCTGCACTAACTTCATACTACTAAGGAATATTTACTTCGATGTTGTTTACTAAGTTTGTAACTAGTGATTTGTCATTATCTTAACCTCTTTGCATTCATAACCTCCTAATGAGATATCTTTACTACGATGTAGGCTGCACATAACCTGCACTAACCTCATACTACTAAGGAATATTTACTCCGATGTTGTTCACTAAGCTTGTAACAAGTGATTTGTAATTATTTTAATCTCTTTGCATTCATAACCTCCTAATGATAAATCTTTACTTCGATGTAGGCTGCAAACTTTCGGAACCACTGATTTGTCGTTATTTTAACCTCGTTGCCACTCATAACTTCATACTACTAAGGAATATTTAGTTCGATATTGTTCACTAAGTTTGTAACTAGTGATTTGTCATTATCTTAACCTCTTTGCATTGATAACATCCTAATGAGAAATCTTTACTTCAATGAAGGCTGTAAAATTTCGGAACTACTGATTTGTCGTTGTTTTAACCTCATACTACTAAGGAATATTTAGTTCGATGTTGTTCACTAAGTTTGTAACTAGTGAGTTGTCATTATCTTAACCTCTTTGCATTCATAACATCCTAATGAGAAATCTATACTTCGATGTAGGCTGCAAAATTTTGGAAATACTGATTTGTCGTTATTTTAACCTCGTTGCACACTTAACGTCATACTACTAAGGAATATTTACTTTGATGTTGTTCACTAAGTTTGTAACTAGTGATTAGTCGTTATCTTAACCTCTTTGCATTCAGAACATCCTAATGAGAAATCTTTACTTCGATGTAGGCTGCAAAACTTTGGAAATACTGATTTGTCGTTATTTTAACCTCGTTGCACTCATAACCTCATACTACTAAGGGATATTTACTTCGCTGTTGTTCACTAAGTTTGTAATTAGTGACTTGTCATTACCTTAACCTCTTTGCTTTTATAACCTCGTAATGAGAAATCTTAATTTCGATGTAGGCTGCAAAATTCTGGAAATACTGATTTGTCGTTATTTTAAACTGGTTGCACTCATAACCTCATACTACTAAGGGATATTTACTTCGCTGTTGTTCACTAAGTTTGTAATTAGTGAGTTGTCATTATCTTAACCTCTTTGCATTCATAACATCCTAATGAGAAATCTTTACTTCGATGTAGGTTGCAAAATTTTGGAAATACTGATTTGTCGTTATTTTAACCTCGTTGCACTCATAACCTCATACTACTAATGGATATTTACTTCGCTGTTGTTCAATAAGTTTGTAATTAGTGATTTGTCATTACCTTAACCTCTTTGCATTTATAACCTCGTAATGAGAAATCTTTACTTCGATGTAGGCTGCAAAATTGTGGAAATACTGATTTGTCGTTATTTTAACCTCGTTGCACACTTAACGTCATACTACTAAGGAATATTTACTTTGATGTTGTTCACTAAGTTTGTAACTAGTGATTTGTCATTATCTTAACCTCTTTGCATTCATAACCTCCTAATGAGAAATTTTTACTTCGATGAAGGTTGCAGAATTTTAGCAATACTGATTTGTCGTTATTTTAACCTCGTTGCACTCATAACCTCATACTACTAAGCGATATTTACTTCGCTGTTGTTCACTAAGTTTGTAATTAGTGAGTTGTCATTATCTTAACCTCTTTGCATTCAGAACATCCCAATGAGAAATCTTTACTTCGATGTAGGCTGCAAAACTTTGGAAATACTGATTTGTCGTTATTTTAACCTCGTTGCACACTTAACGTCATACTACTAAGGAATATTTACTTTGATGTTGTTCACTAAGTTTGTAACTAGTGATTTGTCATTATCTTAACCTCTTTGCATTCATAATATCCTAATGAGATATCTTTACTTCGATGTAGGCTGCACATAACCTGCACTAACCTCATACTACTAAGGAATATTTACTCCGATGTTGTTCACTAAGTTTGTAACTAGTGATTTGTAATTATTTTAATCTCTTTGCATTCATAACCTCCTAATGATAAATCTTTACTTCGATGTAGGCTGCAAACTTTCGGAACCACTGATTTGTCGTTATTTTAACCTCGTTGCCACTCATAACTTCATACTACTAAGGAATATTTAGTTCGATATTGTTCACTAAGTTTGTAACTAGTGATTTGTCATTATCTTAACCTCTTTGCATTGATAACATCCTAATGAGAAATCTTTACTTCAATGAAGGCTGTAAAATTTCGGAACTACTGATTTGTCGTTGTTTTAACCTCATACTACTAAGGAATATTTAGTTCGATGTTGTTCACTAAGTTTGTAACTAGGGAGTTGGCATTATCTTAACCTCTTTGCATTCATAACATCCTAATGAGAAATCTATACTTCGATGTAGGCTGCAAAATTTTGGAAATAATCTTTATTTCGATGTAGGCTGCAAAATTCTGGAAATACTGATTTGTCGTTATTTTAACCTCGTTGCACACTTAACGTCATACTACTAAGGAATATTTACTTTGATGTTGTTCACTAAGTTTGTAACTAGTGATTTGTCGTTATCTTAACCTCTTTGCATTCAGAACATCCTAATGAGAAATCTTTACTTCGATGTAGGCTGCAAAACTTTGGAAATACTGATTTGTCGTTATTTTAACCTCGTTGCACTCATAACCTCATACTACTAAGGGATATTTACTTCGCTGTTGTTCACTAAGTTTGTAATTAGTGACTTGTCATTACCTTAACCTCTTTGCATTTATAACCTCGTAATGAGAAATCTTAATTTCGATGTAGGCTGCAAAATTTTGGAAATACTGATTTGTCGTTATTTTAAGCTGGTTGCACTCATAACCTCATACTACTAAGGGATATTTACTTCGCTGTTGTTCACTAAGTTTGTAATTAGTGAGTTGTCATTATCTTAACCTCTTTGCATTCATAACATCCTAATGAGAAATCTTTACTTCGATGTAGGTTGCAGAATTTTGGAAATACTGATTTGTCGTTATTTTAACCTTGTTGCACTCATAACCTCATACTACTAATGGATATTTACTTCGCTATTGTTCAATAAGTTTGTAATTAGTGATTTGTCATTACCTTAACCTCTTTGCATTTATAACCTCGTAATGAGAAATCTTTATTTCGATGCAGGCTGCAAAATTTTTGAAATACTGATTTGTCGTTATTTTAACCTCGTTGCACTCATAACCTCATACTACTAAGGAATATTTAGTTCGATGTTATTCACTAAGTTTGTAACTAGTGGTTTGTCATTATCTTAACCTCTTTGCATTCATAACCTCCTAATGAGAAATCTTTACTTCGATGTAGGCTGCAAAATTGTGGAAATACTGATTTGTCGTTATTTTAACCTCGTTGCACACTTAACGTCATACTACTAAGGAATATTTAGTTCGATGTTGTTCACTAAGTTTGTAACTAGTGGTTTGTCATTATCTTAACAACTTTGCATTCATAACCTCCTAATGAGAAATCTTTACTTCGATGTAGGCTGCAAAATTTCGTAACTACTGATTTGTCGTTATTTTAACCTGGTTGCACACATAACCTCATACTACTAAGGAATTGTTAGTTCGATGTTGTTCACTAAGTTTGTAACTAGTGGTTTGTCATTATCTTAACCTCTTTGCATTCATAACCTCCTAATGAGATATCTTTACTTCGATGTAGGCTGCACATAAACTGGGCTAACCTCATACCATTAAGGAATATTTACTCCGATGTTGTTCACTAAGTTTGCAACTGGTGATTTGTAATTATTTTAATCTCTTTGCATTCATAACCTCCTAATGAGAAATCTTTACTTCGATGTAGGCTGAAAAATTTTGGAAATACTGATTTGTCGTTATTTTAACCTCGTTGCACTCATAACCTCATACTACTAAGAGAGATTTACTTCGCTCTTGTTCACTAAGTTTGTAACTAGTGATTTGTCATTACCTTAACCTCTTTGCATTTATAACCTCCTAATGAGAAATCTTTATTTCGATGTAGGCTGCAAAATTTTGGAAATACTGATTTGTCGTTATTTTAACCTTATTTTGATGTTGTTCACTAAGTTTGTTACTAGTGATTTGTCATTATCTTAACCTCTTTGCATTCATAACATCCTAATGAGATATCTTTACTTCGATGAAGGCTGCACATAAACTGCACTAACCTCATACTACTAAGGAATATTTACTTTGATGTTGTTCACTAAGTTTGTAACTAGTGGTTTGTCATTATCTTAACCTCTTTGCATTCATAACCTCCTAATGAGAAATCTTTACTTCGATGTAGGCTGCACATAACCTGCACTAACTTCATACTACTAAGGAATATTTAGTTCGATGTTGTTCACTAAGTTTGTAACTAGTGGTTTGTCATTATCTTAACCTCTTTGCATTCATAACCTCCTAATGAGATATCTTTACTTCGATGTAGGCTGCACATAACCTGCACTAACTTCATACTACTAAGGAATATTTAGTTCGATGTTGTTCACTAAGTTTGTAACTAATGGTTTGTCATTATCTTAACCTCTTTGCATTCATAACCTCCTAATGAGATATCTTTACTTCGATGTAGGCTGCACATAACCTGCACTAACCTCATACTACTAAGGAATATTTACTTCGATGTTGTTTACTAAGTTTGTAACTAGTGATTTGTCATTATCTTAACCTCTTTGCATTCATAACCTCCTAATGAGATATCTTTACTTCGATGTAGGCTGCACATAACCTGCACTAACTTCATACTACTAAGGAATATTTAGTTCGATGTTGTTCACTAAGTTTGTAACTAGTGGTTTGTCATTATCTTAACCTCTTTGCATTCATAACCTCCTAATGAGAAATCTTTACTTCGATGTAGGCTGCAAAATTCCGGAACTACTGATTTGTCGTTATTTTAACCTGGTTGCACTCATAACCTCATACTACTAAGGAATATTTATTTCGATGTTGTTCACTAAGTTTGTAACTAGTGGTTTGTCATTATCTTAACCTCTTTGCATTCATAACCTCCTAATGAGATATCTTTACTTCGATGTAGGCTGCACATAACCTGCACTAACTTCATACTACTAAGGAATATTTACTTCGATGTTGTTTACTAAGTTTGTAACTAGTGATTTGTCATTATCTTAACCTCTTTGCATTCATAACCTCCTAATGAGATATCTTTACTACGATGTAGGCTGCACATAACCTGCACTAACCTCATACTACTAAGGAATATTTACTCCGATGTTGTTCACTAAGTTTGTAACAAGTGATTTGTAATTATTTTAATCTCTTTGCATTCATAACCTCCTAATGAGATATCTTTACTTCGATGTAGGCTGCACATAACCTGCACTAACCTCATACTACTAAGGAATATTTACTCCGATGTTGTTCACTAAGTTTGTAACAAGTGATTTGTAATTATTTTAATCTCTTTGCATTCATAACCTCCTAATGATAAATCTTTACTTCGATGTAGGCTGCAAACTTTCGGAACCACTGATTTGTCGTTATTTTAACCTCGTTGCCACTCATAACTTCATACTACTAAGGAATATTTAGTTCGATATTGTTCACTAAGTTTGTAACTAGTGATTTGTCATTATCTTAACCTCTTTGCATTGATAACATCCTAATGAGAAATCTTTACTTCAATGAAGGCTGTAAAATTTCGGAACTACTGATTTGTCGTTGTTTTAACCTCATACTACTAAGGAATATTTAGTTCGATGTTGTTCACTAAGTTTGTAACTAGTGAGTTGTCATTATCTTAACCTCTTTGCATTCATAACATCCTAATGAGAAATCTATACTTCGATGTAGGCTGCAAAATTTTGGAAATACTGATTTGTCGTTATTTTAACCTCGTTGCACACTTAACGTCATACTACAAAGGAATATTTACTTTGATGTTGTTCACTAAGTTTGTAACTAGTGATTAGTCGTTATCTTAACCTCTTTGCATTCAGAACATCCTAATGAGAAATCTTTACTTCGATGTAGGCTGCAAAACTTTGGAAATACTGATTTGTCGTTATTTTAACCTCGTTGCACTCATAACCTCATACTACTAAGGGATATTTACTTCGCTGTTGTTCACTAAGTTTGTAATTAGTGACTTGTCATTACCTTAACCTCTTTGCTTTTATAACCTCGTAATGAGAAATCTTAATTTCGATGTAGGCTGCAAAATTCTGGAAATACTGATTTGTCGTTATTTTAAACTGGTTGCACTCATAACCTCATACTACTAAGGGATATTTACTTCGCTGTTGTTCACTAAGTTTGTAATTAGTGAGTTGTCATTATCTTAACCTATTTGCATTCATAACCTCCTAATGAGATATCATTACTTCGATGTAGGCTGCACATAACCTGCACTAACTTCATACTACTAAGGAATATTTAGTTCGATGTTGTTCACTAAGTTTGTAACTAGTGGTTTGTCATTATCTTAACCTCTTTGCATTCATAACCTCCTAATGAGATATCTTTACTTCGATGTAGGCTGCACATAACCTGCACTAACTTCATACTACTAAGGAATATTTAGTTCGATGTTGTTCACTAAGTTTGTAACTAGTGGTTTGTCATTATCTTAACCTCTTTGCATTCATAACCTCCTAATGAGAAATCTTTACTTCGATGTAGGCTGCAAAATTTCGGAACTACTGATTTGTCGTTATTTTAACCTGGTTGCACTCATAACCTCATACTACTAAGGAATATTTATTTCGATGTTGTTCACTAAGTTTGTAACTAGTGGTTTGTCATTATCTTAACCTCTTTGCATTCATAACCTCCTAATGAGATATCTTTACTTCGATGTAGGCTGCACATAACCTGCACTAACTTCATACTACTAAGGAATATTTAGTTCGATGTTGTTCACTAAGTTTGTAACTAGTGGTTTGTCATTATCTTAACCTCTTTGCATTCATAACCTCCTAATGAGAAATCTTTACTTCGATGTAGGCTGCAAAATTCCGGAACTACTGATTTGTCGTTATTTTAACCTGGTTGCACTCATAACCTCATACTACTAAGGAATATTTATTTCGATGTTGTTCACTAAGTTTGTAACTAGTGGTTTGTCATTATCTTAACCTCTTTGCATTCATAACCTCCTAATGAGATATCTTTACTTCGATGTAGGCTGCACATAACCTGCACTAACTTCATACTACTAAGGAATATTTAGTTCGATGTTGTTTACTAAGTTTGTAACTAGTGATTTGTCATTATCTTAACCTCTTTGCATTCATAACCTCCTAATGAGATATCTTTACTTCGATGTAGGCTGCACATAACCTGCACTAACTTCATACTACTAAGGAATATTTAGTTCGATGTTGTTCACTAAGTTTGTAACTAGTGGTTTGTCATTATCTTAACCTCTTTGCATTCATAACCTCCTAATGAGAAATCTTTACTTCGATGTAGGCTGCAAAATTTCGGAACTACTGATTTGTCGTTATTTTAACCTGGTTGCACTCATAACCTCATACTACTAAGGAATATTTATTTCGATGTTGTTCACTAAGTTTGTAACTAGTGGTTTGTCATTATCTTAAACTCTTTGCATTCATAACCTCCTAATGAGATATCTTTACTTCGATGTAGGCTGCACAAAACCTGCACTAACTTCATACTACTAAGGAATATTTACTTCGATGTTGTTTACTAAGTTTGTAACTAGTGATTTGTCATTATCTTAACCTCTTTGCATTCATAACCTCCTAATGAGATATCTTTACTACGATGTAGGCTGCACATAACCTGCACTAACCTCATACTACTAAGGAATATTTACTCCGATGTTCACTAAGTTTGTAACAAGTGAGTTGTAATTATTTTAATCTCTTTGCATTCATAACCTCCTAATGAGATATCTTTACTTCGATGTAGGCTGCACAAAACCTGCACTAACTTCATACTACTAAGGAATATTTACTTCGATGTTGTTTACTAAGTTTGTAACTAGTGATTTGTCATTATCTTAACCTCTTTGCATTCATAACCTCCTAATGAGATATCTTTACTACGATGTAGGCTGCACATAACCTGCACTAACCTCATACTACTAAGGAATATTTACTCCGATGTTGTTCACTAAGTTTGTAACTAGTGATTTGTCATTATCTTAACCTCTTTGCATTCATAACCTCCTAATGAGATATCTTTACTTCGATGTAGGCTGCACAAAACCTGCACTAACTTCATACTACTAAGGAATATTTACTTCGATGTTGTTTACTAAGTTTGTAACTAGTGATTTGTCATTATCTTAACCTCTTTGCATTCATAACCTCCTAATGAGATATCTTTACTTCGATGTAGGCTGCACAAAACCTGCACTAACTTCATACTACTAAGGAATATTTACTTCGATGTTGTTTACTAAGTTTGTAACTAGTGATTTGTCATTATCTTAACCTCTTTGCATTCATAACCTCCTAATGAGATATCTTTACTACGATGTAGGCTGCACATAACCTGCACTAACCTCATACTACTAAGGAATATTTACTCCGATGTTGTTCACTAAGTTTGTAACAAGTGATTTGTAATTATTTTAATCTCTTTGCATTCATAACCTCCTAATGATAAATCTTTACTTCGATGTAGGCTGCAAACTTTCGGAACCACTGATTTGTCGTTATTTTAACCTCGTTGCCACTCATAACTTCATACTACTAAGGAATATTTAGTTCGATATTGTTCACTAAGTTTGTAACTAGTGATTTGTCATTATCTTAACCTCTTTGCATTGATAACATCCTAATGAGAAATCTTTACTTCAATGAAGGCTGTAAAATTTCGGAACTACTGATTTGTCGTTGTTTTAACCTCATACTACTAAGGAATATTTAGTTCGATGTTGTTCACTAAGTTTGTAACTAGTGAGTTGTCATTATCTTAACCTCTTTGCATTCATAACATCCTAATGAGAAATCTATACTTCGATGTAGAATGCAAAATTTTGGAAATACTGATTTGTCGTTATTTTAACCTCGTTGCACTCATAACCTCATACTACTAAGGTATATTTACTTCGCTGTTGTTCACTAAGTTTGTAATTAGTGACTTGTCATTACCTTAACCTCTTTGCTTTTATAACCTCGTAATGAGAAATCTTAATTTCGATGTAGGCTGCAAAATTCTGGAAATACTGATTTGTCGTTATTTTAAACTGGTTGCACTCATAACCTCATACTACTAAGGGATATTTACTTCGCTGTTGTTCACTAAGTTTGTAATTAGTGAGTTGTCATTATCTTAACCTCTTTGCATTCATAACATCCTAATGAGAAATCTTTACTTCGATGTAGGTTGCAGAATTTTGGAAATACTGATTTGTCGTTATTTTAACCTCGTTGCACTCATAACCTCATACTACTAATGGATATTTACTTCGCTATTGTTCAATAAGTTTGTAATTAGTGATTTGTCATTACCTTAACCTCTTTGCATTTATAACCTCGTAATGAGAAATCTTTATTTCGATGCAGGCTGCAAAATTTTTGAAATACTGATTTGTCGTTATTTTAACCTCGTTGCACTCATAACCTCATACTACTAAGGAATATTTAGTTCGATGTTATTCACTAAGTTTGTAACTAGTGGTTTGTCATTATCTTAACCTCTTTGCATTCATAACCTCCTAATGAGAAATCTTTACTTCGATGTAGGCTGCAAAATTGTGGAAATACTGATTTGTCGTTATTTTAACCTCGTTGCACACTTAACGTCATACTACTAAGGAATATTTAGTTCGATGTTGTTCACTAAGTTTGTAACTAGTGGTTTGTCATTATCTTAACAACTTTGCATTCATAACCTCCTAATGAGAAATCTTTACTTCGATGTAGGCTGCAAAATTTCGTAACTACTGATTTGTCGTTATTTTAACCTGGTTGCACACATAACCTCATACTACTAAGGAATTGTTAGTTCGATGTTGTTCACTAAGTTTGTAACAAGTGAGTTGTAATTATTTTAATCTCTTTGCATTCATAACCTCCTAATGAGATATCTTTACTTCGATGTAGGCTGCACATAACCTGCACTAACCTCATACTACTAAGGAATATTTACTCCGATGTTGTTCACTAAGTTTGTAACTAGGGAGTTGGCATTATCTTAACCTCTTTGCATTCATAACATCCTAATGAGAAATCTATACTTCGATGTAGGCTGCAAAATTTTGGAAATAATCTTTATTTCGATGTAGGCTGCAAAATTCTGGAAATACTGATTTGTCGTTATTTTAACCTCGTTGCACACTTAACGTCATACTACTAAGGAATATTTACTTTGATGTTGTTCACTAAGTTTGTAACTAGTGATTTGTCGTTATCTTAACCTCTTTGCATTCAGAACATCCTAATGAGAAATCTTTACTTCGATGTAGGCTGCAAAACTTTGGAAATACTGATTTGTCGTTATTTTAACCTCGTTGCACTCATAACCTCATACTACTAAGGGATATTTACTTCGCTGTTGTTCACTAAGTTTGTAATTAGTGACTTGTCATTACCTTAACCTCTTTGCATTTATAACCTCGTAATGAGAAATGTTAATTTCGATGTAGGCTGCAAAATTTTGGAAATACTGATTTGTCGTTATTTTAAGCTGGTTGCACTCATAACCTCATACTACTAAGGGATATTTACTTCGCTGTTGTTCACTAAGTTTGTAATTAGTGAGTTGTCATTATCTTAACCTCTTTGCATTCATAACATCCTAATGAGAAATCTTTACTTCGATGTAGGTTGCAGAATTTTGGAAATACTGATTTGTCGTTATTTTAACCTCGTTGCACTCATAACCTCATACTACTAATGGATATTTACTTCGCTATTGTTCAATAAGTTTGTAATTAGTGATTTGTCATTACCTTAACCTCTTTGCATTTATAACCTCGTAATGAGAAATCTTTATTTCGATGCAGGCTGCAAAATATTTGAAATACTGATTTGTCGTTATTTTAACCTCGTTGCACTCATAACCTCATACTACTAAGGAATATTTAGTTCGATGTTATTCACTAAGTTTGTAACTAGTGGTTTGTCATTATCTTAACCTCTTTGCATTCATAACCTCCTAATGAGAAATCTTTACTTCGATGTAGGCTGCAAAATTGTGGAAATACTGATTTGTCGTTATTTTAACCTCGTTGCACACTTAACGTCATACTACTAAGGAATATTTAGTTCGATGTTGTTCACTAAGTTTGTAACTAGTGGTTTGTCATTATCTTAACAACTTTGCATTCATAACCTCCTAATGAGAAATCTTTACTTCGATGTAGGCTGCAAAATTTCGTAACTACTGATTTGTCGTTATTTTAACCTGGTTGCACACATAACCTCATACTACTAAGGAATTGTTAGTTCGATGTTGTTCACTAAGTTTGTAACTAGTGGTTTGTCATTATCTTAACCTCTTTGCATTCATAACCTCCTAATGAGATATCTTTACTTCGATGTAGGCTGCACATAAACTGGGCTAACCTCATACCATTAAGGAATATTTACTCCGATGTTGTTCACTAAGTTTGCAACTGGTGATTTGTAATTATTTTAATCTCTTTGCATTCATAACCTCCTAATGAGAAATCTTTACTTCGATGTAGGCTGCAAAACTTTGGAAATACTGATTTGTCGTTATTTTAACCTCGTTGCACACTTAACGTCATACTACTAAGGAATATTTACTTTGATGTTGTTCACTAAGTTTGTAACTAGTGATTTGTCATTATCTTAACCTCTTTGCATTCATAACATCCTAATGAGAAATTTTTACTTCGATGAAGGTTGCAGAATTTTAGCAATACTGATTTGTCGTTATTTTAACCTCGTTGCACTCATAACCTCATACTACTAAGCGATATTTACTTCGCTGTTGTTCACTAAGTTTGTAATTAGTGACTTGTCATTACCTTAACCTCTTTGCATTTATAACCTCGTAATGAGAAATCTTAATTTCGATGTAGGCTGCAAAATTTTGGAAATACTGATTTGTCGTTATTTTAAACTGGTTGCACTCATAACCTCATACTACTAAGGGATATTTACTTCGCTGTTGTTCACTAAGTTTGTAATTAGTGAGTTGTCATTATCTTAACCTCTTTGCATTCATAACATCCTAATGAGAAATCTTTACTTCGATGTAGGTTGCAAAATTTCGTAACTACTGATTTGTCGTTATTTTAACCTGGTTGCACTCATAACCTCATACTACTAAGGAATATTTACTTCGATGTTGTTTACTAAGTTTGTAACTAGTGATTTGTCATTATCTTAACCTCTTTGCATTCATAACCTCCTAATGAGATATCTTTACTTCGATGTAGGCTGCACATAAACTGGGCTAACCTCATACCACTAAGGAATATTTACTCCGATGTTGTTCAATAAGTTTTCAACTGGTGATTTGTAATTATTTTAATCTCTTTGCATTCATAACCTCCTAATGAGAAATCTTTACTTCGATGTAGGCTGCAAAACTTTGGAAATACTGATTTGTCGTTATTTTAACCTCGTTGCACACTTAACGTCATACTACTAAGGAATATTTACTTTGATGTTGTTCACTAAGTTTGTAACTAGTGATTTGTCATTATCTTAACCTCTTTGCATTCATAACATCCTAATGAGAAATTTTTACTTCGATGAAGGTTGCAGAATTTTAGCAATACTGATTTGTCGTTATTTTAACCTCGTTGCACTCATAACCTCATACTACTAAGCGATATTTACTTCGCTGTTGTTCACTAAGTTTGTAATTAGTGAGTTGTCATTATCTTAACCTCTTTGCATTCAGAACATCCTAATGAGAAATCTTTACTTCGATGTAGGCTGCAAAACTTTGGAAATACTGATTTGTCGTTATTTTAACCTCGTTGCACACTTAACGTCATACTACTAAGGAATATTTACTTTGATGTTGTTCACTAAGTTTGTAACTAGTGATTTGTCATTATCTTAACCTCTTTGCATTCATAACATCCTAATGAGAAATTTTTACTTCGATGAAGGTTGCAGAATTTTAGCAATACTGATTTGTCGTTATTTTAACCTCGTTGCACTCATAACCTCATACTACTAAGCGATATTTACTTCGCTGTTTTTCACTAAGTTTGTAATTAGTGAGTTGTCATTATCTTAACCTCTTTGCATTCATAACCTCCTAATGAGATATCTTTACTTCGATGTAGGCTGCACATAACCTGCACTAACTTCATACTGCTAAGGAATATTTACTTTGATGTTGTTCACTAAGTTTGTAACTAGTGATTTGTCATTATCTTAACCTCTTTGCATTCATAACATCCTAATGAGAAATTTTTACTTCGATGAAGGTTGCAGAATTTTAGCAATACTGATTTGTCGTTATTTTAACATCGTTGCACTCATAACCTCATACTACTAAGCGATATTTACTTCGCTGTTGTTCACTAAGTTTGTAATTAGTGAGTTGTCATTATCTTAACCTCTTTGCATTCAGAACATCCTAATGAGAAATCTTTACTTCGATGTAGGCTGCAAAACTTTGGAAATACTGATTTGTCGTTATTTTAACCTCGTTGCACTCATAACCTCAAACTACTAAGGGATATTTACTTCGCTGTTGTTCACTAAGTTTGTAATTAGTGACTTGTCATTACCTTAACCTCTTTGCATTTATAACCTCGTAATGAGAAATCTTTATTTCGATGCAGGCTGCAAAATTTTGGAAATACTGATTTGTCGTTATTTTAACCTCGTTGCACTCATAACCTCATACTACTAAGGAATATTTACTTCGATGTTTTTCACTAAGTTTGTAACTAGTGGTTTGTCATTATCTTAACCTCTTTGCATTCATAACCTCCTAATGAGAAATCTTTACTTCGATGTAGGCTGCAAAATTCTGGAAATACTGATTTGTCGTTATTTTAACCTCGTTGCACACTTAACGTCTTACTACTAAGGAATATTTAGTTCGATGTTGTTCACTAAGTTTGTAACTAGTGGTTTGTCATTATCTTAACAACTTTGCATTCATAACCTCCTAATGAGAAATCTTTACTTCGATGTAGGCTGCAAAATTTCGGAACCACTGATTTGTCGTTATTTTAACCCCGTTGCCACTCATAACTTCATACTACTAAGGAATATTTATTTCGATGTTGTTCACTAAGTTTGTAACTAGTGGTTTGTCATTATCTTAACCTCTTTGCATTCATAACCTCCTAATGAGACATCTTTACTTCGATGTAGGCTGCACATAACCTGCACTAACTTCATACTGCTAAGGAATATTTAGTTCGATGTTGTTCACTAAGTTTGTAACTAGGGAGTTGGCATTATCTTAACCTCTTTGCATTCATAACATCCTAATGAGAAATCTATACTTCGATGTAGGCTGCAAAATTTTGGAAATAATCTTTATTTCGATGTAGGCTGCAAAATTCTGGAAATACTGATTTGTCGTTATTTTAACCTCGTTGCCACTCATAACTTCATACTACTAAGGAATATTTAGTTCGATATTGTTCACTAAGTTTGTAACTAGTGATTTGTCATTATCTTAACCTCTTTGCATTGATAACATCCTAATGAGAAATCTTTACTTCAATGAAGGCTGTAAAATTTCGGAACTACTGATTTGTCGTTGTTTTAACCTCATACTACTAAGGAATATTTAGTTCGATGTTGTTCACTAAGTTTGTAACTAGTGAGTTGTCATTATCTTAACCTCTTTGCATTCATAACATCCTAATGAGAAATCTATACTTCGATGTAGAATGCAAAATTTTGGAAATACTGATTTGTCGTTATTTTAACCTCGTTGCACACTTAACGTCATACTACTAAGGAATATTTACTTTGATGTTGTTCACTAAGTTTGTAACTAGTGATTTGTCGTTATCTTAACCTCTTTGCATTCAGAACATCCTAATGAGAAATCTTTACTTCGATGTAGGCTGCAAAACTTTGGAAATACTGATTTGTCGTTATTTTAACCTCGTTGCACTCATAACCTCATACTACTAAGGTATATTTACTTCGCTGTTGTTCACTAAGTTTGTAATTAGTGACTTGTCATTACCTTAACCTCTTTGCTTTTATAACCTCGTAATGAGAAATCTTAATTTCGATGTAGGCTGCAAAATTCTGGAAATACTGATTTGTCGTTATTTTAAACTGGTTGCACTCATAACCTCATACTACTAAGGGATATTTACTTCGCTGTTGTTCACTAAGTTTGTAATTAGTGAGTTGTCATTATCTTAACCTCTTTGCATTCATAACATCCTAATGAGAAATCTTTACTTCGATGTAGGTTGCAGAATTTTGGAAATACTGATTTGTCGTTATTTTAACCTCGTTGCACTCATAACCTCATACTACTAATGGATATTTACTTCGCTATTGTTCAATAAGTTTGTAATTAGTGATTTGTCATTACCTTAACCTCTTTGCATTTATAACCTCGTAATGAGAAATCTTTATTTCGATGCAGGCTGCAAAATTTTTGAAATACTGATTTGTCGTTATTTTAACCTCGTTGCACTCATAACCTCATACTACTAAGGAATATTTAGTTCGATGTTATTCACTAAGTTTGTAACTAGTGGTTTGTCATTATCTTAACCTCTTTGCATTCATAACCTCCTAATGAGAAATCTTTACTTCGATGTAGGCTGCAAAATTGTGGAAATACTGATTTGTCGTTATTTTAACCTCGTTGCACACTTAACGTCATACTACTAAGGAATATTTAGTTCGATGTTGTTCACTAAGTTTGTAACTAGTGGTTTGTCATTATCTTAACAACTTTGCATTCATAACCTCCTAATGAGAAATCTTTACTTCGATGTAGGCTGCAAAATTTCGTAACTACTGATTTGTCGTTATTTTAACCTGGTTGCACACATAACCTCATACTACTAAGGAATTGTTAGTTCGATGTTGTTCACTAAGTTTGTAACAAGTGAGTTGTAATTATTTTAATCTCTTTGCATTCATAACCTCCTAATGAGATATCTTTACTTCGATGTAGGCTGCACATAACCTGCACTAACCTCATACTACTAAGGAATATTTACTCCGATGTTGTTCACTAAGTTTGTAACTAGGGAGTTGGCATTATCTTAACCTCTTTGCATTCATAACATCCTAATGAGAAATCTATACTTCGATGTAGGCTGCAAAATTTTGGAAATAATCTTTATTTCGATGTAGGCTGCAAAATTCTGGAAATACTGATTTGTCGTTATTTTAACCTCGTTGCACACTTAACGTCATACTACTAAGGAATATTTACTTTGATGTTGTTCACTAAGTTTGTAACTAGTGATTTGTCGTTATCTTAACCTCTTTGCATTCAGAACATCCTAATGAGAAATCTTTACTTCGATGTAGGCTGCAAAACTTTGGAAATACTGATTTGTCGTTATTTTAACCTCGTTGCACTCATAACCTCATACTACTAAGGGATATTTACTTCGCTGTTGTTCACTAAGTTTGTAATTAGTGACTTGTCATTACCTTAACCTCTTTGCATTTATAACCTCGTAATGAGAAATGTTAATTTCGATGTAGGCTGCAAAATTTTGGAAATACTGATTTGTCGTTATTTTAAGCTGGTTGCACTCATAACCTCATACTACTAAGGGATATTTACTTCGCTGTTGTTCACTAAGTTTGTAATTAGTGAGTTGTCATTATCTTAACCTCTTTGCATTCATAACATCCTAATGAGAAATCTTTACTTCGATGTAGGTTGCAGAATTTTGGAAATACTGATTTGTCGTTATTTTAACCTCGTTGCACTCATAACCTCATACTACTAATGGATATTTACTTCGCTATTGTTCAATAAGTTTGTAATTAGTGATTTGTCATTACCTTAACCTCTTTGCATTTATAACCTCGTAATGAGAAATCTTTATTTCGATGCAGGCTGCAAAATATTTGAAATACTGATTTGTCGTTATTTTAACCTCGTTGCACTCATAACCTCATACTACTAAGGAATATTTAGTTCGATGTTATTCACTAAGTTTGTAACTAGTGGTTTGTCATTATCTTAACCTCTTTGCATTCATAACCTCCTAATGAGAAATCTTTACTTCGATGTAGGCTGCAAAATTGTGGAAATACTGATTTGTCGTTATTTTAACCTCGTTGCACACTTAACGTCATACTACTAAGGAATATTTAGTTCGATGTTGTTCACTAAGTTTGTAACTAGTGGTTTGTCATTATCTTAACAACTTTGCATTCATAACCTCCTAATGAGAAATCTTTACTTCGATGTAGGCTGCAAAATTTCGTAACTACTGATTTGTCGTTATTTTAACCTGGTTGCACACATAACCTCATACTACTAAGGAATTGTTAGTTCGATGTTGTTCACTAAGTTTGTAACTAGTGGTTTGTCATTATCTTAACCTCTTTGCATTCATAACCTCCTAATGAGATATCTTTACTTCGATGTAGGCTGCACATAAACTGGGCTAACCTCATACCATTAAGGAATATTTACTCCGATGTTGTTCACTAAGTTTGCAACTGGTGATTTGTAATTATTTTAATCTCTTTGCATTCATAACCTCCTAATGAGAAATCTTTACTTCGATGTAGGCTGCAAAACTTTGGAAATACTGATTTGTCGTTATTTTAACCTCGTTGCACACTTAACGTCATACTACTAAGGAATATTTACTTTGATGTTGTTCACTAAGTTTGTAACTAGTGATTTGTCATTATCTTAACCTCTTTGCATTCATAACATCCTAATGAGAAATTTTTACTTCGATGAAGGTTGCAGAATTTTAGCAATACTGATTTGTCGTTATTTTAACCTCGTTGCACTCATAACCTCATACTACTAAGCGATATTTACTTCGCTGTTGTTCACTAAGTTTGTAATTAGTGACTTGTCATTACCTTAACCTCTTTGCATTTATAACCTCGTAATGAGAAATCTTAATTTCGATGTAGGCTGCAAAATTTTGGAAATACTGATTTGTCGTTATTTTAAACTGGTTGCACTCATAACCTCATACTACTAAGGGATATTTACTTCGCTGTTGTTCACTAAGTTTGTAATTAGTGAGTTGTCATTATCTTAACCTCTTTGCATTCATAACATCCTAATGAGAAATCTTTACTTCGATGTAGGTTGCAAAATTTCGTAACTACTGATTTGTCGTTATTTTAACCTGGTTGCACTCATAACCTCATACTACTAAGGAATATTTACTTCGATGTTGTTTACTAAGTTTGTAACTAGTGATTTGTCATTATCTTAACCTCTTTGCATTCATAACCTCCTAATGAGATATCTTTACTTCGATGTAGGCTGCACATAAACTGGGCTAACCTCATACCACTAAGGAATATTTACTCCGATGTTGTTCAATAAGTTTTCAACTGGTGATTTGTAATTATTTTAATCTCTTTGCATTCATAACCTCCTAATGAGAAATCTTTACTTCGATGTAGGCTGCAAAACTTTGGAAATACTGATTTGTCGTTATTTTAACCTCGTTGCACACTTAACGTCATACTACTAAGGAATATTTACTTTGATGTTGTTCACTAAGTTTGTAACTAGTGATTTGTCATTATCTTAACCTCTTTGCATTCATAACATCCTAATGAGAAATTTTTACTTCGATGAAGGTTGCAGAATTTTAGCAATACTGATTTGTCGTTATTTTAACCTCGTTGCAATCATAACCTCATACTACTAAGCGATATTTACTTCGCTGTTGTTCACTAAGTTTGTAATTAGTGAGTTGTCATTATCTTAACCTCTTTGCATTCAGAACATCCTAATGAGAAATCTTTACTTCGATGTAGGCTGCAAAACTTTGGAAATACTGATTTGTCGTTATTTTAACCTCGTTGCACACTTAACGTCATACTACTAAGGAATATTTACTTTGATGTTGTTCACTAAGTTTGTAACTAGTGATTTGTCATTATCTTAACCTCTTTGCATTCATAACATCCTAATGAGAAATTTTTACTTCGATGAAGGTTGCAGAATTTTAGCAATACTGATTTGTCGTTATTTTAACCTCGTTGCACTCATAACCTCATACTACTAAGCGATATTTACTTCGCTGTTTTTCACTAAGTTTGTAATTAGTGAGTTGTCATTATCTTAACCTCTTTGCATTCATAACCTCCTAATGAGATATCTTTACTTCGATGTAGGCTGCACATAACCTGCACTAACTTCATACTGCTAAGGAATATTTACTTTGATGTTGTTCACTAAGTTTGTAACTAGTGATTTGTCATTATCTTAACCTCTTTGCATTCATAACATCCTAATGAGAAATTTTTACTTCGATGAAGGTTGCAGAATTTTAGCAATACTGATTTGTCGTTATTTTAACATCGTTGCACTCATAACCTCATACTACTAAGCGATATTTACTTCGCTGTTGTTCACTAAGTTTGTAATTAGTGAGTTGTCATTATCTTAACCTCTTTGCATTCAGAACATCCTAATGAGAAATCTTTACTTCGATGTAGGCTGCAAAACTTTGGAAATACTGATTTGTCGTTATTTTAACCTCGTTGCACTCATAACCTCAAACTACTAAGGGATATTTACTTCGCTGTTGTTCACTAAGTTTGTAATTAGTGACTTGTCATTACCTTAACCTCTTTGCATTTATAACCTCGTAATGAGAAATCTTTATTTCGATGCAGGCTGCAAAATTTTGGAAATACTGATTTGTCGTTATTTTAACCTCGTTGCACTCATAACCTCATACTACTAAGGAATATTTACTTCGATGTTTTTCACTAAGTTTGTAACTAGTGGTTTGTCATTATCTTAACCTCTTTGCATTCATAACCTCCTAATGAGAAATCTTTACTTCGATGTAGGCTGCAAAATTCTGGAAATACTGATTTGTCGTTATTTTAACCTCGTTGCACACTTAACGTCTTACTACTAAGGAATATTTAGTTCGATGTTGTTCACTAAGTTTGTAACTAGTGGTTTGTCATTATCTTAACAACTTTGCATTCATAACCTCCTAATGAGAAATCTTTACTTCGATGTAGGCTGCAAAATTTCGGAACCACTGATTTGTCGTTATTTTAACCCCGTTGCCACTCATAACTTCATACTCCTAAGGAATATTTATTTCGATGTTGTTCACTAAGTTTGTAACTAGTGGTTTGTCATTATCTTAACCTCTTTGCATTCATAACCTCCTAATGAGACATCTTTACTTCGATGTAGGCTGCACATAACCTGCACTAACTTCATACTGCTAAGGAATATTTAGTTCGATGTTGTTCACTAAGTTTGTAACTAGTGATTTGTCATTATCTTAACCTCTTTGCATTCATAACATCCTAATGAGAAATCTTTACTTCAAGAAGGCTGTAAAATTTTGGAACTACTGATTTGTCGTTGTTTTAACCTCGTTGCACTCATAACCTCATACTACTAAGGAATATTTAGTTCGATGTTGTTCACTAAGTTTGTAACTAGTGATTTGTCATTATCTTAACCTCTTTGCATTCATAACATCCTAATGAGAAATCTTTACTTCAAGATGGCTGTAAAATTTCGGAACTACTCATTTGTCGTTGTTTTAACCTCGTTGCACTCATAACCTCATACTACTAAGGGATATTTACTTCGCTGTTTTTCACTAAGTTTGTAATTAGTGAGTTGTCATTATCTTAACCTCTTTGCATTCATAACATCCTAATGAGAAATCTTTACTTCGATGTAGGCTGCAAAATTCTGGAAATACTGATTTGTCGTTATTTTAAGCTCGTTGCATACTTAACGTCATACTACTAAGGAATATTTAGTTCGATGTTGTTTACTAAGTTTGTAACTAGTGGTTTGTCATTATCTTAACAACTTTGCGTTCATAACCTCCTAATGAGAAATCTTTACTTCGATGTAGGCTGCAAAATTTCGGAACCACTGATTTGTCGTTATTTTAACCTGGTTGCACTCATAACCTCATACTACTTAGGAATATTTATTTCGATGTTGTTCACTAAGTTTGTAACTAGTGGTTTGTCATTATCTTAACCTCTTTGCATTCATAACCTCCTAATGAGATATCTTTACTTCGATGTAGGCTGCACATAACCTGCACTAACTTCATACTACTAAGGAATATTTAGTTCGATGTTGTTCACTAAGTTTGTAACTAGTGGTTTGTCATTATCTTAACCTCTTTGCATTCATAATCTCCTAATGAGATATATTTACTTCGCTGTAGGCTGCACATAACCTGCACTAACCTCATACTACTAAGGAATATTTACTTCGATGTTGTTCACTAAGTTTGTAACTAGTGATTTGCCATTATCTTAACCTCTTTGCATTCATAACCTCCTAATGAGATATCTTTACTTCGATGTAGGCTGTACATAACCTGCACTAACCTCATACTACTAAGGAATATTTACTCCGATGTTGTTCACTAAGTTTGTAACTAGTGATTTGTAATTATTTTAATCTCTTTGCATTCATAACCTCCTAATGAGAAATCTTTACGTCGATGTAGGCTGCAAAATTTGGAACTACTGATTTGTCGTTGTTTTAACCTCGTTGCACTCATAACCTCATACTACTAAGGAATATTTAGTTCGATGTTGTTCACTAAGTTTGTAACTAGTGGTTTGTCTTATCTTAACCTCTTTGCATTCATAACATCCTAATGAGAAATCTTTACTTGGATGTAGGCTGCACATAACCTGCACTAACTTCATACTACTAAGGAATATTTACTTCGATGTTGTTCACTAAGTTTGTAACTAGTGATTTGTAATTATTTTAATCTCTTTGCATTCATAACCTCCTAATGAGAAATCTTTACTTCGATGTAGGCTGCAAAATTTCTGAACCACTGATTTTTCGTTATTTTAACCCCGTTGCCACTCATAACTTCATACTACTAAGGAATATTTACTTCGATGTTGTTCACTAAGTTTGTAACTAGTGATTTGTAATTATTTTATTCTCTTTGCATTCATAACCTCCTAATGAGAAATCTTTACTTCGATGTAGGCTGCAAAATTTCGGAACCACTGATTTGTCGTTATTTTAACCCCGTTGCCACTCATAACTTCATACTACTAAGGAATATTTAGTTCGATGTTGTTCACTAAGTTTGTAACTAGTGGTTTGTCATTATCTTAACCTCTTTGCATTCATAACCTTCTAATGAGATATCTTTACTTCGATGTAGGCTGCACATAAACTGGACTAACCTCATACCACTAAGGAATATTTACTCCGATGTTGTTCACTAAGTTTGCAACTGGTGATTTGTAATTATTTTAATCTCTTTGCATTCATAACCTCCTAATGAGAAATCTTTACTTCGATGCAGGCTGCAAAATTTCGGAACCACTGATTTGTCGTTATTTTAACCTCGTTGCACTCATAACTTCCTACTACTAAGGAATATTTAGTTCGATGTTGTTCACTAAGTTTGTAACTAGAGTGGTTTGTCATTATCTTAACCTCTTTGCATTCATAACCTCCTAATGAGATATCTTTACTTCGATGTAGGCTGCACATAACCTGCACTAATCTCATACTACTAAGGAATATTTACTTCGATGTTGTTCACTAAGTTTGTAACTAGTGGTTTGTCATTATCTTAACCTCTTTGCATTCATAACCTCCTAATGAGATATCTTTACTTCGATGTAGGCTGCACATAACCTGCACTAACTTCATACTACTAAGGAATATTTAGTTCGATGTTGTTCACTAAGTTTGTAACTAGTGATTTGTAATTATTTTAATCTCTTTGCATTCATAACCTCCTAATGAGATATCTTTACTTCGATGTAGGCTGCACATAACCTGCACTAACCTCATACTACTAAGGAATATTTACACCGATGTTGTTCACTAAGTTTGTAACTGGTGATTTGTAATTATTTTAATCTCTTTGCATTCATAACCTCCTAATGAGAAATCTTTACTTCGATGTAGGATGCAAAATTTGGAACTACTGATTTGTCGTTATTTTAACCTCGTTGCACACTTAACGTCATACTACTAAGGAATATTTACTTCGATGTTGTTCACTAAGTTTGTAACTAGTGGTTTGTCATTATCTTAACAACTTTGCATTCATAACCTCCTAATGAGAAATCTTTACTTCGATGTAGGCTGCAAAATTTCGTAACTACTGATTTGTCGTTATTTTAACCTGGTTGCACTCATAACCTCATACTACTAAGGAATATTTATTTCGATGTTGTTCACTAAGTTTGTAACTAGTGGTTTGTCATTATCTTAACCTCTTTGCATTCATAACCTCCTAATGAGATATCTTTACTTCGATGTAGGCTGCACATAACCTGCACTAACTTCATACTGCTAAGGAATATTTACTTCGATGTTGTTCACTAAGTTTGTAACTAGTGATTTGTAATTATTTTAATCTCTTTGCATTCATAACCTCCTAATGAGAAATCTTTACTTCGATGTAGGATGCAAAATTTGGAACTACTGATTTGTCGTTGTTTTAACCTCGTTGCACTCATAACCTCATACTACTAAGGAATATTTAGTTCGATGTTGTTCACTAAGTTTGTAACTAGTGGTTTGTCATTATCTTAACCTCTTTGCATTCATAACATCCTAATGAGAAATCTTTACTTCGGTGTAGGCTGCAAAATTTCGGAACCACTGATTTGTAGTTATTTTAACCTCGTTGCCACTCATAACTTCATACTACTAAGGAATATTTAGTTCGATGTTGTTCACTAAGTTTGTAACTAGTGGTTTGTCATTATCTTATCCTCTTTGCATTTATATCCTCCTAATGAGATATCTTTACTTTGATGTAGGCTGCACATAACCTGCACTAACCTCATACTACTAAGGAATATTTACTTCGATGTTGTTCACTCAGTTTGTAACCAGTGGTTTGTCATTCTCTTAGCCTCTTTGCATTCATAACTCCCTAATGAAAAATCATTACTTCGATGTTGGCTGCAAAATTTTGGAAATGCCGATTTGTCATTATTTTAACCTCGTTGCACTCATAACCTCATAATACTAAGGAATATTTACCTCGATTTTTTTCACTAATTTTGTAACTAGTGGTTTGTCATTATCTTAACCTCTTTGCATTCATAACCTCCTAATGAGAAATCTTTACTTCGATGTAGGCAGCACATAACCTGCAATAACCTCATACTACTAAGGAATATTTACTTCGATGTTGTTCACTAAGTTTGTAACTGGTGGTTTGTCATTATCTTAGCCTCTTTGCATTCATAACCTCCTAATAAAAAATCTGTACTTCGCTGTTGGCTGCAAAATTTTGGAAATGCCGATTTGTCATTATTTTAACCTCGTTGCACTCATAACCTCATAATACTAAGGAATATTTACCTCGATTTTTTTCACTAAGTTTGTAACTAGTGGTTTGTCATTATCTTAACCTCTTTGCATTCATAACCTCCTAATGAGAAATCTTTACTTCGATGTAGGCAGCACATAACCTGCACTAACCTCATACTACTAAGGAATATTTACTTCGATGTTGTTCACTAAGTTTGTAACTAGTGGTTTGTCATTATCTTAGCCTCTTTGCATTCATAACCTCCTAATAAAAAATCTTTACTTCGATGTTGGGTGCAAAATTTTGGAAATACCGATTTGTCATTATTTTAACCTCGTTGCACTCATAACCTCATACTACTAAGGAATATTTACTTCGATGTTGTTCACTAAGTTTATAACTAGTGGTTTGTAATTATCTTACCCTCTTTGCATTCCTAATGAAAAATCTTTACTTCGACGTTGTCTGCAAAATTTTGGAAATACCGATTTGTCATTATTTTAACCTCGTTGCACTCATAACCTCATAATACTAAAGAATATTTACTTCGATGTTTTGCACTAAGTTTGTAACTAGTGGTTTGTCATTATCTTAGCCTCTTTGCATTCATAACCTCCTAATGAAAAATCTTTAGTTCGATGTTGGCTGCAACATTTTGGAAATGCCGATTTGTCATTATTTTAACCTCGTTGCACTCATAACCTCATACTACTAAGGGATATTTACTTCGATGTTGTTCACGAAGTTTGTAACTAATGATTTGTCATTATCTTAACCTCTTTGCATTCATAACCTCCTAATAAGAAATCTTTGCTTCAATTTTGGTTGCAAAATTCTGGAAGTACTGATTTGTGGTTATTATCTTAACCTCGTTGCACTCATAACCTCATACTACTAAGATATCTTTACTTCGATGTTGTTCAATAAGTTCGAAATAGCGGTTTGTCATTATCTCAACTTCTGTGCATTCATAACCTCCTAAAAAGAAATCTTTACTTGGATGTTGTTCAAGAAGTTTGGAAATATCGATTTTTCGTATCTTAATCTCTTCGAATAATAATAATCAGTGCTAGTTAATACAATTAAAGAAATAAATTTATTAGTTCAATCATTTAAAAATTATCGTATATGTTAACAAGAGCAAGTTAACCAACAATACAGTAAAAAAACACTTTTTTGGACATTTTAACAATTTATTTAATACTAATTTGTGCGTGTTTACAAGTAACGCTAATTTAAATCTTATGTTATAATAACGGTTATAAGAAATGATAACTATACTACCTAAACAAAGGCGACCCACGATTATGCGCACAAAAAATCGTTTCTGCGGGAAAACGTAACCACAAGGCGCTTCTACAAGCATAGCATTGCTATGCTATTCTGTGCCGCTGTGGTATATGCAATTAGAGTTACTGCATCAAGTCACCTAGGCCAGCTGGTCGATCAGAGTACCGCAAACCGCCGCCATATTGGGGCAGAGAAGGGTTATTTTTAATAATGGATAAATTAAAACCACGTTTTACGTGTTTGACATATTAGAGGTTTGATCTTTCAGAATAAGAAAAACCTTTTAAAGTAAACGTGGATTTGATTATAATTCAATACAGAACAAATAATAAACAATTTCGTACTTCGTTTGCCCCAATATGTCAGAGGTTTGCGGTACTCTGGTCGACCAACTGGCCTAGGTAACTAGATGCAGTGACTCTATATGCAATCAACCAGTGATGCCATTAGATCGAGGGACGTGGGATATTTTCAATGTGTGAGTGTGTATCCGTGTGTAACGGAAGCGCTCGGCTCAATGCCACGCCGTTAAGCCGAGCGCTACCGATACACACAGATACTCAAACACATTGGAAATATCCCACGTCCTTCGATCTAATGTCATCACTGCAATGAACTATACACATATTAAATTTCACTGGGCATAGGACACACAAGGAACTGAAAAACCTTAATATCACGGCCTACTAGATTCATATAAGATTCGAAGCTTATATGAATCTAGTAGGCCGTGCTTAATATGCAATGCTCCTGCCATCTAAAGTTCTGCTGATAAATTCATACTTATAAATTTTAAGAGTTCGTATTTACAACGTTGTTAGTCTCGCAAGTGAGTTTAGAGATGGTGCTGATGTAGTTTTTTAAAAATTTTCAAATTAGTTTATTAAAAATTAAGGCATTATCCACACGACGCAACACGACACGGAGGCAGCACGATATCCAAGCTACATGTTGCTCGTCAACATTTTCAATCAGTAGCCACGCGACATTTGTAGCGTGGTTTACTTACCTATTCCCAGATTTGTGCAAAAATGGCAAAGCAAGAACGCGATATCAATTTAAAAATTGCACTGGAGAGATTTAACCGAGAAGGCGTGGAATGAAGTTGCGAAAAAAATTAATTTGTCAGATATGCAGTGCCGGCCTTTGGGGGGGTGCGAGGTCGGGCGCCGACCGAGGGCGCTAGGCTGTTTGAGATGCCGAAGTTGGTAAAATCATTCGATAACAGTAACTTTTTAAAGTTAATAAGGGCGCTCTAAAGGACTCTGCCCGAGGGTGCCAAGAGGGCTAAGACCGGCACTGCAGGTATGGATGCACCCAATACCTTCGTCTTTTCTGTCGATTTTGTAAATACCCGTACATTACAAAATCCTCTTCCTTTTTACTATAAAAGGAATCTTCTTCACTAGACATCTCGACTATTATTATTATTATGACTGACTATTTTTATCTTACGCGTGTCGCGTCGTGTGAATACATAGGTGTTGGATACATTTTTTTGTAGTATCGTCTGCATTTCGTGTTGATGTCGTGTAGCGTCGTGAGGATAGGGCCTAAAACACATTGACGCTAATGTAAGACCACGTTGCTCTATGTTGGAGAATATGTAACACTTTCGTAACAGGAACACATAAGCAACCGAAAGTATAAGCCATTACAAAATTGCAGCCTTTGGTCTTAAATTGCAATTTTTGGTTTATATTTTATAGTGGTATATACCTAGTCAGTGGTCTGTAGTGTTTAGGCTGCAGTCTACATACAATTCATACTTTAAAATCTATGAACAATGGGCACGACCTTCTAGATTTTACGAGTCGAAGGCTCTAATCCGGCCTGGGCAAGGCCGTATTCAAGGGGGGGTTAGGGGGTCTGACCCCACGAAACTAAACTTAATACTAATAAATGACAACCAAATAACATTATTTTTCTATTTTGCTTCCCACTGAAAATAAATTCCCCCAGATTTTCCATATAAACTGTGTTTCTGGGAAAACGCAAAATTTCATCGTTTTGGCGCTAGCTGACACGCTGACGTTTATTTCACACTGGATAATGTATAGGTTAGGTAACCCTTATAAATGTCAAGCGTTGCATGTTTACGTAAATATCTTGAGAATTAATTAAATAAGTTTATATAATTAAATTAATTATGTTATTAAAATTAATTCTTATTCTCCCCTTTACGAAAATGTAATTTTGTATCTTGACAAGGCAACCAAAAGCTCAAGTAAAACATGCGAGTTGGTTGCTAGGTACGAGAAGCTTTCGGTCCCTGGACAACGAAGTAAAACTGTCAATTTTTTTAAATATAATATTATAAGGTGGCTGTTGTCAACATTACCTTGGTAACAATACTGTTGTATATACAAACATTATTTTATTATAATCACTAAATCATCATTTTATTTATTTTTTCACTACTAGCTTTAAAACATACTATTATCTAGTCTGTTGTCACCTTGTGAAGTTAGCCTTCTTGCCTAGTGGTAAATAATTTTTTATTATTGACTACTAGTCAATAATCCAGATTTTAGTGTAACACGGGGCAAAAATTCATCCCATTATACACTGGCATCCGGGAAAAAATCCGTGATCGCGATAGTACGTTTTTTATGTGAGAAGAATAAAAGGAATAAAAGTACTAGTAGTGAAAAAAATAATATATACACCACGGTTGTGAAGTGTTTTCTAGAGCCTCTCATCTTATATCCCTCGATGCTGCGCATCTCGGGATCTAATAATGCTCGGCTCTAGAAAAAACTCTTCACAACCTTGGTATATAATATACTATTATTTACGGTGATTAATAAATGTCAAGGGGAAAATGAAAAGTTTAATACATCACACGCTGCGAAAGCACTTTCAGGTGCTGGGTGCTTTTAACTAACCTCGGCTACGCTTACGCTTCGCCTCGGCCAATAAAAAACACCTTGCACCTAAAAGTAAACTTTCGTAGCTTGTAATGTAAATAACTATTACAAGTTTAATAACATTATTGAAATTACAATTGTAAAACTTTTCGTGAGCTGAGTTTAGGATATAGAGATAGTGAGCAGTAAGTACATTATCTGTTCGCGTTTTTGCAATGTTTCTGTTTACCAAACAAGGTTTTAGCAATTTTTAAAGAATTATATTACTAAGTTCCTCCTAGTGGTCATGGCAAACCAAGAACTGTGAAGAAGCAATTGGAGTTAGAAGTACCTAGTGAGGTTAAAACATTACACGGATTACATTCTCCAGGTAAATTTTCTACAATTTGTATTTCAAGTTTGATTACACTACGGAACAAAAATAGCACTTGTTTCTGCATCGGAGACCAGACTAGGTGGTTCTTATAGACTTTTGTGCGTAGAATTCGATGGCGTCAAAAAAAAATGTGTATCACGTCATGATTTTGAGATATTCGTACTTAAAAGTGCAAAGAATGCCTATTTTGACCATTTTCAGAATGTTATAACGCAAGATATTTAATATAGGATTAAATTTTGTCATATGCATTTGAAATTACCAACATTCAAGTACAATTTAAGATATTTACTTTTCTTGTGCACAAATTTTTCGCAGAGATATGTTATTTGTATTTGAATGACAGCATATCAAGCATTTTATGTATTGACGTTAATCTTTCTTTTAGTGAATCAATCGTTCTGAAAATTCACATTCAAATATTTTTCAAGTTATGCGAAATTAATAATTTATTTAAATTAAAGAGTGTATAAATATTTATATCATTATTTATTAAAAATAATTAATTTTCAAAAAACTTGCACTTAAATTTATAATTTTGTTCGCCATATTGGATCCGCCATCTTGATTTTGAAAAGTCTATCTCTAAATTAATATCGCATAACTTGAAAAATATTTGAATGTAAATTTTCAGAACGATTGATTCACTAAAAGAAAGATTAACGTCAATACATAAATGCTTGATATGCTGTCATTCAAACACAAATATCTCCGTGAAAAATTTGTGCACAAGAAAAGTAAATATCTTAAGTTGTAGCTGAATGTTGGTACTTTCAAATCCATATGACCAAATTTAATACTATGTTAAATATTTTGCGTTCTAACCTTCTGAAAATGGTCAAAATAGGCCTTTTTTGCACTTTTAAGTGCGAATATCTCAAAATCATGACGTGATACGCATTTTTTTTGGCGCCATCGAATTCTACACACAAAAATCTATAAGAATCACCTAGTCTGGTCTCCGATGCAAAATCGTGTTCCTAGTGTTATTTGGTTGGTTAAAAGTAAATTTGTAGCAGTGGATTTGAACACGAGGCAGTTAACAGAGAATCTAAACAAACTATTGACATTCATTCCTTTCTGCAATTTGTTTTTGCAATGTAGGTATTCTGTCAGAAGGGCTACAAATGCTGAAAGAATTGCGTAATCGATGCATAGATAAGTTCTTTTATTAAGTCTGTTATATTTTCAGAAAGTTCGATGTTGAAATGTTAACTGTAATTGTTGATCTGTCGAAATAAGGAAGTATATACCCTACATCAATATGATTATTTTGCTGTTGGTGTACCATAACCCCAACGTAAAATTTGGAACCATTTTTCTTGTAAGGTAAAATTTGAAGGAAATTCATGAAATGATATTGTAGAATCAGTAGTAAGTATTACACATTGCAATGCTGCAGTTATTCTTTTTTCTGCAGGTAATTTTAAAAGGCGCCAATAATTTGTAATTTTTGTAAATAATGTAAGGTATTTATTTAAAGAAATATAGAATATATATCAAGAATTTAAAGAATACAGAAATATTAATTTTAAACTAAAAAGAATTACAGTAGAACTTGTAAATCTGACCACCTGTTTAAACTGACCCTCTGGTCATATTGTCCACTTTTTTCAGTCCCTGCAAAAATCCCATTACTTTAATATAATTTATGATTAATGATAAGAAATCGATTAACTTTAAATTGTTTTTTAAAAATGCGCAGTGTAAATGCAATTCTGGACCAATGTTACAAGAAGTAGCATTACAATTTGCTCAGCAGTCATATTTGCCTGCCTAATTTAAAGCATCGTCGGGTTGGCTCGAATCATTTAAGAAACGAAACATTTCCCAGAAGAGTTTAGTTGGCGATGCAAATGAAATTGATCCCGCAACAGTAAGTTATTTTCTTATTCGTTTTACAGAGTTTGCAAAGGGCTTTATATCAGAGGATATTTTTATTGCTGACGAGTGTGGGATATTTTGGGCAAATTGTAGTGTATAAAGAATTCACACTTTTACAAAGTGACCACCTGCTTAAATTGACCATTTTGGGTCAGTCCCAAAGGTGGTCACTTTAGGCAGGTTCTACTGTATATATTTTTTATAGCAATACGAGGTCTGACTATTAAATAACGAGACTGTTTATGAAAAAGAGTTTTATTTTAAAAATTATTCTACAATCAAATGCTCCCCTTCAATGTACTCCCCTCCCCTCGCAACACACCGTTCCATTCGTTTTTTCCATTGGTCAAAGCGATGCTGGAAGTCTTCTTTTGTAAGAGCATTTAGGAGCTCCGCCGATTTTCGCTTCACCACTTCGATCGACTCGAACCAGGTTCCTTTTAAGGCAGACTTGATTTTCGGAAACAGGAAAAAATCACAGGGTGCTAAACACTGAACTCATATTTACTAGAAGAGGCATTATGTGTGAAGCAGATGTCGCCAACATACCCTCTAAATCAAGGTCCGTCAAAGTGACATTTTGGCTTAAAAGGTTGTCTAGAACGAATTGAACGAAATTTTCCCTATTCAGATTTCGAGTTGGCTTGTGACGTCATCTTGATATACGTTAACCATATCCTGATTTGCAAAAATTCTCAAAACTACGTCACAAAAACAAAACAATTTCGTCAAGTATTGAATGTATAGGGATCGAGACAACCTTTTAACCAAAATGTCACTTCGACAGACCTTGCCTCTAAATTTGACTTATGCTTGTTTACATCTCCCACAGCACCAGTGGCATCTCGTCAATCAAGGCTACATTTATAATTTATAAATGCCAAGGAATTAGCTTAAATTAATAAGTAGCAATTTGGTTAATTTTTCACTGTTATAATTACACTAGTATTAGTAACTGTGTAAACAGTAATGTAAGTTGTTTCAATAAAACATATAAATTGTATTCTTCTCATTATGCAATGCATTTGTAAATATATAATTATATCGATTTAGGTAAAATTCTCATGTAACGCCCAGGGGCGTCCTCAGCGGTGTGCGAAGGTGTGCACGGCACACGGGTAGCCAAATTCTAAGGCAGCCAAATAAATTTAAAATTAATATGATATATAGCGACGGTCGACGATAACAAATTGATAATTATTTTAATGCTATATTAAAATAGTTGGGGGGTTAGAAATGCTAAATTGTATTATACGTACTTATTTTTCTAATAAACGTATTTTTGTTACAAATTAACATAAGATTTAAAACTGTTATTGCTACGAGTATGATCAATCAAAGAGGGGGGATTAACATATATAAAAATTTGGGGGCAGCAGCAATAATCTTTGCACAAGGGCAGCTAAGTGTCTAGGGACGCCCCTGGGACACCTATGGCAATAGATCAATTGAACTAGTTTAGTTAATCAAATTACCACTAGATGCGCACAGTCGGGGTTAGGTATTAATAGTTTGACAGCAACGTTCCGTTTATAACGGGTGTTCATTTAAATTCGTAATCTAGCAACCTTTGGATTATTGCCTGTCTCTATCTGCGACGTATTATATCTGTCGCTCTGCCTTCTTTCATTAAAATTCCAAAGGTTGCTAGATTACGAATTTAAATGAACACCCGTTATATGTCGTGTTTTGTATGTAAATTTTAAGTAATTAAAAGACTAAAAATGGACTTAAATTGTTTACGCAACGAATTAAACAAGATAAGAGAAAAAAAACAGGTTTCAAGGAGGTTTTAAAGAGTCGGTAAGTTCGTATATTTTAGTTTAAGTTCTATTTTGAATTATAACCTACAAATTGTAGATTGTCCATTTGGAAGGAAAAACAACACAAAACTCTCTTATTAAACGCGAAAGTGGTTCCAGTTGAAGAAGTAAGAAGTTTTCCTAATGATACTTATTTTAAACCATTGAAAACGTCACAAAAGTATATTTTGAAGGCAACATATAACGGGTGTTTTTTTAAATTTGGCGTCAGAGCAAGCAATGAGAGTTCGATTGTGAACGCACCTTTGAATGTCGCCACGCCGCAGAGTATCTAAACCTAACCTCACTTTTAAGTTTTGACATTTTGACATTTGAAAAATAGTGGTCTATTCACAACAAACTCATAGTCATAGCTAACTAGGACGCCAAATTTAAAAAAACACCCGTTATATCGATATATGATGTTCCTTTTTTGTACAAAATTCCACAAAGACTATATGAATTTACCATTTTATTAATAAACTATTCACAGTTTACTATATTTCTTTAAATTTACGTATAATTAAAAGTTATTTCTACTCAGCTGTTGCTGATTGGTCGTTGAAGGTCGTATTTACGTCACCTTACTGAACAAACCAATAGAAAGCTGTGTCCGCAGTAAACAAATAAAGAGGTTATCCGGGCTACAAATCGTCCTATCATATGCCGTTTATAGTAAATAAGAGTTCAGTGGTGCTAAATCAGGCGAGTACGGGGCGTGTTCGAGCACTGGAGTGCCTCTAGCGGCTAAATAACGCTTCACAGACAGCGCGTTATGGGCAGGTGCGTTGTGCTGGTGCAAGATCCACGACTTGTTTTTCCACAACTCCCGCCGTTTCTTACGAACTCGCTCTCACAGTGTTGCCAAAACTTTCAAATAGTAAGTTTGGTTTACAGTTTGACCCTGTGGCACCCACTTAGTAATCACGATGCCGTTGATGTCGAAAAAAACGATTAGCATGGCTTTAAATTTTGATTTCGGCATCCTTGCTTTTTTAATTCTTCGCGATGCAGGAGTTTTCCAGTGTATGGATTGCCCCTTAGTTTCAACATCGTATTGGAATATCCATGTTTCATCGCAAGTGATGATGTTTTCCATCAATTCAGGCTCTTTATCTAACCTCTCAAGAAAATCTGAACAGATCTGTTTACGGACGAGCTTTTGTTCAGAGGTCAAATCTTTTGGAACCAACTTCGCACAAACTTTCTTCATGTTCAACTCGTCATGTAAAATTTTTCTGACAGTTTCTTTATCGGCGTTTACAGTCTCAGCAATCATCCGAATGCTCATACGACGATCTCCTCGCACAATTTCATTGATTTTGGTCACTGTTTGCGGAGTTGAAACAATGACAGGTCGACCTGGACGTTTGTCATCTTCGGTGCTCTCTCGGTCTTCAGAAAACCGTTTATACTATTCGAAAACACGCGCACGAGAAAAAAAACCCGTTTTCGTTTCTAACCTCTATAGAAAAAATACTACTACAGCGACAATAGTATATTAAAGAACAAGTTTTATACGACATGATTTATTGCACGAATGCTAGTTTAAAAAACGACCGCGTAGCGGGAGTTTTTTAAAGCATGAGTGCAATAAATGTTTTATAAAACGAGTTCTTTATACTATTTTTTGTACTTTGCACCTCTTTTTTACTAATTTTATCCGTTTTAAAATAAAAATTCGCACTTTTAAAAAAATGCGAAAAATTAAGGCATTTAAGGTTTAATAGTTTCCCTATCTATAATTTAAATTATAATTTTTCCACCTCCTCAGCCCAGGAATACTTTACGATGTATAAATTTCAAAATTTAAATCAATTTCGAGAAGAAACATTTCTGTCTACGGAATTAAAAAGGTTCGTTCAAAAAACAGGTCGCTACATTTTGTTTTAACATAGATGCAATAATTTAAAATTCGTAAATTGGCGTCATCGCGTCGGCGTCGTCTCACGGACTAATGTAAAACAATATATAAAACAATAAGTTGCATTATCAACCGGTCTGGGCCGTATTGTTTGCATATGCGAAATGCATACCAGGTAAATTCAGTAAGATTTAAAATCTTATTTAAAAATTTGTTTAAATATTGCTTTACAGTAAGCATACAGTCGTGCACAGAAATTAGTTGAATATGGTTAAAAAAATACATAACTCAACGGAATTAAAAAGGTTATTTAAAATATAATTATAAAAAAGTAAATTGGCGTCGTCGTCTCGTCGACTAGGGAATTTAAAACAAAGAATAAAATGCATTATCAGCCGGTCTGGACCGTATCGTTTACACATGCGAAATGCATAGTAAGTTTTAAAAATTAATCCACTAAATAATTCATCTTTTTCTCCAACCGTTACAAAAGTATGACATTTTACGACTGTCAGGAGGCTCTAAGGTTGACATTTTCCATACAGTAAACAAAAATTGGTATCTTAGCAACAAAAGTATTCACTTTTAATCCTAGGAGCTAAAGTTGTCACTTTTAATCCTAGTATTAAAAGTGTTGATTTAAATTAAAACTTGGTACTTTTAATCTGAACAAGTTTATTCAACAATCTTTACAATTGATGTTTATTCACACTGATATTGAATACACAGTTTGAACAGGTATTAAAATTAAATAATCCACTGGAACTTCCAGCACCTTCATTCTTGGAACAATTCTTAACACAGTCCAACGCGTTTTCACTAACAATTATATTATTTTCCGATGCTGTGTCATTAGAAATGACAGTGGTGCTTGGTTTATCATTATTATTACCACTATCAACCTGCAGTATTCTTTTCGCAATATTTTCTTTATTCAAAAGTGAGTCTTCGATGTAGCCTTCCGCCACAGTGCTCGATCTCCATCCTCCGTGTCTTTTTAGACAAGTGAGGTCACCACCGCCGTCAATTAAAAGAGTAGCAGACGTTCGTCGTAATGCGTGTCCCGTGTACTCTTTCCAATTGTCCAGGTTCAAAAATTTTGCTACTTCTTGCGAGACGGCACTGATTTTATGAATACCGACCACCATTCGATGACACTTTCCACTAACGTATCTGAGAAATAATCGACGTTCTACCAATCCGGATGGACGTAGAGCAACATATTTTCGATATAAAGTTAAATAATTTTCACCCAGCACAGTAAAAGGTCGTGGTCTCTTGGTTTTGGTAGTGGGAATTTTGATAATTAAAGCGGATTTCACATCTTCAACATTATCAATTGTTAGATTGACTAATTCATCAGAGCGGCATGCGCCTGCAACCCCCAATATTAGGACAACCTATAAAAAAGCTTGTTAAGAATTTTGTTCTTTCATTTTGAAAGCGTTTCGCGCGCATCATCAAATATAAATTATCAGGTGCACTATTCAAAAAGCGGTCAACTTGCTCCTTTGTAAATACTCGCGATTTTTTTGATGAATATCCCTCATTTTGTCTCTTGAGAAAAGCACGTAGCTTTGAATATTTACTCATATCAATCCCGTTCTTTACATCCAACGTTGACCGCAACATTGAATATTGTGACCAAAGCGTTGACGGCTTCATTTTATTTGCTAAGTTTGAGAAATACACCATCAGTACATCTTCTGAATACAACTGGATGTTTTTTTCTTTGCACCAATCCATAAAACGTCGATACGCAAATTCATAAATTTCTCGAGATTTCCTAGGGAGAAGATTCAAAGAAACCTCTTTCGCACACTCCAGTATCTCCCTAGGTACACCTAAATCTTCATCAGATTCCATTTTTACACAGTTTTCAACAAATTAGACCACAAACAATCACAAATGAACTCAATTAGCAAAATGGCGACCAATGTTTGACAAAGTGTCCATGACTACACATCGATACCTACTTTGCTTTATTATCCCAATGTAGTTTGAATAATTTTGTTCAAAACACAAATTAATAGTTCAATGGGTGATTTCGGTTGGAGAAAAAGTAGCATGTTTCATTCGGATTAAAGGTGCCTTTTTGTGACTCGCAATTAAGCATCCGCTCGGCTTCGCTACGCTTCGCCTCGCAAATGCAAAATTTGCTCGTCAAAAAAAGGGGCACCTTTAATCCTAATAAAACAATCTACTATTTTCTAAATATTGCTATCGGAATAAGCATTCCGTACTTCAGTTTACATAATCGTAAGTACGCATGACAAAGTATAGGTAATTTTATACCTATACATTCGACTACACGAAATTGTGCACTTAACTACCCATTCAGCACCCAGTTGGTTGGGCTTGCTAATTAGCTAATAGCCAATTCGTATAAAACCGTCTGCGGTTTTATGCCGAGAAAAGGTAACATCGTTACCGAAATTAATTAATCAAATACAATGTGTGGTTAGAAGACACCGTTAAATTATAGTGTTGTGATAAACCACAGTCCTTACAATCTATTATTAGTGAACTGTCGCCAATCTTACAAATAAATTATTTTACAATCTATACCCACCTTATAACCACCCAGCACTGGGTTAGACTTTTTTGGACGCTCGTTAGAAAAACGTAAGAGTATTTATGTTAGAATTGAATACAGCTTTAATATGTACTTATAAATAAAGCTCGTATTTTATAGCAATTAAACGATTTAAAAAAGTTGATTTTTTGAAATCTCCACTTATCAACAGCTTTACTTTATGTACATGGTTGTCTTATTAGATTTTTTAATTCTTGGACATTTTACTTACAATGCATGGTTAGCTTTTCTACCTACACCTCTTTTACCGTTAATCTGTTAACAATTAAATGTCGGATTACTGTATGAAAAGGATCTATAGGTAAATACTGCTAAATGTAATTTTAAAAATTTAAGAAGTGCTTGGAATATTTTACAAAAGAAATGTTTTTTGTGTATTTAATATCTGATCCTTTGAGAATTTCCCATATTATTGTTAAACTCCGCATTAGCAGTTTTTCAATGAGTTTCCAATGCTTCTTTAATAATAACCCAAAAATTTACCGTAAATATTTAAAAAGAAATCTTAACAGACAATAGTGTTTTTTTGGGTATATTTTTTAACAACTATATCTTAATTAGGCTAAGTATACACATAGACACTTTTGTATCTAAAGAAGATTTATAGACTATTGGTCGTCTCACTGTGGGACTACAGCGAAGGAAAGATAGCCAATGTATTTCTTATGGGAGTTTGTGCTTCGTTGTTGCCACCTATTTCACTGTATGAATCTATAGAAATATGGATTAAGATTCCAAAAGTTCTAAACCTTTGAAAACAGTAATCGAAAAAGTGTAATCGTAACAAAAGGAGAATTTAAAAGAAAGAATTATTAAAATGTATTTGTTATTTTATTAAACATTACTTGGGATTCTTACTTCGTACATGTATCTAAATATTCGGTATTTTATTACTTATACTTTTTTCTTTAATTCTTTCATCTTCAAATTCTTTCAAAATAAGAATAAACGGCTGGTTAGCTTCTGTATGATCTTTTTAATCATTTAATTCACAGCTAAATAAAGAAAGCCCAGTACCAAACGAAATTTTAACGGTAAAATGATTCATCATGATAAAATCATTCATTTGTTCACTTGTTTAAAAATTATTATGTTATTATTTATTTATATTTTTAATCTATTACTCTTTTATATGAAAGCTGCACAATTAAAGAAGTGTAGTTTGATAGTATACAATAATTTATTAGTTTTAATGTTTCTCTATTTAATAAAAACCAAATAACTATAACTTGTACTTTTTTATTTACCTACATATAATTCAAAAACTCGAAATAAAACGTTTGGCTTTTAATTATACCCAGAATTATTAGTTTTATAATAGTACTGGCGTTAACTCATATAAACACCAGGTTTTGAAATTTTGTTTTACTACCGCTGTCAGAAGAAGTGACTACCTGCAAATATAACTTGCTCGAACAATAGGGATTATAAAGGTTTATGCAGTTACAGCTACAATATTTAGAAAGTGTTTTTAAAAGTTGCTTGCAAGATGTTTGGCAACCCCGTTTGGCAACCCCCAGAGAATTAAAGAGTTTTTAATCGAACCTTGTGAACCGGGATAAAGCGGGTAGCTTTATCACTGAACACGACATTTAGTGGCGACCGTGACAGGACTTTTCGCGTTGCAAAGACAGAAGTACTTGTCCTATTTCGAGGTATTGAAAAGCTGTGGAATAACGATTCTGTTCGAGATTTTTATTGCATACTCTTGCCGCGTTTAGTTTTTTCCTGAATCTAGCGGTGGTTTTGAACCGAGTGTGTGGTTGTGAAAAATTACAATATGGAGCAGAAGAAAAAACACCGTAAGGTACTTCGTACCCTCTTTACGAAAGAGGCTAACGAGTTGAAAGCTTTATGTACCGCTCAGAAAGCTGACGATAGGTCAGAAGAAATTCAATTATCCTGGGAACGTTTGATGGAGAAGTACAATGACCTGAAGACGAGATGATAGGGAAGTTTTTGAGTTTCTCCTTCAAGGAGATGCTACTGAAGAAGATTTGTTAGCAGAGATGGAATCTTCTGTTTGTTATGACAAAAGGTTTGCTGAGCTTAAACTTCGTTATAAAAATCTGTTGAACTTGGCTAGTTCTGAGGTAGATACCGAGCGCTCTGTTATCGCTGAAGTAAATAACCACGTCAGTAATGCAGGTCAGCGGAAATTTAAATTACCTACTACAGAGTTTAAGAAATTTGATGGAAGTATTCGTGACTGGTTGCCATTCTGGGCTCAATTTAGGAAAATACTTGGAGATCCGGATATCGATCCAAATGACAAAATTGAGTATTTAATTCAGGCGACTATTCCCGGAAGCAGAGCTAGACAATTAGTTGAAAGTTTTCCTGCTATGAGTGAAAGCTATAGTAAAATTATAAATAGCTTGCAGTCTCGATTTGGCAGAGAAGAGTTACAAATTGAGGTATATGTTCGAGAATTACTTAAACTCATTTTAAGTAATGCAGTTTCTAAAAGTCAAATTGATCTGTCGGTTTTATACGACCAAATTGAAACGCAGTTACGTGCACTTGAAACACTAGGCATAACTTCAAATAAGTATTCGTCCATGCTTTTTCCTTTGATAGAATCATGTCTTCCAGAGGACTTGCTTAGAGTTTGGCAACGAATAGAGCAGAGAACTTCAGCTGAGTTAGTAGCAGGTATAAGCGGGTCAATACTCGAGAGTCGTCTCAAAGGTCTGCTGAGTTTCTTAAAAAACGAAGTGGAAAATGAACAACGAATTTCATTGGCTGCTGAAGGTTTCGGCTTGTGTCATAGTTATTTCGCAAACCAAATCGGTATTCCAACAGCAACTGCTCTATTGAACTCCAATACTCTCAAATGCATTTTTTGTGAAGGTCTTCATGAGAGTTCCAATTATTTCAAAGCTAGGAGATATTCTTTAGAGAAGCAAAAGATTGTAATCAAAAAGAAGGGATGTGTCCGTTGCCTTAAAGGCAACCACCAATCTAAGAAATGACGAGGGCGACAGAGATGTATCATATGTAATAAATCCCATGTCACTTTGATGTGTCCTGACTTATCAGTTCGTGAAGAAAGGCCGAGATCCGGTAGTCAGTCCGTACAGAAAAATGCCATAGAGCAATCTCTATCTACTGAACAAACGCTTGTTAATAACACGGATGGATATGTGTTCCTACAAACTCTGCGAGTAGAGCTGAAAGGACCTCATGGTATTCTTCAAGTACGTGCTTTAATAGATAGTGGATCGCAAAGGTCATATCTTTTAAGTTCGACTGCCAAACAATTCGGTTATAAGAAAAAATATAAACAAAACATTGTCCATTGTTTGTTTGGCGGCGGAGTTGAAGAATATTCTCACAACTGTTTTGATGTGAGAGTATGTTATAAAAATTATTCTTGTACATTCGAGGTTCTAGATCAAGCCCAGATTTGTAAGACTATTTCCCCTATATTTAATGTCCTTGGGCAGAAGAACTAAAATTGTTGAATATCCAATTAGAGGACACTAGTTTCATAGGTCCTATTGAGCTTCTAATCGGTGTTGATGTATGTAGCAATTCAGTTCATAGTAGTTCACTGGTAGAAGATACTTACTGAAATGTGGATTGGTGGCTGCAGAAACTATGTTAGGGTGGACTTTGTCAGGGAAAGTTTCTTCGACTTCGACCGAGCCTACGGCTAGTTACGCAATGACTTCTATCTCTCTTTTTGTCAAAGATGCTTCCATTAGTGATTTATGGAATTTGGATGTGCTGGGAATTACAGAGTCTACAGAAAAGAAATCCCGAAATGAAATGACTTTAGCAGCGAAGGATTTATTTACGCAAACTTTTAGAGAAAGAGGGTCGTTATGAAGTAAGATTACCTTGGTTGGAAGGAAATCCTCCTTTGTCTAATAATTACAGCGTTGCTAAAAAATGGTTAAATACAACTGTGAAAAGGCTGAAAAATGAAGGTCTTTTCGAGTCCTATGATTCCATTTTTAGAGAGTGGTTGAAAGAGAAAATTATAGAGGTCCATCCCCCGAATATTCTCGATTATTCTAAAGGACATTATTTACCTCACATACCCGTCATAAAAGAGAGCAGTTTGACCACAAAAATAAGACCAGTGTTTGACGCCAGTTGCCGAGAAAAAGATACACCATCTTTAAATAATTGCCTAGAAAAGGGACATATTATTAGACCTGTCCAACGTATTTGTCCTTTGGAGTGTATTGATGAAGAAGATGGGCCGAATACGCTGAACAGAAATGGCAAATCGCCTGAGAAGTCCGTTGACGACTGGGGTTTCAGAAACACTAAACCACTCGTTGATGGTGATCCACCAGAAGTGCGCGTAGATGCAAGTGACGAGGCTAGTGCGGGAGTGTACGATGTTGAGCCTGACATTGAAAGCAAAGTATTCCGTCCTAAGATGATCACAATGCGTTGTGGTCGAGTTTCCAGATTACCCAAAAGATTTTTTTAATGTTATAATTACTTACTAATTTTCGTGTGTTTCTTCAGAGTTAATGAATCACTAGATTTGATATAATCCTTCTTCCGGTGGGAGGATGTTGGATTTATGACGACTTTTAAGAAACATCGAAGTGACCTTTGTTGATTTGAAAATACTGTCAATGAGAGATATTTTTGTAACATCAGAAATAAAGTCCAAGTATTCTTTATATTCAGAGAATTAAAGAGTTTTTAATCGAACCTTGTGAACCGGGATAAAGCGGGTAGCTTTATCGCTGGACACGACACCGTCTATTAACTTTTTACACGAAAATCAACGTAAAAAGTAGTCACTTTTTATATGTATGATCGTAGATAATAGTATATTATACACCAAGGTGGTGAAGACTGTTATTATTGACCGACCACCAAGATTATTTCGAGAGGGGCTTTGCCCCGAGCGGAATAAGGTGCGAGGCCTATTAATGTCTTCACCACCGTGGTGTATATACTATTTTTTTCATTACTAGCCAAATTTAAGGCAAAAATTAAAGATTAAAATTTTTCTTGTAAACATCAAGTAGCACAGGAATGCAAACTCGCCTTTCCGCTAATAAAACAAAAATCAAGTAGTCTGATGCAGATTGACATTTCCACTAATAAAACTTATTTTCAAACAACGTTTGTAATTATCGTGTTAGGTAATTTCAAGCAGCAAATACGTTAAAGACAATCTCCTGGGTATACAAAATTATGTTGCACAAGTTTTTGTTCAACAACTATCCCTGGATTCTCAAAACATTTGAATTTATCCATTATTAACCTAGGTTAATAATAGAAAAAATTATTAACCACTACTAGAGAAATTCAACTTCTCAGTTGGCTAGGAGACGCAATAATTGTCAACTTCATAGCTAGTAGTGGAAAAATATATTTTTTTCACTACTAGCTTTAAAACATACTATTATCTAGTCTGTTGTCACCTTGTGAAGTTAGCCTTCTTGCCTAGTGGTAAATAATTTTTTATTATTGACTACTAGTCAATAATCCAGATTTTAGTGTAACACGGGGCAAAAATTCATCCCATTATACACTGGCATCCAGGAAAAAATCCGTGATCGCGATAGTACGTTTTTTATGTGAGAAGAATAAAAGGAATAAAAGTACTAGTAGTGAAAAAAATAATATATACACCACGGTTGTGAAGTGTTTTCTAGAGCCTCTCATCTTATATCCCTCGATGCTGCGCATCTCGGGATCTAATAATGCTCGGCTCTAGAAAAAACTCTTCACAACCTTGGTATATAATATACTATTTTCCACTACTTGACAAGGATGCTACTTGATTTTTACAAGAAAAATTTTAAGTATTAATTTTTGCCTTAAATTTGGCTAGTAGTGGAAAAAATAGTATATACACCACGGTGGTGAAGATATTAATAGGCTTCGCACCTTATTCCGCTCGGGGCAAAGCCCCTCGCTAAATAATCTTGGTGGTCGGTCAATAATAACAGTCTTCACCACCTTGGTGTATAATATACTATTTTCCACTACTAGCTATGAAGTTGACAATTATTACGTCTCCTAGCCAACTGAGAAGTTGAATTTCTCTAGTAGTGGTTAATAATTTTTTCTATTATTAACCTAGGTTAATAACGGATAAATTCAAATGTTTTGAGAATCCAGGGATAGTTGTTTAACAAAAACTTGTGCAACATAATTTTGTATACCCAGGAGATTGTCTTTAACGTTTTTGCTGCTTGAAATTACCTAACACCATAAAATTATTTGAATAAAAATGCCATTAGTTATTAGTGGAAATGTCAATCTGCATCAGACTACTTGATTTTTGTTTTATTAGTGGAAAGGCGAATTTGCATTCCTGTGCTACTTGATTTTTACAAGAAAAATTTTAATTTTTAATTTTTGCCTTAGATTTGGCTACTTGTGGAAAAAATAGTATATACACCACGGTGGTGAAGACATTAATAGGCCTCGCACCTTATTCCGCTCGGGGCAAAGCCCCCCGCGAAATAATCTTGGTGCTCGGTCAATAATAACAGTCTTCACCACCTTGGTGTATAATATACTATTTTTCACTACTAGCTTTAAAACATACTATTATCTAGTCTGTTGTCACCTTGTGAAGTTAGTCTTCTTGCCTAGTGGTAAATAATTTTTTATTATTGACTACTAGTCAATAATCCAGATTTTAGTGTAACACGGGGCAAAAATTCATCCCATTATACACTGGCATCCGGGAAAAAATCCGTGATCGCGATAGTACGTTTTTTATGTGAGAAGAATAAAAGGAATAAAAGTACTAGTAGTGAAAAAAATAATATATACACCACGGTTGTGAAGTGTTTTCTAGAGCCTCTCATCTTATAGCCCTCGATGCTGCGCATCTCGGGATCTAATAATGCTCGGCTCTAGAAAAAACTCTTCACAACCTTGGTATATAATATACTATTATGTCCGATTGCATTATAAAGTACTGTTGATTGTATTGTTTTGCGGCAGTGAACTGGCTTATTATTGTACTCGTAAAATAAAGTGGTAGTAGTAAAATAATGTATGACAACTGTATGTTACATGTCAAATTTTCTTCTGTCAAGAATAGATGTCAAATTTATAAACTGATTTTCTTTTGATAATTACCCAATTTTAGGAATCGAACATAAAGCTTTGTATGCAACTCTTACATAATCGGACCTTATAGACTCGCCCTTTTTATAGGCCTTGCTCGCTCGCTCGGCCATAAACTGTGCTTGTCTATAAAGTCCTACATTATGAACTTGTTACATAAATAGCTATTATTTAGAGTTTCAAGACATTCCAGATATTATATTTCGTATGGCGCATTCTCCATGCAACACCCAGTATATACAAAACATCTTAAAAATTTACACTCCCAATATAAAATACAAAAACTAATTTCATATTATACAACTTATATCAGTTCTAGTTTTATTAAAATAATAATCCATAAAAGTATAGTGTCTCTGGTTTATTAGCCTTGCAATAATCTAATTTGCAACATTATGCAATAAAAAAATATAATTTATAATAAAGAAAAGGTTTTTACAGTAAGACTTGAAACGAGGCAATCACAAACTGGTTAGAAAAATGATTAGGGTAGGGGGTAGTAGATAATAAAACTTGCAACTGCAAGTTATCATCATAAAGCAGTTGCACCCTGTGATTTGAAAGTGCGCGCTTTGTCTCGTTCCGTTGTTTCGTTCCATATTTCTTTGCCACAGCTTCCTTCGAGTGAAATTATAATTGCTGCAGTATTCATTATAAACCATCATAAACCCACGTTTCGATATTATTTCCTAGATCTTTCAACATCTATTCACAATCTCGGCCGAATTTTCATTCCTTATCATCACATCCCGTACTGATTTTTTATGTTTATGCAATCCTAACCTCATTTTTTGCAAGTGCAGCAAAATACAAGCTACGACGAATGAAAACACGAGCGAAACAGTTTTGTTATGGCGACTAGTAGCAGTTCAGACGATAGTATAACAGCTCCTAAGGATTTTCATTTGTCATCTTCTCTAGACAGTGGCAGCCGTAACAGTCCGAATCGTCAAAAGTGTCCGTTGTGCACAAGATTTAGAAAAAAGTTTTATTGCACGGAATGTTTGAATAATGGCAATTTCTCCACTTCCAACTATTCAGAAAGGTACACATACATACACTAGGGAGAGTTGAATCATACCACCAAAATTACGTCAGTTTAAAAATTTTATTACGACTTTTAGATTCGTTGACAAATATCGCAGATTGCAAGAGCTGAAAGCAAACAGGAAGTTCTACGAGGATAAATGTATGAAGTTGTTGGAGAAAAAAGTGTTAGCAGACAAATTAGTAAGTATCCTTTTGTTGTTTTTAGCTGTCAAAAGTTTGTTCACCTTTTATACTTTTGTTTACAATTTCCATTTTTTAGTATTCAGAAATAAGACAATCGAAAGACTGTATTGTCACTCTAAGCCTTGCACTCGAGGAGAAAAAAGTAAAACAAATTGTGCTCAATAAAGAGCTAGCTGAATTAAAGAGTAAGAATGAAAAACTTGCTAAGAATCTGCCAAAATACGAAGAGAAAGTATCAGAAATTGAACGGTATGTTTTCGGAAAAGAGGAAAAGATTCATAGGTCCAAAAGAAAATTAGAAGAAAAACAACGGGAATTAAAGCAACTTGCAAGAATTAGGGCTCGGCAACTTCGAAAGTATATTTTTCCTATTTCAATTGTTCAGCCTAAAAGGTAGGAAAAAATTATTATTAAATTCATTATTCTTGAGATTCGCATGTCTGTATTTATGATAAATTTATATAATTATTGTAGTGATGTAGAGTCCAGTGCTTCTGATATGGTAAGCGCATTAGCAGAAGCAACTCATACAACTTATATCAGAGATCGTTGGGTGTATACTGATAATTCGGGGGAGTTACAGCATTGCATCGTGGCACCCTCTTTACCAAGTTCGGGAAATTATTCTTCTTATAATGTTTGGGGTACGTATTTATTAATTAATAAACGACAATAACATTTTGGCAAAAATCAAATGGCATCATCGCCCTAGGAGGCTTGTTTGACATTTTTAAAAATTTAATATAAGAAAACGTAAATTACCTCTAAACCCCAAAACTTCCATGACCACTATTGATACATGATACATACCGTATTTACTTGAAAATAAGACCACCTTTTTTGCTCTAAAATATAGGGAGGGGGCGGGGGTCTTATTTTCAAGTAAGTAATCTAATATGAAACTAATGGAAAATATAACCTAAAACATATTTTTAATTAACCTCTAAGAAATTTAAGAAATATATTGTTAAATTTCCATAGGCTTCGTAAATCGAAATCACATTTTCATGGGTCACTTGGATATGTTATAACCGAGGACAGACTATTATAATCAAAAAATGTTTTAAATTAATTATTATAAGTTGAACAACTTTTATGGTAGTCAGTACTGTTACATAACTTGGCATGCATGGTACATATATTCCCATAAAACATACCTAAATTTCAGTACCATGGATGACCATTTGACCATTTTTTGCAATGCAAAATAGTTTAAGAAGCTTGATTAGAAATTCTTATTATTTTGCTAGTTAAAAAATTTAAAAATTACTTATATAATTTGCCATTATTTTTGTATAAACCTGCAATAGGCAGTTAAAGATTTCATTGAAACTTCGCATGTGCTGCTTGTTGCCAAATTATGTGAGAGGGCTCGTAATTTCTTTTTTCCACTACTAACCTTAGAAAAGACAATTATTGACCTACTTGTAAGCGCGGAAATTGATTTTCTAAACCCCTTGCCAAATGCCTCTATTATCAACCTAGATTAATAATTTTCTTAAACAAAAGCAAAATATTGTTGCAAACTTCAAAGCAAAGGTAACATGTTAGTAGTGGAAAAACTATTATACCGATGGGGCCAAAATTATATACAGACATGAGTGGAAGCGAAGAAAGTGCAATGAAAGAAAGAGATACATATAATGTATCTAATGTTGTAGTAGGCCAAAATTGTATGTTTTGAAAATTATTATGACATTAAAATTTTCTAAACATACAGTTTCAGCCTACTACAATATTAGATAAATTATATTTATCTCTTTCTTTTATACTAAGTATGCACTTTCTTCGCTTCCACTCACGTCTGTTATATATAATTTTGGCCCCATCAGTATTAACTATCGTTTAGACATCGGCTCTAAATCAACGCATCTAAATCAATGCTAGGGATATAATAGCGTATGTCTAAACCGTGGTTAATAATATACTAATATAATTTAGCTCATCCGAAATTATTTTCAAATAATTAAAAGTAGGCTTAGATACGAACTACTACTTTTGAAGCCATGTGTATATATTTTTTTTAGTTATATTTTTGTTAGAAATTAAATTCTCTAATCTTGAGAAATGTCATCAATGACTTATTTGCTTTAAGGGGTAAGTTCGGCATTGTAACTGTATTTGCTCCAAAAGCTCTATTGTCATACAATTATTTGCAATAATGGATACTATGGAAACCGAGCTCTTCGAGTTAAATAGATCTGAATGCCAAACTTACCCAAGAAAGTTGTGGTGGGATAGTCTGAGCCAAAAGTTATGGAACTGTGCTATTTTGACAAATAGAAATACGATAAATAGAGAATAAAAAGAAACAGCAGTTTTTAACGTTACAACTTGACATAACAGCAGAGTGGCAAGGTCAACTGTTATGCAGATAGTGGTGTAGTAGCACACGAGACATTAAGTTTATATCATTAAATTTACCAGCAATACATCAATATATCACTTATTGTCTCAACTGTATGTGTGTTATCGGTATGGTTTCAACAAGAACAGTGTAAAGAGCACCTTGTAGCAGTGGCATACTATATTATTTGACGTTTTATTATTCATTATAGGCACTTTTTGTATTGATGGCATTATGGCCTTGATGACAATCTGCTATAGAAATTGCAACAAATAAATCATGCTTTCACTTTATAAGCTTGCGCAAGTCAGCATAGACTGGAAAATGTTCGTTAACATCGTCAATTAGTCAAGTTGACTTACCTAACTAACTGTTTGCTCAACATGAGCAGAGTCTGAAGTTAATTCGCAACAATTAGCGAAAAATACTTTTTGTACAAATATGCAATTTCTGCTTCAGTAGCACAGACAGTCATAAATTCTACTGAATACCAATAAATAATGTACCTAGCCGGCAGTACGGCAGGGTGGTTATAGTGGATTTATAACGCTTAACAGAGTTAAATCGAGTTTTTTCCAGAAAGTACTCGGATGGGTGAACCGTGAGCGCAGTGTACTTGCCTGCATGGCTCCGCTGCCTCGTCTCATGCCCACATATCCATTCTGTGGCTCGGTGTGTCCGACACCGAAAGTTATAAGGGGTTAAAGATTATATATACAGGGTGTATTATCAGTTTTGTTACATAGGCCAATAGCATGTAAAAACACAATTTCTCAGATATTGGCTTCCCTAATTACATCAGAGGAAAAGTCACTACAGAAAAATTGTAGATCTTATTGATTACTATGCAAAACACCCCCAGCATGTAGCATTGTATGTTAAATAGTTTCCAAGATATAAGCGATTTCATGGTATAGGAAATTAACATTGTAAATTTGAAATTCGCTTATAGCAATTGCTATGTTTGATTAAGACATTAGGTATAAATGCAAGAATTATTAAGCACAGTTTCACTGAACAGAATCACTTATCAGTATGTTACAATCGCTACCAGTGCACTATGCTGCAAATGCCCAAAAAACACTACTTTTATTAATTTCTGAATGTATTGGGATAAAATTTGCGCGAGAATGTTCGTCTTTCATTACTATGATTTAGTAACAAAAAATTTTAAAAATTTTTGTCAAAACACGTATGGTAGGTAGGTCTGCTATTAGTGTTAGTTAATACAACTCATAGATCAAAAAAATTTTAAATTTTTAAATGCAAATATTTAAACAAAACTATGTAGTTTTAATAATAATTTAATAAATAATGTAATAAAAAGTAATAATAATAAAATTAATATAATACTCCTTAACTCTAATAATTACATTACATTTAAAATATACTTTCTGTAAGCTCTATAAAACTTAATTCTGGCAACAAATCTTCAACAGACGTTTGATCATCAATTTCTTGAATATTTCTTGGAGTTTCTGGAGCTTCCAACAATCCAACTACCTCAGAAGGAAGAGGCATCCGATACCGCACATCAATTCTGTTTTTGGCCCCTATAGAAGAGATTAATGGATCCGACGAGTCGATAGATCTTTGGAAAACATCTTTTAAATTATATAAGCGGTTGGATTTGCGTGCATGAAATGTTTGATCTTGCTTATACATTTTATTTCGTGCTTCTGCACATTCTTCACCTATAACACCTAATGGAAGAGGCGAAGCCAGAAATATATCACCTGCATGTACCAATAACTAAAATGAAAAGAATAAGTTATTTAGATCTAGGTAATTTAAAGAAACGACTAACCTTATGAAATGATGCAGGCATGTAAAACCAATTATAATGTCTAAGATAACACATAGCAGTTTCTTTACAGTATTGTTTAAACTTCTCTATCTGTAATGGCAATTGGCAGGCGATAGTAATCAGAAGTATCCTCAAACGTTTAACAAATTCTTCATCTAGCCCTAAAATAGATGCAAATAATTCTGGATCTGAAAAGGCTCTCCTTGCAACGTTCCCTGTATTGCTAGTTCCTGCGCCTCCTGCTTGTGGCCTGGCCTGTCTACTTTGATGTGCATCTTATCCCATAATTGCTTTTGAATTAAAGCTTTTCCCTTGTCAAACTGCTCTTTGTTTTCGCGTCTTGCCATTTTTTTTATTTCTATTCGGTAACTTAAATGCAAACACATTTCGAGAGCTCGAATCCACATATGAAGAGGTTGTATTCCGTACATTAAATTGGCTTTTTTCGGTATGAATTCATTATTCATAATTTTTTTCCATATTATTAAAGTCTTTTGGTGAAGATTGACATATTGGACACTTTTGAGAAAATGTTGTTCCCATAATTGCTGAAAGTACTTTGCCATCGATAAGAGAAAGTGTTAGATTATATTGAATTGTAACTTTGATACCTCCTTTGATTTTACAATGTAATGTATTTAAATTATTAATTTGCTCACTAAATCGTGTCTTTTCATCTAATATCAACTTTCTGGTTTCCTTACTAAATTTCATGCATATTGGTCTACAATATCTAGTAGATTGGGGTGTTCTATTGGTCCAAATGATTAGATTTTTAGCTTTTGCATCAATAAGCCGTAAAGGATTCATTGTAGTGATGAAAAGTGTTGAATCATCATATTCTTCTGACATCCACTGTTGATTATAAGTAGAAAATCCAGTGGAACCGTCCATTCCCCATGCGCAGATTAATGTAAGATGGGCTTTCTCTTTATATGCATTCTTGATAACTTCTTCTTGTAACAGTAAAATCCGTTGTGCTGTATGATCTAAGAGGTTTTGAATTGGAACTTCTGCACTGTTCTCTGCAAATATGCCACCTATAGGTCTACACTTCTCCTTCGCTGCCAAGATTTGTCTATACGTAGGATATACAAAGCAATGTGACTCACGCAAATCTTTCACTATGGTTAAAAATTGATGATATGATAATGAATTATATAATATTGTTGAAAGAGCTTGTTCTGGTGTTTTCTTTATTGGTGTTTCCTGACTGATTAAATTAAGAATTTCAGCGGGTTTCTCTGGCGAGGAAGTAATATTTTCAGCACTTTTGCTAAATCTACTAATCCTTGTTTTCATGCTGCTGCTTGTGCAGCTAAAATTAATTTAAATGGATCATTATGCTCTTGACTAAGTCTTAATGCTTCTTTTTTCTTCGTGTTTGAAGCTTTGTCGGCAAAGGGCTTTCGAGGACGACCAGTTGAAGATGATGCAGATGGTGTCGAGGGCAATAAACGTTGAAGCTCCAGTGGTATTTTAAAATATGATAATGCCCATTTTTTATTGAGTTTTTGAAATCGGGGCAACTTATATGCACTCTTTTTTAATAACATTTTAAATTTTATTCTTAAGAAATGCACCCGTTTTTCAAGCATTTTTTGTGTAGCATTCGACTACTAATAAATTTTCATTGCAACAAGTTTGCATTAAGTATTCAACCACTCACTTTCTTCAGCTTTTGCTTGATTCACTGACGATTTTGCAAAAAATTTTAATATTAAATCTAAATTTGTAAACTTGGAGTCTATCAACATTTTGTTTTATATTATATTTATATTATATTGTTTTATATTTCCACCACAACCACAATTAAAGAATTACACTTTCTATCAAAGTTCTACTTCTAATGTTTCCGAAATGTTGAAGATATTTAATACATATCATATATTTCTTCCCCTACCTCGGACACCTCTCTCGTCAGACAGATAATGCATTCTCTGCAGAAACGCATTTAAATATGTACCAGTACAGTAACCATACTTAATCGGAACAACACCCAGCTTAAGACGCCTTTTTGTCCCTAATTCTTTAGAATTTATATTTAAGTCTATTTTACCCCAAGTAACAGAAAGTAGTATAATAAGGGGTTTAAAAACCACCAAAAATACAATAAGATAATAAATAAATAAGATGCAGTAAACCACACAGTAAACTCTGACAAAAATTAAGATAATGTAGTCTGGTTGAATGAACAATTTTCTTTTATTTAAAACATCCCTTTTGTTATCACTACAAGAGGTTATTGGAATCATATAATTCATGGCATTTTATAGTTGTCTTATAGTTTATTAGGGTAGGTTTTAAAACCTGTCATGTAAAAGTTCTAAGAAGTATTAAATATTGTTAAAAGACATACGATCATTTCCAGGCAAATTATAACATTTAAGCAGACGAATGCGGAAAAATCCTTTGCTAGGCTTAAAAGTACATCCATTAAGGCTTCTAAGAGAACAAAAAACACAGAGACCATTTTTGACCTTTTTGAAAAATCTCTACCTCAATTTCGATGTTGTATGTAAACCGGTTGTACTGACATAATCCAAGGAGTTTGAAATAAAAAAAAAGAAAGATTGTTTTTATTTTCCCTATTTTAACATGTACATACACTGTTATTTTGTTTATATCCCTATTTATAGCTTTTTGTGATCATTTTACTGTTCTTTTTTACCTCTGAAATTTCCATGCATCCAACATAATAATTATACTGAAATGAAATTGCTTACTTTTACTAGTTCATATCTTTGGATAAAAAGAGACAAAAGAAAAAATATTTCACCCTCTTAAACTTTGGTATGTATAGCTTACATACCACATATTAACATTTTCATTAATCACTTTTCTTATATCCATATTAAAGTAGCGTTTTTCGGGTATTTGCAGCATAGTGAAGTGTGGAAGAAATACATGAGAATTCTCCAAGAAATTTATTTTTATAAAATCTTATTAGCCATGACAATAGCTGTCAAATTAATCTCAAGAATCACTGAGAGGTTATGTCATGCTTTTGTTTATGAACATCTTTTATAAATTTATTCTTGTTTTTGCTTTTTTTTGTTGTTTGTTGTTTAATTTTGTTAGATTACTATAATTATTAAATAATAATAATAGTGTAACCCCATAATAAGATTAAAATGTTTTTTCTTATATTAGTATCATTCTTATAATATGTTTTAAATTTATAATACAAAAGCATGACATAACCTTGAGATTAATTTGACAACTATTGTCATGGCTTATTGTATGTGTTGTTGATAATGTAATCAATAAAATCCAGTAATTTATATAACTTATTTATTCAAATTAAATACAACCACACATCATAAATTCAATTCTTTTTTCTTTCTTTTTGTTTTTCATTCAGTGTTGCCAACTTTACTTTAATATACAACAGGCTAATAAGATTTTATAAAAATAAATTTTTTGGAGAATTCTCCTTTATTTCTTCCACACTGGTAGCAATTGTAACATACTCATGAGTGATTCTGTTACGTGAAACTGTGCTTAATAATTCTTGTATGTACACCTAATGTCTGAATTTGATGTGGTAAATGTTATTAGCGAATTTCCCATTTACAATGCTAAAGTGGGGGTATTTTGAATAGTACTCAATAAGATCTACAACTTTTCTGTAGTGACTTTTACTTTGAAGTAATTAGGGGCGCCAATATCTGAGAAATTGTGTTTTTACATGCTATTCGCCTATGTAACAAAACCGATAATACACCCTGTATATATAAATAATGTACTTGTAGTGTAAACTAGTCATTTAGAAATTGGTAGGAGTTCAAGCATGTTCAGCAGTGATGGGATCTCAATACTACCCAGGTGTCACGACACTCGAAAATCGCAACAATTTGCCGTGTGAAGTGTCGTCTCTTCACGACACTTCGCATTTAAATCATGCATGCGCTAGTGTAAATCTAATCTAATTGAAACTAGAGGCAGTCAAGATTTATAGCTACATAGATCATAAACTATGAATTAAAAAACTTTATTATTATGGTTATATATTATTAAGTACATTAAAAGACATGGAATTATTTAAGAAAGCAAATATTATGAAAAGGAAATTTAAAAGAAAATAAACTAATCCTGTAAATAACTTGTAACTCTGTTCATTGGACTTATTATAAAAACTATTTAAAAATATAATTTCGCTGACCCATTAGTCTTTAGTCGAGAATGTTTTGTTTGTTAAAAATAATATTGCCTTCAAGAGAAAATAGTCTCTCACAAGGAACTGTCTTTCCAAAATTTACCTATACCTTATAAAACTCGCCTTGTGCGCTTTGTATAATTCTATTTTGAAGTCACATTCTACACTTAGCTTGTTTATTAGTATCACATTTTTTTAGTTATATAAATCTACGAATTTTTTATACTTGCATATTTTATACTTTCATCCACATCTTGGTCCCAGTTGCTATCGTTTCAATAGATTTGCATCAAAATTTGTCAGCCCCCGTTTCTGGCTAAGAATGGATGCAAATTATGATTTTTAGTACTAATATTAAGTTTCTTACAGCATTTTTGTTAATTTTCAATTGTTCCTTATCTTTTTTATCCTAAAAGATGAAAAAGATATTAATTTCAAAGACTATATATTTAGTCGGACACTAGATGGAGTTAAAGGCACTTAGATGCTAGAGTCACTACATCTAGTCACCTAGGCCGTGCTGTTCGATCAGAGTACCGCAAAATGCCGCCATATTGGGGCAGAGAAGGATAATTTTTAATAATGCACAAATTAAAACCACCTTTTACGTATTTGACAGATTAGAGGTTTGGTCTTTCAGAATAAGAAAAACCTTTTAAAGTAAACATGGATTTAATTAAATGCAATCAGATACAAATAATGAACAATCTCGTGTTTCTTTTGCCCCAATATGGTGGCGTTTTGTAGTACTCTGGTCAAACTAGGTGACTAGATGTAGTGACTCTATTAAATGATTCTGTTATATTAAAACAAAAAAAAATATTTATTGACAATTCAATTGCTAACATCACTTTTACATTTGTCAATCTGACATTAAAAAATGTCAAAAATGACTATTATACAATAGGTGTATTCTTTTTACCACAGATCGTCTTAGTACTAAGATATACTAAGCTAAGACAAAGTGAGATTAATTAAGCCCATTAAAAAGTAAAAAAAACACAATTCAATATATTTATGCAAAGAAGCAGAAACGTACAACATAACCACAAATTTGTAATTGTTTGTGTTTTTCACAAGGATGCCGGAATGTAATAAAGTAAATAGTAATATTATCATTATTTTCCTGCAAAATACTATTATAACTGCTGTTCAATTTCAATAAACTACATATTTACATATATTTTCTATGATTAAACTTTTTTAAACTCAAAACTCCGCCTCACTAAATAAAGAGTAAGACAAGTAAAGTAAATGAAAATAAGTAAGAATCTTACTTAATCTCACTTAAAAATGCTAAAAAGAATACAACGATTGTCAATAGAGTGGCTTTCTTATTAAGAAAATAAATTCGGTGTTTTAACACCATTTAGTATCTATCTGATAATTCATATGTCACGTGGTGTTAAGTTCAACCAATGAGAGTTAATTAGACATTAAAGTTAATTTGCATAATTAGAAAACTATCCAGCAATAGTAAAAAACAAGCGATCATATTACCTTATTGTGGTTTCCTTCTAAAAGCATAATTCAATTCCCCTGCTTTGACAGTCAAGCTGTTTGTGCATTGATGTGAGTGCAATAAGATGTAATTTAACAATAATTAACTATGAAGGTGAAATAAATGAACGAGTCAATCAATCTGCTACAAAAATACACTTATCAACAAGGCATCCCTGATCCCAATGGCCGACCATTTATGAACTTCTGTAAATAAACTATACAATTGACAGAAATACAAGAACTCCTACACTAACTTTAATCTTGAAGGATTACACATTTAACTGGTTATAAATAATCCGCAATCAAAAACCGTTATAGCTAAAAACTTACAAGAAATGTTTTTCAAACAGTACACCGTCAAGTTCGATCCTTTTAAAGATGAGATTTATGGACGCAAGAAGAGCTAGAAATTGGAAATCCAAGCAATTGCAAAACATCCCCTAAAAATTATAAAAGTGAGTGCAGCAGCTTTTACTTTAGACGATCGCAAAAAATACAAAAATCAGCAACTCAGTTCAGATCAAAAAAGTTTTTTCAAAATGTACTGTAATGAAGAATTGCAAATATATAAATCTGATAGAGATGCCTTTAATATTAAAAGCATTATTCCTATTAATGCTGATATTTAATCAATGAGAATTTTATGTATTGGAACACCCAGAAGATTGCAACAAGTTGTTGAACCAAAACAGTCTTTTCATAACATAGTATGGGTGAGAAAATTTATTTATTTAAATAAACATAGACAAAGTTATAATGTTGATTACAATTATATTTCTGGCTTAACAAAGAATTACCACTACTTTTTAGAATAAAAAATGTTGCAACATCACTAAAATGTAAAAACCTGTTATTGTTACCTAATAATCTTATGTTATATTCACTATGTAACAGTGAATTCAGGCAATTTGTGTTAATTTTCTTTAAAAATACATCAAAATTACCATTTACTTAATATTAAAGAAACGACATCATCTACATCAAAGATCAATATATTTAGAAATATATATGTAAATATTTTCATAACATCCTGGCAGTATGGCAGGGTGGTTATAGTGGATTATATCGCTTAACAGAGTTAAGTCGAGTTTACTCCGGAAAGTACTCATACTTAGGAGCACAGTGTACTGCCTAAATGGCTCTGCTGTCTGGTCTCACACCCACATATCCACTCTGCGGCTCAGTGCATCGCGGCACCTTGACACCAAAATGTATAAGGGGTTAAAGACTATGTATGTATTTTCATAACACAGGAATCATGATACGTTTCAAGAACAACTTTCCATACATGTGTTGTAAATTTTTTGGACAACGTATGAAAAGTGGGAGTTTCATAGTCTCTAAATTGTTTGTGCGCAAACATATGTTATATGTTTTGTTCCTTTCATAGGTGGTAATACGAAAAAGATAGATAGATAGAGTTCAATCCCTAAATTTTCCCTAAAATCCCCAAAAATTATTTTGAAAAGAATGTAATTCTTGATCTCTAATCCAAATAAAAAATTTAAAAAACTCAGTTCCTAATCCCAACCTTAACCAAGTGTAATATTGATTGCATAAAATAAACGAAAGCACTGGGATGTGTTTGGAGTGCTTTAAATACATTAATGTTGGAAACCAACAAGGAGGTTAGGATTGATCGTGTCCGATCGGAAATCGGTTTTCCTTGCACAACAGTGCTGCAGACATCTTGCTCTTTCCAAAACTAACAATGCCAATGAGGGGTACATATTTTAGCTCGGATGGAAAAAATTCAACCAAGAATGACGGTATGCCTGAAAACAATTCCAGACGAGAACTGTACTAGAGTATTTCAGAGGACTTTAGAGCATTCTGAATTATATAAATAAATTTGTTTTCATCAAATCCTTTTTTGAACTTTTTGATCATACTACATCTAGTTGTCTTTATAATCAAATAAATAAAAATGCTATCCAGTTAAGTCAGTGTGTTTACAGCTTTTACCTTGTGTTTATTCTTCATAATATTGTATCATTCTTTTTTAGTGGCCCAGAATAAAGATGCTATACCAGTACCAGTATCAAGCAATAGTGATAAACTAGCAGTGGGCGTTGTAGCACAAAATCCTGCATATACTATTAGTGCAGCGTTGACATATACAGCTCAATTAGTTAATCTTCTTGCCTTTTATTTAGATGTCCGATTGCCACATAAAGTGTTTTACAGGTACAAATAACCTTTACAGTCAACTTTACGTTGTTTTTTTTAATAACTTGCTTTATTCTTTTCAGCGATTTCTGTAGCAGCAGTATGTCCGAGCATCAGTTTAGTCGTAGGGTGGCACGTTTAAATGCTAATATTCTCCACTTATGTTTTACTCAGAACACCAACGTTGAAACTTTGTATCCTCATCGTACACTGCATAATATTTTACAGTTACTAGATCTTAACATTACTGATTTGGGAAGGTAAATTCTCACTTTTGTAAACTAAACTTAAGGTGAATTCAACTTGTAAAAAACAGATACTGTGATTATTATATTAGTTGTGGGGAAATTTGAATTTGCACATGTGATGCAAATGTGAAAGCACCATAAGTATGGAAACATAGCTTTTAGCAGTGTATGAAATTCTTTATTCTAGACAATTTTAAAGCATATTGCATAACTTCACAAATTTTTAAACATCCCAAACATTTGCTCTTTCCATGTTTTGTTATTTCTCGTAAAACACTAAAAGGGCAATTATAGAGCAACCATATGAGTAGTAACATAGCAAACACTCTTGAGACTGAGCCAAGAGTAGATAGAAAACGCTACAGATTCACATGAAGAGAATAAGTTGAATTCACTACTAATCAGTTAAACAAAGAATAATGTAATTTTCTAACTTGTTACATCTTAAAGAAGAATAAATTTTAATTCATTTATTTCGTTTCAAATTCTATGTAGGCAAGGACCAATTGAAGTAGATGCACAGGTGGCTAACAGTTTAGAGGAACAGTTAGCGGGTGATTTACAAACTAGCGAGGATTCTGATTCTGAAGAAGGTGATGCGCTACCATGTGAATGGGAAGCTGTAAGTAGAAACTATCAGTTGAAATTTATTGAGTTTTCGGATAATTTAGTTACAAGAAATGAGTGGCATATTTTTCGATGAATTGTAACTTTTTAGAATAAAAGTGCTTGTCAAATGGTCTATATTTATTTTGTTTATTTTACCAACAAAGGTACCGCACGTGCAATGCCCGGAAGTAGCAGCAGGTCCCGTTGTCGTACCAACAACACAAATGACTAGCACTCAACAGGCTAGCAGCATGGCGGGTGGTTTAGTTACCAGCGCTGCAGCTAGTATTGCTTCCATCTGGCGCGGATGGACTGGCAGGTAGTCCAGTTCTGAGTCTCCATTTAGTTTCAATTGTTTTTTATTTCTTAGTTGTTAGGTTCTAATTAGTTACAATTTTGTTTCTTTTTGTATTCCTAAAAGTTTGGTTATGTTACACTAATTAATGTATAACTGAATGTTACGATAATGAAATATCTGTCTCCTCCGTCAAACTGAATCCAACATGATTTTAGTAAAAAAAGAAGGGTTATTCAATGTACCTTTCTATTTGTTAATTTTACTGACTTAGACATTTGTGGACATTCCACAAAATCTATTTCCTAGATATGTAAGTTTAATTTTTTTATTACTATTTGTGCTGACTTGTTTAAGTTGTCATTCTTGTTTAACATTCCAGTGAAGAAGAGAATACATGAATTTGCTAGTTTAGTGCAAAAAAGGAAGCAGCAGGTGGGCACGTTTAATTGTAATGCTTCCCTTTTTTGAGTTTAAATTTGAAGAGATTCTAGTAAGCTGAAACTAAAAGGAAATGCAGTAGCCAAAAAAAAGTGATAATTTTCCAAGTCAATAATATTGATAGCTTTTAATATTTTTCTAAAAATATATACTACTGGAAAAATATAAACTATAGCCTAATCATGTATCTTCTTTTCTTGTTTTTAATGAAAACGGAAACAGCTAGTCTTAAGATATTACAGCCGAACCTGTGGTTTTAATAGTAAAAATAAGTCTGCGCAAATACGTTTCTTTTAATAGACATAAATTACAGGATAGCGACTTTTAAAGATACAGTTTTGTATGTGTTATGTTTTATGTAAAACCTCTATAAAAGAAAGTAGAAATGTTGTGTAGATATGTTATAGAACTTAAATTTAAAAATTATAGTCTATTTCAATATTAGATAAACAGAGCGGCCATGTCTCCTTGTAAGTAAATCATCTGACATTGCTTGTATGTACCTAGCAATAAACGAATGTGGCCAAAGTGAAGAAATTGGGCAGATGGAGATGCCAGGCCGTTTGTCTTGTAACAAGTTGCTCATTTTTACTGCAGTCGCGTATGTGCTTTGTACATAGAAGCGATTTCACAGACAATATAAGCTAGACTGTTCATGTCAAATATCAAATGCAGATTCTGAGGTTAAGTTAAATTACCTTTATATTAAAATAACATAGGTATTTTAAATGATATGAAATCAAAAACATTTGAACTAGCATCTGCCTATCTTACTTTAAGTTGTTCATAAGAATTTTTAGCAAATAAATGGCTACAACCTGTAAAATAATTCGATTTATAATTCTACTTTGTATTCTGATATATGAAGTTATAAACGAAAAAGTTAATTGGTATACATCTACTTTGATATAATTTATTATTCATTGTGTAGCCAGAAGTTTATTTTTCCGGGGAGGTTTTGGAGGATTAGAGAAAAATCCAAAATCTACAGTTACAAAAAATCTAATGAATATATAATTGTGTACATGTATAAGTACATAATGTATAAATTAACATATTAAATTTAAATGCCTAGCTTTTTCAGCAAAAATATTAAGTAATTCTTGATTGTCAATATTCGCATATCTATAATCAGCACTATTGCTTGATTTTTTAAAATGAAAACTAAATAGCGTTGCAGTTTGTTTTCTTTTCGACATTGTTGACACCAAAAACAAATAAACGATACATTAAAATCGTTCCTGGGATTCCCCGAAAATCTTCCTATCCGATATTATGTTTACGCTACTGTGTAAGCATAGCAAACCAATTTATCCAACGTGTCCAAATTTATCACCGCAAGCGGCTCATTTTCTGGAGGGCAAGTTCAATAATGACTTATGAAACGAGTTTTTTATGCAATTTCTTTGTAACAATGTCCCTTTTTAAACAAAGAAAAAATCACAATTTTGAAATTTAGAAAATTTTATGGTAGTTGGCAACACTGATGTGACATTTGAAACTTCAAAGCTTTAGAGTGAAGTTTTTGTCAATTTTCTTTTTTTTTTCAATTTTCTTCAATGCTATAAACTTCAACTAAAGCACTCAAATGAGTATAAACACACTGTTTTGGGTGCTTTAATAGCTTTATTATAGGCGCAGAATCGAAAAATAATTTTATTTTGTTGTCATTTATTAGTATTGTTTAGTTTCGGGGAAAGGGTTCAGGTCTCTAACCCCTTCTCCCCTTGAATACGGTGTTGATTGTCACTATCTTTCAGATGATTTTGACACAGGCTTACTTTGATGTTTTAAAAATGCCACTCAAAGCTTTCAAACTTCAAAAAACCATAACTCTTTATCAGATCATAATCTGTTAACTTTGGACCCACGTAGTTTATATTGAAATTTCTTTATTATTAATCTAAATATAATGAGATCATTAAAGATGTTTTCTAGTGTTCAAGCGTTTGAAACCGTTTACTGTTGTATCTAAAATGTATCAATCTAGCGATACAACGGTAATGTCGTACACACAACTGGTGCAAACAGTTTTAAACCGAAGTGGAAAATGTATTTAAACCACTGACTTGCGTACTAAACAGTTTTTTGATTTTGACATTGAGTTTGGTTATAATAACATCATTTATAACAATGCAGGTCAAAACTATACTTCTAACATCCATTATTTTGTAATAAAATAAAATTATTTATTGCACACAAAGTTTTGTTGATTTGTAGATTATGTTTACGATTCTTTAAATAAACCACGCCTACATAGTAGTGGTTTAAAATGCTTCATTCTAGCAATTTTCTCAAATGATGATGTACTCATTCAACTGGGTTTAAGTACATTTATAAATACATTCATCGCTAGAAAATGCCTTAAGATAGTATCACTTTAAGTGGAAAATTCTTTTTTGGGTTTTTAATGTTTTGATAAAAGTAAGTTTGGGATAATCTCCGAAAGTACTAGACCAACTATGATGAATTTTCAACTAAACACCTAGAAGATGTGTGGCTGGGAACATCCAGTAGTTAGGATAAAATCTCAAAGAGAATGCTTCGAGATGTGTCCAACATTATAAAATACTTGATGCTATCTATTTTCTAATTTTTATAGTCGCACCAAAAATATCCTGCAATCAAACCAAACCTGTTCCAAAGATTCTTTTTTAAATTCTTAATTAAACACCATGAATTACAAAACCAATTGCAGAAGCAGCTATTAAGTTAAAAAAAGGTATTTATTATTCTTAAACTTAACCTCATATTGGGTACTTGACATTTGATTTAACAATTAGTGTCGATTTTTACATTGTTAAATGCCAGCTACTCGATTGGCTTTCACCATGTTTAACAAATGATTTTGAGGAAAGACATTACTGAATGTAGTTAAAGCTAAACAAACATAATAGAGATAATCATGGCCGCATCTACTTTTATATTAATGTTGAAGCAGGCTGTACTTTGTAGTTCATTTTTTTTCTGTGTGATTCAGAGCAGATTATGCATTCTTTGCAGCAGAAGTTTTGAGTAGAAACATGCAAAAGGTAAAAATTCAAGTTAAAAGTTTAAATTAACCTTAATAATTATACAATAATCATCATATAAGATTTTATTAAATGTGAACAATGAATTTATTTAAATAATTAACTGTGAATCATTATCTTTCATGATGTAAGATTTGACATTTAAGGTAAGTGAGGTTATATGAACAATTTGTAATTAAAACTTCATGCAAAGCAAAAAAGATTCTCAATTGGGATGCACCAAAGATTGATATGCACTTTTGCAGTATTTTGTTAAATAAATAAATAAATTAATTAAACTAATTAATAAATTGGTTGCAATATGCATATTCACCAGTACAGTAAACATATTATTAAGAGGAATCTATTCTGAATGAGAATTAAATTTCCAAAAGTTTAAAATCGAAATATTCTACTTAAAATTTTCATACATATTAACACAAATATTAAATTTATATCGTTGAAATTATAATCACCATTAAAATACATCACAGTAGAAACAACCACTAAAGACTACGTCATCAGCTACCACATATCGAAGGCATTTTGATGTTGTACAACGCCATCTATATATTTATTGGCACGTCCCAATAGAGGATTTCCAATAACCTTTGCAATCTAATGAAGATTTCCTGTACAGTATAGGGCAATCCAAAACAGGTTAATTTAAAGGAAAGCTGGACGACAAACAAACAGTTTGCAGCACTGTAGTTTTAAAAATATTAAATGTTTGAAATATTAGTTTCGCATGTCAGTAATTTAAATATCCAATTTTTGCTTTAGCATATATTTTATGTAACATAGAAAGCAATTTATGATACTACTTGAGGTTATTTGTCCAAGAACTTGACGCTTTAACAGCAATCTGGATTGTCCTATAGATCTTTTAGGTTATGTAGTCACCAATAAATTAGGTTTTAGTTAATCCTACTTTCGCACATGGAGGAGATTTTTGATGGCTAAAATGGTTAATATATATCCAGCAGAGGTTATTTCTGCAGAGATTTTCAGATTATCCATAAACTTTTAAAATATGTATGTTTAAAGTTACGTTTTGGATGTTTTACAGCGTGAAATGTGGCATCGATTTCTGTTTTTAATTAATTTATGTTTATACATGCACTATTATTATTAGCAGATTTAGAAATTATGTATATTGTTATTTAATTTATGTATATGTGATAGACTGTCTGGCAAGGCAAGTCTGAAATGTCGACCAGTCGTTCAGATAAAGAACATATAACTACTTCTGTACTTACCACTTAATAATACAGAAATTAAAAAAATAATAGTAGTAAGTACATAGAAGCCTTTATATTAGTATTAACTATAGTAAGCTCATGAAATGGGTGCACAAGTAAAACTTTATAGGTTATGTAGTATCATGACCAAACATGAAACAAGTAATGAAATCAGAATTGGCAATGTCCTATTGTCGCAAAGAAGTTTTAAAACATACTATAGTTTTTATGCTTGTTTTGATTTAATCACAATGCACAAAAGAAAACTATTATTATTATTATAGTAAGTGCAGCTATATAAAAAACCTAAATGGAACTTTCCCATTTGTTCATAATTGTCGCACCTTGATTGATTTTCTTTTCCCTTAATTAAAATGATGAACTTATTAGTCTCCGAAAAACACAACTTAAAATGATATTTTAAAAGTTTATGGATAATATATTAGACAAATATGAACAAGTTTTAACAGCAGATACGTATCTTCATAGTTTGTTACCGTAAAAATAACGGGACCCTTAAAGTTATATTGGGGATTTTTATTATATTAAATGGATTACTACAAACTTCAGTATAAGGAGCTACTCTGAATTATAAGGAACTAGAATTAACTACATTATATAAATCTCTCTTTACTTTACTTAATAGAAAAGGTAATGTGTTTATTAAGGTCACCCACTTATCTGTCCTAAGTTTATTACGTTAAGCATGCAGTCTCGCTGATCAATATTGTGCGATCAATTAAATGCAATTAAGATTTAATTTAATACTAGCATTGCATCTCATTATTCTAATAGTTCAGATCTTACACTTTTAGGTTAGAAAACAACGTTTCAATTTACTAAAAATTTTCAATAAACTCTCAGTGGAAAAATATCATCACACATTGTGATACCTTGACTTTTTATGACTGATATTGGCAAAATTAAAATTTAACATAAAAACGTAGTTTTCTAATCTAAAACTGTTTGCAATTGATGATTTTATTCATTTCAGAAATTTTGCGAACACTCAATTATGCATGATGTCATGTACTACTCTTAAAAAGGATTTTAGACAAAATAGCAATTTCAGTCAAATAGAATATTTGGACCAAACAACTTTGTCTTCAGAAACTACACAATTTAGTTAGCTTTTAAAAAATGTGAGGTTAGGAAGTGGGCAAAGAAGCACCCAGCATTCTTTATGCCAACCTATACAATGTTTTGAAGGAGGTTAGGTATCTTGAAGTCATAGTACTCGACAGCAGTGGCGTTGTGATGTTATTTCATGTGTATATAAAATTTTAAAAAAAATTAAAGAGTACGCTGCTGTTGACTAGGGTTAACCAAATAAATTGCTGCAACGAACAAACGGTTAAAATGCTTCAAAACAAAATGCAAATAAATGGGTTCTTCTCTGCTTATACGTCCATGTTCATCTCAAATTTTAATTGACAATCAAGTAGTGAGACCACTTAACAACAATAGTTGTGAAAGATCTCACATGATTGTACATTTGCAGTTGCGTTGTGAGACTGCAGCATTCAAGTAATTCATTAATTTACTTCGATTATCTTTTACTAACAAAATGTAAAAAGTTGTAAAATATCAATTCATTAAATATTTGTAGTGCAAATAACAACCAAGTTATCATTTTTGTTGTTAAGGAGTTATTGCACTCCTCATGATAACACTAATGCGAACGTTAAAGCCAAATTTGTAGTTAAGCACATGTGCAGAAAATAATGTAATGCTAAATACATATTTATTCGATTCCATTAATTTTTCTAAAATAATGTGAACAAATCATAATGTTATGAAATAGTTTCTGTTCTAAAGTTCTGCTTTGCATACTCAACACAAAACAGATAATTTTGAGGTTATGGTTTACTTTAATATAACAATGTAAATGAATATATGTGAAAACTAAAAATGTTACCATTCTGTTATGTAAAACAGTATATTGTCGCATGACTTTAACTTTAGCATAGTCTTGATACTGCAATAACTCCTTATTATATGTTCAAATGGGCTGATAATTAAGACATTATAATTTGATGATAACAAAAAGTAAAAATCGTGTGTTTCTAATTGTGTAACACTTTAGTTGTATTTTTTATAATTAATTTGTATGCTCTGTAGATTTCATAATATGAAGTGTTTATTTTATAAAACCGCCATAGGCCTGATTAGGTAGCTGTAATTGCACGACTATAATTTCTAAAATCTGCGGAAATCTTACAATGTTAACAAATGCATAGGTACATACTTTTTGGTTATGTTATCTGCTTTTTAGTCAGGATAGCAATGCTAATCAAAAAACTGCTGCATTAAACGATTCGCTTACAGATAGTACGGAGAAACTTTTGCCTACCAATTTGATTAGTATTCACTTACTTAATAGCGCCATATGCATAGAAAAGATAACATAGGAACATTCACATAGGAAGCTCATGTTAATAGCACTCGCGTAAGATAACCTACATTAATTGAATGTCAGTTTGATTAACTTTAACCTTCTCAGAAATAAATTGTATTATACTGTAATAGTGCATACTTACACTTAAGAAATTACTCAAAGTAATTCTCACTCACCATATATGTAACCATAGTTACTGTAGCAAGTTATTACGGTATAAATTATTAATTTAAACAGAGTAAAAAATTAGAGCACATGACTTATAGTCTTTCTCGATTTTTCTGAAGAATGATAGCAACAACAGCTTGCAGAATTATTTCAGCTGTTCTATACACAGCTCGTACAATGAGATCAGAAAACAGTTTCATCAGGCTTCGCTATGGTTCTGCAAAGAAGTACATCATAGGTTAATTCTTACAAAGAAATGTTGGTAATACAGAGACATGACCGATTTCTTTAGCATTTGTTTAATAGGTTATGTACTGTATGCATCAATGACAGACAAACCGATTTCCAAATATAAGTACTATGTATAAGTTTTTTTTTTAATCTTGTAATGTTTATTTTGTGCAAACGACCTCCTATTAGGACATTTATGGAAAAGTAATCTGTTCTATTGGTTCAAATTTTATCCCTAGTTTTAATGACGTGTGCAATTTTCACAATTTCTTTTTAATAAACAAATGCTAACTTTGTTCTAATACAATGTCTGCCATAAGTTGGATCCATATGGGAAATTTTTTTAATATTCTGCTTGGAAATAAACTTTGTGGGGGTCATCAATTCTGCTTCCGAAAATACTTGAAATACGTCATGTCAAAGTTGACAGGTGACATTAGCTATCTGTCAAATTCGCCATTTTTTAAATTCAGCAAAAATGACTATTTGTTAAAATATCGAAAAATTTTATTAAGAAAAGCTTCTAATGATATTTTACGTTCATATCCCGAGTTTGAACGAGATATTCCAACATAAGGAAAATTATGTTTTTTGACATTTTTGAAATTATTAATACTTTAAAGGAGTGGAATGGCAACAATTGCATAGGATATTTTGCTAATAATACTGGATGGTGTAGTTATTTTTGATAAATATAAATATCAAGAAAAAATAGAAGGTTCTGGATTATTTTCCAATTTTCAAGAAAATAACCCGTGATTTTATTAATCTTTCTTTTTATTAAGCCACGTGGATAATACAAGTAATCATAATTTAAACAACGTAACACGAAACTACTACTTAAAAACTTATTAACTACAATAAAAACAGATTAATAAAATTATGCTTATTTTCTTGGAAATTGGAAAATAGACCAGAAAGTTCCATATTGTTTTTTGATAATTGTAATATTCGTGAAAAATACCTACATCATCCAATATAATAATAGAAAAACTCTTTTAAAGTGTTTTTACTGATTTCAAAATAATCAGTTACCAGTATCAAAAAATGTTAAAAAACAAAATTTTCCTTATGTCGGTATATCTCGTTCAAACTCGGTATATGAACGTAAAATGTCATTAGAAACATTTTTTATTAATAAAACTTTTCTATATTTTAACAAATGTTTTTTTTCGGCGATTTTAAAAGACAATGGCAAATTTTACAGATACCTAATGTCACCTGTCAATTTTGACATGGCATATTTCAAGTATTTTTAGAAGCAGAAGTGATTGCCCCACAAAATTTTTTTCCAAGCAGAATATTAAAAGAAATTCCCATATGGATCCAACTTTATGGCAGACACTGTATAATATTATAAAACATTTTAATTACTGTTCGTGATGTATGGCAAAACCACGAGCTAATATTTTAATTTCTTCAAACGGTCTTAATTCTTAGTTTCAATTAACTGCGGTTATTACATCTTCAGATTACATTTTTGTAAACACATGAACCGCTCCAATTATCGTAAATGTCTAAACATTTACGATAATTGGAGCGGTTCAGTCCAGTCACTATTTCTGTCATTCTCCTTTTAATAACAGTGACGGAAATAGTAATGTGGTTAACCCGATTCAATTATCGTAAATGCCCATTAACACAGCACTTTGATACCATAAGCTAGAAGAGGAACACTTATCTATGTCAACACATTTAAGGCATTTTTAGAAATTAGCGCTGCTTAGGAAAACCAGCAGTAACAGTAATTTTTTTTAAATACACCAAAGCCAACTTTGTTAAGACAAGTTTTTTAAACGTTTTTGTTTATATTGCAACGGAATGTTTTAGAACACTGCAAAGTTGTTTAGAAACTGTTTGACTATTCTCGAGCTTAACACCTGTAGTATCCCCTATTTATTTGTTGCTTTAAGTTCCAGATAAAATGGCTTTTGACAGATTATCACATTTCAGTATTCCATTAATGTATAGTAAGCAACTCACTTGAGCAGCCTAGTGTGCGATGCTGTAGAATAATATTAGAAGCAGCAATTTAAGTATCTAGGTTGGAATTAAATGTTAATTATCAAGCCTCAAAATATTTGGAACACCTTGATGGACACTCTTTTTCCATTGAGATTGTTGTTGTAATAGTAGGTATTCATAAGGAAAATAAAAAAAATGTTATTATAGTTGTCTGTTAATCATTCGAGATGTTATTATACAAATTCAACACGAATTGTTCTGTTTTTAATACTGTAAGTGCCATTACCGCATAATACTAATAAATAATCTCTGTAAATACGACGATACATATTATTGCTACTATTAAAGGACTACTTGTTAAATATGTGGCATTAGATACTTACATACCGATTTTTTAAACATAACAAATTTAAACTAAAGCTGAACAGTTTAATAATGTGATTAATAAGAATTAAACCCAAACATTTATATTATTAATAAGTAAGGTTATGTGATTAAAAGAGGGTAATGTGATAACTGAAAAAAATTAAATTTTTAGTTCGAATTGTCATTTGATTCTTTTGATGAATATTTAGTTGAACTTTCAATTAAATTTTAAATATAATTACCCTCTCAATATTTCAATAAGTTTTCCTCTTTAATGTTATTCATGTATTGATGATAATTATAACCTATAATGTAAAAAAAGGTAAATTATAAAAAGGAAATAGGTTAACTATAGTAGAATGTAAATGATTGGACATTATTTTATGTCAGTATTGATAACAAGAGTTTATGCTAATTTAAATGGTATGTGTGTACATATATGTCTAATTATAATAATAATAGTAACGATGATGAAAGTTACATTAATATCTGCGAAGTTATCTATCATGTATCAAAAACAAAATGAATTCCTGACTATTGTTGTAGAGCTATTCTAAATGTGTCGTGTTCATGACCAAACTTACTACTTTGTAAAAATTAGTATGTATAGCATGATTGTTTTTTTGTAATCTTTTCTGATAAGCCTAGTAGGTCCAAACAGCTTTAGACATTACTGGTAATTTTTACAAGAAAAAAAAACAACTCTTGATAGATAGAAATATTTTTGTTATCTACTAATATTTATATAGACTAAGGAAAAAGATAAAACTAGAATCATAATTTATTGTGATATTTAAGAAAAACAAGGATGTTTTTGTACATGTACATTACTATATTTTAAATAAACGTAACAAAAAGGAACTTAAATATATTACACTTTTTTTTTAATATAATTTACTATAAAATAAGATTTTTATATACTAACTAACGTTTTAAGTTACAAACTTTAAATTACAGTTTAATAAATCAAAGTGGATTTACATTTATACATTTTAATATATCATGATGGCAGCATGTGAATATTTGAATTACAAAATGGCATTGATTTACATTAGCTTTGATGCTCTTAGGCTAGATTCATGTGCCTGTATTTTTGCATTCCATATACAACCAGTAGTTTCAAGGTAATTGTGAAGCTATTTGTGCCTCCAACAAGCATAGCACTCTGGAGCACAAGTCATGTTTGCTGAATGCATCATTAAGGCTGTTTTACCCGATTCTGAAGATAGGGAAACGCAATGTAAACTTACTCGGTTTTTATTCAATAACCGCTCAATATTTTTTGATCGGGTTTTTACCAAAAATTTACCTACAATGTAGTGTATGATGTAATGTTTTTAAAAAATAATTTTTAACGTTTGAAACCATAAAAAACTTAATTTAAAGTTGAAATTTTCGTTTCTAAAAAAAATCTTTACATTACATCATAGCATTTGACGCACAGATTACGGGAAAAATGTTTAAAAAAATATACGTTGATAAATAAATGAATAAAAGCATAGTAAGCGATCCTATTGCAAATTAAGTTTTTTATGGTTTCAAACGTTAAAAATTATTTTTTAAAAACATTACATCATACACTACATTGTAGGTAAATTTTTGGTAAAAACCCGATCAAAAAATATTGAGCGGTTATTGAATAAATAAATAAATAGTTTACATTGCGTTTCCCTATCTTCAGAATCGGGTAAAACAGCCTTAATCAAAAGCTTTTAAATCTACCTAAAAACAACAGCTTGACCACAAGATTGAACAGCTTGTTCATCAACATTCAGGGACGTTTAGTGGTTAAATTCCGACACTCAGCCAGCTGACGATTCTCTGTATGGTACATTGTTCTATTAGAAAAAGAACACTATTACAGCATTCTCTATCCTTGTTTTATTTAATATTGTGCTTTCTGATTGTGAGGTTTATAAATTTTAAAACAGTTAAATATATTGTTTTTTTTTGTATTTGATTATTTAATCATAACTTTGTGTTTAACAGCATATTACAAATGGAGGCTGATAACATTTTAAAAAGCTGGTTGGTTTGGATTGTTTTGTTCATGAATCATTGCCAGTTACCATCGTTAACTAAAGTACAACAATCTGTCAGCCGTGTTCATTCAGAAAACAGTCGAGTCAACTATTTCACGGCTGATTGTCCCTGAATGTGCCCAATGTCAAACCTTTCTGAATTTATTAAATTAGTTTACAGTTTTAGGTTATAAAAATTGACATTTGAATTAATTGCTGTCAAATTCTGCATTTAGGTCATGTAAAAGTTCTAACCTACAAATTCTTATTGTTCTTAGAATTTTTCAACTCACATTTTAATACCATTTAATAAATACAATGATTACAAAATTTATTAACTCAATCCACTTACACCTAAATGAATTAAAAGGCTCAATTTACAGTATACACTTTGCATATGGTCATGACTGATATCAAAGACCATGTACCCCATCTTGGTTTATGAACTACTTCATCACTAATTGAGTGATGGCTATAAATATAACGGTTGCTTGATGTGAACACTTTAATGTAAATTGAGCCTTACACCTCTACCCTAATCATTAATAGAACTATAATTCAATTATTACACTGAAATGAATTGAAAACTGAAACGTCAAACGTATACAATTATTTAGGCAGATCATTAAATGCAATTCATTTCAATCGACTTCACTTTTGCCTTATTATTATTATAATATAATTATTGTGCAAAACTCTTTATTATCATTCATTAAAAACTAATTCATTATAAGACAAAAAATCAGTTATATTTCAAAATCTTATAATTACTGTCTATACATCATACTGTGTAGTGGTGGAAAAAACCTGAAGAATGTATTTTATCCTATTAAAAGAAATTACTAAAGCGGTTTATTTAAATCATTTATTTCCATACTGCTTGCACCTTCTTCTTCTTCTATTACCTCTTCAATTACATCTGAATTTCTTGGTAAGTCACAATTCTCTACACGTGCTTCCGTGAGTCCATGCAGGGGACATTCACTTGGACATCTACCATTACTCTACGAACATTAATAACATTATCAACAACAACTAGCTTTAAAATACTCTTTTAAACTTACGTGAAATAATCTATGTTTACGTTGTATTGCCAAACTCTTCCGGATTCTTTGCAATAAATGATACTGAAGATCAAGTTTTTCTATACATTCTTGGCATATTGTTTTAGGTAAATTATCATATTTCTCCACCTGTAGAACACCTTAATTAATGATCTATAGAAGAAAAATCACCAAGTTAAAATTACATACCGTAATTGGAAGTAACGTTAATTTTTTAAGGAGTTCCAATTGTTTAGCTTTTGCACTGTAGAAATGGATTACACATTTCTTATGTTCTGAGCAGAGTCTGCATATAAAACCAGTCATGGTCGCATGAGCGTAGCTGCCCATTTTGAGAGAAATACATAAACACGAACACACACCACTTCTAAACGAATTAACACCTGTAATACGGCGGAATATTATAACTTCCTTATGGATACCATCCAGGGGATGTTATGAGTTATGACAGGAACTTGTCAAACTTCCTGAATTGTGGTGCAACCTTGCAACTAAAAAAGCAGTTATACCAATGTAGAGATGATAATTACACTACGTTTCATTTTCTTTTTCCGTTTTTAATATGATTTTAATACCTACACTCTGCTTCATAATTCGTAAAACTCGTAGGTCATGTATAATAATAATAGGTTATAGAAGATGTAAGAGTTAGGACAAGTGGATCCACTGTCCAATGTCAAGAACGACCTGATTTTTCATAAAGCATTTTCACCTATCAACTTTCAGTTGCCTGATTTGACAAATTGTTTCTTGACAAAATATGTACACTTGCTTTCAAAACTTTCGCGTACACACTCAAAATCAAGTAACAATGATATTGCAAAATTGTAGCTGTGTAAATGGGTAATTTTAAAATTAGGTTAAAAATGACACAAAGTAACTTTTACAAAACAAATACCTAATTCGGCAGTAATTAGTGTTTGAAGATAACAAATTTATTTAAAACGAATATAACAATAAATACAAATATGTTAAATAAGGTTTTAATATCGCGTCATGGCCCCATTAGCGTCTAGCATTTTAACATGATTTTGACTTTTCAAAAATTTAAACGTCAAAGTTGATTAATCACAACCCTGATTTAATACAGCGAAAAATAGGTGTACGCGAAAGTTTTGAAAGCAAGTGTACTATTCCGACAGGAAAGTTTCGACGATATTTTTCCCTTTGTAATAAGCAGTCTCAATCCAGTGGCGTATTGTACTTATGTCAAATTATTATTTTATTTTTATTGCAATAGTTATTTTTGACTCGCCTATGATATTGTGTCAAAGTCGTGTCATTTCATGACAAGTTTTTCTTACTAACCTAAAATTTAAGAAAAGTCAGCATACTTGATTAAGATTTTTTTGTCGGAATAGTACGTAGATGCCAATAAATCCTTTAATTTGACATTATCCAATCCAATCCAATACTACTAAAGTTAAAGATTTGTATGTGTGTCCGAGCCCCATTCTCGCGTTCTATAAGGGCTAGAGAAATGGGCTTGGGCTCATTCGAAGCGTAATTTGCCGAGGATAATGCACGACCGAAATCTTTTTAAAGTAGGTCATGTTAGAGATGAGTTGGGCTCATTCGAATTTAAATTAGGTTATGTTTTAAAAATTTTTAAATTAGGTTATGTTTTAAAAAATCTTGTTTATTGTTTCCAGCCTTATTTTGTGGAACTCCATAATCATGAAATAAATAAAGATTATTAAAAGTTTCACAGTTTTATTAAAATATACCTGACAATATTGTTTCGACAGCTATGCTGTCATTATCAAAGGTAATATAATTATAAACAAACACGTCGCTAAGGTAGATACAAAATAGGTAACTAGATAAAATAATAATAATAATAATAAAAATTAATAATAAAAATCATAATTAAACATCTAATACTTCCAGTAACGGAGAATTACTGAGCTCAAGTTGTTCATTCATTAAAGGTACCCTGAGTTTGTGTTTGTATATCTCAAAGGCTTCTAAAATGTCTAATTTGCGTTTGTTATTACAAAAATGTAGGAATTTAATATTATTTTGAGGAGTCATTGTGTGATTTTGTTCTAAAAGGTGTTTGGCGTAATTCGATTTTTCAGGATGTTTATTTTTGTAATGACGTACGTGTTCTTTATATCTTATGTCAAAATTTCGAAGTGTTTGTCCAATATATACCGAACTACAAAAAGAACAATTTAAACGGTAAATGCCCGATTTCATGATATCATGTGTTCTGTCTTTAGCATTAAATAAAAATGAAAAAGTGTTAGTCTTGTTTATTGTTTCCAGCCTTATTTTGTGGAACTCCATAATCATGAAATAAATAAAGATTATTAAAAGTTTCACAGTTTTATTAAAATATACCTGACAATATTGTTTCGACAGCTATGCTGTCATTATCAAAGGTAATATAATTATAAACAAACACGTCGCTAAGGTAGATACAAAATAGGTAACTAGATAAAATAATAATAATAATAAAAATTAATAATAAAAATCATAATTAAACATCTAATACTTCCAGTAACGGAGAATTACTGAGCTCAAGTTGTTCATTCATTAAAGGTACCCTGAGTTTGTGTTTGTATATCTCAAAGGCTTCTAAAATGTCTAATTTGCGTTTGTTATTACAAAAATGTAGGAATTTAATATTATTTTGAGGAGTCATTGTGTGATTTTGTTCTAAAAGGTGTTTGGCGTAATTCGATTTTTCAGGATGTTTATTTTTGTAATGACGTACGTGTTCTTTATATCTTATGTCAAAATTTCGAAGTGTTTGTCCAATATATACCGAACTACAAAAAGAACAATTTAAACGGTAAATGCCCGATTTCATGATATCATGTGTTCTGTCTTTAGCATTAAATAAAAATGAAAAAGTGTTAGTGTTGGTTTTAAATGTTATTTTATAATTGTTGGTTTTTCTTAGTATATGTGCAATTTTTTTGTGATATTTTGCCAAAATATGGTATAGATATGTAATTTGTGTCTTCTGTTTGATTGTCAATGGGATATATTCTTTTGATAGCTAACCTATAATCTTTTTGTTTAATTAAAGTGTCAATCATGTTCGGATTATAATGATTTGCATGTGCTAGTTGTTTAATGGTTGATATCTCTTTGCTAAAATCTGATTTTGTTAGTGGAATAGTTAAAGCTCTGTGTACTAATGATCTGTATGCTGCTATTTTATGTGTATTGTGGTGACAAGATTCATTTGGTATTGTTATGTCTGTTTGTGTTGGTTTTCTGTATATGGAAAATTCAAAAAGATTGTCTGCGTTAATCTTGATATTTAAGTCTAGAAAGTTTATAGCCCTGTTTTGTTCTGTTTCTAGTGTAAATTTTATATTAGGATGGATATTGTTTATAAGAATTAAAAATTCATTGATAACCTCAAAAGAACTGTCAAAACAAGCTAAAATGTCATCAACATAACGAAACCAGAAGATAATGTGTTTAGAGAGGTTTAATTCAAATATTCTATCTTCAAACTTGTCCATAAATATGTTAGCTAATAGAGGACTTAGAGAATTACCCATAGGTAAACCATCCTTTTGTAAATAAATTATGTTATTAAAAGTGAAATAATTTTGACTTATACAAAGGTCAAATAATTGAATTAACTCTAACCTTTTAACTAATTCTATATTACTATTGATCAAGAAACTATCTAATAGAGGAATACATTCTTGTGGGGGTATTCTGGAGAACATGTTGCAAATATCAAAACTAACAAGTTTTGAATGTGGTGGAAGATGTATGTTTTGCAGCTTATCTACTAATTCTAATGAATTTCTAACAGAGTATTTCTATTTGTAACCTATCGTGTTAATAATCTGGTTCAGTTTTTTGGATAAAATGTGATTAGGTGCATTGATGTATGATACAACTGGTCTTATTGGCATATTCTGTTTGTGGGTCTTCACTAATCCATACAGTTTAGGAATTTGTGGGTTTTTATTAATGATTTGTTGCTTTTCTAATTCTGAAAAGCAGATATTGCAGTTTTCTAAACCTTGTTTTATTTCTTTTTGGAATTTTGTGGTTGGGTTTTTGTTTAACGTTTCAAAATTTTCTTTATTAATAAATTCATTAACTTTTTGTATGTAAATATCTTTAGAAAGAATTACCAAAGTGCTACCCTTATCTGCTTTAACAGAAATTAGATTGTTCTCTGTGATTTTCTGTTTTATATTCTTCAATCTATAAAACAGAAAATCACAGAGAACAATCTAATTTCTGTTAAAGCAGATAAGGGTAGCACTTTGGTAATTCTTTCTAAAGATATTTACATACAAAAAGTTAATGAATTTATTAATAAAGAAAATTTTGAAACGTTAAACAAAAACCCAACCACAAAATTCCAAAAAGAAATAAAACAAGGTTTAGAAAACTGCAATATCTGCTTTTCAGAATTAGAAAAGCAACAAATCATTAATAAAAACCCACAAATTCCTAAACTGTATGGATTAGTGAAGACCCACAAACAGAATATGCCAATAAGACCAGTTGTATCATACATCAATGCACCTAATCACATTTTATCCAAAAAACTGAACCAGATTATTAACACGATAGGTTACAAATCGAAATACTCTGTTAGAAATTCATTAGAATTAGTAGATAAGCTGCAAAACATACATCTTCCACCACATTCAAAACTTGTTAGTTTTGATATTTGCAACATGTTCTCCAGAATACCCCCACAAGAATGTATTCCTCTATTAGATAGTTTCTTGATCAATAGTAATATAGAATTAGTTAAAAGGTTAGAGTTAATTCAATTATTTGACCTTTGTATAAGTCAAAATTATTTCACTTTTAATAACATAATTTATTTACAAAAGGATGGTTTACCTATGGGTAATTCTCTAAGTCCTCTATTAGCTAACATATTTATGGACAAGTTTGAAGATCGAATATTTGAATTAAACCTCTCTAAACACATTATCTTCTGGTTTCGTTATGTTGATGACATTTTAGCTTGTTTTGACAGTTCTTTTGAGGTTATCAATGAATTTTTAATTCTTATAAACAATATCCATCCTAATATAAAATTTACACTAGAAACAGAACAAAACAGGGCTATAAACTTTCTAGACTTAAATATCAAGATTAACGCAGACAATCTTTTTGAATTTTCCATATACAGAAAACCAACACAAACAGACATAACAATACCAAATGAATCTTGTCACCACAATACACATAAAATAGCAGCATACAGATCATTAGTACACAGAGCTTTAACTATTCCACTAACAAAATCAGATTTTAGCAAAGAGATATCAACCATTAAACAACTAGCACATGCAAATCATTATAATCCGAACATGATTGACACTTTAATTAAACAAAAAGATTATAGGTTAGCTATCAAAAGAATATATCCCATTGACAATCAAACAGAAGACACAAATTACATATCTATACCATATTTTGGCAAAATATCAGAAAAAATTGCACATATACTAAGAAAAACCAACAATTATAAAATAACATTTAAAACCAACACTAACACTTTTTCATTTTTATTTAATGCTAAAGACAGAACACATGATATCATGAAATCGGGCATTTACCGTTTAAATTGTTCTTTTTGTAGTTCGGTATATATTGGACAAACACTTCGAAATTTTGACATAAGATATAAAGAACACGTACGTCATTACAAAAATAAACATCCTGAAAAATCGAATTACGCCAAACACCTTTTAGAACAAAATCACACAATGACTCCTCAAAATAATATTAAATTCCTACATTTTTGTAATAACAAACGCAAATTAGACATTTTAGAAGCCTTTGAGATATACAAACACAAACTCAGGGTACCTTTAATGAATGAACAACTTGAGCTCAGTAATTCTCCGTTACTGGAAGTATTAGATGTTTAATTATGATTTTTATTATTAATTTTTATTATTATTATTATTTTATCTAGTTACCTATTTTGTATCTACCTTAGCGACGTGTTTGTTTATAATTATATTACCTTTGATAATGACAGCATAGCTGTCGAAACAATATTGTCAGGTATATTTTAATAAAACTGTGAAACTTTTAATAATCTTTATTTATTTCAAAAAAAAAGTGTTAGTGTTGGTTTTAAATGTTATTTTATAATTGTTGGTTTTTCTTAGTATATGTGCAATTTTTTCTGATATTTTGCCAAAATATGGTATAGATATGTAATTTGTGTCTTCTGTTTGAATGTCAATGGGATATATTCTTTTGATAGTTAACATATAATCTATAATAAAGATTATAGGTTAGCTATCAAAAGAATATATCCCATTGACATTCAAACAGAAGACACAAATTACATATCTATACCATATTTTGGCAAAATATCAGAAAAAATTGCACATATGCTAAGAAAAACCAACAATTATAAAATAACATTTAAAACCAACACTAACACTTTTTCATTTTTATTTAATGCTAAAGACAGAACACATGATATCATGAAATCGGGCATTTACCGTTTAAATTGTTCTTTTTGTAGTTCGGTATATATTGGACAAACACTTCGAAATTTTGACATAAGATATAAAGAACACGTACGTCATTACAAAAATAAACATCCTGAAAAATCGAATTACGCCAAACACCTTTTAGAACAAAATCACACAATGACTCCTCAAAATAATATTAAATTCCTACATTTTTGTAATAACAAACGCAAATTAGACATTTTAGAAGCCTTTGAGATATACAAACACAAACTCAGGGTACCTTTAATGAATGAACAACTTGAGCTCAGTAATTCTCCGTTACTGGAAGTATTAGATGTTTAATTATGATTTTTATTATTAATTTTTATTATTATTATTATTATTTTATCTAGTTACCTATTTTGTATCTACCTTAGCGACGTGTTTGTTTATAATTATATTACCTTTGATAATGACAGCATAGCTGTCGAAACAATATTGTCAGGTATATTTTAATAAAACTGTGAAACTTTTAATAATCTTTATTTATTTCAAGACTATTTTAAATAGGTTAGGTACAAATCCTACGATGTCAAATCCTGCGATGTCAAATTAACACCGGATCGCATGTGACGCGAGACGCTCTTCGAAAGTTGGAAAACTGATTGAGTACTATAATTTTTTGCAAGTGTGCTATAATTTTACATGCCCCTGTACTATTTCCGTTTTCGCCTAGGTTGGCAACGCTGAATTTTGTTCTGTCACTACTGTCAGTTTTAACCGCTGTATGCGATGTTTATATAAAGCCATTTTTAAATGACTTAATAAATATTGTCAAAACAAGTTTTAATAGAGTATTTTCTTTATATTTACATTTAATCTGAAACAAAGCACATGCTGTTTCGAACTAAATCTTAGCAGTGAAAATTTTTATTTTGTATTGACTGCACGGTGTTTGGTTTCACAACAGTCTTATTAAAGTGAGGTTAAAAAATGTGACGGAAACAAAAATGACCACCCGTAATCGTAGAAATACGGCAAATAAAAAGAAGCGACCACCCCTTGAAGATAAAACCAATGTTGCACAATCCTTGTTTAAACTTCCAAGTAAACAAGTTGCAGTAAACAACCAAACTTCATCGAAAACAAACCTGCTTAAACTAGCCAGTAAACCTGAATCTCTTAGTACTCCAGTTCTAAATGTCAACTTGCAATATGCTCCGGATGTTAGCATTTCAAAAATGCCAAATTTACGAAAGGCCAAAAAAGTAGTCAAGAAAGATGAGGAAAAGAAAAACGATACGAAAAATAATAAAAATTACAATGTAAATTCACATCCAAAGTTTTGTAAGAATGTTAGCGTAGAATTAAATAAATGTGAAGAGCTTGAAAAACGTTTACAGTCTAAGAACAAGCAGCAAGATGCTGCTAAACAAGTACGTTTTGATTATAAAGAATCAGACATTACAGCAACACCAAAATTTGAAAAAGCTTTACGAAAAAGAAAAACAAAAAATTATGTGGAAACTTCTTTAAGTGAAAGCAGTCAGATCAAATTAAATGAAAGTAAGAATATTGAAGGTAGTGCAAAAAAAGTACCTGTCTATTTACAAAATAATCCAAACGAACAAAAACGAAACATAGATGATCCATTTGAATTTATTCCTGATTCGCCAAGGAAGAAGAAACGTAAAGGAGGAAAGAAAGAATTTCATTTACCTTCACATTTAAGGAAAACACAAATTGAGGATGAATCGTCATCGGATTCTGATTCAAATGATTATGATAAATCTATGCATAAAGTTCTGAAAGAAGTGAGAGAAAAAGAGAAGAAGAAAAAACTAATCAAACAACAGGTTCTGCAAAAGAATCAGGTGAAAAATTTACAGAAGCAGATTATAGCAGCGAGATCTAAAGCACGAGCAAAAGAGGGCAATTTAGTCTTCACTAAACATCCAAATGAAGGTGTAGGCAAGAAATTTACAAATAAACAAATTATTGATCGACTTGGAAAACAAATACGATTTCTGAGTCGCTATATTTGGTTGAAAGCAGATAAAAATTTTGATATTAAATCTAAACGAAATGAAAACAGTGATGATGTGTATTTTGGCTTTAATGAAGATTCTAATGAGGATGATGTTGCAACGATGCTGCCTCCTATACAAAGTAATAATCTTTTTTTTTAATATGAACAAGTAGTTATTGTAGCAACAATTGGGCCACATATATTCACATCCCACTATTAAGCTAATAGCATGTTTAATTGCCATGGCAACCAGTTCTAACTTTTTCCCACCTATTAGAATTAGGTAAAGCTATCTCTTTTCTTGTTGATCTTAAGCATAACTTTAGTTAAATACACCTTTAATAGTGGCATAAAAAATAAAATTATTAAAAAAAGTACGTGCATATTTACGTTATGTTATAAAAGATTTACCTAAATGTTAGGTTATGTTTAACTTTGACAGGCATTTAACCTTAATGCAAAAATTTGACAAATACTAACCTAATGTTAGTTGTGTTCATTTTTAGAAATCTGAACACTTCCACTACTATATTTCAGAATGTTAAAAATTTACTCTTTTAACTTGCAACGGAAAGACTGTACTTTTAGAATTTTAGCATCAAATGACCAAATTCTGTATGAAGAACAAATAACCGAACGTAGTTTCTATAAACACAATATTGTTAGTGATTTTTTCATGCATTTGTTATTTAGATCATTTAATTTTTAGGTTAGATGCAAATAATGAATAAGCATCTGTACAAAAAATGTATCTTTACAAGATTTGTTGATTATTAACGATAATTGTAGCCAAACAATTTTGATTCAGTTTATTAGAGCTCATTAATGCACAAAGATTGTACGACGTAAGATGTTCAGCACACTCAACAGGTGTACACAGAGTTGGAAAACTCCAGAGTTGTTGAAGGGGTGGGTTTTAGTAAAATATTTTTAACAAGGGTCAGTTACTGGTTCGGTTTTACAAACAATAAAATTGAAACTCGGTTCCTTTTTTGTAATTTCAATGGGGCTCTTGGAATTCCATGGGCTTGGTTCATTTTTAATTTTATTTTTAATTTTAATTTTATAATAGTTTTGTATATATAGGGTGAGTCATATTGCTATCTATTCTCAATGGAACACCCTATATATTTTTACTGTTTTCAATTCTACACTTTATTTTAAGTATGTTTGCCTAATGTATATATCAAAAGTCTGCACAGTTTCTGAGCAAATTCAGTTTTTTTGTTATTCTTTGAAAAATCCAAATTTAAAAAAAATAAATATACATAGTGCAAGTTACATTTAAACGATTAAAACAATACACAACGCTTATATATATCTAAATCCGCGTTTCTGCATAAATTTATTACTGAATAGTATACAGGGTGTCCAATCTGATAGACCTAAGGTATAAATCTTTGAACAGGAAAACCTCACTTTTTTTTCAAATGGAACACCCTGTATATTTAAATTTTATGTGATTTGGTTTTTGATTCAAACAAAAAAATCCAACTCATGTATATATGTTCTATCTAAAACTTAGTTATATAATTGTACATAATTTTATAAATATCGTGTTAGAACATCAACAACGTGTATATTGTAAAATTGATTGATTTTTATATTTTACAGGAACAAATATGCTAAGACCGCTTAATAACATAAGACCAATTAATAAAACTATTGCAAGAAAGTTTACATCTTTGACTTCAACTCCAATACCGATGACAACACGAAGACAAAAGGCTAACCTTCCTATAGGACTACTTCAAAAAGATGGTGCCTCGAAAAACATAAATATAATTTCGAATGTTTTACTATCGCCTTCAAAAGCAACCCCAAGGGCTTCTACATCAGTAGATTGGGTTTCTGAAATTATCAATTCGTCCTTAAGGAATAAAGGCGAGAAACTTCTCAAATCTACAAATGCAGCAAAATTGAGTTCTCCACTTTTTAGCAGTCCAAATCTGACAAGTACAGAAGCTAAAGGTTTTTGTGGTTTTGATAATAGTGTCTACAGATCCTTTGTAGATAATCACAATAAACCATCACAAACTCCTTTGCGAAATATAACAAGTAATAATCGTGCAAGACTTTCGATCAACCAGGTACCTACACCATGGCGAAGTGATCGCTTATCAATCAGACGCAATCCACACCTTTTGCATTTAAAAGATACATCCTTGTTACCATCTTATAATCAGGATATGGTCTTAGATTCAGAACTGGTTGAAAAACCGATACATCAATACACTACTACCAATATAAACGATAGTGCAAATGCGAATGAAATACAAACGAGCATTTTAGATTTTATGAATACAAGTAGAATCAGTGGAGAAAGTACACCAGTTAAAAAGACTTCTAATAGGACTACTTTATTTGATGAAGGCGATTTCAGTCCAATCAAATCAAGATCTGCAAATAAAAGCAACGAGAATAAGGAAAACGATGGAAAAATAGAAGAAAGAATTAACGCATTTGGAAAGGATGAGGCATTAACTTCATCACCTTTAAAATCTAGTAATAATGCAAATGTAGTTACAAAGAATTTAACGAAAAAATTTGGAATAGAAAACTATTTTGGTTTTGATTCGCCGGATATTAACAAAGAAAATAAGAAAGTTGCAAGGTTTAAAGTTAGAAGAAGAATTAATAAAAATCAAAATGCCCTCCCTATGAGAGTACCTGCTAAAGCACTTAAAGAATTTCAGGATGAAGTTGCAGAAAAGTTGATTGGTAATAATGCAGAGTTGGAGGATGTTGGAAATAATATTGTACGAGATGCAGAAGAATCAGAGGAAGATGACAATGTGCCACGTGTTGGGCTTTTCGAAGATCCAGAAGAAATTAAGGTAATTTAAAAACTTGCAAATTATAGTAGTTGATGGGTGTCCAGTACTTTTTCCATTAAGATCTACTTTGTCGTTAAAAATTCATTCATGATCTGCACTTTAAAAAATTGGGCCTTAAAAAGACATTTTGATTTTGTACATCTATGTTTGTTGGCATGTTCCAATACCATAATTCTGATATTTGTAATTATTCAACAGTAGTACAGCAGTGTACAAGGTTAGTCATTATATTTTGACTACCCTTTTATCTTTGTTATTACTGGAGATAAAAATAAGCTTTTCTGTAAAAGTTGTCTTGTTCTATCCATATTTTTTAAAAATTCCATCAAAAAAACAATTGCATGTATAGGTCACGTGATATGGAATATACATACAGGATGGCAGGGGTTAAAACGCACTCATTTTAAGGGGTGATAGAAGACATCAAAAGGAACAAAAAAGTCTTATAACACTTTGTTCTAAAACGTACTACTTTTTCAGAAAGAAATAATAAAGTTGGAAACTTTAACATTATTTTGCTGCATTTTTGGCTTTGTCGGCAGATGCATCTCACGTATCGCAACAAACCTTAATAAAATTTTATTATATCTATGTTGTTTCCGTGTAAAACTTTTACAATTAAAAATTCATTTTACTCAATTAAGAAAAGTGACAACCCTGTAATGTTTGTAATAAAATTTGCCCCACATTCACACAAAATGCTGATGTAGGAAGTTTGTTGAACTTGCAATAAAGCACGTTCTGTTTACAACCTTACAATTTAATGAAGACTATTTGGGTCAATGCCTAATCAAAGCTATGTAAATAATACCCTCTTAGAGTGAGATAATGCTGAGTTTGTAGTTTGTTGAACTGAAAATAATTTGTAGCAGGACTTTGTTTATTTAATAACAGTTTTTAATGATTTTATAAGAGAATATCGTTTAAAGAAAAGACTTATCTAACTTAAATTAGGTAATTAGATTAAGGGATTTTGATGATGCCTTGTTTTGGCTACATTAATAAAATCTTTAATTTTCTGGTAATTAGGTGCCTTAATCAAAATTTATTTACAAAAGATAGAATTTTTTAATCAAAACACAAATACGTCAAGAAATTTTGAAAATATTCTGGAAATTAATAAATATAAAATGTAGGTCAATTATTGTCTTATTTTTACAGTTGGTTATGAATCAGCGTGTTTAATTACGTACAAATTTTGTTTACGGAGGAACATTGATTACAATTTTTGTAGAATTAGTCGCCCGACTAATCTGCTTCAGATGCTTATTATTGTTAAACAACAGCTGTCATTATCAGTTTGTTTGTTTGATTTTCTAAAACAAGGTCAGGACACAGCTGTAGACTGCGAGTATTTTTTAAATGGCCAGTTTTTACATTTAAAGCAAATAAATTCTGCAAATCTAATTAAAATAAAAAATATTTAATATTTATAAGCAATATTTTTTAACAATAATAATTCTAGTTGTGTAAATTGGTCTTGCGATCCAAAGTAAAGAACAAATGGTTTTGCTAATGTCTGAATAGTTTGTTTAGACTGCAAGTGTGACTTACAGCATTAGAAAATGGTGGCTGTGATGGAAAGCACTAATAGCCTGAACCACCGAGTGACCTTTGGTTTCTTCTTTGTTTTGACTTCCAAACGTTTTATAATAATCTTAGTATATGTATGTTATAGTAATAAGTCTTTTATATACATTTATAGGGTGTTTCATAAAAAATGGTAGGGGGGTGACAGGTAGACGGGATTTTAACATTTCAAATGATAGAAGGTTCTGAACAGTGTCCAAATATGTTTTTGGTTTTATCCTACTTATCTACTTTCGGTTTATACAGGGTGATCCAATATAGTATGTTTAGTTTTCAGTCCCATTTGCATACCATTGGATTTAGGCCACTATCTTCTGGTCCAGATATGTTCTAGAGCAATATTTTCTTTATAATAGTGCCAAGTTTTGTTTGAATGGCAAGATCAGCGCAGATGCTATGAATCTTTATCGTCGCCTCCATTAAAATTGTTATCTGCATAACTTAAACTAACCTCTAGCCTAATCTATTCTTTTTTTTTTTAAAGAAACAGTGTGGGATGGACTTTCCCACGTCCATTCAAGTTGCCCCTCCGACACCCTTCTTAACTCTAAACCTTTCTTGGAATTGCTGAGGCATTACTTCAGGAAGGTTGTAGAATCATGGAAGCAGTCGTATGAACTATATTGTGTGGTAGAATAATTGTCATATTGGAAGGTTATATTTTAACTAAAGCATATAAGATCACTTACTGCATATCGATGTTATTTTGTCTAATTTTGTCGCTGTACAACGCCATATAGCCCATCCCAATAGTTGCTCTACTTCACAGTAGCTGTATAGTTTTTGGCTTGTACTAGCAGCGTTGTATCATCCGCATAACAATATATTTGCGTGCCTTCATGTAGATTCGCCAATTACCACTTTGTCAAAATACACATTCTAAAGTAGCGGGGCCAGTATCGACCTCTGTGGAACTCCACAACTTATTTAATATTCGTTCCCATTCTCAGTAATCTAAGTCTCAGATTTTCTAAGTATCTACAGATTAATCTTACAAGATATATTCCCTTACTCTGAATTTCTTTTTGTATCAGGCAGAGTTTAGCTGCCTTCAACATGTTTGGAGATGTTCCTCTTATTAAATTTGTAATCTCCAGCACGATTTCCTCACTGGCTCTCTACACACTTAATCTCCGTGGTTAGTCCATCTGGATTTGGTGCTTTTTACATTCATTTTCTGTAGTGTCTGTTTTAGTTCCTGCTTTATAATTTTAATTACTTCCATTGTATCTTTCACATGTGTCCATTTGCGTTTAGCACATGTAGGAAAAAGTTCATTTACTATTTCCTCTAATTTCTCATCGCTTAACGTAAGTTTCGGATTTTTAAATATTTTGCCTGTCATTATTTTATGGCACTGACCCCAGAGGATATTTTCCACCTTGTACATAAGCAGTTTTTATTGATTTTCTTCAGCGCTTTGTGATATTCATTTCTTGCCATTTTGTATTGTTGTTGCTGAGCTTGTTCCTTTATGTCTACGGATACCGTTTACTACGGTTTAACCTAGTTATTTATTTTCCTTTTTTTGGTTAAATCTGGGTTCCACCAGTATCCTTGTTTTTAATTATGCATCCAGTTTGGCTTACGTAAGTGTTTATTGCAGCATTGCTGTTATCATATTAATATACAATTCTAGTGTTTTTTGCCCCTGTACTTCTACAAGTTTCTCTTTCACTCTTCTTTGAATGTGTGCATTTTTGTTATGTTTCTTTTCCACTTTTTATATTGCTTTATTTTTTTCTGACAGGTTGCACTAGAATGGTAAAATTTACCACACTTATAACATCCAGTTGGAATTATTAGGTCAAAAATTCTATATCTTATCCTACTGACTTCAAATTTCTATAATTTGTCTTTCTAAACATAGTTATTGTTATATCATCTTCTTGGACAGCTTCCTTTCTATCGTCCCAGTCAGTAATGTCTGAATAAGTCAGACGATTAGAAGAGTGTATAGATCCATGGTAGTAATTGGACTCATACTGTATTTCATAAAAGAAACCCCAGTTTTAGTATATTAAATTGTTGTAATGCTTATTGTTGTGACTTTGTTCAATAAAATGTTACATCATTATAAAGGTATTTTGAGGCATTTTGGCATTCACTGTATAATCACTATAAAGGTGTTTGGCAACAAAAGTAAAATATCTTAAGCTGGAACTATTTTACTTATATTTTGAATGCAAATTCATATAGAAAAACGTATCGCTCCGGCTGGGAATCGAACCAAGAACTCTCCACTGTCTAAGTGATATCTCTGCCAACTAGCTACCGGAAGACGACTATCAGCATAGCGACAAATTTTCCATAGGAATTTGATATTTTAACAAACATACAAAGCGACTAGATATTTTTTGTCACTAGACTGATAGTCGTCTTCCAGTAGCTCAGTAGAGATACCACCTATACAGTGGAGGGTCCTGGGTTTGATTCTCAACCTGAGCGATACATTTTTCTATATGAGTTTGCATTCAAAATATAATTTAATGTAAATCATTATTTAAACGTAATAAAAATTAATCTTCATCTAAAATATTTTGCCGATACTTATTACTTACTTATATAGTACATACTATTAGAATTGTAGGTTATGTTTTAATTGTCAAAATGCCAAAATTAGTAAATTTAACTAAACCAAATCAAGTAACAAGGTCATTTTTGAGTAATAAGAATAAAATAGCGACCACCCAAACGAGCTGCAAGCTACAATAATTTAAAGCAGGTTTTTTGTCCCGGTACTTGTTAAGTGATGTATCATTTAAACATAACCAGTAACTGAAAGTATGATTGTTTATTGCCGTTTTAAATGTTTAATGTTCAACCTTTTATTTTCAGCCACCTGAACGTGTGTACGCACGTAAAAGGACCAAACGAGTAAGACTTCCTTCTGTAGATTCTGAAGCAGAAGAAGAAGAAAGACCCAAGCGGAAACGTAAAGATGTACGAACTCCAGCTGAGGTGAGTGATGAGTATTATTATTAATGTATATTAGCGTAAAGAGACATATACAGGGTGTTGCAAAAATTTGGAATGGCTATATATTTAGTGAAAGACTAGTCTGATTAACACCGAATTTGTACAGAGAAGTAAAGAGTATTTGTGGTTTCATGTTGGTAAAACCCACAATGTTGCCAGAATTACATATTTTTCCAGAATTAACATCAACTTTGTTTTTGGAACAGAATTTTTCATTTGTGATCCTATCAATTCAATTTTTTAGACCTTCTAGATTTTAATGCCTTTAGGTAGCCTAAATTACATTGGCGGAGGTTTGCGAAGTGAAAGTAACAAGTGTTAAGTTAATTGATAAACAACAACAAACCTCAAGAATCAAAAGGTCAACCACAAACACAACATCTAAAATTGTGCTAAAACCATACATCTAATTTAGACTATTACATGGAATCATCACCAAAAACATCAAGAAAAGATGGAAGAAATTAGAGAAATGTTCAAAGCAATACCAGGAAAACTATTTATTATTCATATAAAAATGATACAAAAATACAAAATACATATACTATACGTATACATAAAAATAAAACAAACGATCACGCGCTCGCATCTGTAATTTAACTGATAAGATAAACAGCAGACGAGTTCGAAAGGTTTAGTAGACACAAATTGATTTTACTTAAGAAGAGCTAACATGATGCTTAACGTGTACATATTCGATTAAATTGATTTACTTTTCTTTAAATGATGTCATTACACTATGAGACTTAAAACATAATCAAAGGACCCTGCACGTTTCTTATGGAAATTGGATCCCGGTCAAATTGGCTGAAATTTTGATATGTTGTAGTTTATATCATCCCGATCAAAAGTCTCCCTGGCCACGAAGCTCTAAAATTAATAGTTTCGGAGTTACAGAGCACGAAAGGCAGGAAAAATTCATACTTTGGTTTATGGATTTTTAACACATACAGCCTCGGTAACGTCATTTTTTGTATATTTTTTATTTTTGTTTTGATTAACACAGGTAATTATGTTGTTTTGCTTTTGTGAAATTATACCGGGTGTCCCCGTTATATTTTGCCGTATTTAAAAACCTATGTAACTGTTGAACTAATTGAGTTAATGAAATGCGGTGTTCACTAGTATTCTTATTTTTTAAAGTTTTTCTGAATATCTGTATTTTTTTCTAACTTCCTGTTTAATCGGAAATGACACAGCGTATTTTCGGGGATTGGGCAACTTTGTGATTTCAAATGGAACGCCCTGTATATTTTTTCACAGTTGGAAAGCCCATTGTTTCTCCTTTCCGAAAGTGCAATACCCGTCATGGTTATTACACAGGGTTATGGTTTTATAAGTTCTTAAAATGAATACTACATGTTATTGAAATTCTACAAAAAAAAGATATGTCTTTAACAGCATTACCGCTGAGGTGTTAAGTAGAAGCTATGGCATCTTGATAAAGCGAATAAATAAATGTATCCAAGTTGATTATTATTATTATTCTTAAGAACAGAAAGCGGAAAACCCATGAAACTGTTCTTGATTTAAACATAAATTGATTGAACACATGAGTTATGAAGTGTAGTGAACCAGTACATTTGAAGCATTCTTCAGGTGGTTATCTACTCGGGTTTTGAACAGATTGGTGGTTGTTGATGTAACAGTATCTTCTTCTAGGTTATTCCATGCATAAACTACTCTATTACTTATAAAGTTTATTATACTTATAAAGATGGGCGGCATTTTGAGCATCTTTTATAACTAACTAATGTTTAATGATTTGTTTATTTCTTAATTGATTATTGTTTAATAAGTATCCTGTTATCCTTTGTTAGATCTAGTTTCATATGCATTTTGAATATCAGCAATTGAAGTAACATGTAATTGTCAATAAACTAATTTGACGTTTACACTGATATTTTCTTTTATTTCCATAGTCTACTTTCTGAATCATCATATTTTTTCGTACCATTTCAATAACATGCAGTATTCACTTTAAGAGCTTATAAAACCATCACCCTGTATAATAACCATGACAAGTCTGTACTTTTAGAAAGGGGGCGGCAATGGGCTTTCCAACTGTGAAGAGATATACAGGGTGTTCCATTTGAAGTCACAAAGTTGCCTAATCCCCAGAAAATATGCTACATCATTTCCGGATAAACCGGAAGTGGGTAGAAAACGAAAAAAAAAACTAAAAACTAAGAAGAAAACGTAAACACCGCATTTCATTATTTCAATTAGTTCAAAAGTCATATAGTAGGTTTATAAAGGGTCAAGATATAATAGGACACCTGGTATAATTTCACATGATTCACACGATGCAAGACAACATAATTACCTGTGTTAATTAAAACAAAAGCAAAAAATATACACAAAAAATGACGTTACCGAGGTTGTACGTGTTAAAAATCCATAAACCAAAGTATGAGTTTTTTCTGTCTTTCGTGCTCTGTAATTCCAAAACTATTAGTTTTAGAGCTTCGTGGAGACTTTTGGTCAGGATGATATAAACTACAACATATCAAAATTTCAGACAATTTGATCGGGATCCAATTTCCATAAGAAACGTGCAGGGTCCTTTTTAATTATAACCCGTTATTAGGGTGTATGTATTCATCGATGACAAATAAAATGTAAAATCTGCTGACATTTTTAACAGTCGAGGTAACATTAGATGCTGTTTACACTCTTATCTTATTGTATATGTTTACACAGATGTTGATGACACGTTGACCCAAATTCTTCAATTGTTAAGGATAATATTATCCTTGTGATGACGTAACGGTCGGTAGACAAAGGGTATATGTATTTAGAATTTTACTCGTATTGCAAGACATCGCTCATTAAACAAGTTAAAATTCATTAAAAAATTTTGCTCGTTCTGCAAAACACTCGCAAGCCAAGTTACTCGTAATCCAAGGTTTTACTGTATTCAAAAGATTAATACGCTAAACAGAAAAGCTATAGACCAATATATCAGAAAAAAATATAACAATTATTAAACACACATCCCACCATAAAACTGGCAGCTTTATCTAGTAAACACGGACCTCACTCACCGACCGGAAAGCAAAAATCAAAATTATTGAAAACAAAAAACATAAACATACACAAAACAAATAAAAATACAGTTAAGATAGGGACAAAAAGATGAATGTAAAGAACTGGAAAAAATAAACATTGAAAAGGGAAGCTTGAAGAGAAGTAGTGGAGCAAACCCAAGTAGGGTTATACGACATAAGAAGAAGGTAGCTTCAATTAAAATAATTTAAAGGACTTAAGTCCCCATGAATGAGAAGGCCCTTCTTCTTCTTTACTTCTTTTTCCATCTATCTACATCTGTGGAAAAATGTGATTCAAGTATGCACGAACATCCCCTTCAAAATGTGGTGGTGCCCCATTCTGTTGGAAACAGGCAGTTCAGAAATTGCTACCTACTTTTTTTTGCATACATTTGCTTGTAAACAGTGTTGAGCCATTAGTGTGAATCACGCTGGGGGCTCATGTGTGACCGAGCGGGTGGTATTAGTTTCAGGTACACGTGACTGTGCAGAACGTGAGTAGCACTAAATTTCGACATTCCAAATCTCTCACAAGAGCCCTACTCTCGAACCCCACCGATCGACTTCCCGTCTTTTAGAGTCCCTTCTTGTCGCAACTCGCAGGCTTGTTATTTTTACATACTAACGCGAATTTGTACAAATAAATGCTATACTTATAACAGCTCCTATTTTGTATTCTTACACTAAACTACATAATAATACCTGCATAATGTGATTCACGAGTGTGCGGGAGTGTGAAATTCGTGATTACAGTTAAAAATTGCATGATTGACAAAACTCTTCAAGACTTCAACTGCTTTGTTATGGTAGTAGCTCGTTTGAGTTATTCTGTTTATGGAAATTCTTTAATGCTTTTTGTTCCTATTATACACCATAGATTTTAAAGTTGGGGTTTAATTTGTGAATGTATTATTAAACAATTAATGCCTGCATTAACACTATAATTCTCTCTTTTGTTAAGGGCCATAGTACATTTTTTTTAATTGTTTTGAATTAATTTGGCTTGTGACAAAAGTCACACTACATTTGTTTGGCGGCCAGCCCTAAGGGGTTGTCCTTAAATTACTTAATGCTTAAAGGGGAAGGGGGTTCCTTGACAGCATTACGCAGTGTTACCAGAGTAAGAGGTATTAAGCTTGTTGTTATATAACTTTAAAAGTTTTTTCAACATAAACAAATTTAATTTTTAAATTGTAAAATGATTTAAAAGATATGTAGCATAAAAGTATGAATATACTTATTTTAACAAATTGAATATTTTTCTACGTTATATTATTGCTGTTATTTCATCATTTCATAAAATAATATTTTAAATTTTGCGATATTCGAGATGTTTATATTCATTGAGATCATCGAAGTTTACATGTTTATTGTTTCCAGCCTTACTTTGTGGAACTCCATAATCATGAAATAAATAAAGATTAGTAAAAGTTTCACAGTTTTATTAAATTACAACCTGACAATATTGTTTCGACAGCTATGCTGTCATTATCAAAGGTAATATAATTATAAACAAACACGTCACTAAGGTAGATACAAAAATAGGTAACTAGATAAAATAATAATAATAATCAGAATTAAATATCTAATACTTCCAGTAACGGAGAATTGCTGAGCTCAAGTTGTTCATTCATTAAAGGTACCCTGAGTTTGTGTTTGTATATCTCAAAGGCTTCTAAAATGTCTAATTTGCGTTTGTTATTACAAAAATGTAGGAATTTAATATTATTTTGAGGAGTCATTGTGTGATTTTGTTCTAAAAGGTGTTTGGCGTAATTATTTTGACTAATATTATTTTATATTATTTTAATATTATTTTGACTCCTCAAAATAATATTAAATTCCTACATTTTTGTAATAACAAACGCAAATTAGACATTTTAGAAGCCTTTGAGATATACAAACACAAACTCAGGGTACCTTTAATGAATGAACAACTTGAGCTCAGTAATTCTCCGTTACTGGAAGTATTAGATATTTAATTCTGATTATTATTTTACCTAGTTACCTATTTTGGTATCTACCTTAGCGACGTGTTTGTTTATAATTATATCACCTTTGATAATGACAGCATAGTTGTCGAAACAATATTGTCAGGTTGTATTTTAATAAAACTGTGAAACTTTTACTAATCTTTATTTATTTCATGAAGTTTACATGCTTTTTAAAATTATTGGGGGGGGGAATAATAGTAGCATTACATAATTATCGAAGGGGGTTTCAGAGTAACATTATGTGGCATTACAGGGGTTAGGGGGGGTAACAAATTTCTTCTAAACATGCATGTATTTACTCGAAAATAAGACCCCCTCGATTATAAGACCAGGAACCAGTTTACTTGAATTCCAGGAAAACTTCTAAAATTGTAGACAGTTCATTCAAAAAGTGGTCAGATGTCACTCCAATAGATAATATACATTGCACATTTACTGGAAAGATTAAGGTGCTACTATTGTTAACAATTAGGGTGGTACTTCATAGGTTACAATTCTTCGGTCGGTGCTATTAAATGTTTAAATGAATTTCTTAGGAATGTTTTTGCCATCATTGGGTTTTTCACTAATATCGATCCTTTCAGTTGTTAAGTTTAATTAGTAAAACCATTTTTAAAAATTATTGTAAACGAAACTGACGATCTTACTAAGGGCGATGACGACGACGATAGCAGCGATTCTGACTAGCGGATAAACGAAAGATAATTGTATATTATTTCATTTTTATCGTAATTAGTGTACTTGTTGCAGGCAGTAAACTTTGCTTAAGGCGGATGTCACGATGTCGGAATAGGTTATGTGCATTAAGATCGGCTAAAACTCAGACAACGGCGAGGTGTTATATTATTAAACAACAGAACGCTATTATTGATGTTATTGTATTGTAATACAATTTTCTTTATATAAATACTGGTAAACATTACTCAGTTTACACTCATTGTTTTCACATTTTATTGAATATATCTTATTATACTCAATTATAAGACCCTCCCACACTTTAGAGCAAAAATCTAGCAAAAAAAAGTGGGTCTTATTTTTGAGTAAATATGGTAAATTAATACTAGCCTGTTCTAGTCAATTTTGTACACATTAAATATTCCATTTTTATGTCTTTTAAACGCAGTCTAAGTCTAATTAAAGCTGCTAATCAGCTTTTCAGGGAATTCAAAAAAGAAAAACTATATTCTATTCAGATATATATTTAGATTCCAAAAGGCTATCCCATTTGGAACAGCAAAATTGATGTTGATTATGGAAAAACGTATAAATCTGGCAACATTGTCAAGTATCTGTACCCAATTTGATTTAATTCAAACTAGCCATCTGCTAGATGTATAGATGTTCCAGGACTTCTACCACACTATGTGTATCATTTATATTATTAATCTTGTAATTATTAAAACAGGAAGCAGAATTCAACAAATGGGCCGCCCAGTTTAATGCTATGTGTGAAGAAGTCGATAAACATGATTTAGAGATAGTATAAGTTTTATTTATTGTATGATGTGTGCCAGTTTAATTATGTGCCAGCATGAATTTATTGTACAAAGCTTAACCATAGCTATTCTTTTTTTTATATATTACTGACGGTTATATTTTTTTACATTGATTTTTAAAATACATTCCATTTTTTAATATTTCGATATAATAATTACATAAGTATTTGTCAACACTAGTCTAATCTTTAGCTGTATTTGATTTGATTGAATTTTATAAATGCATGGAAAAAGTTTTATAAAACAGAAAATGAAAAAGATTCAACTTAAGACTTAATCTTTAAATTAAAGATTTGTAGAAGAAATTGCTGCAGCACATTTAGCATCGGAAATGCATATGTGGCACTCAAGAGTGCGCAACACTTGTATACTTATGTTTAGATGCTTGAGAATTGTTTTGGTGCATCAATTGAGTAACTGATGTTGGCTCATTTTCTATTTTCATTTGTTACATGTTAAATGTACAGAATGTATAAAAAGTATAAGATAATGGTTAATGTAATTTAGTTTTAGGGTGCTAAGTTCTAATCTTGGATTTCTAATAAGTTAAATACATTTGCCTAATAATTAAAAAAGAAATCCATCAATTTGCTTTCTACTTGCACATTTTCAGATTTAATCTCGCTGCCATATAAAATGATAGTATTATTAATAGTGCCATTATTGTGATAAGTAAAGACCTCCAGTGATTTGTGAACTTTTCTTATACTTATCATACATTCTGTATATTAAGAAATAAAACAATAAACATTCATTAAAATCAGAACCATTAAAACCTTCGAATTCTCCTGGTCTTTGTTGTTTCTTAATCTTTAAACACTACATAGTGTAATTAACATTTTTATGTGATATCTATCATTTGTTAAACAATTATTTAAGTCGCAAGTGCATATGGATTGTAAAATTATTTACTTTCAAAACTGACAGTAGTTCTTGAATCAGTTGTTTAATCTTTTTGAAGTTCAAGCTTGACAGTTGTAAATTTGAGGTTAATGGTAAAATATAACATAAAAATAACGAAAATTGTACAGTGTAATTGTCATGTACTATAATATAGGTGTCTTTGTGCATATAACATGTTATCAACAGCTAAAACAAGGACATTTCCATTTTTAGTTAATCTTAACATTAACCTTGAATTCAAAACTGTCAAGCTAAATTACAAACTGTTGCCAATCTTGCAAATAAATCATTTTACAATCCATGGCCATCCACAGCTGAAATAATTGTTGAACACATGATATATTCATCAAAGCAATCAATGGTTGTTTCTTTTTAGCTTTTTTTCATTTGCAGTTTTTAGAATCAAATCTGTTCTTATACTATTTTTTTTTCGAGACTTTCCCAGTTGCTCTGATTTATGTTCTTTACAAATTTGCATGTCTTTGTAGCTACATTGGTGATGGTGTCTATATTGCGCTTTCTTTACCTTGTAGGACTTTTTCTGGCTACTTCTGTGAGATGATATTTTATCAGTAGTGTCTGGTTTTATGCTACAGTAATATATTTTTGTTGAAGTTTGTGCCACAAAAGAAAATGACAAGACTAATATTAAGTGATATAAAAAAATCTAGAACAAGGTATCTATAATATCAATACCTACATGTATTCTATTTCATACGTTTTTGGTTCGTACCATTAGTAACATAAGATACATATAACATATAATTTTGTCTTGAGTAATCTTTAAGGTTATGTTTTTAACATAACCTTAAACATTACACAAAACAAAATTTAATGCTTGTTTGAATCTCATTTACATGAAATTGATGTTTCATCAAAAACATGTAGAACAGGCTACATGAATACCTATTTATTTATTTATATACTGAAATGTGAAATGGTAATACAAAGTCACTTTAAAAAATATATTTTCTTGTATTGTAATTTTAAAATTGTACATAGGAAATTTTTAATATTATCAGTAATTACGATTTCAGGTAAATCTTTATTCAATGATCTACTTTTTACAAGTAATCTCTTAGCATTAATTATTAATATTAACGTGCCTTACTTTACGAAGCTTACTAGAGTTTATAGAATCTCTGATGTAAGACTAGAATTAGCTTTTATTAAGAATCTGTAACTTATATTATTATAGTGTCTGTATATAAAATTAGTTATAAATCTTATTTTTTACAAAAAGTAAATTATTTTATTATTGGATCTACCTCTCTCCTAACCTAAAACTTCATAAAATATTGCGTGCATTCAATATAACAATGAGTAAACTCAAGGGCACTTAGCGCCCAAATTCTGACACTCGGCTTATAGAAAGTAGTAATTGTCAGCAGCTGGCAGTTCGCTGTACAACATGCTCTTCTATTAGAAAGAGAACACTATTACAACATTCTCCTTCCTTGTTTTGTTTATTGTCGTGCTTTCTCGTGACTGTGAGATTATAAATTTGAAATCTTTTAAATATTGGGTTTGTTGAAAATTATGGACTACACAAACATTTCTTTTTGACGTCACATTTCTAATGCACTGCATTGTTTTCTGAAAATACGTCATCTTGGAACACACTGACAACCCAACAAACATTCTTCACTGCTTATGGTAATTGAACATCTGGTTATTTAAAAGGTATATAAAAGTATTGAAAATATATAAGAAGGTTCCACAGGTTTATTAGATTTTTACAAGATTACTGTAAGCTCTAGCTATACAGATCCTAAAGCATTCATGACCGGTTTCACAAAGCTTGATTAAACTCTGATTAACTTATTTGTCATTAAATTTGAAATACAGAAATCTCATTGGCTGAGATTTAAGAGACCTGAAATATCGTATCCAATTATATTTCTAGATTTAAAATTTAGTCACAATTAAGTTAATCAGAGTTTAATCACGCTTTGTGAAACCGGCCATCAGTATGTACAGTCAGATTCAAAAAAAAGGAAACGACTCTTGTATCACATATGTAATTAATATTAATTAATTTCGATTACTATCAATTTTAACAATGATTAATCATTAATAGGGCTTTATTTACATAATCTACAAATGTCGGGAAATATATAAAGTAATATTTGAATTAATAATTTATGTTCAAAGTACAAATGGAACGAAAATCGTTTCCTTTTTTATGAATTCGACTGTACATACAGCAAACAGCTTGTTTAAGCACCTGACTGGCTTGACATCTCAGCGAGTCACTTCGCTTGCTTTGGACGTAATGTCTATGTACAGTCATTAGCAAATGTCTTGTCCTGAGCAGCCAACACATTTAACAATTCTGGTAAAAGAAACGACTTACGTTTCAGTGCATAGTTTTGTTTTGTTTACAAACAACACAGCAATCTAACCAGTTTTAAAGATTGATACCCTACCTAGAGTGGCTTTGTATTATAACAACAATAGAGTAATAAAAACTGCTATTTTCAAGTGAGTTTCTTATTTTACTGGAATATAAAACAACCGTTTCACTTCTACTATCGTTTCTTCTATTTTAAGAAATAAATATCGTATACTTTTTTCTACTTTATTATAAACTCTATTAATTTATTTACGAGTTTGATTTGTTTATTTACAAAGTTTAATTATTTTGTAAACACTAGATAAAACTAAATTTTTAGTACTAACTGTAATCAGTCTTTATTGCAAAAATTAGTAAAAATAATAAATAATCAAAACTAATAATCATTCCCCGAGTTTTCAAAGTAGAATCAGTTTGGGCATACAAATGAGGCATATTTAAACATTAAGGGTCGGTTTATTCACCTTCAGGTAAAATTCCCAGTAGTTGCCGGTCAAATAAATTAAGTTTAATAATAAATACAGTTTGGGTATATTCACAGGATTATATCTTGAAAGTAGTTAGTGGAATGTTTATAAGAAAGGGTCCAACTTTTGCACTCAGGTAATACATGCAAGAGAGAGATGGGTAGTTGACAGAATAATGTGTTAGAGAGAAAAATTAAACCCATTGACTAATCTACTTAAAAGGAGGCGAGATTTAAAAAAATCTGTAATCTTTCACAAATATTTTCTAAAGATTTTAGGTAAACAGATATTAATGATATATGTATATGATCTAAGGTTCTATGCTTTGTCAAAGGTGTTTCTTAATTTTTGTTTTGTGACTGTTTTGTTTTTAGTACTGACTATATCAATGTTTCTAGTTTTTTCTTAGTTTGTAGTATTTTTATTAAAACAACTGAATATTTAATAACTTTTTAAAATTTTAACGTATTTACATAAATAAATGCCTATATTATTACTTTATTTTTATTTATCGCTTACATTAATTTCTGCGATCATTTAATTATCTAAAATACTCCTAAGCCTCTATTTTTTGATGATTGTTTTCATTATTATTTTTGTTTAGTTATTTTTTATTAAAGGTAAAGAATGAAACATAAACACGCTATATAACTTTGTTTAACTAGTAGATGCTTCTACTTAAAAGGGCTATTTTATAAAGTGTGTCAAAGAAATTCTGAATAGAATGAGTAACAAGAGTTTTTACAAGCGTGTTTTCAAAACAAGCTTTAAAGAATTTAAATATCTTGCCCAGGTAGTTGTCCATCTCTGTTTAATTCGATTTCTTTCGTACACAGTATAAGGGGTATTTCGATTCTTAAAGCAGCAACGTCCTTACTCGGGACAAGACATTTGCTAATGACTGTACTACAGGATTCTGGCACAATATAAATATTCCCAACACCATTTTACAAAACTTATAGTAACTGTTGCCATAGCAATATAGGTATCAACAAAGTTATATAAGGTTTGCCATTATCTAACTATAAAACTAATATTTGTGGAGTTATATAGTGGTAGTCTTAATTACTTTTATAAATCTTAGAAGATAATAGGGTTTCCATATATGTACAGCTGATTTCAAATAAATCTAGGACAAGTCTTGAGTGGTTTTTGCATCTTTAACAACGTGTGAACCAGGCTTTAAATTATATTTTCATAGCTAACTACATAAAATTTATTAAATATCAAAGGAAAATAAAAAGCAACATTTGAAATCAGCTGAAAATGTTATAAAATTTTCGGTCATCAATTTAATAACCAATATTTATGTTACTTTTAGTGCCACCAAATTATTCTTATAATAGTAGAACGAGCTTATGCCCTGGTTTTTCGTTTTGATTGTACGATTTTAAATGGAATTATCAAAAGACACAAAAAGATAAAATTTATTAAGGTCCAAGTGTACCCAAAAACGTGTGTTATTTGTTTCATAAATAATATAATAATGTGATAACTTTGGTTTTAAGTTAATAGTCTAGGAATGTTAAAAACTTGCTTACCTAACATGTTTTGGAAAAAAAAATTTTTATTTAAATTATTTCACATGTTATACGTGAAAAATTAATTTTAGAAAAACTGTACATTCAAAATTAACCAAAATAATACCACTTATATTTCGTAGTATTTGAACTATTTCACCAGAATTTTAAGAAAATCGTCAATGCAGAATCTGAATTTTCCCAATTTTGCCAACTAACAAAAAACTTAACAAATTTTTCCTTAACAAATTTTCGCTCCACTCACCCAGACCCCTCTTGGGGGTGGAAAGAGGGAAAATTGCAGAAAAACGATCTTTTTTTACTTTTTTTCCTCCACAATTTTTTTTGTGATTTACAAATTGTCCGCAGTTAAGCACGTTAACTTATTGTCTAGTTTAGTATTAAACCCAAATATTTGTATTCACCTTGTATCTATCTTATAGAATGACATATAAGAAGGAAAGTTAATCTTGATCGGAAGAAAAATATTGCCAATTTATTTAGTGACATATTAAGAGTATTATCATGTATGTATTTAGTTTAGTTTATTTCCCATTACTGTAATAAATACATAAAAATATAATTATAATGTAATATAATAGGCACATAACCAAACAGTTGTTTGTGCCATAGGGTAAAAGTTATATAGTGCAATATAAAAAATATTTAAATTAATTAAGACATGTATACATAATAATATATAACAACTACTTTAGGTTCTTATTTTGGACAAGCTCGTTGACATGACATTGGACATGATGCGTTGCAGGGTAGTAGGCGCAGGAACGCATACTTCAATTCATAGGTGCCGACTACGTGGTGGCTCAAAGGCTGTGTTCCTCATTAAAATAATTTAATGATGGCCGAGCCCTCATTAACACGGTTGTTATGAGGGTGGTTTGCAGACTAACTTGGTTTGACATTAAAGACAAATTTTAGCGGGTTAAAATGTACTTTATTTTTCTACAGCATCTCCCCTAAACTCAATACATTTACACCAACGTTTCTCTAATTTTACAATTCCTTCTCGGAAACTGTTCACAACATTTATTACTTTTTCAGTTGATCCTTACCAGCTTGGATCCTACCAAGTTTTAAGTTTTGGGAGTAAATGGAAGTCAGCGGGAATTAGGGCAATCGAATAAACTGGAAGAAAAACTAGTTTAAATTTTAATTCTGCCAATTTTTGTCGAGCAACATTATCATGGGGATACCACTTTTTGCTATTCAAGGACGCTTTTCAATATCACTACCTACAACCTCTCCAAAAGTGCGGTGCAATATTCGCCGGTAACTTAGTTTTTCCTTTCTGAAGCAAGTCAAGCAAAAGAATTCCATTTGCATACCAAAAAACACTGCCATCAGTGTTCCTGGTATTACCACAAATCTCACGTTTGTGTCAGCTAAGGGAAACTGAAGAAAACCTCAACCAGATCCGCCGGTACCGGGAGTCGGATCCGGGTCGCTTGGGTGAAAGAAGAGCACGGAAGAGTCCCTACAATACCAAGTCTATTAATTAACAAAACTCTAATAAAACGCATATTAGCAATAAAATACGATTCGTTTTTTTTTTGCAAACTAAACAAGCAAAACAAAACAAACATTTTGAGGTATGCAGCACAACCAAAAAATATTTGGCACGGGCTGCCACTGAACACATACATATAGGCAGACTATTTGATACATTGGTATTGGTACACAGCCTTCATTAAAATTTTGAAAAGTCGGCACCTATGCTTCAGTTACAAAAAACTTATTTTAGAATGAGCGAATGAAAACGAAAACCACGCCAGATTTTTTTAATAGTATTAAATTAACATAATCATCATAAGACCATAAAGACGCAACGTGCAATCCGCCGTTTTTGAGTGGTACTACCTCTGGGCATCTGGATATACTAAGTCCGTTACCTTAGAGAAGGTGACATGTGTACGTCATCAATTCCTATGTTATTCTTACGAAAACACGTTGAAGACCTGTCTCATTCCCTAATGAAACGGAGTTTAATCAAATACTTGTACAAGTATTTAGTTTAAATGTCATATGCGTGTGTTGCTGTTGACATAACTTGTAAACAATAATAATACAAGTATTATATAGCACTTATCTATTAACAACATATTACACAATATTAAAAGAGTAACAAACGCTAATAATAATAAACTTTTATTTAATGAATATTTATTTAATTTACATACTATCTATATTTACTAGCAGTGTAGATGATATGTATTGGACATACAAGGGCAGAAAAGAAGCCATAACAGCTCTCAAAACTAAAAACAGAACATTTAGAAAGCAGTTTTTGTTCAAGTAGGCGAAAATAAATTTTAGTTTTTGTATATACAATTTCATCTGTTTGAATCTATAAAATTTGATACAAAAATATATTTTTTGGTTACACACGTATTTTGGATATGCAGTTGAATAATAACTTGCAGAACTAAGAAAAGTAATATCGAATATTTTGTCTACGACCACTATAGAAAATTACACATTTTGCACAGTCTATAGTAATCATGTAAATGACTCATTGCTCACAATCTCTAAACTGAACGGAAATGACCGTGTGAAATGATATCGCACGATCAGTAGTTCTATTAAAACGTCATAGATTGCAGCACATGCAATATTATAACATTATTAATTATTTGAAAGCTAAAAGTTACAAATTTGTAGTGTTGTATTACAGCACAACTAAACACAAGATACAATAAAAGCACATTCTCTTATTATTAACGACATACATTATTTTCTTATGTTCTAGTAACTTCTAACAATGGTGCCAACCTCCTAAGCTAAAGGTAAGTATACACTGAGTAACCTAAAGCCGTGTATACAACAGCACACTTGTACGCCTTCAAACATCGTGGAAGCGGCTCACATTACATCTCTTAATTTATTGCCAGAGATTTCACGTAAAAAATATGAATGCGAGTATAAATTCTAGGTTAAATTATTTCTTAGTTTTTGGTGTTTTATTACTTTTTTGTGGTTGTAGATAAACTATCGTGTTAACACCTCCGTGTTAAGCCTCTCCAAATGAAATAGAAGTTTATTCTTTGCAGTAGATTGTGATACATGGGTAGTTTTCTCTGTAAGCCCTTGCATATCAGCTTTCTAAAATTTTCTTCAAACTTTTTGGAATTTTTCATCAATTCTTCCTTGAGACTGCAATGTCCCAGGGTCCTAAACACTAGACGATCATTGCTCATATTACAGTTCCGGCGTAATTTTAAATATTTAACCAAAAGGAAGTTGGCACAGCACTATCAACCTTACAAATGACAAATTGGACGATGGTAAATATAACACAAAAGAACAATCTGAATCCTACGTTGTTTGTGATTACATGTTATTAACGTGAGACGATAAACGAGAACAAAAACTCCTTGAAAATATGCTAACCCAGAGTAAATACGTCATCGCTTCAAGTTCAATCAGTGATCAAATTATTATTTAGTTTGGTTACAATGAACAATACATATTAATAAATCAATTTATAAAATTGATACAGTTATGTGTTTAATATACAAGGTATTTAGAAACAGTTAAAACCATAAATCTCTCAGTGACCTAAATCAGCAAAAGTAAGTGAAATTGAGACAATCATCATAGGGGTTTACCGCAGTGGCGTGCGGTCCATGGAAGCCATGCTTCCCTTAGAAATTATTTGAACATAAAAAACAATGTTACCAAACTATTTTTATAAGATTACATAAGATAACATTATGCTTATTATTTACGAAGTGGCTAGAAATACGTCCGACGTGTACCAATGTATATTCACGTCCAATATTTGTGTTTACGGTAGTTACTGAAACTACTGGAAGCAAATCATAATCACTTTTAATCCGTATAACACATGCGATTTTTTTTCTAGGTTTAAAAGTACTCACTTTTAAGTCTCATAACATATGCAACGAAGGTATAGCATAGCAACGATACATTTTTGTATTAGTAATAGGAACGTCTACTTTAATGACCAATAATAGTATTAAAACAAAGCTCTTTTAATCCTATTGCAGAATAAATCTTTTTTTATAAATTATATGTTTCTTAATTATACTGATAGACGTGTTGGAAAGTTTTTTAACAAGATTGATCCTAGCTGTTATTGTCATCATTTCTTAATTTATACGTAGTATTTAAAAGTGCTACTTATGAAAAATTTAAAATAACAAAAACTAGATAAATTACAAGTGCTAGAAATAGCCACAGCGCATGTCGGCGACTGCAATTCTGAAACGCTGTTGAAAAATATACTAAATGTGCTGCGCGACTTGCAGCTATTTTAAAGCATACATTTTGCGTCTGCCAACCCATCCGATGACATGCGACGCTTATCGAAATAGCCTGTCGCTTACTGCCAGAACAACGTAGTAGTTTTCAAATTCAGTACTAAGCATGCACACAACACATATTTTGAAGGTCAAGCAGATAAATAATACTGTGTTTTCTAAAATGTGCAAGGTAGTGTAATAAAGTAATAAACCCGTCTTTATTTTCGACAAGTGTTTTGTAAAATAACAACAGATAAACAGAATTAAATAAACAAAACATGTTGGGAAACGACCTCTCGTTTGATATTATGTTTCAAAAACGGTATTTTTGTTTTGTGATTTCTGATTTGTAAGACAATTTCAAATTATTTTGATAGGCACATTGACCCCTATGTGTAATACAAGTCTGCAGGTTTGTGAATAAAAAATTAAAAAATTATAGTACATGTAATAGTGACACATATTTTGAAGTTCAAGGAGATAAACAATACTATTTGGTTTCTCAAATGTGCATAATAGTAGCAGGTACTAGAAGATAAATCAGTAATAAATACTCTACGTACTGTTTTGTTATTCTTGTTTCAATGAACCCAAACACAGCTGCGCACCTTCTTTGTGGTATTTTTCTTCCAATCTTTTAGTTCCATTTCATACGAATTTGTTAAACGATAAAAAAGGAAAAAACCCTTTTCCAACGCATCTTTTCATTTTCGTAGTTATTGGTTAGAATTATTATTAATTAATGATTAAATATTTATTTCCATAAAGAACATGAAGCAATCATAAAAACTATGAATAATAATTGCAATAATGACGAATTGCAAACCCCTTACACTGCAGTTTTTAGTAATAAAACAGTAACAGTACTTATTTTTACGCATTATTTTTATACTATAGTGCATACCATGTAAGTTCCGATGCACGTCTATATAATCTTTTCAAATTCTTTAAAGGCGGTTTTTGTAAACTTGAAAAAAATAAATATAAAAGTGCTTGTTTTAAAAATGTATTTTTGAGTTATTATTTTTCACATGTAGTTTTTATATATAGATTTTCTTTAGCTAATAATTTACAAACTGAACAATAAAATTGTCGCGATTCGGATGTATCGGAAGTACTCGAACCTTCCGAGATCGGCCGGCTGGCGAGGAGAAGTGCAATAAGCAACGAAATCAGTGCTTTTTAGTTAACCTTCTAATAAATAGTTTCAAAATATGAAATGCCACTAGGAAAGTTTGACATGCGTGACTTAACTCTAAATAACACAGCTCAATTCATATTTAGGAACTTTAACTTGTAGTAGAAACACTTTTTACCTACTGTAGAATGGTGATTGGCTGCTATTATATAGTTAGTGTATTATATACGTAACTAATCATCAGCTTACATTGCATAATATTATTAAAATCCAGTCATCGGGTTAGAGTATGTTTATTGCCGTCAAAAACTACAATTCAATATTTGAACTTGAATAAAGAGGTGTTGCATAAAACGTTGTACGGCACATCTGAGTTAAGAATATTATTCACCCAGATAAATTAAACTCGGTCCTGACGGGCTCTTGGGTCATTTATCGCTCCTGGATAATAACTGACTCAACTCACTTATAACGGGTGTTTTTTTAAATTTGGCGTCAGAGCAAGCAATGAGAGTTCGATTGTGAACGCACCTTTGAATGTCGCCACGCCGCAGTGTATCTAAACCTAACATCACTTTTAAGTTTTGACATTTTGACATTTGAAAAATAGTGGTCTATTCACAACAAACTCATAGTCATAGCTAACTAGGACGCCAAATTTAAAAAAACACCCGTTACCATAAATAACTATTAAAGGAATTGCCTAGTATGAGTATAACAAATACTACAACATTTGAAATTCCATAACTACCCTCGATGAAAACAAGTTTTCATGAGATTTTCCGTCTACTTTAGTTATTGCCAATATTACCGTTTTCTAATCTGATTAGTACCTACTATGCAATTTTTTTATCAAATTCTTTTCCAATTAACCAATGCATACCAATTTATACTTGTGTTACTCGATACAACAAAGAATTCCCTGATTAGATTATGTTTCCCTGTATTTTTAAATTTTATATGTCAGCTGATTTATGCCAACGCTACATTATTAAGTCGTAAGTAATAAAAATTTGATCTTCATCTTCTCTCAACAGCCATAAAACGTGGATGTATCATTTTCGTTTTTCTCTTTGTTTTTAGCCAAAGAGGAAAACCCGAACCCTTTCTACGCATACTATTTATAGTAATTATAACATATGAACTAGAATAACCTTTCATACCTAAATTAGAACACAAGAACACTTGTAAGGTTCGTTATTATTATTACAGCCCCGAGAGAAAATCCTACAGATGTTCCTAGCATATTCATGGTGATGGTCCAAATGTAACAGCTGTTGTTGCTCTTAGTTGCTTTTATTTTCTTGATGAAATTAATCTGGAACTTAACGAATTATATTACATAGATTAATGGGTCAACGTGGCTTGAACCCTGACATTTATATTTAAATATTGTTTAAGTTTTTGTAGATCTTGGGCATTTCAAAAGATTTGTATGGGCAAATAGTTTATAGAAGCTGCAGTTTTGGAAAACTACAAAATAAGATTTAAATATAAATGCCTTAGTTAAATTATGCTATTTTAGCGTAAGGTGTTTTACGACTCAGTTCTTTATCAGAAATTAATAGTCTATTAAGCAAGTGTCGCTTCACAGAGTTGATACTATTCATATAAAAATTGCAGTCGCCACAGTAATCTTAGTAATAGTAACGAGTGTCCTAAAAGTTTTGAAATCGCTGTTGGTCATGAAGCAGAGAAACGTGTCGTATATAAAATCATACGGCATGTATAAAATAAAAAGTTTTGTTAGTGCTTTGGCTTAGGATAGGGTTCCTAAATATGAACTGAGCTCTGTGTTATTTAGAGTTAAGACACGCATGTCAAATTTTGCTAGTGACATTTCATATTTTGAAACTAATTATTAGAAGGTTGGTAATCATGAAAATTGGTTTAATAAATTAAATTGTCAGTATGGCAGTTATATAAATCTGAAATTCGATACAACTAATACTTTATTAAAAGCTGTCGAGAAATTGATATATGTACTATAGTAGTTTTAAAAATCCTCTACAAACAGTAAATAAATGATAATGTGCACATTAAAAAATTTTACATGCATATAAATAAACATGACAGCATAGCCTAAAATTTATAACTGTCAGCTGCTGAATGTTGTCACTAAAGTAAAAAGAGAGAAAAAAGTATCTCTGTTTCAGGCAGCTTAGTTTTGGCCTAGAAAGAGATAAAATTTGACATCCGTGTCCTAACTCTAAAATAACACAGTTAAAGCTTTAATTGAGGAACTCTAGCTTAGAACACGTTAAGATTAGACTAGATGAACATTAGTCTATTGAAAATACTGATACCCTTGAATTGTTGTTCAGACGATGAGCTTATGTTGAATGTATTTGTTTTTAGAATATGGCGTTGCTTGTATTTACAAACAATTTATAAACAAAATTGCACATAAGATAACAAATTTATCACTACTATTTTACGGTGTTGAGAATTATGAAATTAACAGATATTTAAACATTAATTACAACGAATGTTGAATGTGTCGTCCATTTTCACGATTACACAAATTTATTCGCCATATCACATGGAATTCTGAACGTCGAATCTTTTAAGCTGGTTTTACACTTATTATTTGCACAATATTTATTAGCAAGAAATCTTCAGAATTTATTGACAAGAATTTGGGAAACATAAAACTTTTGTCTGGTCATAATACACACTACAATAATAAATTGGCCAATTTATTTGTTGCTTTAAATCTGCCAACCATAATAAAACAAAAATGTGACATTGGATAGTGGCTGGGTTCACTTTCATTAACAGATAATTTTATATTGTACAGGGTGGAAGCAGTTAGGGCAGCCTTGCTTAAGTATAATTCTACAGCTGGGTCTTGACCTTGTTCTAGAAAATCAAACAAACTGATGATGACAACTGTTGTTTAACAATAACAAACGTCCAAAGCAGATTAGTCGGTCGACTAATTCTACGAAAATTGTAATCAGCACTGTTCTCCCGTAAACAAAATTTGTACGTGCTTAAAAAGGCGCTGATACATTTTATATTTATTAATTTCCGGGATATTTTTAAAATTTCTTGATGTATTTGTTTGTTATTAAAAAATACTATCTTTTGTAAAGGAAATTGATTAATGCACCTAATTACTATAAAATTAAAGATTTTTTTAATGTATCCAAAACAAGGCGCCATCAAAATCACTTATAAAATCATTAAAAACTGTTATTAAATAAACAAACTCGTGCTTTACTGACAAATTATTTTCAGTTCAACAAACTACAAACTCAGCATTATCTCACTCTAAAAGGGTATTATTTACACAGCTGTGATCAGGCATTGACCCAAATATTCTTCATTAAATTGTAAGGTTGTAAACAAAACGTGCTTTGTTCCAAGTTCAACAAACTTCCTACATCAGCATTTTGTGCGAATGTGGAACAAATTTTATTACAAACTTTACGGGGTTGTCACGTTTCTTAATTGAGTAGAATGAATTTTTAATTGTAAAAAGAATTTAATTTTACGCGGAAACGACATACGATACGATAAAATGTTATTAAGGTTTGTTGTTGTGATGGATGAGGTGCATCTTCTGACAAAGCCCCATAATTAAACTAATGTTATTAACGCAGCAAAATGATGTTAAAGTTTCCAACTTTATTTTTTTCTAAAAACAGTAATACGTTCTAGAAGAAAGTTGTATAGGACCTTTTTGTTCCTTTTGATGTCTTCTATCACCCGTTAAAATTAACGCGTTCTAACTCCTGCCACCCTGTATAGCTCTTTTCTTCGCTTTCTATTCGTGTTCTCACTTTTTTAATTTTATCCTTTATTACGTTTAATCACATAACTTTGTATAAAAATATCTGTATTTTTATACAAATATTTTTTATATTTTTATGCAATTTATTTTAACTAAGCATAAGGGATAGAATTTAAAAACTTGGAAAACACGAATAAAAAGGGAAGAAAATAGAATGATTCCTCACAGATTCTTTTAAGTTTGAAAATGAATATAATAAATATAAATATTAGAAACGTTACTTAAAAAAGCAGCGTATTCGTTTATTTATTTCCGGTTTTCCGATGAAAAAATATATTATATATTTAATAACCAATGTTTTACCAATAAAAGAAGTAAAACTCTTCCTGGTATCTTTCATTTAAATAAACATAAAATAATTATTTAATTATAATTTTAGAATAACGCTTTGCTTTGCATCAATACGCAGTAGCAATATTAGTACAATGCTAAAACACAAAGAAGGTTAAAGTTTAGCTTTAGCCATGCACTTTAGTTTTTTTTTCTATTTTAAGTGCATCTATGTACTACGTTGCGCGCGATGTGTGACAGAATATAACATGCACTTTGGTTTTGTTTTGTTTTACCAGCTATCATTAAAACACACGTGTTTTCTAAACTGTTGCGTGCATTTGCATACGATAGAATGTTCTTTGTGTGTGTTGTATTCATTTTAGAGCAGTAGCTGTAGCTGTGAAAGGGAATGAAATTTATTGTCTTCCCGTGCCAACTATTTCATCGTTATAAAATATTTTCATAAAACATTTTAAAGTAATTCCAAATATTATTATACTTCATAAGCTATTTTTGTACTCCCATTTTCTGCAATTAAAATGCTTAAGTATTTATACTTATTTTAACATAGTATGAAGTTCTAAAATTTGTTCGAAAATGATACACAAAATGAGTATACTATTATGGATAGGTGGTAAGTTTATATGATAGTGTAACATTCTTTTAAAAATAATAACACAAGTGCTGTTTAAATCGTCTATTCACAAACAAATATTTATTTCTATACACTAATGAATACACTATAAATTAACGCTATGATTATAAACCATTAAAACTATTATTTACAGATTATGAATTTCTAATATAACATTTATCTATACAATTACTATTTATTTTGTGAAACACAGTTAACGACTCGCTGTTGACTACTTCTCTTTTATCCGCGAATCCGCTTTTATACCCTCATATAATCGCACCAGAAGTCGCTGGAACCTTCTATGTATTCTAGAAAGCACTAGAATAAACCACGTCTGGTTTACATGCTTGTGCGATGCGTCATTCTCTCGAATGCGGTAGAACACACCATTTGTTGCTCGAAAAGAGGTTCTTTCTTTTTCTCTCTTGTTACACTGCCCCCCTCTTCAAGTCTGTTCTGTCCCAGAACAGGTTTTATGCTCTGGTTCCTGTAGAACGGGTCATGACGATATCGACAATCTTCACCTCGACTACACGTTCCATTACGATAGAAATAACAGTCTACACTCTTCGTTGGCCTTAATGCGGGTTGTGGGTGAAAATTGCAGACGAAGATCTTGACGTCCGTACCTCTAAAGACAACTTCCAGCATGTTTCTAACGATTCTCCAATCCAGCTGGTCCCGCCCACAGCCGAGTTTGGGAACTGCCAATTTGTTAATTCCCCTGGTAAGCAACTCGATCCTCAAATTCCATAATGCCCTCCACAAGTCGGCGTAACTCGGTTTCTGGTAGTAAAACTGCTTGGTTACCAAGTAGTAAATGGATCGGTCATGATCAGGCAAGCGTAAGGATTTACCAACAGAGGGATTTTGTTCTCGAAGTTCATTCAGCCGTCCAAATTTATTTCTAAACACTACTGCGATCCCCCTGGACATACGGAGATCCTCGGAGACACAGTGGGCAATGGAATAATCACCAGGGACCCGGAAGAGATCTTGTTGCATCTCAGTCGTGACTCCGAATCGCGCTTTTCTAGTTCCAGAAAACGCAGCCATAAATTCTCTAAAGGTTGGCTGATCATCTTCAGGCCTTACGGTATTGACAGCCACCTCAGCATCATCTTCTCGATCCGGGACTACGTCATTGTTTCCCTCATAGTGCGCCAGACGATTGGAGTGTACCACCTTTGGTTTCCCTCTTGGCAATTTCTGGATGCGATAAATCAAGTCATTTATTCGTTTCTTCACCTGGTATGGGCCCTCCCAATTTCGCTGTAACTTTGGAGAATAGCCACGACGTCTTTGTGGGTTGTATAACCAGACAAGCTCTCCAGGTTGAAACCCTCCTTCTTGGGCTCTCACATCGTACGTAGCCTTCATCCGGTCACTCGCGATTCGACTATTGTTTCGGGTTCGGTGGTGAATATCCTCCAACTTCTTCTTTAAGTTGATGACATAATCATTCCCGGCTACCTCCTGCTCTATAGGTGGGGATCCAAATTCCAGATCACATGGTAACCGTAACTCGCGTCCAAACATCACAGACGCTGGCGACTGACCGGTTGTTTCGTGGACCGATGCACGATAAGCCATCAGGAACAGATGCAGGTATTGGTCCCAGTCTCGCTGATGATCGGAGACGACCTTGGCCAAATATTTGCCCATTGTCCGATTCATGCGTTCTACCATTCCATCGGACTGCGGATGTAACGGTGTGGTCCGAGTCTTGCGAATGCCCAACAATCGACAGACTTCTGCAAAGAGTACAGACTCAAAATTGCGGCCTTGATCCGAATGCAGCTCCATGGGCACTCCGAAGCGACTGAAAAACTCTTTGACTAGTACGTCAGCAACAGTCGCAGCTTCCTGGTTTGGTAGGGCATATGCTTCTGGCCATTTGGTAAAATAGTCCATTGCCACTAAGATGTATTTATTCCCATCGTCGGTTTCGGGAAATGGTCCGGCAATGTCTATAGCTATTCTCTCCAGAGGACTACCCACATTGTACTGCCTCATAGGTGCTCTTCGTTTCCCCAAGGGTCCGTTGCCAGTCGCACATAGTTCACATTTCCGGCACCACTCCTTCACGTCTTCTTTACAGTTGACCCAATAAAAACGCTCCCTAACTTTCTCCAAAGTCTTTTTCACACCGAAGTGTCCTCCGGAGGCACCGTCATGGAGATGTCGCAATACTGTAGCCACTCGGCTTCTTGGAACCACGAACTGAGACCTAATGGTGGTGCCATCTTCACTCTCCAGTACTCGCTTCAGGAGATCGTCTTCCACCTTCAAGGACTCCCATTGGGCCCAATATGCTTTGAGCGTTCTGTTAAAAGGGCTGACGGCCTCCCAGGCAGGCCTTTCTCCCACGCGCTTCCATTCCAGTACCATTTTTAGTTCGGGATCAGCCTCCTGCTGTCGTTGCAATTCTTCCGGCAACCAATTGTCGTTGACGATGGTAGTCCTTAATACTTGGCAAACCCTCTCTTCCAAACGAGAGCAATGACGGCAATCCGTTGGACAGGGTCTTCTTGAAAGAGCATCGGCATTTCGATGACTAGTGCCCGCTCGATGTTCGGTGTCAAAGTCGTATCCTTGTAATCGTTCGATCCACCTTGCGACCTGGCCTTCAGGATTACGGAATTGTAGAAGCCATTTCAACGCTGCATGGTCCGTCCTCAATAAAAACTTCCGTCCGTACAAGTATTTGTAGAAGTGCTCAACGGACTTCACGACGGCCAATAGTTCTTTTCTGGTCACACAATAATTCCTTTCGGCTTTCGACAAAACCTTACTAAAATAGCCGATGACCTTTTCTTGTCCATCCTGTATCTGAGAAAGTACACCCCCAATGGCCAGATTACTTGCATCTGTGTCAAGTATGAATTTCCCTTCTGTCCGTGGATAGCTCAATATTGGTGCTGTTGTCAGGGCACGCTTCAGCTGTTGGAAAGCTGTTTCACACTCTCCGCTCCAAACATACTCGCGCCCATCTTCAGTTAACCTTGTCAGAGGTTTCGCTATATTGGCAAACCCAGGAACGAAACGCCTGTAGTAGGTACATAACCCAAGAAAACTACGAACTTGGTGTTTATCTTTCGGTGTTGGCCACTCTTGAACTGCACGAATCTTATCGGGGTCGGCTGCCACTCCATTTTGTGATACGACGTGCCCGAGATATTTCACTTCCTTTCTGAATATGTGGCACTTCTTCGGACTCAGTTTCAGATTGGCTCCACGTAGTCTTCGGAACACTTCCTCTAGATTGTTCAAATGTTCGTTGAATGATTTTCCGACTACCATCACATCATCTAGGTATACCAGGCAGGTCTTCCACGACAACCCTCTCAGGATGGTCTCCATTAGACGCTCAAAGGTGGCCGGAGCGTTACATAGACCGAAAGGCATAACTGTAAACTGCCATAGTCCGGAACCAATAGTGAACGCGGTCTTCTCCCGGTCTTCAGGTTCCATTTCAACTTGCCAATAACCGCTCTTCAAGTCCAAAGTCGAAAACCATCGTGAACCAGACAGGGTATCTAACGTGTCGTCGATGCGTGGTAAGGGATAGCTGTCTTTCTTGGTCACGTCATTAAGCTGCCGATAGTCCACACAAAATCTCGTTGACCCGTCCTTCTTACTGACCAGGACCACCGGTGATGCCCATGGACTGCTGGATGGCTCGATGACCCCTTGTTCTTCCATATCAGTAATAATCTTTTCGGCTTCAGCTCGCCTTGCTAGAGGTAGACGCCTCGGCTGCTGACGGACAGGCATAGAGTTGCCTGTATTGATTTTATGTTTTACTATATTTGTTCGTCCCTTCTGGCTATCGTCAAGAGCGAAGATATCTTGGTATCGGTGAAACAAACCCTGTACCTCTTTCACTTCCGTTCTGTTAAGGTCTTCGCACGAACTAGTAACCATACCCACTAATTTTCCACCATGGTCTTTGGGCACTGGTTTTGGAACATCAGCCATACACCTGGCTACTCGGAATACTGGCACACACTGTCCCACAAGGGTACTCTTCTTCAATGTCACCGGATCCACATTAACGTTCATAAGCCTCACCGGTACAGTCTTTCCAACCTTGATCAGCGCTTTTCCCACCAATATGCCACTATGGATCTTCTTATCACAAACAGGCTCCATCATTCTCACACATCCTACCCGAAGATCTCCATCCAAACCTGCCTCGACAACCATCTCGCTTTGACCAGGCAATATCACATCTTCTGTCAGCAAAACCCTTACGACAGGATCTTCTCGTGGGTGCAACGGAAGTTCTTCGTTACCAACCTTCAAAACACCCTCCTTCAAGTCCAATGTAAAACCAAATTTTCTCAGGAGGTCCATTCCCAAGATGAATTCGTCAATGATGTCGGCTACCAGCACCTCATGATCACGTTCTTCACTTCCAATGCCAATCTTCATCTTCACCACTCCGCGTGTTGGTATTACTTCTCCCGTCGCTGTACGGAGTTGAGTAGTTGTCTGTAACAGCTTCATACTTGTTCGTAGAACGTTAGGGCGTATGATGGATTTTGTCGCCCCCGTATCAATGAGCAGTGGAACAATTCGATTCGCAATTTTCCCATCTATGAACAAACTGCTGGTACTATCCCCTGATGTTACGGCATGGACGATAATCTCTGGGGCATCTTTACTAACAGTCAACGTTCGCCCTCTCTTGCCAACCCCTTTTAACTTTTCCGACGGTTGTACTTTTGTTATTTTGGGACAACGCCGTTCTACATGTCCTTGTTCGCCGCAGTTCCAGCAACGGGGCCCTCGAACTTCTTGATGATTCTTCTTACGGTTCTCTTCCTTCTGAAGAACTCTCATTAATAATTCTTCTAGACGACGTTTAGAACCTTCATCTTCTTCCACAACGGTCCGAACACGCCCGTGACCTCGGGACGCTTGTTTTGCAGCTTCAAATTCTAAGGCGTGAGCAAGCGCATCATCAGTTGTTCTTGGTCGTGCCAGCCTCAATGATTGTTGTGTTTCTCCGTCTCTTAACCCATCAATGAAGGTCTGCACAGCCAGTTGTCCCAGAAATGAATCGGGTGCCATAGGGTACGCCAATCGGACAAGCCGCGCAACATCGGCTTCAAACTCCTGCAGGCTTTCTCCATTCTTCTGGATACGATTCTTCACTTGCGCGTGATACACTTGTTGAAGATGCGCGTCTCCATATCTCATTTCCAATCTAGACACTAACAATTGGTAATCATTTTCCTGTCCTGCTGGGATTGTTTGCAGGACGTTCAACGCGTCTCCACGCAAAGCCACAGTTAAAGAAACGGCCTTTTCCTTGCCTGTCCATCCGTTGGCACCAGAAGCCGCCTCAAACTGTTTGTAGTAAGTGGACCAAGGTATCTTTCCATCGAACGTGGGTGGTTTTACTTTTATCCCTACGACAGGACCCTTTTCTTCTTTAAACTGTTTCTTTACTTCATTAAACGGCCTCTCAGAAGTTGAGGGAAACCGTAGTTGCCTCATTCTATCTTCCAGCATTTCGGCCATATCGTCTTTCTTAGTTGTTGGTGGTAATTGCATTTGGGCTATTTTCTCTTCTACCATCTTTATTACCCTATCTTGTTCCGCCAATCTACCTTCCAATAGTCCTAACGCACTGGCATTCTCCAAAAATTCTTCGAAAACTTTATCTTCCAACGCTTTGACATTTTCCAACAATTCTCCTTTAAGCCTTCTAGAACTTTCTTCAGACTTTTCTAGTAATTCTTCTTTAAGCGTTCTAGAGTTTTCCAGTAAATCTTCTTTAAGCATTTTAACATTTTCTTCCAGTGCTTTAGTATTTTCAAGTAATTCTTCTTTAAGCATTTTAGAATTCTCTTCTGATTTTCTAGAATTTTCCAGTAACTCTTCTTTTAACATTCTAACATTTTCTTCGGACTTTCTAGAATTCTCTTCGTGCTTTTCCAATAGTTCTTCTTTTAACATTCTAACATTTTCTTCGGACTTTCTAGAATTCTCTTCGGCTTTTCTAGAACTTTCTTCCATTTTACTTAACAACAAACTAGTATCAATTGCGGGTCCAGGTATTTCGAAGTGGTAATTTTCAGGATCTTCCTTCTGTTCTAAAAGCCATTCTCTTAGCCGATTTATCAAAACTTCTTTCTTTCCATTACTATCCAAATCCCTCTCGTCCAATTCCCGTTTTAAATCTATTACTAAGAGATCTTTTAATAGTTTCATCACCATTTTAATCGTTTGTTGAAATTAATTTTAACACTAAAAATTTATTCTCATAGCACTTTATTTAATTATTACGCGATTTTATTTATTTTAAAACACCACACCTGACAACACTGTAACGTTCTTTTAAAAATAATAACACAAGTGCTGTTTAAATCGTCTATTCACAAACAAATATTTATTTCTATACACTAATGAATACACTATAAATTAACGCTTTGATTATAAACCATTAAAACTATTATTTACAGATTATGAATTTCTAATATAACATTTATCTATACAATTACTATTTATTTTGTGAAACACAGTTAACGACTCGCTGTTGACTACTTCTCTTTTATCCGCGAATCCGCTTTTATACCCTCATATAATCGCACCAGAAGTCGCTGGAACCTTCTATGTATTCTAGAAAGCACTAGAATAAACCACGTCTGGTTTACATGCTTGTGCGATGCGTCATTCTCTCGAATGCGGTAGAACACACCATTTGTTGCTCGAAAACAGGTTCTTTCTTTTTCTCTCTTGTTACAATAGGTAGGAAGTAGGCCTAAGTTCATTTTAAAACAACGGTCGTTTTTATACTGTTTTAGGATCGTTAAAATTGCTTACTGTAAAGACAATAATTAATAACGAGAACGTATTATTGACATTAAACTGATAAACAATATGGTTCTGATAATGGTCAGTAGGTAAGTACTACACATATCTTTATACACGAATAAACTCAGCAGTGTCGAAATAAACCGTTGAGTTTCAACAGGATGGTGCACCGCCACCATGGCCCATGTGAATAAAATGTAGCAAAAGCCTTTACTACTATTAATAAAGGATAACAGAGGTGATTTTTAATTATCGAGAATATCATAGGTATGTGTATAATACAAGCTTTTACTACATTTTATTAACATGCCCATTATATTTCCATTTGGATTTCAATTTTAAAATGGATGGATGAATTGAGACCAACACGCCCGCTAAACTTGTACCCGCTTTTTCATACGTAGATCATACACACAAACATAAAAGTGTTTAGAAACATTGTCCCAATTGCGTTAACAGAAAGAAATTAGGACATATTCCAGAAACTGTAATCAAGAACTCTTTGCAGTACCTTAAAGATAAAATTAATTACCGTTAGATTTTTTTGTGTTTTTATTTCTTACTAGCAAATACCCGGCGCGCTTTGCTGCGCTTATCAAAAATTACCAAATTTGACAATTGACAACATATCTATATATATTTTCTTGTCACATCAATCTCAGTACCCATTTTTAACTTCCATATATGGGTTTTTCGCTGTTATTTCGGACCACGATGGCCGATCAGAGTCCAATTTGGTCTTATTTTCTATTCTGGGCCAAGACCTTTCCAATGATACCAATTTCATCCAAATCGGTACAGTGGTTGCGGAGAAAATCGCATACATACATACATACATATATACAGACAGACAGACAATCTTTCCCTTTTATATATATAGATATAATGTACTACTACTTGAGGTATTATTCAACCGTTTCTTAAGTACAAAACTTCCAATAGAGTTGGTGAAACAATTTCAATTTTTCTGTAAGGGTGTAGAATCACTTCACTGACAATACAGTTTTATGTGCATTTTGTTTCAAATAACTCTAATATTAACTCCCCTTATTATTTTACAATAAAGATATTAAGAAATGCTATAAAGAAAAAAAATACGAATTGAATGATGCCTTTAGTTACAGATTGCATTTGACTGTAACCGGAAAAAGTAAAGAATATAAATAACACTTCCGTTTATGCAAAAAACAGCTATGGCTTGGAAACATTGGAACGATCAGAAATCAAATACTATGAAAACATTCGAATGTCAGAGGAAATATTTGCTTCATACGTCAAAATTATTTTGTAAAATTGAATTCCTTCCCAAGCAGCATTCTTAGTCACCGCTACGTACCAGCAATTACCAGTGGAACAATTAAGTTTTTGCCAATAGGGTCATTCCATGCGAAATCGATCACTAAAATCGGTCGATCTCACGGATTTCAATGAAAATCAATTATGAGGTAGTAATCAACTAAAGAACATAACCTTCATTCATTTCATGTGACGCGGACACAAGATTATAGGAGACTTTACAGCCAGTCTTCAGAACGTCAAAACAAAGGTTCATGCAAAAATTCAGCTTTCTTACTTTCATTCCTTGGTTGAATCCTTATTTTACTGGAGTATTAAACAGCCTTGGTAGTGTAATGTCTAGAGTGCTGGACTTTCACCCAAGCGGCCCGAGGTTGATTCCCGGTGCCGGCAGATCTGGTTAAGGCTTTCTGCAGTTTTCCTTAGCTGTGACACAAATGTGGAATTTGCGCTGTTCCATCTGTAAGTCGACTGCAGCCACACTTAGGGCCTACGTAATAATACTAATCGCCTCCTCCCTCCCGCACAAGCTTATAGCTTCTGGGGCCTGGTTTTCAGGCTATGGGTTGTAGCAATTATTATTATTATTATTATAAGTTGATACACATGATAGAAACCATTTTTATATTATTCCTGTTATGTCCTTTTATGTGCTTAAATAAAAGATACTCAATTATTGTCATTAATTAACTTTATTAATATAGAGTGGACAGGGAGAATTACATACACAATGCATACACTGTACAAGATGTGTGTCCTCCAAGCCGACTCAAGTGGTACTGACGGACGGGCCAGGATTGGCTAGTTACATCACTACAAATAAATGTTGCCAAGTTCGTTATTTTGTTATTCGTCGTTTTGTTATTTTTATTGAATGTTATGTAGTAAAAAATCTAATAACAATTATAACAAATTGCAAATTGATTAATAGCCTCCAACATTTTACAAGTAAATATGGAGCAGTTTACGAAAAATCACTTTAAAGTGATTCTCCTGGGTAGCTAAAACGTAAGTTTTACTTTCAATACTACTGTAAGGTTCCGTTACTTTAAAGGGTTAAACGGTTCCAGGTTTCAGGCAGGTGGCAGGAACTTTCAGTACTGCTTTAAAGTTTTAAAAATTTAAAAGTAGCTTCGGGCAAGTTACTGCTGCAATCATAATACCACTTTGAAATTGCAACGAATTTAATGTAATTATACTAAGTGGCAATACCGTTCCATATACTTCAAATTGACTTAGAAGTAATGGAACTACATAGTTCCAATAAATAGTATAAGCAACTACACAATTACTAAAATATTCCAAATTGAAGTAATTAAACCTATAAAGTCATAAATTTTGTTGTAGTTACGTAACAACTACTCAATCAAAGTTCCGATCTCAGTTACTGCTACTTTGTTACTACTTTGCTTGGGTTGTCTGTATTGTTGGATGTAAGACCTACTTAGTTTATAATGTTCATTTGTTGTAATAAAATTATTGTTTGTCTCACCTTTAAGAATCTTTATTGTCAAAGAATTTTACAATTTATTCACTAAACTATCAATCATACATAAATACAAGTTGTATGTGGAGTGCCATTCGATTATAACTTTCGTCCGTTATAATACAAATCCAATAGTAAATCAGTTCAATATAACCTTAAAAATGACATTTAGATATGCAATGCAGCAAATATTTTCCCTTCATCGTTTCCAAGGCATAACTGATCTTTGCAGAACCGGAAGTTTTATTTTCTTTACTTTTCCCGGTTACGATCAAAGGCAATCCGTATCGAAAGGCATCATTTGATTGGTTAATTTTCTTTTTACAACAGCGTTCCGCTACATTTTTTATTTAGCGTCCCAAAAATATCTACATTTAAAAATTCAAAATTTTTTCAAAAATTTGTGAATGTTAAAATAATCCGATTTTACGTGTCAATGATTGATCATATGAAAAATGTTATTAAGGTTTTTTGTTGTGCTAGATGAGGTGCATCTTGTTACAGAAACTCATAATTCAACTAATATTATTAAAGTTTACAACTTTATTATTTTCCTCTAAAAAGTGGTACGTCCTAGAACAAAGATGTATCATACTTTTTGTTCCTTTTGATGTCTTCTATCGCCCCTTATAATTAATTAACGCATAGTAACCCCTTCCACCCTGTATACCTACGGTTACCGTTGCACAGCACATCCACCACTAGTTTAGTTATTTACAATCATGCAAGTTTTCTTGTGCTGTTTTATTGTTGATGAATGATTTCCATAGCAAAACAGTAATAAATATACTCGGGGGAATTTCCAAGAAATTCTCATTATACTTACTTGTATTATTAGTGAAAATCCAGAAAATTTAACACAACGTTTTTGGAAATGTATGTCTGGTACCTACTAAGTCAATAATAAAATGCAAACTCTTTAGAATTTAGATTGAAATTTACACCGCTGATAATAAAAACAGGACGTGCTCTTTGTACGTCAGATCTTAACCTACATTACATTAAACAAAGATAATCTTAACCAGAAAATTATTTACAGTTGTTATTTTACTACGTTCACTATTTTCTATGCCAAGATTAACGAAAAATTAACAGTAGGCAAAAACGCGAAAATTCTCGGTTTAATAATTAACACCTTACGATATGAAAATACTGAAACGTTTAAAAATCGTAGTTCGAAACTACTGACAAATTTTAACCTAATTTTTTATTCACAAACGTATAGACTAGAACATAATGGAGTTAATCTACTTCACAAAAATAAAATGCTACACAATTGGCTACAGCCAGCTCAAAACAAAAATACTGGCTGGTCGAAAGTATGTAATAAAAACAAAATTTCGACAGGTTTATTCCTTTATTACTGACTACCATGAATATCGTAAAAGCCCAACAATGTTGTTTAATCTCTTTGAACTTTGAACGTCGAAGTATCTATCCATACTATGCAATTTAAAAAATTGGGTTGTACTTTTCCATTTTTCTCAAAAACTATTAATGTACGACAACAATTGTGTATTTTGGAGTTTTGCTTTGTTTACTGATTATTTAATCAGTGCTAAAGAAATACCACGTATACTTAGACACGCGCTTTATACTCATATATTAATAGGAGGATATTTAGTCTATCAGCAGGCCATGCAAGCCATAATTAATTATCCCAAAAAATGATCTATTTAAGATCTTACCTGAAGTACCCAAACATTTGATTCCAACAACACGAAACACCATCACATTTTCGAACTGCAGTAAGAACATAAATCCCTAAATCTAACCCCATTACATTTTTTCTTGTGGGGATAGCTAAATAGTAAGTGTCAATTTAGAAGCTATAAAGATTCGAATTCCTCAGAAACTTGTGTATTTTATTTTTACATGCAGTATAATTTTAGTTCAATATTGGCACAGAAGAATAACTACTTTTAGACTATTAGCTCAGTAAATCTTTAAATTTTTGTTTATTACCCAGCTGACAGGGAGCACTTGAGTACTACAGGATCATTCTTCTCATTCATCTCATTCCCAGGGTTCTATTCTTAGTCCAATCTTATCTGCAATCTATACATCCAACTTTCATACTCAACTTAAAAATGTTAATTCCCACTTTTACGCCGATGATACACAACTGTATCTATCCTTTGAATGGTCTGACGTAGAATCTGCATGCAGAAAGCTTAATGAAGACTTACAAGAAATTTCAAAAATATCAACAAATCATTCACTCAAGTTGAATCCTAATAAGTTCAAGACAATGCTGGTGTGCAGTTCCTACATATATGACTCTCTTAAAGAAAATATTGATATAGAAATAGACGGCGTAAAAGTGGAAATTTACACTGAAGTAAAGAATTTAGGTGTGATTCTCGATAAAGATCTACGTTTCAAATCCCTTCGTCTAATTTATCAGAACAGAGATCTCTTAGATTCTCATATTAAAAAAACTCTGCGATGTTTTAGTTTTATCCCACTTAAATTATTGTGATGTGGTATATGGACCATGTTTAGATCGATCTGAGGTCTGCAGAATTCAACAACTTCAAAACGCAGGTTTGCGATTAATCTATGGTATACCCAGAACGGTGTATCGCATATCGGACAGATTAGAAGACGCAAAATGGCTCAATATGATTAACAGACGACGTATACATGCTATTACCTTATACCATAAAATCTTAGCTACCAAAAGTCCACAATATCTATTTCAGAAAATAAATTTTCGTACTGATGTACACCATCTCAATCTTCGATTTAAAGGAACAATAACTATACCACCCCTCCGAACCACCATGTTCAATAGATCATTCTCCTACACGATTGCTTCTTACTTAAATCAGATATCAGACACGTATAAAGTTATGACTACCACAAAATTCAGAAAGACCATGATTTTAGAAATGATGCAAAAACAACAAATGTTATAAAATGCTTAGTAGTTCATGTGATGTGCTATACAAATAATAAAAACTAGTTTTTAATATGCGCTCCAGTTTGTATTTTTTTCTTTTTTAAATAATATTGAGGTTAAGTGGCAGAGCAGCTTCTGTTAATTATGTAAAGCTGAACTTCGCCTGTCTTAAATGAAATACCTGTTTATTTTTTTATAATGAAATATTTTGGGAAATAAAGACAATTATTATTATTATTATTATTATTATAATTATTATAATAATAATAATTATTATTATTCATTATATTGTAACGTTCTTTTTAAAATAATAATCAAAAATGCTGTTTAAAATGGTCTATTAATAAAGAAAAGATTATTTACAATGCACTTAATTAAAAACACTATAACTATAAACTATTTAACAAACTATTAAAAATGCTAGGTATTTACAAATTTTTTAATACCCCTGGTAAGCAACTCGGTCCTCAAATCCCATAATACCCCCCACAGGTCGACGTAACTCGGTTTCTGGTAGTAAAACTGCTTGGTTACCAAGTAGTAAATGGAGCGGTCATGATCAGGCAAGTGTAAGGCTTTGCCAACAGAGGGATTCTGATCTCGAAGTTCATCCAGCCGTCCAAATTTATTTCTAAACACTACTGCGATCCCCCTGGACATGCGGAGATCTTCGGGGACACAGTGGGCAATGGAATAATCATCAGGGACCCGGAAGAGGTCTTGTTGCATCTCGGTCGTGACTCCGAATCGGGCTTTTCTAGTTCCGGAAAACGCAGCCATAAATTCTCTAAAGGTTGGCTGATCATCTTCAGGCCTTACGGTATTGACAGCCACCTCAGCATCATCTTCTCGATCCGGGACTACGTTATTGTTTCCCTCATAGTGCGCCACACGATTGGAGTGTACCACCTCTGGTTTCCCTCCTAGCAATTTCTGGATGCGATAAATCAAGTCATTTATTCGTTTCTTCACCAGGTATGGGCCCTCCCAATTGCGCTGTAACTTTGGAGAATAGCCACGACGTCTTTGCGGGTTGGCTGTATAACCAGACAAGTTCTCCAGATTGAAACCCTCCTTCTTGGGCTCCCACATCGTACGTAGCCTTCATCTGGTCACTCGCGATTCGACTATTGTTTCGGGTTCGGTCGTGAATATCCTACAACTTCTTCTTTAAGTTGATGACATAATCATTCCCGGCTACCTCCTGCTCTATAGGTGGAGACCCAAATTCCAGATCACACGGTAACCGTAACTCGCGTCCAAACATCACAGACGCTGGTGACTGACCGGTTGTTTCGTGGACCGATGCACGATAAGCCATCAGGAACAGATGTAGGTATTGGTCCCAGTTTCGTTGATGATCGGTGACGACCTTGGCCAAATAGTTGCCCATTGTCCGATTCATGCGTTCTACCATTCCATCAGACTGCGGATGTAACGGTGTGGTCCGAGTCTTGCGAATGTACTCCAAAGAGTACAGACTCAAAATTGCGGCCTTGATCCAAATGCATATCCATGGGTACTTCGAAACGACTGAAAAACTCTTTGACTATTACGTCAGCAATAGTCGCAGCTTCCTGGTTTGGTAGGGCATATGCTTCTGGCCATTTGGTAAAATAGTCCATTGCCACTAAGATATTTATTCCCATCGTCGGTTTCGGGAAATGGTCCAGAGGAAATGGGAGTGGTTCCAGAGGACTACCCACATTGTACTGCCTCATAGGTGCTCTTCGTTTCCCCAAGGGTCCGTTACCAGTGGCACATAGTTCGCATTTACGGCACCACTCTTTCACGTCTTCTTTACAGTTGACCCAATAAAAACGCTCCCTAACTTTCTCCAAAGTCTTTTTCACACTCCCATTGGGCCCAATATGCTTTGAGCGTTCTGTTGAAAGGGCTGACGGCCTCCCAGGCAGGCCTTTCTCCCACGCGCTTCCATTCCAGTACCATTTTTAGTTCGGGATCAACCTCCTGCTGTCGTTGCAATTCTTCCGGCAACCAATTGTCGTTGACGATGGTAGTTCTTAATACTTGGCAAACCCTCTCTTCCAAACGAGAGCAATGACAGCAATCCGTTGGACAGGGTCTTCTTGAAAGAGCATCGGTATTTCGATGACTAGTGCCCGCTCGATGTTCTGTGTCAAAGTCGTATCCTTGTAATCGTTCGATCTACCTTGCGACCTGGCCTTCAGGATTACGGAATCGTAGCAGCCATTTCAACGCTGCATGGTCCGTCCTCAATAAAAACTTCCGTCCGTACAAGTAGTTGTAGACGTGCTCAACGGACTTCACGACGGCCAATAGTTCTTTTCTGGTCACACAATAATTCCTTTCGGCTTTCGACCAAACCTTACTAAAATAGCCGATGACCTTTTCTTGTCCATCCTGTATCTGAGAAAGTACACCCCCAATTGCCAGATTACTTGCATCTGTATCAAGTATGAATTTCCCTTCTGTCCGTGGATAGCTCAATATTGGTGCTGTTGTCAGGGCACGCTTCAACTGTTGGAAAGCTGTTTCGCACTCTCCGCTCCAAACATACTCGCGCCCATCTTCAGTTAACCTTGTCAGGGGCTTTGCTATATTGGCAAACCCAGGAACGAAACGCCTGTAGTAGGTACATAACCCAAGAAAACTACGAACTTGGTGTTTATCTCTAGGTGTTGGCCACTCTTGGACTGCATGAATCTTATCGGGGTCGGCTGCCACTCCATTTTGTGATACGACGTGCCCGAGATATTTCACTTCCTTTCTGAATATGTGGCACTTCTTCGGACTCAATTTCAGATTGGCTCCACGTAGTCTTCGGAACACTTCCTCTAGATTTTTCAAATGTTTGTTGAATGATTTTCCGACTACCATCACATCATCTAGGTATACCAGGCAAGTCTTCCACGACAGCCCTCTCAGGATGGTCTCCATTAGACGCTCAAAGGTGGCCGGAGCGTTACATAGACCGAAAGGCATAACTGTAAACTGCCATAGTCCGGAACCAATAGTGAACGCGGTCTTCTCCCGGTCTTCAGGTTCCATTTCAACTTGCCAATAACCGCTCTTCAAGTCCAAAGTCGAAAACCATCGTGAACCAGACAGGGTATCTAACGTGTCGTCGATGCGTGGTAAGGGATAGCTGTCTTTCTTGGTCACGTTATTGAGCTGCCGATAGTCCACACAAAATCTCGTTGACCCGTCCTTCTTACTGACCAGGACCACCGGTGATGCCCATGGACTGCTGGATGGCTCGATGACCCCTTGTTCTTCCATATCGGTAATAATCTTCTCGGCTTCTGCTCGCCTTGCTAGAGGTAGACGCCTCGGCTGCTGACGGACAGGCATAGAGTTGCCTGTATTGATTTTATGTTTTACTATATCTGTTCGTCCCTTCTGGCTATCGTCAAGAGCGAAGATATCTTGGTATCGGTGAACCAAACCGTGTACCTCTTCACTTCCGTTCCATTAAGGTCTTCGCACGAACTAACAATCATACCCACTAATTTTTCACCATGGTCTTTGGGAACTGGTTTTGGAACATCAGCCATACACCTGGCTACTCGGAATACTGACACACACTGTCCCACAAGGGTACTCTTCTTCAATGTCACCGGATCCACATTAACGTTCATAAGCCTCACCGGTACTGTTTTTCCAACCTTGATCAGCGCTTTTCCCACCAGTATGCCACTATGGATCTTCTTATCACAAACAGGCTCCATCATTCGCACACATACTACCCGAAGATCTCCATCCAAACCTGCCTCGACAACCATCTCGCTTTGACCCGGCAATATCACATCTTCTATCAGCAAAACCCTTACAACAGAATCTTCTCGTGGGTGCAACGGAAGTTTTTCGTTACCGACCTTCAAAACACCCTCTTTCAAATCCAACGAAAAACCAAATTTTCTCAGGAGGTCCATTCCCAAGATGAAGTCGTCAGTGATGTCGGCTACCAGCACCTCATGATCACGTACTTCACTTCCAATGCGAATCTTCATCTTTACCACTCCGCGTGTTGGTATCACTTCACCTGTCGCTGTACGAAGTTGAGTAGTTGTCTGTAACAGCTTCATACTTGTTCGTAGAACGTTAGGGCGTATGATGGATTTTGTCGCCCCCGTATCAATGAGTAGTGGAACAATTCGATTCGCAATTTTCCCATCTATGAACAAACTGCTGGTACTATTCCTTGATGTTACGGCGATCTCTGGGGCATCTTTACTAACAGTCAACGTTCGCCGTCTCTTGCCAACCCCCTTTAGCTTTTCCGACTGCTGAACTTGTTTTGGTTTAGGGCAACGACGTCGTATGTGCCCTTGTTCGCCGTAATTCCAACAACGAGGCCCTCGAACTTCTTGATGATTCTTTTTACGGCTTTCTTCCTTCCGAAGAACTCTCAGTACTAATTCCTCTAGATGAGCTTTAGAACCTTCTTCTTCTTCCAAAACGGTCCGAACACGTCCGTGACTTCGGGACGCTTGTTTTGCAGCTTCAAATTCTAAGACGTGAGGAAGCGCATCATCAGTTGTTCTTGGTCGTGCCAGCCTCAATGATTGTTGTGTTTCCCCATCTCTTAACCCATCAATGAAGGTCTGCACAGCGAGTTGTCCCAGAAATGAATCGGGTGCTGTAGGATACGCCAATCGGACAAGCCGCGCAACATCGGCTTCAAACTCCTGCAGACTTTCTCCATTCTTCTGGGCACGATTCTTCACTTGCGCGTGATACACTTGTTGAAGATGCGCGTCTCCATATCTCATCTACTTATCTAGACACTAACAATTGGTAATCATTTTCCTGTCCTGCTGGGATTGTTTGCAGGACGTTCAACGCATCTCCACGCAAAGCCACAGTTAAAGAAACGGCCTTTTCCTTGCCTGTCCATCCGTTGGCCCCAGCGGCCGCCTCAAATTGTTTGTAGTAGATGGACCAAGGTATCTTTCCATCGAACGTGGGCGGTTTTACTTTTATCCCTACGGCAGGACCCTTTTCTTCTTTAAATTGTTTTTTTACTTCATTAAACCGCCACTCAGATGGCGGAAACCGTAGTTGACTCATTCTATCTTACAGCATTTCGGTTATGTCGTCTTTCGTCAGTCGTTGGTGGTAATTGCATTTGGGCTATTTTCTCTTCTACCATCTTTATTACCCTATCTTGTTCCGCCAATCTACCTTCCAACAGTCCTAACGCGCTGGCATTCTCAAAAAATTCTTCGAAAACTTTATCTTCCAACGCTTTGACGTTTTCCAGCAATTCTCCGTTAAGCCTTCTAGAACTTCCTTCGGACTTTTCTAGTAATTTTTCTTTAAGCCTTCTAGAACTTTCTTCTAATTTTTCTAGTAATTCTGCAAACCTTCTAGAATTCTGTTCGTGCTTTTCCAGTACTTTTTCTTCCAGTGCTTTAGTATTTTCAAGTAATTCTTCTTTAAGCATTTTAGAATTTTCAAAAACTTTTTGTTCCAGCACTTTAGTATTTTCCATTAGCTTTCTAGCATTCTCTTCGGACTTTTCTAGTAGTTCTTCTTTTAACATTCTAACATTTTCTTCGGACTTTCTAGAATTCTCTTCGGCTTTTCTAGAACTTTCCAGTAACTCTTCTTTAATTTTACTTAACAACACATTAGTATCAATTGCGGGTCCAGGTATTTCGAAGCGGTAATTTTCAGGATCTTCCTTCTGTTCTAAAAGCCATTCTCTTAGCCGATTTATCAAAACTTCTTTCTTTCCATTACTATCTAAGTCTCTCTCGTCCAATTCCCGTTTTAAATCTATCACTAAGAGATCTTTTAACAATTTCATCACCATTTTAATTGTTTGTTGAAATTATTTTTAACACTAAAAATTTATTCTCACAGCACTTTATTTAATTATTACGCGATTTTATTTATTTTAAAACCCGACACCTGACAACACTGTAACGTTCTTTTTAAAATAATAATCAAAAATGCTGTTTAAAATCGTCTATTAATAAAGAAAAGATTATTTACAATGCACTTAATTAAAAACACTATAACTATAAACTATTTAACAAACTATTAAAAATGCTAGGTATTTACAAATTTATTTGAGGACTTATTTATATAAAAACTATTTATGTATTAACTAATTATTCACAATTTATTTATTCAGAGTGCATTTCAACACGACGCTGGTTAAACATTGCCTTGCTTCTACCCGCTAACTCAATTTATCATACGATGACTCATACATTTAGAATATTCGATGACGTGTTGATGAGTCATACACGCAGCTGTCGATAAGTGACCTCAATGAGGCGTGTCGATGAGTCATACTTGCACGTGTTGGTTGATGAGTCATACAGTTGATGACTCATACATCTACAATGTTTGATGACGTCATATGTGGGTTTACTATACGTTACAATATTTTAACCACCTCTTTATTTTTGTTATTATTGCAGTTAAAAAAGTTTCCTATAAAGGTTGTATTGTATGCTACCTGTATTTTTTTTAAATGTCATCAAAAAACAATTGCATTATATGATTTATGGCCGGTTTCACAAAGGTTGATTAAATTCCGATTAACTTAATTATGATTAGATTTGAAATCTAGAAATATGATTGGATAAATTTCAATGTTTGTTAAATCTCAGCCAATGAAATTTCTGAATTTCGAATTTAATCACGATTCAGGTAATCAGAACTCAATCAAGCTTTCTGATACCGCCCAATAGTGTTTTTACGTGCAGTGAATTTACAAATGTGCATTTGAAGCCTGTAGCATTTATCTTATTACCTATACATAATAAGAGGGCTGTTTAATCCGATGTGATTGACTTGCGGGTGTTGAAGTTCCTATAATTTAATAAAAATCCCCTTTTAATGGTGACCCGTAATTAATTTTTGATAACTTTCCGGAAAGAATGATTGGATTTCCTTCGTTTATCAAACAAAAAAGAATATTTAGTTTTTGCCGGAATAATTAATTCTGAAATACCTGTTTTCTTGTATTTTTAATTTTCTATTTATTTTCAATCATTAACAGCAAGTTGATTGTTTTAAAATGACAGAAATAAGTCGAAAATCAACGAAACACATTATTAACGCAATTAATAAAAAATTAACCAAAGATTGTCTTAAAAATCTATAGTATAACAGCTTTGTATATTATTAACAGGTTGTTTTGGGCCTGCAGGTCCCTTATCCTTAGAAATACAATTACGCACCTTTCTAAAAGAACGTGACTCATGCTTCCGACCACCCAATTTACCCGAGGGATACATTATAAAAAGGTGTAATGGTTGGCAAGGTCGTAATTTATAGTTTAAGTTTAGAATACCTAGTACCTTATCCCTTTCTTCGGAGTTTGACTGAACGTATATTGACCTGTGAGCTGTAAATAATTTACTTCAACTTTCTTTAGCTTGAGAAAAAGGACTACAGAAAATATTTCCACTATCCGGCGCAAAGGACCAGCACAATTATTTTTTATAGTAGATAGATTTCTACAAGGAAAAATGACTTTAATTAAAAAATTGATGTTTTTATTAGATCTTTAGTGTATTTTCACCAGAAATGCTGAAAAGCAACCATCTTGTTAATTAAAAGTAACTCCTATTTGATTAAAATGATTTTAATAAAAAACATAGGTTTGATAAAATTTGATAAAACTGCACGCAAAATGTTTTATTTAGAAAAAAATCTAGAACATGCTAGTTCAAAACTATGCCTATGACTGTTTAATTATAAAATTTTGATTTAACAACGCTGCATTAATATCAAGAAATATCTAACAATAAGGAATATAATATAGGTATCAGTATAGATACCATCTCTAAATGTGTGAAAATAATAAAGTATCGAGTTCATTGGAAAACAGTACAGGGTGCTTCATTATATTTTAGTGAGTGGCTATATCTGTTACTATTGGTCCTTCGAAAAAGTTTAAATTAGTAGTTTCAAATTTTTCCCAAAAATCAGTATCTGCTATCAAACAAAAAAGAAACGACCATCGGAAGCTAAAAATTTTAACATAACTTTCCTGGAACACCCTATATATTTTTTCCTAGTTGGATAAATGGATATACAGTGTGTATTTATTGCCATCTCTTTTTATTATGAAAGATAGAAAACATGTTTAAATGGAAAAAGTTTTACAGTATGTATGTCAATTTGTGACCCGTTTTCAAATTTGCACTGGAAAATGTGATTTTTGACCAACCCCTGTATCTCCATAAATTGATTTTGACATCTTTTAAACCTAAACATTCTTCAGGCACTTTTTGAATGTGCATCCTGCGGTAGTAACAAAACTCCCCAATCGTCATTTGTTTTGGAGTTAGGCCTATCAACTTTTTATTTTCTTATGGACGCCATCTTGAGTTTTTTCAGATTTAGTTATACTTTTTTTTGAGCTTTTCTACGATGTATTGCAAAGTACAACAAGTTTTTCTTGCTTAAATTGAAACTTTTTGTGAAGTAGCTCATAGGTCATAAAAGTACTCATATATGTATTCCAGTTTGTTTGATACTTCATGCACCTTACCTTCATATTTCAACTTTGTAACCTTTACTTACTTTTAATTAGGACACCAGGTTTGTATTACTCTCTGTTACATTTCACCGCAGCGCCATATCTCGGGTAGTCAAAACGTTTTCGATACCACATACATAACCTTAAAATCTGACAGGTTATCGGCTCAGCGGCAGTTTCGCAAAATATTGCACATTTTATCTAACAATTTTGAAACGTTCAAATTTATTTTGATGATTAACATTTGGCGAGGTGACGGTACAACCTTGCATATTTGCAGTGGCGGATTTAGGCACAAGCGCTTGAAGCGGCCGCTTCAGGCCCCGCAAGTCAGGGGGCCCCGCCGGGGCCTCCTGCCAAGGACCGCACTGGACACGCGATAAATAACAATTATTGGCGTGGAATTCACTTTCTCGCGAAAAGTGAAACAAAAACGGATTTCATTCATATCGGTTGACACATTATAGTTTTCTACGAAAAGGCAAGCATAAGTAAAATATTGTAACGAAGTATACTGTTTCACAACAGACTTGCGAGGAATGTATTATCTCTGTCGCTCCGAACACTTGCTTTCTCGCACAATCAGCATCAGCGCGGTCATCAGACTACTATGATGACTATAATTTCTTGAATTAATGGTTTCTGATAAGACGTTCGGTGAAGGGGAATTTTACAACGCTTTTCAACGGGTAAAATTCCTGAATGACTTTTGTCAATTGTTTTTGGTATAGTAAAAGTAGAAAAGTTCCATTGTAAAATAACTGCTTGTAAAATAAATGTATTTATGTCCGATTGCATTATAAAGTACTGTTTATTGTATTGTATTGCGCCAGTAAACTGGCTTATTATTGTACTCGTAAAATAAAGTGGTAGTAGTAAAATAAAGTGGTAGTAGTAAAATAAAGTATATAGTAGTAAAATAAAGTATGACAACTGTATATTACATGTCAAATTTTCTTCTGTCAAGAATAGATGTCAAATTTATAAACTGATTTTTTTTGATAATTAGCCAATTTTAGGAATCGAACATAAAGCTTTGTATGCAACTCTTACATAATCGGACCTTATAGACGCGCCCTTTTTATAGGCCTTGCTCGCTTCGCTCGCTCGGCCATAAACGAGACTTGTCTATAAAGTCCTACATTATGTACTTGTTACATAAATAGCTATTATGTCCTATTGCATTATAAAGTACTGTTTATTGTATTGTTTTGCGGCAGTAAACTGGCTTATTATTGTACTCGTAAAATAAAGTGGTAGTTGTAAAATAAAGTGTAGTATATTCAGTTTTCCAATGGCAACTGTATATTACATGTCAAATTTTCTTCTGTCAAGAATAGATGTCAAATGTATAAACTGATTTTTTTAATAATAAGCCAATTTTAGGAGTCGGACATAAAGCTTTGTATGCAACTCTTACATAATCGAACTTTATAGACTCGCCCTTTTTATAGGCCTCGCTCGCTTCGCTCGCTCGGCCATAAACTGAACTCATCTATAAAGTTCTACATTATGTACTTGTTACATAAATAGCTATTATTTAATATTTATTAGTGCGTATAATGTTAATTAACGAATAATAAATCAGTTATACCAAAAACCTAAAATTATACGATTAAGTACTATGCCGGCAGAAAAATTTCACTCGATTTTCTTCATTTTGTAAACGGTCTTACATCCAGTGGCAAGTTTTACTTATGTCAAATTGTTATTTTTCTTTTAATGACATATGTCATAAAGTACAATTTAATAAAATACGTAGTTTCTAAATCAAAATGATGTGTCTTGATATAAATTCTTTTTTATATTAATAATAAAATCAGCCAATATTATTTTATTTCTATTGAAATAGTTATTTTTGACGCGCCTATGATATTGTGTCATGCCATGAAAAGTCTTTGTTACTCCTCTAAAATTTAAGAAAAATCAGCCTACTTGATAAAAATCGTGCGAGATTTTCCTGCCAGAACAGTACATATGTCGCAGGAAGATAGTCAAATCCGGAAAACTAACTATCTACCTAGTCATTTACTAAGTGACGGGGCAGATAGTAAACCGAACATAAATCTATACGATTTTGTTATATGACTAGGTATTTACTAAATTAAACTAAATTTACTAAATTAGAACAGGCAGTTAGTAAATGGCTTAATGTGCTGTCGGCAAATTAGGTAATAACATGCACATTTCTTCGTAGAACATTTTTTTAGATGAACACTTGGAAAATCTTTACCCTTGCCTAACGAATGTTCTGCAAAAAAATGTGGATGTTATTACCTCATTTGCCCACAGCACATGAAGTCATTTACTAACTGCCTGTTCTAAACAACGACATTTAGTAACCTTCATTCAATGAACCCTCTTCATGCCTAGGCATGAAGCAAAATCGTATAGATTTATTCTCGTTTTACTGTCTGTCCCGTCACTTAGTAAATGACTAGGCAGATAATTATTTGCCAGATTTGACCACAGATGAAACTTTACAGATGCGAAGCTCGCCTGGTCCCGCCAATCCAAATTTATATAAGCATGCGTGAATCCACCATTGTTTTAGTAGTATTTTAATCAACCTCACTTCTCTGCTTGTTTATATTTTGCGCGTGTGTTTTTGTTGCGTTCAGATATTTTGAATTATTTTGTTAGTACTTTATATATTTTTGCATTAATATTTGATTTGACATTGATATTATGGACATAATGTTACCTTTCTGCACTTACCGATTGATTTGTACAATACAGTATCCATATAAGTATAATTTATTATAATGTTAATAAAAAGTTTTCGATTTTGGTAAATTGTTTATTTTTTTATATTTTTTTTTTGTTTATTGTTTCCAGCCTTATTTTATGGAACTCCATAATCATGAAATAAATAAAGATTATTAAAAGTTTCACAGTTTTATTAAAATATACCTGACAATATTGTTTCGACAGCTATGCTGTCATTATCAAAGGTAATATAATTATAAACAAACACGTCGCTAAGGTAGATACAAAATAGGTAACTAGATAAAATAATAATAATAAAAATTAATAATAAAAATCATAATTAAACATCTAATACTTCCAGTAACGGAGAATTACTGAGCTCAAGTTGTTCATTCATTAAAGGTACCCTGAGTTTGTGTTTGTATATCTCAAAGGCTTCTAAAATGTCTAATTTGCGTTTGTTATTACAAAAATGTAGGAATTTAATATTATTTTGAGGAGTCATTGTGTGATTTTGTTCTAAAAGGTGTTTGGCGTAATTCGATTTTTCAGGATGTTTATTTTTGTAATGACGTACGTGTTCTTTATATCTTATGTCAAAATTTCGAAGTGTTTGTCCAATATATACCGAACTACAAAAAGAACAATTTAAACGGTAAATGCCCGATTTCATGATATCATGTGTTCTGTCTTTAGCATTAAATAAAAATGAAAAAGTGTTAGTGTTGGTTTTAAATGTTATTTTATAATTGTTGGTTTTTCTTAGTATATGTGCAATTTTTTCTGATATTTTGCCAAAATATGGTATAGATATGTAATTTGTGTCTTCTGTTTGATTGTCAATGGGATATATTCTTTTGATAGCTAACCTATAATCTTTTTGTTTAATTAAAGTGTCAATCATGTTCGGATTGTAATGATTTGCATGTGCTAGTTGTTTAATGGTTGATATCTCTTTGCTAAAATCTGATTTTGTTAGTGGAATAGTTAAAGCTCTGTGTACTAATGATCTGTATGCTGCTATTTTATGTGTATTGTGGTGACAAGATTCATTTGGTATTTCTAGACTTAAATATCAAGATTAACGCAGACAATCTTTTTGAATTTTCCATATACAGAAAACCAACACAAACAGACATAACAATACCAAATGAATCTTGTCACCACAATACACATAAAATAGCAGCATACAGATCATTAGTACACAGAGCTTTAACTATTCCACTAACAAAATCAGATTTTAGCAAAGAGATATCAACCATTAAACAACTAGCACATGCAAATCATTATAATCCGAACATGATTGACACTTTAATTAAACAAAAAGATTATAGGTTAGCTATCAAAAGAATATATCCCATTGACAATCAAACAGAAGACACAAATTACATATCTATACCATATTTTGGCAAAATATCAGAAAAAATTGCACATATACTAAGAAAAACTAACAATTATAAAATAACATTTAAAACCAACACTAACACTTTTTCATTTTTATTTAATGCTAAAGACAGAACACATGATATCATGAAATCGGGCATTTACCGTTTAAATTGTTCTTTTTGTAGTTCGGTATATATTGGACAAACACTTCGAAATTTTGACATAAGATATAAAGAACACGTACGTCATTACAAAAATAAACATCCTGAAAAATCGAATTACGCCAAACACCTTTTAGAACAAAATCACACAATGACTCCTCAAAATAATATTAAATTCCTACATTTTTGTAATAACAAACGCAAATTAGACATTTTAGAAGCCTTTGAGATATACAAACACAAACTCAGGGTACCTTTAATGAATGAACAACTTGAGCTCAGTAATTCTCCGTTACTGGAAGTATTAGATGTTTAATTATGATTTTTATTATTAATTTTTATTATTATTATTTTATCTAGTTACCTATTTTGTATCTACCTTAGCGACGTGTTTGTTTATAATTATATTACCTTTGATAATGACAGCATAGCTGTCGAAACAATATTGTCAGGTATATTTTAATAAAACTGTGAAACTTTTAATAATCTTTATTTATTTCATATTTTTTTATAGTTTATTATTTTTTGTTTTATAGACCTTAATTTATGTTGATCCTTGGGGGCCCCAAAAATTTGTAGCGCTTCAGGCCCCTCAAGTGTTAAATCCGCCACTGCATATTTGAAAGAAATTGTACAAAAACCATTGTACAAGTTGTACAAGAAGCATTAGGTTAAAACGAAAGAAAAAGTTACACCAAAAACATTTTTACACCATTTTTAAAAGGAAAGCACCTGTAACTATTGCAAGAAAAAGGGCCATTGGGTAAAACATTGTAGACAGTGTATTTTTAACAGAAAACTGCCTAAAAACACAATCACAGATAATGTTCAAAATAACACAAAAATTACCAATGTAGCTTTATTAATAATTTGCAGTATTCTATTGAAGATTACGAAAACGGGTGAATCCACACTGGAGCAAAAGACACGTAGTAAATTGGTGTAACTTTTTGTCGATTTTGAGACATTCCATGGTATCTTAATAACAAGACATGTGGAAAAGAAATTCTACTGAAGCAGTTTTTGGTAAAGACACCATTCAACTGGTAAAGACATCAGGCATAAATTGGAAAAATAAATAGCGTTTTTGGGTCAACATCTTTCTCTTGGTCGCTTAAAATTGATGAGCAAGTAAGATTGAATGAAACTGATGAAGTCAGTGAAACTTTGTACAACGCAGCCATCAAACCAGTTCTACCAGAGCATAAAGTTGGCATAAATATCGCTGTTGAAGACAGTTCGATTTTTTAGATTTATCATGAGCTGTAGTCATATAAGGACAAATGTCACGTCAAAAACTCAAGGAAAGATTTGGCATCCCTGTCAAAACTGACATGGAACTTTATGAACCGTGCAATTACGGTCATTCTTTAAACACAGCTACACAAGTTATAACCTTCAACAAATGATTAAGCCTATGAACAAAAAACATATGACATATTACAACCGTCTTTATAAAAGTAAAATTAAGTGACAACGACGCTATACTATAACACCACAAATATCCCAAGCAGAATTTTTAGTCATCGCTACGTACCAGCAATTACTAGTGGAACGATTAAGTTTTTGTCACTAGTCACAAGCACGTAATTGCTACGGTTTCGTGACGTACCTGGAACCAAAATGGGGAACAATTTTTGGGTAGCAGATACGTGACGGCGTAGCAATTGCTACTTTCGTGAAACTTCTATTCTCTTCTCTTTTCTCTTTGATACATCGTGTCGCGTGGTTACCCTCTCTTACTCTTGCAATTTAACAAATATTCTATGATTTTCTATACTAATGCTGCAATCGTGCCACAAGATGGATTACTGTTTTATTTGTTATACGTACTTAATAATACAAAAAGGAATGAATTGTTTGATTATCTTGTCATTCCAGTAAACCAAAATTATAAACTATTGCAACTTTTCTGTTGAATGTGATGCTGATAGGTCGAAAAATAACAACGCGCCTTCTTTAAATATACTTATTTATTTTTGGGCGAGGATTCAGGATGGCGGAGCATCCTTCGTACCTCATGGCACCGATTGCTATGATCATTTGGCCGACCCTACTAGAATCTAGCCGAATCTGGGGGAATTCCACCCCAATTCCTACAATTTTACTTCCTATCCGAGAAGAAGGCATGTTTTTAATTTTTCTCCGCTATGAAAAATTACCAGCTCAGTCGGGGATCGAACCTTCGACCCTTGAATTATGAAGCAAACATGCAAACCACTAATCCATCGAGGCTGGCTTTTAAATATATTTTGTTAATAAAAAAGGTATTTAATAAATACATATAAAAATACCTTATAAGTTGATACACATGATAGAATCCATTTCTTATATTATCCCTGTTATGTTCTTTTATGTGTTTAAATAAAAGATACACAATTATTGTCATTAATTAACTTTATTAATATTGAGTGAGCAGGGAGCATTACATACACAATGCATACACTGTACAAGATGTGTGTCCTCCAAGTCGACTCAAGTGGTACTGACGGTGATTGGTGATTGGCTAGTTACATCACTACAAATAAATGTTGCCAATTTCAAATTGCATACATAACAATTCCTAAGGCACAATTTGGCACCAATTTGTTATTTTTATTGAAGGTTCTGTTTTATGTAATAAAACATCTAATAACAATCATAACAAATTGCAAATTGATTAATGGCCTCCAACATTTTACAAGTAAATATGGAGATGAAGTAGTTTGCGAAAAATTACTTTAAAGTGATTCTCCTGGGCAGCAAAACGTAAGTTTTATTTTCAATACTATTGTAAGGTTCCGTTACTTTAAAGGCTTAAACAGTGGTTCCAAGCAGTGGCAGGAACTTTCAGTACTACTTTAAAGTTTTAAAAACTTTAAAGTAGCTTCGAGCAAGTTACTGCTACAATCATAATACCACTTTGAAGTTGCAACGACTTTAAAGTAATTATACTAAGTGGCAATACCATTCCACATACTTTAAAAGTTACTTAGAAGTAATGGAACTACATAGTTCCAATAAGTAGTATAAACAATTACACAATTACTAAAATATTTCGAATTGAAGTAATCAAACCTATAAAGTCATAAATTTAGTTGAAGTTACGTAACAACTACTCAATCAAAGTTCCGATCTCAGTTACTGCTACTTAGATGCTGCTTAGGATTAGTTCTATAATGGGGTGATAGCAAACCCGAGGGCGCTAGGCTGTTTGGGCGCCGAAATTAGTAAAATCATTAAAATCATTCGATAACAGTAACCTTTTTAAAGTTAATAAGGGCGCTCTGAAGGACTCTGCCCGAGGGCGCCAAGAGGGCTAAGACCGGCACTGATAAAATGACGAATATCAGTTCATTTATATAACTAGAGCTTACATTACTATTATAATATTACTATTATAAAACTCTAATAAGCCTTTGAACCTTCTTATATATTTTCGATACTCCTATATACCCTTTATAATATGTACAGGGCCCGATCTAAGGGGGGGCAAGCCGGGCAAATGCCCAGAGCGGCAAAAATGAGGGGCAGCAAAATTGAGGGCGCCGGGCGGTTGCATGGAGTCCTCAATTTTCTCTCTAAGAAAAAAATCTTTTTAGTATTTTAGTAGAAAAAAGTATTTTTTAAGGTTTTTCTTTAGAAAAATGCTACTTTAGCGGCTGTAAATCCTTAAACGGACCAACATATTTTAAAGTGCTATTTTGTCTTATAATTTTCTTAATGCTGTCTCCTAAGAAAATTATAAGACAGCACCTAAGCAAACCAAGTCGGAAGAAAGAAGAAGAAATACCTAAATAGGAAAGAAGGAATCAACTCTTTCGATATGTAACGATTTTTGAATTGAAAATACAAAGAAATTCTCCCGAATTTTTTTACGATTTTACATTTCTGAACTGGCAACCCTTTTCGTTCCGTTTGTTTGACGGGGATTCCCCACAAACGTTGAGATAAGTAATTAGGCGTTTACGAAAATTGGATTGTATGGTATCTACCGCGTTCCCAGCGGTAAACAGCTGATACATAAGGTAGATGGAACCGGTGTATGCTTTTACGAACGTTTACGGTACGTTTTTAATAACAACATAACCTACAAAACCATAGGTGTGTTTATTAAAATGTTTTTCGATAGTGTTTAAGTTTTCTTGTATACCACAGACAAAACATATTCCTGACACGTTATTCATATTCACTGTGAATGAAAACGTACATAAAAACCACACACACCTATGAAACAACTTGGATTTTAGGTTATGCTTACCGGTAAATTTCTATTTACCGACTATAAACCTCAATCCACTAGTTATGGATCCGGTAGATGAAACGGGTATATACCGGCTAATTTCCGAACGCCGGTAGAGCACCAGTGATACAATTTTCGAACGCTTTCGGTACATCGGTATATATCCGATACAATCTTCATAAACGCCTATTATTTCCAGTAGTTTGTATATATACCCGGGCCGCCGATTAGATATCGTACAAAAAAATCAAGGCAGCACAGATTGTTTCTGATAGGTTTTATTCGAAAGTGAAATTTACAATAAAACATTTTTGCATATGAATTGTGAATTCATTATAAATAATATCATTTTGAGAGATGCTAGTATAAATAATAACCATATATTTTAAAAAATTGCAGTTTTATTAATTTAATAAAAAAGCCATTAAACGTTCGTGAGTAATAAGACAGTTTGAAAGTAAACGAATTGATATCTTTTTGGTACAATTAAACATGCCTCTCAGTTTGAGCGGTATATTTGAATTCTACCAATAGAAAGGTTTTGTTAAAAAGAGGGGGTAATTGTAGGCGGTTTTAATTACTATATCTGTTCGGCGGCCCAAGGGTAAGTACTATAATATTTTTGGGGGAATACCATTCTATCCTACATTCCTACAACGCGACATTTTAGGGGAATCCCTAAAATAGATTGATGATGATGATGAAGTTGAAAGATACATATGTCAATAAAAAATATTTCAATCCATTCAGTAGTTTCTGAGAAATTCTTTAACATACATACATATAGACTTACAAACATACATACATACTCTCATGAACTTTTGCATATTTGTTAAGAAGTCGCAGTAGACTAACATATGTGAATATTACACAATTCCAACAATATCACATATATAACATCCCATCTGTGGACTAGCTTATGACTTATATGGTGTTAGTGTAAAGGGCGGCGAATATTATTTTTGCCCGGAGCGGCTAAATAATTAGATCGGGCCCTGAATATGTATAGCCTAGTGTTACCATAATTAATGAAAAGATTTTATTAAAAGGTCTGGCCAAGACTTGCAAAAAATTATGCTTGTTAATAAAAATTCTTTTTGGAAAAACACTTTTTAATCATCAATACAGATGACGTGCCAAAATTGCTTTTTAAGCCTATGGTTTTGATGGAATAGTCTCTGCTCTGGAGGTGTCCTAAATTCCATTTTGTGATGTAACTTTGTCATCTATCATGATCTCAGCAAGCATCTCCCAGTTGATCAATAAATTTGTCGCTATTGCACCACAAGTAAATTCAGATGAAATCCTGAGAAATTTTTGAAGAAAGACAAATTCGATAAATATATTATGGTTTTAGGGTATCGTTACATGTCATTAAAACTTTAAAATTAGGTTGGATATAATACGTTCAATTATCAAATTAATAATAATAAATAATAATAAATTAGTATATGTTGGTTGCCTATCAAATCACCTGAAGGGATTTTTTACATACTAACAATAGCAAGAAATATCTTCATTCTCCAAAAGAATCTCAAATAAAATTCTTAATATTTCAAAACACACACCCTCTTCTTTGCATTAATTATGTAACAGTCAATAAATCGAACAAGACAAGCGTGATTTCTGCATCACTTCATCAGTCAGTAAGTTCATGTTATAAAAAACGACTGTTTTTAAAAACTATATGAATAGTAAATGAAAGTGTTCTGATTTTTAGTGCACAGTCCACATTCTAAAAATAATTTGTACAGTTTATTACTAAATTATAAGTTAATATGAAATATAATATAAATACAAAGATTAGTTAAAGTTTCACAAGTTATTTATTTATTTATTTAACTTGTGAAACTTTAACTAATCTTTGTATTTATATTACCTATATTTCATGATTATGGAGTTCCACAAAGTAAGGCTGGAGACAGTAAACGCTATAAGTTAATAGCTTTTATCAGATTATAATAGTTATTACATAAATACAAATCGATTTTGGCCTTAGGCTTAGGCCAAGAGGATGGTAAAATTGCGCCCGAAGGTTACGTTTAGATAGTATCTCAAGGGGTAATAAAAGGGATTAAATAAATTGTTGAAATATATGTATTTAGTATACAATTATTAGTTTAGTAAATTTAGGACAAAGGTTAGTTTAGAACAAAATTTAGAAGCTCTTTTATGTGGTTTGAAGAGTTTCACAGTGCCTCAAAATATCTTATAACGGTTTATTTGTATTCAATTTTGAACAAATACGAAAATCATCACTAAGATCCCCTTCGATATTTTTAATTGTTTAACAACTACTTAAATATATCAATTTTTAGGGATAAATTTAAACAAGCTGATAAGTTTAAAAAAAAACTTTAAAGTAGGTAGTAAAAAATATAAAATGCCGTCAATACATATTTACCAAGAAATGTAAAAATAGATCAGAATAATAACAGCTAAATAACAATAGTAATGTCTACGACCAATTTAGCGCTTTAAATGTAAACAAATTGCCGTTTCATAATAATAACTAATTAAAAAACAACTTAAAAAAAATTAAATCATAACTTTAGAAATGACTCAGAATACAATAATATGCTCATCACAATACTTAAAATTAGCAAGTGCGGTTATTTACTATTTTTCTCTTTATTCAACTTCCGGTGTGGCCTACAGGTCGCCGTTTTGCCGCCACCATTTATTGCGGGCGCCCTGTATCTTTTTCGAATATTAAAGCCGATCCAACACAACCTACGCAAGGATGACTCATCTTTTCCATGAAAACATTGAAGCAAATGGGGCACAAAGTGTGCGACGACAGTCTCGCTTTTCGCCGCGCACTTTCGCGTTCCCCCGTGTTCTCGTGCACCGCGATTGGTTTATTGTTCTTTAGTCACGGGTGTATTTTTGGTTGTGACATCAGAGTAGTCGGTGGTTCTGGGAAGGGTTTCCCTTAGTGACTCATCTTGACAAGTTTTTTTTATTTTTTCTGTTCAGAACGAGTGCGTTTTTCTTCTAAGAGCGACATCTTTTTACATGTACACCACAACAAGTGGCCGTTAATGTACTGCGGGTCGGTTTTAGCTATTTTTGTGCTTTAATATTCGCAGCTGTTCGCAAAAGTTGAAGGTTAACCTCGTTTTGTTCGAAAACTCGTGCTCTATCAGTAGTAAACATCACCGCGTGTTCGCCTCGCGACTAGCGATTGTTTTATTCCAATAAAAAGGGAACACTGTTTTATGAAAAAATGAAACTGGATTACAGCGATGGACTGTCTACAAATTCCGATTTTTCTAGTGACAGTCAAAATTCACAAATGTCCACGACGGATTTTTTATCGTCAAGTGGAAACGGGATTCAGATAACACCTACCTCTGTAAGTAATCTTTTTATTATGTACTTGATTAATTTTAATTTTTTTAATACTGTCTGCCATCCATCATTTGGCTTTGCTTGATTTTAATTTAGTTCACTTACGTTATTATAAAGTTGGCTTTGCCTTTTACGGCTGCCACTTTCGTTGATTGGCTCATGCTTCAATGGTAACTTGATTTGCTCGCAGATTTACAAAGGAGAAACTGAGATTTTCGTAATAATAACTTTTGCGTAAGACAAAATCCTATTAATACTGTACGGCTAATAGTAGTACCTAGCACCAAACTCAATTATGAATTTTAATTTTCTAGTTAGGGTTTTGCAAACATTTTCAATTTATTGGTTAATGATCAAAAAAATAATAGAATATCATAGGTTACTTGATTTACACTTCAATATATGCATATAAATGCGACTTTGATTAACCGCAGGAATGTCGTGAATAGTTAAACTTTTAAAAAAGCGTTTTATTGCAATAAGAAATTTAATGTTAAAATGAATCAAGTGTCAAATGAATTAATCAAAGGATACAATTTAAACAGCTATAATTGACTGTTAAATAACGATCTTTTTAAACTTTAAACTGTATCGAGTATGCTATGGATATAATCTACCCACAATTTAAATCACATAGCAGCTGATTGAACCACAATAACACCGATTACATTCATTAACGATATTAATTTATTGATAAACCTTAATTGAAATTCGTTTTCTTTACCTACAATACGGTAGAAATGTAATAAAAACGCGGAAAATTTATAAAACAGTTGAAAATCGAACAATGAAGTTCATAACTTTTATTTCCTGTATAATTAAACTCTTCCCACTGAATTTAATATCTTCTTAATTTAAAAATCAATGAAATGTATGTACGTGATCAAAAAGTCCAAACAAATTTTTGCTACTTTCGGCAACTTCTAAAATAATTTATTATAGTATGCACCCTTCTTCTTGCTCACTTTATCGATCTAATAAAAGTATGCGAAAGGGGGAGTAAAATAGACGTGGGGGTGGTCAGTCATTGGAACCGTACAGTTTGGCGCCGGACCGTCTGTCGGGATGCAGAGGGGAATCAAGAACGGAAATCTAGACATATCTGCAAGTACAACACACGTAGTAGCAAACTGTATGCTATTATATCCACTAAGGGTCGTGCGATTACTATAAGGGGAAAGTAGAAACTAATGCATTTTAACAAAAAGGGGTCATACATGACCTTGTGCCCGATGTCATGACATGTGGTATTCTTTCTATTATATTCTGGAATCTTTCACACTGATTGATAGAATGGGTCTTGTTATTTGTGTAATCATCCGTGTATTAGCCCAATTCCCCCAAACCCATCTTTAAAATCAGTAGTGTAAGTGTGATTTATGATAATACTAATAACATGAAAGGGAACACAAGAAAAAGTAAACATTCGCGTGTTTCATATCTTCGTCATAAGATATGCATAAAAATCAAGCAGGCCAGGCAAGCCAGGTGTTGGTAAAACAATACAAAACTATCGCGTGATTACTTACCCGTAATAATGCAATAACGGGTCTTTTCGTGGAAATGGGCCTTATCGTTCCCGGGATCTGGACAAAAAAAAGTCAGATACATTTTGGACACTTTTTGATATTGTTTCCTATAATATAGGAACTAAGACACTGCAAAGTTCTTATTTTTGTATCACTTTGTTTACTTAATGGTAGATTAATATTGGTACGTATTAGTTATAGTATGTACTCAAAACCCTAATATAATATATTCGCAATAAAACGATAACTTCTTTCTTCCGCTCATTCATTTGGCTTATGGTTGTTTATCTAGTCAAGATATACCAAAGCTGGTATTTGATATGACCCTGTTTATTAATAAAATGATGATCGCACGGAATTGTTGAAGAAGAGACCGATCCTTTATTTTGTAAAAGTTTTGATCATGAGCATCAGGTGGTTATCCTGTTCTAATGTCATACTGTATTAGTTGCAAATCTGCTGTTGAAAATTGTCGTTAAGGATCCTTCAAAGTTTCAGATTTAAACTGCTTTAATTGAGACTGAAGCTGGAGGCAAATTGTTTGGTTCTTTAACATATGGTTAGAGGATTGATACCCTCTAAAGAGCAGTTTTGCCAGATAACTTAAAATAAACAATTATAAGAAGACGTGCTTGAAATCTGAAGATTCCAGATGGTATCAATTCTGTTTATACTTACGCGGTTGATAACTTGCAAAAGATCTGAAACTTTCTTTGATTAATAAGAAAAGTGCATGTCAAAGCAGCTAATATATATTTCGTCATATATTAAGTAGAAGCATATCAAGTGAAGCTCGAGTTTTTCCTTCCAGGTTTTTTGATTTTTACCTTGAGCCTTTATTTCCTAGTAATGAAATAATATCCAAAAGTATTGTTAAAACTGACTCCGAAAATGTCCACATTGCTACAATGAATGCATTTTTGGTGATTTGGTAAAACAGAAAATGTTACTCCTGGTTACTCCAATTCTTAGGCCATTCTTTACTTTGACTGAGCCTTTTTAATCGTGGTGCTGAAGTAATATCTAAAACCATTGTCAACATTAACTTCGGAAATGTTCAAATTTGCTACATTTAATATACTTTTGACGATTTGGTAAAATTCGAAATGTTACTCCGATTCTTAGACCGATATCGCACCAATAGCGATCACGCCAGAAAAAAGCATGCCCTTTTAACAACGGAACGGTATGCGTCACCACCGGAGTTTTCTTGACTCCACCTTGAAGTGTTTTACTATCCTGTAGCATCAACCAAATTTACAACCATGGGACCAAAATACATAGTAGATGCACTTTTCTACTAGGTCCATAGTGCTAACTAATATTTAAGAGAAAATTAAATAGTTTCGTATTTCTTAACAAGACTTATTCTATTGACGTCTCCATGACGATTCATTATTTTAAAGCAATAGAGAAATTCAAATTCCTACGTGGTTATTTCTAGAGATTCAGAAACGAGTCTCCCGTTTGATTGCGTACCTACTTTTAAACACGAGACAAATTTTGGAAATTGTGATTGCATTTCCGTAGCCAGTCAACTGGACATGGCTTCGGAGTGGCACGATTATGGTAGCAGGGTGGAGGAGTAATGGTAAGAAAACTCGTATGGGTGATTCTGTTCGAAATTTAATTTGTGACTTTTCTTTTGAAATGCTTGATTTTCATTAAAGTGAAGCAATGTACGGAAAAATTTAATTTTTAGGTCGCAAAAGTGAAGAGGCTACAATTGTGATGGTGTATTTGTACTGAAGAAGCGCCTAAAACAGCGTTATTGAATGACGGAAACCGAATTGAAATAGCCCAGGAAAACAAATGCGGTTAAAATGTCTGAAATAATCTAAAGATACCTTAAATCTGTACACGATGATAAATAATAATCATGATGATAATAATAGCCGCATTCGAGTCTGCTTGTGTATAGTAAAGTACAGAAAGATTCGAAAAAACTTACATCGCAGTCGATTATAAATAATAAAAGTTTGTCTTTGATTGAAGTATGCAAACATAACCTAACAACCATATGTGTACCTCTATATGAAAAGGGTCCAGATCTTTGATTCTACTTTTTGAGATATAAACGATTTTATATAGAAAAGTAGAAATTATTACAAATTAAGTTATTTGTACAGGCTTCTACTAGAATGATTCCTTATAGGAACACATAGTTTTATGGTCTTAGGTTTAATTACTGGCTGTTAAAAACCTCTCTTAGTTAAAATGGAAAGGACCCAGATCCTAATGATTAACTGTAATTGGATTTTTCTTTATTTCAATAGTGTTTGTGAGATTAGGTTGAAACGAAATAAAACAATTCATAATTGGCAACAGCACATAAAACACAATCTAATAGAAACGTACTCGTAGTACGTAACATAACTTGACAAAACGGCAAGGAAATATTTTACTTGTACCTTTTAATGAATTTTGTCTATTGAAATCCTTAAATTATTAAGTACAAGCATTGTGTTTTCATTCATGTGTCCCGGTATTTGGCGGGACAGCCAGCGCTACCTAGCGCTGGATGATCCAAACCGTATTGAACTACGCGATGTAAGAGAGGTGAGGATCCGAGCTTGAATTCTTTTTTCGTATTTCAACAAAAGCAACAAGTTACTAAAGCTTACCCATTAGGGTAAGCAGTTGGCACCTATTAGTAGTATATTAAAGAACGCGTTTCATAAGGCAAGATTTATGAAACGAGTTTTTTATGCTACTTTTTTCTATTTTGCGCATTTTATTCCCTTTTTAAATAAGAAATTCGCAATTTCAAGATTTAGGGAATTTTGTTGTAATTAACAACACTGATGTGACATTTGAAAATTCAAATTTTTAGAGTGAAGTATTTGTCAATTTTCTGTTTTTTAATTTTTTTTCGATGCTACCAACTTTGGAAAAGTTGGGCTATTAAAGCACTCAACTGAGCTATAAACGCAGATTTGGGTGCTTCAACAGCTTTATTATAGACGCAAAATATAAAATAGTATATTAAAGAACGCGTTTCATAAGGCAAGATTTATTGCACGAGTCCAAATTTAGAAAACGAGCCGCTTCTGGCGAGTTTTCTAAAGGACGAGTGCAATAATGACTTATGAAACGAGTTTTTTATGCTATTTTTTCTATTTTGCGCATTTTATTCCCTTTTTAAATAAAAAAATTCGCATCAAGATTTAGGAAATTTTGTTGTAGTTGCAAACAAGTTGACAACACTAATGTGACATTTGAAAATTCAAATTTTTAGAGTGAAGTATTTGTCAATTTTCTGTTTTTTAATTTTTTTTTCAATGCTACCAACTTTGGAAAAGTTGGGCTATTAAAGCACTCAAATGAACTATAAACGCAGTTTTGGGTGCTTTAACAGCTTTATTATAGACGCAAAATATAAAAATTAATTTATTGCAACTGATGCTTTGACTCACAAATTCTTCTTTTTAAAAAATACACATACGAAATGTTTTCAGAACATTAAAATAATTATTACCACTACCTTATTACTCCAGTTTAGAATTTCCCAGAAACTAAATGTAAAATAGCAACATCTGGTAACAGTGCATCTGAAACAAAACATATCAAGGCTTGAAAATTAAATGAAACAGTTTTTATTTATATATTAAGATTCTTTAGTGGAAATAGTGATAAATTAAAATAATTATTAATTATTTAAATTACGTACACCATTCATTCTTTTTAAAACAATCACAATCTCAAATTACAGAAATCTGTAATAAATTATAAACGTCAATTATTGTACCGAATGAATAAAAATAAAATTGTTAATTTTAATAGTCGTAGTAACTATTTAATAAAATTAAAACCTCTAAAATTGTTTTATTAATTTAGATCTTAAAATGACGGATTTGATTTTAAAATTACAGGTTACTTTTTATCAACCAAAATACTAAACTATAAAAACCCATAATTTTTATAAAATTAAATTATGTACTTACCTATTTAACATGTAAAAAAACGTTTATTTAATTATTATCAAAGTCGTCAATCCATTTTCAAAGATGATTTATTCAAAAATACAAAAAAAATATAAAATTAATATCTTGACAGGAGCTGTTGATTTCCTTATTATGCTCGCTGCTCTTTGTTGTTCATCTGTTCATCTTCAAAACGATTAAAGCTGAAAAGGCGACTTGATCGTGCGTATTAATTTTCCATTTATAGAGTAGTACTTCACAATAAATGTCGAAAAGAGAGAAAGAAACGCATTTGAAAAATACTTTTTAATAGGGGAGAAAAAAATAAAAGCTTTTGATACATACACTGCTACTATACATAGCGTCGCCGAAAGAAAGCCAGACGGCGCCGCTTGCTACTAACACATTAAAATGCAGCGTTTATCTAAAAGCAATTTCAAGTCCATCAAACCAATTTAGGCAATATTTTTTATGGAAGTGAAGTTACACGGCGAAAGCAGTATTAAAACTTATTTTGTAATAAACTAAAGTGGTCTAAAAGCTTTAAATATTAAAATTATTTTGGTACACTTTAAAAATCTTCCTTGGATAAGAACAATACATATGAACAGTGTTGTCAGATTGTTGCATTTTCCGGATGATTTGCGTTAAATCAATTTTATTTTGAAGCTCAAGAGAAGACCAAGAAAATTATTATGTTAGTAATATATTCTAATTATCTAATAATTGTTAAATAAAAAGTGCAATATCAGTTCAGATCAGTTTCTTGATAAAAGGAACTTTATACTTTGCACTTTTATTATTATTATCTCGTGACAAACCGAAAACGTTTTATTGTAAGCTTTTTTGTCAGTTTATTATCAATAAGATAGTCATCGATTATTTATTAGTATATTGATTATTTTTCTTTAAGCTACCAAAAAACTGATGCAACACCTCATACCTACTATAATTTAAAAAATGGCATGCTATCGCTTGAGCTAATTTACTATAAAGTGAGAGAATGAGTGTATACAAGAAATCAATTCTACTGCAATTTTCTATAACGTTACTATTTGGAATAATTGTAGGAGCGAATTAACTTCCGGTTTCCACCCTCGCTCTGCCTTGATGGCAACAGCAACAGCGACGGTGGGTCCGTGGATGGCGTCGTGTCGGGCAAAATTATGCGCTTTGCTGTATATGTGCTTGCTGATAGTGACCTTGGATTATACGAAAATCAATAGGTATGGCGGGGTCGTTGCCTAACTGATGGTGAAAGTGGTCGTGGTTTCCCCCCTTCATTCATTTCACAATCTGGAATAGTAGAACGCAGGCACCACAACCAGGATCAGACCACGATTTGGGAATTTTTCCTGAATCGTTAACACATACAATTAGGTTATTAAGTAATAAAGAGTAGTAATTTTTGGGAGGAAAAAGAGTTATTAGATAATCTGATAAGATTAAGGTAAAAGATTACAAAAATATTATTGTAGATTATTACACAATTTAAACAAAGTACCGAAGTTATTTATTTATAAGTCGGAATATACCAAATAATCACCTTGGTCATTTACTCATTTGTATATGAAATAGAATCAAACAAGAAAGGAACATGTAATTTTATTTCCAATAAAATTACATGTTTCATAATTATTATAACAATCGCAAAGTTTCTTTATTAAAAACTATTCAACACAGTCAATAATTACGGACGGCTAATAACTGTGTATTAGTTCTGTAAAAATGTGCACGCAGCGTCTTGGGAAAACCAAAATCGAAGGTTGAAGAGAAAAATACAAATACAAAAATCATTTTGATTCTTCCCCGAAGCTGGTGGGTGATATCATGTTTGTATAACGGTGCTTTAATTTCTGTTTTTTTGCGTAAAAATTTATACCCTACTCGGCCAAACCGCAATAAAATATATTATACCTATTGGTATAAAAAGACATCTTTGGGTTTTTCTAATATTGCATAGTACAAGTAATTTTGAATTTTTTATTTTCTTGTTTTTATTTCCGAATTCCGTATCAATTTTAATTGCCCTTTCCCAAGACAAAATTATACAGCAAATTGATATTTTAACCAAAATACCCCCGTTTTCTCCCCGACCTTCTCAAGCACGTGATTTGTGCCAACTGACTGCACTGCACATTAAATAGGCATATCTCACCAGAGTCGCACAATAGGTAAACTAAACTAAATTTCTTATTTTACTGGAATACAAAACAGCCGTTTCACTTCTACTATCGTTTCTTCTATTTTAAGAATTAATATCGTATACTTTTTCTACTTTATTATAAACTCTATTAATTTATTTACGAGCTTGATTTGTTTATTTACAAAGTTTAATTATTTTGTAAACACTAAAAAACTAAATTTTTAGTACTAACTGTAATCAGTCTTTATTACAAAAATTAGTAAAGATAATAAATAATCAAAACTAATAATCACTCCCCGAGTTTCCAAAGCAGAATCAGATTGGGTATACAAACAAGGCATATTTAAACATTAAGGGCCGGTTTATTCACCTTCAGGTAAAATAGTTCAAGTAGTTGCCGGTCAAATAAATTAAGTTTAATAATAAATACAGTTTGGGTATATTCACAGGATTATATCTTGAAAGTAGTTAGTGGAATGTTTATGAGAAAGGGTCCAACTTTTGCACTCAGGTAATACATGCAAGAGAGAGAGAGATGGGTAATTGACAGAATAATGTGTTAGAGAGAAAAATTAAACCCATTGACTAATATACTTAAAAGGAGGAGGGATTTAAAAAAATCTGTAATCTTTCACAAATATTTTATAAAAATTTTAGGTAAACAGATATTAATGATATACATGATCTATGGTTCTATGCTTTGTCAAGGGTGTTTCTTAATTTTTGTTTTGTGACTGTTTTGTTTTTAGTACTGACTATATCTACGATTCTAGTTTTTTTCTTAGTTTGTAATATTTTTATTAAAACAACTGAATATTTAATAACTTTTTTAAATTTTAACGTATTTTACATAAATAAATGCCTATATTATTACTTTATTTTTATTTATTACTTACATTAATTTCTGCGATTATTTAATTATTTAAAATACACCTAAGCCTCTATTTTTTGATGATTGTTTTCATTATTATTTTCGTTTAGTTATTTTTTATTAAAGGTAAAGGATGAAACATAAACACGCTATATAATTTTGTTTAACTAGTAGATGCTTCTATTTAAAAGGACTATTTTATAAAGTGTGTCAAAGAAATTTTGAATAGAATGAGTAACAAGAGAAGAAAACAAGCGTGTTTTCAAAACAAGCTTTAAAGAATTTAAATATCTTGCCCAGGTAGTTGTCCATCTCTGTTTAATTCGGTCTCTTTCGTACACGGTATAAGGGGTATTTCTATTCTTAAAGCAGCAACGTCCTTACTCGGGACAAGACATTTGCTAATGACTGTACAGTCAAAGAAATAAGTAATGCGTCGCCTCTTATGTGCGCCAGTTCAGTACGCAACACGTCTTAAACATTCAAATAAAAGAAATATAACTTTCTATTATTAAAAATAATTAATTTGTAATACATAAATAATATGAAACTTTGTATAAAAATAATAATATCGAAAACGAATGTAAAATCCGAGGCGACGCATTACTTATTTCTGTGACTGTACACTAAGCTTTAACTCAAAATGAACTCGGTTTAACACCAAATGACGATACTTCTAACGTTCTAAACCTAACCTAACCTAATTGCACTACACTAGGCGTACCACATCACTATCATGATGTGGTACAACACTTAACACACTTAACTTAACTGCCTGCACACTTAACTTAAACTTCAAATCAACTCGCTGAAACATGAAATCACACGGCACGGTCGCTGGTTGTCCTTGCCTGCCTGGATAATGTACGCACTTACAACACTTCCACGGTGCAGTGCAGTGCAGGCGCACGACTAACCTAATCTTATGCAATTTGAATTGTAATTGTGGCTATCTTTGAAGTTCGTTGTTGCCTAGCTCCTAATATCGCTCGATGCCTTTAGAGTGACCACCGGTAAATATTGTAACACATACCAGAATTCAAGAAAAATGCCTAGTGACAAAGCTCGATGTTCAGCAAGATTTTTAAAATGGCCGTCTTTGGCGGTGTTGGTTAATTTTATCAGTATTCAAAAAGAAGGGAGAATTCTTGACGTTGGTGCTGACCGGTGATCTCCTGACTGGGTATTTTTGTTAGTGGTAGTGGTTGATGCGCATGCTGGACTAGATGTGAGGGATGAGCACGTTATTAGCTCCCGAAACTAGTCTGGATAGTTAGAAAATGGATAGTAACGTCGCTCCCACCAGTGAGACCTGACAACACTCACTTAAGCGCTTATTGAGCGTGTCTTGATTCTTCGCTCAAATGGTGGCCGTAGCTGTAGGACAAACTCAGGTAAATCACGTAAATCATCAATTTTTAAATTGGGAGTTTTGTTGATATAAATACTGCAAAATAGCTTCTCTACAGAAAAACGTGTAGGACCGTGAGCAATACCATGGTAATTCTTCTGTTTGTTAACCCAAACGAAGTGTCTTCATCCAAAATCCGTTTGAATCGCTGACTGAATAGTACCGAATGAATGACAAACATTCGACATCTTTGGTTCTGAATCTCAGCCGAAATTCATGTTCATTTAGTGAACATTGGGTTCCAAACTGCTACTGTTGTATGCCTGATGTACTTATGGATGTATCACAAACACAAACTCAGGATGAGTTTGAGTTTGTGACCTTTAATGAACTAACAGATTGAGCTCAGTAATTCTCCCATATTGGAAGTGTTAGATATTTAATTCTGATTATTTTTATCTTTTTATCTAGTTACCTATTTTTTGTATTTACCTTAGCGACGTGTTAGTTTATATTTATATTACCTTTGATAATGACAGCTTAGCTGTCATATTGTCTATATATTGTCAGATTATAATTTAATAAATACCGTGAAACTTTTTGCTAATCTTTATTTCATAATTATGGAGTTCCACAAAGTAAGGCTGGAAACAATAAACAAAGTTCAATCTAACCTAAAAAGTGACATTTAGATACCAAATATTTTCCCTTCATCGTTCCACTGTTTCCAAGGCATAATTGATTTTTGCATAAACGGAAGTTTTATTTTCTTTATTTTTTCGGGTTGCAACCAAATGCAATCCGAAACCAAAGGGGTATCATTAGAATCGTATTTTCTTTTTTACAGAATTCCTTACTAGCTGTATTAAAAAATAAGGGGAAGTAGTATTAAGGTTTGAAAGAAAAAATGCACGTAAATCTGTATTGTGCGTAACCATGTTCTACACAATATGGCAACTAGTGGTGAGAAATGTGTTTTTTGGTGAATTGTGGTCATATTCAGCACCTGCCAGTACCTAAGCAATAAAATTTAGACAAACAGGTGGTTTCAAAGCAATTGAAAAAAAAAGAAGTCTATTACATCTATTTATATACTAGGTACAAATCACGATGAGGCGAGGTACAAATCACGATGAGGCGAATAGCTGAGCAGTTAATGATCTTCGGAGATCAGTTTTTTGCCGCTTATCTCAATTTCTTCGCAACATTCTTGCGGATTTAATCCGGATTTTCAAAATTGGTGCAATCCTCTTTGTCAAATTCGAATTCGTTCTGGTTGTTCTTGTTTTTATCTTTCATTCGAGTATGTAAGTGCCTTTATTTGAGTCGTAATCATCAGGTATTCGTCCCTAGAAAACACATTCATTGTGCTCATTCTTCCATACCGTCGATCGTCGATTCTCTTTATGTCATTCCATTCTTTTGTTCTTTCTTCCGTTCCTCCAATGGGTTCAGTTGGTTTTTTCGAACTAGGAGATCGGTTGGGAATTTTGGCAATCGACAAACGAGAATTTGCGAGATCAGTTCATGAAAGTAATCGACGATCCTTTGAGAAAGGTTGATTATGGTGAAGTGACCAAGCTTATTGAATGATGTGCACAATGAACATCTGGTCTCTAGAGGCCAATACCTGAATACAGCACAAATAAAAGCGGCTTTTTCCGGAATGGCAGTTGAAAATAAGAAAAATCCGAACGAATTCAAACTTTACAAAGAAGAATGCGATCTTGGAAATCCGTCAAAATGTTAGAAGAAATTGAGAAAGTCGGCAAAAGAAATACTCTACGAAGAGCATTAATTGTGCAGTTATTCGTCTATTGTAATTTGTACATACTGTGGAGGGAAGGGGAAGTTAGGTACTGACTAAGGCCACAATTTTATAATCTTTATCAAATACTTTATAATTTTCTAACAAATTTAACCTAAATCTAGTTTTAACCTAAAGTTCCTACTCTAAAGGAAGATTCAGGGAGAACGGACAAGCAGTCGTTGGAGATGTCTGACTCCCGTAGTATCCGAGACTAGCCCAGAAGACAGAGGGAGGGCAGTCGTTAGAGGTATCGGGGAGAACTAGGATTCGAGACTAGCTTGTGGGCAGACCACACGGCGATCACCCTTAGAACTGGCTGTTGTCTATCCAATTCCAGGTTTGTCTGGGTAACGGATGACGCAATCAGAAGGAAATGTGAGGTAGAGTTATACCGAAGTGTTTCTCGACGATAACTCTAAAACGTTGCGGAGGTGTGAGTGGTTTGATTCTTACCTGACGTCAGGGTCTTTTATGGAGCTAAGTATCCCTCTGTCTGACCTAGACGAATGGAGGAGAATCAAGTGAAGTTTATCTCCGTCAGGGAGTTCGCTCGCTGACCTATGAGAAACTGCATGAAACCGGGATGCAGCTTCGATCGGCCGTATGAAGCAGCCTCGAAACGAAGCTCTGTCAGGGGCATACCAGGCCTATAACTGGGTGATCGGGGTGGCAAAACTGCTTAAAAACCAAGTCCCGCCACATCTGAGGTTGGATTCGATCGGGCAGTAGCCCCAACTAAGGCTGGGTGAACGAACTTGTGAAGGTGAAAAAGGGCTGAAGGGTTCCGATGTACCTAACCTAGATTAGGGAATAGTCCTAATAAAAACACTTGAAATCTTGTAAAGGAAGATCACTTAACCATTTATCACCACTAGTTTGCTTTCGTTGGGTCACCTCGAATAACATATAACACTGTATAGTTGTATAGAAAGAAGATTTTGTTGCAGTTTTCTACCGTACATTTTGAACTAGACCTCCCAGGCGACACGGACCCAATGCATAAATATTAGTGTATCTGAAGCAAAATGTATCGTAGATTCTGGAGATATGTAGCTTATGGGGGAAGGCATTCTAGATCCATAAGAAAAGCTTAAAAGCATCAGGAGGTTACATTTTTTAGTAGTTTTCTTGACATAACTTTGCGCTCGGTAATAATTATACTTACAAACCATTTTATTGCTAATTTCGTTTTGTCTTCAAGCTTTATAAGAGACGTACATAATTTTCTGTTCATTTGTTTTATTTTGTTGTACATTATGTAGATGCACATCTGTTTATTTTAGGGTAATAATTCGAGATACTTTACGATCTCGGATATCTAGAATCATGTTATTGGTCAAATTAACTTAATAAACATTTTAATAAACTTCTACGCAAAGTTAACATTTTGACCTTTGACCAAGGTATGCCTTCTTCGGCCAGCACGGCCTTTATGTGAAAGAATCATCTCTGAAAGTTTGAAGCAAATTGAAGAACATAAGTTTTTTTTTCTGATTCCATTATAGGCAAATGTATTTCAGTTTCTCGGAGGCAGCCTCTTAAAACGCTCCTCATGTATGGTATGCATATGCATTTACCTACAGAAGAAGTTATCCAGGAAATCAAACACTTTTTAAAAACTTTTTTTGATTTGTTTTTGAAGTTAGCATTTCTATTTTTATGAATGAATTATGAAAATGTAACAATCTATTTTTTCTTTCAATTTAAAAATAACTAAGAATAGTAGAAATTAGGTTCCAACAAGTTTGGAAAATAAACCAATTCCATTATTCAAGTTTAATTGCCTACCTTATGAATACAAATAGGATTGTTGTATAATTTTATTCAGATTCCATTGTGAAATTGCATCATGTTACAAAATATTACCTTTAAGCTAATTTACCATTTATAAAGTATAACGTGTATGTATGTATACATACACTACATGTATTTAAATTAGGTCAGTTGGTTGGTGCCTGCCAGTTTTGACGTTAATCTTTACCTCCAATAAAACACGTTTGTTGTTCTATAAATGTCTCGCAGACTGAATTCAAGGCGAGATTTCTGATCGTGATTAGATTATCACGTGTTTTAACACAATCAAATCCCTATAAAATAATCGTGTTCCTTTTCATAAGAATCAATATCGTATTTAAGGGCTTTTCCCAGAAATTCGCCTTATTTATCGATTGTTCGAAGTAAGCACGGCTCAGAAGGACCAAAAAGTGTATGACCTTATTTGCGTTTCTTTTTTATACCTACACCCATGTTAAAAACAACTCAATAAAATGACAAGATCCTTGATCTGTTGGAGCAAGTGTCTTTTCTTCGTAGCACGTGTGACACCCGCCCACATCTTTTGACACTTAACACCGCACCCGACCGTCGTCGGCCCGCCCGATGGCTGGTTATACATGTACATTATATGTGTGTGTAGAGTGTGTGGAGTCGTCCTCCTCTTTCTCTAGCTGTCGTTGAAATTTCAGCTGTCGCTTTGTTAGGTCACTTACATGTATGCATGTATATGTGTAGAAAGGGTCAACGGTCATTGCGGTATTTGAACCCTCACTGTATAAAATGTGCCCGATGTCGACGATTTTTCTAGTCCACGGTTACTTACTTAAAATTCTACCGTCGCTAATGACCATTAAGGATATTAATTTTATTGTTGTTATCGTTTTGGTTAGTTGTTTTTTATCTTTAGTTCGTATGTACCGTATTTAATCGAAAGGACGTCATTGGCACCATCAAATTAAATTGTAGGTTTTTAGTTCATTCCTCGACCAATAAAACCTAATGTAATAATATTAATGAGAGTACATTGGATGGGTTAAGAAGGGACTGTTCTTGAAATATTGTCATTTCATTTTGTGTCATAAACTTCAAATCACTTGGCATTTTTCACGATTTTTAATACCAAGGTTCTTGGAGACCGTCGTCTATGCCAGTACCAGTTCACCAAATTCTTGGATTTTGATCACCATATACAAATATTCGCCCAACACCTGTACGTATTTCTTTCAAAAACGTTTCAGGTAAGTGTGCTCCAAAAGTCGAAAACTTCAATTCAATTTGCCAGCAAATGAAGGCGTTTAGAGCAGTCTACTCTTTCTTCCATCTTAGATATTTAATCTTATATCTTTCCGATGATTTTTCCCATAGCTTCGACAAGATAAGAGTACATGCATGATGACAGTTTTTAAAGACACTGCATACTATAAGTCGATAATTTTTACAAAAACAGTCGACTGTGACCTTCAAAATGAGACAAAAGTCTTGACGGAGTAACATATGTAAAGATAATGTTGCATACTATACATAAGTTCTCGGATTCGCAGAGCCATGCGAAAGGGGCCCGGGTGACGGACATCAGCGTCAGGCGGCCCCAACAACCACTTCAGTAAAAAAATAACAATACCCAAGACCTCCAGGGAGGGAGGTCATTAAAAGTCTTTGATTATACAGCTTTTATAATTATAGTATCATTTATCTCTATTAACATTTAACCATATCCTCTAGAGGTCACTAAAAGGTCACCTCGAGCGATCACTCAAGGCTAGGCAGCATAGAACAATTTGTTTGGTTATACTGTTTTTTAAAACTATATATTTATATAAACTATATTTTTTTATATTATTTTACACTAAAGGTCACCCAGACAGGTCATCAAAGGTCAGGTAGGATAGAACACTTTGGTTATACTGCTTTTAGAACGACATTATTTAACTCGATTAAACTTTAATTGTGTTTTCTAGCGGTCACTAACGTTAACCTTGGTAGGTCAGCAAAGGTCATGCAGTACAGAACACTGTTTACACTGATTTTATAATTGTATCACTTAACTGGAATAAAATCTAACTGCGTACACTAAAAGTTACTTAGACAGAATAGAAAGAACACTTTGTTTGGTTATAGTACTCAGTTAATTATTTTAAAATTTAACTATGCTTTTTTAGAGACGACTAAAGGTTACCTCAGGAGGTCACTAAGGGTCAAACAGAACACTTTGTTTGGTTATACTACGTTCAGAATCATAGTATTATTTACCTCTACCTATTAAGATTTAACCATGCTCTCTAGAGGTCACTACTAGGTCACCTCGGAAGATCATTAAAGGCTAAGCAGAATAGAACACATTTTCTGGATTTACTGATTTTAAGACGGTATTGTTTAACTGAGTGAAATTTAACTATTTTTACTAAAGGTCATCGAGAGAGGTCATCAGAGGTCGGGTAGGATAGAACACTTTGGTTATACTGCTTTTAGAACGGCATCATTTAACTCTATTAAACTTTAACTGTGCTTTCTAAAAGTCACTAACAATAGATCAGTAACGGTCATGCAGTACAGAAAACTTTGTTTACACTGATTTTATCATTGTATCACTTAACTGGAGTAAAACATAACTGCACTTATTAATAGTCACATAGGCAGATTAGAACATTTTGGTTATAGTACTTTTAGAACTGTAATCATTTAATTCTTTTAAAATCTAACTGCTTTCTAGTAGAGGCCACTAAAGGTTACCTGAAGAGGTCACTAAGGCTCAGCCAGGATAGAGCACGTTGTTTAGTTATACTGCTTTCAGAATCATAGTATCATTTACCTTTATTAAGATGTATCCATGTCCTCTAGAGGTCGCTAAAAGGTCACCTCGGGAGATCACTAAGGCTAAGCAACATAAAACACTTTGTTGGCTATACTGTTTTTAAAACTGTATTGTTTAACTGATTGAATTTTAACTAGTTCTACTAGTGGTCACTAAAGGTCGCCCAGAGAAGCCACTAAAGGTCATGCAGAGGTCATCAAAGGTCAGGTAGGATAGAAAACTTTCGTTCTGCTGCTTTTAGAACTGCATCATTTAACTCTAATAAAATTTAACTGTGCTTTCGAAAGGTCACTAACGATAACCTTGGAAGGTCAATAGAACACTTTTTGTTTACACTGATTTTAAAATTGATATCATTTAACTGGAATAAAATTTAACTACGCTCTTTGGAGGTAATTTGAGACACACTTTTATATGAAATGAAGCTCACTCTTATAAGAAAATTAATGCAGCCACGATTTCCATTCGATTAGTACTAGACGTTCAGAGACGAATTTGTAATTGGTTTTTCATTCTCAATTTTTCTTTAAAGTATTGAAAGATTGGAATATTCGAAAGTAAAAAATGCACCTATTTTACGCGGCCCTATTGACTTCTGTAAATAATTTTCTTATGTAACTTAACTTTTCTAACCTCTTGTGACCTCTTGGCATCGAGGTCGGATTTTTCAGTGAAAGCGATCCAGTAGAATCTTGCAAGGCCCAAACGTGTTTTTTAAGTTACTTCGCAACAGCAAAAAGTAACCACTGAAGATCACAGTCAGATTTCGAAGGGGCCATAGGCATTTTTTTCTGAAAAGTGCATGTTTCGGTCGCTAAACGTCGAAACGAAACATTTAGTGTGATTATTAGTCTCCTCTTGATGTCAGGACTTACAATGTATGAAAATTACCCTCGAAAAGGACCACGTATAATCCTAATGACCTCTAGAGTTCACAAAGGTCAAATTTTCTTAATAATTTAAATAGTACAGATTGGTCCCATGAGCAATGCATGCTATTTCTGGAAATCATAGTTGAGTTATAAGCAAACCTTTAGTGATAGGTCTCGGGATTTTTTTTGAATAATCATCCTATACACATAACCTGGTGTCTTTTTAAAATGGTTTATCATCGACGCTAAGAGTCAATTACGTAAAATTGCTATATTAGTTCCCGTTGCTAACATTATATTTCATGTGATCTTAGTAACTCTTTGACGCTAGAATCCGACTGTCTTGCAAAAGCGGTCACTTTACTTAAAACTGCTTTAGTCTACCTCCTCGACAATTTTGAGGTCTATCACAACTATGCCATATTGTGTGACCCCTTTTTTCTCATGTTTCTACGCGCTATTATAGTCATTTGAAATCTAAAGAAGTGTTGAAAGTGTAAAGGTCGCGTCACCAACTATCGACAGCAAATGGTCCATTAGTAACCTCAGGACTGAAGGTCGTAATTTGAGTTTTTCTTTTCACTAAAAGTGCCCTTGAGATTAAAACACTTAAATCTGCTATTGCAAAACAACAAATCGAGATTGTACCGCAGGTATTGTGATTTATGTAGGCTTAAGACGCGTGTGTAGGTCACAATTTTTATTTTCTCCTGTAAGTGCTCCATACAAACTTTAGTGTTGTATACATATATGTATGGATAATATGTATATGTGTACTAACTTTGCGTTAGTACTGACCCTTTTACCTCATGTAAGCTCCGGTAACCTCTGAAGGTCAAAATTCTATTTGTTTAGGAAAATGATATATTTCAAGTTTACGGAACCTAAAAGATTTAAAAGTTTTGGGGTCCTCTTAAGTTAGTAAACGTATGATAAATCAAAGTGGCCTTTGGTGACTTTTTGCGAAGATGGTCAACTGCGAGGTCAACTGACCTGGGATCTCGTCCAAGACATTTTCCTATACCAAATCTTCCATAATAAAACTCATAGATTCTGGAAAAGGTGATCAGAGTGATCTATTATTTTTCTCCATCCGAGGTTTTTCCTTAAAACAGTGGCGTATTTAAGGGGGGTGGGGTAATGGTTGGAGCCCTGAAAATTCTTTTAGCTGTCCAGGTCATTTATGTCAAAATCTATGTTAAGTGAAAATATAAGTACGTATTTTGATTGTGAATTTTAATAGATAAGCCCCTTCCGAGAAAATTCCTAAATACGCCACTCCATCAACATTGTTTGCGATGCTTCTTACTGGTGAGGGCACTGCATATTCTTCGAACTGACCTGGGATCGCGGCCAAGAGCCCTTTCCATACCAAATCTTCTATATCAAATTCATAGATTTTGGTAAATGCAAGGATTTTTCTAGATATAAGATATCCCTTCCCTTTAAGGTTAGATTAGAGATTAAACTAAAGGTTAGGTTAGTTTCTTGTGGGGCACTTTATCTTTGACCTATTATCTTTTTTCTCTCCATTTGAGACTTTTTGCATCAACATAATGACATTGACTATGAAGCGTCTTATCTCGGCCAAGAGGTCTGTACCAAAAAAAACTTCTATCGAACTCATTTAGGCATAGGTATTGGTTTTCCTAAGCTGACGCTCTGGAATATATATTATATAGACACCTCGTAACAATGTACTAATTTAGTACATCTATTTGTATGTTTTTTGTTATGTTATGTTATGTTTCGATTCGTTGAAGAGCTTCAATTTGTTTCGGATACTAACTGTGATATTGAAAGAGACCTTAGATTAAGGCATGAGATACACGATAACGGCTGTTCTACGTGTATTTTCATCGATACATATTGAGTGTTTCGATAGACCGTAATCAGGGATGAGGCGCAGTTTGAGGTGGATGACTGAATAGAGTGAATGTTTCGCAAGTCAAAGATCTTTATAGACTGATCATCCCTTTTTCAAGTTGAATTCTTCGATGTTATCCTCTTTATGACCTTCCTGACTGACTCGACGGAAAGCCTAATGTAGCACTTTCACCTGATGCTGCCTCCGGTGATCTCTGGAGTTTAAAGTGTGTTTCTTTATATGAGTGGATATTATGTGAAATATCTTTGTAAACTTGAGATTTCACAATGCCTGGTTTGAACTTCCTTGTTTTAGATTGGAAGACAGACTGTATGCAGTGCAGTATTGGATATTTCAAATTACAATAAAAGTTGAACAACCAAAGACCATGTTATATTGAGAACAATGACGGAACTCAACGTTTGGGGAGGTAAAACTTTTCTACACGGATATTCCTTTTGTATAAATGTTAATTGTAATTAACATTGCCTTAGTTGAGTTCCTTGGTTGTTCTCAATATGCCACGGTCCAAACACGGAAGTCGATCTTTGTCCATTTACTCAGGCCGTGAAAGTTTTCATGTTTATAATAAAAGTTATTCACATAAATAAATTCATCTGTATAGGTATTGTTTTAATGAATTTGTACAAAAATGATGCGTAAAAAATAACTTCCAAGAGATAACACAATTACAATTTGTTTATAGTGTAGGGTTTTCCCCGCATGCAAAAGTAAAAACCTTCAGAACCTATCAAAATAGAAGCAATATCAGAGTATTATTTATCGCTATCATAATTATATTTTTTATCACTTTTGTGTGGTTAGATTGGTCACGTGCGATCACGAGAACAGGACGGACTTCTTCCTGTATACGTAAATAAAACAAAGTGACAGCTACCTTATAATGATAAATTACGATAATTTTTTTTAATCTTTCTTTCTTTCCCATTTGCCAGTCAAAAAGATAGAGAAGTTTTAAAATGGAGAAATGAAGCGACAAAAGCCAACAATAGCGCGTTTTACCAATCTTACAAAAATCATGTGCTATAGCTACCTATACATTTTTTATATTTGGAATTCCATTCAATAAACGTTGATAAGTGAAAGATTTAGTTAGGCCGATAAAAAGCTACAGAGGCGATAAAAATGATTATTCATTCAATATTTGCGATTCTTGAAATTGGTACCTTTTTTTTATCTTATCAGTTATTGGATATTCCTTATATTAATAAATAGGTATGAGTGTGACTTGTCAAAAATATTTTTGTTTGAAGAGATAGCCTTTTATGGTTATCGTCTCTGATTTTTCTGTTCGACGTCAGCAAGTAGTTTCCTTTATTTACGTTATTAGAAATGTTTTCGCTGTTTATCAGTGCTGCATGAAATAAAGGTTTATTATTGTTGAAGTTTCCCTCGTTAATACTTCCGGACTTGATTTCTTTTTTCTGTCAAAAGCCGTGCCTTTGCCCTGCATGTTACTGTCAATTTTCTGTTGGCACTTCTAATTCTTCGTTAGCACGAAACTCTTATTACTGGTGATGGCAATGACTGATCGTTAATGTAAAAACTAAATAGGACTGGTGATAGATCACTCCCCTGGGGTAATCAATTTTTCAATATTCTCCAGCAGCTTTTAGTGAAGTTATAGTCTCTCGTTAGTTAATATAATGTATGCAACATGATGTATCGTACGCTGCAGAGAGGTCTACGAAAGCTATTCTGTAGCCAATGTCAACTCGAAACCGCCCTCAATATGCTAAGTCGGATTGAGGATTTGCGCAGTGCAATTTTTTGGGTCTTCTAAGCCTTGCTTATTGTGGAATAAACTTTGGCTCAAACATTTTTTTAAGTATCTTATAGAGGTGCCATCACATATTTTTGTCAGGCACGGCAATAACTTTTGTATTCCTCCATATATTAAGTATTTCTAGTTAGCAGTTATTGTAAAATCGATTTATTTGCTCCACTATTATAGGCATAAAGGCACCTACCTATTTTGATTTTTAAGGACATCTTTTAGTTCACTCAGTTAACCGAACGGAAAGTCCTTCATGTGCAGTTCTGATTGTTTCACTATCTCAACCCTATTATTTTATTGGTTTTGCTATTTTATAGCAGCTGTTGAGCTATTGCAATGTTGGTGTGTGTACTAACTTCTCTAGGGTAATTTGTTTGGTCAGGTTTTTAGATATGTCAGTGTTCTCCAGTACTTCAATCAATCAATCAATCAATCAGACAGTCCTTTTCTTGACTTCGCTGTTTCTTTGCAGAAAGGATTGACTCTTCCTCTAACAGTCTCAAAATAACTTTTTACTAAATGAACTTATTACGACAATTTTTATTGATTCTTATGAGTAGTTGGTGATGATTTTTTCAGAAGAACGTCTGGCAACATTGTAGCGACATTAAAAATAAAAAAAATGCATATGCCTAATAATAGTTCGTATTTTTACTAGTTTTTATAAATAAAAACAATTAAAATTAAATTTCTTAAAAAAATAATAATAAATTGGGAAAATGACGTGTGAAATCTTTAAAGTGGCGTTTGAAAAGACGTAATGAACTGACAGTAAACACAACCTCACTGTTTCTGCTATGCTATGCTTGTTTTCTCTTATTATCGAATATGATTAATAATTATTATCAAATACGAAAATATAGACTGCTACAGATAGAGTAATACATCTCAATAGAACTACATAATATTCTAATTTAACATTTTTATTGCCTAACGAGGTTGAGGTTAAAGTTAAGTAATACATCATTAGTCACTTTGATAGCAAATTAATTGATAATAAATATTATTTTTATTTAATAGATAAATGTATTCTAACTTAAATTATTAATCAAAAAGAAAAACTAGTATGCACCACTAATTATAAGATCATGCATCATTCTAAATAGAATCCGATCTGCTTTTATCAAAACGGTGCAAAACAATTGGCATGCTATGATTGTTAGATAATATTTATTTCCTTCAAAATTTTTAATAAAATTCAAATCAAACGTGAAAATAAATAATTACTTTTTTTATTTCAAACAAATTTATTGTTCATTTGCTAGAATACATATACTGATGTAATTTTTATGAATATTTGAATATCAAACACAAATTGAAAGTTTATGTTGTAATTAGTATTTTTTCGTGGAACTATAGGCAGTCATTTTGGCGCCAAGTTAATGATTTTGAAATTAAACAAATCAAATGACACTTTCTTTTATTATCACTATTAGTATTCATTCAGAATTAAATACATTTGTTAAGAAAAAAAAGGATTGTTTTATCTTTATTGATGTTATTACGATTTCTCTCCGATAAGACTTAATAAGAGCAAAATAATGTTGAATCACTGGCGTTATTTTTAAACAAACTGATAAACCAGTAGTTTTGTCGTTTTGTTTATTCGCGGCTACAATAATGTATTTTAAATGTGATGTAGTAGTTTTATAAATGCTTACAATTCATCTTGAACCCTTTTTTTGTTTTTCAGCGTTTTACAGGTCATTAGGTTTTGCATACCGCATGAGTCATCGGCTGTAATAATGTTGCTGCAAATAAATATACAAATAAAAGCCCGTTATATGTGTCTTGTTGCGTTAATAAAACAACTTTTAACACTTTATTGAAAACTTTTTAAAAGGCGTTAAACATAATATTTATATGTTTTGTATAAATATTTTATATTCCATTGTTGTAAATACTGATAAGCATTAATTGGTTTTTAAAATTAAAAATGTGTGGGCGCTTGTTTTGGTGTTATTTAATGAATAGAGCCTCATATTTCAGTATTTATATTGTACATATTAATTTTTAATTTGTAAATTGAAAACTTTTTCATTTAGTTTCCTAATCCTGGAAAACCCAAATCGTTTCCGTTTCATTTCCGACTTACACTTCCTCGAAGTCCTCAAAACAGAAATTTTTGAAGTAGAAATACATTTATACACGATAACCAGTTTCTTAATAGTCAGAAAAATTAATTCTAGGAACTTCGAACGCTTTCTATAATACGCGACCCCCTCCATGAAACCGCCAATGTACGTCACTGAGATATACCAATCGCGCGGAACGACAAAGCCAACGCTATAGTCGTTAGCGGGGTCTAGAACGAAACGGAGAATAAATAGCGGCCTTGTATGATTATAAAGCAAGTATTTGCGATCCCAAGACAACAGTTGCCCGTTTGACGTCTTGTGTTCAGTTTCTCGAATAGTATTATTTATAATTTTCTAACTTGCCGTCGTGTTTGTATTATTATTAAGTTTTCCGTACGTACGCGAGAATTTACTTAGTTTTCTTAAAAGGACAGAGGAGATTTACCAGCCAACTTATGTCGCAGCTTGTGCCGTACCTGAATTTCGGGCTTGACGATTCTTCCCAGGATCCTAGTGAATATTTGTACAATTACGATTCTGTAGATAGCGCCAAAATGGTAAGCTTTATTATTAGCCTCGAGACTACTTGATTAATTCAAATAAATAAGACGTTCATTCTGGAGTGTTCGTTTTTGTTTTCTTTAATAAGTCTCTTGTTTCGCTTTCATTCAATTGGTTCCGTGTTACTTAATAGAAGCCCAGCAGCAACCACTTTTGCTATTATAGAACAATTAGGCATAGCCTGCTTAATGCCGCAAGGTGGTTTTCTTCTTGCGTCTAGATTTTCGTGCGTGCGTGCGTACATTTGTTTGTGTTTGCACTGTCGCGTTATAATAAAAGACGCGAAAATAGTTTTGTGTGGGGATTTTATAAATTTAGCATGCAAGTCATTTCTCTTCGCGCGCATACCGAACTTGCGTTAGCAATCAAAATGTTAATTGTTTGGTGGAAACGGTTAGAATGTTAAATGATTCTAGCCGAATCGTGACATTACACTTTTTTCGAGTCGATTTGAATGGGTAAAGAAAAGAAAAACATTAATTATTTATAAAAATTATGTAATATTTACAGTATTTTACCGCGTTTGTTTTGTTTTGTTATACTATGGATACATAGATTCTATGAGAGTGAGACTGGTTACCTTGTAATACTAATTAAAACGAAAATGTACCATTCTAGGATTATTTAAATGAACCAATAGATGGGGTGGTTTTATTTACTTTTAAGATTATTTGATTGTATAGGAAACTGTAGTATTATTTGCATTATTCTGTAATTTTTATTATGTATATTATAATGATAAAAAATTGAAGCATGGAAATGTGCAACAGTGAGATTTATTATAAGTATGTGGGTGTAATTGCACCACGTGGGAGTGACAGCTTTAATGAGTAAAAGTACAGACAGTAAAACACGCTATATTCGTCTTCCATAGAAGGAGTTGGAAAGAAATCCTCGTTGGAAGTAAAACAAGAAAATTCTATTTAATTTTAAACTTGAATCTTATTCAATTATTATACAAACGATTTAAACAAACCCGATTATAGTTTTAGTTGGATAAATTTAGAGTAAATGCAAAACCTTCAGCAGACTGGACTCACATGGCCTGGTTTTCCACACAGATGCTCTTTATGTTGGAAAACTTAAAAGAATTTTACATATTATTTGCACTGTCATATTCCCGCGAGGTAAGAAATGATTTTTAGAAATTAAAGAATAATAACTATGTACATATTTGGAAAAATTAATAAAATATTGAAATATCAGCATATACTTTCGAGTATGCCATGTATGATTGGAAAACATGGAAATGAAATAAGAAATTAGCGAAAAAAAGCACATTATGTAATACTACTACAAATTTAAATAAATTTTAACGCCGAGACCAGTCACAGTTTCAAGTTGGAAATGGATTAATGCCCGACATTATTTAAAAATGCATGGCTAACTATCAATGTTATTATTTATACTAATATAAACAAAGGTTAGATAACCATTTAATAATAAAAGATATAAGTATTAATCATAACATTCTTAAAAACAGAACTCTGTTGTTTGGCTCATGATAATGAATGAAAGCCCCAGAAAATCCATAAAATAGTTTTTTAGTGCATTGATTTAATATAGCAATAAAAATGTTTAGAATACATTACTGCTACTAATGATACTATTATTGCAATGCACAAAAGGCTAGTTTAAACAAATAATCAAGCGCCGTATGTAGAAAGTTGGAAAATGTTCAAACAAAAGAAAAAATATCCAACATCACACACACTATAATATACAAAAACATGCACACACACCGATAGAGAAAAGTAGCGAACAGCGTGACTCAGCCATGTTTAGCATATAGCACGTGCTATAGATCATTGTATTATTTAAACCAGGTGGCCATTATCGTTCTCGGGTATGACTGTTCAAAGAAATTATTAGTAATAAGAAGGCTATAAGAACAATAGGACAACATCATCTTTATTTATGCAAATATTTTAACCCTTATCACCTACATAATGTATAATCTATTCTGTTATTTTTTATTTTAACAACTTTGTGTACTGTTTTATTATGGAGAATAAGAAGGTTAATAAGGAAAGCTGAAGGGGCATAACGGAAAGCGTGAATATAAATTAACTTTTCAAGGAAAGCAGTTAATAAACAGTAGTATAAAACCACCATTGAACGTTTGTTTATTTAAAAAACGAGTTAATTTAAATTTTTAATGGTTTGTTAAACTGCGCACTAAGTTTTAATATTACTTTTCAATTATTTTATACTCGATTAGGTTATGTTTTAAGATCACAGTAAGTGTACAGTTAAAATGCCACTTAAAGAGTTTAATTAATTCTAATACACTTTTTGCACAGGAAATGGCTAATAAATGTGAGGTTATTGTAATAGTACACAGCTTGCTAACTTCTTGGAATATTATTATTACTGCTGTAGCTGTAATAATTTAAAACATCCAGATAAGAGATGTAATCATACCAGAATAATAATTGAAATGATGCGTAGGAGGCGCTGGTTAAATTGAACTTATCTAGAAATAAACAAGCAGAGGAAAAAGGCTGCACCTGAAAAGCTGCTGGTGTTGTAATTGTTATTTTTAGATACCACAAAAAATATTTGTATTAATAATAATTTAATGCTACATACTATATAATATAGCAATCTTTCAAGTTGGATTTAATGAATTTAACGTTTTACTTGGATATGAGTTGTAGTAAGTGAAAGTTTGATAATAATTTATAAAGAAAAAAAGGTTATACATACATATACTATTATAAAGGAACTTTCATTTTCAACCTACGGGTAGTTTTAGCACAGTATATTAAAGAGGATTTATTAGTGATGCTAGCAATAAATGAGTTAATTGTACAGGGAAAATCTTCCATTTTTTATTTTAGAATAGATGGTATTTATCTAATATTCAATTTTATTTAAAACAAATTCAGTAAGTTTGTTTTAATGTTGAATTTACTAGAATATTTGAATTGTAGAAATACGTAGACTAACAATATTTAATATTAAATTAATATTAATGTTTAAAAAGTGAATTAATTAAGAAAGCTTATTCTAGCAGGATGAGAGTTTTAAATCGCTATTCAATAAATACACATTTTTTAGTTTTATTATTCGAATTGGATTTTTAAAATTTAATTTATTTTTAGTGCGTAAAGTAATTTAAAAAAAATAATTTATGCCACAACACAATACCGGGATTTGAACCGGTGATCAGTTGCACAGAAATTTTACCATTGAACCGAACTGGCTTCGCTTTTATAATCAGTCTTACTCTCTTCTTGTGGTTATATCTTGGTACTTTTTGGCTTTTCAAAATTAGGATCTTATTAATTAAAAACATGTTTTGTATAAAATCACCTATTATAAAGACGCAAACTAAAAAAGAAAAATCAGACATTCCGCTCTTTTAGGCGATTAATTTGAAAAGAAATCATCTAAAAATATATTATAAAATATTTCTATTACGTATTTTAGCGTCATCACATCATAGTATTTTTTTATAATTTCAATATTTATATGACCAATTTATTTTGTTTCTAATTCAAATAAAACCCCCGAAGTTCGGTTCTGATATATTTAGACAATCCAACAATTACCTGTGAGTGCAGCTGATTTTCCATACGAGTCTCATTTAATTTGTCTGTGAGTTTAAATACTATTAGATAATTTAAATTAAATTGGTAATATTTAACATGATACTACCAAGTATTTCTTAAAATTATATTTTCATTTTTGTAAAATCATATTATTTTAATGAACAATGAGAAACTTTTCTAAATTATTCAAAACATAAACTATAATACTACACATACTACTTACATTTTTATCGTCTTCTTATTATGGTAAATATATTTACAAATAATAAATTTACGGTGTAGTATGACGATTGTTAGCATTTTTGAGTCCGCCCACTTCTAATAAGCAACAATGTTTTCTTGGTAAACAATTTCGAAATCTGCAATTTAAAAAAAATGCAACCAATGTTTTTAAACGCCGCATTAAAATAGTGGCAGTCTTGCTGGAAGAGCTTTTTAACCTGTCATAAAGAAATATATTATTATTAACAGGATACAATCAGTACTAAAGAGACGATCCATTATAATGTTAAAAAAGGAATTTTTACGGTGCATACTTTTACACACACACAAACACATAAAAATGATCGTATAATTTGACAAATAGTCTCTGACATAAATTCCTCACGCATCACTCCTTTGTGTTCAGAAAAAATAATTTCGCTTAATGAGCCTTCTAGATGGAACGAAAGGAAAAATTTAAATTGCCCCATCTTGTTGAAACTTATTTTTTCTTGTTGCGCTCTGACGTTTCGAAATTAATTAAAGTAATAATGTTGGCGACATAAAATCATTTATGTCCGCTTGGCTTGAGATAAAAATTGTAATGTTTTATTTTTTACAATGCTGTAGCAAATGTTTTTGATGCTTTTAATTAAATTATTTAAAAAAGAAGGTGCGGCTTGACACATTTTTTTAATTACGTATACGTATATGTATAACTATATTATTTATTGTTGGATTAAAAAAATTGCTAAAACACGAAGTAAAGGAATGTTCATAAAATATTAAAACTGGGAATATGCAACAAGTAGAAAATAAAAATCTAAGCTTTCCTTAGAGCATGGATTAATTAACAATGAACGTTATATGTATGTGTTTTTTATAATAATCCTATAGTTGGACATGGTTTAGTTATTGGGGATTTTATTAGGGATCTTCTGGAAGTTTTGGCTATTTTTGAATCGATACTGTAATCTTTTTTCCTGAATAAATGGCAACATTGCCGATTTTTACTTTTAAAGCAACCTTGTCAATTAATTTTATTATTTGATTGCCTACTTCATTTGTCTAGCAATTAGGAATATTATATTTTAGATTAAAGGGCCATCACAAAAAAATTCCATAATGAAGAAATTCTCTACAATAACCAATCTGTTCTTTTTAACCTTCGCTGACAAGTTTTCGCTTTCCACGTGCTCATTTTCTCTCTTAAAAGTCTATTAAATGAACAATTAAACCTCCCATTAATCTAACGTGTGGTTCCACCTAAAATATAAAAGCGCGCCACCCAAAGAGAGACGCACGTGTTATTACCGTTGTCATCTTATTAAAACCTAAAAACCACTATTATCACTACCACAGCGACAAGCTTTAAACATTAACGTTCCTAAATGGAGTGTCTATCTTTATCTGCATCTTTTGTTTTATTTTATACAAAAATTCTTCAATTGATACGTCTTTTACATTCTTCCATCATATAAATACTAGAGTATTCATACTATATTTTTTCTTAATACGGCCAAGAGTACAAACCGGATGAAATACGGTCTTATAAAGAGAAAGAGAGCATTTATCTCTGTCGTCTGGTGTTTGCCAGTTCCGTCTTGTGTGGACTTCTTTCACCTCGCCTCACCTGTTATTGTAGGAGGTTTTGGAATGCCCATGACGTCACCGAACTATGCGTCATTATTTATTATAATAACGCTCGCTCGGGACTCGAGTGTTTGAGGATTCCGAATGCGTTTTGCAAGTGGTTTATTAACTGTACTATTTAACAGAGACAGTATTTAACCTTATAAAAATTAGGTTAAATTTCTATTAATTAAAAAAGTCACAGGAATTGGAAAAATTTTGAATTTGAAATTAAAAAAACATTTTAATAATATAAACTAATGATTTTATTTTCGCTCGAAAATCTAAAAAATAAATAACATAGCAATCAATTTATCTGAATATTGTTATAAAAGTGAAATTTTTTTGAAAATGTTAAAAATCCCTGATTGTGATAATTTCAAACCGTAATAATTTTTAAAAGATACATCCAACGAGAGTCGATAGGGTTTTCATACGCAGCTTGTTTTGCAATTAAAATCATCTTCTTCCTTATATGCGTCATCGTCCTATTTATAGATTATATTATACTACTGGAATGAAATGTAATTGCCCACCAAAACAGATTAACCTCACAAAATCGTAAGGTCACGCAGGCAAGCTTAATTCAGAATCAGTACAGTCTTCTTCTCATGCATCAATCAATCGATAAATGATAATACATGTATACATACAACATGTGTAATAATGTCAGGTTTACGACATTTAGAACATTTCTTAAGGTTGATTTTGTTAAAAGAAAACCACTATCTTAAAACTGATTACCAAAACCAACACAAGTCAAAAACCCTACCTTACTTTACTTTTTGATAAAAGCATAAAAAAACCGAAAAGGAAAAAAACATTTATTTTCCGATAATTTACGACCTTCGTACACGAACAATTTTAAACAAAGGAAGGTATCTGGAGAATATAAAAGAATACATACATGATCTGATCAAAAAGGGTTCAAAGAGTTTAGACAAACAAATTTATTTAAACAATGCCTTTTAAAATATAATACCGGAAATTAATAAACGTTAATAATAGATAAAAGATAACAAATTCGTTTCGTATTCTTTTATAGTCAAACTCAAAGTGACATTCAATAAGTCTTTTGTTTCGAAGCTTAACTACGATTTTTTAACCTTTTTGACATGTCCGCACAAGTCAACATATTAACGTAAAATACAAAACAACCTTTTTCGCGACAAGTCGTAACAGGTCTCTATTTTTGTTGCATGGTGCAACATTGTGCAATCCGCCGCGGGAAGACCTACATTTGAAAGACGGACCGTTTGCTTCGGTATAATGCACGTACGGCATTGCCGATTTTTATTATCGTCGGCACTGGAATGAAATACTTTGGAAGGACGATGACGTCAGTTGGTCATGTGAATTATCACTAACTGACACGAGAAACAATTCCAACTATTCCCGCCGATAAGTTGTTTAGTGCGCTGACAACTTCAGATGAGTGCGCGTTTATTATAAAATATACACGACATCTTCTGTTTCTCTTTTGTTTCATCGTAAAAAGGTGATTAAATTTTATCGTCTTACCGGATAATTTTTGCTGTAATAGATTTATGTTTCCGCTGTTCGGTATGTGTCACGCTGTCGTTTAATAGCGAATTTTTCTAATACTACTTGATTGCGGAGCGAAGTTATGTGTATTGTTATTTATTTATTATTAACTAGGTAAGTTTTGTTTTATGACGATTTAGTTACGTTTCAATGTTTAGGTTTGCGTGACTACGTAGGAGGTTGTTAATTATTCTTTTGTTTTCAAGTAGGTACTTGTTTTGTTTGATTGTTTTTATACGACTATTGTCTGTTATTATAACCACGTGCGAATAGTGCGAAAAATATTTGAAAAATAAAAACGTTGCCAACTATTAAAAACTCACAATAATACTACATATTTCCTTTTTTTATTTATTAATAAAATATTCTAATAAATAATTCGTATATTAATTATAATATTACACAATTTTAAAACTGTTTGCGTTTTTTTTTAAATAACCTCACTTATTTTTGTTTTTTTGACGTTTATGAAGACTTGATACACGAACCACGTGTGTTTTAGCGTTGTAAACTACAAGTAAAAGAACCATATTTTAGTGTATAAATCCAAATGATTTTTAGTAGTTTTATATTCCGGAAATAAGGGAATTTGAACAATTCAACCGCAATTTCCGGTTTTACTAAACGAACATGAAGTCGCGTCCTGGAAAGCTTCAAGGTTGTACAAGGGTTTTCTGTCATTAGAGTCGAAACCACTTAAACAAACTTAAAATAACATAACCTATAAGAACTTTTGAATCATAATAAAATTAATAACAGATAAAAGTTGACCGGTTGGTTGAGGTGCATTTTTTGTACATAATAAGGACACTGTTGATCTCTGACTGATACTAAAATTAAATTCCTTGGCCTAATTGATGCTGTTGCAATTTTTTATAAATCGCAGAATTGTAATTGTGTATTATTAATTAGAAAATTTATTTATTTATTTCATATTGATAGTATACGTGAAAAAGTGGTCGTACTCCTTAAATGAAAGTTAAAAGGAAAATCCCAAAAATGCAATCTGTGAAGCAATAATGCATAATTAAGCGTTTAAATTTATGAATGCGGTTTATTATTTTTTCTTGTATACATACACGCATTTAATGTATGTGGATGTTATTTAATAAACATTGATTAAATATAAATACTTTAATTATTATTCTCTGGAATTACCTGATAACGATTTTCTATTTAAATGTTGGCAACAGTGTCTTTTGAGTGTGTTTTGATTCTATGAATTATTTTTGTTTGACTATTTGGAAAGGCTATCCGTGTATGCTTATCAATAATTACAGATAAAAACACCTACAGTAATGTCTGTGCGATAGTACTGGCTATTAAGAGATTTTCTTTTTTTTTTGTTTATTGCATGTACTTACAAGTAACTTCTCTTACTTACCTTCTCTTTAGTAAATCTGTTTCGTGTGCACTTTCATCACATTTACAGATTTACTATACTGAGTATTGGTTAACACTATCACCTGATTTTACGTATCGGTTTTATGCGAAAAAAATGTTCCGTAACACCACAACAGAACTGAAAATTTAAAAAAAGGAGAAGATCCGAAGCGAAGGGGGAGGTATTATACAATAAAAAAATCACGTTAAGCCTAAATATGTATGGAATGTTCACGCACTCTTCTACCATATGTATTTTTTCTAATATCCTTCGACTGCGCCATGTTTTATTATAGTAAATACACCCTTTCGGAAGATTGGTTGATGTGCGACTTCAAGCTGTGTCACAAACCAGATTTTGTACGGAAAATATATCACTAAATAGAGACGTGTATTTTATGTGACCCAACCTGAAAAAGCCCTTCATTAGCTCATCTTTCATAAGCAATAATTACATAAAACGCCACGCCACTGACAATTTCTTTAATTCACGTTACTTATTTTAAATAGACTCCTTTTCACTTTGTATTTTTTCGGCATGGTTAGTCCAAATCCACCATTTTCAAGTGCCTACTTGTGTTTCATTGTAGTATTCCAGATTAAATGCTTCTCTCGCTTGATTGTCGTAGTGGTTTTATGCTTTACTAAAATGCACGTTTCTACTTATCAGCCAATGTCCTCTGTACTCTTTCTAGGATGTGACTAAACTAATTTTATTGAAGCATTCTGGATCATAATTTGGATGGTCTTTGGAAACAGTAGAGATCACGGTAATGTCATTAAATAATTATAAATATAATAATAGAATGAAGAGAAGAATGCCACAATGATGAAGAAGTGATTTTGTTATCTTTATAAAGATACTACTTCAATAGATGAAGTAGTTTTGTCAATAATCAATACCATATTGAATGCTTGAAGTCGCACCGATCCACTAACTGTCGGATAATTGGCGACATTGTTCAACAAGCCAAATCTTGTCAAATAGTGACCTTGTGAACCAATATGGTCACACAAGGTCCCAGGTTACCTCAACTGAATTCAGAATTTCTCTGATACTATTTTGAATTGTAGTGTACATCCAACAATAATAAAGAAATAAGAAACCGAGTCACCATTGTGACTGGAATACGCATACGCATTCTACACTCGAGTGTAAAAGTTCAGAGATTTTCTTTGACCTCAATTACCTACGTTTACGTAGGTTACATGATCAAACGTACACTGTAACTGTTCTTCTACTCTGTACATGTGATACTTGAAGTAAACTTAATTTTGACCCATAACCGCTCCGCAGAAATGAAAGATCTCGTTGGAATCGTAGAAGATCACACCTGATAACGATTTCGAAGTCTCTAGGATCGATTACATATGTATCCGTTGTCAGTTTCTTTCCATCTGTCGCAGTGTTTGAGTTGGACCTGAAGATGATAAAATTGGGTATACAGTAAGAGTTTAAGGATTGGGTGGAAAATTACACTACTTTTTGGTAAGAAATATTACCACAGTTGTAAGGAAGACTCCACACAAGGAATGAAATCCTTTCATTCCCAATGAACCAGAGGAGCACACCCTCATCACAGTATACATTAATTGTACTACCTAGAAAAATGAGCGCAACGACCCCAGCCTCTAAATGTAGGCGTCCAACGAAACATGTACTATTAAAAGAATAATGAACGTGGTTTAACCTCAAATTTTGTAGCACCCGTATGCAGCAGCAATAGAGACATATTCAAGTCATGGCCTACTGAAAGATACACCGAAAATTTGTTAATTTATTATTTATAATTTTAATTGAATCTATCTAGAAAAACAATATGAATACACTTTTCATTTTTCAAATAAAAAATTATCCTTGATTAACGAAGATATAGTATGTAGTTAACAAACGTGTTTAGTTTTTCCCATGTTAGGAGGAAAATTTATTCCTTCTGTATACAGCTAGTATAACCTTGGTGATCCCATAATAGTTTTATATAGAGTTTTTTAAAATACGTAAAGATCTACGACATGGAATGCTGTTTTATTGTTAGTTGAATAATAAACGCGTTCTTTTTTATTCAGAAATAATTGCAAAATGACCGTAAATGTTTGGTTTGCGCCATTTTTGTCTATTTGTGGTGAATGTTTCTTTCCTTTTTTTTCTTAATTCTCTTTTATTTTATATTATTATTCGCTTTCATTTTTAATTAGATCTTACGTTCCCAGGTTTATTAAAATTCAAGGTTTTCTTTGTGTTATTATTTATTATTACTCAATTGCTATTTATTTATTTTTTAATTTAAGTTGCAAGTGTACGTATACTATTGTACATACTGACTATTTTGTATCTATTGACCTATCATAAATTTTGTCTTGTCATTTAATTTTGGTTTAAATAAAAGATACGATTATTCCTTTTTATTCAGTTTTACTGTTTTGGCGTGGCATTTCCTCTGCTATTTATTATTTAAAAAAATATCGCACCATCCCTCTTATCTCCTTGTATGTATTTCCCATTATATATCATGACGTTTTAATTTAGATTATCGCTACTAAAAAGGTGGAGCTGATAAAATAAATTAATGTAGGAATTACTATCAATGAAATAAAAATATAATTTGGATTTTTAACGTTATTAATAAGAATTGAGTACTATTTGATTCTTGAAGTTGGTACTAATAAAATTAAAGCAGTTGGCACTGCGCCCGTATTAGAATTCGAATTTTTTTATCCTAAAGAATCTGGAAATTTCACATTTCAACAATTTAAATGTTACTATTAGGATTGCAATTACCGATATTATTTAAAAGCTTACTTATTTCTTCCTTAATTTACATGGAAGAATTTTATAATTTTCTATTAAAAAAAAATACAGATTTGGCTACACAAAAAGTAAAACCTAAGCTAAATGTTTTAAATTTACTTACTTTTTTCTGTATTTCTCCGAAACCCAACATTTCCATTAAGTTTTTTATTATTACGTCAATAAATTGTTTTGTCTCTTTGTTGAACTCTGTCCAAAAGTAATTTATTAAATAAGTTGTCAGTGAAAACATAATTCTCAAGATGATTCTTGCTGTTTTAATAGCCAAAATTACCGGAAATGCCCATGTATTCTTATTTTTTTTGTAAACGATTTCCATAGTCATTTGTTTTTGCTTTATTTAAATATGCATTGGCGTACGATTTTAATTTTCCACAAACTTCCATTTAGCTCTGAATCTTTCCGAGTACTAAAACTTCCTTTTTGATCTATTATTATAATTATTTTATTTTGTTCTTCCTTAACCGGCCCTATCCTTAACTTTATCCTATAAAAACTGAACGGTACAGGGTATTATAATTTAAAAAAGCGACCATTTCGCCTATTAAAAAAAATCATGCATTTTAATAATACATCACGTTACGCCTCTCTTTTCGGACATAACCTTTGCAATCGGCGTCTAGGTGTTTTAGAAATGGAATGCAGAGCATTTCCGATTCGCGATCTTGTATACGTGACTCACCCGCGACACACCAGGCGGCCGCGCTTCGCGGCCCTCTTGACTTTTTGTTCCATTTTATTACCTACACCACACATGGCCGCTGCTCTCTACTCTTGTTGTTTTGCCAAAACTTTGCTTGTTTTTTTCCTGGTAATTTCTCCCGCCTTTCCCCTCGAAGGACGCTCTCTATAAGATAATTCGTAACTAGAATCGATTGAATTGAAACGAACTCTTGCCAAAATTGTATCTGCCAGAAGAAGAAAGCCAGTGGCGTGGTTTATCTGAAAAACAATTTAATGAAAAAACATTAACTGCTTTTTTATCCTTATAATGTTATAAACGATGATGTAACTCGAACTAGCGATAATTATTTTTATCTTATTACTTAATAGACGAAGATTTTCGTTTTTATGAAAAGAAAAAAATCTTATTGTTTATAATTTTCACGGGTGCTGTTTACATTTATTACAGTAGCTCTTTATTTGTTCTCATCATCTCACCGCAAATATTCTCTCGTTCTCCCCACTCTCCACATCTATCTCTTCATGGGAAGGTCATCTCCAAGGCTGTTCAAGAATTATGCTAATGAACAAAGTTGTGGGTCTTATTGAAAATTCTTCGTCATGCATTACGTCATCGTTTTGCACACATAATAGTTATAACAGAGATAGTTGAAGCGTGAGGTGTTTGTTTCCTTATTTGTTCCGATTTTTTATTATCGTGCTCTTGTCATAGTTTTCTCAGAACTGGTTTCATTCTATTATACATATTATAAAGAGAACCGCGAGTTGTGGCGATCCTTGATCGACGACTACTCCTGATTCATTCATAAGAAGGTTCCCTTTTTCTTAAGTGTAAGTATTTTACTATTTCATACAAATAAGCTAATAAACCGCAGAACATGTAATAATTTAAGATTTGTCGAAGGAGGTGCAGTGTATGCTATAAGAATGGTCATACCTAATTGAAATGTTATTTCTCTGCTGGTTATTATTTATGGGTGGGTGGTCATGGTTTTATAGAGATTCAGTGGGAGGTGGAACAATTCGGTATGTATGAGATTTGTAATAAATTGTGCTGGTCAGTATTTTTCGTTGGGTTGAAGTTGCAATAATGAAATCAACTTAAGTTTAAAATTTTAAACGATCGGGAGAGAGGGAAATTGAAAAGGTGAGAGATAGTTGTTGAGTTAATAATCTCTATAATTAAACTAATTATTTCATTTCATTTATTTACAATACGCGTTGAGTTAAATTACGATTTTACGTGTGTGAATCCCATCCTCGTCGCCAATACTAAGCATTATGTATTAAAAAGTAAATGGATATTTCAGTAAATTTATTTTTGGTTCTATATCAAAAGGGGGACTATTGTAGGTAGTTATAAAAGTATACATTAATGTGTCGGGTTGTATCAATAATTGCAACAATAAGAATGTAGCTTTCTCATGTTTCGCCCACATGAAACCATCCCTAGAACAACACCCATCATAATAAGAAGAGTCGTTACCCACCTACTATCAAAATTTTAAGTTGTAAATCTTGCCAAAATAGCTTCTGATGCAAGAAGGAAGAACTGGCCGTATTTGCGCTTTTCGAGCTTTGTCGACCAAAACTTTTTTTACGCCCAAAACTTTTTTCTACTATACAGTTCACATCCGTTTCGAAATAAAAAATGAACGATAGGTAAAACAAATGAAGCCGTTGCTAAACAGATAACGATGGGTGTATTTATTTTCATCCAGGAAAACCTATTGAGTAACTGAAAAACCAAGTCGAACTAGTTCTGCTTAATATATTTATCAACGTCGACGACGTTTTAACTTTTTTTCCTCTCAAGCTTGGACGGTAGCCAAATTCACCCATAACCTTGGCGGAGTATAGTCTTGTTAACTCTGCTGAAAACACGACACGAAAGTACAATGTAGCATGTATTAGTAGTTAGCAGCGGCAGGTTAATAATTATTATTGCTAATGTGGCAAATTTTGCCCACTCATGAATAGTGGCAGCACACTTCTTGCAGTCGTAATTTTTTTTCTTACATTTAAAACAAATTCCTATTATAATAGTAGTGGTTCTTGTAATCCCGATTTCCAGTTATTATTTAATCATTGATCGTTACATTTTAATGGTGGTTACGTGAAAATGAAGGTTTTTACAGTGAACTCCTAAATAATTTATACATTGATAACAATTTCCCAGAAACTTCCTGTCGCCTTTTCTCTTTTACCAAGAAACAATAATTGGCATAATAATATGGAGCGGAATTTTCCTAAATGGCAGAAATTACTTCTAATAAGAGTAAAAGGTTAATTAATTTTAACATCGTCAGGACCACATTGCCTTGAATTTCATTAGGAAACGTTTTGAAAAAAATTATCTAACCTAAAAAACAAATCATTATCTCTTTATGCATGCATTCAACAACGGCGCCGTTTTAATTGCCGCAACTTCCGTTTTAGACACTAAAGCACGCAGTTAATCAAGTGAATTACCACTACAAAAGACATTGTGAATTGAAAATACTGATCTCCAGGAAAAAAAAAACAATCAACAGAAACGAAATGACCAAATAAAAAAAAATATAGCAAGCAATTAGATGACTTGATTTAAAAAATAATTGCCTCTAATTTTATCTTGGAGAAAAAAACTTGGCCTGGTTTAACGAGGAATTCCCCTGACTTTAAATTCTGATATACATAGTAAACAATAATTTACATTTTTTGACTTGAGTTTGATTAACATTAATTAAAATGCAACCTTTGATCAATGTGTTTTTAATTTTCTTGGTTTTCCAAAATAAAGAAAATACTGTCACCAACGACGGTAGTTGCTTAAAATACATGCGCGCCCAGGTGTTCTCTGCAATTTTGCGAAAACTCGCCAGCACGTATTGTTTTTGATGTAAACATACTATAAACAGCTCTTCTGTAATTTTCCATAGTGCTATGTGCACAATATCCTACTAACCATAACAGGGTCGGATTTTGTAAAATGTTAGGTGATTTTGCAATTCTGCTCTTATGGACCAAGATGTCAAAATCTGCCCAAATACTTATTAGTACCCGAAAAGGACTTTATGCGCCTTGATCAAACGATTAGATCCATGCTAACTGCATCTTTGTTTTCGCGCAAAACCCTACACAATAGAAAATAAACGCGTATTAAAAAACAAAATACGACTGATATAAATAAATATACAGCAGATTGTGCGAACTGTAGGTTACCTCGAGCTAAAAACAGCAGCAGTGGGCGACAAACCAAAATTCCCTCTTAGCAAAATCATTCTTAGACGCGCTGTGCTCTGTGCCTCGGTGAAAAGTTGCACGGCGACGTCGTATTAACGAACGAACGACTCGATTAATAACGATATTCGAATATCATTATTGTTAAAAAAATAATTAGTTATTTTTTCCGATTCATTTATTTTTTTTCGTCTCCTAACTTTTTTTCTCTTGGTTGTTTTTGTTTTTTGATTTTTGTTAACAATTACACCGTTATTGTTGTGCTTTATTTATTGTTGGTGTGACGCAACGCACGACGACGAAATGGCGCTCATGGATCAAAAGGAAATTGCAAATTTCCTCGCACAGGAGTTGTTTTATCAACAGGTACAAATTAGGGAAAAAATGAGAAAAATGCAACAACATTTTCCGTAATAACCTAATTGTTTGGTGCGTTTGTTTTATTTTCAAACGGTGTTTTTTGTTAACAAAACTAACTTGGGATTACTGATGATGGTTGAAAAAGTAGACGAAACAGCTAACCACATTACCATAAACGTGTTTTTCAGCATAAAATGCCTACGTAATAGTTCAGAATGTGACTGACAGTGGCGCTGGTGATGGTCAATTTGTGTATGTGGTTGTAATAAATTAAGTGTTGGTACAAAGTCTGAATCTGCTGACCGCATGTTTGAGGTTAAGTGTGATTTAACTGATTTTTAAAATGAGATTTTTCCCTTTTAAACTGAATTCTCCTTTTGAAATTTAAAGCAGGGATGTTTTGAATTAAGTTATCTTTCTTGTGCTGATCTGATTTCTTTTTTGTATTACCGTTTTGTTAGAATTATGTACTAGGTACAGTTGTTACAATACATTATTTCCAATATGTTTCTTTTTTGTATTACCGTTTTTTTAGAATTATGTACTAGGTACAGTTGTTACAATACATTATTTCCAATATGTTTTATCTAAAATTGCTAAAGTTTATAAACGTTAATCTGAAGAATAAATTAACATAAATGAAGATTTTTATTACATATTATCAGTGTATCAGTAAACTTGTTATCGTTTCCTTTGAAATTTCACTTTTATCTAGATCCGATAGTACAGTCAATTCAAGATTTTATTGTTACACAAATTGCATGTTATGTATCGTAGGTATATGTTACTTAACTATACAATAATACTAGGGACCCATTTATCATTTGGCTACTTGCTGTATACTGTTAATAAATATTCAATTCGAGAATGTTTTTTTATTAAGAGGATTCATTTGGATAAAAATTTAGTATTCATTAACAAGTTTTCTATTTAAAATTTTTATATGGGATGATAGTTTAATGTTATATTCGGTAAATACTAATATAAGTAAACATTTTATTTATTTCTATAGATATTCTCCTACCTAAAGTCATTTCCTAGTTTTCAACATTTTGTCTTGGTTATTTTTAGGTCTGACTATGTTGGCGCAAATGTAAATAATACAAACTCTTAAAAAGATTTTATGTTCTTGTTCTACTCTTGTCTTAACAAATTTGCATATTATTTTTACTTTCTGTCAGAATATCATAAAGAGCAGGCATTTTAAAATCTGAGCTTCTAACCTCACTTTTGTTTCCTTGAGTTTTATAGCAGTAAAATTGGGTGTCCTCGATTATTAGATATTGGAGCGGATTATGATTTATTCATGTTTAATTGGCAATACTGCAAAAATTCTAATTTGTACTAACCGTAACTAGTATTCGGTAATATTGGTGCAATATTCTAGAACAAGTAAGGTTATTAGTTTTCCCATGCAGTTACATTATAACCTAACTTTTTTGCATTACCAACCTATTTTTATTGTTTTCGCTTTGTTAATTCTCACAGAAAGCTCATCTTAACTGACATCCAGACAAAAATTGTTGTCGATTGCTATGAAAACAACCAAATATGAGAATTATTATGATCCGTAATGTGTTTTAAGTATGGCTAGCAAAGTTCTGACCTATGACTTTTTGTATAAAATTTTAAATAAATTCTTATTTTTAAATAGCGTAAAAAAAACGACATTCATCTAACTCTCATAGGCTCCTTAGATCATAAATCGTACCTTCGTGGGTCACTCAGATATTTAATAACATTTCTTAAAAATGTAATTAACACTTACCGAAGTTATAAACACTGCTAATAATCAATACATAACCTATATTTTCCATATTATTAGAACCAATTTTAAATGTAATTAGTATAATTAATAATATTAACTGACATCACAACATAAAATTTAACAATTGAAAATCATTCCATATAATTTTACAAAATTCTTTTTATTTCTAGTATTCCACATAACCATACTTTATAGCCTTAACCTTCAAAAACAGATGACCTGCCATTTAAGTAGACTATTATACATTATACAATATTTAAAATATCATTTTTGAATTAATTTCTTAAATGAAAACTCATTGTTAACAATGTTGAAATTCTTAAATCACTTAAAACTACACTTTTCTCTCAAAAATTAAAAAAATGTTCTCTATTGTTGTTAGACATAACAACGTGACTTGAACCCTTTTGAATCTATATTTTACTAATAAATACTATGTGCTTTGTTTATTTTAATATCTACTTTTGTAAATTTATTACTCATGACAGTTCTTATCTGTTTATCTTTAGCAGGTTTTCAAAGATAAAACATATCAGTTTGAAATGCATCAATAAAAAATACATATACATACATATTTTTAAATTTTTCAATACAATCTCTAAAATTTTGTTTTACTTTTATTACAGTTCATAACTCTAGAAGGACTGAATTCAGGGGTACCAACGAGAACAACACCAACACTCACTCCTACAACATTACGAAACATTGAACAGACATTTATTGAGCTTCAGAGTAAGCCTGAACCACACGAGAACGAGGCTGGTTTTGTTCCACCATTGGTACATTCAATAGGTAAATATAGAAATTCAAAAAACCAGCTCATTTTATTAATATACAACCATTCTTTCCATTTAGGCAATAATCAATATATTCCGGCTTCTGAAATAGATATATATTCGAAGAATAACGCATTGTGGTCTACAACACCACCACCACATCCTAATTTAGATTTAGATTTAGATTCACGACCCACACCTCCTGTAACTCCCAAAAACGGAGTGATCCACACAACCGAAAGTACTCGCCGCAACATGGGTGGCCGTAAGCCAGTAAAAGACCTCAATTTAACGCCAGAGGAAGAAGAACGTCGAAGAGTACGACGTGAACGTAATAAGATGGCTGCAGCGAGATGCCGTAAACGTCGGGTAGATCATACAAATTCATTACTAACCGTAAGTGATTTCACATGTGCATGCAATAATTTTTCATAACTAACGTTTTAAATTGCTTATAGGAAACAGAAATCTTAGAACAAAAGAAGCAAGCATTACAAAATGAATTACAAGAACTTCAGACCATGAAAGAGGAGCTTGAATTTGTCATAGAATCACATCGCACTTGCTGCAGAATGCAGAATGGAAGACCTCGAAGTCCTTTAGATGTAAAACCTTACATTCTACCTCATTTTGAAGACAAATCCACAGAACGCGTAAAAACTGAATTAATAGAAGAACCTATAACAGATGTAGACAACGACATGTTTCCTTTACCATCACCGGCCAAAAGAGTAATGCTTAGCTCTACCGTACCGATTTCTAAACCGAGTAGACCTAGTTCATTAAATGTTTCTTCTGTACCGTGTTTGGGTGCTAAAAGTAATGTGTCAGAACTTGCCGGTATATCTATTACTACACCGTCGACGGGGATACAATTTAATTTTGACTCGCTGATGGTTGGTGGAACTGGTTTAACGCCCGTTTCTGCCCCGCTTGTCCCTTCCTGCAGTTCCCAACAACGTAATTTACCTATTGCTATTGCAGATATTAGTTCACCAGATACTTGTGGCCCGCCTAAGCTAGTTAGTTTATAAAATAACCCGACTGCAGCTTGTTTAATGTAAAAGAACAAACATTTACGTTAAAAGTCATCCATTTAGATGTGTCTTTTATAAAGGCATTCAAATTACGTACGGTAAATATGTTACTAGAAGAGCAGTATTATTATTATTCGTTTTTTTTTCTAGTGAATAAATGCATAATATTAAGACGTAAATTTTCCTGTATTTGGCTGTTTTTTATATTTTTTTTAAATGATTAAATTATTAACTAACTTTTACTTGCTTTATTTTGTTTTGCGTTTATTATTTGATTGCCTTTATGATTCAGCATTAAACGAGTTGCAGATTATTAATGTTAAGGGACACCAACGATATGATCAGGGTCGGATACAAAGAAAGAAAGCTCATACAATTCGGTGTCAAAAAGATTTTTGATAAATTTTTTCCTGACTGGCCAGTCAGTCATTTTTTTATACGTTATGTAAATGTGTACATACAAATATATATATTTGAAAATTATAGTTATTATAATGATTATAAGGATGACGATTCATTATTATGTAATATCCAACCCTGCGCACTAAGTTGCTGCGATACCAATCACCATGTTTAGTATGCTAAACAATCAACCAAATAAGTTTTCTTTAAGTAAATAATACGTTTAATTATTATAAATAAACGTGATAAGTGTCATATTTAATGATATTTTTAATTTTAGTATTTTATAATATATTATTATTGTTGAATAGAGAGATAAAGCGAAGCCATCGGGTTGTAAATTTTTTAACGATTGTTACTAAACATGGACCAAAAAACTGTTTTTTAAAAATTGTAATATGTCTAAAAGTGCTCAAAATGGAATTGCTATTTTTGCTATGCTACTTGCAAATTTTGATTGATTTTGTTTTTTGCTACCAGGAAAATGCCTTTTGTAAAATATTTACCGTGTTTTTTCACTTATATACAAAATATTCCCTCCATTTATAGAGTGTAAGTTTTAAAAGTGAAAAATATTTTTTATAATAGGAACGATCACTCCTATTATTTAAGTCAAACATAAGCAATTTGTGTTATTATTCTTAAGTATCATAGTTTAATATATTGGTTTAGATAAATGATGAATGAGCAATATTAGATATACAATTTATTTATACATAGGTTTTTTTGTCAATTTTATATATAGTAGTTTGTCAAAAGTTTTGTATTTATTTTATGCATTATCATAAATGATGCTAATAATGAAAAATAAATGAATCTTTTCAAAAACTCTATTTAGTTTTATTGTGCAACTATTTTAATTTCTACACTAACCAGAAACAGAAATTGACAAATGGTATGTATTGAAGACTATATTAGTAAATGTATGTATGCTCTTATTAACACACTCGATAAGGGGCCTTGCATGAGAGGTCTGGACAAGGTAGGGTTTGGACTAGGTAAGCCAATGTAATTTCTTGCTTGGGTCGGGGTCGGATCTTCTACAGTTATTATATACTTGTAACATAAACGTTATGACTAATTTATTTTACTTAAAATTAAAAAAAACGGGATAGTCTCCCGATTTTCTGATTTATGCTATAATATCTGTAAGTCAGCTGTTGCACCTGCATAATAATTATCGCCCCTCCCTCCTGCTCAAGCTTCATAGTTTCTAGAGCTTTGCAGGTTATGGGTAGTAGTCGTTATTATTATTATTTTTATTATAAGGAATTCGTGTCTGACTCTTGCTTTATTAGAAAATAATTGGACTTCAGACGGGTTCAAGTAGAATATTTCAAAGTAGTATTTGGGCTCAGGCCAGGTAGGGTTCAAAATTTATGATGTCGGGTCTGGTAAAACTTTCAAAATTTGGCCCTTGCAGGCCTCTACCTTGCATTCAAGCAACGTCCATTATGTATTACAGGCCATGAACATGGAGAGGTAGTGGGAGATCGGGGATTCTATGAAGACACATTAGTTAGTACATGTGAGATATGATGATTACTGAATACTCTTAATACCGAATTCAATTTTTATTAAATTTAAATTATTTAGTCTTTGTTCATTACAATTTGACTGCTATTAATCATTAATATGTTTTGAATACTAATTATTTAAAAGGATATTGACAAAAAAATTTAGTTTTAGTAAAGTTTAATTTTTTATAACAAAATTTATGTCGTTATCATTGCAGTATTGAACATGTATTTTAAGATCTTTTATTGTATTGTAAAGATGGTATTGTAATCATACTAAATTTTCAACATTGATAAGATAACGATGCAATTAAAAAAAGTCTACCTTAGCGACGTGTTTGTTTATAATTATATTACCTTTGATAATGACAGCATAGCTGTCGAAACAATATTGTCAGGTTATATTTTAATAAAACTGTGAAACTTTTAATAATCTTTATTTATTTCATGATTATGGAGTTCCACAAAATAAGGCTGGAAACAATAAACAAAAAAAAAAGTCTGTAAATGAGCAAAGTGTATTCTGGATGACCACTGCTAGATGCTTTAACTCTTATTCAGTGACAGGATATGAGACTCTTTGCTTGCACAGCCTCCAACACTGCATATTAAGTTATTAATCTTGACTCTTGATGTGATCTGGATAGTTGAAGATAGAAGCAATTAATGCATTCGAGCATCGCCCTCTTTGCAGCACGAGTCCGGTATTGTTTCCAGCATGCTCCTCTTCTTGCCATCATGTCATCTTCTTGAACGTGGCTCATTCCTTTACTGCATGTGTTGGTATAGCTTTGTCACCACCACTTTGTCAAGAGTTAAGTCCTTAGCCTGCAGTTATCACTGTGTAAGATTAATTTCCTATAGTACATCTAGGGTTGGATAGGTAATCTCCCAATTTTTGACAAGGATTAAATTTTTCAAAATATTTCTTAGGATTAAAGATTGGATTTTTATAAAATATTAATTGGGATTGGCGTTTGGTTTTTTAAATTATTTTTTCGAATTGGGAGATATTGAATTTTTTTAAATATTTTTGGGATTTGGGATCAAATGTTTTAAAAAATATGGTGTGGGATGGAAGTATTTAAAAATATCTTTTGGAAAAAATGATTTTAAAAATATTTGTTGGGATTAGCTTTGGAAACTGGTAATATTTTTTGGAATTGGAGATTGGATTGGTTAAGACACATAATCGGTTTTTCATAACTGAACACACATATACATGGAGCAGATGATGATAGTATTGTGTTATATTTCAGAAATATTTTGTGAATGCGAGGATATTGGAACAACGACTTCAATGAGTTCAACATCAATGTGTCAATGACTATCGATATTTATCGTTAAGTTTAAACAACATACATACAGGTATAATTAAAAGTACAACATATGAATAATAATAGATACTAAACATATTACGTACATTATTTCTAAACAGTAAGTAAAGACATAAGTACATTTGTGAGTAGGGCTGATTTTCTTATAGATATATCGATTCTTCTAGATTATTTTATGTTATATATTGTTAAATGGATATCCGTAAATAAATTATTATTATTATCGATTAACGATATCAGTGGTTGGAAATATCAATATCTATTGATATATATATCAATAATTATCAGTCTGTTGATAGTTATCGATGTATCGGTAATATCAATAACTTTTGGATATCGATATTATCGATAACTTTTTTGATATCGCCCACCCCTAAGAATGACTAATGGTGGTATTCAAAATTGCTGATTAATTTTAACTGAGTTAATTACAATAGATACGTTTATTGAAACAATTGTATCCATGGTATTTAACATCCAGTTGAAGCTAATCAGCGATTGTGAATACCGCCGTAAGATCTTCCATAAAAAAGTATGTGTTTAGGAAAATTAAACAAATTAACTGGCTTTTTCAAAGAGGGCAAGCTTAGCAATTTTATTGGCTTTCGTACATTTTGATTAGATTTTTTCAAGATATTTTTTGGAATTAGCAATTAAAAATATTGATTGGGATTAGGATTGCATTTTTAAAAATTCTTTAGCATTAGGAATTAAGGATTAGAGTTTTTAAAATATTTGCTTGACATTGGTGATTAGGGATCGATTTAATCCAGGGCCGTAACGGAAATAGTTGAGACCCCCCGCAGAAATTTTAACAGAACTCCAAATTTTAGTTTTCCCATTTTTTTATTGTTTTTTCCTGTTAGCTTTATGCATATATTATGAACAGTGTTATAGTTACCAATTATTTATAGTTGAATAATTTCTTTTGGTGTTGTGATGAGATATATTGTTTCCATTTGGTTTTTTTAAACACTAATATAAGTTATTAAGAAATTATTAAATAAAAATATATGAATAATGAATATATGCCAATATAATATGTCCATCATGTTAATTTGACGATTAGTTTTCATAGAAAACGATTATCATGGAAATCTTATTATTAATTAGTCTGGAGTTTTTAATCTATGATAGATAGTTTCAAGTAATGTTATGTTCCTGGATACTTTTAACCACACTGCAGGACAGCATTCAGAATAGCTTGTAAATACACCTCTATGGATTCAAATCATAGTAACAGCATTACCTTAATCTCGAGCAAATGCCATTGTTAGAATTGCAGAAAATCATAGGTTATGTAATGATCTTATTAGGCAATCCAATGACCTGATGTAAATAAAATAAATAACATGGTGATTGTTGCTGAGAAGCCTACATTTCGAAGAATGCGCTATTCCAGCCCCTGATTGTCAGAGTTTTCAGATCGCGCTAACGCTTCTGACATCGCCTAACGACTACCTGTATAACACTGGTAACCAGGACCACAAACGGCTTAAGTGGACAGCTTGGGAATTTCGTTTATTCGATTTATAAATTATTTAAAAATTTTTGTTTCGAAATCCAACATACCACAAGCAATTGTATATCAACCAATATTATAATAAAATAGCGAACGCACTTTCAAATTAATTTTTGAAGGTCTTGGACAACAGGACCCTACATATCTTTAGAATTTTAATTTTAAATCACCCAAGGATTTTTTTATATGTATTTTTATAAACTTCTTGAGTTTATGTCGAAATCCTTGGGTGATGGGGTGAATTCTGACCCCGGATTCGTTTTCATCAAACCAAAAAAGCATACGGTATGGTACCTCACCTTTCAACTACAAAACCTTGTGGACCTGTGTAATCATTAACTAACTTTCATTTAGAAAGTCTAGACAACCTAAGGTGAGTTCGACATAAGCATTCAGTGTTGGAGTGAGGACTTATTCTAACGAGTAAGACAAGTTATGCGTTGGTTTATACAGTCACTTAACACCTAAGACGTTAACACCTAACCCACTAAAAGTCAAAATTTAGAATATAGTGTTTACTCAGATAGGTTTATAGAACTCATTTAACTCCGTGTACGACATCAAACATATTATAATAGCCAGTTCCGATGTGTACCGAAAAATATCTCGAAAACTAGAAGACTCAGTAAGCTGGAATTCTACAGGCAGGTAGGCCTTACATGAGTATATTTTAATCCTAAGAAACTCAAGGGGGTTGCAGAGAAGGGCATTCCCTAAAAAATCATGGTTATAATATCTCTTGCATGGCGTAAGTTACAAGCTTCAGATTTTCTGAGATTGTACTTTAAGCAATTCTAAAGGTAAATAAATCTGAGACTATCGACGTTTCAGCCAGGGTTGGAAAATACAACATTCCAGGAGGAAAAGTTTTCCGAAAAATGTTGATTGTAAGGAATCTTTAAAAGATACATACATATATGACACCAGAGACTTTTTTGTAGATCTTCTGAGACCTACAACTCGTTCGCTTACAGTATGCCTTTATCTGTTACCGTTTTTGCAGCGTAAGGCATTTGATCTTCGTTTGCGCCAGTTTTCCTAATTATTTCTTTTACATTTTGCTCATTATTTGACTCTCGAAAGACCTCCTGAGCAATCTTTATACAAAAAAACATTTTCCAAAAAATGGTGAAAACGATGTTAAAATCTATTTAGTGATTCTCGAAATTCACCAGCTTTTACGGAGACAGAAGTTAATTGTTTTTGTTTGAGCGCGCGTGCATCTTCGAATGATGCGGGGGGGGGGTATGCTCGGCGGAGTGGTGTGCACGTAGATTGTCTGCAATATAAAATGGAAATATTTCTTTTTTCTTACTTCACTGATAGCTGACCCGACCAGATAGGAACCATTGATTTTTCAACGGTAATTATACTACATAGTACGTTAATATCCGAACGCTATCGAGTTAATACTATGTGCTCTCATGTCCATAGACTTTAGCGCGTTTAGAGTAAAAAGAGCCAAAAGATCAACGAAGCTGAACGCACCTCTAGTACCTATTGTAACATAGATTACGAGTGTTTAAGTCCTAAAACTTCAACTACTTAAAAGATTTCAGATCTTTATCTCAAAAAAATGGGGTTTTCTAAGAGACCTTCTTATGCTGCAAGAGTTCTAAGAACTAGATGATACTGAGATTTTTTGATGACATTATTTACCTAGCCATGATTGCATTCTATCCTCCTTGTGCTACTGATATTGTTATGTCTTCCTTGTTGCACTCACTAATTTTTGTATATTTAGACTGGTTTTCGGATAATCTGTATAGTGTGGTGCGTATCAAGTATCGCCGACCGTTCACGTCCACGGTACACTAATAACACTAGAGTCCAATTACACGACCCTAAAGGACCTGTTATGTTAATGTAATATGTATAACTAGGATTAACTTCGTTTTGTGAAAATGAGAAATCTTCAGAATATGCTGAAACTTTTTATTTTAGCAGTACCTGTTAGGACCTTAGGAAATGAAGATATAAAGTATGATGGTTATGGTTACTTATTTAGTTTTATAGCCAGTGCGAATATGTGTTATAAGTACTGAAAATCATTGATACAATTTATTACTCTTCAAGTACCTACCTTACCTAAAAATGTTATGATACAATATCAATATAATTTAGGTAATGTAATATAAAGTACTCATACATATGTATACTATACGAGTACCTACCGCTAAAACTCAGGAAATGTAAAATAGCACTTTTACTGTACAATTTGTATATCATCTTTACTTATAGTAAATTGGATGACATCATCTGTTTATTTTAATATAATGATGATGTCATGCTTTGGTGATTTGTTGTTCTAGAATTTCAACATATTTTGCCTCAAGGTATCTCTTTCAACAGTTCCAACATATTTGATAGTGTTCAATAAATAAGAGACTGCATTTCATTTGGTGCATTCAATAATGTGGTATCAGCCATCCACAACCAGCTACTATTTGCATTTTTTAAACTGTTAACACTAATTTCTTAGGATTAAACCGTTTTTAATCTTTTTCTAGGTAATCCATAAAAAGTCTACCTACGCAGAATCTTTATTTTTGTCGCAATCAACGTAAGTATAATAAAAGAGAAGGATAGCATTATTGCACCACAACTAACGCCCCGCCCAGTCTATATGTAAGTTTTTGACCTCGATTAAAAGAAGAAGCAGTTGATCTGTTATTATTAGTTTGATCTTATAATTCTTTTCTTCAAACAATTATAAAATAAGTTCTTATTCCCAGAAACAATTGAAATGCAGCCTATAACCAATCCGGTAAGAATTTTATTTGAAAATACCAAAAAGAAAGTGTATTATAACCTCACATTTTAGCCTGTGCCTTATGTAGGCCCTATTCCAGGAGGTTTTAGTTCAGGTACGATGGTTAGAATTCAAGGGCGTGTACCACCGGAAGCAGATAGGTAATTATTGTAGACAAATTATTATCTACGTTTTTTTGCTTAATAAAAATCATAAAAACTTGCAGGTTTAATATTAATTTGCTTTGCGGGCAACCACCATCAGATATTGCATATCATATGTCAATACGCTTACTTCAATGCTATATAGCGAGGAATTCGTTAGAAGATGGCAATTGGGGTAGTGAGGAAGATAGTGGAAGCTTAACTATCGGGCCAGGTCAAACATTTGAAGTATTAATTCTTTGTGATCCTGGTAGTTATAAGGTATGCAGTGCCATTTTTGTATTGTTATGAATAAAGAAAATTGCTCTATGTAGGTTGCCGTTAATGGAAACCACTTCTGTGAATTTCGTCATAGAATCTCGTTCCAGAAAGTGAATCATTTAGCTATAGATGGTGATGTAACGCTGGGTCTAATTTCATTTGAAAGTGGAGCTTCTGCACCTTCTCCAGCTGCACCTTATGAGGCTGGTCCGGATTATGCTTATGCTCCACCTCCTGGTCAGTATGGACCTCCACCTAGGCAAGGTTACGGTCCTCCACCTTCACAAGGATATGGCCCTCCTCCGTATGGTGGTGGTCCACCTAAACCGGTAAGTAATATAATTTTGATTAATTATTTGATATACGAACCCTTCCGAGCCCAGGTAAACACCAATGATAATACTGAGTTGTATAGGATAACTCAGAGAACAATATAATCTGAAAAAAAAAAATCGCTCCGGTCATCAATAATTAATAAGAAAAACAATGCTATAAATTACTATTTTGAGGTTAGAATGTTATGATGTTAGGTTACAGTTAGTAAAAAAGTTGGCTGTATTTGGCTGGTAATAATGGAGTAAAAATGGTGTTTGTGTCATATGGCAAGAAGATTGTATAATTTTTACCTGTTGTTTTGATGTCTATACAAAGAAAACACCTTAGCGCTTGCGCTTGGTATTTCCATATGTATGCATGTACGATATGGGTCTGGTATCGAATAATTACCTAATTTTATTCTAAAAAGTTGGTTGATAGATTTCATTTATTTGAAAGAAAACTCTTTCAAGATTTACCAGAATTATTAGTGATTGCAAAATTCTGTTATTTTTAATACATGTTTAATATTATTTAATAAGGAAGAATTAGTCATCACAAAATCAGGAATAAGTGGTTGTTAAATCATTCTTTAGATCATTGTAGGTTTTAATGAAATATTTGCGTTAATTAAACTTACCAAGTGATTTTGTTCCTGTCAATAATAATTTTAGGTTATCTATCTCTCAAAGCGTTGTTTCAAATTACCATGTCTTCTATGGATTTGCAAGATTGGCAGAGTTTGTGAAGTAATTGTTTAATGTTTTTGAAGTTTATGCTTGACATATTTGAATTCAAGGTTACTGTTAAAACATACTACTAATATAAAAGTAAAAATTCAATAACGTTCTCATTACAAATAGATATTTAAGATACAAGTGTAAAAAGCCATTATTTATTGCGCGAACGGTTTAACATACGAGCGAGTGTCTTAAAAGATGTGATTGCAATAAAGAGACTTTTTACACATGTATCTTTATGTTTTATCTACGATCATAAGGCTTTACTAAAGTATTCATTGTATTTGGTATTTTTTTAAATTTTTGACTTATGGCATGTACATATGTATATTAGTGTGTACATCTCTCGTTGACATTAGCTTGCAATATAGTAATTTACGTTATAAGTCCTGGAAATGGAATTTTACAGTCGAGTAAGATGTTACGGACAAGGCGACGAAGGAGCCCAGTCCGGAACATCGAAACGAGACTGCAAGGCCATTTCCAGGACGTATGACGTAATGCGTTTTATTTCATACTGCAATTATTGGAATATTGGTTTAATTTAAAAAAAAATTATATAAAATAAATTTCCGAATGCAAAATATGGACATCTATGAGGAACGAGTTTCCATGGTAACTGATTACGTACTAAAACATTGTCCACTTGATTGATTGTATTTGCGTCCGGTAAAATTTTTTATTTCATACTGTCCGGTAAAAGGGTATTTACCGGACTCATTTGAGTCCGGTAAATGAATTATTACGTTACAAGGCCGGTAAAAAATTTTACCGGACTGAAAATCCAATTTGAGTCCGGTAAAAAATTTTACCGGACTGAAAATCTAATTTGAGTCCGGTAAAAAATTTTACCGGACTGAAAATTTTAAATGCATTTTTTTAAAAAATGAACAATGTGAGGCAGTATGAAATAAAATCCTCTACACTTAACAGTAGAAGAGGAACAGATTATATATATATATGAAATAAAACGCCTTACGTCATACTTCCGGTAAACCATTACAGTAGCTCGTTTCAACATTCGAGACTCGGCTCCTTCGTCGCCTCGTCCCGAAACGTTTTCAACTCGCTACTGTAAACTTGGGTTTACCGGACTTATAACGTAATATACTATTACAGTCACAAGTCCTGTAAAATTTTTTACAAGCATACTAGACCGTAAAATCGCATGTTCTGGACTAAAAAGTTTGACGTAAAACTGACAAATGTGACACAGTATGAAATAAAAAATTTTATAACACTAGTTCACTAAAATCAGTGTACAAAGTAGTCACTTTTGTATGATCGTAGATAAAGGCTATTCATATTTTCCAATGCTTACTTCCATACAATTTTCATTATTTTATATTACATTTTTGATTTTAACATTAACCTCAAACTGATTTGATTACTTAACTACTGCTAATCTTGCAAATAAATCATTTTACAATTCATCACCGCCCACACTCTAAAAATTACCGGTGAATTATACCCTAAAAAATGGAGGCAACTATGTTACCTCCATTTTTAGGGGTAAATTTACTTCAAAGTGTAATTTTCATAGGAAGTGGAAAATTTCAACATTAGGTTAAGTTTGCATTGTAATGTTTCCTTTTTAAGTAAATTTACAGATTAAAATTACAATCTCAATGTAATTTTACATTTTAACATTAAAACACCTGTGTAAAGTTACATGACAAAGTTAATATTTCATGGCAATAGTACTTTTCAGGGTTAAAATACAAATGTGAAAATACTTCTTGAATGTAACGATGACTTGCAAAAGTACTTGCAAATTCAATCGTTCCTCTGAATATTACTTACATAGGTAAAGGAATTGTATGAAACAAAATAAAATCAAAGTAATTTTTATTGAACGTATGTACTTATATAAAATATAAGACATTAACAGAACTTCTTTTCAGGGGCTTTCGGAAATATTTGGTCTCTCAAAGACATTCAGATAAAGTTTCGATTCCACCTAGAAAATTAAAAAATTATAAATTATATAAACAATTATACACGAGTACCTTTCTCAATTACAGTCATGCTAGTTTATTTCGAATTCTTCAATTTTTGATTTATCCTAGAAAAACATTAAATTAAATATTTTTATTTTATTGGTTTAAATTTGTAATTTTAACATATAGGTACTTACCGATTATTATTTTTTAACTTCTACTATAAAATAAAATTCTTCCCATCTTCGGTCATACGTGTAAATATTTGCCTTTAATAAATCCGCACTACACTACAACGAAAAACAAAATATTAATGAGCAATGAACACTTCGTTCGATATCGATAGAGTACGCCTCGCCGAAATCATAAAAGAATGGTACACACCATTCCGACCATTCCCCAAAAAGCCTATTTGGACTGTTCATAATGGATTCCTGAATTCTTTCACGAAACGAAGGTCACAAACAAGTGCGATCAGCGAAATAGCATCTCAACGGTTAAAAACATATTAAGGGTAAAATTACACTATTCTTGTTCAAGTTCATCTTATCTTTAATATTACACTAAAAATGAATTAAGTTATTGAGCAATTATACATTTGTAAGGAAAAAATTGTCTGAGTTATGTAAATTTATATTATGGATAGTGATTTTAACCAGTTCAATGTAGTAGAATTACTTATATTTGTATAATTTTACATAATTACAGGGCATTTTACCACAAATAGTAAAACTACTATTAATGTATAGGTAAAATTAATTTTAGGGTAAAAATACCGCAAATAATAGCGAAAAGTTACCTCTTTCCCAAGGTAATTTTACCTCATTTTTTACAGTGCATAACTGAAGACTTTGAATGCATGATAGATTAGAGCAGCTTCGTAAATTAAATAGGAAACCCAAACGATTAATTGCAGTAAATGTTTTCAATCTATTTAACGTTTATAATGAATTCATGAATTAGCAAATGAAAACCATCATTTTCTTGATATTTGATGCCTGGTTCTTTAATTTATACGAATAATTACCTCTTCATTGTTGGTGCATTTAAACCGATTCAAATCAAGCAATATGAATCAAACTTTAACATAACCTTAAAATCTCATCAGAGACATTCTGTTGTCCTTTCAGTTCCATGAATTAAACAAACGAAAATAAAAATGCATTGTTTTATTTTTGATAAATTAACAACGACTTTACAAGATGTTTTTGAAGACTCAATTACATTGAACCTTCAATCAGTTAATTTACGAATCTGCTCTTACTTTCAAGATTATGGTATTGAGGTTATGTAAACTGTCACAAAGTATAACTGTTGCAATCATTATTTACCTAACCTAACATATTCATACCTTGTTGACATATTCATACCTTCATGTTGTTGATTTATCACTCATGTATCAGCTCAAGGGCCTGTTTAAGTCCCATATTATCAGTTTTGGTGTAATGTAATAACATATGTCAGAAGCTAGTATGAGACATATGTTTTATGAAACAGGCCTCAGAAACCAGATCCAGCAATTGTGGGTGCGATACTTGTCACGATTTATCTTGGAGCAAGTAATGAACGCAGTATGGTATATATTTGTTATTATCGAATGCTGTTGGTAGATAACACTGTGGAGCGTTCCAATTATCAGAAACTAGTAATGTGTATGATTGCGGTTAGAAATAGTAGAAATTTCTATTTTTATGATTTGTTGGGGTTATGTTCAATTTTAACATTTGAAAATTATTTTGTAGGTAAACCTGCATTTACTTTGTATGTGTGATAAATAGACATTGCAATTTTTAGTGTACAAATAAAATAGTTTTTTTTTACTGGCTATTTGTGTAAACTCCATTACCTTAGAGATTGCTACACCTCATCATCATGCACACAAACGAGTTTGTCAATGTGTATGTTCATTGCCTAGCAACAACATATTTCTGAATGGCTGAAATAAATTCAGAGGCGTCGCTTTGTTGGAGTCGTATTTTTATACCTGCATTCACTATGGTTTATGGTTTATCATTAGTGTTTACTAAATTCTTATTCTTTGCACCTCTTTGTAATTAATAGGTAGTTTTAGCGTATTTAGCCGTTTATTATTCAGACAAGACATACATTAAGCTGATACACCACTGGCAATAGCTGAACTCTGTCCGCCATAATCACCAGAATTGATGACGTGCCTGTCATTCTCTCTAAGGTAATGAAGTTTACCAAAAATTGCAATGTCTGGTGATGAAAAAAATTGAATTAGTATAGAATTCGAATCAAAAATTGAAATATTTCCATTTTTGTTTTTGATGTAGGTAACTGATTTTTGTAAGAACACTTGGACATGTTGATTTTAAGATAAGATTTGTTTTGTGGTATGTGAGATTTTTGACCATACTTACTAATTTTAATATGCTGAGTCAGTCAGTTCCAAACTTGCTCAGTACAACATGTGTGTAAGAATTTCTGTAAACTTAACCTCTAATCTTAGAAATTTGATGGAAATTGCAATTTTCAAAAAACAACTCATTATACAATGCTATTTCAACAAGGGCGAATGTTTTTCTACTACTTTCTCTCTCTCTCTATTCGTTTGTGGCATTTTCACCTGAAAACAGTGTCTAAATAGCACAGTCTAAATACAGAAATTATCAAACACAAATTGCGCTAACCATAACGTTAGTTACCATAACCTTGGTATAATTGAACGCACCTTATCGAATGGTTTCAGAAAAGGAACGGATCACTCAAAGATTCTGCGGACCTCAACACAAAGTTGAGAGTTTATTCATTTAAGTTCTGTGTTTTATAAACGAAAGACATTCAATGGATCTAAAATGTCTTTATAAAAGATTTTTGAAATATATTAAAATACAAGAGGTTATTAGATTGCATATTATTATCATTCAATCAATGATATATTTTTAAATTGCTTAAACCGTTGTTCTAGTCATAAAATATAAAATAAAGTAATGGCACTTTTAAATATCATTCCAACAAGTATGCAAATTATTAGATTACTTTGCTCAAATGCAACTTATTAGACATATGTACACTGCCGCCCATTTGAAAGTGCACGATAGACCAGAGTTCCCTCAGTTATATTTTCTATAACTTACTCTAAGCTGATAAATAAATTATTTTAAACAAGTATTTGAAAATAATAATAAACCTTTCATTCTGCTGTAGCTGCTATAAACACATAGCCCATGGAATCCTGACTTAAACAATGTCATTTTGGAATATTACATATAAAGAGTCGTGCACTTTCAAATGGGCGGCACTGTACATACAAACTTACATTCCATCCAACAAGATCTTTTGTTGGGTTGCACAGATGTGGAAGAAGGACGACATTCGGGGTAAAAGAGATGCAGCATTGCACCAGACTGATAAGGAAGTTGTGCCACTGCGTTTCCTAAGGTCACAAGAAAGTTTTTGTTTGATGGGTTGTAACAGAGCAAAAAACATAACTTATAATTGATACTCAATTTGAGGTTATGTCTTAACAAAGTGGTCGAACATGTTTTTTTTTGTGTAATTGTTCATGATTGAGGACATGACATTGAGGAACAATCTACCGTTTAAACAAACTGGTGTAGACTTCCTGAACGATACGAAGGATGCACCAAATAAATTAAAATTAATTTCATAACTAATACGGTTAATTGCTGTTGCCATTCGCGTCATTGGAGAATAAAATTTCAAATTAGTTCTGTATCATGAGATATACAATAGGTTTCGAGGACGGGACCGATGAGCTGGTACATACAACTGTATCAAAGGCAATAATTTGGGACAGTCTATTCTATTATTTATGAGCTTATAGATAAAGCAAATGTATCCCATTTTCCTTCTTACGTGTAACTTAACAACTTTAAATTCATTCCTAATGTCCTGATAATCATTATAGTTGGGGTATCTACCATGCGCTTTAAAATATAAATATTTTAAAAATTTATTTTGAACAGTTTCGATCTTGTTTTGATATATATTTATACCCGAATTCCATACTACCGATGCGAATTCTAGTTTAGATCTTACTAATGAGTTGTATAAGAGTTGTATCATTGTTGTATTCTTAAAATCATTTGTAGCTCTTATGAGAAAACCGAGATTTTTTGTAGCTGCGTTTACTATTTGATTTATATGATCGTCCCATTTTCAGTTAGCCTTAAGGTGAACTCCTAAATCCAAAATGCTAGATATTTGTTCTAAGTAATTCCCATTCATAACATATTGATATTGGTTGTTTCCTTAATGTGAATGTCATGCACTTACATTTGTTGATGTTAAGACTTAATTTATTAGTGTTTCTCCAAAGGAGTAGTGAATTGACACAATTTTGTAATATTTGATGGTCATGTTTATTTGTAATTTCTCTATATATCTTGACATCATCTGCAAATAGTAGACAGTCACATTTCTGAATGCAGGATGGGAGATCATTGATAAATAGTAGAAAAAGCAGTGGTCCCAAATTACTGCCCTGTGGTACACCTGAAGATACTAAGAACTTAGACGATTGTGATCCGTGTACCTGTACATATTGAAATCTATTTTGTAAATAAGATTTGAAAAACTGTAATGAATCTATAGAAAAACCATATAAATGTAATTTAACACATCGTTCAATAAGTCCCGGGACTAACCCACAGATGGCGTTAGTAATATCAACTCGACTTCGTTTTCCGAAAGATCTAACCTTCAAATGACACGTGTCTGATTTTCACGTCAATCGGATCATAAACAGCAAAGTTACCGTGGTGAAACTGACGCTACTTTTGCATTTGTAGAAAAAATGGACAAACACGAATTTCGTGTATTGATAAAACATTGCTTTTTAATGGGAAAGAATACCGTGCAAGCTCAGCAATGGATTGAAAAACGTTATCCGCACTCTGCCCCGTCGAAAACAACAACCATTTGCCGGTGGTATGCTGATTTTAAGCGCGGTCGCACGCATACAAATGATGCGGAACGCTTGGGTAGGCCAAATGAAGCAGTTACCCCAGAAAATGTGAAACAAGTTTTAAAAATCGTGATGCATAACCGCAAAGTGAAAGTTCGTGAGATTGCTGAGATGGTGAACATATCAACTGGAAGTGCGTGGGCGATTTTACAAGAAAAGTTGGTCATGAAAAAAGTCTGTTCCAAATGGGTGCCGCGTTTCCTCACAATGGAACAAAAGCAACAACGAGTCGACGAATCAACGAGCTGTTTGTCACTGCTTACTCGCAATAAAAAGGAATTCTTGCATAGGTATGTGTTAATGGACGAAACATGGATCCACCATTTCACTCCAGAGTCGAAGCGGCAGTCATCTGAGTGGTGTGCAACCGGTGAAAGCCGTCCGAAGCGTCCAAAAACGCAACAGTCAGCTGGCAAAGTCAAGGCGTCAGTTTTTTGGGATGCGTAAGGTGTAATTTACACCGACTACCTTCAACAGGGAAAATCCATCAATAGCGACTACTACATTGAGTTACTGCTGCGTTTGAAGGACGAAATCGCAAAAAAACGATCGCACATGAAGAAGAAAAAAATCATTTTTGAACGAGTTGGGCTTTGATCTGCTTCCCCACCCACCATACTCCGAGCGACTACTGGCTGTTTGCTGATCTAAAAAAAATGCTGCAAGGAAAAAGATTTGGCTAAGTCATCGCTGCAACTGAGGCTCATTTTGAGGACAAGGACAAATCGTTTTACAAGCACGATATTGAAAAGTTAGAAAAGCGGTGGAATGACTGTATAGCCCTTGAAGGAAATTATGTTGATGAATAAAAGTAAGTTTTTCGAAAAAAATGTTTTTTTCTTAGTTAGTCCCGGGACTTATTGAACGATGTGTTATGTAATAAAATATCATGATTAACAGAATCGAATGCTTTAGAAAAGTCCGTATAGATTACATCTACCTGCCCACCCCTGTCAGTTACACTGCTAATAAACTATGTATGTTATGAGATTGGTTTCGACAGATCTTTTATTCATAAATCCATGTTGAAATTCAGTTAGATCATTTTTTAAACTACTATACAATTTATTATATATCATTTGTTCCAAGATTTTTGCTGGCGAAGATAGCAGAGATATCGGTCTATAGTTCGCAACGTTATATTTATCTCCATATTTATGAATTGGTAATACTTTTGTTAATTTCCATTTATCCGGAAAGGTATTTGTTCTGAATGCGAGATTATATAATATTGATAAAGGATAGCTAAGGAATTCACGACAAGCTTTAAATATATACGGAGGTATTAAATCAGGACCAACAGATTTTTTAGGTTTAAATTTCCGCATTGCCGCCTCAACCTCTTGTACATCTACTTTTTTGAGTTGTATACTATCAGAAATGCTAGTAATAGTAGGATTTGGATTTGGATTGGACTTTGATATTATTTGATTAACGTTATACGTCGAGTCGCTAATATATACCGAATTGAAATATTCCGCGAATAATTCTGAAATTTCGGTTTTATTATTCGTCATCTTTTCATTAAATCGGCAGTTGCCTAATTCAATGTTATTACTACGTTTTACATTTATGTAATTCCAAAACCCGTTGGTATCATGTATAATGTTTTGTTCTGCAGATGTTATGTATTCGTTGTACGCTGTCTTTATATCGCTTTTTACTTTTTCACGCAACCAACGATAGATACTCTTGCAAATGGTAATCCGATAAATTTCTGTTCTGATGGTACTTTTTCTTTAACTTAATATTATTAATGATTTCTTTAGTATACCATAAAGGATAACGATAATACGGTTTATGGGATACCTTTGGAACAGATTGATCAAGTCCTATGTCCTATTTGACACAGCCAATAACTTCTATGTAAAATTTAAGGTTATGTACTATTAACAATAAATATAAATTTTTATGTATTTTTATTTACAATATATATTGTTATCTTCTACTTGCGCCTCTTAGCCTGGCCATCAAGAGGAATCAGGAATGGACAATTTCTTAGAAACAGCCAGTACACTTATAGCAGGTGCTTTCGCTAGCGGTGCTGCCCAAAATCTGTTAAGTGGTATAACAGGAAGTGGTGGACAAGGCGTGAGTGTTATATCTTTGTTGTTGCACATGCTTAGGTTTTATTTTTCTTCCTGCATGAATTTACATTACATAATACCCCTATAATCTTGAACCTATATGGTTAAGCAAAATTCACAATTTTATTGTTATGCATTATTGTTTTATAATTCACTTGTCAAATTTAAATATAAGCTTGGTTTCTAGTTTTAGCTGACTAACACTAGTAACACTTAGTAACTAACTTCACAATGCATTTTAGATTATTATTTTACGGATACCGTACACAGTATAATCGAGTTGTTGAGCAGGTTGTGCAATTAGCACACAATGTTTGAGATTGTAGCAGTAATCAACTAATATATACAGATCAACCAATTTCTTGCAGAAAGCGAGAATTGTATAAGTTGAAAAGTGAGAGAAGTATATTTCTCACAAGTGCAACTTGTTCTTTTATTTTACTTTTTCATTTAATTTTTACTACTGTTTTATTTTTAAGCTAGAAGCATTAATCATAAGTTTAGGGAAAGGGAAAACTAACAGCTGAGGTCATATGTATCCTATCTAATTTGCAACACAATCTCACACACACCCGTAATTGAGATGGCCAAATTTTCTTGAAGCTTTTGAAATATGGGCAGTGCGTGTAACCCCACTCATCTACTGCTGGCCCTATTTTAAAATATTAATCTAAGTAAAAAATAACCTATAATTAATTACAAAAACACAATTTATATACATGGTTTTCAATATTTAAATTTCAGTAATAAACGTGAACAGAATACACCTAGCAACAACAATTACACCTCCAATCCATGTTACTCATATGTATACTTCCCTCATTTTTCAACTTATACAATTCCAGTTTTCCCCAAAAAGTTGGTCAATCGAAATGCATGCGGGAGTTGCACAATCACTTTGCAGTAGTTGTTTGATACTGAAACCAATAAATGCTGCAACCTGATTACACAACTGCTTCGTACTGTGTATGCTGCTTATTAAATAACTTACATAGAAAGGTATTATTTGTGAACAGCCTGTTTAAATTCAATGAATCGACAAAGTGAACTATTAATTTGGATCTCTTGGAAAGCAGAACGAAATCAATATCTCTATGGTCAGCTTGAGATTGCTTTTATGAACATAGCAGAACACGATTACAGTTGAAGCGAAATGTGCTGCAGAAATGCCAGACCTGCACAGCTCTGCTTCAGCCATAATTGTATAGATGCTATGTACCCCCTGCTCCGTTTCAGTATGCGATTTTGATTCATCATTTTTTCGTTGCTCTTCTGTTTGTTATTTGCTTGCTTTTGGGCCCAATTTACAATTCGTTGGCACCTTATAGCCTAAAATTTTTGTGATTTAACTTTTGCTCCTGTTTCATCTTGTTTCACGGATTTGTTAGTGGGGTGGACAAATGTTGTACCCCACCACAAGACTATTTAGCAAGCTATGCATTTTAGCATCTAATTTTGGACTACATAGAACAATCAAAAAGTAGTGTAGATAACCTATAAGCAAATATAGTTTAATAAAAACTGCAGATAACAATCCACTGCTCCTAACTGCAATGACGTTTGTATAACCAAGTCAGTAACTCTTGTTTTTACCGTACACAACAAAAATTTTCTTTGGTTTTTAATGTTGGTTTATTGACAAACAATGGATATAATTGTGTAAACCAGTAATTCTTAATTTCTCAGGCTCAAGAAATGCTGTCCATAAGATTTCAATCGAGCTAATAAAGCTTGATGTCTACAAGGTTGACCCAGATTATTAAAAAAAAGCAGTTTCGTGTTCTTGTAGCATGCACAATTAGAATTTTTTCAGTTTTTAAGATCCGAAAAATTGAGTTCATGTGAAAATCGATACTATTCTTTAGATTTTGCATATGTTTTTTTTGCAAAATGTTTGAAACTTTCTTTTTGGACCTGATCCGAGCGACATATTGACCAGCATTTTTTATTATGCTTAAGAAAATTACTAAACTGCCACCTTTCTTGTTGTTAACTTGTTTCAAAGAAATGATGTTTAAAAAATATGGATTTACTTTATCTTCACTCTCATTTGTTCTTGACATCCCATAATGTTAAGAATGGATTGTACATACATACTTAGGTCTATGCAGTTCACTTTGTAAATCGATTGTTGAATTAATAACAACAAAATGTGGTCCATTTGTCTTCTGAACATATTCTTTATTATGGGTAATATAGTACAGGATCCGTTATTGATGTCGTTGAGCACCGATCGAGTAACCGCATAAAATGTATTTTTTATGAAATAAAATATGTTAATAAAAGTAACGTAGATGAGTTTCCTAAATAAATTTGTTCAAGGATATTTTTAATTAAAAATTCAATATTAAATTTTTTTAAATACTTTCACCGATCTTGTAACCAAAAAAAATTAACACTAATTGAAAGTGCAAACCCTATAGAAGACGCAAACATAGGGTTGCTTACCTTTTTCTGTTCAAGGCTATACAGTTGCCAAGTTTAAATAAGTGAATTGAAAGTGATACCTTCACCGATCGAGTAACCAAATAAATTATATGTCAAAATAAAGCTTATTTTTTTTGCAAAACGATAGTATAAGGTTGCTTGCAAAAAACCGTTCAAGAGTCAGGGTTGCAAGGGTTTAAAATTTTTAAATCCAAGCGTGCGAGAGAGAGATAGACCCATTCTATTCAGTGCGATAGAGGGGGACGCAGAATGACAGCTGCTCACACTACGTCCGTCGTTTGAAATTGTGTGAGAGAGAGGGTCTATGCGTACTGTCCAATGCAATAGAAAAGGACGGGGCTAGCAACTGGGCCCGCCTCTTGTGACGTATGACAGAGAGTGCGCTTGCTCTGTACGGTTGAGCGGTTAGTAAACGGCAAGCGTTGTGTTGGAGCAACTCACAATATACTCCAAAATATTACTGTGACTTTTTTTTTTTTTGAAGAAAATCGACTTGTCTCCCGAAGTAATAATTCAGTATTGTTGAAAAACATTTTGTTAATCATATCTTTAATTTTTATGATATATTTAATTTATATAATTGATTTGGAAATAGTTATTCATGATGTTATAGAAAGTGGGAAATATCTGACAATTTTTTGACTTATTTTTTTAATAAATAAATAATTAAAAAAATTACATAATATTACATAGAAAATTTAAAAAATCATAGTTCCAAATTTTGCAAGTATAACTTTTATAATAATTTATTTGTTTAAATAAAACATGCCAAATTTCTGCAAACTTCAGTTTCATTACAAATAAGATATAGAAAATCTATTTACGATGGTAATTTAGAAAATTATATATTATGTACAACTTACTTCTTGCTCTGCAATGAAATTATTATATGCTTCATTATAAATTTTTTTCAAAACTGTCAGATTTTTGTAACACTGCGAGTGGTAACCAACCGAATCACATGATACAATAGAAATGTCCACATCACCGTATTTAAAGTTTTTTATTTTCCGGAATGCCAACTTGGATAAACAGTTTTTAAAAGTTTCATCGTCAAAATCGAGAACAGACTCCTTCGAGTGACACAAAAAGCACTTTTTCACCATTTTTCAATAAAATCCACTAATGAATTCACTGCTGAAAAAAAAACTTCTCAGTAATATTTTGGAGTAGATTGTCAGTTGCTCCAACACAATGCTTGCCGTTTACTAACCGCTCAACCGCACAGAGCAAGTGAACTCTCTGTCATACGTCACAAGAGGCGGGCCCAGTTGCTATGCCCAGTCTTTTTCTATCGCATTGGACAGTATGCATAGACCCTCTCTCTCGCACAATTTAAAATGACGGACGTAGTGTGAGCAGCTGTCATTCTGCGTCCCCCTCTATCGCACTGAATAGAATGGGTCTATCTCTCTCGCACGCTTCGATTTAAAAATTTTAAACCCTTGCAACCCTGACTCGAACGGTTTTTTGCAAGCAACCTTATACTATCGTTTTGCAAAAAAAAATAAGCTTTATTTTGACATACAATTTATTTGGTTATCATCTACGTTACTTTTGTTAACATATTTTATTTCATAAAAAATACATTTTATTCGGTTACTCGATCGGTGCTCAACGACATTAATAACGGATCTTAGACTAATACCTCTCCTGTTTCATCATAGGTAATAGCTTAATTTTCTTTATTGGCATGAAGAGTTTGCAGTGGTGTTGCTTATAAAAGATTGAAACATTTTAGTGCTTAACATTTTTTTCTAACAATTTACTAAACAGTATGTACAAAATGAAACAACTAGGGAATTATGCCCAATTATTTCACCAAATTGACATTTCATTATACACACACATTCTGATTCATAAACTAACAACGCAGCGCAAAATCTAAAGAAATCAAAAACAATTTTTATAGCAACAACAGCAACAGTACCAGCCTCCTCCACCACCACCTCCACCACCACAACAGCCCCTATTTCCAATAGGGGGGCAAGGTTCAATCGGTGGTCTTGGTAGTGTAGGCGATCTTCTGCAAATGGCCAGTCAGGTGCTAAGCGGACCTAAGAAGGTCTGTATGCAGTATACTTAAGTGGTACATGCTAGAAACTAAAATGAAATATTATTATTTTAGCAATAAGCAGTCCATTTTAAGTGAAAGATCTAAATGCTGAGGAGGGTTTTAAGTAGTGTAGGTAGTGGTTGTGGTGCTTTAATTTCTCGAATTACAAATGATATTATAATTAGTGTGTAACGGGCAATTATTTAATGTTGTGTATTATTTATTTATATATGTATACCAAAGTTATAAATTGCATGACAGTAAATGTTATTTATGGCTTATTCAGATGGCGCAAGTTCATGCTTGACAAATCGAATATGTGCAAGAATTTTGCGTTACCTATTTATTCATGAACTCGCATCATTTGAAGGAACCGATAGGTTAAATAACCTCAAAACCATGAAATTCTAAAAATTTTTATTTAAAATGACAAAATCGTAGGTAATTTATAAGTGTGTTACATATGGTGCTAGCCTTACAAAGCTTTAATGATAATTGTATCTCAAGTTGCAGACCACAGTGGAAAAACCAGGAATTAATGTTATTCAAAGCTGATTTGTGCAAATGCATTTTAAAGCTTGAACGCATTTAGCAACACATTTCAAATTAAATTAATAATTATCAATAATTATCTCAGTACTACTATGCAAATCTATGACATTCTGCTCTTTTTCCTTGTGGTATCCAGCTATTAAAATAGTTGAAATATACGAAAAGTACGATATTTATTTATTACAAAAACTTTGTATGCTTCTGTAGAAATAAGATTTTAACTATAGTAGTTACTATGTATTTATTGTTAAGAGTTTACTTAAGCATTACGTAATGTTAATTTATATTATATCATTACATCAGAAGCCTTAACATCTTAACGATAATGTAAGTTCAAAAGGTTTTACTTAAATCTTCCCTTTCCACGTTCAGGCGTTTATGTTTATTTAATCCAAAAACCTTAACCGTCGTCAGATTACCAATCACAATTCTCAGATTACTCAGACATCAAACAATAACCAAATTCAAAAAATCTTAATCTCAGAATACACAGCAACATTTGAGGTTATGTTTGTTAACAAGCAATATAAGTGAAAGTCAACGAATTTAGGAATTGTTGAAAGTACTTTTCACTAAGATCTTGCACATGATGCTCAGTTTTATAATAATAATTTATAAATCTGCAAATTTCACACCAGGCTAGATTTTCTCTAAATTCACTATCAACTCTCGATATCACTCAACGCAAATTAAAATTTTTTAGATTATGTTGAAAGGTAATCAGCCTACCTTACATCTTCCATCACATCACAAATTCGTTTCTAGAGTTATATTCTTTAAGAACTCTGAGAAGTTGTACGTATGCGAATGGTTTTATACAAATCGTATTAATCAAATTGGATGAATTAATGTAAAGGCCTGTCGTGTGCGTTTTTTAAAGTCTTAAATAATATTTTGAAAAAATGAATATTTTAGGGTTATCTTTAATGTTGAATTTTGAGGTTAGATTAATTGTTGAAAATGTTCATTGTTAACAGAATTATGAAGAATTATAGTGTTAAAGATATATTTTATTAAATAATTTTGTAATTTTTAATGCAACATTAAAAGTAAACTCTCTTTTAGGTTCGAATAGTTACATAACCTCAATATTTTTCATAGTAGTTTTGTGTAATGAAAGAAACCAAAAAAATTTTTGAACAGATAAGGTTATCTTTTAGCATATTTGCTTGCTTTTATTATGTAGTTATCGAGCCTCATAGTGCTAATAGAATATAACGCACAAACAGGATTTTTTAAGTGTATGATTGTATCATTTCAGTAAACGTTAACGTAAACATCCAAATTTTTGAAATTATTCACAAAGAGGTTTTTAATCATCTAGAAAAAAAATCCAAGAAAATAATATGTGTTTATATGCAGGTTATGTACAATTATTTTGTTCGTTCGCTCTTGAGACTCGTGTCTTTAAGTACGTAAACTAGTTTTATTCTCAAACTAAATTTCTATTTATGACTAAGATATATACAATAAAGATTTTAATAGTTTGATCTACTTGTACTCTTACACACAAATGACATAGTTGACGAAAAATGGGCAAAAGTAATACAGTTACTAAAAATAACAAATTGTTTAGTTGCTAAGTAATTCAAAAATTGTAATTGATTTCAATTTCTACTAACTTGTAAATCATCGAATATTTATTATAAAATGCATATTTCAAAAAAATATTAGTCAATTAATCTGATATTGTTAAAAAAGTAGACTAATTAACAAGTTTATTCTACTTATTCTTCATTATTTAAGATAATGTTGATGCAGTTATGTCAGAATCAAGCCGCTGTTGTTCCTTCCCCTGATCAGCTGTATCTCCTACCATGCTCTCGGTGGGCTACCTTCGGCCACACTTGAGTGACAGCGACAACGTTCGTTGAAGTACTTGCATTATCTTATCTCTCACACGGAATTTTAAAAGTCATTATAAACTCAGCGAATTACTTATGTTATAAAATTGAAAAAGAAGTAGAAAAATGAACTAAAATAAAAATTTTAAAAACTATCTACATTAAATATTAATTGTTATTTTCTATTTATGTATTTAAAAATTATTAAGAACATCAATGAACGCTGTCGCCGTTGGCCGGTGCGGCCGAAGGGAGCATGCTGGAAGCTCCAGCTTGTCAGGGAAAACCGTTGCTTCCCCTGCCGTTGCAGCGGCTTGATGATCACCACTAATAGAACATAATAAAAGTACTAAATAATGAATAAGTAATGGTGCCTTTTTATTTAATAATGATCGCAACTAACAAGATTTGTTTAAAGTACTGTTAAGTAACCAGACACTGGTAATTAGTAAATAAAAGAAAGAAAATTTGTAAAACACAATGGACCTAACTTGACTAAACTTTTTTTGATAATAAATTATACATAATTATTTAATTTAAGAATAACACCAACAGTTTGATTGTGCTCATTTTGTAGTTATAGTGAATCATATACAGTATAGACTGTTTTAGAGTTATGTGACGCAGTGCCTTTTTTTTGATCGGATGACAATTTCTGGGCTGTTACAACTATTAACATATTTACAAAAATATGGAAGTAAGATGTATGTTTTTTGTAGTTGTGACAATGCAAGAACTGATGTGGTGTTTATATTTAACAGCATTTTAAAATGATGTATATTAGTGACCTATTTTTTATATATTTTTTGAATTGTATTTATTATAAGCAATGTAGATAATTTATGGTCTGTTTATTGTTATGAGCAGAGGATGTCCAATAAATATTCTAAAAGTTGTTGATGTATTTATTGTTTTTGAAAGCTAATATCAAATAATCAATAAAATGAAATCTAATAACCTTCAAGAATAATGTTGAGCTCTGATATGCAGTTGGTCGTAAGTGCCTAAAAAAAGACATTTGCACTATAGATTAGCAATAAGGTAAGGTACATATACAGTCGTAACCGCATCTGTGGGATCGCTATCTATGGTTTGAGTAAATTGCAGTTGAAAAAATATTGGTATAATTTTGTTTTTGTGGAATCACAGATGAAAACCCTACACTGTGATTTTGGTAGTTTACAAGTCAAATTTATGAGTCGAATGACACTAACTTAAGGTATGGGAGCTATGATTTCTTGTAAAGATTTTCCATTACCATAAAATCTACTCTAATGCAACATACAACCTAGTTTGTAATCTTACTTCTAATATAACCTAACCTTTAACCTAGCCTTTAACTTAACTAACTTTTAATGTAGCCTTTAACTTATTTTTTAACCTAACTTCTAACCTACTTATTAATCTAACCTCTAACTTAACTTTTATCCTAACTTCCAATCTATTATTTAATCTAAGTCTTGTTCCAACAAAGATCATGGACTAGTTTGACACTTTAAAAAGGACTTGAGCAGCTAAGTTTTAATTTTGACATAATGGTATATAAAATGAGATAACTATTTACTATTTTTACTATGAGTAACTTTTATGATTTCAAACTAGTCCATTCTCTGTTGAGGCAAACCTCTAATATGTGAGTCATGTGACTAACCTACATTAAGCAGGGCTATATACAATTGTCTCAGTGTGCTGACTTCATTTTCCATAGACTTGTAATATAATTCTCAAAAATGCATACAGTTTAATTGTCCTCGGTGATTAAAAAAAAAATAAATACATGTGCATGTGCTTGCTATTACACTGACAGTATTGTTTTACACTTGTGGTATCATTGCTGTGAAATATTAAATAAAAATCTTGTTCAAGTTGGCTTCAAAGTGCAAAATAATGACATGAAGTGCTTTCTTGTGATAAAATGAGAATAATTGATTAAGTAATGAAGGAAAAAAACTTGTAAGCTGTTGTATATACGTCGAAAACATTTAATTATATAAAATTCGGTATTTTCCATGGTTTCAAGCATCTATGTAAAGGCTTGGAACCAAATGGTCGAGCATATGGGGGAACTGCTGTAGTGATATAGTAATATATAAATTAGTGATGGGAAATTAAAGGCAGATTTGTTGAATTGGTCAAGAATAATTGAATGAGACACGATAAAAATACTATATATAGTACGTTACATACAAAATACAAGCTAAATCGCTAATCTATAAGACAAACAAATACAAATGAGTATTTTTTTTTGCTAAACGAACACAAATTAAATTCAGTAGAAAAAACTAAAAATGTCATACATAAAAGCGATTTAAGTGTAATCATTAATCTTGATTAAACTTCATCCTTTGGAATTAAAATGTGATTTTATTTAACATCCCTAATATCTCATTTCAGCGGTAAATAACTGATATAACAACTGATATGTTGTTTTGGTTAAGTGCAGAACATGACTTCAAAAAACTTACAAAGTGCATAGTGGGATTGATCTACACTCTCGTGGTATTTTGTTAAACGAAATTATGCGGTAGAATGTGCTGGCTATGTTGCAATATGTATAATAACCATCAGTGGCGGCTGGTATATACGGGTTGCTGTGTTGCTGGCCTGACTAAATATTACAAAAGTTATTAGCAGTAATTAAAAATAAAAAGTAATTTTGTTTATGTGTTAATTAACAGCATTACATTATATTTTCAATTTAGACATTGATTAAATAGCTTCCGAAAATACCACGCACAATTAAAATTACATTTAATGCATGGATTTCAATGTTCTGGGCTGATAACATTTTCAGCTCAGTTCGAAGTTTGATTTCATCGACGAGTCGAAAGCATACCTATCTAAGTCTGCAACGGGCTGCGTATATTATCATAGCATGGTATTTTTAACGGCAAAGCTTGTTGCTGTTAGGCAAAGAGCAGGCCCTCTGAATTTCGATATAATTTTTGCTATACAACTCATGAATACACACTAGTGCATCCAATCCCGAAACGTATTTTCAATCCCGGTATTTCGGGATTGAAATTTTCGGATCCCAGAATCCCGGGATCAATCCCGGGATTGTATATATGCAAAATATTTAAAATAACACTCAAAATAGTATATTAAAGTATTAGTTTCATAAGACACGTTTTTAGCGCACGCGTCTAAGTCTAGAAAACGAGTTTTCTAAAGGACAAGTGCGCTAAAACGTCTTACGAAACGAATACTTTATACTACTTTTTCTGTTTGGGTGTCCGAATAAAGCCATTTGAATACGCAGTTTGCGTGTCCAAAAGAATACTGGAAACAGTAGCAGTTTATTTTTTAAAGTTGATATCACTGTTGAACAACTGTTCTTAAAATGTCAAACTTATTTACGTTGTAAATTTTGGAAAACAAATTCAGAACTAGAATTTTCAGTGTTGCCAATTCTCAATAAACGGTTCCCTAACAAAGTTTATTTAAAAACTAAGTTATTACTTTTTAAATAATTATAAAATAACGCACATAGAAAAAACAGTATAAAGTATTCGTTTACTTTTTTACTTAGTTTTGAATAAAATTTGTTAAGGATACTTTGTTAAGTAGTTTTACAGTTGACGGCACTGGAAATTCTAATTCAGCATTTGTTTTTCAAATCTACAGCATTAATAGGTTGACATTTGCAACAACAACAGCTGTTCAACACTGATATAAAGTAAAGTATTCAAAATAAATCTCTTTTGGACACGCAAATAGAAAAAATTATTTAAGATTTTACATATTAATTATCAGAAAATATGGAAAAATCATCATCAGTCAAAAAATATAAAAATAAAATAGAAACAAATTATTAAAAAAACCATAAAAACACCAGTTCGTTTAAGATGTTTGCTAAATTAAAACGGATTTTCGTGAAACGTTTCTAGCTGTGGACAATCCCCTCTCGGGTTCTACACTGGTAGATAGATAAAATCATATATTATTTGAAAGTTTTGTTCATGAAATCCACCCTTTTCGAATAAGTCCATTTCGCGAGGAAGAGTCTCATTTAAATTTTGTTTGTTTATAGAGTTTGCACCATACTCTCATTTAGGGTTTTATGTAACTTTTTTCAAGACTTCCTTCGCGGGCATTTCAAACATTCTTCATCTTCATCATTTTCTTCTTCCCTGCCTTTTTGGTGGGTATCTTTCGAAGTATTTTCAGTGTTTTGTAACCTCTCTATAGGTCGAAATAGTATTGCACAAATAGGGGAAAGTCTCGCATTTTAAACAACTAATAATAATAAATCACTTCGCTGAGTTCTCACGGCTGCCACGTTTAAATGGGAATCTAATTGAATTTTTATAATCCCGGGATTTAATGTGTATAATCCCGGGATTAACGGGACTGAAAAATGCTTGGGATTTCGGGATTCGGGATTGGATAAAAATAGGTAATCTAGTGTAAAATAGATGTGCTGAATTTGATTTTTTAGTTTGCACATTGATTGGAAATTGTCAAATCGCCAATTTATGAAAAAATTAAAAAAATTACCTGTTAATTTTTATTTTTCGCATAATACATCATATATTTTTTATTATACTTTTTATTAACCTCGATTTTTTGCACAATATTCTTCAACTTGACAAGTTAAGTTTTATTTTAATGTTTTAGTAGCTTAGAAAAAAGATTTATTTATTATTCACTGCATGACGATGGATGATGAGGTACCTTCTCAAGTTTAGTATATACTAACATTGGCTCGTTCCTATGCAACCATTTGACATTCTTGACTCGCATTGGTCAACAGTTCGTTATTCTTGACCCTCATTGGTCTACAAGTTGTTGCATAATGAACCTCATAATGAAACCACTATTGCATAATAATTGAATCAGACTATAGAAGTAGAAAAAATCAATTAGGGATCAGATTAGGTGCCATGAGGTACGAAGGATGCTCCACCATCCTGATTCCTCGCCCAAAAATAAATAAATAGATAAAAATAAATAATAAAATTGCAGTAATAAATTTTTTATTTGATATTTTTTATTGGTTATCTTCGTCTAATTAGCAACCTTTTTTATTGTAAAATAGGAGAAAATTTGAATATCCGTTTAACAAAAAAATGGTCTATTATAAAAAAAATTATAAAAATGCAAAAATTATAATTAAATTTTATTACTCGACTAAAAAATGTCATCAATAGAAAAGAATTTGGTTCAAAATTTTAAAAAACTTTATAGACAAGTTTCTAAGTTACAGAAATCGTCGCCAATACTTTATTTTTCACCATTAATAGATTTTCTAATGAATTTAGATTTATTCTTTCTGCAGCGCTTACCTCTAAAAACCCATGAGTCGCTACTGATCATCAGTAACTTAAAGTTATCATAAATATTAACAAGAATATTAAATTTATATCTGTCAAAATTATAATCACCACCAAAATACAACAGAGCAAAAATAACCATTAAAAACTAGCATCAGCTACCGCATATCGAAGACATTTTGCTAGTCACTAGATATTATAAAGTACCGCAATTTAATGTTCCAATGTGTTCGACAGAGAAGTAGTTTTTTGGGCATAATAAGGTGGAATGATAGTAAAATTGTTTTCAACTAACATTTTGCACCTCATTTTTGTTATTTTTTAATAACATTTTGTTTGATTTACAAGTGTTTTGATTTGTTAAACAGAAAGGGACCAAGCAACATTTTTATGAAAATGGATTTAAGTGCCAAACACTATACAGGATATATAGAATGTTATACAAGAAAAATCCAAAAGCGATTTTTTTTCTGTTACATTGAAACGTACTAATAAACTAACCGCCAAAGTCATCAGACGCACGCAAACCTGAAACTTTAAAGTGCTTTTACTAGCATTCTTTAGTTTGCTGCTTAGTCCCTTTCTTATATTAATTATATATAATTAATACGATTTGTTCTGACTCAGCACCTTCAGTTTGTTGAAAATTGCGACTCAATGCATCTACATGTTGCATATGCGAACCTGCTTTGTGCTCAATGTTAAATGAATAATCTTGCAAAAACAGTACCCATCATGCTATGCGTGGTATAATTGTTTGTTTATTCCAAGCATTTTTTATTGCATTACAATCTGTAACTATTGTAAATTCGTTGCCTACTAAGTAATATTTAAATTTTTCTAAGGTTTTGACTATTGCTAGTAACTCCAGTTCAAAAGAGTGATAATTTTTTTCAGGTTCTGTGGTCTGTTTACTAAAGAATGCAATTGGTTTTTCCTTGTTATCGTGTTTTTGAACTAGAATTCCTGCATAACCATCACGACTGGCATCCGTACACACTATGACAGGTAGTTTAGGATCAAATATGGATAAGATTGGTTTTTCACAAATATTTTGCTTTAAGGTATTTATAATTTCTACATGTTCATTAGTCCACGTCCAAGCAGCATCTTTTTTTAATAGTTTTGTGAGAGGAGACGTTTTTCGAGAAAAATCTTTAATAAATTTCCGAAAGTATCCAACTAAACCTAAAAATTGCCTTAATTGGTGTTGATTTTTAGGAGATGGAAAGTTAAGTACAGCTTCTATTTTAGAATTTGAAGGAGTTATTTTGTTGAATGAAATTTCGTATCCCAAATAAATGATTTTCTCATCAAGAATAGCGATTTGGAGATATTTAAAGTAAGACCATATTCTTTTAGAGCGTTGAGAATTTGTTCTAATAAATCTAAACTTTCCGAAACTGTTCGGGAAGGAATTAAAATATCATCTAAATAGGGTATAACGTGAAACGATCAAAATTTTTGTAAAACCTCGTTCATAAATTGTTGAAATACCGAAGGGGCATTGCAGAGTCCAAATGGAACTCTAATATATTCATAATGACTTTCCGGTGTTATAAACGCTGTGTAGGGAAAATGATTTTGGATCCATGGGAATTTGATGGTATCCAAATGCCAAGTCAAGACTACTAAAATACCTATAGCCATTAAGATTGTCAATTATTTCTTCAATTATTGGCATAGGATAACTATTTTTAATAGTTATTTTATTTAATGCTCGGTAATCTACTACCAACCGTTTGGTGCCGTCTTTATTATTTACAAGTAAGGCAGGACTCGAGTAAGGAGATTTACTTTCTTGAATTATGTTTGCATCTAACAATTCTTTGATGATTTCTCTAAAAATTATTTTATCTCTTTCACTACAACGGTATGCACGATGAGTTACCGGTTTATCAGCTGTTAATTCTATAGAAAGGGTTACCGAATGTGTTTTACCAAGAGTATTTAAATTTTCAGATACACAACCTCTGTAATCATTTAAAATTTTGTAAAAATTGTATTTCTCTTCTTCCGACAAACATCCGTGCTTAACGTCAAGTAGCCATTGAGGAGTATTGCATGCAAACCTGAAACTTTAAAGTGCTTTTACTAGCATTCTTTAGTTTGCCGCTTAGTCCCTTTCTGTTTAACATGGTTCTTGGTGTAATTTAGAATGTAGGTATTTCAGTGATACATATTTAAAAAGTTTTGATAAAAAAGCCAAGTTGTTGTGTACCTTCCTGTAATAATGAATAGGAATGTGAGGTTACTTCCACTGTCCACAGACAATTATGCATTATGATTTGTATTTTTTAAATTAAGCACTTTTATTTAACTATAGGTGTTGATAATATTAATAGGGTAACATTTGCAACAATGCCACGGAATTCACAGGAATGAACACATGACATTTTTAGGTTATTCGAGGTTAGGTGATATTTTGGAGTCACTCTGGGCTTGATTCGATATCCGATGATACTTGGGCATTATTCCTTTGTACCTTTTGTTGTCGTAGTTCTATGCTCCAAACTGACGCCTAAGTTAAAATTATGCCTGCCTGTAACTTTTCCTTTTTTGTAAAATTAATTAAATACATGTACTAACTATTTATTACATATAGTCAGTGCATTTAGGAAATTTTTATATCGGGACCCAGCGATTTTGTAGACATTTTTTCTTTTATCCCCCGATCGAAAGGGTCTGCCATGGAGAGTTTAACCCTGAGTTTGCGCACTTCTAAAATTAACCCCTTCGCCGCTATCTTGGATTTAATTTTTTTTTGAAATGCTTATATCTCATGTTTTAGTTATCGTACAGTGATGAATTCGGCGTGGTTGGATTCGTCTTGACTTATGGTTCCTGCAATCAAAACCTGTACGATCAACTGGAAAAAAGATAATGCCGTTCAGTCGACAAAACGACAAAAAAAAAACTTTTTTTTTCTTTTCGGCGCGTATCTTTTTTCCAGTTCACCTGACACTTTTCGGCCATAAAACTTTTTTGAAATTGAACGGATTTCGAGCATAAAAAAAAGCATCTTGATACGGTCATTCCTCGCCCGCCAATCCACGCGCAAAGTTGCTCTGTTTTGAGCGGGGCTATTTTGAAGACGTTAAATCGCGCTCGCGCTCCGCGCTGCGTTTCTTCGTGTTGCGTCTTCTCGCTTGTTTATTTATTTAGATAAACGATTAATATACATTATTTATTGTGTAAATGTGCCTGTTTGTTAAATATTAATGTATTTAAGTCTATTTCAGGTGGGTTTTTATTAAAAAAACATTTTGATGAGTTTTAACGATGGATTTTAAACGCTGCGAGCGCGATTTAACGTCTTCAAAATAGCCCCGCTATTTTAAAAAATTTTTAATGCTCGAAATCCGTTCAATTTCAAAAAAGTTTTATGACCGAAAGGTGTCAGGTGAACTGGAAAAAAGATACGCGCCGAAAAGGACAAAAAAGTTTTTTTGGTTGTTTTGCCGGCTTTGAACGGCAATATATTTTTTCCAGTTGATCGTACAGTTTTTGATCACATAAGATTGCAGGTAACATAAGTCAAGACGAATCCAACCACGCCGGATTTATCACTGTATGATAACTAGAACGTGAGATATGAGCATTTAAAAAAAAAATCCAAGATTGAGGCGATAAAAACTTGAAAAATAAAACTTATTTTGAATTTCGTGCGGACACAATCTGGCGATCAATTGCGGTACTTTATTGTATCTTCTCGTTTCAATTAGATTACATTTGCAATAACGCATGCATGATGTATAACTGTAAAATGTTGCTACTCTCAAGTGTCACGATACCCAGGTAGTATCGAGATTTCATCACTAATATAAATAACTTATACAATTTACATGTTGATGGTTCACAAACTATTTTCTTGTTTCAGGGTCAAATGTCAATGGCTTCAGCAACACTTTCTGGTATGCCAATGCCTGCCATTCCAGCTTCTGGTATGCCGATGCCTTCAGCGCCAACTTCTGGTATGCCAATGCCCACACCTCCAACATCTAGTAGGCCAATGCCTTCATTACCACCACCATCATACTCATCCCAATATCCGCCTAGACCACCTACATCTATGCATTCACCTACTCCATATGCACCACAAATGCCACCATATGGAGGAGTTCCACAACCGCCACCATATAGAGGAGTTCCACAACCGCCACCATATAGAGGAGTTCCACAACCGCCACCACCCTACATGCTTCCTCCAATGCCAACTGGAGGGGGAGCCATGTATCCTACACAACCAATAAATATGCAAGGTTATGCAGCACAATCGATATATCCACAGAAAAAAATGAAGAAATCGAAGTTAAAGAAAGCTATGAAATATGGACTGCCGATTGCTGGAGTTGGTTTAGGTGCATATGCAGTATCACAGGCGCTACATCATGGGTCTAGTAGTAGCTCAAGCAGTGATTCTGATTAAAAGAGGGAGAGAGAACAAGAGTTGTTTATGTATTAATCATCGAATAGTTATAAAGTCTATTTTTTTATTTATAGTTAATTAAGCAAGGTAGGTATAGTTGTGGGTTATGAATCTGTACAAAAAACTTGAATATGTAGAAACAAAACCGTAATTCAATTAAAGAGTAATTCACGTTCAATACTGTAATAACTTTCACTAAAATTATAGTATATTCCATAACGTAACTTCAGTAACCTTAAGCTCGGTTTCGTGTTTCAAAATATACTACTTCCTGAAAAAAGTTAAATTATGAAACAGGTTCCTGGAAAAATGGTTTCATTTTGACAACCACTGTAATCGCAGAGAAATCGTGGTTGTTTGCGGAGACTTGCGATTAGTTTATCACCACTTTGAATTCAACAGTAGTATGGTATCGTTAACCTCAAAAAAGTTTGAGTTTGTTGCAAATAAGTAAACCATTTGCCGTTATTTTAACTAAAAATAGATGTAAGTATATACAGGGTGTATTAAAATAAGGACATCAAATGCAGCAGGTAGTTAGACATTGATAAGACAAACAAGAAATTCCCATAAAATTTTTTTCGCAAAAGCGTAATTTTTGAAAAAATGCAAATAAAGACGGGTATAATGTTTTTAGCACATACAGTAGGATTTGTAATGCCATTGAAACAGATTGTTTTATGTTTTGTTATGTTTACATTGCTGATTCTGCAACATGATACTTTTTACAGTATAATTTTATGAGGTCAGTCACTTAAATGATAATTCCACGAACGCCGATAATTAAGAAAAGGATATTGGTGTAGGTCACGTCATTGTAAACGTGTAAAATTCACGTGTCACGTAAAATTCGCCAGACAATTAAGAAAAGGATATTGGTGTAGGTCACGTCATTGTAAACGTGTAAAATTCACGTGTCACGTAAAATTCGCCAGACAATTAATCTAACATTCTCTTTACTAAAGTCTGTTTGCCGAGACCTGTCGCAAGACATAAATATACTTGAAGTTAGCACTAAACAAACTATAAGTGATGCTATTGGTCGGCGCAACGCGCACGTGGTCTCATTAATGGTTAAACTACTTTACATAAATGCGGAAACACGTATAATGCAATCACTTTCCATTCCATATTACGCTGCAACCGTAATAGCGAGTTAAGCGCCAACGGTACGCAAATGCGCATCAAAGATAAATGAAGAATCTGGGTCAACGCTTGTGTAAACAAATAAAATGAGATCAGATTGCAAGCAACACTCTGAACCTATCTAAGCTGTTAAAAATGTCAGCGAGGCAACATGTTCATTTTCATTTTACTTCTCTTCTTAAAATTAACTAAATTAATGTTACTGTAATTAAATTACAGCGTGGCTATCGCTTGATATGTGCGTGATTGTAGGTGCATTTTGCCCTCTTGATTTTTGTGACCCAGATTGTTCATTTTCTTGTTTAGGTTAGCAACATTAATTAACACTAATTAGTAATTCCAAACACGATTGGAATTCGATGTGGAAAACTCTTACCCAATTTTTTGCTATTGAAAGTTGAGGCTAGTTTTAACCAATTTTACATTAAAAAGATATGCAAGGTCACGGTTAAATAAAATTAAAATCCTGTTATAGACAATTGGCTTGTAAAAATTGAAAGCTATATACAATTTTGTATACTTACGTTTTCTATTACAATTTGTCATCATTTGAGACGTGCCTTTTAGTAAAGCAAAACCACTATGTCAACAAAGCGAAGCAATTTAATCTGCAATAGTACAATGTAAGCACAACTGGGCGTTTGAAAATGGTGGGTTTGGACTAGAAAAATACACAGGAAATGTGATCTCATCATGTTTGTCTGGCTTTAAGATTTCAAAGACTGCACTTCTACAGTTAACTTTATTTTTTATTAATGATATCAATATTTCCATCAGCGTGTTATAATCTTATACGTACTTTTCAAAAAACGTCTGTCAAAATTACTAAAGTTTGAACTTTATTAAGCTTTTTTGTTCCAAATGCCATCAGAAATGCGCTTATTACGTTTTATTAATAATCACCAAAATTCCTGAAAACAAGTACAGTATGAAAATTCTTATCGTAAGCAAAGTCGTTAATTTTATGGTCTTATTAACATTTTATTCAAACCCTTTTAGGTGCAGCATTCATGTTTGACACACCACAAGGATAAGCTGTTTCAAAACTATATAAGTTTTTCAGTAACCATTTGTTACCAAAGACTAATCAGAACCAAAAACGCGGTTACTTTTGGTTAAGTTTCGGGATATACGGTTAGTTGACTACTCAAGGTGCTCTTCAAGCAAAGCCCTTTTGTTCAGTTGTATGATTAGAAGAACTCCCAACTAGAGTTACATATTTTTATTATGTTGAATGTGAACTAAAATGCTAGATTATTAACTGTAAAAATCTAATGGTAAAAAAATGATTAAAAAGCTGTCAGCAAAAAATATTTTCATGTGTTTGTTGATTAGTGACTTATTTGCAACAGTTGTGCACAATTTATTCACTTAGATAAAAACTGTTACTGTCAAAACTAACATAATTTCTATCCTTTATAGCTGTGCAATGATTTTTAGGACAAGCTAAAGGTTACTAAAAGTATTCTCGGAAATTACCTGTGGTTAAGAGTATATTTAAGGCAAACCCTATGAGTATTAAAACCTCTTGAACAAATTTCAAGGTAGTTAAATTGAAAATACTATTACTTTATTTGCTCACGTACCTAACAATAATAACGATATCAAATCTTACTTTGAAAGACTGTTTATTGTAGTCATAATATTTGCATTTACATTTATTATTATTTTTAACAACTTGCTATATTCTTGTTTTCAAGAAATGTATCGGAAGGATATGTATAAGCTTTCTACCTTCCAAAGATGTCCTAACATTTTCATTGTTCTATTGTGCCACTAAAATATAAATGGTGAACTTTCTAGACTATGAATGATGATCTGGATTTTACTACTGGATCTTATTGTTAATTGTTGTATCACAATTTCTTGAATATATTTATTATATTTGAGAATATTTATCTTTATTAAAAAATAAAGGAGTTTGAAAAACATTATTCACTATAGTTTGTTTGTATTAATTATTCTTTTGTACCTTTGTTTTCTTTAAATTCTGAGGAAATAATTTGTGGTATGTGAAATTTACGTAATTTTCATGTAATATCGCTACTTGGGTTATTAAAGACTTGGAAAAAAGTTAAATACAGCAGTACATTTCAACATAAAGTTTCAAGAAATATTTACTTCTCTTTTTTGCAGGAGACCCAAATGGTATCCTACCTTTCCCATGACGAAAGCATAATTGTTGAGGATGGCAGCTTCCCACCGTTCGTTTGTACAATTTTAAATGACAGTATCAAAACACTGCATACTACATATAAGATGAAATTCTATTTAATGAGGTTAGGTCATTTTTCTATCTATCACAAGTTTTACAACATTTTCAATAACGTTATGAGCCAGTTTTGGTGGATTAGTGGTTTGCATGTTTGCTTCATAATCCTAAGATCGCAGGTTCGATCCCTGCCGAGCTGGTAATTTTTCATAGCGGAGAAAAATTTAAAACATGCCTTCTTTTCGGATAGGAAGTAAAACTGTAGGTTCCGTGTCAATGCGATGTTGGGCATGATAAAGATCCCTACTGGGGGTGGAATTCCCCCAGATTCGGCTAAATTCTAGTAGGGTCATAGCAATTGGTGCCATGAGGTACGAAGGATGCTCCGCCCTCCTGATTCCTCGCTCAAAAATAAATAAAAAAATAATAACGTTATGTCACTTAAGGATATATAGTCTTGAGTACCTACTTAAATTTATATAAGATTACTACGAGTGATATTACAGTTTTCAATTTTTATAAGAGTATTTATTTGCTTCTTTAATTGCCGTGATGGTAGATGCTAAGATGAAAGAGACACTTATATACATGTACATTATTTAGTATTAAATATCTATTGAATCTATTATAACGTAATTGAGCTCAAAATTAGCATTTGTTTAACGTAGTCTTATAAGGCAACACTTTTATCAAACTTTTTTAATGAACGTTTAAAAAAATACATATACAATTTTCAAATTGGTAAATTAGACTAACCTTAGGTTTTGAAGTTAACTTGTCATGTTTACAGTAAAGAATTTCAGACAATAATGTTTTGACTTGTACGACAACTTCACGAATAAGGTAGGTATACTATCGACGGAAACTTTGGAAGCAGTTGTATTGTTCTTAATATTAAGAGAACTATTGTTAATATTGGTTTTTTAATGTCTGAGGTAAAGGTGTGAAACGTAAACATAAATCGCAAATAAGAAAAAATAAAAGTAAACTCAATAATTTATCATTTATTTTTGTCAATATGTCCTCCACATGCCTTAATTACTGCCATACACAGTTTTGGCATTCTTGTCAGTAATTTTGTTAGATAATCGGCGTTTACTTCTCGTCATGCCTCTTGCAGATATTGATGATAGTATGTAATTTGTGTTTTTAATTAGTTTAGACGTTAGTTTGATTGTAAATATTCTTCTTTTATTAAAAAATTAATACAGCAACTTGGTTTTAATTAAAAAGACCTTTGCAATATTATAAATGCAATATTATACCGGGTGGTGCAATAGCGTGGGGAAGTCTGATAGCTCCTAAACGGTAATAGCTAGAAAAATCGTTCTAATACGGATGTAAACAGTGGATAGAGGCGCATCTAGAGAAATTATTTTCAAATATACAGGGTGTTGCAGAAAAGTGTGGCACACTTAAGGTAATTTTTTTTAAATAGAATAATCAAAATATTTTTGCATATTTAACACCTCTCGTGGCAGGCTTATTCATATCTAAAATTTTAGCGCCATCTAATGACCGGTTTCGAAGTTATAAATTTCTTTAAAAAAAAAATTCGAGTTTTACATTAGCCCACTTAACAGTTTACCGCTTTCACGGCCGCAACTGTGAAGATGAATTTAAGTAGGGATTTTGTTGCAGGGGCTTGTAGGGTGCTCTTCTTTAAAAGAAAATGGATCCACCATGTACAGGGTGTTCAAAATTAATTTTTAAATTTAGAGAACTTCAAAGCTAAAATTCACAACTTTTTCAAATGGAACACCCTGTATATTTTGTACCTTTGTGATGCAGAATTAAATAACGAACATTTTTTGTAGGTACGTCCTTATAGCTATCTGTAACCACTTTGATTTATTGAGAAAAAACTACAAGAAGTACACAATTAAAAAATTATTTACTTAAAAAATCAAGGTTTTTCAAATAAAACAAAAGAAAAAAAACTATAATAAATGCTCCATATGTTGCCCATTTGCATGGACACACATTTCGATGCGCCTTTGGAACGATCTTTGTACGTTTCTTAACATTGCCGGCGTGATACTTCTAAAAGCATGTATTATTCTATCCTTCATATTTTGGATTGTGGTTGGTCTGTATTAACAATTTCACATATCCCCATAAAAAGAAATCCATTTTTGTAAGATGAGGAGATCTCGCAGGCCATTTAGTGGGTCCATTCCTTCCAATCCATTGATGTGGGTAGATATTATTTAGGTGGTCTCTTACTGCATGTAAATAATGCGGTGAAGCACCGTCTTGCTGAAGCCACATCCCATTTCGGATCCTTTGAGGAAGGTTCGCCAATAATTGTGGCAGATAGTTCTCCAAAAATGAAGATAAATAGCTCTAGTTAATGTACCATCAAAACCCTGTGGCCCTATTACATGTTCTCCAATAGTTCCCCCCAAACGTTTATGGACCATCTGTGCTGGTTATCAAGTTGTCTGAAAAAGTCTTATGAAACGTTGCCTCATCAGTGAACAAAAGATTGTTGAAGAATGTAGCATCGTCTTGCATTTTACGTATGGCCCAATTACAAAACTGTAAACGTTTTAGAAAATCGTCATCAGTTAATTCCTGGTGCATTTGAATGTGATATGCATGAAACTTATTTTTTTTTAAGATTCGACCAACAGAACATCTACTTATTCCTACAGATGAACTCACTTCTCTCTGACTAACATGGGGATTCTCAATCGTTGCCAGCACAACAGATAACTCATTTTCTTCGTTCACTGATTTTCTTCAAACACTGATGGTTGATAACTTCGAGAAATGTACTTTTGCATACGTGCACCAAAAACAACCAACACACTTGACAACTAAATAAATAATTGTTTTTAATTGTGTACTTCTTGCAGTTTTTTCTCAATAAATCAAAAGTGGTTACAGATAGCTATAGGGACATACATACAAAAAATGTTCGTTATTTAATTCTGCATCACAAAGGTACAAAATATACAGGGTGTTCCATTTGAAAAAGTTGTGAATTTTAGCTTTGAAGTTTAGGAGCTATCAGACTTCCCCACACTATTGCCCCACCCGGTATAATTCCTAGAGACAAAAAGGTATGATTTCGATATGGAACAAGTAATGAGAATTTGGTAACTGCAATATTACATTAACACTATTACGTATATGGAAAGTTTTAAAAGAATACCTGCAACAGCTACAAGTCTACATATTATCAGTAAAGGTTATATATAACGATAACGAAAATGTTTCTGTTACTATTGTTTATAAACTCTGAAGTTATATACTGGCAAAAGTTTGTATTAGGCTATTAAAATCTTTTTATTCTACATTTTGTTTAAAAAGGTTTTGTAGAGCAATTTATTTGCCGATATGAAAGGATTTTAATGCCACAAATTTTATTGTTATAATATACTTATCTGGTTTTATTTCATAGTGTTACATTCTTTTTAAATAAAAGTAAAGATGCTGTTTAAAAATATAATAAGAAGAGTACACATACAGTGTGTCCCAAAAGTCAACGTCATTCCTTGGAGGGCTGATAGGGCAGCTCATGACTGTCCAGAATATCATAATATGACCTTGCTACAGAATTCCATATTTTAAGATTCTAATTTTTGGTACACAACCCTGAAGCCGCAATAAAAAACGAATGCTGCAGGAAGTGTAAGTTGGATAAAATTCAACTTCGTGACAGGCAATTTGAACACATTATTTGATTTTTATTTGTGTTCGTGTTAGTTTTTAATAAAAACCTGTCAGTTTAATTTAATAAGTGTTTTCATTCGAATTCCCGATTATTGGAATAATTTCACAATTAGCTCCTTTTACAGTAAAATAGCAATCTATATATCTACTCAAAACCTTTCTACTAGGGTGTAAGGTGGTTTGTGAGTTATGTTACTTCTCTTCTGCATGCACAAATTTCGCCCACTCTTTCTTGTTTGTTGCCAGCTTTTTAGCTTCTTTCCACGTTTTACTTCTTTTCTTCAATATTGTTGTCACTTCGTCATTCCACTTTTTCTTGGGTCTTCCTCTTGTTCTACTACTTTGTACCTGTGCTTCCCATATGCATTTAACTTGTCGGTTTTCGCCCATTTTACACATGTGCCCAAACCATTTCAGTTGCTGTTTCTCTATCACATTAATAATTGGTTCTATATCAAGTTCTTCCCTTACTGAGTCGTTTCTTATTCTGTCTCTTCTAGTTATTCCTTTGATTTTTCGTAGATATTTCATGTCAATAGCTTGTATTTTACTTTTCATTGCATTAGTTAGTACCCAGCTTTCGCTTCCACACGTTAGAATTGGCCTAAAAACTGTTTTGTACACAGTCATTTTGGTTTTTCTGCTTATTTTTTTTTAACCTATAAACGACTTATTTAGGCTATGGTACATTTTTGCAGCGCTATTAATTCTCTCGTTCACTTCGTTTTCCATGTTTCCCTCTCTTTCTATTATCACTCCTAAGTATTTAAACATATCAACTTGTTCTATTTTTTGATGCTTTATTTCTATGTTTATGTTCTTGTTTTCTTTACTTATTATCATTACTTTCGTTTTGTTTGTATTTATCTTCATATTTCTCTCTGTCAGTTCTTCTTCCCATAATATCTGCAAGTTTGCTTGGAGGTCTTTTTCGTTTGCGGCGCATATCATTACGTCATCAGCAAAGGCACATTCTGAGACGCCCACTGGTTTTAATTTGTGAAATCCGATGTGTGCCTTTCTGGCTCTGTTTGTTATTGCTTTAAGTATGTCATCCATTATCAGTATCAACAATGTCGGGCTCATTACTCCACCTTGTCTTAAGCCATCTTTGATCTCGAATACTTCCGATTGTAGGTTATCCCTTCTCACATAGCTTTTGTTATTTTCGTATAAGCTCTTTACTGCTTTTATTAATTTTGGGCTTACATTTCTTCGTCCTAGACTTTTCCATATTTCTTTTTGCGGTACTCTATCAAAGGCTTTTTCAAGATCTATGAAAGCCATATATATATCTGAGTTTTTTATTTTACTTTTTCTCTATCATCTGTTTTATACTGAAAATATGGTCCTGTACACTTCCCCCCTTGTCTCCTTTCTACCCTTGTTACTCTTTCTAAAACCACTTTGTGTTTCTGTTAACTGTTCTTCTACAATATTTCTTAATCTTTTTTCTAGTATGTATTCATACGTCTTTGACACAATACTTAATAATGTGATCCCTCTATAATCTGAACAGTCTCTACTGTCGCCCTTCTTAAAAATTGGGATAATTATTCAAATTTTCCAATCTTCCGGTAGTATTCCTGTTTTCCATGCCTTGTTATAGATTTTTGTTAACATCTCTATCCCTCGCATCCCTAGATTTTTCAACATCTCTGCTGTTATGTTATCATGTCCTGCTGATTTTCCCCTTTTTATGTATTTTATTGCTTTTTACTTCTATTTCTTTTACTTCTTCTACTTGTATATTATTTTCTTCTTCCTCTTGTGAATATCTCATTCTTTCTTCATTTATTGTGTTGCCTAGTTTGTCTGTATTAAAAAGTTCATAAAAATATTCTCTCCAATAGCAATATCTATTTCTTTTAAAAGTAAAACATAGAAAATGTTATATTATTCTAAAAACTACACTAAATGAGAAATTTTTAACATAACTTGCCAGGTTAGACTGGTATTTTCTACAGTATGAAGAGTCTAAGTTAGCTAATAAAAAAAATTAACTCATGAATCGGGCAAAAGTTTTTTTTTTTCCAAAGGTATGGCACAATTAATTTTTATTTTGGACTGTGAGCAATAGCAGGGCTATTTAAAGTTGTGTACCAACAATTAGAATCTTAAAATATGGAATTTTGTAGCTGTAGCACTCGAAAAACTGATCCAAGGTGTTGATTTTCATGAAATTCATAAAAGTGCCAATATCTCAAAAACTAACAATGTCAGTCATGAACTGCCCTATCTTCCCTCCAAGGGATGACGTTGACTTTTGGGACAACCTGTATAATAACAGGTTTAAACTTAAAGGCCCGTTATCGCCGCCAGTGTTAATAATAGGAAGCTTCATCAATCATAAACACCTAAAGATGGCGCTATGGTCTTCAAAAGGGAATTAATTTCTTTAAAACTAAAATTTGAAAATGTAAATAGAAACATTATTGGATCGCATCGCAGTTCTCTGCTCACAGTGTTGCCAGACATGCGTGAACTTTCAAAATATTTTTTTCTACTCCTATCTGTAAATGACCCGTTTTCTTCACGTTTCGAGCAATGGAAATGTATGCAATTCCAGTAAGGTGTACGGATATAAAAATAACCAAACAACGTAGTCCAATTTGACACTTCTTTATTTGTAATTAATTTATTGACAACTCCTGTCATAAATATAGAAGTAAAAGTAAGTTAAATCATTGTTTCCTTCTTTCAATAACATTTAAAGCATTTGAAAATAACGTGATTTGTGAAATTGTAGCTTTAACAATTACACTTTTATAATTAAAAATGCATAAATATTAAATCATTTAAATAAGTACAACCTACTTTTATAATAAGTATAGTAGACATAGTTTGTGATAGGGCTTGGTAGCTCAGTCGAGTAGGAGCTAGGTATAAATAATCTGAAGCTGACCGACGCAGGTTCAATTCCAGCTGGGAGAATAATTCTTTTTTAATTTTTTTTATAAAGCAAAATTTAAAATAATAATTTTCTCTTCGGAAATGTTAATTTCTGCAAAGTTTTAATAATTCTCTTAAAAATTCTACAATGACAGAGGGATTTTACAAACCATATTTTAGCATGGATAAAAGCATAGGTTAATCCTTATATTCGATTTCTCAAGGAGACATGCAATCTATTTTGTAATTGTTTTGCTTAGTCGAAGAAAAAAGATACTGTACAACTTGGGTGGAATGCCTATATCGTCCTCGAATGACTGAGGCACTTCGCCTTCGGCGTCGTGCCTCAAACTTCGTTCTCGTGCGATATAGGCATCATATCCACCCTTGTTGCACAAACTACTAAAGTTTAACCGAATTTTTTATTTTTTAAATGCCAAGGAATAATTTAAGGTAGTTGAAATTTAAAACGGCTAAATATCTTTAAAAATATCAGTTGTTCTTGCTGGTTTTAAGAAAAAGAAAAGTATTACTACATTAAAATATTGAAAATATATATATTTGTTTTAAGAAATTAATCAGGACTAATTAAGAGTGAAATAGTTTATTCAAAAATTAAGCGTCACATGCTCTTAAGTAAAGAACAACAACATTTACTTCGGGAGTTTATTAAATAATACTCAAAAGATTAGGAAAGTTTAAGTATGGGAAGGGATATAAACAATAATCTGTTACTTTACATCGACAATTACAAAAATATATGTAACAATAACTAAAATGCCTTAAATGTATTAACAGTCAAATCAAACTCGTTGAAACTTTCCGCTTTTTTAACGCGATCCGCCTACAGCGCGTTACGTGAGCAAAAGCCTGAACTAAGAACGATAGTTGTCATTTACCAAAATGCTTGAATGAACGCGGGATACGACCTTTTTTTAGTTGATAATGTTCTTTTATACTGTTGTATATTCGGGCATTTTTATCTCAAATAACACTTAAACGATAATTTAGGAAGTACACCTTACCATTTTTAAAAGCTCACTAGCTATAGTTTTGTTTTTATAAATTTACACTTTTTTATTCGTTAAGGAAATAGCGTTTGTAATTTTGTATTTCCTATAAAGCATAATATAAACTAGATAACACTCTTAAGAAAAGATCTCATGCACAATAAAGTAAACTAAGTGCAATTTTTAAAAATTGTAATGAAATTCTTCAGAGCTGTTTAAGCGGTACTTTACCTACGCGATAACGGAGCCTTAACCAATTGAATGTACTACAAATTACAAAACTATTAACGAACTTAAACTAATTTTTAAAGGCTATAAACTACAATCTTTATATTAAATAAGTACACTGACATTTATTTAGTACATTTCACACTAAACGCTTCTGGTTAACTGGTTGGTTTTCTCCCAAACGGCCTGCATTTATGTAGTATCTCGTGTGATGTATTCTACCAGACTCTGGAATGTTCTGGATGGTGTTTAGCGTGTTGCCGTCTCGAATACTGTAGTCTTCTCTAGAAGAGTCTGGTCTCTGTAGTCTGGTTTTACGCCAGTCGAGAATGTTCTCCACGTTCATTTACAATAGGTCAGGCTAGTTAGAAACAGATTTAAATATGGAACATGTAGGGGGGGAAATGCAAAGTTGAAGCAAATTTTTAAGTGTCTTTGTTATAGACATTAGAATTATGTATCTTTAAACTTTTAGAATAGGTACACTTATGGATTTTAAAAAAGGTTCCAAGGGTTCCTCATAACTTTAATTATTATATCAAAAATGAAAAACGATCACAAGGTGTACCCTTTTACATAAATAAGTATATTGCTAAATGGTGTCAACATTGAAGCAAAACAAAAAGATTATGACTGCTTATTTACATTTGGTGCCTTTGTAATAACATTCAAACTACAAAACACTATCTACAGGGTGTCTGAAGTCTTCCTGGCTGGCGCCTCGGCGTTATAATACATCTCGGATTTAAAGTATCGCTTGATCTCCTAATTACATAATATATATTATAATGTCCTGGGTCATTTCATACATGGTGTTATAGTTATTTATGTACCAAGGGCGTTAGAATGATGATAATGCAAGGAGGGCGACGATGTTCCAGCCCGAGGGCCTGAAGGGCCCGAGGGTTAGAAGTCGCCCGATGGGCATTATCATCTAGTAACGCTCGTGGTGCATACAAAATTTTATGTTTCACAAGATTATGTAGAATTAGTTTTAATTTATCTAATAATAATAAAATTATGATAAACGCGTAAAAATAGTAACCTTGGTGTTGCTAAGATTCGTTTCTCTATTTGTTTTGAAACAGTTGAAAGTAGCGTCGACTTCATACATGCGTTTTGTTCGGTGACGATGATGGAGCAAAAGTTTGATGTTCCGGAAGGTATTTTGAAAAAACCGAAAAGGGCCACTGAAAACTTATTGCCAACAAAATCTAGAGTAAATTATGAAAAAGAATTTCAAATTTTTGTTAACTGCAAGTTGAAAAGTGGAATTAAAATGGTAAACAAGACGGTGATGTTGGCCTACTTTCAGGAATTGGTATGTTATTATCGTGTTTTACTAATTAATGACTTCCCTACAATATGTTTGTTTATTTTGTTGTGGACAAAATATTCCATATTAAAATCGACTTTAATTGTTAATGACAACGTTGACATTTCTCACTATAGTCGCTTGATTTCATTTCTGAAACAAAAGTCAAAAGGATATATTCCAAAAAAGTCTAGGGTTTTGACAGGAGATCAGGTTTTGACGTTTATAAAGGATGCGCCTAATGAAACATATCTTCTACATAAGGTAAAAGGCTAACATTTATTTATGTTGCGTGTTGTTACGTAAATGCATAATTACAGGTAGTTTTGGTTAAGGGTGTTTTTGGTGCTTTGAGAAGGAATGAAAGATGACTATCGATGATATATGGAAGATTGTTAGAAATTCGCAAAAGTTTCGTGTTGTTTCGTTTTCAGGGACGTTTCATAGCTGTCAGTCAGTTCCATGTTAGAAAGATGCTACCAAGTAATGTTGTATATGTTTTTATTCACAATCGATACATAATGTGTTCATTACTGACGTTTAAAAAGTTAGAAAGTAGTTTATTATACATCAGAGTCAATAATAAGTTCTCTTGGTTAGTAATGAGTTCTCTTGGTTAGTAATATCCATTACTTACCTTTTGCTCGTTCTAAATATTCTCAACAGATGGCAGAAGTTTTCGTATCTATCTTTACTTTTAGCAGGTAACAAACAGTCAGTCACTGTTTTAGCAACTTCTCGCTATTCCGGTGGTGTGCAACTTACATCAGTTTCACTATCAGGCATTTTAAATCGTGTAAATTGCAATTAGGAGCAATGTAATTAAATTTGGTTTAGTAGTGACACGAATTTACTTTGACAATTGTTGCAGCAATTGTCATTTTATCGCCACCTGAATAAAAACGCTGGTGTTGTGTCCTACATATATCAAGTATAAGGTATCAATGTAAGAACATAATTATGTACGATTGTGAATAAAATAGTATACATACCTTGGCGGGAAGACATTACGCGTCGAGCAATTGCTGCCCTTGGCGCTTCGCGCCTCGGGCAGCAGCATTGCTCTCCGCGTAATGTTCTACTTCCCGCCTCGGTAAGTAATCTACTATTTATGTTGTAATAATAATTACTTATGTACTATGTAAAAATAAAGTTTTTTTACCGCCGTCCAATTTTATTTTAATTGTAATTGTAATATAGCAGATCTCAAAATAGTCCAAAAACTAAGCATGGCAAAAATTAGGAATTTTTATTATGTTTATCGGATGGTAACAACCATGTAACAACTTTTACTAAATTTGCAAAAGTCAGTCAACAGATAAATGACAATTTAAATTCAAATGTGTTTTGTTATTACCATCATAAAAACAAAAAAGCCCTAATAGCACTAATGTCATCTAAAATAAAGGTTAATTTTAGCTAAGAAATTTTTGTCGGCAATTAAGTCGGCAGAAAAGAATTCGTGGATCACGCGCCCAGAAACTACGCGCAAATACTCGTTATTTGTTGTGTTGCAACATACTCGTACGCAGTTTCTGATCTAATGATCCAAATTACTATTGAAGGTAACGCCGCCTCCAATTGTAAAGTAAACCATGAGCGGGCGTTATGAATTGTAACGCCCGCTTCTAATGCCCTGGTTGTTATGGAGTTGTTTATGTAGTTCGTATCACAGGTATAAACAGTAAATAATATGCAAGTGAAACATATAGTATATTAAGTATCGAGAACAGTAAGGACAGTTTACCGATCGACGACATTAATATTGGAGGAGATCGGTAAACTCCTTACTGTTTGAGATGCTTATACTATTTTTTGTACGACCATTATGAATACAAATGTATTAACTAAGAAAATATCTCAAAGATGGTAAAAAAATAGATTCAAGATAATTTATTTTTGCCCTGTATATCCACCAACCATTAAGTAGGTTTTGTCGTTACCATGGATACGTTTGTAATTTTATTTCTGAATGTTATGATATTTTTGTCGTTTCAACATAAATAAATAGATAGTTGTTATTATTATTTATTGGGTATTTTTTCACACCAAATTTAAATAAAAAACATAATTTTTTTTAAATAGTTCAATAATTATTTAGAAAATAATGATTTTTCACGAAAGAGACATCTAAAGATGATTCATTTATTTTATAAATTACATATAATTTACTTACCGTTCTGTTTTTGACAGAACTGAACGGTAAGTAATTACTTACCGACGCGTTGTTGCTTAGTAACCAGTAAACATAACCTACTGTTCTAAAACCAAGTTTGGTAAACAATCCGAAATAGCAGGGTCGTACAAAAAAGTATATATTTGCATATTTTATAATGCTTGACACCACGGCCTCCTCGATTTGAGAGACGAACGTCTCTTAGACGGCCGGTCGCTTTGGAAAAATTTCTGATTTTTGACAGGTACGTATTGTGGCGCCATCTGTCGAGTCCTCTAGTGATTAAACAATATTGGCGCGCAATCTAGATTGCCGCTTGTTTATTTTTAATAAACATTAGCATCAATAATTTACTTATTGTTAGTGGTAAAATCTATTGTAATTTGCTGTTAAAATTATTAAAAATGCCTCGAAAGTGTTGTGTTACAAACTGTAGCTCATATGAATTAGAAAATGTATCTCTCCATAGTTTTCCTGCAAATGTAGAATTAAATTCTAAATGGAAAGAAGCTCTAATTAATCATACTGGTACATAATCTATAAATTATTTTAATTTCTTAAATTCCTAAAGTTTCTACTATTAAGTGTAACAACAAAAACAAAATAATCTCGTTTTTTATTCTTTTCATGTAGATATTAATCGATTGACGGAGTATTCATTTGTATGCAGTGAACATTTCGCACTTAACTACTTCCTTGTAACCGAAAAACAACGGAGACTAGTTACAGGCGCCATACCATTTAAAGTATTTTCTATTAATGTTTAATATCTTCCATCATTTTAATGTACCTACATTTTAGATTCCAAACGAAAATCCTGATTGTTCCACTAATTTACCATCTTTAAATTATCCTGAGGAATCCGATAACTCTCGTACATCCCAAACCTTACTTACAGCTGCAGAAATAAAGGATTTACTTTATACGAAACAATCGTTAACCCAAAAATTAAAACGCTTAGAAATGAAATACAATAAGTTGAAACAAGAAATGGAAGTAGTTAAAAAAAACAAAACGATAATTTTGAATGGAAATGCATGGAACAAATTCAAGAAGATGCAAATGATATGGTTCCTAGAGCAATATTTATACTTGATCAAATCAAAAACTACAAAAAAAAACATCCAAGATGGTCTGAAGTAACCATCCGCCATTGTATTTCCTGGAGATTTTGTTCTCCTAAAGGGTACGAATTTCCCAGGAATGTATTGTTTAGATTGCCGTGCAAAACAACACTACTAAAATATTTTGGCAACAGAAATGAAAATTTAGTTAAAGATAGATTACTGTCAGAGAGTGGATCTTTGACCAACGCAGAAAAAGTCTGTTCTCTGGTAATAGATGATATGGCTGTTAGAGAAACAGTTTGTTACTCAAAGGCAGAAGACCGAATATTTGGGCTAGCAACTGTTCCCACAACACACAATAATATTGGAAATAAGCCAGTAGTTGCAAATCAACTTTTGTGTTTTGTTATTTATGGTTTATCGACAAAATATATTATCCCTGCAAGTTATTATTTCCATAGGCAGTTATATAGTAAAAATTTGTATAACTTAACATTGGGTGTTTTAAAGTTGCTTGCTGAATGTGGATTTAAAGTAGTACGGATTGTGGGAGATAATCATAAAAATCATGTAGCACTATTTAAGCATTTTGGAAATGGTAGACTTCGTAACGTTGTCCCTCATCCATACAATCCTGGTCTTAAGCTTTTTCTAAGTTTTGACTATTGTCACGCCCTTAAGAACGCAAGAAATTTATTTCTTTATCATGACATGGCTTCATCATCTGGAATTATTTCAGCAAGTTACCTAAAAGACCTTTTTGAAATTCAATCAAGTTTTATAATTAAGCCCGTTAGATACTTGACAAAAAAGCATCTATACCCATCCAATTTAGACAAAATGAAAGTAAATTTGGCTGTTCAAATATTTTCCCCATCCGTTACAGCATCGTTAACATATCTTATTCATCATGGTGGTGAAGAGTTTAGTCATTTTAAAGATGCTGTCGCAACAAGAGAATACATGGAACACATGTATAAATTCTTCCAACTTCATGATGTCAGCAACAGAACACAGAATATTCAACAGAATGATGCAAATACCGCACCTTATGTTCACATCAGCGATGAACGCCTCGTTTGGTTGAATGAAGTATTTCCTCAGGATATTAATGACATCCAGTCCACCTCATCACAACTACAAACAACTGGCTTAACTAAGGAGACTGCTGAAGCTCTAATTTTTACCTCAAGAAGTACCTATTTATGTATTAGATATCTAATTGAAGACCTTAATTTTTATTATGTTTTGACTAGAAAATTCAGTTCGGATGCTGTCGAATCACTGTCTGCCAATGTTAGACTTCGTGGTGGATCCAATGATCTTACAGATTGCAAAGCTGCTGAACACGCTATTAGACAGATTCTGAGAACAGGTTTAATAACAAGTGTAAATTACAGCAATACCCTAAATAATTCTGAGACTGAATACATCAGTGACAGAACTACAAACCAGAATGTATATAATGATTGTGAGAACACCGACATAGTTATAACACTAAATGACGAACAAATTGAAAAATTGGAAAAATTACATTTAGTTGTACCCGATAGTCCATGTACGTCATCTAATATTGAAGCAGCAGCTACAGCTTTTCTATGTGGTTACCTCATCATGAAAATAGAAGAGTTTGTTGACTGCCAACAATGTTTATCCGTTTTACGAGATAGTTCCCCAGTAAAGACAAATCCTTTGTTAGAATTAATTTACAATCAGGATAGGGGGAAATTGATTTATCCAAATGAACAATTTGTGGTATTAATAGAATATGTAGTTCAACTGATTGTAGAAATTCTACCAGCTCTCCCAAAAGAAAACATTAGTACAATTTTAAAAACAATATTTGTGGGCTATCTACAAGAAAATCCCATGTTTCAAAGTGAACTTCATGGTAAACTACTTTGTAACATAATAATTGGCAAAGTACTATCCCCAATTCTTTCAAACTATTGTATGTCAGAGAGTCAAAAAGTGAAGCAGTACGGAAACAAGAAGAGAAAGCTTTTAAAATTAAGCTAATCTAAAAATTTCTACAATTTGTAATCAAAATGGTCCAGCTTTATTTCCAAACTTCATCCAGTTCAATGAAAAAAGGCCCTTTTCAGGGCCACAATTTTTATATGGAAAAAGAGCTCCTTTTGTTGGTTCGACTGCCAAGACGGTTGATATATTTTAGCCTACCCTCTCATATCTCATTAAATTTAATTACTGATTTACATTTTATTTGTCAGAAAGATTAAGCAACTTCTCAAGCAGATATTTTAAATTAATAATAATATTTATTAGTACCATCTACATAAAGGGTTTGCACGAATTAAAGATACATTTCATAAAATACAATATCACATTAATATCACAAGTTATTACATAGCACTTACAAATTACGAACAATTTACGTACATATCACTGAGTTCATCATCAAATAATTCTTTTATGTTATAATAGTAAGCTTGGTTCAAGTGAAAATTCATTAAATCTAATTGTCGAGCATTTTGCAGTTTATTATATAAGTTTATAGATAAATAAAAGTAGGACCTAGCTCAAATTTCTTAAGTTTATGTTATATATTCATACACATTACTATGATGCAAAAACTCATTACATTTTTTAACTAACAATAGATTTTCATATTTATGCCAAGTTGGCAAAACTTAGCTTTGAGGTTGAATTTTCATGTGTGAGCAAAGGAAAAATAGCAATACATTTGAGAAGGATAGATATTTATGGCATCTTTGCTTAAGTAACATTTTTGCTAGGTAAAAAAATTTAAAACTAATCGAGTTTTGTCATTCTTACGAGTAAAGCTTCACAAGTATGCGATACATTCTATCTTTCTAAATGTATTGTTATTTGCTATTTTTCCTTTGCTCACATGTAAGAATTCAAATGCAAAGCAAAGTTTTACCAACGCTGTATATGAAAATCTCATTGTTAATAGATGTCTAATTATATTAATAAGTCTACTTGCTAACAACTTAAAATACAAAGTAGAGTACCCTTATGGCAGCGGTGATTCGTACGTACCCTTTTGGGTGTTTTGCTAGCAAGCACCAGTTGCTTCGTAATGATTTACATGATACGTTTACCTCTCGCTAACACAACATTACTACCCAAAAGGGTATGTAATAATTGCCGCTGTCTTATAGCTTTTACAAGTAAACTGAAAACCCTATTGCAGGAAACACTATGATTCTAAGCAGATCGTAACATATACTTTGGTGGAATAATGTAAAGTAAGTAATCCTAAAAGCACTAGATTACATAAATGGCTTGAAAGAAATACCAATGATTTTTATAATTATGATACATGATAAGAATTGATACATTTGCGTGTTTTGTAAGGTATAACTTATTTGCCACAAACCATTTGTGTGTCTTGTTTAGAAGTTCCCATGTTTTCTGTAGATTTCTATTCATCTGCAAAGATATGTTGTCAGAAAAAAGAATAAACTTTTTAAAAATACTTACAGGTAAATCATTTATATGCAGTACATAAAACACTAGTCCTGTAACGAAGCCCTGCTGGATATCCATTGTTTAAGATGGTTTTGTTTGAAAGGTTATTTTCCAGTTGTACTATTTGCAATTTGTTTTGAGGACAAATTCTTAGTAACAATGATGTTATGTATTTATAATACTGGTATTTCTCTAGCAAAATGGAATGGTCGACATAATTAAAAACTTTGCTGGTATCTAAAAAAGAATAGGTTATATTAATGTTTTTCAAAAGATTCACACTGGTTGCTTTTTATTTAAGTAGCCCACCCATAACTCGTTTTGGTAGGCATTTTTCAAAGATTTTCGGAGAAATGATATTAGTCTACAGTTTGAAATATTGTTTGAATCGCCCATTGTGAGTGTGGGTATTTCTAACAATAGTTTCAGTAGTACCTACATCAGTGAAACATCCAAGTGTAGGAAATATGTACTTTGATTTATAAGTTTATAAGAGGATAAATTATAATCACCAATTTCCCAATCACTTTTAATAATAGTTTAGAAGTATGATCGTATATCAGCACTTTTCTTATTTTTGTAATAGTTAATAAGGCACAATGATTTTTACAGTGGATATAATCTATTATTATTTGATGAACCAATCGGTTTCGTTGCATTTAATCGTTTGCATTATTGCTCAATTTATTTATAACCATAATAAATTAATAAATAAGAAGGATTTAAGCACAATATTAATTTCCTCACGATTAAAATGTTACTGCATTGTTGCTTTAATTCATCAGATTCTACAGAAGGTTTTGTTTGTTTCTTTTGTTGAATTTTCTTTACGATTTTTCATTTTTATAATCGAATTTCGACATTAATATTAACTTATTACAATATGCAAGTGCGAATTTTAAGAAGTTATGTTTTATTAACAACTTTGAGAATTTGCAACCGGGTAGTAATGTAATATTTCGAAAGAAAGTTTGATAATACGCAACCTCGATTTCCAGTATTGTGGCGCCCCCTTCAAAACAGAAATAATGCCTGGAACTGCAAATGCGAACGGCCGTGTAAGAGACCTTTGTCTCTCACAAATCGAGGAGGCCGTGCTTGACACTCCCCAACATTGCCAGTAAATATCTAGATGGCATTGCTCCCCAACGTACAAATTTCATTATTTTGATGTTGATTTTAACCTTGAATTAGAAACTGACAAGCTTAAACTTCGAAAACATTAAACAGTTGTATCAAAAATTATTAGTACTTAATAGTTAATATTTTTTGTAGTCCAATATTTTCATACACTATTACAAAAATGCATAGCATATTCTGAAATATAAAAAAGAAAATGGACACAGTGGGTGGGATCGGATAATACATACGTATATATACTGTGTCGTGTTTAAAATAAGACAGCAATAATAAACAAACGCGCTTATTATTTGGATTTCCCCATACTATATGTACATATGTGTAATTTATTATTACATGATAAGTTTGATAAATGATGGTGCATTCGTGTATTTTTTCATTTTTCTTGCAAGTTATCATTTAAATAGAAAGTAAGTTGAGTTTTAATTTTAAAAGAATATCACATAGCCAACTGATTATATTTGGTTGCAACTTTCGTATAATATTAATAATAAGTCTACTATCACGCAACTTCCTGGAATGCATTAATAATAACCTTGAATTGTGAGGAGTTTGTATTCGCTTATTAGTTGTTATTCCGTTATTACATTAGTCGGTGTCGGTGTTGGCGAAAAACAAACTTCCCGATTAGAAACAGCGTTGTAAGTTATTTATTTTGTTCTAATAATAATTTATCATAATTCTAACAGTTTTATTAAACACTTCTGGAACTCTAGTTTTTTAATCATAACTTGGTTGGGTATTAATCATAATATGGTTGGGTTTTTGCCAAAACTCATATGAGGAGCATTGAAAAAACTTTAAGTTATATCCTTGTAAAGATTTATAACTGCGTAAAGCTACATTCAAAAAGTTTCTTTCCACTCGGACATGGAGAATGTGTGCTTTCAAATTGTTTTGGCGTGGTCTTAAACTCCCATATCTAACTACATTAATAAAAAGGCTTTTCGCTACTATGAATGTACTATGCTATACTATACTGCCTCTTCAAATTAGTTTTTCTGTGAATACTTTACACTTATAATCACATGAAATACATTTAAATGGCTTGCCTTTATTAAGAATCCTCAAATAAGCTTGTAAACTACTCTTAAGAGTCTTAAGTGCGCATTTGAACCACAAATGTTGCAATGATAAGGTTTCTCCCCAGTATTTTCCACGTTCATGCCTTTTTCAAGTCGCAGATAAAACAAGAGGTTAGAAAATGCCTGCTGCCTAATGCCCGCCTATTTTAGTAAAAAGCTGCAAGTCGGGTGAGTGCTACGGGAAAGTTTTCGTCGGTAGAAAGACGCGGTGTTGTCAATAATGTCTACTTTTACTTTAATTAAGAGAAAATAATATTTGATCATTTTGAATGTTAACTCGTTTTATGTGATTTATTTATTTAAGTTTTATCAGTAATTAATAAGCTGTAAGAAAGGCGGAACCCCCACTGAGTTTTGCAGCTGTTCACGAGACACCACATTGGCTGCGGTTCCCAATGCCACGCCGCGGTGTTTGTGTGGACGTCCATGGATATAGGATCAGACGTTTTTCTTAGAGACAGACCTGCATGTACTAATTAGAAATGTTTTACGTCGTATGTTACGTCGAGAAAAAGGTAACATGTCAACCGAAATACGTATTGGCATTAGTCAAAAAATGTGTGTTTAGGAGACACCGTTTAAAATATAGTGTTGCAATATACCACAGTCCTTACAATCTATTATTAGTACTAGTTAAAACTGTTTAAGATGATTTCTTTATTAGCAAAGCACAGATAAAGTTCTTTTTTCTCAGATTCTGATGAAATATTTTTCTACATTCTTGCACGTACTTTTTCTATTTCGCAAACCTTGCCTAATGAAAATATCTAGAGATCAGGCAAGCCATTCAATTGAACCTTTTCTGCTAATCGAATAACCCAGAAATCTGTAATTCAACACTCTCTCGCCGGCAATCATAATGACCAGGAGCTCCATATTGTTGGAAAAACAATCCATTTTTATCTATCTATTAGTCGGTTACTGCCTCGAGCCAGCTGGTTTTCTACACTTATCAGGGGGATCAATCACCCACAAATGCTTTAAAATACCTACTCGCAAAAGCCAAGTCATTATCCGAAGTGATGTATCGTGGATATACCAAAAATCTTCGAAATATTACCTGCAAATTCTTAATAGGTTCTGATGAATCCAAAGTCGACGACGGTTTTGCTACTATATATTTAGCGAAAGAATCGACAACCGTCAGAACGTAAAAAGGTCAACTCTGCTCTACTTTTAGGAAAGAGGTTAATCATCCAATTCAACTTACTATGGTAAGTTGAAAAACTATGGTTTTGGGCCTATCTTATGATCGAAAAAGTAAATCGAAGTTTTCAAAAATGAATGCTTTTTCAAATGCAGTCCCATTAAACCCATCGTCATTCAAAACTTTCAGAAGCAAATTTAAACCTTATTAGCAAAACTAACACTTGACTATGACATGAATACAGATGGTGAATTGACTAAACCAAAGAGCATTTTCAAATATTCATATAACCATCGGGTGTTGCAAAAGCTGTCTTGGAGATCGACTGTGGTGCTACGAATATTTAGCGAAACCCTTGGTTACAGTTCAAGCTAGATAAATTATACCTTCCTTACAGAGCACTCTTTTATATTTGGCATTGGGTATATGTACAGTTGCGGCCGAAAAATTTTCAACGGTAATTTATCAAGTTAGCACGCTTTTCTACAACATATCACGACATTTTTTACGACATATCAAATGAATAAAAGTGACGTCTCTTATGAGAATTTAAAAGTTGAAATTATGCAATCGCAATAGACCGTTGAAAATTTTTCGGCCGCAGCTGTACTTTAGGGTAACTTTGTTAAGACCCTATAATCTACACATTACCAACATGTATTATCCTTGTTTTTGACTAAAACTACAGGACACGCAAAAACACAGGAGTATGAATGGGACTCCTTGATAAACGCTTGGTTACAATTCCAGCTTGAAAAATAATCCATTCCTTCCAAAGTACTAAATTACCTTTCTATATTTGGCATTGAGTTTATGTCCTTTAGCATAACTTTGTTCAAGGCCTATAATCTACACATATAATCAACATTCATTATCTTTTTTTGACTAAAACTACAGAGTTAGCAAGATATGAATATGACTCCCTGATAAACACTAGTTACAGTTCAAGCTACAAAAATAATACTTTCATTCCGGAGTACTCAATTACCGCTCTATATTTGGCATTGGACTATGTGCTTTAGTGTAACTTTGTTCAAGACCCTATAATCTACACATTACCAACATGCAATATCCTTGTTTTTGACTAAAACTACAAGGCTGACGAGATATGAATGTAACTTCCTGATGAACCCTTGCTTACAATTCAAGCTAGAAAAATAATAACATTCTTTCCAGAGTACTCAATTACTGTTCTATATTTGGTATTGGGTATATGTCCTTTAGCGTGACTTCGTTTAAGGCCCTATAATCTACACATAACCAACATTTATTATCCTTTTTTTGACTAAAACCACAGGGTTAGCAAGATATGAATGTGACTCCCTGATAAACAGTTACAGTTCAAGCTACAAAAATAATACTTTCATTCCGGAGTACTCAATTACCGCTCTATATTTGGCATTGGACTATGTGCTTTAGTGTAACTTTGTTCAAGACCCTATAATCTACACATTACCAACAAGTATTATCCCTGTTTTGACTAAAACTACAAGGCTGACAAGATATGATTGTATAAACCTTCCTGATAAACTCTTGGTTACAACTCAAGCTAGAGAAATAATACATTCTTTGCAGAGTACTCAATTACTGTTCTATATTTGGTATTGGGTATATGTCCTTTAGCGTGACTTCGTTTAAGGCCCTATAATCTACACATAACCAACATTCATTATCCTTTTTTTTGACTAAAACTACAGGGTTAGCAAGATATGAATGTGACTCCCTGATAAACAGTTACAGTTCAAGCTACAAAAATAATACTTTCATTCCGGAGTACTCAATTACCGCTCTATATTTGGCGTTGGACTATGTGCTTTATTGTAACTTTGTTCAAGACCCTATAATCTACACATTATCAACATGCAATATCCTTGTTTTTGACTAAAACTACAAGGCTGACGAGATATGAATGTAACTTCCTGATGAACCCTTGCTTACAATTCAAGCTAGAAAAATAATAACATTCTTTCCAGAGTACTCAATTACTGTTCTATATTTGGTATTGGGTATATGTCCTTTAGCGTGACTTCGTTTAAGGCCCTATAATCTACACATAACCAACATTTATTATCCTTGTTTTTGACTAAAACTACAAGGCTGACAAGATATGAATGTAACTTCCTGATAAACCCTTGGTTACAATTCAAGCTAGAAAAATAATACATTCTTTCCAGAGTACTCAATTACTGTTCTATATTTGGTATTGGGTATATTTCCTTTAGCGTGACTTCGTTTAAGGCTCTATAATCTACACATAACCAACATTCATTATCTTTTTTTGACTAAAACCACAGGGTTAGCAAGATATGAATGTGACTCCCTGATAAACACTTAGTTACAGTTCAAGCTACAAAAATAATACTTTCATTCCGGAGTACTCAATTACTGCTCTATATTTGGCATTGGATTTATGTGCTTTAGTGTAACTTCGTTCAAGACCCTATAATCTACACATTACCAACATGTATTATCCTTGTTTTTGACTAAAACTACAAGGCTGACAAGATATGAATGTAACTTCCTGATAAACCCTTGGTTACAACTCAAGCTAGAAAAATAATATATTTTTTCCAGAGTACTCAATTACTGTTCTATATTTGGTATCGGGTATATGTCCTTTAGCGTGACTTCGTTTAAGGCCCTATAATCTACGCATAACCGATATTTATTATCTCTCTTTTGACTAAAACTACAGGGTTAGCAAAATATGAATGCGACTCACGTATAATCTCCCAGGCCAACACCTCTTTCGCTTTTTCTTTTACTACATCTCTTTCTCTTAATGCTAGCCTACAAAGCCGATAACATAAATACTGGTTTGGATTCAGTGGTCAAGCTATTTACAATGTGGATCATCCAGTATTATGTAAATAAAAAGATATCTTAAAAAATATATTTCTTTTCAGCATCAAAACATCTTCTTTTCCCTAACTACAACTATTATCAAAATGGCTTGTTCTTCCAGTACCCAATTTGTAAGTTATTTAATTATACATCATCTATGTACCTCTGACCTCTGAAATGCTAATCTTACTAATTCTACAGATCACCACAATGGAACTGAATATATGTTCAATCAACATAAGAACACTTAAAGAGGACGAAAGGCTTATAGAAATGGAACAAGCGATTGAGAAAATTAAATGGGACGTAATAGGAATTTCTGAAGTTAAAAGAACAGGAGAAGAAATATATGAAAGGAGATCGGGGCATGTTTTGTACTACAATATGGGATCACTTAGTGGTTATGGAGGTGTAGGTTTTTGGATAAATAAAAATATAAAGAATCACATAAGCGAATTCTGGGGAAAGTCTAATAGGATCGCTGCAGTGGTTCTACAATTGGATAGCGAGAAATCATTGGGAATCGTTCAAGTTTATGCACCAACAAGCAAGAACAAGAGAGAAAAGGACGAATTTTATAACGACTTGGAAGAAGTCTTGTTAGAATTGAAGATGTCCAATGATATAATAATAATGGGTGATTTTAATAGCAAGATAGGGCAACGGCAAAATGAAGATGGAGATGTGATAGGACGGTATGGATATGGTGAGAGAAATAGTTCAGGGACCCGTTTGGTACAGTTTGCGAAAAAGTACGAACTTTATGTTTCTAATACGTTTTCAAGCAAAACGAAAGGTGGAAAATGGACTTGGAGACCGCCAAGCGGAAAATATAGAAATGCAATTGACTGGATATTATTAAACAACAAAGATATGAATGAATTGTGCAAAACTGAAACAATCACTAAATTAGAAATGGGTACAGACCACAGAATGGTAAGGGCCACCATAATGATGTGTATTAAGGATATAAAAAGCGATTATGATATAAGATTAGACGATGTGGAAAGCTTATGTTATAGTACAAAGCAAACACTGCTGCGAATAATTATGGAAGATGAGATTAATCATAATACTTTTAAGTTCCAGTGTTCTCAAAAAACTAAAGAGTTGATAAAACAGAGAGAAATGCTGAAAAGACGACCTGGAGCTCAGAATAATGAAGAGTATTCAAATGTTTACAAGAAAGTAAAAACCAGAATTAAAAATGACATAAAAAAGTATGAAGCAGAGGTAATAAAGAAGGTTTATGAAGATACTGGTTCGATTAGAATGGTGAAGGAACTGCTAGGTTATGGAGTTGAGGGCATTATACAACTTAGAGATAAAAGCAATCAGGTAGTAAGGAACAGGGAGAAAATATTGAAATTAGCAACAGAGTTTTTTGAAGATTTCTACAAAACAAAACATAAACTAAAAATAAATGCAGTTCTTAAATATAAAGAAAAACCAGTTAAAGAAGTTGAAGATGCTGAAATAATTGTTGCTATTAATTCATTGAATAGAAATGAAGCATCTGATGGAATTACAAAACCCTTGCTTAAAAGAATGTTGCCCCAAGCTCTCAAGCAGTTAAAGATATTGTTCAATAGAATATTTCAAGTAGAAAAAGTTCCTCCTGAATGGAAATTATTTCTGATAACACTGGAATTGAGGGGGAATGAAAGAGATCAGTTAAAAAACTACAGACCAATAATTAAATTAGCCAATCTTTATAGAGTTTTTTCTACAATATTGAAAAATAGAATAAAAGATGAAATTGATAGAAATCGACTTACTGAGCATGTAGGATACTTAAATGATTACTCATGTATGGATTATTTACATATATTGAATCAGGTCATCGAGAGACATAAATATTACAACAAAAGCATCTATATAGCTTTTATTCAATACAATCAAGTCTATGACTGCTTAGAACACGAGATAGTTCTGAAGGCATTAAGTGACCTGGGTGTGCACAACAAATACATAAGATTGGTGAGAGAAATACAGAATCAATGCACTGCAAGTTTAAAGTTGGAGAAAGTGAGTAGAAGCTTTAGATTAGAAAGGGGAGTAAGATGGGGCGATCCACTTTCCAGAATCTTACTTGCTGTAACTTTAGAAAATGTGTTTAATAATTTGGAGTGGGATGAAAAAGGAATTGAAATTGGTACGAAAAGATTATCCAATTTACGCTTTGCTGATAATATAACACTTCTAGTGGAAACTAGTGAAGAACTGAAAGATATGATAGCAGAACTGATACAAGAGAGTAAGAAAATCGGATTGGTTATAAATTGCGAAAAAATAACACTATTATCAAATGAACGATCGACTGGCATAAAAATAGGAGACACGACAATAGCATACAAACATAGGGCAGTTTATGTTGATCAGCTGGTGTCGTTTGAAGTTGGAAGAGAAGCACGAATGTATCAAGAGATTGATAGAAGGATAAAAGAAACAAAAAAGGCATATGCATCTCTGGAAAAGATTTTCACTAGCCAAATTCCTGTAGCATTGAAAGTGCAAATATTCAATAAATGCTTAATACCAGCTTTAACTTACTGTTCACAAACATGGACCCTGAATAAAGAACAAGAAGCAAAATTACAAAGAGAACAGCAATCTCTTTTAACTAAAATAATAAAAAGCTCTGCTGTTAATTTCAATGATATAAGTGCAATAAATGTCATTAAGAAATGCAAAACATTAAAATGGAATTGGGCCCGATGTGTTGGAAGAATGGATAAAGATAGATGGACTTATATGGTAACCCAGTGGATTCCAGAAAATGTTACAAAAAGAAGAGGATTTGCTGTGAGATGGGTAGACGAATTAGAAGATGCTTTAGGTAACAAGTGGTGGACGATGGCAAAAAGCAGAAAGCAATGGAAAAAGAAGATGATGGTTATTATTGAAGGTATACAATGAGAAGCTGAAGGAAGCAGTCCAAATTTAGTTATAAGATGTTCTTGTTCAGAAGGTTTCATGAAATACAGTGAGATCCAAATTAAGTGCAGGCGGTTTGAATTTCGCGCCTTAGGTTTTAGTGTATTTCACGTTGTTAGTGTAGCACTATTGAAACGTGTTGCGTCAAATTACAGCGTCAACTCGTCACTTTTTCGTTTAGATCATTGTGCTTGCCACGTTGTTTTGGGGTTTCATTGAATTTTTGCTTTATTTCGTTTGTTTTCTTATTTTACAAAAGAGTTCTTTTCAAAACTACAGTTTGTTAGACGATTTTATTATCAAATAAGTTTGTTATTTAAAATTAATGAAGTTTATGAGCTGTATTATTTTTGACACGCCACTGTAAAATAAAAGCAAGACAAAAATGTCAAAAAAGTACTCATGTTGCCCACGCGTAAATAATTTAACGTGGCGGTAAATTCAAACTGTCTTCAATCATTTTGGATCACCCTGTATTATTTACTATTATTAGTACTTCATTTCAAAAATATGATATTCTAATATTTTTATAGACAGTAATAATTGATAAGATTCTTTTGTAGAACATTCATATAATTATTTTTTAAATTAAAAAAAAATTTTTTTTGCTTCTTTCGCGTTTTTAATGTAATGCGAGTACAATGGACGTACTTAAAACTTAAAATGCTATTTTCTGGAAAACCAGCGGAAGCGACCACATGTTGATACGGAAAATGTGTTGTAAATCATTATAGCTACCCCCCATTACAAGGTTTCTAGTTATATTAGTTGCACCCTGTATAATATTGAATTATTAGTAGGCCTGTATTCATTTCTAATGTTGACAAAATTTATTGGTTTGTAATAAAAAATAGAGGAAGCACATGTATTTGTTCTCTTTGATTACACTGTACATATATTACACAAGAATTTTCTTACAGATTACAAGTACCCAACCAAAAGAGGAACGTATTGTACATTTAAAATTGTATATGTATTGAATACTTCGCTAACAACTACGTTACAAATTTTGAAACCAATAAGTTGAGTTATTCTTATTATTAATTATAGTCGTGTGCTTCGTTCTGCACACTGTATAATTGATTGTCTGGAATAAATAAAAATAGAATATAAAAACGTTAAAATTCAAAATTGTGAAACGACCCTATTCTGGACAGCTGTAACTATTTCATTATACTTTGGTTTGTCTGTATTATTAATATTAAAACGTTATTAATTTTATATTATTTTATTAAACATTAATTAGTTTTACAAGTGATTGCAGACGATGAACCACCACGTGGCGCCAATATTACACAATATTATACGGTTACTTAATATCTAATGTTGAGTCATCCATATTGGTTATGTGAACTGTTTTATTTAGAGAGTCAGTCTTTTGTTAACTTGCTTGATAGAAGGTTGTATGACAATAAAAGTATTATTTGGGGTATACTGGTTTGAATCTACAATACAAAAGTCGTCTAAGTCGACATGATGCTTAATTATGCTTGTTTATATTATGAAGAGAGTATATGTTTCGCAATTACAATCTGTAACAAGGGGGAATGTTCCAAAACTACAATATACGTAACAGTAACCGAGTCAAAACGTATTAAACAAATCTGCTGAAGAACATCATACATCATGGCATCATGTTTGGTGGTATCTGGGACATCTAGCACTCTCCAACTCATTCCCATCCACCCACCAGTGCAAACAAGCCATAACTTATTACGCCACATGAGACTGTGCGGTGGTTTTATGTGGAAGCATCATGATTATGCTTGATGATCTTCATGAGTGATTCTCATCCCACAGGGTGCACTATATCCAGTGGTGTCTGGCCAACTAACGGCTATCATTCGCCAGACCCCACAATTTCAAATGGCGGCCGGTTAGACAGCGGTTCTCATCTGTCAGAGTACACAAACAACCTCACAGGCATTCTGCTAAGCAGCGTTCACATCCGTCAGAGTTCGCAAACAATCTTACAGGCAGTTTATTAAGCAGCTGGTCTTATCCATTAGAGTCCATAATTTCTAATGGCGCCTAGCAAAAACAGCAGCTCTTGTCTGTCAGTGCCCATAATTCGCAATGGCGTCTGGACAAGCAGTGACTATAATTCGTTAACGAATTCTACAGACTTCCAGTCAAAATCGTTGTCAGCAGATAACGCAAGAAATTCCACAGCCATCCAGCCAAACATCGCTCTCGCGCTCAGAACAAACACTCAACTCTACAAGCATCCAGTCAAATAGCGGCTCTCATTCCACAAAAAGACAAAAAAAACTTTGCATCCGTCAGATTATACACACAAGTTTTACAGGCATTATGTCAAGCAGCTGTTCTCATTCGTCAGAGTCCGCAAATTCCGATGACGTCCAATAAAACATTCCTTAAGAGTCTACAAACAGTCAAAAAACAGATGGTTTAATTCATCAGAGCCCACAATTTCCAATGGCGTCTGGCCAAGCAGCAGCTCTCAACCGTTAAAGTCTACAAAGAATTTCACAGGCATTCAGCCAAAAGGGTTGCCAGCAGTTACAAGAGAAATTCCACTCAAGCAGCTGTCCTCATAAGTCAGAGTCCAGAAACAATTTAATCCGCACAAGCATCCAGTCAAATAGAGGGTCTCATCCGTTAAAGTCCATAAACAATTTTACTACATGCCTCCAACTTAGTTACGGCTCTTATCTGTCAGCGCCCACAAATAATTCCCAATGGCATTCACGCAAACAATGCTCTCGTAGTCAAAAGAAACACCAATTTAATAACACGTATCTAGTCAAACAGCGGATCTCATCAGTCACTCAGTCCACAAAGAATCTCACAAGCATTTTGTCAACTAGCTGCTTTTATCCGTCATAGTCACAATTTCCAATGGCGTCCAGCCAAAATGCGAGTCTCATCTCTCATTCGTCAGAGTTCACAAACAATTTCCTAGGCATCCTGTCAAGGAGCGGCTCTCATTCGTTATAGCAAGTATATTTATTATCTATGGTTATAGCACATAATTCTCAATGGCGTTCCGCAGACATATATCGTTCAAAAGTTATAAATTCTTCTAAATCGCTATTGTCATGGCTTTACCGAACTCAACCTTTAACCTTACACCTACCGTAAATTGCATGATTTTATTTTAGAAGGGAGGAGATGTGAGAAGTCCGAAAGGAGGGTTATGCATGTTCTGAAAGTTTCAGTTTTTAGTTTAATTGGAAGTGAGTGAATTTGAAGTTGTAAAATTTGAAACCATAAAAACATGAAATAAAGCAGGTTAAATAAAAGCGTTTTTGTACGACCATGCTATTTCGGATTGTTTACCATACTTGGTTTTAGAACAGTAGGTTATATTTACTGGTTGCTAAGCAGAAACGCGTCGGTAAGTAATTACTTACCGTTCAGTTCTGTCAAAAACAGAACGGTAAGTAAATTATATATAATTTATAGAATAAATATATGATCTTTAGATGTTTCTTCCGCGATCGCGTAAAAATCATTATTTTCTAAATAATTGGACTATTAGAAAAAATGTATGTTTTTTATTTAAATTTGCTCAGGCCTTTTCAATATCCGAATTATATTCGTTTTCAGATTCACTCCTTCTCACAAATTTGACAAATATCTAACATTCAAAAATAATAGTAATTACAAACGTATCCATGGTAACGACAAAAATATCCTGACATTCAAAAATAAAATTACAAACGTATCCATGGTAACGAAAAAACCTACTTAATGTTTGGTGGATATACTTACAGGGCAAAAATAAATTATCTTAAATCTATTTTTTTTACCATCTTCGGGATATTTCCTTAGTTAATACCTTTATATTCATAGTGATCGTACAAAAAATAGTATAAGCATCTCAAACAGTAGGTAAGGAGTTTACCGATCTCCTCCAATATTGTCGTCGATCGGTAAACTATCCTTACTGTTCTTGATACTTAATATACTATTAACAGTTATTTATCTTATTAGTGGGATAAAGGCATTATTAACATACGAATGTGTTGCACGACAAGAGTAAGAGCATGCGTATGTTAGTAGTAGTCCTTATCACACGTGTTAAGATATAACTTTTTATCTACGACTGCCCGTAATTGAAGAAAACTGTATTATTTAATAAATTGAAACAGTTTTTTGACGTACATCATGAAATTTTTTATTTAAAATCAGAGCAGCATAGAATTCGAAGCCATAGCAACCAGGCAATTACTGGTACCCAAGACCGACGCCTTAGGGCGAGTTGTATAAATGTGGTTTAACTTTAAACTTTGCTCAATTGCTGCAGTAACGATTATCAGAAGAATCGTTATCTAGGATATTGATCCTAGTTTAAAGCTAAGCTGCGTTTATACAACCCGCCCTTAACGTGTCCTCCGAATCAGGTAAGTTTATCAATAATTCATTAATTGTTGAAAAAACTTAATTTATTCAAAGTATTTAGTCAGAAAATGTTTCTAAAAATGAAGGTGGAAATGAAACTTTCAAGTTTTGTAGAATCTTTCATCTGGTTACCTGCCAACGGATAGTATCTTAATTTGTTTTTATTAACGACACCTATTTGTCTACCTTTTTTAATCACTATTGAAAGTTTAATAACTGAAAAATATGTATGATGTTTTAGATCTTTATTTTTGTTTATACTGTTACCGGCTATAAATCATGTTGGCGGTAGTTCCGCCCCATTCAAATCAATCAAAAGGAAAACTAGCGACAACGAAAGTAGTTATCGGTAGCGGCTACATAGACACTGCTTATCAGGTTTAAGGTATCAAGTCCGAGTTTTGGCAATCTTAGCGAGATAAATACATCTACACGCAATATAATATCTCCAGATCTGCAATACACACTTGTATTATCGATACAAGGAATACTGTACCTAAGCCTACTAGATGTCTTTACAAAATTCCCACTTTGACATATAGCCGTATAAAGTCTATAGCGCGTACTATATAGTAGTAGTATTTATTCAACTGCTTTATAAATTGTTGCAAAATCACTCTAGCATTTAGTTTAATTGAGACATGAGCACCCAAAGTTTAACCATCTATACATCTGTCTCACTTTCTTTGCTTTGCTTTTATCTTGCATAGTTTATGGAATATATGCAATATAGACCTGATAAATATACCCTTTAAGTTTATCTGTTTTACCTTTTGTTAACCTTATTTGTCTCGATTTCTTAAACAAATTATTAATTAAAAATCTGAACAAGATGGTCGTCTTAAAAAGGTGGTTTTCTTATCCAATTTTTTTAAACAAATTAGTTACAAACTGTCTATAAATAACCAATAAAGGTAAAGGGAGTTAGTTTCAGTACGAAACTGCTGTTAGATACGTCACCTGGTCATTCATTAAGTAAACTTGTACTTCTTATCTTATTTATAAACAAGTACTCATATTTTAAAGAGTCCAAAGCGCTTATGTTATTACTACTGATTAACTAATTATAGTTTGTTGGTAAGATTTTTTCTGTAAATAATATTTCGACTGTGGAGGCTGTCGGGAGGACCCAGTATCTTTTTGTGATTACAAAAGTTTCAAAAAACACAGTGATATTGATAGTGATTATAGAGATATTCAGTGTTTCCAATAAGAAAAAAAAAACAATAAACTTATTAGTGTTTCTTACCCGTGAATAACTTAATTGTTTGTTGTCTTGAATCCCGAACTACCGTTAGATACGTCACCTGGATATTCATTAAGTAAACTTGTATTTTCTATTCAATTATATTTAAAAAATGTTTCTATTCGGAATTTCTTATCTATTTATAAACAGGTATTAATATTTTTAAATAGTGGTCTTCCTAAACAAAATGTTTTTACTGTAAACTTCATATTAAAGTATGATATTCATCACGTTAAAAAGCCCTCGATATCAAGAGATAAATGCTGGGTTTGGTATTTCAACTCTTTTTGCTCTGAAAGCTCTATTGTTATAGTTACAATTATTTACAACAATGGATATCATAGAAATCTAGTTCTTTGAGTAAACAGATCTGAAATACCGAACGCGGCTAAAGATTCCCAACAAAGCTTTGATAGTGTTTGTACCCGAAAATTCCCAGATCCAGAGCTTTAAAAAAAACCTAGACTTAAAAATAATCCAGGTGCATACAGAATGAAGAAAAACTTAAATCTTTAAAATTCAAAAGCTGATAAATACGCCGAGGAATATTTACGGCCTCTAAATAAACCAGTAAAAATAATAAAAGTTGTGACAGTGCAATACCAGGCACTTTTTCTAGTAACTAGCGAAGTGCTTTACATGAATATGTATTAAAAGAATTATTTAAATATTTTGAAACTTTCAACGAATCTTTAAAATAATACTTGCTAGCTGAGTCATGATATTCGGGAAAAATTTATTTTGTAAAAGCACGAGTGACTTAAAACTTGCTGTTAAACAATTAACCTAAACCTTATTATTATTAACACAATTTTATGATAGGAGAGTTTATTTACCATGCACCTTTTGGGAGAACGTGATTAGAGGATTAGTTAAAAGTGGTTTTAAAAAAAGATTTGAATTTTTGTAGGTTGCTGTGTAACCTTACTTCCCCAAACTCCCGGGACTTAAAAATTGGCGGAACTTTTCTATCAAGATAAAAAAATTAAAAAGTTCAGAACTTAGTTTACTTAAAAATTTAGTTAGAAAAAAACGAATAAACTAAACACAAGAAAATCTTAAACCCGACGATTATAGATTTAATATTTATTGTACACCGTATTATAATACACGTGTTAATAATACAAAGTTCCATACAGAGCAAACAAACAATTTTGCAAACTGCATTTTAGGATCCAAGAAATCGATATTAGGTACTGCTCTTTATCTTATCTCATTCGTGAAAATTAAATAACAGCGTATTTTTAAAATTTTTTCCTGCTGCTATTTCCAGTTAGTCAAACCGGACTACGATTAGTCTGTGCTCAAACGGTGTCTAAACTGGTCGACAGTTTGTATATATAAGTGGAGTACACACAATTTCTAAAGATAGACAAGGAAAAGTTTCAAGGGGTAAGTATCCTACTTAATTAACTCACTTATTGCAATTCTTTTAATTTATCATGTCAATTTTTTAGCCGCTGAAAAATTATAATTACAATTTAATATCATCGTCATCTAATACTGAAAACAGTTCAGTAGTTGCGTATGATCATTCAAAGACCAGAAACGATCTAAATTTAGAACCCAGTCTTCCAATAAACAATGCAGTCATGCTTTTATCACCTGCACGACCTGTTTCAGTACCTAAACGCAAAGATGTAAGTTAAAATTTTAAATTTCTGAATTTAAGTTTTCTAAATTACTTTTCTTTTACAGAAAAACGGTTGCTGCCAAGCATGTTGGGCACTGATCCTGAGTGGTTTAATATTAGGGGGTGTAGCTGTCAAAGTTGCTTTAGAACCTGCTCGAAAAGTAATGCCAAAATTTACTTCATCTGTATCTACCAGATATTATGTAAAACCTATACAGCATAACGTTTATATACCAAAGAGTTCTAGTAACAATGTATACTTTCAGCCAATTCCCTACTATAGGAATTATGGAAACGGAGATTTTAGGAAACTCTTTAATACAACACGATCGAATGGTTCTGGGTCCCGGAATAATTTTTTAAATTTTACTAGGAATTATGGAAACGGAGATTTTAGGAAACTCTTTAATACAACACGATCGAATGGTTCTGGGTCCCGGAATAATTTTTTAAATTTTACTAGGAATTATGGAAACGGAGATTTTAGGAAACTCTTTAATACAACACGATCGAATGGTTCTGGGTCCTGGAATAATTTTTTAAATTTTACTAGGAATTATGGAAACGGAGATTTTAGGAAACTCTTTAATACAACACGATCGAATGGTTCTGGGTCCCGGAATAATTTTTTAAATTTTACTAGGAATTATGGAAACGGAGATTTTAGGAAACTCTTTAATACAACACGATCGAATGGTTCTGGGTTCCGGAATAATTTTTTAAATTTTACTAGGAATTATGGAAACGGAGATTTTAGGAAACTCTTTAATACAACACGATCGAATGGTTCTGGGTCCCGGAATAATTTTTTAAATTTTACTAGGAATTATGGAAACGGAGATTTTAGGAAACTCTTTAATACAACACGATCGAATGGTTCTGGGTCCCGGAATAATTTTTTAAATTTTACTAGGAATTATGGAAACGGAGATTTTAGGAAACTCTTTAATACAACACGATCGAATGGTTCTGGGTCCCTGAATAATTTTTTAAATTTTACTAGGAATTATGGAAACGGAGATTTTAGGAAACTCTTTAATACAACACGATTGAATGGTTCTGGGTCCCTGAATAATTTTTTAAATTTTACTAGGAATTATGGAAACGGAGATTTCGGGAAACTCTTTAATACAACACGATCGAATGGAAGATTTAATTAGAACAAATCGCTATTTTAAAGCCTCAAGTCAGGTATATCTACTCAATTAAAATTGACATATAAGAACTCTATTTTTTAACAATTAGGACTCTAGGCAAAGTCCAGTTGCAAAAATCATTGAATAGTTACTAACGTCAAATAAAACTCTTAGGTCAGAAAGTTGTTTTTTAAATAAATTATCCACATGCATTACAAGAAGACAATAATATTTACCATTACAGCCAGAAATTATACGAGTTTTCTTAAGTTTCGCTAATATATACCTCATTATAATTAGAAACTTGACTTCGTTATTAATGAAGAATATTCCACTAGTTTTATTTCTTTATTATTTTTATTTTATGCACTTCTTTAAATATATTTGCTAAATATTGTTAAAATTAAAAAGAAATTTTTTTTCTAACTTAAAAATACTTTATTTGGCGTTAGTGACTTTTATTGTTTTTTGTAACTAAATTTTGGTTAGAGTGCCGATTTTCTGAAAAGGAAACGAGTTCCAGTGCACTAATTACTCAAAAATCATTTCTATAAATGCGCGTGATTTTTAATCAGAAATCAACTTTTGATTTAAATGACGTGATGCTGTTTCTTCATAAGCATGGTCGTCGTATTTATTATTACTATTTAGGAAGTAGTGAATGCAGTATGCTCTTATGAATATACCTAATTGAAAATATTTTTAGGTACAAATATGTATGTTGTGTATTGCATTACAACTTACAAACCTTATGTAAATGTTGTTCTTTTATATTAAAAATATATCATAATATGCTTAATTATTTTAACCCCAGATTTTTTGATGAATATACTTACAAATAAATAAAACTCGATTTTGACCATGGTATCTAACGAGTGATTATAAGCCCTCGACATCTCAGTTGCTATGAAACTTGAAACGTATGTGTTTTATTACACCACAACAATAATTATTTGTGTGTTAAATAAACTACATTTTCCGCCTACCTAATCAGAAAGTGCTTTTCAAAATGTCTTGTTTTGAGGAATTTAAGGCTTCTTTGCTGCCCTGTTATGTCAAACCACAGTATAATATAATCCAGTAGTTTCACTTTGTGTCGGCGTCTTTGATGTTCGTGTCGCCGTCCGGTTTTGGCGCAGCTACCCAGGAGTTTATAAGTCCGCCTATTTTCTAGCGGCAATTTCAAACTGTTGTAGCGGGATATTTGAATATCTAATTTCTTTAGTGATGGTTTTTATACATTTGTAAATTATATATTTTCTTAGTTTCGTTATAAACCAACAAAAAAATGTGTGAAATAATTTAATGACGTAGAGAAGTTTTCAAAATTTAAATTTTTTGTTTAATACTTGTTGAAAGAATAATCATAATAAACACAATAGGGCAATCCAGATTGCAGTCAAAGTATCAAGTTACTGGAGGATAAACATAAGATATAACCTCAAATGATACTATAAACTGCTCTCTATTTACATAAAATATACACTAAAGCAAACATTGAATAACAGATATTTAAAATATTTAATATTTTTAAAACTACAGAGCTTCAAACTGTTTGTCCTTCAGCGTCCCTTTAAACTAACCTGTTTTAGATTGCCCTATAGATTAATTATATTTTACAATTTCATATTAAATGGATTCACTGAAACGTTAGTGTATATATGTTGGCCCAGTAGATAGAACGATCTCTATTATTAAAATAGAAGTTTGTATGTACTATTGATTTCACAATGATCTATGGCAGCAAGGCTAATATGACGCCATTTTGTTTATATTTTCAGTATAAATGGATAGGAATGATAGGATAACATTTTACAATTACGAAATGAACAGTATCGTGGCATTTTTCTATTTTAATCTTGGTAAAAACTTAGTACACTGTGGAGGCCGATCGCATTTAAACACGTGGTGTTAACAGTACGACTTAGAGGTTAGAATTTACTGCGCTGCTCGCCCGGAGTCGATTATGCACGTAGAAATTATGTGACAAAAAACAGGAAGTGAAACTACTGGATTATATTATACTGTGGGGTCAAACTTTTTTCTGCCCTCTTATGTCAATTACATAACCTCTATACTACTACTAGATGAAAGCATGATTTATCTATATTAAGTTGGAGATACTGTAAAAATTGTAATTGTTTTTTAAATTGTTATTCTTTGACAAGTCCTATGCAATATCCTAAAAAGTTTTTAACCAAAAAATGAAATCATTAGTAACTCATTCGTAAAACTTTTAACAACGGAATATGACGGAAAATGTAATCTCGAACATATTTTGAGTACTTAACCTCTAAAAATATAAAAAACATGCGTCAAATTCTTCTTAGATAATAAGTTGAATTTTTATGTCCTCGTCGTTAAATTTGTCGTTTGTTTTTTCTTTTCACACTGTCAGTGTATTTTGAATGGTATTTGTAACAAATTTTGTTTATAATTAATAATATAGCTATAGTTACTTAATTAATAAAGAGGAAACTGCGATTAAAATAAATTGTACAATAATAGATAGTGTAACACTAATATTTCGTAGCTCTAGATTATTCCGAATACTTAACATAACATAGAATACACCGCGCGATGGGCGTCACTGTAACCTCTATAAAAATTCAAATACTGAATACTTACTGCAAAACTTATAAATACGATACTTATGTTACCTTAATGCTCCGGCTCTTGAGATCTTTCATTAACAAATTATCTCACAGGCGTAGATTGGCAATTTCTATGGCAAACGATTGTAAAGAAAAATGAAGATTTTTTTACACATAATAAAAGGATATGGGCGCCATTTATTTGAAGTCATTCTAGACCTGGGTTCCCAAATAAAAAGGAACCCAGAGAACATAGATTAAAATTAATCAACTAGAAAAACTAATCAGCATTAGTTAATTTGACGTTAAGGCAAGTTAAATAATTGAATAGCTTCAATTAATGACCTGTCCATTATCATCATAACAGAATTTAATTTAAATATTGATTTATTTGTAAATAAATGCATTTGTTTGTCTCAAATGTCAATAATAATAGTTTATGCACAGATGCATTATAATTAAACTATTATTGCAAGACTCATCTAAACATAATAGTATATTATACACCCAGGGACTAAAGTGCATCTTTTAATCCCGAATGTGAGAAACACATGAGGGATTAAAAGACACTTTAGTGCAGTGGTATAACGCTATTTTTTGCACGTCCTAAAGAACTTAATCGCAAAAATTTAAAATTTCGAAATTTTTTTTCGGAAATTTCGCTACTTGTCATTCTGACAATTGAACTCTGCAAACGCCAAAATCACATAGTTTCAGGATAATAAATCCTAACATGTACCGCAATTACTTTTTGTTGTTGTTGTCATGGAAACACTTTACTCCCTCAGGGAGTAAAAATGCTACCTTACTCCCTCTTTTGGGGGACTAAAGTAGAACATTATATATAGGACGTGCAAAAAAGTCTTTTTATGGCCCAAGGGTCTCTTTATGGTCAGGCGGACAATAACGAAACGTCAATTAAATGTCAGAAGTTTTTTTGTAGAACTTGATTGGTTCTTAATATAATTTGTAAACTTCTTACCAATGAAAATAAGCTGAAATTAAATATTTTGGAATAGTAACTATAGTAACGAACTTCCTATAATCATATAAGTATACATTTACATACATTTAATTATATTTTTACACAATAATAGATTTGACATAAAAACTTAATCTGTGCATAAAATAGTGTAGGTATAGCGGGCATAACTTGCTTTTAGAGCCCTACAGTCTTTTCCTAGAAATAACGCTTCTGGCCATAAAAGCTTCATTATGCCCTTAATACATACATAACTATTTGTTACCAATGTCTTAATAAGAACTCTTATATGGGAGAAAATGTTTACATAATTAACAATAATTTTACAAGAAATGCTATAAATAAGTTTTAAATAGAGAACTTACTTTTATTATACAAGTTATCCATCAGTCCTTGACAAAGCATTAAAGTCTTCGGTATTTTAACTCTCACAACCTCACTTTCACAATAATGCCCTTATCCAATAATTATCCTCATGAATCTTAGCTTATAACACGTTGGAATGATTTTATTTGTTAAAACAAATACTTAAAACAATGCAATAAGCTTTATACGTTTAAACTTTTTCTTAACTCTCGATATTTTACTAGAATTAAACGGTAATAACAACCACTTGTTACACTTGACGGTAAATTCACGGGCTTTCTTGTGTTGTTTACATGGCAAAACTCAGTTTAAACTTCGCGTGCGGTTCACTTGACAAATTCTTTCAAACTTTTACTAATCACATTTCTAATCCTTTGATTAGACTACTGTACTGAATTAACGTTAACAGACCCCTGTACTGTATTTTACCCTATGTGTCTAACTGACACATGTACTGCGTTGCGTTGATATTTTTTGAAGAAAGGGAAAATTTAAACTAGCCTATCCAAATAAGACTAACACTTTTTAAACCAATAGGGAACAAACACATAAAATTCCTTCTAGAACATTCTATTTAATTTTGCTGGACGTTACCGCCTCAAAATTTGTTTGCAGGGCGAAACTCGATATTTAAAAATGTGGTTTGAAAATAGTATATTATAATACATACACTTGTAGCAAGCCTTTAAAGCACGCACGACGGGTTTAATAGCACGAGGCGAAACCGAGTGCCTTTTAACGGAGCAGTGCTTTAAAGGCTCTTATACACGTGTATTATACGCTATTTTTTATTATACCTGCACTACAATCTGAAAATTGTAATAAAAAAAGTTAGTTGAAATACCTTTTTCGAAATAACCTGCATCAATAATCGTTGATATAGAAATGGTTAAAAAAATTGTTGTTTGGTTGCTATGTATAAATTTGTTGATTGTTCAAAATTTGTAGAGTATTATTTTAACATTGTTGTAAATTTATTGTTACCTAGGCAGCTTTAAAGCACGTATACTTTAAACATATTTCGCACGCTTAAGAGTACGATATACCAAGATTATGAGTCAGGTATAATAAAAAATCTATTCATACAAATTGCAGATAAGCAAGTACAGGAACTATAAATTTGAGCTAAATGTCTTTTTTTTGACATTATATATATTTTTTTTAAATATGATATTATTTCTGGATATTTTATAAACTCAATTTTTATCTATATTTTCTCTATGAGAAAACAATTCGTAACCGTGAGAAGTGACCTTTTATATTAAAGAAAACACCATTGGCTTGAATATGAATATGAAGTCTGCACTTTTCACCAACGAAAGTGTATTGGAATACACAGAGCCGTACTAAGGTTTTTCACCATTAATGCATTTAAAATTATATTTCTATTAAATCGAGAATTTAAACACATTACAATACCAATAACGATATTGAAAGCGATGAGTTCATCTGTATACCATCTGAGCTTCGAGAACAACATTAATTCCCTCTAACATATGCCTATTTAATTTGCTAATAAGTTACGTTACTGTTTAACTTTTGAATTTTTTTTAACTTTCAAACAGGTAGGCGAAAAACTTTTGTATGTTACTTGGACAGAAAAGCATTTGTAGCCCTTAGTTGTCTGCTGCATCAAACAACTGCGGGCTTAGCATCCAAATGCTAACTTTCTGACTTTGAGACACAAAATACTATTAGATTCTTCCCTCCTACAAAAATATGTACTGTTTTTACACCAAATGTATTCGAGTACGAAACCATACAAATTGTTATATTCTGTATTGTTTTTAACACAAATATTGCCTAAATAAAATCAATGTGGTCAAGGCGACATAGGGTCTACGCAATAATCTTTACTCTTTTTTAATGATCATACGGTAATTACCGTCATCTATTGACAAGTTCTATTTTAATTTTCTGGCAAGTGACACACCTCAAATTTAAGATTAAGATCGCTAACTGCCGTCCCTAATCCTTTTCATAATTGATAATAAGGTATTTAAAAAAATGAATAAAGAGACGACCGGATGTAGTAGTGACTAAAATGAATATTTTTGTAAATCTCGTTTTAGCAAAATTAGCTGCGTAATAGTAATAGCCAATAGGAACAAAAGCTCTATCTCACGCCCTATTTTACATACAAGATGAAATGTCTTGCTAAAATAATAAATAAATGCTAAATTAAGAATAGATTCATAAATAATATTTGGGCAATTGGGATGCGCCAAAGATTGATCTGTGCTCTAGAGCAATTTGATTCAAACTAGTCATGCGGTAGAATAATTATATTAGAAGATTTGAAGGTTATGTTGCAGCAAAAACATGCGGCTCATTGATCGCATACATGCTCTTCTATCGCATATGGACATCATTTTGCTGCTGTACAACGCCATATATATTTACTGACGCGTCCCAATTATACACATTGATAGTATCACATTTCATTTTGCTTGTACAAGTACAAAATAATTAATTAGCAATAAATTATATTAATTCATAGCACCTAAAATTTATGTCAGAAAATGCAAAATGCTAATTTGTAGAGCATATTCTGGGTGAATGTGGCGTATTAAAAGAGTGGTTTATTTCTATCAAATACTTATTGTTGTGAACGACTCACAACTCATATATTTTTGTATAGATACGAAATGGTACTAGGCAACGCGTATCAATAAACAATGAGAGTCAAATAAATAATTCTTAGAAACTGTGTTTTTTATTCCATCTAAAACATGTACATATGTACGCTGATTTTACACTAAAAGATTTTATTAGGATATAACGAAATTGATATAATAATAAATTTTTATTTCATAGGAATAATCTAATAAAGGAATATAGTGGAGTAACCTTACGTTTTTATCTCGGAACTGGTTGAAACTACTCGGATTTTCATGATTCTGTTTTTAAAATCTTGCAAATATAAAACACTAAAACACTAATATTTGTACCGTGGTGCACGACGTTTCTTGCAGTTTTCTATGTAAACGAAAATCTCGATATCTCAAGAACGATTAGTCGTAGAGACATATGTTAAAAACCGTTGTATTGTTCATACTTCGAACTACATTTGATGTTTTAAACAAAACTTTTGTAAGAAGTTTCTTTATTGGTGAAATTTAAGTCCGAAGTTTAACACCTTTTTTTTGCAGAATTTCCGCTTTTTACAGTGCCACATTTCCAGGAAAAGGTGAGGTTTCGGGGTTCATTTTTTATAAGAAGGCACACAATTAGGAATAGTTAATGTTTAACATATTTGAAATCTGAAACTTCACTATTTTGGTATTCATGGACTTTTGAAATTCTTGATTTCTTCATTTTTGGCAAGTTTGGACCTCAATCTCTCTGATCAAAAGCCCATAGATACCAAAACAGTGAAGTTTCAGATTTCAAATATTTTAAACATAAACTATTCCTAATTGTGCACCTTCTTAGAAAAAATGAACCCTGAAACCTCACCTTTTCCTGAAAAATGGCGCACCCTAAAAAGTGGGGATTTTGCAGAAAAGGTGTTAAACTTCGGGCTTAAATTGCACCCATAAAGAAGCATCTTACAAACTTATGTTTAGAATAACAAAGGTAGCACGAAGTATGAACAATACAACAGTTTTTACCACACGTCCCTACGACCGTTCTTGAGATATCCAGATTTTCGTTTATATAGAAAACTGCAAGAAACGTCATGCTCCACGAAACAACTATAGCTGCCATATTTAAACCAAAAGGAATAGAAATAAATTAATAGTGATTTCGAACTACCAATACATAAGTGTGATAACACAAAAAATTATCCTGTTCTGAGATGGTCGAGCAACCAGAACTGGACCACTTTAGGAATTTTTAGGTTATTCGAGTTTCACCGTCATTAAGTAGCATTCGGGGATTTACGCAACGAAATCATAACAACAGTCACCGACTGCAACAAGCTGCGCAGTACTAATTTAAAAATGCAGTATAACTAAAGTTAATAATATCTCTTAACTAAAGTTTTGTAAGTTGCAAAAAAATGAGTCACAATTATATCATTGTATTAATCATAAAAATAGTAATTTAATAAATGTAGAGGAGTTTTTTTTATATATTTTGATCTATTAAATAATTATTTATTGATTTAATGGTTTTGAATTATTTTCTTATCAAATAATTTCTTGTTAGATTAAAGAATGGGACCGACCACTTTATACTCGTGAAACTGTTTTGTCTATGTTTGTATAAAAATTAATTATTGTTTAGATTCTTTTTTATACAATAGGTATATAATGTTTCCTGTGTATATTTAGCTACAGTTTATGTAATATATTTGTTCATATACAGTTCTTTGACATGTTTAGTATGTTTTATCATCATTGTGTATAGTAGGTTAGGTGATCATTTTAGTGGCAGTAATTCTAGATGTAAGTTAACATTCATTCTATCATGAGTAGTAGTGAACAAAAGTCTGTCTTAAACAGTAGACAAGTAAAGTGTATCCCTAGTAGCACATACTATATATTATATAAATATTTAGCTAATATATTATTTAAAGTATTTCTTTAATATTATTTATATATATTATTTATATTTATCTACGACATTCTGTCGACATAATAATAATAAAATATTTGTTTGATATTCGTTTCAAAATATTAAAAATTACACACAAATAACATATTTATTTAATATGTATATCAATATATTTATAAATATTTCATTTTCAATATTTTATAAATACCTACTTTCCTAAATTCTTTGAAATATTTAAAAAACATATAATATTATACATATTAATTAATAATAATTCTAACTAATAACTACGAAAATGAAAAGATGAGTTGGAAAAGGGTTCTTTCCTTTTTTATGGTTTAAGAAATTCGTATGTTTAAAATTTCAAGAAATGGAACTAAAACATCGAAAGAAATATAATACCGCAAAGAAGGTGCGCAGCTGTGTTTGGGTTCATATAGAAATAAGAATAAGAAAACGGTACGTAGAGTACAGGGTGATCCAAAATAATTGAGGACTGTTTGAATTTACCGCCAGGTTAGATTATTGTCACGTTGGCAACGTGAACACTTTTCGGATATTCTTATCCTGTTTTCATTTTACAGTGGCGCCTGAAAAATAATATAGCTTATAAACTTCATTAATTTTAAATAATAAGCTTACTTGATAATAAAATCGTCTAACAAACCGTATTTAGATTTAGAAACTTTAAACAAAAACCCAACCACAAAATCCCAAAAAGAAATAAAACAAGGTTGAGAAAACTGCAATATCTGCTTTTCAGAATTAGAAAAGCAACAAATCATTAATAAAAACCCACAACCACCTAAACTATATGGACTAGTCAAAACACATAAACAGAATATGCCAATAAGACCAGTTGTATCATACATCAATGCACCTAATCACATTTTATCCAAAAAACTGAACCAGATTATTAACACGATAGGTTACAAATCGAAATACTCTGTTAGAAATTCATTAGAATTAGTAGATAAGCTGCAAAACATACATCTTCCACCACATTCAAAACTTGTTAGTTTTGATATTTGCAACATGTTCTCCAGAATACCACCACAAGAATGTATTCCTTTATTAGATAGTTTCTTGATCAATAGTAATATAGAATTAGTTAAAAGGTTAGAGTTAATTCAATTATTTGACCTTTGTATTTAATTATTTAATTATTTTATGTTATTAAAATTATTTCACTTTTAATAACATAATTTATTTACAAAAGGATGGTTTACCTATGGGTAATTCTCTAAGTGCTCTATTAGCTAACATATTTATGGACAAGTTTGAAGATCGAATATTTGAATTAAACCTCTCTAAACACATTATCTTCTGGTTTCGTTATGTTGATGACATTTTAGCTTGTTTTGACAGTTCTTTTGAGGTTATCAATGAATTTTTAATTCTTATTAACAGTATCCACCCCAACATAAATTTTACACTAGAAACAGAACGAAACAGGGCTACAAACTTTCTAGACTTAAATATCAAGATTAACGCAGACAATCTATTTGAATTTTCCATATACAGAAAACCAACACAAACAGACATAACAATACCAAATGAATCTTGTCACCATAATACACATAAAATAGCAGCATACAGATCATTAGTACACAGAGCTTTAACTATTCCACTAACAAAATCAGATTTTAGCAAAGAGATATCAACCATTAAACAACTAGCACATGCAAATCATTACAATCCGAACATGATTGACATTTTAATTAAACAAAAAGATTATAGGTTAGCTATCAAAAGAATATATCCCATTGACAATCAAACAGAAGACACAAATTACATATCTATACCATATTTTGGCAAAATATCAGAAAAAATTGCACATATACTAAGAAAAACCAACAATTATAAAATAATATTTAAAACCAACACTAACACTTTTTCATTTTTATTTAATGCTAAAGACAGAACACATGATATCATGAAATCGGGCATTTACCGTTTAAATTGTTCTTTTTGTAGTTCGGTATATATTGGACAAACACTTCGAAATTTTGACATAAGATATAAAGAACACGTACGTCATTACAAAAATAAACATCCTGAAAAATCTAATTACGCCAAACACCTTTTAGAACAAAATCACACAATGACTCCTCAAAATAATATTAAATTCCTACATTTTTGTAATAACAAACGCAAATTAGACATTTTAGAAGCCTTTGAGATATACAAACACAAACTCAGGGTACCTTTAATGAATGAACAACTTGAGCTCAGTAATTCTCCGTTACTGGAGGTATTAGATATTTAATTGTGATTATTATTATTATTTTATCTAGTTACCTATTTTGTATCTACCTTAGCGACGTGTTTGTTTATAATTATATTACCTTTGATAATGACAGCATAGCTGTCGAAACAATATTGTCAGGTTGTATTTTAATAAAACTGTGAAACTTTTAATAATCTTTATTTATTTCATGATTATGGAGTTCCACAAAGTAAGACTGAAAACAATAAACAATAACAAACCGTAGTTTGTAACTGTTTTGTAAAATAAGAAAAGAAACGTAATAAAGCAAAAATTCAATGAAAACCCAGAACGTGGCAAAGCACAACGATGTAAACGAGAAAGCTACGAGTTGCCGCTGTAATTTGACGCATCACATTTAATAGTACTAGACTAACAACGTGAAATACACTAAAACCTAAGGCGCGAAATTCAAACCATCCTCACTCAATTTGGATTTCACTGTATTTATTGCTGATCTATCTTTTATTACCTGCTATATACTAATATGCACATTTAAGAAACCAAATAGTATTGTTTATCTCTTTGAACTTCAAAATATGTGTCACTATTGCATGTAGTATAATTTCTTCTTCACAAACCTGCAGTTCCACACCAAAATATTCGTCATTCAATTGTAAGGTTGTAAACAAAACGTGCTTTATTCCAAGTTCAACAAACTGCATCAGCATATCTATATCAGCATACCTATTCAGCATTTTGCGCGAATGTCGAGCAGATTTTATTACAAACTTTACAGGGTTGTCACGTTTCTTAATTGAGTAAAATAAATTTTTAGTTGTAAAAAGAATTCAATTTTACGCGGAAACGACTGATCATACGATAAAATGTTATTAAGGTTTGTTGTTATAGATAAGATGCATCTGCCGAAAAAGCCCCATAATTAAAGTACTACTATTAATGCGGCAAAATAATGTTAAAAGTTTCTAACTTTATTATTTTTTTCTTAAAAAGTAGTACGTTCTAGAACAAAGTTGTATAAGACTTTTTTGTTCCTTTTGATGTCTTCTATCTCCCCTTAAGATTAACGCGTCATAACTGTTTCCACCCTGTATACTAAATAGTACTTACATAATTTTAAAAACTAATCGTTGCGTGTCCTTATGTTATTAATTAAAAAAAGTTTTTTATATATTTAAATATATATATGTAACTAAAAAAATAAATTTAAAAAACTGTTTTATAAAAGGGCTGTTTTATTGGTGTTTTTATAATATTTTCGATTTTTTCTTATTTTAAAAATTAATCTATTTAATTAAATAATGAAAAAATATGTCCCGCTTTTTTCTTCGAATAAGTCCCGCTAAACGTCAATGGGGAAATCACCTCAAAAGAAACAGATACACTATTCACTTCAGGATTAAAAAATACCAATGTGGCGGCTTGAAATTTTGAAAATGGCAGTACAAATACGATTTGCAGGGTAATTTTAAATCACTACCTACTTAAGGCTCCGTTATCGCGTAGGTAAAGTACCGCTTAAACAGCTCTGAAGAATTTCAAGGCAATGTTTAAAAATTGCACTTGGTTTACATTTATTGTGCATGAGATCTTTTCTTAAGAGTGTTATCTAGTTTATATTATGCTTTATAGCAAATACAAAACTACAAAAGCTATTTCCTTAACGAATAAAAAAGTGTAAATTTATAAAAACAAAACTATAGCTAGCGAGCTTTTAAAAATGGTAAGGTGTACTTCCTAAATTATCGTTCAAGTGTTATTTGAGATAAAAATGCCCGAATATACAACAGTATAAAAGAACGGTATGAACTAAAAAAAGGTCATATCCCGCGTTTATTCAAACATTTTGGTAAATAACAACTATCATTCTTAGTTCAGACTTTTGCTCACAGAACGCGCTGTACGCGGATCGAGTTAAAAAAGCGGGAAGTTTCATAGAGTTTGATTTAACTGTTAATACATTTAATGCATTTTCGTTATTGTTACATATATTTTTGTGATTGTCAATGTAAAGTAACAGATTATTGCTTATATCCCTTCCCATATTTCCTACTTTCCTAATCTTTTATTATTAGTTATAATAGTTATTATAGACTATTATTTAATAAATTACCAAATAAATGTTTTTTTACTTTACTTGAGAGCATGTGACGGTTAATCTTTGAATAAACTATTTCACTCTTAATTAGTCTTGATTAATTTCTTAAAACGAATATATATTTTCAATATTTTATTACTTTTAGTATAGTAATACTTTTCTTTTTCTTAAAACCAGCAAGAACAACTGGTATTAAAGATATTTAGCAGTTTTATATTCCCTTTTTTAGTTTTACTACCTTAAATTATTCTTTGGCATTTAAAAATTAAAAATTTCAGTTAAACTTAAAATATTTTGAAAGTTCACGCATGTCTGGCAACACTGTAAGCAGACAACTGCGATTTTCAAATTTTAGTTTTAAATTAATTAATTAATTCCCATTTGTAGAGTGACTCTACCCATTTGGAGACTGTAGCGCCATCTTTAGGTGTTTATAGTGAATGAAGCTTTCTATTATTAAAACTGGCGGCGATAACGGGGCCTTAATTCATTTACCTACTTAATATATTCTGAATTTTTAGTTGGTTTGAAAGGTTACAAATATTAAAAAAATAATTGTAGCATCCACTTTCATCATATTTCATTCTGTGCAAATGTTAGATATCCGTGCACGGCTTTTATATATTTTTGCCATATTCGGATAACAAAAAAGAGAAACTCAAATAATGTTCGAAAGAGATACCATTAATAAATTAATTAGTATCACAATTACAATATTCTCTTTAGTTGTTATTGTTGTTTTGTTCGCATAACTAATAAATCTACGCCATTTTAGACCATCATTTTTTAATGTGCTAATGTTTTCGTGGTATTATTATTCAGTAGTAGTAGTAGTTAATATTATTCAATAGCAGAAAATAATTTGAATGCCTAATGTAATATTAATTTGTTCTAAGTAAAATATTCCTAACTTTCTCTGTATGTTGTGTAAATATTTGATTTGACAAATTCATGACAATTTAAAATTGCCGCCAAAATGACGCCAATTTTGTACCCATTTCAAAAACCAATAGTGGAAATAGGTGGGACAACCTTACTTTGAACATAATATGCATGCGTCAATGACAAGCGTTTCGCGCCACATGCGATCCGACGTTTATTTGACATCACAGGATTTGACAATAGGGCATTCCAACCAGCTGTCAAATAAAATTCAATGTGGCTGCTAGAGAACAAACAAAGGTTTGTTGTGTATGGCACTGAAGTAACTTATAGATAATTTTAGTTATATTTGTAGAACAAAAGAGTTTTAAAATGCCTTAATTTTGTGCAGTAGTTGGGTGTACCAATAGATCAAACAGAGATGTAGTTAGATTTTTTAGAATTCCCGCTGTTACTGCATATAAACATAAACAACATCTAAACGATTTAGCTGTTGAACGAAGAAGACAATGGCTAAATGCTATTAAACGAGCAGATTTAGCTGAAAATAATACAAAATATACAAGAGTGTGTTCCAAGCACTTTATTTCAGGTATGCATATAACATATTTCATTCTGAAACTTAGAACATTTCTAAAATTAAACTAGTTCAGAATGCGCAGAGCTAGCATTGCCATTTTTTCGTAAATTTTTAAAAAATACAAAATTCTTCATTACCGAAATTTTCGGTGGTCATTTTGACCACTTTCCCGAAGAGATACAAAAAAATGTTTCAACCAAAAGTCTCTTAGAATTTGATGTACTATAAGATTCCAAAAAGAAAAATTCAAAAAGTCAACAGGGAAAAAGGCGACAGACAGACCGACAGACAGACAGAATTCAGAGACGAACTTTTTGTTCGTCGAAAATGTTCTAATTTGAATTTTCTTCTAGGAAAACCAGCTGATTTAGAAGACAATTTAAATCCTGATTGGGTTCCCAGTATTTATTTGGACTATAAAACAGCAGGTACCGCAATAACAACCAAATAGGAAAGATACGAACGAAGGAAAAAGCGTCGGAAGGTTAATGCATATTTTGAATTTACAGATATGATATCGAGGGATATTTGCTTTTTGGAAGTTATACATATGTGTTGTATATATGACTAGATGACAGATATAAAGAATTCTTTCACTTTTCTTTTAATAGTATTTTGTGTCTCAAGGGCAGAAAATTAGCATTTGCAGCCCGCAGTTGTTTGATGCGCGAGCGAAGCGTAGCGTAGCGAGGGCAGCGGACAACTTAGGGCTACAAATGCTTTTCGGTCCGAGTGACATACAAAAGTTTTTCGCCTACCTGTTTGAAAGTTTAAAAAAGAATTCCAAAAGTTAAACAGTAACGTAACTTATTTGTAAATTAAATAGGCATATGTTAGAGGGAATGAATGAAAATGAAAATAACGCCAGACGTTTTTAGTAATTTATTAACTAAATTAACCTAATAATCATTACACTACATACAACACGGCCGTATAGTAAATGTTTTTATTATTATTGGTAAATAAAAGGAACAGGATATGATTTTTAATTAATATGAGTTAGATCAATTTATAGCAGACGCATTTTCTACATTTTATGCATACGGCGGACAGCTCTGGTCTCGCACGGTCGCACTGTTATAGACTTTAGTCTTTAGTACTGGCTAGGCCGCTAGACAGGGATGTTGCTGTACCAGGCCGCTCAGCTCAGCCGGCTTTACTTGTAAAGACTAATAAATAATAATGAAAAATATATAAAAAGACAGTAGCTTGTTCTCGAAGTTCAGGTGGTGTACAGCTGAACTCATCGCTTTCAATAATGTCGTTATTGTTGTCTATCATTGTATAATTTATTGAAATCACATTTTTTTTAATAATTAATTGTCACAACCACCATTTATATATACAATGACACTGTGAAAAGAAAAAAACAAACGACAAATTATGAAATATAATCAATTATATTATAATAAATGATATATAATAAATATATAGTAAATTATAACCATAACATGATTGACAGTTTAATTCAACAAAAAGATTATAGGTTAGCTATCAAAAGAATATTTCCAATTAACACTCAAATACAAGACACAAACTACATATCAATGCCATACTTTGGCAAGATGGCAAGAAGAACCACCAGTTACAAAATAACCTATAAAACTAACACCAACACTTTTTCATTTTTATTCAATGCTAAAGACAAAACACAAGATATCATGAAATCCGGCATTTACCGTTTGAGTTGTTCTTTTTGTAACTCGGTTTATATTGGACAAACACTTATAAATTTCGACATAAGATACAAAGAACACGTACGCTCTTATAGACGAATTATGCCAAACACATTTATCAAAACAACATTAAATTCTTACATTTTTGCAACAACAAACACAAATTAGACATTTTAGAAGCTTTTGAAATACACAAACATAAACGCACAGTACCTTTAATGAATGAACAAACTGAGCTTAGTAATTCTCCTTTAATAGAAGTGTTAGATATTTAGTTTTTATCTGTATTATATCTAGTTACCTATTTTCTGTATGTATTTATCCTTAGCAACGTGTTTGTTTATTATTCTTATCTACCTTTGATAATGACATTTTAATGTCGAAACAATATTGTCAGGTTAAGATAAACTAATAAAACTTGTGAAACTTTGAATTAATCTTTTAATTTGATTATATTTCATGATTATGGAGTTCCACACAGTAAGGCTGGAGACAGTAAACGACAAATTTATCGACGAAGACATGAAAATCAAAGTTATGATCTAAGAAGCATAGAAAAATTTGACGTATGTTTTTTATATTTTTAAAGGTTAAGTAAAAATATGTTTGAGATTAGATTTTCCGTCATATTCCGTTGCTAAAAGTTTTATGAATGAGTTATATTTTGAATGGTAAAAACTAATGATTTCATTTTTTGATTAAAAACTTTTTAGGATAATGCACAGGAGTGGTCAAAGTATGACAATTTAAAAAACAATTAAAATTTTTACAGTATCTGCAACTTAACATAAATAAATCGTGCTGTCATCTAGTAGTAGTATAGAGGTTATGCATTTGACATAAGAGGGCAGTACAAAGTTTGACATAATAATTCCATGATAAAAACTTGAATTTTGCGCTTTTGATGAATTTCTTCGATTTAAATAAAAATTATTGTTAAACCTAGTATTGTGATTATGAATATCATTTACTAATATTAAATTATCAGTCAAATATTGTAATAACCCTAATTTCATTTTATGTACAAAATCAACCTGAATTTTAATAAAAGTTTCAATGTTAACCCTGATGTACTCATGTATTCCACTCTAGAGTATCTATTGCAATTAAGTATTACTCTCATTGCTTTATTTTGTAGAAGTTGTACCTAACTTATTCAAGTCTCCTTTATTCCCCATAAATAAAGTAGCAGCAAAACAAAAATGTATTAGTATTATAGTATTAAAAACCAATCTTTTTGAGCAAGTTGTCAAATAATCAATACATCTTCCCAAAACCCCATTTCTTTGAAAAAATCTTTTTACAAATGTAATTAATGTGTTCATCAAATTTTAATTTTTTATCAATAATAATACCCAAATATTTATGACTACTGTTTCTACGATCTCACCATTAACATTAACTCCAAAATTATTAAAAACCTATATATCCACTCCCTTTACCAATAATTAACAATTTAGTTTTATTTCCCTTTGAATAAGAATATTATCCCTCCCACTAATGTACACAACCATGTTGTCAGCAAATGAAATTTACATTTATAATGACATTACTAACATCGTTAATATTTAGACTAAACAAAAGGGGTTCTAAAATACACCCTTGCGGTACCCGGAAGGTTTAAAACTACACTTCAACTTAAAATTATATTTGAATGTTCATATTCGTCATTGTATAATTCCTTGTAAGGATTTACAGGAATATATCTTAGAAGTGATTCTGCAATCTCACTTGCAAAAGATTCCGTAACACGTTCCAGAACGGCATTACTTCCAGCATTGCGTATGTCCAAAAGTAGATTTATTATTTGGCTTTCATTAAGAGGCACAACGTCTCCCACATTAACTGTATCACTAGCAATACTTCTTTGCCAAAGTTCATGTCTAGAATTGAATGACTTTCAACTTTACTCGTTGGTACATTCCATAAAGATCTTACATCTGTACTAGAAGTTGAAGCGATGTTTAAATAAATATATTCTATAGCATACAGCAGAGCTCCAACATGGCTACTGGCGTAGCTTGCACCTGCCATGCACGTATAATGTGCAGTATTAACACCACTATCAGCATCGCTCATACACCATACTTTTAATGCAGGCTCGTTCATTCATTGTAAATGTTCTACCTAAAAATTTTAAACACTTTTACATCAAATATCTTTACTCTATTACTACTTACATTTGCAGTGACTGACTATTTTTTCATTGATCTTGAATGACCCACATTTCAACACGAAGCCAACCTCAAAATATTTATAAGATGTTAAGCTCTTATAGGCTTTCATTTGTTGATTGGTGTAAAAACTTGTTAAAACAAGATAATTAACTATGTCAATACCTGACACAGGTGGGAAACTAGCAGCAGCGTAACTAACTTGATCTTCTCTTATAGTATATGTATCAATCTCATTTATTAGAGAAATCTTTTGCAAATATCTATTTGCTACGTCTGGGGCTTCGTTTTTCAGCTTTTTAAAATAATTACTGATCATACTACTGAAATAATAATAAATTACTGTTAAATTAAAATTAATAACATAACCTAATAAATACCTATCCTGTTTTCTTAAAGATATTTTTGTTCTTGATGACAAAAGGGATGATAAATCTAATTTTTTGTATATTGATAATAATGAAAGTTGACTTTTCTTAATAGTATATTACATGTTGAGTTGGTAAAGGATATCTTTACAAGCCAAGCGATAATTGTTTGACCGAGACGGTACGTCGAGGTCAAACAATTATCGCGAGGCGTGGAAACTTTACCAACGAAACATGTATACTATTTTATTCACAATAATTAGACTTAAAATAAAAAGTAATTTTAAATTTTAAAATCTATTTTATATAAACTGTCATAATTTCAATCAAAGCCATCTATCGACCAAAAGAAATTTTAAGTAAGGTTTCATTCTTCGCCGCTAGATGGCGATGTATGCGCTCAGTATTTTAAAATTAGAAATTAATTAATTCCATTGTAATTATTAAATATAAAATACGGAAAAATAAAAATAAAACTAATATTAAATAAAAAATATGTTTTTAGCGTTAAATATATTTATAAAAACTCAAATTTAAATCGGATAAAACGTCCTGTTTTAAATTATTCAGAAAAAAAAGTTGGCCATAACTTTACATGTCAGTTTTACAGACATGTAAAGGAAATTGTTAACCACTTTGGTGTTGCTATAGCAATAGCTTACTTTCCAAGGTTTTTACAACATATGAAATGTACATATTGCAATATGATTGTGAATAAACACTTTTTTAGTTTGTAAAAAACAAATTTCAATCTCCTCTGAGGTTATTGCCAAAGGATACTACGTTTTTCTAATTTCTTTAGCATTTTGCATAAATCCTTTTAGGACAAATTTCTCAACTTACCATATGCAAAAAAATATCGTGTGCAACACGTTAGAAAGTCTCTTTTTTCACTCATTTGCTTGATAAACACGTGAAAAAAGTATGACTCTCATAACTATAATAGTTGTACAATATACTATTCTATAAGCATTTATTAATTTATATCTATAAAACAGATTTATTTTACAGGGAATTTAAAGTAGGTATTTTCTGGAAGCTATCGGCAAATAAATTTTAAAATTGGTGCCATTAATTTTGCATTTGATCTTGGTAGCAAACAAGTTGTCAAATCCTGCGATGTCAAACAAACGTCGGATCGTATGTGGCGCGAGACGCTCGTGCTTCAATAAACCTTGCTTATTGGTATAGCCCGTTATTTTAAATAGTAGCGACATCGTGCAGCAAACGTGACACAAACTTTAATAAACATAAAGTTACTACATGCATATTGTCACCTCAATTTAATAAAATGTATAAAAACTAGAATTTCGTTGGCGTATATTATATTAATATGACTCTTTTTACAGAACATCATTGTCCATTATCAAATTCATGTTAAATTGTGAATATTCTTGTGCATGATTATTATTAAACCTAAGATTTATTGCAACACGAAATGTCAAATCTGGTTACTTTCAATGTCGCTAACATCGTTCTGATGCTTTTGCTCCAGCGGCGAGATCAATCGTTGTCGCTACTATTTGAAAATAAAGGGGCTATACTTATTGGTAGAGTCACTGCATCTAGTCACTTAGGCCAGCTGGTCGATCAGAGTAACACAAACCGCCGTCATATTGGGGCAGAGAAGGGCGATTTTTAATAATGGACAAATTAAAACCACGTTTTACGTGTTTGACCCATTAGAGGTTTGATCTTTCAGAATAAGAAAAACCTTTTAAAGTAAACGTGGATTCGATTAAATCCAATACAGAACAAATAATGAACAATTTCGTGCTTCGTTTGCCCCAATATGGCGGCGGTTTGCGGTACTCTGGCCGACCAGCTGGCCTAGGTAACTAGATGCAGTGACTTATTGGTTTTCATCAGTGCCATCTAACGTTAATCTAAATTAAATTTAGGAGAACTTTTAAATTTATTTTTTTTCAAGTAAATTAAGCGTTGTTATAAATTTCGCTTATCGGGAAATATTTTTCTAACCAAAACGAACAAATACAAAAATTTAAAAAAATACGTGCGTCTTCCCCATTAGGACTTGGCAACCCTATATACGAATTGAACAATTAATTAACTAATAATTAAACTAGATTTGCTCGTGGAGAATTACTAAACTCATGGATAAGTGTTTTGGGTAAAGATGGTAAAACTTTGAATTGGTCAAAAAATAAATTGGTTTGCTCGTAGCACTTAAATCCAGAGGATTTTATTAAAAAGAGTGATCGTAACATCTTAAAGCCCAATGCGGTGCCTTATACGTCACATGGGTTGCAGCATTAGTGAGAACGTCACAAACGGGCAACTAGTCAACCAGATTTGTCACAAAGCACACACACTTTCATCTTTAAGTTCAGCAAGTTTATCTCGGGGTATCATTAGAAGGTGGTAGTGAATCACAATCTTTAAACAGGAAATGAAGGTTTGTAGTTCTTTATTTAAATTAACATAATATACATTCAGTGTTATGTGTTACAGCAAAACAAGAAAGCCTTCTACTCTTTTAAATTATTATTTGAAAATTAAAAACTATAATCTGTGGTATGATCTATGATAAAAAGGATTAATTAAACATTTTATGTTTGGTCATTCTTATTAGACCTGTTTAAAATGAAAAATATCTCCAATCAACAATCCTAAATGATACTGACATTTTTAAAGACACAAAACAGCATTGATACTGTTTTGTATAACAACAAACCGTTTTTCATTCAGTCGTTTAGATTGCTCAGTGTGTGCTAAATTGCAACAAAACGATTTTGTTTTAATGAAAAACGATTTGACTGCCAACGTTTTTGATGTTCAAGTGTGTGACTTACTGTTTTGTCGAACTGCAAAACGTTTTGTATAAAAACGTTTTTGTTTGATTGATATAAACCCAGCCTTTAAAAGACATGAGATTGCTCCCAGCACCGATACAGATAGTTCAATAGCTAAACGACAAAATTGATTTTGTAAAAAGAATGCAAAACAACTATAGATAAGAGTTGAGCTTTAAACTTTACTAAATCAATAGTAATTATTTGCTGTTTACAATAGGCGTGTCTTCTGGCAAAGTGAAAAAGCAGAATTTGCAATTAAAAACAAAAACAAATTCAAGGAGGGACAACAAACCACGGAGCAATTTTTACGACATTGTTTGAAGAAGTATATTGTTTACAAGCTTACATACAAATTATATAGAAATATTTTGCATGATGTTATCTCTTATAATCGTTTGAAGTAGTATTATTGTTCTGAGCATGCATTTATGTATAAGTGTGTGAATTATATTATATTGCTATGAACCAACTCGTAGCTTATCTTAAAAATATTCTTATTACTTTTTTTATATTAAGCAGGTATTGACTTTTTCCATTAGAATGTTATGCATCGTTCCATTGGAACGAGATGCATTACGTAATCTTGTTTATGATTTTTTAAATGCGGAAGATTGTATTTAGGAGGCAATCGGTCGTGTATCATAATGATAGGAAAACAGGGCTCCCACTTGTCCTAAAATACCCAAAATAATGACTCCTAGAAAAATTCTAAGAAAACAATAATTGTATAAACAATATAATAAGAGAGTTGCAGTTTTGTTTATTCGTTATTTTTATATAAAACAACTTTATTTCATTTCGTATTTCAAACAATTGTTTATATACTATTAGTAAAATAAGGTATATCTTTATCTCCGTCGTCAATGACAGCGGAGTTCAAGACGTTCTTGATCTCCGTTGTTGTAGGCAACGTAAAAATAATTGGATGTTGCATAACAGCCATACGTGACATGCTACTTTTTATCTCCTTGGTTATGCGTATGATGACACAGACTTATAACTTACTTCATTATACAATAAATTCGGATGAATTTTAAAAGGGAGAAATTAGGATTGAAATACGAAATAAAATAAAACAACTTATGCAATACGGAGATCAAGCTTCTTTAAATCCTCGAAGATGTTATAACGCCTCGGCTGGCGCCTCGGCGTTATAATACATCTTCTCGGATTTAAACTATCGCTTGATCTCCTAATTACATAATATATATTATTATTGTCTATGGTATGTGCACAATTAATTTCAGGGAAATCTTTTCACAGCTTCATTTCAGTTAATTGAATTATACTTGAACTGAATTTTATAACTTATTACATTGATAATTCTTATTCGAATATTACTTATATGTAATTAGTCTCCGTCGAGTATTTAACTGTAGTAAGAAAAAGTGAACACATAGAAGAAAAATAAGCTTATAAAAAGAATTAGCAGAAATGCATCCATCATCAGATCATCACGTCTTTTTAGTGGTTAATTCATTTCATTGTAGGTACACAGTAAGCAATCTTTAATTAATTTTTTTGCACAGGACAACTTCAAAATCATTTTTGCGTTTGTACTTTAAGACTACACAAAATATTAATTGTATACAGTATATTAATAATACTAGGATAATGGGCCCTACGGGCCTAAGCACTTAAGTATGATAGAAATAGCATTTATCGATTTTTTTTAAAGTAGGTCAGTATTTACATGACCTACATAAATCTCCAATCTATTCTCTATCGATAGAGCACATATTAGTACCAAATAACACTCAATAGCACTAAATAGTACGATAGAATCAGCATTTATCGATTTTTTAAAACATAACCTAATTTAAAAATTTTTAAAACATAACCTAATTTAAAAAATTTTCCTAATTTTCATTATCCTCGGCAAATTACGCGTCGAATGAGCCCAAGCCCATCTCTCCAGCCCTTATAGAACGCGAGAATGGGGCTCGGACACACATACAAATCAACTTTATTAATATTGGAGTCGAATGAGCCCAACCCATCTCTAACATGACCTACTTTAAAAAATTTTCGGTCGTGATACAAATCAACTTTAGTAGTATTGGATTTTTTTTATTATGAAGAAAGTAGGACCGGCAACAGTGTAAGAATTATTCCCATGAGTTTATTAAATATAGTCGTTATGCGCAGTAGGTATGCGTATGCTCGGGTACCTCTTATGCAGTTTTACCTAACACTTTTATAGTGACCCACATTTTCTAGTTTTTATTAATTTCAAGTTATTAATTATGGATGCACCTATTTCTGATCCTGTAAGTAAATTTTTACTTTATATTCTTGAGCGTGACGTTATTTATATAAAAATGATATAAAGCAAGGTTATTTATGCGCAAATCCTGTAATTTAGACGACTTTTAATTGAAGCTATATGTCCACAATTGCAAAATATCAGGGTAACCCATGATTTATTTATTGTGTTAAGTTGGTTGCATTGTGAAAATTTGATTTTTAAAATTTTTAGAGCCTGTTAACTTTGACAACCAAATTGTATATTTGTGTAAATTACATAGCTTAACTATGTCTTTACATAAAAAAATAATATGTATAAGGTGTGAGCAACGGAATTTTGATTCAGAGAAGGCCTTGGAAATTTTAGGTTACATCTGATATTAATTTTAAGTAGATAGTAGAACTACTACAGATCATTTAGAACTACTACAGATCATCGAGAACTACTCTCAGTCACTAACTGACGGACCTACTTTAAATGCATTGTAGCATTTTGGTTCCGATTTCGGAGCTCTCAACAATCTTTAATCAAGAAATTTTTAAATAATAGAATTAAATTAAAAATTTATTAAAGAAGATGAGTTAAATGGCCCCCCACCTACATCTCTACACAATGCAACACTGCTTTTAATCGAATCGGTAACATTATGGAGGATACAAGGTGTGTTATTAATTTCTTCAATTTTGTTGCTAATTGTCTATTAGATAAATTTCTACCATATTTCTCTTTTGTACTTCATTAAATATGAATGTCATTATAAAAAACTGATTTTTTTCAAAAACTGTTAATCTGACAGCTCTTTTCAAAGAGTGACAGTTTAAAATGTTTAAATAAACTAATTCATACGATTCAAAATTGCACATGACCGATATGTCTATCTCTTTCTTTCAAGGCCAACTCTGAATAAAAATTCCGTTGCTCACACTTTATTATTCAATTTTGTCTTATAAAGTCATGTTTATTTGCTTGGATACGCACCATTAAAGCAGTTGCTTAATAAACGGCAGAATTAAAATTTTATTCCTCTAGCGGTTTAAAATCTTTATTTAGTAGGTAGGTACTTTCTAAACAAATTTTTGGAAAACAAAAAATCTAAATTTTGGGTAAATTTTGGTTTTGAATTCCTCAAAAAGCGTATCTTAAAAAATTTTCAAGAAATCTCAGATAATAGATTATACTGTTGTTAATTGATAGCCAAAGTTTAACAGTGGGATGATAATGGGTTTTCTATACTAATCTATACTAATATTATAAAGAGGAAAGATTGGTATGCTTGTAACGAATAAACTCAAAAACTACTGGACCGATTAAAAAAATTCTTTCACCATTAGAATGCTACATTATTCCTGAGTAACATAGGCTATATTTATTACTAGAAAAAAATTAGGGATCTCTACTAAAACTTAAATAATGTAACCCAAGGAGTACAAATATTAGCCATAAAATGTCTTTCATCGCATGCGCTGCGGAAACTATTGATGATAGAACAAAAAAATGTTCTACAATATTAAGGAGCATATCAATATCTACAAAAAATCTTCGCGATACCGTATGTCCAACTATTGTAGTTATGTCACTATAACTACTTTTTTACATTTTAAAAGTTGACAGAAATACCGACCAAAATCAGACCATGTTATCCATACCTTTGTATTAATCCTTATCCAAATGAATCATTTCGTATTCAAGACTGTTTTAATACCTGTAGATTACTTTTTGAATCATTCAAATAGGACATTCCATTCAAAAGATATTACGAATGTAAAAATGTCAATCTAAACAAAATACTAATAGTAAAATAAACGCCGCCGCGCCGTGGCCGGTGTGGCCCCACGCAGAGCAGCGGCCAACACGGCGAGGGAGGGGGCACCGAAGTGCGGGAGAGGGGCGTGTACATATAAGAAAAGGTATTTCGACTTCATAAGAAAAATATAGGTAAATAGTAATTTGAAAAAAAAACTACTTATGTCCTGCATAAAGATACATTTACTCTACGTTTATCCCAAAATGTTTAAAAATAAATGTCCACCCGTGCGAAGCCGGGACGGGCCGCTAGTGTCTTAATAAATTTACAAAAACAACTCTTTCAGCCAAAAACTGCATAAATAAGGCTGGCTAAGTTATAGTGAAATAAAAAAGACTTTATAATTGTATCAGTATGTAATAAAAGTAAGAATGTTCATGATGAATGTCTTGTCTAAAATATTTTTTATTTTGGTACTCCCAAGGAAAGAAGTGCAAGTACCCACATTGCAATCAATCGATGTCGGGTTACAGAGCATTTTTGCCAGGCAGTGTTTGTATATGAAGCCAACTCTCCCTTAGTTAAAGGATCAAACCTTGCATTCTCTATCATCAGTTTGACATTTTGGTTTAGTACAAACACCTACGGAGTGTGTGCCACTTTGGCCTGCCAAAACAGTGTTTCGGTCTCAGTTCTGCAAATTTGGAGAGACCACTTTCATTTCTGGAAATTTATCTTGGTGCTAAGTTAAAAATAATAATTGTATATTATTTTATAATTATCGTAATTACTGTAGTTGTTGAAGTCAATAAACTTTGTTTATCGCAGGTTTCACAATGTCAGCATAGATTTAGGTGCAGCAATATCGTCGAAAATGCAGACAACCGGGCGAGATATTAAACAACAGAACACTATTATAGATGTTACTGTATAGTAATACAATTATTTTTATAAATACTGGTAAAAATTACTCAGTTACACTCATTGTTTTAACTTTTTATTGAATATATCTAATTATACTCGATTATAAGACCTGACTCTAATATAAGACCCTCTCATATTTTAGAGCAAAAATCTAGCAAAAAGGGGGTCTTATTTTCTAGTAAATACGGTATTTCTACAGATTTACATTCTTATTTCAAACATTTTAATTTTTTAAATTGCTTTTCTACTACCTCTTAGTGATGCCATATAAACTCATGTTCAAAATTAACGCACCACTCAATGTTTCTGATATATTTTGTACAACTTTTTCCTCTGTTTAAAAATTGATCTTTTCTGAACATAACCTAGTAGCCTTATGTCACTACAAAGTAATTTTCAGTTCAATTGTTTCTTGATTATAATACAAAATAAACAATTTTGAAAAAAATTTAAAATATTATATGGTTTTATTTGAGTGGTGCGTTAATCTTGAACATGAGTTTATATAAAAATTTCTGTGATCAACTTACTTTTGAAATTACCTTTGTTTTGATCTTACTAGGAAACTTTCTAGTAAGTCCAGACACCACATGACCACATCCTACCTTAGCAACCATAGAATAAATATAGACTATTACAATAATATAATTAGACAATAAATCAAAGGATATCAAAGTTTTTAAATAAATTTCAAAGTCTATTCTTTTTAGCAATTACCTTATGTTGGAGACACTAGAGGAAGATTTACTCCTGGTAAGATAATTAGGATTCAAGGCAATGTACCCAGTGCTGCCTACAGGTATGATTATCATTAGTAATTATTACTCAGGAAGCTCATTTCTACCAAAGTTTAGAACGGATTAAGATAGGAAACTAGCATAAAAGTACTATGGAAAAAAACGATCTTTTTATGGTCCAATTTCCCCTGAGGCGCTATATGTCGCAATAATCGCTACAATATCATGGCCATTCATATTCGCTGACGGCAGACATGAATGAAGCTGGCCATGCTAATATGACTGGCGCTCAATTAAGAGCCAATAGAAGTTGCGATGGTCGCTACAATATGCATGGCGCGAAATTCAGAATAGTGAATGTATACTAAAAATAGTTCTTAGATTATCTCCATCTCCAAGATTATCTAAAGAAATAAATCTACTGATTTGTTTATTAACATTATAATAACTGTATACAAGTTCAAATTAAACGTTTATAAGTAGTTTACGTTCAGTATGATAATAATAATAATTATACCAATAATAATAATTAGTGTCATTGATACTGGAACCCTTGTTATACTTATTGCTGAAAGCATTGTTGTTGCTGCAGTTTCTGAGGACTAAATTTTCAAACAAATGTCAAATTTGCACCTTCTCTAGTTTGCTTACTACATCCTTTAATAAATCTCCTCCTATCTATTTTTGCACTGAAACAAGAAGGAAAAGTAAGCAATTGAAACGAGAGGGAATACAAAAAAATACTTGCATATTTAAATCCTTTGACAATGATAAATAAGCGTATGATAGATGATCCTTTTTATTATTATTGCAATTTTTACTGTACAATACGAGAACATTTTCATCGTAACGTGAACTAGCAACAAAAATACTCAAAACCGCGTTTTGAAGAGTTAGGAAACAGGTTTATCTAAGTTATGTTACCAATGGTAACTAAAAAAAATGACAACAATTACATCAATATTCTGACCATGATCATCAAATACTTTTTTACTGACCGCTTCCAATTTCCCCGGAGACTATAGATGGCAATACCTACAATATCGTCGCACGGCCTACTAGATTCATATAAGCTTCGCTTATATACGGCCGTCTCATTTCCAGTTTTTCATTGTTGAAATTAGGATCCAAAAATTACAGATCGGTACGTTAAGTGACTGACGGTAATTTTGCAACAAAGATGGTTTGTAGTCAGACTGCAGTCTTTAATTTTTAGGTTATACGTCATGCCAGTAATTGTCATTTCCAATTGTATAATATTAATTTATTGGCATTTGTACATAAATATTTGGATCTAACGTACGTAAATATGACAAAAATATGTTACAGTGGAGATTAGGAAATCAAAATATCCTATATGTAAGAAAATTATACTGAGTTTATGTAATATTTACTAACGCCCCAATTCTTAGACTAGAAACACCTTAATAACTACACGATAGCCACAGTATTTAAGTAAGTGCAGTTTTATTTTTCGCAAATTACAAATGTTCCTTTAGGTTTTGTAGCACTTAATGTTAATGCACGATCTATGAACTGAAGCTATGATTAGAAGTATGAGAAGTATTCATGGAATGAAGAAATCTCACTGTGACACTCATTTCTAAAAATAAACATTTTTTAGACATGAAAACTGATAAAATCTACTGAAACTTAGAACAATAGTTTCAGTAAAAGAAATATAAAACTGAAAAAATTTTTCTGATAAGGCATTACCTTAATACGGAATTTGGTTTATGTGATATAAATCAAATGCGATGTCTGAGAAAGTATGTAGAAATTTTGTAGGGAGGTTAGGAATCTAGGATAACGATAATTAACGATTTTGGTATCATGTCTTGAATGAGGAAGTGTTCCAGGAAGAAGATGGAGCCGGGAATTTTTCTGAACTAACTAAATGCATAATAATCTATACAAAGGTATAAAATCAAGTCAATACTATCAAACTTTTACACATATTCGCATGGAGTGTCGCTATACGGGTCTCAAACGCAACTGGACAATAGCAAAGAATGAAGAAAAAACGTAGGATAGGCTTCTGAGTTATGGTGCTATAGAAAGATGCTAAAGGAAACATCGATTGACCGAATATCGAACAACGAGATACTAGAAAAAGTACAAGAAGAAAAAAGATTAGTGAAGCAGATAGAATAATATACAAGAAGAAAGATAGTTAATGAAGAAGACCATGAGAAGCAAAGATAGATTAATAAGACACTTTAAGACATTCGGGTATTATCTAAAAATAGTAATAGAAAGCATTTATACTTCAAATAAAAGCAGACTTAGGCTGCTCCAGCTATAGAAAATTGACTTTAGAGAAAAGACTGACAGCATACCGGAAAAATACCATAAAAATAGGTGTATTTGTAAAGTTGTTGTTAAAGTATGTTTTTTAGTTTTAATGTAACTTTTTTAATAGTTTATCAATTTTATTTGGGGACTGACAGCCTTTTTTATAAAAATAAAGCATCGAAAGAATAATAAATTAAAATAATAAATAAAATTTTTTTAAATAGTTCAATTATTTAGAAAATAATGATTTTTCACGAAAGAGACATATAAAGATCATGCATTTATTTTAATAAATTACACATAATTTGCATGTAATTACTTACCGTTCTGTTTTTGACAGAACTGAACGGTAAGTAATTACTTACCGACGCGTTTTTGCTTAGTAACCAGTAAATATAACCTACTGTTCTAAAACCAAGTATGGTAAACAATCCAAAATAGCATGGTCGTACAAAATAGTATATTAAGTATCGAGAACAGTAAGGACAGTTTACCGATCGACGACAATGTTTGACGACTGAGCGAAGCGAAGTCGCCAATATTGAAGAAGATCGGTAAACTCCTTACTGTTTGAGATGCTTATACTATTTTTTGTACGACCATTATGAATACAAAGGTATTAACTAAGGAAATATCTCGAAGATGGTAAAAACAGATCTAAGATAATTTATTTTTGCCCTGTATATCCACAAAACCTTAGGTAGGTTTTGTCGTTACTATGGATACGTTTGTAATTTTATTTTTGAATGTCACGTTATTTTTGTCGTTATCATGGATACGTTTGTAATTACTATTCTTTATTGGGTATTTTTTCACAGTAAATTTAACTAAAAACCATACATTTTTTTGTACGACCCTGCTATTTCGGATTGTTTACCAAACTTGGTTTTAGAACAGTAGGTTATGTTTACTGGTTACTAAGCAACAACGCGTCGGTAAGTAATTACTTACCGTTCAGTTCTGTCAAAAACAGAACGGTAAGTAAATTATATGTAATTTATAAAATAAATGCATGATCTTTAGATGTCTCTTTCGCGAGAAATCATTATGTTTTAAATAATTATTGAACTATTTAAAAAGATTTATGTTTTTTATTTAAATTTGCTGTGAAAAAATACCCAATAAATAATAATAACAACGGATGCTATCTATTTATTTATGTTGAAACGACAAAAATATCGTGACATTCAAAAATAAAATTACAAAGGTATCCATGGTAACGACAAAACCTATTTAATAGTTGGTGGATATACAGGCCAAAAATATTTCCTTAGTTGATAACTTTGTATTCATAATGGTCGTACAAAAAATAGTATAAGCATCTCAAACAGTAAGGAGTTTACCGATCTTCTTCAATATTGGCGACTTCGCTTCGCTCAGTCGTCAAACATTGTCGTCGATCGGTAAACTGTCCTTACTGTTCTCGATACTTAATATACTATTAATGTAACGTTTTGTAATGTAATATAATGTACCTATTGTTTTTTAATGCATAATTTGATAATATTTGATCGTTGCTAATAAATATCTTATTAATAATTACTGTTAATACTCGAGTAAAAATTCTTTAATCGGAGGCAGTTTGACACAATTGACATAAAATATAACCTAAAAATTAACGACTGAGCTCTGACTTCAAATATCTTCGTTGTAAAGTTACCGCCAGGGGGCGCCATTTAACGTATGAATCTGTAATAATTTTCAACAATGAAAAAACTGGAAATGAGACGGCCGTATATAAGCGAAGCTTATATGAATTTAGTAGGCCGTGCATCGTCGCTTAGCTACCAATGTTAACTCTCTCTAATCTTTGATTTCTACATATAATTCACTCCATAAATATTCATTACCGACTATTTTGGGAATATTTTCAAAAATGGCAACATTGCATTTAAATAAGTTCTAAACTTTAATTGACTTATCCTAACTGACTTGTCAGCTTGACATCTCCGAAAATTATAGGAAATTTAACATATTGTCATTATTTAAACTAATCAGAATGTACCTTCCTTATAATAACTAATTTACATATTTATTCCTTAAAATAATTACAGATTTGACATCAATTTGCAATGTGGTCCTCAAACCACACCTCAAGATGACATTGCTTTACAAATCTCAGTACGTATATTAGAGGGTTTTATTGTCTTAAATTCGTTGTGGCATGGCTCATGGAACGAAGAGATACGCAACACTAATCTACCTTTCAAACGTGCAGCGAGATTTGAAATTGTTTTGATATGCGACTTTCATGATTACAAGGTAGTTGACTCACATCTTACCACAATCTGTTAATGTACATACATGTTTAATACTTTTTAGATAGCTATTAATGGCCGTCATTATTGTGAATTTCCCCAAAGAATCCCGTTCGATCATATCTCACATTTAGCGATAGATGGTGATGTCTCAATTATTCAAATATCCTATGAATCTGCCACACCTACTGCACCACCTGATGCAGATACACCAAAGGCACCTCTTCTTGGAAATCCTCAGGACGACTTTGAACTTATAGATTTTGCAGGCACGAAAGCACCTCCTAGACCTGGTATACAGCCTCCTTCTGCATCAGAAGCGACTGCTCCACCTCCGCCATCTTACGAGGCAGCTGTATCTGGTAATAATGCTGCCATATCACTATGCTGCAAATGCCCAAAATACACTACTTTATTCAATTCTAAATGTATTCGAATGAAATGTACGTGGGAATGTTTGCATGCCATTACTATGATTTAGTAGTACACAATTTTGAAAATTGTCCATTTAGTACATCTACAAAGCCCTTAAGACATTTTGTCAAAAATACATATGTGACCCTGCCTAAAGAAAGGAACCTTACGACAAAATTTAACTTTTCGAGATAAACGCGTTTAAAGTTTGATAACTATAAATCGCGTCTACCGTGGAAATAATAGACACTATTTATTTTTTATTTATTTATTTATTTTTGGGCGAGGAATCAGGTTGGCGGAGCATCTTTCGTACCTCATGGCACCGATTGCTATGATCATTTGGCCAACCCTATTAGAATTTAGCCGAATCTGGGGGAATTCCACCCACAGTAGGTATTTTTATCGTGCCAAACATAGTATTGACACGGGGCCTACAGTTTTACTTTCTATGCGAGAAGAAGGCATGTTTCTAATTTTTCTCCGCTATGAAAAATTACCAGCTCGGCCGGGGATAGAACCTGTGACCCTTGGATTATGAAGCAAACATGCAAACCACTAATCCACCGAGACAGACCTCATAATATAAAATAAATAAAATGTGTGTTTGCAAAAAATCAACTTTTAGTTGAATACGTTTAAAATAGCTGTAAATTTCTAAAAATAGTTTCCACCTACTTGATCTCGGGAAGTTTTCTAAAAGAGTACCGTTGGTTAACGGGAGTTATTAGGGGTTGCAAAACCTTTCAGTTGCATACAGTTCTGTGAGTTGAGTGAGTCAGACTGATTTGTTGTTGATTATTAGTGTTTTTTATTATGTTATTAGTGAAAGAGAAAACTAGTTTTTAAATTATTAGATTAAAATATTATTACGTATTAGATTTAAGAGATTTAATTGAGGTGGCTTCATGGTATTTTTCTATTTTATGAATGAATGTTGCATGTATGATCAATTGTATTACTTCGAATCTAAGCTTTATGAACAAAGAGGGTCCAAGAAGAGATTATTTTAGTTTTCTGCTTGCGATTTTAATTTTTATGTAATTTTTGTAGTGTTCATGATACATATCAAATTATGATAGTTATCAAAGGGCACTTAGATTATTCAAGACAAGACCACCGATTGATTAACTGGAGCATATCAAGCAAAAGCAATAAAACAGCAAGGAACTAAAAGAGCAACGCAATGAGCCTCAACTGAAATACATCGGAATGTTATAACATACTCATTTCGAAAGGTTCCTATCTGTTAAAAAATGTATTTCTTCCTACATGACCTCACCGATAGGCATTATAAAAATATTATTAGGCACTTCGATGAGTTTATACGAAACATTTAACGAAATTATACTTGGCAACGAACATACAAGAGGTGATTACATTCATTCAGACGTTTGCTAAAAAAGTAGCCATACCATTACCGGGAAGATAACCACAATTTAAATTATTTAAAGATTATCGGATGATGAAACTACCATCTTCCGAAACAAAAATCAACGTTTACCAACATTATCTCAAAGCCTGTGCCACGGAGGCGAAGACGCCAATGGATGAACCAATCTTTTACAAAACATGACTGAAGTACTGTCCTTACATAACGACGATGAAGCCATCATCGGACCATGGCTATAAGACAGGTGCAAAACATGGAAGATGAAGCGAAGAATAAAAAGCTTCGAAGCGCATTAGAGCATTTAGAACGGGCTAAGACCCAGCGACAACACTATCAAGAGGAAGTCGGAAGATCGAAAAATGTAAATGATGAAATGTCGCTTCTTGTGCTATCTTTTGATTATGTGCAAAATGTGCACTATCGTTCATCTCCCCAAACGCTTGGCAGTGCCTACTTTAAGACTGCCCGCGAACTCGAACTGTTCGGCGTCAATAGTGAAAGAGTAAATCAACAATATACGTACATTGTTGATGAAGCACATCATGTAGGTAAAGGGGCTAACACAGTTATTAGCATGCTGCATTACTTCCTGGAAACGAAAAGATGTTCACACAATAGTTCTGTTTGCAGATAACACTGTAAGCCAGAATGAAAATAACGCTGTGCTTCAGTATTTAGTCTGGCCCATTAAAGCACGAAAAAATAAAAAAATCACATTGAATTTTTTATTAAACCTTGTCTGATATAACCTGTCGCAAGACGTAAACAAACCATAATATTGGTCGGCGCGCACGTGGTCTCATTAACGCTTAAGCTACTTTACCTACATGCCGAAACACGTATATGCAATCAGTTCTCGTTAATGTTTGTACTGTGCAGTTGCATTTGTTTCGTAAGTGTGTCGTGTTTGTGTAAGTATTCAAGAATGGCAAAAAATCAAGAAAAGGAAACAAGTCGCAATTTTCAGACGCGAAAAGGAGATCATAGTTAATAACTATTATTTAAAAATAATTTCTTAGTTTGCTGATGTAGTTTTTTCGGCTTGCAGAATAAAAAGATTATTTGCCGCGGACGGTTCAAAAATTGCCCTTTTTAGGTCAAACACCTCTTTTAAATCAGGCTTTGTTATGTTTAAATAGCGAGTGACGAGTCTGATTTAATTGTGGTGTATTTAATTTTCATCAGTATCATTTTCGATTCCATATTATGCTGAAACCGTAAGAGCGAGTTAAACGCACACTGTATGCACACGCGCATCATCGTAAATGAAGCTTCAAGGGTCAGCTGACTGCAACTTTGTTTACGTCTTGTGACAGGTTAGTTCAGACGTAGTTTAGTTGAATATACGAAATTTGCTCCCGATTGGATCTTTGGACTAATAAAAATGAAATATGCAACTTACACCAATGATACCTTCGAAGACTTTGTAGTATGTGTTGCCAATTGGTCGTCGAAAGGACACAGTTTAGCAGTTCCCATATACGAACCAAAAAATGGAAACTGTAATGTGACATGGTACAAATGGGATGAATATTTACAAGTATTTACCAAAAACTACCCGTCATCACGAAGTACCACCACTTCATTATAGATAGTGAATCTACTGAAGGTGTAGAATGCAAAGAATTCGCGAATTCACCAGCGCAATATTTCCAAATTCGTTCTTGAGCTCCAGAAGGTGAGCGAATTCAAATACAATTCAGTGACGTACCCTAGAACCAACAGATTCTCATTGCTTCATTCACATTTATTTTTAATTAAAAAGGGGTTTGTTCCGCTAATGAATCTTTCTAGCTCATTTATTGTTTATTTTATCATTTAGATTACAGCGTGGCCTTCGCCTAATTCTAGATGAATTTTCATTTTCGCTCACGTGTTTGTAATGACCCATTTCTTGTAACTTTGAATGAACTATAAGAGAACAAAAACACCAGAGACCATTTTTGACCCTTTTGAAAAATCTCTACCTAAATTTCGATGACGTACATAAACAAGATCTATTGACATAATCCAAAGAGTTTCAAATAAAAAAGAAGAAAGATTGTTTTCTCTTTCGCTATTTTAACATGTACATACACTGTTATTTTATTTATACCCCTACTTATAGTTCCTTGTGATCATTTTACTGCTCTTATTTACCTCTGAAATTTCCATGCATTCAACATGATAATCATATTGAAATGAAATTGCTTACTTTTACAAACTCATATCTTTGGATAAAAAGAGACTAACGAAAACACATTTTGCCTTCTTAAACTTTGGTATGTGTAGCTTACATACCACATATAAATATTTCCGTCACTCACTTTTCTGACACCCATATTAAAGTAGCTTTTTGGTGTATTTGCAGCATAGTGCATATGATAAAATTTATCCGTTAAAGATTTTTTTGTAGTGGGTCCTCCATATCCAACAACCAGTACTGGAGGAATGCCCCAACCAGGGTTTATATATTCTGCATCTAATAATGTACCATCAACATCCATCACTCCACTTAATGTTCATATATCTGGCAGAACGGATATACCACCACCGCCACCATGGGCACCTACACCTCTGAATGCAAATGGAAATTATTTTGGCAAACGTGTAAGTAATATAATATGTATATAAGGTATGGTTATGAAAAATGAGTCTGCAAGATAATTTATATTAACATAGTAATACAGTAAAGCTTAACAAAGGCATGACAAATTATATTAAAGGAGAACGACACCATTTGCTATCAACCAGTTTGATGGTATTTTAAAAATAATGTTATATGTCTACAGTACTACACAAAAATATAACAAAAATTTAATAAATATTAATAACCTCACTAATGACAAGATTATATAACCTAAAAATACAGTATATTATAATACAAGTGTATAAGCAAGCCTTTAAAGCAGGGGTTCCCAAAGTTTTGCCTAGGTGGGCCAAATTGTGAATTCCAAAATATTTGGCGGGCCAAAACAAAGTTTTATGGAAAAATACATTGAAATCAATAAAAAGACACAAAAGAAAGATTTATAGTAATTTTATAGCATAATCGTTCTTTACTTATAACAATAATTACTTTTTATTTCAAACAGTTTATTAACACATTTCAAAAACAATTAAACAAGAATAACTAAATAATTTAAAATAAAAAAAGAAAATAATAATAAACTCATCAATCTGAAGTGTTATGTTTTCTTTTAATAATATCGTTGAGCCTTGGTTCTAAGTCAGTTTGAATGTATTCTTAATCTGCTTGTAAATGTTCATCAGTTAATTTCGATCTCAATTTGGATTTATTAATACTCATGAATGTGAAAGTTTTTTCGCATATAACTGTGCTTCCAATAATGAAAACATTTGTTAAGCATGTTTGCTCAATTTTGGAAAATCCTGGGAAGATAATCCTTTATAAAAACACTGTGACACTTGTTTGTGACACTTTTCAAGAGTGGTGCAGGTGGTAGTGTCGATGAGGCAGGTGTTCAGGAAGAAGAGCACATTGGCAGCAAAAGTTGGTGATCCCCAGTTTCGGAGAATACAGAATAAAAAAGTTGACACTAATATCTAAGTAAGAGTATATTTAAAGATTGAGTCAGATAATAAAAGGTCTAAAACATAAAGAAAAATGAGTATCGTGAAAAATAATGTTACTGACTGTTTCGAAAGACGTTTTCAGGATTAAAGATAAGAACTGCTTGGCTCGGAATGTCGAAGTGTGCATGACATGGATGCGAAACATTTGATGCAACAACACTATGATGTTAAAACATTTGACAAAAAACACAGGGGGAAAAGGAGATCATAAAACTTTTCTGCACTTGTCCACATTTTTTTACCATAATGAAGGCTTTCACCATACCCAAAAACTATGACCTTAAATAACTCTTTCACCTAAACTGAAATATTCAATCATTGTGCTCCTGACATATTGTGGTCCATTTGCAAATAATGATCTCACTTTTTAATGTGAATTTTGAAATGCGATTATAACAAAAAAAACTTGTGAAACAAAAATTACATGTGCATGAATAGGCAGTTTGCTCTTTTAATAGCCATACCTAGTTTAGAAATTAATAATAATATATTGTATAAAATTGAAAATTTTTCAGATAACCTTCTGTTCTGATACAGATTGCAAACTTTGTCTTAAAGTCATGGGTTTTGTTATTGGTATAGTTGCTGGTATTGGTGTAATTGCTGTCATTGTAGCCAGTTTACACAAATAAATAATTTACTTTTTCGTTTACACAAAATTGTAAATTTTAAGTTTAACGTTGACAGATGTGAAATTAGGTACATAAGCCATAAAGTCTACATATTTAGTTATACACCACTTTATGGCTCATGTATCTGACAAAACGAATAGAAAAAGATAATTTAAGAAATTACTTAAAAATACAGCGTATTTTTTTAAGTTTGAGGTTAGTTTCAAGTTACCACTTTAATAAATTATTGCCATGTTGGTAACAAGTAATCGTATCAGCTGTTCATTTCTAGTGAACCTCTATAAGACGGGTAATGACATGTATAACACTGCCATCATTATTAGTCTGCCAATTTTATATATATACAGCATAGGGAATTATTAACAAAATTGAAATGTATTTCTTTAAAAATTGATTTGTTTAAAAAAAAGTTATTTATTTACGTTAGAAACACAAAGGTATCTAATACAAGAAAAATACTTTAACTTTTATAAACTTTAGGGATCTGTTATTTATTATACTATATAATAGAAAGAAACTTTAAATTGTGTAAGGTCTTAGGACTTATGCCTGTAGTTCTCTTAACATTAGAATATATAGTTTGCATTTAAAAGTCTGTCTGTCTACTTTATATATTACTGTTTACTTATGATTAGATACCTCAGTAGTATTAAGTTTCGTGACTTTAAGCAAAGCATTCTGCATCATTAATCCTTTCTTAAAAGCTGTTGATGTTTGGTAAATTATTGTTAAAACAGATTTTTCCTACGACCCCATACGAAAGTGAACAATAATAAACGCTATTTACATTTAGAAAGTGAGTCATATAACACGCATGTGTTAGGAACATAACACACGTGTGTGTTAAGAATATATCGCATGCTAAGCATTATCTAGAAATCCATGAATTTTGTTAAGGTACCTTAACCATTTGTATTTTATAGTGTATTACATAACAAGAGTGGAAAGTGGCATTTTTCGTACGAGTGCGGAAATCACACTAGTAAGAAACACTTTCCACCGAGTTATGTACACTATTTTTCCTACGACCAGAAAAATACAGTCTTTCAAAGAAAGAATTATTTTTATGCTAACAAAAAAACAATTTACATTTTATTTAGTAATTTTATTTTTATCATTATTTTCAGTACCAATAAAGTTTATAACTATATGATTATTGTAACAATTTGTGAAGTTAATTAGGGAAAGCGTGTGTGTAAGTGCGTTTTGAATATTGTCAGTATTATTGTTTTATCCGTATAACAATTAGTTAATTTCTTGGAATTTGAGAGTTGTGAAAAGGTGTTTGTAAAAATGAGTTTTCAATATTTTAACCATTTTAAACATTTAAAACATTTAAACCAAAGAAAGATTTACAGTTAACTACTAACAATGATAAATTAGCCTTTATACTTATGGCGTCTTTAAACAAAAGACTATCATCCGCATATTGAACATTATACAAAGCCGTCTCTGATTATTTATTTAAAATATTTTTAGAAATTAATTATACTCTAAGTAATTATTAAAACTTTTTAACAATAAATCTATAAAATATGAATTAAAACTTCTATTTAAATTAAAATACGTATATTGTTGGAAATGGAAAACAAGATTAAAATTATTATTTTGCAGTGAAAAGTTGTTTTGGTGTAATGAGAATTGGTGCAGTGAAAATATGTCAAATATCCCTCAATATATCTAATCAATAGTTTTTCATGAAATAAATACAGCTAGAATTAATTAATTATTGTGTTAGTAGATGATTAATGTATCAAAATAGTCAAAAATATATAAGCAGGTTCTTATTACTTATATAATTTGCTATTTACTGCATAGATTTCGACCGTGAGATTTGCGAAAGCAAATCGCACAGCAGAAAGTAAAATCACTAGTGAGTTTTACTTTCGTGTGTTATGTTCGGTTTTCTAGGCAACTTGATTGTGCGATATGAGCTACTTTCTGATATGGTCGTAGGAAAACGATTATGTATCTATTCTTTTCTTATAAGTATACTATTAATTAATGTTTAATTAGTTATTTTAGCTATCAAAAAGAAATATCCAGTACATTATACCGAGCTACAGTAGAACTATTTAATCCGAACCTATAAATGCAAGGCAAATTCATATTGACGAGGAATTCGAATTACTGATAATTATCCGTATTGTAAAACTAAATTGTTTAAAAAATCAAACTTTATGTTCTAAAAGTAAATGGTTTAAGAAAATTAAACGTTAATTGTAATTTCTTTTTTGTCATATATAAGCAGAAAAATCTTGGTTTAAAATCTTCCAATATTATATTCTTGAAAATTTAAAAAATCTAAATATTTTTAAACATTTAAAATTTGGGAGAGAGGTTGTAGGAAAAATACTCGTGTTAATTCCCACTCGTACGTACGAAAAGCTTTACTTTCCACACTAGTAATGTAATATACTATTACATTTCTGTGAGTTTGAATCAAATCCATGAGTAGTACAATGTTGAGCATTATAGATGCTAGAATGCCTTATTTTAAAGCATGAAGTCATCAATCTACCTCATGTGCTTTAGTAATGGTGCTTTTGTAGTTAATATTTATAAGACGATTAATCATATAGTATTGTTATAAATGTGCCTATATGAAGCTGAATATTATACAAACTTGACTTTTTAATTTTACATACTTGTTAAGGAAATAGTATATATTTTTTGAGTACATATATAATATACAATGTATTTACTTCATTATTAAGTTTTATTAATCGTATATTAATAAATAATTGTAGATTATTTATTGTCGTAGATATTATTAGTAATTCGTTTTTTTCCACTATACTAACCTTAGAAAAGACGATTATTTACCTATTTGAGACTGTGAAATTGACTTTCTTAACCCCTTGCTAGATGCCTCTACTATTAATCTATACGTATACGTTAATAATTTTTTTTAAACAAAAGAACAATATTCTTGCAAATTTCAAAGCAAAGGTAACATGTTAGTAGTGGAAAAACTACATATTATATTAACCATGGTTTAGACACGCTATTATAGCCTACGCGTTTTAAATCGACGCTAGGGCTATAATAGCGTATGTCTAAACCTAGGTTAATAATATACTAGAGGAAGTGGTTTGAATATGGACCCTGCATATAATATGGTCCACTACTGAAAATCGACTAAAGCGAACAGGGCAAATTTTTAGATTAAAATCTCAATAATTCTAAAAAATATGCAAAAAAAGACAAAAGGAGGCCATATTCGGACCACTTCCTCTATTATCACTTCTGAATGTGCTTAGTAAAGATAAATAATTGTTCCAAAGGGCTATGGATGTAAACTGATTTTTTTTTGTATGATTAGCAGTAGTCTGGAGCAATTGTTTTACAAGCGTTTTTGCAAATTAATTTTGGTTGGAATAATAAAACCTATCAAGTTTATGATCGACTAGTGAATCTTTGAACTTGAATACTTGTAATATTTAACTTTTATATTATTAACTTTTAGACATCGAAATATTTTTGAAAAACTTTAAAAACGTTGGAGTAATCTGTGCTTCTGAACATTGGATGTCTTCGGTAGAGTGTTCTTGTCTTTCTCTTCTAGGATATATAATAGCTACGTAATTCTGCAAATCTAGTCATAAGCTGGTGGCATACTTATATTTATTAAAGATAATATAAAGTTTTCAGTTATAGATAAGCACTTTTAGTTATGTAAGGAATTAGAATTTGCGTTTAGATGAGTATAACTAAACAATAATTTGCATTTATAGAACTCCTAAGAGTAATTTTACAACCTTTCTAGAAAAACCTGAATCTATTTTGCAATATCATAGTAGTTGTCGTCAACTGGTTATTTGTGGTGATTTTAATGTAGATCTTCTTCAAGATTCGGCGAACAAACGAGATTTTTTAGATCTTTTACGTACATTCAACATGACCCCCACAACTTACACTAGTAGTGAAGAGTGCGCCGGTCCGAGGATAGTGGCGAGGGGAATCTGCGGGAAGGGGTATGAGTTGCCGGTAGGCGTTGCTGCGGCGGGCCGGCCGCCCATGAGTGTGCGATATGAATATTAATGAGCCCATATGTGCTATCTGACCGCCCATATTTGATATGTGTTTTCCCATATTTGATATGTGCTCGCCACCGCCGCTAAAGTCACTAGATTAGAGAGAGAGACATGAATGAATACAATTTTATCAAGAATAAAGTAAAAATCATTTATTTTGAAATACATAAACCTATTTAATTTACATATTACATTTACATTCATTTTTTTCATTACATAGGTGAGAGGTATTTTATGACAAGATTCACAAAAGTTAAATTCCATTTGTATGAAGATTTCCATTATTTCTGTCGTAATTTCATGATGTTGTTTTTGAAAATCGATCAAAGTATAGCCTAAATCAGTAAATTTATGAAAACAGTCTTCACAAACCTTCATATCCGATAATCCATATGCAGTAGATGTTTTTAGTTCCCAATAAATGTGATTGAAACATAACATTTCATTATTATAATCTGCCGGAAGTATATATATTTGACACATTTCTATATCTGATTTAATTCCATAGGATTCTGGACTAATACTCTAACCACATTTTATAATTATGGTGTGAACGAGTATTTCTCTTAAATTTTTTATATTTCATTATGGGTGATTCCCCTTGAATTTCTTTATATTTCGGTTTCATATATTCCATTATAGATAATGGAAACAACCCATTTTTACATACATACGTTTCAAAACTTATCTAATTATTAATATTTTTACAAACTTTTAATGAACAAATGTAAAATAAACTTTTCGGGTTATAAATAGACTTTATTTCCATAATGAAATTGTAAATAAAGATATGAAAACGTGTTGTACAAGCTTATATACCAAGCAAATTATACATTCAGGTCTCATTATTGTCATTTCCACTACTCCACAGTCAAGACTTTAGAGGTAAACATAAATTTAAAAATACAATTTAATAAAAATAAAGTAAAAATCATTTATTTAGAAATACATAAACCCATTTAGTTTACATATTACATTTACATACATTTTTCATTACATAGGTGAGAGGTATAAGATTCACAAAAGATTTTCACTATTATAAATTAAAGGCAATACACACTCTTGTCTTATATAATTTAACGGCGTATTTAAACATGACTCACACCAGCGTATGATAATATCATAGAAATGTGAAAACTCATAATAGCTCATTTCATGCTCATGATCTATATATAGTTTCGTTTTCGTTTCGTACCTCATTGTTCTGAATTTATGGCTACAGTTATAACATATTTTCATGCTATATAAATTGTCACCATGAGTCCAATATTCAGTATATATACAAATTTTTTCATCTTTCAATCCATTAAAGTAGATAAGTATATTCATCATTAGTAATTTTCCTTTTAGAGGAATGAGACATTCATTTTTATTTTCCCATAGAAGTAGCCATGCATAATATCCAAATTTGCTTTTAATTATATGATTTTCTTGAAATGTATTCAATTTGCTGCTAAAGATGTACTCTCTAATAAATCTATAATTTATTTTTATATCAGCTAGTAGCGTTAATGGAAGAAGTCCATTACTTTTTACATCATTTTCCAAGGCCGCATAACTGCGGCTTAATGCACACACGTAAAAAACACAAATTTCTTTTAAAGACTTTATTGTATAACCTTTTTCATCAAAAGTTTCTTCATAAAAAAGATCGATCGAACGGTAACAGATTTATTTCTGCTTTTTCAAAAACAAAGTATAGGAGGATATAAATTATGAGGACCTTATAAAGGCCCCCTTTATGCTTAAACATAGATTATGAAAAGTTCATGTAAGTTAATTGATTTCTTGTTTGCGTATCCTGCTTCATCGATTAAAATATCAAATATCAAAAAGGAGAATTCCTATCGTTAGATAAAAACACATTTACATATATTTAATTTAATAGCATCAAACATCCTCAAATGAGTTTAGAATTGTAATATGTTGTCAGGCCTAATTATACTAAACATAAAAATAGGATAAAAAATAGCTTCGAAAAATAAATTAGTTTTTTTCTATAATATTACAAAAAGGAGTTTCATTGTTATATAAACACATTTGCATATATTTATACAAGCATAAATTTAAAATTAACTTGAGAAAAAAAGGTATATTTATTTTTTTTGTAAAATAAATTATTTAGTTTTTCTATAATATTACAAAAAAGAAGATTCTTTATTAGATAACCGCATTTACATATATTTAAATTTCAAAAATTTAATTAACTTGAGTAAATAAGGTACAATTATTTTTTGTAAAATAAATTAGTTTTTTTTCTTGTTTATTGTTTCCAGCCTTATTTTGTGGAACTCCATAATCATGAAAGAAATAAAGATTATTAAAAGTTTCACAGTTTTATTAAAATATACCTGACAATATTGTTTCGACAGCTATGCTGTCATTATCAAAGGTAATATAATTATAAACAAACACGTCGCTAAGGTAGATACAAAATAGGTAACTAGATAAAAATGATAAAAAAATAATAAAAATCATAATTAAACATCTAATACTTCCAGTAATGGAGAATTACTGAGTTCAAGTTGTTCATTCATTAAAGGTACCCTGAGTTTGTGTTTGTATATCTCAAAGGCTTCTAAGACGTGTTTGTTTATAATTATATTACCTTTGATAATGACAGCATAGCTGTCGAAACAATATTGTCAGGTATATTTTAATAAAACTGTGAAACTTTTAATAATCTTTATTTATTTCATAGTTTTTTTTCTAACATGGTAATATTCCAAAAACAAAAAAGTTGTTGTAGTTAAAAGACTTGATTAGATAAATTTATTCATTCGTTAGATAATGAATTCAAGTTAACGCACTTTAAATTAAATGTTATCTTTTTCAAGAGCAAGATTAGTTTCGAATAAATTTACGTTTCCTAAAGGTCAGCTAATTTATTTTATTTTTCAATAACAAGAATAGTTTGAATGATTTCTAAAAAACATATTATAATTTATTAATTCGTTAATAACCAAAACTATAGAAATTTTTTATGAAATGATAGGTAATTTATTTTACTATCAGGTTTTTGTTAATCGAAGGAAAATGAATAATGGGAAATTTATATTCATGTATTTAAATATTCTTTAAAGATGCGTGACTATTTACGCATCTTATTAGCTAAAAAGGATGTAGCTATTTTTTAAATGGTAGCGGCTGATAGTATATAAAGTCAATCATTTTTCCATATTATTATCAGTTATCAGAAAAATAAGAATCTGAAATAAGTTTTATCTAGCTATCTAAAAATGTATTTCGAAGAAAGTGATTACAGTAATGAAGAAGAGGTTTTTCTACAACATGATATATTTGATAAAAATAATTTATATTCGAAATATATTGACGTTATAAATAATATCAGTGGTAGTGGGATATATGAGTATGAGATATATATATATATATATATATATATATATATATATATATATATATATATATATATATATATATATATATATATATATATATATATATATATAACTACAAAAACAATAATTGCTTCTAACTGTTTCTTAAGGTTGATGGTTATTGTAAGTACTGTAACATCGAAACCAATTCAAGTTGATGATTTCGATTCATCTTTTAACTCGCAACATTTCCTAAACGGAACAACATCCCTCGAAACATCTCGCGAGAATAGTAATATACGTGTACATTATAATGAACCTGATCATGAATCAGTTCCGATATTTAATTATTCAAATGCATTTAATCAACGTCATTTTAATCGAAAGCAGCAGAACTTACAATCATTATCAACACAGTCGCTGAGTGATGATTATAGCTCATATCCTATTAATAATAGAGAAACTAGTACTAAATCTTCTCATAAAAAGCCTATAATTACAGAAAAATTAAGTGAAGTTGAAACTAATAAAAAAGACTGTAAACAGGAATGGAATGAGTATGATGATTTGATGGATAAATATGCTGTGATGGAAAATGATTTAAAAACGATGCGTGTTAATCATGATTTTACTCTATTACAACTTGAACAAAGTAAATCTGAAGTAGAAAATTTACAAAAAACATTAAATTCGACAAAAGTTTCTTTAATCTCATGTAGACGTTTCTGCCGGCAATCATTATAGAAGTAAATATGTTAACAGTAAAGGAAATCGTTGAGATACCTGTTGCTATATTAAAAAAAATTTTAAATCTGATATTGCTCGTAATTTTAATCATTTACCGGAATGGATGCAGAAAGAGCTTCGCGATTATCGATATTGTCAATGTGTGCAAAGAACGACAGGGGACTTAGTCGATGGACCTCCACCATTTAAGATAAATTGTGATCGTTGTTGCTCCATTTATTCATCATGTCTCTAGAAGCAACTGTTCTACCTTATCTAATCTTAGCGTTAGTGCAAAATAATACATTGTACGTATATAATCCAATATATGTAATACGAGAATGTAATATGTGTATTGACTTTTCTAATAATTATACAAGTGTGAATAAAAGTTGTGAATGGCCTCATGAATGGACTAATATGAAGTTAACAAGCATCAATCAAAATAGTGCTTTTACATTTGCAAATAATCTTACAAAATATAAAGACAATAACAAGTCTTTGCTTTATTTTAGAACTAGGTATTATTATGCTAAAAGTAATAAATCATTTAATGCATACTTTGAAAGTGGATGGCATCGTTTGTTGTGGAATTTTAAAAATCACGAAGTAACTCACTTATCAGACTTAACAGTTAACGATGTAATGATAAACTCAATTCTATTATTGTATTTAGTTTTCAATTATATTAGTAGAAATAACTGCAGTAAGTTCTTACATTATATACCGACAATTCAAATATCAAATAGATTATTAAGTAACGCTCATGCGTATTACATATTTTAAAGTTATATATATATATATATATATATATATATATATATATATATATATATATATATATATATATATATATATATATATATATATATACAGTGAGAATTTTATTTCACTGAACATAGGACTATTGACATTCCCTATGTTCAGTTTTAAAAAAGCCAAGTCAATGCATTGCGAGCAATTAAAACATATCCAAGCAACCTATAAAACAATTGCTATTCTTAGTGTCATTAGAAAGTGTCAAAACTGTGTTTTTTTTTCAAAGTTTTTGCCAAGACAGCTGCAGATCCTGACCTGACCTGAAGCTGTCTTTGGCATCAGTGAGGACTTTATGCCTTTATTATGATTAATTAATGAATATTCGTGTCGATAATTATTGTCAAGGATTACAATCATGTCGCAAACATTGTCGCTGGGTAGGCAACCAAACTTGCAGGTCTGCTGGTAGCTGGTGTTTTTTTTATTGTACATTCTTTTGACACAACTGAAATTATTTAGTTTTAGGTTAAGTATAATTACATCCAAATAGCAAGTTTAAACAGAAACTTTTATTTAAATTACTTTAACAAATGTTCAAAGTGACCACCCTCCTGTTCCAAACAATATGCTAACCGATTGTAAAAAAAAAACACCAGCTACCAGCAGACCTGCAAGTTTGGTTGCCTACCCAGCGACAATGTTTGCAACATGATTGTAATCCTTGACAATAATTATCGACACGAATATTCATTTAATCATAATAAAGGCATAAAGTCCTCACTGATGCCAAAGACAGCTTCAGGTCAGGTCAGGATCTGCAGCTGTCTTGGCAAAAACTTTGAAAAAAAACACAGTTTTGACACTTTCTAATGACACTAAGAATAGCAATTGTTTTATAGGTTGCTTGGATATGTTTTAATTGCTCGCAATGCATTGACTTGGCTTTTTTAAAACTGAACATAGGGAATGTCAATAGTCCTATGTTCAGTGAAATAAAATTCTCACTGTATATATATATATATATATATATATATATATATATATATATATATATATATATATATATACATACAGTGCGCGTCTAAAGTCCGTTCCCCCCCTACTAATTTTTGAACCACCTGGTATATCGCAACGAAATTTGGAGGGCTTAAACAAGAGATAAGAACCTAATTTTTTATGGAAAAATGACAGCTAAAAGTTTTAAAATGGCGGCTGAGCGCTTTCTTGAATTACTTTTTTAAATAGAACACCCTGTATATTATTCCGTTTTCGAATTCTGCTCATAATTCTTAACATTTTTCTCTAATACACTTTACTTCTAAATTTAATTGAGTTTCAAATATTAACGTTTGAAAAGTGACATTTTAATTAATTTCAAATCCAACAAAGACACGAATTCTGCTATCAATCAAGTTTGCATTGAAAACAAAAATCGTTGTTGGGGTATCTTACATCTTGTTTACTGTCAAACTTAACTGTTAGCTGTCAAATAAAATTTAGTTAGAAAAATGTTTTACCGAAAGTGACCAAAATCCCTCGCAAAATCCATACTTCATTTTAAACCGGAATGTCACTTTTCAAACGTTAATATTTCGAAATCAATTAAATTTAGAAGTAAAGTGTATTAGAGAAAAATGTTAAGAATTATGAGCAGATTTCGAAAACGGAATAATATACAGGGTGTTCTATTTAAAAAAGTAATTCAAGAGGGCGCTCAGCCGCCATTTTGAAACTTTTAGCTGTCATTTTTCCATAAAAAATTAGGTTCTTATCTCCTGTTTAAGCCCTCCAAATTTCGTTGCGATATACCAGGTGGTTCAAAAATTAGTAGGGGGGGAACGGACTTTAGACGCGCACTGTATAACAAAGGGATAATAATGGGAATTCGCGCAAGAGATTTATAAGAGAAAGCTAGTTGCAGCCGTATACACGTGTTTCGCACTTATTAGTGCTCATCAGTACGGCATAGCAGATAGAAGAAATAGAATTTAAGCAACAAACTAGAAACAATGTATAACAAGGTTTAGACGTGGTTACACAGTCTACATCGTGTAACCACGCGAAGCAGAAGGAAGTTAGAAGTGACCTGAAGATGGCAAGTGTGATCTTGCCGAAACGTCGTCAACCATTGTCTGGTTCCTCTAGGAGCCGAATAGTGAATACGCGGAGTGAAACCCGGAAAAGTGGTAAAGTATCATATATATATATATATATATATATATATATATATATATATATATATATATTTACGGCTAGTGTATAAAGTGAGGTCCGTATGAACAAAGTTCACGTTTCAAGTGAGGTCCGCAAACAAAGTGAGGACAAGTATACGGACCTCACTTTGAAATTCGATAATATTTCGTCTAGAGCTTTTCGAAGCTATAAGTTGGCGATACTGAAAAAATGGGCTGGACCTCAGATGTTGCCAAAATGGCTAGAATTATACAGATTAGTTCAAGGAGTTGACGCCTGGAGTCGCTGCGCCAGATGTATATTTTTCAGACGTATAATTTCTTGTGTGAAGCTTGTATGAATGATGCGCAAAGTGAGATCCGAACAAGTGGCAACGGTGAAAATGAAAGTTATACACTATTGGTTTTAATTCTATTACAGAAGAGAACGGAAATACCCTAAATAGCCGATTTTATTTCTTACGAGCGGAAATCGGTTTAGAAAAGTTGTATTATTGTGCTGTTACAAAATTTAAAACGATAGGGAAATTTTTAGATTTAATTTCATAACGTCTGATTATTTGTAATTAGGCAATAAAACTAAAATACATTGTAAAAGAGATTAATAAATCTTCGAGGACTTGCAGCCTTTTTATTTTTTTGTATTAATTAAGAATAAAATATTGTTTTTCGAATGACATTTCGCCTAATCAAGATTAGGCTTTTTCTAGTCTTTAATAGTATATTAAGGGCTTAATTGAGTGTCTTAGAGCCCGTGCAGTCACCTGAAGCGAAAACCGAAGGCGCTAACACGATAAAGGGCTCTAAAACACTAATTAAGCCCGAAATGCGTACGTTAAATGTGCGGTCAAAGTTTAATTTAAAATAAAAATAATTTTAAAAGTCCTAAACTTCAAGTAGGTAGGTGCTATGGTCTATAAATATTCTTATTACTATGGAGACGTCGTAAACAAAAGTAGTAAAAGGGGGTGCTCCAATTTAGCGATTTACGCTCTAGAAACAGTCCGCAAAATAGGACATAATCATGTCATAATTGCCCGAGTGGACATAATGTGTATTATATATCCAGGGACTAAAATGCATTTTTTTAAATTATTAATTAACACTTAGAAAACACTTTAGTCCAGTAGTATATACGCTATTTTTTGCACGTCCTAAAGGACTTAATCGCAAAAATTCAAAATTTCGAAAATTTCATTACATGTCATTCGGACAATTGCCAAAATCACATAGTTTCCGGATAATAAATCCTACCATGTACCGCGATTACTTTTTTTTTGTTGTTTACTTGTTGTTGTTGTCAAGGAAACATTTTACTCCCTCAGGGAGTAAAAGTGCTACTTTACTCCCTCTTTTGGGAGACTAAAGTAGAGCCTTATATATCGTACGTGCAAAAAATAATAAAAGAGCATTCTTAAAACTATAATTCATCAAATAAAGACGAATAAACGCAACACAAAGATGAAAATTCAATTTAAGGAAGAAAAAAAGTTATATGAAATGACACAAATCTTTTTGACGTTTTTCGAGAAGTAAATTTTTCAATTTTGTTTTATAAAGAAGAAAACAAACATTAAAAAAATGTCAAAAATTTTAGATTCTATGCAAATCTTTAAATGGAAATAGCAATTGTCATGAACAAATATACAAATGAAATTTTGTTTTTGGGCGAGGAATCAGGATGGCGGAGCATCCTTCGTACCTTATGGCACCGATTGCTATGATAATTTGGCCGACCCTACTAGAATTTAGCCGAATATGGGGGAATTCCACCCCAAGTAGGGATTTTTAACGTGCCAAACATCGCATTGACACGGGACCTACAGTTTTACTTCCTATCCGAGAAGAAGGCATGTTTTTAATTTTTCTCCGCTATTAAAAATTACCAGCTCAGCCGGGGATCGAACCTGCGATCCTTGTATTACGAAGCAAACATGCAAACCACTAATCCACCGAGGCTGGCAAGTTTGTTTATATTATTGCTTTTAGAAAGAAAAGTTAGACGCAACATACTCTGCAGACTATTTTTCTGCATTTAATACACCCAATAATTAAATAAGTCATTTATTAAATTCATTGAAAAAAATTTTCATTACAGATTTAATCTTTAAATTGAAATAGTAATCATTATAATAATAATAATAATAATAATTACTACAACCCATAACCTAAATCAAGGCCCCACAAGCTATAAGCTTGTGCGGGAGGGAGGGGGCGATTATTATTATGTAGGCCCAATGTGCGGCTGCAGCCGACTTATAGATGGAACAGCGCAAATCCCACATTTGTTACAGCTAAGGAAAACTGCAGAAAACCTTAACCAGATCTGCCAGCGCCGGGAGTCGAACCGGGCCGCTTGGGTGAAAGTCCGGCACGCCAGGCATTACACTACCAAGGCTGTATTATGAACAAATAAATAACGGTAGGTAACCCAAAATAGTATATTATGCAACAAATGAATGATGATGTTCGAGTTGCATACACTATTTTTTTCTTGGACCGTTGCTGATTTGTTACTTCCAAGTGGAATTCTGTTATAAGTTGTAACCTCAAACTGGTCACCGGGTGACGATCAGATGAGGGCTTTCCTACACAACTACTAAATGTTCTCAACTTTCATTGTATTATAAAAGCTCGCAATGAATTTAATTCTTACTTCTCAAGGCAGGCTTATAAAAATTGATAACTATAAGTACCAAATATTACAATCAAAATGTCTCTTTGTAAATTAATATTTAATAAAACTAACAATAAGAATAATTTATTAGAACAGATTTAGAATATCAATTATATTTATTATTCACTATGTGATGATGGATGATGAGGTCGTTCCCAACTTTATAGTAGAGTCAATTTTTGCATTAAGTTCTTATTTTTTACTATCTAAAGATAGAGACTTGAAATCTTTTGTAATGCCTTCAGTACTGGACCAATATAAAATGTTATGTTTAAAATGGGGGCACGCCCCCTCGGGGGGTTGAAACCCCCATTTTGTACCCCTTATTTAATAACGCAACCAAATTGAGTGAAATTTATGTTGGGAGGGTTCTTGGAGTCGCTGATTATGAATCCAATGAGAAAATTGACAAATTCAAAGTGGCGGACGCCAAAATGGCGGTCCTAAAATAACGGCATTTGAAATTAAGAATGCGATTTACGCCGTTTCTATTGATTTTAGAGAAAAGCTCAAAGAGTCAAAAAGTGTTTAAAATGTGATTTTGCAAAGGAATACACCATTTTGGTTACCTTATTATGTAACCCTTTCGCTCTGCCCTAGTAGTAGAGTAAATTTTTGCATTAAGTTCTTATTTTTTACTATCTAAAGATAGCGACTTGAAATCTTTTGTAATGCCTTCAGTACTGGACCAATATAAAATGTAATCTGTTTAAAATGAGGACACGCCCCCTCGGGGGGTTGAAACCCCCATTTTACACTACCAATTTAATAACTCGGGAAGTTTTCCATCAACTTGAGCGAAATTCATGTTGGGGGGTTTTTGGGGTTGCTGATTATGAATTCAATGAGAAAATTAAGAAATACAAAATTTTATATATATTTATACATATATACTTGTAAATATAGTTTATTTAGTAGGTACTTTTTTATTATTTTATTATTATGTGGTGAACAATTTATAAATATGACTGATGACATAATGCAACACTATCATTCAAAAAATTAAAAAGTATTTTATATTGGTACAATACGAGGGTTGCGCTGAAAATTGTTATTTATAAAAAGAACGTTGCATTTTTTAACAAAAAATCTTTATTGTTTTTCAAAATAATCTCCATTCAGACTAATACACTTGTGCATTCTTTGAAACCACTTTTTAAACATTCGGAAAATTCATTTTCTGAAAGGTCCTCAAAAATTCTTTGAAATTCTGTAACTGCTGCATCTGCGTTGGGAAATCTTTTACTTCGCATCATTTTTTTAACAGTTGGAAACAAAAAAAGTCGCACGGCGCCAGATCTGGGCTATACGGAGGATGAGTTACCAATTGAACTTCCGTATCTTTCAAAAAATCCAATGTTCTGGCAGCAGTGTGGGAGGTTGCGTTGTCATGATGGACTAAGATGTTACGCAAACCGGTCCTTTGGCGACCTGCCTGTAATTTTGCAAACATCTGTGGTAAAGCCACTTCGCAGTACCATTCAGAATTAACAGTTCTGCGATCTTCAAGTGGAATAACAGCAACAGGACCACATCGGCGGAAAAAACAGCAATCATTTTCTTATTGAAGCTTCTGCCACGAATTACTTTTGTGGGCAAGTCTTCATCTTCGAATACCCAAACACTAGACTGCTGTTTAGTTTCAGGGTCGTAACTGTATACCCAAGATTCGTCACTAGTTACAATGTATGCCACTTGCCTGGAAGCTCCTCCGTCAAATTTTTGCAACATAAATTTACACCAGTCTATTCGAGCCTGTTTTTGACTTTCTGAAAGCAAATGCGGTATCCAACGGCTTGCTAGCTTTCTTACACCAAGATGTTTATGCCAAATGGTATTCACCGCCGAGGATCCAATCTTCACTTCCTCCTGAATCTCCCTATAAGTAATATTTCGATTGGAATGAATCAAGCTTGCCACACGATCAACATTTTCTGAACAGGCAGCTTCTGCAGGTCTTGCTTCGTCTTCTAGAAGTTCTCGCCCTCGTCGAAATTCTCGGAACCAATGACTAACAGCGGATAATGGAGGGGCAGCATCGCCAAAAGCTGCTATCAAATTTTCATGGCTTTGCTGGTATCCTAACTGTCTTTTATAGTCGTAGAAAATCATAGCTCTAAGGGCAGTTCGCGGAATGCTCATCTTAACTGAATTAAAAATGCACAACTACTTATCTTACAAAATTAACTACCCTTCACAAGGAAATCGGAACGTTTGACAATTGTGGGTAACAAATGTCAACTAATGCGACATTCAATTGTTGCAATTGTTTCTAGCCAATTGAGCTTCCATGGCCTGTTACTAACTATTAACAGAGCATCCCTTATATCAATACTTTGCTGGAACTTTTCGATCCTAAATTTATGATATTTGTGACGGTAGAACTTCCTTGATAGAAGCTCTTTCAGATCAGCAAGTGTATGTATATGTTGTATTATTAGCAACTACATGTTTCACTTGTGCCTATACCAATTCTATTGTAGTTAAATAAAATATCCTCGGTTGAAATGACCTTACCATAAAGCCAATCGATACTGCCACTTTTTCAAACTTTGTGTTGGCGATTTCTCAGATAATAGATTAAGGTACGAGTTGCATACAAAGCTTTATGTTGGACTGCTATAATTAGTCTAATCAATTTAGAAAAAATAGCGGAAAGCTGAGGTAAGTCCATGGATTTTTGCATACGGCTTCCTTGTGGGTTATTAAACCTTAAAGGTCAACACCTGTAGGTGGTGAGGTCAAAGAAATAATGAGCATAAACCACGCCCTTTACCGGTTTTGTCGTTTTTCTCGGAAACTATTAGGGTTATCGAGATAAAGGAGGTTAGGTAAGATAAAGCTTATTTAAATCCCTACCAAAAGTGTTCGAATTTTTTTTCGTACTTCGCCTTCTTTCTGTGTTATCGAAGAAAGGAGATATGTCATACACGGATCAGCAATTTGCACCAGTAAATTTGCTCAAAGAACTTTCTGGCGTAACTTTTTATGGTCCCCTATTGCCATGAAGTAGCTAAGAAAAATTCGTTGAGAACGCCATCGTGGTACAGTCATCCTTTATCTTAGCATCTCTTCGGCAAAATCCATCAGGCGATATTATCGATATTCTTGATAGCAGTCGGCTGAAAAATTCATATTGGCAAGTTAATTTTAGAAGAGTACCTGCACTACTGAATTTTTGAATCCAACCCAATACGTACAAGGTGTTTCGCCTTTTTTGAAATCATAATTTCCTTTATTTATAAGTTCTTGGTACTAAATCATTACGCCTTAAGGAGACTTAACGGTACCTTTCAAGCAGTCTTTATGGAATGCTTCGTGTTTAGCTCTGATCAATCTTTTGCGAGAGTAACTGACGGATACACCACACTTTAACTAGTTGATGAATATGACCTTAGTCCAGCATTTCTGTCCAGGACAACTTAGTTTTAGCCCATGCTACTCGTCGTTTTGCAGATACTTGTCAGCATTAACTATGCTGTTTATGAACTAAAATCTTCTTAATCCTCTAGCTAACATACAGCCTCAAATCATTATGTCTTGAGGAAACTTAACATTAAGCAGTTCTAGTTTTACTCTCGCAAAGGAGTAATCAGAGCTAAACACGAAGCATTCCATAAATACTGCTTGAAACCTAATGTTAAGTTTCCTCAAGGCGTAATGATTTAGAGCTCTATGTCAGCTGGAGGATTAGTAAGATTTGAGTTCATAGACGGCACAGTGAATGCTGAAAAGTCATTCACAATAATTATTGGTTGGTTACATACAGTTCTAATGAACTGTATGTGCATTTAAAAAGCATTTAAAAAATAACTAGAGTTAAATATTAAAAATACCAAGAGCGATATTAATCCTCCTTCTTATATCTTTTTACACTTAAATATGGATTTTATATGCATTCTTTTTGGCCTAATAAATACCCTAAGTATAGAATAACCACTTTTCTTTGCTACAAGCCAAGATCGGTTTAGGTAGGAAGATAAATACATATATTCTTTTTAACACGTACCGTAAGGAAATTACAGACAAATTTTTAAATTTAATTAAAAAACGAGATGGAACAAACTCAGCATTTTAAATTAGGCGACAATATTTACTGATTTTACTAGCATTTTCAGAATAATTAACATATTATACAGATTTACCTCTATAATTATTAGTGAAACTAATCTAACTGTTAATAATAATTAATAATTAGGAGTAATACATTTAGATTTTAAAGTAAAGTATGTGGTACTTAGCTATTAATTCACTAATCTGCCCCAGTAATAGCAGGCTGTTAATATTACTAGCACAATTACCATTAAAATGATGAGAAACACAAGAATCTTGATAGTTAAATCTAATTTTTCGTCTAAATTTAATTGATCTAAGCGGTCAAGCATTCGTTTAAACATTCTAGAAGGCAATGGAACAGCCAACAGGAAATAGTTAAGTTAGGGAGCCAGTAAATAGTCCAAATAGTCTGGAGAAATAGTCTTACGAAGAAAACAGAACAGACATTTTTTATAGAAAAATTAATTATCTATCTATTTTATTTAAACAATTTTTTTGTTAAATTAATATTTTAAGAGTTTATTACACTGTAATGTTTTCCTGTTTCAGTGAGATGTTAGCCGTTTGCGAATTATTTAGCAAAACTAAAAAGTAAAAACTTTGCTGTGTAATAACTCTTAAAACATTAATTTGCAAGCAATTAAAAAATTGTTTTAATAAAAAAGATAGATAATTTATTTTTCTACAAAAAAGTCTGTTATATTCTTTTTCGTAGAACCAACCGTTCTCGAGATATTTTCAAAAACGGGTTTATTAAAATGGCTACTGAAGCATACCCGTCTCCGCCACACCAAATTAGTTTTATACTGACGACCGACCAACTAACAAATTCCAATAATAGAATAGCATGCATTTTTGCTGATGATATTGAAAGCAAAAGATGGCAACAGCGCCGGTCCTCACGTTATACTTAAAACCTGTGTATAATTTGATATTGGGGCTCACTTTGCCGATTAAATCGTATCTAATAATATGGTCCTCACGTCGTCAGTAGTATAGTGTAGCCTCACTTGGTATTATTATACACAGCAAATAAAACTTTTTTAAATTCAAAGAAATCTGTGTATATTTGCGAGATACATAACTAGAACAAGAAAACAAGTGATGACAAAAAAAATTTGCAAAGCTGTGACCATTTATAAGGGTGGTCCTCATTAACTACGGTTCATGATATGTCCTCACTTTGATAAGTGGCCGTAAATATATATATATATATATAAAATATATATATATATATATATATATATATATATATATATATATATATATAAAAGGATAATAATGGGAATTCGCGCAATAGATTTATAAGAGGAAGTTAGTTGCAGCCGTATACACATGTTTCGCACTTATTAGTGCTCATCAGTACGGCATAGCAGATAGAAGAAATAAAATTTAAGCAACAAACTAGAAACAATGTATAACACAAGGTTTCACAGATAGTAGCCAACCACACATTTGTAGTTTCGGCTCGAAGATATTGAGTTTTCAATACAACAACAAACGTCACTACGGAGGTAGCTATAGCCACTACCGTGAGACAACCTAATCCCAAAACATATCAATATGAATAGAAAGATTAATGCGCGTATATAAACATATAACAAAGGGATAATAATGGGAATTCGCGCAATAGATTTATAAGAGGAAGTTAGTTGCAGCCGTATACACATGTTTCGCACTTATTAGTGCTCATCAGTACGGCATAGCAGATAGAAGAAATAAAATTTAAGCAACAAACTAGAAACAATGTATAACACAAGGTTTCACAGATAGTAGCCAACCACACATTTGTAGTTTCGGCTCGAAGATATTGAGTTTTCAATACAACAACAAACGTCACTACGGAGGTAGCTATAGCCACTACCGTGAGACAACCTAATCCCAAAACATATCAATATGAATAGAAAGATTAATGCGCGTATATAAACATATAACAAAGGGATAATAATGGGAATTCGCGCATTAATCTTTCTATTCATATTGATATGTTTTGGGATTAGGTTGTCTCACGGTAGTGGCTATAGCTACCTCCGTAGTGACGTGTGTTGTTGTATTGAAAACTCAATATCTTCGAGCCGAAACTACAAATGTGTGGTTGGCTACTATCTGTGAAACCTTGTGTTATACATTGTTTCTAGTTTGTTGCTTAAATTTTATTTCTTCTATCTGCTATGCCGTACTGATGAGCACTAATAAGTGCGAAACATGTGTATACGGCTGCAACTAACTTCCTCTTATAAATCTATTGCGCGAATTCCCATTATTATCCCTTTGTTATATGTTTATATACGCGCATTAATCTTTCTATTCATATTGATATGTTTTGGGATTAGGTTGTCTCACGGTAGTGGCTATAGCTACCTCCGTAGTGACGTTTGTTGTTGTATTGAAAACTCAATATCTTCGAGCCGAAACTACAAATGTGTGGTTGGCTACTATCTGTGAAACCTTGTGTTATACATTGTTTCTAGTTTGTTGCTTAAATTTTATTTCTTCTATCTGCTATGCCGTACTGATGAGCACTAATAAGTGCGAAACATGTGTATACGGCTGCAACTAACTTCCTCTTATAAATCTATTGCGCGAATTCCCATTATTATCCCTTTGTTATATGTTTATATACGCGCATTAATCTTTCTATTCATATTGATATGTTTTGGGATTAGGTTGTCTCACGGTAGTGGCTATAGCTACCTCCGTAGTGACGTTTGTTGTTGTATTGAAAACTCAATATCTTCGAGCCGAAACTACAAATGTGTGGTTGGCTACTATCTGTGAAACCTTGTGTTATACATTGTTTCTAGTTTGTTGCTTAAATTTTATTTCTTCTATCTGCTATGCCGTACTGATGAGCACTAATAAGTGCGAAACATGTGTATACGGCTGCAACTAACTTCCTCTTATAAATCTATTGCGCGAATTCCCATTATTATCCCTTTGTTATATGTTTATATACGCGCATTAATCTTTCTATTCATATTGATATGTTTTGGGATTAGGTTGTCTCACGGTAGTGGCTATAGCTACCTCCGTAGTGACGTTTGTTGTTGTATTGAAAACTCAATATCTTCGAGCCGAAACTACAAATGTGTGGTTGGCTACTATCTGTGAAACCTTGTGTTATACATTGTTTCTAGTTTGTTGCTTAAATTTTATTTCTTCTATCTGCTATGCCGTACTGATGAGCACTAATAAGTGCGAAACATGTGTATACGGCTGCAACTAACTTCCTCTTATAAATCTATTGCGCGAATTCCCATTATTATCCCTTTGTTATATGTTTATATACGCGCATTAATCTTTCTATTCATATTGATATGTTTTGGGATTAGGTTGTCTCACGGTAGTGGCTATAGCTACCTCCGTAGTGACGTTTGTTGTTGTATTGAAAACTCAATATCTTCGAGCCGAAACTACAAATGTGTGGTTGGCTACTATCTGTGAAACCTTGTGTTATACATTGTTTCTAGTTTGTTGCTTAAATTTTATTTCTTCTATCTGCTATGCCGTACTGATGAGCACTAATAAGTGCGAAACATGTGTATACGGCTGCAACTAACTTCCTCTTATAAATCTATTGCGCGAATTCCCATTATTATCCCTTTGTTATATGTTTATATACGCGCATTAATCTTTCTATTCATATATATATATATATATATATATATATATATATATATATATATATATATATATATATATATCTATAGAGGCCTACCATGCGTCCGGACCAAAAGCGTAGCGCCCAGCGTCCGGCGTATATAAGTGTATATAAATGATGGTATCAGTCAGCGTCTTTTGCAAGCTATAGGTTTATTCAGCGTCTGTTTATTTTATGCAACCTATAGGTTTATACAGCGTCCATTTATTTTTTCAGTATTGGCCAGCCTGCTTGAATTCCTTTGCCTGTCTGCGGTGTCGAGTTACTCTCTGCATTTCTGAGTAAAGATTGCGTCATCTCAACTGGCAAAAATAATTCTATTTTATTAACGCTATGTAATAAATACTTTTAGTTTCGTTTCTGTATGTGTATGAATTTTATTTAAAAGGCTTTCAGATTTATGCATAAAAACATCATAAAACTCGAAATATTATTGGATTTGTATGAAATTTTCTACAAAGGGGTTTTTCAGGTCGCTGATTTCAAATTTGATGTCAACGTTTGCAAATTTAAAGCGCGGATGAAATATGGCGGCCATAATAATTAAAATTTGATTTATTTGCATAAAACTTAACATCTGGGAGTATATTCGAAACTCTCTGCGTTGCCAAAATACTATGTGTGTTTCTCAGTAAGGATTGCGTCATTTAAAGTGACAAAAATAATTTTATTAAAGCTACTTAATAAATCTTTCACTTCCATTCAATTGTGTCTGAATTTTATTTAATTCAGTTGAATTTAGTTGATTTTAATATGTATTTTCTAGATGAAAACTATTTAAATTGTGTAGGTTAATTTATTATTATAGGTTAAATGCATATAAAAAATTGTGATGATACTTATTGCTACTAATACCTAGTTCTATATTTTAAAGAGCCAAGCGATTTAATGTGTTAATTAGAGCTTCCAGTTTTTAAGTTCTTCCAGTGGTTTAAATCGTTATATCTCTAAACATATTTGAGCTAGAAAGCTGATTCATTTTTTAAATTAAACCTTAAAAATGAGCGCATGCAACAATATTATCAAATATTGCCTAAAGAGAAATTTGGCAAAAAAAGTTTGGGTAGTGATAAAGATAGTTTAGATGGGAATTTCAAGGTCCAGCGGTCAGTGCAGATGTATTGTTTTGTATTTATGTTTGTTTATGTACTAGAAACTACGTTTTACATGTCTATTAAAGCAAACTATAAAAAGGAATTTGTAGTTCTTCTTAAATTATCTTCTTTCTGTCACTGTTTTACAAAACAGTTACTATTCGATCGCACAAGGTAAAACTTATTGGTTATTTATAACGACTAATAATTGATTTTATGAAATAATGAAATATATTGATTTTTGATTGACTTGTTAATTTTTATTGGGAACGCATTTTAATTTCAATACCTAATTAAAAATATCAGATTCGTTGTTTTATTTCTTATTGACATTCTGTAGTACATTTTCTCGTTCTATATTTTATAGAGCCGAGCGATTTAATGTGTTAATTAGAGCTTTCAGTTTTTTAAGTTCTTCCAGTGGTTTAAATCGTTATATCTCCAAACATATTTGAGCTAGAAAGCTGATTATTTTTTTAAATTAAACCTTAAAAATGAGCGCATGCAACAATATTATCAAATATTGCCTAAAGAGAAATTTGGCAAAAAAAGTTTGGGTAGTGATAAAGATAGTTTAGATGGGAATTTCAAGGTCCAGCGGTCAGTGAAGATGTATTGTTTTGTATTTATGTTTGTTTATGTACTAGAAACTACGTTTTACATGTCTATTAAAGCAAACTATAAAAAGGAATTTGTAGTTCTTCTTAAATTATCTTCTTTCTGTCACTGTTTTACAAAACAGTTACTATTCGATCGCACAAGGTAAAACTTATTGGTTATTTATAACGACTAATAATTGATTTTATGAAATAATGAAATATATTGATTTTTGATTGACTTGTTAATTTTTATTGGGAACGCATTTTAATTTCAATACCTAATTAAAAATATCAGATTCGTTGTTTTATTTCTTATTGACATTCTGTAGTACATTTTCTCGTTCTATATTTTATAGAGCCGAGCGATTTAATGTGTTAATTAGAGCTTTCAGTTTTTTAAGTTCTTCCAGTGGTTTAAATCGTTATATCTCCAAACATATTTGAGCTAGAAAGCTGATTTTTTTTTAAATTAAACCTTAAAAATGAGCGCATGCAACAATATTATCAAATATTGCCTAAAGAGAAATTTGGCAAAAAAAGTTTGGGTAGTGATAAAGATAGTTTAGATGGGAATTTCAAGGTCCAGCGGTCAGTGCAGATGTATTGTTTTGTATTTATGTTTGTTTATGTACTAGAAACTACGTTTTACATGTCTATTAAAGCAAACTATAAAAAGGAATTTGTAGTTCTTCTTAAATTATCTTCTTTCTGTCACTGTTTTACAAAACAGTTACTATTCGATCGCACAAGGTAAAACTTATTGGTTATTTATAACGACTAATAATTGATTTTATGAAATAATGAAATATATTGATTTTTGATTGACTTGTTAATTTTTATTGGGAACGCATTTTAATTTCAATACCTAATTAAAAATATCAGATTCGTTGTTTTATTTCTTATTGACATTCTGTAGTACATTTTCTCGTTCTATATTTTATAGAGCCGAGCGATTTAATGTGTTAATTAGAGCTTTCAGTTTTTTAAGTTCTTCCAGTGGTTTAAATCGTTATATCTCCAAACATATTTGAGCTAGAAAGCTGATTCTTTTTTTAAATTAAACCTTAAAAATGAGCGCATGCAACAATATTATCAAATATTGCCTAAAGAGAAATTTGACAAAAAAAGTTTGGGTAGTGATAAAGGTAGTTTAGAAGGGAATTTCAAGGTCCAGCGGTCAGTGCAGATGTATTTTTATGTAATTTAAAAATATTTAAATAAAGATGCAACAAAAATATTATTGACTAGCAATCTCTTAAAATGACGTTTTTGTTTTCGTTATTAGTGCTTACTTTATTTTAATCAATTACTGATTTTTTATAAATTGAAACCATTATTAGTTTCAGAAGAAAACAGCTGTGCATTCATAATACGTAGTAAATAATATCATATCTAAAATGTAAGATCATGCTAATCTATTCACCTATTTTTGGTATTAAACACATTTCTTGTAACCTTGTTATATATAATTGTTTATTTCGGATCATTTTCATTTGTGTTTGGAATAATATTTTGAGAAAGAAATTTTTATTACTTGCAAATTTTAGTTTCATGAGCAACCTTTATTTATTTTATTTACCTTTTAAATATACATTCTGGTATTAAGTTATCGATGTTCCTCTGTGAAATTTACAAAACATGTACGAGCCCTAACAACTAAATATGTATTTGGACAGTTTCATGAATTCTGTGTTTATTTTTCCTACTAGTGTTCCAAATTACACCATTTTCAAACAATAACCATTAACTTCTGTAAAAAAAGATCTGCAGAAAACAATTTTCAAAAATTCAATAAAACTCGCTGACAACTAAATATTCAGATAGCAGTTTATAAATACAATTCAATAAGATTTAACATCTCGCTTTGCTTTATTCGCCTCTTAAATTTTGGCTGACATACTTCTAACTTGGGGATTACAATTATCTAAATTGGATAATGCCCCACTTGCTGATAATTTCAAATTCAATAACACTAAAGATCCGAACTGCTTGAGGATCATTCAACAACTTTGAAATTATGATTTTCAAACCATTTTTTGGTCGTTTTTGATGTGTGGTAAGAAGCACCATCTTGTTGAAAGATTAAATCGCGGTCAAGATCGATTTTTAACGATTGGTAACAAGTTTGCGTTAAGAATTTGCTGATACTTTTCAACATTAACTGTGCCGTCTATGGACTGAAATCATTCTAACCCTCCAGCTGACATATAGCTCTAAACTATTGCACCTTGAGGAAACCTAACCGTACGTTTTAAGCAGTACTTATGGAATGCTTCATGTTTAGCTCCGATCAGTCTTTTGCGAGAGTAACCAACGAAAACACCAGACTTTGACTAGTCGCTGAATATGACCTTATACCAGTCATTCTCTGGAACATTGTCTAGGACAACTACATATTTAGTCCATGTCACTCGTCGTTGTTCTTGTTTCTCGGTTAGAAGTTTTACTTTGACTAAATACAAAAACCGTTTATGTTACAAAGATAGTTAAGGAATACTCAATGCATCAAAGTTTAAAGATAACTAACTACCTTATTAAAGAATGGAGAGTCTATCTGAAAACAAATAAACTGTTTGGATTCTTGGCAATTGTTGCGACAGAAAGGTAAAGACAGGATTAAGTGTGCCCAAATAGCTGCAGGACATGATCTTGACTTGCAGAAATACATAGAACAAAATTAAATAGCTTATCGGTATGTCCAACGTAAATGACTGCTTCTTCACGGCTTGCTCCAAAATGATGAGTCTGGATTTCTTCAGCTAGTTTGCAAGGATAATTTTCAGAGAAGACTATATGGAGTAACCCTTCACTCTTACTAAGACTCTTTTTCAGTGTGTTGTAAGCAGCATTTTTATTTCTAATGTTAAATTTATATTTATTTTTAAAGTTTTCATTTCTTCTTGAACCTCTCCCTGCAACTCTTGAACTTCTGCTGAGCCATACCTAAGACTGATAATGGAGGGCAAGATTGAGGGTAGAAGAGAACTGGCAGGAGACAAGGCTCATGGTTGAGAAATGTGAGAGACTGCACTGGCCTAAACTCACAGTTATTACTAAGAATAGCAAAAGATAGTGAACGATTTGCCGAAGTTGTTGTTAACCTTCTATAAGAAGACAGCACCTTAAGAAAAAGAAGATGTAAAAAAGGCCGCAAAGTTAGAAAATGTAACAGTTTTATCGAGCTTACTGAATATTTCTGAATTTGTTTCTCGTCATGCAGTTTTATGCAATATCGACTCCTTTGCCTTCTTCAACATACCAACACAAATTAGCTTGGGGCAACGTATGATAGCCTAATAAAAACAGGATGCCAATAAAACTGAAAAGTTTTTCCCTTGTAAATATAAAATCGTGTGTATTATTTGAGCCCACTAAATACAAAACTCTGCGTTTACATTGTTAGTGAACTTGAGTCTTGCACCTAACAATCTCACATTTCCCGTGAGTTTTGCATCTGATGATGACTTTTACATGATTATATTTTATAAGCGTGAAGTTTTACATTTATAAAACACCAAAGTTTGCATCTCATACATTTATCAGTACTGCAAGTCCATAAAACAAGACAACCAATAATATCGATATCTAAATTGTTATAATTATTTTTGTAAATAATTACAAAGTTTTGCATTTAGCGAGTTCATTTATCATGAGCCTACTTTACAAAAAATCGCAATACTATATCTTGAACTTCATCATCAAAAAGTTTTAGAAAAATATCCAGCGGTGATTGACCTGCCAAATGATTTTTTAGCTGTTCAATTTTTTTGTGTTCTCTTCGTCGGGCAAGTTCAGATACAAAAAGAAACCTCTCTGCACTTGGGTTTCTGGCTATTTGTTTTGAGCAAACTTGAGAATGTGAAAAGAAGAAGAAAGCATTTAAGTAGAAAAAAACTGAAAACAATACAGTTATGAAAACACCTGAAGAAAAACTAATGCCCATCTCTGAATAAAAAAAAACTGCAGGGAAACGTTTTGTTGGACTTGGACCTGGAAAAGGAAAAAGCAATGAGGAATAAGCAATCCGTACTCTAGTTTTGCATGACTCGCTGGTGAAACCTTGAAGAGTTGCTGGAGGTCAAAAAAACCAACGGAAAATATTTTTAAATGCTTTGTTGATGTACATTGATATAGGACACTACCGTCTTTATAGTTTAGCAAATAAAACAATTGGCCTTGCACACAAAACAAAAATATCCTACAGTACATTCTCTCGATGCCATCCCTATCTTATTACCGTCTTTATTATGTATGCAAACCTAATGAAATAAACAGAGCTACCTGCTTGTACAAACAACGTGCAAACATAAGCTTCAAACCACAAAAACTAAAGCCACTAAAACTTGTAGATAATGAAAATTCATATGAACTCCTGTAACATGTAGTAAGGCTTCCGCATTGCATATGTATGGCAGGCCTCTGAAATGTCAAAATAAAATGAAGAAAAGGTTCAATTTAATGTTAAGATTGCAGCTAAAATCAATGTTACTAAACCTGTCCGAGAGTTGGAGGGAGAGGTTCAAGAAGAAATGAAAACTTTAAAAATAAATATAAATTTAACATTAAAAATGAAAATGCTGCTAAGAACACACTGAAAAACAGTCTTAGTAAGAATGAAGGGTTACTACATATAGACTTCTCTGAAAATTATGCTTGCAAACTAGCTGAAGAAATCCAGACTTATAATTTTACGCAGGAGTCACTTACACTGGAGATACCGATAAGCTATTTAATTTTGTTTTATGTATTTCTGCTAGTCCTAGGACCTTGAACTGCTTCTCTAGTTCCAATGCCTAAGCGAAAACCAAATTGTTCTTCTCCTACATATTGTCCGCATTTTGTGTGTACTCGTTGATGCATGTTCTTAGCATTATCTACTGTACATGGCTCATCAGGCTAATCAATCGGTACTGTGAGCACTGTTTTACTCCGCTCTTTTTAGGTATCGGAATAAAAGTAAGTTGGGTCCAGTCGTGTGGTACGATTCCTGTATAGTATATTCTATTTAAGAAAGATGTTAAGATGTTGAGGCTTTCATCGTCTAATACTTTACGCATCTCAGTATAGATGTTATCTTCACCTGAGACTCTACGTGGTTTGATAGTTTTATTGCGCGTTTCACTTCTGCTATAATAATTCTCAATGGCTAATCTTCTTGATCTATTTCTCTTGGTTCTGGTTACATTCTGATATCATCAAAAAGCTCTTGTATATAGCTTGTCAAAATCTCTTCTATCTCGTTTGGGTCTATTGTTTTTTTGTTACTATCTGTGACTAAGATATCGTGTTGATGGGTTTTATTTCCAGTTATTTCTTTTATCTTCTTTTTTGTGTGTTAAAGAAATCATGCTTTCTTGGCAGCTCTTCGAGTACTTGACAACGTTTCTCCATCCAGGTCTCCTTTGCCTCTCTTATAAGCCTTGTAATCTTTTTATGGATTTCTTTATATTTATTATAGTCTTTATGTTTGTACTTCCTTCTTTCGTTCATCAATAAAAGGATTTCTTCCGTCATCCATCTCTGTTTTGCTCTCTGCTCTTGGTTTTCCAATTCATTTTCTTGTACTTCATGTTTACATTTTTAACAGACTGCCAAAAGTTTTCCATTGTTTCTGTTTCCAATTATACCGTTTCCCTAAACTTACTATTCAAAACTCGTGTTATTTCCTCTTTTATTTGTGGTTCCCCCAGTTTCTCAAAGTTAGGTCTTGTTTTATTTCTCTTCCGGATTTTCTTCAATTTAATCTCACGTTTTTCAGCTACGGGGTTCTGATCAGATCATATGTCTGATCCAGGATAAGTTCTTACAACTTTAATTCCGTTTCTATATCGTTTATCAATCAGTATATAATCTATTTGATTTTTTATGATATTTCCTTCATTGTCTCCTGGTCCTAAGTACACTTCTAAGTGTACAATCGCCTTTCTGGAAGTTGGAACCAGGTGTTTGCTACCATTAAGTTTTCTTCATTACAGAACTGTACCAGATATCCCCCCTATCGTTTCGTTTGCAAATACCATGGTCTTCAACAATATATTGCACTCTTCCTTTACCTATCTTTCCGTTGAAGTCACCCATGATTATATTCACTTCATTCTTTTTGGTAAATCTTAGTAGGTAATTTTTACATCATGAATAAAAAACTCATGCAGTATGGAGTATTCTCGTGCAACTTATATTACTAGATGAACAGATAGTTCCATATTTTGAACGGCACTCGCAACAAAATGCTTCTAAAAGTGAAACCGGTAAGATTCGGTTTCAAATTATGGTATATCTGTTCAGATGAAGGGTACTTATACAAGTTATCCTCCAAATAATAAAAAATCCAGACTTGGGTTGGGAGGTGACTTTGTTTTTTATCTACTATCTATTGTAGAGAATAACCCTAATCATAATATTTTCCTTGACAACTTCTTTTCTTCATATAAATTATTCGACAATAACACACTATGGTGTTGGAAAATTGAAAACTGCAAAAAATTATGACACAAAGGAAAAGAAAAAACTACCGTACTGCTCAAAAGCTACTGTACTATCAAAACAAAAGGAAATAGTGACGTTAACGAAGAAAATGAAGTAAAAACCTTCCCAAGGATCTTGTATGGTTTCTCTATTTCTTAGAAAATCAAATGTAACTGAACTAAAGGGTTCATTGTGATGCAATGAAGAAGTACATCACATGCTCAAATAAATTCAGTGTGTCTAACAAAAATCCCAACCTATTGCTTGGTCTTGGAGGGATTCATCTCCTAAAAGTAGTACTCTCATGCATTGGGCTATACCTCAAAGACAGTGGAGCTTCGAAAATCCTTGTTGAGACAGTATAATTGGAATGCTGTTTTCCATTTTGAAACGCTTACGGTGTTATACCAGTGTACGAAGATCAACGCTTGTTGGACAAATTTAAATTGCTATAAACTACACATAGTGACATAAAAAATATTTTGAGAAACTCGTAGAAAATGACAGGCAGAAAAAAACTGGGGCCTGCGTGCATGCAGTATAAGAGAGTGTTTGCCACTTTCCTTCTTCTTTGATAGAAAAAATTATTCACGATGGTACATTTTATACTACAATGATTGCTTGAAGCTGGACGAAGGTCCTATAATTTATAATTCCATGTCAGTCTTTTAAACAAAAAATAATAATCTTAATTCAATCCTATATTAACGCATTTAAAACAATAATTATTCAAGACTTTTTAACCAAAATTTGTTTTGGTGGTTTCAAGTGTAAACATTTAAAATATTTTCAAAAAATTTCAGATTCAAGAATATAAAGAAAAATTTAAAATCTGGCAGCATAAATAATTAAGATTTTGCAATGGGCAACTAAAATCTTCAGTAACATGATATTTGATACGATGTTTGATGACGCGACGTCAAATTGTTCATCATACAATTCTGAGAACCTAAAATGTTTACTTTAATTCTTAAATGCTCCGAATGAATGCTGCATAAATGAATTGTTTTTTACATTTACTTATATGTACAGCTGTAACCGTTATCAAATTCATAATTGCAAAAGAGAACCTCTACTCCTTGGAAAATCCCCGAAAAACGAGTGTTAAAAGGAACACGATTAAAAATTTGTAAACACAACTGACCGAAAAAAGTTATATACAAGAATACACAGGTTGGGTCTATTAGCAGACAATTTTAAGTTCTTTTTCCAGCTTCAAGCAATCATTCTAGTATATAAAATGTACCATCGTGCATAATTTGAAAAAAATGGAATTTCTGGCAATAGCCCAATATCAGAATCTATTCGCTAACTAGAATTCGAATTAAGTGTCATTTTACACAATAATTAGCTTTTGTTTTTTACGTGTGCGTTATAGCATACACAAAATTACGTCACTTTATAGACTTGCACACCTGCAATGAAATTTAATCCATGCTTACAAGGAAATATTCTCTTGCTAACAACATTAACTTTTTATAAGGACGTCTTTCAAACTATAATATTGAGTTATATTCCTGATTATCTAATATCCATTTTTTTCTCGAGTCCTCTGACTTTAATAAAGCTTAACTTTAGTAAAATATTATATTTCTAAATGCTATAGCTACTTTTGTTTTTTATCAGACAATAGGTAATAAAAGTTACCCATTTTTAGGGACAATTTTATTAAAAACAAATTAGTTTTTATCTCAGAAAGTACATGCCATATATCTATGAAATTTTTGTAGGGGTTATAGAAAGAAACCTTGGGTTCTAATTTTCAGACCAAAAAGCAATTCATTTAAGATTTATATAAAAAATAGGGAATTATGTTTTCTTGTTTATTAATTTTTTGATTTCGTTTTGGTTAAATGAACACTTTTCATGTAGGCATTATTTTTCTCAAAGAAATGTTCCTAATTTTAACAATAACAGTGCAATAACATAAAAACCAATTTTTTGTCCAAACCGCTTGTCACTAAATTAATTTTTCTGCGATTCAGAGGAAGATATTGAAGACTATACAGGGTGTCCTGTTTAACAGTCTACACTGAATCATTCCAACAAGCTTGTGACTATAGCAGTGGAATTAAAAGAACTTTGTATCCTTTGACCTCTAGTTTACGAAATCAGAACACATCTTAGAACTTGTGCTGGTGCTGGATATCATCATCAGGATTTTTTTAAATGGAACGATTAGATTTGAAGTATGGAAATCGATAGCAAGTGGGATTCTGAATAAAAAAGTAATAAGGTACTACAGGTTTAAAGTGAATGATAATGAAATAATAAAGTGAATGTATTCTAATACTGTTTTCGTAAACAAGAAGCCGAAATCTACGAAGTTCTTTTAATTCCATTACTATAACCAAAAGCTTGTCCGGATGATTGAGTGTAGACTGTTAAATAGGCCAGAACCCGTTAAGTGGCTAAGTGTTTACTATTTTTTTCACATTTAAACATTTTTCACATTTTTTTAAAATTTTTATTTAGGAGAGTCCTAAATTCCATCGCTATACCAAATTTCAAGTTTGTATGTCATCTAGAAGTTTTACAACCCCCAAATGGAATATGGGGGTTGATTTAATAATTTTTTTAAATTTTTCTTTAGGAGAGTCCTAAATTCCATCGCTATACCAAATTTCAAGTTTGTATGTGATCTAGAAGTTTTACAACCCCCAAATGGAATATGGGGGTTGATTTAATAATTTTTTTTAAATTTTTTTTTAGGAGAGTCCTAAATTCCATCGCTATACCAAATTTCAAGTTTGTATGTGATCTAGAAGTATTACAACCCCCAAATAAAGTGCGGGGGTTGACTTAATAAAATTTTTTATGTTTTTCTTTACGAGAGTCTTAAACCCTATCACTATACCAAATTTCAAGTTTGTATGTCATCTAGAAGTTTTGCAACCCCCAAATGGAATATGGGGGTTGATTTAATAATTTTTTTAAATTTTTCTTTAGGAGAGTCCTAAATTCCATCGCTATACTAAATTTCAAGTTTGTATGTCATCTAGAACTTTTACAACCCCCAAATGGAAGATGGGGGTTGATTTAATAATTTTTTTAAAATTTTTCTTTAGGAGAGTCCTAAATTCCATCGCTATACCAAATTTCAAGTTTGTATGTCATCTAGAAGTTTTGCAACCCCAGAACGGGGTGCAGGGGTTGACATCATAACATTTTTTTTATATTTTTCTTTATAATAATCTTAAATCCTATAATTACACCAAATTTCAAGTTTCTAAGTCATCTAGAAGTTTTACAACTCCTAACAGGGGGTGCGAGGGTTGACATAAATATATTTTTTTATTTTCCTACTTACAAGAATCCCAATTCCTATAATTGTGCCAAATCTCAAGTTTGTATGTCATCTAACAAATTAGAAGTTGTAAAAGTTATTTAATTTCAATATTTTAATGCATAAGAAGTCCCGTTTGAAATGATGTCACTGTCTGCCTCACAAACATATGAGTTTTAAAAATTTTAAAATATAATATGGGATAAGATTAAACAGCCAGATTTATTACTAGCTAACAGCATCAGTGATTGATTAAATACTGAATGATAATATAATAATGGTTACGTTTGTTTCACTTAAATCAATAGAGCTTTGAATTAAATCTTACGATTTTATTAAAATTATCGCCCATTTGTAGGAGCAATTAAAACCGGTTTAAACGAAATTTACATGACGCATAAATGAAACGTATTAAAAGTGTTTCTTAAATAGCTTTAACAAAATATAATATGTACGAATTTTTGTCACCTTAAATGACGCAATCTTTACTAAGAAATACAATGCATAAAGTGAAGTCCCGTTGAAATGACGTCACTGTCTAGCCACAAAGGAATCAGTGTTACCAACACAATTCTTGTTAAATATGCGGACGCAGGGTAAACCTATGCCATAAATTTGTATACAAATGTATACAAATCCCGCGCTATTAGCGCTGCGTGTAGCAAACGCTCGAACTACGATTTTATACACGAATCAGGAATGGGTGTCAAACTGCGCACAGCTAATTTTTACATTTTCGCCATCTAGACACTTTAAGCTTCATATGGTGCAATTTTGAGGCACTAGTCACCCAGCGTCCGTATATCCGGACGCCGAGTGACTTCGGACGCTGCTTGAACCTAAGATTTTACATGGGGGGACGCATAGTGGTGCCCTATAGATATATATATATATATATATATATATATATATATATATATATATATATATATATATATATATATATATATATATCAATGATTAGAAGTAATAATGCGCGTAGAGATATACAAGAAAGAGTTATAATAATGGGATATCGCGCAACAGAGAAGAAAGAAAAAATAATAAGTTGCAGCCGTCTACACGTGTTTCACACTTATTAGTGATCATCAGGACGGCATAGCAGATGGAATAAATATAAAAGCAACTACCTCAGAAAGATGTAACAACACAAGGTTTCACTGATAGCAGCCAACCGCACATTTGCAGTATTGGCCTGAAGACACTGAGTTTTCAGTGCAACAACAAACGTCACTACGGAGGCAGCTAAAGCCACTACCGTGAGACAACTAATCCCAAAGTATAATATCAATGATTAGAAGTAATAATGCGCGTAGAGATATACAAGAAAGAGTTATAATAATGGGATATCGCGCAACAGAGAAGAAAGAAAAAATAATAAGTTGCAGCCGTCTACACGTGTTTCACACTTATTAGTGATCATCAGGACGGCATAGCAGATGGAATAAATATAAAAGCAACTACCTCAGAAAGATGTAACAACACAAGGTTTCACTGATAGCAGCCAACCGCACAGTAGTGGCTTTAGCTGCCTCCGTAGTGACGTTTGTTGTTGCACTGAAAACTCAGTGTCTTCAGGCCAATACTGCAAATGTGCGGTTGGCTGCTATCAGTGAAACCTTGTGTTGTTATATCTTTCTGAGGTAGTTGCTTTTATATTTATTCCATCTGCTATGCCGTCCTGATGATCACTAATAAGTGTGAAACACGTGTAGACGGCTGCAACTTATTATTTTTTCTTTCTTCTCTGTTGCGCGATATCCCATTATTATAACTCTTTCTTGTATATATATATATATATATATTTATATATATATATATATATATATATATATATATTTTAGATGATATTAATTTTTGTTAAGTTGAATAATGATTTTACATTAAATAATATTTTGAATGCAAATTCATATAGAAAAATTTATCGACTCTGCTGGGATTCGAACCCAGGACCCTCCACTGTCTAGGTGGTATCTCTACCAACTGAGCTACAGAGTACGACTACCAGCATAGCGAGAAATTTTCTATATGAATTAGATATTATAGCAGACATACAAAGTAACTAGATATTTTTTTGAACATTATTAATGAAGATCAGCAAGTCGCATGACAACAACATCAATATTCAAAGTATCTAGATTATTTTGAATCATTCCGAAAGGAAATTAATTTTATATATATATATATATATATATATATATATATATATATATATATATATATATATATATATATATATATTGCTGTAATATCTCAATTAAAAAAATATATATTATTTTGCCCCACATTAACAAATGCCCCGCGTTGACAGCGACATAAATTAAATGCAGTGATATTGGTTAATTAAAAATAATAAATTATTTTAAAAATTTTATTATTATATATTTTGAAACTGTGAATAATTGCCGTTCGATCGTAGATAATTACTTTATAAGTAAATTGATTTTTAATTTAACTGTGAACTTTGGAAATGCTTTTTAACTTCCCTCTTTTATAAATTCTAATATGATTTGAAAATACCTTTTAATAGATTTAATAATGCAATGGTTATATAATATTAATGTTACGTTAGTTCTTGACTAACTCAAGTTTACGTAAGAGAGTTGGGCGCCAGTTAAATAACTTAAATTAACAGAATTATATTTAATAAAGACTCATCTCAGGGTGAATGTGGATTCTTGTGGTATTAAAAAAAATTATACAAATTGAAATTTAAAAACACTTTTAAAATTGAAATCTTAATTAATTTTTAACTATTACTAAATTGTTCATATCACTTTACTACACTTTACAAACGATAGTCTTTTCTTCAGCAAAAGCCAATACAAAAAGGAAATAACTTCCTACCTTTTTTTTATATATTTCTTCTTTCCCTTTACTATAGATGTCCTCTTTCCCAAACCATTGGCAGAGTAGATCACTTTATGTTGACCCAGGGCTGGTTTCCAATTCAGGGTTGACTTTCTTCCTTTTGCATGGATTTTCCATATAATATCATCCACACACTTGATTTTGGAACTCACTTTTGTTTATTAACTGCGGGTATATATCCCTTTTTCGAAGAACTTGTATTTGCTTTTTGTGTTTAATTAAATAAAACACCGATTGATGGTTTTAATCGAAGATTTATTATCTTGCTTATTTAGCAAGTAAATTAACTTTAAAAGGTGGTTCTTTATACACTTTTACAATTTACAACCTTTTTAATACTTTCGCCGTATTCCATACATCAACCAACTTAACTATTTATTTACAATATTATCAGCCACGACTTTACTGGATTTACTATAATATCTTTACTCTTTCGTCGTTTTAACAGTAAGTGATTATTTACATATTTACTATATTTCTTACACGACTTTACTGCGTCGCTTTCTATCAGGAACCCATTAAAATTATGATTTTCTAAGCTTAAATACTATTTCCTATTTACATAATTTGACGTCACCTTATGATCTAATACAATGACTACACTATTTACAACATATAATACATAATAGCAGATTATTACTCTTTATAAAAGTGACACATCTATTACAGATTATTACACAATACTTTTACGCAATAATAACGAACTATTTACATAAACAAAACCTTAAAAGAATCACATAACCCGTCGATAATGCTCATTTGAAATTATACATAATTGAATTACATCATAACAAAAACTTTCGAACAACTGGATGTTACGTACACTTAAGTAATCGGTGAGTAAGCTATTTGATAATAAATAATGAAACATGTATTATTTAACCTTATTAAAAAGTATACACATTGATTTCAAAATCAATGACACACCATAAAATACCTCAAATTTATTTTTAACTGGAAAAGTTGATAAAAATATTCCAAAAGTGTTAGTATTTAGCAAAGATTTTAGATTTTCACAAAATTTTCAAAATTTTCCAAAATTTTGAAACTACCATCCACAGCAATATATATATATATATATATATATATATATATATATATATATATATATATATATATGATACTTCACTACCACCGCGTGTATATATATATATATATATATATATATATATATATATATATATATATATATATATATATATATATGATACTTCACTACCACCGCGTGTATATATATATATATATATATATATATATATATATATATATATATATATATATATATATATATATATATATATATATATATATATTAGTTTAGTACTCCTTAGTTAGTAGTTAAAAATGGATTTCAAGAGAAACGATAGTTATAATCATCAAGACTGGGAAATGTTTAATCCAGAACAAGGTAAAAATATATATATATTAATGAAATAAATAATCTAAATGTAATCATTTTTCTTAGAACATATATGATTATTTATCTCAACTTCCTCCTCCGCCTACTGATTATGCATCAACGGTTCCTGAAGTAGTTAGAATGGAAAAAAATGATACAGAAAAAGTTCAATTACTCGTTAATACGTGTTACCCATTACATTCTATTTCAAAAGATGATATATAATAATAATAATAATAATAATAATCTTATTTAAAGTGTACATACATACATGTTAATTTAAAAAAAAATTAAGAATGGTATATAATCACACGGCGAGGTTCAGTTGTAGGAAAATCCTAGTCCTGCTCTTCCACCTAAACCGCGAGTAATAGGTTAACTAAGATATGATCCGTACAAGAGGCACTTGAATATAATAAAGCAAAACTTTTTATTTACAAATTAAATATTTCTGTAGAAACAACGTGTAGCACTAGCTGTCTTTCTAATATATCAACGTTACTCAAATTTGAATGTAACAGACTTACTGAGCAGCGAAGAGTTCCTTACGAAGCTTAGCCTTGAATAACTGTAAGGTACATGATTTATAGCTCAATGGTAGATTGTTGTATAATGAGTATATTTGATACGTAAAAGATCGCTCAAAAATAGAAAGTTTATGAAATGGAATGGAAAGGATATGGAATGATCATATTCATTCAGTACATGTTGGAATACATTCCTTCGATCCAGACTTTGAAACATTTATAAAACTGGAATGTGTAAGTAACATATGTAAGAGTAATGAAATTTTACTTAAATGTAATTTATGGAACGAGATATATGATATACGATTGGAGAATAAATTTAGACGTTTTTTCGATAATAAACGCTCACAAGAGGGAGATGAAGAAATGGAGGATATTGCAGGAACGAGGATGATAGTAAAAACGTGTTTTGAAACCTTAAGATTAGAATTTAGAAAAGATTACTATAATAAATGTGTGAATTATGTGATAATTTGATATAATCAGTCATTTATCCGTATGAAAGCTGATGAATTCTCTCATTTGTTGAATCTTGTTCCGCTAATTAATCATATTCGCCGCAGTTTAATATATACAGCTTTTTCTCAATTTTACTACAGTTGTGTTAATTCGATAGCAGAAACATTAAAAATTGAAAGAAATTATAATCGTGTACCAATTAATAAAGATACCATTTTATTTAATACACAAATGTTATGTGTACATTCCATGTTAAATCAATACACTCCTCATGGTTTATTCTATCAAATGATATTAGAAATTACAACATTTTACCCTACTAGAATGGTTGAAGATGTTCAAAGAGAAATAATGCACTTTCAAGGTACCTTCTCATCATCATCCGAACATCATCATGAAGACGGAGAGAAAGAAATTTATTCAAAGGAAGTGCTTGTTTAATCGTTTAAAAGACTTTCTTTCAAAGTTAGAACTCTTAAAATATGATTTAAGTATGTATGTTATGAAAAATAAAATATGTAAACAATTACCTTATTTTGATGTTAATGATTAGTTAATAAGATGAATTTATATTGATTCAATAAATTTATATTTAACAAAAATTGTTTTTTTTATTTCTATAAGCAAAAGTATAAATAATTCTACACAGGGGAAGTAGCTCAGTAAATGTTAATTTATGGTGGAGAAGGTTTCGTTAATAAGCTTATACATAAGCTGCCTTTTGAGGTTCATATTCCTACCTATCAGTTCTGTGGTCCAGGAACGAAACTTTAAAAACGATTGTTACGTGGTGATAAGGGAATTAATCCTTTGGATAGAGCTTGTCGAGACCACGATATTGCATATTGTCAGCGCATAAGAGAAACTTTGATTTCGTGGACTGTATTTGAAAGTAAATAAGATTATACGCCAACATTTATAAACACACACAAATTGTAATCGCTATAAGTTCACTAAGGGCATTTACCGTGAGCGTACTCCGTTGGTCTTTTCTAAACTGCTGATGGTAGGGATCCCCTTATTTCATACTATGCACCAATTGCCAATATATTCTTGTTCTTGTGGTCTCACAATTGTTAGTTTTAAGAAAACTTAGGAAAACGAGTCTCAGAACTAGTAGAAACTAAATCTTTTTATCTTTTATATTGACTGACAACTCACGCACTTGATCAAAAATTGAGCGCGCACTTCCAACGTGCCCTGATAAGTACATAAATGTGTGTGTCGCGAAAATAATAATTAATTCGAAAATAAAAGGAAACAATTATGCACTAACACATATGCTAAATACAACGATTTGATTAATAGACAGCTTGAGAGCTTTGATTAAGCAGCTTGGAGACGTGTTAAGGCTAAAGACTCATCATTATCGGAGAAAACTTCTGCTTGGGTAGTAACTAATATGATGAAAGGAAAACAGAAATTAGGAATGGGGTGTGTAAAAAGAAGAACAAGGAACAAAAAAATTTCATTTAAGGGAGGGATGTTAAAGAAATTAGCAAAAAGTGTTTTACATGCAAGTAACAGTAGCGGAGGTAAAGAGTTAATAAAGTATGCTGTAAACGCTGCTAAGAAGATAATTAAGGGTGCTGGAGGAAGAAAAAAGATAAAAGTACCCAGAATAATTCCTGTACCAAAAAAAGGTGGTATTCTACCTCTTCTCCCTATCCTTGCTGCACTCTCAGCGGTGGGATAAGTATAATTATATTATATTATAAACTTTATTTACAGAGCGATTGCGGGAGGAGCCTCAGGGATTGCTAAAGCAGTTAATCAAGCTAAAGATGCAAAGAAACAATTAGAGGAAGGTATACGTCATAATAAATCAATGGAAGCTATAGCTATAGGTAAACAGCGAGCAGGAGGAAATGCTTTGTATTTGAAACCATATAGAAAAGAAGGAAGTGCTCTATTCCTAAAACCCTACAGAACAAACTCAAAAAACTAAATAACTTGCCTCGGAGACCGCTTAATGATCTTGATTTAAGAAAATATGCAAAGAATATCCCCTACTTTCCTGGAGTGTTTATGAGAAACTCATTACCGGCGAGTCCTCCTCATAGAATGGAGCGAGGAATCGTAAATTTAGATGATGTAAATGGACCCGGTACGCATTGGGTAGCATACAGGAAAAATAACAAAACTGTCTTGTATTACGATCCATTTGGTGATTTAAGACCGCCTAGAGAATTAGTGAAGTATTTTCGTAATTGCAACATCTACTATAATTACGAACAAGAGCAAGATTTTAATACATACATTTGTGGTCATTTATGTTTACAATTTTTGTATAAAAAAGACATTTCAATTCAAAATTAATCAATCATGACACGTTCGTTATCGGTATGCGGTTTCGGGAACGTTTTTTCAACTGGTCCTATTTTTCCGAAAATTAAATTTGATAGTAATTATCATCATTCAGTAGGTTTAACCAGCTTATTTACATGTAATTCAGTACGAAATATATATCCTGGAAATAATAAATTCTATTTTGGAGATAAGGAAATAACCATTGAGTCTGGAAGTTACGAAATAGAAGAAATCTACAATTATATAAAAAATCAAATTAGTAGTGATTCAGAAGAGGGGAATTTATTGTTAAAAATCAAACCTAACATTAATACTGGAAACTGTGAAATCGAATCAACTCAAAAAATAGATTTCACCAAACCTGATAATATAGGTTCTTTATTAGGTTTTGATAATAATCGTATATTGGAAGCTAATAAGAAACACGTGTCTGATAGAAATGTGAATATTCTTTCTTCACCAAATATATTTATTGATACAAACATCAGTGGTGGCGCATACAGAAATAATCAACCGTGTCATTACATCTATGAGTATGGTTTATCTGTCCCGCCAGGATACGTAATTAACATTAATCAAATAGATACGACTTATTATCCTTTGATCGTAAACGAATTTGATAATTTAACAATACGTTTAGTTGATTATAAAGGAAATCTAGCAAACATTTCTAAAGACACATATACTAGCATAACTGTAGCATTTAAACGAGAAGATGCTATTAAATCTGAATGAAGATAGGTATAAAAGTTCATCGTTAGTATCACAATCTTCTATTAGTCGTCGTAAACGAATGCGAACAGTCATACCTCTGTCAATAAGGTTCCTTGAATCTCTAGGATATAAAGTTTTACGACAACGACTACGTCATGGCACCTAAAAGATATAGAAAAGTCAATGGAGATAAGAAGGGAGTACAATATTCTAAACAGTTAGTTTCTAATCTCCCTAATAAATTGGATGTGTTTAGAACACCTTATTTCAATGAATCTATAACGAAAGAAGATTTTTACACCTACCTTCCATTTACTCAGAATTTTAATCACTCCGACAGTATTCGCATAGAAATTCAAAGTTCAGACAGTATTATAGCACTTTATGACAGCTATATACATATTAAGGGGACTTTTGCGTTGAAACAGGCTGGGAAAACATATCAAATTAGGATGTACAGGATGGAAATATTAATTGAAGAAGATGCCAGTGTTACTTCGAATTTTCGGTTTTCATGATGTATTCCATTGAATAAGATTTTCGGATTTGCTGATGATTATAGAAAAGTTATAGTGAATATGCGTTGTGAATTAGTCTTGATTCGATCTAAAAATGATTACAATTGTTATAACAGTGCTGCTGGTGAAACAGGTTCTGATATTGATTTCAAAATAAACAAAATATCTTGGGAAGTTCCTCATATTCGACTGAGTTGCCTGTATTTGGTACTGCTAAAACACAAGTGTGGCGTATAAAGAACTCGAATGAATTAGAAAAACCTCGCTGGATACTAGTTGTACTGCAGGAAAATGTTCAGGGAAAAAGAAGTGGTGATGCTTGTGAATTTATGCATTCAGATATAACAGATTTAAAGGTATATTTAAATTCGCAAGCTTTTCCCTATCAACGAATGAATTTAGATTTTGAAAATAATGAATATATACAAGCCTATCTAAATTATAAACATTTTCGAGAAGGTTACTACAGAATGGAAAGAAAAGATTCTATCGGTAAGTGTTTACATAATTATAGTAAGTTTAAGGATTATCCGGTATTCGTGATTGATTGTACGAGACAACAGGAAACTGTAAAAGATGCTGCTGTGGATATAAGAGTCGAATTTGAATCTTCTCGTCAATTTACTGCGACAACTAAAGGTTATTGTTTAATTTTACACGACACTCTGATGGAATATAATCCCTTTCAAGAAACTGTAACTAGATATGTGCATGTATAGTGTGTGAACAATGAAAATTGTTAAACAAAAACAAACATCAACCGTACTAAATTTAGATGATGACATTGGTATTATAATCGATAAAAAAAGACATGGTGATCTATTACCGTCTACATGTAGAGTTGTAGTAGCTGGTACATCTGTATGTGGAAAGACTAATGCTGTAATATCTCTGTTAATTCATCCTAATGGTTTACGATTTAAAAATTTATATATTTACTCGAAATCGTTATTTCAACCGAAATATCAGTTTTTAAAACGAGTCATTGAATCAATTAAAGGTATGGGATATTACGAGTTCAATGATAATGAAAACGTTATTTGTTCTAGTGAGGCAAAAGGAGATTCCGTTTTCATATTTGATGACATAGCTTGTGATAAACAGGATAAAATCAAACAATACTACAGCATGGGACGACACAAGCAAATTGATTCATTCTACTTATGTCAGACTTGTGCAAAAATACCAAAACACTTGATTAGAGATAATGTTAATTTAATTATTCTTTTTAAACAAGACGATTTGAACTTGAAATATGTGTTCGATGATCACGTTTCGTCCGATATGAATTTTAATCGATTTAAAGACATCTGTTTAATGTGTTGGAGTAAAGATAAATACGGGTTTTTAGTAATTAATAAAGAATGTTCCTTAGATGGTGGCCGTTACCGAAAAGGATTTGATTCTTATATAAACTTATAAAACATTACTAGATTACATCATTCGACTAAAAATAACATAATGACTACACCGTCAGATAACCTTAAACGGAAACTTGTAGAAGTTAGAAAGGCTATGAGAAAAAAATTTGCTTATTTTAAACAAGATAAAGCGCGAGTTGAACGAATTTATCATACTGCTCATCATCAAATTATCGATCCTTTACAAGATATTGCCTCATCCTTAGATAAACAGCAACAAAAAGTAATTCAATCTGTTAATATTAAAAAGGAAAATGTGAAAAACGAACAGGAGCAACAAAAAGAAATTCAATCTCTTAATATTAAAAAGGAAAAAGTGGAAAACGAACAGGAAGAGGAGAAAACTCCATTAGAAGATGCTGAGCAAGATGAACTATCTAATGATACTGAATTACAATTAGAAAATTATCATGACTTACCACAACATTATGCTAGACTATTACTGAAAAAAGAAGACCAAATATCGACAGAACTAGATATGGAATTCGTTATAATGTTAATACTGATAAATGGACGTTAGGAAAGTCAACTATTGTAATTAAAGGAAAAGATATTGTAGTTAAAAATAAACGATAACATCAATTTGTAATTACGCAGGTAAAATTATACTTCTAATATCCATTAGTTAGTAACAAAATAAAATTATTTATTACATATTACAGTATTACGCACATGCAGAGCAGTATTGCTGATCTGTAGGTTCTAGGTTATGTGTTACGTTTACGATTCTTAGAATAAACCACGCCTGCAAAGTAGTGGTTTAAAATGCTTCATTCTAGCGTCTTTCTCAAACGATGACGTACTTGTTCAACCAGGTTTAAATACATTTATAAGTACGGTTCATCGCTAGAAAACCTTAGACCACTCTAAAAGGTGTGTGATTAGGTCCAATACATTTAGAGTAAAATATCTAATCTGTACGTTCGTGTAGACCCTAGAGTTAACTTCAATATAATGTTAGTGTAAATTTATTACACTCTAAAACAATTATCTTTTTTACACTAAAACAGTCTTTCTAATCGTTTCGAAGTAAGATTTTACTCTTGACTTTTGAATCTTTTACTCTACTTGGGAAAAATATTACCTATTTAGAGTGGATTGTTATAAAACTTTTGTATAATTTGTTCCCTATTTAGATTGAAATTTTAGAGTGAAAATAGTGTACTTTTTCAAGGTCGAGGTAATAATAAAATAAGTGAGTTATTTATTTATTGCAATGCAAACATACATAAAAAGTATATATATATATATATATATATATATATATATATATATATATATATATATATATATATATATATATATATAGAATTAAAACATAATAACGTATTGAAAAAAAATGTATACGAGCCCAGTTGGGACACTTCTATTTTGGTCAAAGGACACCCCGGAACCGTACTTCGCAATTGCTTTTCTTGGTCCATGGTGTAGTTGTTAATTGTTGCTAGAATGAACGTTCGTGCTGCCAACTCTCATGATATTTCTATTAGGAGATTCCCTTGCAGTACTCCGTGAATTCCGTCAAAGTTTAAAATTACTACAATTATGATGTAATTACTCTTTTGTTCTGCGAATTAAATGCAATTATAATTAATGTTTTTACTTACCTAATTTCTTAATATCTCTGTTTATTGTTTGGAAATAAAATACTGAATATGCATTATTTAAAAAAGCATTTACTGTTGCACGTGTCAAGTTTCCCAGTTTCAAATGCTCCCGTCGTAACACTAATTACTAACATTATAAAATAATATATTTTTAATGAAATGCTTAAAAAGTAAAATTGTTTTAAGTTACCTTATATTAATAATTATTAATAGCGTTTTCATTTGGAGCCAGGATTGCTCAATTGCAGATTTCTCTGCGGTTGCTCGCAAAACGAGTATGACGTCACTGCTCTTATGAAGATTGAGCGAATAGTGATTCACAATACACAATCGAATATAATCATTTCGATCGTCGTATGTTTGTGTGACCATCATTATATAAATTATTATAGGTAACTAATAATAATAAAACACCTGGCAATGCTAACTGTTTTGAAACATAGTCAGGAATTTATTTATTTAACGTGGGTCGCAAAAATGAGCAAAAACGATTAATAAAATTATGTATTACGTACCTATTGTTATAGCAAACCTACCGATTCATCAGAAAATGAATTTATCGTTTCTAGGAAATTACGAACTTTCTCATTTAAATATTCAATAATAGCTTCAATTTCCTTATCCTTATTAGACGAATCTTATGATAAAGATTTCTAATAAAGCCAAACGACACCTTTCATCGTCCATAATAATACTTTGAATGCTTTTTTCCAGTTTCCAATGAAGAGCACTCTCGGTGTGCTTTTACACAGAGCGCTTGCCGCAATCAAACACGCAAATCTCGATGACCGGAATGTCAGATGAACCAATTGAATACGGAATTTGCTCTCGGAGCAATCTAAGAGCACTCCAGAGCAGTCAATTGAAAACGCTATAAAACAAACTGCGAAGTTTTGCATTCAAAAGTAGTAAAAAAATGTGAACATCAGATGAACAGGCGTCTAGTTAACTGTGACATGGTCGAATGCACTTTCTGGTGCGGATTTATTCGCCAAATCTTAGATGATACGAACAAACATTGGTCGAGGTAGATTGAGTTTGAGGTTGTTTGAATGACTGAGAACGCATAGGTGTTAACATAACCTCGTGTTTAAGATCAGCGACAGTTTTTATCAAATTTGATTTTTTTTTATTTATCAATGACATTTACAGAATTATTATGCAATGGTTTTTGTAAATGTAAATGTAGACATTGGGTCAAGATTGTTTGATAAAGCTCAAAATCAGATTGATTTGGACAGTAAAGTGCCGATGCTAATAAAAGGCTTTTTAGTGTATCTTCTTACAAGGAAATCCTTTAATATGGAAAATGCGTTTTCAAGAGGCGGAAGCATTACCAGCGACCGGCAACTCCGTAACACATTATCTGGAAGGTGCAAAATTACTAAATCGAATTTCTGATTTTGTGTGACTATGTTGTCTACTAAACTAAAATAGAATTTTGCGTCTGTATTGAAAGCTGACTTCTAAATTATTAGACAAATTAATGACAGATATTATACGAAAATGCAGGGACTTAACTTACCTTATTTATCTGGGATTTGGTTTCGAGCAGGACCTAGGCAAGTCCAAAAACGTCGAGGTACCTTGATTGGTGTGCTTGTGCTTGTATGGGTATTTCACTTGACAGATTGTTGCGTGTTCAATTGAAGTCGGTGGTCACCATATGTAATATCTGAAGCAATTAAATATTCTGCAGCATATTTGCCAGGTGCACTGTTTGATCTTATATCAGGATTTCATCCACCGGTTTGCTGCAGTTTTGGCGTGGCAATTAAATCGAACAGTGTAATTTTGAATATTCTAGAGTTGATAATACTTGGTAGATCACATTCCAGTGTGTTGTGCTGGAGCAATTAAATATTCTACCGCACCCTTGCCAGTCGTATTGTTCGACCTTATATTATGACTTCATCCACCGGTTTTTTCAGTTTTTGCGTGGCAATTAAATAAAAAAGTGTAATTGTGAGTATTCTAGAGTTGATGGTACTTGGCAGATTACATCTAAGTGTGTTGTGCTGGAGCAATTAAGTATTCTATGCATTTAATGTTTCGGACTCAAACGTTCGAAGCAATTAAGGTTAATTTATGTTGAGCGTTGTTGTATGATTTTGCCAGCCCTGGCGTGCTTTTCTTTTTTAAATAAGAGGTATACATTTTTATCTAACGTAATCGATTAGCAATTAATTCTCTCTAAATCAAAAAATACTTATTTCCTTTTTTTTAACCAGCATACGGCTTTTGCCAGTTCAACCAAGGTTTCTTTTAAAAAAAGCAAAGCAATAAGTTTTTATTTATTTGGCTGAACCAGCTTAAGAGACCTCGATAATTTTCGTAAACGAATTCAAGCAAAAAATTATGAATTTTATTATTAAGTTTTTAAGTACCCCGCGAAATACTAAAACAAATCTCGCAACCCTGTCTGTGTTAGCTATATATCGAGCAACAAGCCTTAAAAAAAGATTGTGATAGGATCTAATTGATTTTGTTTAAGTTTTTGTAAAGTTTTTTGTTTAAGTATTGTTTATCTCCTTGAACTTCAAAATATGTGTCACTAGTACATGTACTATAATTTCTTATTCACAAACCTGCAGACTTTTATTACAAATAGGGGTTAAAGGGCCTATTAAAAGAATTTGAAATTGATTGCTTACAAATCAGAAATCACAAAACAAAAATACCGTTTTTGAAACGTATAATCAAACGAGAATTCGTTTGTTTTGTTTATTTAGTTCAGTTTGTCTGTTCTTATTCTACGAAACACTTGGCCAAAATAAAGACGGGTAGATTACTTTATTCAGGGGACGTCGGAAGTATGGGTCAGAGGGGGCGGACAGCCCCCTCTGTCTTAGAACAGGGGGGGGCGTTGCCCTCCCTAGAAACAAGGGTGAAAATATAAAATATATTTATTTTATTTAAATATTATGCCATTAGTAGTTTACTTTTACTAATATAATTAATACTATTCAATTGAGTTTAATTATTGCTTAATTATTTTCTCTTAGTTATTAATGATTTAAAAATTACGATTTTAATTTCCCGCTCAGTCATTTGACTCATAAAAGCGAGGATGTGAAAATGGTTTCAATTTTTCATATAATAGAGCGGTCAATACTCGATATTAAATTATTTGTTTGGGTTTGATAGATGGTAAATCGGTCTGCGGATATTAGTTAGTTCGCCCATCGTTTAGTGGGGTCCGTAATGGCCTCAGAGGTGGTTCGCGAAGACTACAATTATTATAGTGTTATATTATTAAAATATACCAAGAAAAATACCAAGAAAATATTGCAACACACGTTTTGTCTTTACGTTGTAAAACACTAGTTTTTTAAACCATAAAAAACAATAAAAAAGAACTATAAAAGCTATGAAAATACATCATACTTACTGTATCTGAAAACTCAAAGAATATCTGCCACAGCTTGAGATTTAAACTCTCTCTTTACAAATTGATTTATCAAGTCGTAGGTATTGGTTCCACAGCTGTATAAATTGTGAAAAGGAATAGATAAAGGTTTTAAACACAATTAAAAACTCAAAAAGGGCGCCATCTGGTTCTGATGCTTTAATTAATTATAAATTAACTAATCAAAGATGTTATTTTGAATAAGCATTAAAATTTACTAAACCCATTAACCAGAAAATGAATAAAGTATTTAGTTGAAACACAAATTTTGTTTATTACAATTGTTAAAAAAATGAAACTAAGCTTCATAACCAATATGGTTCCGTTTTAGAGAGCCATCAGTTTTGCAATAATAACATTTATTAAACAAAGAAGAAGGTAGGGAATACACATATAAGGGTAAACAAATAATACACACCTTGTACATTTATTGCTGATCCAATCTAATTTTATTGGATTATAATTAGGTTCAACAATTGATCAATAAAGAAATTCACCAGGAACATCTCGTTTAATAAAGAAAACAAACAGGAAAACTTATTGAATTGACCACCAAATTGTTCAAAACACCTACTATCATTATTAGAAATTTACATTGACAGTTCATGATCGCAAAATATTTCCAAAGAATCTATTAGATCAACCATAAAAATTGTTCAAAACAATTTAATTTAAACATTAACCTTTTTATTTACTGAACTTTTCCTGAACCAAAAATTTATAAACAAACCTCTGAAGGAAATTAGGCATTATATAAGTTCAACCATATCAAAACAAATGAATTGCAATTAAGTTAAAGCTAAAAGATTTTATCTATCAAGGAGAGCTCTCCCTAAAGAAAATTCATTAACGTGACGTTCTTAATACTTAAATTACAAACAAATACCTATATAAAATTACAGTACCTTGCATTTTCCTTAATTAAACTCATAGAATACCATCCGACAAGTCCGGTAGAAATTGGAAATTCGCTTTTCATTTGAGGAAATTGTGATAAATCTCGGCGTTGCATCAAAGTCTAAGTTCTGCATACCAAAACGTGATCCAATCTTGATTGATAATAACAGCTCATATAGTTTCATAAACCAGTAAAATCAAGCACGAAAAATAACCAAGATATTTTAATTGGTGCTTATTTAATAAAGTCTTTAATTTTCACTCAGAAAAACTAACGGAACTATTCTGAAGCTCTCAGTTATTTTAATTCACTGATTGCATTAACTGCACTCAACTTCTTTAAGAGGAAGGTTAATTTTACAAACACACAGAAATCGATTGAAATCGACTACATTTAGAGTTTCTTTAAATAATTCTTCCGATAACGTGAAACGTATTTAACTTTTAAAACTTTCACATGTCACAAAAGAGCGGTAAAACTATACGAAACGGTAACTAGAATTTCTCTCAATTCTATAGGATTAAAAACTGTAATCCATTTGCACTGAATTAAACGCAATCGATCATTATTGACCGTTCACTTGCAGGGTGCTGTTCGCCAAGCTCCCCGTCGCAAGATCTGTTGTTAGTGGTAGTGGTCTCGTCTAAATCGAGCGAAGCCCTTTTATCAACTTCGTTTACGCGCTATTCCGCGACTCAACATCTGGTATTCGGCGGCTAGGGCGCTTATTACATGGCCGACTATAGGATTTTAGACCTTACGTATAAAAAGCAACACCAAAGTTCTTTCCCGCTGGAAAGGCACGTGTGCAATACTGCCACTGTCGAGACGATATTCATACGCCACCTTGACTTGAAATTTAAGACGCCAATACAGACAAAGGAAAATGCATTTTCGAAACGTATGCACTCAAAATGTTTATTGAAATATTTAAATGAGATGACGACGCGCTTCTCATGGTTTCTTTTCAAGGTTCCTTTTTGAAGAACTTGATATTATTTTTAAAATGCCAGGTCGCAAGATATGAAAAACGACATCAGAATGACGTTACATTATTTCATTATAGCAAATATTAAACATTCCCGTCCTAAAAGGTGCTTTTTTATTTAAGATGTTTATTTGATGACAGACTAATTTAAATTAAGCGACGTCCACAGGACCGAACTTAGGATTTTTAACAAGAATTACTACAAAATTCTATGTACTAAATGCTGATAGGAAATGTACCCGTTACACTCGCCCACTCGTCAATGAAAAAGAAAAAAAACAATAAAAAAAGAAAAGCTGTGAAGCCCGTCTTGTCTTTATACTTGAAACTAACGAAATGCCAAAAGGTATACGAAGATACCAAACTAGTATCAAAACCAGAACACACCCAAAGTGCTTAACGCCCAAATCTATAAGACCAAAAGTGTCTAAACATTCAAAAAAGGAAAGAGGAAAGGAAAGGGACTACCCGGCTAGGAGAATAGAAAGGAATAAAGGTAAGGAACGCCGAATAGAGCTGAAAGGAAGCCATCCTAAAAAAATGTCCTCACCGAACATTCACGCAAAAGACCGAAGGTGTTGGAGAAGCCAGACGCACCAACGGGGACCCCGTAAGTCATATACTAGGAAAGTCAATCTCAAAAAACACTCACCAATATCATAACTTGTAGCAAAAGCTACCTATACTGATTCTAGTATTCGCACAAGGGAGTGCAATAGCAAGGTGCCGCTTAGGGTACCAAACGGCAACACCCCGAGATCTCCAGTTTACAGTCGTCCGATATGGCACTAACTGAGCCTTCACAGATCGAGAAGAAAGAAGGAAGAGAAAGAAATAAAAGAATAGTACACAAAGCTGGAAAAGGAAACCTACACAGATAGTACTTCACTCCAGCAGAAGCCAGAACAAGAACCAATTCCCCCCACAAAACACCCACCGTCCAGCGTTAGGACCTCCTTCTACCGTCAGAAAAGGTTCAAGCCCAACCACTACCAAAACAAAGCACTAACCGCCACCAGAAGAACGTCACTAAACTAAGAAAGTAGTCAACACTACCCATTCATCACTACATACACTCTGAATACCTATACAAGGTAAGTATATACCAAACGATATACCAAAAGTGAAATTCAAGCTCAATACTTGAACGAAATGATATAAACCATAACTGAAAGTCAAACGGTATAGAGTTACTAAAACTCCTTTTCAAATTCTAACATAAAATAGGTTGCCTATAACTAAAATTCAAACGATATGAAGTTACTAAAACTACTATTAAATTCAAACCCAAAATAGGTTAGTCATAGCTATAAGCTAGGAACTTAAGGTTGATAAAACCTCTCTCAATCACACTCTTCAGGTTATATAGAAACCTCATCTTATTCTTATTGAAAAGTCATCAGACTGTACTACAAGCTAAAAATTAAGGTTAATAAACCTTATCATATAACGCAATAACTGCAAACTAAAGGAATCAAAGTTAATAAACATCTTCGGAATTAAATATTTACAAGTGGATAAATTAGGGTTAACAAGCCCTTATTGTATTTACCAATGAAACACTAGATAATCCCGACCAATGATTGGGCGACTTAAAGTTACTAGAACCCTTTCAAATAGTCTCCAAAATATATTGGGTCGTAGCTATTAACTGAAAGAAATAAGGTTAATAAACCTATTCATAATAATTGAAGTCCGTTAACTTCAACGAAGGACAATATAGCTGAAGGTTGAAAACCTTTTCAAAGAGCTTACTGACTGTAACTATAAAATAGATGGTATCAGTTCTACTGAAACGGAAAAAGAAGGAAGCACAATAGTGCTTTGTTCTAAAAAGAACAGATTCCAACATTACTAGTTCGTCCCTTAGAACGACATTAGAATAGAGCGCAAAATGCACTAAAACGCAAGACGTTACAAACAACTGTAACACAAAAATCCCATCAAAAGGATACGGTAGTGGGTCAAAATCCCACAAAAAGGTAGGGTAGTGGGTCAAAATCCCACAAAAGGTACGGTAGTGGGTCAAAATCCCACAAAAAGGTAGGGTAGTGGGTCACAATCCCACAAAAAGGTAGGGTAGTGGGTCAAAATCCCACAAAAAGTTACGGTAGTGGGTCAAAATCCCACAAAAAGGTAGGGTAGTGGGTCAAAATCCCACAAAAAGTTACGGTAGTGGGTCAATATCCCACAAAAAGTTAGGGTAGTGGGTCAAAATCCCACAAAAAGTTAGGGTAGTGGGTCAATATCCCACAAGAACAGAACCTCCCAGGAGATGGCATAAACCGCGCATAGAGCAAAAGGTCTCACTAAGAGCATGGTTCCCAAAAAGAACCGACAGATTGGATGGTCAACATAGACCGTTAAGACAAAAAGTCCTCAAAGAAGGTAGTCTAAGGATGGTAACGGAAAGAACTACCTCAGCTTTACCAGACTTTTACTGGAACCCGACATCGGTGAAGGAATTTCTAAAGCGCATCCCACCGCGCTATAATAGACAAAGTCTAAAACAGAAGGTCTAAAGAAATAGAAATTTCTATAAGGGGGGAAACAGTTTCAAAAAGAAACATCAAATTTAACTAGTCACCAAAATGACTCGAAGGACCAGAAGTCCTTAGGAGAAAAGTGGCCAAAAGATGGTAAGAGAAGGACCACAAATGCTTTACCGGACTCTTACCGGAACCCGACATCGGTGAAGGAATTTCTAAAGCGCCTCCCACCGCGCTATAATAGACAGAGTCTAAAACAGAAAGTTGGAGAAATATAAGTTTCTCAAGAGGGAAAGAATATTTCGTAAAAGAAACATACAAATTTGAATTGGTCAACAAAGTGACTCGAAGGACCAGAAGTCCTTAGCGGAGGAGTGGTCAAAGGATGGTAGGAAGGACCACAGATGCTTTACCGGACTCTTACCGGAACCCGACATCGGTGAAGGAATTTCTAAAGCGCCTCCCACCGCGCTATAATAGACAAAGTCTAAAATTCAAAAGAAGTCAGAACCCGAAAGCTTGTTCTAAAAAGAACACGACCTCCAAACTCAATACGATAACACAAAGCTAGACACCATAAGGTCACTAAGACCTTCACAAATTCTCAAATATCATACAAATTCCAACACAGGAACACTCATACTGAATTGTCACAGCGAACTGTAACGATACTGAACGGTACATACGAAGCACCATATACTTCAAAAAGCAAAACGGTAATGGCGGTGATCAAAATCACCAGACGGTACGGAACAGAGACCAAAATGCCTCCAAAAACACAGTACTAAGCTATACTGCAAAACGGTACGATACGATATTGCCTGAACGGCACGGAACGGTAAATGGCACATGCCAACGGTACGGTAAAGGGACAGAAACTGTCTTCCAAAAGTGCAGTACGGTACGGAACTGTACTACAAACTGTATCACAAACGATACAAAAATCGGTAAATGGTGGATGCCAACGGTACAAATGAAAACTGAACGGCATCACCAAAACCTTACACACCTAACTTCAAAATGGTTCAAAACCACAAGACCTAATAGATCTCAAACAGATTTATAATTTAGCTTTTAGAAAAAAGCTTATGGAAGTTCAATGAACTTGAATTGTACAAGGACACAAAATCCCAACAGATTATTATGTTTCTGAATATTCAAAATGAAGTAATAACTTCACACAAATCTCTAAATAGACAGAACTGTCAAAATCGGTAAATATATACTGGACACAATAGGGAAAAAATTGTCTTACACCCTGCGTGCTTTCCGACCAACCTACCAAAAAACACCCAAGGGATAAAAGAATATCCCCTGTACACGCTTCACTCAAACACACTCCCACACAAGATCCCACGAAGATATTCAATCACTCAAAAAGAAGAGGGCACGCAACAAATCACGTTATCATTGTATTATGTGACTCCCACAACTAAAAGAATGAAAGAAACTCAATAGTACCTGTCAGAATCATGAAAGAATTAACGCCACAAAAGGAATTTTATACTGTAGATGTATAATATTTTTTTTTTTTTTTTAGTTTGGTAGCGAGTAAACTCCCCTATCATCTCATACAAAAGGATTCATTGGCCTAAGGCCACAGTCATAGAACATACAACAACTTACATCATCAATCGTTCTCAATCATCATATTTCGTAGCTTTCAGATACATACATGAGCATACTTGCCAACACAAAATCATAGATGGCCAAAAATAAACATGAGAAAAGGTCCTAAGTTGAACAAGACCTATATTATTATTTAAGAATTAGAAATTTATTGCTGAGAAAAATCACAATGATTTTCCTTTAAATCTTTGACATGGAAATTGCCAACAGAATGTCCATCTAAATCTTGTAAATGATAAACAAGTGGGGACAAAACTTTGGTAACTTTACAGGGAATATATTTAGGGGCTAACTTCTTAGAGTAATCTTTAGAAGCATCAGACAAAGTAAAATTTCGCTTCCAGACTATATCTCCAACAGAAAATTTGAGCGGACGTTTACGTAAATTATACTGACGAGAATTTTGCTCATAAGCTTTATGTAATCTAGACTTAACATCCTCATACAATTCGGGAAGCTGAGTTAGCTCACGGGTCCAAAAGAGTTTATTTGCAATCTCTAAAGGTTTATTGGGATCGATAGGACTATAAAAATCTCCACTAACTGGAACATGTCGACCAAAGACCATGAAAGAGGGAGGAACTTGAGTCGAATCATGACTAGCAAGACGTATTGCCTGGGCAATATCAAAAATATGTTTATCCCATTCACGATGAGAATCTTTAATATATGAGGAAATAGCTGTAACCAGAACTCGATTAACTCGTTCTGTAGGGTTAACTTGAGGATGATAGCGGGCATTCAACCAAACATTCTGTATTTTAACGCTATCCAGAAAATCTCGAAACTCTTTAGAAATAAATTGCGACCCATTATCAAACATAACGGTCTGGGGTACGCCAAATATTGAGAAAACTTGTTCCTTCAGGAACTTTATCATGGGCTTGGTAGTAGCCTTACGTAATGGCTGTATTAAGACATACTTGGTAAACCAATCGGTAACAACAAACAAGTACTGATTACCAGACTTACTTCGCGGCAACGGACCTAACAAATCCATGCTAATTAACTGAAAAGGAAAGCTAACTTTCTTTTCTTTACCCATAAGGCCTGCACGTGAAACATTCTCACTTTTCTGACTCGCACATATCTTACAATTGCGTACATACTTACTGACAGAATATCTAAGTTTCGGCCAATAATATAATTCGGAAATACGGGATAGAGTTTTTGAAACTCCAAAATGGGCAGCTGTAGGTTCATCATGACATTGTTGCAAAATCTGCTTCCTATTAGCAGTTGGAATTACTAGTTTCCAGTCGGAAATATTAGATTCAAGCGGTAATAAGGAAGGCAAGAACTTATATAGTCGATTATTTTCGACTTTAAAATACGGATATTTCTCAGGAGAAGCTTGGACTAATCCTATCATGTTAAGATACCATTCATCGGGTTCGAGAGTATCGATATTCATTACAGAAATAGATCGGGACAAAGCATCCGGAATAATGTTTAGTTTTCCAGGACGGTGCTGTACATCAAAGTCAAATTGGGAAAGACGCATACACCATCTAGCTAAACGACCTGTAGGTTCACGAATGTTATGAAGCCACTTAATTGCTGCACAGTCTGTAATAACTGTAAAAGGGGTACCTTCAACATAACCTCTAAAATGTTCTATACCAAAAATAACTCCTAATAGCTCACGCTCAGTAGCTGAATACTTTCTTTCGGTAGAAGTCAAAGTTCGACTTGCATAGGCAACTGGATGTTCTGAACCGTTCATAATTTGAAACAATACAATACCTAAGGCTACGTCACTTGCATCAGTCTGTATATAAAATCGAGACGAAAAATCTGGCGAAATTAACACAGGAGCGGAACTAATACGCTGCTTAATCTTTTGGAATGATTGTTCTGCTTCGGAAGTCCAATGAATAGGATCTCCTTTCTTTTTACCTTTAATAAGAGCGGTAATGGGGGCAGAAAGTTCAGCATAGTCTTTAATAAAACGTCGATAGTAGCTAACTAAACCATTCACACGTTTAACTTCAGTAGTATTGCGAGGAGTAGGAAAATTCAAAATAGCTGACACCTTATCTGGATCAGTTCGCAAACCTTCTTGATCAATAACAAAACCTAGAAACTTCAAAGAAGAACGACAAAACTGACATTTGTCTAAATTAATCGTAAAACCAGCATCTTTCAGCCTTAATCGTAGAAGATCCAAAATCTTAATATGCTCTTCAAAAGTAGAAGACGCAATAATAATATCATCAAGATACACAAAAACTTTCTCATCCAACATAAGTGGACCTAAAACTTTTTCCATGCATTTCTGCATTGTTTGCGGACTGTTCGATAAACCAAAAGGCATTACCGTAAATTCGAATAAACCCTTACCAGGCACACAAAAAGCTGTTTTTGCACAAGAAGATTCCTCTAAAGGGATTTGCCAAAAAGCTTTACGTAAATCTATACTGGACAGAAACTTAGCATTTCGAAGTCTATTTAAAATAGCATCGGTACGAGGTAACGGAAAAGCATCTTTCTTGGTTACACTATTCAACTTTCGTGCGTCATAACATAATCGTAGTTCATCTGTTTTTTTCTTAACTAACAACACTGGACTACTCCAAGGACTATTTGACTCACGAATCACCCCAAGTCTTAACATATCATCAACTTCTTTATGAAGATGGGTCTGCATAGCAGGCGACAGAAGATATTGTCTTTGCTTAATGGGCTGAACATCCCCGGTATCAATATAATGTTTCAATACATTCGTACACCCTAACTTATCGGAAACTAATTCTTCAAAGGCTGAAATTGTTTTCTTTAGAACTGAATTCTGTTTAGGACTTAGAGAAGCTTGGTCGATAATTTTAGTAGCTTCCATGGAGGAAGAGTGGTTTACGGAATTCTCAACTGTAGAAATGGTATTTACGGAGGGTTCTACTGCCAAGTCATACGCTCTTTCATACATATTTAAATTTATCTTAAATAGGTGACCAAAGTCTACTCCTAAAATAAAAGCTTGGGTAATGGAAGGAACTAACAAACATTTGATATGCTTCGTAACCTTATCTAAAGTAATCGGTAAAATAATTTCGCCTTCACAAGGTTGGATGGTACCATCAGCTGTAGTAACACGAACAGCTGTTAACTTCTTTTGAAAAGGAATTTTGTTTTCCTTCAGAAACTGTAGACCAGAAGAGCCTATAATAGTATTTGATGCACCACTGTCTAATAAACAAATAACTGGAAATCGTTGAATCCTAATGAGTATAAAAGGACGATTATCATACGGCATTTTAACACAAAGAGGTGCAATTATTTTGGGAGACATAAAAGTTTTTACTTTATCTAACCAAGACTTCCATTCTTCTGAAGAAAGCGAGAAATTACATTTCGTTGTTTGTTTGGGCTGAGAAGTTAATTTGCACGCGAACGTGAATTGGGTTGTGGGGTTTTTGTCTTCGGTACCGTCCCGGTTGAACGATTCATCACTACTTGATCCGCAACGATACCTCCTTTGGCGTTTTTTGAATTGCAAACATCACAAGAATTGGAATATACACCAGTCTTACCGCACCTATAACAGAATGTACGTCGTTGTTTAGAGCACTGCCTATGTAAATGTCCAGTCTGACCGCAATTGAAACAGGATTTATCTGTACTGGATACTTCAGAAATATTAATTTTATTTTCTGCAGGTTTTCTTGCCTGACAATCATTTAATGAAAGACACGCTAAATCTGGTTCTAACAACCCGTGACGCTTGGAAGGTGGTGGATGATACCTTTCCGATCTAATTTTTAATTCTTGGATTTTTCTACAAAAATCCTTTAATGACGATAAGGACTTTATGTCCTGCAAACCTATGCGCTCTGCAAAATAAGGATTTAAATTCCTAACTATCTGTTCTACCCTTTCAAGTTCGGTTTTAGGATGTTCTAATCTTCTAAACAAAGCCTCCATTGACATTATATATAACGAAACGTTTTCATTAAGACCCTGCGTTCGATTTTTAATCTCATCTAACAGATCTAACTGATAATCGATAGGTAAAAAGTCTCGCTTTAAACATTTAACTAACTCACTCCAATTACTAACTTCATTCTTAATACCTCTATACCATAATAAAGCTGGACCCGAAAATAAATCTATAGCTGAAACAAATAAGTCTTGTTTCGAAATTCGACGAGCCTCACATAAGTCATTAATTTTTTCTAAAAATGCCATCACGCTGTCGCGTCCGGTCTGGCCAGAGTATTTCAAATTCCATTTAAAAACAGGTACAGGCTTAACCATCGGCTGTACTTGTAAAGAATTTTCCAAAAATGACGCATTCGCATCACTAGCTTTAGTTTCATTATTTTTTGTTCGAAATTCTATCAACAAACCCTGCAAAACTAATAATTGTGCTTCAAACTCATCTTTGACTACAACTTGCTCATCCCCACTTACTTCTAATAAATTTATACGGTTCTCTAAATGCAAAAGCCTAGAATAAACTACATCACCCAAATCCTCCGTTAATTCCTCTGAATTCCCAAATATTTTTTCGATATCAACAAATGATTCCTTAATTTGTGCTACATTGGTTTTGAAATCATATGGCTGTTTGAGTGAAACCGACTTTAACGTTTTTTCTTTGGCCAAACTGCCTCTCAAAAGTGCACGACGTTGCAAATAATTACTTACAGGCTTTAGGCCTCTACAGAGAATCTCAAACTTCAATTCATCACCTTTCAAATGGTTAACTTCCATTTTGAAAAAAATACCGTAACAATAAAACTTACTTTTTCGCCACAAATAAGCGATAACTGTAATTAAGCTTTCCAATTTCTTTACAGAAATCCTACAATATTATGGATTCCAATACAAGAATCCTTATCTGAAAACACAATACACAAACACCTAAAATCCTCAAAATATTCATCAACCAATATCTCAAACCTTTTCTTAAACTGTGGAAACAATATTTTATTCGAGCCACACGTTGGCATAGCCAGTAAAACACTAGTTTTTTAAACCATAAAAAACAATAAAAAAGAACTATAAAAGCTATGAAAATACATCATACTTACTGTATCTGAAAACTCAAAGAATATCTGCCACAGCTTGAGATTTAAACTCTCTCTTTACAAATTGATTTATCAAGTCGTAGGTATTGGTTCCACAGCTGTATAAATTGTGAAAAGGAATAGATAAAGGTTTTAAACACAATTAAAAACTCAAAAAGGGCGCCATCTGGTTCTGATGCTTTAATTAATTATAAATTAACTAATCAAAGATGTTATTTTGAATAAGCATTAAAATTTACTAAACCCATTAACCAGAAAATGAATAAAGTATTTAGTTGAAACACAAATTTTGTTTATTACAATTGTTAAAAAAATGAAACTAAGCTTCATAACCAATATGGTTCCGTTTTAGAGAGCCATCAGTTTTGCAATAATAACATTTATTAAACAAAGAAGAAGGTAGGGAATACACATATAAGGGTAAACAAATAATACACACCTTGTACATTTATTGCTGATCCAATCTAATTTTATTGGATTATAATTAGGTTCAACAATTGATCAATAAAGAAATTCACCAGGAACATCTCGTTTAATAAAGAAAACAAACAGGAAAACTTATTGAATTGACCACCAAATTGTTCAAAACACCTACTATCATTATTAGAAATTTACATTGACAGTTCATGATCGCAAAATATTTCCAAAGAATCTATTAGATCAACCATAAAAATTGTTCAAAACAATTTAATTTAAACATTAACCTTTTTATTTACTGAACTTTTCCTGAACCAAAAATTTATAAACAAACCTCTGAAGGAAATTAGGCATTATATAAGTTCAACCATATCAAAACAAATGAATTGCAATTAAGTTAAAGCTAAAAGATTTTATCTATCAAGGAGAGCTCTCCCTAAAGAAAATTCATTAACGTGACGTTCTTAATACTTAAATTACAAACAAATACCTATATAAAATTACAGTACCTTGCATTTTCCTTAATTAAACTCATAGAATACCATCCGACAAGTCCGGTAGAAATTGGAAATTCGCTTTTCATTTGAGGAAATTGTGATAAATCTCGGCGTTGCATCAAAGTCTAAGTTCTGCATACCAAAACGTGATCCAATCTTGATTGATAATAACAGCTCATATAGTTTCATAAACCAGTAAAATCAAGCACGAAAAATAACCAAGATATTTTAATTGGTGCTTATTTAATAAAGTCTTTAATTTTCACTCAGAAAAACTAACGGAACTATTCTGAAGCTCTCAGTTATTTTAATTCACTGATTGCATTAACTGCACTCAACTTCTTTAAGAGGAAGGTTAATTTTACAAACACACAGAAATCGATTGAAATCGACTACATTTAGAGTTTCTTTAAATAATTCTTCCGATAACGTGAAACGTATTTAACTTTTAAAACTTTCACATGTCACAAAAGAGCGGTAAAACTATACGAAACGGTAACTAGAATTTCTCTCAATTCTATAGGATTAAAAACTGTAATCCATTTGCACTGAATTAAACGCAATCGATCATTATTGACCGTTCACTTGCAGGGTGCTGTTCGCCAAGCTCCCCGTCGCAAGATCTGTTGTTAGTGGTAGTGGTCTCGTCTAAATCGAGCGAAGCCCTTTTATCAACTTCGTTTACGCGCTATTCCGCGACTCAACATCTGGTATTCGGCGGCTAGGGCGCTTATTACATGGCCGACTATAGGATTTTAGACCTTACGTATAAAAAGCAACACCAAAGTTCTTTCCCGCTGGAAAGGCACGTGTGCAATACTGCCACTGTCGAGACGATATTCATACGCCACCTTGACTTGAAATTTAAGACGCCAATACAGACAAAGGAAAATGCATTTTCGAAACGTATGCACTCAAAATGTTTATTGAAATATTTAAATGAGATGACGACGCGCTTCTCATGGTTTCTTTTCAAGGTTCCTTTTTGAAGAACTTGATATTATTTTTAAAATGCCAGGTCGCAAGATATGAAAAACGACATCAGAATGACGTTACATTATTTCATTATAGCAAATATTAAACATTCCCGTCCTAAAAGGTGCTTTTTTATTTAAGATGTTTATTTGATGACAGACTAATTTAAATTAAGCGACGTCCACAGGACCGAACTTAGGATTTTTAACAAGAATTACTACAAAATTCTATGTACTAAATGCTGATAGGAAATGTACCCGTTACAGTTGTCATAAATTACAAACGTGTCGAAATGTTCAAAGTCTGTGTTATAAATTATCAAAAAAGGATTGAGATGCATCACACGCTTGATGATTTGCCTAAATCGCACCGCAGAAGAGGCCTGGTAGAAGCAAGAGCCGAGAAGAATGTTGTGAAGCTGTTAAAGTCAAAAAAATGTTTGCTTGTACGTAAAATAGATAAAAAGGAAGGCGTTAGCATAGATGCTGTACAAAATAAGAGATGTAACATACGGAGTTGCAGAAGCAGAAAATGCCAAAAAGAAGTGAGGAGCAACAAATACGGTCGAAGAAACAATGTGGAAGGTTGTACAGCGTTTTGATTTAGAACAAAACTTGTTGCGTTCTTATGGATAACAAAACGTACGTCTAAATGAACAGCACGTTACCAGACCCTCAATTTTACTATGCAGTTGTGTTAGAAGATGTACATGATAGTGTATAAAAACAATTAAAATAGATGAATTCGGGAAGATCCTGGTATGGCAGGCCATGCGCTCTTGTGGCCTTAAAAGTTTAACATTTTTTACAACTGGTACAATCGTCCAATTCAACTCGTACAATTGTCGAGGCGACAAGTACAGGAAAGAATGCTTACAAATACATTTACTACTCCTACTTTATCTCGTCAACACATTTTCCTTTTATTTTGGGCAGATTTTGCATTATCCCACTAGTCTGGTAAGACCTTTTGGAACCTATTAATTCTAAAAATGTCAATTTTGCGAAGAAAAAGACTACCAAACTGCCCTAAGTTTCATCCCATAGAGCGCTAATGGGCTATTATAAAAATAAATTTTTGAACTGGTGGCCGAGCAGCGAAAAATATCAAAGAATCTTATGCTAGTATTCGAGCAAAAGTTACAGAGCATATGTACAGTGTGATCCAAATTGAGTGAAGACGATTTGAATTTTGCGCCGTAGGTTTTAGTGTATTTCACGTTGTTAGTGTGGTACTATTGAAATATGTGGCGTCAACTCACTTTTTTCATTTGCATCGTTGTGCATTGGCACGTTGTTGCAGGGTTTCATTGAATTTTTGCTTTATTTAGCTTGTTTTCTTATCTTACAGAACAGTTCATTTCAGAACTACAGTTTGTTAGACGATTTTATTGCCGGGGAAGTTTATTATTTAAAATTAATAAAGTAATTTTCCAACCCCTCCATAATTCCTTTAGTGGGCAGCAACGCATGCCCATTAATAAAGTTATATTATTTTTGAGATGCCACTATGAAATAAAAGAAGGACAAAAACGCCTGAAAAGTATTCGTGTTGCCAACGTGACAATAATTTAACGTTGCGGTAAATTCAAACCGTCCTCAATCATTCCGGATCATCCAATATTATTTTTTATATAAGTAATAGACGTCGACATAAGTTGTTTTTTTAATTTCAAAATAAAATAAGTGAAATTTGGTGAAAAGTTTAAAATTTGTATCAATAATTTAATGTCCGTTTAGTAAAATGAGCATTCCTTAAAACAATTTCTTTGTGCGTAAAACTCGATCTTAATTAAAGTAAAAGCATTTATAAACATAAATGAACCCTGTCTGAAACTAGTCCTCTTTCTTTTCAATTATTTACTTATAGGCAAATTGGTTTGTTATCACGTAAGTTCTACTATTCCTTTGTCTTAGGAACGCAGGAAGATGCACGTGCACCGTATCTAATCGGAACTTTCCGATACAAAATTTCCGAAATCGAAGTTCGCCCCCCCTAAGTAAAAATACTTCCGACGTCCCTGACTTTATTACGCTACCTTGCGCATTCTAGAAAACAAGCAGTATGTATTGTTTATCTGCTTGAACTTCAAAATATGTGTCATGTGCACTCTTACTATTTGATGGGGCGTGTAAATAGCCTCACCAGAAAATTAAGAATTAAAAATTTAAAGAACAAAAAATGTGGAAGGAAGATTGACACTACAGCTCTTTGCTACTCTTGAGAAGCCAAAGCACAAGGGACTTACACCAGTAATTACTCCTACTTCTGCTCACGTATGTAATTCATCCACTTGTGAAGTTTGCTTATACAATTCTTACAGGTCATCAATAGGTCAGGTAAAATTGAAGGGGGCGGGCGGTTTTATAGGATTAAATCTTGGCGCATCTTGGTTTTTGTGTTTTTTTTTCGTTGCTAAGATCCTTCAAAAATAGTTGGCGGCCATCATATATTGGACACGCCATAGACGCTATCCAAATTAGCGATAAGCGGCGAAATTACAAAAGAGCGCCCTGCGCTATAATATGGCATCACCTCAAAAATGCGGTGAGCGCAGCGCAACCACTATTCAATTTGAAAACATTGGGTTGAACTTCGATGCTATTTTTCTCCAAAAGTATAGAAGTACCAGAAAAATGGTATACAGGAATTTTCATTCTTTCATGATTATCTAACCACTGGTAAAGTCTAAACATTACTGAATACATCACCGTGTATAGTAAATAGGAGCGGTTTATTATACCTACAAAAGCATCCGTGCAGCAGTTTAGACAACCATTTCTACATTATTTATACGCGTTACATCACACTACTAATCGGGCTTTGCGTGACCTTCAGTTTTGGCATGGACATGTGTTGAATCCGTAACAACAAGGTTTACCCTCAAGTATTTAATGAGTAATAGTTTTATAGTGGCCCACATTTTATTATGTTGTTTTTATTAATTTTAAGTCATTAATTATGGATGCAGCTATTTTTGATCCTGTAAGTAAATTTTTATATTCTTGAGCGTGACGGGATTTATATAAAAATGATATAAAGCAAGGTTCTTAATGTAATCAATATCAATCGCAATCGCAAATCCTATAATTTAGACGACTTTTAATTGAAGCTATCTGCCCACAGTTGCAAAATATCAGAGTAACCCATGATTTATTTATTATGTTAAGTTGGTTGCATTGCAAAATTTGATTTTTAAAATTTTTAGAGCCTGACAACTTTGACAACCAATTTGTATATTTATGTTAAATTGTTATTTTATATTAAATTACATAGTTTAACTAATGTCTTTACATAAAGAAATAATATATTATTATTCAATTTTGTCTTATAAAGTCATGTTTATTTGCTTGGATATGCACCATTAAAGCAGTTGTTTAATAAACGACAGAATAAAAATTTATTCCTCTAGCGGTTTAAAATCTTTTTCGTTGACCGTTTGTTAATGTCAATATTAATGAATGATTTTTTCTAAAAAAGGATGTATTAATGGACGTCATTAATACACTCTTTTTTATTAAGTAACTGTTTTGTGAAAAAAGGATGCATTAATGGACCTCATTAATACACTCTTTTTCATTAATAAACCCGTTTGTGATTTTGACGTTTTGATGATGTTTTACTTTGGGCAACCAGATATACGCACAAGTTTGGATTCGGTATTATTTGAAATTTTCTATCTTAAAATCGAAGAATTTTACGGTCAACGAAAAACTGTTGTAATCAATTCGTTTGTTAATGAGCAACTAATGATCTCAACTATTAAAGGCACTCACTCCCTATCGCTCGTTCGTGCTTTAAACAGTTTCGATCATTAATCGCTTTCATTAACAAACTAATTTATTAAATAACTATTATTTACTAGGTAGGTACCTACTTTCTAAACAAATTTTTGGAAAACGTAAAATCAAAATTTTGGTTTAGAATTCCTCAAAAAGCGCATCTTAAAAATTTCAAAGAAATTTCAGATAATTTATTTATTTATTTACTCTCACAAAACGGGCAAGCCCAATTACAATGTGGGGGAGTTCCCGTTATATAACTGCGTACATGTAAAATAATTAATTTCTATAAAAAAAGACATAATACTTACTTAGAAAATAACTAAAAACTAGGAAACAAAAAAGAAATCATTTATTGGAGTTGGAAAGAGACGAATATATATTTTTCAGTATGAGATAAGTAAATATACTATGAGTTTGCTAGTAAATTTGATAAAGACTTCTTGAACGATACGAAGGATGCATCAAATAAATCAATATTCGTTTCATAACTGATTAGGTTAATTGTTGTTGCCATTCGCGTCATTGGAGAATAAAATTTCAAATTAGTTCTGTGTCGTGAGATGTACAAGAGGTTTCGAGGACGGAACTGATACAACTGTATGTACAAGGCAATAATTTGGGACAGTCTATTCTATTATTTATGAGCTTATAAATAAAGCAAATGTCTCCCATTTCCCTTCTTACGTGTAACTTAACAACTTTAAATTAATTCCTAATGTCCTGATTCATTCATACATTTAGTTAGGGTATCTACCATGAGCTTTAAAGTATAAATATTTTAAAGACTTATTTTGAACAGTTTCGATGCGAATTCTAGTTTAGCTCTTACTAAAGAGTTGTATAAGAGTTGTATCGTCGCTGTGTTCTTAAAATCATTAGTAGCTCTTATGAGAAACCCGAGATTTTTTGTAGTTGCGTTTACTATTTGATTTATGTGATCGTCCCATTTTAAATCAGCCTAAGGTGAACTCCTAAATGCTAGATATTCGTTCTAAGTAATTCCCATTCAGTACATATTGATATTGATTTGGATGTTTCCTTAATGTGAATGTCACACACTTAAATTTGTTGATGTTAAGACTTAATTTATTAGTGTTACTCCAATGCAGCAATGAATCAACACTGTTTTGTAATATTTGATGGTCATGTTTATTAGTAATTTCTCTATAAATCTTAACATCATCTGCAAATATTAGACAGTCACATTTCTGAACGCAAAACGGGAGATCATTGATAAATAGTAGAAAAAGCAGTGGTCCCAAATTACTGCCCTGTGGTACACCCGAAGATACTAAGAACTTAGACGATTGGATTCCGTGTACCTGTACAAATTGAAATCTATTATGTAAATAAGATTTGAAAAACTGTAATAAATCTATAGAAAAATCATATAAATGTAATTTGTGTAATAAAATGTCATGATTAACATAATCGAATGCTTTAGAAAAGTCCGTGTAGATTACATCTACCTGCCCACCCCTAACAATTACACTGCTTATATACTCTATGTATGTTATGAGATTGGTTTCGAGAGATCTTTTATTCATAAATCTAGATCATTTTTTAAACTACTATACAATTTATTATAGTATATCATTTGTTCAAAGATTTTTGCTGGCGAAGATAGCACACTTTTGTTAATTTCCATTTATCCGGAAAGGTATTTGTTCTGAATGCGAGATTATATGTATAATACCGATAAAGGATAGCTAAGAAATCCACGACAAGCTTAATTATGTACGGAGACCAACAGATTTTCTAGGTTTAAGTTTTCGCATTATCGCCTCAACTTCTTGTACATCTACTTTTTGATGTTTTACACTATCAGAAATGATTTGGATTGGACTCTGATATTATTTGATTAACGTTTTATACATCGAGTCGCTAATACAGGGTGATTCAGTACCTAATGATCGGACTTTGAGGATAAGCTTCTCTGATCATTAGAAACATAAGTCCTTAGTAACATTTTTTGATTAAATGAACTTGAAAATTTCGAAAATTTTGCCCGACGTTTTCAGAAAAGTACTTATAATTGATGCAGGTCAGTGTTGTTAAGTCCAATAGAAATAAATGCGAGTTCTTTAGAAATTGACACCATCAGTAAAAACGTGACATCTGTTTAAAGAAGCACAACAAGTATGCAGACGGCGCATATTCTCTTTTGGATGTTGAAACAAAACGTTCTATTAATCTGGGGGATTCCCCTGTATTCTAATAGGAAACGCAGACAGAAATGACATCATTTTAATACTGGCCCATTTAATGCTGTCATTAAATTCGATTTGTTATTCGTTACTAAACAGATATTAGTTTTCAATAAGTAAAGACATGTTTAGATAATTTGATCTATCCATCAATAGGTGTTGTTATTTTTTATTGCAATTCTAGAAAGTTCCTTTAGTAAAACCTTATTATTCTTTTTGATGTTTTGATACAACGACCCTGATTGATGGTAATTTGTTTACATAGTCAAGTACAATTACTGTTACGTTTTATTACTAAAAGCTACAGTGTAAGGGATTTGCAATTTGTTATTATTTGAGAAACCAAATAGTATTGGGTATCTCCTTGAACTTTAAAGTATGGGTCACTATTATAACTTATATTACACGTAGGGGTTAATGTGCCTATTAAAAGAAGTTGAAATTGTTTTTTGAAACATAATATCCACTGAGAGGTCGTTTTCCAACATGCTTTGTATATTTTATTCCGTTTATCTGTTGTTATTCTACGAAACACTTGACCAAAATAAAGACGCGTTTATTACTTTATTACGCTACCCTTGCATATTCCAGAAAACAAGTAGTATTGTTTATCTGCTTGAACTTGAAAATATGTGTCGTGTGTATTCTTACTATTAAATTTGAAAACATTTGGCTGAACTTCGATGCCGTTTTTCTCCAAAAGTATAGAAGTATGAGAAAAATGGTATATAGGAATTTTCTTTCTTTAATGGTTATCTAACCACTGGCAAAGTCTGATTACTCCGTAATAAGAAATATTTCAAGTGTTTGCTATAAGTACTTTATGACTGTTGTTGCGAATGCAACCCCTAATAAAGACTCCATTGGGTTTAAAGGGATGTCATTATTCCTTTCTATACACCGGACGGTGTATATTTGCAAACTGACAACATTGTTTTTTAAAATAACGTTGGTCAGCGCGCTGATACAGCATACGTGTGAAAAGGTGCATTTCTCCAATGGCTCGTCAGCACACTAACCGTACGCGAGGCTCACGGGCCACGCGTATGGCCGCGCTGACCAAATACGCGCGCTGACCGTCAGCGTGTATGTGAAGAGTTCAATTTAAAACTGCAGACCTCCCATCGCGCTGACGGTCACCGTCCATGTGAAACGGGGCTTAACTGCCAAAAATATTCACAATTGCATAAAACACAACACTATGATGAAACTCGCATCTAAACACCACTGAATATGTCAGGAGGCTGAGACAAAAGTAATGAAATAAACAAGACCAGCAGCTGAAAGCCTACGCCATCAGGTTAATAGCTTGCCCTAACATGAAAGTTTTCAGACTCAGTTTCCAAGCTGTTGTTTAGAAATGTTGATTCATTCATTATTGATATTGTCTAACTTGAACTCTTTAGTGAAGAATTTGCTATATACACCGTGTTTCATTAAGACATAGTCAGACTTTGCTAGTGGTTAGATAACTATTAAAGAACGAAAATTCCTATATACCATTTTTCTCGTATTTCTATACTTTTGGAGAAAAATTGCATTGAAGCTCAGCCTAATGTTTTCAAATTTAATAGTATGAATGCACATGACACATTTTAAAAAGTTCAAGCAGATATACGATACTACTTGTTTCTTAGAATGTGCTAGGATAGCGTAATAAAATAATAAACACGCCTTTATGTTGGCCAAGTGTTTCGTAGAATAACAACAGATAAACGGAATTAAATAAACAAAGCATGTTGAGCAACGACCTCGATGGATATTATGTTATGGATGTTTTGTTATTTCTGATTACTAAGACAACTTCAAATTCTTTTAATAGGCACATTAACCCCTATGTGTAATACAATACTGCAGGTTTGTGAATAAAAAGTTATAGTACAGGTGATAGTGACACATATTCTCAAGGTCAAGATCAAGGAGATACCCAATACTATTTGGTTTCTCAAATAATAACAAATTGCAAGCCCCTTACACTGCAGCTTTTAGTAATAAAACGTAACAGTACTTGTACTTGACTATGCAAACAAATCCATCAATCAGGGTCGTTGGTATCAAAACATCAAAAAGAATAATAAGGTGTTACTAATGGAACTTAAGAGAATTCCAATAAAAAATAACAATACCTATTGGTGGATAGATCAAATTATCTAAACATGTCTTTACTTAATTAAAACTAATATCTGTTTATTAACGCATAACAAATCGAATTTAATGATATCATTAAATGAGTCAGTATTAAAATGATGTCATTTCTGTCTGCGTTTCCTATTAGAATACAGGGGAATCCCCCGGATTAATAAAAAGTTTTGTTTTAACAATATCTAAAATGGAATGTGCGTCGTTTGCATCCTTGTTGAGCTTCTTTAAACAGATGTCACGTTTTTACTGATGGTGTCAATTTCTAAACATCTTGCATTTATTTCTATTCGACTTAACAACACTGACCTGCATCAATTATACGTACTTTTCTGAAACCGTCGGGCTAAATTTTCAAGTTCATTTAATCAAACAATGTTACTAAGGTTTTATGTTTTTAATGACCAAAGAAGCGTATTCTCAAAGCTCGATCATTAGGCACTGAATCATCGTGTATATCACAAAATTATTAATTTTGACAATTCTGAATTCAACATTTTGTTTTATGTGTGAATAGTATTTTATTAATTATAAGAATGTTTCCTATTTTATGATGTTTGAGAATTATACAGAAAATATGATAACCAAAATTAATTTTGCAAAATGATGACAGTTAAAAAAAAAACGTAATCCTAGATTGTTAAACAAAACACAATGATAAAAAGACAGAGTGCACACGATCAACAATATACATATGTACCTACATATTACAATTTCATCTGTACAAGGAACAATTTTAGGGCTCCTAGATTTAATGATGGTTATTAAAAATAAAACAATGTACGCACGGTGTCTAAAAGGTCTGTACAAAACGCTATCACATACTCCTGAGACCAAGACTTAACAAACTTTTCTTAAATAACGAATGATTGCTTTTAGTGGTGGGATTAAATTTGGGACGTGAGTGTGTACTGGAAAAAGGAGTTTCTTCACATCATTTTCTGCTTGGGGATGTTACATAAGTGGTTAAAGTTTGATCAATCACATGCAAAGAAGCTCATATTTTTTAACGGTTTGGTCAATACCTTTCAGACTATTTCTACAGACAGACATTCTTATTTCAAACATTTTAATTTTTTAATTAAAAAATTAACATTTTGCTTTTCAACTACTTTGCAACAATAACTGCTGATCAACTTACTTTTGAAATTCCTTTTTTTACTTTTAAAACTTTCTACAGACTCTATTACCTTTGTTTTGATCTTACTAGGAAACTTTCTATAGACTCCATGTTTTTAGACACCACATGACCACATACTACCATAGCAACCATAGAATAAATATAGACTATTACAATAATATAATTAGACAATAAATCAAAGGATATAAATTTTAAAGTCTATTCTTTTTAGCAATTACCGTATGTTGGAGACACTAGAGGAAGATTTATTCCTGGTAAGATAATTAGGATTCAAGGCACTGTACCCAGGGCTGCCTACAGGTATGATTATTATTACTCAGGAAGCTCATCTCTACCAAAGATTAGAGAGGATTAAGATAGGAAACTAGCATAAGAGTACTATGAAAAAAACGACCAATCTTTTTATGGTCCAATTTCCCCTGAAGCGATAGATGTCGCAGCAATCGCTACAATATCATAGCCATTCATATTCGCTGACGGAAGACATGCATGAAGCTGGCCATGCTAATATGACTGGTGCTGAATTAAGAGCCAATAGAAGTTGCGACAGTCGCTACAATATGAATGGCAATTTGAAATTCAGAATAGTGAATGTATACTAAAAATAGTTATTAGATTATCTCCATCTTATTCAAGACTATCTAAAGAAATAAATCTACTGATTTGTTTATTAACATTATAATAACTGTATACAAGTTCAAAGTAAACGTTTATAAGTAGTTTACGTTCAGTATGATAATAATAATAATTATACCAATAATAATAATAATTAATGTCCTTGATACTGGAACCCTTGTTATACTTATTGTAGGAAGGATTGTTTTTGCTGCAGTTCTTGAAGACTAAATTTTGAAAGAAATGAAGACTAAAAGCACAGCAAATTTCAAATTTGAACCTGTCGTTCTCTAGGCTGCTTACTACATCCTTTAATCAATCGCCTCCTATCTATTTTTACACTGAAACCAGAAGGAAAAATAAGCAATTGAAGCGATTGGAAATACAAAAAAATACTTACATATTTAAATCCTTTGGCAATGATAAATAAGCGTATGATAGATGATCCTTTTTATTATTAATGCAATTTTTACTGTACAATACGAGAACATTTTCATTGTAATGTGAACTAGCAACAAAAATACTTAAAACCGCATTTTGAAGAGTTAGTAAACAGGTTTATTTAAGTTATGTTACCAATGGTAACTAAAGAAATGACAAACAATTATACCAATATTCTATCAAATACTTTTTTACCGACCACTTCCAACTTCCCCGGAGACTATAGATGGCAATACCTACAACCAGTGTTGTTAAAACTACTTTTAAAAATGAAGTTAAGCTCAACTACAACTACTGTTCCAAAAATGTAACTAAGCCTAGCTTAAATACATTTTTTGAAAACTTATTTAACTACACATTTTAAATGCATTAACATGTAGTTGCCATTATTTAACTACATTACAGGAAAGCAGGGTATAGGAAAAAAATAAAAATAATTGTTGACTGTTACGAATCTCGAGTATTATATTTACAAAAATATAAAAAAACATTATTGTTACTTTTTATAAACTTAATACTAATATCTACAATTACTAATTATTACTCCTATTATTTATTATTATTGATATTAATATTGTGCAATAAGACATTTCAAAAATTATTATTTTTAACAATTATGATTATTATTATGCTTTAAAAACAATAATGCTTCAAATGTTTTATCGCACAATTTATTTCGGGATGGAGTCAAAATGCGACCTCCAGTACTAAACATTCTTTCAACAGGAGCTGATGATGGTAGAATTACATTATTTTGTTTAAATATTTTAAGTACTGTGGGATACTTTTTTAACATTAACATATCTCTATTGTTAGAATTCAGATATTCTAACAACTCTATCAAAGACGAGTTTTCATGATCGACCGTGACTGTTTTCACGTTATTCAAAATAGAATCAAAAAATGATGCGTGCTGAATCAATGGAGATTTTTGAGCATTTGTAGATTCATTCGCTTCAAATTGTTTTTGAACCTCCTCAGTGAATAAGTCTTTGACAAATTGATATTTTTCAACCTGTTTCTCTTTATCAATCCAATTCAATTTAAACATTGGTAAAGAAACTGTTGCATAAATATACACTCTACTTGAAATGTTTTCAAAATCTAAAACATGTTGGAATCTTGATTTGACACCATTTACAATAGCATCTCGTATAATATGACAAAATCTTAAATTACAAAATTGGTTTTGGTGTTCACTTTTTAAAATTGACAAAAGAGTGGGAAGCACATACCCTAAATACATTTGTTTCTCTCCTTGTAAAATGTCTATAGCCAATGACAACGGTCTCATCACTTCTACATACTCGCTTAAAAATTCTAACTCAACATTTTTAAATTTTGGTTTTTCGAGGATTTCGCAAATTGTTTCTAAATGCGACCGAACCTCTAAAATAGCGACAACAGAATCAAATAAAGAGTTCCATCTAGTAGTACACGGTACACATAATTTTCTTTTACAAATTCTTTCAATTTCGTCGGACGCTTTAGTAGATCTACTACATGTATTCCATATAGCAGTTAATTTGCCAAAAACACTATGATACATTTTTTTTATACCGCAACTGGCGGTACTGGCAAGCAGTGCTTTCTGAATATCAGTAGTTGCGATTAAATTAAGTGTATGAGAACAACATCTAAATTGTGGAGGTAAAATAATATCGCTAACTTCGTCATCACAATTAAACTGTGAAAAATTTAATTCAGCAATTTCAATGTCATTATTTTGATCTTCTAGTTCGGGTATTGACACTCGGCGTCTTTCGGAGTTGCAAATATTTTAAACGCTTTGCCAAAATTTGATGCATTGTCGGTAACAGTACCGACAATTGTATGAATATTTCTAATAAAAGATGTATGAATTTCATGCAAAAGGCTAGCAATTTCGCTATAGGTATGCGTGAATTTAATTCGTCTGCACGCTAAAACGTAAGATTTCCTGCCGAGTGTGTCATTATTAATAATATGTGCTGTTACTCCAAAAAAGCTTTTGTTGTTTTGTGACCAAATATCTGCCGTGGTACAAATATAATCGTGACCTGACATAATTTTTATGACTTCACTTTTGCAATCCTCAGTACGATTTGAAATTTGTTTAGTTAAAGTTTGTCGACATACCGGCTTAAAGGCGCCATTTGATACAGTTTCCATCAAATATTTGAAGCTGGGTTTATCAACTGTTGCAAGTGGACGCATTTCTTCTATTACATAGTTGATCACTGCTTCGTTGCACTATAAAAAAAAAGTAAATCTTAATATTAGTTCCCGATAGAGTATTAATAGTATTATTTATTAATTATTATAATTATTATTACCTTTTCAATAGCAATTCCTTTTCTTGCAGAGTTAGCAGAAGCGATTGTAAACGGGGTGCATTTCACATATTTTGGTTTCTTGCTTGGCGGTTGAGCGTCTGTATCTTCATTATTATCAATATTGATTGATAATCTTTTCATAGTTTTTCGTTGAATTACTTCATTTAAAACATCCACTTGTTGAGGATGTTTGCGTCGAACGTGAGTTAGGAAATTAGTGGTCGATTTAGTACAACCACTAATTTCCCCCGATGAACCCACACATAACTGGCATTTTGCTTTAATTTTGTCACCATTGGTTTCAATGATCTTGAAAATATTAGTCTTGAAAATTGCAGGTAAACTCTTCTCGACATTCTTCTCCATTTTCTACTCACTAATAAACTTTGAAACACACTTTATTCCACTAGAAACGTCTGTCAAATAATGAAAGTTTGCAAATTTTGCGCACAGGTAAACCATTAGATATCATAATCCGTGGATCAATAACCAATAAGATCCCACCCTATTTGATGGAAATATTTTCGGGATTTTCCTAATGACTATTTTATAGTCCCTGGTGTAGGGATTACCGGATTAGGAACTGCACTATTCACTCTTATCAGTCTTATCTATAACGAGTGAAAGCTTTCCGAAGTATCATATACTTGGACTTAGCGAAGTTAAATACTGTAGTTAAATGGTAGTAAAAATGTAATTATTTGTAATTAAGTTAACGCATAGGAAAAAGTAGTTAAATATGTATTTAGATACATAAAAAGTAGTTTAATTACATTTCTAACTACTTATAGTTAAATACTTAACAACACTGCCTACAACATAGTATCCATAGATAATATAATAATATACTACGTATATAGAATGCAAACTCCAAGCATTGTTCGATGAATAATTCGTGCGCCATCTGTATTTTTGGAGCTAAGTATCTTAAATGCATTTTACCTGTACGGTTTCATCTTTAAGAATTTAAATTATTTTTTCCTTTTGGCTTAGAAACAAATTCAAGTAATTATTTAAATTAATTTATTCTTACATCGTAACAAATACCTACATTTTTCTTGATTGGTTAAATAGTTCAGATTGTATTTACAATTTCTACTACATTTGCCTTATTATTGTTGTTTAAACCAACTATCTTGCAAACAATGCTATCTTTTAAACTAGCTTTATGACTACAAGAAAATGTACCTGATTTTTTTACAAAACATATAATAAATTGTCTATTGATTGTTTGTTTTAACTTGTTAACTTTCTGATATAACTTTTTTTGCTTTTGGACACTGTTTTGTTTTTGGTTGGCCTGACTTAAAATTTGAAATTGTATCCTCGGAACTTGCGGTGTCTTCGAAATTGATGTATGGCTTTCCAGCAATACTTTATAACATCTCTAAATTCTTCCTGCGCTACAATAATAAAATTGTAATTAATTTATTTAAAGAAATTCGACGAAACATTTACTCGGTCTGCTTTACAAGTTATCAGCATTAAATACCTTACCTTTAGAACAGGCACTATTAACTAATTTTCCGGTGCTAGTTATAGGTACCTATCACAAATACGGTAATTGTTAATTTTCTTCTCCATTAGTTTTTCAATGTAAGAATGTTGACAAAAGTTCTTCCATTTAAAGAATGTCGTCAGGTCCTTTGTAGAATTTAAAAATCGATGGCAAATAAATTTTGTAGTGAAAACTTAAAACGGCATATTTTGGAGTATTTCATTTTTTGAGAAATGTCAGTTTCAATTTTAAAACAAAAAACTGAATTTATAGGATACAGCCCACGTGATTATATTATACAGTGCTATTAAATTAAAATGTAATATGCGTACTATTTGCAAAAGCAAATTAAAATAATCATTTCAAATGCAATCAACAATACGCAAGCGCTGAAAATGCGCTAGTCGTTTAACCTTTCATTTCAATTACACTGTACAGATATTATGTAAACAGCATTGATACGGTTTGTCACTAAGTTATAGAGCAAGCTGTAGGTCTAGTAGGTCCATGGCCAGTTGCATCGGGTCTTGGCTTTATTAATGGAGATGGTCATGGTAGACCGCATTACAGGTGCCATCTGTATTTTTGGTGCTAAGCTCATAAAATTTTGATTGTATTCAGTTTGCATTCTATATAGTAGTCTATTATTATATTATCTATGCATAGTATATTACTATTATGTATTATCTATGCATCGTCCCTTAGCTACCAATGTTAACTCTGTGTAATCTTTGATTTCTACATATAATTCACTTTATAAATATTCATTACAGTCATTACAGACTACTTTAGGAATATTTTCAAAAATGGCAACATTGCATTTAAGTAAGTTCTAAACTTGAATTGACATATCCTAAGTGACCTGTCAGCTTATATATAATACCTAATCTACATATTTATTCCTTAAAATAATTACAGATTTGACATCAATTTGCAATGTGGTCCTCAAACTACACCTCAAGATGACATTGCTTTACAAATTTCAGTACATATATTAGAGGGTTTTATTGTCTTAAATTCGTTGAGGCATGGCACATGGAACGAAGAGATACGCAACACTAATCTACCTTTCAAACCTGCAGCGAGATTTGAAATTGTTTTGATATGCGACTTTTATGATTACAAGGTAGTTTACTCACATCTTACCACAATCTATTAATGTACATACATGTTTAATACTTTCTAGATAGCTATTAATGGCCGTCATTATTGTGAATTTCCCCAAAGAATCCCTTTCGATCATATCTCACATTTAGCGATAGATGGTGATGTCTCAATTATTCAAATATCCTATGAATCTGCCACACCTACTGCACCACCTGATGCAGATGCACCAAAGGCACCTCTTCTTGGAAATCCTCAGGACGACTTTGAACTTGTAGATTTTGTAGGTATGAGAGCACTTCCTAGACCTGGTATACAGCCTCCTTCTGCATCAGAAGTGACTACTCCATCTCCCCCATCTTACGACGCAGCTATATCTGGTAGTAATGTTACCATAATGTAAAATTCATAAGTTAAAGGCTTTTTTTTTGTAGCGGGCCCTCCATATCCAACAACCAGTTCTAGAGGAGTGCCCCAACCAGGGTTTGTTTATCCTGCATCTAATAATGTACCATCAACATCCATCACTCCACTTAATGTGCGTATATCTGGTAGAACAGATATACCACCGCCACCACAAGGGGCACCTATGCCTCTAAATGCAAATGAAAATTATTATCGCAAAGGTGTAAGTAACATAATATGTGTATAAGGTATGGCTATAAAAAATGAGACTGCAAGGTAATTTATTAACATATTAATACAGTCAAGCTTAACAAAGGAATGACAAATTGTATTAAAGGAAAACGTCACTATTTGCTATCAACTATTTTGTTGGTATTTTAAAAAATAATGTTATATGTTTACAGTACACAAAAATATAACAAGAATTTAATAAAATAATATTAATAACCTCACCAATGACAAGATGACCTAACCTTAAAATGAAATATTTAAAGTTGACTATAATAATTGGTCTGTCCAATGGCTGTGCTGATTGTTTGTTTTTGGGTGAGGAATCAGAATGGCGGAGCATCCTTCGTACCTCATGGCACCGATTGCTATGATCATTTGGCCGACCCTATTAGAATTTAGCCGAATCTGGGGGAATTCCACCCCCAGTAGGGATTTTTAACGTGCCAAACGTGGCATTGGCACGGGACCTACAGTTTTACTTCCTATCCGAGAAGAAGGCATGTTTTTAGTTTTTCTCCGCTATGAAAAATTACCAGCTCGGCCGGGGATCGAACCTGCGATCCTTGGATTATGAAGCAAACATGCAAACCACTAATCCACCAACGCTGGATTTGCTGATTGACGACAGGGGTCACTCACTCTCGGCAATAGGTGTACAGTTTCTCGGGAATAAATTGCTGTGAGTCGGAAATAATGAACAATACTCGGCAATATGAGAAATAAACAGAAATAAACGGGAATACAAAGGAATAAGCGGCAATAAACAGAAATAAACGGGAATACGCAGGAATAAGCGGCATTAAATAGAGAATACGCGGCAATAAATGGGGAATACGCGGCAATACTGAGAAATCAACTCGGCAATAGGAATAACACGCTCCATTCTTCTTAATTTCCATTACGCATTTTATCTCAAACGCGTTTAAAAATCTAGGTGGTCTTCTGAAGAAGCGGGTATATGTTGTAGTATGCGCGGAAAAATAATGATGGCAAGGAATTATTTTTTGTTTGAACATGAAAATCATTCATCGTTTCTAAGAATCGTGATTTGATACTTACCCCGTCAATATAATGACGGTTAAAAGCCTAATTGATTAAAAGATTTCCTTATACTGTACAGTGTGTAAATAAAGTAAGGAATAAAATTCATATTTCTTGTATTATCGCTGTTTGGAAGAAAAGCTCGGACACGTCAATTTAATTTTTTTCCTGCGAATTTTATGGACATCAATTTTAATTTTTTAGTTTACAATTGTGGGTCATCGACTTTTAAATGGAACCCCCTTATTAGCCCAGGAGCTGGCGACCAAAAAGTGTAAGAGCTGTAAGAGTGTAAGAGCGTAAGTGCAACCGAGCTGGTCAGCAGCCGCTAGGAGCGGTCGTTACTTCTAGCGACTGCTGACCAGCTCGGTTCTATCAAAATGAAGTCTGAGTTTTTTTTTGAGAAACTATATTCAATAAATTAACACTGTAGCAAATTTCAGCTTTTTCAAATCACTTCTTTACATTGACCTCATTTTGAAGACATGCGACCACCGCATTGGTGCTGATGCAACGCGTTCGATCATTATGCTGTCTGACAACTGTATTCCAGTTTCTTATTACATAAACTGCTTAGTGATCAATTTTCAGCTTTTAGAAAACACTTAGATCACGCTACTTCTTGTTACAACTTTCAAGCTGCGCTGACGCCGACTGTCCCCATATCCGAGTTTATTTTGTGTAGGATATTTATTTACACCCTCAATATAAGCTAATATTAAAATAGTAGCCTTTACAAAACTCTTACACTTTTTGGTCGCCAGCTTCTGGGCTATATTTTCAGCAATATCCCATATGTGGTATTTAAAATTAATATTTTTTGAAATTTGGAGGACCAAATGTGATAACCTATCAGTTGAATGAACGAAGTACTAATAATGAGTTTGAAATTCCAAAACTGTTTGCTACTTATTTTCAATCGGTCTACGAGGGTGGTCTGAAAAGTTTCCGATCTAACAAAGATACAAGACATTTTTTCTTCAAATTTATTTTTATTTTTCTACATAGTCTCCTTGTAAGTCTACACACTTCTCCCAGCGATGCTCCCATCTCTTTAATCCGTCCAAATAGTACTCGGCGTTTTTCTCTGCAAAATAATTGTTCACGAAGGTGATTGCCTCCTCATTTGACGAAAATCTCTGGACCTCGCGGACAGCTTTCTCATGCCTAAATCTTGATTCAATATGTGACAAACACGTTCTTTGGACATATTCATAGCCTCTGCTATCTCTCTCACTTTAATTCGACGGTCGTTTAGCACCATTTGGTGAACTTGAACGATGTTATCGTCAGTGGTTGCAGTTTTTGGACGTCCCGAACGTTCATCGTCTCCCAAGCTGGTACGGTAAATTTTGGTGAGTACCTGTCAAAAGATGTACAACTACATTCCCTAGCTTTTATTGACGAGTGCTGCCATCTTCACGTTAAGGTCGGAAACTTTGCAGACCATCTTCGTATACGCAAAATTCTCTGTATAACGTTAATCAAATAATATCGGAGTCTGGCCCGGATTCATATAATAATCTTAATGTTAATATAGAAAGTGCAACTATGCAGGATGTGGAGGAAGTGTTACGTAAGCTAAAGCCCAAAAGGTCTGTGGGACCTGACCTGGTTCCCCCTTATATATTTAAAGCGTGTTGGGAAATATTCAGCTATCCATTATGGATAATATTTAATTTATCATTTAAGACAAACACATTTCCAAATAAATGGAAAATGGAAAAAGTAGTTCCCATACATAAAGTCGGCGATAAATCTAGAATTCAGAATTATCGACCTATATCAATACTATCAGCACCTGCAAAAATCTTTGAACAATTAATTTACAATAAAATTTATGTAAAGATTAGAAATGAGATAACTGATAAACAACACGGATTTATGAATAAACGTTCTATTGAAACAAATTTAGTTACATTTACGGAACATGTTAGTAACGTAATGGACAAAGGGGGGCAGGTTGATGTAATATATACTGATTTTGCTAAAGCTTTCGATAGCGTTAATCATGATATATTACTTCAAAAATTATATGCAATCGGCTTTTCATTTAACTTAATCAAATTTTTTAGTTCTTACCTAAACAACCGGTTACAATTTGTGCAGATGTTAGACCATCAATCTGAAATGTTTCACGCTTCATCTGGTGTACCACAGGGCAGCAATTTGGGACTGATGCTTTTATTATTATTTGTCAATGACCTTCCTTTAGCAAACAAAGAGTGTGAATGTCTTATGTTTGCGGATGATGTTAAGATTTACAAAGAAATAATCCAAGACTATGACTGTCAGATCTTACAAACTCAACTCCATCAGTTGTATCAGTGGAGTGTTAATAACAAATTAAATCTGAATATTGACAAACGCAAACATATGACATTCACAACAAAACTATATCCTCTTGCTCATCAGTACAAATTAAATAATGTATTTCTTGAAAGTGTATATAATATCCGTGACTTGGGTGTATACTTCAAACCTAGCTTGAACTGGGATGAGCACATAGAGGCTATTGTTGGTTTGTCATTAAGGAATCTGGGTTTCTTGATTAGATCTACAAAGGACTTCAGAAATACTAAGGCGATACTAACTTGATATAATTCGTTGATTAGATCTAAACTAGAGTTCGCATCAGTAGTGTGGAATCCAGGGCAAGCTACTAACCAAACTAAAATAGAAACTATCCAGAATAAATTTCTTAAATATTTGTACTATAAAGCTCATGGACGTTATCCTGGTTTTATTCATCATAGTAACATTAAAATTGAATTTAAGATAACAAAATTAGCTAGGAGAAGAGAATCGTTAGATGTCAGCTTCATACATAAACTTTTAAATGGTGGCATTGATTGCCCTAGACTGCTGTCCTTGGTCCAATTGTATGTTCCGGCTTATAGATCACGACCCCGAAACATCCTGTATGTTCCACGATATAGAACTATTAAACGATATCATTGTGCACTAACTAGAATGATTGTTATAGTAAAAATTGATACAACAGATTTCGACATTTTTTATACGCCCCTTAGAACATTGAAGAAATATATTCTTTCAGCATAATGGAAAGGGCTTGTAGGTTTCAACTAGATAATCCAAGATTAGAACTTAGTGTTAAACATAATTATTTACAATCTGTACTAATTTTCATAATTTGTGTTTACATTATTATTTGATGTGAAATTGTTAAAACATATTAATGTAATTTATATGTCATTTGCGGGACCTCCCCAAACATTGTAATTGGGATTAACCCGTTATGTTTGGGTAATTATTAAATAAATAAATAAATAACTTTCATGAAAATAATAATTAATCTTTCAACTCTTATTATTATTTTCGTGTCAAAGCTTATAAAAAACAATTAGCAAATCGGTCTTGTAGGTCTAAAAACGTATAGGAGATCTATGGCGGCATGCAAGGGTTTGTCTATACATCAGAACAATACGAATATTAAACACTCAATGATGGAAGGATGTGGCTAGACTGTAAAGAGTGCAGTCGATTTAAAACACAAGGCTGTTTTTTGTTCCAGTTCGTTTGAGAGTTCTACTGAGCCGATTTACGTGATTCTTATTTTATATTGAAGCTTTCGCTGTGTGAATTATTATTTTTTATATTTTTTAAATTTTTAAATCCAAAAATTAAAAAAAATTATTTCGAGACGCTCGAGAATAGCCTTTCAGCGCCAGCCTTTCAGCATGTAAACTTTTGGAATTGCTCTTAATAGACAAACCATTTAAAATGGTAAACAAAATCTTAAAATAGTAAACAAAAATCAATTCAAAATAGTTAAAATAGTACTGTAATGATATTCATCATAAAATCAGTCATTACATCCATATTACCTCAAGAAGGCATTGCATGCTAAGTGATTGCCATGACAACAGTAATCAACAACAAGAGTATAAATAAATATCTCATAGAAGTAAACATGTCTTTTATTGTCTTCTACAAGAGATAACATATAAGTAGTGTACAAGACCACACGCAAGCAACCTGTATTGCTACCTTAATCTTCTAAACACTACAGTACTAAGATTACCACATGAATGATAAGAGAATAAGAATAATTATTTTCTGAAACTGTAAAGTCATAGAAAATTTAAAACAACAGTATTTAATTCTTAGGTTAATTCACTACGTAAATAACTATAGAAACTGCAATAAACGTATCTATAAAATATTATTTATAGATACGTGCGTTAATGCAACAAAATGCATTAAATTTATGTTATAAACATACTCTTATTTATTAATAATTCTTGTAACTAAACAATTTTGGTTTGAAATAACACTTTCAACTTGCATAAAAACGTATAGTAACGGAATATTTGACTGCCGATTTCAAACACATATTTCTCATCAGTCATGTTTTTGAAATACTAATGAACGTATTCAAGAAATTTGTTAAACAAGGTCTCTAGATTTTATTCTCATCATTTCTGTATTTAAACGCGGGCAGTATTTAAAAGTGCTACAGTAAATTAATTACAAATGCTAGAAATAGCTAGGTCATGTCGGCGGCTGCAGCCCATGCAGTCTAGCCTTCCATCATTAAGTGTTTAATATTCGAATTGTTCTGATATATACACAAACCTACAAGACAGCTTTGATATTATATTTTCTTTAGATTTTTATACCATAAATTGAAAATACTTTATACCTATTTAAAACACAAGGTTTATTTTTGTAACGCTTCGTTTGAGAGTTCTACTGGGCCGATCTACGCAATTCCAAGTTAAAGGTTTTATGATGTGGTTTTACGAGTTTTTTTTAAAGCGTTATTTGTAATCGATGTATTTCTATACGCTCGAGACCGATTGCTCACTTACAGCGAAATCAAGCGAATCCCTTGAAGTAATTTCACTTGCATCAGAATCAGAAAATCAGACTTAGAGAAAGGAAACATGCAAGAAACAAAACGGAAGATAAAGCTGAAATTAGAAAAATATTATGCAATATTTTACCACACCCGAAGGTACATTGGACGAACTTTGGATATTGATAAAGAAAAATTCTTGAAAGATTTGGAAAACTTCATACAGCCGGAGGAAGACGACATTCAGAAAGTAAATTCGGAATTTATATTTTATGGTCCTGTAAATTTTACTGGAATTTACCCATTCAAAAACAGTCGTTCGAATGGAGTCTCAATTAACAGATTATACAAAGACTTGAAAAAAATTTGAAGGAGTTTCTATTCTAATTAAAACTTATTAGTTTTTTTAATTTTTTTTGAATTTTATTTACTGCCTATTATTTTATTGGGATTCTCACATTTCAAATAAATTTTTGTTATTAGTTCAATGTGTCTTTTTTTTGTATTTCTTAGCGTGGATCTATCTGATGATATATTTTTTTTAAGTTTTTCTTTTCACATATTCAGTTACTTTAACAGCACTTAAAAATGTAATGTACATATATTATGATTGAATAAAAAACTATTTTTTACAGATCATTTTTTATTTGCTAGGAATTCTGTTTACATTTTTCTTAGTAGAGATATGACATTTTGCAAAATTATTAATAAAACCAATAACAATAAAACACCTTTCGATCAAATACACCCACTGCTAAGATCATGCATGGAATACGGAAATAAACACGGCAATAGGGAAATTAATGCAGCAATACAGAAATAAATACGGAAATAGATACGGGAATACAGCAATACAGACGAAAATAAAGGAATACAAACGGCAATACGGGAATAATAAGTGAGAATACGGGAATAAAGACAGTTATTGCCGTAAAGCGGCAGTAGGTGTACATAATTTTTAGGAGTGAGAGACCCCTCGGATTGACGTCTTCAATATTTGGTTGAAAAATATGGCTGATAAGGAATCCATTACGTGAAGATGGTTGGTTAAAGCAGCACTATCGCAAAATCCCTTGTCATCTGTGATAAATTGTTTGTTTATATTGTTTGTCTCCTTAAGACATATGGATATAACTTTGTTTTAGCAACTTTACAGCTTAGAGCTTTTTGAAGGATTTAGCAAAGTTTCAATGCTTATAAAAACGTTATTACAGATGATACAAACTTAATTTTTTGAAATGTTGTATTTATAGCAACAGTTAAATTAATGAGTAGTATTTTCTAGACCAACAGTTTTTTCCTTAGGGCCATAAATAAATATGCTAGTGAAGAATGATACACTTAAACAGAAGATAAATGGATGTTTAAAACCAAAAACTTTTGATATTATTGTTATTACGATCTTCTAGATTTCATGAGACAAAGTCCCTTCGTCTCGCGAAATCTAGAAGTTGATCTCACTTTTTAATGTGAATTTTGATATGCGATTATAACAAAAACCAGTTGAGAATGCGCAGAGCTAGCATTGCCATGACGAACAAAAACAACTGTATACTTAATAAACTAATTTATTTTTGAAAACTAATGTTCACGTAACACATTAGTTGTCATAAAAACTAAAATTCTAAGTCCTAAAACTTTTCGTTAAAAAAAAAGATGTTGCTAAAAATGTTTATTTTTTCGTAAATTTTAAACAAATACAAAATTTTTCGTTTTTCAAAAATTTACCTAAATTTTTGGTGGTCATTTTGACCACTTTCCCGAAGAGATACAAAAAAATGTTTCAACCAAAAGTTTCTTGGGATTTGATGTACTAGTCCAGATGTAGATTCCAAAAAGAAAAATTCAAAAAAGGCGACAGACTGACAGACAGACAGACAGACTTCACGAATTCAGAGACGAACTTTTTGTTCGTCGAAAACTTGTGAAACAAAAATTACATGTTCATGAATAGACAGTTTGTTCTTTTAATAGCCATACCTAGTTTAGAAGTTAATAATAATATATTGTATAAAATTTCAAATTTTTCAGATAACCGGCTATCCTGCTAGAGAATGCAAACCTTGTTATCTAATCATGTTTCTTCTTATTAGTATAACTGTTGGTTTGGTTATATCTGTTATCATTATAGCAATTATTACAAAAGGATTCAGCATCAGCAGTAGCCGAAGGGATCGTTACTCACATTAGCAGTTCATCATACAATGGATACAATTATTACAACAATAACCAGTAATAGTATTGAATTTATTTTAAAGATACAACACTTATAATACAGAATCTTCCTGATTATAATACAAATAATTATGTTTAATAATAGTTATTTTCGATACAAGTCATGTCAATTTCTAGGCTTGAGGCTGAGATTTAAAGCACAATGTGTTAGTGGAATACTTTAAAAGAGGCCAAGAGACACAAAATGTCAAAGCATGCATACGAGGATAGATCGAAAAATTTCTAGAACAAGACGAAAAAAGCAACTTTTTGGGGAAAATCATATTTATTTTTCTACACAGTCTCCTTTCAGCTCTACACATTTAGTCCAACGCTTTCCAAGACCCTTCAACCCTTCACAAGAATAAGAACTATCCAAACCTTCAGAATATTCGATGATTTCAGTATTCGATGAACATTTCTTTCCAGCCAACCATTTCTTGAGATTTGGGAACAAGAAAAAAATCAATTCTGGCAAATAGGATGCACGTTCAATTAACTGGAATCGTAGTTAGTGCAGTTTTGCCATCGCAATTGCTGACTTGTTGGTACAAGACCTTTTTCTTTGCCAAATGAGGCCTGTTAGCTTTTGATTTCTTTGTTCAGTCTGTCTAATAATGAGGCATACTCGCCCTTATTGTTCTCCCGTGTTGCAAGTAATCAATAAAAATTATTCCTCAGGAATCCCAAGATACTGTAGCCATGACTTTTCCAGCAGACAGAATCGTCTTGCCTTCTTTGGAATTGGCTCACCACGTTATGTCCATTGCTTTGACTGCTCCTTGGTCTCCGGAGTGTAGTGGTGAATCCACGTTTCGTCAACAGTTATAAAACTACGTTTGAACATGTCTAGACATTGCTGAGAAATGGTCATTCGAACTCGCTTTTGGTCGATTGTCAGCAGACGCGGCACCCATCTAGCACTAAGCTTTCTCGTGTCCAAATGTAGATGTAAGATGCAATGTACACGGTCATATGAAATGCTTACTTTCTCTGCTATCTGTCTCAACTTTATTCAGTGATCCTTCATCACGATTTCATGGACTTTTTCAATTGTTTCTTCATCGGTAGCTGTTTTTGGTCTGCCAGAACGTGGTGCATCCTCTATGCTTGTTCTACCGCGTTTACATTCAGCAACCCAGTTTGCAACTGTTGCATACGAAGGCGAAGACTCACCATGAACTTCATCTAACTCCGTTTTTATTTGTTTAGCATTTAAGCCTTTAAAAAAGAAATGTTTTATCACTGCACGGAACTCGTTTTTATTCATGATTAAGAAAATGCACAAATTGTTTACTTGAATCGATAGTAACACGCCGTGTTTATATCCAATCCGTTTGAAAATTTGACAACTGTTGTACGAACAGTGGGGCTTTCAAAACAAGTGATCAGCACGCGCGCATAACTCCATCTTGTAGTTCATTCGAGAAACACTCTGATCTATCCTCGTATATGTATGTAGAACAATATTTTTTGTAGTTGTTTGACACAAAATTGTAAATTTTAAGTTTAACGTTGACAGATGTGAAATTAGGTACATAAGCCATAAAGTCTACATATTTAGTTATACACCACTTTATGGCTTATGTATCTGACAAAACGAATAGAAAAATATAATTTAATAAATTACTTAAAAGTACATCGTATTTTTTAAGTTTGAGGATAGTTTGAATTTACCACTTTAATAAATTATTGTAGTAAATTTCTAGTAGGGAACCTCTATAAGAAGGGTAATGACATGTATAAGAGTGCCGTCATTAGTCTGCCAATTTTATATATATTTTGATGTAGTATTTGAGCCATCTTCTTGTTCAACAAGGTTAGTACCACTGGTGCAATTTGTTGAGGTTGAAGCACTATCGGTTGAATTAAAGAGCTGCTTGGAAATCTTAATTTTTTTAACAACAGATTCTTCAACGTACTGTTCCGCCACTGCTGACGATTTCCAACCGCCAAATGTTTTCAGCGTCAGGAGGTCACCCCCATTTTCAGCCAACATACTAGCAGCAGATCTCCTAAAAGTATGACCCGTGTACGTTTCAGGATTCTCCAAATTTAAAAACGTGGCAATTTTTCTCGGAATTCCTCCAATTTTGTGAATGCCTACAAATTGTCTTGTGCATTTGCCGTTTCGATAGTCTACAAAAACACGGTCGACACAAAGGTCGAAGCGCTGCGTATTTTCTATATAAGATACAACCCTTAAAGGGTGTATCGTCTTCCGTTATAGTAAACTTTCGACAAGACTTATTTTTTGTATCTTCTAATGTAACAATCAAAAGTCGACCCGTATCTTCAATATTATCCACACGCAACTTAAGAAGTTCCTCGCGGCGACAAGCACCAAAAATTCCAAATACAGTAATAACTTTTTCTAATAAGAATTGCTTATCTGGTGCTCCTAACAGATATCTGGTTACTTCTTCTGCTGTTAGAACTTTTGCTTTGTTTGGCTTGTAGCATTCGGATTTTCTTCTGAGCAAAGTAAAAACTTTTCCATACCTGTAACCAAATAACAAAGTTGTAACCATACTAAACAATAATTTATTTTAGTACTAACCTGGAGATGTCAATATTTTCATGTATTCGCAAACATGTCTTTAGCATTGAAATTTTGCTCCACACACTGTTCGGTGCAAATTTCTTCGTTAATTCTGACGCATAACACAGTAAAATATCCTCATTTACACCACCAACATTCTTGCTCTTCCGCCACGTTGTAAAAGCTTAATATTCCTTCACGTATCGGTCCTTTGTTTTGGTGGGTAACAGCTCACAACTTGCTGCAGCTGCTTCCTCGCGTATATGATCAGAATTTTCGAAAAATGTTGCATTTTCTTCCATCGCGTCAAATTTCTTCAACGTATTGCTGCTTTTTAAACAACCGTTGCTATAGTATTATGCAATTAAGCCACAGATCACTCGTAAATTTTATTAGTGATGAAAAACGAATCATTCTCAAATATTAAATATTCATGGTATCATGAAAAGTACTGAACGCCATACGGCCGATTATGAACGCCATACGGCCGATTCTCGGCTATCGCCTCGATTTTACAATATTCAGCCGCGTCCGTTATTTGCTTCATATCGGCCTTATGACGTTAATAACTATATCGTGTCATTGACTTTTAATACCGGCCTAAAGGTGTACATACACACAAAAACTAAAGTATAACTTACAACTTTAAATAAACGTTTTGTTAACTTTCAACTAGTATAATACTTAGCAAATAATTATAAAAGACAAAGCAAATAAAGGAGAAATTAAAAGCTTTTTTTTCGAAGTAATAAAAATTATTATCCCGTTATTGAGTGATGTCGGAGTCAGATAACCTGTACAAAAAGATTTTAGTTGCATTAAATGAACAAACTCAAGTTCTTAAATCTGATATCAATAATGTAAAGGAACAAGTTAAAACAGAAAGTAAAAATATTAAAAAACAAATAGACACCATCGAAATTAAATATAGAGACATAGAAAAAAACGTTATACAAAGATCAGCGACACGTAATAATATAATTGTTTATGGCTTAACTTCTGATGAAAGAAACTATCAAGCATCAGTGGTTGATAAACTAAATCAAATTTTAGAACTGAATTTATCTCTTAGTGACTTTAATGATATCTATAGATTATCAAATCAAGAAAATGCACGAATTAAAATAGAATTTCTTTCAAATCTAAAGAAAAAGGAAGTACTAAAAAACGCCTCTAAGCTGAAAGGAAAGGAAATCTTTATTAATCAAGAGCAATACAAGGCAGATTATGAAACAAATAAAGAATTAAGAAAGCATTTAAAAGTAGCCAAGCAACTAGGCTATAATGCTAAAATAAAAAAAGGTAAAATAATAGTAAATGGAGAGGAATTTAGTTTGGAAAAATTAATATGCAACCATGAGGAAGTGGAGGAAATCACCGAAACCCAGACAGATAGTTCTTACATTCAAGAAGATCGAGATGAGTCAGTTGTATCTGACTTGGAACTGGATAGAAAAAGTGCACCTTCCACCCCCACACCAATTAGCAGAGAGAGGAAATTAATTGAAGAATTTGGTGAATTTTTTGAAAACCTCCAGGTCAAACCAACTCCACCTGGTAATGCAAAGTTGCAGACTCCATTAAACAAGGAACCAGTGCCTGCATGTAAAGAAATCGAAACGACAACGAACGAGAATTCATTGATAAATCAAATCAAAAATATTAATTTACTTTCAAGTGTAGAACCACCACGTCAATCGCCTCGAATAAACAAGATGAAGTTAACAGATAAATAAAACTTAATTAATTACAATAAGTATTCATTTATTCTACTTTTATTTACATGTTTTACATAGATATCTTACCAATAAGTTGCTTGTTATAATACATAATATGTTTTTTACTGTACTTAACTATAAAATTTTTGTAATGGAACACTTACCTTAGTTTTCTAAAACCATATATTCTGGAGTGTAGAGGTAATTATGGAATTCTTCGCCAAAATCGTGGAACAAAAAGCTGAAACATTTACTTTAGATAATATACAAGAATTAGATAAGGTGTTAAGTGTAAATAAGGATAACTTAAACTTTAAAATATTACAACAGAATATTAGAAGTATAAATAAAAACTTAGACTATTTTAAAGTTTTGCTTAGTCAAATGAGTAATAATTTTGACTGTATAGTGTTAACTGAAACTTGGAACATAGATAATATTAATGTGTATACCATAGAAGGTTACAAAATTATCTATAATCAGGGCGATTACAACAAAGCAGACGGTGTTCTAGTTTATATTAAAAATAATATTGAATACGAGTCAAAAACAATCACAATTAACAAAAATAACAAATAAATCTGACCTACCAAGGTAAAAGAATCAATCTTTTAGCAATATATAGAAGTCCCTCTTCATGTCCTTTTCTCTTCAACGAATCCATTAAAATGTATCTTGAGGAATTACCTACAAACTATGATTATTCGATAATAACTGGGGATATAAACATAGACATTCTTTCAAATGATGTACATTATGTAAATAATTATTTTACAATGATGACGGAAAATGGTTATTTGTCCATTATAAATGACATGACTAGGCCAAATGCAAACGGACCGGGCAGTTGTGTAGATCACTTATTTGTTTCTTCTCGCTCAACTCCTATATACGAATATGTAATTCCTATAATTACAAGAGCAGACATTACAGATCATTTTATGATCTCAGCCCATGATCTTTTCCACTGAAAAACTCAATTCCTGAAATAGAACAAAATTTAAAATATAAACACTACATGAACTACAATAGATTAAGAACAGAGTTATCCGATGTGACATGGGCATATAATGAAGATGTTGAGAAGTGCTACGATCAGTTTTTAAACACAATAAAACGTTGTATGGAATTTGCTAAAACGACGGTAAAAATAACCGGAAAAGAAAGAAAGAGGAAAAACTGGATTACTCAGGGTTTAGTAAACTCTATAAATAAAAGAAATGTTCTATATCAACAAGCACTACAAGACCCAACAAACCTAAATCTATATCGGCTGTACAAAGATTTGCGAAACAAAATTAATAATCTTATTAAAATTACAAAGGCGAACTTCTATAAAATGAAAATAGATAAAAATACAACAAACCAGGAACACATATGGATGGTCGTTGGTGAAGCTATAGGTACCACAAATGTTAGAAAACAAGAAACAAACAGTATAAAACTTGAAGACGGGAACGTTCTAAATAATAAAAAGCACATGGCAAATGAATTCAATAAGTTTTTCATCAATATTGGAAGAGAACTGGCAGCTAAAATAGTTCCACCTAGCAGCAATCTAAAACAAACTATGTATGAAAAATCAATATTTCTGGAAGGTACAGATCCGGAAGAAATTAAGAAAGTAATAAATACCTTACAAAATAAAAAAGCATGCGGCATCGATGATATTAGGGCGGAGACAATTAAAGAAATAAAAAAAGAGATGTGAACCATTGTGTTATATCATAAACAAAATAATAGAAACTGGAAACTGTCCATCACATTTCAAAGTATCAGTAGTGAAACCATTATTCAAGAGTGGTGAAAGACAGGATATGGGTAACTACACTGAGAAAAAGGTTTATTTCCAAATACAAAATGTATTTACTTAGGTACAATTGAGAGTTCTTTAATTAAAGCTAACAAATGTTTTTTAGTTTAATATTGCTGTTTTTAAAAGAACGAAACAAGATATTTTGCTTCAAGTTGGTACTTTATTTGAGTATAATTTATTTCAGTGTTGTAAATATTTTTTGACTTAACGCTATCAGTTTAGTTGACCAGCTCTTCATTTAAATAAAATGAATTATTACACGCAAGCAGAAATGACATCATTCTAATACTGACCCATTTAATGATATCATTCAGTTTGATTTGTTATTTGTTAATGAACAGATATATTAGTTAATTAAGTAAAGACATGTTTAGATTGTTTAATATATCCGTCAATAGGTGTTATTATTTTTTATTGGAATTCTAGAATGTTTCTTTAATAAGACCTTTATTTTTTTTATATTTTGATAGAACAACCGATAGATGGTAATTTGTTTACATAGAAAATAACTACATACTATAAAAATAATGCGTAAAAAATAAGTACTGTTACTGTTTTACTACTAAAAACCGCAGTGTAAGGGGTTTGCAATTTGTTATTATTGAAATTATTAGTCACGATTTTTATGAATGCTTAATGTTCTTTATAAAAATAAATATTATCTAATTATTAATTAATAATTATTTTAACTATAATAATAACTACGAAAATAAAAAGATAAGTTGGAAAAATGTTTTTTCTTTTTTATGGTTTAACAAATTCGTATGGATTATAAATAACAAAGGAGTGAAGATTAAATTTAAAATTTCAAGAAGTGGAACTAAAACATCGAAAGAAATATACTACCACAAAAAAGGTGTGCAGCTGTGTTTGGGTTCGTATCGAAACAAGAATAAAACGGTACGTAGAGTATTTATTGCTGATTTATCTTTTACTACCTGTTACTATTATGCACATTTGAGAAACCAAATAGTATTGTTTATCTTCTTGAACTTAAAGATATGTGTCACTATTACATGTACTATAATTTTTTATTCACAAACCTGCAGACGTATTACAAATAGGGGTTAATGTGCCTATTAAAAGAATTTAAAATTGTCTTACAAATCACAAAACAATAGCTATTTATGTAACAAGTACATAATGTAGGACTTTATAGACAAGCCCAGTTTATGGCCGAGCGAGCGAAGTGAGCAAGGCCTATAAAAAGGGCGAGTCTATAAGGTCCGATTATGTAAGAGTTGCATACAAAGCTTTATGTTTGATTCCTAAAATTAGGTAATTATCAAAAAAAAATCAGTTTATAAATTTGACATCTATTCTTGACAGAAGAAAATTTGACATGTAATATACAGTTGCCATACTTTATTTTACTACTATATACTTTATTTTACTACTACCACTTTATTTTACGAGTACGATAATAAGCCAGTTCACTGCCGTAAAACAATACAATAAACAGTACTTTATAATGCAATCGGGCATAAAAATACTTATGTTCTTGTTCTACGAAACACTTGGCCAAAATAAAGACGGGTTTATTACTTTATTACTCTACCTTGCACATTTTGAAAACAAGCAGTACTTACCTATTGTTTATCTGCTTGAACTTCAAAATATGTGTCATGTGAATTCTTACTATTTAATTTGAAAACATTGGGCTGAACTTCAATTCTATTTTTCTCCAAAGGTATAGAAGTACCAGAAAAATGGTATATAGAAATTTTCATTTTTTCATGATTATCTAACCACTGGCAAAGTCTGAACATTACTGAATGTATCACCGTGTATAGTAAATTATACGGTTTATTATAAAAGCTTCCGTGCAGCAGTTTAGACAACCATTTCTACATTATTTACGTATTACATCACACTACTAATCGGGCTTTGTGTAACCTTCGGTTTTGGCATGTGCATGTGCAGAATCTATAACAACGATAACATCCAGTTTACGGTTTACTCTCGTTTCATCGTTCTAGTCTCGGTCGTAGTTTAAATAAGTATTTATTTAATAAGTAATACTTTTAATAGTGGCCCGCAGTTTATGTTGTTTTTATTAATTTTAAGTTATTAATTATGGATGCAGCTATTTCTGATCCTGTAAGTAACTGTTTATATTCTTATATTCTTGAGCATGACGGGATTTATATAAAAATGATATAAAGCAAGGTTATTTATATAATCAATATCAATCGCAAATCCTGTAAATTAGACGACTTTTAATTGAAGCTGCCCACAATATCAAAGTAACCCATGATTTATTTATTATGTTAAGTTGGTTGCATTGCAAAATTTAATTTTTAAAATTTTTAGAGCCTGTCAACTTTGACAACCAAATTGTATATTTATGTAAATTACATAGTTTAACTATGTCTTTACATAAAGAAATAATATATTATTATTCAATTTTGTCTTATAAAGTTTTATTTGCTTGGATATGCACCATTAAAGCAGTTGTTTAATAAACGACAGAATAAAAACTGTATTCCTCTAGCTGTTTAAAATCTTTATTTACTAGGTAGGTACTTTCTAAACAAACTTTTGGAAAACGTAAAATCAAAATTTTGATTTTGAATTCCTCAAAAAGCGTATCTTAAAAAATTTCCAAGAAATTTCAGATAATAGCTTATACTGTTAATTGATATCCAAAGTTTAACAGTGGGATGATAATGGGTTCATGTCTTAATAAATTTACAAAACATCTCTTTCAGCCAAAAACTGCATAAATAAGGCTGGCTAAAGTTTCAAATAAAAAAGACTTTATAATTGTATCAGTATGTAATAAAACTAACAATGTTTATGATGAATGTCTTGTCTGAAATATTTTTTATTTCGGTACTCCCAAGACAAGAAGTTCAAGTACCCATATTGCAATCAATCGATGTCGGGTTACAGAGCATGTTTCCCAGGCAGTGTTTGTATGAAGCCAACTCTCCGTTAGTTAAAGGACTCATCAACCTTGCATTCTCTATCATCACTTTGACATTTTGGTTTCTAGTATAAACACCCCTACGGAATCTGTGCCACTTGGGCCTACCAAGACATTGTTTCGGTCTCAGTTATTCTACAAATTTGGAGAGACCACTTTCATTTCTGGAAATTTATCTTGAAATAGTCTGTGTGCATGGCTGCAAGTTACACAAAATAGGTCAAAATAGGTTGAAACACTGCAATCTCAAATGTCTTTTTTATCCAAGTAGGTATTCGGGCCATTGAGTCCATCCCCTCCCTTTTTATGTAAATGACCCGCGATCTAATAAATATTCAAATGAGGCGTGGTCTAATTAAATGCGCGAATTAAATTAATTGATCTAATTAAATTAAATTAAATTAATACACGGTATCATTTACATATCTCATCTCTCATTTACATTTATCATTTCTCATATGGATGCTCGAATTTAATTAATTCATGGTATCATTAGCATATCTCATCTCTCATTTACATTTATCATTTCTCATATGCATACTCGAAATAAATTAATTCACGGTATCATTAGCATATCTCACCTCTTATTTCTCATATGGATGCTCGAATTAAATTAATTCACGGTATCATTAGCATATCTCACCTCTCATTTACATTTATCATTTTTCATATGGATGCTCGAATTAAATTAATTCACGGTATCATTAGCATATCTCATCTCTCATTTACATTTATCATTTCTCATATGCATGCTCGAATTAAATTAATTCATGGTATCATTAGCATATCTCATCTCTCTCTCATAAATTTATTTCAAAATAAATCTTATGTTGTCATTCCTAAATGATATTTAAATATAGATCTACACGTCATCATGTAATTATGCGAAAACAATTTAACATGTAGAAACGTAATAATAAAAATTAGCTTTCAAGTATACAAAGTATCTCCAAAGATTACTGTCAATCAACAGTCAGATTATCTCTATTGCGTTCTGACATGTTTAAATATACGTCATAAACATTTAAAATACGGTTTACAAGTAAAGCAAATTCTAATTTGAAAGAAAACACTTAGGGTCGTTATGATTTCTTAAAAATTTATTTAAATAATTCCGATAAATATTTATAAATAAAACTTAGAAAAAGGAATATTGTGTAGTACCATTTTAAAGTCAAAAAGCTTATACCTGTTTCTTTAAATATTCTAATATTCAGGGCTATATGAACCAAAACGATTAAAAAATAAACATTCTTTCCCTGTTATGCGAATAGTATAATAGACAGGCATCGTAATCCCTAAAAGCAATCAAGCTTAAGCTATTTCGACGAAAACAATAGAATTTTTAAAAATTACGAACAACATTTAGTACGAACAATAACATTCAACATTCTAGTGTTGTATTAAAATCTAGAAATTTCAGAAAAACGGTTTTAAAATAAATTGTATGTAGTTATACATTGTGAAATAAAAAATGCAAGAATAAAATACATACACGGATTAAACTAAACTATATATATTAAGAAATATTAATTACGGCTTTTATAGCATCTTACAGGAAAAAGATTACATTCAATCAAGATCACAACATATATCATTAACTAGATATCATAAATAAATATATTATATATTGAAGGTAGAGTAAAGACATGAGGATATCCATCGTTTGACTAATGTCTATTTATTAAAACAAATAAGGTATGAAATGTAACAGGGAGTCTATTCAATGAACATTGCATAATACTTTTATGATTTTTCTAGCCTATAGATCAGCAGTTAGAAACACGGGCCTGCTAAATGCCTGCAATTCACCTACCCTATCAATATGTTGTACAATTTTAAATATGTAATGTATACGTTTTGTTTCTTACTTAAGTCTATTTTGTTTGTATGTTTGTAATATTTAGACATTTACGAAAATTAAATCAAGCTGAACAGCAGATTACTATTTTAAATTTAATAGATCATATATGAGAGAAATGTTATATAAGTCAATACAGCCCTATAACTATCATTTATTGAGCTATACAAAGAGATTTATATCTACGCTAAACTAAAGATTAATAGAAGTATTGCATTCCTGATATCATAAGATAACGATAAAACACATGATTATTCTTAGACTAAGGTCTAATTTAGGTAGTCAAATTGTAGGTAATCAAATTGTAGGTAATCAAATTGTAGGTAATCAAATTCTAGGTACATATCATGATGTGGTATCATACAATTATATTCTAGTAAGAATTGTAATAAAGTCGCTGCTATAAATAACAACATTCTTTATCACGATCATCTATCATTATCATAATCATCTAATGTCATGCAGAGTCAGCAGCTAGCTCCTAGTTCGTATATGCGAGAATCGGTATTATATAACACACACATCAGTCTACATTCATTGCTCTAATATTGATAGGAACTTTCTAGAATCTATAAAGTTGTACTACATATATTCAACTAATTTGAATATACGATAACTGATACTCATTATACTTCTATGCACACAATCGATGTATCAGTACACTCCAACCACGTGATCAAGATGTAGTATTCAAATCAAGCTTCCTAGCCCCTATACAAGTATTCTAGAACACAGAGTATTCATCACTAAACGTATTCTTCATATATGAAATCATAAAGTTCGAGTCTAACTACTGACGAGGTGAAAGAATAAGTGCAGTCGGTTTATGCCCATACCAGGCTCCCTATGATTATTATAAATGTCTTAACAGAATAAAAAGGGTGAAATTCATTATATCTACTACAGATGAGGTGAAAGAATAGGTACATTTAACATGCGTATGCTACAATTATCTAATTTTCTAGTTTTCTAGATGTAATGTAATTTTGAACAGATTTTAACCCTTTTCGTTATATCTACTACCCCTGTAAGCGATTTCTACATATACGTTCTTATTGTTTATATACCATATAGATATTCGTAGCATCTAAAGTAAACTCTTATTTAAACGTTATTTTACAATATATCATACATTTCAGCAACTCCGAAATATGAAGATATGTAATAATATACTATATACTTTTGTAGGATATTAACTCGTATAATTAATACTAATTTGTAATTATTTTCGATACCTTCGAAATATAAGTCTATAACATATCTACCCAAAAGATTCGCCGACAAACTTACTGAAGATAAAGTGATCGATCTCAACCAAAAGATAGCGAATAAAACTCTGTCTCTAGGATTGGTTTACCTAGGTAAAGTAAAGACAGAAAGATATCAACCGTATGCTGACTGTAAGTTTATCGAAAAGAATAAGGTATGAAATGTAACAAGTAGTCTATTCAATGAACATTGCCTAATACTTTTTCTGATTCTTCTTCTAGCTATGGATCCACAGCTAGAAACACGGACCTGCTAAATGCCTGCAATTCACCTACCCTATCAATATGTCGTACAATGCAAACATTTAATATTATTATTATTAAAATTTTATAAATAAAAAACGATAAAAGAAGTTTATAGTTTTCATTTATTTTTATGTTAAACATATACGGTAGCAAGATCTAGATCGTTGTATACAAATTCATATATGAGAGAAATGTTATGTATCTCAATACATACCTAAAACGTATTCTTCGTATATTCAGTAAGAGCTACCCATTTTTCTAGACATTCGAATTTTGAACAGCTTGATAATATGTTTTCTCATTTATTCATAATTAGGGTCAAGTTGAATAACAGATACATAGAGCGAGGTAAAGGATCTAAAGAACAGCATTTTAGTAACAGTTGACAAAGTAGAAGCTAACAATATGAATTTACTAAAGAAGGTAGAAAAAATGGGTGTCTTAGTAGATTAGAGCTCCGATTTGTAAGCAATATTTGATCAGATTAACTATAATTTGGTCAAAAGTGGAAATTAAAAGGTTAAGCTAGTGACAGATCGAATTCAATAGTCATCATTAATAAAGTAACTTTTTTCAGTCAGTCATGTATTTAGCTACTATACTATGTAACGTTTATAAATAAATAATACATCATTATAGAATAGTCTTTGACTAATGCTCATAAACTTATAACAATCTAACATTTCTTTTATATGAGCTGTTGATAGTATTAAACCTATGCATAGCCGTTACGAATTTTTGATATTCGAGTAATGTTTTAAGAAATTCAGAACCGATTTACAACATACCCTCTCGTAATCTTACATCGTAGTTATATCGTGTGTATAAGGTATTCATGAATTTAGAGATTAGAGCTTGATTCGGTCAACCCACTTTCTGATACAACTAAAGCATACTGCTTAATTTTACATGATTCGTTGATAGAATACAATGCGTTTGCTGAAACTGTGACTAGACATACACATAGCATAATGAAAATTATTAAGCAAAAGAAGTCGCTAAATATATTTAACTTAAACGATCATGTTTCTCGATAATATTCCGATGATGATAAGAAGCATGGTAAGCTTTTACCTGTTTCCTGTTGAGCAATTTTGAGTATACCTTCTTCTTGTGGTAAAACTAATGCCTTGTTACGTCTACTAATTAATGAAAACGAATTAAAACTTGAAAATATCTACCTATTCGAAGGTATCGAAAATGGTTACAGATTATTATTAATCATACGAGTTTACTGTAGATACGTTGAATAACCTACAAGAGTATATAGTATATTATTACGTATCTGTGTATTTCGAAGCTATTGAAAATGTATGATATATTGTAAAATAACGTTTAAATAAGGCGACGAACTTATTTCTTTTAAACTGGCGACAACTCATCATACAAAACATACTGTATTTATGTATTCCCTTTCTCTGCTGATATGTTTTCTACAGTGTGTTTTTGAATATTATATCCCGTTCTCTCAAGAATGCATAAAATTTTCGAAATATCTGTTATTATTTTACTTAGCACATATAAAAGTAGCAAAATGAATTTCTATTTTAACCTGTTAACTTTTATGTACTTTATTCAACTTGACCCTAATTATGAATAAATGAGAAAACATATTATCAAGCTGTTCAAAATTCGAATGTCTAGAAAAAATGGGTAGCTCTTGAATATACGAAGAATACGTTTTAGGTATGTATTGAGATACATAACATTTCTCTCATATATGAATTTGTATACAACGATCTAGATCTTGCTACCGTATATGTTTAACATAAAAATAAATGAAAACTATAAACTTTTTTTATCGTTTTTTATTTATAAAATTTTAATAATAATATTAAATGTTTGCACTGTACGACATATTGATAGGGTAGGTGCATTGCAGGCATTTAGCAGGTCCGTGTTTCTAGCTGTGGATCCATAGGCTAGAAGAAGAATCAGAAAAAAGTATTAGGCAATGTTCACTGAATAGCCTACCTGTTACATTTCATACCTTATTCGTTTCGATAAACATACAGTCAGCATACGGTTGATATCTTTCTGTCTTTACTTTACCTAGGTAAACCAATCCTAGAGACAGAGTTTTATTCGCTATCTTTTGGTTGAGATCGACCACTTTATCTTCAGTAAGTTTGTCGGCGAATCTTTTGGGTAGATATGTTATAGACATATTTCGAAGGTATCGAAAATAATTACTAATTAGTATTAATTATACGAGTTAATATCCGACAAAAGTATATAGTATATTATTAAATATCTTCATATTTCGGAATTGCTGAAATGTATGATATATTGTAAAATAACGTTTAAATAAGAGTTTACTTTAGATGCTACGAATATCTATATGATGTATAAACAATAACGTATATGTAGAAATCGCTTACAGGGGTAGTAGATATAACGAAAAGGGTTAAAATCTGTTCAAAATTACATTACGTCTAGAAAACTAGAAAATTAGATAATTGTAGCATACGCATGTTAAATGTACCTATTCTTTCACCTCGTCTGTAGTAGATATAATGAAAAAGGATAAAAATCTGTAGTATAGGGTTTATGCTTATACTCAGGCTTGCAATCATATGTAGCGTATCGATGCTTACATAGTATAATTATGTTCTCAACGTAGGATATATCGATATTCTTCTAGTTTGATTAAATCCTATAAGTTATATTCATTTCACCCTTTTTATTCTGTTAAGACATTTATAATAATCATAGGGAGCCTGGTATGGGCATAAACCGATTGCACCTATTCTTTCACCTCGTCAGTAGTTAGACTCGAACTTTATGATTTCATATATGAAGAATACGTTTAGTGATGAATACTCTGTGTTCTAGAATACTTGTATAGGGGCTAGGAAGCTTGATTTGAATACTACAATCTTGATCACGCGGTTGGAGTGTACTGATACCTCGATTGTGTGCATAGAAGTATAATGAGTATCAGTTATCGTATATTCAAATTAGTTGAATATATGTAGTACAACTTTATAGATGCTAGAAAGTTCCTATCAATATTAGAACAATGAATATAGACTGATGTGTGTGTTATATAATACCGATTCTCGCATATACGAACTTAGGAGCTAGCTGCTGACTCTGCATGGCATTAGATGATTATGATAATGATAGATGATCGTGATAAAGAATGTTGTTATTTATAGCAGTGACTTTATTACAATTCTTACTAGAATATAATTGTATGATATCACATCATGATATGTACCTACAATTTGATTACCTACAATTTGACTACCTAAATTAGACCTTAGTCTAAGAATAATCATGTGTTTTATCGTTATCTTATGATATCAGGAATGCAATACTTCTATTAATCTTCAGTTTACCGTAGATATAAATCTCTTTGTATAGCTCAATAAATGATAGTTATAGGGCTGTATTGACTTATATAACATTTCTCTCATATATGAATATTTTAGTTCAGAGACCATTTACAAACAATGCACAATTTATACAAAGCAGTCATTCAGGACAGGGTAAGATAATTCGTATGATCTATTAAATTTAAAATAGTAATCTGCTGTTCAGCTTGATTTAATTTTCGTAAATGTCTAAATATTACAAACATACAAACAAAATAGACTTAAGTAAGAAACAAAACGTATACATTACATATCTAAAATTGTACAACATATTGATAGGGTAGGTGAATTGCAGGCATTTAGCAGGTCCGTGTTTTTAACTGCTGATCTATAGGCTAGAAAAATCATAAAAGTATTATGCAATGTTCATTGAATAGACTCCCTGTTACATTTCATACCTTATTTGTTTTAATAAATAGACATTAGTCAAACGATGGATATCCTCATGTCTTTACTCTACCTTCAATATATAATATATTTATTTATGATATCTAGTTAATGATATATGTTGTGATCTTGATTGAATGTAATCTCTTTCCTGTAAGATGCTATAAAAGCCGTAATTAATATTTCTTAATATATATAGTTTAGTTTAATCCGTGTATGTATTTTATTCTTGCATTTTTTATTTCACAATGTATAACTACATACAATTTATTTTAAAACCGTTTTTCTGAAATTTCTAGATTTTAATACAACACTAGAATGTTGAATGTTATTGTTCGTACTAAAGTGATTGTAATTATTTTTAAAAATTCTATTATTTTCGTCGAAATAGCTTAAGCTTGATTGCTTTTAGGGATTACGATGCCTGTCTATTATACTATTCGCATAACAGGGAAAGAATGTTTATTTTTTAATCGTTTTGGTTCATATAGCCCTGAATATTAGAATATTTAAAGAAACAGGTATAAGCTTTTTGACTTTAAAATGGTACTACACAATATTCCTTTTTCTAAGTTTTATTCATAAATATTTATCGGAATTATTTAAATAAATTTTTAAGAAATCATAACGACCCTAAGTGTTTTCTTTCAAATTAGAATTTGCTTTACTTGTAAACCGTATTTTAAATGTTTATGACGTATATTTAAACATGTCAGAATGCAATAGAGATAATCTGACTGTTGATTGACAGTAATCTTTGGAGATACTTTGTATACTTGAAAGCAAATTTTTATTATTACATTTCTACATGTTAAATTGTTTTCGCATAATTACATGATGACGTGTAGATCTATATTTAAATATCATTTAGGAATGACAACATAAGATTTATTTTGAAGTAAATTTATGAGAGAGAGATGAGATATGCTAATGATACCATGAATTAATTTAATTCGAGCATGCATATGAGAAATGATAAATGTAAATGAGATATGCTAATGATACCGTGAATTAATTTAATTCGCGGTATCCATATGAGAAATGATAAATGTAAATGAGAGATGAGATATGCAAATGATACCGTGAATTAATTTAATTCGAGCATCCATATGAGAAATCATAAATGTAAATGAGAGATGAGATATGCATACGATACCGTGAATTAATTTAATTCGAGCATTCATATGAGAAATGAGAGAGGTGAGATGTACAAATGAGAGATGAGTTACGTAAATGAGAGATAAGATATGCATGCATATGAGAAATGATATATGTAAATGAGAGATGAGATATGTAAATGATACCGTGAATTAATTTAATTAGATCAATTAATTTAATTCGCGCATGCATATGAGAAATGATATATGTAAATGACCGTGAATTAATTTAATTAGATCAATTAATTTAATTCGCGCATTTAATTAGACCACGCCTCATTTGAATATTAATTAGATCGCGGGTCATTTGCATAAAAAGGGAGGGGATGGACTCGATGGCTCGAATACCTACTTATCCATTTTATAGTCTCTCACACAGGCCTAACTTTTTGCAATAAATTAAAGTTTTAACACTTAAAAGGAATTAGGTAATAAACATTTTTAAGGAAATAAGCTTAATGTGTTACATAGGTAACAGATTTCATGAATGGAATGTTTTTAATCACCATTACTTTCCTAGTATTTTTAATTTAACACTTAGTCCCGTTTCACGTGGACGCTGACCGTCAGCGCGCTGAACATCGGCGCGCTGACGGTACGCCTGGCGTTTTGTTTTCACATGATCAGGATGAAAATGGATATCATAGCTGATGCATCAACCACTGTTGTCATATCTGCTGATTACATATAGCAGTTTGCAAATTTTATTACCCTTTTACTTCTTTAGCAAGGTACTATTAGTATATTATGGGACAAGTGGTTGAAATAAAATTTTATCCACCACGCGTTGCATATACTATTTTTTCTACGAATCTTTAGCAAATTAATGCACTTTAGAAAAAATTATACATAAAATGACATTTCTCTTGTCAGCAATTGAATGTTGAACAGTTTGAAATTCGAAATCCAAATAGTCTGAAAATTTCAACCTCTAGTGGTTGAAATGCGATTTCAACCATGGTTATAAATTATAGACTAAGATCTCCTTCCTCCTACCATCCTAATTTGTATTTAATATTGTAAACTGTTATACTTTAATAAAGATATGCTATTCCAACCTGATTTATCGTATTTCAATTTTATATTGAGTTTTCTAATCTTAGTATAACGTTAAGACATTATTTATGTTTTATTTAATGATATCCAAGAACCACAGACTTGATTGGAATCATTGTTCAAATGAACAATGAATCTCCAAAGTTTATAATCGAATGCACTTTCTCATATTATTTGCTCTTTAGCTCAAAAGTGACCATTGCAATATGTACCTACATATTATTACAATTTTATTACTACAAGGAACAATTTTAGGGCTCCTAGCTTTAATAATGACTATTAAAAATGAAACATAGTGTACGCACGGTATCTAAAAGGTCTGTACAAAACACTATCACATACTCCTGAGACCAAGACTTAACAAACTTTTCTTAAATAACGAATGATTGCTTTTAGTGGTGGGATTAAATTTGGGACGTGAGTCTGTACTGGGAAAAGGAGTTTCTTGACATCATTTTTTGCTTGGGGATGTTACATAAGTGGTTAAAGTTTGATCATCCACATGCAAAGAAGCTCATATTTTTTTAACGGTTTGATCAATACGTTTCAGACTATTTCTACAGACAGACATTCTTATTTCAAACATTTTAATTTTTTAAATTGCTTTTCAACTACTTTGCAACAACAACTGCTGATCAACTTACTTTTGAAATTACCTTTGTTTTGATCTTACTAGGAAACTTTCTACAGACTGCATATTTTTAAACACCACATGACCACATACTACCATAGCAACCATAGAATAAATATAGACTACTACAATAATATAATTAGACAATAAATCAAAGGATATCAAAGTTTTTGAATAAATTTTAAAGTCTATTCTTTTTAGCAATTGCCGTATGTTGGAGACACTAGAGGAAGATTTATTCCTGGTAAGATAATTAGGATTCAAGGCACTGTACCCAGGGCTGCCTACAGGTATGATTATCATTAGTTATTATTACTCAGGAAGCTCATTTCTACTAAAGATTAGAGAGGATTAAGATAGGAAACTAGCATAAGACTACTATGAAAAAAGACCAATCTTTTTATGGTCCAATTTCCCCTGAGGCGATAGATGTCGCAGCAATCGCTACAATATCATAGCCATTCATATTCGCTGACGGAAGACATGAATGAAGCTGGACATGCTAATATGACTGGCGCTGAATTAAGAGCCAATAGAAGTTGCGACGGTCGCTACAATATGAATGGCAATTTGAAATTCAGAATAGTGAATGTATACTAAAAATAGTTATTAGATTATCTCCTTCTTCAAGATTATCTAAAGAAATAAATCTACTGATTTGTTTATTAACATTATAATAACTGTATACACGTTCAAATTAAACGTTTATAAGTAGTTTACGTTCAGTATGATAATAATAATACTTATACCAATTATAATAATTAATGTCATTGATACTGGAACGATTGTTATACTTATTGTTGGAAGGACTGTTTTTGCTGCAGTTTTTGAGGACTAAATTTTGCAAAGCTCAACAAACTTCAAATTTGGACCTGTCTTTCTCTAGGTTGCTTACTACATCCTTTAATAAATCGCCTCCTATCTATTTTTGCACTGAAACAAGAAGGAAAAGTAATTAATTGAAACGAGAGGAAATACAAAAAATACTTACGTACATTAATTACACAATACACAAATTATTGTTACGTTGACAATACAAATACTTTTCAGGCATTTTTTACCTTCTTTTATTTTACAGTGGCGTCTCAAAAATAATATAGCTTATAAACTTCATTAATTTTAAATAATAAACTTATCTGACAATAAGATCGTCTAAAAAACAACTCGTTATTTCTAAAATAAGACAACAAACAAAATAAAGCAAAAGTCCAATGAAAACCAGGAACAACGATGTAAACGACAAAGTGACGAGTTGTCGCTATAATTTGACGCAACGCATTTCAATAGTGCTACACTAACAATGTGAAATACACTAAAACCTACGCCGTACCTAACAGTTTTCAATTGATTTGGATCACCCTGTATTTAAATCCTTTGGCAATGATAAATAAGCGTATGATAGATGATCCTTGTTATTATCATTGCAATTTTTACTGTACAATACAAGAACATTTTCATCGTAACGTGAACTAGCAACAAAAATACTCAAAACCGCGTTTTGAAGAGTTAGGAAACAGGTTTATTTAAGTTATGTTACCAATGGTAACTAAAAAAATGACAATCAATTACACCAATATTCTGACCATGATCATCAAATACTTTTTTACCGACTACTTCCAACTTCCCCGGAGACTATAGATGGCAATACCTACAACATCGTCGCACGGCCTACTAGATTCATATAAGCTTCGCTTATATACGGCCGCCTCATTTCCAGTTTTTTCGTTGAAAATTATTACAGATTCGTACGTTAAATGGCGCCCACTGGCGGTAATTTTACAACAAATTTTTTTGAAGTCGGAGCTCAGTCGTTAATTTCTAGGTTATACTTTATGTCAATTGTGTCAAACTACCTCCGATTAAAGAATGTTTACTTGAATAGTAACAGTAATTACTAATAAGAAATTTATTAACAACGTTCAAATATTATTAGATTATGCATTAAAAAACAATAGGTACATTATATTACATTACAAAACGTTACATTAAAGTTTTATTTATTATTTTAATTTATTATTCTTTTGATGTCTTTATTATTATAAAAAAGGCTGCCAGTCCCCAAATAACATTAGTAAACTATTAAAAAAGTTACATTAAAACTAAAAAACATACTTTAACAACCACTTTACAAATACACCTATTTTTATGGTATTTTTCCGGTATGCTGTCAGTATTTTTTCTATAGTCAATTCTCTATAGCTGGTCTTCTTTTATTTGGAGTATCAATTGCAGTCTAGGTTTAGCTAAGGTGTTCTTTCCTTCGAACATGCTTTCTGTTATTATTTTTAGATAATACCCGAATGTCTTAAAGTGTCATAATAATCTATCTCTGCTTCTCATGGTCTTTTTCATTAACTATCTTTCTTCTTGTACTTTTTCTAGTATTTCATTGCTCGTTATTCGTTCAATCCATCTCGCCTTAGCATTTTTTTATAGCACCACAACTCAAAAGCCTTATACGTCTGTTTTTAATGTGTGAAAGAGTAATACTATTGACTTGATTCTATACCGTTAAGATCATGCATTCAGTTAGTTCAGAAAAGTTTCAAACTCCATCTTCTTCCTGGAACACATCGTCTACCTTCTTACTATAAAATCTGTTAAAACATGACACGAAAATCGTTATTTAATTATCGTTATCCTAGATTCTTAACCGCCCTTCAAAATTTCTAAATACCTTCTCCGATATCGCTTTTGATTTATATCATATAAACCACGTTCTATATAAAGATGTTTTATATTTATTTTACTGAAACGATTGGTCTTAAAACTCAAGTAGATTTCATCAGCTCTTATGCCTAAAAAATATTTATTTTTAGTAATGACTGCCACAATGAGAATCCATCATTCCATGAATACCTACTTCTAATACTTCTAATCATAGCTTCAGTTTGTAGATCGAGCATTGACATTATGTGTTTACATCATATGCTGTGTGATGCTGTGGTAATTCAAGTGCTACAAAACCCAAAAGAGCATTTGTAATTTGCGAAATATGAAATTGTACTTACTTATAGTGTGGCTATCATGTAGTTATTAAGTGTTCCTAGTCTAAGAATTGGTGCATTAGTAAACATTGCGTTAACTTAGTATAATTTTCTAAATTTTATTATACTATGTAGGATATTTTGGTTTCCTAGTTCCTACTGTAACATATTTTTGGCATATTTATGTACATTATATCCAAATCTGTATGTACAAATACCAATAAATTAGTGAAGTATTTATTACACAATAGGAAATGACAATTACTGACATGACGTATAACCTAAAAATTAATGACTGCAGTCTGACTACAAACCATCTTTGTTGCAAAATGACCGTCAGTGGGCGCTACTTAACGTACGAATCACGGCCTACTAGATTCATATAAGCTTCGTATATGAGCAAAGCTTATATTAATCTAGTAGGCCATGCATCGTCGTAGAGTCACTCTATATTACTTATAAGAGTTGAGCCAACGCGAATGTCAATCCGCATTTTGGATCCAAAAATATACATTGCAAAAATTATTGGTTATGTTTCCCTGGCAAATGTCAAATATTTCATAACCTGACATTTATTTCATTATAATTTACCATAGCTTATTTGAATTGATTAATATAATCAAAGTCCTAAATAGAGTAATATATTCATGTTTTATTTGCAAAATTGAGAAAAGAAGAAACTACATTCAGCTACAAAAAAAACTCTTGTGCTCTACTATCCATTTTTTTCTAGAGTCCTCTGACTTTGAAAGCGTATTTCTCGGGAACTACTGAACCAAATTAACTATTTTAAAAACGAACAAATAGTAAATTTACTTCTACATACAACAATAAAATATTATATTTCTAACTGATATACTTTTGTTTTTATCGGACGATACGCAATAAAAGGTACCTATTTTTAGGAACAATTTCATTGAAAGCAAGTTGACTAATTTTTTTTTCAGAAAGTATACGTCATATATCTATGAAATTTGAAACCTTGCGGTTCTTATGTTATTAATTTTCAGACAAAAAAGCGTTTTATTTAAGATTTATGCAAAGAAATAGCGAACTATGCGTTCTCATTTATTAATAGAGATAACGTCAAAGTTTTTCCGCTAAATCAACACTTTTCATGTGTAGACATTATTGTTTTCAAAAAAATGTTCGTAATTTTAATAATAAAAATGCGGAAACAAAAAAACGATTTTTGATGACAAGCGGTTTCGACAAAAAACGTTTTTTTTTGTTATTGCACTTTTATTGTTAAAATTCGGAACACTTTTTTAAAGAAGATAATGTCTACATATGAAAATGTACATATGTGTCAATTTAGCGAAAAAAATTTGAGGCTATGGCCATTAATAAACAAGAACGCATAGTTCGCTATTTTTTCATATAAATCTTAAATAAAACACTTTTTCGCCCGAAAATTAATAGCATAACAACCGCAAGGTTTCTTTCTAACCCATACAAAAATCTCATAGATATATGATGTATACTTTCTGAGAAAAAAATTAGTTAACTCACTTTCAATGAAATTGTCCCTAAAAATGGGTACCTTTTATTGCGTATCGTCCGATAAAAACAAAAGTATACCAGTTAGAAATATAATATTGCACTATTGTATGTAGAAATAAATTTACTATTTGCTAGTTTTTAAAATATTTAATTTGGTTCAGTAGTTCCCGAGTAATACGCTTTCAAAGTCAGAGAACTCTAGAAAAAAAATGGATAGTAGTAAGTCAATTTCCATTTGAATTATTTCGGTAATAAAAACACTTGAAAAGCAGTGAAAATATTTTGCTTTATTAAATCGTTTTATTTTAGAATTACTACTCGGTAACATATTTTGCATATTTTATCAAATGGGCCGACTAAGAAAGATATTTTTAACTTCAAACTGTCGACTGATAAGTTTTTTGTAAAAAATCCTCGACCACCTATTCCACTAAAGTCTTCGCAAATGTATGGCATACATTCAGGCAATAACATTTTTGTGTTAAATAAATTTATAGACTAAGTAAGAGATAGCTATTCTGGAAGGTAGAGACAATGCATAATTAGAAGCAAGACTCCATATTACTAGTAAATTACAACTTGTACCTATCGAGATCAATCATGCAAAACTAAAAGATCTTCAAGCCCTTTGTCAAGTATGAATAAACCATTGAGTGAATCGAGAACACCGTGGTTTCTATGAGATTCTGAACACTAATGAAGACCCAGGTGACATTGTCAAGGACGACAACAGCAGTGCTTACACATATTTTTTCTTTCATGCTAAAGATATGAACCTTTTGTTTAAAAAAGTAACAGATTTTTGGATTGTGTAAGAATGCTTCATAAACTGCACATAGTTCCAAATAATAAAAATTCTGGCCTTACATTAGTTTTTGCTTCTCCTAAGGGTGATAGTTTTTTTGACAAATGCTGTGTTTGACATCAACCCTTCAATTGCAATTTATATTTCTTAAAAACTTGAAGAGAAATACATAAAAAATCTTCGATTTACTAAATATCATATTATTTGTCATAGGGCGATCTTTTCACCTCCTTGTAACTTTATTTGGCATTTAATTGTTATGGATACAATTTATTTATTCTATGGATACAATTGTAGAAACAGTTGTAACCATAACAAGTAACTTGCACATAAATTTATGAGGAAGTGAAAAGACCTGTCCTATTATTACATAATTTTGTCAAACTTCATATTTTTAAATTGGCATTAGTGCAAATGGATCCAACCAATCAGCGACAATTCCCGCGTTGGCCAAACTCTTATAAGTAATATAGAGTGACTCTACATCGTCGTATAGCCCCTCTATTTCAAATAGTAGCGACATCGTGAAGCAAACCAGGCACAAACTTTAATAAAGAAAAAATCACCACATGCATATTGTTTCGTCATTTTAACAAAAAATTGTTTAAAAATTACAATTTCGTAGTCGTATATTACATTAATATGATCGTTTTTACGTAACATGAATGTCCGTTATGAAATTCATGTTAAATTGTGAATGTTTTTATGCATTATGATTATTAAACCTAAGATTTAGTGTAAAACGAAATGTCAAATCTCGTAACTTCCAATATCACCAACATACTTTTCATCCAGCGACTAGATCAATCGTTGTCGCTACTATTTGAAAATAAAGGGGCTATACATCATCGATTAGCTACCAATGTTAACTTTCTGTAATCTTTGATTTCTACTATAGCCCCTCTATTTCATATAGTAGGGACAACCATTGATCTCGCCGCTGAAGCAAAATCACGTTGGCGACATTGAATATTACCAGATTTGACATTCTGTCACAATAAATCTTAGGTTTAATAATAATCATGTACAAAAACATTCACAGTTTAATATTAATTTGATAATGGACATTCACGTTCGGTAAAAACGACCATATTAATATGACATATATTTCTGTAATTCTAATTTTTTAACAACTTTTTATTAAAATTCCGCGGCACCATGTATGTAGTAATTTTTTGTTTATTAAAGTTTGTATCAAGTTTGCTCCACGATGTCGCTACTATATGAAATAAAGGGGCTATAATTTCTACATAGTATAATGCACTTCATAAATATTCATTACAGTCATTACAGACTACTTTAGGAATATTTCCAAGAATGGTAACATTGCATTTAAATAAGTTCTAAACTTTAATTGACAGTGACCTAAGTGACCTGTCAGCTTGGCATCTCCAAAAGTTATAGGAAATTTAACATATTGTCATTATTTAAACTAAACATAATGTACCTTCCTTATAATAACTAATTTACATATTTATTCCTTAAAATAATTATAGATTTGACATCAATTTGCAATGTGGACCTCAAACTACACCTCCAGATGACATTGCTTTACAAATTTCAGTACGTATATTAGAGGGTTTTATTGTCTTAAATTCGTTGAGGCATGGCACATGGAACGAAGAGATACGCAACACTAATCTACCTTTTAATCCTGCAGCGAGATTTGAAATTGTTTTGATATGCGACTTTTATGATTACAAGGTAGTTTACTCACATCTTACCACAATCTATTAATGTACATACATGTTTAATACTTTGTAGGTAGCTATTAATGGCCGTCATTATTGTGAATTTCCCCAAAGAATCCCTTTCGATCATATCTCACATTTAGCGATAGATGGTGATGTCTCAATTATTCAAATATCCTATGAATCTGCCACACCTACTGCACCACCCGATGCAGATGCACCAAAGGCACCTCTTCTTGGAAATCCTCAGGACAACTTTGAACTTATAGATTTTGTAGGTACGAGAGCACCTCCTAGACCTGGTATACAGCCTCCTTCTGCATCAGAAGCGACTGCTCCACCTCCACCATCTTACAAGGCAGCTGTATCTGGTAATAATGCTGCCATATCACTATACTGCAAATGCCCGGAAAACACTACTTTATTCAGTTCTAAATGTATTGGAATGAAATGTAAGTGGTAATGTTTGCATGCCATTACTATGATTTAGCAGTGAACAATTTCGAAAATTGTCGATTTAGTACATCTGCAAAGCCCTTAAGACATTTTTGTCAAAAATGCATATGTGACCCTGCCTGAAGACAGGACCCTTACGGCGAAATTTAACTTTTCGAAATAAACGCGTTTAAAGTTTGATAGCAGTAAATCGCGTATATCGTGGAAATAATTAGATTTAATTGGAAGGTGCGTTGCTTCATGGTATTTTTCTATTGTATGAATAAATGTTGCATGTTTGATCAATTGTATGACTTCGAATCTAAGCTTTATGAACAAAGAGGGTTCAAGAAGAGATAATTTTAGTTTTCTGCTTGCGATTTTAATTTTTATGTAATTCTTGTAGTGTGCATAATTAGGGTGGTTCTTATTTGGGTCATGTTGGAATTTCGGTTTTGCCGGGTGCCCATTTGACTCCAAAAAAAGAACTGAAAATTTTAAGACCAATACGAACTTCCTATCTCTATTCGGAATAACTTAAGTTTAGCAAAGCAGCCCCGATTTCGCCAATTTTTTTTAAGCATAAAACACCCCCTCACAACACTCACAACGCAAAAAAAAGTGCGGAAAAGCGTAGTTTTCAAGAAAAAAACTTTGAAAGTTCACCACAAAAGAGGCTTCTCCGAGCAGTCATGATCAGCTGCAACGTCACATAGGCAGGTAGGAGACACCACAAAAAGCACAGTATGAGAACCGCAGGTAGCGATGTCCTGGTTGCCATTTGCCACCTAACCTAACCTAACCTAACCTAACCTAGCGATATAGTACTAAATGGCAATTGAAATTACAGTTTCATACCAAATGGCAATTGAAGTAATACTAATGACGAATATGAGAGAAAATACAAACTAGAAATTGGCCCAAAAATGTTGTATACATACCTTCAAATGGACATAGCCTTCACGATCAAGACAATCATACGATTTCCAAATGAAAATAACCTCACTTTAAACGCAGTTTCGGGTGCAATGTAAAAGTGTTTTTTGTGGCAAATACGCTTTTCCGCGTGTTTTTTTTTGGTGGGGGTGTGTTCTTAGGGTGTGTTTTATGCATACGAAACAAATCAGCGAAATCGGGGCTGTTTTGCTAAACTTAAGTTTTACCATATTTTTGACCACTGGGACAAATTTGCAAAAATTTGAAAATTGATTTTATAGAATTAACGAGCATCGATGCTACTTTTAGGTGAGAAAAAAGATTATATGGGACATTCTACATCACTTCAACCCTAATTAAACGGTGCATTATTTTGAATTTACTAAATTATTAAATTTAGTATATCGTTGGAAAAAATCGAATGCGCCATATATTTTTTTTGTGCCTAAAAGTAGTATCGAACCCTGTTAATTCCAAAAAAATCAATTTTCAAATTTTTCCTCAACAATTTGTTCCAGTGGACAAATATATACATAAGAAGTGAAAAAAAGCGTGCATTTTAAATGGGAAACTTCTCTTCGTTACAGCGAATGATTAGAATAGAGATAGGAAGTTCGTATTGGTCTTAAAATTTTCAGTTTTTTTTTAGAATCAAATGGGCACCCGGCAAAACCGAAATTCCAACATGACCCAAATAAGAACCACCCTAGTGCATGATACTTTAATGGTCTAGGTTTAAAAGGCTGTTTTAGTTTCCTTTTGAAATTTTAACGTTGTACTGTTATATTCGATTCATGTAGGGCAGGGATGGCGAACTTTTTTTGATGTCCGTGCCACAAAGTCATAAAAATTCTTTTTTAAATACGTAACGTGCCACAATAAAATTTCATTCGAAATGTTGACGTGATGAAACTATACGTAAGTATAATTAAATAAACAAATAACAGCAATTCTTCTTCAAACAATTTTTTATTAATCAATGTTTTACAAAAAGCAATATGCTAGAAACAAAATTCATGTTAAAAACAATTGTTTTTAATGTGATTTTTGTTGCTGTACACAAGATGATAAAGATTTAATATCTGGTTCATATTTAGTTAATATCAACAGTACGCATGCAGAGCTCGACTCATCGGTCATTCTATTCCTATATTTATTTTTTATAAAATTTAATTCTGAAAATAGAGATTCACATGCCCACGTCGATGAAAATATTGATAAGATTGCCTTTGCTAATATTTTTAAACAATTAAACGTGTCAGGAATTGAATTCCATGTAGTTAGAATTTCATCCTGCAATTTTATTTATTTTATCCAATAATCGACTACTTTCAATAATTTCTAAATCATTTCTTAAATCAACAAATTTTTGGTTCCATATGGTACTTGACTGAAATTCAACTAATTCCATTTCTTGTTTATTGTTTCCAGCCTTATTTTGTGGAACTCCATAATCATGAAATAAATAAAGATTATTAAAAGTTTCACAGTTTTATTAAAATATAACCTGACAATATTGTTTCGACAGCTATGCTGTCATTATCAAAGGTAATATAATTATAAACAAACACGTCGTTAAGGTAGATACAAAATAGGTAACTAGATAAAATAATAATAATAATCATAATTAAACATCTAATACTTCCAGTAACGGAGAATTACTGAGCTCAAGTTGTTCATTCATTAAAGGTACCCTGAGTTTGTGTTTGTATATCTCAAAGGCTTCTAAAATGTCTAATTTGCGTTTGTTATTACAAAAATGTAGGAATTTAATATTATTTTGAGGAGTCATTGTGTGATTTTGTTCTAAAAGGTGTTTGGCGTAATTCGATTTTTCAGGATGTTTATTTTTGTAATGACGTACGTGTTCTTTATATCTTATGTCAAAATTTCGAAGTGTTTGTCCAATATATACCGAACTACAAAAAGAACAATTTAAACGGTAAATGCCCGATTTCATGATATCATGTGTTCTGTCTTTAGCATTAAATAAAAATGAAAAAGTGTTAGTGTTGGTTTTAAATGTTATTTTATAATTGTTGGTTTTTCTTAGTATATGTGCAATTTTTTCTGATATTTTGCCAAAATATGGTATAGATATGTAATTTGTGTCTTCTGTTTTATTTTCAATGGGATATATTCTTTTGATAGCTAACCTATAATCTTTTTGTTTAATTAAAGTGTCAATCATGTTCGGATTATAATGATTTGCATGTGCTAGTTGTTTAATGGTTGATATCTCTTTGCTAAAACCTGATTTTGTTAGTGGAATAGTTGAAGCTCTGTGTACTAATGATCTGTATGCTGCTATTTTATGTGTATTGTGGTGACAAGATTCATTTGGTATTGTTATGTCTGTTTGTGTTGGTTTTCTGTATATGGAAAATTCAAAAAGATTGTCTGCGTTATTCTTGATATTTAAGTCTAGAAAGTTTATAGCCCTGTTTTGTTCTGTTTCTAGTGTAAATTTTATATTAGGATGGATACTGTTTATAAGAATTAAAAATTCATTGATAACCTCAAAAGAACTGTCAAAACAAGCTAAAATGTCATCAACATAACGAAACCAGAAGATAATGTGTTTAGAGAGGTTTAATTCAAATATTCGATCTTCAAACTTGTCCATAAATATGTTAGCTAATAGAGGACTTAGAGAATTACCCATAGGTAAACCATCCTTTTGTAAATAAATTATGTTATTAAAAGTGAAATAATTTTGACTTATACAAAGATCAAATAATTGAATTAACTCTAACCTTTTAACTAATTCTATATTACTATTGATCAAGAAACTATCTAATAAAGGAATACATTCTTGTGGGGGTATTCTGGAGAACATGTTGCAAATATCAAAACTAACAAGTTTTGAATGTGGTGGAAGATGTATGTTTTGCAGCTTATCTACTAATTCTGATGAATTTCTAACAGAGTATTTCGATTTGTAACCTATCGTGTTAATAATCTGGTTCAGTTTTTTGGATAAAATGTGATTAGGTGCATTGATGTATGATACAACTGGTCTTATTGGCATATTCTGTTTGTGGGTCTTGACTAATCCATATAGTTTAGGTATTTGTGGGTTTTTATTAATGATTTGTTGCTTTTCTAATTCTGAAAAGCAGATATTGCAGTTTTCTAAACCTTGTTTTATTTCTTTTTTTAATAAAACTGTGAAACTTTTAATAATCTTTATTTATTTCATGATTATGGAGTTCCACAAAATAAGGCTGGAAACAATAAACAAGATTATTTCGTCTTCGTTAGAAGAACAAGCCAAGTTATACAAGAAACTTATGATCAAACACGGAATCGCAAGTCAGAATGTTTGGTTTAACCAAGAATGTCTGAAACGTCAGGTTATTCCTAACTACATAAACATCACTACCAGAACCAAGAATTCGATTACTGAAAAAGTGATTAGGAATGCCAAAAGAAGATGGCTCAAAGAAGAATCGAAGAAATGGTTTAGTATAAGAGACAATATGCACGTTTATATAAAGGTACTCCATACAGAACTTACTCATAAATTACACAATATCCAATTTGACATATTAGATTTTGACATTAGAGAAACCGTCAGTCACATTAAATTCAAAAAATACACCACACAGAAAAATAAACTTCATCGACTTGTACAACAAAAACGTACAGAAAAAATAACCTTAATTGTCAGAACACTGAAAACTTTTATCCTCGTTTCATAAACTTGTCGAATATAACATTCAATGACAGAGAAACACAATTTCTTAACAAAGGTTTCAAATTTTGTCCTTTTCCAAAATTTACCAACAAAATTAAAGAAATTTTGGCCGTTGAATGCGAAACTATACTTAAGAAAGATCATAATAACTATGCAAAATTCCAAATTTCGAATTTGTTAAAAGAGATGTCTTTGAAACAGGACAAAATGTACAACACATCTAACATATCACTTCTTCAATCTATAAAACAGAAAATCACAGAGAACAATCTAATTTCTGTTAAAGCAGATAAGGGTAACACTTTGGTAATTCTTTCAAAAGATATTCTGCATTCGTTTGCAAGAACATATTTCGTCACATATTAAAGTACTAAAAATATTACCAACACAAGAAAATAATAAATATATGTTCTTGCAAACGAATGCAGAATATAAAATATGTAAAAATATTTACCTAAAAACAACACTATATCTATTTACAATAAACGGTTATATTTTTTAACAAGTCACTGAAGCTTCAAAGACGACGGTTTACTAAAAATGACTAATGTCTGTCGTCTGATTCGAGCGCTGCGACGGCAACAACATGTAATAACATTAGAAGGCGAAACTGGATACGCAAAAAATTTATATGCGCATCTTTATATACTTCGAGAGAATTCATGCGATATTTTAATAATAAAATGTATAATTTGACGGTTCTAGTTAACATACTAAGATAGGTATTCAGTACTACAAATTTATATCATAAATTATAAATTAAGTGTAGATTAATAATTTTTAATTCATTTCTATCAAAAAAGATAACTTATAAAAAAAATAATTTTGTTTTTGTGCGTGCCATCAAAATTTTCAAACGTGCCACTTGTGGCACGCGTGCCATTGGTTCGCCATCCCTGATGTAGGGTAAACCATTAATTAGTATGTTAATATAATATTTGCAATTTCGTATTCTTTTTTGTTGATTTCCGACGAACAAAAAGTTCGTCTCTGAATTCGTGAAGTCTGTCGGTCTGTCGCCTTTTTCCATGTTGACTTTTTTGAATTTTTCTTTTTGGAATCTTATAGTACATCAAATTCTAAGAAACTTTTGGTTGAAACATTTTTTTTGTATCTCTTCGGGAAAGTGGTCAAAATGACCACCGAAAATTTCGGTAAATTTTTTAAAAATTCTTTATTTTTTAAAAATCTACGAAAAAATAAACATTTTTAGCAACAATTTTTTTTTCTTTTTTTTAACGAAAAGTCTTAGTACTTAGAATTTTAGTTTTTATGACAACTAATGTGTTACGTGAACATTAGTTTTCAAAAATAAATTAGTTTATTAAGTATACAGTTGTTTTTGTTCGTCATGGCAATGCTAGCTCTGCGCATTCTCAACTGGTTTTATTCTGTTACTTTTACATTAGTTGTTTTTAGTATATTTTCTATTAAGTCCAGCTCAGGTGACGAAGAAACAGAAGTTGAACTAGTTCCCAAACTCGAACCTGTTGCAGTACCAAGTCGTCCTACAACCTCTTCAACTCCTCTTCTAGAGCAGTCCTTCACATTCTTCAGTGATTCAAGCATCGCAAAATCAAAGGAAAATGAAAAAGAAGAAAAAATCATAAATGTATCGGTCCACATGCTGCAATCAATAAAAAAATCTGTAAAGATATTGCCGTTTCAAGACGGCAAGCCTTTCTGGAACTGACAAAGCTATAACAGAACTTAGTTATCAAAGGGCACTTAGATTACTCAAGACAAGACCATCGATTAACTGGAGGATATCAAGCAAAAGCAATAAAACAGCAAGGAACTAAAAGAGCAGCGCAACGAGCGTCAACTAAAATACATCGCAAAGTTATAACCTACTCATTTCGACAAGTTCCTATCTGTCGAAAAATGTATTTCTTCCTACATGGACTCACCGATAGGCATTATAAAAATATTATTAAGCACTTTGATGAGTTTGGTCTAACTGCGCGCGTATACCTTAACTGGAAAAATGCCAGCTCGACAAATTATACTCGGCAATGGACATACAAGAGCTGACCACGTTCATTCAGACGTTTGCTGAAAAAGTAGCCATACCCATACCATTACCGAGAAGATAACCACAATTTAAATGATTTAAAGATTATCGGGTGATGAAACTACCATCTTCCGAAACAAAAGTCAGCGTTTACCAACATTATCTCAAAGCCTGTGCCACTGGGCACAAGAAAAGATGTTCACATAATAGTTCTGTTTGCAGATAACACTGTAAGCCAGAATAAAAATAACGCTGTTCTTCAGTATTTAGTCTGGCGCATTGAAACATGAAAAAATAAAAAAAATCTCATTGAATTTTTTATTAGTTGGACACACGAAATTTGCTCCCGATCGTATCTTTGGACTAATAAAAATGAAATACGCAACCAGCACCATTGATACCTTCGAAGATTTTATAGTATGTGTTGCCAATTGGTCGTCGAAAGAACACAGTTTAGCAGTTCGCACATACGAACCAAAAAATGGAAACCGTAATGTGATGTGGTGATTGATTGGTGACGGATGAGAGAGGTTTGGGTGCCCTTGACACTGCAGCCTACGGCTTATTGTGTTAGCTCATCATGTCACTAGTTAGGTAAAAAGTCTTGTAGTCCCAATCAGGTTATTATCCCAATATAAATTGAGTTGAGTTGAGGGTAGAAGGAGTGAGTTAATGTTTAACCAGCGTCGTGTTGAAATGTACTCTGAATAAATAAATTGTGAATAATTAGTTAATACATAAATAGTTTTTTTATAAATAAGTCCTCAAATAAATTTGTAAATACCTAGCATTTTTAATAGTTTGTTAAATAGTTTATAGTTATAGTGTTTTTAATTAAGTGCATTGTAAATAATCTTCTCTTTATTAATAGACGAATTTAAACAGCATTTTGTTATTATTTTAAAAAGAACGTTACAGTGTTGTCAGGTGTGGAGTTTTAAAATAAATAAAATCGCTTAATAATTAAATAAAGTGCTGTGAGAATAAATTTTTAGTGTTAAAAATAATTTCAACAAACAATTAAAATGGTGATGAAATTGTTAAAAGATCTCTTAGTGATAGATTTAAAACGGGAATTGGACGAGAGAGACTTAGATAGCAATGGAAAGAAAGAAGTTTTAATAAAACGGCTAAGAGAATGGCTTTTGAGATACCTGGACCCGCAATTGATACTAGTTTGTTGTTAAGTAAAATGGAAGAGAATTCTAGAAAGTCCGAAGATAATGTTAGAATTCTTGAAGAGGAATTACTGGAAAAGTGCGAAGAGAATTCTAGAAAGCTAATGGAAAACACTAAAGCACTGAAAGAAAAAGTTTTTGAAAATTCTAGAATGCTTAAAGAAGATTTACTAGAAAACACAAGATTGCTTAAGGAAGAATTACTAGAAAAGTCCACCTACTACAAACAATTTGAGGCGGCCGCTGGGGCCAACGGATGGACAGGCAAGAAAAAGGCCGTTTCTTTAACTGTGGATTTGCGTGGAGACGCACTGAACGTCCTGCAAACAATCCCAACAGGACAAGAAAATGATTACCAATTGTTAGTGTCTAGATTGGAGATGAGATATGGAGACGCGCATCTTCAACAAGTGTATCACGCGCAAGTGAAGAATCGTGTCCAGAAGAATGCAGAAAGCCTTCAGGAGCTTGAAGCCGATGTTGCGCGGCTTGCCCGATTGGTGTACCCTACGGCACCCGATTAATTTCTGGGACAACTAGCTGTGCAGACCTTTATTGATGCGTTAAGAGACGGACAAACACAGCAGTCATTAAGGTAGCACGACCAAGAACGACTGATGATGCGCTTGCCCATGCTCTAGAATTTGAAGCCGCAAAGCAAGCGTCCCGAGGCTACGGGCGAGTTCGAACCGTTGCTGAAGAAGAAGAAGGTTCGAAAGACCGCCTAGAGGAGTTACTAATGAGAGTTCTTCAGAAGGAAGACAGTCGTAAGAGGAATCCTCAAGAAGTTCGAAGAGACTCCGTTGCTGGAACTGCGGCGAACAAGGACGTGTAGATCGCCGTTGTCCCAAAATAAGAAAAGTACAACCGTCGGAAAAGTTAAAGGGAGTTTGCAAGAGAGGGCGAACGTTGACTATTAGTAAAGATGCCCCAGAGATCACCGTCCATACCGTAACATCAAGGAATAATACCAGCAGTTTGTTCATAGATGGGAAAATTGCGAATCGAATTGTTCCACTACTCATTGATACGGGGGCGACAAAATCCATCATACGCCCTAATGTTCTACGAACAAGTATGAAGCTGTTACAGACAACTACTCAACTTAGTACAGCGACAGGTGAAGTGATACCAACACGCGGAGTGGTGAAGATGAAGATTGGCATTGGAAGTGAAGAACGTGATCATGAGGTGCTGGTAGCCGACATCACTGACGACTTCATCTTGGGAATGGACCTCCTGAGAAAATTTGGTTTTACGTTGGATTTGAAAGAGGGTGTTTTGAAAGTCGGTAACGAAGAACTTCCGTTGCACCCACGAGAAGATCCTGTTGTAAGGGTTTTGCTGATAGAAGATGTGATATTGCCGGGTCAAAGCGAGATGGTTGGAGGCCAGGCTTGGGCGAGGCAGGTTTGGATGGAGATCTTCGGGTAGGATGTGTGCGAATGATGGAGCCTGTTTGTGATAAGAAGATCCATAGTGGCATACTGGTGGGAAAATCGCTGATCAAGGTTGGAAAAACAGTACCGGTGAGGCTTATGAACGTTAATGTGGATCCGATGACATTGAAGAGGAGTACCCTTGTGGGACAGTGTGTGCCTATTCCGAGTAGCCAGGTGATGGCTGATGTTCCAAAACCAGTTCCCAAAGACCATGGTGAAAAATTAGTGGGTATGGTTGTTAGTTCGTGCGAAGACCTTAATGGAACGGAAGTGAAAGAGGTACACGGTTTGGTTCACCGATACCAAGATATCTTCGCTCTTGACGATAGCCAGAAGGGACGAACAGATATAGTAAAACATAAAATCAATACAGGCAACTCTATGCCTGTCCGTCAGCAGCCGAGGCGTCTACCTCTAGCAAGGCGAGCAGAAGCCGAGAAGATTATTACCGATATGGAAGAACAAGGGGTCATCGAGCCATCCAGCAGTCCATGGGCATCACCGGTGGTCCTGGTCAGTAAGAAGGACGGGTCAACGAGATTTTGTGTGGACTATCGGCAGCTTAATGACGTGACCAAGAAAGACAGCTATCCCTTACCACGCATCGACGACACGTTAGATACCCTGTCTGGTTCACGATGGTTTTCGACTTTGGACTTGAAGAGTGGTTATTGGCAAGTTGAAATGGAACCTGAAGACCGGGAGAAGACCGCGTTCACTATTGGTTCCGGACTATGGCAGTTTACAGTTATGCCTTTCGGTCTATGTAACGCTCCGGCCACCTTTGAGCGTCTAATGGAGATCATCCTGAGGGGGCTGTCGTGGAAAACTTGCCTAGTCTATCTGGATGACGTGATCGTAGTTGGAAGATCATTCAGTGAACATCTGAAAAATCTGGAGGAAGTGTTCCGGAGACTGCGTACAGCCAACCTGAAATTGAGTCCGAAAAAGTGCCACATATTCCGGAAGTGAAATATCTCGGGCATGTCGTATCACAAAATGGAGTAGCAGCCAACCCCGATAAAATCCGTGCAGTCCAAGAGTGGCCAACACCGAAAGATAAACACCAAGTTCGTAGTTTTCTTGGGTTATGTACCTACTACAGGCGTTTCGTTCCTGGGTTTGCCAATATAGCGAAGCCCCTGACAAGGTTAACTGAAGCTGGGCGCGAGTATGTTTGGAGCGGAGAGTGCGAAACAGCTTTCCAACAGTTGAAGCGTGCCTTGACAACAGCGCCAATATTGAGCTACCCACGGACAGAAGGGAAATTCATACTTGACACAGATGCAAGTAACCTGGCCATTAGGGGTGTACTTTCTCAGATACAGGATGGACAAGAAAAGGTCATCGGCTATTTTAGTAAGGTTTTGTCGAAAGCCGAAAGAAATTATTGTGTGACCAGAAAAGAATTATTGGCAGCCGTGAAGTCCGTTGAGCACTTCTACAAATACTTGTACGGACGGAAGTTTTTATTGAGGACGGACCATGCAGCGTTGAAATGACTTCTACAATTCCGTAATCCTGAAGGCCAGGTCGCAAGGTGGATCGAACGATTACAAAGATACGACTTTAACACAGAACATCGAGCGGGCACTAGTCATCGAAATGCCGATGCTCTTTCAAGAAGACCCTGTACAACGGATTGCCGTCATTGCTCTCGTTTGGAATAGAGGGTTTGCCAAGTATTAAGAACTACCATCGTCAACGACAATTGGTTGCCGGAAGAATTGCAACGACAGCAGGAGGCTGATCCCGAACTAAAAATGGTACTGGAATGGAAGTGCGTGGGAGAAAGGCTTGCCTGGGAGGCCGTCAGCCCTTTCAACAGAACGCTCAAAGCATATTGGGCCCAATGGGAGTCCTTGAAGGTGGAAGACGATCTCCTGAAGCGAGTACTGGAGAGTGAAGATGGCACCACCATTAGGTCTCAGTTCGTGGTTCCAAGAAGCAGAGTGGCTACAGTATTGCGACATCTCCATGACGGTGCCTCAGGAGAACACTGCGGTGTGAAAAAGACTTTGGAGAAAGTTAGGGAGTGTTTTCATTGGGTCAACTGTAAAGAAGACGTGAAGGAGTGGTGCCGGAAATGCGAACTATGTTCCACTGGTAACGGACCCTTGGGGAAACGAAGAGCACCTATGAGGCAGTACAATGTGGGTAGTCCTCTGGAAAGAATAGCTATAGATATTGCCGGACCATTTCCCGAAACCGATGATGGGAATAAATACATCTTAGTGGCAATGGACTATTTTACCAAATGGCCAGAAGCATATGCCCTACCAAACCAGGAAGCTGCGACTGTTGCTGACGTACTAGTCAAAGAGTTTTTCAGTCGCTTTGGAGTGTCAATGGAGCTGCATTCGGATCAAGGCCGCAATTTTGAGTCTGTACTCTTTGGAGAAGTCTGTCGATTGTTGGGCATTCGCAAGACTCGGACCACACCGTTACATCCGCAGTCTGATGGAATGGTAGAACGCATGAATCGGACAATGGGCAAATATTTGGCCAAGGTCGTCTCCGATCATCAACGAGACTGGGACCAATACCTGCACCTGTTCCTGATGGCTTATCGTGCATCGGTCCACGAAACAACCGGTCAGTCACTAGCGTCTGTGATGTGGACGTGAGCTACGGTTACCGTGTGATCTGGAATTTGGATTCCCACCTATAGAGCAGGAGGTAGCCGGGAATGATTATGTCATCAACTTAAAGAAGAAGTTGGAGGATATTCACGACCGAACCCGAAACAATAGTCGAATCGCGAGTGGCCGGATGAAGGCTACGTACGATGTGAGAGCCCAAGAAGGAGGGTTTCACCCTGGAGAGCTTGTCTGGTTATAAAACCCGCAAAGACGTCGTGGCTATTCTCCAAAGCTACAACGAAATTGGGAGGGCCCATACCAGGTGAAGAAACGAATAAATGACTTGATTTATCGCATCTAGAAATTGCCAAGAGGGAAACCAAAGGTGGTACACTCCAATCGTCTGGCGCACTATGAGGGAAACAATAACGTAGTGCCGGATTGAGAAGATGATGCTGAGGTGGCTGTCAATACCGTAAGGCCTGAAGATGATCAGCCAACCTTTAGAGAATTTATGGCTGCGTTTTCCGGAACTAGAAAAGCCCGATTCGGAGTCACGACCGAGATGCAACAAGACCTCTTCCGGGTCCCTGGTGATTATTCCATTGCCCACTGTGTCTCCGAAGATCTCCGCATGTCCAGGGGGATCGCAATAGTGTTTAGGAATAAATTTGGACGGCTGGATGAACTTCGAGATCAGAATCCTTCTGTTGGCAAAGCCCTACACTTGCCTGATCATGACCGCTCCATTTACTACTTGGTAACCAAGCAGTTTTACTTCCAGAAACCGAGTTACGCCGACCTGTGGAGTGCATTATGGGATTTGAGGACCGAGTTGCTTACCAGGGGTATTAACAAATTGGCAGTTTCCAAACTCGGCTGTTTGCGGGACCAGTTGGATTGGAGAATCGTTCGAAACCTGCTGGAAGTTATTAGAGATACGGATGTGAAGATCTTAGTCTGTAGTTTCGATCCCCAGCCCGCATCAAGGCCAACAAAGAGTGTAGACTGTTATTTCTACCGTAATGGAACATGTAGTCGAGGTGAAGACTGTCGATACCGTCACGACCCTTTCTACAGAAACCAGAGAATAAAACCTGTTCTGGGACAGAACAGACTTGAAGAGGGGGGCAGTGTAACGAATAGTAAACCCACATATGACGTCATCAAACACTCTAGATGTATGAGCCATCAACTGTATGACTCATCAATCAACACGTGCAAGTATGACTCATCGACACGCCTCATTGACGTCACTTATTGACAGCTGCGTGTATGACTCATCAACACGTCATCGAATATTCTAGATGTATGAGTCATTGTATGAATATAAATTGAGTTCGCGGGTAGAAGGAGTGAGTTAATGTTTAACCAGCGTCGTGTTGAAATGTACTCTGAATAAATAAATTGTGAATAATTAGTTAATACATAAATACAGTGAAAACTGTAAATCTGACCACCTGTTTAAACTGACTCTCTGGTCATATTGGCCACTTTTTCTCAGTCCCTGCAAAAATCCCATTACTTTAATGTAATTTATACTGTATAAACTGACCACTTGTCTTTTGTGACCATTGACCACATTTTCCTCAAATATTTGTTTAAAAATGTTTGTGTAATGTGACCATTAGCCAAGGGATTACATTACTTACAGTTATAACTAATCTTTTAAAAGTTTAAATAGGTATGTACATGTAAATTGTATTCAAAGAATTTCTAATAATGCATCTAATCCCTTAATAGTGACCAGTTGGGTTCAGGTATTTCCAAGTTTTAAGACTTTATTTCTGCTTCTGAGAAATTCATTACCTGCAAACTTTCACATTAGTAACCCTTGGATAGTTTTAAAATTCTTTTATAAAATCAGTCTTGTTTCATCTATTGATTGAAACCCTTGTGTTAATTAGTGCGATCAAGATGACTTCAAAAAAGTTTACAAAAAACTAAATTTGAAAGAAAAACAAAAGGTGTTAGTTTTTAGAAAACCACAGTGAAAGAAAAACATCGGAACATTTTACTATTCAGAACTGCCCTGGAATCTTAACAGAACTGCACCATGCTAAAAATAATATTAATGAACTAATCTGTGCTAAACATAAATGATCTTGAGACAATCTACGTTACATGATTTTTAAATAAATATGTACCTATAAGTAGTATGTACATAACACATATCTATCGCATGTAATAAGTAGGGTAAGTGCTCTGTTGAATAAATATATATTGTACATATACATTTTTTTAGCATTTACTATAAGCACAAAAACTCAAAATACCTACCTGTGTAATGAATATCGCATGAACATAAAAATTGTTGTGTATAAAAAATTCCCACTTTTACAAAGTGGCCACCTGCTTAAATTGACCATTTTGGGTCAGTCCCAAAGGTGGTCACTTTAGGCAGTTTCTACTGTAGTTTTTATATAAATAAGTCCTCAAATAAATTTGTAAATACCTAGGATTTTTTATAGTTTGTTAAATAGTTTATAGTTATAGTGTTTTTAATTAAGTGCATTGCAAATAATCTTCTCTTTATTAATAGACGAATTTAAACAGCATTTTGTTATTATTTTAAAAAGAACGTTACAGTACGTGCATTTGTATGACGGCGGTTGGGAAAACGAAGGGCATACTCTCTGGCGGTGGCTGCAGCATTGCGATGACATTCGCCGTATAAAATAATAAGTTCCGTCCATACAGCTGCCATAATTTAAACAGTAACTAAATACATCTAAATAAACTACTTAACACTAAAACAAACACTTAACCCTACCTAATGCAAGTTATTAATTCTAAAACGTGTATTAATCGAAACTCAAGTTTACCACCACCTACTAACACAAAGAAAGTTGTCGACAAACTGCATACTGCAGATTACAAATCTCAAAGATCTGAGTCATTAACAGTTATTACAGATGTTCAGAATAAGTGTTATTAGTTAGTTAAAAACGTTTTAAAAGCACGTACTGCTATTTGGTGTTGATTACAATTTTCGAAGAATTTATCCAGCTACCTGCTTGGGTTTACTTTATGGTTCTTTTGTTCATGACCTTTAAAAGTATGTACTAGTAGACACAATTTTCTTTTCATACAGTTTTATCTATTATTTTGCAGTGGCGTGCCTATTATTTTTATAAGGGGGGTTGTCATTTCAAAGTGGCGTTTCAGGAAATTGTTAGTAAGGTGTTACTCTACACATGTTTCTCTATTGCCCTTTAACGGGAAAGGCACATTTTCCAAAATACCCTGTATATCTACATACAGATCTACATACATGTCAAAATATGAACGTTTTGAACAAATCATTAAATAAACAAATTTAACTTAGAACACACAAGGACAAATTATCCTAAAATAAATCAAATAATTAAATTTCAATCAAGTCAATATATTAACAAAATGGTTTAGGTGGGTACGCATATTATTGTAATTTGAAAAGTATAGTGATTATTAATATCGCCGAGAATGCTGTAAATAAATATACCTATATTTATACTATATTAAGACGTAATAACAGATTTTGACCGATAGTGTGAAGTGAGATATTTGCAATCCAATTCTAATTTGTCATTGAAAAACTAATTAACTTAATATAGAGTGTCAAGATCTGTCATTAGGTCCATATATATTATAAATATTGCAACCAAATATTAATTTTATATTTATCTACGACATTGTGTTAAAGGCTCATGTTTATACATAATAATAATAAAATAGTTGTTTGATATTTGTTTCAAAATATTAAAAATTACACACAAATAACATATTTATTTAATATGTATGTCAATATATTTCTAAATATTTCATTTTCAATATTTTATAAATATTTTCGTAATCTTTTAAATATTTAAAAAACATGTAATATTATATTTATATATTTTAAATATTAAAGAAATATTGTGTGCTACTAGGGGCAACAGAAGTTCATCAGTTTTAGAGCATGAAGTTCTTCCCTGACGTGTATACAAGATCTAACATTGTCAACATTTCTGTTGTAGATTAGCTTACCCTTAACATTTCCGAGCCCTGCTACCTTTCCCCTGAATAACCAGGGTTCCTGGATCATGGCAACGTCAATGCTATTGGAAACCAAGAATTTACAGAGGGCAGCAGTTGCTGCCTTACTGTGCTTGAAGGTTTATTTGTATTACCTTCAGTATCTGGAGTTTCTGTCTGTTTTGAGGTCCTGAAGGTTATCTGAGATAATCGTAGGTAGGCTTTATATCCTACCTTACTCAGTTCCTTCAGAGACCTCTCGTTGATTGCAAGGACCAAAGTGATACCCTGTGGCTCCGAACGGCTAGAAATAATTCTCCATTTATTTGCCCCCAGGGTTTTGTTCTGGGTTTGCAAAAGAGGGAGGATATTGGCTGGTTCCTAAACCTCCAGTAAGTCTGTTGGTATCCAGACTACCACTCTGGAGGTTTTCACCACGTCTTTTGCCGCTCCAACTCGAAGTTCAGCTTCTTCCCATAGTTGGAGTGTTTGAGTTTTTTCCAGCAGCTACTTTTCGGAGTAAGTGTTCGCACATGATACGAACAGCACCCCTGCGTGTGCATAGCTGTTTGTGAACTGTGGCCCAGTTCCTGGTTCGCATTTGAAGATCTCCTTCATTAGCGCTTGTTGTATCTGCTTTGCCTGTTCTGGGGATAGGGCAGATTTGCAGAGTTACTGCCATTTTAATAGTCGAGAGGGATTGACTGTAGGACTGCCCAGCTGAGGGGCCGGATTTAATCTTTGAGTCATCCTCTTTGACCTTTTTAGCAGACCGTTGTGTTGCGGGAGAAGGAGCACTTTCCTCCGTATGTGTTCGCTTTTGTTGTTGAGTTGGCTGGGTCTTTAGAAGTCCCCAGATCCTTAGGCTTTCGGTTTGTCCTAGGTTTTCTAGGCCTCATGGGCTCCCCTCTTGCCTTTGCCGCCTCAATCGTCAGCTTTCGGCGCTGAGCCCCTGAGAGTCTTTTCTCAGGTTTGTCATTTATATTCTGGAGTTCTGTACCCTCTTAGCTAGTGATGCCACTTGGGTTGGTTCCAGTATCATATTAGGGGTTGCCCTCAGGGTTGTTAGTACCTGTTGGGTTTACCCCTATAATTCCCGCCATTGTGGAGGGAAAAATTTGGCCCGACATAGTTTCGGTTTCCTCAGTCTCCATTGAGGTGGAAGGTTGTTCATATAAGTTATGTATAAAAATGTAATGTTAATTTAACCGCACGAGTCTGTAACATTTTAAAAAGTTAATGGCTTATACCGTGGTGTACGCCCGGTGCCCCACGGGGTATCCAGTAGGGACTGATCATCTGTTCAGCCACGCATCCCTTGGTCTGGTCCCAATACCCTAGGATTCAGGATTTTTTATTGAGGTTGTCTCCTCTCGGTCCGGGCAATTAAGCTAAGCCCCCTACACATCTCCTATTTTGTCCGTGAAACATGACCCCAGACAGTAGAAAATGCATGGTTTTTCGACTACGCTGCTACAGAGTAGTGCAATAGCCGGCGCCGTTAACCCCAGTGCAGGCCCTTAGCCATGACACGACAGCTGGGCTAGGGGGTGGTCCGTTGCAGTTTTCACCTAGGCCATATTGCGAGTATTAATCGCTCAATCGCTTCACTCACTCGCCGCTATGTTGTGGTTTTTACACCACTCAAGCCTCTGGATCATCGTTGTGATAGGCTTATAGCCACCCAACCCAGAGCAGTTCACGAGGCTAGCTAGTTAAATACCCTGGACTTCTCCTATCTGCCACCTGGAGACGCGCCCGATAGGTGCCCACCAATGTGACGTGGTACAAATGGGATGTATATTTACAAGCATTTTACAAAAAGCTACCCGGCAACACAAAATACCACCACTTCATTATAGTGATAGTGAATCTACTGAAGGTGGAGAATGCAAAGAATTCGCGAATTCACAATCGCAATATTTCCAAATTCATTCTCGAGATTCAGAAGGCAAGCCAATTGAAATACAACCAAATGGTCTTTCTTTAGAAAGGCAATTGTATCTGTACCATGAGTTATGGCCTCTTGTGCAGTGATCCCGCCAAGATGGACGCATTCATGAAATAGCCGAAGCAGGAATTAAAAAAAAGTAATAATGTATTGTTCTTTATTGCATTGTAACTAAATAATTAATGTGTTTTTATTTATTTCTTTATATAGCCATCAATTCTAAAGATACAGATTTGTAACCAATTTTCTTTGGTCCAATTCTAAGTCCCCCAATCACCCATCACCCAAGGATTCTTTTAGATGTATTTTTATACATTTCTTGAGGTGTTTTTGAGGTTATATCCAAATCCTTGGGTGATGGGTCAATTCTGAATTCGTTTTCAGCACACCAAAAAACGTATGGTATGGTACCTCACCTTTCAACGGCAAGACTTTTTTTTGTGGACCTTTGTGTGTTATGTTTTATCATTAAATAGTCAATAAGAAAAGTCACTGTTATTACTTATTAAACAGTGATTTTTCTTTAGACATGCAAATGATCTCTGACAATGCCTTCTTTATTTACAAGATTAGCCTCTCATGTGCATTGATATATCAATGCGTGATCATGGTGTACGTTTAGTTATATTGTTGTTTGCATAATATAATATGCAAACAACAAAATAACCAAACGTACACCATTATTACACATTGATATATCAATGCACATGAGAGTCTAACCTTCTAACCTAGTATGTTGCCGTACCACCGACTGCATTGCCGCTTTTACAGCACGGCTTGTAAATAAGGAAGGCATTGCCTCTTGAGTATATGACCTGTCTAAGAATTACTTGGAATTTCCTGATTAAAACTTACCCCAGGGCATCCTTGAATGGACAATTTTCTTTTATTTAAAACATCCCTTTTGTTATCACTACAAGAAAGGTTATTGGTAACATATAATTTATGACATTTCATAGTGTTATTATAGATAAGGTAGGTTTTAAAATCATTAAAAGTAAAAATTCTGAGAAGTATTAAATATTGTTAAATGACATAAGATCATTTCAAGGCAAATTACAACATCTAAGCGGATGAATACGGAAAAACCCTTTGCAAGGCTTGAAAGTACATCCATTATATTAAGGCTTCTAAGCGAACAAAAACACCAGAGACCATTTTTGACCCTTTTGAAAAATCTCTACCTAAATTTCGATGACGTACATAAACAGGTTCTATTCACATAATCCAAAGAGTTTCAAATAAAAAAGAAGAAAGATTGTTTTCTCTTTCGCTATTTTAACATGTACATACAGTTATTTTATTTATATCCTTACTTGTTCCGACCATGGCGTCGTCTGAGAAAGGTCGGGTGTGCACTTATTGCAAAAAGAAGACCGTTAATGGACCAAAATGTAAAAAATGTGGATTAATTGTGCATACTACTTGTGTTGATCGTCTTAACTTGAAATTAGTCGATGAGAATATGGTATTATGTTGTGAACATTCGGATTCAACTGAAAATAACCTCAAAAGTGGTGATGGTTTTCAAACTCCTGATATCAATGAAAATAATTCACTTTCCTTAGAAGTAATCACCTTTTTGAAAGGTTCAGAATTTGCAATGATTGTAAAAGCTGTAGTACAGGAAGAAACTAAATTGCTAAGAGAAAAAATTGATAATTTAAAAATCCAGATAGAAACTCTTAAAGAGAGTAACATTGACCTGATAAAATTATTATCCAAGGATTCCAACATTGTTAATCAAAAAAGTAATGTAAGTAACAAAAATACATTAATTCCTTCTTTATTACACAGAGAAAAATGTATTTAAATTTCATCAACAATTGTGTGGTATTGTAAAACAAATTGGTCTTAAAAAAGTGACAGGGACAATTTGTGTACAATTATAAAACAAGATTGTGTCATTTAGTTTGTCAAGATTTTTTAAATAATGTTTTCAATTTTTTGTAAGGATGTGTATAAACTCAAATATAACATTTTGTGGAAGTCAATAGTAATTTTGTAGAATCAAATGAATAGTTGTCTATAAGTTTCCATAACAAATTGTGTTACTTATTAAAACAGAATGTGTAATGTTATTGCATACAATTTTATACAAAATTGTACAATTGTTGCGCTAGTTGTGCCACAATTGCTTAATAGTATTTAACACAATTACTTGTTCACATTTATACAAATTGTGCAATACTCTGGCACAAATATTCTATACAGAAGGTTAGGTATCACAAATAAAATATATATTTTATATATATTAAAATATATGTAACTAATATGTATATAGCTAAACAATGTATAGTATCTACAGACTATACAACGTGTAGTATATACACGTATAACACTAAAATTTCCTTTTGCCGTCGCCTGTTTATATATAAATCTCGAATTTACATTAATAGCGACAATTACAAGTGGTGACATCTATAGGATGTCATCCATAAACTTTGCGAAACACAATAATTAGTAGCAAGCAGTTTGAACACTGGATTATGATTTCATTCAAACAAAATATTTTATTTTTCTAAACATTTTTTACAATTATACTTCAACATAATATGCTAGCTTATCCTCTACAACATTGTTCCGAAGAATGCAGAACTAAATCTGACTGTGTTAAATAATTGTCGTACGTTCCTGTTAGACAATTCAGTAACGAAAACCTACACAACGCTGGACAATACGATTCTACAATTATAATATAAATTTCTCCAACACCGTTTTGAACAATATTGTGCAAATCTCTTATGAAGTATTTCTCTCTGTGTAAATTTTAAGGAAGTGGTACAGAAGCAAAATTATCAGAAAGATAAATTCAATAGTTATAATGCACCAAATGTGAGCGTGATACCACCAAATGTTGGCAGCCTATCTTCCAGCTCCGATAACGGACAATCGCTTGAAAATACATTTCAAAAATCGGTTAAACATGTAAATAAAACTAATTTTACTACTCGTTCTCGTAATCATCTGATTGTAGGTACTGCAGCAACTTCTACAGCATCTGTTGATAACAGTGATGGTTTTATAGCTGTTACAAAAAGAATACGAAATTCAAATCTACATTTAACCAGAATTAATCCTTCAGTAGAAACTGATAAAATCGTTGATTACATAAACAACAAATTAAAATCAGTTATCCAAGATAACGTTGATCCAAATGTAAAGATTATTCGGTTAGAGTCCAGATATCCAACCCATTATAGTTCTTTTAAACTTACAATTGATTCTATGTACTTGACGAATTTACTGGATTCTTCGTTCTGTCCGGTAGGAGTAGCTATCCGGAAATTTTATGAAGCCAAGGCAATGAAGTCAAAGCATCCTTTAGCTAGTACAAATTTTCCTCAAGATTACAGAGTAATGCAAAAGACCTGAGAATTTTATATCAAAATGTTCGTGGTTTAAATACCAAACTAAACATTTTATTCACCAATATTTTAAATGAATCATTTCATGTAATTATTTTAGTAGAGACTTGGTTTACAGAAAATATATTTAACAAGGAATTTATCGATTCAAGATATTCTTTATTCAGAAAAGACAGATCAAAAGAAACAAGCAAGAAATCTATAGGAGGAGGTGTTGCAATTGCCGTGTCTAATAAGTTTAAAGCTTCTTTAATTGAAATCAACACATCAAATAGAGAAGAATTATGGGTTCGAATACAGGCAGGTGATAGATTCATAGTGATTGGTGCAGTTTATTTTCCTCCCAGCTCATCCCTTGAATTATATAACGGCCACTCAAATGTGGTGAATCAAATAATGGATAAGTTTCCAAATGATACAGTGTTATTAGCAGGTGATTACAATCTGCCACGTATAAAATGGCATTGTGATACAGAATTATGTGATAATTTATTTGCTTCGAACGTCACATCTGTGATGGAACAAACTATCTGTGATAATTTTATATATTTAGGTTTATCACAATTTAATTATGTTCTTAACTCTAACGGTGTGATATTATATTTAATATTTTGTAATGTTGTTGTTAATGTTGCACGTGAATTACCTTTAGTTGTAGAAGATGTTCATCATCCAGCAATTGTTATTACCTTACCAGGAATTAGTAATTTATCCACGCTTCCAGAGAATGAACATTCTTATTATGATTTTAAAAAGGCTCCCTATGATGTCATAAATCAATACTTGTCTAATGAAATAAATAAAGATTATTAAAAGCTTCACAGTTTTATTAAAATATACCTGACAATATTGTTTCGACAGCTATGCTGTCATTATCAAAGGTAATATAATTATAAACAAACACGTCGCTAAGGTAGATACAAAATAGGTAACTAGATAAAATAATAATAATAATAATAAAAATTAATAATAAAAATCATAATTAAACATCTAATACTTCCAGTAACGGAGAATTACTGAGCTCAAGTTGTTCATTCATTAAAGGTACCCTGAGTTTGTGTTTGTATATCTCAAAGGCTTCTAAAATGTCTAATTTGTAATGTCATTACAAATTAAAGTTTTAAATTGTTACATTAATTCTCCAGAGCTTGTAAGTTCGTTTTCTCTTCATGTTCCGGGAGTAACCACAAGAAATTCACCTCTTCTGCATATACAGTTTCACTGTACTTTATATGGAATATTTAGTCCTAATTGCAGAATAACTACTTATGTTTTTAGATTCAGACTTCTGTGGTGCCTCTCTGAATATGTTTAAAAATAATTTAAGAAAAGCTTTATCTTTGTAATTTTACTGACCTCTCTCGTCTATTTTTTTTAATATCTCTAGTCTTTAATCTATAAGTATGTTTTATATATCTATTTAAAAGGAACACTCCGTTAATATACTATTATTATTATTATTATTACTTATAGTTCTTTGTGATCATTTTACTGCTCTTTTTTACCTCTGAAATTTCCATGCATTCAACATGATTATCATATTGAAATGAAATTGCTTACTTTTACAATCTCGTATCTTTGTATAAAAAGATACTAACGGAAAAATATTTTACCCTCTTAAACTTTGGTAGTGTAGCTTACATACCACATATAAATTTTTCCGTCACTTTTCTTACACCCATAATAAAGTAGCTTTTTGGGGTATTCGCAGCATAGTGCATATGGTAAAATTTATAAGTTAAAGGTTTTTTTTTGTAGCGGGCCCTCCATATCCAACAACCAGTTCTGGAGGAATGCCCCAAGCGGGCCCTCCATATCCAAAAAGCAGTTCTGGAGGAATGCCCCAACCAGGGTTTGTTTATTCTGCATCTAATAATGTACCATCAACAGTCATCACTCCACTTAATCTGCGTATATCTGGTAGAACGGATATACCACCACCACCACCAGGGGCCCCTATGCCTCTGAATGCAAATGAAAATTTTGGCAATCCTGTAAGTAATATAATATGTATTTATATAAGGTATGGCTAGGAAAAATGAGACTTCAGTTATTTCTTAAAATTCTCACACCCTGCTTGAACCAAAATAAAGAGGAAAGTCCATTCTACCCCCGTGCTTTTTCGGATTTGAGAAAACAGTACTTTTTCATGGAAAAAAGTTAACAAGAGAAACAGAAAAATTTATTGATGTTTAAAAAGTTCTAAAATATTAACTAAACGTAATTCTGAAAAAAATCAAAAGCACTCGAGTAGCTTATTAATCGCGCTTCACTTTGCTTTTTGTTTCACTTTAATAGATGAATTTATAAGATCAGGAGACGAATAATTGGAAATCAATTTTCTTTAGATTTTTAGTTATTATTGGTGCCAAAAGATGCCACTGTGGTCACTATATTAGTATAAGGTTGTATAGAGGGAGGTTGGGACATCCTAGCCCCACCCATGATGCATTGCAGCAATTGTCATAAGGTGACAACTGTCAGGCAAAATTTCAAATATTTGAAATTGAAGATGCCGACTTGTTGCGTCAAGAATTGCTGTAATTCTGCTGCAAAGGGCTTCCGATTGTTTCGATTTCCCATACGTGAGCGTGAAAGACGAAATTTATTCAATTATAAATTGAAAAAACATCGGCGGCCATATTTGGGGCTATGACCTTGAACATGATGTCCCAACCTCCCTATATACAACCTTATATTAGTAGAGTCACTGCATCTAGTTACCTAGGCCTGCTGTTCGATCAGAGTAACGCAAACCGCCGCCATATTGGGGCAAACGAAGCACGAAATTGTTCATTATTTGTTCTGTATTAAATTTCATCAAAGCCACGTTTACTTTAAAAGGTTTTTCTTATTCTGAACGATCAAACCTCTAATATGTCAAACACGTAAAACGTGGTTTTAGTTTGTCCATTATTAAAATCACCCTTTTCTGTCCAAATATGGCGGCGGTTTGCGTTACTCTGATCGAACAGCGCGGCCTAGGTGACTAGATGCAGTGACTCTATATATTAGTAGAGTCAGTTTTACTCAATTTAACCACAATTTTCTTCAAATTATAATTAGCAACGAAATCGTGCCAGACAGTTTAAAATACTATAACAAAATACTGGTACTTACCGCCTTCCAAACAGTTCCGCAATTTCTTGCACCAGTCCTTATGAAACATACGGAGCAAATTACATAAATGAAGGCATAAACATACAATTTGCAATTACATCGATATTCGCGGGAACAACGTACTCATATTGAAACTACAGCCTTCTGTAGTTCTCCTGTTACTATTTTCAACGATAGATGGCAAGAACAATATAGTCCTTAATAGAGTCACTCTATATTACTTATAAGAGTTGGGCCAACGCGGGAATTGACGCTGATTGGTTGGATCCATTTGCACTAATGCCAATTTCAAAACACAAAGTTTGACAAAATTAGGTAATAATTGGACAGGTCTTTTCACTTCCTCATAAATTTATGTGGAGATTACTTGCTATGGTTACAACTGTTTCTACAATTGTATCCATAACAATCAACTGCCAAATAAAGTTACAAGGTGGCGAAAAGATCGCCCTTAATTTGACAAATAATATGATGTTTAGTAAATCGAAGAATTTTTATGTATTTCTCTTATCTATTTCAAGTATTTAAGAAATATAAATTGCAATTAAAGGGTTGATGTCAAACACGGTATTTGTCAAAAAACTATAACCCTTAGGAGAACCAAAGACTAATGTAAGGCCAGAATTTTTATTATTTGGAACTATGTGCAGTTTATGAAAGATTCTTACACAATCCAAGAATCTGTGGTTTTTGGCGAAAATTTGGAAAACAGATTTGTTACTTTTTTATTAAACATAAGATATTTTAATTAGAATATATCGGTCTGGCAGATTTAAAAAAAACTAAAATATACACTTTTTTAAACAAAAGATTCATATCTCTAGCATGAAAGAAAAAATATGTGTAAGCACTACGGTTGTCGCCCTCGACAATGTCACCTGGGTCTTCATTGATGTCCAGAATATCATAGAAACTACTGTGTTCTATATTAGATAATACTTCACAAAGGGCTTGAAGATCTTTTAGTTTTGCATGATTGATCTCGATAGGTACAAGTTGTAATTCACTAGTAATATGGAGTCTTGCTTCTAATTATGCATTGTCTCCACTTTCCATAATAGCTATCTCGTACTTAGTCTATAAATTTATTTAACACAAAAATGTTATTGCCTGAATGTATGCCATACATTTGCGAAAACTTTAGTGGAATAGGTGGTCGAGGATTCTTTACAAAAAACTTATCAGTCGACAGTTTGAAGTTAAAAATATCTTTCTTAGTCGGCCCATTTGATAAAATATGCAAAATATGTTACTGAGTAATAACTCTGAAATAAAACGATTTAATAAAGCAAAATATTTTCACTGCTTTTTTAGTGTTTTTATTACGGAAATAATTCAAATTAATGGAGATTGACTTACTAGAGCACAAGAGACATTAACAGTTTTTTTTGTAGCTGAGAGTAGTTTCTTCTTTTCTCAATTTTGCAAATAAAATATGAATATATATTACTCTAATTAGGAATTTTATTATATTAATCAATTCAGCTATGGTAAATTATAATGAAGTAAATGTCAGGTTATGAAACATTTGACATTTGCCAGGCAAACATAACCAATAATTTTTGCAATGTATATTTTTGGATCCAAAATGGCGGATTTACATTCGCGTTGGCTCAACTCTTATAAGTAATATAGATTGGTGACTCTAGTCCTTAAACATAGATAATATAATAATATACTACGTATATAGAATGCAAACTGAATACAATCAAAATTTTATGAGCTTAGCACCAAAAATACAGATGGCACCTGTAATGCGGTCTACCATGACCATCTCCATTAATAAAGCCAAGACCCGATGCAACTGGCCATGGACCTACTAGACCTACAGCTTGCTCTATAACTTAGTGACAAACCGTATCAATGCTGTTTACATAATATCTGTACAGTGTAATTGAAATGAAAGGTTAAACGACTAGAGCATTTTCAGCGCTTGCGTATTGTTGATTGCATTTGAAATGATTATTTTAATTTGCTTTTGCAATATAACGGGTGTTTTTTTAAATTTGGCGTCAGAGCAAGCAATGAGAGTTCGATTGTGAACGCACCTTTGAATGTCGCCACGCCGCAGTGTATCTAAACCTAACCTCACTTTTAAGTTTTGACATTTTGACATTTGAAAAATAGTGGTCTATTCACAACAAACTCATAGTCATAGCTAACTAGGACGCCAAATTTAAAAAAACACCCGTTAGTACGCATATTACATTTTAATTTAATAGCACTGTATAATATAATCACGTGGGCTGTATCATATAAATTCAGTTTTTTGTTTTAAAATTGAAACTGACATTTCTCAAAAAATGAAATACTCCAAAATATAATTGTGCCGTTTTAAGTTTTCGCTACAAAATTTATTTGCCATCGATTTCTAAATTCTACAAAGAACCTGACGACATTTTTAAATAGAATAACTTTTGTCAACACTCTTACATTGAAAAACTAATTGAGAAGAAAATTAACAATTACCGTATTTGTGATAGGTATAACTAGCACCGGAAAATTAGTTAATAATGCCTGTTCTAAAGGTAAGGTATTTAATGCTGATAACTTGTAAAGCAGACCGAGTAAATGTTTCGTCGAATTTCTTTAAATAAGTTAATTACAATTTGATTATTGTAGCTCAGGAAGAATTTAGAGATGTTATAAAGTATTGCTGGAAAGCCATACATCAATTTCGAAGACACCGCATGTTCCAAGGATACAATTTCAAATTTTAAGTCAGGCCAACCAAAAACAAAACTGTGTCCAAAAGCAAAAAAAGTTATATCAGAAAGTTAACAAGTTAAAACAAACAATCAATATACAATTTATTATACGTTTTGTATAAAAGTCAGGTACATTTTCTTGTAGTCATAAAGCTAGTTTAAAAGATAGCATTGTTTGCATGATAGTTTAAACAACAATAATAAGACAAATGTAGTAGAAATTGTAAATACAATCTGAACTATTGAACCAATCAAGAAAAATGTAGGTATTCGTTACGATGTAAGAATAAATTAATCTAAATAATTACTTGGATTTCTTTCTAAGCCAAAAGGAAAAAATAATTTAAATTCTTAAAGATGAAACCGTACAGGTAAAATGCATTTAAGATACTTAGCCCCAAAAATACAGATGGCGCACGAATTATCCATCGAACCAAGGTCCGTAGATGCAAAGCAAGCTTTGAAATATAGGTCATCTCATACACTTCCACTATCAGTAGCGCGAAAATGGCGGAACATGTTAATTAACATGAAAACAGAAATAAGCGACAACTCGACTTGTTTTCAGTTGGGTACTAAGCGTTAATTCAACGTTTTAGAACGTTATGCGCCTCATATGACGATCGTGTCGGCTTTGATAGCAGCCGTATTACAACTTTTACTAAACGCGAAAATGGCGGCATTGCGATGACCTATATTTCAAAGCTTCACAGAGAGAAATACTTCATAAGAGCTTTGCACAATATTGTTCAAAACGGTGTTGGAGAAATTTATATTATAATTGTAGAATCGTATTGTCCAGCGTTGTGTAGGTTTTCGTTACTGAATTGTCTAACAGGAACGTACGACAATTATTTAACACAGTCAGATTTAGTTCTGCATTCTTTGGAACAATGTTGTAGAGGATAAGCTAGCATATTATGTTGAAGTATAATTGTAAAACATGTTTAGAAAAATACAATATTTTGTTTGAATGAAATCATAATCCAGTGTTCAAACTGCTTGCTACTAATTATTGTGTTTCGCAAAGTTTATGGATGACATCCTATAGATGTCACCACTTGTAATTATCGCTATTAATGTAAATTCGAGATTTATACATAAACAGGCGACGGCAAAAGGAAATTTTAGTGTTATACGTGTATATATTACACGTTGTATAGTATGTAAATACTATACATTGTATAGCTATATACATATTAGTTACATATATTTTAATATATGTAAAAATATATATTTTATTTGTGATACCTAACCTTCTGTATACAATATTTGTGCCAGAGTATTGCACAATTTGTATAAATGTGAACAAGTAATTGTGTTAAATATTATTAAGTAAATGTGGCACAACTAGCGCATCAATTGTACAATTTTGTATAAAATTGTATGCAATAACATTACACATTCTATTTTAATAAGTAACACAATTTGTTATGGAAACTTATAGACAACTATTCATTTGATTCTACAAAATTACTATTGACTTCCACAAAATCTTGACAAACTAAATGACACAATCTTGTTTTATAATTGTACACAAATTGTCCCTGTCACTTTTTTAAGACCAATTTGTTTTACAATACCACACAATTGTTGATGAAATTTAAATACATTTCTCTCTGTGTTGCTTTGCATCTACGGACCTTGCCATCGAACAATGCTTGGAGTTTGCATTCTATATACGTAGTATATTATTATATTATCTATGGTCCTTAAACAAGGTCCGTAGATGCAAAGCAAGCTTTGAAATATAGGTCATCGCAATGCCGTCATTTTCGCGCTCAGTAAAAGTTGCAATACGGCTGCTATCGAAACAGACACGATCGTCACATGACGTTCTAAAACGTTGAATTAACGCTTAGTACCGAACTGAAAACAAGTCGAGTTGTCGATTATTCCTGTTTTCATGTTAATTAACATGTTCCGCCATTTTCGCGCTACTGCATAGTGGAAGTGTATGATATGTCCTATATTTCAAAGATTGCTTTGCATCTACCGGACCTTGGTCCTTAAAGAAATAATCGACGGTTCAATTTGGGCGGCTCTCCCCTATAACTTTTTTTAACACTATGATGTTAAAAACATTTGACAAAAACCACGGGGGAAAGGAGATCTTAAACTTTTCTGCACTCGTCCACATTTTTTCCCCATAATGAAGGTTTTCACCATACCCAAAAACTATGACCTTAAATAACCTTTCCACCTAAACTGAAATTTTCAATCGCTATGCTCTTGGCATATTGTGGGCCATTTGCAAATAATGATCTCTTTTTTATGTGAATTTTGAAATGCGATTATAACAAAAAACTTGTGAAACAAAAATTGCATGTGCATGAACATGAACAGTTTGCTCTTTTAATAGCCATAAATTAATAATGATATATTGTATAAAATCTCAAATTTTTCAGATAACCCGCTATCCTGGTAGATACTCCAATGGTCGTATATGTTTGTTTTTTGTTATTGGTATGATTCTTGGTTTTGGTATAATTGCTGCTATAACGGCAGCTGTTACACAAGGATTCAGCAGCAGTAGCCGAAGGGGCCATTACTCACATTAGCAGTGCATCATACATATGGAGACAATAATTACAACAACAAATAATAATAGCATTGAATTTATTTTAAAGATACAACATAATTCTGAATTTTCCTCACTATGATACAAATAATTACGTTTAATAATAGTTATTTTCGATACAAGTCATGTCAATTTCTAGGCTCGAGGCTGAGATTAAAAGCACGATGTGTTAGCGGAATACTTTAAAAGAGGCCAAGAGACGTAAAATGTCAAAGCATGCATATATCTAGAACAATATTTTTTTGTAGTAGTTTACACAAAATTGTAAATTAAAAGGTTTAAGTTGAACGAACGTTGACAGATGTCAAATTAGCAGTGGCGTGCGGTGAGAATCTAGGCTACGGAAGCAACCACGATTTTAATTTTAATATACCTAGGTACGTGGATTCACGGGGGGGAATGGGGAAATCTCCCCTAAATTTAGAAATAAGTAGACATAGGATAGAAACAAATAATGTTTGTTTAATTATTATTTATTAAAACAATTATTTTTCCAAAAATTCCCCACCCCAAAATAATTCTCTGGATCCGCCCCTGCTAGGTACAATAAAAAAACAGCGTTATAATTATTAAACTTAAAAATTTTCCAAAGAAGAACTGTTACACTTTATACTTTAGTGAATGATCAGTTATTCAGTTCAGAATGACTTTTATCTAGTGTACACCTTTCATCATTAGAATTATTAAATTAATTACATATCAATCAACAAACAATAATGTAGAATAGTACATAGTGATGTAAAATACGTTTATCCAACACCTCTATATAAATACCATGTTTATTATGGTCATTTTAAATAAGGAAAGTGATTGTTTACTCTTATGGGACATTATAACCTACGTTGCCCCTAGCAACGTGGGTTATTTTTAAAAAACTCACTCTTTGAAAGATAACAACCAATCACCAGCTTACGTTACTTAATATTATTAAAATCCAGTCATCGTGCTAGAGTATTACCGTCAAAACTACAGACTAACTATACATTGCAAATTCGATGTTTAAACTTAAATAAAGAGGTGTTTGATAAAATTTTGTATGGCACGCGTGAGTTAAGGATATTATCCACTCAGAAAAATTAACCCTCTCGGGCCTCCCGGCCCTCGAGGGTAAATTTTTCGTTCGTGGATAATATCTTACTTAACTCACTTGTACCATAAATAACTATTTCCTACGACCATATCAGAAAGTAGCTCATATCGCACAATTAAGTTGCCTAGAAAACCGAACATAACACACGAAAGTAAAACTCACTAGTGATTTTACTTTCTGCTGTGCGATTTACTTTCGCAAATCTCACGGTCGAAATCTATGCAGTAAATAGCAAATTATATAAGTAATAAGAACCTGCTTATATATTCTTGACTATTTTGATACATTAATCATCTACTAACACAATAATTAATTAATTCTAGCTGTATTTATTTCATGAAAAACTATTGATTAGATATATTGAGGGATATTTGACATATTTTCACTGCACCAATTATCATTATACCAAAACAACTTTTCACTGCAAAATAATAATTTTAATCTTGTTTTCCATTTCCAACAATATATTTTAATTTAAATTGCTAATAAGTTTTAATTCATATTTTATAGATTTATTGTTAAAAAGTTTTAATAATTACTTAGAGTATAATTAATTTCTAAAAATATTTTAAATAAATAAATAAGCAGAGACGGCTTTGTATAATGTTCAATATGCGGATGATAGTCTTTTGTTTAAAGAGCCATAAGTATAAAGGCTAATTTATCATTGTTAGTAGTTAACTGTAAATCTTTCTTTGGTTTAAATGTTTTAAATGTTTAAAATGGTTAAAATATTGAAAACTCATTTTTACAAACACCTTTTCACAACTCTCAAATTCCAAGAAATTTAACTAATTGTTATAATAATCCCTTCACGGATAAAACAATAATACTGACAATATTCAAAACGCACTTACACACACGCTTTCCCTAATTAACTTCACAAATTTTTACTATAATCATATAGTTATAAACTTTATTGGTACTGAAAATAATGATAAAAATAAAATTACTAAATAAAATGTAAATTGTTTTTTTTTAGCATAAAAATAATTTTTTCTTTGAAAGACTGTATTTTTCTGGTCGTAGGAAAAATAGTGTACATAACTCGGTGGAAAGTGTGTTTCTTACTCGTGTGATTTCCGCACTCGGCTGACGCCTCGTGCGTAAATTTCACACTCGTACGAAAAATGCCACTTTCCACTCTCGTTATGTAATATACTATAATAATAAGTTAAAACATACGTTAAAAACATAGTATTTCAACCTGTCATGTCTAGCATCTTGTACTGAGCTGGCAATAAAATTATTAAAAAAAACTTTATACTTATGGAATTTGTTGATTATTATTCTTTATTTTAAAAAACTACACTATAATTTATAATTCAACTCAATCTTCCGATCTTTTTTAGTAAAATACCTGATGCAGGTTTTAATCGTTGTTAAATTTGAAAGTTCTGGTTTTGATCTGCCTTTCTCAATTAATTTGTAATATCTCTTCAAAACTGTATGCAGAAAGTTCTATGACTAATAACTTACAAACTGAACAACAAAATCGTCGCGATTTGGATGTATTGGAAGTACTCGAACCTTCCACCGAAGCAGCTGAATTTGCAGTCATGACAATAATGCAATTTTAAATTTGCGTACAGAACAAACAAATAGAATTATTTGTCTTTAAAAAAATCCAACTTATATAAATTGAAATAATAAAATGTTTCAAAATACAGTCTCATTCGCAGATTTACATTACTTAAGTAACATTAAATTTAACAAACTAAATCGAACAAATAACTAAATTATAATAAATAAACATTTGAGCATGGAGTACACTTAAAAATAACGATCTTATACGATGTCAATTGTATCACTATGCGCGGATGCGGCGAGGAGAAGAGCAGTAAGCAACGGAATCAGTGCTTATATGCAGTGTATGTATCACATCTGAATCGGTATTATCCTTCCGCGCGGGTTTAATGAGCCTAATTTGAAATAGTACGCTAAATAATTATACTTTTTGCTGTACGGAATTGAGATTGAGCTTTATGTTGATTAAATATTACAAATTTAAATAAACGATAACCATAATTTTATAAAAATATTTTTGTTAGCATTGCTTTTTATTTTTAATAAATTCTTAAGGGAAGCATTGCTTCCATTGCTTCGATGGACCGCACGCCACTGCGAATTAGGTACATAAGCCATAAAGTCTAAATATTTAGTTATACACCACTTTATGGCTCGTGTACCTGACAAAACGAATATAATTTAATAAATTACTTAAAAATACAGCGTATTTTTTTAGTTTGAATTTACCACTAATAAATCATCGCCATGTTGGTAACAAGTAATCGTATCAGCTGTTCATTTCTAGTAGGGAACCTCTATAAGAAGGGTAATGACATGTATAAGACTGCCGTCATTAGTCTGCCATTTTATATATACAGCATAGGGAATTATTAACAAAATTGTAATGTATTTCCTTAAAAATTGATTTGTTTAAAATAGTTATTTATTTACGTTAGAAACACAAAGGTATCTAATACAAGAAAAATACTTTCTCTGTTATTTATTATACTATATAATAGAAACTATTTAAATTATGTAAGGGCTTAGGACTTAAGCCTGTAGTTCTCTTAATATTAGAATATAGTTTGCATTTAAAAGTTTGTCTGTGTACTTTATGTATTGCTGTCTAAGTGTCTACTTATGATTAGGTACCTCACTAGTATTAAGTTTCGTGACTGTTAGCAAAGCATTCTGCATCATTAATCCTTTCTTAATAGCTGTTGTTTGGTAAATTATTGTTAAAACAGATTTTTCCTACGACCCCATACGAAAGTGAACAATAATAAACGCTACTCACATTTAGAAAGTGAGTCATATAACACTAAAACTATAACAATCCTAATTCTTGAAGAGTTTAAAGCAAAATTTTTATGCTTAGGTTTGACAAAAATGAAATTACTGTTATTAACATTTAATTTTCTTGAACCATTTACTTTTAGAACATAAAGTTTAATTCTTTAATACTATTAAAGTATTAGTTTCGTAAGACATGTTTTTAGCGCACGCGTCCGAGTTTAGAAAACGACCCGCGTAGCGGGGAGTTTTCTAAAGGACAAGTGCGCTAGAATGTCTTATAAAAAGAATACTTTATACTATTTTTTCTATTTGCGTTAATTCATTAATTATTAATTAAGAAAATTACTTAGTTTTAAATAAAATTGGTTAGGGATATTTTGGTAAGTAGCATGACAGTTGGCAACAGAGAAATTATTCAATTGTTTTTCACGTAGCGTCGCTAAATTTAGGCAATCCGCTCGACGTAGAAAGCCCCATCCTTGTCTGATACACACAACGTCCGTTAAGCGGTAATACTCCTTCAAATTTGCCAGGTGTATTATTTGTACTGTTGAAAATGAATATAAGTTTAAAGTGAAATGTATGCCAATATATTTATGACATAAATGATAATTGCTACTTAATGAATTAAAAAATTAGATGAAATAAGAATAATTATATTTCATTTCATAAAATAAATACTTTATTTGTTAAAGAAATTAATGATGTATAAATGCAACAGTATTTTCAGCAAGAATGATTTTTGTTAACAAAATTAATTACTCATTGGACCTTTCGGATAATTTATAAGGTAAAAATATAAAATTTTACGAAACTAAATTTCATTACGTTACTTTCATCGTAAGAGCATAGGACGCGACCACGTTTTAAACGAAATGATCTTAACGTAATTCTTACTTTATTTCTCAAAAAACTTGTGTAATAAAGAAGCAATTTCTCTTCGTTTATCCTACCGTGCGTTACCTAATCGAACAGAGAAGGACAATCGATTGCAACCGGTAGCCGATATCGCCCGAAGCCCGCACACCGGCCACGAAATAGATACGAAAAACTTAATCAGTTGCCCAACAATGTTGTTATGAAAAATGAGCGACGTTAATATTTGTATCTTATATGGGCGATTGGAAATCTTAACAGACATCAAATGCTCATTAGAATTCGACAATATACGACAAAGATAGTGCATTAGCCTAATAACTGAGGGGAACTGAGATGGGCAATGCAGCTTTTTACTTTAAACTCGTTATTGTTACTTAATTAAACAAAATTTGCATAAATTGCATGTTTATAGATTAGAGGAAAATACTTAATGCCGTTCAATTAAATGTAGTTAGTCTAGAAATTGAATGTTTTAATACATATAGTAACCAAGTTTTGTTTTTAATGCCATTTATTTACACAAATATTACAAATTTGTTCAGTTTAACGTGTTTCCTCCAATCTATAACTCTTTAACTATCCAACTGATTTAGTTTTTTTTTTCTAATAAACATTTTGTTTTTGCTACATTTGCAGTTTTATAAAAATACAAATAACTCACTCTATTTCTTTCTAATGTTTCGTATATGGACGTTAGTAGAAGTAGTCGCGACGCAGTACGCGTCTTGTAATGATCATTTGATGTGGGATAAGCGTGTCCTATCGTCGTAAGCATATTGCAGATTGCACTTATACACAACATAATGCATCCATCCTATGACGACAGTATTAAAATTTACAACTTCGTTAATAATAAAGTAAAAGCTGTTACGCCCGTAACAGGGCTACTTATACGGCGCGCGGTGCCTGCAATGGTAGTTTTGCGAGCGTTGCATTTCAGTTATAAGAGTTCAACGCGTAATAAACAAGATAAGTTTGGCATTCTAAGAACAGTTGTCTAACAGTGATATCAACTTCAAAAAATAAAATGTTACTGTTTCCAGTATTCAAATAAATTTCTTTTTCTATTTTGCGTCTATAATCTGTTAAAGCACCCAAAACAGTGCGTTAATAGCTCATTTGAGTGCTTTAATAGTCCAACTTCTTCAAAGTTGGTGACATTGAAAAAAAATTGAAAAAACAAGAAAATTGACAAAAACTTTACTCTAAAAACTTGAATATTCATCAGTGCTGTGAACTACCACAAAATTCCCTAAATTTTGAAATTGTGGATTTTTTTAAAAGGGGAATAAAAGGCTCAAAATAGAAAAAATAGCATAAAAAAACTCGTTTCATACATCATTATTGCACTCGTCCTTTAGAAAACTCGCCGCAAGCGGCTCGTTTACTAAATTTAGACTCATGCCATAAATCTTGCCTTACGAAACTCGTTCTTTAATATACTATTTTCTATTTTGCGTCTATAATAAAGCTGTTAAAGCACTTAAAACAGTGCGTTAATAGTGCATTTGAGTGCTTTAATAACCTAACTTTTTCAAAGTTGGTAGCATTGAAAAAACAATTGAAAAAAAAACAGAAAATTGACAAAAACTTTACTCAATTTTCTGTGTCAATCAATGAATTTTCAAATGTCACATCAGTGTTGTCAACTATCATAAAAATCCCTAAATTTTGAAATTGCGATTTTTTGTATTTAAGAAAAGGAATAAAAGACGCAAAATAGAAAAAATAGCATAAAAAACTCGTTTCATAAGTCATTATTGCACTCGTCCTTTAGAAAACTCGCCGCAAGCGGCTCATTTTCTAAATTTGGACTCGTGCAATATAATCTTGCCTTATGAAACTCGTTCTTTAATATACTATTAGGACACGCATTTGCGTGTCCTAATGAAGCCATTAGGTCCAAGCACTAATTATAATGAAATTTCTATCAAAAGATTTTCAGAAAAATAAAATTAAGTTATCTTGATATTTCTATGAATTTCTATCGAAACAGTTCCAAAAAAATAAAATTAAGTTATTATTTTATTTATCTGGAAATGCTTTGATAGAAATTTCGTTATAATTATTCATATTGTAAAACTAAATTGTTTAAAGAATTGAACTTTATGTTCTAAAAGTAAAAATGGTTTAAGAAAATTAAAGGTTAATCGTAATTTCTTTTTTGTCATACCTAAACAGAAAAATTTTGGTTTACAATCTTCAAATATTATATTCTAGAAAATTTAAAAAAATTAAATATTTTTAAACATTTAAAATTTGGAGGGGTCGTAGGAAAAATACTCGTGTTATTTCCGCACCTGGCTTGCTCCTCGTGCGTTAATTCCCACTCGTACGTACGAAAAGTTTTACTTTCCACACTAGTAATGTACTTAATATACTAATTACATTTCTGTGAGTTTGAATCAAATCCATGAGTACAGTGTTGAGCATTATAGATGCTAGAATGCCTTATTTTAAAGCATGAAGTCATAATTCTACCTCATGTGCTTTAGTAATGGTGCTTTTGTAGTTAATATTTATAAGACGATTAATCATATAGTATTGTTATAAATGTGCCTATATGAAGCTGAATATTATACAAACTTGACTTTTTAATTTTACATACTTGTTAAGGAAATAGTATATATTTTTGGAGTACATATATAATATACAATGTATTTACTTCATTATTAAGTTTTATTAATCATATATTAATAAATAATTTTAGCAGGACTAATATTAGATTTGATTGTAATCTTGCACGCATCTGTTGCTTTAGGATTGACTTTTCCTATGTTCATACGATTTTTCATTTACTTAACTTCAAAGAAAAGGTACGTTAATTTTTCTTCTTAAGGTAGGATGTTGGCAATATGGGTCACCTAAAGAGTCCCAATATGCACCCGGCCCATAATCGGATCCGACTTTTTAAAGACTATTACATATGTGATTTTTGCAGTTAGTATTTAAAATCGTTTTATGTCCGGTCGGGCTATTTTGACCAGTTTATGGGCCTGTGTTTAGAGCGTAAATAGCAAAATTAGAGCTCTAGGGCTGTAAAACTTTTTAGAGCCTGCTAAAAAAATAGCTACCCTTGTTTACGCCGTCTTCATAGTAATAACGTTAATTATATACCACCGCACCTACCTACTTGAAGTTTTGCACTTTTCAAATTATTTTTATTTTAAAATTAAATATTAATTTAAACTCAGGCCGGACATAAACTAACGTATGCATTTCGGGCTTAATTAGTGTTTTAGAGCCCGTTATCGTTTTAGCGCCTGAGGCGAAAGCCGAAGGCGCTAACTGACTCTGCAGGATCTAAGACACTCAATTAAGCCACCCCTGTTTTTAAAGGAAGGTTGGATTTTGTGAATTTACAGTGATTTATTTATATTATACTTAAGAACTTTGTAGTTATTTGTTTACATATTGTCATGTTATTTGACATGCCAAAAAGGAATTCACCCACACTATACATAATTTTAAATAAGCATATTATTATTTACGAAATTTCAAAGCGACACGTTAGATTGGTTACATAAGCTAAATTTTCAAAATAATATAATTTTGAGTAATTTTCTTTTATAAATTAAAATATGGTTATTTATGATTAACATGCACACTTATACACTATAGTTGGATAAAGGATATCTGGAAAACTAATTTTTGTATAGAATTTAGTTATTTTCTTTAATTTTCATTTTGTTTTGTTTGTTGTTTCTTGGTATATGTTAATTAAAAATAAAGTTGTGTTATTATTTTGAAAATTACTTTGTGTATGTTTTTTGTGTTGTGTGTGTTGCTTTTTTATTATTGTTTGTCCATAATAATTATAAGGATATGATAAACCATTAATGCCACACGCCTGAGAAAGTCTTTGTGAAATGGATGGCTTTTCACAACTACAAAATATTTAGCCGGAGCATTTATTTCAATTAAAGGTAAGCAAGTAGTGAGTTGTGTATTTCATGATAGCATCTATGTCTGTCTTACTGATAGCAGTTAATAGTATATTACATGTTGAGTTGGTAAAGGATATCTTTACAAGCCAAGCGATAATTGTTTGACCGAGACAGTACATCGAGGTCAAACAATTATCGCGAGGCGTGGAAACTTTACCAACGAAACATGTATACTATTTTATTCACAATAATTAGACTTAAGATAATCAAAATAAAAAGTAATTTTAAATTTTAAAATAAATTTTTTATAAACTGTCATAATTTCAATCAGAGCCATCTATCGACCAAAAGAAATTTTAAGTAAGGTTTCATTCTTCGCCGCTAGATGGCGATGTATGCGCTCAGTATTTTAAAATTAGAAATTAATTAATTCCATTGTAATTATTAAATATGAAATACGGAAAAATAAACATAAAACTAATATTAAATAAAAAATATGTTTTTAGCGTTAAATATATTTATAAAAACTCAAATTTAAATCGGATAAAACGTCCTGTTTTAAATTATTCAGAAAAACAGGCCAACTTGTTTTTAACTTATAACTTTACATGTCAGTTTTACAGACATGTAAAGGAAATTGTTAACCACTTTGGTGTTGCTATAGCAATAGCTTACTTTCCAAGGTTTTTACAACATATGAAATGTGCATATTGCAATATGATTGTGAATAATAGTACATTACATACCGAGGCCGAAAGTACTCCATTCCTGTTGAGAGAACAATATAGTTTACCGAGAGGCGATAGCCTCGAGGTGAACTAGTTCTCGAGACACAGGAATGGTACTTTTGCCGAGGCTTGTATACTATTTTATTCGCAATCGTCCTTTAAATACCGAATTATCTAACATTCTTGACAGATTGAAAATGTCATCGGTTGGGATTGGCATAACGTATGTCGCCACTTACATCATCAAATTCGATCGCATAATATTTCGAGGATTTTATTGAATAGGAGTATTTATAAATTAATAATAATACCTGGGTACTCGTTCTTTAGCAGCCAAGGTCCGCAACATTACCAAACATAATTTATACAGCCATTTATACACCGCATTTGGCGATGTAATTTTCTGCGCGCCACCTAGTAGCTGAATTTAAAGACACGTAGAGGTGCGAAAATAGGTCGTTTCGGACCATGAGAATGTCAAAGTTACAAACAATGATGCATTTTCGGACCTCTAAATGGTCAGGAATGGACTCATTACCAATACGATTGCGAATAAAATAATTTTATAGTAATGTAGTAGCTTCAATAAGTACATTATCTGAAGGATGATGTTTTAAAGATTATTATTATTATTATTATTGTATATAATTGTAAAGTTCGATTACTTATGTATGAGTAGCAACATACTCTGTAAAAAGTAACTATTGTTCATTTGCTTATAAATATGTTAGGACAACGAAAGTCCTACTGCATCACTATGGGATGGTCACCCTGTTGGACTCTCATTGGAGCTACTGATGTTGTTGGTGGTGATTTTTGTTGTCGTTATAAAACACATAATACGGGTATGTTAATCGACTTCAGCATAGTGTAGTTATAATAATAATACCGGAATTGTAATTAATTGTTTATTAAAAGGTGGCAAAACTCGGAAGTGATTGAATGTAAATCACAGCCATCACGGGGCATACTCGGGAACATGATCATGAAATAGATCTCTTACCTGATAAACGCGATTTTGTTCTTTTCAATTGTGTCGGTTAAGTAGTAGTAGCAGTAGATCAAGACATTGTTGAAAAGAATATTTAGCATAACAAATCGTACAAGGCATTCAATTGCTCCGACTAAACAACAACAACAATTTGACAATGAAGGAAAGGTCAAGTTTCAAACGTGTTACCAGTATGCCTTCATGGTTATCCGAGAACAGATTTCAACCCTAATAATAATTGTTTAGTTATTTAATTATTGTCTAGTTGTTTAATAATTTTTGAGAAAGATTGTCATAGAATAAAAGATTAATGTTCTATAATGGATATCCGAGAACAGATTTTAACCTAATAATTGTTTAGTTATTTAATTATTGTTTTGTTGTTCAATAATTTTGAGAAAGATTGTCATAGAATAAAAGATTAATGTTCTATATGTGTATTATTACTATTCTCCCCTGTACCATGGCATGAAAGTGATAGCTATAACTAGTATGAGAAGCAAGAATGAGGTAATTGGGTCTAGGCCACAACGGCCAATCGCTATTTTGGCTGTTGTGGTCATAACCACAACGGCATCCGTGACCATAACGGCCAACAGCCACAACGGCCAATTTGACCATATCGCCCAACTCGACACTTGACCATAACGGCCACCATGACCACAACGGCCAACTAAAAATTCCACCCCATCCGCCATTTTGATCACAACGGCCACCGACGCTTATTTATTGGCGTCGTTGGTGACGATGACCACAACGGCCAAAATGACCACAACGGCCAACTGTAGAGTGTGTCCACAACAGCCAAAATGACCATAACGGCCAACTGTGGCGCGTGACCACAACAGCCAAAATAACCACAACGGCCAACTATAGTGTGTGACCACAACGGCCAAAATGACCACAACGGCCAACCTTTTTCATATAGTTATTTTGGTTTCATTGAAGCTCATTTCTCTCTTTTAACTTACACTTATTTCAATAAGGTACGTCCAGAATTTAACAGCGGGGTCTGATGTCAAAGTAGCGCCGATTTAACGTGACTTACCTATATTGAAATATGCACCTCTATACAACTGCAGCCCCGTGAAGTTGAAGAAATTTTTCTTTCTTATTTTCTCGGTAAGTATCTCAGGCAGATTAAAAGATAAATGCTGAAAATTTGGTACAGATACATCTCAATACACTTTAACGATTTACAGATTCACGATACTTTAGTTTACAGGGTGGTTAATTTAACATCAAAAGTTTTTTCTTTAACCTGTTTACCGCAATATTTCCAATTTGGGGACGTTTATTGCATTGAATTTGAACTCCGTAATTTGTTGTTCTTATCAGTTTTAAAATTAAACCAAATGTAAATCTTCCCCTAAAAAGTAAACAGGATATCTACGAATCTGTCCAGTACTTAATAAAATCAATCTAGGGGGCAACATGGGACGTAACCCCAGAAATAAACCGCATACAAGAAAATGAGCTTTTAGAAAAAAATGACAGATTACTTACTCGCGCACCGGGCGATAAAACGTAGTTTAGTAGTCAAAGAGTTTAAGAAATTATTAGATGAGCAGAGAAATCAAGATTTCCAGAACTATTTCCACTCCCTAACAGCAACTAAAGCAACTGGCATTATGCATTATGGAACGCCACAAAGATCGTTTTTACGCCTCTTACTATTGAAGAAGAAAAATTCATACGGGACTTCCTTCAAGCGCGAAGTAATTAAGGTCATCGAAACTGAAATAAATTCCAAGTACCCAGGCTTCGACCTAATATAACTGGAAAACTCCTAAAGGAACTTTCGTATGAGGGATTTCGTGTGATAACTGTAATCTATAGTGCGATATTAAGGACGGGATACTGCTCTGGGCAATAGACCAAATAGCAATGGTCCCAAAACCGGGGAAACCGCCATCAGATGTGGCCTCATACAGACCCATTACTCTGTTACCCTTCCTGTCAATGGTTTTTAAAAAATTGCTCGTCAAGCGAATGCCGCTGCTAATTGACGAAAATCAGCGAATACCCAACTAACAGTTTGGATTTCGCGGACAATACGCTACAATCGGACAAGTACACATGTTACACATTGTACACAGTTACATCAAAAATAAGGTTTGACCTGGAGACCAAAATATTTTGTTCAGCGTTATTCATAGACATAAGCCAAGCCTTTGACATCGAATGTCATGGTTGTTTTACGTGGGGTACCTGTGTGAACTTACCCCCACGTTCCCTTCCAGAAGGAAGTGATTGGGATACGCCCAATCAGCGCGAAAGTTGCTTAACCGGCAGTACCGCACTTGCTACCAGATCAGCTCACTGGTTGGAGCGAGGTTGCCTATCCACCCTCTACTAGCTAACTCAGGACTAGTGCCGGAGCAATTGACGTTGCTCACCCGCCGTTACCGAAGTACCTCGTCCAGCAATAGGACTATTCCCCAGCTATGCGCTATTGCAAAGTGGGACCACTGCCCGATCGAATCCAACCTCAATTGTGGCGGGACTTGGTTTTTTAATGGTTTTTCCACCCCGATCTACCAATTTTAGGCTTGATGGGCCCTCGACAGAGCTTCGTTTAAGTCTACACGTCATAGACTCCCGGTGTGTACCCGTATTTGGTGAAGTTGTCTTGATTGTGAGAGGATATGTATTCGCTTCACCTCTCCTTAAGTGTAATGGCTTTCAGAGCTTCTCCCAATCACTGTACCCGGCTGCAGTCCGGATCATAGGGTGGTCGGGATAGCTACTAGGCACATTTACCTGGCGGCCTGCAGTTTCCCATTAGCCCAAAAGCAGGGTAAACCCCACTTCGATTCTCCGCACTTGAGATTCAGTCAAACAGCGGGTTCCTTTGATGACCATAAATGACCTCGGTTAAGCAGCGGGTTCCGTTGGTAACCATAAATGACCTCGGTCAAATAGCGGGTTCCGTTGGTGACCATAAATGACCTCAGTCAAGCAGCGGGTTCCTTGGTGACCATAAATGACCTTATCCCAGGCGAGATTCGAATCCGCCCACACCTCTACCAGGGCTCCCCCTGATCGGTATGAGTTACCGTCGAGAATTCTCACGAATTTCTCTACCACACACTTAATCTGACAGCTTCATACATTGCCCTTTATAGGGGTAGGGTAGAAGACAGCCAGTTTTATGGGTGAATGTCGTGTGGTCTCCCAAACACCCAAGCCTTTGACAGGGAACAGGTTTACCGTATACCTTCTTTCAAATCCTCGCGTCATATATCACTGAAAGATACTTTTTCGTCAAATATAAAGACTCCACTGCAGCTCTTCTACCCATAACATCTGGTGTCGCGCGACTGGTCCGATTTTATACCTAATTTTCAACTAGAAACACGACCAAACAGGACTACATGACAATACTGGTTTCCCATACTAATGCAGATATAGCTTTCAGAAACTTGCAAAACCATCTAAGACTTTTCGAAAGATGATGAAACATGACGCATTCACGTTAGCCAAGAAATTACAGCTTGGTTCCAACGGAATGAAATTAATTGAATGATGTCCTGCTCCTTCACCAGATTTAAATCCTATGGAAAATCTACGGGGTGCCATAGCACGTCAAATATACGATGAAAATAAGTAATAATACCATAACCATTTTTTACTAAGTTGATGTTGATACTAGGTCCACTTCCACTACTAATTGACCAATAGTCTGTGAACTGATTAGAAAACCTCACATTTTATATCGGTAGCCTAGTATATTGGTAGCCCCGAATATTTCCAAACAAATTTCATCTTGAAGAAATCTTCATTAGCCGGTATTTTACATCTGTTTGCTCCAAGAACTCAGTTTCTATGGTATCCATCGTTGAAAATAATTGTGACTATAGCAATAGAGCTTTCAGAGTAAAAATGCCAGAGTAAAAGTTGAAATGCCAAACCCAGTAAATATTTACAATCCATGTTATAAACAATACTTTAACCTAACATGCATCGACTGTCAGTTATCAAGGTCTTATTTATTTGGAGATATTTGGAGCTATATACCAACATAAAATGTGACGTCATTACTTTTGCTTCCGGAACCCTTATGGAACCTAAAAAAATTCTTGAACCGGAACCGGAACCTTAATGTTTAGAAAATTAAAATTGGAACCGGAACCGAAACCCTTATTTTGAATTTAGAAGAACCGGAACTAGAACCGGAACCTATATTTGTAAAGGGTTCCAGTCCCTGGTTTAAATACACTTTACAAACCTTTGGCCATTGGGTGAAAAGGTAGTTTAATAAACTTCTTTGGCTCATTTTTTATTGGTAATAATGTACTCGCATATCGAATGCTATGTTTGTATTTGACTTTTTGTAATAATTTGTCGATGTTTTTAGAAGAGTCTATGACAAAACGCCGAATGGACAAAATGCCGAATGGACAAAACGCCGAATTTTGGTCAAAACGCCGAAAAGAGTCCGTGGACATATCGCCGAATCTTGGTCAAAACGCCGAAAGGAATATCTGGACAAATTGCCGAACGCGGTCAAAACGCGGAATCTCATGTGTGGACAAATCGCCGAAAGTGGACATAATCATATATCTCGTAAAATATCTGAAAGCTTGAAATCATACGGATTCATAATGAGAAACTGTCATAATTTTACTTCAGGGAAAGCTCTGCAACAGTTATACTGCTCCTATGTGAGATCTAAATTAGAATACGGATCCTTAATTTGGCATCCTCACTATATTAATCAGACCCTAGCTATTGAACGTGTCCAGAGAAAATTTTTGAAATATTTATGCTATAAAACATATGGTACGTATCCAGAAAGAGGGACTCCTTATGACAGCTTATTAGTAAACACAGGATTTCATAGCCTTGAAAAGCGAAGAATGTGCATGGCAATTGCCTTCTTGTATAATATATGTAATAATATTGTGGACTGTCCTGAACTTTTGCATAAAATGCAGTTTTATATCCCTAGGTTACAATCTAGATCCGAAATAACATTCTTTTGTTCTCGAGCGTATACAAATGTACTTATAAAATCACCTGTTCATGTAATGTTCAAATCATTTAACAAAATCGCTCACCAATGTGATTTATTTTATAACAGCAAGAGAGAAATCATTAACGTGGCTATTGATTCTTTGTAATATGTCTACTTATTTTCTTCTAGTTATTTAAGTTATTGTTTTAGTTAAATACACAAATGTAACATGTACGTATTTGTATTTGTTTCTGAACTTGTAATTTTTTTTGTCCTATAAATGGGTGTTCCTGTTGGGCAATAAAGCATTATTATTATTATTATTATTATTATTATTATTATTATTATAACGCCGAAACACATCTGTGGACAAATCGCCGAAAGTGGTCAAAACGCCGAAAGGAATATCTGGACAAATCGCCGAAAACGCGGTCAAAACGCCGAAAGTCAACTGTGAACAAAACGCCGAAAGTGGTCAAATCGCCGAAACATATTTGTGGACAAAACGCTGAAAAATATAAATATTAGTGAAAAATATTACGTATCAATATTGGATCTATAATTTAAAAAAGAATCTTGCAAAAATATTAAAAATACGATAAAGAAAATGTAGTATGTAAGAGTATTGCTTAAACGTTGATACTACTTAATTTACACATCCTAAACTAACAATTGTAAAAATAAGTTTTTTTGTACATTTAATAACAAACATGTAAGAGAGCGATCTGGTTAATTATTTTATTCGCACCCAGAAACAGCTTCTTTTAAATGTATCTGCTGTAACGAACTTACGAAGCTCTGTCAGGGGCACACACCAGGCCTATAACTGGGCGATTGGAGTGGCAAAACCGCTTAAAAACCAAGTCCCGCCACATCTGAGGTTGGATTCGATCGGGCAGTGGCCGCAACCATGGCTCGGTGAAGGAACTTATGAAGGTATGCAAGAGGACAGGAGGGTTCCGATGTACTGACCTAGGTTGGGGGAATAGTCCTAATGCTGGACGAGGCACTTCATCTCGTATGAAAGAGGACGGGGTGTGCCGGCGGGTGAGTAGTGGTACTAACCTGGATAGCTAGTAGAGGGTGGATAAGCAACCTAGCTCCGACCAGTGAGTTACTGGGAGCAATTGCTACGCAATTGCGCGCTGATTGAGAGTATCTCAATTACTTCCTCCTAAGGGAAGGAACGTGGAGGTATGTTAACACGGGTACCCTACGTAAAACAATCATGAAATCATGTATGTAAAACCATACCAGCATTGGTGAAGATGATGAACGTTAATGTGGAACCGGAAACTTAGAGCACCCCTGTGGAGCAGTGTATACCAGTTTTCTGAGATGCCAAATGTATGGATGATGTTCGGAGACCATTATCCAATAACCATGCTGGAAAATTAGTGAGTATGATTACTAGATCGTGCAAAGGCCTTGATGGAACGGAATTGAAGAAGGTTGCTATGCCCTTCGGTTGGAGAATGTTGGTAGATGCGGCCTGGTGTCGTGAGCCAGTACTTTTTATCGAGAGTACACTCGTCAGCGGCGGGGCCGTAGAAGGGCCCCGTGAAGAAACGGTCTCCAGGGCTCCTCGTCCAGGTTTAAACACTCACAGTCACGGTATTGTTACTATTCTTCAAATAAATAAATAAAACTACCACTTCAGCAAACTTTTAGTTTATTAATCACAATATCGACCGCTACAGATATCAGCATCAAATAGCCAAATTACCATGCCAAGCCAAATTACTTCGGTATGGTATGGTATTCGGTACGGTAGTGTTCGGTTCGGTTGTGTTCGGTATGGTATCCGGTAATGTTCGGTTCGGTATGGTCTCGTCTGAAGTGGTTCTGATCGGTTGGTTCGGTATTCGGCTTCTTCTACTTGTTCTCTTTATTATAGCGGAATATACAGCTTATATACCCACCAAAATAAGTGGGGCTGCGCGTTGAGCGAGAGAGTGCCAACGGCTAAGAGGGAAAGGACGGGTGGGGACGCGAGACTTGGTTCCTCGGAGAAGAGCGAGATCACGCGGCGAAACTTGCATGGCAATTTTATATAATACATACATATACAATAAAGAATTAAATCCTGACATAAGTAACTTCGTTACAAGGTTCAGGACTTGGTTCTTTAGGAAACCCAGATCCGTCCGACACCAACCGAGATGTCTACCTTTATCAAAGCAAGCAGAAACCGAGAAGATTATCACCGCATATGGAATACCAAGGGATCATTGAGTAATTAAGCAACCCCTGGACATCACCGGTAGTCCTGGTCAGCAAGGATGGCTCAACGATATTATATGTGGACTATAGACAGCTCAACAGCGTGACCAAGAAGGACAGCTATCCCCTACCACGCATCACTAAAATATTAGATACACTATCTGGCTCACGATAGTCTTCAACTTTGGACTTGAAGAGTGCTTATTGGCAAGTCGGATTGTGGGAGTCCACGAATATGCCTTTTGGCGTATGTAACGTGGCCGTGTTCGAGTGTATGTTGGAAACCATTTCGAGAGAACTGTCCTGTTTTGAAGACTAAGTAGAGCCAATCTGAAATTAAGTCCGAAACAGTGGCACATATTCCGAAAGGAACTTATGCACCTCAGGCATGTCGTATCACAACAGATTGGCAGCCGATCCCGATAACATCCGAGCAGTTTTAGAGTGGCCGACACCGAGAGACAAACACCAAGACTGTAGCTTTCTTAGATTATGTTCCTACTACAGGCATTTCGTTACTGGATTTGCCAATATAGCGAAGCGGCTGGCAAATTTACCGGAAGATGGACGAGAGTATGTTTGGAGCGGGGAGTGCGAAACGGCTTTATATAATATTAAGCCGATATTAAGCTACCCACGGACGAATGGGAAGTTGATACTCGACACGGGCGCAAGCAATCTGGTCATAGGGGATGTACTTTTTCAGATATATAAACAGGATGGACAAGAAAAGGTCATAGGCTACTTCAGCAAGGTTCTGCCGAAAGTCAAAAGAAATTATTGCATGACCAGGAAAAATTATTAGCTGTCTTTGAAGTTTGTTGAACACTTTTATAAACACCTGTACAAACGGAAATTTTTGTTGAGGACGGACCATGCCGCGTTGAAATGGCCTCTGCAGTTCCGTAACTCTAAGGGGCAGACCACAAGGTAGATTGAACAATTACAATAATATAATTTTGACACGGAACAATTGGTTAACTAATTAACACACAAGAAGAATGATCACTAAACAAACTTATGATAAATAATCCTAAGGTCCAACAAGTGTAAAAAATTAACGGTACATTCAAAAATTCTAAACAAAATCACAGTGGATTTACTTATATTGTGAATAACTATATCAAATTTAAAAAATCATTACAAAGGGGCCATTTAGACACCCAAATACGGTGCATAAATCTAACCGCATAATTAATAATCGTTTTTTCATAAATAATATAATAATGTGATAACTTTGGTTTTTAATTAATACTCTAGGATGGTTAAAACTTGCTTATCTAACTTGTTTTGGAAAACGTTGTTTATTAATTAAATTATTTCACATTTTTTACGCGAAAAATTAATTTTTTCTATAATCGCTATACAAAGTAGGCATTTGCGCTCGCTTTTGACAACGCAAAGTTGACGTTTTCCGAGGAGTGTCACTTTGCCGCTTTAGAGCGACAAAGTAGCCAAAACGCTCGCTCTCTGAATTTGTCTCGAAAATCAAATAACCCTTGACCATTGCAACTAGGAGCAACGAGTAAACAAGTGTCAGTCTGGTACAAATTTTCGTTGTAAGAAAATGGAATTGATTGAAGAAGATAACGCTAGCGATTTTGTGACAAATTTTTTTACATTGTTTTTGGGTAAATGGTCAGGTTGCGATTATAGAAAAAATCTTGTGTGTGTTTCGAGCGCAATGGCCATTGTCGATTTCGAAATAATGCCACGCTCCTTCGTCGCGCGGCAACAATTTCTCAATCGACAATGTCCAACTTTGCGCTCTTAATACACAAATAGCTATTTTGTACGACCATGCTATTTCGGATTGTTTACCATACTTGATTTTAGAACAGTAGGTTATATTTACTGGTTGCTAAGCAAAAACGCGTCGGTAAGTAATTACTTACCGTTCAGTTCTGTCAAAAACAGAACGGTAAGTATATTATATGTAATTTATAAAATAAATGCATGATCTTTAGATGTCTCTTTCGCGAGAAATCATTTATTTTCTAAATAATTTGACTATTTAAAAAAATGTATGTTGTTCATTTAAATTTGCTCAGACCTCTTCAATATCCCAATTATATTCGTTTTCAGATTCACTCATTCTCACGAGTTTGACAAATATCGTGACATTCAAAAATAATAGTAATTACAAACGTATCCATGGTAACGACAAAACCTACTTAATGTTTGGTGGATATACAGGGCAAAAATAAATTATCTTAAATTTTTTTTTTTCGGGGATATTTTCTTAGTTAATACCTTTGTATTCATAATGGTCGTACAAAAAATAGTATAAGCATCTCAAACAGTAAGGAGTTTACCGATCTCCTCCAATATTGGCGACTTCGCTTCGCTCAGTCGCCAAACATTGTCGTCGATCGGTAAACTGTCCTTACTGTTCTTGATACTTAATATACTATTACAGTAACTGTACATTCAAAGCTAACTAAACAAATACCACTTAAGTTTCATAGTATTGGAACTATTTTCCCAAAACTTTAAGAAAATCTCTAGCGACTAAGTTATTGTCAAAAAACTTGCTTTTTGCCAAAAAAACTGCCTTTTTTGGCAAAAAGTAGGTAATACGTCGTTGCTAGACATACGATTTTATTAAGATTTTGGGAAAATAGTTCGAATACTATGAAATTTAAGTGGTATTTTTTGGTTAACTTTGAATATACAGTTTCTCTAAAATTAATTTTTTACATAAAACATAAATGTGAAATAATTTTATTAAAAAACGTCGTTTTCCAAAACAACTTAGGTAAGTAAGTTTTTAACATTCCTATTATTAATCCTATTATCCTATTAATTCCTCTTATTAAGTATTAATTTAAAACAAAAGTTATCACATTATTATATTATTTATGAAAAAGACAACACACGTTTTTTGGGTACACTTGGAGCTTAACTTAAAATAAGTAATCTCTTAAATTAAAATAAATAATCTCGTAGTGTTAAATATAACACTACGAGATTATTTATTTTAAACGCACAATTATATTTTATTTCCATTGAGGTCTATTTCTTTTTACTTATGGTAGCATGCATGAATCGGACGATGGGCAAATATTTGGCTAAAGTCGTCTACTAGCCGTTACTCCGAATCGAGCTTTTCCGGTCTCGGAAAGCGCAGCCATAAATTTACCAAAGGTCGGCTAGTTATCTACAGGGCTTTTTCTATTGGCTGTTATTCCAGCCTCATCTTCCTGGTCCTGATCCAGGACTACGTTAATATTCCCTTCATAGAGCGCCAAACCATGAGAATGTACTACCTTTGGTTTCCCTCTTGGCAATTTTTGGATGTGCTAGATCCAGTCATTTATTCGTTTCTTCACCAGGTATGGGTCGTCCCAATTCCGCTGTAGCTTTGGTGATAATCCACGATGTCTTCGTGTATTGTATAGCGAAACCAAACCCCCATCTTATGATCCTCCTTCTTGAGCTCTCACTTCCTACATAGTTTTCATCTGGTCACTCAAGAGTTGGCTATTCTTTTGGGTCCGGTCGTGAATATCCTCCTTACTTCTAACTTCATTAACTTGATGAGGTAATTATTTCCAGCTACCTCATGCCCCACAGGTCGTACACCTGTCTGTCTATTAAAACTGGTATATAAGACCAACCATTAATTTTATTTTGATACTCTTAAAACCTAGAGTTCATTCATTCGACGATGTCCTTTAGTATTTTAGCGACTATTAAACTCTCGCCCACGCACTATGCTCTGCTTTTCACTGCACTACACAAGCTGGAATGTTGGTTGTCCAATAGCTGAAGAGCTTCTGCGATTTCGTGTAGGTGAACCCTGGCTTGCTGTTTGGCAGCAAACATTTTGATCTTTTCCTTGACCATTGGGATGTTGAGGTTTCGGTGCAAATCGGGGTTACGTATGTACCAAGGAGTGCCACAGATGTACATCTCAATTCCAGATCAAACGGTAGTAATCGTAACTTGCGTCCAAACATCATATACGCTGGCGACTGTTCGGTTGTTTCTGAACCAATGCGTGATAAGCCATTAGGAACAGATGCAGATATTGATCCCAGTCTCTTTGATAATCGGCTACTACTCTAATCAAAAGAAACAGTACACGTTCACAAATCTAACTTTTCCTTTTATTTTCAGATTAATAAGATACATAACAAAATAATGTTTCAACTTTTTATATAATGCAATAATTTTTTTTAAAAGCCTCCATTGAGAGGCGAAAGGTTAAAAAAAATGAATGTATACATGTTTTATTAAAGGCTGCCAGTCCTCAAAAAAGTAAAATAAACAAAAAATAAATTTATTAACTTTAATCAAATATTCTACCATTGTTTGATTCCTATGTTCTACCATTCCGCCAGACTGCCGATGTATGGGTGTGGTCTGAGGCTTGTAATCTTGTTAAGCCATCCTTCTTGCTTACCAGCACTACGGGTGATGCCCATGGGCTGCTTGATGGCTCAATGATCCCTTGGTATTTCATATGCGGTGATAATTTTCTCGGTTTCTGCTCGCTTTGCTAAATGTAGACATCTCGGTTGGTGTTGGATGGGTCTGGGTTTCATAAGAACCAAGTCCTGAACCTTCTTCAATTCCGTTCCATCAAGGCCTTTGCACGATCTAGTAACAATAGTCTCCGACGATCATTCATACATTTGGCATCTCGGAAAAATGGTGCAAACTGCTCCACAGGGGTGCTCTAAGTTTCCGGTTCCACATTAACGTTCATCATCTTCACCAATGCTGGTAGTGTTTTGCATACCGAAAGTAAATCAGTTAGTTATATTGGACCATTAGCACATTAGGTTTCTGACTGCGCTCAACTTCTTTCCATAGGCCTCAATGGAAATAATTATGATAGAATTGTGCGTTTAAAATAAATGATCTCAAAGTGTTACATAAATAAGTTCCTTTAGTGATTAGTCTTCTTGTTTGTTAATTAGTTTGTTAATTGTAGAGATTTTTCTGTAATTAAATAATTCACACAAAATCCTAGTTTAAATTAAATAGTTCGTTACAGCAGATACATTTAAAAGAAGCTGTTTCTGGGTGTGAATAATATATATTGTAACAAGAGAGAAAAAGAAAGAACCTCTTCTCGAACAACAAATGGAATATTCTACAACAATCGAGAGGATTACTCATCGTACGGAGCCTGTAAAAAAGACGCGGTTATTCTAGTAATATATAGTAGTTTCTAGCGGCTTCTAGTACGATTGTAGGAGGGTATAAAATCGACTTCGCCGATAAAAAGAGGCAGTCAACAGCGAGTAGTTAAATGGGTATCACGAAATAAATAGTAAAGATAAATGTGGTATTAGAAATTCATAATAGTTTTAGTGGTTTATAATCATAGCGTTAATTTATAGTGTATTCATTAGTGTTTGTAAATAAATATTAATTATTAATAGACGATTTAAACAGCACTTGTGTTATTATTTTAAAAAGAACGTTACAGTGGTGTTACAGGTGTGAGGTTTTAAAATAAATAAAATCGCGTAATAATTAAATAAAGTGCTGTGAGAATAAATCTTTAGGGTTAAAAATAATTTCAACAAACAATTAAAATGGTGATGAAATTGTTAAAAGATCTCTCAGTGATAGATTTAAAACTGGAATTGGACGAGAGGGACTTGGACAGTAATGGAAAGAAAGAAATTTTGATAAAACGGCTAAGAGAATGGCTTTTAGAACAGAAGGAAGATCCTAAATATTACCGCTTCGAAATACCTGGACCCGCATTTGATACTAATTTGTTATTAAGTAAAATGGAAGAGAATTCTAGAATGTTAAAAGAGGAATTACTGGAAAAGTCCGAAGAGAATGCTAGAAAGTTAATGGAAAATACTAAAGTGCTGGAACAAAAAGTTTTTGAAAATTCTAAAATGCTTAAAGAAGAATTACTGGAAAGTTCTAGAAAGTCCGAAGAGAATTCTAGAAAACTAATGGAAAACACTAAAGCATTGGAAGAAAAAGTTTTGGAAAATTCTAGAAAGTCCGAAGAAAATGTTAGAATGCTAAAGGAAGAAATACAGGAGAATTCCAGGAAATCTGAAGAAAATTCCAGAAGGCTTAAAGAAGAATTGCAGGACAATGTCAAAGCGTTAGAAGATAAAGTTTTCGAAGAATTTTTTGAGAATGCCAGCGCGTTAGGACTGTTGGAGGGTAGATTGGCGGAACAAGATAGGGTAATAAAGATGGTAGAAGAGAAAATAGCCCAAATGCAATTACCACCAACAACTAAGAAAGACGATATGACCGAAATGCTGGAAGATAGAATCAGGCAACTACGGTTTCCATCAACTTCTGAGTTTAATGAAGTAAAGAAGCAATTTAAAGAAGAGAAGGTTCCTGCCGTAGGGATAAAAGTAAAACCACCCACGTTCGATGGAAAGATACTTTGGTCCACCTACTACAAGCAATTTGAGGCGGCCACTGGGGCCAACGGATGGACAGGCAAGGAAAAGGCCGTTTCTTTAACTGTGGCTTTGCGTGGAGACGCGTTGAACGTCCTGCGAACAATCCCAGCAGGACAGGAAAATGATTATCAATTGTTAGTGTCTAGATTGGAGATGAGATATGGAGACGCGCATCTTCAACAAGTGTATCACGCGTAAGTGAAGAATCGTATCCAGAAGAATGGAGAAAGCCTGCAGGAGTTTGAAACCGATGTTGCGCGGCTTGTCCGATTGGCGTACCCTACGGCACCCGATTTATTTCTGGGACAGCTCGCTGTGCAGACCTTCATTGATGGATTAAGAGACGGGGAAACACAACAATCATTGAGACTGGCACGACCAAGAACAACTGATGATGCGCTTGCTCACGCCTTAGAATTTGAAGCTGCAAAACAAGCGTCCCGAGGTCACGGGCGTGTTCGGGCCGTTGTGGAGGAAGAAGAAGGTTCTAACGATCACCTAGAGGAGTTAGTATTGAGAGTTCTTCGGAAGGAAGAAAGCCGAAGGAAGAATCATCAAGAAGTTCGAGGGCCCCGTTGTTGGAATTGCGGCGAACAAGGGCACATACGACGTCGTTGCCCTAAACCAAAACAAGTTCAGCAGTCGGAAAACTAAAGAGGGTCGACGAGAGGGGGCGAACGTTGACCTATAGTGAAGATGCCCCGGAGATCACCATCCATGCCGTAACATCAAAGAACAGTACCAACAGTTTGTTCGTAGATGGGAAGATTGTTAACCGAACTGTCTCCCTACTCATTGATACGGGGGCGACAAAATCAATTATACGCCCTGACGTTCTACAAACAAGTACGAAGCTGTTACAGACAACTACTCAACTCCGTACAGCGACGGGAGAAGTAATACAAACACGCGGAGTGGTGAAGATGAAGATTGGCATTGGAAGTGAAGAACGTGATCATGAGGTGCTGGTAGCCGACATCATTGACGAATTCATCTTGGGAATGGACCTCCTGAGAAAATTTGGTTTTACGTTGGACTTGAAGGAGGGTGTTTTGAAGGTTGGTAACGAAGAACTTCCGTTGCACCCACGAGAAGATCCTGTCGTAAGGGTTTTGCTGACAGAAGATGTGATATTGCCGGGTCAAAGCGAGATGGTTGTCGAGGCAGGTTTGGATGGAGATCTTCGGGTAGGATGTGTGCGAATGATGGAGCCTGTCTGTGATAAGAAGATCCATAGTGGCATACTGGTGGGAAAAGCGCTGATCAAGGTTGGAAAGATAGTACCGGTGAGAATTATGAACGTTAATGTGGATCCGGTGACATTGAAGAAGAGTACCCTTGTGGGACAGTGTGTGCCAGTATTTCGAGTAGCCAGGTGTATGGCTGATGTTCCAAAACCAGTGCCCAAAGACCATGGTGGAAAATTAGTGGGTATGGTTACTAGTTCGTGCGAAGACCTTAACAGAACGGAAGTGAAAGAGGTACAGGGTTTGGTTCACCGATACCAAGATATCTTCGCTCTTGACGATAGCCAGAAGGGACGAACAAATATAGTAAAACATAAAATCAATACAGGCAACTCTATGCCTGTCCGTCAGCAGCCGAGGCGTCTACCTCTAGCAAGGCGAGCAGAAGCCGAAAAGATTATTACTGATATGGAAGAACAAGGGGTCATCGAGCCATCCAGAAGTCCATGGGCATCACTGGTGGTCCTGGTCAGTAAGAAGGACGGGTCAACGAGATTTTGTGTGGACTATCGGCAGCTCAATGACGTGACCAAGAAAGACAGCTATCCCTTACCACGCATTGACGACACGTTAGATACCCTGTCTGGTTCACGATGGTTTTCGACTTTGGACTTGAAGAGCGGTTATTGGCAAGTTGAAATGGAACTTGAAGACCCGGAGAAGACCGCGTTCACTATTGGTTCCGGACTATGGCAGTTTACGGTTATGCCTTTCGGTCTATGTAACGCTCCGGCCTCCTTTGAGCGTCTAATGGAGACCATCCTGAGAGGGCTGTCGTGGAAGACCTGCCTGGTGTACCTAGATGATGTGATTGTAGTCGGAAAATCATTCAACGAACATTTGAAAAATCTAGAGGAAGTGTTCCGAAGATTACGTGGAGCCAATCTGATACTGAGTCCGAAAAAGTGCCATATATTCAGAAAGGAAGTGAAATATCTCTGGCACGTAGTATTACAAAATGGAGTGGCAGCCAACCCCGATAAGATTCATGCAGTCCAAGAGTGGCCAACACCGAGAGATAAACACCAAGTTCGTAGTTTTCTTGGGTTATGTACCTACTACAGGCGTTTCGTTCCTGGGTTTGCCAATATAGCGAAGCCCCTGACAAGGTTAACTGAAGATGGGCGCGAGTATGTTTGGAGCAGAGAGTGCGAAACAGCTTTCCAACAGTTGAAGCGTGCCCTGACAACCGCACCAATCTTGAGCTATCCACGGACAGAAGGGAAATTCATACTTGACACAGATGCAAGTAATCTGGCCATTGGGGGTGTACTTTCTCAGATACAAGATGGACAAGAAAAGATCATCGGCTATTTTAGTAAGGTTTTGTCGAAAGCCGAAAGGAATTATTGTGTGACCAGAAAAGAATTATTGGCTGTCGTGAAGTCCATTGAGCACTTCTACAAATACTTGTATGGACGGAAGTTTTTATTGAGAACGGACCATGCAGCGTTGAAATGGCTTCTACAATTCCGTAATCCTGAAGGCCAGGTCGCAAGGTGGATCGAACGATTACAAGGATATGACTTTGACACCGAACATCGAGCGGGCACTAGTCATCGAAATGCCGATGCTCTTTCAAGAAGACCCTGTCCAACGGATTGCCGTCATTGCTCTCGCTTGGAAGAGATGGTTTGCCAAGTATTAAGGACTACCATCGTCAACGACAATTGGTTGCCGGAAGAATTGCAACGACAGAAGGAGGCTGATCCCGAACTAAAAATGGTACTGGAATGGAAGCGCGTGGGAGAAAGGCCTGCCTGGGAGGCCGTCAGCCCTTTCAACAGAACGCTCAAAGCATATTGGGCCCAATGGGAGTCCTTGAAGGTGGAAGACGATCTCCTGAAGCGAGTACTGGAGAGTGAAGATGGCACCACCATTAGGTCTCAGTTCGTGGTTCCAAGAAGCCGAGTGGCTACAGTATTGCGACATCTCCATGACGGTGCCTCGGGAGGACACTTCGGTGTGAAGAAGACTTTGGAGAAAGTTAGAGAGCGTTTTTATTGGGTCAATTGTAAAGAAGACGTGAAAGAGTGGTGCCGTAAATGCGAACTATGTGCCACTGGTAATGGACCCTTGGGGAAACGAAGAGCACCTATGAGGCAGTACAATGTGGGTAGTCCCCTGGAAAGAATAGCTATAGATATTGCCTGGCCATTTCCCGAAACTGACGATGGGAATAAATACATCTTAGTAGCAATGGACTATTTTACCAAATGGCCAGAAGCATATGCCCTACCAAACCAGGAAGCCGCGACTGTTGCTGACGTACTAGTCAAAGAGTTCTTCAGTCGCTTCGGAGTGCCAATGGAGCTGCATTCGGATCAAGGCCGCAATTTTGAGTCTGTACTCTTTGGAGAAGTCTGTCGATTGTTGGGCATTCGCAAGACTCGGACCACACCGTTACATCCGCAGTCTGATGGAATGGTAGAACGCATGAATCGGACAATGGGCAAATATTTGGCCAAGGTCGTCTCCGATCATCAACGAGACTGGGACCAATACCTGCATTTGTTCCTAATGGCTTATCGTACATCGGTCCACGAAACAACCGGTCAGTCACCAGCGTCTGTGATGTTTGGACGCGAGTTACGGTTACCGTGTGATCTGGAATTTGGGTCTCCACCTATAGAGCAGGAGGTAGCCGGGAATGATTATGTCATCAACTTAAAGAAGAAGTTGGAGGATATTCACGACCGAACCCGAAACAATAGCCGAATCTCGAGTGACCGAATGAAGACTTTGTACGATGTGAGAGCCAAAGAAGGAGGGTTTCAACCTGGACAGCTGGTTTGGTTATACAACCCGCAAAGACGGGATACTCGCCAAAGTTACAGCGAAATTGGGAGGGCCCATACCAGGTGAAGAAACGAATAAATGATCTAATCTATCGCGTCCAGAAATTGCCGAGAGGGAAACCAAAGGTGGTACACTACAATCGTCTGGCGCCCTATGAGGGAAATAATGACGCAGTCCCGGATCGGGAAGACGAGGCTGAGGTGGCTATCAATACGGTAAGGCCTGAAGATGATCAGCCAACCTTTAGAGAATTTATGGCTGCGTTTTCTGGAACTAGAAAAGCGCGATTCGGAGTCACGACTGAGATGCAACAAGACCTCTTCCGCGTCCCTGGTGATTATTCCATTGCCCACTGTGTCTCCGAGGATCTCCGTATGTCCAGGGGGATCGCAGTAGTGTTTAGAAACAAATTTGGACGGCTGAATGAACTTCGAGAACAGGATTTACCAACAGAGGGGGTAAATCCTTACGCTTGCCTGATCATGACCGATCCATTTACTACTTGGTAACCAAGCAGTTTTACTACCAGAAACCGAGTTACGCCGACTTGTGGAGGGCATTATGGAATTTGAGGATCGAGTTGCTTACCAGGGGTATTAACAAATTGGCAGTTCCCAAACTCGGCTGTGGGCGGGACCAGCTGGATTGGAGAATCGTTAGAAACATGCTGGAAGTTGTCTTTAGAGGTACGGATGTCAAGATCTTCGTCTGCAGTTTTGGCCCACAGCCCGCATTAAGGCCAACGAAGAGTGTAGACTGTTACTTCTACCGTAATGGAACGTGTAGTCGAGGTGAAGACTGTCGATATCGTCATGACCCGTTCTACAGGAACCAGATCATAAAACCTGTTCTGGGACAGAACAGACTTGAAGAGGGGGGGCAGTGTAACAAGAGAGAAAAAGAAAGAACCTCTTCTCGAACAACAAATGGAATATTCTACAGCAATCGAGAGGATTACTCATCGTACGGAGCCTGTGAAAAAGACGCGATTATTCTAGTAATATATAGTAGTTTCTAGCGGCTTCTAGTACGATTGTAGGAGGGTATAAAATCGACTTCGCCGATAAAAAGAGGCAGTCAACAGCGAGTAGTTAAATGGGTATCACGAAATAAATAGTAAAGATAAATGTTGTATTAGAAATTCATAATAGTTTTAGTGGTTTATAATCATAGCGTTAATTTATAGTGTATTCATTAGTGTTTGTAAATAAATATTAATTATTAATAGACGATTTAAACAGCACTTGTGTTATTATTTTAAAAAGAACGTTACAATATTATGTAATTAGGAGATCAAGCGATACTTTAAATCCGAGAAGATGTATTATAACGCTGAGGCGCCAGCCGAGGCGTTATAACATCTTTGAGGATTTGAAGAAGCTTGATCTCCGTATTGCATAAGTTGTTTTATTTTATTTCGTATTTCAATCCTAATTTCTCCCTTTTAAAATTAATCCGAATTTATTGTATAATGAAGCAAGTTGCCTTGTCTGTGTCATCATGCGCGTAACCAAGGAGATAAAAAGCAGCATGTCACGTGTGGCTGTTATGCAACATCAAATGATTTCAAGAACGTCTTGAACTCCGGTGTCATTGACAACGGAGATAAACATATACGTTATTTTACTAATTGTAGTATATAAACAATTGTTTGAAATACGAAATGAAATAAAATAATTAACTTTATCGCTTTCTTACATGTTTGTTATGAAATGTACAAAAAAACTTATTTGACGTAAATTATAGACAATTGTTTTCTCTTTATATTAATATATTACTATTTTTTCAATAGGGTGCAATTTTTTTGATAATTATAAAGACAAGGCAGTACTAAGGAAACTAATTTTTCCTAAATCTTCGTTTTCTATCTGTCGTGCGAGTTTCTGAGATCCCAACGGTAAATAACTTTACATGCAAATCATTAATTAATTTAAGAAAGTGAATTTCGCATCTATACCAAATCCTGAAGTAAATGGTGTAAATTGAAACTGACAAACGAACATTATTGTTTCACCGCTATTTGAAACACCTTGGCTTTGGATTAATAAATGCCTTCCGTTGAATGATATTAAAGGATGCAGGTATCTATCAGTAAAAAGTGTAGTGACAAATGTTACTACTTACTACAACATTAAATACAATATTTGTGTTTTTTTAGTTGCTTACTTCGAGAGACTTTTTTACTAATGTTCGTTTAGAATGTGTAAATTAAGTAGTATCAACGTTTATCGCAATATTATTTTAAGCAATACTCTTAGATACTACATTTTCTTTATCGTATTTTTAATATTTTTGCAAGATGCCTTTTTAAATTAAAGATCCAATATTAATACGTAAGGTATAGTTTGGATAGTAAACATCTCTCTCTGTTTTAAATCTTTTTATATTTCTCGGCGTTTTGTCCACAGATATGTTTCGGCGATTTGACCACTTTCGGCGTTTTGTCCACAGATTACTTTCGGCGTTTTGACCGCGTTCGGCGATTTGTCCAGATAGTCCTTTCGGCGTTTTGACCACTTTCGGCGATTTGTCCATAGATGTGTTTCGGCGTTATGTCCACTTTCGGCGATTTGTCCACATATGAGATTCGACGTTTTGACCGCGTTCGGCAATTTGTCCAGATATTCCTTTCGGCGTTTTGACCAAGATTCGGCGATATGTCCACGGACCGTTTTCGGCGTTTTGACCAAGATTCGGCGTTTTGTCCATTCGGCGTTTTGTCTATTCGGCATTTTGTCCAGTTCCCTTTTTAGAAGAGTAACTATTATATAAGGCTAATTCTTTTATATAACTTAATTCCTTGTTAAACCAATTTTTTTAATGGGAATTTTACTAATCTGTTCTTATTAGTAAGCGTGATACTGGCCTGTTAAGGTCCAAGTGTATCCAAAAACGTGTTTTGTTTTTTTCATAAATAATATAATAATGTGATAACTTTAGTTTTAAATTAATACTCTAGGAATGTTAAAACTTGCTTACCTAACTTGTTTTGGAAAACGATGTTTATTAATTAAATTATTTCACATGTTTTAGGTGAAAAAATAATTTTAGAGAAACTGTGCATTCAAAGTTAACCAAAAAAATACTACTTGAGTTTCATAGTAATTGAACTCGTATGTCTAGCAACTAAATTATTACAATAGTTTCTTCGCAATAATTGAGTATTAGTGCCATTATTAAAACAGGTGATAAGCGACATTGATACCAACAAAAAACTACAAACAAGTTTTTTCCTATCGACATTACTTTTCGTCAAGCTTTTCGTGTTATTTGAATAAAACTGGTGAATTAAATGGCAACAGTGCACTCACTGAAAAGTGTTGAATTGACCATAACTTGATAAACACTTTAAACCAAAGAAAACAATCCTTTGTGAAAGATATTTACAATAGGAAGTATTTACTATGTTGTTCATTGATAAATGAAGAAGTTTGTTTACTAAATGTGGTCATGGTAGGTATTGTATTATTTTGGGAGCCTTAAAATATGAGTATTAACAGTTTGTTTCTCAGACAGTTTTATTACCGCTAAACAATAAAACAGAAAAAGGTAATGTAGGACATACACGGTCTTCCCCGACGACGTCTGGGACAAGGTCGAGATAATGAGGTAATGTTTACATTCACTGTAATTTATAGCTGGACTGAATATAATAAAATTATGAGTATCGTATTTCTTTAAAACATCAAAATGAAAAAAAGCATTATTGATAATAATCATTCATAATAAAATGTGTACTGAATCTCTTTCTTTATTTAGACGTATTTCGAAATAGCTTATGCAATTAACAAAAGTCTTCATAAACGTAATAACCTTGACGTCACCCATCGGTGGAATTACAAATCAATCTTTTATTATGAAACGAAAACTTTAGTTTTTTTTATTTCATTGTTAATTTAGTTTAAAAATGGATAGAATTAATTAACGCAGGATTTACGATTCCGAGTTCCAGTGTGCAAACGATGTAAAATTTTCCGAAACCAAAAGGAAGATTATCACTTACCAAAGAACAATGGTAAAAATCTGCTGATTTTTATCATATCTGTCATTTTTTATTAATAGTAGTAAAAGCATTTGCTACATTTTATTCACATGAATCATAATGCTGATTCTAGTAAAATAAATGTTTTGTCACATCTATTAAATACGTCCGTTTACTAAATTGAACCGAATTTGATATAAACTGATTCACCGAATGAAAAACTGTTGAACATTTGAGTTGGCTAAATAATACCTACTGTAGTTTCAACATTTATAAAATATTGTACATAAATAAAATTAATCTTTCAAAAAGTATAAAATTCTCAGTACTTAGTTCCTATTATACAAGAAAATAGATGGCATCAAGTGTTCAGGTGACAATTATTAGTAATACAGATTGTAATTATCTTCCAAGGTTATCAGGTTATGGCCCATATTGTAAACATGATTTGTAAAATTAAGAATCAGTTTACATCAAATTCGGTTGAATTTATTAAACGGTCTCTATAAATGCAACAAAATATTTATTTTACTAGAATCAGCACATTCTTGATGAACAACACGAACAAAATGATATTTGATACCTATATAATAATTTGTCCATTGACTTCTCCTATACCAAAATCAGCAGATTCTTACCAGTGTTCTTTTACGGAAAGTCCTTTATAGGAAATTATTGTACATCGTTTGCGCACCAGAACTCAGAATCCTAAATCCAGCGTTAATTATATTCATTTTTAAACTAAATTAAGAATAAAATAAATAAAAAACAAGAGTTTTCGTTGCCTAATAAAGAGTTGATTTGTAATTCTACCAATGGATATCAATATTATCCTGCTTATGAAAAGTTTTGTTAATTGCATAAGCTATTTCGAAATACTTTAAAGAAAGAGATTCAGTACGCATTGTATTATGCTCAATATTGCTTTCTATCATTTTGATGTTTTAAAGAAATACGATACTCATAATTTTATTATATTCAGTCCAGCTATAAATTACAGTAAATGTAAACATTACCTCATTATCTCGACCTTGTCCCCGACGTCGTCGCCGACGTCTTCGCTGACGTCGTCGGGGAAGACCGTGTATGTCCTACATAACAGACTCCAGAATGTCTAAAACAGTTTTGAGTTTCTTTTAAAAGAACTTGCAATACATTAGAAATAAAAGTAGCAAAACAAGCTGTAAAAGCCTTAATAATTTATTATCTTAAGGGTTTCGACCTTTTCCAGTGATATTATTTGAACAAAAGACCCAAATGGTTGTTGTAGTTCATCTAAAATGGGCACCACTCACGGTCTCTCCCCGACGACGTCGGCGAAAACGTCGTCGACGACGTCGGGGACAAGGTCGAAATAATGAGGTAATGTTTACATTTACTGTAATTTAATGCATAAACAACTTGTAACTTCCAGCTGGAAAATTAAAAAAAGCATTATTGATAATAATCATTCATAATAAAATGTGTACTGAATCTCTTTCTTTATTTAGACGTATTTCGAAATAGCTTATGCAATTAACAAAAGTCTTCATAAACGTAATAACCTTGACGTCACCTTTCGGTGGAATTACAAATCAATCTTTTATTATGAAACGAAAACTTTAGTTTTTTTTAATTTCATTGTTAATTTAGTTCGAAAATGGATATAATTAATTAACGCAGGATTTAGGATTCCGAGTTCCAGTGTGCAAACGATGTACAATTTTCCGAAACCAAAAGGAAGATTATCACTTACCAAAGGACAATGGTAAAAATCTGCTGATTTTTATCATATCTGTCATCTTTTATTAATAGTAGTAAAAGCATTTGCTACATTTTATAAGTTGGCTAAATAATACCTACTGTAGTTTCAACATTTATAAAATATCGTACCTACATAAATAAAATTAATCTTTCAAAAAGTATAAAATTCTCAGTACTTATTTCCTATTATACAAGAAAATAGATGTGTTCAGGTGACAATTATTGGTAGTACAAATTGTAATTATCTTCCAAGGTTATCAGGTTATGACCCATATTGTAAACATGATTTGTAAAATTAAGAATCAGTTTACATCAAATTCGGTTGAATTTATTAAACGGTCTCTACAAATGCAACAAAATATTTATTTTACTAGAATCAGCACATTCTTGATGAACAACGAAAAAATGATATTTGATACCTATATAATAATTTGTCCATTGACCTCTCCTATACCAAAATCAGCAGATTTTTACCAGTGTTCTTTTACGGAAAGTCCTTTATAGGAAATTATTGTACATCGTTTGCGCACCAGAACTCAGAATCCTAAATCCTGCGTTAATTATATCCATTTTCAAACTAAATTAAGAATGAAATAAATAAACAACAAAAGAGTTGATTTGTAATTCTACCGATGGATATCAATATTATTCCGCTTATGAAAAGTTTTGTTAATTGCATAAGCTATTTCGAAATACTTTAAAGAAAGAGATTCAGTAAGTACGCATTTTATTATACTCAATACTACTTTCTTTCATTTTGATGTTTTAAGAAATTCGATATTCATAAGTTTATTATACAAGTTGTTTATGCATTAAATTACAGTAAATGTAAACATTACCTCATTATTTCGACCTTGTCCCCGACGTCGTCGACGACGTTTTCGCCGACGTCGTTGGGGAGAGACCGTGTATGTCCTATTTAATAATTCTTAAAGGGGAAGGTACTAAATACTAAATGAAAAAGAAAAAATGTGAAACATTCTTTGTATTTATTATTATTGACTTTGTATTACTTTTCGTATCTAGTTACTATGTTTGGACGTACATACACTAAAATATTCATTCTGAATAGTTTATTAATTCAGTTAATATCTTAATGCATTCGCATATTATTATAATGATGTAGGTACTCGTTGTGAGAATAATTATAAATTAATAATTAGTAATTCTTTAATAATAATTCTGAAATAAAAAGCGAGTCAATAAAATAATACGTACGCATAATACACACTGTCTTATTTATTCATTTTCATTCATTATTTAGTACGTTACCCTTTAAAAATTAGGTGAACTGCAGACAACCATCTGGCTTTTGTTCAAATAATATCACTGAAAAAAGTCGATACCCTAAAGATAATAAATACTGTAATTATGACAATAAATGTGAAAATTTGAACTTAAACGAACTTTCTAAGTGGGTTAAAAGTTGCACTTACTTGTGGCGTTGTCAAGTCGATCGGGTAACAGAATGTGGTTTATAAAATTTGTAATTTTGCTTAAACGATCATGTTTACAAAAAAATTGCATTGAGATCTACTACTACTAAAGTTGATTTGTATGTGTGTCCGAGCCCCATTCTCGCGTTCTATAAGGGCTGGGAGAGATGGGCTTGGGCTCATTCGACGCGTAATTTGTCGAGGATAATGCACGACCGAAAAATAAAATTTTTTTTAAAATTAGGTTATGTTTTAAAAAATCGATAAATGCTGATTCTATCGTACTATTTAGTGCTATTGAGTGCTATTTGGTACTAATATGTGCTCTATCGATAGGGAATCGATTGGAGATTTATGTAGGTCATGTAAATACTGACCTACTTTTTAAAAAATCGATAAATGCTATTTCTATCATACTTAAGTGCTTAGGCCTGTAGGGCCGATTATCCTAGTTTTTTATTATGATTGATGAGATACACCTTCTCTCAAAATCTGACAATCACAGTATGCTTAATAACGTGATAATGTGATGTCGAAGTTTGCAACTTTACTATTTTTTTTACATAAACTTGCAGAGGTAGACCGCAACTTTATAGACGTTGTTTCTTTTGATGTCCTCTATCACCTGTTTTAATAACGGCACTTATACTCCTAACACCCTGTATACGAAAAAACGTGCACACAAAATCTATTGGGCCGAAGGTTGGGGTAATAATGTAGAAGCAAGTATATAATATGTCGGGTTTTGCAGAAGAGCTGCCGTCGTATTAACTGTTTCGTTTTATAATGCGAAATTAAAATTCCGACTATTATATTCCTTCAATGATAAATAGATAGCGTAGATATTATTAGATAACGTATGCAAACTATGTGTAGGAATCTTATTTATTAGAAATTCCATCACACAAAATGTACAAACATCATATATTTTTATATACACACTAAAAGTAGTGTACATAATAAGAGGTGCCAGTCTTATGTCGCGAGTTTATAACTCACATCTCCACATAATTTTTAAATTCCCAGTATTGGAAAAACTAAACTAATTTCAGTATTACAGTAGTTATTATCGAGAAAAATAACACATTATATTCAAAATGTCTGTTAACCTTGATGAACTAAGTTATAAATAATAAGACTATTCAATTCCATTAATTACTATTTAAATTATTAGTCATACATGGTCATACAAAAACCAAAAAATAATAATTAGATATTTATTTCCTTGAGTAATTACACAATTTGTGCAAGAATCGTCACAAACAAGACGTCATTAGTTATGAAGATTCCCCGTATGTGTGTAAATTTATAAAATAACTGGAAATGTTTTTAGATCTAGCAAATAAGAGCGGTTTTTATACAAAACCATCCGTCCAGCAGTAGCTTTAATAAGTTAACAGTAAAACGTTGTCTGAAGTAGACAACCATTTCTACATTATTTACGGGTTACATCACACTACTAACCGGTCTTTGTATACGCTGGTGTAACCTTCAGTTTTGGCATGTGCAGAATCCGTAACATCCAGTTTATTACTCATCTCATCATTCTAGTCTCGGTCGTAGTTTAATTACAGCTTTTAATAAGTAATACCTTTAATTAATAGTGGTCCACATTTTATGTTGTTTTTATTAATTTTAAGTTCTTAGTTATGGATGCACCTATTTCTGATCCTGTAAGTAAATTTTGACCTTATTTTCGTGGGCGTGACGTGATTTATGTGAAAATGATATAAAGCAGATTCTTTACCTCCAAATCCTGTAGTTTAGACTTTTAATAGAAGCACAGCATTCCTATCTGTCCACAATTGCAATATATCAGAGTAATCCATGATTTATTTATTATGTTAAGTTGGTTACATTGTGAAAATTTGAGTTTTAAGATTTTTAGAGCTTGTCAACTTTGACAACCAAATTGTATATTTGTGTAAATCACATACTTTAACCATGTTTTACATAAAAAATAATAACTTTTATGAAATGCACCATTCAGTTACTATTATTTTATAAACAATGTCTTTCTATTGAAGTAAAATAAGCTAGCGTATTGACATTAACCTCTAAAAACTATAGAATCTGTCAAACTTTCATAGGCAACATAGGCTTCTTAGATTTAAATATCATTTTTAACGAGTTATTATTTAGATCTTTTAAAAAAAGACTATTAGTCCTTTGGAACATTGAACAGAAATACTGTGATATTTACAAATGGGATAAAAATTTAATTGCTAAAATTAACATCGAAATTGTTACATGAAAAAATTCACATTCAAATATAAGTACTGTTTTTAACATAAAAATATTTTATTAGTTATATAAAAATGAATAATAAGACAATATTTAATAAGACAAATTTTGGCTTACTTAAATTTCATATATGTTTTATTGCTTTAAATGACTTTTCCAAGATTGCATGTACTTTTTTAAACAATTACCTACTTATACTATGTTATGGTAAGTTTAATAAAAGTTTAACAATTCTGTATTCAACGTTACTTAAAATGTAACATAAAAATAATGAAACTTGATTTTGTTTTACGTGTGAATAGCATTTTATTAATTATAAAAATGTCTCCTACTTTAGAATGTTTGGGAATTATACAGCAAATTATGATAACCAAAATTAGTTTTGCAAAATGGTGACAGTTTAAAAAACATAACCTTAGATTGTTAAACAAAACACAATGATAAAAAAAGCAGAGCGCACACGATCAACAATGTACATACATATTACAATTTCCTTTACACAAGCAACAATTCTAGGGTACCTAGATTTAATAATAGCCATTAAAAATGAAACATAATCTATGCAGTGTGTCTGTAAAAGATCTGTACAAAACGCCATCACATATTTCTGAGACCAAATCTTAACAAACCTTTCTTAAATAACAAAAGATTGCTTTTTGGTGATGGGGATTTTTGGGACGTGAGTATATATGATGTTCTTTATTGTACAACTGTCTACAATTATAATATAAAATATATACCGAACGTCCCCCTTGAACCAAATATCCTTTCACTTTGATATCCTTTACTCGAAATTTATTAATTGTTGGTTCATATATACCATATTTTTCTGCATCTACTTGACTGAGTTGATCCTCGTTATTCTCAAATCGAATAGTAGGGTCGATAATAAAGGCTTTTCCAGTGGTTCTATAGATAGTGATTACATCAATATGCTCAATGCTATCTTTTTCAGATACATCAACTATTTCCTCGTGTACCTCAAGTCCTTTTGCAGAAAGAGCAGAAGCTAACATTGATAACTTTACCATAGCCGCATGACCATAACACATGAGCAAGAGTTTCGTACTCATTACAAATTCTGCAACAGTTTGTATTAAGGCTGCAACCAGGTACTGCTTTGACAGTTGTGATATTACACTGCATTTTCAAACAATCTCCCCATTCAGATGTAGTTAAACCATTATGTTGATATATCCACTGGTTTGCTGATTAGACTTGACCAAAAAGAGATTTTGCCAATCAACGCATGATCTTTCACCTAAGACTTTTTGTAAATTTCTGTTTTGAATTTTAAGTGTATGTGTCTGGTTCAAATCATTTTGTGTTGTATTCAATTTCTATAAACATTTTGCAACTTATAATCCTGGCTAATGAGCTGACAATTTGATTTTTCCAATAAAACATATTTGTTGTAAATCTGTAACTATCTGTCCACGTAGATCTAAATAACTGAAGCCCTTTTACTGATTTTGCCGAATACGGTAAATTGTTCAGAGTGTCTGATGACAATTGAAGGATTTCTTTCACACTACTATACCTAAACCAAAAAATGAAGGATCTAAACCGAGTGAATCTAGCAGGCGCAGATTAGCAGTCGGAGTTGATTGTGAGCGAGCCTTGTTCCCAAATTGTCAAATTTAGACAGTTTGAAATTAAAAATTGTCATTGCAATCTGTCAAAGTTTTGAAAGGTTTTTCACAACTCCAATTGTTACTTATTAAACTACTATTAATAAATATTAATTGGAGTTGTGAAAAATCTTTTAAGAAGCAACTAATGTCGTACACACTTTTGCTATCAGAATGTTATTTATTAATAGTAGTTTAATAAGTAACAATTGGAGTTGTGAAAACCCTTTCAAAACTTTGACAGATTGCAATGACAATTTTTAATTTCAAACTGTCTAAATTTGACAATTTGGGAACAAGGCTCGCTCACAATCAACTCCGACTGCTAATCTGCGCCTGCTAGATTCACTCGGTTTAGATCCTTCATTTTTTGGTTTAGGTATAATAATTTTATCAATGTCTTCCAAAAATCAAAATGTTAATCTTTTGATTACAATTTAACAAATTAAACTTTGTCAGTGTTTCTAATCTGGTAGAGAATTTCTTTAAAATATATGTTTCATTTATTATTAAAGTAATCTGTAAATGTATATAACCCAGGTATTTAATTTCGTCGTCCATGGTAATAGTACTGATGCAATCATTGAACAATGTGTACAATTTAAATGGCTTTAGTAATCCGTTTTCTAAAATAATGGCCGATGACTTAGAAGGATTTATTCGTAAATCTATCACTGCAAAGCTATCTTCTACCAGAAGTAGCAGCAAGTTTATTGTAGATGCTTCATCAAATCAAAGCTCAATCAAAGAAGTATCATCATCAAATCCAAGGATAGTGACAGGTTCTCGATCCTCTGTCACCTTAAAGCCATATTTATATGCTACAGTAGGTTCCGAAACCATGTTAAATATATGGTTAATACACATATTAAATAAAATTTATAACAATGGAGTGCCTTGCAATAATTCTTTATTAATACAAATATGCTTTGATTTTTAATTTCCAATTTCCTAAATCAATGTAAGTTACGTTATTACTCTGTAAATTAAATATAAGATTTTTTAATTTTGTTGGAGGTTCTGAATGTAGGGTTTGAATTGAAAAAGGGGTTTATGCTTGGGGATGTTACGTAAGTGGTCAAAATTTGATCATCCACATGCAAAGAAACTCATATTTTTTAACGGTTTGGTCAATACCTTTCGGACTATTTCTACAGACATTCTTATTTCAAACATTCTTGTTCAATCTGCTATAGTTTATTGGTTTATTGGGCAGTTCTTTGTTAGTGTATAGCCACGATAAATCAAGAAAATTAGTAAATGTAATAGAAAATCTAATCGCAAGTTTTACATAGTTTTTATTTCTGTGAACGACCAAGTATTGACAGTATAATAACATTTTAAAAGGTAAAGCCTCAATTAAAATGCAAAGAATAAAAAATGATAAAATTAACGAAGTACTTTTGGATAGATGTAATGTCCTATTTTAGTCTCAGGAATATGTGGCAGCATATTGTACAGACCTTTCAGATACTTTACTCTCTGTTTTAATAATAGTCCGTTTACTTTCTTTATGATGCCGAATAGGCTTTGAATTTGTATTATTTTAACAGTGTGCGCAATATTAGTTACAAAATATCATTGTGCTCGACATTTAGTCAGTTCAGGGAGGTTATACATCGTAAACTTATTGATGTATAAGCTTGCATGATTGGAAATAGTTTTTAAAGTAATTGTTTAATGTTTTTTAAGCAATTAAAGTTTAAATGTGATAGTTTTTAATGCAAGATTAATGTTGAAATACTATAACATACAAATAATGAATATTTTCTCATGCTTGACAATCACACCATACAATTTTCGTTATTTTTATCTCGATCTTAACATTAAGCATGAAATAAAAACTGTCACGCTTAAGCTTTAAAAACATTAAACAATTGTGTCAAAGACTATTAGTAATTTTTTTTGTAACCGAATATTTTCACTGTTAAAAAAATGTAAATGCAAAGCCTATTCTGAACCATAAAGAAAGATATTGGACTATTGATCATTATGTTTATATTATTAAAGGTGTTTGTTCAAAGTGAACGCCACAAGTATAATGATAAATGAGTACAACTTTAACAATATTTTTTTCGATAAATAAGATCATTTATAATTTAAACTAAAGTATTATACAAGCCTGTCTTAAAATGTATCTAAAGTATATAAACCTATCTCTGACAGGCAACCTGAGCCCTCCCCCCCCCTATTTTGATTACAAAATATGGAGGTTACACATCCCAAAAACGAGTTGATTTTTGGTTTATTGTAATTTTTATTAGAGAGATTTTTAATCTATGGTGATTTTTAAATGAAATCATTGACAAAACAAAGTTACCAATGTAGGTATCAACAAGATGGTGTGCCATTATGCAGTTCCTGTCTGATAGTGTCCAAACCTTATTTGACTCTGAGGTTATTTAAATGCAAAAGTATACTGAATCTCAACTCGGCAGCCTTGAAGAGCTGAAAGAAATAATCACTTTGGAGTGTAGGAATATTGATCAATATCTATATTTATTTTCTATTGTTTTAAGTTAACTTATTTAGTAAACATCATTTTTAAGATCGAAGAATAAACTTCTGATTTGTTGGAACCAAAATGGCTATTCTAGTGATCTATGTCTGTCAATACACCTGTTGGAAATACTTCTTCCAGACTCTGTCTGACAGGAGCCAGGTAGTGTGGTAGCATGCCATCTTGTTGATATCAAATTGATAACTGTGTTTTACACTATCCAAAAATCATCACATACTCAAAATCTGTGGATAAAAGTGTTTTGAATATGTAGACCACCATATTTTGTTAATTATTTATTTCAAACCCCCTCCCTCACTTATGAGATATTTCAGAACTTGGAGAAAAAAAGAGTACCCTTCACTTCTGGTAGAAAAGATAGACTTTGTAATTTAAAAGAAGTAATGATGGCTTCACAGTTTGTAAGGTGGCCGGGCAAAATAAGATTTTCATACAAAACAGTCCCTCGCTTGCCAAAAAATCAAGTTTAATCATTTTGCTCGGTAGTTAATTAGAGATAATAAAATTCGGAGCTTACTGTATATTATAAATAAAGAGTGTATGTAAAATTTAGAGAAAGCTGCCACATAATTAAAATTGTTTTTCAACTATCTTGGTGTTTCCATATAGTATATGAAAATTCTGTGATCAACTTACTTTTGAAATTAACTTTATTACTTACTTACTTTACCTTAAATACCTTTACTTACCTTAAATTACCTCCTCTGTGCTGCATGTTTTAGACACCACATATTACGAGAGCAATCATAGTATAAATGTAGACTATGATAATAATATGATTAGACACTAAATCAAAGGGTACAAAAGCTTTTGAATAAATAATTAAAGTCTATTCTTTTTAGCAATTACCTTATGTTGGAGACACTAGAGGAAGATTTACTCCTGGTAACATAATTAGGATTCAAGGCAATGTACCCAGTACTGCCTACAGGTATGATTATCATTAGTAATTATTACTCGGGAAGCTCATATAATTCTACATATTCTACATCTACATATAATTCACTTCAACATAAATATTCATTACAGACTACTTTAGGAATATTTTCAAAAAATGGCAACATTGCATTTAAATAAGTTCTGACTTTTAACTGACATAACCTAGAGTTCCTAAATATAAACTGAGCTCTGTGTTATTTAGAGTTCAGTCGCGCATGTCAAATTTTCCTACTGATATTTCATATTTTGAAACTATTTATTAGAAGGTTGGTTATCATGAAAAATAAACTGTCAATATGACAATTATATAAATTGGAAACTTGGTACAGTTAATACTGTATTAAAAGCTGTTGTAAATTATTTAAGATATAAAATTGATGTAAATGTACTATTAGTAGTTTTAAAAATTCTCTATAAACAGTAAATAAATGATAATGTGCACATAATAAACTTCAACATGCCTAAAAATAAACATGACATAAAGCATAACCTAAAATTTATAACTGACAGCCGCTGAATTTTGTCACTAAAGTAAAAAGAGACAAAAATTTCTCTGTTTCAGACAACTTAGTTTTGGCCTAGAAAGAGATAGATTTTGACATCCGTGTCCTAACTCTAAAAGAACACAGTTAAAGTTTTCATTTAGGAACTCTAACATAACCTAAGTGACCTGTCAGCTTGACATCTCTGCAAGTTATAGGAAATTTAACAAATTGTCATTATTCAAACTAATCAACATGTACTGTCCTTATAATAACTAATTTATGTATTTATTTCTTAAAATAATTACAGATTTAACATCAATTTGCAATGTGGTCCTCAAACTACACCTCAGGATGACACTGCTTTACACATTTCAGTACGCATGTTAGATGGTTTTATTGTCTTAAATTCGTTGCGGCATGGCACATGGAATGAAGAGATACGTAACACTAATCTACCTTTCAAACGTGCAGCGAAATTTGAAATTGTTTTGATGTGCGACTTTTATGATTACAAGGTACTTTACTCACATCTTACCACAATCTATTTTCATACATGTTTAATACTTTCTAGGTAGCTATTAATGGTCGTCATTATTGTGAATTTCCCCAAACAATCCCTTTCGATCATATCTCACATTTAGCGATAGATGGTGATGTCTCAATTATTCAAATATCCTATGAATCTGCCACACCTACTGCACCACCTGATGCAGTTGCACCAAGAGCACCTCTTCTTGGCAATCCTCAAGATGACTTTGAACTTATAGATTCTGTAGGTATGAAAGCAGCTCCTAGACCTGATATACAGCCTCCTGCATCAGATGCGACTGCTCCTCCTCCACCATCTTACGAGGCAGCTATATCTGGTAGTAATGTTACTATAATGTAAAATTCATAAGTTAAAGGTTTTTTTTTTGTAGCGGGCCCTCCATATCCAACAAGCAGTTCTGGAGGAATGCCCCAAGTGGGCCCTCCATATCCAACAACCAGTTCCGGAGGAATGCCCCAAGTGGACCCTCCATATCCAACAACCAGTTCTGGAGGAATGCCCCAAGCGGGCCCTCCATATCCAAAAACCAGTTCTGGAACAGTACACCAACCAGGGTTTGTTTATCCTGCATCTAATAATGTACCATCAACATCCATCACTCCACTTAATGTGCGTATATCTGGTAGAACAGATATACCACCGCCACCACCCACACCTCTGAATGCAAATGGAAATTATGGGAAACGTGTAAGTAATATAATACGTGTATAAGGTATGGCTATAAAAATGAGACTGCAAGATAATGTATGTACTTATTAAATACAGTAAAGCTTAACAAAGAAATGACATATTATATCAACTTTTGTTGGCATTTTAAAAAATAATGTCATATGTTTGCAGTACACAAAAATATAACAAGAATTTAATAATAGTTATTTGTCTATTTAGTGCGCGAAATGCTACTTTGGTGGTCAAGAATGAAAGTCTTCTCAAAATCTCTTTTGAGACCACCAAAGTCATTTCGAGCACGAATTGCACACAACGTTTTTTTTCAGCGTTATTAAAATAACCGAAAAAGTAGAAAAAAATCATAAAAAATAACACAAGGAAATTTTTATTTTAGCGCAAAGTGGACAGTTTTATTGTTGCTATGGAAACGACATTGCTCTAATATGTATAAATTTTCGCTCTAAAGCGAAAAATATTTTGTGCACGTTGTTAAGTAAACAAAACCAATGTGGCATTTTGCATACTGATATTAATGAAAAAATGTCATCATTTTTTGACAGCTGTAGAAAATAGTATATTAAAGAACAAGTTTTATAAGGGTTGATTTGGCGCACGAATCCCAAGTTAGAAAACGAGCCGCAGGCGAGTTTTTCTATGGGATGAGTGCGCCAATAATAATAATAATAATAATAATTACTACAACCCATAACCTTAACCAAGGCCCCAGAAGCTATAAGCTTGTGCGGGAGGGAGGGGGCGATTATTATTATTATTATGTAGGCCCAATGTGTGGCTGCAGCCGACTTATAGATGGAACAGCGCAAATCCCACATTTGTGTTATAGCTAAGGGAAACTGCAGAAAACCTTAACCAGATCTGTCAGCGCCGGGAGTCGAACCCGGGCCGCTTGAGTGAAAGTCCGGCACGCCAGACATTACACTACCAAGGCTGTTGTAATGCCCTTATAAAACGAGTATTTTATGCTATTTTTTCTAATTTGCGCCCCTTTTTTTCTTATTTTAATACAAAAAAAAATATTTTGGTCGTCTAGAGAATTTTGTGTTAGTTGGTAACAGTTGGTAACACTCGGCGCCCAATTGATTTTTTGAATCATTTGTCATCATCCGTCACTTCAAATAAATTAGTTATTACTTTTGTTATAAATGTTTATAATTGTCCATGTAGCAAAAACAATTAGGAGTAATATTTTCCCTTGCTTATAAATTATAATAATTATAACCGTTCGTAAGTTAATACACTATTGCCTATAATTCATAAATAATAATAAAAATTTATCGGAGGTTGACAATTTTGACAGATACTTGCAGTTTGAAGTTGTCACATTCCACGCATTACTCATCCAACCCTTAAAAACTAAATAACCCTATAATTCATTAAAGTACAGTGTACTCTTATAGATAGCCATAAACGACTCCTAATGATAGACGTTAATAAACGTATTAGAAACGCAAATTAGAAAAATATTATTAATAATCTCATCAATGTCAAGATGACATAACCTAACAATAAAATATTTAAAGCAAAGCTTAGAGAGGGTAAAGGTAGGAATCTGGCATAAGAATACTATTAAAAAAACGAATAATTTTTTTATAGTCTCAATTTCCCCTGAGATCTTAGATGTCACAATAATCGTTACAATATCATTGCCATTCATATCCGCCGACAGCGGTCATGAATGAAGTTGGTCATGATAATACAACTGGTGCCGAATATAGAACAGGAGATGCCACAACAATCACTACCATCTGAATGGCGCGAATTTCAGAATAATGAGTGTACTAAAAATAATCACTTCTATTTCATTTTCAAGATTATCGAAAAGAAATAAATCTACTGATTTGTTTATAGACGTTATAGTGACAGCATAATATGGATTATACACAAAAATAATGCTGAAGTTAAATGTTTATAAGTAGTTTATTTTCAATATAATATTAATAATAATTTACAATACAAGAAGAAGGGTAAAGTGAATCTCTTAGAGGGGTGAGTGGTATCAGTTCAGTTGCTTTTTTTTTTAAATAAGGCCGCCCATCTCACCCCTCCGAGCAACTCTTCAGAGACTAGCACTGACCAGTTGCTCGAGCCTTTCCCTTACCTCCATACGCCCATCCTACGAAGCCTTGAAGACTTATTTGTGGAAAAGTTTCATTTATAACTAATTTTTAGCGGAAAGCTAGGAGAACATTTAACATGTGGTAGATCGCATACAAGTGGATTAAATTAACAAGGATCAGTTCCCGGCAGCGATCAAAGCCGTCTAGGAACTAAGATCCCAGTCCAAACCCATCCACCTCCATGCAACCCACTCACAATATACTACTACATGAACATAGTCTAGAACACACGTTATGTAGTTGGATTCCAACTTTTAATTTTATTTTTAATTTCAGAAACCGAAGTAAGTTCTTTAAACGGAAATTTACTTAAGACGTTGGGGATGTAATAACTAGACTGAGCCATACCGTAATGATTCTTTATACGAGGAGTTAAATACAATCTTGTTTGAGGTCTGTTATGATAACCATGTTGAGAATGAATTAAATAATTTCTATCAAAATATAATTGTAGAATAACTATTGAGTTTCTAAGTTTAAAGAACGGTAGTACATCTACTGTACTAGAGCAAACAACTACTGTCATGAATAAAAATTGGATATATCGGGTAATTAATGTGTTTCATAGGACTTTTAAATATAGTAGATTCAGTTTTCTTTGCATTTAGGAAAATTGCATTATTGTGAAACCACGTACAAAGCTTATTGATATCTGTTTGCAAATCATTGACAGCAACATCGGCGTTTTCATTGATATTAATAATAGCTGTATCATTTGCATATTGAAATATAAAGGAATTATTATTGAGAGTTATATTATTAATATCATTTATATAAATATTAAATAGCAATGGGCCCAGAATTGATCCTTGAGGAAGGCCATAAATAATATTCATAGGTTCACTCAAATTATTTCCAAGTTTAACAATTTGTTTTCTTTCCCTGAGAAAATCACCAAACCATTTTAGGAGACCTCCTCTGATACCAAATTTTTCTAATTTTTCTAACAAGATACTATCCTCAAGCGTATCGAATGCCTTGGATAAATCAAGAAAAACAGCTGCGACTACTTTTTCATTGTCCAAAGCATTATTTATTTTATCACAAAATTTATTTAAAAGAGTTGTACTTTTATATTTTTGAAACCGTATTGATCTTTTGACAATAAATTAAACGTATTAAGGTAGTTTGTAAGTTTAGTATGAATGTATCTCTCAATGATTTTATCGAATGTACAAAGAATCGAAATAGGCCTGTAATTATTAAATTCTTTGACTTTCCCTCTTTTATATAACTGTATTACTAGTGCAGTTTTTAAATCTTTTGGAATTATACCTGTCGAGAGTAGTAGATTCAGAAGTGTTAAGATAATACTACCAATTCTTCGAAAATTAATTTTGATATCTTTAATTCGAATTTTATCGATACCAGGGGATTTTTTGGTATCCATATGGCTAATGATCTCCTCAAGTTCAGAAATAGTCATTTCAGGAAAGTATACAGATTGAGATGCGCTTACAGACTGTTGTTGTAGGCCCAGAATTTCTGGAGCCGCAGTCACCTGTTGTTTCAAAGCAAAAACCCTAGTCAGAAAAGATTCATTGAACTTGTTTGATAACTGATCATTTATACCTTGAAAATTTATTTCAACTACTTCAACTGGATTTGATTTACGTTTCTTATTTAACATTTCATTTATTAATGACCAAGTTTGGCGCATACTACCTTTTGCCTTTTCGAATTCCCCGTGAATAAATGTGTTTTTTAAAGATTTTGATAATTTAGAGACTTTATTACGAATTGCACGATATTCTAATCGAATATGTACGTTATTCGGCGAACATTTAGTTTTCTTCCAAAGACTATTTTTCAACACAATTAATTCCTTTAGTTCAGCTGTAATCCACAATTTATGGCGATTATTGAATTTAATTGTTTTCTTTGATTTATTATAAATTTCGTGAAAAATATTTGTAATAATATTATATAATAATTCCGGATATCGAATATTATTGCATTTTGTTTCCCAATCTTACATTTGTATTTCTGAATTTATGTTTATTTGATCCAAAATTTCAATAGAATTAATATTTACTTGATTAGTAATTTTCTGTTGAGAGTATAAACACATAGCAACTAAGTAATGATCAGTTATCTTGGTATGAATAACTGCGGATTCCACTTCAACATCGGCAATTCTTCGGAGATTGATATGGTTGATACAAGATGCAGATAAATTGTTAAGTCTAAGTTCTTGTCTAGTAACTGATTTAATTAAGGATTCAATACCAAATTCCGATAAGAGATCAATGTATGCTAAATTATCAGGTTTTCTTGTATTCAGAGTATCGATATTGATGTGTCCAACTATACATACATTAGATTCCGATGTTTCAAGAAGCCAATTCTGTTATGAAACTTTTTTTATTATTTTTTGGTGGTCGATAAATACAACTTACAAGTAACGAATGTTCAACATGTAGCTTATTAAATGCCACCGATATGATTATATTTTCTGCAGAATCAAATAACTTTTTATTCATAATATTAACTTTTAAGTGATTTCTATACAAAATCAAAATCCCTCCCCCTTTTTGGTTGTTTCGACACCAAGAAATTGATTCATAGCCCTTGATTGCATATGTTTCCGCTTCTGCATCGGACACACCAATCTCCGCTAAAACCAACATATCGATAGATATTGAGGACGCAGTTAAATGAGTTAGAAATTCTTCCCAATTACGCCTTAAACTTCTTATATTTATGCTTAAGAGACTAATTTTAATATCATGCATTTTTATACTGTCACTCCATTGTTTAACAGTTTCAAAATTACTTTCTTTTACGTTAAATTCATCCCAATTAATAGTATTGTTATCCATCAAAACAAAGAGAATCCAACTACTAAACTACACAAAAGAAGAAGAAAAAAATGAGAAAGAGAAGAAAATGCAAAACGACAGGACGGAAAAAACATCAAGTGAGTTAGATTTGAAAGTTACAACAGTATATCCCTGCCTTAGAAATACCATAAATGAAAAAAAATATGTGTTTCAAGTTTGGTTATTAATTATTAAAGAATTAAGAATAAAAAAAAGAAAGGGAACACGAATCGTAACCCGTAACACTAATATTAGTTTCATTAACTAATTTACAGAATAATCTTATTTTATTAAAAAACACAATATAATTTATTAAAACGAAACAAAATACTTACCAACATTAGTGTTATTTTTTAATTTTTGTAGCATGTGCCTTAAATCTAAAATACAAAAGAATTTATTTTCGTGTTATCAGAAAAAAGTAAAAAGAAAAATCAATCCTTTTTTTTTATGATGACCTAAACATAAATATAGTCATTGCAAATAAATCACAACAAAAAAAAATAATGATGAACGTTAATCTAAATTTTAATTTAACTGTTTTTAACTTAACTAAGTACAAACAAATAAAGACAATATTATAAAATTTAGTAAACACAAATTTCTCGAAATTTCTCTTTAAATTAGGAATATTTATCAATTTTATTTTAACTTTTCTAAATCAGAGATGCAAGATATTAATTTTACCTGGCTATTATCACTTTTTCTAACAAATATCTTGCAGTCCTTAACCCAAACGTATTTATAATTTTCTTGTTTTGCAATATTTTTACATTGAAATAATAAGTTTTTGTTTGAAGGAGTTAAGTGATCGTGTATAAATATTTTATTTTTGTTTATGCCCGCTGCTGGCACAATACTATCAGCTACAAGATATTTGCGGTCTTTCAAATTTGATTTAAACATTTGTACAACATTATTCTTTATATTTCTTTTGTTTAAGGCAACTATAATAGGTTTAAAATTATTATTTCTAGTTGGCACCCGATGTGCAGCACCAATATCATTAATATTAATCATCGTCAAGGTTACTAAGAGCTCCAAAATATTTTCGTTTGGGATTTCTGGTACTCCTACAATTTCCAAATTATTAATCCTCGTTGTTTGTTCCAGTGCGTCTAATCGCTTCTTTATATCTTCATTTTCTTTAGTTAATTGCAAATTTTGTTCTTTGAGATCATTTGTATCTTTTTCGATTTTTTTGAAGCTTTCCTGCAAGTTTATAACTACAACAAGCTGTTTCTGTATATCAGCAAGCATATTAAATTCTAAGTCAATTTTTTGTTCTATACTTATCTTTCTTTGATTTTCCTCATTCATTTTTTGGGTAGAAGTACATTCTTTACATTTCCACATACTTTTATCAACTTCGGATAACTTATCTAACCTCTCCGATCGCTTGCCTGCACATTCGATATGAAAATGTTTATCACAATCACTGCATTTTAAAGTATTTTTGCTTGAAATCTCAACATCACAAATGCTACAACAAGAACTCATATTTGCAAAAATGATTATTTACCGGGATACACCAAATTTCAAATTAATTCAAAGAGAGCAGTTTGAATCGCATCCGACGACTGTCACTTGCGAAGTCGCCTTACACATGGGCCCTGAGTATTAATAACAATATGTTTTTTTAATAAAAAAATAAAAAGAAGTGAAAATTGAATCCTGATACTGAAAATGATAAAATTTGTACACCGCCGAAGTTTTTAAAATTGATAAACACAACATCTATAAACTTATACCAGAAAAGATTTCGCATTTACAATGTTAATTCTTTAGCTTATTGCTTCCCATTGCTTATATCTTGGAAACTATTTAACACGGAATGCTAAAATGATACTTAAGAAGATCTACAACTTTGTTGTGCTGATTTTCTTCTGAATTAATTAGGGGAGCCAATATTTGAGAAAATGTGTTTTTACATACTATTCCCCTATGTAACAAACCTATAATACACCCTGTATAAATAAAAAAATATATAGTAGCGCCTTTTATATCAAATTTTGACAGAAATCTAATCGCGGTTAAATTTTGAGATTTCAATTTTTTTCATTATTAAAGTGGCAGTAATCATGCTAAGTACGGATTGTTATGTGTGTAAAGGAAATAATCAATACAAATTCTTGTTACAAATAGGGTAAAAACTGCTTCTTACATGATTTGGGTAATTATTAGCGGCCATTATTTTGCTTGCTTTAAAACTTGTTAGATTGTTGATGAGGATGAAACAAAATAATTGGGAAATCTATTGGTCAAGGGTGTAAGATTCTATCTGTAAGTCGGCTGCAACCTACGTAATAATAATAATCGCTCCTTCCCTTCCGCACAAGCTTCATAGCTTCTGGGACCTGGTTTCCAGGTTATGGGTTGTAGCAATTATTATTACTTCCACGCCTAATTGAACGACCCAGCATTTGTATTTGTTTTTAATAACTTAGTTTTTAAGAAAGAGAGCGTTTGACAGCCAACATTAAAACTTGACAAGTTGTGCACACTTGAGGCTTCATGTGCACACCTCTTGTGGCACTTCCGTCTACTTAAAGGACCACTTAAGTCATTCGTCACTCACTGGATTATTTAACATTTTAATAGTTGTTCATGTAATGACAGTCGAGCACGAACGTATAACGAACTCGTACGATCGCGTTCGCGGTTTATCCGCTATTTTGGAAAAAGATAGTTTGCCGCGAAAATAAATAATAACAATTGCTTTTGAATCGTTGTTGAAAAACTGTTTTCATATCGTTTCAACGTATGTTAAAAATTGATAAAAGAAACAAATTTTGAGAAAACCGTTTGGGTTTTTGGAATCTTCCGTCGATTGGTGATCATGATTTTCATATTGTGATTGGAAATAAAATAAAAGGATCTTACTTTGGGTTTTAACTGCAAAAGTGGTGACATCTAGAACGCTTGATTGATTTCGGCAATTGCTTGGGGCCCCAACCCTTAGAAATTCGGATTGGAAATTACATGAAACGAAGCAACGTCACTATACAGGTAAGTTCCCATTGTGGGATTTTAATTAAATGGTTTAATCCTTTTATTACTTTCAATTTGAATCCTGATACAGTCCTTTATTAATTTTGTCGTCAATTAAGTACGAGATCCTATTTTTGTCTCGATTTCATATTTTTGGAAATCGTACTTATTAATAGTCAAGCATAAAAAAAATTCATTTATCAAAACGGTTTGTTTATAATACATATTGTTGCCAAGAAAAACGCTTGTAAAGTGTGGAACCTGTGTGGTGATCACGTACTTAGTACCAGCCAGCACCAAAACTCACTCACATTATTATAGGTAGTCGTCGGTTTGTATGTCCTGAATTGAAGCTGTTTTTTAATTTAATAACAAAATACACATTTCACTATAAATCTGTGATGTGTGGTTCAATATAAAAAAACAGTGATGACAAAAAATCGAATCCGAACATAAGTTTCCACATGTTCCCAAATCGCAAAAGGTCACCAAATCGTTACACAGCTTGAATGAAAAGAATAAATTCTAATAGTGTAATTTCCCTTTCCATTATATTTTACAAAAAAAAATTATACACAACTACTAATGGTGTAATGTGGAAGCTAATAGCACATAATGCAGTATACAGATATATTGCATCGATGGAAACTACGTCATCAAAATTTTTTAAAATGCTTATAGTATCTCACTTATTTTGTGCTATAGAAAAGTGCGGTTTTCACTAATGTTCTTCGAGAGGCTAACTGTATCATATTTTAATTAGTTGTTTCATGACTTAAGGAGGCCTTTAAACTTCCTTGGTGCTGCCCATGAGGGAATCCTCTTTAATTATGTTTTGTGATTATTTTTAATTGTGTAATAGAATATTTAAACAATTTCATAAATGTTTATATGGTGTTTCCTATTCCAGTAAAGCCAAATCTTGCATTGCACGTAATGCAATGAATAAATAATACTATTATAAGGGAAAGAATTAATAGTCTAATTCTTTAATAGCCATACCTAGTTTAGAGATTGAAGATAATTTATTGTTTATGGAAATTTTTCCATAAAGTGTTCAGATTTCGATCGTAAACTTGCTTTAGCAATTGTTTTTACTGTAGCTGGTCTTATTATCATAGACGCTGCAAAAGCTTTTATCATATGATGAATACAATAATCACAGCAACAAATGGTAGTGGTTTTGAGTTTATAGTTTACGGTTTGTGTGTTATTTTAGAGATGCAACAATATATAATCCACATTCACACTAGGATACAAATAATTACATTCATTCATTACATACAGTAAATATAATTCGATAAAATACTAGAAGATATAAATTGTTAATGTTCCATAAATGAAATTACAAATTTCAATGAAAAATGAAGTTGATAGAAAATGGACTTGCATTATCGTCGGTTTTATTAATACATTTATAAGATATAAAGGTTTTTTTTTCTGGGAAGCTGCTAGGAAAAAAGGTATGCAAAGTGGGATGTAGAAGTTGTGTATATTGTGCGCAAAATATTACACTAATATTTTTTATTGAACCATATTTTAGTATAAAAATATTTACCTTAAGAGCTTAGAACGCGACCACGTTTCAAACGAATTGCTCTTAATGTAATTCTTATTCTATTTCTCAAAGAATTTCTGTAGTAAAGAATCAATTTCTTTTTGTTTATCCTACCGTGCATTACCTAATCGAACAGAGAAGGACAGTCGACTGCAACCGGCACCAAAGTAGCAAATGATAGGAAATATAACCTAAAATTTTGATTTAATGTGCATTAAGATTTTGTTACTAGAACAGAAAAAAAAAGAAAAATATATCTCTGTTGCATATAACGTGATTTCGACCATTCAAAAGATAGAATTTAACATCTGTGCACTAACTCTAATATCTCAGCTTTAAAGTTATGTTTTCAGGGACTATAATAGTAAAGGTAATAGAAAGAATAATAAAAATTGCTAAAATTTGTTAGCAACAAAAATCAGCTGACTACATCGAAGACTTGCTTTGATATTTCTAGCAGTCAAAACTAAGTGAATAAGATCAATACTTAGTTTTGCTAGTAGCGATTGCTAGATGACAGGCTGTTCAATGATATAGATTTCCAGTTTGTTGATTTCTGCCGACCCCATTGAATGTAGTTATTGCTACCTCTAAATCCAGGAGATAGAACATTGAATCACATCTATTTAGTTACAATCAAATCAATAAAATACATTAATTTACCCTAAACAGTTAAAAAATTATTTAGATAAAAACAAAGTAAAAAAGTTGTGTTAGGTTAATCTATTAGTTAGACAAAATAATTGAAAAAACTACAAAAACAATAACAATTAGTAAATAATAAATCATCACATTCATTTAAGATCTCGCAATATTTAGAAAAATTTAATTATTTGATAATAATATTCATAGTAAATTTTCAAAGGATCTAATCTCAAGGTAGGTTGTTTTGTGAATATGGATAAAAAAGAATTTCGTGCTGTTATTAAACTTTTAATTTTCATATTGACGGAAGAAAACCAAAAGAGATTAAAGAGGGGTTAGATCGTGTTCATGGCGAATCTGCACCATCATTTAAGACAGTTTGTTTTTAGGTGAATGAATTTAAACCTGGTCGTAGAAGCACTGAAGATGAATCAAGATCAGGACGTGCGAAAGAGGCTACCACTGACGAAATGATTACCAAAGTTCATGATCACGTTTTAAATGATCATCGATTGAAGGTGCGTGTGATAGCTGACACTATTGGCATATCAAAAGAACATGTTGGTCATATCTTACATGAACACTTGCATATGAGAAAACTGTCAGCAAGATGAGTGCCATGTTTGCTAACTGAGGACCAGAGACGAATTTGTGTGAACACTATTGAGTACTGTTTGAGCCTTTTTAAGCGCAATTGCACTAAGTTTTTGCATCAATTTATTACTATTGACAAATCTTGGATACACCACTACACACAAAAATTCAATCTAAACAATAGGTAGTTGCAGTGCACCAAAGAAAGAAAAAGTGGTTGCATCAGCTAACAAAGTTATGGCCTCTGTGTTTTGGGATGCTCGTGGTGTTATCTTTATAGATTATCTCCAAAAGGTCAAAACAATCACAGGAGAGTACTACGCGTCGCTATTGGACCAGCTGAATGAAAAATTAAAGAAAAAACGACCGTATTTGGCTAGAAAAAAAGTGTTGTTCCATCACAATAATGCACCGGCTCACTCGTCGGCAATTGCAACCACAAAATTAGTTGAATTACGATTTGAAATTCTTCCTCATGCACCTTACAGTCCAGATTTAGCTCTGTCTGACTTTTTCTTGTTTGCAAACCTGAAAAATGGACTTTGTGGTAAAAGATTTTTATTAAATGAAGTAGTGAATGCAGAAACAAGTGATTATTTTGATGCATTTTATTTGTTGTATTGTAGTGATGGGATTCAGAGACTTGAATATAGTTGGAACAAGTGTATAGAGCTCAATGCAGACTATGTCGAAAAGTAAAATTAAAAGACGAAAAAATAGTCTTCCTTTATGTTAGTTACCTCACTTTTCAGACTGCCCTCGTACTACTACTGCATGGAAAGTTTGGCTTTCAGAAATTGATTTTTATGACTCTTAGTTTTTTGGCTCTGTTTTTTTTATAGAATATTTGTCTAAATCTGTAAATAACAATTAAACAATGTTTTAAACATAAATTTAAATACACACAGTTTTGATGCTAATCATAGAATTTGCCTATGTAGTGTCTTAAGTTGGGAAACTCCAGAAAAAAGTGATGGTCTCTAAAGGTCAACCACTGTGCTTCAGACCTTACTGTGGGCAATTTGCAAATAATGATCTCACATTTTAGTGTGAATCTTGAAATGCGATAACAAAAACGTGTGAAACAAAAATTACATGTGCATGATGTAAACAGTCTGCCATTTTAATAGCCATACCTAGTTTAGAAATTAAAAATTATATATTGTCTAAAATTTAAAATTTTTCAGACAACCAGCAATTCTGAGGTAGATGACATGCGTTATTTTAAAATCATTATAAGTGTTGTTGTAGCTGTAGTTTTTTTTTGTTTATTTATTTATTTAATAATACATATATCGTAAAAATTACAATTAATAATTAACAATAGTAATCAATCAATCAATCAATGCAATTTATTTAGCAAGAATTTGCTATTTACAAGTAAATCTTATAAGTAATATAAACATTTTTACTTTTTTAAATTGTGAACAGTTATATTTTAAATATGCTCTTAATAAAATTTTTCTTAAGTTCTTCATTAACATTTTTGTTTTTAATTTTTTAATGAAAGTGTTAAGATTGCTATTTTTTAACTCACTATCTAATTTATTATATTCTATTACCCCTTTAAAAAAAATTTTGAGATGTTTTCAATCTTTTATAATCTAATATAAAATTCCTCTCGTAATGTAGCTGTGCACTCGATTAAATTTAATTAGACAATTATTATAATATGGTGCTGAAATATTTAGATTTATTTTATGTAGAAATACCAAAATGCGAAACAAAAGAAAATTTTCAATATTCATCCAGTTCAAAGAATTTAACATGAATGCAATTCTCGTGTATTTATCACATCCCAAGATTATTCTCATGGCTCTGTTTTGTAATACCTGCAATCTATTTTTGTTCATCTGTGATGATGTATACAAAATGGAACTGAAAAAAGTAAAATGTGGGAGAACTATACAAGTATAAACCAATTTTTTACTATATTTGCTTAAAAAGTTACTTACTCTACTTAAAACACCAATTTTCTTTGAGATTTTGTTACAAACATAATCAACTTGGTCTGTAAATTTTAAATTCTTGTCAACTATTACTCCTAAATATTTAAATTTTTCTAGTATCTCTATTTTTTCACCTATAATTTGAAATTTTGATATTTAAATTCAAATAATTGTTTATCGTGTCCAATTAAAAGACTTTTAGTCTTACTAATATTAATTTTCATTTTATTTACTTCCTTGATTAAAATTATAATAATTTAGCTTTTTAAGTAAGATTTCATGTGACAAGCAATCAGAAGCTTTGGTGAAGTCCCAAAGAATTGATTTAGCAAAACCATTTTCTTCAAATGCTGATGAAACTAAGAAAGTATAATTTATTAAGGCAGAAATAGTAGATTTATCTTGACGAAAGCCAAATTGATTGTCATTAAATAGTTTATTATCTTCAAAATATTCATATACCTGAGAGGCGAGCAAAGTTTCCACAATCTTAGAGAATATTGGGGTAATAGATATGGGTCTGTAACTGTCTGGAATTTTGTTGTCGCTTTCTTTATAAACAGGTGTAATTATAGTAAATTTCAATTTATCTGAAAAATGCCAGACTGAATAGATTCATTAATCAATCTAGTTAATGGTGTGACAATTATATCCACAATTGATTTGAAGGTCTTATGGCCGGTTTTGCAAAGCTTGATTAAGTTCTGATTAGCTTAATCGTGATTAAATTTGAAATCCAGGAATTTCATTGCCTGAGATTTAAGAGACTGCTTCAGCAACAAATTTAAAGGGCAGCAGTTAAATTTAGGACGATTAGTATTAGTGATAGTACTTTTCAGATAAAGCGAACGAGACAATCTGCACATATTATTATGAGACTTAATAGTTTCTTCAGCAATGTTAGCAAAAAAATTATTAAAGTCGGTAGGAGATAGAGCATCAGAAGTAGATCTATTTTTATTTTAACAGTTTTTACTATAATAGTATATTAAAGAACGCAGTTCATAAGGCAAGATTTATTGCACGAGTCCAAATTAACAAGCCGCTTGCGGCGAGTTTTCTAATGGACGAGTGCAATAATGATTTATGAAACGAGTTTTTTTATGCTATTTTTTCTATTTTGCGTCTTTTATTCCCTTTTTAAATAAAAAAATCGCAATTTCAAGATTTAGGGATTTTTGTGGTAGTTGACAACACTGTGAAGTTTTTGTCAATTTTCTGTTTTTTTCATTTATTTTTTCAGTGCTCTCAACTTTGAAAAAATTGGGCTATTAAAGCACTCAAATGAGCTATTAACGCACTGTTTTGGGTGCTTTAACAGCTTTATTATAGACGCAAAATAGAAAATAGTTAATTATGTTCCAAATGGGTTTCATCTGATTTGTAGATGAACTTGTATATCTATCGTTAGCATCCTTCTTTGCGCACCTTATAGCTTTTCTATTTCTTACTTTTTACTTTTTTACTTTTATTCTATTTTTTACTTTTATAAGATTTTATACACAAGAAATTCAGTACCAGAATTGGCATTCTTGAGTTCGTTAAGCAAGTGTAAGTTGGCTCTCATGTTTTTTAAATTGCTATTAAATTTTTAGTTGTTGAACATTTTAATGGCATTGTGTTATTTAGGTTTTCATATAATGTTGAGATAAACACGTTCCATTTAGTAGAAGTATTGATATTATTATCATTAATAAATGAGAAGTCAACCTGACTTGTTAGAGAATAGAATTGCTACAGACCAAAGCGAGTAACTGGCCTAGTACAACTTTTATTAATTACATATCCCCATCATTCAATGCCTCTCTGATGGATATGTATGTAATGATGTGTATTTGATATGTAAATAGTAAGAGATCATTACATAACACTCCCCGTAAAAAAAGTTGAAGATATATTAAAAGGAATAATGCAGAAGGGCATTAAATGCATTCCTCAACAAAAAAAATAGCATACATTAATGTCGTACTTGTATGTACTGGCATGTTTAACATATACTAACTACAAAAATTTGGTTGTTTTGCATCTTTTTAATGGTTCCTTACATGCTAAGACAATAAAACTTATGCTAAGAATTAGGTGCTAATGATCAAAGAATTGAAAGGCCTTTGCCGCTGATAGCTAAGAGGCATCAATTGCTTGTGCAAAAACATGTGTTGCTGATTGCAAAGTAATGTCGCAAAACTTAATAATAATAATATAATAATAAATGAATTTATTTCTCTATCACAACTTAACCAATACATATTAAGAAAACAAGGTATACCTAATTATATAGAGAAATCATAAGGCTGCCAATTCAAATTAGTAGTTTCCTACCCTAATACTAATATAATTACAAATAAATAATATAGTTGCCTATTTCTAAAATATAAGCTATAAACTAAAGTAAATAGAAAAAAAAAACAAAATATTCTGTGACTGCGTAATTTCACATACTAAATCGTTCCACATACAGTATAAAAAATATGTAAGAAATGAAAAAAAAAGAAAAACTGCGATTATCCTGTTTGTAGTTCATATAGATGCTTATACATATGAATCTTAAAAGAATTTTGAGAAAGTTCGTTTAATTTCTGTGGTAGATTGTTATAGATTTTATAAATTTGAAATTGAAAAGAACGTTCAAACAAAGCCGATTTATGTTGAGGTGGAGAAATTGTTCCTTTATATCTTAAATTTAAAGTATGTACATCAGTTCTGAACTTAATTTTGTTGTGTAGGTAAGCTGGCTGTTTAGTTTGAATAATCCTGTGACAAAGTGAAGCAAATCGTAAACAACGTCGATTTTTCATATTTAACCATTGCAGATCTTTCAGCTTGTGTGTTATATGTTCGTATTTACGTATGCCAAATATCAAACGCAAGCATGAGTTCTGCACTCTTTGAATTTTACGTGAAGTATCCTGTGTAATCGAGGATCCGTAAATTTCGCTACAATATAAAAAGTTAGATAAAACAAGTGAATTACAAAGCAGGGTTTTTGTTTCAGTAGTTAATATTTGTCTATGGGGATAGATTAATTTCAGTGCCTGAATACTTTTATTTATGCGCGTGTGTATGTATTTCTCATATCGGAAGGTATTATCTATAATAAGACCTAAATTCTTAGCTTCTTTTTTGATAGGAATAGAGATCCCTCCAATCGCTACGTTAATGTTGTCAGTTAAAAATTCAATAAAGTCTATTCCCAAACAAGATAACAACTGATTTTTGAGGATTTATAATTAAAGAGTGCTGTTGTGATACCATATTTATAGCATTGAGATCGACGTTAATATCACGTACAGCATCTCGATAATTAACTGGACAAAACGAATGCAGAAGTTGAGAATCGTCAGCGAACATTTTCAATTTACACGTTTTAACGTATGTGTGAAAAGTGGAAGTATATATTATGAAGAGAAGGGGCCCCAATATGGAACCTTGAGGTACTCCTCTTACTACTGGTAAAAAGCTAGAAATTTCATTGTTTATTGCTACACACTGTACGCGATTGGCTAAGTAACTTTCAAGGAGTGAAACCGCAGAACCCGACAAACCAATGTAATTAAGAACAGATAATAATATTTTATGATTTATTGTATCGAAAGCCTTGCTGTAGTCGAGCAATGTGAGAACCGTTATTTTATTTTGGTCACTAGCAGCTAGTATTTCATCTATGACGTACAACAAGGCTGTCGTACAACTTCTGTTCGGCCTAAAACCAGATTGTGTCTCTGGAAGTATACTATTGTTATGTAGGTACTCTCGTAATTGCACGTTTATAACTTTTTCATAAATTTTGATTAAGACAGGGAGTAAACTAATGGGCCTTAGGTCTTTAAATTCTTCAGGTCTCAATTTTTTGGGTAGAGGAATAACTACTGCTTTCTTCCAACAATTTGGAAAGGCACTTGTTTGTAATAAATAATTAATGATATGGGTTAAATACGGAAGCAATGTTGGCATGGTGTATTTTATAATTTCAATATTAAATCCATCATATCCAGAAGCGTTAGTTTTAATTTCATTAATATATTGAAGAAAATCTAACGAAACGATACTTGATGATACAGGAATCACTTGTTAGGTCGTTCTGTAATTCTTACTGAAGTCTGTTTACGTTAACCAGTCGCAACACATAAATAAACTTGAAGATGGCTCACCCTTGAAGCTTCATTTACGATGATGCACGTTTGCGTACCGCACCGTGCAGCCGCATGCAACCGCACAGTACAAACGTTAACGAGAACTGATTGCATATACGTGTTTCGCATTTATGTGAAGTAGTTTAAGCATTGTTGAGACCACGTGCGCGCCGACCAATAGCATTGCTTATGGCTGTTTACGTCATTGCGACAGGCTATTTTGGACAAGGTTTAGAAAGAAAGAAATAAAATTTAGGAACGTGAGCAAAACCAAGGAACAACATATAATAAGTGCTTCGTGAACAAGTGATGCTTGCATTACGATTTATTTGTTGTAACTTTCAAAATTAAAAATAACTATGCTAATTTAATCTAAAAGCGTTAGCCTAAGTAGTAAGTTTATGGTTAACATTGATAAACGTAGTTGTATTCATTTTGTCCGTAGGAATGGAAGAAGTGGGGTTGTATCTCATAAACGAAGGCAGCATTCATAGCATTGTCCTAAGGTTGTAGGAAGTACTAGGTGAAATTGCCTGTTGGAGAGTATGATTGAATCTTCTTGAATCCTATATTTGAGGACAATGAACACTTGAAGCTTAATACGGTAGCACATATATTTGGAAGATCCAAATGCTATTCAGGATTGATTAGTTGAATGTTATCAATGTATGATTTCATGTAATGTCGAGTTGACAAGGCTCACGTGGAAAAATATAAGTCACTACTGTTATTTTTGCATTTGTGTTTATGGTGTAGAACTAGAAAGTTGGTACACTGCACATAATGCTAATGTTTGTAAGCGAAATGGAATTTCCTAACGTCCGTGTGATAAGATAATTTGAGTTTGGTCAATAGCAGTTGCACGGTTGTAATTTTCTTGGTTAGCAAGAAATCGAATGGTCGCATTGTTCTAATTACGAGGTAATGAGGCCGTTTAATCGCGTGACCTTTGTATAAAATTTCGCGTTTTGACGTAACAAAAACTGGTTGGTTAATGTTGTTGCGAAGTTCATTGATGCTTATCCGAGAAAACAAACTAAACATTAAAATTAAATAAAGAAAAAAGATGTTAATCCTGTTATATCCAAGAACAATCTCTTCTTATGGCATTGTTCCAATGGCGAAACGAGAGATGTCGGCATTGTTGTGTCCGAGAAATGCTGAAGACATTTTTCAGGAACTGTTACTACGGGTGTTGTAGCGTCTGGTTCTTGAGGAAAGTTATTGATGTGATTTTCATCAGGAACTGGAGTTGTTGCAGCTTGTAGATTCCAGGAATTTTTTACTGGATCCAAGGAAATCTTCGTCGAAGATACAGTGGTTGATCTCCCCAAACCATCGGCCTTCGGAAGCTCTTGTAATTTCTGATTTAAAAAACATTGGTTAGGATTCAATTTCAGTGGTATCCTAACTGACTGATATTTTTGGAATGTTTGTAAGAGATTGTGATTCTGTTTGGTTGTGGAATAAATGCGCTTTTGGAATTAAATCATTTGTAATAGTTTCTGTAATGGAAGATTAACCTGTGAAACATGCTTTTCAAGAATTGAATGGTCAGGTTTATTAAAACAGAAAGTATCAGTGGATGCATGTGCATTTGAAAGGGCATTGCATTGATAAATGACGTTTTGAGTATCGTCACTTAATTGGGGGTTAGAATCCTGAATTTGTGACGGATCTTGCGATATTTAATTACATTTTGTGGTTATGAAATTATAAGGAGAAATGATTTCGTCTTTGAATAGGTTAACTAGTCCAAAAAATTCAGCAGAATCATCATGCTGTAACCAGAAATCTGTAATCTCTTTGGGAAAAGTGATAGTATTTGGTTTTGGGTTGTATGGAATAGGTTTATCCAAAGAAGGACCCAAGTAGTAGCTTTATAATTTGTTTATGAACGTGATGTGAATGAAAGTTTATTGTTATCAATAAACATAATAAGATTCGAATGAAGTTTCAAAATGTTATATAGCAAGTTTGAAATTAGAATATTATATTTTTGAATTTCGTTCTCAGTATGTAGAAAGTCAAAATATCGATTTATCAAGACTATTGACATTTGTACATGTGAACTGTCAAAAATAGGAAATTTTAGTAAATTTGCTGTTAACTGCGCCATATTGAAACGTAACCAATAAAATATAAGTTACTTATCTTATTTGAATGATAAAAAGGATATAAATAAACTTCTGAAAGTCGACTGCTTGCGGGAGATAATCAAATTACCATTTCAAGGAATTCCAGAAGTGCAGGTTGTGTATGTCGGCAGACAGAAAACCAGAGCAATGAAATTATTGAAAATTTGGCGTTGATTATCTAGATTCTTTTTTATTATGGTGGTGGTTCACCAGTATTGTGATATTTCTTCACGTCGGGGTCACCAATGTTGTGATAAGACTGTTTATATGGGTCTTGTACACAATCTTAGAAGTTGTATCTTTTAGAAGGTAATAAAAGACGTGTATCTTGTATGAGATATTTATTTATTCTTCTTGTTGATTATTGTTGCTATGGCAATATATCCCCATCATTCAGTGCCTTTCTGATGGATATGTATGTAGGTGAATATCTGGAAAGTGACCCCCGGTTTTGTTTGTCACAGCTCACTATTCAAAGACCAAATAAGTTTTTGTGTTTATAAACATGATTTGGAGGAAGATAATCTACTGTACTAATAGGTCGTTAAAATTCATTAATCTCAATATTTTTATATTAGGATTTTATGCCATTTGATTGTATATTTTTTCATTCCCGTGGCATGTCTTTTGCCTAGTTAATCATAAAGTACAGTTTATATTTTTTAAAGTTGTGCATTTTAAATTCATTTTGTGTATCAGTTATATTCACAAATGTCGGGTTTTTCCAAAGTGTAAAGTAAATTCAGTTTATATATTTTCCAGTGATTAAGATTTAAGTTCAAAAATTGTCTTTGGTAGGTTGCTTCATTCCCGTGCGCATTGTATGAGAGCCTATTAACGTCTCAGGTGTTTTATCATTTTTGCTGTGTACGTGTCGAAAATGTTGTAAATATGTTTTTAAATCAGTTAGACCATCAATTGTGCGTGTGAATTTGAAAGGAGAACTTCGAACAGCTATCAACTTGCATCAAACACGTGTGTAATGGAACCCACTTTCATTCTCGTGGTAGGTTTTTTTCCAGGAAAAACATATTTTTCATTGCAAATTTTAATTAATTACCACTTCAAATAAATTGGTCTCTTATTCGATGTTTTAAAAATACTGCATTTGATTATAAGCTGCATGTTTTTGTGAAATTGTATATAATTTTTCATTCCCGTGTACTTCATTCTCGTGTCATTTATGTTCTACGGGAATGAATGATGATACAGGGGAATGATCGTATGTAACCTACAGCCAATTAAATAGTATTATTTTTTCAGAAAAATTTTAAAGCATCAGGAGAGGAACAACTTCAGAGAAAAAAGAGAAAGGAAAAAAGAGAGACGAGAAAAAATTTGAAAAATATTAATAATATGTATCTTTTGCCAGAGAATATTTTTTTAGTTTTATTTCAACAGTTTATTAGGAGATTTTTTATTTTATATTTTTCAATAAATAAATTTTATAAGCTGTCTCTTTTTCATTACCACCGTACTTCATAGTTCATTCCTGCGTGCCTTTGTTTTGAAAAATGGTAAACAATTCAGTATTCCAGTTCGTTCTTTTTTAAGTTTTTTGGTGTTATGTCGAAAAAGACCTCAAAAGGTATCAAATACCATAATTTTAATTTTCGAAATAAAACAAAAACTTTTGTCCAAAAATTACCTCTGAAAGAGTAACTTTGTAGATATTCACCCATGTAATGATGTGTATTTGATATGTAAATAGCAAGAGATCATTACAGTACGTTTAAGGGAAAAATTTGAAAATTATTACTTACAGTATTTAAAGCCCCTGTACAAACAGATTTAGTTCTGACATACTTACAATTATCATTACAATTTTTTCTTGTAGAGTCATTTCACAAGTACTATTAGATGAATAAAGACTAGCAGCAGTTGTGATTACGTTGTCTTTTCGATTTGAAGATTCCTATGGCGCTTATTAATAAAAGGCTTAACTAATATGTTATTACCCCAGTGGTTAGAATTATATAATTTTCTTTCGGTTCTGCCGTAACCCCTACTTTAAAAGAACTATAAGAATCCCACTTGGATTCTAATTTAATACAAGTTTTTGTATCTACCTTATTTTGAATCAGATATTGTAGAATATATCTTCCGCTTTAAATTGCGGTTGTACCCTAGTTATAAAAATAAATTTTAATTTCTCCACCCCTCTTATATCAGAATCCACATTTGATCCCAGAACCAGTTCTTTTGTCCCTCCAACTTTTTTAATATTCACATCATTTGAATTTATTTTAGTGAGAATTACTTCATTAAATACTGATTTTGCCATAGCTTCATGTATTGCAACATTTACCATTTTGTCATCAAGGATTTGTTGGTTCCATTGCTTTCATATTTATAGGCGCTATCAATTTATCATTTGTATTTACATTTTGCACTTTAGAAGGGCAGCGACCTTGGTGTATTGTTCCGCTATCAACACTCACTATACATCGCATACATCAACACACATTATACATCGCTTTTGGGATATTTTAATTTTCCTTCTAAAAATTTAACTTTTTCTTCAAGCAGGTTATTATTACACATTGACTGTTTGATTAATTGATCTTTAGTGCCGAGTAGGTCTTTCAAAATAGCAACTTGGTTATCTTTAGTCATTCCATCTAAGTTGAGTTTGTTACCTTTATTGGCTGTATTTGCAGTTTCACCACATTTTATTTTAAAACAGTCCAGCATTACTGGTTTTGTTTTTAATTTGAAAATACAGCTGTTATGGTAGTAACTATCACAGTTAATACAATTAACTCTTTTCATAACAGTGTTGTTCTTGCAAATTTTGCAGAGAACAGGTTCACTAACAACATCAGCATCCGCCATCTTGCTCGAAAATCTTGAAATGCGATTATAACAAAAAACTGTAAAACAAATATTATGTATATTTAGATGGACTTGGTCTAGATGAAAAGTTTTCGACCTTGGCTTGTTCCACTATCTTGGAAAGTGTGAAAAAACAGTTTTCCAGAAATGTCCCTGTACCAGTGAGTTTTACGACAATAATAGTTATTATCAATTTTGTAGTAGATGCAATCTACTACAACTTTTGTCTAAAACAGTGGTCCCCAAAATGTGTTCCGTGAAAATATTTTGGGGTTTTGTGGGATGAGTTGCCATAATATTAGGAAGCTAAGGTATAATAATTTCACGAAATGTAGTTTTATGAAATAAATTTTTATAGTAGTAAGTTTAAAGTTGAAATATGAAATTATAAGTTCTGTACATATAAAAAAAGCATACCACTGGCAAAGCTTTATACTCTCCTACAATAATGTGGAAATTTTCCGCAGAACCCTTGCCTTAAGTTTGCAAACTTAAGTTTGGGAACCACTGCTTTAAAACATTTTTTTTTCTATTATTAATAATACTACAGTGCTTCAAAGTACTTTCAATAAAGCTATTATAACCATTTGTGAAGAAGTTGTATTTGATGAAACAATGAATTTACAAGTATTTCAAAACCATTTTTGACCAACAAAAAAAAAGCGCCGATTATTGTTAATCATCAAAAATAAATTATCTGAATCAAATACAATAGTAAAGCAAACTACAGATGGTAAGTTCGGCATTGTAACTCTTTTTGCTCCAAAAGCTCTATTGTCATAATTACAATTATTTGCAATAATGCATACTATGGAAACCGAGCTCTTCGAGTTAAATAGATCTGAATGCCGAACTTACTCAGAAGATGCTGATGTATTAATTTTTAATACTGCTATTTCCATGGCTTCAAGATACGACGCTGTTATCATCATTGGCGTCATTATTCACAGAATTACTATCATCTTATAAAAGCATTTATCTCCGAAAACCAGGAAGAGGTAAAAAGAAGAACAATTTTATTATACTCTACAAAGTCTTTCAAAGAAAATAGTGCAACTGACAATATTGTTTCTCCATGCATTTAGTTGCTGCGATTCTACATATGCTCTTTTTAGAAAAGCAAAATCAAAGTTTGTATCATTGGCGAGAAAAATTCGCACTTGAGCTCAATTTGCCATTTAAACAATCATACTCCAGAAAAAAAGCCCAGAAATCCAGAATAAATATCAGGACAGGACAAACATACTATTTTGCAGTCTAATAAACGAGGGCCAAGCAGAAAACCTGGAGACAAGATGGACAACCTTTAAAGAAATAATTTTAAAAGCAGCAGAGGAAATATATGGGAAAAGGAAATTTAGTAAGATTTCCAGATTTAAGGTTATAATAATCATACAATTGATCTAGAACAACTTAACTTCCACTAACATCTAACCTAACCTAATAAAACAATACCATTTACTGGACTTTTTCAGACTTTACCCGGATAAATGTACATTATTAAAATCATTTAAAGTTCGTATAACAAAACCTAACAATTCAATAGCTCTATATAACAGACTTTCAATGTGGTTTTTGAATGATAGTTCTTTATCGAGTAATACCCCTAAATTTAATGGTCCTAACAGCCTCAAGATAGTTGTGTTTATAGCATAATTACATAAAATTGGATGATTTATATGATAGAACCTCATAATTTTACACTTAGAAATATTAAATATTTATTAAAATATTAAAGAATAAAAGTTATCAATACCTAATTGCAACAATTCACAACCTTCTTCATTATGTATTTCTTTATAAATTCTTAGGTCATTAGCATACAATAAAAAGGTTGCTAAATTTTATATTTTGAAGAATATAAAAAAATATAAATAGATAGATAGAAAAATATTTGCGAAAAACTGTTTTTTTACTCTTTCTTTCTATGGAGGTGGAAATTGAAAAAATTTAGAAGTACCAGACTTTTTGCAAGGTACCAGGGGCGTTGGAAGTACAGGTCAAAGGGGGTGGATAGCCCACTCTATTTTAAAAAGGAGGTGCAATGCCACCCCTAGAAAAATCTTAGGAATGAAGCTATAGACCATATAGGAGAAAGTATCTAGACCACTAAACCAGTTTCGACTCATGGCTTTCTAGGAAGGTGAAGAAAGAACCTTGCTGCAAAACCAAATTTAATCTGTGGGTGGCATACTGTGTAAATAATACTAACGGTGCTACAGATTTAATTATTTTGTAGGTGGTTTAACTCTCCGTCCATCACGCTAGCACAATCATAGCACTGAGCAACTAATTCTTGTTTAAAATTATAGGGTTATAATACGTTAGCTATTAGATTAAATAAAGCATTTGCAGTTCTATCAACACTTACATCAAAAAATCCTACAAATCGTTATATTAAATTTCCATTAGCTACAAACCTGACAGTAATGGTTTTGTGATTTTTCACTAATATCTGTTGTATCATCAGTCATTATTGCAAAATAATTTGTATTGTTAATTTCACAGTTAATAACAAGAAATTAATTGATTTTGAATAGTTTTTGACTCACCAGTAAAAATGCTTTTAACGTTTTATCATGTTCTCTAATTTCTAAATTGCACTTAATCAAGCATTCAAATATGTATTTCTTTAAAATTGCTACGATTATCTGAAGATTCTGAAGTAGTTGATTTACCATGGCCCCAAAATGACAATTCCTGACTGCTTAATAAAATTGTAACTTCAATTAAATAATACATAAGTTGATGATTCTTTTTTACATTCTCATTACAGGTATAAAATTTTATTTATATAAAATATGCGTGTTTGTGCAAAGCGTCTATAATTGTAGAAGCATTACGTAAGAAAAGGTAGCGTTCCATAGATTTTTCTCAAGTTCCCAGCAAAGCACAAGGCCAACAATATAATCTGCAGCTGTAACTACTGCCACTTATGCATTTCATACAAACAATTTTGAAAATTTTAATTTTGTAATTTGTCAGATGTTGCTCAAAAATTTGTCACTGTTCTACTTCATTATGCCTTTAAAAATGTGTTTCTAATAACTAATAAACACAGCACGCGGTCATGTTGTGGATTCATGTCTACTTCCACGCATTTAAAACAATGTTACTAAATAGCTGCCTAATGACAACTACCTGAGCAAGATATTTAAATTGTTTAAAGCTTGTTTTGAAAACACGCTTGTAAAAACTCTTGTTACTCATTCTATTCAAAAATTTTTTGATACACTTTATAAAATAGTCCTTTTAAATAGAAGCATCTACTAGTTAAACAAAGTTATATAGCGTGTTTATATTTCATTCTTTACCTTTAATAAAAAATAACTAAACGAAAATAATAATGAAAACAATCATCAAAAAATGATGAAAAAAGAGGCTTAGGAGTGTCTTAGATAATTAAATAATCGCAGAAATTAATGTAAGCGATAAATAAAAATAAAGTAATGATATAGGCATTTATTTATGTAAATACGTTAAAATTTTAAAAAGTTATTAAATATTCAGTTGTTTTAATAAAAATACTACAAACTAAGAAAAAACTAGAAACATAGATATAGTTGGTACTAAAAACAAAACAGTCACAAAACAAAAATTGAGAAACACCCTTGACAAAGCATAAAATCTTAGATCATATATATCATTAATATCTGTTTACCTAAAATTTTTAGAAAATATTTGTGAAAGATTACAAATTTTTTTAAATCCCGTCTCATTTTAAGTAGATTAGTCAATGGGTTTATTTTTCTCTCTAACACATTATTCTGTCAATTACCCTGTATTACCTGAGTGCAATAGTTGGACCCTTTCGAATAAACATTCCACTAATTACTTTCAAGATATAATCCTGTGAATATACCCAAACTGTATTTATTATTAAACTTAATTTATTTGACCGGCAACTACTGGGAATTTTACCTGAAGGTGAATAAACCGGCCCTTAATGTTTAAATATGCCTCGTTTGTATGCCCGATCTGATTCTACTTTGGAAACTGGGGGAATGATTATTAGTTTTGCTTATTTATTATTTTTACTAATTTTTGCAATAAAAACGGATTACAGTTAGTACTAGAAATTTAGTTTTTTTTAGTTTTTACAAAATAATTAAACTTTGTAAATAAACAAATCAAACTCATAAACAAATTAATAGAGTTTATAATAAAGTAGAAAAAAGTATACGATATTTATTTCTTAAAATAGAAGAAACGATAGTAGAAGTGAAACGGCTGTTTTGTATTCCAGTAAAATAAGAAACTCACTTGAAAATAGCAGTTTTTATTACTCTATTGTTATACAAAGCCACTCTAGGTAGGGTAACAACCTTTAAAACTGGTTAGATTTGCTGTATTGTTTGTAAACAAAAGAAACTATGCACCAAAACGCACGTCGTTTCTTTGACCAGAATTGTTAAATGTGTTGCCTGCTCGGGACAAGACATGTGCTAATGACTGTACCTTATTGTTCCCGTAAATACCTTATAAAAACATCTGTTTAGCTAAGCATATATAGCACACAAGCTATCAATCTATATAATCACTAATCAAGTATGAAAAGTAAAACAAAACATAAAAGAAATTATCTTCGGTAGTATTTGAACAGAGATCGCGACAGTAAAATAATATATGATACAAATCGTCTCAGTTCTGCCTCTAAGAAGAGTATACGATAACCAAGCTGCTGCAGCGAATACATACAGATGCATGAACTGAAGCTTGAAATCTTGAGCTTCAACCGTTCTGTTGGCATAATGATAGCTTATTGTGCTATGCGCATATCAATAGATTTTATTATAAAATAAGCTTATTTATATTAAAATATAATATTATTCACAAATCAGAACCAGAAGGAAGGAACAAGCGTGGTAGACCAAGGCTAAGCTGGAGAAAAGAAGTAGAACAAGATTTGAAAAAACTGAAAATAAAAGAATGGGAAACTATTACACTAGATAGATAGAAAAGCATGGAAAGAGATAGTTGAAAAAGCCAAGGGCCTTTAAGGTCTGTAGAGCTGTTATGTATGTATGTATAATATTTTTAATCTAGAAAGTATTGATATTAACTTAAAAAATTATTGACGATAAAATATTTCGATTTTATTTGGTTTGGCTTAGATGAGGCTCAGCGTAACCTGCTTTATCCGGTGAGCTGTGCCTTATATAATATAGCCAAAATTTAGCACTACCCGTTCTTTTGCAGGGTAAAACTACCTGACTAAGTCTGCTTTTTTAATAGCCATACTTAGTTTAGAAATTAAAAATAATATATTGTCTAAAATTTCAATTTTTTCAGATAAACCACCTTTCTGATGCAGATTCCAAAGTTTGTTTGAAAGTTATAGGTTTTGCTATTGGTGTAGTTGTTCTCATTATAGTAGCTTTTACAAAAGGATTCAGCAGCAGTAGTAGAAGGGGCCGTTACTCACATTAGCAGTTCATCATACAATGGATACAATAATTACAACAACAAACAGTAATAGTATTGAATTTATTTTAAAGATACAACACTTACAATACAGAATCTTCCACACTATGTTACAAATAATTACATTTAATAATAATTATTTTCGATACAAGTGTGCTGTCATGTCAATTTTTATGCTCAAGGCTGAGATTTAAAGCACGATGTGTTAGCAAAATACTTGAGGCCAAGAACCTGAAGGGTGTTAGTGCACGGGTATAGAACTTTTTTTTTATAGTCATTTATACAAAATTATAAATTTTGAGGTTATCTTTGACAGATGTGAAATTAGGTACATAAGCCATAAAGTCTACATATTTATACACCACTTTATAGCTCATGTATCTGACAAAATGAATAGAACAATATAATTTAATAAATTACTTAAAAATACAGTGTAATTTTTTTAAGTTTGAGAATAGTTTAAATTTAACGCCTTAATAAATTATTGTTATGTTAAAAAGAGTAATGACATCATGAAATAAATAAAAGATTAGTAAAAGTCTCACAAGTTTATTATAATCTACCTGACAATATTGTTTCTACAGCTAAGCTGTCATTATCAAAGGTAATATAAATATAAACAAACACGTCACTAAAATAAATACAAAAAATAGATAACTAGATAAAAAGATAAAAATTATAACAATTAAATATCTAACAGAGAATTATCGAGTTCAATCTGTTTGTTCATTAAAGGTACCTTGAGTTTGTGTTTGTATATCTCAAAAGCTTCTAAAATGTCTAATTTGCGTTTGATATTAAAATGTAGGAATTTAACATTATTTTGGTGATTTTGTTCTAAAAGTTCAATATTGTCAGGTAGATTATAATAAACTTGTGAAACTTTTACTAATCTTTTATTTAATTCATGATTATGGAGTTTCACCATATAAAGCTAGATTCAATAAACAAGAGTACAAGACATCTACAAGACTGCTGCCATTTGTCAGTCAATTTTATATATGGGGAATTATCAAGGAAGTTTAAGTAGGGGGAAGAGACATGATGCAATTGCTGGACTGCAAAAGTGAAGTAGTAGTGGAGTAAGGGGACTACAAATTTGGCACATATGTAAATACAATGTAGGTTGGGTTCAGGAGATTGTTCAAAATGGTATTCAGGACACACCGTTAATATGAAACTCTTTTATTTTTCAATTAATTAGTTTAGTTTATTTGTACCTTAATTACAAAATTGAAATACATAATTGTAACATTTTTAAGGAATTTTCAAATTCTTTAAAAGTAAATAACAATTTCTAAATTTTTAATTTTAAGTATCGCGATTCTATTTTTATTAAAGTAGTTTGTATATTTAAAGTGTTTATAATCATCTTTGTTTTTAAGTAATTTGATATGCTGAATCATTCCCCTAAATGGACAATCGCTAGTACGAATTTTAGTTTACTGCGTACCGATGACATAAACTCTTTGAGATGGCTATGTAATTATTTAATTAAAAAAGACCATTTCTATACAATATACATGATAACACTCCCAATATAATGACCATATTAACATAATTATACAAATTAACTTTTAACAAATAAATTTTACTACGGTCCTGATGTGCGAGTAAAAAGTTACTAATTACGCAAATTAAAGCAAATAATAAAATAATAAATAATGCAATGCCACCCCTAGAAAAATCTTAGGAATGAAGTTATAGACCATATAGGAGAAAGTATCTAGACCACTAAACCAGTTTAGACTCATGGCTTTCTAGGAAGGTAAAGAAAGAACCTTGCTGCAAAATCAAATTTAATCTGTGCTCTGCGTACTGTGTAAATAATACTAACGGTGCTACAGATTTAATTTTATTTTGTAGGTGGTTTAACTCTCCGTCCATAACGCTAGCACAATCATTGCACTGAGCAACTAATTCTTGTTTTAAATTAAAGGGTTCTAAGACGTTACCTATTAGATCAAATAAAGCATTGACAGTTCTATCAACACTTACATCAAAAAATCCTACTTATAATTCTTTTAAATTTCCATTACCTACAAACCTGACAGTAATGGCGCATTGTGATTTTTCAGTAATATCTGTTGTATCGTCATAATTATTGTAAAATAATTTGTATTGTTAATTTCAGAGTTAATAGCTTCTCTTAAATAATTCTCGCAACAAGAAATTAATTGATTTTGAATAACTTTGATTGGCCAAATAAAAATGTTTTTAACTTTTTATCATGTTCTCTAATTTATACATTTAGGCCAGTAACCGGGTAATTTATTTCTGCAATTTTCTACAGAATTGATTTTCTTGTCGGAAAATGTTCGGGGTGTTCCCTGAATGTAACGTCAAGTTGGCAGGACGGGGGGGGTTGAGCGTTAGCCGCAATTGCGAATAAAGTTGTAGAAAATGTTATTATCTACGAAAACGATCTACTATTTTTGTTGAACGATGCGATATTCACGAGATGTTTGATTAAATGTGTTTTCCAAGATGACGGCTAACGCTCAACCCCACCCCGTCCCGCCAACTTGACGTTACATTCAAGGGACATCCTCGAACATTTTCCAACAAGAAAATCAATTCTGTAGAAGATTGCATTATGAACGTACTATTTTTGCTCTGGTGCTTGTACTAATTTGCGCTTAATCAAGCATTCAAATATTTCTTTAAAACTGCCACGAGTATCTGCAGAAGTAGTTGATTTATATGGCCCTCAAAATGACAATTCCGGACTGCTTAATAAAATTGTAATTTCAATTAAATAATACATAAGTTGATGATTCTGTTTTACATTCTCATTGCAGGTATAAAATTTTAGTTGTATAAAATATGCGTGTTCATGCAAAGCATCTATAATTGTAAAAGCATTACGTAAAAGAAAATGGTAGCATTCCACAGATCTTTCCCAAGTTCCCAGCAAAGCACATGGCCAACAACATAATCTGCAATTTTAACTACTGCCACTTATGCATTTCTTTCAAAGAATTTTGAAAATTCCGATTTTGTAATTTGTCGGACATTGTTTGAAAGTTTGTCACTGCTCTACTTCAGTATGCCTTCAAAAATGTGTTTCTAATAACTAATAAACACATCACGTGGTCGTGTTATGGATTCATTTCCTCTTCCTCACATTTAAAACAATGTTACTAAATAGCTGCTTAATTAAAATCCTTTTAGACTTTTTTCACGAATGTACCGAATTGTTCCTGTAAAGTCCTTATGAAAGCACCTGTTTAGCTAAACATACTATATAGCACACAAGCTAATTATGTTCAAGTATGAAAGTAAAACGAAACATTAAAGAAATCATCTTCGGTAGTATTCAGACGGAGGTCGCGACGGTAAAATAACAGGTGATACGAATAGTCTCAGTTATGCCTATAAGAAGAGTATACGACTATATGATAACCAAGCTGCTGCAGTGAGCCAGCAAATACATACAGATGCATGAACTAAATCTTGAACCTCAACCGGTCTGTTTGCATAATGGTAGCTTATTGCGTTATGTTGGGTATGTGCATATAAATACTTTTTATTATAAAATAAGATTATTTATATTAAATTTAATATTTTTGATCTAGAAAGTGTTAATATGAACATAGTATTAAATAATGATTGACGATAAAATATTTAGATTTTATTTGTTTTTGTTTAGATGAGGCTTAGCGTAATTGCCTCACCTGGCGAGCCGTGTCTCATATAATATATCCAAAATTTAGCACTACCCGTCCTTTTGTGAGGTAAAACTATTTGACTACTGGACTAAGAAGTCTGTTCTTTTAATAGCCGTACCTAGTTTAGAAATTAAAAGTAATATATTGTCTAAAATTTCAAATTTTTCAGATAAACCACCATTCTGATACAGATTCCAAAGTTTATTTGAGAGTCCTGGCGGTTGTTATTGGTGTAATTGTAATCATTATAGTAGCTGTTGCAAAATGATTCAGCAGCAGAAGGCGAAGTGGCCGTTACTCACATTAGTAGTTCATCATACAATGGATACAGTAATTACAACAACAAGCAGTAATAGTATTGAATTTATTTTAAAGATATAATACTTATAATACAGAATCTTCCTCACTATGATACAAATAATTATGTTTAATAATAGGGTCATTCCATGCGAAATCGATCACTAAAATGGGTCGATCTCACGAATTTCAATGAAAATCACTTATGAGGTAGCAATCAACTAAAGAACATAACTTTCATTCATCAATTTGCTAAATTACGCAGAACTTCGGAAATATTCAAACTGAAAAAATTATCAAAACTGCTTGCACGCCTTTAAAGAAATATAAATATCTCAGTATTTACCCTAGAAGAAATATCTTTTTTGTATATTGCTCACTAGAAGACGGGCTTTTTGGACAGCCTAATAATTTTTTGTTATCAAACGTATTTTTATTTTTTTCTAAACGAAATATTTTAAAAATGCAGAAAATCGGTGTGGTCACATTTTTAAAAATCTGAAAAAAATTGTACAGATTCTTTGACCATTTCTGTATTTAAATGCCAAATGGCAAGCTGGACATTTTAATAGTTTTGGCAGGGTAAATTTCAAAGACTGCGCTGCAGACAGCCGGCGCACCATAGATCACAGTCAACCGGCGCAAACCGCATTCCCGGAAATTTCCGAAGTTCTGCATAATTTAGCAAATTGATGAATGAAAGTTATGTTCTTTAGTTGATTGCTACTTCATAAGTGATTTTCATTGAAATCCGTGAGATCGACCCATTTTGGTGATCAATTTCGCATGGAATGACCCAATAGTTATTTTCGATACAAGTGCACAGTCATGTCAATTCTTAGGCTCGAGGCTGAGATTTAAAGCACGATGCGTTAGCAGAATACTTTAAAAGAGGCCAAGATCCTCAAGAGTGTTAGTGCTGGGTATAGAACTTTCTTTTTATAGTCATTTACACAAAATTATAAATTTTGAGGTTAACTTTGACAGATGTGAAACTACATAAGCCATAAAGTCTATATATTTAGTTATACACCACCTTATGGCTCAGGTATCTGACAAAACGAATAGAAAAATATAATTTAATAAGTTACTTAAAAATACAGTGTAAATTTTGTTAAGTTTGAGGATAGTTTAAATTTAACGCCTTAATAAGTTACTGCTATGTTACGAAGAGTAATGACATCATGAAATAAATAAAAGATTAGTAAAAGTTTCACAAGTTTATTATAATCTACCTGACAATATTGTTTCTACAGCTAAGCTGTCATTATCAAAGGTAATATAAATATAAACAAAAACACGTCGCTAAGATTAATACAAAAAATAGATAACTAGATAAAAATAATAAGAATTAAATATCTAACACTTCCAGCAATGGAGAATTACAGAGTTCAAGCAGTTGGTTCATTAAAGGTACCCTGAGTTTGTGTATCTCAAAAGCTTCTAAAATGTCTAATTTGCGTTTGTTGTTACAAAAATGTAGGAATTTAATACTATTTTGGGAAGTCATTGTGTGATTTTGTTCTAAAAGGTTAATATTGTCAGGTAGATTATAATAAACTTGTGAAACTTTTACTAATCTTTTATTTATTTCATGATTATGAAGGTTCGCCATATAAGGCTTACAAACAATAAACAAGAGTATAAGACATGTATAAGACTGCTGCCATTTATCTGTCAATTTTATATGTACAGCATAAGGAATTATCAAGGAAGTTTAAGTAGGGTGAAGAGGCATGATGCAAATTGCTGGGCTGTAAAAGTGAAGCCTGTAGTGGAGTAAGGTGACTACAAATTTGACAGCACACACATAAACACAATAAAGGGTTGGGTTCAGGAGATTGTTTAAAATGGTATTCAGGACACTGTTAATGAAACTCTTTTATTTTTTTCAATTAATTAGTTTAATTTATTTGCACGTTAATTACAAAATTGAAATACATAATTGCAACATTTTTTAAGGAATTTTTAAATTTCTTAAAAGTAAATAACAATTTCTAAATTTTTAATTTTAAATATCACGATTATATTTTTATTAAAGTAGTTTGTATATTTAAAGTGTTTATAATCATCTTTGTTTTTAAGTACTTTGATATGCCCAATCATTCCCCTAAATGGACAATCGCTAGTACGAATTTTAGTTTACTGCGTACCGATAACATAAACTGTTTGAGATGGCTATGTAATTATTTAATTAAAAAAGTCCATTTCTATACAATATACATGATAACACTTCCAATATAATGACCATATTAACATAATTATACAAATTAGATTATTATTATTATTAAAAAAAGTAAGGTCCGGATGTGCCAGTAAAAAGTTATTAATTACGCAAATTAAAGAAGAAACTACTTAACGATGCATTATTACCCCAGAATCTTGTTTTTTGTGATATCTAGTGTCACTTCCACACCTAATTAAACAATCCAGCATATGTATATTTATTTTTATTTTATTTTGACATGATAATCGTCTTTATTGGCACTCAATTGCGGGCGTAATTTGGCTTTTTTAGCCCGAGGGCGTATAAAGTTGCTAAGATACAAAGAAAACGTTTCTATAGAGTTCTAACAATTTTAATAAATAATTATAACTATTACATTTTTTTCAAAATGAAATGTGCAATTGCTTGCAATTATCCTTTCCATGAAGCAAAATAAAATAAAACGTTGTATGTACCACGGGCATAATCAAGATAATGGCCCTCGAGAATTTAAAAGCCCTCCTTCGTCGGGCTTTAAACATTCTCTCATGCCATAATCTAATAGATTATGCCCTTAATACATAAATAACAATTATAGAACAACAATATGTATTTATTTTTAATAACTTAGTTTTTAAGAAAGAAAGCTATTTGACAGCCAATTTTAAAACTTGACAAGTTGTGCACATCAGCGGAGTAGGAAGAATGAAAAAATCTGATTCACTCACAAAAGAATAATTCTTATAAGAATTTAATTTTTCATTCGTTCACGAATTTTATTTTTAATTCTCTGGTAGATATAAATTTTTGTTCCCGAGCGAATCATATTTGTTGAAACTTTATTTCAAAAACTAAAAATTTATTTATCGTTCACAAATTCATCACGTATGATTCATTCGGATGTTAAATAACAACGCAGATTATGTAATAAGTAACGATGCAACTTTATTAATACACTGAGAACAAATCTGTATGCGGCAGACTGTCGAATTTTATTTGATAATTCTTAATTGATACCGTTTTCGATTTGTTTGCATTAAGAAATTTTACTTCATTACGTACGTTAGCATAATGCCACTTAATATTTCAAGTTAATAGATTTCCTTTTAAATTCTCACACTCTAAACAAGTGGAAGTAGTATTTCTTTCATTATTATAGTTAATATACAGTGAAGTCTCGCTAATTCGGACTAATTAAAACAGGGCCAATCCGAATCATCGCGGTTTTCGGATTACCGCGTCTGTAGAGTTCTGCAAAAACATTTATTTAAAAATAAATAAAACTACAAAAATATTTAACGCAAAACAGTTTTAAAAACGTAAAAATAATGTTCCGCATTAATATGTCGTTAATAAAACGGCGGCGATTTTGTTTGTTTCGTATTTTTTAAACTTAATACCTTACACTGAGAAAAGCGTTTAGTTTGAACAATTAAATTTATTCAATTCAACTAAATAGATAGTTAAAATCTGTTTAATCAAATTAAATTTAGTTTATTTAACTAAATATTTAGTTGAATTAAATACATTTAATTGGTCCTACTAAATGCTTTTCTCAGTGTAGCTACTATTTTTCTTTTGAATCTTCCAGCATCACAATTGTTTCAATTTTTCTACCGCCCATTGCAAAGCCACGCTAATCGCTTTGCAACTGTTTTTAATGGACCTTGCTGCTTGCGAATCATTGAATAGCTTTTCCCCCGAGATTTTTAACAGACATAAATTGTGTCTTTTTAAAATTAAGTAACCAATCTTTACTTACCCTGAAGTCATCCTTTTTGAAAACATCTTTGATAAAGTTACAGCAGCATGCAGTGCATACGAAACAATGCAGTTGCGATACGACGTATGCGCTATCGGACTCGTACATATTGCGTTCGAGCGTGACAGCGCATACGCCGCATCGCGATTGCTTCACTGTTGCCTATGCACCACTGCACGCTTCTGGATAAAAATGCTTTGCCTTTTCGGTCAAAATTTCGGAAGTTCGGATTATCAAAACCTTTAAATCCGGATTACAAAAGACTCAATGTAAATAAATTACTGATCCAGATTGTCGTGGTATTCGGATTAACGTAGATTCGGATCAATGAGGCTTCACTGTATTTGGTTAAATTAAATTGTTTGTGTTGGTCCATATTGTATGAAGTTGGTTAATGACTTTATATAAATAAAACTGCAGAGTAGTAAGAACTATAAACTAGCGTCTAGCCCCCGAGTATCACTAAACTAATCCTGAACTTAACGCATGCGTTTTGTGCAGCTTCTTGACTTCAATTTGATAGGATATGTGCAAATTAATATTAAATATATTATTAATTACAGTTCTGATTAGAAGTAGATAAATACATAATTAACTTTTTTTAGTTAATGATTGCATATAGATTGTATAAGTTAAAAAAAACAAACGGCCAAATCCAAATTAACGTTTTTTCAAGGAAAGCCATAGTCATTACCTTTTGGTTTTAATAAAAGAAACTTTAGTAAACTTTAAATATTTATTTATTATAATGAAATAATGAATAAAAAATAAGTTTTATCACTGCATGTTTTTACAGTGGGAAATTCGCCTTCGCTAATAGGTATTGTTTTTATTAAGTGCTAATTACAGGGCGATGTAACTCCTATAATAAAATCTGTATAGATAAAATAAAAAAATAATTTTTATCACTGCACGTTTTTGCAGTGGGAAACAGAAGAAGAAAAGATGCAATTTAATTTCTAAAGCCACAGGTGTAGATATCGGAAACATTGCCCTGCAATTAGTACTTAATAAAAATGATGCCTAATAATAGTGAAGGGGATTTTCCCACTGTAAAAACTTGCAGTGATAAAAATATCTTTTTATTGATGATTTCATTCTAATAAATATTTAAAGTTTACTGAAGTTTTTTTTAATTGAAACAAAAAGGTAATGACCATAGTCATTACCTTTTCAAGGTTTTATGATTTTCAAAATAAAGTTGTAACTTTACTTTGAAAACCCGTTAATTTTAATTTATACAGTCTATATACAATCATTAATTTAAAAAAAGGTAAGTATGTACCTACTCCTAAACAGAAGTATAATTATTAATATATTTAATATTTATTTACACATGTTTTATCGGATTGAAGAGTCACAACACGCTTTTTATTAAAACCAAAAGATAATGAATTTCTTTGAAAAAAACGTTAATTTGGATTTGGTAGTTTGTGTTTTTTAACTTATATAATCTATATGCAATCATTAACTAAAAAAAGTTAATTATGTATTTATCTACTTCTAATCAGAACTGTAATTAATAATATATTTAATATTAATTTGCACATATATTATCGAATTGAAGTCAAGACGCTGCACAAAACGCATGCGTTAAGTTCAGGATTAGTTTAGTTATACTCGGGGGCTAGACGCTAGTGACAGCGCAGTTCACAAATGGAATTTTTTTAAACAGTTGACTTTGCATCCGTTCGCAAAGAAATAAAACTGCCTTCGTTAAAATTTAATTCTTGAAAGAATGAATAATAAACTTTTAAATATAAAATTCGTTCACAAATGATAAAATAAGAAAACAATCAATTTGTTTTCATTCGCAAGTGATAATTTCCTTACTAAATTTCCTTAATTAAAAAAGAATACATCTAACGTTCGCAGTTCAAGACCATGCTGGTGTGTTTTTTCGATCACAAGGGGATAGTCGGAAACTAAATTGTCACATCTCGTATTTGCATGAACATACAGTATGCTCTTTCAATAGCCGTACCTAGTTTAGAAATTAAAAATAATATATTGTATAAAATTTCAAGCTTTTCAGATAAGCCATTCTGATAGGATTTCCTATGGATTTCTTATAGCAGTTGCTTTTGTTGCAATGGTTATCATTTTAGTAGTTGGTTTAACAGCAGTCCATGGGAAGTAGCTGAAGCAGTCGTTAACAAAAGGTAATAGTATGGAGTTTATTTTAAAGACACAACACTTATCATACACAATGTTAATAAAAGAGCCCTGGCTCAAATTTTATTAAGTGGACTGTATTAAATAGATTGCACGACAGAATATTTATTATCAATTGATACATAGTAAAATTGTAACTTCATAACAAACTCTGTTGTATATCAAAGCACCATAGATGCTAAGTATCAATTTCCTAACACACAATTAATCTCACATTATACAGTGTGGGATTAGAGTATGGAATATTAAAAAAAAAGCGAACTCAACCGGTATATACAATATGTGTGATTCTTCCGACTTTCAATTGTTTGTTAGTTATGACGTCATCACAAAATATCTTACTAATAATAATCGAAAAATCATTTTTTCTTGTAAGTTGTAAAAAGTATTTCACAATTAAAATGTTATTTAAAAGAATTTGACGCTCCTAGGAGCCTGTGTCCTGGTTATTTGTATCGCTTTGACGTCCTCTCGTCAGTCCTGGGAGGATCACAGAGCTTGTCTACACTTATCTTTATTTCTTTTATGTTTATCATAAAGAACGTTTGCACTATATGTAACCCAAAAGATGTGACTCTAAACTACCTTAATTGAAATTTCCAATTACTGTGTTCTAGACCTGTTTGTGGGCCATTTTCAAATAATGATCTCACTTTTTTGTGTGAGTTTTGAAATGCGATTGTAACAAAAGCTTGTAAAACAAACAATTAAACAGTCTGCTCTCTCGATAGCTATACCTACACCTAGTTTAGAAATTAAAAATAATAGAAGTGTATATTATCTAAAATTTCAGATAAACCATTCTGCAAGTTCCAAATGGTGTTATAACATCACTGTTGCACTTGTCTTTGTTGTAATTATTATCATTGTAGTAGGTGTTTTTAAAAAAATTAATGTCACTGGCTGAAGTAGCCATAACTCACGAAGCAGCTCGTCATACAATAAATACAATAATTAATTACAACAACAAATAGTAAAGGGCGAAAGGCATTAACATACCTAGGAATGTTATGAATATCATAACTGCCGCAGGTATTGCTTGGAAATCCGAGCTCGTATATCGAGGATTTTAAAACATGGTTATTTTATTTTATATTCATTTTGTTGAAATGTCAGTATGGTAATATTACCGTACAAATTTACAGCCTTGGTAGTGTAATGTCTCTGGACTTTCACCCAAGTGGGCCAGGTTCGACTCCTGTTGCCGGCAGATCTGGTTAAGGTTTTCTGCAGTTCTCCTTAGCATTTGCACTGTTCCATCTGTAAGTCGGCTGCAGCCGCACGTTCGGCCTACATAATAATAATTGCCCCCCTCCCTCCCGCACAAGCTTATAGCTTTTGGGGCCTGGTTTCAGGTTATAGGTTGTAGCAATTATTATTATTATTATAAATGTAATTAACTTTTTCCCAAGTTTTTAAAAAGCCACTGCATATTCAAATTGCAACAATAATAATAACAAATAATTAAGTTTATGAATAAGAAAAATGACATATTAAGCCATCTTTTATATTAAAAAAAGGCATAACTTCTCATAACATGGTTTATAAGGGTAATTGGTAAATTGTAGGCACTAACAGTAACATAAGTTTATAAATGAAATATTACGATTACCAAATTGCTCACCAAAAGTTTTATGACATATCTATAGAAACACAATTAACTCCTACTATTTATAAAAGTAATTAATAATATTACCATTTAACTCCACAAACATTAGTTTTATAAATGAAGCAATGTAGATGGTAATGGGTATATTTACACTTTCATTATATATCTAGAGCTTACATTAATCTTGTAAAACTCTAATAAACCTGTAAACCTTCTTGGTTACTTTCAATACTTTTATATACCTTTTGCATAACCATATAATTTCATTTTAAAGATGCATTTTTCATGTGGCAATTATTCTCACTAGAATAGAAATAATTACATTTAGTAAATATAATTTAATACAATACTAAAACGTACAAACTCAAAACTCATCAAATCCTGATGATACTTTAAATAATGAAACGTGAAATAATTTCAAAGCAAACAACCATACTGCAAGACTTTAACTTAGAAATAGTTGTAGTTATAACAATAACATAACCAAACAATAAGATAACCTAATGTCAACAATTACTAACTTCACTTCATTAACAATGTTCACTTGTTATTTGTCACTTTGCTAAGCTTTACTAATCACATTGAACATAGCTAATCACTGCACTGCAATAATCCTAACACCTTTCAGTATGATTTTGGAATGCAATTAATCTAAGTAAAGTAAAAATTTTGTGATTGAATAAATAGTCTGATTATATAATAGCCATATCCATCAGTTTGTAGTAAAGAGTGATTATAAAATACCAAATATTTTCAGGCAACCCGTTCTGGTGCTAAAGATCATATGCGCTGTTTTAAAATCAGTATGGTAATTCTTTTTATTATACTTGGTCTCATTATTGTTATTGTTTTGAAATACAGCTATAGCAAGAAACAAAAGAAATAAAATAACAAGAAACGGTAAAGTTCTCTGTATTTAAGTATTATTGAGTTATGTTTATTTAAAAAATAAATATAACTACAATGGGGTCGTTTCAATGTTCATAATAACCAACACATGCACAGGGATCTATACTTAGTTTATAGTTTATGCAAAATTCATATTAAGACTGATTAGTTTTTATCAAGTAATTAAAAATGGCAGTTACTTCTTAAAGGAAGATTAATTAATTTTAATACAACCTTCTTAAGGGTTTAAGAGTTGATGCGAGATCCATTAAAATAAAGATAATTGAGTAACCACAAAAGTTTGAGCATTTTTGACTTAGAATTTTTAGTACAATTTTGATTCTGCCAAAGTTAACACATATTGATGTGCCAAACATCATCATCATCATCTAACAAGATACACACATTATAAAAAAAGAAGTTGAAACAGTGATTTAAAAAATCTTAACCTTGTTATGTATATTTCCTGTTAAGTGTTTGCATTTTCTTACCTACACATTACTTCATATTTAGAATTCTTTTAATGCTTACTGTATTTTTTTAAATCAATTTATTGAGAAAGATGATTAACATTTGTAAAGGGTGGCTCACGTAAAATGACCCTGTACCTGTGTCTGAGACACTATAAGAGTTACAACGAAAATTAAATACCAAAGTTCAGCGCCAGCGATCACTGTCTGGAGCATTCCATACCTCACAGATTTCTACGTATGGAATACCATACCTCAAAAAGTTTTAAAATATAATAATATCTAATTAGAAATAAATAAAAATCCAATGATTGAACATTCCTAAGTTTCACTTTGCCGGCCCTGCCAAAGTTGGTTGGTATAAAAGGTATAGCCGTAGCAAAACGACTCACCCTGTATATACAAAAATATTACAAAATTTAAGTTTGTTTTATACCAATCAACTTTGGTATTTAACTTTTTTTCAAAACTCTTATAGTTTCCAAGGTATGGGACAGGATCACCTTACGTGAGCTACCCGTATATGTATATGAAAAATTAGTTTTCTTTTTTTCATTTTATTACTGGTACTGGTTAATTCTGCTTAATGCAAAAATTATTAAACTTTACTATCTCTGCTTAAGATTTTACATTTACCCGTCTAAGAATTCCTCGATGATATATTTTTGGTTACGATTAGTTTAACAAAACGATTCATCATTTTCATTCGAAAATGATGAATCTTTGTATATCTATATTCAGATATACAATCATCCTCGACCTAAGATATACTTAATCGTTGTTTCAAATCATGTTTTTTTTTTGAGGATTTACAATTCAGTAAATGTAAGCCTTAAGACAAACCCATAGATTTATTAAAATTTACCTTAAATTATAAGCGTAACCTCAGAATCTGAATTATTTTTTTTAGTTTAGCTTACTCTGTTACTGCCTTTACCTGAGTAAAGTTTAATGATTAATTCAACATGTCACATAAACAATTCAGGCTGTGATACTTTTTTTTATTATGTAATAGAATGATCTTACCAAAATTTTATTTGTAATATTACTAATACCACTAATGGTAGGTGTTTTGTATTATAATTCTATAACATTAAAATAATAGGGTACTTGCAAAAATATTTAAATCGATAGTAGATTGTAATTGTAAAATTTTATTTTAATATTAAAAAACACAACTTGCTCACTTATAACACATAATATCGTTAAATAATGAATCATTTCCATGTTTGGATATTTAAAAGATTGAACATAACCCCAAATAATCTGTCATAAAATAATGTCTGTATTTGTTTCTATAATAACTTTTATGTCCGATTGCATTATAAAGTACTGTTTATTGTATTGTTTTGCGGCAGTTAACTGGCTTATTATTGTACTCGTAAAATAAAGTGGTAGTAGTAAAATAAAGTATATAGTAGTAAAATAAAGTATGACAACTGTATATTACATGTCAAATTTTCTTCTGTCAAGAATAGGTGTCAAATTTATAAACTGATTTTTTTTTTGATAATTAGCCAATTTTAGGAATCGAACATAAAGCTTTGTATGCAACTCTTACATAATCGGACCTTATAGACTCGCCCTTTTTATAGGCCTTGCTCGCTTCGCTCGCTCAGCCATAAACTGGGCTTGTCTATAATGTCCTACATTATGTACTTGTTACATAAATAGCTATTAGCTGTTTATTATACACTAAATGCACCTTTTAAGTGCTAGAGAGCATACACATAAAATTTATATGTGAAAATCAAATGATGAGTGTCAAACCAGAAACCAAGAAAGACTTTTAACATGAACTATGGCTGTGGACAGAATTTAAGAATTCATTTACGGATGATGCTTCCAATAGTTTGCCACAAATCCATATTTACTATCGAAATCTAAAATAAACAATATATTTAAGTTATACACTACATTTCTTTATTAGTGGATCTAACAATATATATATATTAATCGTATACATTGGCGTAATTTTATGACACTTCAAGATTATATAGCTAATGATTAAGTCATATGGAGAATTTTAAAGTGTCACAAAAATCTGAATTCATTCACATAGCCATTTACGTCAGTTCATTAGAATAGCATAATCGATGATGTAACTATAAGGTAGATACTTTCATCTAACTTCACTAAATTACATTTAAAACTGCATTATTGTGTTAGTATTCGAATTTGAATTTATTAAAAGGGTTTATAAAAACTAATAATAACATCATGTATCACAAGTTTAAGAAACAAACACTTCATCAAGATAAACATAATCTCCTTAAACTGTAGGATGTTGTATTGAGCAAGCTGAGAATAATGCGGCAAAATATTTTTCTACAAAAAACAAACTCTATTGTAGAAATTATTAGTGCGAACACCCTATTTTTGACCTTAGAAATCCAAATTGAAAGAACCAATTGTATAGTTCTTGTCAAAAGTATCCAGAGTGATGTCATACATCATGACGGAATAGATGCATTAATATCTATTTTTTATAGCCAACTTGCAAAAATGGAACTACTCTGCTGATCTGTAATGAAATAATTCTCAAATGATAATATATAATGATTTTATAAGTTAGCAACATTTGCATTTTCATCTCCAGATAATTTGTTGAGCCATTAATTGCTTTTTCATTTCACACATAAAACACTTGACAAGACTGTGTATGTTGCTTGCAGGAATTAGATTGTCTCCATATTTTTTTCACTAATATGGTTTTATAAACTTATTTTACCTTAAAGTGTGTACATCCAACCAAATGTTTATACAAAACTATTATTAACAAAATATATTTTGCAGACTTTTCAATACAATGAATGAAATAAGTTAAAACTTTAAGATATTCTTACACAATAAAATTTGAAATTGATGATTGAAGGGCTCGGCCAGTCGGCTCCATTTTTGGTGAATTGACTTTTCAAATTGTTTTAAATCACGTTTCTCGGTATAAGAACAGACAGCTTCTAATGGGATATCTTGTTAGAAAAATTGCTCAATACCTTTTTGATAAAAAAAAATCATACAGCTTTATCAATATTGTAAAACTCTAAAACATGCAGCTGACCAGTTTTGCACTGAGCCTTTCAATAAATCCCTTTTTATTTTAATGTTTGGTTGTATTTAATCTCACTTGTGCAAACAACTTTTTTTTTTACTAACATTAAGTTACTAAATTCGAAAGTGATGTCAGTTACAAATTTCTAGGTTAGGTTTATATTTTAAGAAATGTTTTTTGACTTGTTTATCTTATTGTACATTTGCGGACAGCGATTTTTATATTGCTATGGTTTAATTTTATAAACTTTAAAGGATCTGTTATTCATTATACTATATACATATATAAAGAAGGAAACTATCTAAAATGTGTAACGTCTTAGGACTTAAGCCTGTAGTTCTCTTAAGTTAGAGTATAGTTTGCATTTAAAAGTCTGTCTGTCTACTTTATGTACGAGCCCCGATGCATATTAATTCGTCTACTTTCATTTTTTGTTAAAAATCACCTCGCTATCTTTACTTCAAAATTCTCTTCTGGTCTAGAAAGTGCCTCTTTCTTGTTATCATTATATTGTTTCATTTTTACCCCAAGACTCTTCTTCTGGTCTAAGAAGTAGCTGTTTCTTGTTGGTAGTGTGAAGTATTACTCCTGCATCTACTCTATGCCAAGGTTCATGAAATTCTGTAGGGAAGTTTCCTTAAGCTGTCTCAAGATTGACAAAAGTGCCCAAAAACCTTGCATGAAGCAGTGTAAGGAAACCCCTTGATAGAATTTTATGAAATGTCGCATGGTATAGATGCAGATGCACTACTTCACTTCTGGCAACAAGAGTCACTTTCTATATCAGAAGAAAATTTCGGAGTAAAGATTGTGCGGTGACTTTTAACAAAAATGAAAGTAGACGAATTAATAATGATCGAGGCTCGTATTACTGCCTACTTATGCTACCTCTCAAAGACAATACTTACATTAAGATATAATTGTCTGTTATTTCAGTAGTGTTAAGTTTCGTGATTTAAAGGAAAGCATTCTGCATCATGAATCCTTTCTTATAAAGGTGTTAATGTTTGCTAAATTATTTTACATTTCTGTGAGTTTGAATCAAATCCTTGAGTACAATGTTAACCATTATAGATGCTAGAATACCCTATTTTAAAACGTGAAGTCATAATTCTACCTCGTGTGCTTTAGAAATGGTGCCTTTGTAGTTAATATTTATAAGACTATATATATATATTATAAATGTGCCTATATGAAGCTGAATATTGTATCGAGATTACTTTTTAATTATACATACTTATTAAGTAAATATATATTTTTGGAGTACATATAATATACAATGTATTTGTTAAGTTTTATTAATCATATATTAACGTGCTTAGTAAAAGTAAATAATGTGGGTTCAAAAGGCTATGAATGTAAAATGATTTTGTTTTTGTAAGATTGGCAGTAGTCTAAAGCAATTGTTTTACAAGCGTTTTTGCAAATTAACTCTGGTTGGGAAAATAAAACCTATCATGTTTATGATTGGCTGTGAAGTTTTGAACTCGAATGCTTGTAATATATATAGTGTTTTGTAATTAGAATGTTATTTTAGTGAAAAAGAACAATTCTCATAATATTCATGTTGTTTTATCTTCAACCTTGAATTCGGAATTGTCCAGTTAAAAGTTATTTCTAAAACTGCTGCCAATCTTGCAGATAAATCATTTTAGAATCTTCCAATCAAAATTAGACAAAGCATTATTAAAATGGTTGTCAGATTACTTTATAAGGTTATTATATTATAAATAATGGCATCGTTTGGTGAGGGGAGGTGGTCAAGAGTGTATATTTGTACGTGCATCCCTGACGTATTTTGTACGATTTGTACATGCAACGAAGATTGGATTTTGTGATTTTTTTATTTTATACTTAAAATCTTTGTAGTTATTTGTTAACATATAAAAGTGTGACTTTTAGTATACTGTTTGTAGTTATTTTATTATTCACTAAATTTTATAACAGTTTAAAAAATCCTCGTTGCACCCCCTACAAGATCACTTGACGACGTCTGTGATTATAAATAGTGAGTTTATGGTTTTGCATTTCACATTATCAAACTTCCCGTTGCGACTTAAGATATTTGAGGTCAGGCAAAACTACAGTATATTAGATTCTAAAACCTTATATTACAATAATAGCAGAACCAATCAGGTTATTCTCTTTATAATTTTGAAATGACATACGTGTCAATAAAATGCTGAAAGACCTTATTAAATGTCATTTGAAAGTGTTTCAATGTTAAATAAATGTCAAGGTTACAAAATATAACCACAAACAACTTCTGCCTGTCTGAGAATTTTCTTTGTCATAACATAAAAATGGCAGTAACCACAATAACGTTTAATTTGTTGCCGTAAACTCACTATTGTTTATAGATTATCATTTTAGTCTTTTATGAGTTTGCTTCTTGTCAAGACAAAAGCAGGGATTGTTTTAGCCTCATTTATGTTATGTCTAGTCTTATTATTATTGTAAGGCAGTTGGAAATTACAGTTTATTGGTGGAATTCTTAAATAAATGTTTAAAAGGTGAATAAATTAATAATAAGTTTTATAAACTATTGGGTCTTTTTCTTCCAACTGCTGTATATGAAATAAATGTATATTTACTCGTAAAGCATTTAATATTTTATTTTGCACACTGAATGTGTTCAATGTAACAAGAACGTGCTGTGCTATGGAAATTCAAATCATAATATTGCTACAATTACTATTTAATCTCATTGCAGTTTCCATAACATGTACCTATGCATTTTTTATATTATTTTAAATATATCATAAAGGATTTTATATGGAGTAACTAATCAAATAAAGTTTATTTAAACAAGAGAAATCTGGATGTTTATATAAAAATTTCCCTAAGATCAACTAAAATAGTACTACGTTAAAGAATGTGTCAAAAACTAGCTTTTCTAATTGACTGAGTGCGACAATTAGTAATTGTCACTGTGACAATAGTAATGATATGATCAAAGTCTTTAGATCACAATAGCCATGGAATGTAAAAACCATCTATAGAATTATTTACTTCTACTGCCTGTAGTTTTTGTGAACTATACAGAGTAGCACCAATGTATCTTGAGTAGCACTAATGGAGACACAGCTACCTGTGTCAAGAATATACGACGCGCCGACACCGCTAAACAGAGCCCCATAGTACACAGAAAATGTTAGGTTAGCGTATGCTATTATTTCTTGTGCTTGCAGTTATTTTAAGTATTACTTAATACAATTTATAAAAAGAACACGGAATGGAATTTATTTGAAGTATTATCTATTGACATGACAGTTGTGAAGTAACTGTCAAAAATAATAGAAACAAATAATTTCATAGATAGCTTATTCATTTCATGGCAACCCTGATCCAAAGACGTTTTGATCATACTATATCTTCTATTTAGCAATCATTTTACTTTAATTTTAATAAAACTTTGCATCTTAAAAAACTTGACTAGGGATTCTTTTTGTCTACATAATTATGTTATATATGAAAATTAGAAAACAAAAAATGTTAAAATGGTTAGGTAAAGAGACAAATATCAACGTGAAATAGAAAAAGTATTTTTGAGCTTAGAGGTTTTTAGTTTCCATTATAATTTGAAGTAAAAATGGCATAAAGATTATGCATCTATTTTTGCATACTTAGGTTCACTTAATTTTAACTTTACAAGGGCGGGTTGAAAACTTCTCGGCCTGACCCAGAGAGGGCGCTCTGAGTGCATAAATTTTTTGACAGCCGTAAAGTTCTAACCTTCATAAAGTCAAATCTGCAATGTCAAAACGATTGCTTCATAACTTTATGTGTATTTGCGTGCTAAAGCTTTTGTTGCAAGTTATTTGTGAAGAATGGAAAAACACGAACATTGTGTTGTTATAAAATATTCGATGAACAAAAAGTTCGTCTCTGAATTCGTGAAGTCTGTCTGTTGCCTTTTTCCCTGTTGACTTTTTTGAATTTTTCTTTTTGGAATCTTATAATACATCAAATTCTAAGAAACATTTTTTTGTATCTCTTCGGGAAAGTGGTCAAAATGACCATCGACCATAAAAAATAAACATTTTTAGCAACAATTTTTTTTAACGAAAAATTTTAGGACTTAGAATTTTAGTTTTTATGACAACTAATGTGTTACGTCAACATTAGTTTTTAAAAATAAATTAGTTTATTACTCTGCGGCTCGGTGTGTCTGACGCCTCGACACCGAAAGGTATAAGGGGTTAAAGATTATGTATGTAAGTATCAGTTGTTTTTTGTTCGTCATGGCAATGCTAGCTCTGCGCATTCTCACTAGTTTGTTTTGAAAGGCTTAACTGCCACAAAAATTAAAAGAGCTGGATTCTACTCTGGGAGAATCTGCTCCTTCATTTTCCACTGTAAAAAAGTGGACTGCTGAATTTAAACGAGGTGGGAAAATCTGCGATGATGCACCGCGTTCGGGGAGACCCAAATCTGCTACCACTAAAGAAATGGTTGAAAAAGTGCACGCTATTGTTTTAAACGACCGTCGATTAAAATTGCAGCAAAGAGCTGATACTGTAGGCTTATCTAAAGAACGCGTGCATTCAATTTTACACGAAAATTTGGAGATGAAAAAAATTTGTGCAAGGTGGATACCGTGACTGCTCACAATTGATCAAAAACAAAGAGTCAGTGTTTCAAGAGTGTTTGCAGCGTTTTCGGCGTGATCCAAAAGACTTTATGCGACGATTTATTACCATTGATGAGACATGGGTCCATCACTATGCCCCTGAAACGAAGCAACAGTCCAAACAGTGGAAACATGGTGATTCTCCACCACCAAGAAAGGCTAAGACTGTTCCATCGGCCGACAAGGTGATGGCCACGGTATTTTGGGATTCCCAGGGCATACTTTTTATTGATTACCTGGAAAAGGGAGGAAGTATCACAGGTGACTACTACTCTAACTTACTAGATCGTTTAAAAGAAGAAATCGCTAAAAAAACGTCCACATGTTGAAAGGAAAAAGGTGCTGTTTCAAGACAATGCTCCCCCTCATCGGTCGGCAATTGCAATGGCGAAAATCCATGAACTTGGTTTCGAATTGTTAAATCACGCACCGTACTCGCCTGATCTAGCTCCCAGCGATTTCTTCTTGTTTCCGAATTTGAAAAAATGGCTTGGATGGCGCAAATTTTCGTCTAATCTTGAAATCATTGATGCAGTAAACACATATTTTGAAGACCTTAACGTTTCCTTTTACGCGGATGGTTTGAATCGCTTAGAGTATCGCTGAACCAAGTGCATCGAGCTCAAGGGAGATTGTATTGATAAATCAAATCAAAATCAACCCCTAAAAATACTGTTTTCCACCTCAGACCAAGAAGTTTTCAACCCATCCTCGTATTTCATTTCGGTTACCACCTTTTACATACAATACGATATTACAGTGCCATCAATTTTAATTTCTAACAAATTGTTAATGTAGGTCAGAAACAACACAGGGCCTAGAACGGTACCCTGAGGTAATCCGTATTCGATAGTGCTGGTTTTGCTTAAAGTATTACCTATTTTTACTTACTGTATTCTGTTAGAAGTCCACTGCTAATAATCCAATTCCCAGTTTGTTCAATTTACCAATTAGTATTGGAAGATTTACCATGTCAAATGCCTTGGTCAGATTGAGAAACACTGCAGCAAAGTTTTCTAAAGTTGCCCTTGAATTATAAATTTCAGTAGTGAATAAGCGAATAGCATTATCTATACCCAGACCTTTTCTAAATCCATATTGATTGGTTTTTAATAAATTGTTTTGTTCAAGATAATTAACAATCTGTTGTTTTTATTACTTTTAGTACTATTTTAACAATATTAGTTATTAAAGAAATTACTTACTAACTGCTTATTTCTCCGAATCAAATAATAGGTATCACAACAGCTTTTTTAAGTTGAGTTGGGAAAACACAGGTTATAAATATCAAATTAACAATATGCTCTAAAGCTGGGGCTATAAAATTACTTATCATTTTTATGTGTTCGAGCTTAATATTTTTAGTAGATAGTAATATTTCTTCTTTAGTTGTTGAGTAAAGAAAAATAGATAACAAATCTTATTGCTTTGCCGGTTATTATTTCTTGTAGTAGTTAGTTTTTTTTTTTATAAACTTTTCTACCATTCGCTTGGCCACCGTACAGTAATGATTATTATTAAATGTATCAGCACTAGCTTTATGATCTGTGTTATTTACCATAGTTCCATCATCCAGCATAAAGTTTTCTGTATGATTTTCAATCTTGGTAGAAATGTTAACAATATTAATTTTCCATAATTGTTTTGTGCCGCTGGGTGCATAATCTAACAGCTTTATAAAATAATTGACGTTTGCAGTTTTAATAACGGTTTGTAATATATTTCCGTACCTAAAATTAGTTCAATATTAGTTTGAGATGGTTTTGTTTGTTGATACATTTAATAATCCATGGCTTAAGACTATTAGTCTCTCACCCAAGACAATTCCACCTCCACATTGGTATAAGCCGGGTCTTTACTTTCAGGTAGAATCGGACAGGGCTACTTTTGAAGGCTCACCAAGCCTTTATTATATGGTAGGCCGGGGTGGCAAATTTCAGACAGACCTAGGACCAAGCCCAGCCACAATGAAGTTGGACTCGGCCAGGCAGCATAAGTCTGAATGCCGGACTAGGAATGATGGGATTAATTAAATTTACAAAATTTTCAGAATACAATTGAATTTAGTTTATATTACTTTATTGGTCTGTCTGGTCTAATAGTGAAGACACCTGTCACTCTACTGTTAATTAACTTCCATAGTAAAAAATACTATACACCCATTTCACCATAACGCTTTTAAAAAAACTACGAAAACACAATCGTCAAATTAGGTGACGTGAATAATACAATAATTTCTATAGTTAAAACTATTTTAATATGATGAAAAACTATGCAACGCATGAAATTTAAATTGACTTTTTTTCATCTAGTCTGATACTTTAATATGTTCTAATAACAAAAAATAAAACGTCTACGTATTAGGAAACATCCAGCTATTCATTTGCATCATTATGAAGAAGAGCATGTCTTCTAAAACTGCCTGTCTGTGAGAATTGACGTCCACATACGTTACATTTGTAAGGTTTCTCACCAGTATGTGTAAAAATGTGTCTCTTCAAATTAGCTTTGTCTGCAAATTTATGTTCACATACATTACATTGGAATGGTTTCTCACCGGTATGACTAAGCATGTGACTTGCAAGACTGCCTTTATATGCACCTTTATAATCACACAGATTACATTGGAAAGGTTTATGACCAGTATGAGTTTGCATGTGTATTTTTAAACCACCATTCCGAGAAAATCTACATTCACATATATTACATTGGAATGGCTTTTCACCAGTATGAGTAAGCATGTGTCTTTCAAAGTCGCCTTTCCTTGAACATCTATGTCCACATACAACACATTGGAATAATTTCTTATTATCATGAATGAGCATATGATTCATAAGATTACTTTTCTGTGAACATTCATAATTGCATAAATTACAGTGGAATGGTCTCTCGGAGGTATGTTTATGCATATGATTTGCAAGGTTACCTTTCTGTGAACATTTATAATTACACAGATTGCATTGAAAAGGTTTCTCACCAGAATGACTAAGCATGTGACTTGCAAGATTCCCTTTATGTGCATATTTATTATTGCATAGATGACAATGGAAGGGTTTCTCACCAGTGTGACTAAGCATGTGATTTACGAGATAGCTTTTCCGAGCTCCTTTGTAATTACATAAATTACACTGGAATGGCTTTTCACCACTGTGAGTAAAAGTATGTCTTTTGAAGTCACTCATTCGTGAAAATTTAAGCTCACATGTATAACATTGAAATGGTTTTTCACCACTATGATTGAGCATGTGATTTACAAGATTATCTTTACGCAAAGATTTGTAATTACACATATTACACTTATGAAGTTTTTCACCACTATACGACATGCATCTTTTTCTAACATTCCATGAAAACTTATGTTCACGTACGTTCGACTTAAATGATTTCTCATCACTACAAATGAATTCGAATTGCCCAAGAGTACTTGTACTTGAAACTTCATGACTTGCTTCTGCTGAACATTCGTGCTGAATTTTGATGTCATTCTCATTATCAATTTTAGTCACAACGTTTGTGTAATTATCTTCGAATATGTGATCTGATTCTATTTTAATATCCAGTTCAGCCTTCTCAAGATTCATATTTGAAAGGTATTTCTTTTTTGATAAATTACTACAGCCTATAAGAAGCAGAAGTATATTGATGTATAGATGTATACATAAGTAATGTAAAACACTACTCTTACATTACCAGTATCACCTTTGTGTCAATGTTGAATGCAATTCTATCCTGTCGAATTGAATCAGTTCAATAACATTTTGATTGAACACCACCTTTGTAAAATCAAACCTGAGCATTTGTAAAAAGTAATACAATCGACGTGAAAAGGAAAGTTTAAGAATTCGAACTGCACGAAGTAGAAATGCGTTTGTTGTACAAAATTAAAATAAAACTTATCTTTCAAGAGATTTTTTAGCTGTCACATTATTATGGTGGCACGTCTACTTACCCCGAGAGCAATGTTGCCGGATTGACTATATGACTATAGACGTTTTATCACTATAGTTCCAATAGCACCAACCTTACAAAAAAGTTACTATATTTTATGACTTGGTAAGTATACCATAATATCTGTCTTTCTCAGATGTATTGCTATTCGCTATTTTTTTCTTTGCTAACACATGAAATTCTAATCCCTAAACAAAATTTTCCCATACTGTATAAATACAAATCTCACATATGCAAAGATTTTGAGGTTATGTTAAATATAGCAGTAGGTGGTGTTAGACAAGGATGGCAATGTACTAATAGTAACCTTGAACGGCTTTAACCTGACTGACCAAGAGCAATATATTAATAAAATTTGAAATCCGGTCGTCAGGACGTCATAGTTTTCCAATAAAACTCGGTTAATGATTTGACCTACATACCAGAACTAATCCGAGAAAACACCTCTTAGGTTACTGCAGGTTCTTATAGTAATTTTACAAATAATAATATTGGTACAATGTACATTATTATTGATGAGGTAACTATAATCAAAAACGATGTAGACATCAAAATAGAAATAATGGAAAACTGCACCTGCAACACCAACAATAATAAGATTCAAGCAAACAAAAGTAAAGAGCGAAAGTTTAGTATCACCTGTAGTTCACGATATTGCTTAACTTAAATATAACAGGTATGTTAGGCTACATCTCAACAGGAAGTTATTTTTGGAAATACACACTTGCTCATTAAGGTGAAAAACAAAGGTTACGATCTACAATAAAAATTAGTCCCAAACACGCACATGCACAGTAGTAAGAGATCATTTAAATGTATTTTATGTGGTTATAAGTGTAGAAGTAAAGTGTCAAACTATACATATGTTCAGACATAGTAGTGAGAAGCCATTTACATTCCAAACTAGGGGCAAATGTAGATAAATATCTAGGGATTTGACGAGGAAAAGGAAATGAGTTATCCACACTTGCATTTTACGAATACAGTGGTACCTTGGTTTGCGAGCATAATTAGTTCCGGACATGTTCTCGTAATCAAAAGCACTCGTATATCAAAGCGAATTTCCTCATAAGAAATAAGCGAAACTCAGATGATTCGTTCCACAACTATTTAGTATTCATATAAAAAATGATACAAAAATAAAAATACAGTATTGTTTCAGCGCAGTTAGACCTTTCACACATGAAACGTTATCTAACATGCGTTAGTGACTACATGGCATTGCATAAGTAACGTACACATTTAAACGCGCAATTTTAGCAAAGTGCGTTGTAACGCATGATTCGAGATTCCCCATATTAATGACTACTGACACCATGTTAAGCGCTTGTATAGGGTAGAGTGTTTTTGGTAAAGCGCGTTAATTGCTTTATGTGTACTTAGTCTTAGTACTACAAAGCAGTCACTACATGCTTTACACACATGTGATCACAATGCTATAGTAAACAGTAAAGAAGAACAGTGAGAAAGGTCGTATTGCAAGACCTCACTCATTTATCAAGTTAAAATTTATAAGAAATTCTTGCTTGTCTTGCAAAACACTCGCAGACCAAGTTACTCGCAATCCAAGGTTGTACTGTAAATTTAAAGACATAACCATCTTCCAAGTGATTCTTACATTTAATTGCACTACAATCTGTCATACTGATTTTCGAATAATGTAGAACTGTCAAAAAAAATTAAATCTCCTTGACTTCAATGACTGATCCTAACTTAGTAAAGGTGCTTTCCATTGGGCTGATTTACTGATCTGGTGTTACCCTAGAGTCATCTTGTTCACTTATTTGTTGTTCCATTGGCCCTGGTTCATGATGATCGAAGCTGATCTGTATTACCTCCCCCCTTGCCCTTCAAGCACGCAGTTTTTGAAGTGTGTATAGTGATCTGTGGAGGGAAATAGTATCAGCTGATTGTGGGTTTTGAAATAATAACCTCTAACAATCTGAAAGATTTCTCAACTTCATTCGAAACATATTATGGTTGGTAGGTACTTAGGTATTTAGTTAGTTAATAAACTCAACAAAGAAATTATATTAATTCAGATTGTTTTTTTGTACTATTTAGAACTGTTGTAATTAAAGATTCCGAATTGCAATACCAGAATGAGTTTACCATTAGATTTGTTTGAAGCCGAAACTAATTGCCATTATCGGCTTTTTGTAAATGAGGAAGATTTGAACAGAGCTCAGAATGGTAAGTATCCATTAAAATAATAACGTTCAGGCATTTAATATCTTGTAAAAGAATGCAATACCCATTACGAAAATTTTTAGGAATGAGTTTGATTATAGGATTTACTTCTCTTTGTGTTTCCTTATACAAAACCTATTTACTATTAAGTACATCCAGTTGAGCGGTAGCTTGATAAATTATACAGTTTTATGCTTTAAGCAAGTTAAATTAATAAATCAATGTTATTTTCAGATGTGAGATTTGCACAGTCACTTTTGTTTCACGCAAAGGTAAATCACCTAACTGTAAATGAAGAAGAAAATGAAGGTGCTGGTCGTTCTAGTGTGACTAAGAATGAAAATAACCCTACCACAAGCACAGGTAAGTATCTTGTATACTATATGGGCTAGGTGTACTTCGTCAGCTCCTATTCACTCGGTTAACATGGGTTAAGCTTGTTAATAAACTGTTTCTCTCTTGATTTTATAATTCTTAAAATTAATAATACATAAAAAGCCGGTGGATTTTGAGTAGTTGATTTGATGACCTCGTATAATTTTACAAAGGTACCAAGAAAAATTTTTGATTCCAGATCACGATTACACATATAATGCAGATAACCAAAATCTAGAGGACAATCTGGAATTTAGTTCCAATGTAGATGCATTTGGTTTAAATTGACCTAGTTTAGAATCAGAAGGTATAAAAATTGGTTAGAAAAGTATACAACAATGTGAGATTTTGTCTTTTTTAGATTCAGAAAGTACCTAAACATATATGGGGTTTTGATGAAACAATATGTCTTATCGACAGCATGGAAAGTCACATGGACGATTTGGCTCATGCAACAAAACGTAAACACGTATGGCAAAATGTAGCTAATGATTTAAGCAGCGCAGGTTACAGTGTAACGAATGTAATATGTCACAATAAATGGAGGAACCTACTAAGGAGTTACAAATCTGCAAAAGACAACAAAACAAAAACCGGTACAACAAAATGAAGGTTTCTTTGATTTTTTGACAAGATAGACAATTTACTTGGTGAAAAACCAAGTAACTCCTGCAAGCATAGCCTGGAATCGAGCAATTTAGAGGATATTGAGGAACCAGATTGGAATGATGTGGAGAATGATACCACCAAGCCTACCTTAACCTCGCCAAATCCAAATAGTAATAGCCGTAGTGAATCCTCCACAGAAACTCCTATTAGAAAAAGAAAAAGGGGCAATGATACAATGACATTTTTAAGACTGAAAGAAGAGAGAAGGCATGAAAGATTTCTGCAGAAAATGGAATTGCAAAAGCAAAAACTTCAACTTGATGAAAAAAAATAGCACTTTTGGAAAAACTAATAGAAAGTAATAAGTGATGGTATTAACTATATATAACTTGAATTTTCAACAAAATTCCCCATGGTCCAGTTAGGGAGTTTAAGAGTGCAGCAAAACACTTTTTAAGGTAATATGGATAAGTTGATCTCATTATCAAAATAAATCATTTTGTCCTCTTTTTATAGACCATTGGTGATCATCAGGAATTCCTAAATGCATAGAATTATTATTATTTTTATTAGAAATATTATTATTATTAGAAATATTATAATTATTATTATAGAAGCTCTAAATTTCTTTATTAGTGTACTGAAAAGTACTACATTACTTTGAGTTCCATATTATTTTACTTATTTTTATATATTTTGTTTTAATAACTTGTTACTCAACCAGTTTTTTTAATAAATAAATTCTATATTTGATATACATATATTTTTTATTGGTGATTACAATTATTTTTGGATGAATAACATTGCATGAATAGATAATGTTAAAATTTATAGAATTATGATAATTGTTACCACCCTCGTGTGGTTTTACTTGTGGTTGCGGTTATGTTACCTTATTTAACCTTTACTTACAGCCTCAAACTGTAGTTTATGCAACACACACTTCCTTCGAAGACTAGGTTCTTGCACTCAAAGTAGTAAGAAATTAAAGCAGAAAGATTTTAAACAATAAATTTATTACATTTAAGAAACAAAACAAAAAAACCTGAATAAACAGTAAAATTACGAATGCATGAAACAATAAACAAATGAATGAGTGAATAGAACTAAAACAAATGATCAAATATACTTACTTACTATTACGTTACACATTATTGCCAGGTGCTGTTCAGGCTTCAATTGACAACTACTCTGCTAAGATCAAACAACAAAAAGCTAATATTAAAATAAAATATCTTTTTACATCAATTTGAAAGTTACATTCTATGTTGAAATTAACAACACATAATCAATGAAAGTGATTTCCAATATATTTTCACAAGTATTCAAAAAGTTTCATAGTATTTATTAAATTATAGCCTGACAATATTGTTTCGACAGCTAAGCTGTCGTTATCAAAGGTAATATAAATATAAACAAACACGTCGCTATGGTAGATACAAAAAATAGGTTACTAGATAAAAATAATCAGAATTAAATATCTAACATTTCCAGTAACGGAGAATTACTGAGCTCAAGCTGTTCATTCATTATAGGTACCCTGAATTTGTATATCTCAATAGCTTCTAAAATGTCTAATTTGCGTGTTATTACAAAAATGTAGGAATTTAATATTATTTTCAGGAGTCATTGTGTGATTTTGTTCTAAAAGGTGTTTGGCATAATTAGATTTTTCAGGATGTTTATTTTTGTAACAACGTACATATTCTTTATATCTTATGTCAAAATTTCGAAGTGTTTGCCCAATATATACCACACTACAAAAAGAACAATTTAAATGGTAAATGCCCGATTTCATATCATGTGTTTTGTCTTTAGCATTAAATAAAAATGAAAAAGCATTAGCGTTGGATTTAAATGCTATTTTATAATTGTTGGGTTTTCTTAGTATATGTGCAACTTTTTCAGATATTTTGCCAAAATGTGGTATAAATGTGTATATCTACTCATTCGACTCTAGCGTAGCGCATGAACATTTATTTATTACAGAAAAGGCTAATCAACGGGTATTGATAGAACCCACTAACGATTAGCATAACGTAGAAACAAAAGTTTACATTTATGAAGGTTGATTAAACATAAGCCTAACTAGGTAGGTAAAAAAATGTTAAATGAAAACTTAAATATATAGTATCACTTATATCATAATAATAAGAATATAATAATGAAGAGAGAATTAACAGCAGCACAGCAAAATTAACATTTGAGTATTTAACGATAATTTTTATATAGTTACAATTATATAAACACAAACTATATTTAAGAGTTTAAAAAATAAATTTTTTAATTAAAAAATTTATTACATATTAAAGGTCATTAAACAATTTTTATTATTTAAGAGTTTATACAGATATATTTAAAGTAATGGCAGATTATCTAAATCTTAATATATAACCATAATAAAAAAATATACATATGCTGAATATATACACATATATAATATACACATTTGATTAATTAGCTATAACCAAAATTAAACTAGTGCAGAGAAAAAAAAGGAATATTAGGAGTCAAACTCAAGAGTAAGAGCAGTTATCTATTTTACTCAAAAGAGTAATTTATAATAATCTAAATAACAAAATAAAAAGAAAATGCATACCAGAGAAGTTACTAACAAGTGTTAAACTGGTAGTTAAAATATCTAAAAATATCTGAAACTGAGTTGTTATCAATAATCAGAGAAAAAAAAAACAACCTAAACATCCTTAAACATTTCTTCAAATACTAATTCTCTCCTGTTTGTTCCTTCAGTGTATTCCGTCCAAGGTTCTGCATCATTATTTATATCAGCAGAAATATCATGCATTTCAATATATGATTGGTCATTATGCTGTATACAAACGTTGTGCAATACGCAACACGCCATTACAATTTTTACTGCAGTATTTATATTTTCATTGACTATATGTTTCAAAATTCTGAACCGTCCTTTCAACAATCCAAAACTATGTTCCACCACAATTCTTGTAGAGGAATGTCTATAATTAAATAATCTGTGGTTTGGTATCAACCTTCCATTATCTTTAAATGGTGGCACTAACCAAGCAAGAGAAGGATAGGCTGAATCACCAACTAAAAATTTATTTCCAAAACAATCTGGGTTTTCTTGTGCTTTCCTGTATAGTGAAGATTTTCGCAGCAATCGAGCATCATGAATGGAACCAGGCTCTCCACAATAAACGTCACTAAATTGCTTATCTGCCATGACTACGCCTTGAATAAGAATACTGTGGTACCCCTTTTGGTTTACATAAGCATCTTGATGATGTTTTGGTCTTTCAATTCGTACATGACATCCATCGATTGCTCCCAGAACATTATTTATGGCTTTCCGTTTCTGAAACGCACTAACAGTGGTTGCAACTCGTTCGCCAGTGGGCCATCGAATATATTGCGTCCTTAAGGACAAAATAAAATTTAAAACCCTTAATAGTACTCTGTGAGCCGAACTTAGAGAAACATTGAATCTATCAGAAATTTGTCTGAATGTTTCATTATTCACTAAATACCACAAAGTAACAAGAAATGATTCTTCAATGGAAATTTTTTCTCTTCCTCCATGCTCACCAGTAGGTATAAAATTAGTTGATGCTAAACGACCTGAATAATAATAAAAATGGTTAACATTTACCGTTCTACAGATGCTGTAATACTAACCAATTAATATTTCAGCCGTAGTCCTTGTCATTCTAAAATTACTTTGAAAAGTTATATCGCTATATTCCTTCACAACTAGCACAATATAACCTTCGATTTTTGGGATAGGTTGGGGTTTTTCTAATAATTTATCTTCAAAATCGCTATCACTAGATTCGTTACTGCTGCTGCTATCATCTGATGAGCCTGTTAGAAACATTATATTTTCCTGTAAAAAACCTTTAATATAACAATGCCCAATGTAATTTCTCCCTCATTTATTTACGTTATTCATAACTGCAACAAAATTTCACTATTATAATAGCAATGAAAAAGTTACTTGTTTGATGCTACAGAGGTTAGGTTTTTATAATCTGTCAAAATTGTGATCTAAAGTTGTTCCATTGGCAAATTATTATTTTTCTGTCATTAACTGATCTTAAGATGATCTGATCAAATAGACCTGGATCAGTAGATTTTCCCAATGGAAAGCACCTTTTTAAAAATGTAACGATTTTTTGGGAAAGTGATCCAGCCAATCAGAATAGATCACGCTGTTGTCCCTACTCTTACCTTATTATCTACAGGTACACTACCCTACCTGGATGACTTCAAAATACTTTTTGTAAAATTTACCCTTCTTTCGTATGCTATATACTAAGTTGCTCATTGTTTATTACAAGTTCCAGTTATGTTGGAAATAGCATTACAATGAATACTGAAGAGGTAACCATAATCAAAAGTGAAACGGGTATCAAAATAGAATCGGAACTAAGGGAAAATTGTACTTTCAAAAACAAAACTCAAACTTACGAGAGTGTAGAGCAACAGTTTGTTAAAACCATTATTCTACATAACCAACTTTACACATGTAACGTATGTCAATCTAAATTTCAACAGGAAACTAAATTTCAGAAACACTTGCGCTCTCATAATGGTGAGAAATCATTTAAATGTGGTTTATGTAATTATAAATGTTCAGAGAAGAATGACCTTAAAAAGCACTTTGTTACCCATACCGGCGAGAAACCATTTAAATGTAATGTATGTATTTTTAAGTGTGCACAGAGTAGCAAACTCAAGATAACACATGTTTATTCATACTGGTGAGAAGCCATTTACATGTAACATTTGTGGTTGTAAATGTTCAGTGAAAAATAGTCTGAAAAAGCACCTACTCATTCTTACTGGTGAAAAACCATTTGAATGTAATCGCTGCCATTATAAATGCTCAGAAAAGAGTAGTCTGAAAAACCACATGTTTACTCATACTGGTGAGAAGCCTTTTAAATGTAATGTTTGTGGTCATAAATGTTCAGTGCAGAGTAATCTCAAAAAGCACATGCTCACTCATAGTGGGGAGAAACCATTTGAATGCAATCTTTGTCATTATAAATGCTCCGAAAAGGGTCGTCTCAAAAAGCACACACTCATTCATACTGGTGAGAAGCCATTTAAGTCTTGGCATGTCACGTGGGGTTTTCGTGACTGGAGGATGTAGTCAGAGGTAGAGAGAAATTAAACACAAGTTGTAAAAAACAACTATATACTAAAGACAATAAAGAGAGTACAAAAGGTTAACATACATGTTGACATATTGATACATATTGTGAGGACGTATATGTTTTCCAAAACAAGTACAATCAAAGGGAGGTCGGAGCCAACCCTGTTCTAGCACTAGATCTACTAACTAAGCGTAGGAGCTAGACTCCTAGTAATTATAACTAAGCCGGGTAGCCTGGTCACAACTTCCCATAATTTCGCAGAGAGTGGGCGTTTAAGCGCTACCCACACAACTAATCAAACTAAGCCATAATTAATCAAAAGACACTTACCCGCTTGTTTCTTGATGAGGCTTCTGGTGAGTCCTGGCACAGACTGATTTCAAGCCAAAACAAGCGGGTTTATATACTGCTGAAGGCAGAAACGTTACTGAATAATTGAATACATTAAGTGGGATGCGAAGAATACATGAATACATAATAAGATGCAAACTGTATATTTATTTATTTATTTATTTAGTAATAAAAGTATAAACAGGAAAGAATCCCAAAAAACAATACTTCTTTTGCCATAGAAAATAAAACAAAATGAATAACGCAAACATAAAACCCAATAATAAAGAAAAAAAAAGTGTTAACAATTTACAGATCGAATGGTAGCTCTACATATTTGTATATATAAAATTAAGTAATAATTATAATTAGTATACTGCTTGTAACTAATAACTACATTGATAAATTAAAATTAAAAAAAAAATATATATATATATATATATATATATATATATATATATATATATATATATATATATATATATATATATATATATATATATATATATATATATATATATATATATATATATATATATATATATATATATATAAATAGAAAGATTAATGCGCGTATATAAACATATAACAAAGGGATAATAATGGGAATTCGCGCAATAGATTTATAAGAGGAAGTTAGTTGCAGCCGTATACACGTGTTTCGCACTTATTAGTGCTCATCAGTACGGCATAGCAGATAGAAGAAATAAAATTTAAGCAACAAACTAGAAACAATGTATAACACAAGGTTTCACAGATAGTAGCCAACCACACATTTGTAGTTTCGGCTCGAAGATATTGAGTTTTCAATACAACAACAAACGTCACTACGGAGGTAGCTATAGCCACTACCGTGAGACAACCTAATCCCAAAACATATCAACATGAATAGAAAGATTAATGCGCGTATATAAACATATAACAAAGGGATAATAATGGGAATTCGCGCAATAGATTTATAAGAGGAAGTTAGTTGCAGCCGTATACACGTGTTTCGCACTTATTAGTGCTCATCAGTACGGCATAGCAGATAGAAGAAATAAAATTTAAGCAACAAACTAGAAACAATGTATAACACAAGGTTTCACAGATAGTAGCCAACCACACATTTGTAGTTTCGGCTAATTTGTAGTTTAATCTTTCTATTCATGTTGATATGTTTTGGGATTAGGTTGTCTCACGGTAGTGGCTATAGCTACCTCCGTAGTGACGTTTGTTGTTGTATTGAAAACTCAATATCTTCGAGCCGAAACTACAAATGTGTGGTTGGCTACTATCTGTGAAACCTTGTGTTATACATTGTTTCTAGTTTGTTGCTTAAATTTTATTTCTTCTATCTGCTATGCCGTACTGATGAGCACTAATAAGTGCGAAACACGTGTATACGGCTGCAACTAACTTCCTCTTATAAATCTATTGCGCGAATTCCCATTATTATCCCTTTGTTATATGTTTATATACGCGCATTAATCTTTCTATTCATGTTGATATGTTTTGGGATTAGGTTGTCTCATGGTAGTGGCTATAGCTACCTCCGTAGTGACGTTTGTTGTTGTATTGAAAACTCAATATCTTCGAGCCGAAACTACAAATGTGTGGTTGGCTACTATCTGTGAAACCTTGTGTTATACATTGTTTCTAGTTTGTTGCTTAAATTTTATTTCTTCTATCTGCTATGCCGTACTGATGAGCACTAATAAGTGCGAAACACGTGTATACGGCTGCAACTAACTTCCTCTTATAAATCTATTGCGCGAATTCCCATTATTATCCCTTTGTTATTTATATATATATATATATATATATATATATATATATATATATATATATATATATATATATATATATATATATATATATATATATATATATATATATATACACACATCCCGATATCATTTCTACGTCCGCAGATGGAAACGTAATCCCGCGTCCACCAGAAGGAATCGACTTTCTTAAAGTTTTATTGATGTATATCATTTTTCTCACATCTTATAATAGGGTATGCGGTCAAGATTTCTTCTAAAATCTGATCTGGACATTTCAGAGTCCCGAGAACCATCGTGTCGGTTAATGACTCTGCCACTGAATGGTGCTTCTAGCAGGTCTAGGAAACTTTTGATTTGCGGTGGGGTGGCTGCGTTGTAACACGGAATCTACATAAATTCTACCTCCACCATTCGCCCAACCTCACCATATCATCTGGATAGTTAGACGTTCCAAGATTGTATCGTCCTTGTGTACTGGATTTGACCACCGATTAGCGTTCGCAGGTTAAATGAAGTTTTAAAGTCCCCCCTGTCATATAATCTGTATTATTGGGGGTCTGGAGAACCCTTTTGTCCGTTTGCCGAGACTAAATTAAGCTTTCATTAAAGCTTAGGTAAGTCAAAAGGTCACTTTAAAGGCATTTAACTTCCCCCTCTCCCTGCTATCTGATCTGGACATTTCAGCGTCCCGAGAACGGTCTTGTCGGGTGTGGTCTACTAAAGGTTCGCTTTGTTGGGTGCATGGCATTTTTTCAGTAAATTCTACAGTAGCCCAAATATTTGCACATTTGCAGCTGTTTAATAGCCATATGTTTTTTTACATTTGGACTTGTGTTGTTAATTGGAATTGTGTAATTAAATTACCGTCATGTCTATAATCATTGCAAGATATTTATTATGTGCGTTTCTTAAGGAAAATACAGCCTACATTCTTGATGCTGTCTCCAGAACTGTCAGTCGAAGCTAAATAAAACAAAACCATTGTGAGAAACTTTACATGCAGTAAAAAGGTTCTCGTGCATTTTTTTCGTAAAACCTACCAAAATCGAGTTATTTATAATTTTTCATTTTGTTTTTTTCTCCACGATGGCGGACACCACCTTATAGCTTATCTAGCACACCTTATTCAACTCGGGGTTCAATTTGTTAGACAGTATGTATTCGCCAATATCTATGCCAATTTTCAGCCTCCAATAATTTTTCCCGTTAAGAGACAGCGAAAGAACAGAAAAATAGATATGGCCTTACACTTAACGGTAGAAAGGCATAGAATTAAGAAGAACTAATGGTTTAATTCTTTGTAATTTGTATATTCTAGGTCTTGATAAAGAAAACAAATAGTTATCGTAACGTCTTGATGAATTTGTAAAAAATAATTTTGAAATTAAATCCCATGAAGTTTTATTCAATTTCAACAACTATTACTAATTACTTAAATATTACTATTACAACTTTTAATTTAATTTTAATTTTTAACAAACAGACAGTTGTATTCTTGTATTCACGATGTCTGGCTATTCGTCAAGAGTTAATAAAATTTGAATTTTTTAAATTACTCTTGGGGTCTTCGGGCCCCACTTTTCGATCTCCAGAGGGGCCCACCGGGCAATTGCCCGGTTGCCCGGCGGGCCAGTCCGAAACTGCATCAGCCATTCTGCCTAAACACACAAAAAAACTTACACATTTAACTAAAGTTAACATTAAATTGAGTTAATTAAATAATAAAAATGTTACGTAACCAAAACGGTTTTCAAGAACTTCAATTATATCACTATCTTTAAATTACATACTCTCTCGCTTCGCTACCGGGATTCAAATTAGCAATAACAAGACTGTCTGGCTCATATTTAAAGGTCGGATATACGACGGACTTTGAAATGATGGCGAGATGCATGAAAAACATTCGGTTGACGAGTATTAACATACCTCAACAATCTGACAACGCTACCGGACCCAACTTTACATATAGAATGTACGAATTCGTATAAACGGACTTAGAATAAAATGTAAATCTAACGGACCCTCAAATGATGGCTTAATATATGAGAAAATGTATATCATAAAAATCGTTTTAGAAGAAATCTTGACTGCATACCCTATTATAAGATGTGAGAAAAACGATATACATCAATAAAACTTTAAGAAAGTCGATTCCTTCTGGTGGACGCGGGATTACGTTTCCATCTGCGGACGTAGAAATGATACCGGGATGTATATATATATATATATATATATATATATATATATATATATATATATATATATATATATATAAATATATTAAATGCTGTGGATGGTAGTTTCAAAATTTTGGAAAATTTTGAAAATTTTGTGAAAATATAAAATCTTTGTTAAATACTAACACTTTTGAAATATTTTTATCAACTTTTCCAGTTAAAAATAATTTTAAGTTATTTAATGGTGTGTCATTGATTTTGAAATCAATGTGTATACTTTTTAATAAGGTTAAATAATACATGTTTCTTTATTTATTATCAAATAGCTTACTCACCGATTACTTAAGTATACGTAACATCCAGTTGTTCGCAAGTTTGTTATTATGTAATTCATTTATGTATAATTTCAAATGAATTTATCGACGGGTTATGTGATTCTTTAAGGTTTTTGTTTGTAAATAGATCGTTATTATTGCGTAAAAGTATTGTGTAATTAATCTGTAATAGATGTGTCATTTTTATAAAGAATATTAATCTGCTATTATGTATTATATGAGTGTACAGTTTGTATTAGTTCGTAAGGTGACGTCAAATTGTGTAATATAATTATGTAAATAGTCAATGGTATATAAGCATAGAAAATCATAATTTTAAGGGCACTTACTGTTAAACGACGAAAGAGTAAAGATATTATAGTAAATCAAGCGACAAAGTAAAGTCCTGGCTGATAATATTGTAAAAATTTAAATAGTCTAGAATTAAATAGACAAGTTAGTTGGTGATTTGAATACGGCGAAGGTGTAAAAAGTATAAATTGTAAAAGTGTATATGATTATAAAGAACCACCTTTAAGATAAATTACTTGCTAAAGTTAAGCAAGATAATAAATCTACGTTAAAACCTTAAACGGGTGTTTTATTTCATTAAACACAAAAACAACTATAAGTATCCTACGAAAAAGGGAAATTGTACCCGCAATTAATAAACAAAAGTGAGTTACCAGAATCAAGTTTTGGATGAAATTATATGGGAAATCCATGCAAAAGGAAGAAAGTCAACCGGAATTGGAGATCAGCCCTGGATCAACATAAAGTGATCTACCCTGCCAATGGTTTGGGAAAGAGGACATCTATAGTTAAAGGAAAGAAGAAATATTATAAAAAGGTAGGAAGTTATTTCCTTTTTGTATTGGAATTTGCTGAAGAAAAGACTATCGTTTGTGAAGTGTAGTAAAGTGATTTGAACAATAGTTAAAAATTAATTAAGATTTCACTTTTAAAAGTGTTTTTAAATTTCAATTTGTATATTTTTTTTAATACCACAAGAATCCACATTCACCCTGAGATGAGTCTTTATTAAATATAATTCTGTTAATTTAAGTTATTTAACTGGCGCCCAACTCTCTTACGTAAACTTGAGTTAGTCAAGAACTAACGTAACATTAATTTTATATAACCATTGCAATATTAAATCTATTAAAAGGTATTTTCAAATCATATTAAATTTATCAAAAGAGGGAAGTTGAAAAGCATATCCAAAGTTCAGTCATTTTAAAAATCAATTTATTATAAAGTAATTATCTACGATCAAACGGCAATTATTCACAGTTTCAAAATATATAATAAAATTTTTAAAAATAATTTATTATTTTTAATTAACCAATATCACTGCAATATATATATATATATATATATATATATATATATATATATATATATATATATATATATATATATATATATATATATATATATATATATATATATATATATATATATATATATCTCGGTGGTGGGGTATGTATTTACATAACTGATGCCCTGAAATATTGTCTTATTAATACTTCTGAGTTAGATATAGAACAAATTTGGATAAATATTAGATTTAATAAATTAAACTTAGCATTAGGCGTTGTTTATAAACCACCTAGCCAAAATTATAAATTTTTTTGTGATCAGTTTGAAGTAGCCTGTACACAGGCTTCAGTTATGTCTGATAAGCTTATATGTTTAGGCGATGTCAATATCAATGTTCTCAAATCTAACGAGTCTGACTCTAAATATTATAATTCAATGTTAGTTTCTCTTAATCTTATGCAAATCATGACAGAGCCAACTAGAGGGGAATCTCTATTAGATCATTTAATAACATCGGACATAAATCTAATTACAGACTTTGGTATAGAAGGAACGAAATTCGCGGATCATGATAACATTTACTGTCAACTGTCATTAGTTCAGCCTCCCTCCGAGTTTCAGCCTAGAAGAATTAGAAATTTCAAAAACTTCAATTTAAACTCATTCTTGGATTATCTTCAGAGAATTCCTTGGCAACATATTATCTCCCTGATATTAATGACAAAGTCGAATTTTTGAATTCCAAAATCTTGACTGTTGTCAACAATCATGCACCCTATATAATAATCAAAGGAAAAAGAAGAGATAAACCTTGGATCACTGCTAACAACAAACTTTTAATGCAATTAAGAGATAGTGCTTATAAAAAATATAAAAGGACGAAACTTCAACCTCATTGGGAATCATACAAACAACTGCGTAATCTTACCAACCAAACTATTAGACAGGAAAAAATAGCTTACTTGAGCATGTATTTAATAATGTAGAACCTAAACAAATCTGGAAAGAAATAAAAAAACTAGATATTAATTTTCCATACAAAAAAAACAATGAATTACTTTTAAATTTACAAAATCTTGATAAAATTAACAAATACTTCTTAGAAGTATCAGCTAACTTAGATTTTGATCCAACAGAAACCGTTGCTTTCTATGAAGACAATGAATTAAACAACAATGTTTCCTTTGAATTTTCTACTGTAACTATATCTACGGTCTCAAAACTTCTATATGAAGTTAAGAGTAATGCTGTTGGTTGGGACAATTTAAATGCTTCTCTTATTAAACTGTGCTGTCCAATGTTGTTGCCTTATATTACACACATTCTTAATTGTTGTTTAACATCTAATATTTTTCCTTCCTCCTGGAAAAAAGCAGTTGTCATTCCTATTCCGAAAATCGCCGAACCTAGTGAATATAAGCAGTTACGGCCCCTTAGCATACTTCCAATACTTTCTAAGCTTCTAGAAAAAGTAATGAATAATCAATTACGAAATTTCTTAGATAATCACAAAGTTTTACCTGATAACCAGTCCGGATTTCGAGCTGGACATAGTTGTACGACAGCATTGTTAAAAATTACTGACGACATAATGATGGCTAGTGACCAAAATAAGATATCAATATTGATTTTATTGGATTTTAGCAAAGCTTTCGACATGATCAACCATGAAGTTCTTTTATCAATATTCAAATCAATTGGACTAGGCCATAATGCAATTGCATTACTTAAAAGTTATCTAAGTGATCACCAACAAATGGTGAGATTGAGCAGCGGTTTCTCGAAATTCCATCCTATTACATCTGGTGTACCTCAAGGATCAATTCTTGGTCCTTTGTTTTTTACTTTATATGTACATTTGTTTCATAGATTTGTTAAATACTGCTCTATCCACATGTATGCAGACGATACTCAACTATACTTTTCCTTTGATTATGATAAGTGGGAGCTGGCGTTGCAAAATATTCAAACCGACTTAAATACAATTTCTGATAAATCTTTACAGCACTCTTTATCAATCAATCCATCAAAATCAGTAGTTTTATTATTTGGAAATTCTGCAAAGTTAGAGCAGTTAAGACCTCATGTAAAACTAAAAATCAATAACATTATAATACCAATAAAAAACGAAGCAAGGAATTTGGGATTAGTTGTTGACAATACTCTTAGATTTACTACTCACATTACTAATAACATAAGACAAGCCTACTTAAATTTAAAATTAATTTACCCACATAGGTGCTTTCTAACACCCAAGGTAAAAACCACGTTGTGTGAAGCCCTTGTTTTATCCAATTTTTCATATTGTAGTGAAGTTTACGGTACTTGTATGACTAAAGACTATGCTGACAGAATTCAGAGAGTACAGAACTCGTGTTTGAGACTGATATTTGGCAATAGAAAATATGATCACATCTCATAAATTAGCTGATTGTTCATGGTTGAACATGAAAAACAGAAGGCAGTTACAGGCTGCATGTCTTTATCATAAAATTATTACTCAGAAAATTCCTATATACTTATACAAAAAAATATCGTTCCGAAATGATGTTCAACACTTAAATTTAAGGTTTAAAGGATCACTCCACCTACTCATCATACAGCTCTATTTGAACGATCATTTACATTTAACGTTTATAAAATGTACAATGTTTTACCAGATTATATTAAAAGCTACTCCTTAAACTGCTTTAAACGACACGTACGTGAATATTTATATATTAATCAAGTATCTGGTATTTAAATTTAAATCTTTTTCATGTTGATATCATGATATCTCTTACCTAAACTATGTTTCAGTGGATGGCAGCTGCCTGCTTTACTCTATTTTATTTTTAATTGTATAATTGTAATTTTACACTTTATACAGTTAAAAAATGCTGAACTGTATTGCACCTATTTGCAGAATATTATATTTAAATCTAGATTAATTATAAGTTTCTTTTTAGTATAGGCGTCAACATACCTAACAATGTATTAAAACTTTTATTTCAAGGTATGATGTAAGATCAGCAGTGCTGAATTATATCCTTGTGGTTTCCATTTCTTTACTTTATTTTATGCATTTGATACTGTGTTCTCTTTTATGATATAATGCTGTGAATGAACATGTTTTTTTTTATATTGTTTCTTATTTTTGTATCTTGGATTTTTTTTTTATTTTGTATTTTGAGAATTTTTGGAAATTCTTTATTTGGAAATAAACATTATTATTATTATAATGTATTAGTTGCGATAATAGAACAGCCGCACACAGCTCTAATATTGGAATATTGGAATCGAAAGATTCTTTAACGGTGCAACTCTAGTTCTTCCGATAACAAATCTAGTAGCAGGGTTTCCATCTAAGGAGACGACTTGAAAGTACACGACAGCAGCGTAAGTAATTTCGCTACTATCACAAAAGCCATGAATTTATATCTTGTCCTAATCTTTAAATGCAAACCAACGATCAATAGAACTCTTTTTTAGGACGAGTAACTCAGCGTGGTACGTATGCCAGATTTGAACGATCTCAACGGGAGCTTCAGCGTCCCACTGAAGACCCATAGCCCACAAGCGCTGGACGAGATGTTTTGCCAAGACCACAACTGGAGCCAAATAGCCCATAGGATCAAAAATCCGAGCCAATTCTGAAAGAATAGAGAGTTTCGAACAAATCTTTGATTGCGGCAAAATACTAAACGAAGAACAATTCTGGGCCAGTATACATCTTAAACCAAGAACTTTTAATAAGGATGGCTCATCTGTATCGAAAGAAATTGAGTGTTGATGTGAAGCCGGCACTTCTTGCAAAACCTTGGGTTCATTACTTACGAACCTTCTTAATTCAAAGCCTCCCCGGCCTAGTAGATCGATTAAATCATTGGCCAAACGACTTGTCTCAATTATAGAAGAACCCCCTGTAACGACATCATCTACGAAAATATCGGATTGCAAAACAGCGGTAGCACGAGGAAAATCGATGCTTCACCCAAGCGTGTAACCCAAAATTAAGTAAAATACGAACGATATCAGTTTGCAGTTTAGGGCCTACAAGTAATGCATCATTAAGGGAAATTCCGTCCGAAGACTTACAAGATGCATTCATACCGACGCGTAGTTTGGTGGTCGACCTCAGTGAACAAACATGAAGGTTCCTCCAGAGGACTTTCGTCCACTCTTCCGATCAACAACGTAACCGAAAATAGTATTTAGAGCGGCCGGTTCATGAGTTCCCTTGACGGACAGAATATTTCCTAAAAGAATGCGTGGAAATAGATCAGCACCTATTAATAAATCAATGGGATCCCTTTCGAAGAATAACGGATCGGCTAATGTCATAGATAAAATATACTTATAGATAAGAAAGTCACTGTATATATTTCGTTCTATAGCCCCTCTATTTCATATAGTAGCGACATCGTGGAGAAAACCTGATACAAACTTTAATAAACAAAAAATTACTACATGCATGGTGTCGCGGAATTTTAATAAAAAATTAGAATTACAGAAATATGTCATATTAATATGGTCGTTTTTACCGAACGTGAATGTCCATTATCAAATTAATATTAAACTGTGAATGTTTTTGTACATGATTATTATTAAACCTAAGATTTATTGTGACAGAATGTCAAATCTGGTAATATTCAATGTCGTCAACGTGATTTTGCTCCAGCGGCGAGATCAATGGTTGTCGCTACTATTTGAAAGTAAACGGGCTATATTTCGTTCAAATGAACCGCGCCATCTCGTGGGTCTAGTGACGAACTACATTAATTTTAAATGCAGTCTTCTGTTTTATACTGTAATATTGCTTGTAAAATATGAATTTATTTTATTAAAATGAAAATGCCAATATAATATATTGGCATTTTCCTTTTAATAAAATAAATTTAAATTTTACAAGGAATATAATAGTACAAAACAGAAAACTGCATTTAATATGTTAATAAATTACTATGATTGACACCATAAGTATTTTTATTTAAGATTACTTTACCCACCTTACCTATTACTGAACTGACATAGAGGTGGCAAGTTACATACCTACATTAAAGATATGGCTTCACACCTAATATCCTTGCTGGACGTGGATACGCAAATAATACTATAAGTAATAAGGTGGTTGTACCATTTATTGACACCACCCCAGCTATTGACACACTTAGACTTTAAATGCTTCTAATAAGAAACTTGTAAAATATATGGAAACTGTAGTTGGTTAATGTGCCATCTGTATGTATTTTGTTCAAGTATAGTAAGAAACATGGTGGATTAAGTGGGGATAACCAAGAGTAAAAATTATTGAAAAGGGACATGTGATTTGGCCGGATGCCTAAAGGTAAGCTTAAGGAAAGTTGTAACTTTGTATTGTCAATTAAATTGAAATTATTAGCTATATATCTTAAATAGAAATAATAGTAGAAAAACTTGAAATAGGTGTCAATAACTGAAACAAATAAAAATGTACACTGCTCCAGCTATTGACAGGTGTGTCAATAACTACTGCGAAGATGCATTTGATTTTTGTCTTTCTCACTCTTATTCATTCTACTGAGACTACGTAATATTTTTACAACTAGTATTAAACACCATCACTAGTAAGTGTATTAGTTATTGACACCCTATTTTCACAACAAATCTCTAATACTGCAACGATTTTTGTTAGTGTCAATAAGTGATACTTTGATGGGTCAGTAACTGATACCTCTATTTTTAATGCAGTCTCAATATCTGCTGCAAAGTAGTTTTTAATTTTGCTTCTGCACTTCTATTAAAAAATCACCTAAAATTAGCTAAATTTATTATTAATCAGGTAAACATATTGCAAATTTTGTGTGGATCAGTTAGTGACACTGCATTTTTTTCAATCAATCTTCGTATCTTAGCAAGTTTTATGGGTATCAATAGTTGGACTCTAATACGTCAATAACTAACTGATAAACTTATTTCCAGAGCTAATAAGCCAAGCAATGGCTACAAAAAGATTTAATTATACAGAAGATGATATGAAAAATTCCTTACAGGCAATAAAGGACGGTATGTCTATAAAAGGTGCCAGCAATTTATATAAAGTTTCAAGAACAACACTGCTTTATAAGCAGGGGAAAAACACCTACAGAGAGAAAAATCGGCCCAGATAGCATTTTGACAAAAGATGAAGAAGAAGTTCTCCTGCAGTGCATCTTCCATACAGCAGAATGTGGGTTTCCAACCACTAAAACTCAATTATTGGACAGTGTCAAAATGCTAGTAAAAAATTTAAAAAAGGAGACACCATTTACTAATGGCCGGCCTGGAAGGCAATGGTACAAAGCATTTATGCGAAGGCATCCAGAGCTAACACTTCGAGTTTTACAAAATTTAACCAATAGTAGAGCTAATGTCAGCAAAGAGAACATCCGTAAATGGTTTGGTGAAATTAATGATTATCTAAAGGCCAATGACTATCTTGAAGTTCTTAGTGATCCCAAACGTGTCTATAACTGTGACGAAACAGCTTTTTTTCTTAGCCCTAAGGAGGACAAAGTCATAGTTAACAAAGGACAGACAGTTGTTTACAACTTCATAAATAATGACGAAAAAGAATGCCTTACTACACTGGTTATGTGTAATGCCTCCGGGAATCTCCCGCCTCCAATGATAGTTTTTCCTTATAAACGGATTCCTCAAAAAGTTATCGAAAAAATCCCTCCATCTTGGGGAGTAGGAAGAACAGACAGTGGGTGGATGATCTGCGAGAGCTTTTATGAATATATTACCAACATGTTCAATCCCTGGTTACTAAAAAAATCTCATTCCAAAGCCGATAATTTTGTTTGTTGATGGTCATACATCACACATGTCGTTAGCATTAAGCGATTTCTGTTCCAAAAATGGTATCATTCTCATTTCCCAACTCAACGCACGTACTACAGCCGCTGGATGTTGCCTTTTTCCATCCATTGAAAAATGAATGGAAGAAAGCGGTTCATAATTGGAGAGTAGAGCATAACGGTATGAAGCTTAGCAGAGATGAATTTGCTCCAATATTAAAAACTGCATTAGAAAATATGAAGAATATTAAAAGCACTTGTGAAAACGGTTTTAGAACTTGTGGGCTATTTCCCTTAAATCCGGATAATATAAACTACAGGAAGATTTGTAAAGAATCTAAAATAGAGGTTGCAAATTTAGATAATAATTTGGAAAAAAGAAATGCTTCTACGAATGCACCCAATTTAGTTCAGTTTTTAACATATTTCAGGCAGAAGAGTCTGGAGATATCTGGACTGGTGATTTAGAAGACCAAAATCTTTTTTATTTTTGGTTAAATTAAAAAAAAAGCAGATGGACAGTTTCAGAACACAGATGTACAAGTAAATGATGACATGTTGTATATTCCTTTGGATGAGGATGAATTTGCTTTGTTTGACAATGAAGCAGTGTTCTCAAATCAAAATGAAATCAACGAGCCTCTGTTGATAACAATAAGTCCTAATGAAAATAATATTTCTGTGATTAATGAGACTGACCAAGATAAATCTAAAAATGAAAGTATTAAAGAATACGCACATGAGGTACCTAATATAACGAAAGTATTGTAGAGCAAGAAAACGTATTTAAACAAACTGTACCTGAAAATTGTGATAAAGACGCTGTGATAAATAATTTAGATGACAAACATAATAGTTTTGACAACAGCACTCAAAACAAGGACAGAGATTGTAAGACTGAAGCTGTAATCAACAAGTCTGCTATAGATAATAGAAATACTAAGCAAGATTGCAATGAAATATCAAGTGATCTCATTTCAGCTCAGGAAAACCCAAATAGTGATGAATCATCTCAAAACCAAACTAAAACAGTCTATCAAAATGAAGAGAAAGATCAAATCTTCTCACAAAATAGAACTCCACCAGAAAAAAACAACAGTCCTTCAGGTATGACTTCATACAACAAACCTGAAGACACCAAGAATGAAAAAGTACCAACTCCTTTTTGGAAATCATTGTTTTGGCCAGATCGGTCTAGATCTAAAGTGGATGGGGTAAAGAGAAAAATCAAAGAAAAAATTCCTTCCGTTGTGTCAGGTGAAGCCTGGCAAATTTACTATAGAAACAAAGAAGAGAAGAAAGAGAAAGATCTACTGGAGAAGCTCGAAAAAAAGAGAAAACGATTGGAAAAGCTTGCAACTAGACCCAATAAACGTGTAATACAGCACGAATCTCCTGATTCAGAAGAATATTCTTCCGACTCTTGCAACGCATCAGATGAAGACAAGGAAAACATTAATATAAGTGTTGGCAGCTATGTTATCGTTGAATACAATGACAGTTATTTCCCTTAAAGTATTAAAAGTGAGAAAAAATAATGGTAAGAATGAGTATCAAGTGAGTTCGATGGAAAAGAATGGAATTAATTGGAAGTGGCCAAGCCATGCAGATATATTATGGTACTCAGACGAAGAAGTTATTGAGGTGATAAAGCAACCAAAATTAAAAAACAAGCGTGGGAATTATGAAGTTGCGGAGATGAAAAAAATATCAATGATTATTTATTAAACTTTGTTGCTCAAATGTTGGAAAATATTTTATTTTATTACTTATTACCAAGTATACTTATTTTGTAAAATATTGGAATGTTATTTTTCAGTTTTTTTAGTATTTGTTATTTTTTTTACTAGTAATAAAACTTTGTAAGCAAAATATATTTGTTATTTTAATCTAATACAATCAAGATATATATAACATATGGTATGTCAACTCGCAGTCATTTCGTCAACCAATTTTAATGCGAGCTAAATTTCTGATAGATGGCGCGACGTGCGAGCATGATTGTCATTCTACAGCAACATAACTTGTAATAATGAATATTTACTTTTGGCGTATTTTTCGTAATACAAATTAAATAAAGTTTTTCATGATGATAGAGGTACAAGATTCTTTGGCACTATTAAAATGCTAAATTGTGACTCTTCTTTATTTAAAACATCTTTGGTAATAAAACTAAATTGAAATTTTATTTTTTACAGCAAACTAAGGTAACATATTTTCATTTAACTTAAATAATAAGACTACAAATTGACCTATGCAAACATTTCTTTTGAGAATTGTAATTAAATTCATCAATTATTTTGTAATATTTTACGGAAAGCAGATCAAGCATGGATTGATGCAACAAGAGTTTTATTAACAAGTAAAGACCTTGTGTGCCACTATAAAAAATCTATATGCGAAATTCAAACCTATTAGACGCTCTAAAGATTTCAAGTATTGAAAAAGAGTAGGTATAAGTCGAATTATATATACTTAATGCTTAAACATGTTTTGAATTATATGCATTAAGCAGGTTAAGTAAAACTGTTACTGGTAATTAATAGCAATAAAGCACACATCTCAGCATAATTTCTATAGCAACAAGAAGCTAAATAGCGATATAAACATGGTCCACATGTGAAAGGGACAAAAATATTAAATGCAACAGCAGAACACAGACTTTTGTACTGAAAAGCAATAGTTTTTTGACTTGATAACAATTATATTATTGTGCATCTAACTCTGTAACAAACAAGATCAATTACAGCAAAACTATCCATGAAATATTTATTTTAAAAATTTAATTACAAACATTTATAAAATAACAAATACCTAACGAAATCAATGATATACCAGACCAATTGTGGTCTGGCAAGAAAAGTGAAGTCGACATCGATCACTATTACAATAAAATCTAAACATAAATGTAATGTACGTAAAGATTGGTTTGACCCTGTAGTACAGACATATTCATATTTTGGAAACAAAATTCTTTCTGGTAACCAAATTTTGAAGTTATTTTAAGAACCTCAGTCACTTCCATGAGAATCCATACAAGACCTTCCATGCAATGTCCCTGGAAAATATAAGAGGTTTAGATTAAAGCGATTTCATTTTATGATAAATTTAAAAATTACATTTTGACAACTGATTTTCTAAATACCTTATATTGTGATTGAGAAATACATAACGGCCCTCACTCCATTACCATTAGCCACATACAGAAAGGTGGAATCCCTAAAAAGAGCAATTTTAATAGAACAATTAAACATCAAACTATTTACTGGTAAAATCTATCACATGATACGAATGGCGTTTTGCTATCGAAAACAAACCAGAAAAATTAGTTTAGAAATAATAAAGTGTTCATTTATACTTACCTGTATATTTAAGAACGCGCTATCTTTTATTAATTCTGGCTTGTTAATTATAATAAACAGAAACAAAGCTGCATAAGAAACATCAATTAAATTCTCGAACGACAATAAAAATATAAATTTTATTATTGTTAAAAAAGCTTAATAAATTTTGAAGGTTAACAGATGTGGTTTGGTTTGACACTCACGTTTCACTGTTGCGGCATCTAGCGGCGACTTTCGAACTAATGAACTCGCTTCAATTTTGGGTGAAAAATTTATCATGGCAAGCATAGGAGAGTTGACCTAACAGTGTTTTATATATCTTGAATACAATGTAAGATCCTCTATGTCAATAATAGGTGCAAACCCATGTCAATAGAAGGCGATTAATGTAATTTGACTATGTCAATGATTGTGACCTATGTAGCCTTCAATTTAAGATTTTTTTTGTCTTACTTGATACTTTTTTTTACAAAACAACAAAATTACGTAAATTCCTTAATATTGTAGAAAGCAAACGTAATTTGTCCTAATTTTAATTTAAATAATGCAATTGTCACAATAGTTATGAAGTTAGCCAAGTAAGGTTAAAGGTGTTAAGGTATCAATAACTGGTACAACCACCTTAAAGGACTATATTTTTGTTTGTACTTAAAATAGAATGTCGATCGGAACAAAAGGCACCATATACTTATAAAACATGTATTGAATTAGATACAATGCAAATAATAATTAATAAAATGATTGGCGAAGGATCTTCCAAGATAGTCTCAACTAGGTGGGGTGATAATGCAAATTGCTACAATAATACAATTTGGTAATATGAACTTCTGATCGTGCATAAGCAATGGCCGACTTACCAAAAGACCAAATTTGTTCTTAAGAACAAACATCTTATTAGTATACCTAGTATAAAAATTTTTGGTGATCAGACAAAGGCGCAGAGAGATTACTTTCACAAGATTAAGCAGCAACTTCTCGAAATAGAAAAGAGTGGTGATAATATGAAAACCATCAAATTCATTAATAACATTCCGACAATTGTTAACAAATCAGATTATAAGATAAAAAACTAGATAATGTACCTAATATACAAATGAATATTGATGTTTTGTATCTCAATGCTCAGAGTCTTTTAAAAAATCTTGATCAAATTAAAGGAACATTGGTAACTTACAATCCAAAAATAATTTTAGTTAGTGAAGCAAGAATTACAAGTGAAATTGAATCAAGTGAAATTCTAATAGACAATTATACCACTGTTAGGTGTGACTCACATTCAAGACATACAGGTGGAGTCGTGATGTATGTGAAAAATAATATTCAATATAGTGTGTTTAAATCGTTTGTGAATGATGGTAACTACTGGTGTATGGTTTTGAAGATTTGTTTAGAGTCATCAAATTGGCTTATCGGCTGTCTTTATCACTCGCCATCGGCATCTGATGCAACATTCCTTGATGATTTAGATGGTATTTGTGATAAATTATTCTGCAACAATTATAATTGTATTCTCATAGGAGATTTTAATTTGGATTATTTGAATGAAAATCTTTTTTATGTCAAGAAAATTAAGAACTTATTTTTAACGTATGGAATTCATCAATCAATAAAAAATCCTACCAGAATCACAAATGAAAGTCAAACTCTTGTTGATTATGTAGTATCTAATTTCAACAATTTTAAGGCTACTGTACATACTAGTCCTGTTATTGCTGATCATTTAATAATTTCTGTTAATATTTTTAATAGGTGCGAAAATTATAATATTGTCAAAAAATTCAGAAATTTTAGTGAAAATAACTTGGAAGCAATAAAAATAAAATTACTGTCATTTACATGGTCATTAAATTCTAGTAATGTGGATTTAATTCTTGATGAAATTCAGTTGAATTGCCATGAAGTAGTTAATAATATTTCTCCAATGATAAGTTATATATTTAAGAGTAAGGTTCCTTGGTTTGATTTAACAGTTTTTCGTAAAATAAAAGAAAGAGATGCATGTTATAAACTATTTAAGAGTAGTGTAGGACCAGATAGAGCAATAAATTGGGAAATTTTTAAAACACATAGAAATGAAGTTGTTTCCTTGCTACATAGAAAAAAAAATGATTATTACTTTAAGAAAATTGATAGAATTAGTAATCATCCTCAGGAAATGTGGAAAACGTTAAAAAAAATGGTTAACACAAATTGTAATGAAATTTCTAGGCAAATTCAATTTGAAGTACAGGGTGGTGATATGATTGTAAGAACTGATGATGAAATAACAGAAAAATTTAACGAATATTTCATTGATAGCGTAATAGAAATAGTAGACAGTATTGAAGTAAGTGAAGTTTGGTCAAATAAAAACAGTAATGTTTATAAAGATTTTTCTGAATTTAAATTGTTAACATTATATGATTTACAAAAAGTTGTGTTAACTTTAGATAATAAATGTAATCCTAATGTAATATTGAATGCAAAGATTGTTAAAGTGATTTTTGAATCGATTGGTCATGTAATATTAAATCTAATCAATACTTCACTTGACAAATCTGTCATTCCTACAGTATTGAAAGTAAGTACAATTATTCCGGTCCCAAAGGTTAACAATTCGATTAAAGCTAGTGAACATAGACCCATTAATACACTACCTCCTTTGGAGAAAATATTGGAAATTGTTGTATATAATCAATTATTGGAATATATTGAACTAAATGAAATATTAATATGTAATCAGTCTGGCTTTCGTAAAAAACATTCCTGTGAAACAGCACTGCAACTTACAATCAGTACCTTAAATACAGCTATTGATAAAAATAAATATGTTGTAGCGGTGTTTCTGGACCTTAAAAGAGCTTTCGAAACCATAGATAGAAATATTCTATTAGCAAAATTACATCATTATGGCATTAGAGGTAAGGTTTATGAATGGCTTAAAAATTACTTAAGTAACAGGAAACAAAAAGTAAGGATTAGAAATGTAATTTCTGGAGAACTAGATGTTAACCTAGGGGTCCCCCAGGGAAGTGTGTTAGGCCCGCTGTTGTTTTTATGTTACTTAAATGACATTAATTTATTTGTTAATTGTGAGTTTATAAATCTATTTGCTGATGATACTATGTTAGCATGCACTGACAGCGATATTAACACAGCTGTTCAAAAAATGAATACAGTTCTAGAAAGTGTTTCTAAATATTTAAAAATTAATAAATTAAAATTGAATGTTTCTAAAACAAAAGGAATGATTTTTACGACAAGGTATAAATATAACTGTTTAAATATAAATAATATAAATTTATCAATAGATACTGAGCAGATTGAAATTGTAACATCGGTCAAATACCTTGGTTTTATGTTAGATAATTTGTTACAGTTTGAACCTCATTTTAATTATCTTGTTAAGAAAATATCAAAAAAGCTATATTTTTTCTCAAGAATTGCAAAAAATTTATCAATGAACACTAAAATTACAGTCTACAAGTCCATTATATTACCTCACTTTGATTATTGTGCATCGCTGTTGCATCAATTTAATTTAAATAAAATGTCCCAATTACAAAAATTACAAAATCGTGGGATGAGAATTATTTTATCATGTAAACGTTTAACTCCAGTGGTGATTATGTTAGATACTTTACACTGGATATCAGTGTCTAAGAGGATATATTTGTTAACCATGACTTTTCTCTATAAAATATTGAATAATCAGACTCCATTATACTTTAATAATTTTATATCATTTCATCATAATATTCATAACCATTATACTAGAGGTTCGGCTAACATTTATATTCCTCAATATAATTATCGTTCTACAATGAACTCATTATTTTGTAAAGGAGTCGATATGTACAATAATTTACCACTTGAAATTAAAGTTAGCAAATCAAGTAAAATTTTTAAAACAAAATTATTGCTATACATTCAAGAGAAAGGTATTCTGTAATTTTTTTTTTTTGTGGTGTTATTTTGTAAAATTCTATTATTAATTAGATATTTTGTAATATTCTATGATTAACCATTTTGAATGTACATATTATTATTATTATTTTGGTGGAGTACATAATGATTATATTATAATGAAATTTAAGATGTATTTAGTGAGTTTTGTATATTAGGCATTGCCTATTTATTAATAAATGTTATATATAGAAAAAAAAAAAAAAGACCGTTTACCATAAAAAGGGACACTTCAAATTCCTTTAAAATAGGTTGCAGCTCCAAACGATTTTGTCAATGTAAGTTGGCGGGTTACAACAATTGGACAACCATTCCTGAATTAAAATACCATAAATTGCGGTTTCAGAAAGTCTTCTTCAAAGATATATGTCCATGATCAACGTACTTTTTGCTATACTCGGTGATATCAAGGGTTTTTATTAGGTTTGACTTGACGTGTCTTTTACCATCAAAATTTGTAATGACTAACGCTCTCTTGGATCGCGCAATTTTGAATTATTTTATATACATGAAGGCGGAACAATTACATTATAACATTATGGCTAACACTATATTTTTTAAATATCATCTACGCTTTCAAGTTTAAATGCACAAAAGTAATTAAGAGACCCTTTCTCTAGGTTATAAGACAATTATAAGATTTATAAAAGTCCATCTATTTATAGTGTCTTAGGGGATTGTAGAGAAATCTCATAATAAACCATTAACTACAAATTACTTTTCTTTGATGCGAGAACACTTCTATTTCTTTTTTAAATAAAACTTTTTAGTCACAAATAGAAATTTTACAAATATACACGCAATTTATAAAATCTAAATAGCAAACTAATAAAAATGTGACATTGTCAACCACAAGGTTTTTCGCGGTCAGCAATTTTTAAAGATGCAATAGATTTCTACCACCTTTGTTATCGACAGTATATTAGTAGCGACATCGTGGAGCAAACCTGATACAAAATTTAATAAACAAAAAATTACTACATGCATGGTTTCGTGAAATTTTAATAAAAAGTTGTTAAAAAATTAGAATTACAAAAATATATGTTATATTAATATGGCCATTTTTACCGGACGTGAATGTCCATTATCAAATTAATATTAAACTGTGAATGTTTTGTACATGGTTATTATTAAACCTAAGATTTACTGTGACAGAATGTCAAATCTGGTAACATTCAATGTCGCCAACGTGATTTTGCTCCAGCGGCGAGATCAATGGTTGTCACTACTATTTGAAAGTAAAGGGGCTACACGACAGTAGAAGCAACATCGCCATCTCGTATGTCTAGTCATGAACCATAATTTGTAATTCCCGCGCAACTCATTTGCACGGCCTTGATCATAAGATTTTCCTACCCATGGCTAATGTCAAATTACATATATGTGTTAAATTCAAATTTTTTAGGTTAACGGAAGGCATGTCATTGCAAACCGATGATAGAATTTGTGCTGTCAAATTGACGGACGACTGATTTTTCATTCGGGAGTGCACTTGCAAAGAAACCACTCCTCAACTTCGGAGAGAAGGACTAGGTTGTAATCCTTTAATGGATAAAGACGAATGGCTTCTACGTAAACCTAATCGTTGCACGCATTTCTCAGTTATAAAATTGACTTGCGACCCACAATCGATAAGGACTCGAATTGGAACTAATCTATTGCTGTTATCCAGCACATGAACGATTGCAGTTCTCAGTAATACTGTATGGTCAGATCGGACCATTCCAGTGAAGAGAGACCCGCTCACCGTAGCTGAAGCAGGAACAACTTCGTTTATCTCGGAGAGCTTTTTGAACGCATTACTATCACCTGAAGGTAAAGAGGTAACCTGTTCCTTCGAGGTTTTATTGAAATGTAAAAGGGTGTGATGATTTTGTTTGCATATCCGGAAAGATTTGCAGATCTTGCACTTCAAGAGAGATTTGCAACGTTTAATGGTGTGAGAATTGTCAAAACACAATAGACACCTTCCTTGTTCCTTGAGAAGCTTAAATCTTTTCAACGGGCTGTGATCCCGAAAGGAAGGACACAAGTGTAAACTATGTTGATCCTGACATACAGGACAATTATTTAGAGGATTTGCTAAATATGAATGCAAAATCTCCCGTTTCTCCAGTGTAGATGGTTTAGTTCTAAAACTACGTTTACCTCCCTGGAATTTAGTCGAAGACAATTGCAAATTGTCCAGTGCCAGACTATGCTTCTTTAAAAATTCAATTAAATAATCAATGGACGGAATATCATCCTTAGACTCAATTAGTGACAGTTCAAATTTTTCACGAGTATTGGAATCCAACTTCCTCAACTATAATCAGGTTAATCTGATCCACGGGATCATTCAGCAATAATTGAAATGATTCCCAATTAGCAATGAATTGATCCAGCACTAATTTCAAAGCCCCTGATGACCTCTCTTGAACTACTGGTAGCCTATATAGGTTCTTAAGATAAATATCTGCAATCAACCTTTGATTATAATAACGTTCTTGAAGTAGATTTAATGCAATTTCATAATTAGGTCCAGATACTTTTAAATTCCTGACCAAAGCTAACGCTTCACCCTCCAAGTAGTTTTTTAGATAATAAAAATGTTCAACATTGGAGAGGATCTTATTTTTATGAATTACCTTAGTAAATAGCTCCAAAAATGTGGGAAATTCCTAGACATTACCAGAAAAGATCGATAACTTGACGTGGGGTAATTTTAAACGTGGCTCATTAGAAGCTAAATTCAACTCCCCTACATTAGTGTTTACTAAAGGTTTCGGATGTATAATCTCTTCGAACATTCTCTTGATTTTTCCTTCTTTTGAATGAACAGAATATACTAGTGAGTCAAAATTATCTAAAATCTCATAATATTTATCTGACGGCTCACTAACATCAGCTAGATATGCAGTTTGACAATTGATGAATTCGAATAAAAGTTTATTCAAATCTTCCGCGCAAACTATACAATTTTCAAGCTGGTCTTCATCTCTCGATGATTCAGCATTTAGCATTAAATTTAATAGTCTAGCGACTTTCGTCTGACTACGTTTCATGCTTTCAATAGACATGCTGAAATTAGTAATAGTTAACAATATAATGTATATTAACTAAATTCAATAAAAAGCTTCGGTTTTTAAGTAATTTTATTGATGTTTGACAGTCAAGCTGTTAATTAATTTCAATATCCTTATCTTAACTACTACGGGGTTATGTCAAATTTAAAACTTTGACAATTAAATTACGATTGACGTATGTTCAAAACAGCCAACCACAATCGATCCGTGGCTCGAAGGTCCAAAATGTCAAGTGACGTGCTTCTGAAAATACGAAGATACGAAACTACACAAAATGAAACCCGTACTTTAAACGAAAGTAAGTGGACTGTATCCAAATATAACACAACAAAAGGTAATAAAAGGATTCAGAAGGTTAATTAATGAAAACCCAACAAAGGGACTTACTTTAAATTGAAATGTTTCTTTCCTGGAACTGTTGCACTTTTTCCAAACTCACCCCAATTTCTAAGATTTGGGGCCCCAAAGAGTAAATCACTTTCTGATCCCAGTCGTTTGCTGTTTTCCAATTATCCCCAAATCAATCCTTTTATAACACTTCACCACGGTATGTTCCAAGAACATTCACGAACAATTAATTCATAAAGAATTATTGATTATTTAAATTAGAAAATACGTTTTAAAAACCCAAATATTTACGTTAAGACGAATTTTATATCAAATTCAGAATAATTTTCAAAGACAATTCACAAAGATTCGAAAGCAATTGTTATATTTTGTTTTCGCGGCAAACTATCTTTTAATACAAAATGGCGGCGCGAACGTTCGTGCTTGACTGTCATTGCATAAACAAATATTCATTCGAATTAAAAAAATAAATTTTGCACCAAAACCAAAACTTAAAATACTGAAATCGAAAAACAAACATTATTGTTTCATCACTATTTGGAACACCTTTGGTTTGGTTTAATAAATGACCTCTGCTGAATGCTGTTAAAATAGCAGTCAAGAGTTTCGAGGCAAATGTTTCTACAACATTAAATAAAATATTGTTCTAGTTGCTTACTTCACGAGACTTTTATTCATATACAAATAATTTTAGGCTGTGTTAACATATTTAAACTTTTCTCGCAATACCATTTTAAGCAAAAATACTACATTCTCCTTATAGCATTTAAGTATTTTGTAATAAAATAAAAGCCATAAACTTATTCCAAAAACTTGAAGATGTTTTTTTAAATTAAAGATCCAATTTTGGTATCTAACATATAGTTTTGCTAACCAGCTCTACCTGTTTTCTATTGTCTTGTCCATATTCAGCTACTTGTGCACAGATATGATTCGACGGTTTCACAGATATATACGACATTCTTAAGAGTTCTCAAAACACTCGTTTGAGAAATTGGCAAGGCTGTCGTATATGTTTTTCTACAGTCCCCATTAGTAGTAGTCCTTTAAACTCCCTGTGGAGCATAGGGCATCTCTTGGATGTTTCTGTAGCAGGTGGTTAAGGAGGTCAGGTTGCTGGCCTAACGCTCCTCTTCTTAAATTATTGCGTCTTTATTAGGTCACATTTCACTAACACATGGTGTTTTAATCAGCGTTAGAATTTATTATTATTTAATTTTATTAATATTAACTTATTTAAATTTATATTTAGTTTTACTTTTTATATTTATACATTTCCTAGCTTTATTATAAAACACTTGCGTTCTCACTAAGTTTTTTCCATTGAATCTTGTCTTTTGCTAAGTTTTTTAATTCACTCCAATATTTGTTCATAATCTCGCACTCCTTTAGTGTTGAACGTTTCCAAGATAAACCTGGTCTTCCCCGTTTTCTTGATCCTATGATTGTATATTCTAACACCTGTCTGGTAATATTTGTTATTGGTTGCCTTAGGGTGTGTCCGATCCAATTCCATTTCCTTCGTCTGATGATTTTTTTCAATAGGTTCTTGTTCTGTTAACTGCCATAGTTCTTCATTTGAAATTGTATCTAGCCAATATATTTTTAGAATCTTTCTCAAACATTTATTTAGAAATACTTGTAAACTATTTATTTCCTTTTTGTTTGGTGCCCATGTTTCGCATGCATACAGTAACACGCTTTTTACATTTGTGTGAAAAATGCGAATTTTTGTTGTTGTTGTTATTTCTCTAGCATTCCAAATATTCCAAAGACTGTTAAATGCACTTTGCGCTCTTAGTATTCTTCTTGCAATATCACTCTGACTTCCTCCTGTTTCGTCAATTACACTTCCTAGGTAAACAAATTCATCGACATTTTCAATTATTTTGTCGTCTAGGGTTATATTATTTAAATTTCTATTTTTTGCATTTAGCTGTAGTATTTTTGTTTTCTTGGTATTTAGTGCTATTCCTACCTTTTTTGCATTATCCTTTAGTGTATTGATTTTTATCTGCAGTCCACATTGGACTTCTTTAAATGGCAACATGGACGCTCTCAATATTCTCCAATGTCCGAACTCTTCTTCTAAACTGGAAATTGGTACATACTATTGATAATTGCATATGTCAAAGTTTTCACTTTGATTCAATTAATTTCAATCTATTGAGATTGACAAAACAATAGATGGTTAGTTTTTCTAAGGTAAACTACTAAAAAGTGTCAGTACCAGTTGCTGAACCCTGTATAACAAACAAACAAATGCGTACTAACTCACGATATATAAACAGATAAGTTACATATCTGTGCATTAAAAATTATAGCAATATTTTCCTAATTTTCGGATTCAGCTGGGCTGCTTAATAGAAACAACCCTCTGCTATCACATTGGACTGTTTCTAAGCAACATAACCTCTTTTGTGAAATTCAGGAAAAACTATTATCAATAATTTTTCATGCACTGGTGCAATTATTTATGAGGATAACTTATTTCGTTTGTACATAATAGTTTGGTTGATGTAAATAAAATGTTGTTTCATATAAAAGAAATTTATTAACAGTCTTTTAAGAAATTAAATATTTTTTCCTGCTATGGAATTCAAAATCTTTTTTTAAGACATAATATAATAGAAAACTTTCCTTATTAATAATAATGACTAAATATATTTTCATACTAGAAAAGGTACTACATTGCTTAAAAAAGAAATTAGCAAAACCCTGTTTCCGCAACACATCAATCAGTATCAGCAACTGAAATGTTAAATTATCTAAGACAAAAAAGGTAAAAAAAATCTACTTATCATTAATAAAAAATAAAGAGCTTATTCCATAACCACATGATTTTCTGGCTAAAAACTCTAAACAATGCTGACTACTTTTTTAATGTTGCAGCAAAGTGACAACAGAAACAGTTATTATTATTTTTATTTACAATGGAAAACACTTAGAAAAAATTGGTCTTTGATAGCTGAGAAAATTAATTATTCTATGTTCACGCCTTTTTCTCTATTACTTTTAAAAGCTCGTCAATTGTCGTTGCCAATAGTTTCAAATTCTGCAACTGGCCTGCTGCATGTGGTTTCTTTTCTTCAATACTATCCTCGCTGCTGCTTGTGTTTTGTGTTTCCGAATCACTTTCGTGTTGTTGTTGTTTCGCATCATTGCTACTATTAGCTTGAGATGCTTTTTCTTCATCCGGTTTTTCTTCAAGTGATGAACTTTCATTCTTTGAAGTACTCGGCACACTATTATCACACTCATCACCTTTGGTATTGTCTTTATCTTTCTCCGGTGCTGCTTTAGGTTGTGGAATTTCTATAAAAACAGATTATTTATTTGAAGAAAATCTCATAAAAAATATTACAGAGTACTAACCATCAGCTGATTGAATCGATGACATTTCATTCAACAACCTTGCCTTCAACTGCTGTAGAGTGGTCATAAGTAAAGGTGGGGGAGCTGCCTCTGGGCTTTTGTAAACTAATACCAGTGCACGTAAGTCACCAGCTAAACGTCTCGCATTCTTTTTGAGGTCGACAGAATTGACTTGTTCACTTAGTCCAACTACTGTATTATCTATCATTGTTAAAGTCTGTTCAGAAAGCACGTGAGCAGATACCTGTCGGTTGAACATATTTTAATTTTTCTAAACATAACATGCATAACCTAACAATTACATTATGCTGCATATCAAAGTTGAGATTATTTTAAAAGTCAACTTTGAGAATTGTTTCAGATTATCAGAAATAATATAGGCTAGTTTTGGCGTTTACCAAGTAACAATAGTATATTACATATTGAGTTGGTAAAGGACATTTTTAAAAGCTGAGCGATAATGTTTGACCGAGATGGTACATCGAGGTCAAACAATATCGCGAAGCTTAGAAACTTTACCACGAAACATGTATACTATTTTATGCACAATAATTAGACTTAAATATTCAAAATAAAAAGTAATTAGATTTTAAAATAAATTTTCAGCGCCATCTATTGACCAACAGAAATTTTAAGTAAGGTTTCATTGTTCCCTGCTAGATGGCAATGTGTGCTCTTAGTATTTTAAAATTGGAAATTCATTCATTCCATTGTATTTATTAAATATAAGATACAGAAAAATAAAACTAATGTTAAATAAAAAAAAGATATTTTTAGTGTTAAATACATATATAAAAATTTGAATTTAAATCCGTTAAAACGTCTTGTTTTAACATGTTCTACCCGGGTTAAGTAAAATTCTACATTTGTTTGCCATCGGCCTTATATTAGAAAATTCTTGTGTCTGGCGGGCGAGTTTTTTGAGCCATTGTTGAGAAATTATTGCGTTATTGTTATACTAGACTTTTAAATATTACATTTTTAACTTTTTTTGCCAAAAAACAGTAGCGACCCACCTGTGGGTCGCCCCGTCAGAATGACCAAATTTGACTAATCCATCGGGGCGACCCAACCAATATCACAGTGACAGCACATCCCGCCGGCCTACTACGCAAGTCTTGACAGGTCTGCTCTTGCATATAGAAGTTTATTCAGCACACAATAGGCGTTGTTCAGTCAGGTGCTATTTTTGTAATACGTATTTGTTAGTTTATTATTTTCTTGGTAATTGAGTAACTGTTTGTGAATAACATGGATCCTGTATCATTTTATGGAAAAAGGCGACGCAATGAGCTACAAACACCTTCAACAAGTACAAATCATGCTGATAGTGAAGATTCAAGTGACGAAACTGAGGAATTTGCTGATAATTCTGACAACGATGCAACGTACGAAATATCTGTAGAAAATAGTACATCAGAATCAGAATCAAATGTTGTAGATGATGGTGGTTCGCCCCTTGATGATACAACTTTGCCTTCTGGTGGTAGTTGGAACACGGTGGGAAATACAGATATAGATGTTTCCGAGTCGGTAATGCTAACCTTTTACAGCAAGTTAACCTGGACGATCCGTTTGCAATTTATTCGTTAATTGTTAGCGACAATATCTTGGACATGATAGTAACGGAAACAAATAGGTATGCTGCCATGTGCCTAGCTACACAGCCACAAGCAAAACGCAAGGCCATCAAATGGAAGGGCACTGATAAAAGTGAAATGAAAAACTTTTCGCAATTTTACTCATAGCTGGTATCGTGAAGGTTCCTGATATTCGTTTGTATTGGTCCAAAAAGGAAATGTACACAAATCTGTGTATTAGAAAAACAATGTCTACAGATCGATTCCTACAAATTCTCCAGTATTAGCATTTTTGTGATAATAATATTGAATCTGGCATCAGGCTATTCAAAATTTGCACAATTGTGGATCAAATAAATGAAAGTTTTCAAAAAGTACTTTTACCAGGGAAAGAAATTGTAATTGACGAGAGTATGGTTCCGTGGTGTGGTAGGCTTTCATTTCGCCAATATATTGCCAATAAAACCCACAAGTATGGGGTAAAGTTGTACAAACTGTGTCTTTCAGAAGGCTACACTTGGAGGGTTCTACTTCATGCTGGAAAAGGCGATACAGTTGCAGGAAAAGCCCACTCACAATCTTTTACAATGAAATTAATGGGGGGTTTATTGGACGAAGGGCGCATTCTATTTGCCGATAATTTTTATACCAAAATTATAGAATTAGCGACAGAACTGCTAAGTAGAAAAATGTTTTTGGCCAGTACTGTCAAGCGCAATAGGAAGGGTTTACCTAAACAAGTGTTGATGCGAAAACTGAACCGTGGAGACATAGTAGCTCTTGAAAATGAAAATGGAGTAAAGGTTATGAAATGGGTAGACAAACGACCAGTGCTTATGATAAGTTCATGCAAGGATCACAAGTGCGAATTATAAGAAATTGGTAGGAAAAATAGAACAGGAGGTAAGATCAAGAAACCTGATGTTATTATAAGCTATAACTTTGGAAAGAAAGGAGTTGATTTATCTGACCAGATGGCGTCATATTATTGTAGTTTACGAAAAACTATAAAATGGTATAAAAAACCAGTTATGGAACTAATTTTCGGGGCGGCTCTGGTAAACGATAAAAAAAATTTGGTCAATACTCAAAGTTTACTAAGTTACAGTTTCGAGAACAGGTAATAAAAAGTTTATTGGATGAAGAGCTAATAAAAGCCAGCCCCACCAAGAGGAAAAATAATTCACAAATTTTGTAAAATGGAAGGACCTGTCAGAAATATTCGCAAGCGTTGCAGATAGTGCTACCGAAAAGAGGGTTTGGAAAATGGAAAAAAATCTGTTCAAAAATAAGAGTTATTTGTGTTAAAAGTTTCCCTATACTAGCAAGAAATGGTGGGTCGCTACGTCTATGACATATCTAGTCTAGCTGACCGCCCTACGACTTTGACCAGCTACGTTCTATAATCGTTTGACTGGCAATGCACCTGCGCCTTGCTCCCGGGTTGAATGTGTTAAATAATTAAAAAATAAAAGTTGGTCAAGACTACTACAGGTTTACTGGGTACAGACATGTAATTCTAAAAAAAGTCAAATTTCTGTTATAATTCAAGACATGTAAAAAGCACTCATAATTTACAATCCTCTTCAGGTGTACAAATGATATTACAAGTTGCAAAGAGACCAGCCCAATGATTAATTATTGCATTTACACAGATTGACTTATTGCATCAATTACACACAATATATGCCTAAGATAGCTATACCAGCAACGTGCCATGCATACGAGATGGTGGAAGCAGTCCCGATATGACGTATGCGCTCTTACGCTCGTACACATTGCGTATGAGTGTAATAGCGCATACGTCGTATCGCACCTGCTTCCACTGTTTCGTACGCACTGCACGCTGCTGAGCTATATCTTAATACTATTATTTCTTACCTTTGGGAAAAATGTAGTAAGAAATTCATAAATAACATCCACCATAAGTGAAGAACGTTCATCCAATAATACAGCATCAATATAATCAACAAAGTAATTCGAAGAAGTTAACATTGTAGCATATTTTCGATCTACATGCTAGAATTTATTTTTTAAATTTAAAACAAAGATTCTAAAAAAGACTACATTCTTTTTAAACTAAACTTACTTGAACTCTTAACACATCTAACCAGAATTTAGGAAAAAATGTGGAATGCAATGGTACAGCTTCAAAACCGACAAGTGCACTAAGTGTGACCACAATTTCGGAGAGGGATTCTGAATTTACAGCAAGTCGACATAGCATGTCTATAAACTCATGATAAGGTGTAAAGAACTTATCGAGAGCTTCATCATATTCAGAATCCACACCCTGAAAATATTAACCATTATTAAAAGTGCAAAATAAGTTTAAAGATTCGATTTAAATACCCTGCTACATTCCAACTGATTATGAGGTACAGTCATTTGCACCATTGGCCTTAATGGTCGAGCAATTCCTTTGCCAGCCGATGGTGGTAATGGATGGCCTCTTCTAGGAAAATATGGACCTAGTGGTACAGCTGCATCATGACTATCTTGAAATGCCGAGTGGCAATGAGACAACAACGGCACTAGAATCTGCATTACTTCGCCAGGCATTATTAAGATAAATTCCTTAAGTATTTCTGTAAAACGATTTTTCTTGCATTATTCCTAATAAGAATTGAATTTAAGTATAACTCACCAATACATAATAAACGCATTTCAGGTGGGTTGTAAGTATTAAGAAGTGACGCCAACTTCCTTATCACCTCCAACCAATCTTTACAAGCTAATAAAATTCCTCGTGCATCTTTTGGATCACGATAGATTCTTACACATCTAACTAGGTCTAAGAGAATTGATAGGATCTCTATTAAATCTCCCGATACATGGCATGCTGTCGCTTCATGTAACATAACATGAAGATTTTGGAACGACTGTTTATAAAGAGAAAATTGATAAGTTAATAAAAATAAGATTCAACATTGAATGTTATACTCACTTCAAACACGATTTGTAGTCCTCCGTTATATACAATATATAATCTATCATCATTACAGTCAACTAATATCCTAAATGCAGAAATTAACGTGCCCCAACTAGTGCGGCCATCCAAACACTAAGAAAAGTTTAAGAAATAGAGTTTATAAAAGAATCTTCAGTACAAGTAATCATGTTACCTGTAGATAAGCGGTTAATGTGGATCTTCTAAAGCTACATATTTCACGTTGTTCAGCTTCCGTTGCATCTGGATGTTTCGTTACAAACAGTTGCATAAGTTTAAATAGTTCTTCAACGGCCTAAAATTGATAAATAAAAAATTTTAGGATTAAGTTCTATAGCTGTTCGAGTAGACATAATCTAAATTTGCAAATTTGCAAGAAAAGTCGTTTGCAGGATGGTTCGAGTTGACAATGATTTACAGCATTTTAGTGCAAATGGCACATGGAAAACAAAGTTCATTATCAAATTTGATAAAATTCCTGAATTTTAATATCTGTTGTTCCCTAAATGTACGATAAAAAAAGGTGACAGCTAACTTAACCTAGAAATTTAATGTTTGTTAACCTAAAAGTTAAAGGTTAGGTTAAGTAGCTAAGTTAAATTCTAAAATTTAAAGTATGATCCGTAAGTCAACCAGCTTGACCAAATCAATTGATGTTTTGTTTATTTATGGTTCCTAACTGGAACTCTGAAAACTAATAGATTTATGGGATGGACCAGCAGGCAAAAAATGTTATTAACAGGTAAAATAATGTAGGTTTAATTTTTTAAAGCACAGTATTACGCTCTGTTGAATAAAGAGTGAATTTAATGACAACTGACTCACAATTGAATTGAATGGACATGCAATTTGAATATGACTGTCAAGATAATCTTTATCATAACCTCACAGTTGTCATTTTTAATCAAAGAGCGGTCGTTCTGGTAAAATATTCTAATCGCTTTTTTCAGAAACCATGATCCATAAATTGCGATTAATAGTTTTTTCATAGTCTATGAACCAGTATCTCAGTCGCAATCTCTAACATTTTTAAGAGTGCCTTTACTGCTAGGCTTTTAGCAATATATGTGATAATTAATAAATGAATGAGGTTTACAATATTTCCAAAATTATTAAAATATGATATTACATTTTACACTTCAATTTTTATGAACAATCGTAGATGACATAAGAGCTGTAAGTATACAGATGACGCCTTGCGCATCTAGGAAGGTTTGTAGAGAGGGATCAAATTGGTCGAAAATGCCGGATGCGAAATCATGCTAATTTGAAATTATTCATAAGGAAATAATTAATGTCATATAAAGCAACAAAATGTATATTTAATTTTTAAATTAAATAAATAACTGATAATTATTAATAAATTAAATATATCAATTAAATACAGAAATCTTTTTTAATAAAAATAATTACGAATATACGCAACCGTTTTGAAGTGATAGGCCTCCTTGAGTCATTTTAATAGTCAATAATAAAAGAAATTCATTTGTCAAAACGGTTTGTTTATAATACATATCGTTACCAAGAAAAACGCTTGTAAAGTGTGAAACCTGTCGGGTGATGACATAGCTACTACCAGTCAGCAGCAAAACCTACTAGCGCACACACACACTGCATTATTATGTAGTCATTGGTTTGTATGTCCTGGATTAATGCAATTTTTAATTTAATAACAATATACACATATCAGAATGAATCCGTGATGTGTGGCTCATTATAAAAACCACAGTGATGACAAAAAATTTAATCCTAACATAAGTTTCCATACGTTACTAAATCGCGATATGTCGCCAAAGCGTTGGGCCGCTTGGATGAAAAGAATAAATTCTGCACTTGAATTTTAGGAATAATTGATATTTGGAATCTTTTTGTATTCAAAACAATGTAGTGTAATTTCCCCAACTATATTTTCCTAATAAAAGTTTAGTACACAATTGTGTACCAACTTTTTTCAATGTGTAATTTACTACAAACCCTGTCGCAATTATCAAGTTTGCTAACAAACTAAATGTCAGGGTAAGAAAAATCACTCGCAAATGAAAAAATCTAATGTAACCAAATATATTTCCTATGATAAAGAAGCAAATACTTCCACTTGTTGTTATTACATAATAAATAAAATTTCTTGATAAAAACAAATAAATCAACAACAGAGTATCAATTAATGAAGAATTATCAAACAAAATTCAACAGCGTGCATACAGCCAAAATTCTCTAATATTAGGTCATATGAATAAATTGTAGCAAGTAATTTTACTTCTATTAATAAAGGATGAAAAATATGATATTTAACTAAATATCATATTTTTATTATTATTAAAAATAAATATTTAACTAACTAGTGAGAATACGATACTTATATAGTAAAGGCATTTTCTACATCTTATTCATATGACATATGACCTATTAACTAAGCACAGCTCAAAACTACCAAAAGAGACTATAAATACGTATTATTAATAAATTTAAATAGCAATTTTTTTGAACATGAATTATCCGTGCATTAATAAAACTGCATCTTTACATATTATACAGTGTCTGCCATAAAGTTGGATCCATATGGGAAATTTTTTTTAATATTCTGATTGGAAAAAACTTTGTGGGGCAATTCTAAAAATATTTGAAATACGCCATGTCAAAGTTGACAGGTGATATTAGGTATCTGTCAAATTTGGAAAAATGACCTTATCTGTTAAAATATGGAAAAAGTTTATTAAGAAAAAATATTTCTAATGACATTTTACGTTTACATACCGAATTTGAACAAAATATGCCAACATAAGCAAAATTCTATTTTTTAACATTTTTTGATACACCCACGTAACTGACTATATGAAATCATTAAAAACACTTTAAATGAGTGGGAAAGCAACAAGTGCATAGCATCTTTTGCTAATAATATTCGATGATGTAGGTATTTTTGACAAATATTAAAACTACCAAGAAAAAATGGAACATTCTGGATTATTTTCCAATTACCAAGCAAATAACTCATAATTTTATTAATCTTTTTTATTAAGCCACGTTTGAATATTACAAGAATTGTTGTAATCATAATTTATGCAATTTAACAAGAAACTACTACTTAAAAATTAGTCAGTTACGTGGGTGTATTAAAAAATATTAAAAAACAAAATGTTCCTTATGTCGGAATATCTTATTCAAACTCGGTATGCAAATGTAAAATGGACAACTTTGACATGGACTATTTCAAGTATTTTTAAAAGCAGAAGTGATTGCCCCACAAACTTTTTTCCCAATCAGACTATTCAAAAAAAAATCCCATATGGATTCAACTTTATGGCAGACACTGTATAAACCTATGCAAGAAAATCATGAATAATAAATAATTTTTAACGCTCAACAAATATGATTCGCTTCTGAACAAAAATGTATTTAACCAGAGAATTAAATAATAAAATTCGTGAACAAATGAAAAACTAAATTCTTATAAGAATTATTCTTTTGCGAGCGAATCTTTTTCGTTCTTTCTACTCCGCTAAATGTAAAGGAAGCTTTCAACTACTTATTGCGGCAAATTAGTCTTATTAATTCCAATCAGAATATGTCTGTGACAAATATTTTGTTTTGAAAGTATAAAAACAATAAATTCGGTACTTGAATTTTAGGAATAATTGACATTATATTATTATAAAATTCTTTTTGTATTTAACAGTTAAGTGTAATTTCCCCAGCCATATTATTTTACAAATAAAACTTAGTACACAACTAACAGTACAAAGTGTAATGTGGAAGCTAATAGCACATAATGCAGTATACAGATATAGAGCATCGCCTCGCTGCGCCAGTAGCTGGCTTGTATTGGTAGAAAATACATTAAGATTTTTTTAAAATGCTTATACCTGGTTTATTTTATACGATAAAAAAAGTGCGGTTTTCACTAATATTCTCAGAAAGACTAACTGTATCATATTATTTAATTAGTTGTTTCATGACTTAAGGGGGCCTTTAAGAAACTTTTCAAACAAATGCACAATCAACTTCTTGTAGCATGTGTGTCTGTTTGCACTTTCGACCAAAGGAGGAGGGTCGATTTGGGCGGTTTTTGCCCCAAATTATCTTTGGATGAAAAATCAGAAAACATTTTTTTTAATGTCTACTAACAATAATAAGTCGATTTTGCCCTAAACGGACGATCCCCCAACTCCCTAAATCCTGATTATGGCATCAGTTGCTAACAGCGTTCTTGGGGGAGATATATCGCTTTCAAACTTATATTTGCTCGATAAAATACCATACTAACTCCCTTTTAACTGTATCCGCTCTCATTTATCATTTTCTCCCTTTTTACCTAAAGGGGCAGAGAGGGTGGTTTTACTATTTATTCGTTTGCGGGAAATATAAATGCAAAATATCCAAGCTTGCTCACCAGACTTGACCAGGGTATCCTGGGGTTTTTGGGGTCGCTGATTCCATTTAGTCGTCCTGATCGTCCGTTTCGGGTAAAATCGACTTATTATTGTTAGTGGACATCAAAAAAAATGTTTCCTGGTTTTTACATTTTTTATTTGAAATATAAAAGTTATAAATTTTAGATTAAGGTAAATTTATTTTGTTTAATTAATGTTTTACATTAAATTATATTTTGAATGCAAATCCATTTAGAAAAATTATCGCTTTGGCGAGGAATCAAATCCTGGACCGGCTGCTTGCTAAGTCAGACCTCATACAGTTCAGCTATCTAAGCATCTTAACATAATTTAGTTATTATTACTATATAAAGTTATTAAAAATTGTTATTGAATTAACGTGAAATTGACTAATTTTTTACATTATTATGTAATTGTTAATATAATATTATTCATTATTATTGCTAAATGACAATAAAAATCATGAACGTTTTTATAATTTGCAACATAATTCACAAGTGCAAGCGCGATGGGAATACTTAAAGCTACCTTCCTTATCATTACAATATCTGCCAGAATATGTTTAGATTTCGCAGCAAAGGAGTTAATAACCTTGACAATCGAATTGATATTTGACATGCAATAGAAAGTATGTACCCTCAGGTAAAATTTATTCAACGAGATGTTAGATGGGTTGCAAAACCTCAACAAGAGAATTTTTTTTATTAATTTATTTCAGACAATCAATTAAATAATTACATATTTTAATAATAAGCCAAAGAAAAGCTTTTAATTTAATAAACATTCACTCTAGAACACACTAGGCAGTAAAAGGATAAATTTTAAAGTTAATTAATTTTTCTTAGAACCTTGGTAATTTTCCATTATTCAACTAACGATGTGAAATCGTGACCTAATTAGGCAATTAACCTAGATTTGAGGCCAAATTAAGGCAAGTTTTGACCTAAAACAGACAAGGTGCATGGTAGTGATGATGTATGCAAGTATTTGCTACGTTACCTGCTTTATTAATATAAAAGAATTGTTTCAAGTAAATGAAATAGTGATAGCGTTAAATTTTCTTCTTTAGACAGATTATACAGTTCGTGGGTAAAATGCTTTAATGCTATTTTGTCAAGCAATTTAATCAAGGTAATGGATGGAAGGGATGTTTGGGCATACTAAACCGCATTTTTACACAGAGGTGGACTGGCAATAGAAGAACTATTGAACAACCTCCTCATTCATCGAACTTATCTCTAGATTATTTTTATTGGAGCTACCTAAAGAACAGTATTTTAACACAAGATCTCAAAGTCTAGTCTACCTAAAGTATAGGATTATTACTAAAATACTTATCTTGGAATAAACGTTGAGTTATTGACGTTATACGTTGAGTTATATTTGTGATTTATCAAAAGCTTGCCCACTACCAAGCGATGGATAGAAAACAGTTTGAACATTTGTTGTATTTTGTTTGCAGTTTTCTTTTAATTCTTTTTAAAAGCCAATGTGCTATAGTATTTATGAATGTTCAGCTAGATTTAAGAGTTATTGTGTTAGTGTTTTCAAAGTTTCAAAAATTTTCAATATCCTGTACCAATAAATAAAATACATTTTTGCATCTTTTAAATGCAATTAGACGAAACTTTGCTAGTTCAAATAGTTTTTAACTGATAACTAACTGACTTTTAACCGATATCTGAGATTTCCTACTCAAATTATATGCCAAATAAGAACATTGAAGCATGCTTATTGAAGTTTCAATTTACGCACATAAATAAAATTTTAACTTTAAATTTTGAAGTTCAAACTATGCTTTCAAATATTTTTTTTAATAATCAGAAAACTTTTGGATTATCAAATATTTTTTGGATAAGCTGATGTATCCGATTTGATCAATATATGACTTACAAATAAATTACGTCATGATAATTTTGCCTATTTCTGACCCCCTCCCTAATATTACAATATTAATATCACGCACTGTAACACATGCACACATCTGTAACTGTAGGACTTAAGCTGTAATAAAAATAATACTTTTATTCAGCATAACAAATGAACTGTTATTGAAGCAAGGAACTTTTGGACTGCAAATAATTTGTATTGAGCCAAACTGCACAGCAGCATTTACCTACTGAATTTTTTACCTGACTTTTCTTGCTGACACAAATTGGCGTAAGTGTAATGTGACGTCACATTTAATCTATCCCCTCTCACACACTCTCGTCGTACATTATCACTAACTAAAAAATCTGACTTGGATCAGATTTCAGGTATGAAGCTTTCACATCTACACATCTCACACATCATTCATTCAGTCTTCGTCTTAACATAATGAAGCAATCTTAGTTCAATAATCATACCGTTGGATACTGTGTAGGATGTGGTGTAATATTTTTAAAAGCCCACTGCAGATTCTGATGCTGTGCTAGATGTCTAGTGAAGGTTCGTGATTGCTGACACATCATCCTTAACAATCCATAATAGGCTGGTAACATCGCACGATTGAACAGAACAATTTCTTGATCATCATGATCAGCTCTTAAGAATTAAAAAAAAATTATTAACATAATATTTTCTTTGGTCGCACAAGAGGAGGTTCCCACAGTCATGTCTAATATATGATGACTATATATAATTATGACTCAAACCTGAGAAAATTCGATAGGGGTGGTAATTTTAAGGATATCTGTAAAGTAATTCACCTGAAAAATGGTCTCAAAAATTCCCTGCTTTGCCTTTAGTAATAATAAATTATTAATTAATTAAAGTAAGTAATAATTAATTTATGCCAAATAAATTAAAAAATAAAAATATTTATTTAAAAATTATAAGGCATGGCAGGATTAAAATTCCCAGATACTCGTTTTAAAAAAAATGTCATTGCTTTTTATGAGAAAAAAAACGTAATTTGAAATAATTTTAATCTGCAGTAGGATATTTGATTTTTTTAGTTTTTTAATTAACAGGTTGGAAAATTATAATTTTTCCTGTCCAATTTGAAGTAAAATATGTTAAGAATTTATATCATTAATAATTGTACTATTGGTTTCATAATGATCTAGGACAGCAAGGCTAATATGATGCTATTTTTTATTATTATTTTATCCTATGCATTTACACTGAAAAAAAAAGAATAAAATAGCATCATGTTAGCCTTGCTGTCCTAAATCATTATGAAATCAATAGTACATTGTAAACAATTAATTTTGACTTTTTCTAAATGACTAAGAATTAAATAACAATCAAACGTTATGATTACTATTATAAATCAGTCTTTTTTTCAATTAAAAAAAATTTTAATTAACAATTATAAAACATTTAAAAATAATTATTTACAGAGAATAGCTTTAAACAATTCAAAAATTCTAAAAACGATCTTAATTCAAATTAATTGCAAATATAATTAAAATTTCTCAATATTAATTTAAAAAACATTTTAATTTGCTATTAATACTTATTTTTTAATTAAGAAAAAATAATTTTCTTTTAATTAACAATTTTAATTGCTATTTAATTAATTAATCATTTAAAAAAAAATTAAATTAATTTTTAAATCATTAAATAATATTTTTTAGTTAAAAACAAATGATAATAAAAATTTTAAACAAATGGACGAGATTTGAAGCCACAGAACAGGCCAGGTCTTATATTTATTAAATAAGTTTTTTTCTTTTTAAATTTTTTTTTAATAATGATTGAATTCACGAACAAATTACTTTACAAATAGGGATGAAAAAACGTTTAATAAACTAAACATTTAAACCATCAAAAATGAATCGTTTACACTTTTAAATGCTTCACCGAAACACTTATAAAATCACTTTTCGTATAATCTTATAACGTTTGAAATTTGAATATATCTACGCCATAATAAGGTGTACTTGCGTTAATGTTTACATCAATCGCTACTCATAAAAACTAATATGAGATATAAAGGTGATGCCGGGGATATGCGCTGGCAAAAACAGCTCGAGTAATAGCAGCCTATTCTGCTATGGGCCATTATGGCCTGTTAAAGGGGACTATTCTAATAGTGTATTTTATGTGAAGTATTGCTTACTTTTCACGATATACAGTGCATGTTATGATTAGATGATTATAACCTATCGGTACCGTATCGGTTTGAACGTCGAATGGCAAATAGCCCAAGATAAAGTAAATTCTCGGTTTTTAGCTCCAATAACATTATTCTTTACCATATAATATTGATGTTCTATTGAAAATTCATATGCATTTAAACATGTATTTGTTATTAAACGTTTATTCGATACTAAACCTTTACACGTTCAAACGCTGCATCCCTATTTACAAATACTCTTAAAATTGTCTCCCCTACTGAATTTTTTCAGTTTCAGGTCAAAAGCATTGGACATGTAGGAAGAACTTCTCCTTCTCACAATATCATACTTACAATATGTAATTAAATGCAATATTTTTTGTAACGTGTCCATTCTGAAGCATTAGCTGAATATTTTCTGGACAATCGGTGCATACATGATTCCAAAAAGCTAGTAAAGCTTGCTTATTGTGATGTGCTGGTATTGAGGGTTCCGATAATTTTGGATGGAATAAATGCCACAATTGTAGAAAATACTGTCCAAACTAAAAACAATATTAAATACTATAATAAATAATGTATAAACTTATTTAGCCATGTTGATTACCATAAGTTTTTCCGATCTAGAAATACAGCAATACATAAGAAGGGCAAAATACGTCGTCAGTTTAACTGTTCCATGTTGTTGTATATCTGTGTAATGTTTTGCTGCTGGTAATAATCTTAGAAGAGCTGTATAAACCTGATGTAAAACAGTTTGAGCTTCACCACTCAAATGTGGTTCCCTGTGTAATCTATGCGATGCTCTGAAACCTTGTCGAAATTGCGTACTTGGCACTAATGATACTAACAGGTAACCAGCAGCTGAGAATAAACAGTTATAATAAGAAAAGTATATTTCCGTTTTATCAAATCAACTTACCATTACGCACTCTTTGATTTCCATGTGCCATTAGAAAATGTTCAAGCCATGAATCCATACAAGAGAGCACCCACTGATGTACAAGCCTGCTTCTAGTTACTTGCAGAGCTAACCAATCTAGAGCAGAATATGGACAGCATTCGGCTGCTTCCCATACCCTCTGAAGCACAAGTTGAGTGAAACAAGGTAAACCAGATGGGCCTCCTGTACTTTGTGTACCGCATTCCGTTAATAATGTTAATATTTTGAAAAATGGTTGGCAAGACTTAAAAGAAAAAATTATTGTATTTGAAGTGACATTATTATTAAAAGGTGTGTTACCTCTGAATGTCTACTAATCGCTTGGGAAATCATCCCAATAATTTGAGTAGCTAAACGTTCATTACCTCTGCATAATGAATGAATTAAATTTTTAGTCTGTTGTAAATTAATGTTGTCTTTGATTTGTTGGTAAAGAAATGGAAAGCCCTTAAAGTAAGATTAATTATTCTCTTATAAAGCTGTTTACAACACTACCCGATCAAAACATCGCAAGCTAAAACATTGGAATCATAAAGGACAAAAATTGTGAATAGATATAAAATGCCAAAATCAATGTTCGGATCCTGCGATGGTAGCATTTACAACAAACTTACTTTTCCACCTGCAACGGCATTGTAATCTTTTGTACTTAACCGCAATTTTAAGTCACTATCACGACTTTTCTCCACAAGTGATGCTATAAGTGTGATCATTTTATCCAGCGATGCCGGCTTATATTTATCTGTTGGTAATGTGACAATTTCTTCTTCTTCTTCTCCTTCGCTTACATCAATCTGGAATTAAATAATGAAAGTGTATGACGCACAAATTTAATCAAGAATGAAAACTTACAAAGTCATGAGCTTTTTGACCTAAGTAAAAATGCACCATGGTATTTATAGCACCAGCAGCTAACAGGAATTTGGATTCTTCTTCTCCCATTCTACTAAACTCATATAGGAATCCAAAATATTCTGTTAAATGCTTTAAATGAGCTTTCGCTCCATGCTCCATCTATACAATTTTTATTATATGAAAAGTTTATTGCAAAAATATGTTAATTTATTGTGGATTATTTATAATAATGATTGGTCATGACAATCACGAAAATTTTATTCTGGGTATTTATGAAAATATAATTTGTCCTATCAATTCGAATTGGCTGGATTTTATGGGAAGTCTTAAGAGATTGTGTTAACAAGTGGAAGCAAAATCTAGCCTTGCTATCTTGTAGTAATTGTCTTCCTTGGTGTTTTTTCTAAAATCTTGTAATTTTCTACATATTGAGGGAAGTCTAAAGCTGAGGTCCCTAGACGCTCAATAATATTGTGCAATAATTGGTATTGTGCAATATTATTGATCGTCTGGAGCATATATTGAAAGATTGTGCAATATATTGTGTCAATCAAAAACTGTTTGAAATTATTGTGCAATGTATAAAATATTGGTCTGTCTGTGGATACTATTGCACAATATTAATTCATTTTCACGACCACTAAATATAGTGCATCTAAAACTGACGAAAAGGGCTTTTATACATGAATGTATTGAGGTATAAAAGTTGCTATCAGCCCTATGGAACATGAAACAACATTAAGTTACAAGGGTATACATATACCGTAAGTGTAAATATATTAGCAAAATTTAGTTTCCCATGGCACTTTTCCCTCGCTGTTAGAATAATTACAAAAGTTATCTCTTTGCTACGTTTAGAAGGATTTCTTGAATAATAATAATAATAATTGCTACAACCCATTATCTGGCTAACCAGTAACCAGGCCCCATAAGCTAGAGCTTGTGCGGGAAGAAGGGGGAGATTGATATTACTAAGCAGGCCCATTGTGCGGCTGCAGCGGACTTACAGATAGTATAGCCCAAATCTCACATTTGTGTTACAGATAAGGAAAAACTGCAGAAAATTTGCCGGTCCCAGGAGTCGAACCCGGTCCGCTCAGGTGAGAGTCTAGCATGCTAGACACTACACTACCGAGACTAATGATAAGAATAAGAAGATTGTATTCTTGAACAGCCTCCGACTAATCTTTCCATTTACAGATCTTCAGTATCAATTTGCCCTACATTGCAATAAGATGTTGGTTTCCTTTTTTTAGGAAATTATGCAAATAACAAGCTTAAAAGACTGTTTTTTCCCAGATGATAAATTAATACATCTTTGAAATATTTCAAATTTTGAATTTAAAATGGCAAATTTCCATAATCTAAATCTTGAATCGTTCATTAAATTCTTATGAGTATACGCCTGTCTTTTCATATACCATTTCTTTATCCACCTTCTTCCTTTTTTTCTTTTTTTATTAAAAAGAACCAAAGTAATAGCTACACAAGCAGCGTCCGTGTCACTCAACATTTTGTTATAAACTGAATTATTGCACAATATTTATTGCACAATTTTTTAATAAATTATTGAGTTGTCTGGAGGGTGCATCAATAATATTGCACAATATTATTGAGCGTCTAGCTTTAAAACTACATCAAAGTTGGGTCAATAAATAAAGCTTTTGCACAAAGCCTATGAGCCATCTTCTTATGGTTATTTTTCTTCATATATCTTTTTTTATAGACCATTTTTCATGTAGATTTTTCAAGTTCAGCTCAATATTCAACACAATAATACATTATTATTCACATAATATTAGGGGAAGGGGGGTTTAATATTTTTTTCCATAATTATAATAAATGACCAATAGAATATAACAAGAGTGTAATTGATATTCATTAAAAAGATTTAAAAATGAAAATAAGTTTTCTCATGTCCAACCATTATTTAAGCAATCCAAATATAACTATTCCGTTTACTTACAAGGGATAATAAAGTTTTTACAAATTTGGTAACACACGAAGCGTTTCCAACCATATCAGGATTAATACTAATAGAACTACTACTACTGCTGCTACTACTGCTCGTCTCACTACCTTTATCTTCTTTCATCTCTTCGTCTACTACTATGTACAAACTAGAATGTGATGGCCTAGAAAATTAAAATTAATTAAAAAAAAATTATCTAATTCAAGAAAAAACAATAATACTTTAATCTTTGTATAACATGAATGCACAGCCTCTGAAACATTTGCCTGACCATTTGATTCGGACACTTGAGAAGTACTTGCATGGGCCACCAGGTGTCTTCGACCATATGTTCCAAGAACCACACGCAAGCTTCTTGACAAGCATTAAATTGCTTCGTAACTAATTCTACCCACTGCACCATTGTCGGCTGAAATTATTATAAAGAATGACACTTACACTTTAATATTTAAAAAATCCAAGCTTTACCTTCTCTTTAGCATGAATGAAAGTCTCAATAAAAAAAGATGTGGATAATTGTGCAGCTTTCTGTGTGATGTCTGGTTGTACTGGCAGTATTGTTTGAGGAATGTATCCACATATTTGCCATATAAAACTAAAATAATAATAATAAGTAAATTAGAATGTGTTTGGAAACAAATGAAAAAATAATTTAAATATGAAGTTAAGAATGATTTATTTCACACAATTTTCCTTCCAATGTTGCAAAATTATCGTTAGGTCTGTCTGTAATAATGTAACATTTTACATAATCTTTTTGAAGAAACTTAATTACACTTAAAAAAATACTAATATGCACCGCCTAAATTATATAAGTGCAAATTTGGTAATTTTGTGAAGAATCTTGTCAATATAACAAACAGCCAATTCAAAATTCATGTCGGATAGATGTATCAGGCACATCCCATAAAATTCTTAAACTCTTTTGAATATCTGAATTTTTTGTCTGGAACACTTCAATTTTTGCCTATTATTTTATTTCTTAAGCCAATAAAGTTAACTGAAAATGTTTTGGTTTTGGTCCATAATAAAATTGTTAAGTTTAGATTCCATAATTTGTAATCTTACTGGTTTTTTAATAATTATTGTAAGATCACATGATCTAAAAAAGCTTTATCAGAGTAACCTATACTTGAATATCAGTTTGTTTTTGATTCATACCTCCAACATAACCTATTACATAAATGTCAAATCTAATATTTTTTAAATGTCATCATTGGCTGCATTCAACAGACTTACCGGTGATTAACCGGTGCTGCTCACCCATAGATTTTAACTGTAGATTTTACCGTAATTTTACATTTTGCAATATTTTCGTCGAATTAACATTTGTATTCTGATTATTAACGCAGAAGAATTTGATTAATAAAATATATAATTATTAGTTAATACAATAAAATATAGATTATTATAATAGCAAACTATGATGAAATTCTTTATGAAACACCTTTTATTAATTAGGTAAATTCATAAAAAAGTATCTAATGTAGTTATGCATTGTTTAGTTATAAATTCTTTAAAGATTAGAAGTATCTACAAGGTGTTCCAGAACTGCCAATAAAGCAGCTTCAGGTAAATTTCATCCTTGGTAGTTTTGAACATAATAATGCAAAGAAAATGTTCTTTTGCAGCTTAGTTTTCTTGTATGAAACTCTTCAAATTAAAACCTTTAACAATTAGAATCCTTACACCAATAAATAAATTATTTGTAAAAGAGATTTTAGAAGGCAAATATTAATAACCAATATTCTTTCTGCGAGTATTACTGAAAAGTATTCTGGTAAAAAATAAGTATGATATACAGGGAACTGTAGCGTTAACTGCCTTACCTTGACTGCAAGAATCTTTGGTACTAGATATTTTTAAGTTTTTAATTTTCTGATTGGCAGACTTGTTTGTTTTGTTAACTTATATACTTAAATTTCAAATGTGTTTACCTAAAATATTTAACTAAAATTATAACAAGAAATGAATCATTTAATAGAATCTATTGCTGCAGCTGATTACTTTTCTCCATTTTAGTGGTATTTTGCACAAACCATTTGTTAGGTTAAAACTCATATATTTGACAGCTGCATTATTTAGTAGTTACATAAGCATTAATGCAGAATAATTATATGCTTTATTAAAGAGCTGTAGGTAAAGCGGACACCATTCAGTACACTACTTTAGAAAGATTTTTGTCGATTATTGACATTTTCAGCGGTCGTAGAAGAGTTAATTGAAAAAAATATGTAAATAGTGACTAAATTTTCTTAAAATATGTACTTTTTAGCGACTTTTTTTTAAAAATATGTACCAAATATGTATGTAGTTTATAAAAAAAAAGTATATTATTCAACAAGCATATAATGATGGCTATTAATCTAGGGCGAAGTTTAAGTTTATTAGAATCGGCCGAGCGAATACTCGTCATTATATGCGAGTCAAATACTGTACTTTGTCCACAACTGTTCCGTTCAATTTTAATTCGATTTTTTTATTCCATATATGTTTACGAACTGTTTAAACGCCTTTGTAGCTCAGTGGGTTAGCAATTGAGTTTGTGACGCAGAAGACTCGAGTTCAAATCCCGTGGTTACAAAGATGATGCATTTTTGTGTTCACGGTTGAAGTTTATCAGGCAATATAATATACTCTTCTCAGTAGTACATTCTAAATTGCTAATAGCGCGCTACGCTATACAATAATGGTTCTTATTACCTGTACGACAAGGCGCAATTTGCATTTATTTTCTTACTAAGTTTCGTCCAAAATGGCTTGCGTTTTACAATCGCGGTTGTAAAATAGTGGAATTTAAAACTTGCTAACAAAATACGTATTTTTAGTGATTAAATGCTAAAAATATGTACTTTTATGCACTAGTGTAAAAAATATGTCCTTTTATGTAAAATAGTGACCGAATACGACCGCTGCATTTTGTGATACGTCCCGAATCATATTATAAATTTTTTAGCTTTCTTCGCTTTCTTAAATTGCATTCATGTTTAACCAATTTCCGTTTACTTCAAGTTTTTTGTTTAGTTCCTCTTTTCATTTTATTACTGTTTTTGTATCATCCTTGTTGTTTCATTCCCATTTCTATGCAGTTTATGCATTTTCAATTTCTCTTTCATGTTAAATTTACTGTAAATTTTCTACTATGAAATATATTGACATTGGCACTATTTAGATTCTTGCAGAATGACGTGGTAATTACAATGACACTGTTAGAATCTATGCTGAAAACTTCCTCAACAGGCAACATCCAAATTATGTTGTAATAAGATCTGCAATCGTAGTAAGTCTGTAAATGTTCTCCCACCCACAATCTGAATAGAAGTTGAGAACAAATAGCAAGGCAACCCAATTTGGAAGAAAATGCTCTATGAGTTACAAATTAGCAAGGTACTAGTGTAACGATTATTTAAAAAGCTGTACATCAAAATCTAGTATTCACAGAATTTTAAAGGAAGATAAGACTACATCTGGCTCAAGTTTCATTTATTGTAAGTCATATGGTTCCATTTAAGGAACCAGCGATAAAGTGCATGTGATGTTATGAAATTGAAAGATAGATTCGAGGTTAGATTTGAGCTTATAACGACTATTACCATAACCTGGAAAAGGAGCAGCGATTATTATTATTATGATGCAGGCCCATCTGTGGCTGCAGCCAACTAACAGATGTTATAGCACAAATTCCCACATTTATGTTACAGCTAAGGAAAACCTTAACCATATTTGCCGGCACCAGGAGTCGATCTCGGGCCGCTTGGATGAGAGATCATCACACTAGTCACTACACTACCAAGGTTATTATTGGTTGGAGTCAAGTTTAGGTGGAACCTCCAAGCTAAGTTCAAACCTAACTTTAAAATCTAACCTTCAATGTCACATCCAATCTAACCTCTAACCTATCAAGCCTAAACTTTATACAAATGAGATATATGTGTATGAGTTGCCAGGTGTCCTGATTTTTGAGTTTCAAGTCCTAGTGTCCCGGCTAGATCTTTCGGGACGTTCAAATATCCCAGTTTATCTTTTTTTAATTCTTACCAATGTTTGGTGTTGTCAAACCAGTAGCGGCCACACTTGGCAGCTTGCACGCTGCATGATTCGACTTTGGTATTTTTAAACATACAACCCACCGACACATCCAGCTCCATGGTCACAATAAATGCTCAAATAAACACAATAATTCGATGTTTGGTTGCGTAAATACTACTCTCCCTCGTGCTCTGTTTCTTTTTTTTATCTGATCATTGTTCTGGTATGAGTATGAGTCATACTGTACTGTTTTTATACCTTTCCCTCATCAACCTTTCCCCTACCACCTGGAGGTTAGGTTACAAATTAGATAGGAGGTTGAATTAGAGGTTAGGCTAAATTCTGTTGTCTTTGCAATGACTTATGCCATTTTTACGCTGTTTTAAAACTAAAGGTGAAGTAACTAATAGAAGACATCACCAAAATCCTCATATCACCAAGACATAACACAGTATAAAAAATTGAGCATAAAGTGAAAATTCAATTTTCCTATTATGTGGCAACAATTATGAGATACAAGAATATCCATCTATAGTAAATGGCCTTAAATACTGTACTAGAACTTAAATTAAAAAAAAGACACCATTTCTAAAGTGCGTCTGAAATAAGCTGTCGCAGGACGTAAACAAACCATAAGCGATGCTATCGGTCGGCACGGACGTGGACTCATTAACGCTTAAGCTACTTTCCCTACATGCGGAAACACGTATATGCAATCAGTTCTCGTTAACATTTGTACTGTGCAGTTGCATTTGTTTCGTAAGAGTGTTGGGTTTGTGTAAGTGTTCAAAAAAGGATGCGGAACGAGCCTCCAACACTAAGGATTTTAAATTAGACACTTTTTTTTAGATATTAAAGAAAAAGTTAAAATTTAAATATGCATGTCAATCAAAGAATGCCGTGCTTATTGATCGTAAAGACATTGTCCTGTGGCGACGAAACCTTTCAAAAACTATCAAAAAGTATCGGAGAGAAGGTCGATAGATTTCTTTTACTGATGAAACTTGGGTTAATGTTGGTGAGTTTATTTTTCTATTTTATGAAATCTGCAATTTATGTCTCCAATGGAGTGGTGATAATAATGCACGTCATTAGAAAAGAAAAAGTTATTTCTCTGAAAAATTTTCATTTCAAATACATAATTAATTTATTTTGTAAATGCAGGTCATACCCATAATAAGGTTTGGCAGGATACAACTTTTAAACTAGGCTTTGTTACGTTTAAATAGCGAGTGACGAGTCTGATTTAATTTGGTGTATTTAATTTTCATCAGTATCATTTTGCATTCCATATTACGCTGAAGCCGTAAGAGCGAGTTAAGCGCACACGGTACGCAAACGTGCATCATTGTAAATGAAGCTTCAAGGGACAGCTGACTTCCAGTTTGTTTATGTTTTGCGACAGTTTATTTCAGACGCACTTTAGTAGTTAGATTAAATTAGCTTACTTATTTTGATGATCGATTTATTAAAAGCCTTCTTGTAAGCATAATAACCTAACTGCCACAGTGTCAAGTTTAATATTCTTATTCTTTTCTTCCCTCGTGTAAAAAAAAAACAAAGCACTGTAGAACGTTAGCGTTCGCTGCTTTTGGAAGGTATTCGATTCCTAAATAAAGATACCTGAAGCTTTATTGGCAGTTTTGGGACATCTTAAACCATGTCTAAACCACGCAGTACATACATACAGCGAGCGACTTGCTTAAGCCACTACTGGCCGGCGCAGCATCTTAATGGATCACTTTGCTCGCTTTGGCCGTAATATGTACGTACAGGGCTTCAGCATAGTACATGATATCAATTCACATATATTGATGATATGATTATTTAATACTCAACCATTAGTCCATTACGTAATTCTTCAAAAGAGCAGTTAATCACTCATAAAGTAAACAGGATAACAAAATTGATCATCATGTCTAAGCCACCCTACATAACCCTTCTTTTTTAAGTATACTCAATATTCGACGAACAAAAAGTTAGTCTCTGAATTCGTGAAGTCTGTCTGTCGCTTCTTTTCATGTTGACTTTTTTGAATTTTTCTTTTTGGAATCTTATAGTAAATCAAATTCTAAGAAACTTTTAGTTGAAACATTTTTTGTATCTCTTAGGGAAAGTGATCAAAATGACCACCGAAAATTTCGGTAAATTTTTAAAAAATGAAAAATTTTGTATTTTTTAAAAATTTACGAAAACATAAACATTCTTAGCAACAAAAAAATTCGAAAAATTTTAGGACAGAATTTTAGTTTTTATGACAACTAATGTGTTACGTCAACATTAGTTTTCAAAAATAAATTAGTTTATTAAGTATACAGTTGTTTTTGTTCGTCATGGCAATGCTAGCTCTGCGCATTCTCACTAATTATTTATTAACTAAACTTCTGAATTCAGATCAATAACGTACTTAAAATAAGTATGTTCGAAAATATTCTTATCCTGAATAAAGTGCATATTATCCTGCCAAATCCAATCCTCAAGTTCTTTACTAAGCTCAAAAGTTGCAGTGGGCGTCGGTGAACAAGGAGATATTATATCAGCTTCTAAAGTAGTCGATGGACATTCGGTCCCCTCATTAACTGCGGTTAACGGACACCTTTCATAGAAAAGCATGTAAGCACTGTTAGTTTTTTCAAAACTAAAGTCCATAAATTTGTCTGTTACACTATCATAAGTTTTGCTCTAAAAAAAAAAGATTATAAGTTATAACATTGACAATTAAAAAACACAAAATAATTACTGTCATTTCCCCTCCAAAACACTCAGCAGCTATTTGATTCGGATCAAAAGGTTTAACTTCAGCATCGTTAAAAAGAAACCATTTATCCCTTGCCCCAGCTGTTCTATCCTTAATGAAACTGTAATAGTGTCCTCCATCAGCTGTACCAGTGTGCACAGTAACTCCTATTAGATCATACTCATACTGTTCTATTTCTTCAGGCTCATTACATTTTTCTTTTTCCTCTGAAACATTTAAAGATAGTAAATTATTTTTACATCCTGTACTTTTAATAAAGACATACCTTGATAGTGTTGTGGCATCAACTGTTTTTCAACATAACCTGCCATATTTAACCTTAATGGAAACGAAAAATGAGTATTGACTTTCTCTTTAAGCATCGTTAACATATTAAACGTATATCTCATAGTATTAAAGCATAGAATTTGTGGCAGTTTTTTAAAACAAGCTCTAAAAAGTAATATCTTTAGTATCATTTTAATAAGTTACAATTATCATAACATAATTACCGTTTTTCTGCTCTCACTTTTTTACCACATTGCGAGCAGGTGTACATATTATCACCTTCAAGTGTATCCTTAACTGTAACTTCATCTAAAGATTCATACAAATTCCTCATATCAGCGACCTGACAACGTACTGTATAGAATTCTTCTAAGGTTCGGCTGACATGATCACAGTCCTAAGAAAATAAAATTGTTAACTGTTAAGAGATGTAAATCAAAAAGCAACACTCACTAAAGAAACAACATTGTTGCTAATGACACCGCAAAAAAGTGTTTTGATCACTTTCTTTAAAGTAGGAGTCATCTCTTCTAATTTACTGACTAGATCTATAAAAAATTCTGCCATGTCCTTTTGTTCTGCTGTGTTCAACGGTTGATGGTCCATAGTGTAAACTTTACAAAAGCTACGTGGATTGTAAGCTTTCCTTTCGCTTTCCTAATTGAAAAAGTCAAGTAAATTAAAAGAATTAAACATTCCATGGTGTTATTCATTCCAAATTAGTTTAGACAGTAGTTGGCCATGGCAGTTTATATAATTTATGGTCTTGTATAAATTACAACCAATGTAGTGGAGTAACCTTACGTTTTTATCTCGGAACCAGTCCAAACTACTTTGATTTGAATAATTTCTTTTTTAAAGTCTTGTAAATATAAAATACTAAAACCTTTACAAATTAGAAATTGACGCTAAGAACGGGAAATGTGGTGAAACTCGAATAACCTAAAAATTTTCCAAGTGGTCCCGCACCGGTTGCTCGACCATCTCAGAACAGGATAATTTTTGGTGTGTTATCACATCTATGTATTGGTAGTTCGAAGCCACTATTAATTTATTTTTATTTCTTTTGGTTTAAATACAGCAGCCATATTTGTTTCGTGGTGCACGATGTTTCTTGCAGTTTTCTACGTAAACGAAAAATCTTGATATCTCAAGAACAGTTGGTCGTAGAAAGTCGCGGTAAAAACCATTGCATTGTTCACATTTCGAACTACATTTGTTGTTTTCAACATAAATTTTATAAGATGCTTCCTTATGGGCGCAAATAAAGTCCGAAGTTTAACGCTTTTTTGCAAAATTCCCGCTTTTTAGAATGTTATATTTCCACACAATGGCGAAGTATCAGCGCTCGTTCTTTTTAAAAAAGTACACAGTTAAGGCTAGTTTCTGTTTAAAATATTTTAAATCTGAAACTTCACTATTTTGGTATTTATGGGCTTTTGAAGTTCTTCATTTTTGAGCGACTTTGGACCTCAGTATCTCTGATGGGCATAAATGAATTGTTTTTATATTATGTGGATATGAAGCAGTATATGATTGTAAACTATGGTGAAAATAGTAACTTTGATATTAGCTTGAGAACAGAGTTATGCTCATGTTAGCTATCATTCAATTTACACAGATTGAGAGGGAAATCGGCCACGAAAGAAAATACAAAGAAAAAGCACCCGCTATATTAATAGCTTTAGTTATCACTGCAACGACCTTTATCAATAGCAGTAACTATATATAATAATAATAGTAATAATAATAATTTTACTTTCCCAAATCAATATTAGCACCAGAATAAAGTAGATTTACTCAGTAATACTAATGGAAATGGTATACATTTACAGTTTTCAACTGAGCATAACTCTGTCCTCATAATAACAAAGTTAAAATTTTTACCACAGTTTGCCATCATATGCTGCTTCATATGCACGTAATATAAAGAAAATCAATCCATGACCAAAAGAGATGTTGAGGTCCAAAGTTGCTCAAAAATGAAGAAAACGAGGATTTCAAAAGCCCATAAATACCAAAATAATGAAGTTTCAGATTTGAAATATTTTAAACATAAACTATCCTTAACTGTGTACTTTTTTAAAAAGAATGAGCGTTGATACTTCACCATTGTCTGAAAATATGACACTCTAAAAAGCCGAAATTCTGCAAAAAAAGCGTTAAACTTCGGACTTAATTTGCGCCCATAAGGGAGCATAAAATTTATGTTTAGAACAACAAATGTAATTCGAAATGTGAACAATGCAATGGTTTTTACCGCGACTTTCTACGACCAACTGTTCTTGAGATATCAAGATGTAAAGGTTTTAGTATTTTATATTTACAAGACTTAAAAAAAATTATTCAAATCGAAGTAGTTTGGACCGGTTCCGAGATAACGCTCTTTTTTTGCTTAGCGTTACTCCACTAATGTCAATAATAGGAATAACAAGAGCTTTGCAAAATTGAGGTTAGAATTTTTTAGGTTAGGCAAGTTTTGGCATTTATAGAGTAATAAAATTTACTATCTGATAGAAATTTTTGTTTTTCTTTTTTGTAAGAACTGACAAAGTCACAGCTAATTTGTTACGGGTCAAAATCTCGCAAAGAATCATACTAGCCTGGTTAAAAACATTTTTTGCCTAGTGATAGAAAACTGTCAACTTTGTTGATTTTTAGAATTTCCTTTTTCTTATCTTGAAAACTTATCGAAGTCATGTGTATGTTGTCCTAGAGTTGAGACAAATTTAATTTTGAAACTCACACTTACGTTAGTGGATAATTTGGCAAATATACTACTGATACGTTCTTCATATCTTAAACATTAACTTGCCCGTGTGTTAATATAGTAGAACGTAGCCTTTGTGCGATTAAAGACTGCTGTTAAGTTTGATGGACCCTCGTTAAAGGGTCCTTTCTTTTCCCTTCCCATCCCATCCTTTCTGTTTCCTTGGTTTTACCTACGCTTCTTCCTATACTTGTGGCGTGTGAACCTTCATTTGACTGAGAAATCCAATGATCTGAAACTTAGAACTGAGCCTGTGCGAAAATAGATAAAAAAAAATAGTTTAATTTGGTGAACTATTGAATTTACTTTGAACTGTCATATGAGAACAGATTCTTTTTTTTTTTGATACTGAAGACTTAAGGTCAGAAAACATAACTCTATTTATTTACAAATTAGTTATTAACTTTGCTTTGGATGTTTCAAGTGCCCAATTTACAAGTCCTATACGTTTTTTTTGATAATCATTACATCTTATAATTCATATTTGATTTTTTTGTAAGGCCACTCTTTGTAACGCAAATTCGTTTGAATGAAATTTTTGAGAATGAGAAAAAAGATACTGACTACTAAAAAGAAATGTGCATTTTTTTATTATGGTCTGTTACTGAAATCCACGTATATTAATTTAGTCCGTTTAAAATGCTAAGAGAGGCTCTTAGAGTATTTTGAATTTGTTTAAGTTAATTTTTTTTTGAGAAATTATCTAACTTTGATTTACAATTGTAATAATTGACAGATCTAGGTTAAATATTTGACAGTTCTAAAAACAGAGGTTACTTTGGAATTTGTATGCAATTATGAGCTTGTCATAGAAGTTGCAATTATAAGCTAATTGAAGTAATTGGTTTTTTATTTGATTCTGTACCTACTCCTATAGATTAAAGAAACATTTTGAGTTGGAATTTAGTTTTATTTCTTAGTTTTTATCTGTAACCTTAATTTAGCACCTTCTTTGAGGTTTTAAGAAAGTAGATCATTTGGTAGTGATGATTTGGTATAAACATCAACGCCTGCTACGCTGACGTACCTACTACCTGGTGCCCTCTAATTCTTGAAAACCCAACCCTACTCTCCGACATCAGAGCTAGCACAGTGTAATTTAGAGCGATCCTCATCTACTGGTAACAACAAAAAAGATAATAATAATAAAAATTCATTTAAAAAAAGTCTTCCGTTGTTATTAGCAGGGGCGGATCTAGAGAATTATTTTGGGGGGGGGGGGAATTTTTGAAAAAATAATTGCTTTAAATAAATAATAATTAAACAAACATTGTTTGTTTTTATCCTATGTAATTTATTTATAAATGTTATATATTGCACAATATTTAATAAACATTAACTACTTTTACATTAAAATTTATTTTACTATAATACTAAAGTATATAAGATTAAAAATTTTGGGGGGAAATCTCCCCCATATCCATATCCCCGTGGATCCGCGCCTGTTATTAGTTATTTGGTAGTTGTTAATAAGAGGTCCAGATTTTTTAAATGTAACGCATTGTGAACATTACGTTGCAAATTATCTGATTACAGAAATCTGTTCAGAACTCTGGTTCTAATAATTCCTAACCTAGAGCTTTTGGGCCTGAACCTGATTCTAATAATGCAAGTATTGATTTATCCATATTGCCTTACAGTAACAGTAATACAATTAGTCTTAACAAGGTCAACAATGATGACATATTAACTGCCATTCGCCAATTGAGTAACTCTAGATCTATGGGACCTGATAATATTCCGGCTTATATAGTAAAGGGTGTGGCTGAATAGCTCCTTTAAAAGAACTTTTTAATTTATCACTGGTAACAAGTACTTTCCCTTCAAAGTGGAAATATGGAAAGATCATTCCAATTTATAAAAGCGGATCTAGGACCGAAATAAGAAACTATCGCCCAGTTGTCCTTTTAAACACTTTCTCAAAAGTCTTTGAAATTACATTAAACAATTTGTTAAGACCCCAACTTTCCAATATTATTTCCACAACTCAGCATGGATTTGTAACAAAGCGATCCACTACAACAAATTTAGCAGTTTTTGCCCAATGTGTTTCGGAAGCTTTGGAGAAAAGACTTCCGGTGGATGTTATATATACAGATTTCTTCAAAGCTTTCGATACTGTTGACCACAGACTCTTGTTAAACAAATTAAATAAAATAGGTTTTACCAATAATTTAACTACATTTTTTCATTCTTATCTAACGTCTAGATTTCAGACTGTGTATTGTAATAGGTATCGCTCCAAGTGATTATATAGCTTCTTCCGGTGTGCCCCAAGGTAGTGTAATTGGCCCCCTATTTTTTATTTTATTTATAAATGATATATCGACTCAGGTTCACAACAGTGAATATCTCATCTATGCTGATGACTTCAAACTTTTTAAAGTTATAAGAAATCCACAAGATTGCCGTTTGTTACAAGAGGATTTAAATCGCATTTATAAATGGTCCATTGATAATAGGTTGTATTTCAATATATCTAAGTGCAAATCCATGTCGTTTTCACGTAAGGTTAATATAATAGATTATACTTATAAAATGGATGATAATACTTTACCTAGAGTAATAGAATGCAATGATCTGGGAATTCATTTCATATTGTCATTTTCTTTTAACTGTCATTATGAGGTTGTGGTTAACAATGCATTAAAACAATTGGGGTTTATTTTTAGGAATACTAAATCTTTTACAAATATTGAGACAATAATGATTCTGCTTAATTCCCATGTGCGCACAAAACTTGAATATGGAGTAATCATATGGAATCCCATATACACATCTCACATAATACGATTTGAAAGGGTGCAGAAAAAAATGCTGAAGTATTGCTTATACAAAGATGGTAATATTGCAAATGTCTCTAAGGATTACAGCTCATTACTTAATCACTTCAACATAAAATCTCTCTCTTCGAGGAGGGAAGGTCAGTTATTGCTGTTTTTATATAAAATCTTAAATTATATGGTTGATGCTCCATTTTTATTATTGAAAATTAATATAAAAGTTCCGGATATAAGAACCCGCAATAATAGGCTTACATTTTATTATACTTGTCCTAGGACAAACTCTCACCTTATGGCTCCCATGTTGGCAGCTCAAAGGCGTTTTAATAACTTGGAGCTAGACTTGGATTTGTTTAATCTATCATATAATCAATTTCGTAAATTAGTGAATGACTATGTCTAATAGTTATAAACATGTCTAAGGTAATTGTATTATCAGTTGCAATTATATGTTCTTAATGCTCAAACTATCTGTACTAGCTATTTTTAAGTTCACGATTGTTATATTTATTTATGTAATTACTATTTTCCACACATGTTATGTATATTTCCTGTAAATGGAACTTGTTTCTGTTTGAATATTATTATTATTATTATTAGAGCAGTATCAATCTTGATATTGCTCATTTCTGTAAAAATCTAGTAAAAAATAAAAAGAAATCAAATTTGTGCTTGTGGTTAAGCACAAAATTTTCATTTTGGAACATGGGCACGTGGTTAACACTAAAACTCACCTAATTATTTAGATGTTAAACACAGTTTGGATGTGTTGCTTAACAGCAGCAAGGTATTAGAATATATCATTCTGTTGTGTTTTCAAGTTTTAAACTGTCTATGACAGACAACAAAACTTGACCATGAAAAAAGTTGTTTTATTCTAATTTCTAGGTTATAGCAGGTACATACAAACATCATTGGCAGGCAACATCTAATTACAGATATAACCAATAAAATCTAATACTAGTTTTTCTTGGATATCACGTCTTTGCCAAATATTTTTCGTATGTGATTGTACATCTAGACAATCAACAATCTGGATTTTTACAAAAGATTGAGATTTTTAATTTTGAGTTTACTATCTGTATTAACACGTTTTTAAAAAGAGTACATCATTACATTGTACATCATTAAAATCACGTTGATATGCGATAGGCAATGATGTATGAGGTGTGACAATTTAATTCTCAGAATGCACTTATAACAAAGTGCTCCCCTTGTGCAACTTTACACTGGTTTAAGCAGTGGTGCCAGTTCTGGAAACAGGCCTGGAACTCTTTTTCGGGAATAATCTTTAGTTCCTTTATGACATTTTGCTGGATATCAGCGAGGTCAGAAAATCTTCATCCTTTTAGCAAAGTGTTTAGTTTAAGGAACAGCCAAAAATCACAGGGAGTTAAGTCAGATGAATAAGTAGAATAATCTAATTGGGTAATCCATTTTTTGACCAGAAGCGTGATGGATGATCCATTTGTGAGGCCACAATTCAGGTTTTTCCTCTGAACAGAATTTCGTAATCTTGTCAGCACCTCTAAATAGCACTGCTGGTTGACTGTCCCTATTCAATCAATTCATGGTAAACTATCCCCTTGTGATCGAAGAAACACACCAGCATGGTCTTGAATGCGAACGTGTCTTGCGTACTTTTTTCAGGTGTGGCGAAGTTGAGATTTTTCAATGCATGTTATGGCATTTTGTTTCGGGGTCATACTGGAAGCACCAGGATTCAGCACCCGTGATAACTTTCAAACACATGTGCGTGTTTGCAGAAAGATCAGTCACAACTTCAAGCCACCGCAGGGCACAAGCTTCACAGAAATCTTTCGCATTCTCAATTCTTCAGTTAAAATTAGTCTGACTGTTTTTCTTGTGTCATTTGTGTTGTTGGCGGACCACTTCTGGGATCATCGTTCACATCTTCTCGCCCATCTTTGAATCTCTTATGCCACTCAAAAGACACTTGACCTGTTTAGGGCATCCACACCCTATGCCATTTTTAAAAGCTCCAACGTTTCAGTGGCAGTCTTCGTATTTTCACACAAAATTGAATGATAGCACGCTTCTCCAAATTCCGATCAGTTATTTTCATGGTAACGTTGACATGTAGACCTTTTTTGTTTTTACAATATTCAAGTAAGGTCCGTCGCAAGACCAAAATACACTTGAAGTTAGCACTAAACAAACTATAAGTGATGCTATTGGTCGGCGCACACGTGGTCGCATTAACGCTTAAATTACTTTACATAAATGCGGCAACATGTATAATGCAATCACTTTCCAGTCCACATTATGCTGTAACCGTAAAAGCGCGTTAAACGCACACAGTACGCAAACGCTCATCATCGTAAATGAAGTTTCAAGGATCAGCCAACTTCAAGTGTGTTTACGTCCTGCGACAGGTCTCGATGAATGGACTTTAATAAGTCTGAAAAGACTGTTTACAAGAAATGTAACACTTTTCATGTTGCTGTCAATGCTTTTGTACTTGTGTCTGATTTTATTTTTGCTATTTAAGCGACATCTACTAATTATTTTCGAAATTTCGCACATTTATTTTATAGAAAAAAGTAATATTTAACCAGATGTATTTCTGAGAGTGGTCTGAAAAGTTTCCGACCTAACAAAGATACAAGACATTTTTTCTTTAAATTTATTTAAACTATTTCTACATAGTCTCCTTGTAAGTCTACACACTTCTCCCAGCGATGCTCCCATCTCTTTAACCCGTCCAAATAGTACTCGGCGTTTTTCTCTGTAAAATAATTGTTCACGAAGTGATTGCCTCCTCATTTGACGAAAATCTCTGTCCTCCGAGCGCAGAAGTCGCTTGGGGCTAGATCTGGTGAGTAAGGAGGATTCAGCTGTTCAAACCGTAATTCGTGGATTTTCGCCATGGCAACCGCGGAGGTGTGAGACGGCGCATTGTCTTGGTGAAACAGGATTTTCTTTTTCTGCAAATGCGGCCGTTTTTCCGCAATTTCTGCCTTCAGCTTGTCAAGTAATGATGCGTAGTATGCTCCTGTCGAGATCGATTAAGATAATCGATTAAGATAACTCCATGACTATCCCAAAAAACAGTCGCCATCACTTTCCCAGCCGACATAACAGTTTTTGCTTTTTTTGGAGCAGATTCCCCCTTCGCAGTCCACTGTTTTAACTGTAGTTTTGTTTCGGGCGTATAATGGTGTATCCAAGTTTCATCTACAGTAATTTTTTGATCTAACGTGAGCAAACGCGGCACCCAACGCGCGGACAGCTTTCTCATGCCTAAATCTTGATTCAATATGTGACAAACACGTTCTTTGGGCATATTCATAGCCTCTGCTATCTCTCTCACTTTAATTCGACGGTCGTTTAACACCATTTGGTGAACTTTAGCGATGTTATCGTCAGTGGTTGCAGTTTTTGGACGTCCCGAGCTCCCGTCCCGTTCATCATCTCCCAAGCTGGTACGGCCACGTTTAAATTCAGCTGCCCAAAATTTGTCCCCATACACAGAGTCCAACTCATCTTAGATTTGCGTAGGCATATTGCCGTTCAAAAACAAATATTTAATGACAGCTCGATACTCGATTTTTCCATTTTCACAAAAACACTCACATCGACTCACTCAAACGATTGTCAAATAACAACTGCGCGTCCAAAATGGCTGAAATTTTGGCGAGTACCTGTCAAGAGATGCACTACATTCCCAAGCTTTTATTGACGAATGCTGCCATCTTCACGTTAAGGTCGGAAACTTTTCAGACCATCCTCGTAGTATTATTTTTTTTGCATCTCAAAGAACCACCGGCCGTGTTACGTGCGTTTGTTTGTTAATGCGTCTAATTAGGTGGATTAATCCTATATCAGCTAATGATAATAATATAATATAACCCAAAATACCAAATGGAGTGCAACCTAATTTTCTTTTATTATAAAAATAATAATTTTATTTCATTTCGTATTTCAAACAATTCTTTATATACCACAATTAGTAATATAAAGTATATCTTGATCTCCGTTGTCAATGATACCGGAGTTCAAGACGTTCTTGATCTCCGTTGTTGTTGGCAACGTATGATGACACAGACAAGGCAACTTGCTTCTTTATACAATAAATTCGGATGGATTTTAACAGGGAGAAATTAGGATTGAAATACGAAATAAAATAAAACAACTTATGCAATACGGAGATCAAGCTTCTTTAAATCCTCGAAGATGTTATAACGCCTCGGCTGGCGCCTCGGCGTTATACATCTTCTTGGATTTAAAGTATCGCTTGATCTCCTAATTACATAATATATATTACAGTTTAGTTTGTTTAATAAATTGAACACTGCAGTTTATGATTACGATTCTGGAGGTATGAATTGTTTTTGCGCTCTTGGAAAGATAATTTTCGTTTCAAATCAAACTCAATAGTTTTGCCAGGTCTATTAGAAGGCTTCATTTTGTTATTTATATTTCATGAATGATAAATATTGGGTTTCTTTTGTAAGCTGTATATTGCAAGCTTTCACTTGCCTTTTTTTTGACAGTTACGTTGTGAATCATTGTTCTTTTGAATGAATGTTTATTGGGGTGTCAAATACTTGTTGTGTTTTATTTAATGCCAAAGCATTGGCTATTGGTCTCATCGGCGACAACAAGTCAGGAAGATTGTGTCGACTTTGTGTGGTGCCCATATCATATATTCAGAACCCATCCCTTCTGCGACTGAGCAGCAGCAACCTCCCTTTTAGTGAGGACCAATTGTTATTTGTCTACTAACAAGCTGAAAATTGGCATGAACTGTTCCTTAACCTCACTTTTTTAAGCAAGAGTGGCAGACAAGTAGTTTATTAACTTCAATAATTATCTTGTCAAAATTAACTTATTAAATTAAGTACCACCGTATATAGCTGTGTAATGATTCTTAGGACTAGCTATAGGTTACTAGGGTCAAAAATATAAAAAACTGTTTTGTTAGTTTAGGTGTTCATATTCACCCACGTAAATGTCAATATTTACTTAATAAATACCAAACATAGTTTATTTATTTGTTGTTATAGTAAGATATCTCAAAACTTTTCCTTCGTGTCATTGTATTTCAAACAAAAAAATTAATCTAAAGATCCAACCAAAAACACCCTCGCCCCCTCTCGCCCAGTAAAAGACACTCACATTGGTACTTACTAAATACCAACAGGTCTCCTCGATTGGCTCCCTCTACTTTTAGCACAAACAATTTTGAGAGAAAAAGAGCCGTCAGACCTTATCAATCGTATTTAATAATTGTACAACAAACAATTTGTTGCTTAGATTTAGTCAAAAAGCATAAAAGAAAACTACTTTGAAATAGTATTATTTTTCCTATTTAGAAGAACTTATTTTTTTCATCCAATATGAGGATGAGACTAATGGAAGAGACTAAAATTTCAATCAATTATTGACATCTAAAATAATCTGGAATGAATTACTATGCTATTAATTAATTTCAGATACTGGAACCTACCAATAAATATGCAAACATTCTTTGCAATTCTTTTAATGTAGGCTCATGCTTAGAATGTTCAGTATTAGCCGACAATATGGAAGCTCTTGCTTGTGGCATCATATAAAGATGTTGCATACATGAGGCCATATAACAAGTAGCACCAAGATTTGTTAATCCAACATAACCGCACTCTGACCTCCCATCTTCGTGAGGCCAATAATCCCAAGGGTACGGTGAATTTGGACCTGGCTGATGTTGCTTTAATAATTTATCATGTAAAAGTCCATAGTTTTCAGGGGCATATTTAACTAGTTCAACTAAAAGATCAAATGCAGCCGTTCTAGATCTCGCCGATTTACACTTGGGAACATGGCGCTTCTTTGGATTCGGAAGGGCAAACAGAAAATCGAAAACCTGGAAACAATTTCAAATTAGCATTCAGTTTTAGTTAAAAAAATCATTCAATTGTAAGTTATATTTTACCTCACACAACAACTCTTGCCCCTGCTTACTAGTTTGAAATGGTGGCCTATGTTTTAATAAATTGGTTAATAAATTTAATAATCCGATTAGCCCATCATCATCCACCGTCCTGTGTCGTGTTTCTAAATATTCCCTTGAAAGAACAGACAGTGCAATTTTTCCTGTTAAACCATTAATGTCTACAACGCAACTTAGTGGTTCTTCTAAACTTTCTAAAAAAAAAACCAGTACGATTGATAAAGGGATTTTGTTGGTATATTATCAGATTTACCTTTAACAATTTCATCAGGTAAACTATCGACTAGACGTGATACCAACCAGAAGTAGTCTCTACAAGCTGGTCCATATGGTTCTTTACCTTCTTCTGGTGCTTGGATTGCCTAAAAATAAAAATGTGTTTTAATTATAAAATTGCATTAAAATTTCTTTTTGATACAATGCATAATTTAAAACTTCGATATTTGAATAACCTAAATATCAAAACTCTTGACATTTGTAACTTGATTCAGAAAAATTAAATCAAACTACTAACTACTAATGAACTACTAACAAAAATTAAATTTGAACTACTTTATATTTAAATAAATAAACTATGTCTGAAATAACCTGTCGCACGACGTAAATAAACTTTCAGTCAGCTGACCCTTGAAGCTTCATGTACGATGACGCGCGTTTGCCTACTGTATACACTTAACTTGCTCTTACGGTTTCAGCGTTCTATAGAATGGAAAATGATACTGATGAAAATTAAATACACAACAATTAATTCAAGCTCGCTATTAAACATAACAAAGCCTAGTTTAAAAGAGGTGCTTGTCCTAAAAAGGGCAATTTTTGAACAGCATCCATGGCAAATAATTTTTTTATTCTGCGAACCAAAAAAATTACATCAGCAAATTAAGAAATTTTTTTTTAAATAATACTTATTAACTATGATCTCCTTTTCGCATTTGGAAATTGTGATTTGTTTCCTTTTTAAAGAAGTGTTTTATTAATTTTACGCCATTCTTGAACACTTACACAAACACAACACTCTTACGAAACAAATGCAACTGCGCAGTACAAACATTAACAAGAACTGATTGCATATACGTGTTTCTAAATGTACTATCCGTCCACCGAAAGATGAGCTCTGCGTCATCTTTGCAAGAAATTATCACAGAAAGCGTATTGTTGTGCTTTACTCTCATTATCTACAAGTATGACGAAAATAGCATTACATTAGCACTTCTCTGGGTCGTTGGAAGTTGATTGGACTAGCTCTGTAAAGTGTAGAATACGGAGTGGCCAACCTTACAAATAAATTCCTAGATCAAATTAACATATTGCCACAAAAAAACAAAAAAATAACTACATTTATTGGCAAAATTATCGTGGAAAAATTGAATATAGTCACTACAGATAAAGTTGATCAATTTTAGGGATTCTTTAAGGTATTTCACAGATTTCTGAAAGAAAATGGCAAAATTATAGGCAATGCTGTATGCGGTTATGAACATGTGACTTTATTGTATAATATGTCACAGGTATCTCTGATACCTGTAGACTGTAGATTTGATTGGCACAGGTGACATTTGCTGAAGTTATTTTTTATTTACATGTTTTTCGCGAGTGTTATAGTGTTTCAATAACAATAAGCAACAGTTAATAATAATAATGATCAATAATAACTGGCAGAAAATCGCAATTTTACCTAATATATTACATATTAATATTATGTCAGTATAAGGGAAGACACTGCATTCGCAGTCTCATCAGTTATTCCTGAATTTACTAAACTAGTTCGAGAGGGAAAAAGGAAATCATGGAAATTTACTTCCTTTATTTTGTGTACAAGAGGTAAGAAACGTTAATTATTATTTATGATCATATTGTACTATAATTGTTTGTTTATTGCAGCGAGCAGCTGAGGCTTTAAAAATTTGTGTTTCAACTGTTAAAAGGGCCCGTAGTAGAAACCAGCGAGTTTTATCTAGTCCTGGTAAAAAAGACAACGCAAGAAGTTGAAAACTGCAGGCAAGTTCTAAAATGGTCGCCAGAGAAACTGTATATAAGTGAAAGTAAGACGTTTGATATTTTTTGATTTTATAAAGTCTATGTTTTGTATAGTTTCAGAAAAAGCGAACATACAGAACGACAGACATATAGACCCTGCGTTTTATGTATTAATGTATAATAAATATACAAGAGAAGAGATGGATAAGCAAAAATAGTGTTAATTCTATTATAACTAAGTACTTTAATAGCATTTAAGTTGATTAAAATATTGAATAGCAGTTTTGTTAAATGTAAAACTGTATTTGAAAAGAATATATTTCTCCATATTGAAGGTGTTATACTGTTACAAAGGTTATAAATGAGTTAATTTCTTAAATATAAGTAAAAGTGATTTCTTGTTTTTTAGTACTTGGTAGTTCTGTAAAACTAGAAAACGTACAGTAGTAATAGGTATTCGCGAAAATCTAATTCTTAGTTTCCTACTGAAAATGTTTTAAAACTTTCCAAAACAACAAGTATCTATGTTAAAAATCTAAAAGAAGGTTACAAACGTCCAACATTCCTTATCCCTAACCTCAAAAAATTACCTGCTATGACATTTTCGTAAACACGGTAAAAATAAATAACTGCCAAACTATGGATGCTGATTTGACTAGGAATTTTTTAATCTTATACCACACAGAGAGCAACGATGACCAGCGTTCATCTTTAGTTGGACGGATAATAGGTAAAGTAGCTTAAGCATTAACGAGACCATGTGCGTGCCATCCACCAATAGCATCGCTTATGGTTTGTTTACGTTTTACGACAACTTATGTCAGATGCAGTTTAATATAGAACAAGTTTTATGAAGTCAATTCACCAATTCAGAGTTATTTATTTTAATTAAAAATCTAAGTTAAATCCTTCATAGTATAAAATATTATTGAATGTAAACAATAAAATTCATATAAATAATTTTATGAATGAAAACTGAATTTAACAAAAGGTGACATTTAACACTAATGGTTCTGTGAAAAATTTGTAATTAAAGGTAAGTTCGTAGCTGTGCATTCATACTGTGTTTCCGGTAATATGTTTACCAATCACAGCTCGTTATTATTTAGTGTACTCTAATTCAATCCGTCGACTGAAAAAGTTGTTTGAATATCAACATTTCAAGTAGATATCTTATGCTGATAGCCTAGCACTTTCAAATAGTGAGGTTAGGTGCCTAGCTTTGCTTACAGTGATGTGTATGTTAATAACATATTCTATAGGTTTTTACTATTTTCAGACTGGAGGCTGTCTTATTCACAAAAGTTTAACTAACATCACAAAACAAGTGTGAACTGCAAAATTTATGCGCACCACTACAAACACTTGAAAAAGAGAGTTATTTAATTCATCCGTTGATGAACGAATGCAACCGTATAAACGCACAGCTGCAAACTTATCTTAGATTTTTACACATTGTTAAAATTGCTCAATATCAAGACCAACTCTGAATTCATTTTAAAAATGAATGGGTATAAATCTATCCTTTTATTTTATGGCAACCTTGAATTTCAATATTTTTCGGATCAGGTTACATAATCTAAAACTAGTTCTTTTGCAGATTACCAAATGGAATTGGTTGGCGGTATTCTGTTGACATTGGTGATTGCTTGACAGCTGTCATTTACATAATCAAATGTTTGTTTATATAAATGTACTTGTTCAAACCATTCTTTTGATAACTTTTTTCTAATTTAAAATTTTTCAAAAAACTTCTAATTTAGGCAAATAATAATTAATGATCATAATTGTAATAACCCCTAAAATGTAAGTTTTAATTAAGCATACCTCCAACTTTTGTGGTCTCATACTTTCTGCTATGCTCATATAACTCAATAATTGCGACAACATTGGAGCTACAAGGCTGCTATCAAGTCCATCAGTTTTTGCAGCCACCCCTAAACATAACCTATAAAGTGCTGAACACACTTCTCTACGTACGGCAGGTTCAGGGTCTTCCAATACCTACAATAATCATTTAGCAATAAATCTTACTATTTCAACACATAGAAAAATATTATACCAATCTTTGTAACCAAATAGAAAAGTTTGGTGTTTGAAAAAGCGCTTGTTTAGCTTCTTCGCTACAATGCAACCATGATACTAATAATGCCATAGCATAATGCACAACCTAAAATGTAACAATTAAATGCAAATGAATAGCTAGAAAAACTAAATTTTACCTGTGCTCTCCCCCAAAAGCCAGTTTTATAATGATTAACGTCTCTAGGTAACGAAGCTTCTTCTAAAATACTGGTCAATCGTGGCATAGTATCTTTCACATCAATCATGGATAACAATGCCTTAAAATTTTTATAAACGCACTCAGCTTTTGTCAAATTACCACATCTACAATCAACTTACCTCATTTAAACTAGGAATAATAATTTTTTCACTTCGAGAAGGTCGTGACTCGTGTGGAATAGAATCGACACCCAGCTGACATAAAAGTTTAAGTAATGAAGCTAGACAATCTTGTTGCCATTCGCTGCCATCATCACCAGATCTTTGAAGGACTCCTAAAACATAAAAATATAAATTATACTACTGCCCTTTATGTACAATTAGTGTTATATAAATACCTGACATAAATATATCGTAAAGATGCCTTAAACCTCCCTGCTGTATGAATATTCGGCTCCATGGTTCCTTTCCTTTCGAGTCACCATCACCTTTATCGGTTTTTACACTAAGAGATTCAACAATATAAAGAGAATACATTAATTTCTGAGGACTAGCGGGATCGAGCAATTCAGTTAACGGTGTATCGAGCTGTTGAAATCCGCACAGAAGTGTCGGGTTCGTAGGTAATAGACTTAAAATATCCCATACTCGTCTACTTAATACTTGAGCTTTGGTGTGTGGTATTTCGTGCTGCAAGAAAAAATGTTATTTAATTATTAATAAAATCAAAATGTGTGTCCAGTCAAAACATTGCAAGAAAAATATCAAGAGCTAAAATTGGTAAAATAGATTTTAAATGCTGTGTTGATTGACTAACAGACATGCCAGTTTAAAGGTTAGGTTAGAGCTAAGTTGCTTTTTGCAACATTTTGTCCTTTACAATATTTATGTCTAACAATGTTTTTTTGCAACATTCTGTCAAGCAATGATACTAAAAAAGTTAACTTACCCCACCCTTCACTGGAGTTTTCATAGCACTTAATGTGTGCATAAGGCCAAACAACTGTTCAAAATAATTTGTGCGTAGTAACAACAATGTTGGGATCGATTCTCTCGGTGGGGGTGGCTGTAAAGAGGGCGAGTCCATACAGTCACGTTTCTTTAGACCTCGAGCAGCACCAACTGATATGTAAACCATCTAAAATAAAATTACTCAAATATATTACAATCTTAGCCTGCTGCCAGTATTAACAAACCTGATTATCTTTAAATCCCATTTCGGCTAATGTTTTCTCATCGCAATCAGTTGTCAATTCCTGTCCCTGTGTAATAATTCGAACAAGACCTTCTTGAAGAACTGCATTATTATTTGTAGAGCTTTCGTTTTCAGCATTTTTCGTCTGCAAGATGTTTAAATTAATAATTTGTATGTGCATGAGTTGACAAATTTTTACCACCTGACACAATTTCTCCCACCACATAACAACTTCGGCCCTTAAATCTGCAATGTAGTCAGAACTTAACAGATCTAGCACGCATCTTTCTGACATTCCAGCTGGCTGAATAACGAGTCTTATAAGAGTAGAAGAGCGGTCACCTAAAGCAGCATGGCTGCCAACACCTTTTCCTTCAAGTGCCCATCTTCGTAAATGATACGCGTATCTGAAAATATGGGTTAAGATATCAAAGGTAAAGATAATAGTCTGGCATATTATCATAGGTGTTATCTCTTGTCAGTTCATCACCCAAGTAAATAGATCGTTACATAATTAAATTATGGAAATCGGAATATACTTTCTTGTTCAACTCAACTCGGCATCCACAATATGGATGACAAAAAATAAGTAGTTTTGCTTTGCACTCGAAGAAGTAATTTTATCAATTACCAACATTGGGCAGTTATTATGTTTGTAATTATAATCAGTTTTTAGTTATATTTAAGCATAATTTATTTAACTTCAAAAAAACTGGAATAATCAGAATTAGTGTTGTGAATGAAAGAACGTTTTGAAAATGCTGATGAGAACGTTCGAGCATGATAAAACTGCATCAAAAGAACGTTCTCTTGGGGAACAGGGAACATAAGCACGTTCTCATAGTAATTCTCGAGAATTTTCAGAATAATACAGCACAAACGAGCATAAACAAGAACATTAAAAATCAAGAATAAAATCGAAAGTAAACGATCTTAAATCGCACAACCACGCAAAATGTATACCGGGTGGGGCAATAGTGTGGGGAAGTCCCACAGCTCCTAAATGGTAACTGCTAGAAAAATCGTTCTAATACGGATCTAAACAGTGGATAGAGGCGCATCTAGAGCAATTATTTTCAAATATACAGGTTGTTGCAGAAAAGTGTAGCATGCTTAAGGTAATTTTTTTTAAATAGAATGCCCCAAATATTTTTTCATATTTAACACCTCTCTTAGCAGGTTTATTCATATCTAAGATTTTAGCGCCATCTAATGACCGGTTTAGAAGTTATAAATTCTTTTTCAAAAAAAATGAGTTTTACATTATTCCACTTAACAGTTTACCGCTTTCAAGACGGCAACTGTGAAGACGAATTTAAGTAGGGATTTTGTTGCAGGGGCTTGTAGGGTGCTCTTCTTTAAAAGAAAATTGACCCACCCCCAACAAAATCCTTACTTAAATTCGTCTTCACAGCTGCCGTCGTGAAAGCGGTAAACTGTTAAGTGGAATAATGTAAAACTCAATTTTTTTGAAAAAAAAATTATAACTTCTAAACCGGTCATTAGATGGCGCTAATATTTTAGATATGAATAAACCTGCCAAGAGAGGTGTTAAATATGCAAAAATATTTGGGGCATTCTATTTAAAAAAAATTACCTTAAGTGTGCCAAACATTTCTGCAACACCCTGTATATTTAAAAATAATTTCTCTAGATGGGCCTCTATCCACTGTTTACATCCGTATTAGAACGATTTTTCTAGCTGTTACCATTTAGGAGCTGTCGGACTTCCCCACACTATTGCCCCACCCGGTACATGTTTCTTGTTCTAGTTATATGTGAACTTTATATTAAAATTTTTTAAACTTTGTTTATATTAAACAAAAAATGACAATTTTTAAATTTTTAAAAAGTATTACTTGTGGTACACTGGAAGACACTACGCCAACTGGCAGTTTTAGGCACTTTGCCGACCGTGTCCACGGTCAGCGTATTGCCCACGGTCGGCAAAGTGTCCAGTAACAAAATTTATTAAGGCTCGGCGTAGGCAAAGTGTCTGCAGCCAGCGTTGTGTCCGGTAGACGCAAAGGTGCATATCTGAACTTCCCATCTAAGTATAATGAGACGTATCCACATGACATGATTAAAGGTGTCTCGAACTAAAGTTGTAATTAATCAACAAGGAAAAAGAAAGCTTTATCTCATTCTAATAGGTTGAAAAAGATTAGAATTGGTCACCATGGTAATTAAACACATTATTAACTTAATAGTGAGATGTCAATACAGTCCAATGAGTGTAATATTTTTCAATTTTCTATTATTGCATTACTTTTAAGTCAAATTAACTACAACTAGCATCTATATATATAAAAGGGAAAGATTGTCTGTCTGTCTGTATATATGTATGTATGTATGCGATTTTCTCCGCAACCACTGGACCGATTTGGATGAAATTGGTACCATTGGAAAGGTCTTGGCCCAGAATAGAAAATAAGACCAAATTGGACTCTGATCGGCCATCGTGGTCCGAAATAACAGCGAAAAACCCATATATGGAAGTTAAAAATGGGTACTGAGATTGATGTGACAAGAAAATATATATAGATATGTTGTCAATTGTCAAATTTGGTAATTTTTGAAATTTTTGAAAAGCGCAGCAAAGCGCGCCGGGTATTTGCTAGTTATAAATAAGAAGAGGAAAATTGGAGAACATTCGAGCATTTTCAGAATATTTCAAGAACTTTTGAAATTATCCTTATTTTGGGTATATTTTTGCAAGTTAAAGATATATTTTGCAGTCCTGCTCACTTTTGAGGGTTTATTCTCGTTTGTGCTCCGGGAATATTCTCCAAAAATAAATGCTCGAGCATTTTCCAACACTAGCCTAGAATATAAATAAACAGTGGAAACAAAGCACATACATTTATGAACTGATTTTAAAATTATCCTCATGAATGAATTAATAAAAATAGATTTCCAATTCGTAAAGGCATTTTTTGAAGTTTTTGTTTAATTTAAACTCTGCATGTGCTTTGGAAAGGGCTTTAATAATAAAAGGACATAATTAAACATCAATAATACCACCTTACCTTCTTCTGAAAGTCTCCATGTGTGTTTTAAGCAACAGTAAAGCTCTTTGAATACACAACAATGGAGCGTCTTCTGCACCTGAACCTTTAGCATTAATCAAATCCTGGGTGGCTTCATTTAAGTGTGCCATGCACTGCCATACAAACTGACCCTCGTGTTGCAAATTCTGGCCCATATAATAACTATTTAAATACTGAATTGCTGCCATGCTGACGTCTATAACAAAAGTGAATTTCATATATAAAGTTTTTGCAAATTAAATTTACAGAAAACTCACCAGTATTGTTGGCACGTAAAGCAATTTTCCACATGTGATCCATACCGATAACATAACCATCCTGCCCGTTAGTGTCCATATTAGCCGTAGCGATACGAGCCAAATTGCATAGCTGCTGGAATAGGCTTAGACATGTCATGCTAAAGTTTTCTGGACTTAAACTTGGCAAGTGTACAAGATATAAACGTTTTAGTGCTTCTATACCTAATGCATGCAATTCTGTACTTTTTGCTTGTGATAGCAGCCAACTGAAAAGTTCATCTGAACATTCTGGATCATGCGCAAGACATTCCCATAGAGTATCTACTTGTTCTAAATTTAATCTGTAATGCATTAAAAAAAATTAATCTTAATTTACAAAATTTAATTAAAAATTAATTACTTAAAAGTTTGTGGCGAACCCAATGGCGAAAACACAGCAGATAAAAAGTGCAAACGAACTTGCACTTGCATTTGATGAGAATACATAGCTAAAGCTTGAGATGGATCAGCTGTGTAAGTTTTTAAATTGTTAAAGAAATGAGCCATCATGTGATGTTGACGTTCTGCCCAGTGTGTAATGTGATGCATATCTAAACCTCTGAATTGTTGAAAAGATGTCAACAGTTTTGGAAGTAAACGCAGGGAAACTATTACTGACCTGAAAACAAACTACAGTAAAAATAAATTTTTTTCAAGTTTATGAAACATTTAATTAGGAATTGATGAACAATGAATTATCATTACTGGTTTATGTCTTTGTATTAGCCGTTGTCGTCACCTGCCGCTATGTCAGTCAGAACCTGCATCAGCTGTGCAAGACTCTGTTGTTTGTTAAGCCTGAGATGGTTGCAAAATTTTAATATCTTAGGATCAAGCAGCTTTGGTTCCATACATTTCAATGGATGTAATAGCGAGAAATGTTCAGCTAATAGAGTTTTCTCTTTTAATCTTAAATCAATTACCTATACAGATTGTTTTTAAACACTACAAAAACATTTATGATTGTATAATCAAGTTTTTAGCAATTTAAATAGAATGATATAAATTATCTATCGAATTAATGTTTGTCTATTCGCAATAGTAATCTTCAATGGTGACACACCGTGATGAATAGTGTAATTAACATATACGCATCCTGTCTTACTGAAGTTCGCACACTCTTATTTTTGTTATTTAAAGAATGCCCTGCATTTTTTTTAATGTACGTATGAGCTGTTTTTTGTTGTTAAGAGTAAAGTACTGTCTTTGCACTTATTCCATGTTAAGTTTCATAAAATTCTATCGAATGGTTTCCTGACACCGCCCCTTCAACTTTTATCAATCTGAGGATGCAAAGAGGCGGCAAGAGGGATCTCAGCCTCAGTAAAATTTTATAAAACGTGACGTAAAGTAGGAGCAGAAGCAATACCTTAACCTAACAATAAGGAACAGTCACCTTGAAGATCAAGGGGAATTTTGAGAAAAAGATTATGGGGTGTACTTTATTTTAAAATATAAAAGATAAACACACAACGAAATATAACAATAAAACAACATAACTTATTATGGCCGTCCCAATTTAATATAAATTATTGAAAAGTAAGTCTGGGAAGGACGAACGGCAGTGACACGAACAGTTAGGGAGGGTGGAGCAGATCACATGTCGCCTGCCTTTAGAACTGGTTCGACCTCTCCTATCCCACGCTTGTCTGGGTAACTGTTATTTAGTAAAAAAGGCTTATTTATGTCCCCTGCCTAGGCTTTCCACGTTAAAAATGTGTGGGAGAGATACACGCAAGTGTTCTCGACAATTACTCATAAATGTTGCGGAGGAACCTCTGCTAATATGGGTACTGGTGTTGGTGGATTCGATTCTTACCTGGGACAAGGTCTCTTATGGTGGTACCCGCTGTTTGACTGAGTCCTAAGGAGGAGAATTGAAGTGAGGTTTATCCCGATCCGAACGGGTATATCTGAGTCAATGGGAAACTGCATGCCAGCAGGTACTGCGTTCTTGTGACTAGTCCGGGTCCTGTGATCCGAAGCAGCTCTAGAGCCTTTACTCTTAAAGGGAGTGAAGCAAGAAGGGTGCATAGCCTCTCACTCTAAAGACAACTTCACCCAAAAGGTTACATACTAGGGGTCTATAATGTGTAGACTTAAAAACCAGGTCTATAACTGGTAGATCGGGGTAGCAAAACCATTAAAAAACCAAGTCCTGCCACAATTGAGATTGGATGAGGCACATCCGCGCGAAACGGTGTTCTCTATCCGTTTTCCATGTTTGAAGAGCCATTCAACGCAGAAAAATGCGTTGAATTGAATGGTGAAAAAATTATCAAAATCCATCTGATACATTTTCTTTAATCGCATTTTATCAAAAAAATGGCACTTTTACCATCTATTCGCTCGCCGCGGCCAATTTTCGGCGGCTAGTTCTCAGCGTGGTCGCAAGATTGCGCTCCCAAAACCGATAACTTTTGTGTGGCCCCTCTATTTCATATAGTAGCGACATCGTGGAGCAAACCAGGCACAAACTTTAATAAAGAAAAAAATCACCACATCCATATTGCTTCGTTATTTCAACAAAAATTTGTTTAAAAATTACAATTTCGTAGTCGTATTTGACATTAATATGATCGTTTTTACATAACATGAATGTCCGTTATGAAATTCATGTTAAATTGTGAATATTTTTGTGCATGATGATTATTAAACCTAAGATTTAGTGTAAAACGAAATGTCAAATCTGGTAACTTCCAATGTCACGAACATACTTTTGCTCCAGCGACGAGATCAATCGTCGCTACTATTTGAAAATAAAGGGGCTATAAGTTATCGGTTTTGGGAGCGCAATCTTGCGACCACGCTGAAAACGAGCCGCCGAAAGTTGGTCGCGGCGAGCGAGTTGATGGTTAAAAGTGCGATTTTTTTGATAAAATGCGATTTAAAAAAAATGTATCAGACGGATTTTGATAATTTTTTCACCATTCAATTCAGCACATTTTTCTGCGTTGAATGACTATTCAAACATGGAAAACGGATAGAAAACGATTTTTCGCCTTATTTCGCACGGATGGGCGAGGTACCATTTTCTAGAAGGTGCCCACGTGTAAGCACGTTTATAACTCCGGTACTAGCCTGGAGTGCTAGTAGATGTTGGGTTGTAACCTCGCTCCTACCAGTGAGTTGTTGATAGCATTGTGACGTGTAGACAATGGGCACTAATTGAGCGCATCTCAATTCGTGTCTAAAAAACGGGAGGGAACACCCGGACGTTCATAAAAATAACGAATCGAACAACATAGCAACAAAATACGGCATATTATGTAATTTAAAAGCAATGGGCTAAAAGTAACTGTTGGGATGGTGAGAATCCATTCATTAGAACAGTCAGTCAGTAGTGACACCCACAAACCTACTTGTACTAATATAGAAGTGACAGCTTTACATTTGAGAGTTTCTGACAGGTGGCACCAGTGTTAAAAGTACAGTAGAAATCCATAATCCCAACACTCTGTATTGTGAACATCCAGTAATCTGAACAACATTTGCGAGTTATAATCCGAGCAAACCGCTTTAATTGGAACAAATCTCTTTAATCCGAACAAAAAAGTTCTATGTACTATTGCGAGATAATCGGCAAGGTGTTTAAATAGAACTTCCTCCATGGTACTTTCCGTAATAAAAATATAAAATTTGAAACTGTCACTGTCAAACTCGGTGTAATACGCCAAAACTCTTAAAAACCCACCTACTTTATAATTCAACAGTACCAATTACTATTTATCTAGTACATACTAAATTGAATATGCAGCGTTATTGAAATATTTATTGTAAATGAGATTATAGCAGGTTTATGAGATTATAGTATGATTTATTGGCTGATACTATTAAGACTGGACTGATGTAGACAAATTCTACTATGATCAAAAAACACTTTTATTATTATTTATCAGATGAGATGGAAAACAGTATTTTTAGGGGCTGATTTTGATTTTATTTCTTAATAAAATCTCCTTTGAGCTGGATGCAGTTGGTCCAGCGATACTCTAAGTGATTCAAACCATCCGCGTAAAAGGAAAAAGGAAAAAAAGGATTTAACAATTCGAAACCAAGTTCATGAATTTTTGCCATTGCAATTGCCGACCGGTGAGGGGGAGCATTGTCTTGATGAAACAGCACCTTTTTCCCCAACATGTGTGGACGTTTTTTAGCAATTTCTTCTTTTAAACGATGCAGTAATTTAGCGTAGTATTCACCTGTGATACTTCTTCCTTTTTGCAGGTAATCAATAAAGATTATGCCCTGGAAATCTCAAAATACCATGGCCATCACCTTGTCGACTTCTTGTTTTTCATCAATTGTCAGCAGTCGCGGCACCCACCTTGCACAAATTTTTTTCATCTCCAAATTCTCATGTTAAATTAAATGCACGCGTTCTTTAGATATGCCTACAGTATCAGCTATTTCCTGCAATTTTAATCGACAGTCGTTTAAAACAATAGCGTGCACTTTTTCAACAATTTCTTCAGTGGTAGCAGATTTGGGTCTTCCCGGACGAAGTGCATCATCCCAGCTTTTCCCACCTCGTTTGAATTCAGCAGTCCACTTTTTTACAGTGGAAAATGAAGGAGCAGATTCTCCCAGAGTAGAATCCAGTTCTTTTTTAATTTCTGGTAGAGAGAACATCTCCTTGCCTTACGCCCTTGTTTAGTGTGAAATTATCAGTTTCTGATTCTTGTAATTTAACTATTATTTTTTTATTGTTTAGTGTCATTCTCACAAATCTTACTAACTTCGATGGTATTCCTTGATTGATTAGTTCTTGAAGCATTTTGTTCCTGTCTATCAAGTCAAAAGCCTGTTTGAAATCAATGAAGATGAGATGTAGGTTTATGTTGTATTCATGTGCTTTTTCAAAGGCCATTTGTAGTATATGTAAGGCATCGACTGTGCGTCATCCTGTTGTAAATACCTGGTGGTAGTCGCCTATAAGGTTCTCTGGATATTGTATTAGTCTATTTTTAATTATGGTTGCTAAGATTTTATAGGCAGTGTTCAACAGCGTGATACCACGGTAATTTTACATATCTCTTTACTACCGTACTACATATAGTAGGATCACATCGGCTTGGGACCAATGCTTAGCTATTATTTCCTCTTCCAATATTTTCAAATTAGTTTGTGTATCTTTTCATACAAATCTGTGCTACTATGTGTAAGTAATTCAGCGATTATATTATCCGGACCTGCAGCTTTATTTTTTCTTAATTGTAAAATTGTGGTTTTCACTTCATTATAAGTAGGCGTCGTAATTGAATCATGACCCACTAGGAAACCTGCAACTGGTTGTATGGTACAGTCAAATAAGGTGAAATAAGGGGTAAACCTCGGAATGAAAGTAAGAAAGCTGAATTTTTGCATGAACCTTTGTCTTGACGTTCTAAAGACTGGCTGAAAAGTCTCCTATAATGCCGTGTTCGCGTCACAAGATATTAAAGGTCAAATGTCACAAAAATCGGTTTTTCGCAATTATCTTGTTTTCTATGCGTCATATGTCATTCAAGGTTCTTATAAAACTTGTAGATCATAAAATTATCTACAATTTTTATTTCATGCATTTTGTCGTATGATCAACCGTTCTCGAGATATAGCGCGGAGAGTGGCACGCGCGCATGTAAACTGCGGAGCCAGGTATATATGTAGTTCGCTATACAAAGTTAATTATTGAATAAAATGGCACAATATTGAAATTATTATTTTTTATTCTTTTATTATTAATTAAAAACTGTTAACATCGAATAAAAAATAATAATTTCAATATTGTGCCATTTTATTCAATAATTAACTTTGTTTAGCGAACTATACTGGGTGTTTGAGACGGAATTGAGAAAGAAAAATACGTGCGAAATATTTTTTAAAGCTCTATTGAATGGTAGCAAATGTAAGTGGGGTGGGGGGCAACTCCGTCATCTTCAATAGGAACCCCCAGTTTTTTTATGCAGATTTGGATTCTGTGCTAAAAAATATGAATTTTTTGTCTGAATTTTTTTTTTGAGTTTTTGACAGATGGTGCTGTAATCGCGAAAAAAGATTTAATTCTCCAATGTTAACGAATTTTAATTTGAGAATGAAGTAAGCTAATGTCAGGCATGTTAACAATTTGTAAAGCTGTTTAGGGTTTAAATTATGCGTCACACCTCTCCCCTTTACAAAACTGCAAGAACAAGTGTTTGATTTTGAGACATTTTGGCAGTAAAAGACAGAAAAAGTGTCTTAATATATAACGTTGTTACCAAGGTGAAACACCGAAGATGTTTTGTTGTCTGAAAATGAGACACTTGTTTTTCTAACGAACTTTGTTGGTCAATATCTGGGATGAAGGTAAGTCAACATTTTTTTTTACAATTCCAATCAACTTTAACTTGTAACTGATAATTGATTTATAAATGTTCATAATTAAAAGATTGAAAACGTTTTTAAAAAAAGAGTCGTGGGGGTGAGGTTTTACTAAACCTCCCCACCCTCCCCTTTTTACAAACCGTTAACATTCCTGGCCTCATTTCTCGTAACTGACCTTAAATTCTCTGTCATTGGAGAATTAAATATTTTTACAATTACAGCGCCATCTGTCAGAAAGTTAAAAAATTCATATTTTTACTCCCAGGGGGAGGGACTTACATTTGCTACCATTCAATAGAGCTACAAAAATATTTTGCACGTAATTTTCCTTTTCTCAATTTCCGTTAGTCTTTCTCTTTCTTTCCCCGCTAGATGTATTCTCCTCGGTCTTTGTTAGATCTATCAAACTTACTAACTTATAACCTAACCTCCACTGCATAGCGTTTACTTTACGCAGTTGGTCTTTCTCTGTACTTCTCCTATGCATTCTCCTCTGTCTCTTTTAGATCTATCAAAGTTACTAACTTTTAATTATTACTTCATGCATTCTCGGTAGTTTCCATTTTCGGCTTTGGTTTTCTCGGTTGTGGTTTCTCGGTTATGTTTTCTTGGTTGTGGTTTCTCAGTTTTGGTTTCTCGGTAGTGTCTTTCTCGATGATGACAGAATACGGTTATTTACACATTCAATTTGTACTTCATCATGTTTTTGGTTCATCCATTCATTCCTTTTTTGTTTGAATAATTGTTCGTATTGTTCCTAGCTTGCATATAACTCTCCTTATCTTCCACTTTATTGATTTTCAACCATATCAATCTGCATTTGTTTTTGTTTTCTTTTGCTTGTTTACATTCTACGTCATACTAAGCATTATGATTATTTTTTTCACTAAAACCAATTACATGACTAACAGCTGTGATATTATTTTTTAAATTATGCCGTGTTATCGACAAATGCTCCAAATGTGAAAATAAATTTGAATTTGTACTGTTTCCTTGAATTGCATTTTCCCGCGAAAATACAACTAATACTCAGAATTCAAAAAATAAAGATTTAGTGCCTCAAAACGAGCTCGTTTCGTTTTATCTTAGATAAATCTTAATAAAGATGATTAAATTTCTAGGTCTCCTAGATAACTTCTGTTCTCAGTGTGCACTCTCAGAATGCTTTTGGCAAAGTATCTATTTATAAAGATCAAAAGCTTTGCAGAATACTGTAAAAAGATTGATAAATTGCAAGAATTTTAATTATTAGCTTATTTTGAGTTGTCAATTGTACAGGGTAATTCAAATTGTTTGTCCACATAGGGTAACTCGGATAAAAGAAAACAATCGGTGCAGTCTTGACTCTTTTTTCGAGATATGTTTAAAGGCAAAAACCACAATTTTTTTCTAAATAACTTATTTTTCTATTTCATTTTGGCCATTTTAGTTTGGTTGAGTTTAGTTTGCCGAAACATAAATTTTGAGCTAAAATTGATAATATTGGAAAGTTTAGGGTCCGGGTAGTCCAACAGTACCAAATTTAATAGAAGGAATCGAGGTCAGAAAAATGGAATATAGGTGGTTAAAAAAGCCAATTCGCTCTCATGCGTGCGTCAAGTTAACACGTTGTTGTTGTGTTCAGTCGAGCTGTGCAGTAAACTTTTATTTAAGTGTTATTAAACATATCACAAAAAAAATTGAGACTTTGCCATTCGGTTTTCTTTCCATTTTTTATGAAATGTCCTATGCAGACAAGTAATTTTGAAATAAAAATAAAATTATTACATTTTCCATACAAAAGAAATCATTAATTTACAAATATGTGTCAAAAGTTTTCCAGGCTTCTGAAAGCATAAGTTTCATTTTTATGAGTCATTGGCATACTCATAATGCTGTGCCGATATATACATAACCTCATTAACGTCATTGAGTTGTCAACTTATATCGTTAAAAACCTGTTAAGTTTGTAATTTACTTTATTTTGAAACATCAGAAAAACATGACATTTTAAGACTCAGTTGACAAGGTAAAAGTTTTTTTTATTTGACATTTATCGGCCCCAGCAGATAATAATATATTATGTATTAAGGGCTTAATTGAATGTGTTAGAGCCCGCAGAGTCAGTTCGGCTTTCGCCTCAGGCGCTAAGACGATAAAGAGCTCGAAAACACTATATAATCCCGAAAAGCATATGTTAGTTTATGTCCGGCCTAAGTTTAAATTAATATTTAATTTTAAAATAAAAATAATTTAAAAAGTGCAAAACTTCAAGTAGGTAGGTGCAGTGATAAAACTTCAAGTAGGTAGGTGCAATGGTATATAATTACTGTTATTACTATGGAGATGGAGTAAACAAGGGTAACTATTTCTCTAGCGGGCTCTAAAAAGTCTTAGAGCCCTACAGCTCTAATTTAGCAACTTATGCTCTAAAAACTGGCCACTAAATAGGTCATAATTGCCCAACCGGACATAAAGTATTTTACCTGGTGCTGGTGGTGAATCAAGGCCAAGTTATACAAAAACAAAGAATTGTACTTTTCGCTAAAATTCAATAAAAATAATTCTTTTTGCACTTTGACAGTAAAGATTAAAATTTAAATCTTTGAATGAAATTTCAAGCTACTTCTTGAACAACTGACCTAGCACGATTCATTTTTCAATTGCAGCAATACAATCTTTAATATCTTTCTGTATCTTGAAATTTTTTGAAGTTAAAAATTAAAAATCAATATTTTTCAAATTCAATAAAAAAAGCTTCTTGAGGAGGAGGTAGATTGCCTATTTACAAAAAACATTTACACAACAAATAGAGAATTTGATAATGTAAGTAAATATTTATTTAACCTCTCCATACTTACGTATTGTTAGCCAAATTATGTAAGCACCCTTCGATAAACTTCATTCTAATTATCCGATCTGTATTGAAACATAAAAGATTGCAAAGGGTTTTTTCAGCTTCCACCGCTAAGCCTTCTCCTAACTGACCCTAAAAATAGTTGAGAAGTTTTTAATAAATATTTAATTAATTTCATAAATTAATATTATAGATTATAATAATAAAAAAATCTAATGTATAACTTACAATTTTATTATCCTGCAACAAATCCCAAAGCAGTGTGTTTCCAGGTTGACAAACATTATCGACTTTAAAACAAGCCGATAACCTGGGATCTAGTCTTGCTGGTGATTTTTCAGGAGAAGATTGATTGGCAAGTGCATGAAGATTCAACTGAGCCTATATACAAAAGTTGTAATTAGTTGTATTATTGCAGCACTGTTGAAAGAATTATACACACATGTTCTGCTAATTGTGCTAGTTCTTCTTCACATACAGAATCTTCGCCATCAAAATCTGCCATATTCTTTTCTGATTTGGTACTCATTCTTGAAGAGTAACTTCCATCAGCGTCACCTTCAGCCTCAGCTTCCTCTCCACTCAATAAGTCCAAAATATGACTGTTATGAAAATAAAGTTTAGAACAATTGAATTGTTTGGATTACCCAGTTTACTTACTCAGCAGCTCGTGGGTGTAGAGCAAGAAAAGTACTAGGGCATGTAGGATCGTGGCCCTCTAAAGCAGGAGTCTCTTTACTTAATTCACTACAGGAAGAGCTTTCCTCCATGTATACTGCTCGCTTCAGGCCGCTGCAATAAAATACAGTTTAAATCTTTATACTCATTAAAAGAAATACCTAATCACTCACGCTTCAACAAGACTATTAACTTGAGTCGGCAACATAAGTGCAGAAGCTTCTTTTAATGACACATTAACATTCTTCATGTCTGGCTCACTATCTGCTTCACCATCACTCAATGCCTCAATACCTGCTATTGATACAGATCTCTTATTCTTTTTACCTTTAAAGTTGTTTTTAGTTCTAGTTTTCCGCAAGACTTTTCTCCTTTTCCTAGGGAACCTGCAAGGTCCATCTTCCACGTCCGCTTCATCGTGTGAACTGCTTGTCACTACAGCCTCAATCCCTTCTGGTGACGTTCCTAAACTCATTTTTTTACGAATATGACATATTTGACGCTTTGTACCTCTAATGCGAGTTGTTATGGGCGTCGACTGTGCTTTCCGGATCAGCTCCTCTTTAAGTGGATCGCCTTCTAGATCTATATCTGTGCTGCTATCGCACGGAACTTTATTTCCAGTCAAGGATAAATCCTTATTTCCGCTTTTGCATGGACTAGGCCCTTCACTGTCAACTATAATCGGTTGCTCATCTAGCTCTTCATCTATATCTACACCATCAATGTCTTCACTGTCAGACTTATGGCTTTCTGACTGAACTGAACTATCCCCCTTGTAAAATATTTTATAAATAATTGCTTTTAAACAAAGATAAAATTATCAACTTACATGTTCCTCTTCAGAATTACTAGGGTCCATGCTAACACTGTTTTCAGATGAGCTAGGACATTTATGTAAAGCAATACCAGCAGCAGATGCGGCTAGGCCAATTAGACCTGTTTCTGAGCCAGCACCACCACGTGTCCATATAAATTTGATTAATGCCGATGCCAAGAACAATGTCTAAACAAAAGTTATAGATTCAGACATTAATAATCAAAACAGGAAGAATCTACTACAAACCTGTTCTGTGTGATCTTTAGGTTCCATTTTAAACAATAAACTATATAAATGCAATGCTGGTGGTGCTGCTAGATGTTTAACAAGACCAGGTAAAAGATCGTGTACGGTTTTTGAGCAATGTTTCAGCTGAGCAGCTGCCCAAATTGTATCTATATGTTCACAAGTAATTCGTCCTTCCATTGCCAAGAAATTTAAAATAATATGGCTTTGTTTGATCACCTACAAATGTAAAATGTTTATTAGAATGTTTGAGAATGAAAAGAAGAAAGGATAATATTCAATAACATAACCAAATTCATCCTGACAGAAACTTATTGGTATTTAAGGAATTTTTTAGAGATACAATTGAAGCCATATCTGAAATTCGAAAACCTTAAATATATTGTAGTGTTACCGACTTTTAATTGTTAAAAGGAAATTTTATTTTTAATATACTATAATCTGCAAACCTACATACTTTACTGCGTATATCTCAGGTCGTCTTATTGTTTATGAATTATCTTATATCCTTTTAATTATTTTGCTCTTTTATGAGACCTTAATAATGTCCAATGAATCCTCAATTAGGTTCTTTTGAAAGTTCATGGATTTATAAAAATATATTTAAGCTAATGGTATACTTGTCCTTTTATCTTTTATGGTATTTGAATAAATGGCAATCTCTATTTACCTTAAAACATCAAGTTTGACATTTGGTTCCTAACCTAACCTTACAAGTGAAACTGTTGAATTCAAGTAAGTTTTGATTTTACTATAGAGAAATATCTATTTTTACCTTTTTATTATTTTAGGTTAAGAAAACGATCACCTACAGTTTTACACAGGATCTTTAAGAATTTATGGTAAGTTAACCTTGTTCAAAATTGCTCTTATAGAACTGATTTCACTTTTCATTCTATTTAGAATAACACTATCATTGATCTTTTTAGCACTTTTTGATCTCGACTCGTATTTCGATGCACTTTGTTTCCCTTTTTTCGGCCTACTGTCTAGGAATCTCACCACGTCGGAAACTGCCTATTGCTTATGGGGCTCCGTAACTTCCTCCAGGATATGATGCTCTGCCGAAGTTAAAATGTTGAGGTAAATTGCACCTAAATATTCTTAGTTTTTTAATATTAGCTTTTGAATAATGTTCAAGACTAAAATTTGTTTCATCTTCTTTCTTTATGTCGGATCAGCTGGATACGTCGTTGGATCAAACAGCTCTCTTTGATGTAACTATGCCTGTATTGCATCCTGGAATATTGGTGCGTCTTAATTTTCCTGTATTTATTTTCTTCTTTTAAATTCTATTATATTCGTTTGAAATAAAATAATAAGCCTTTTATACTTGTGGAACTGTTAAACTTCTTTATCTTTATTTTATTTAACTTTTACAAAGATCAACTTTTAATTGTTGTTTAATTGAAAAACCCTTTTTTAATTTCAAACGGCATATAACAAAACACTCAGTTGGCAAGGTACAAGTGACATTTCTATGGCACCACATTTGTGCGACATATAATACTTTTATACTCCGGCGGAGTATAAAACATTGTTATCTTCAAAGACATCCTACATAGCAACTACCAATATATCGACACAAAGCAACTTACCCGAATTTCCGTTTTCATTTTTTTTTAATATCACGTGTCATAGAATGAATCGTTTGAAAATAAAATATTGTATTCTATTTGGAGTATGTGACTTTGTATGGATTTAATTCACCTCGCTTCACTCAGCGTTTAAAATTAATAAAATAAATATCTATTATTCTTTCTTTTATTTACTTAACAACCTTTTAGTAACATTCTTTTAGATTAAAATTATTTCTCATATCTTCTTGTTATTTATATTTCACTCCAAATTAGCCTGCCTTTGGTCATTATTTTATTAACATGATTATTGTCAACTATGTAATTTCATTTCAAGACAAATATTGGTTTGTAAGTAACCATAGTCAGGTTATTTTTGTGTTGTTATATTATTGTCAATGAAATATGTAATGTTTAATATCTTACTAAACTATAGTGTATTTTTAAATGTAGGCAAAGAGTAGATATTATAAGAGGCGAAAGTTGGTAGAGAAACCTCAATTCCGAGAGAGATCGATTCTCGGTTACTTTCGTCTCGCTTTTAATTTGCTGCGATTCCATTGGGCGGGAGCAATGTCAAAGATGGATGCTTATTCTTACATTAATTTCATTCTTTTATACCTGTCAAATCAATTCGTTATTCTGTATGTGTTCTGTGAAAGTGGACCCATATTGCAACAAACAGTTAATGTGTAGTGTGTTTTTTGGTGATTATGAGACTTAAATAAACAAACAATTGAACATTTATAGTTGAACCAAAACGTGAGTGGAGAAAAACGTAAATACCGCGGGTGTTTACAAGAACTGTAGGAATACATTTTATTTGGATAACAAAGACATTCCCTTCTTTCGATTTCCAAAAGACAAAGTATTGTGTTATTTAAGTACCTTATTAGTTTAAGATTTTTTTTTAAATTCTTAACCTTAAAAATAGATGTAATCTAATCTCAAAACACACCTGTTAATTCATAGTGGCGAGAAACCATTTGAGTGTAATTTGTGTGACTACAAATGTTTTCAAAAGTGACTCAAAGTGTTAGTCTTAAAACACATGTGTTGGTGAGAACCATTTGAGTGTACTCTATGTGATTATAAATGTTCACTGTTTAAAAGACATGTTAACTTAAACTGGTGAAAAACCATTCAATAAGTAATTTATAGTTTGTATACTAAATACATACTAAATATCATTCTATAATGAACTGCAATTCATGCAAAATGTTATCATTAGTTGATTATTATATATTCGATGAACAAAGGGTTCGTCTCTGAATTCGTGAAGTCTGTCTGTCTGCTTGTCGCCTTTTTCCCTGTTGACTTTTTTGAATTTTTCTTTTTGGAATCTTATAGTACATCAAATTCTAAGAAACTTTTGGTTGAAATATTTTTTTGTATCTCTTCGGGAAAGTGGTCAAAATGACCACCGAACATTTCGGTAAATTTTTGAAAAATGAAAAATTTTGTATTTTTTAAAAATTTACGAAAAAATAAACATTTTTAGCAACAATTTTTTTTTAATGGTAAATTTTAGGACTTAGAATTTTAGTTTTTATGACAACTAATGTGTTACATCAACATTAAATTAGTTTATTAAGTATACAGTTGTTTTAGTTCGTCATGGTAATGCTAGCTCTGCGCATTCTCGATTGGTTTATTTTGTTGTGAGAGAATACCATATATGTATCTACCAACCACTTGTAATAAGCTTATAATGTTTGTAAAACTTTATATACAATAAATTTGAATTAAATTGAATAAAGACAACAATTGGTGTATAGTTTCATTAAAATCATCCCTTATATACTGCCCAACTATTATACGTACGAAATTAACAACCCTCGACGTTAGCTGGTTGAGTTCAGGCGTGGTAAATATTTAAATTTGGCGCGCATTTCTGCACATCCAATTTAAAGGGCCAAGCGTTCCAAGGTCATTGAAACTGATGACGATAGATCAAAGACGCCGCCGCGCGAAGTTTCGCCTCTTATATCCTACTCTTTGATATAGACACAAAAGTTTGCAACCCACCATACATTTATCATGTGACAGTTGACAGATCAGAGGATCCTAATCTTTAATTATTATTTTAAGTTAGTCCTGTAGGTTAGACATCAAAATAATATTGTGTTGGTAATTCATTATAAAGTTCACTTATTATATTAATCGGCTTCATATGAAAGTGCATAAGTGCCAAAATCGAAAAAATTGAGATTTTAACATCATCTGGTTAAATATTACTTTTTCTATAAAATAAATCTAAGAAATTCCGAAAATAATTAGTAGATGCCGCTTAAATAGCAAAAATAAAATCATGCACACGTGCAAAAGCATTGACAGCAACATGAAAAGTGTTACATTTCTTGTAAACAGTATTTTTGGACTTATGTATTTTTCATGTGTAGCCGACAATCTTCTGATTATGGAAAGCAATGTAGTCATAAAATAAGCCACCACCAATAAGTGATATGACTACCAAAAACTCTAAATTCTCAGTGAACGAAAAATTGCAAATTTTGATACCTTTACATATGTTAGATAAGTACGCTTGTTTTTTGGAGGTACATTGTAAAAAACTTGTGTTCTTTTATACAAGTCTAACATTCCTTTATATATGTTAGTTGACAAGGACATTATAATTTTCTAGAGACACAGCTATTTGTAAGAGATGAGAAAATTTAAAAAAGATGGAACAAAAATTTACTATATTGAAACAGAAACGTGGCTAAAAGATGAGCACACAGTAGCGAAATCTTGCAAGACCAAAATGAAACATATACGGCAAGTATGTGAAAAAGGAAGAAAGAATCGCCGTTACTGCACAACTTGCTTGGTCGACTGCTCTTCTTTTCTCGATACACACAAATTTTTAAATATGTATGTAGAATTTACGTTGATATGATTACAATTCAATAATAATTTATTGTAAAATTGTTGTAATCCGCTCGAAATGACCAAAATGTTGTGTTGTTGGCTGGGTGTTTAAATAATAAAAGTGGACTGTAATTGTTTTTTATTAGCGTTTATTGAATAAGTAGTAAAACTAGACTACCGTTCACCTATACAACGTGCATGTCGCTTGTGTTTTTAATAGCAACTGAACTATGGCCACTCCGGGAGTTCACTTCTCCCTTCTCCTGACATAGAAAATATTGGCACGAACAGGTCTGAATATAGGTTCTTTACCTATTTTGGCATTGAAATCCCCAACTACAATTTTGGCATGTTTTGAGTTTGTTTTTTCGTATAAGTTTTCCAAGTCTTCATAAAATTCGTCTTTTAGTTCTTCTTCCTTCTCTTCTGTTGGGGCATGTCCGTTTAGCACAGTTATGATTTTATTCCCATTATCTATTGTTTTGTAGCATAATCTTTCATTTACCGGCATGAAACTGTGTATTTTATTTTTTATTTCTTTTGCTATCAGGAATCCTGTTCCCAGTACCCATTTTTCGTCTTCGCTGTTGAATAGTATATAATCCTCCAAAGAGGTTTCAAAGTTACCTTATTGTTTTGTTTCCTGTAGTGCTAGGATTCCTATATTGTATCGTTTTGCTTCGTATTCCAATTGTTTCATTGCTCCTGCATAATTTGACCCTTTTATATTCCAGGTTCCCAGCACCCACTGTTTTTGTTCTGCTACCTTCAATTTTTCACTTCCTTGCAGTTTTCTTATTCCCAGATTTTTTGCTCTTTTTTTCCATTTTTCTTTCTCAAATCCTACTGTCTTTAAAAAAAATAAATTTGTGGGTAATTAAAAATCCCATTTATTATACACCACCAGCCTACTATGATCAAATATAAATGCAAAACAGCAAAAATACACAACAGGCCTTGTTTAATCGGAAAAGTCATTATGGTAATTTGTTTTGGGCCACTTGAAAATCCCAAGACCAAATTTTAGTTAAAATCCCAAAAAATAAAATAATTTTAATTCAATTTTAACAATTGGGGTTTTTAATATGTTTGTTACAAATTTATTTTAAGAGATTTCTATACCTGATAAAAATTTGGAATTCATTCGATTATAAATAACAAAAATATAGGTGTGTCAAGCTGTGAAGTGAAACACACTGTATATTATAATTATTATAATAGTTTCAACTACTATACTATATTTTTCTACTTATTAGTTATTACATTACAATTAGATTAGTTTTACATTAGTATTTATTTTATTTTATTGTATATTTATTTTGTATTAATACTATTAAATGTGTTTTGTTTTCAATAATTCCAGAAATGATTTAAGATTTTAAAATATGTTTGGGTATAATATTGGGTATAAGCCGACGTGTTTAAGAATTAGGTTTGGGCATGTAGGCTAGTATATATCGAAAGCATTTTGACTGATGATTCAAGCTACTAGTGAACATTCTTAAGCAACTGTTCACAAAAATTTGTAGCTTCTATTTATTATATTTGTCTCACACAGCAACTGCCAAAACAATACAAGCACACTGACTTGATCATGGTATTAAGCCACTTTTATTGTTTTAGGGTTCTTCCCAATACATCATCTAGTGCTATAAGGAACAGCAGCGTTTACATAATCGGGACCCTGTTTTGATCTCAAAAGCTAATGACGACTTGTCTTATGAACAGCCATGCATTTGCACCAAATGTAGCCCTCTTTTACAAGATTGATTATCTTTTGGGGAATACACTTTTCTTCATTGTAAGTCATGTATTTTTTCTGTTCAGTGAATCAAAGGTTTTTCGTAATCATAATAAGTAGAGCGATGCCCAGTATGTTGTCGGTTGATCAACTGTGTTTCTTAGTACGTTTACCAGGTCAGTACACGACTTCCTTGTTCTGCAGCTGCTGCTCTGTTCTTTTCTTTTTATTTCTATTGAGCATATCTGCTACTCTGTTTAAAGTTATTTTGTAGTAAATTTTTTTATTATGCTAAGTAGGCTTACCCACCTCCAATTACCGTAGTTTTGCAAGTCTCCTTTCTTTGCTACTATCACTATCAATCCTTCCTTGCCGTCAGCGGGAAATTACTTGTCCTTGTACACTTTCTTTATTAATGGCTCAAGTATTTCTATATATTATTATTTTATTTTCATTGCAATAGTTATTTTTGACGTGCCTATGATATTGTGGTAAAGTTGTGTCATGTCATGAAAAGTCTTTCTTATTAGTCATTTAAAATTTAAGAAAAATCAGCCTACTTGATAAAAATCATGCGAAGTCTTCCTGCCGGAATAGTACATACAAATTAATAATAGGATTGCTCTTAATGGACAACATTTGAATACATGAAGGCAAAAATGCAAAAACTGTTGCATTATCTTCAAAATAAATTTTCATTAAAAGACCCCTTTGAAGTAGAAATTAGTGCTAGAAATTATTGCCATCTGTATTTTTACATAATATGCTCTTTTATGCAAAAATTTATTACGCCTAATTAATGTAAGTGGACGATTATACCTAAGTAAAATATGTTTGAAGAAATGCTCAAAACAATCAATATGCTATAACATTAAAATAAAATAACCAAATTACCAATATGTAACTATTGTGAAATAACTATAATAATTTCATTTTAATGGCTTTAACAAGTCTTATTAGGTAGTGACAGTGTTTTATAAGAACACAATGTCTGTCCATCCGGAATACATGTATCTCTGAAAAGGTTAGATATTTTAAAAAACAGTTTTGGGGAAATGAATTGTAGACTTTTTCACCTCAAGAATTAAATGTTTAATTTTTTTTACTTATAAAGTTTACTTTTATATTCATAGCTAAAAGGTTCACAAAATACATTTCAATTAAAAAAAAAAGGAATTAGAGCAAGCTATGATCAAGCTATTAAGGTTAGTAACACGGTCACAGCCTTCTCTAATTCCTTTTTTATTTGATCGCGTGGTATTAATAAACCAGCAAGGCAACATGGCAAAAGGTTAGGTTATATCAACAAAATACTACTCTGTCTGGAGCATGCATGTTTCTCGAACTTCTCAATATTTTTAGAGGTGGTTTGACTTGACTTTTTCTATTTTGTTACATCCATTACATATATGGTTTATCATAATTTTATTCAAATGACAGTATAAACACTTTCAATGTAAAAAGAACAATTTAAAAGTTTAACGTACATCGCTCTGTCATTAATTACTTGTTCATCTCGTCTACAATCTATCAAACTTTAAAAGTTACATAACAAAAATACACAAGTAGGAAAGGGTACTAAAATTTACTTCTAGGTTAGATAGTAGCTGTCATTATTTTGAAAGTTGTAACAATAAATAAAGGTATGGTCCATAAGCTAACCAAATGCAACCGAAATATGATAAGTTCTGAAAAACCAAAACTACAAAATTAACTGTGATTTATAAACCACCCTGAAAGAAGCGGTTAGAATATTTTACCAGAATGACCATTCTCCGAGGTTGGCTGCTTTGGTTAAAAATGCAGACTATACGATAAAATTATTTCATACAACAGAAAATAGTAATTTGCTTTGAGAAATTATACCTACATTATATTTGATCTGTCGTTTATTAATGTCATCTTTTTCCTGCTGTCCACCTCGTAAATTTACCAGTTTTCAGAGATCCACTTATGAACCATAAATAAACCAAACATGAACCGCTTCGGTCTACCTGGCTGACTTATGGACCATACCTTAAGTAGAAAACCTTACCTCGACATGCAAATTTGGACCAAATATATGAACAATAATATTATTATTGATTAACCAATCGGCCATATGCCTAGGTGCAGCCTCGGCTTCTGGCAAAGCTTCTCCAACACACAATTCTGCCAATACACCAATCTGATTATTAATTTGTGTAATTCCAGCTAATCGCATTGTTAGAGTACTCGATGTAAAATATTTAAATGCTAAATCTAGGCCATCTACATCAAAAGCCATTGGGGTATCTAGAGGATCCTTAATTACATTCCACATAAAATCTAAAACATTCAATATTGTCTATAAAATGTTTATATCAATAATATTAAAATAGATAAAAATTTGTTTTTTGGGCACACAAAATTTTTTGATGGAGCTCCACCTGTTCTGAAAGCACTCAATGAGTGGAGTCTAACAATACCAATTTTGAAATGCGGAGTAGATTACACAGTACGTTACATTTTCACGCAAAAACAATCTCTAATATTGCAATCTAGGCGGAGAAATTCGTAAACAACAGTTATGCTAACTTCTGAACGAATTGATTCTGCGCCTCAAAATGTGCTATTTTTATACTCCACTCTCGAGTGCATTTGCAGGTCAAAAATAGTCCAATTATACAGATTGACCAACTTTTCGCGGAAAAGAAATGTAGATATCTCATAAGAACGGCAAAGATGGGAGGAGCAATTGTTTTTCATGGTTCATAATGAGCGCATTCAGCAGACTTACCGGTCACACCAGTAGTTGTTTTGCTCACTACATTTTAAATACGGTTTGTTTGCATACTGTACTGGTACAATTAAAGTGAGGTTACAACAGCATCCACTGACGTTTATTTTGTTGTGCTCAATAGATATTTTTACAATCTCCTCCGCAAAAACGGTTGATATTTACAATTTAGATTTAAATTATTCTCATCTAATATCAGCTGCTCCATTATTATTATTACAAATATTGAATTAGGTTATGTCACTCTATATTTGACAAGTAAAGGACCCCACACAAACCTTATGAATTTTGCCCCTCGGTCAAATTGGCTAAAAATTGGATATAATATAGATTTTGAGCTATTGAACAAAAGTGTCAAAGGGCGCGAAGTTCGAAGTCCAGTCGATTTCATGCTACAGTCACTCGAAGTGCTTCAATTTAACGTCATTTCAATCATGTTTAAGATCAGGACCTGAAAAACAAGTTGGCTTATCTTTGACAATAATATGCCATGCCAACTTGTTTTTCAAGTCCTGATTTTAAACATTGTTGAAATGATGCTAAATTAAAGAACTTCAAGTGCCCATAGCATGAAAACGTCCTTTAAATATAGCAACCGGTAACCAATTTTTTTTAAATTCAGTTAAAATCTACCGGTGAGTAGCACCGGTTTAATACCGGTAAATCAGCTGAATGCGGCCAATGTTTATGACTTGCATTTAAGCCTAGATAATCGGACCTATTTTTTTCTTTTAAATAAACTATTTTGACAATAAAATTACTTCGACTGATTTGACAATTAATGGTCAGTGGCAACAGGCATCGTTTTGTTTTTGTAAAAAAAAAGACAAAAGCAAAAACAGGCGAGAGGTTAATTCAAAACAAGTGTAATAATTGGTTATTTTAAAGCGATTTTTAATTTTATCCTACTCTGCGTTTCCACGAAAAGTTTGTCAATTTGTTTATTATACATAACTTACCTGCCATGCCTTTAATTGTTGGGGTTCGCAAATCTTGATCAGATAATTTACACATATACCTGAGTACGCACGAACGTAAGGGAACTAATAAAGAAACTGTGCTTTTAAAATTCATCCACAATTTTAAATTGCACACTAAAAATTAATAAAAAAAAAGATGTTACATGTTAAGAAGTTATTAAATTCTGATAAAAACTTACCTATCGAGATCATAGCATGGGCAGTAGAAACTGGTAAACTTTCAGGTGGTAAATGAGTAAAACACGCAGTCATAGCGTGTAATCCACCCATTTTGCAGAAGATAGTAACGTTTCGCAACAAATACATAGGTATTTCCGAATCATGAAGGTCGCAAAATGAATTCAGATTCTGTACTTCTTGTTGAGTTAAATCATCGAGTTTATTTGTTGCAGTATGTTTAAATGCGACATACAATGGGAAATTAAGAAGAAATATTTTCGAAGCTAAAATAAATAACTTATCTCTTTCTTGTACATCAGTAGCGTTATCTTCAGCTTCTTTTGATTTTTCTAGTTTTGTTTCAGCTGTGTCTTCCGTTTTTGACTGCTTCTTTTCTGACTTCGTCTCTTTTTCGCCTAATTCTTTTAATTGGCATACTGTGAGGTATATGATGCCCTGTGTTATACAACTGAAACGTTCTAGATTTTTTTGGTCTCGGTAACAGCACATGCACTGCCTGTATGATAATAATCAAAACGAAATAATAAAATTATGAAATTCGAATATGTGTTGTAACTTACCTCGTGGGCCATGTTTGAACATACAAAAGAACTGTATTAATATCACGTTTAGTTAATACTGGTTGCTCGTTTTGTTCTCTACATACGTTAACTTCATCTTTAAAGAAAACAGAAAATCCACATTAAATTAGACACATCGTATGAACAATATCGCTTAAAACAATAAAATTAAATTTAAAAATCTTAAACGCATTGGAGTATTATCTATCAGAAAATAGAATTTGTGTTGTTGAAATAAAATGAATATCATTTCCATATAGCTTCTTATGATCCTTTCAAGATTTTATTTAAGGGTGCATTGTTTTGTATTGTGAGCCCTTTTAAAACAAGAAGTTAGAAGTGGAAATTTTAAATGATAATGATCTTTTCAACAAGTTAAGGACTATTAACATGAAGTTTAAGTGAGAAAGTGTACATCAAATTGGAGATTTTACTTGCTACCCTTTAAAGTTTAAATCCCATAAGCTTAATAACAGACAAATGTAAATTAAAAACACTTACACGAAATAAGAAGCTGAAGAAAATCCGAACACGCATCGCACATATTTACAGCATCCACAGAAAATTTTACTTTATAATCATTTCTCCTACAACCCTACATATAAAAGGTTTATTATTATTATATGGAAATCAGATGGTAATAATGATTTAATGATAAACGACCACCATTTTTAATCAACGTCTCCCTGTCATCGGTACGTATACGATTCATTTATTATACTGGGCAAAATCTATAATGGCCTAATTTTTATCGGTATAAAATGGATTGCCCAATAATTATTATAAAATGTATCTGTTTCTTTTTGTTAAACTGTAATTACGTTTAATTCCAACATTAAACATTTTACTAAAACTATCAAAAACGAATACATAAATAATTTATAATATGAACAAAATCTACAAAATGTTTTTCAAATAACTTTAAATTATCGAAATAAAAACCTCAAAAAAATTTTTGAATTTGTTAAATTTTTATATTTAACTTTTTAAAGCACTTAATAATTTCTTTCTAAAACAATAATAAAAGTTGGTAATCATATAAATATTTATTATAATAATTGTCCATTATAAGCAGGGACGGACTGGCCATTAGGGTACCGCTCTGCCCATTATAATTAGATTGCAGATGATGCATTCTGTAAAAAATGTAATAAATGCTGCCTTATATAACATAAATGTAAACAAATTAAAGTTTATATTAAATAAACAGTTAAGAGGACATACAAAGAAACTTGAAAAAGAAAAAAACTGCTAAGCTACCACGAAGAAACTTCTTAGTAAACCGTGTGGTATACCCCTGGAACTCTCTACAAGAAGACTCTATATCAGCACCAAGTTTGAATTCTTTTAAAAACAAACTTGACAGAGAAAACATAATGACTCTAAACATTGACTATCGATTGTGACAAATTGTGCTATTACAACTAATAAGTTGAACAATCAAGTTCTAAAAAAATCTTAGCCCTTACTCCAGCCTTATCTCCAGCCTTACTTTGTGGAACTCCATAATTATGAAATATAATATAAATACAAAGATTAGTTAAAGTTTAAATTAAAATTTTATAAATAATAATAATAATTTGCAAGAAATTAAGGCCGTGGATAGAAAAACAAGAAAGCTGCTAATAATATATGGACAACTACACCCCAGAGCCAGTGTTGTAACAGATACATTATTTTGTGTACCTAGATACAGATACAGATGCCTTTGGTGTGAAGTATCTAGATCCAAATACAAATCCTAACATAATGTATCTAGATACATTTGTAGATACTTGTTTTACTGTAATCACCCCCGAAAATAGTCATTTAACTAAGCATCAATTTCAGGACTAGTCTAGTACAGCAATATTTATTAAATTTTATACATAATAAAAATGAATAATTATTAAGCAGAAACCAGTATCTAAAGATAAGTACAGTGTGCATTCAAACCTTTCCACTTTTTAGAATTATTAAGTGTTCTTTTCACATATAATTTGCATTAATATTTTAATAAAAATATAAAATAAATAAATGATATTTATGTAGATCTTTTATCTTCTGTCTTGGTGTTGTGCAAAATATTATTAACTTGAATAAACTCCAATAGTTTTCAGTGTTTGAAAACCTAGAAAATGTCTCATCACTTTAACAGAAACCATCATAGCCTAGATATTATTTCTGATAACCTAATTTCAAAGTAGGTGTTGGTACGACTCACACTACAACAAAGTTCCTAGTACTATTACACCACAAAAGTCGCTAAATCTGGTTGCTTTTAGTTACCCTTCATGTAACCGAGTAGATTATACTTACTCTTATATTTTCAAAAGCACTTCATTAGGATAGTTCTTTAGAACTTTGAAAGTTCTCAAATTGACTGTTGACAGAAAAAATTGGAGTGTGTAACAATCCCGTATAGTGCCTTTACTGTACTCGCAGACTTAAAGGACTCACTTATGGTTTTTCGTGATACTTATCTACAAGTCCAGTAAAATATACATTCCAGAATTGTTACGTAAATATTTAATAATCACAACATGTAATAAAGAATTTTTATCTACCATCCTACCACCAACTAACCTCTTATCTACCAACGTACCAAGTTGGTACAAGCTGTAAACTATGGTACAGAGTTGGCAACGCATTGGAATAATGCGTCTTCCTCACACTTTACAATCGGTAATATCATCATTTTGTAATAATATCCATTATTTATAGAGTCACTACATCTAGTCAGCCAGGACATGCTGGCTGATCAAAGTACCACAAACGACGCCATTTTGGGGCGAGAAAAGCCCGAAATGGTTAATTACTATTATCCCCATTGAATTTAAGTATACCCACGTTTAGTTTAAAAGACTTTTTCTACATAGTTTTCATTGTGACAACCCCAAATTGTAATATGCCAAATAAGCAAGATGCAATTTTAATGTAGGAATTATTAGATTTCACACTTCCTTTACCATATAGTGTCGCTGGCGGTACACTGATACGTCAACTTGGCATGGCTGATTAGATGTAGTGACTCTAATTGTATAACGAGATTACTATGATCTAGTAGATTTTAAAGAAATTACATAATAAATTTTTTTTTATTATGTTGTCGGTTTAAAGCCTTGGTAGTGTAGGGACCTGCGTGCACGTCTTTCACCCAAACGGCCCGGGTTCAACTGCCGGTACCGGCAGATCTGGTTCAGGTTTTCTGCAGTTTCCCTTAGCTGTAACACAAATGTGGGATTTGTGCTTATACCATCTGTCAAGTCCATAATAGTAATAATCCCCCTCCCTCCCGCACTAGCTTCATAGCTTATGGGGCCTGGTTCGTTAGGTAATGGGTAGTAGCTATTATTATTATTATTAAATTATCAACTTAAAATTCCACACATCATTTATGGTAGTTTTTGTATTATAAAATTATAAAAAATATGAAAATAGTATCTGCACAATACAAATACTACAGAAAATGTACCTAGATCCAAATACAGTTACAAAATTTTAAAAGTATCTAGATATGTATCTAGGTACCATAAAAGTATCTAGATACTGTATCTAGATACTTGTACCTAGATACATTACAACACTGCCTAGAGCAGATGTAGACAGACTCTACGTGAAGAGAAAAGAAGGCGGACGAGGACTGAGGCAAGTGGAAGGAAGCTATGACAGAAATAATTAACCTAGGACAATACATTGAGAATAACCAGACAGACCATCAACTAAGAATAATTAAAGCACATGATTTAACCAAGAACGAGAAGTCTTTGCTAAAAAAAATAAAAAAATATAAGGAAAGTATCGGGATCCAAGAGGTTGAAGTACCAACAAAAACCTGAATAAAAGACAACATGGCAAAGAAAATTAGAACAACCTGGAGAGAAAAAGTGATGCACGGCCAGTTTGATAGTCCGCTGGAAGAGCCACTAATAAATAAAAATCAAAGTTATAACTGGCTGATAATGGGCAATATAAAAGGTGAAACAGAAAGCTTACTAACAGCGGCGCAAGAAGGAGCTTTGAACACAAGATATTATCAGAAAAGTATCCTTAAAACAACCAACGACGATCGATGCAGACTCTGTCAAGAACAACCAGAAACCATTGAACATTTAGTATCAGGATGCCCTATACTGGCTAAACATGAATATATAATGCGACACGACAAAGTTTGTTTCTACCTCCACTATCATATAGGAAAAGCGATGGGGATGGAAAGGGAAAGATTTTGGTACAACCATCAACCAAAATCAGTTGAAACAAATAAGGAAGTCACAATCATATGGAACCAGCAAATACATACTGACCGAACTATTACTGCCAACAAACCCGATATAATTGTGAAAGACTTAACCAACAAGACCTGCCTAATAATAGCTGCGGCAATCCCAAAGGACAGAAACACAATTCGAAAAGAAGCGGAAAACGTCTGAAATACAAAGACCTCAGCATTGAAATACAGAGAATGTAAGGAGTAAAGACAAAAGTAGTACTAATTATAATCGGAGCACTGGGCACGGTATCAACTAGTTTAGAAAAAAACCTCAAGGAGTTGCCCGGGATTCAATATGTATCAGACATACAGAAAACAACCGTCTTGCAACCAGCACACATTATACGCAAAGTATTATAAACAACTAACACTACAGTCCTAGGAATATGGTTTATTCCCGATTGTAGGAGTGATACCGGTCTTTAAAAAAACCGAGAATAGAAAGGAAATAATAATAATAATAATAATAAATACTGAAATACAACGGCAAACCATAGCCGAAAGGACAGATGCTTGGCTATCAAAACCTCTGCATGAGAAATACCCAAATATGCTTGCATCCGCCGAATTAGGGAATTCAACATTGTGGCTAACAAGACGCAACCTCTTTGTAGAAACCGAATGATTCATTATCGCAGTACAGGACAAAGTAATAAACACCAGAAACTACAAAAAATATATAGAAAAATGTAATAATGTAATATGTAATAGTGTCGAAACAATATTGTCAGGTTAAGATATTAATAAAACTTGTGAAACTTTAACTAATCTTTGTATTTATATTATATTTCATTGAAGACGATACTTGTAGAATGTGTAAAGGGACATCTGAAACTATTGAACACCTTATTTCTGGATGTCCACAACTTGTCCCGACTGAATATCTCAAAGACATAATCTTACCGCTAACATCGTACACCAGGAGTTAGCAATATTATACAAATTTAAAGAATATAGAGACCCACACTACAAATACGTTCCCTACCCTGTATACGAAAATGAGAACTATCGACTTTATTGGGACACCACTATCATCACAGATAAAAATATAACCAATAATCGACCAGATATAACAATGGTTAATACAACTACAAAAACTGCATTTTTCATAGATATAGCGCACCCAAATGATCACAACCTTAAAAAAACTGAGAGGGAAAAAATAAATAAGTACTATGACCTATGCGAAGAATATAAATCTATGCATAGATTAAAAATGGTTTATATTTTACCTATAGTAATATCCGCGACTGGCTTAATAACAGCAAACCTCAATAAATATCTGGAGCATGTGAATCTGAAACCAAACGTATTCATTAGGGTCATTCCATGCGAAATCGATCACTAAAATGGGTCGATCTCACGGATTTCGATGAAAATCAATTATGAGGTAGTAATCAACTAAAGAACATAACTTTCATTCATCAATTTGCTATATTACGCAGAACTTCGGAAATATTCAACCTAAAAAAATTGTCAACACTGCTTGCACGTCTTTAAAGAAATATAAATATCTCGAAAAGTATTTATCCTAGAACAAACATTTTTTTTATAAATTACTCACAAGAAGACGGGCTTTTTGGACGGCCTAATAATTTTTTGCTACCAAACGTATTTCTATTTTTTTCTTAACCAAATATTCTAAAATTGCAAAACAATCGGTGTGGTCACATTTTTAAAAATCTGAAAAAAATTGTACAGATTCTTTGAACATTTCTGTATTTAAATGCAAAATGGCAAGCTGGACATTTTAATAGTTTTTGCAGGAGAAATTTTTATGGAGCGCATTACAAGCAGTTGGTGCACCATAGCACACGGCCGGCCGGTGCAATCCTATCGCTACCTTTTAGTTAGTAATAATACGATTCATATAATAATAGCGATCTGTCTTAACTAGTGTCCATAAGATAAATGCATCTATGTGGATATGATTATACTGATTAGTTAATTACTAATTTAATTAGTAACGGGTGTTTTTTTAAATTTGGCGTCAGAGCAAGCAATGAGAGTTCGATTGTGAACGCACCTTTGAATGTCGCCACGCCGCAGTGTATCTAAACCTAACCTCACTTTTAAGTTTTGACATTTTGACATTTGAAAAATAGTGGTCTATTCACAACAAACTCATAGTCATAGCTAACTAGGACGCCAAATTTAAAAAAACACCCGTTATTTAAATCGGTTTCTTCGGGTGTGTTACATAAATAAAGATCCTAAAATATTATAATGCAATAGCTTATTTAATTTAAGTTTTATTAAACATCAGAACCTACAATAGAACTCGGAAAAAGCGTTTATCGGTGCATCTTTTCCGGACTAACTGTAAACTGTTTTTAAATTTAATATTAAAAACAACTCATTTTCTGGTTGGACGGAGAAAAAAATAGTAACAGCTTGATCTAGTAAACATCACTAATAAGGTTTGTAAACAAAAATGTATACTGATTCACTCTTGGCCAATAACACGTCTTAAATGATATTGCTCGACGGAAACCACGAGAAGGTGGTGAATCGCCTTCCGTCAGGAAAGGTTTAGGAAAGAGGATAAAGGAAAAATGGGAAAAATAGAAAGTCGAGGATAGGAAAGATGAATTTAAAGAATTGCACGAATTACCTGAACAATGGAGCTTTCCTCTGAGGAAGAAAACGTTTTGGCTATAAGCTCTGTCTGAGATTGAGGTAAAAATCCATGAAACTTTCGTGTACCTTTTACGGGTACAGCTAATTGAAATCTATTTGCTAGTTCGACAGTATGATTTGCGTGCTCTTCTTTGGTGCAGTATTCTATATTAAGGTTTTTTATATTCTCATTAGCCCATTGGAATAATTGTAAAGGATCTGTAATTTGATCAGTATGTGGTCTTTGCAGGCTCGCATGCTTGGCTAATCGTTTGATTGTACCCCCAAGTCCATCACATGGGCCCTTTCCATGGGAAGTAGCAAAAAAGTGCCATTCACCTTGTATTCCAAAATCTCTTTGGTGATAAACTAAATTTGCAAAATTGTACTTATTTTTGTACTGGGAAGCAGCTCCATCCGAAAAGTAAAACATCTTTTCAATTCTATTTTCAAATTTTGTTTTTACGAATGAAGTTAGCCGACATTGAAAAAGATGAACAGCACTTGTGTCATGCGTAAGGCAGTCGGAAATTATCACAAAATTTTCACTTTTGGTGTCATTATTACTGCGATGGTATATAGTAAAAGGGTGAATAGTCGCTTGTGTGTTAGTCCAGTGATAGCTTTGTACTTCATCCTAAATTACGAAAGAATAGTTTTCGGAAAAATCTGCGATTACTACTAGTTCATCAATACCAAGATTTTCTTTTCTTTCTTTCCGAAAGTCGCTTTGCGTTCTGGCAATAAAATCATGCGTTTCAAGCTGCCGCAACTGTTGTAATAATCTATCAACATATTCATCGGGTGTACAAATGGATGTTCGCAAGGTACACCTATCCGTTTGTGTCTACTCTTTATATTCGATTTGAGTTATAAAATGTTCATCGAATAATTTTTCCATACGTAATTGTATGTCTTCAAATCCAGGACACAGACTGCAGTTTTGTAAATGACAAGACGTGGAAGGTGGTTGGCACATTACCATCGCTAGTATTCCCTTATAAGTTGTAGGAAAGGCGACTGTATCCGTTTCAAGTTCGCCTAGTTTTGCTGCCATTAACATTAATTTGGGATTTTGGTGTATGACACATACACACACGGAATGAGTATCACTGGATCCTGCTAACACGCATTCTTTTGGCCGCAAAGACGCAAATTTAGAAAATCCTACTTTTCCAGGGGATATTTTTCTTTGAAAGCCTCATACGTTTCTTTTAAATTGCACAAAACCAATCGCTTCTGTACGTGTATCCGACGATTTTCCTGCTTAACTGAGACAAAATCTTTTGCTCCAGGCATCATTCGGCTTATGCTATCATCTTTGTAAAAATCAACTACACGGGTTGCTGTAGCTGCTGATAAAGTCTGACCAGGTTTCAAATTGGGAGAAGAAAGTAATCCTTTTACTTTACGTAGATTTTTAGCCTTACGTGCCATATAAAAAGTTGTTCCGAATTCTTTTATTATTTTTCTTATTGACCAACTCTCTGGAAGTACTGTGAGAATTCGAACTTTTTCACTGGAATCTGCCACGGACACGAACTTCTCCTTTAGGTCTTTTATGATAGTACCGCCGACCGTTTCTTCTTCCTCCGAACTATCACTACTATCTTCGAATAGCTTTCTCTTTAGCGCTTTCTGGATTTTATCAATCTTCTGACGCTTGTTTGGATCTCTGCTAAAATCTTCCTTTATTGGCGACTCTTTGATTATTGGAAGCACCTTATTAACAGCTGTTATAATCGTTTGCCTCTCAGTTTCTTGGTCAACAAATACAGCGGAAGTAGTTGATGTGGAAGATATCTGTTCGACGGCCCGAGTTGTAGACATTTACGGACATGTCAAGTGATTGTGTGGTTATGTTGTATAGTTATTTTGGTACTGGAAAGTGTTTTTTCCTTCTCCCCCTTACGTAAGTCGTTTACTATTTTGACAAGACAACTATAACCGTAAGTGAAACATACAAGGTCCTCGTTGCTAGGTACGAAAATCGTACTTACGTGGCCAGGACAAAAAGTGAATTATAGCTAATTTGTATTAGGAGAAATCTGCTGTTTAGAAATTTTGACGGGTCGCTAGGTAGTTACCAATGTTCTCACAACCAGCCACCTCGTAATTTTCAGTCGCGATTTTGGTTTTAATTATTTTTTTCCTTTATTATCAATTAAATATTGGGGGAGAAGGAAAAGTTTAATACACTGCACGATGCGTAAGCTGTTTTCTTCGCCTCGGAGAGCTTTACGGACCTCGGCTGTCTGCCTCGGTCCTTAAAGTGTCTCCTTGACAGAAAAGTACTTACGCACCTCGCAATATAAATACTAAATACAGATGATAAAAAGAAGGCAATCCATATTTACTGGTCTTACACTGACATACTTTATTCCATCTGACGTAGGTTAATACTACCACAGTATACTGTGCTACTACCCCGTAATATCAAAAGAAATAAAAATTTATAAAATAATCAGTTTTATTCCATTAAGAATTCCAGAGTTCTGGAATTCTTAACATTCTAATAAAATAGCACGTCAAATGAACGCGAAGGCACTACTCTTACAGTTTTGTTTGTAATAAACGAACGCAAACGGAGGTTTAAAGCTAAGTACTCACAGCAGCGGATCCGCAGGCGGATGTCATACGATTGGTCGGTTTGAGCCGATTTGACTCAAATCGACCAATCGTATGACATCCGCCTGCGGATCCGCTGCTGTGAGTACTTTCCTTTAGAGTGTTCGAAACCCTATAAACGAACGCAACTAAAGAGCAATTAAAGAGTTAATGATTGTGGAGCTTAGAGTTATTCATGGTTCTACACAGTGGCGTGCGGTGAGAATTTAGGCTAGGGAAGCAACCATGATTTTAATTTTAATATACCTAGGTACAATAAAAAAACGGTGTTATAATTATTAAGCTTAACAGTTTTTCAAAGAAGAACTTTTACACTTTATACTTATGGAATTTGTTGACTATTATTCTTTATTTTAAAAAAACTACTACTATGTATTTATAATGCAACTCGATTTTCCGGTCTTTCTTAGCAAAATACCGATGCAGGTGGTAATATTTGTTGTTAAATTTGAAAGTTCTGGTTTTGATCTGCCATTCTTAATAATTTGTAATTTCTCTCTAAAACTGTATGCAGAAAATTCTTTATCTAATAAATTACAAACTGAAAAACAAAATCGTCGATTCGGATGTATCGGAAGTACTCGAACCTTCCACCGAAGCAGCAAAATTTGTAGTAATAACGATAATGCAATTTTAAATTTGCATACAGAGTAAACTAAATAGAATTATTTGTCTTTAAAAATTCCAACTCATATAAATTGAAATAATAAAAGGTTTCAAAATACAGTCTCGTTCGCAGATTTACATTACTTATAACATTTAACAAACACTAAATCGAACAAATAATCAAATTATAATAAATAAACATTTGGCCGCATCGCCCGCTACCGCGGAGAGGAGAAGTGCAAGAAGCAACGAAATCAGTGCTTATATGCAGTGTATGCAACACATATGAATCGGTATTACCTTTCCGCGCAAGTTGAATGAGCCTAATTTAAAATGGTACTTTAATTATCTTTTTTATACTTTATTTATACTTAATTATACTGTACGGAATTGATATTAAGCTTTAAGTTGATTAAATATTATAAATTTAAATAAACGATAGCCATAATTTTATAAAAATATGTTTGTTAGAATTGTGTTTTATTTTTAATAAATTCTTAAGGGAAGCATTGCTTCCATTGCTTCCATGGACTGCACGCCACTGGTTCTACATCTTTGTGGGGATTTTTGCCTCTAACCTCAACGAATGTTGAGTATATTCACTAATAAAAAATAGTATTGAAAAAGGATAAAGTTCTATTTATGACAAACAAGATAACCTAGACTGAATAACTGAATGACATTTATTTTGGCGCAATTTTTGAAATTATATTTGGAATATTTAAATTTCTAATAATTTTACGTATTTATATTAAATATTTTTATGTATAAAACTGATCATGCAGGGGATGCATTAAACGATTGAAAAACTTAAAATAGCATTTTATTTATATTATTGAGAAATAATCTGCTTTCCTTGAAATACAAGTTTATGTTTGAAGTTCTTAAAATTCGTCAAGTTAACTTTCAAAATATCATTCTAAAATAACACAACATTTTATTATTACACAAGTTGCGCTCTACCTACTCAAGGTTACACTTTTGTTAATTTTCGATTTTATAAGCTCTTTGTTAACAGGTGAATATTAAATTGCGTCTTAAATAAATAAGTTTTTTCATCCTTGGAGAGAATAGCGACTACTTATTAAGTTATTACTGTATTCATAAAGTGAATGGAAATGGAATGCTTGTTTTTAAACGATACGATTATGTAATTTGCACGAAGAGTAATTTCGTATACACAACACGACTTGGATGAACAAAACAGAATCATAATAATTTTAGTTATGTCAAGGTTACTATTATATACATCATCATCATCACTGATGTTTTGTTTTATTATGTATTATTATCTCAGTTTAATAGTAATTACTATATATACATGATTATGATAATAAGAATGGTTATGTTTTTAAATTGGTTTCAACTTTGACATTTTGCTCTTTTAAAAGGGGAACTGGAAAAATAAACCAATTTATATAAATCAATAATTTGATCTAGAGAATTTCCTGTTGTAGTAAGTGCAACATCTATTACGTTGCCAAACGATCCAAAAATCTCAGTGAAGACTCAATTAACAGCTACTAGATAAATTTGAAATAAATAACATATTAAAAATTGGCTACTAATTGGACAAGGGGATTTTTTTTATTTTAACCAAAACCAAGATTTCGTACACTAAAACAGTAACACAAAAAAAACATCAAACACCTTGGGTGAAAACTGTTGTATTTACATTTTAAATAAATAAAACTTTTAAACTCGTGTGTTTCTGCAGACTAGGCCTTTCTGGGGAGCTTGCATAAGAGCGCAAGGACTAATCAACCGAAACAGGCAAATACATATCTACTATATGGAAGCATTTAAACACAATAGTTTTTCTTAAAAAAGTAGTGTTTATTTCCTTAATTTATCTTATTTTAAACAATCGTAATTTACATTTACGCTATTATCTCAACTTTGATTAAAAGAACAGCCGCATCATAAACACCGTTTTAACGAATCAAACTGGAGTTGTACTTTTGCAAGTCACTTTTAAGTGAGCCAATTATCTTATCTTGTTAATGTTCTATATTTTTAGCGTAGTACATATATGTTATATCTCTGATACAGTGTTAGTGTTTCAAGGTCTTCGCTTTAACAACAGACAAAATTGATATGTATTTAGGTACATGTATGTGTACATCCAGGATACACTTTTTAAGTAGAAAATGGAAGAGATAAAATGGGTGTCCCTCAACCAACATCTTTGTTTTTCTCATCAAGTTTCTGGTGTTCTCACAAAGAAGTTTTGTAAAAAAAATGAACTCTTAAACTGTTTATTTATCAAAACAATTATAAAGATATCCTTTTAACATGATATACATTCTACACCGACAAATATTAAAAGCTTGTAGTCTTTAGACCTAACGGAGTTTCTTAGAAGATATCTTATGATTCTGATCAATTTTCTGAAAATTAACTTCAATTAGACCCTTACGAATAATCAACTTTGTTTGCAAACACATTTTCCTCTAAGTTTAATTAAAATCTAACAACTCATGCAACTTCGGGCAATAAGCTGCCTTAAGGTAAGTGCAGATTCCAAATTGCATCTGAACTGATAGTGTAGAAAGACATCATATTGAGTCTTTTGCTGCGATTTATACTCCACCAAGACATACTATTTCCTATGAAGAAAATCAAGATTTTCTAACGAATCTAGTTTAGATATGAGCTCAGATCACAGCCTCATCATAATAGCCTTAAGTACTGGAGTACTTCGGAAAAAATCTCAACCTAGGCCCAGCACAAAAGATACAGATTGGGAAAGATTTCAGGATCACATTAATAAAAATATCAGGCTCGATCTCCGACTAAAGGATAATCACAAAGTTAAATAAGCTCTACATTACATAACCAAACTGATCCAGGGTGCGTCTTGGATAGCGACTCCCACCAGAAATAAGACAGTTTCGGATAATTATGATATTCCTCTAAATATTAAAGAGCTTGTGAATGAGAATGGGCTGGGCAACTTCGCAATACTCCAGAAATCTTTTAGACAAAATATTCTTAAATGGACTAACTCATAACATACGTTTGGTCGTAAGAGAAACTAGAAATGAATCATTTTAAACGTATATCACCAATCTGTCCACTGAAGACCATTCTTTGTGGAAAGCCACAACAAAACTCAAAGGAACTCTAGATGCTGGGCACAATCGGATACCAAAAACGCAAATGTATTCGCAGAACATCTTCCTAGTACATTTATCACACATTCAGATGACGTACTAGACTACCTTAACGCCCCATGTCAGTTTTCTCTTCACCTATGGAACGCCGCAAAAAATACAATTACTAAACTCACACAAATCAATACTGAATACTACTTAATAGTTGGTAAAGTACCTTCCACGAAAAGTTGTACTGCTGTAACCTCTATTTCCAATAGTAAACTACGTTTGTACTTCTACCCATAACAATAGAAATTTGCACAAACTGTCATGGTTGCAAAATCCGGCAAACCAGTTAGCTCTTATAAACCAATCAGCCTGTTGCTTATCTTATCTAAGGTATTTTAAAGACTTATGCTGAGCAGAATACTAGAGAACACGCCTACAGATGACTTAATCCCAGAGCACCCATTTGACTTCAGTCAAAATCATTCCACCACCCAACAATGGCTGGTAAATAAAATCAAGGAAAGCTTGAAAAATATTTGTATTTATTTACTTATAGAAAAGACACATTTGAAATGAAAATTTCAGTAAACGTCTTTTGTAAGACATTGATATCACGTCAGGTACATGGGAAGCTCATACCTAGATTTTTGTAAGACGTTAGTTTTCACATAAGATACAGGCGCACATACCCAGATACTTAGACAAGCGAGAGTGTGTAATAAGCATTGAGATATAAATAGATCACATATAAAATAACATAAATAAAACATGTGTACACAAAAGAATGGTTTGAGGGTTCTCTTACATGGCCTATCATGGGTCTGTTACCACCGTGGAGATTAATACACTCTCAATAATAATAAACCAGTTTATCCCTAGGGAGAATAACCAACTGTTCCTGACCAGAAGGCTATCCCGACATTTTAGCCGCAAAGTATATCATTTAGTTAGGTTAGAAAATCAACCACATCAATAAATACTGACAGTGGAACACATAAGACACATAAAACAGTAGTTGCATTTAAAGCACGAATAACATGTCCGGTTAACAGTAATTATACTATAAACGTTAATTAATCGTTATTTTCTAGTAATATTTACACTTCAAAAAGGACAAATTAACAAATTATTATGAATTATCAAAACGAGTCTTTTTAAAATGTAGTTGCCATTTAGATTTTGACTTAACTATAGTTTCAATCGAGCGATTTTGGTTTTAGATTAATTAAATAATATAAAATTCACATCACACAACTAGAATCAACATAAATAAAACAAATAAAAATGAACTTACATGAAGGAAATCACCGTGAAAATCAGTACAAATACAAAAATCAAATTACCAACTAAAAAAAAACTGATATAAACATCCCTAACATTACAAATCAAATTAACAACTTTAAAGAAACTGTAATAAACATCCCTAGACATTTTATATTTAACCAAATAGTTGTTATTTTAAAATCAATTATATAGTTTGCCTAAACCTGTATGCAATAATACAACTAGTAGGTAAATTAATTGATTATTATGCTATTTGTTTTGTGATTAAATGACTTGCTACAGCTACTTTGATAATTTTGATTGGCTGTAGGTCTGACCAGTACAGAAGGTATGTGCATCACTCTTCCTCCACAGTATGGCACGACAGCCTGTTTGTTACACAACTTAAAAAAGCAGCTATCTGGTCAATTTTATCTGATCTTCAAGTAATACTTAAAAGACTGATTTTTCCAAATCAAATTTGATGCTGCCTTACTCATCTACCAGCCCATTAAAGCAGGGATGCCTGAAGGCAGCGTCCTTGGAGCATTTCTATATTAAATGTTTACAGCAGATGTACCGGTGTCAAATGACACACTAATTACGACGTTTGCTGCAATTATGTGCGCGGGTCCTAACCCTGGTAAGGCATGAGAGAAATTAAAACACCGCTTCAACCTTCACCCAAAACTGGCTCAAACTGTGGAAAATCTATGTTAACACAAACAAATCGGTTCAAATTACATTCACTACAAAAAAGAACTATTTATCTGCCCACAACTCAGTATAAATAATGCCATACTAATGAAAGATGCAATAAAATGCATTGGATTTCGCTTGGAAAGCTCACGTTAAAGCTAAGAACCGCAAACTCGAATTAAATCTCAAGAATATGAACTGGTTGCTTAACAAAAGATCGCAGTTAATTCCTTCAAAACAAAGTAATCTGTATGAAATCATACTTAAGCCGGTTTGGACATGTGATTTTCATACCTTTTGTAAATGATGTAATCAGATCATAAGTATGTTATCAAATATAAAGATCGCAACTCCGACCATAATATGTTCAACCAAACCAACATATGACAGGCAGAAGACTCAAAAGAAACGGCCTGAAGACTTGAAGAGATAGGTTTGTAAATCCCAGAGAACCGTCGATGGGGGAAGTTTAATTTAAGACAGAAATCTTACATAATATTTACTAAGTAATTACCCTGTATTTTGTTTAGTAGATTGTAATTTAGCAATAAAGTGATAACAAAAAGATTTATGTTTGCGAATCGTAAACAAAAAAGTTATAGGAAAAATGTTGAACTTTTTCTAGCCTGAAGTGTGCGCAAATGTAAAATGCATCGTGTGCAGCGCAAAATGTTTTCTAGCGCTCTTATATATGCAGGGTTGCCAGACGTCCCGGATTCTGCGGGATTGTCCCGCGTATAAAGCTTCTGTCCCGCGATATAACCATATTGTCCCGCAAAGCAAAATTGCTTGTGTACATAGATCTGACGGGAAGTAACCCTAAGGTTTTAAAACACAAAGGTCTGAATTATTTTGTTTTGTATTTTTCAATATAGTCCCCTTGAACATCAATGCAACATTGACAGCAATTATACAATTCTAACCCGTGCAAAAAATAGTCAAAAGGTTTACCTCCAAAATGCTCTTCAACGACTGTTTTCATCTCATTTTCATCTTGAAATCCCCTATCACGTAACTCCTTTTTCAAACTGGGAAACATAGAAATCGCTTGGAGCAAGGTCTGAATTGTATGGTGGTTGGTTTTCCCTTTTTTAACGAGGTATGTAGTAATGGTAATTGATGGTATTAGTGAGTTAAATAAGATATCGTACGGTACTCCAACTTCCACATTGAAACGCTTTGACTCGACATTATGATAAAGTTGCTTATTCACAAACCAAAATGTGATTAAGCTTCAACTTTGAATCAAGCCTACTGAGATTTCTACAAATGTACTACAACAACATCACCACTACAATGCAGCTTCTATAAAACAATTGCATGTGTTCAAGGCTCACTTCCCTTCAGACACCCCTTGTATATAAACTGTTGGTTCTGGACTATTTATTGAAATCATTTATTTTATGAACCCAAAGCGTGGTACGTCATCTAACGAGTTCCCAGAGGTAAACATCTGATGCGTATGGTAGATGGAACCGGTATATGCATTTCCGGACTCTATGGGGAATTTTTATATACATAACTTACAAAACCATATCTGTGTTCATTAAAATGTTTTTCGATGATGTTTAACATATTCCTAACACGTTATTATTATTCGCTGGAGAGAATGAAAACGTAGATAGCCGACCACACATATAAAACAATTTCAATTTTAGGTTTGTGCCTATTTTCGAACTCGTCGCCACTCTCGACAGTCTCGTCACTAGCACACGGACGACTTTGGTCGTATTTGTGTCTCCAGTTGAGATGTCTTGTAAGTTGTTCGGGTTTTCATCGTTGATTAGCCCTATGTATTTAGCACACCCTACCAACATAAATGTGTTCCCACTTCCGCTTCAAAAACCATGGGAGCCGAGCAGTCGCGACTTTATAACGCCACCGCTCCCATTCCCTGAATATCGGAGTGTATCATATGAAACAACTCACAGCATTACACGTTTCGATATAAATTAATTTCAAAAAGCTAGTTTTTCTTTTCCGGTCTATCGGACGGGAGAAATTAACGTCGCTGAAGAACAATAGTCCGACAATAGTATATTGTGTTACAAGTGCAGAAAATTGCCAATTCCTCACTAAAGTACAACCAAAAAATGAAGAAAATAAACCGGAGTAAATCTAGCAGCCGCAGACTAGCAGTCGCAGTTGATTGTGAACGAGCCTTGCTCCCAAATTGTGTCCCAAATAAATGTTATAATAACCATATAACGTTAAACAAGATGTGCCATCTTTTTCTGTCACCTACATCTGCATAGCGCTATCTTTAATCTAACCCTTTTTCTGCGAAATGTAAATATATTTTGGCATGCATTTCAAGGTGTGTCAGTGATAAGGAAAGAGAACTTTAAGCGTACCTATCGCTCTTGCACTTGTGAATTATATGAATGAAATGTTGCAAGTTATAAAAGCTCTCATTCTTATTGTAATTTATCAATAATGTATATTATTTTATTATAAATATTAATAAATATTAACAATTATATATCATAATTGATAAAATTAATCAATTTTACGTTATGAAATAAATAAAGATTATTAAAAGTTTCACAGTTTTATTAAAATATACCTGACAATATTGTTTCGACAGCTAACTGTCGAAACAATATTGTCAGGTATATTTTAATAAAACTGTGAAACTTTTAATAATCTTTATTTATTTCATGATTATGGAGTTCCACAAAATAAGGCTGGAAACAATAAACAATTTTACGTTAATTCAACAACAATTTGATAATAACTTTATATAGTAATAATCTCGATTCGAGACGATAAAATGATAAAATTCTTTACAAGTGTGTTTAAAATTGGTGTACACTTACTTATATTTCCGATTTTACGTGCGTTTTATTGAGCCAATTACGACTTTTTGACTAAAGTTCATTTACTATGCTAAAAACACGCTCAACTGCGGCGTTAGCAACTGGGATTGATAGAGAGTAAATGCAACAAGTCTTTTGATTTATTTGCCAGATTCATCTTCACATTTTTCAAAAGCTACTAGTGGCTATGCGATACAAACAACGATTGGACTGTCACTGTAGCGCGCGAGCTCGGCGCATGCGCGGTGAATCCCGCGAATGAATGAACACGAGAAGAAGCAAGTCCGCGTTGCCACTTGGCGCGAAATTTTACAAATGAGATCAATTTCGGGGGATTTTAGCTATAATCCGAGAGCCGGGAGATTTTCAAAACTAAGACGTTTTTCTCCGGAGATTGTCGGAATTCCGAGAGGACATCATTTTTAGCTATGTTTCTCAATAATTCTTCTAACGCATAACACATTGTACGTTTTCCACTGTATTTCGCAACTAATCTTGAAATTCTTTTCCATACCCTTTTGAACCTTGATAAACTTGGTGGGTTTCCTCGCTCTAAATATTTGCTTTTACATACAGACCAAGACTGTTCAATTGCCCTTGCTTGGGGCAAGTTTCCATATTTTAACTTTTTAGGTATTCTTGCACTGATTTTGCATAATGCGAGGTTGTCAAATCCGGCCAGAAGAAAACATCCTCAGTGTTATGGTGTTGACGTATAAAAGGTATTAATCGTACTATAATACATTCTTTTGAATATGTATTTCCATTAATGGTTCCCTCGCGTATGTATGGTTCCAAAATTCTCCCTTCCACGTCTATCGCTTGCCAAACGAGGTATTTCTTAGAAAAACTAGCTTTTTGTTTGGTTGTTTGTTTATAAGGTACTTGAACGGGGTCTACAGAACGAAAAAGAATTCCTTCCTGGCACTTGTAATTGATCACAAGGTACATTGTACGTCTCATCATCAATGATTAGAATTTTTTAACGACTTTTTCTCAATACATAATTTGCTCCAGCCTTAGATCGATCAGCCTGATCTTTTACGTCTTTGGGGACAATCTCTTTGGTTCTTGCTTTGATTTCCAATGTCTTAACTTTAATACCAGAAACTGTTGATTTCGGTAAATTAAGATTTTGGGCTAAACATGATCCCGGCGTTAACAAACCACTTCCCTTCTAAAACATTCTTACCATATTACACGAGGTTACTCATTTCTCTGATGTGCTATACAACTCCACCAGACTTTGAACCAACGTCAAACGATGCAATTCTTGTGGTACAGGTATTTATGCCTGCTTCGAGATGTCTAGGAACTTCCGTTCCTTTAGACAAGCAGTTTGTTTGCACAAGGACAGGCACCTTGACAAACCAATCGTACTGAAGCTTCTTCAGGCAACTGAAGAATCCAACGTCCCTTGACGTACAAAAACACGATGAATAGTCGAAACAAGTTACGGGCACGTTGTAATGATTCGATTTTTGTGAAGATATAGATGAGACCTGTATGTGAAATTCGTTTGGGCTGGGTCCGTTCATTTGAGTGGCTGTATACTCCAGATTCGTTAGATAGCAGTACCAACATTACAGCGCCAGCTATGGATTACGTATTGTTATGATATAGGCATCTCGAATTACATGTATGCACGATGCATTGCCTATTTTCCAGGAGAAAGAAGGATTTCACAATTTTTTATTTTAAAACAATAAAATTTTGCATTAAATATGTTGAGGATACACACTACAACACTGTGAGATGATAAGGGGTAAATTTTAACCAGTTTCTTCACTTGAATTTCACAAACTCAATTTTAAGATGAACGATTTTCTGTCGTTAGTTGATTTTTTCACACTTAGATATTTTGAAACCAATTCAAGGGCTGTTTTCACCTGAGAATTATTAAAGGCATAATTGGGAAGGTATACACAAGTATTTATTACTTTACTTACAGTTTTTATTATTGCATTTCAAGAAAATGTTCTATTTCTTTGACGATTCATAATTTTCTATAGTAAATGGATATTTTTCAATGTTATTTGAATTTCTAAGTAAAATATTTTACTGCAATATTGTTAACCAAGTTCTAGGGTGCATTTGACACTATGACATGACAGAATGTTAAAGTGGGAAACTTTTTATAGAGAAGGTTTAGGCCTTTAAAATCCCAAAATTGTAACGTTTCAGCATGGTCTGCTAGAATGTTAAAGTTTAGTTTATATTTATAATTTTGGTGTCAAAATTTATGTAATTTATGTAATTTGTAAGTTTGATGGGATCTTAGGATTAATTCTATGTTAAGAAAAGGATGTAGCAAGATGTTAAAATGTTTTTATGCGAATTTTTGTAAAGTAACGATTGAGAGAAAATTCAAGATGGTTGTCAATGAATCCTAACCCTAAGGGTGAGTTGTATAAATGTGATTTAACTTTAAATTTGGTTCAGCTGTCATAGTAACGATTGTTAGAACAATCGTTGCCTAGGATATTGATCTCAGCTTAAAGTTACTCTATGTTTATACAATACGCTCGAAATTTGCATTTTGATAGCCATGTTAGGTATCAAAATAAAGGAAAACTTTTCATCTTTCATTTTATAACATTTGTTTAAACAATTAGTTTAATTTATTATTAGCAATGTGGTTATGAACATTTTAGTGTAAAAGACACTCTTTTGTTTCTAGTAACTTACTAAATTATTCTAGTTCCGAACTAAGAAAATGATTCGCAATTGTTTTCCAATTATTATATAAACAGCACGAAAATTTGGTTACTCTCTCTTGAATTTCCATACAGAGCAGAAGTCATGTCAGTTTGTATGTTATTTTGTAAAAATCTGGAGGTTATGTTGTTGAATTCTACGTCACTGTAAGTGACAACAAAGTGAGGTTATGACAAATTTCATCTTGTTTTTAAATGTTTTTTATAAGTTCTTAATATTTTAATTAATAATAATTATAATGAACAATCAAAGTGAACTAAAAGTGAAATAAAACAAAAGTGAAGTGTGGATTTGGTGTACAGACTGATATCATAAATTGAAGGAACTTTTTGGAAGTTTATTTTGAATGGAACGAATTAAAGGAAGGTAATAGAATTTTGTTGCAAATAACCGAATTATTTTATGTACTCACGTCATGGAAGATACATCTTGCACCTTTAATAATTATAATTAGCTTCATAAATCACAAATAAGATCAATTTAAAGGATGATCTGGAATGTGCATCTTGTCAACAAATAAGCAGGTCATTTTACCAATTATAACAGGAATCTGCTAATCTTCAAGTTAGGGTGATTAATATTGTTTCTTAATAGTAGTTTAAGATTGTAGGATTGATCAGATAAGAAAAACAAAGAGAATTAGAATGTCTCTTAATTCTTATTTTGTTAAATCTATTTGACACGAAGATTTAATTGATTTTTTTTGTTTAATTGATTTAAATTTAAGATGTTAATGATTGTTTTCGTTTCTCTCCAATGAATTTTAAATTTTTATTACTTTTGTGTGTTCATAAATAAAATCCATTTAAATGTTTAGAAAGAAATTTATTTGTGTATTTATTTGTGTCTGGTCCATTAACAATATTTTACAGATTTAATTTAAATAGCTTTCTTTTTTTTCGTCGATTTCGTCTTATGCATACATATATGGACCTCAGTGGAGTGCGGTGAGAATTTAGGCTAGGGAAGCAACCACGATTTAAATTTTAATACACCTAGGTACAATAAAAAACAGTGTTATAATTATTAAGCTTAATAGTATATTATGTATTAAGGGCTTAATTGAGTGTGTTAGAGCTCGCAGAGTGACTAAGACGATGAAGGGCTCTAAAACACTAATTAAGCCCGAAATGCATACGTTAGCTTACGTCCGGTCTAAGTTTAAGTTAGCATTTAACTTTAAAATAAAATTAATTTGAAAAGTACAAAAATTCTAGTAGGTAGATGCAGTGGCCTTAGTTACTATTATTACTATGGAGATGACGCGGCGTAAACAAGGGTAGCCATTTTCTTTAGCTTCTTTTAACACTCTTGAGCGGGCTCTAAAAAATATTACAGCCCTTAAGCTCTAATCGAGCAACTTACGCTCTAAAAACAGGCCGCTAAATAGATCATAATCGCCCGACCGGACATAAAAGTCTTTTAAAGAAGAACTTTTACACTTCAGTAGTATTCTTTTCCTCTATGATTGAAGTATAAAAAGTGCTGTGACGAAACTTGTAACTATTGCCAACATTCTTTTGTGACAAAGCATTTTCAAATTTTTATGATTGTTTAGATTTAATCACAATGTGCAAAAGAATATGTCTTTTATACTGGAATTTGTTGACTATTATTCTTTATTTAAAAAAAAAGTACTACTATTTATTTATAATGCAACTCGATTTTTAGGTCTTTTTTAGCAAAATACCTGGTGCAGGTTTTAATCTTTGTTGTTAAATTTAAAAGTTCTGGTTTTGGTCTGCCTTTCTCAATAATTCCCTCCGGAACTGTATGAAGGAAATTTTTTATCAAATAATAATAATACTTTACAAATTGAACAACAAAATCCTCGAACCTTCCACCGAAGCAGCTGAATTTGCAGTCATGATTTCATGGCGATAAAGCAAGTTTAAATGTTGCATACAGAACAAACTAAATAGAATTATTTGTCTTTAAAAAAAATCCTAACTTATATAAATTGAAATAATAAAATGTTCCAAAATACAGTCTCAGTCGCAGATTTACATTGCTTAAGTAACATTTAATAAACACGAAAAATCGAACAAATAACGAAATTATAATAAACATCTGATCATGGAGTACGCTAATAAAAATAACTCGACCTTATACGCTGTTAACTGTAGCCCACAACGCACCCGCGACTCGCCCGCTACCGAAAGTAAGAAGTGCAGGAAGCAACGAAATCCGTGCTTATATGCAGTGTATGTAACACATTTGAATCGGTATTACCTTTCCGCGCAAGTTTAATGAGCCTAATTTAAAATAGTACTCTTTAAATAATTATACTTTTTGCTGTACGGAATTGATATTGAGCTTTAAGTTGATTAAACATTACAAATTTAAATAAACGATAACCATAATTTTATAAAACTATTTTTGTTAGCATTGTTTTTTAATTTTAATAAATTCTTAAGGGAAGCATTGCTTCCCTTGCTTCCATGGACTGCACGCCACTGATGGACCTTGTTTTCCAGTTTATAAATTATAGCCGGAGAATTCTTTTTATGATAAAGGTGATATTTAGTTGTGTATATTTTCAGACTGTTTTACCATGATTTTGTGTTTGTGAATTTTAACAATAATAATTTTTTTTATTTTGGAATTTATAACCTTTCATCTTTCATCAAGTGTTGGAGGGTTTATTATTACCAACAATAAATATTAATCAAGCCCCATCATCTCAATATATCATATCATATGGCGCCCGAACGCGGTGCTTTCTTTTTTTTCTTATTGACATTATATAACAATATCATCCATCAAAATATAGCATATCAGTATGTAGCAGTAGGATAATATGTACCTAACGAAACAGAGGCAAGCTCAATTCTAGACTGATACTGCAGATGCCAAAATGAATGGAAATATCCATACGGGTGTAGCTGTTTGCTGTAGCTACAACATGCCTGCGATGCTGCAATAATAAGCTACAGCCCCTAGAAAAGCAGAAATGTAAAAAGTTAGAAATTCAAAGAATTAAAAACAGCGGAAAAATAAAATAGCAAAAACGTTAGAAATTCGAAAAAATAAAAAATAGTTGCAAAAATTAAAATGTTTGAAAGTTCAACATTCAAAAGAAATAAAAAAACAGTTAAAAATCAAAAAGCCTAAAAGTAGAACATCCGAAAAATAAAAAATTAAGAATTAAAAAATTTTAAAAGTTAGAAAGTTCTAAAAATAAAAAAAATCAAAATCAAAAAGCTTAAAAAAGGTTCAAAATCCTGAAAATAAATATTAAATAAAAGTATATTATTAAATAAAACGATACTCAATTCTCATTCATTAAATTACATTGTACCTACTTATTTTTGTAATTTAAAATAAAAATCTTGCTTTAATATAATAACTTTATTAGAACAATGCTAAATAACACATCAACAATATAACGCTATATCAACAATATTAGTTCATGTATTACCATCTTTAATACCTAAACAAAATCTAATAGAAATTACAATAATTATAATTATAATTATAAACAAAGATATGTTACAATTTACAATATACAAGTTTATTCTTTGGCGTGTATCATTTAAATTTCCTAAAAACATATCATTTTATAGTAAAAAAAAATTAACAACAAACATTAAAATTCATAACCAAATTTAACAAAATCTAATATAACCCCCCGAACTCTAGTGTAATATTTGTCAATATTCTTTGATTCCCATTTCCATTTATCCATAGCCTCTTCCATGTCTGTAACGTTATGAACATCTGGTATTTCATCAGCGTCACTTGTCATCATATAAAGTACCATCACAGCCATATACAACCCGTAAACGCAGAATTTCTTCAGGTGCTGCTGAAAAACTTCATACGGAAACAATTTGTCTGGATCGCTACCCAGTTCCCGCAAGAAAGACGATAGACTGTCATAATATTCTTTAATTAAATGATCATAATATTGATCACGTAATTGTTTATCGGTGCAAGCAAAAATAAAATAAGATAGATCAAGAGCTGGAGATCCTGCACGTGCTAATTGCCAATCCAGAAGACAAACTTCTGAAGGTGAATCTCTTGAATGACTCTGGAAGAGTTTGATATATAGAATTTTGTTAAAGAAAAATGTATTCAATAAAACTTACATCGTATTTGAATAACATGTTGTTCACCCAGCTATCACCATGTCCAATAACAGCATATTTTCCAGGAGGTCCAGATTTCACCGCATCTGTTACTGCCTCAAGCATGTGTTGCTGAAAATTTTGAAATTTTTCATAAGCAATCTTGTCTTTTATTGGATCCAGTGCTTTAAGAGCACGTTCACTATATTCTAATACTGATTTATTTGACATTTCATTCTTGGAAAAAGCTTCGAAAAACTCTTCTTGTGTATTTTCGTAAAGTTCTTTAAAAACTTCCGGCTTTTGATCACGTAAAGCAAACGAAAGTGCATGAAGCTTTCCATACTCCTTCATCACTAACAAAACATGGTTGTAATTTAATGGTTGATGCCTATCGCGCATTTCAAAACCCGACTGCTTCATATCTTCCATTATTAAAGCTTCATTCGCGTCTTCCATTGTTGAATTGTAGAATTTCGCAATAGACTTGAAAGGTTTTAAAATGGCCCTTTCTTCTTGCAATTTAATGAACGCAGGAAAAACTTTGCTGTACATATAGATTTCACGATCATAAGCCAAACGAATAGAAGCTACTGATCGAAACATTTCGTTTCTTGGAGCACTTTTCACTATTAAATCTAATGTTTTATTTTCACCGTTTTCATCTTCACCTTTAACTATAACTTTTGCTATAATACCGAGATAATTATCGCCGTGAGTCGAGCCAGCTGAGATATCTATTGAATGATTTTTAATTCCCAATTCTTTAATTAATTTCTCTATATGACCCTTTACTTCGTTTGTTACTAGATCATTTTGCGCTTGTTCGTCAGGCATTTTAAATTATTGTGAGGTTTTTTCTTTTACTTTTTCCAAACACAGATCACAATATGGAGATAAAGGAACAGCAAAAGTAGTAATAACAAAAGTTTATATATTCATCACCGTAATAAATTTTATTATTTGCGTGTGACTTTTTAAAGCGCCGGTATCACTGGAAAAATTCGAATTTAATTCAGCTTTATATAGATCCCCCACTTTAGGCGGCTACAGTGTTATGATTGATACTAATGAATGTATATCTAAATAGTCGCGCCTGTGCTTTTATATTAACAATGGGATTATTGTTACGTACAAGATTCATTCTCGTTTATGTTATGCTTTTGGAGGTTTATAATTTGCTTTACTAACAGGTGTTGTTGACAAAGGTATTACGGTTTTAAGATTGAAAAAATTGTTTCATAGAATAAACAGTTGCGTATTATAATTTATTATTATTGTTAATTTCAAAGTATATGTTATTAAAACCGTACAAAAGTTTATATACATTTCTGGTTAATTTAATAAATGTTAATATTTAATGTTATTTATGTTTCCATAACCATCTTACCAGCTTTTAGCATTTTATAATCTGTTTGGAATCTGTACGTTGTACTATCTGCTAATTGTAAGTTGGCTAATAACATTTAGGCACGCAAAAAGTTTTTTTTTATGTTGTTAACCGTTCTCGTTGAATTTTGAATCTGCATTTAACATCCACAAGTTTAAATCTAGAGATGGAATTTACTATACAGGATGTCTGGTTAAATAATCCTATACGCAATTTTTACTCTACTTGAACAGTTTCTGAGAAAAATGGAAAATAAGTACAGTCCAGAGAATTACATACATTACATACAAGTTAATTAGTTAAACACTGCTGCCTGGTTTCTGAAATTGTTGTAACACATACATTCTTCTGTGTATTCAGATATAGATACAGGTACTATCAGAAAAAGATACCTAGATACAGATGCTTTTTCTGTAAAGTATCTGGATCCAAATCCAAAACCTAACATGTTTCATATATCTATACAGGATACATTTTAATTGAAGGGTTTTGGCTGGATGGTAGATAGTTGGAATATAGTAGAGCAAATTTTATACAGGGTTGTTCTTCAAACGAATAGTTTTCGAGTAAATGAATTTTTAAGTTTTATTAAATTTCGAGGTCGACCCTGTAACACTAACCTACCTTAATTTGTACAAATTTAATTTAAAAATGTAATACCCTTTTAGATGTACCTGCCTTTTAAAAATTGTTGTTGTATGTCACATAAAAAAGCTAATTTATGGCTGTCTGCATGCTTTAACGTAAATAATGTGGTCAGAAGTTATTACCAAGTAGTAAATACTTTTTAGAAATATGATCTGATTTGTGTTGATATTTATAAAACAGATGTTGCAAAGAAAAATGGCATTTGTTTTTTACACCTAACGGTAATTGTAATTAGTAATTACATATTGTTAAGCTGGTTTTCCAATTCTTCTTTTACCGCAACTGGGAGTAATTAATTACACAAGTGGTGTCATATTTCCAACGATTTGACGGTAAATTAGAAATGTAAGAACACATTTAAAAAACTTTTATACAAAACCAGATGACAATAATTTCTGAAAACTGGTAATTCGATAAACAGATCGCGGCACATTTGAAAAGGATGCGGTACTTTCCCTTCTGTGAATTCTTAATACGTATTTTGTTTAATATTTAAAATATACCTAAAGTTCTTTTCAATGCGGTAGACTTTCAGAAAAATCATAGTATAAAACTGTTTGTAATTTACGTTTTAAAGGCATACAAAATATGGTAAGTAATGCCAATTAACCCTCTGTATTGCAACCAATTTGTGTTTGTCACTTACTATTTGTTGTTAAGAAAATAAAATAAAGATTTATGCATTTAGTGAAACCTAGAGTGTTTCTTTACATCTCAGTAAGTATCTTCCGAATGAATTAATTATTACGTAACGTCATTAGTTATTTCGCTGTTTTAATCGATAGAAATGATCGTATTATACCATTAGCATACCATTGTTATTTTTAAATTTTTAGTAGTTTAATTGCAGCTATGCAAATGAATAATTTCGGGATAAGGACATGTCATGTTTTTAATATTTCGTTTTACAGCAATTTTAACTGTTAATTGATTTTTTCGTTGACCGTTTGTTAATGTCAATATTAATGAATGATTTTTTCTAAAAAAGGATGTATTAATGGACGTCATTAATACACTCTTTTTTATTAAGTAACTGTTTTGTGAAAAAAGGATGCATTAATGGACCTCATTAATACACTCTTTTTCATTAATAAACCCGTTTGTGATTTTGACGTTTTGATGATGTTTTACTTTGGGCAACCAGATATACGCACAAGTTTGGATTCGGTATTATTTGAAATTTTCTATCTTAAAATCGAAGAATTTTACGGTCAACGAAAAACTGTTGTAATCAATTCGTTTGTTAATGAGCAACTAATGATCTCAACTATTAAAGGCACTCACTCCCTATCGCTCGTTCGTGCTTTAAACAGTTTCGATCATTAATCGCTTTCATTAACAAACTAATTTATTAAATAACTATTATTAAGCTACCGATTTACTTATTATTTCTAACGATGCCCGAGATTAAATACAATTCAAATTCATTATCATTAATAAGAATAACGATTTGCAACCTAATACGGAAATGCAGTATTTGTAATAATAACAAAAAACCCCTATTTATTTAGGTGCTGTCATTGTTTAGTCTACTTGACAAATTTATGTATTTATTAGTACTACCTTTAAACAGTTTAAATAGTAAACATATTTTTGTTTGACATAAATTAAATGAATCATCAGCATAGAAATAATAACTCCTTCAGACACCAGGATCGTCTTCAGTTTGCTTAATTTTACGGGTGCCGAACAATTTTTAGTGAAAATTTATTTTTGAGATAGTGCGGAATTTTATGCCTTTTTGCCTTCTTCCTTTATAGATATGTTACCCTTAAGCCAAAACCCTTTATATAAAAAACACCCTGTATACATCAATTCGATTCTCAAGTAACTAAGTAATTAAAAAATAGTTCAATTATAATTTCTCTGATTTACTTCAAATAATTTCATACGCTAATGATAGGTAGCTTTAAATTATCAAAATACGCAGATAGCATCCAGGGCCTATTTTACCATTAGGCGCGTGCCTAGGGCCCAACGGCAAGAGGGGCCCGAATTGGAAAACATAAAATCAATGAAATCATAAAAATGCACAAAAAATCACGCGTGCAACTGCATGTGACAGAAGTAAAACTTCTAGTAATACTACGTTTCCACTGGTACGAAATCTAGGATTTCGGCTCCGAAATCCCGAACTCTCATTTTAGTGTTTCCACTGCACTTTTGTTGAGTTGGTTGACGTTTATGTATATGTTCTTGTTTAATTTCTGCGACACCGCTTTCGTTTCAAATGGAGGATAGGAAGAAATTGATACTATTTATGTATAATATATACTATACTCTCGAGGGAAAAAAATGCTCCACTTGAAAACGTACCAAAAATACCAAAATGTCATCGTTCAACCGTCACAACTTGGCGGATTTTGGACGAAAATAGATGAAAATAGAATAGATTTTTTGGAGGTAGGAGTTAGAATGCGACAAGTCGCATTAAGATATAGGGTTTATTATAGTGTTGTATGTCGTACGTGGTCCCGGCATCGAGAGACAGGAAATTTTCGTCGCCGTCAAGGATCGAAGACTTGTGAACGCAGCTCGACGGGATCCTGTGAGAAGCGCTCACATGATTGCAGCAGACGTGTTCTTAATTCGGCGAGTATTCGATAGAACGGTACGAAATCGTCTACTTGAAGGTAAACTTCGTTTTCGTATTAGAGCTAATGTTCCTCACTTGACGGACAGGCATCATCAGGAGAGAATGCAGTATGCACTACGGACATTGGATTACGAGGTAATGGCGAAAGGTCTTGTTCACCGATGGAAGCCGCTTTTGCCTCTTCCATTCTGACGCACGAGATCGCGTATGGCGTCGGAGAGGAATGCGATTTGTTCGCAATTGCGTCAACTCGACGCGCAACTTCAACGGCGGATCTGTCATGGTTTGGGGAGGCGTTAGCTATGATGGTTGCACCAGCTTCTCGATTGACAGCGGTTCGTTACATCAACGAAATTCTTCGGCCTCACGTTCTACCCATGCAACGTCGGATGGGACGAGTTCATTCATACAACATACGCGTTCTTCTTCATTCGCCTATCAGGCCAGACCTCAACCCAATTGAACATGTGTGGGACATAATCGGGCGTTGTCTGCAAAACCTGCAGAGACCACTAAATACTCTCCGAGAATTGGGAATAGAGCTGACGCAATTGTGGATCAACATTTCCCAGAATGAGATTCGCGCAGTTCCGAACATGCCAGCGAGGTTTCAAGAGGTGCGCCAGTAAAGAGGAAACACACACACACACACACACAATGTGCAAAATCCGACCGACAACGTCCTCGTGGTGCACATCGGGTTACGCATGACGGTTACACGTTAAAAAAAATTAACGTTATTAAAAAAAATGTTTGGCAAAAACTGGTCAAACTCAACCGGTAATAATGTCGCCGGCAGAAGACGAAAAACTTCCGACAAAATGCAGGGTAAATTTCAAAAATTCATAACTTCCCCCCAAATTATCGTAGGCTTGAAGTTTTAAAGAATGTACAGCAAAAGGACTGAACTTTATTGCCCTGGCAGTCAATTGGGGCCACGATTTCTTTGGTACACCGTACAAGCTGTAGTTTGACATTTTTTCTGCGGGGAGGGGTCGCGGGTAACGAAAAGGCTTAAACGTAATACACGCCCTTAAACTAGACACTTTAAACTTTTCAGCACGCAAAATTTATGACGGTTTGAAATTTTGGTATTTTTGGTGCGTTTTCAAGTGGTGCGCTTTTTTACCTTGAGAGTAGATAATAATATGATGTATATTTTTTGGGAAAAGAAACTATTTACGGTTACCGATAAAAAAAAATAAAATAAAAAATTAAAGGAACAAATTAAATTCTTGTGTTAAAATGTGTTATGGTAGTAGTTCCTTCACCAGGGCAAGTTGTTAGTTTTGTTCTTAAATATTATATTTCGTTTTCTTACACCTGTTTGGTAGTCCTTTCACTCGAATACGGGGCCCGAGATTTGCTAGCTGATCCTAGGGCCCAACTCAGTTAAAAATAGGCCCTAATAGCATCTGCACAATACAGATAAGCAGATACTATGTACTTAACAGGAAAGTATTTAAATATTGTATCTAGATAGATACTTGTATTTAGATACGTCACACCTTATTTTGTTTTTGTAATGTAGTTTCGATCAGCAATAATATAGTATTGTCAGATATTCGTAGATACACTAAATAAATAAAATACAGCTTGCAACTTTATTATACTTACCCATCATCTACACTTAATAACTTCAGTCACTAACATGTTTGCTACTTACTTTACAGTTGACCAGATATTTATTAATTATAAAAAAACTTCCAATAATGCCACGTAATGGTAAGTAACATAACGCCACTTTTTTTATATCCACTTTCAAATAAATTAAATACCATTTTATTTCGGCACTAAAACTTCACCAACTTTCTAATAGGATAATCTGTCTCTGGATAAACAGTTGAAAATACTTCTCTCGCCCGAAATTGTCTCAAACCATCAAAATCTATATTTCTTTTATCACTTTAACAATCACAAATGATTCTCGTACACCTTTGTTGTTGGACTTTCTCACCAGTAAAAGGTGTTCATTATTATATTTATTTTTGGACGATGAATCATGATGGCGGAGCATCTCTCGTACGTCATTACACCGATTACTTTGATCGAATGGCCGACCGTACTACTACAATTTAGCCAGATCTGGGGGAATTCCACCTCCAGTAGGGATCTTTATCGTGTCAAAAATCGCATTGACACGGGACCTACAGTTTTACTTCCTTTTAATTATGAAGCAAACATGCAAACCACTAGTCCACCAAAGCGGGCTTGTGTTTATTATTATTAAAACATTATTTATATGAGATCAAGTCTCCTTGAAAAACCAAAATTAACAATATAAATATACAAATAATTTTAATGGTTTTATGGAAGTAGATAGTTTTATTAAAGTATTTATCTTGAAAAAGCTCGAAATACAAAACGAATCGTTACAAAATTAAACTTTTATTCAAATCCTAAACCTATACCCATCAAGAAGATAAAAAAGAAATTATTTATAAACAATTTAAGACGACAAAATAGAGTATTATATATAGATTCGCATAGAAACATTATCACTCTATCTGAGAATCGAACCCGGGTCTCTGCTTATTTACAATAAACACAATAAAACTTTTATGTCACAATAAGACTTTTACAATAATAAAAGTATTCAGAAGATTTCAAACTTTAACACGCGTTTTACATTATTTTGAATTAAACATTGATGAGGCTTGTAATATTTACGTATCTATTTATATAATATATATTTTTTCAAAATGTATATTAAGTATTTATAAAATATGAAGACTTAAATGTAAATCTTTTGCTCAAAATGAAATATTTAGTAAATATTTCTTCTCAAATTAAATTTTACGTTGTTTGATTTGCGTATTTAATATTTATCTTTAATTATCTCTTTAATAACTACTCATCTTCTAATATAAAATGTTAAGTTTTTATGTATTTTTCGAAATATTACATTATATATGTATGAAATATAAAGATTTAAATATAAATTATTTGATGTAAAATAAAAATTTAATAAATATTTTTTATATTAAAAAATATTTAATATTTAAAATTAATTTAAGAAACAGTATGTATTAACATATTATGCTACTGGGGTTCTTTCAGTTAAATCCCATCTGTGTAATTTTATAATCATTAGGAGCAATTGATATTAAAAATTAGACTACATTAAACTTTCGTAGCCTTGCATAGTTTTTATTCTATTACATCAACTTAACTATTTCTACCAACCAGTTTATTTAACCTTCAACTAGTTACTTCCAAAATTGCCCATTCATAAAAATACTCGTTAGTAGGAACAACAACAGGAAATTTAGTATAACTTGCGGCAAAAGTAAGATAAAAAAGAATATTATTTAGCGATATTGCATAATAGAAGCTTTATTAGTATTGATTTCTGAGAAATATAAAACATTTATTATGAAATATTGTTAAATCAAATTGATTGTCGATAGGTACTTTTCATATCATGCCGTGTGCTGTACTAAATACTATTTAAGTGATACTTTATTGTCCCTTTCTTTTCTTTGAAAATTAAAAGGTATTTCTTTTCCACGATGCAATTTTTAAATTTCATGCTGAGTCATTAATTCCATTGCAAAATTAATAATCTTTGTAATAACACTGTTAATAAACGGTGATTAGGTAATTATGGCTTTTTTAGAAAAATATGTTTGACTAATAAGGAACTAAGAGGTGTATTTAATACTTATAAATTTACATAGCTACGTAAACAGAATATATGTTTATTCGGAAAATATATGATTTGTTATTATTCTAATATTGCTGGCAGTAGAATACCTATACAAATCATTTAACCTTGTACATTGCTTCATTTTTGTAAATTTTTGTTTTTAAACAATACAAGTGTTACATTTTGTCATTAAATGCGAATCAGAAAGTTAATTTTAGAAGATAAAACTAAAAACTAATTTTTATCGTGTAATTACGTTGATGAGTCTTTATGATTATTTGTACGTATAGTATACATATTAGTTATTTATGTATTAAGGGCATAATGAAGCTTTTATGGCCAGAAGCGTTATTTCTAGCCCGAGGCGTTAGCCGAGGGCTAGGAAAAGGCTGCAGGGCCATAAAAGCAAGTTATGCCCGTTATACATACACTATTTTATGCACAGATTAAATTTTTATGACAAATCTATTATTGTGTAAAAATATAATTAAATGCTATGATGTACATAGGTACATCAAGCCGCTGTGAGTATACTTATTTGTTTATACCAAGTACTTTTACTATAGTTACTATTCCAAAATATTTAATTTCAGCTTATTTTCATTGGTTAGAAGTTTACAAATTATATTAAGAACCAATCAAGTTTTACAAAAAAACATTTAATTGACGTTTCGTTATTGCCCGTCTGACCATAAAGAGGCCCTTGGTCCATAAAAAGACGTTTTTCTACTCCTGTACTCTAATTCAATTATTATATATGCAATAGCCGTTTCATAATGAGGTTCATTACGCAACGAGTTTCCATTATGCAATGAGTTGTTGACCAATGAGAGTCAAGAATAACGAGCTGTTGACCAATGAGAATCAAGAATATCAAATGGTTGCGTAGGAACGGGCCAAAGTTAGTATATTACTAAACTTGGGAACGTACCTCATCCTCCATTGTCACGCAGTCAATAATAACCAGTTGAGAATGCGCAGAGCTAGCATTGCCATGACGAACAAAAACAACTGTATACTTAATAAGCTAATTTATTTTTGAAAACTAATGTTGACGTAACACATTAGTTGACATAAAAACTAAAATTCTAAGTCCTAAAATTTCTCGATTTTTTTGTTGCTAAAAATGTTTATTTTTTCGTAAATTTTTAAAAATACAAAATTTTTCATTTTTCAAAAATTTACCGAAATTTTCGGTAGTCATTTTGACCACTTTCCCGAAGCGATACAAAAAAATGTTTCAACCAAAAGTTTCTTAGAATTCGATGTACTATAAGATTCCAAAAAGAAAAATTCAAAAAAGTCAACAGGGAAAAAGGCGACAGACCGATAGACAGACAGACTTCACGAATTCAGAGACGAACTTTTTGTTCGTCGAATATTACTGATAATTACAATTGTTTTAAATCTGTTCTAACAAATTATTCTTATTGTTCGTTTTATTAAATATTAATTTAAAGAAATTCTGAATGTATTTTTTGGTACTTTTATTTATCAATTTCGTAAGTATGTCTTAAAAAGTAGTAATTAAATTCGTCGCGAATCTTTATAACACAATAAGACTTTAAAAAATTAGAAGTAGTATAGAAAAGTCCTTCTCTGATCGTCACCCAGTTTGCAGTTTGAGGTTACACCTTATGTTTGCAGTTTGAGGTTACACCTTATAACATTTTTAGAAGTCCACTTAGTAGTAACAAATCCGTTACGGTCGAAGAAGAAATAGTGTATGCAATTCGCACATATAATGGTTATTAATACACTCGTATGAATTACAAGACTCGCTGCGCTCGAGTTGTAAACGTCATACTCGTGTATTAATAACCATCATTATGTGCTCGTTGCATAATATACTATTATGTTTAGATGAGTCTTGCAATAATAGTCTAATTATATCACCAAACTTGATATTAAATACTCCTAGATTTTAAAACAAAAATAATTAAGTTTCTAAATAAAGTGTAGCATTATTATGTATAATCTATTGGGTGGTATGAATAAAAATGAAGTACCTACTTGCTAATACTACAAAAATTAGTATTTACTACGGACTATTTACTTCAATACCAAACAAGGCAGGAAAATGCAAAGTAGATACTTCTATTTTCCTGAAGTTATTACAGTTTATAGAATTCTTGTGAAAGCCATCGAAGTCTTTACTACAACACGAAGTAGTATACCTACTTTATCTAGTAGATACTACAATTTAATAAAAATTGCAGTGTTTACTTCAACATTATCGAAGTTGGTATTACAGCAGCTTCACTTCGCGTACTAGGTACAGTTGCAAGATTTTTGAAAATGGCCCATGTACGCAATAAAAAAAAATTACGCTTAACTACTTTTCGTTAGGTTTAACAGAAAACACGTGTTGTGGCTAGCTGATGAGTTTCTGGAACAATCAAATGAAGCCAAAGGTGATGGACTGTCATATACAGCAAATGGAAGTGTTTATAAGGAGCTTATTAGGTATGGAGTTCATCAAAGTTTAAATAAATAAGTACTGAATATGTATGTACCTATATTATAAACTAAATGATCAGTACCTAATAATTAAGCTATAATTTAATTTATTGATTGACGTTTGCGTGTAAAGCTGACCCTGGAGTGCAAGTCGGGGTTGGTGTTAATCTTGGGATTCATCAAATTACTGCACGTGTCTAAATTTATTGATAAGGTTTCACGTGCAATCTGCGCAAAAAATTACTGAGTCAAATTCTCTACTTAAAGAATTTAACAATTTTGTTTGTTACACTTCTGTAAACCTTATTTTACAAGCTGCTTCAAATCCCATTGAAATATTTATTAGATCACTTTAACGAAAAATATTTCAATAGTATGAGAGACAAAAAAGGCAGTGAGAATTAAAGAACTTCTGTATATGGTCAAATTTACCACTGTTTGGTAAAGTCCTTTTTAGAGAAAAAATCAACATCAGTGGGAAAAATTAATTATGCATAATATATCCATAGGCGCCCGCAGAAAGTTGTTCGGGAGGGCAAGCCTTGAATGAACGGCATGCTAGGGGGGGGGGGGCAAGCCTAGAATAAACGACATTCTAGGGCATAAAACCGCATATTATACAAAATTATCAATAAAATTAAAATTGTGCAACTTCCAGGAGGGCAACTGCCCCTCCTTGCCCCCCCTTCCGGGCGCCTATGAATTTATCTAACATTAAATGGTAAAGTATAAATTACCTATTGTCCCTTTTTCGTAGCCACTTGTTAATAAAATTGACATCTCTACTGAAATTACATTTTCATTATCAATTACTCGACTTTGATGAAAGCGATTACTTGTAATACTAATAACAAATACATTTGCTTGTAAGAAGCTGTACTGATTCACAAACAGACTTTTACTTCGATTTGGTATTATCACTGCTACTGAAGAACTTTACTCATTTTTACTTCACGTTTTGTTTGTCCACCTGAAACCTTCTCGTTTCGTGCGGAATAAAATTGATGGCGTTTAGGACTGCTTATTTGATGCACTGTTTACCTGCTCATATCTGCATATCAAGTACGATACTAAATTTCTTGTTCTAAACTCAAATCAACACCGAGCTAGCTAAAAGTCATGAGACAATTTTGGACTTAGTAAATCTTAGGTTAGGTAAATCTAGCTTAGGTTACGTAAAGCGATCGAACTGGTTTAAAAAATCACAAAAATTAAGAGAAAAATTATTTTTCTTATTAATGCTATCTCCACAAATTATACAATTTTTGTTTCGTTTTTAAATCGATGGATTTTTAAAGTTTGCTTTTCACATTAATATATTTTTTTTAATTTCTTTAATATTTAAATTTTGTTGTGTATTTTGATTAGTGTTCTGTTAATTCTTTTAATGATGTGTCTTTCGCTGTTTTAATAGCCGGCGTCATTCTTTTATTCAGTATGTATTTTAAAATCCAGCATAAGCACAAAAGCTAATTGTAGGTCTTGGTCTTGGCATCCTTTGCTGTCTAATTTCTTTATCTGAACACATGTTAGAAATTTTATTATACTGATAATAATACCGATAGATAGAACTGATTTATCAAACTTAGCAAACTACTTTAAACTTGCCTCAATTCGAAAGCGTTAGTCTTGGAAGTGAATACTGTACACATAGACGTGCTACCGGAAATTAGCCTATACTTTAGTGTTGGAATAACTACTACGGAGAAAATGCTAATACTTGCAGTATTAGCAAGTATTTCGTTTTTATTCATGTCACTCATTGATTATGCTTCCAAAGAGTGTAATAAAGATTAATGGAAAATAATAGATACCTATATCACTATAGTAACGGGATCCCAATCATCATTTTTATTTGTATAATAGGAATTACAATCTTAGGATCAATAAGTTTATATAGCTTTAATTTACATTCATTTAGCAACGGCAATATTTTTGTTAAATATAATATAAATACAAAGATTAGTTAAAGTTTCACAAGTTTTATTAATATCTTAACCTGACAATATTGTTTCGAAACTTTAATAAAACTTGTGAAACTTTAACTAATCTTTGTATTTATATTATATTTCATGATTATGGAGTTCCACAAAGTAAGGCTAGAGACAGTAAACGCTAATATTTTTGGTTCTTTTATAAACCCCTTAAAGAGCTTAAACGCAGCAGTTTATAAGGGAAGCGAACACCTTTGTTTAGTAACGGTGTGTATCTTCAGAGTTTATAAGCAATCGTAACAGATATGTTTTGGTGTACCAGTATTCCGAGTAGCCAGGTGTATGGCCGATGTTCCAAGATCATTGTTCAAAGACCAAGGGAGGAAGTTAGTGGGTATGGTTACTAGTTTGTATAAAGATCTTAATAGAACGAAATTGAAAGAGGTACAGGCTTTGGTTCACCAATACCAAGATATCTTTGCACTTGACGATAGCCAGAAGAAATGAACCGATGTGGTGAAACTCTAGACCAGCCCGACAGTAACCGAGACGTCTACCGTTAGCAAGGCGAACAGAAGCCGAGAATATTATCACTGATATGTAAGAACAAGGGGTCATCGAGTCATCCAGCAGCCCATGGGCATCACCGGTGGTCCTGGTCAGCAAGAAAGACTGGTCAACGAGATTCTGCGTGTACTATCGCCAGCTCAATAACGTGACCAAGAAAGACAGCTATCCCTTACCACGCGTCGATAACACATCAGATACATTATATGATTCACGATGGTTTTCGACTTTATTCTTAAAGAGTGGTTACTATCATGTCGACGTAGAACGCGAACACCGGGAGAAGACCGCGTTCACTATTAGTACCGGATTATGGCAGTTCACGGTTATACCTTCTGGCCTATGTAACGCTCCGGGTCCCCATTGAGCGTCTGATAGAGATCACCTTAAGGAGACTGTCGTAGAAGACTTCCCTGGCATATCTAGACGATGTGATCGGAAAGTCATTTGGCGAACACCTGAAGAATCTAGAGTAAGTGTTTCGAAGACTACGTGGAGCCAATCTGAAATCAGACCGAAAAAGTGCCATAGATTCCGGAAGGATGTAAAATACCTCGGGCACGTCGTATCACAAAATAAGAGTGGCAGCCGACCCCGGTAAGATCCGAGCAGTCCAAGAGTACCCGAAGCCGAGAGACAAACACCAAGTTCGTAGTTTTCTTGGGTTATGTACCTACTATAGGCGTTTCGTTTGGCAATATAGAGAAGCCGCTGACAAGGTTAATGAAAGATGGGAGCGAGTATGTTTAGAGCGGGTAGTGCGAAACAGTTCTCCAACAGTTGAAGCGTGCCCTGACAACAGCACCAATATTGAGCTGACGAATGCGAAATTCATACTCGATATAGACGCAAGTAATCTGGCCATTGGGGGTGTACAAAATCATCGGCTATTTTAGCAAGATTTTGTCAAAAGCCGAAAGGATTTATTGTGTGACTAGGAAAGAATTATTAGCTGTCGTGATATCCTTTGAGCACTTTTACAAACAGTTAGTACGGATGGATCATGCCGCGTTGAAATGGCTGCTGCAATTCCAAAGACCTGAAGGCCAGGTCCTAAAGTGGATTGAACGATATGATTTGACACGAAACACCGGGGGGACACCAGCCATCGAAATGCCAATGCTCTTTATACCTCAGGACACTTCGGCGTGAAGAAGACTTGGAGAAGGTTAGGGAGCGTTTTTATTGGGTCAATTGTAAAGAAGACGTAAAAGAGTGGTGCCGTAAATGCGAACTCAGTGCTATCAGTAACAGACGCTTAAGGAGTTCTTCATAATCGTTTCGGAGTGCCTCTAGAGCTGCACTCAGACCCAGGCAGTAATTTTGAGTCCATACTTTTTGGAGAAGTCTGTCGATTGTTAGGCATTAGCAAGACTCGGACCACACCGTTACATCCGCAGTCCGATGAAATGGTAGAACGCATGAATCGGACAATGGGCAAATATTTGGCTAAGGTCGTCAAAGATCATCAAAGAGTCTAGGATCAATATCTGCATTTGTTCCTGATGGCGTATCGTGCATCGGTTAACGAAAGGACCGGGCAGTCACCAGCGTCTGAAATGTATAAATGGGAGCTAACAAACTCTAACATCGCAATTTACGACGTTAAAAACCACCTGACACTATTTTTCATGTGAAATTCCAAATATGTATTAAATTTTTGACATCGGTAGCCATTTTGTATTTTGAACCGATTTGGGTGGAATTTGTAATCTACGACTCCTAAAACTTATAAGTACCTAATCTTATTATAATAATTATAATAAAAATTTGATGCAATTACAAATCTAACATTTTAGACTTTGAGATATAGTCATGGAAATCATCAAACTCGGTGCCCAAAAGGCTTTATTCGTCTCCAGGAAACCGACTGTGTTATTTGGAGTAAAATATAACCTAATGCCTAATATAGGCTAATAAGGATGAGTTAAATGGACTGTAAAAACAGAATTTTATGTTTCGGTTTTGTATATATATTGACATTTTTCACATTTGGAAGTTAAAACCTCCATAAATCCCTTCGGCGAGAAAAGAAGGAGGGGAGTGTGAGGAAAGCAGAAGTATTTCCTGCAGAACAATCAAACAGCAACCGGTTGATCTTAGCTATTTTAATATTGGCTAGTGCTAATCGACTCAATCTACCAAGATACATGCTTGTAAGAAGTGAGTAGAAATATGTCGTGAAAAACATTTTGCGAAAGAATTTGTGAACTGAAATGCAAACATTAACTAAAATTATTCCTTTCTTTATTACCAACAGTTTCCAATGTTTGTGTTGTAACATACTCGTTTCTTACTCTAACTAAAAACAAAACCTACGCTGTGCAATAGACATCAACTGTACTATAACATTCAAAATACTGAATACTTACTGTAATTGCTTATTTTACAATAAAAACTATACTTACTGTACTATATTGCACCGACTAAAGATCTCTAATTTTAAATACAGGTGTGGGTGTTAACCCCAAAAGTTTCTCATTAACTAATAGTCAGGAACAAATAAAAATATAGTGGGCGCCACCAAACTGAGTGATATTCATTTATTTGCTTTTATTTTTCTTATCTTAGAAGGCGAGAAGTCATCAGTTTGGGAATGACTTCTCATTTAAAATTGACATTAAATTAATCAAACACATTAGTCATTAATAAAAATCTTAATTAACAAAAAACATCAGCATTACGTTGAGCCTAACTATATCAAACGATAATTAAATTTAAAATCTGTATATTGAATAAGGTAGAAAAATTGGAAAGACAGTACACAAAAGAAACATGTTAGAAACACAAATTCTTTTGGAAAGAAATCAGACAAATAACATAAGATAGAAAAGGATGGAGAGAAAAGTGCACGAAAGAACAGTAAAGTATGTATGGCCTTACACTTAACGATAGAAAGGCATAGAATTAAGAACTAATGGTCTAATTTTTTGTAATTTGCATATTCTACGTCTTGATAAAGAAAACAAATCATTATCAAAACGTCTTAATGAATTTCTAATAAATAAATTTGAGGACTGAATCCCAGGATTTTCTATTCAATTTGAACAAGTATTACTAATTATTTAACTTTTAATTTAATTTTAATTTTTACAGACAGTTATATTCTTGTATTCACGATGTCTGGCTATTCATCAAAAGTTAATAAAATCTAAATTTTGGAAATTGCTCTTGGAGTCTTGGGAGCCCAGTTTTCGGTCTCCAGGGGGCATTTGCCCGGTTGCCCTGCGGCCCAGTCCGACACTGTTGTTAGTTTTTATGTACACTGTACCTTTGAAGTAAATTTTACATTTAGGTATAGCATTTAAAATCTTTTGTACTTTTCTTTTTGATTTATTCTTACTGTTTATATTTGAACCCTTGCTGTTTGATTAATAATATCAAAAAATTAATAGAGAATTGAGGCCTTTTCCGGAAAACAGGCGTATATGGTTATACGCACTTTTTCGGGAAATTTTTTTAAAGTTCCCCATATTTCAAAGCATACTACCTCCAAATATTAGATTGATATTTCCTCAACACACTCTAGGGAAATAAATTGTCCATACAGATGCTCAGGTGATATTGGCTGTTTTAAATTATTGCTTATATGCATCGAGTGTTGACTGTTCCAGTATACCATTGATTTTCGTTATTAAGGTGTATATTAAAAATTTAACTAGTAAAGTTAATTACACTAGAAAAGAAAACAAGAGAAAAAGGGCTTATACAAACTGTTTTTAAATCAGCTATTTATTCAACGCAATTAATTAAAAACACATTTGATGTAAAGACTGCATTATAAATATATTAAATTACACTCATCATTCTAAATGTAAAAGGAACGTTCAAATATTTTATTATGAATTAAAATATTTGGAGCTGAAATTCTCAAAACATTATTTTGTTGTATATGCCCTTCTTTCAGAAGTGGCCTCAATTATTGTTATTATAGTATTTTCCCAATAAAAATTTTTATTTATATAATACAGTAGACGATCGAAATAGTGAACATGCGCAAATGTAAACTCCCTATTTAGTGAACATAAAAACTTCAGCATTATGAATATAAGATTATTCAAAACAGTGAACAGCGGTAATTCGAAATAGTGAACAACTTTTCTGCTGATGATGCGAGGATATGAAATTAATACTTTTAATGCTCAAACAAGCTCGTGCAAAGCAGAAATTAATCTGTGTTCATTTATTAATTTATTATTATACGATTTTTTATCAACAGCCACCAAAATTGTTCCTAGGTTTCAGTTCATTTATTTGATTTTGACGGTGTGTTAGCATTCTCTAAAACATGAAAGTTTTTATCTCTAAATGTTAAATCAGTAATTCTTGAAGATTTAAGAAAAGGTGTTAGTGTAACTACATTAGCTAATAAACACGGTGTTTCCAAAGCAACCATCCGTGCAATTAAAAAACGAAAAAAGACATTTTGAGTGTTGTAAACAATATGTTTATTGCGGGACCTGGCAAACGTAAAACGCTACAAAAAAGCAACTTGCCACGAATGGAAAAGAAGCTGTATGCATGGTTTACAAAAAAAACGTGACAACATTCCTATATCAAGCGAAGTTCTAAAAGCACAATCGTTAAAGTTAAACAAAAAAATATCAAGAAATAGACGAACGTCATTTTACAGCGAGCGACGAATGGCTGCAAAAATTTAAAACCCGTTACGAAATTCGGTTATTAAAAATTTGCAGAGAAAAATTATCGTCGCAAGGAGAATTTGTAAAGCCATTCAAAAATGAGTTGTTTAAAAGGATTAAAGAAATGAAACTAAAGTGCCAACAGATCTACAACGCCGATGAATCCGGGTTATTTTGGAAAATGTTACCTAACAAAACATACGTAACCTTAAGTGAAAAAACAGCACCCGGTAGAAAAACTCAAAAAAATCGTAGAACTTTCCTTGCCTGCGCAAATGCTTCGGAGAACACAAAGTGAAGATGTCGGTAATCGGAAAAGCAAAAAGTCCCTGGTGTTTTAAAGATTTTGTTAATCCTTTAGTTTACGAAAACTCGAAATCCGGATGACCGGGAACATTTTTAAACATTAGTTTCAACACATCTTTGTACCTAGTGTCAATTCTTTTTTAAAAGATGAGAATTTACCACAAAAAGCATTATTGTTACTAGATAATGCACCTTCCCACCCTGCACCCGAGGAATTGATTAATGATGATGGACTGATTCAAACCATGTACACCATGCCGCCCAATGTAACTCCATTAATACAGCCAATGGATCAGAACGCGATAAGAATTACAAAAATGTATTACAGGAAAAGCCTTCTTTCTACGATACTTGCTTCAGCTTCCAAAGATATTCCTCAGATTCTAAAGAAATTGACATTAAAAGATGCAGTTTTAAATTTATCAGCTGCCTGGGATAAGCTACCAGCATCTGTAATAGAAAAATGTTGGCATAATATTTTGTCAGACGACCTTGAAGATGCAGAGGCCTATTCTGAGGAAGATAACATTATCTGAACTAAGGAATATTTTGGTAAATCAACACAAAACTTTGTTAGAAGAAACGTTGGATCTCTTAAATGAAATTAATTCTGAGGTGACTTGTGAAGCAGAAGACATACACAACTGGAATGCAGATCATCAAGATGAAGCATTAGATGAAACATCAAGTATTGAAAGTGGCAGTGACAGTTATGAAGCTTCAGGTCCAGTACCCAAGATTTCGGCAAGCAATGCAGTTTTACTGTTTAATGGAATCATTCAGTGGGGCAAAGAAAACTATATTAACTACACCGATATGACAGTGTTACGAAACCTTCAAGAAAAGGCTTTGCATGACAGTTTAAAAATAAAATATAAACAAGTCAAACTAGACTCTTTTGTTCAGAAACAAAAAGAAATTGTTAATTAAATATGTATTTGCATAATGATTTTGTTTGTTATTGTTGATAGTTGTTCTTGTGTTCAGAATAAATAATTACATAAAGGTTTTTTGTGATTATCCCAAATAGTGAACAAATCGAAATAATGAACAAAGGTGGTTTTTATTAGTTCACTATTTCAATCGTCTACTGTAGTAACCGCAAATTTATGGTGCTCAAAATTAGTGATATTAAGTTTGTTGTTACTATTGTATATAGGTATACAATGTTTACTAATTAGACAATTGTCTAATAAAAAAAATGTTAACTTTAAAACTCATAACCATATTTAACAAAATCCAATATTACACCTCGAATTCTCTCGTTATATTTCTCAGCATTTTTCGATTCAAAATGAAGCTTATTCACCATATCTTCATTATCTGTTGATTTATAAATATCAGGGATTTCTTCAACTTCACTAGTAATCATATATAAGACTGTAATAGCCATATACAAACCAAAAACAGAAAATCTTTTCAAATGTTGCTGTAATATTTTGAAAGGAAACAATTTATCAGGATCGCTACCAAGTTTTCGTAACATCGAAGACAAACTATCATAATATTCCTGTATAAATTTTTTATAATACTCATTGCGTACTTCCTTGCTTGAACAAGTAAACAAGAAATATGATAAATCTAAAGCTGGTGATCCTAACCGAGATAACTGCCAATCTAAAAGGCACATTTCTGTTGGAACGTCAGTTTTGGATGGGTCCTGCAATATATCAAATTAAAACTGAATCTTCTTGTATTATTTCAAAATATGACTATACTAACCCCATATTTGAACAACATATTATTCAGCCAACAATCACCATGTGAGATTACACCATATTCGCCAGCTGCTTCTGACTTTATACTTTCCTCCGCAAGATTCAACATGTTCTTTTGAAAATTTTTAAACTTCTCATAAGCGATCTTATCGTTGGCAGGGTCTAAAGCTTTTATAGCTCTCTCACTGTTAAATTCCACAGTTTTGTGCATATAATCAGATGTCATGCTAGCGAAAAATGATTCTTGCATATTATCAGAGAGCTGTTGAAACAATTCAGGTTTTTGATCACGTATAGCAAACGATAAAGCATGAAGCTTTCCATATTCTCTCATTACCAACAAAATATGATTAAAATCTAGTGGCTCATGACGGTCACACTGTTGAAAACCTAATTCCTTCATGTCTTCCAATACAAGAGCCTCATTATCATCTTCCATAATTGATGAATAATATTTTGCAAATGATTTAAAAGGCTTTAACATACCTGCCTCGTTTTGCAATTTTATAAATTCTGGAAACACTTTATTATATACATAAATCTCACGATCATAAGCTTGTTGAACTGGTACAACATCTCTAAAACCCTCTGCACGCGGTGCACTTTTCGTAATTAAGTTTAATGTTACATCTCCATCGTCTTTATCAGCACCTTTTACTTGAACTTTGGCAATTATCCCTAAATAATTACCTTTGATACAGCCAGGTGTTATGTTTATGGTGAAATTTTTAATTTCCAAATTTGTTATTAGTTTTTCTATACAAGCATACACTTCTTTTGAAACAAGATCATCTCGAGTCATTTTAATACTGTTGCAAGCACTTTTTAAATTAATTTACTTAATGAATGATGGTTATACTTCGAGTCGTTAAAGCAGTATATACTGATATACTGAGATAAAATACTGTAAAGCATATAAAGATAAGTATTTAAGTAGTCTCCCCTCCTCATATTTTGGTTGCACCAAACTCTATTAAATTGTGAAATATTACTTATGATTGCGAAACTTTTGAATTACACATTATTAAAAGGCGCCGTCAGCGAATACATTTGTTGAAGAACTGCTACACTGGATGTTGGGTTGGAAAAATGTGAGGTTATGCGTGTTTAAACTTCAAAAGATTTCAAATTTTTAGGTTATTTAATAGGATATTTTTTCCGGAAAAAAGAAAACTTTCCTGCATTCATGTTTGCAATTTGCTAGGATCAAATATTTGACTGTTGTGTTTGCTGACCGCACTTCCTATAATAAGTTAAATTATATATTATACAGGGTGCTTATGTGACTGAATCTATAAGCTTTTGAGACAATACGCCTATGTCACCTATATATGTAAATGTTTCTCCATATAGTGACTTTAAGGGTCACTTAAAATATTTAAGATTATTTAGAAAGCCTGTGTA